>OZ037766.1:7387721-10132721 GCA_964035545.1 Bugula neritina | reverse complement strand
GTATATGATTATATGCTTTAACCCTAAATGTACCATTACCATAGTTTTATTTAAAATGTTCGTTCGTCACAATGCTATGACATACTGTAAAACAAAACGTATAGTTTTATTCTAATGATGACATAAGGCTTGTAAAAAATATCATTTTAACAAATAAAATAAAGAGAATAGAAACGAATAAGCACAACCTTAAAAAGAAATTAGATTAACCCAGCATGGAACTCTAATACCTTTAGAGAAGGTTCAAACTTCAAGGCAAATCACATATAGGCTAACTGTAAATTATTGATTTACACCAGTTGCATGTATTTAAAAACTAAGCAGCAATAAAAATCATACTGATGTATCATTAAACTTTGTATCACTGACAATAAACTGTATCTTCTAGAAGTTATACCCATTTCATCTTGCATTAACATCACATTTATACTGCTTTTTAATCATAGTATTTTCTAAAAATATGCAGCATTACATAGTTAGAGATTTCAATAATAAATTCCTTCAGGAGAGCCACAACAAATTTTTTTAACAATAATGCAGCATAAAAGCATCAGGGGAAACTTAACTATATTTATGCTTCAAAAATAAATGTTGGTAAGAAAATTTTCTGAGCCACAATAATTATGAAAAATTATATCTCTACAATGTTTATTGCAGGACTGACCAATACATTTTATTGACTAACATCTTGCATAAAATGCTCAACTATTACCAAATACCAGTAACTGGGTTGCAGACTGGTTATCGGGAATTACATTGGTGTATAAATTACTTGTACTAATTTAACTCTTTAAATTAAAACCCACTCTTGGTTGTTATTTGACACACTGAAATTTGAACTAGATAAACACTATGCAAAACCATGTTTTAACACTAGCACTTGGTACACCCCATTTGGTTTATTATTTAGTATTTACAAATAACTACGCTGTATGACTATTTTAAACATTATGGCAACCACAATGAAGCTGACAAGTCTAATTACCAGAATTAACAGTAATGCTGGCTTTTGAAATGACAGTCACACTTTGAGTGCCAGGGTAACTCTTCTGATCTATTTAAAGTGACCAGGTGAACACTTAATTACAAAACTGTTGATGATAAGGTCAACTTGAATCATCAGTCAGTTTTAAATCTGATTTATTTTAACTGATGTTATTATTATCATCCTTAAACCTATTGTTATTATGTATGCAAGAATAGTTTTACTTGGTCTGTTAGTTAAGTTCAATTAAGATTTTAAAAACTATTAAAATTAGTTTAGTAATAAAGTTAGCACATCATTATCATTATTTTCTGAACTATCCATTACAAACGATGCAAGAAATTAATTATCATTACATTTTATTACAAATTCATATTGATGGATGAAACAAGAATTATTCCAAGAGCCTGAGTTTTGATAAACGGGATTGGACTTGCTCTCAGTTTTTCATTACAATAATCAGCATGTAATTCATAAGCTAAAATAATTTAATACGATTGTCAAAGTTTTAACTAACATTTAAGTTGGAAAACTGCTAAACACTACTAACATTTAGAGTGTCATTATAAGTAAAGTCTAAAGAGAATTAAAAGAATCTGTTACTTAGTTATAATCAACACTGTAGCCCTGCACATATGAGAACATGTCAGTGATGGTACTATTTTTCCATTAGATGAACTGATTTAAAGTCTGCAGATACTGAGTAATCATTAAACCTCATGCAGAGTAAATAGACTTGCAGTTTGAAATTAACTTTATGGCAAATGATGACAACTAATTAACTTATAACTGCACCAGCAGCAGCATGCTTAAAAGTGAAACTTACATATTTTAATTTAGTTTAAATACATGTATGTCTAAGCTTTAATTATATTCTGATACCTATGCTACTCTAGCAAGTTAAGTCTTAGTAATCAGTGGTACTATTAATTCAAAATTCAAATTATTCATTAACTATTACTATTAGTACTACTATGATTATAACTAGTACTTCTATGTACTTATAGTTATAGTTAGTACTACCAATTATCATAATATTTATGAATTATAAGACTTGCGAAGTTAAAATTATGCAAACTCAAAGTTACAGTTTTATTGACATGTTTCCTTTTAAGTTCAAACTCAATTTTACAAAAATTCTCAATCCAAGTCAATTTTTTAAACCAATAAACCATAAATGCCCATGTTAATGATTATGGTTGCACCTAGCACTGCAACTGGCTCTTTCCTCTTAATCTTACTCTTAGTCATACTCTTAGCCTTAGACCTTAGAGTTAGTATTACTATTATAAATATAATCATTATTTAAAAATATACTTATAGTAATAGCCACTGCAATCACAACTGAAACTCAAATTGAAACTGTTAGACTTACTCTTAGTGTTGGTTTAATTTTTTAACCTAAACTCATAGTGATACTGATAGTCATAGTTACAACTACTGAACTAGTGCTACTAAGTACTATTACTATTACTATTAGTATTGCTAACGTAACTTGAACCTACAGTTACTGTTAGTGTTGGACTGTTAGTGTTACTTTTAGTTTCACTTTTAGTGCTACTATAAGTATAACTCTAAGTCTAACAAATAATGTTGAGCTTAAGCCTTGATCTTTGGATTCTAAATTTCTATAGTCATGGTGATACTCATACAGTTACACTGACAGTCATCCACAATGCCATACTCATACTGATTTAGTGATCAGTAATACTCATAGTCATACTGATTCAGATTGTAAATCATTGAACATTTAAAAGTTAAACTTGACGATTAAAAATAAATGCAATTTTTAGCAGACTTGGAAGCTTCAAATCAACTTCATCAACAGTAAAACTAAATATTTTATATTATTTATTAGTACTATTAATATTTCTATATTATTTATAATTACCAAAGTAAGAATTATTTGTCTCTTGTCTTGCCTAACGTAGACAGTACCTAGAATTAGAGAGCGGGCATTTTCGTCTTGAGCTTCATCTTGCACTGTATGTAGTGACGTCCGGCCTTGAAGCACTGTAGGGCCTAATTATAAAACTGACGAATCATGTACTCGTTCAAAACTCCCGCCTCTTCCGCAACGAAACCGTGTGATAGGTCAGCATATTTTATTCGAAAACTATTGTACAGAGATCTATTATTTTAGCAAAAGTATATATTTTTTATTATTCTGTATAGTTTATATACAAAATTATCTAAGAAAAAGTATTTTAATTGGTTATCTATACTTGAAGAACTGCATACAGAAATAGGTCTATCATCAGATAAAATGTATATAATATACATTCAAAAATTGAGTTATAGAAATTACAAATATCATATATAATTTCATTCAATATAAGCAACCAATCAATGCAAAAATTGAGCTGTACCTCAATAATATCTGCATTTTATTTTTTTATGTTCTTAATTGACTATACAAACACGCAGCGAACAGAGAGAGAGTTCAATTTTGGCATTGATTGATTTCTTAGATTGGAAAAAAATTCTGTCTTCTGGTTTTGGGTCAGATTGCCATGCCGATTTCAAAAGCTACATGTGTTTCTTCTAAAATTCCTAAACCTGCAATAACTTAAAATAATTGCAAAATTGTAATACCGCGCTTCAATTATATGCAGATAACATGTTTATAAAGTATCATATATTGCATATTATAGTTTATTAATTGTTATTTTGTAGATATATAATATGCAATTTCATTTATCATATTTCAATATTACCACAATGCTTCTTTCAGTGTTTGAAAGAAATAGCTTGTTGTGTTTGATTAATGAAAGAATAAGTCTTGTAGTTATGGGATGATTCCTGCAGGTTTTTAGTCTCAAGTCAGGGCCTGTGTAAAGCCTCTAAAGTTAAACAGAGATCAAACAAGTTATCCAGGCCTTATGGAGTAGTGAGAGAAATAAAGTGCTTTTTACTACACAGAACGAAGCTTGTACATTATAGTTTTAATTGAATGTTTAGTCTGATGATATAACTATTTCTGTATGCAGTTCTTCGAGCATAGATGCCCAATTAAAATATTCTTTCTTAAATAGCTTTGCATATAAACTTTATGATGAAATTATTAACGTAATATGTGAAATCTAAAATATGTGCTAGTTGAATAATAATAAGCATTTAAACTTGTTATATACTAACCACATTTACATTTTACTAACACCATTTATTGCACTTAATTATCATGTTATTATAAACATTATATAGGCTATCACATCTTTAAAAAGAAAATAGAGTACTAATTTTTAAATTGCTTTTGTTTTAAGACTTTGGCTCAACATTTTTAAAGATGTTGCAGAAAAAGTTCTACATTAGATAGACTTTCCCCATTAACACGAGTATTTTTTTTAGGAAAATGACAACTCCAAATTATTTTTGGAACAAGAGTCTATCGATAGCTGCTAAGCAGAAATGATAACAAAATTCATAACAATAATTCATAACTCACATAACTGCTCTAATAAATGTGTTATTATACAAGTATAAATATTATAGCACTATAGTCTATAAGCAATTAGGCACTTCATATGTGAGCTTCAAAAGTGGTCGTAGAATCAATGTAACAATCTCATTTCCTATAACACTGAGGAAATGATATTATTTTAAAATGTTTAGCAAGTAATTTATGATAAAATAACTGTATATAATGTATCAGAACAGTTGGTTTGCACTAAAATTTTAACAAATTCGTTTGCTATTTTCACAGCATATTAATTTATAATTGAGAAAGGTATGAGCATATAATAACTTATACTTTGATACAAATTGTGATCCATGAAAAATAATATATCAATTTTGCATGTATTTAATATGAATATATGATACAGTATTATGTGTATTAGAAAGGCAAGAAGTAAAACATATAATATATTGTAGTCTATTATATATGAGATGATAGAGGGAGCAGCCATGGTCTATAGGTTTAGTAAAACACAATGTGAATGGTTTGACCTCCAGTAAAGGCTATCAGGATGTTAGGAACGGCATCCAGTCATAGTTGTTTCTTTGTTATACAACAATGAAAAAGTCTTTAGCTTACTTAGAAGCTTTCCCATTAGGGGTTCTAACAGAGATGCATTTTATCTGAAGCAGTACAGTGAGATAGAGTTGTCTTCTTAAGGGAGATAACTCTATGAATGCAATGCAGCCATTACTCAATACTCAACAGTAAATCGAGGGAAAGTTGAAACATGGAGGACTCTTACAACTTAGTTACAGAAAGTTCTACATGTTTTCTAGAACAAAAATTCTTTCATAGCCAAGATATTTTATATACTAGATACACTTTTAGGGTAACTATTTGCAATTTGTAAACTATAATAACAGCAGTTATAGTTGACAAATTTGTATTGTCATATCTTTTAGTGAGTTAGCTTATTTTTATAGGCTCTCTAATACTAGTAGTGTAGTATTGTAACATTATTACCTACTTTCAAATTTTAGAAGAATTTTAAAGAAATTGTGTTTTTTTTCATATGTTTCAGCAAGCAAAGCATAAAAGGAGTAGGAAAATAATATCCTGTTATAAAATGCTACTACAAAGTTTAAAAATATTATTTTCATATGCTGCAGTAAACACAACTTGACCTGTATAACTATGTTTATAAATAAATGATGAAAAGTATATTTCAAAATTTTCCAGCAAGGTAGTGCAGGCTTTGTAATGCATTATGAATATTATTTAGTATATGTTTATTTTGCAGCTAGGAAAGAAAATAAAAATTGCTTCAACTACAGCTCTCTAAACTTTTTACTCTCTACCAATCTACCTCCTGCCTTTAATGTTGCAAAAGCTTAAAATTCTTGAATAGGAAAAGATGCAAATATGTACTCTATTGGCTACAGCCTACAGGTGAGGTGTAGCTTTTTGCTAAACTTGTGTTAACAATGTTTAGTTCTCGCTTTGAATGTGAAATGTGAATGCTTTATTTTACAGCAATAAAATTACATTCTTCCACTACAAAGTTAAGTTAGAGCTATTGCTATTGCCTATTCAAAAATACAATGATGCTGTATATACCAAACCTAGCCTTATAAAGTTATCTTTTTACAAGGGAATAACTATTTCAAAATATTGCATTAATACAAATTTGATTAGCATAACACACTAGCAACACATTATTAATATGGAGTTACTTTACTTTTGATAAGGATAACTCCAAAGTTTTTTAAAAAGTAAAGAATTTATTGTATCACGCTGAAGAGCCTTCAGTCCCGTCCAAAGGAGCGGCTTGTATTTTATTTTTATTGATCGCACTCGATAGTAGGCGGGAAAAGAAAGCTTATCTAAGTTTCCAACGCTTACACTTAGTGTTACTCCACCACTACCAGTGCTAAAATTTATTTATCCAATTTAATGAATATCAGTATCACTTTAAGTTTCACTGTTGCCATTCACATTGTGTGAATAATTGTCTTTGGGATTGTGAATAACAACTGAATTATTCATATTCACTATGAGCATGGCCATGAGTATCAGTATGAGTATGACTATCAGACTCAGTTTCATAATCATATTCATATTGATATTGGTAATCACAATGACAATGATAATTGATATTCATATTCGTATTTATATTGTTCTTCAACTTGCGATATTCACTTTCACTTTGACTACTCATTATCATATTGATATTCATATTCATATTGATAATATTCATATTGAATTTGATATTGTCACTTATACTTATAGTTAATCACTTAAGAGTGAATGTTATATTCATGTTCATATTGTGCTCTAGCTTGTGATATTCACTTTCACACTTCAGTGATAGTAGTGATACTGATTGGCAATGACTGATAAACTTGAGTTTTGAACTTGAAGTAATGCCTGTAAATTGTAATCACAGTAAAGAGTAATGACTAATGAGTAATGGTGATTCAGATTGTCGCAACTCACAATCATTGTGACAATCACGCACTATTGTGATGGATTTTGAGAGTTTTCACCACTATGTTCTGGAAAGTTATAGTAACTATGTGCTTCAGTATTATAATTATTTATTGCGTATCTTTTTCAATGCTATAATTATAACTAAGCTCTTGGCTAACTTTAGAATGCCTTCAATTATAGCTAAGCTTTTGGGGTAGCTTTCTAATGCCTTAAATATTGAAATTATTGTTAAGCTTCTAGAGTAGTGAACAGTTATTTGTGGCAATTGTTTTTATTTATGTAAATCGATCTCAGCTGAAAGTTGGGAACATATTCTGATGTCGGAAAGCTCGACAATTTGTCGGTATGTTCGACTTTCGAACTTGGTTGATAGAAGTTTCCAGAAGGGGCTTTGTCCCTGTATATAAAGAAGCGAGCTCACAGAGTAGATCAGTGTACCACTGGAGCACGCAGGATACAAACTTACCCACACACGCTACTTTTGATATTATAATAAAGATTTCTTCTCTCAAGACCACAACTCTACCTTGTTTCTTTTAAATTGGAGTTATGCTCCCCACTTGATTTCATTCTACTCACAAAACTACCACAGCATCTGTATCACTATCAGTATCATTGCGATTGTCATAGCCATGCTCAATCTGAATCTCATACTCATATTCATTGTGATTGTCTAAAAGTATAACTATAAGACTAAGAATAAGTATTAGTATAACTATAACACTAACAGTATGGGCAACACTTACACTCACAGTAACAGTGTTATTGAGAGTTAACTATAAGTAAGACTATCAATATCACTAAATTTAAGTTGAGTCTAAGTATAAAAATAGCATAAACATAACTTACAGTTGTAATTACTATTAGTGTTACATTAATATTAGTATAAGTATTTGTATAATCAGAATTAATTAGAATATTATAATGATGTTTTTTTAAGAATTAAAAAATATAATGAAGTAAAAATAAAATAAAAATTTTGGTGTGCAATAACCTAAGTTTACTAGCATTTTTATGTGCAGGTGCTAAAAATCTTTTTACTGCCAGAATGTACTCCAAATCTCCTAACAGTAGTTCCTACAGAAACAAACGAAGCAGTCCTATGAGGTTTGTCATTTATAAACTACATACTTCCTATTAATAGAGTGTGGTTTCCAGATTAGTTAAAATGTCAGTCTTTTTGGATTTTATTAACTTTTTTAAAAGATTTTGGATCACATGATGGGCTGCTTTCATTTATTGTTTTGTGCTAAAACTTTAGAAGTAAGTTATATCAAAGAGAAGGTCCATTAAGCCCTCTGAGAAGCCCATTAAGTCGAAAGTCTGATTACAATGCTTACGGCACTCATGAATCAAAAGACAAACGACCGAATAAATTTGTATCAGAACGGTAAGTTATCATAGTATTTTAGTAAACTTTCATTAATAAATAATGTTCATTCTTTTTGCATAAGTATTTTATTTGTTTGTTTTTTATTAGTCGTGTTCTGTCGAAGCTGTTCATTTATATCTTAATATATTTCATCACAATTTTAAACTATGGCTAATGCCTTAAATGTCTGCACATGTTACCTTGTGTTTTTAAAGAGCATCTACTCAGAAGTGTTCACCTTCTTGGGCAGATCTTGTGGATGAATATGATCGTCAACAAGAAATAGTAAAAAAAGATCTATCTACATATAAGGCAAAGCGAGCAGAGGTTCTACAGACATTGGGAAAAAGTGAAGTACCGAGGTGAATATATCTTTATAGCAAGTTATTTTTTGCTTTAGCATTGTCTACCTTCCTTGTATTTTACAACTTAGTACAGATTTCAAACTGAAAGTTTTAAATGCTTAAAGATTTCTGAATATGACAGACATTAAGACTTTGCTGCAAAACACTACTATACTAGTTTGACTTGCATTATATGTTTTTGTTAGTAATATAAAATTAGTTGTTGATACTTATTATTTATTTATCAGCATATTTTATTGCTATGATAGAAATCATTAGAATAATCCTAAGAATGTAAACACAACCTAAACTTATAGATATTACTAGTTACTGCCTAGAACCTTTCATTACTATCTAGTTGAATTACCAATTTGATAACTACCTGAGGTTATTTTTTTCTTTGACTAACCTGGGCAATGCAAAACTTATGGCAATGTAGCATCATTTTAAATAGTTTGGAGTTGCTTGCCCTGAATTAATAGGTAAACAACTTCATAAAAAGTAACTTTACTGTTTCACAAGTTGAAGATTTACATATTTTCAATATATTAAGTATTCCTTAGGGAAAGCAGTATAGATTTTTAGCATCGCTCATACTAATTAGTTTCAAGTTTAGTTTAAACATACGAGTTGGACTTTCATTTTATAAAAATTATGTGTATTTGTTGCTTCAAAGTTCTCTCCCCTGCTAATACCTCTAATAAGGCTAACTAGTTACATTGGTGCAGTTTGAAATATCTAGAAATAGCTTAGATGTAATCTAACTACAATTCTAAGTTTGAATGCCCTAAGAAATTGGTTTTATAATACATTTTGTGCACACATGGATTTCGCTGATTCTCAATTTTGACTCGGTGTTTGAAAGTCACTATTTTTGATTGGTACACTTAATAATCACTAGGCTAATTTGAAAGTTTGAAGCACAAGCTATAAATATCGCTGAGTGAGAAAGCAAATATTATATCTACTGCAAATATCAAGAGCCAGGGTCAATGCATATTGCTGTATTGAAATTTTCAACATGCAATAAAATAAATCATTATTTATTATGCTGTTATTTTAGCAAAAATTCTAGTTAACTTGGAGAGTGGTAAAACATTTATCTAACTTAAGATTTATAATTTTTTGTTGCCAATTGAGAATAAAATCAAACTAGTAGATCAATCTGTCTACTAGTTAATCACAGGCATAGATTAATTGAAGTTACTACACCAGAGTAATTAGGCATCCTACACGGTTTGTAATAGAATTTTCCTCCTTGATTGCCTGTTTGTGATTCACCCTTCATATGGGTTTAGTAAGACTAGAAAAATTCTACATATATAAAGTAAATGACTTGGGCCTGCATATTGATGTTTTAGCCTCTCACTATTGCAAACATTGTTGTTGGAAGCCAGTACTGCATGCTTTAGATTTAACAATTACATTATGGTTGTGTTTATTGATAAACTGATGTGTTGATAGTGAGGAGATGGTCACTGATGAGGATGTGTTGATGAGGAGACAGAAACAGATAGATTATGGCAAAAGTTGTGAAGTCTATGAGAAGTATATTGCAGCAGTTCCGCGGTAAGGATATCCTTGTCAGCCATGTTCACCTAAGCTCTAAGGCATAGCTGGTTTATGTCAAGCTAATAATGACTTACAATATATTAGTTTGCTGGCTTCACAGCGTTTGAATTGATTTGCAGAGTTAGTTGATACACCAACAAGCCAACACTAGTCATTCTTTGTGGAGTATTACCAACTTCCCTAAAAATGTGTTGCTACATAATTGAAAAAATTAATAAATAAATTTAACAGTTCAATATAATCTATGAGGTAGACTGTTGAGTTCCCACAGTTCTCTCCTCTATAATTGGTGTGAACGTATTGGAAGTTGTGTTTTTTGTTGTGATAGGCAATTTTGTTAGCCAATATTAATGACAGTTTTATTATCCTTAGACATTCAAGGAAGCTGGGTATTCACCCACGAACTCCTAACAAGTTCAAGAAGACCAGTAGGAGGTGCTGGGATGGATTAATTAAGGCATGGAGGATTCAGCTATATAGATTTATGGAGAGGTAAGTCATATTATATGCTCAATTTTCTGTAACGTAAAAATTATTTTCTAGGTGCACATGTGCAGACTCTCAAGCCTCGTAATAATAAAAACAGGTTCTAGGTGGCAAAAGGGCTTTCATCAGGAATTTCAAATCTAGATTGTGTGAAGCTGGCAGATCTAAATGTAATGTAGTCTTTCAGGAACTAGGGAGAAACTAGTCTTGTAATGATTTCCAGAATAGAATTATTATAATTCTTCTTGTTTTGCAGTGACATGACCACACCATTAAAGTCTGCTAGTTTGGGTAGTGCTAGTGCCACACCTAGTACTTGTGATGAATTCTCTCCTTCAACCTCCACAGACAGGCAATCACGAAAACAACTACAGTTTGGAGTGTCAGAAAAGCAGGTGCTTGCCTCAGACTCTGACGAAAACTGGTAGAATTACCACTTAGACTCTTTAAACTATTTGAATAATACAGTTTCTTAGTTATAGGGTATCTTAGATATTCAATTTGATGTACTATTATTTTTGTTTTATGTGCCCGATACCAAACTACAACCACATTAGGGTTATTTTATTTCAACATTGATAGAGAATAAGCCTAGCAAGTGTTTTAGTTCAGTCTTATTATTTTACTCTCACATCTGCACATGTGACATTGTATATAAGTTTAATTATGATATAACATTTATTTATAAAAAAAAGTATTTACTATACTCTTTAGTTGAACTCTTGGCTACATCTTTTGACTATAGTAGGTCTGTGTTAGAAAACTAAATATTGTATTTGCATAATAAAACATAATACAAACTGGTGACAATACAATTTAAAATATTTGCTACACATTATAGTAATTGTTATATACTTGAGTGGAAAACATATTCAGACATAAGAACATACTAATATAGAAAAAAAGCAAGAGAAATATTCGCAGATTGTTTTAGCAACAGGAAAAGTAACAAAAATAACTTAACAATTACTAACCAAAGTTTCCAGAAGGCTAACACTATTTAAGATTGCTGTTTAAAGCTACATGTAAACAATAATTGTTTCATTGGTCAGTTTGTTATTAAACACCTAATTCAACCCCTGAGAGGAAAAAATATTTAGCCCTTTTAGAATGCCAGTTTGTGAAAACCAATTGTTAAATATGTGATAAATATCAATGTTCCATAGAACAATAAAATAATACTAAACTCAATTCAATGTTATTTAAAACTAGGCAATCGGTTTTTTCAATATCTGTTTGATTCATGGTGTAAACAGGGCATATTTAAGTTGTTACCTCAAAACCTTAGTACTGGGGTCAACAATATTTATCAATGTATTTCTTTATATTGCACCTTCCACAATTGTTCTGTTTCTCATCACTGGATTACACCCTTCTCCAGAGCATCTGATCTGCAGATTGGGCAAGTTCGGTTAGACTAAAAATATGAAGAATTTGATCAAAAAACATCTCATATATTCCCAGCATAATAAACTAAACTGTTGTAATAATAAAAAAAACCCGTTAAGTATAAAATTTAAAGCAAATGTATAAAATGCTGATGGTAAGCAGCAGAAAATTCTTTGAAATTGAAAAACTAGAAACTTTTCTGTATAAATATAGCAACATCAAATGGGCATTATCCAACTTGTCATGAAGCCAGTATCTACTACCAGAGATAAGTTATAGACTAGATAAAACACGTACAATACATTAGGGATGTGGTTGTTAACACACTGGCACCAGTTGTGCATATCAAAAAGATCAAGAGTCAAAGCAAACATAATGACGGATTTCAAACATGACTAGGCCAACCTAACCAAAAGAAATATTAGCTACTGATCTAGTTACCCTCTACAAAGCTTAAGTTGTACAACTTTAAATTATAGCTATACAATGAGCTTTCTTTAGTTCATCAAATCCACTGGTTTAGTTCTAGCATGATGTAGAGCGTAACAGGTTAGGATAAAGGAACAAATCTAAGAATGGTCCTTACCCTGAGCCATTTGTCAACACACTTGGAGTGGAACTCATGGGAACATGGTAGAACCCGGAGCCATTGCTTCTTTTCAAAGTCACACATACACACAACGCAAGAGGACTGGTCTTTGGTAGAGTCTCTCTTCACTTCTGGGTTGTATCTATAATCACAATAACACAAATGCAAGGGACCTCTATAGGAGCTATTCTATTCATTTAAAACATTTAGGATTTTGAGGCAGTATTCAACATCGTCAGAAATATCTTGGCTACAACTTGAATACAAAGCAATTGATTTTCTAGCACATTTTTTGCATGTATGTATTCAATAATTGTCAACTTGGACAACCTGATTTTGAGGTTGCTGGTGGAAAAGATAGTTAGTAAAAACTCTTGTCTATAAGACATCTATCTGACAAATGAAGCCAGCTAGAACATCTGGCAAACATTTGTGGTTAGGGTCACTTGCAAATAACTTCAATATTTTCATTGGATCTAAGGTTATATACTATTAGCTTCACACAAGAGCCCTTTGAAAAAACTCTATCTACTGAAGCTTTTGCGGAGAATATGGCAAGTTCAATGAAAGAATTTAGGCTATAGAAAATTCTAGTTGTGGTAGCCATTTTGAAGCTTTGGGTTATAGCTACTACACAAGATTTGGCTATGGAATATTCAGTGGACATTTGACTACACTGGACTATACTCGACCCACTGGCTGAACTAACAGTGCTTGTTTAATTTCAATGAAACTCAGTCCAAACCGCGTTGATAAAAAGGCTAATATGATTCAGCAATCAAGTATGTGTATATAAATGAAGCCATTATAAATGCCTGTATAGCTAGCCGTGTGTGTGTGTGTGTGTGTGTGTGTGTGTGTGTGTGTGTGTGTGTGTGTGTGTGTGTGTGTGTGTGTGTGTGTGTGTGTGTGTGTGTGTGTGTGTGTGTGTGTGTGTGTGTGTGTGTGTGTGTGTGTGTGTGTGTGTGTGTGTGTGTGTGTGTGTGTGTGTGTGTGTGTGTGTGTGTGTGTGTGTGTGTGTGTGTGTGTGTGTGTGTGTGTGTGTGTGTGTGTGTGTGTGTGTGTGTGTGTGTGTGTGTGTGTGTGTGTGTGTGTGTGTGTGTGTGTGTGTGTGTGTGTGTGTGTGTGTGTGTGTGTGTGTGTGTGTGTGTGTGTGTGTGTGTGTGTGTGTGTGTGTGTGTGTGTGTGTGTGTGTGTGTGTGTGTGTGTGTGTGTGTGTGTGTGTGTGTGTGTGTGTGTGTGTGTGTGTGTGTGTGTGTGTGTGTGTGTGTGTGTGTGTGTGTGTGTGTGTGTGTGTGTGTGTGTGTGTGTGTGTGTGTGTGTGTGTGTGTGTGTGTGTGTGTGTGTGTGTGTGTGTGTGTGTGTGTGTGTGTGTGTGTGTGTGTGTGTGTGTGTGTGTGTGTGTGTGTGTGTGTGTGTGTGTGTGTGTGTGTGTGTGTGTGTGTGTGTGTGTGTGTGTGTGTGTGTGTGTGTGTGTGTGTGTGTGTGTGTGTGTGTGTGTGTGTGTGTGTGTGTGTGTGTGTGTGTGTGTGTGTGTGTGTGTGTGTGTGTGTGTGTGTGTGTGTGTGTGTGTGTGTGTGTGTGTGTGTGTGTGTGTGTGTGTGTGTGTGTGTGTGTGTGTGTGTGTGTGTGTGTGTGTGTGTGTGTGTGTGTGTGTGTGTGTGTGTGTGTGTGTGTGTGTGTGTGTGTGTGTGTGTGTGTGTGTGTGTGTGTGTGTGTGTGTGTGTGTGTGTGTGTGTGTGTGTGTGTGTGTGTGTGTGTGTGTGTGTGTGTGTGTGTGTGTGTGTGTGTGTGTGTGTGTGTGTGTGTGTGTGTGTGTGTGTGTGTGTGTGTGTGTGTGTGTGTGTGTGTACAAAGGCACTCAGCTGTATTACTTCAATAAAAAAAACCTATAGCAATCAAGCTATTAGTTGAACACAAAGAAACTTCCACAGTGAATATAAACCAATGATAACACACTAAACCCAATGTCAATATCATCCTCAGTCCCCTAGTGGTGTGAGAAATTAGCCCACTGCATCTTTGTGTTCAAATGTCAACCAGTTGCATTTTAAAATTTGTTTCAGCTTTTTATCTCAGCTCAAAGCATTTCTTCATAAAAAAGAAAACTTCCCATTGCTGCTCCTCAAATAAAGTGACTGGTGGGCCAGCATAGATAATTAGAAACAGTACAGCTAGATATCACAGTAACTGAAGTTCCAACACAAAGAATAATTGGCATCACTGGTTAGTCACTAGTCACTCTAGTCACTCATCACTGGGCTAGATTTTTAGCAGAGAGAAATATGTTGGCGACACTTTACTAGGTTACAAAATTTATGGGCAGAAATTGGCCAAAATAATAGACTTATTCATTACTGAAATATAGAGGTAAACCTATGATAAAATATTCACTTTCAACCTAAATTATAGAATTACTATTTAAACTTATAGAGTAGGGAATAGCGGAATAAGTTGTCAGACAGCTGTTAATAATGCTGAACACTATTCAGTGAGTTGTAGATCAGCACAAACTGTTACAGTGACCTACTATTTATACTGCGCTGATGCTACTATTTTCCCAACATAACCAATCTAGAATAAAACATGATATATACTAACTTATAAGACACTAGACGGTCAATTTCAGACTTGCTAAGGCCTTTAGGTTTGGCTTCCCCCAGCCTTTCAGCAAGGTTCAACAGTGCCTCGTAATTCTCAACATCAGGCATTTCCTCTGATGGGTCCATTCTATATGCAGCAGCTGGGGCTTGATTTCCAAGCATCGTCCTGTCAGAATAATAAGTCAACATTTAACAACCAGCCTGCTTTCCACTAGAAGTGGCTGATTAACTACATACTGTAGGTGTGTATGGTGTGGGCAGTTAAATTACTCTGACTACTGATAACTTAACTAGTCATTTTCTACTGCTTACAAAGCATGTGACCTCCTTTACTATTGACTAGAATTTACATGGCCAGTTTTGGATTGAAAATCATTTGGACATTTTCTTGTCATGAGACTGAGATGACAAGTTTGGAATGTGGTGGACAAATACCATCTACACTTTATATTTCATACAATTCTAGTTGGCTTCAGCTACTAAACCAATTACGTTGTGTCAATGAAGAATTGAATGCAGTGGAAAATGGAAATGGGCTGGCTCCAGTCATTCCAGTCATAGGTGATTGATGTACCTTGAAATGTTGAATAGGTAATGTGCTATATACCCTTTGTTGAATAGTTATGCTAGAACTCCATCATAACATTACAAAAAGTAATATTATGCTGCTATCAGTCAACTGATAGTCTGACTGAGATATGCACACAATCCCAAGTTCACATCAGATAGTGAGGGATGATTATACCTACTCATCAGGATCTGTAACTAGTATAGCTTTTCACCTAGAAGAACTAACAACTTCTGCAACACAGGCCTTATAACTATCAGGGTGGTTGAGAATTGCCACTTGTTCACCAATTCTATACTTACCACAAGTGCAGCAGAAAACTGGGATAGTTTGGGCTGCTAGCAAACTGAGGATTTGCTGAATGTATGGGAAGATGTCTGATGAGGTGTCTCTGGTCCACCTGTCGACCGTATGGGTGATATACTGGCGCTGGAGGGTGAAGTGTTGCTCCATGGATGACATTGTTCAGTCCACTCTGTCCAACAAAGCAACTTACATTTAATGAAAATAAAGGCTGGTTACCTAAACTCTAATATAAGAAACATGTCATTCTTCATATCTTCATTCATTGCAACCCAACCTTGGGTTTAATGATAAGATTGCAGGCTATTTTAAGTTTACAAAAAGGTGGATATCCACACCTATTTCTAGTAGAAAATCTACATATTTCACTCAATTTTCCAACCAGCATAAACAATAAAAGCATCAAGAAACAGTGAAGACTGCCAAAGTTTCACTCGGTAGAAATAAATAAGTAACTAGAAGTCATTAGATTTCCAAGATATACAAAACTAATTCCTGATCACTTTAGAGCCATAACATTGCAAGATCAAAGACAATACACACCATTCTTGATCGCGGCAATTCCGGAACTACCATCGGTGAGACAGAGTTGGTGTTCAGGGACATGTATGTGGAACACCGTTGCTGCAGCTCATGCATTCTACGGTCTGAGACACTTGGGGGTGTGTGGGAGTGGGCATATGGGTGTGGCGGGACTCCAGAGTACAGTCTTGGTTGATGAGCTGGAGGAATAGTTGATGCTGGACCAGGCATATTAGTGCTCTACAAAGAGAAGCTTGATGAGAGAGAGAGCTAAAGGTGTCACTAGTATTATATACTAATTGATGCCACCATCCTAAATCTAATGTTGAATCAGCAGTAGAACATCTGGCAATGGTTAGTGAAGAGAAAAGCAGTGCTGAAGCCTAGTTACCCCTATCCTAGTATCACTCATTCCTAACACACTTTCAAAGGTAAAAGTCACAGTTCCCCATCAAAGCACATTTTTAGCATTAACAAATCTTACTTATTAATCATGCTTTGGGAAAACAAATGCATACGAAATTGAATGTAATGATCAACTGCAAATAATGTGTGTACAGTCATCAAGCTCTTGATTCATAAGTCACAGTGACCACAGTCAGCAGGAAAATACTCTAAACTTTTGAATAGAGAACTGCATCCGCTATTTATAGGTGAAAACCCAGGATGACAACCCAGGAGCACTCTCAACACCGATAAATTAATTTAAAAACCATCAAAGTAGAGCCATCATAATAATGCTGTTAACTGTAAAATGGGGAGATAATAATAATAATTATGGCCCAAGAGAAATATGTTGGTAGGTACAACCCGGAGCCAGTGTTGAGTCATCACAACCCCCATTGAGTAAAGTAAGATTAGTCTGGCAAAATTGCACAACACAACCCTGTAAGTTATTAATCAATCACATCTCCCAAAGGAAAGAATGGTACTTATTGGAGAGATTGGGAAAAGACTGATGCAAGTAAGACATAACAATACTCACTTGATGGGATCTGTGAGATGGTAAAGCTTGTGGTGCCAAGTGTGGAGCTGTTCGGTGAAGTTGTTGTGCCATCACTGTACCATCAGCCTGTGAATACCTTGTGTTTCGATCATCTGCTCGAGTGTGCAAGCTGCTAGGGTGTGGACTATGTCCCGGGTAGGACGTGGCTTGCATACCATGACCAATGACAGGCATTCCACGCAGGGCTATTGTAGGCGAAGGGCCATAAGCGGCGTAGGTTGGATGGCCAACTACAGCAGTGGTCATTCTCTGCAGCTGATTGGGAGTGACATCGCGAGGAGTCTCCACTGAAGAGGACTGCAGAGAAAAAGGCAGTACGTTATGTGAGGCAGAGTCAAGTAGCAATAACTATGATGTGGTGTAGCCCATGGCTAAATGTCAAACATAAATTTATCAACTGCAGAGAAAACTACCACTAATAAAGAAGGATAAGGAGGTGGCTAATAGAGTGTGGTTAGACAGGAATAAGTCTAAAATACTAGCCTCAAGTTCTTAGATGAAAAACTTTAAAGTAACGAGAGGCAGTTATAAGCAACCAATCAACTACATCAATAATGATTAAGCTGTTCCTGTTAGAATGGAGAACACTCAAGGACTGGTGAAGCTAAACCTAATGTGATTACATTAGACAGTGACTAGTAGTTGGCACTGCAGCCTAGCTGAGAGTCATAGCCATGAAGTGTAACTGCCTGAGGTAATGCCATACTACTCCAGCTCAAGTAACGGGCAAACTCATTGGTGCTGGAGATACAAATTCATGTTCATCGAAATCAATTTATTTAACTGGCTGTAAAGCACCTTTTCATTTTACCAGCTTGACAACTACTAGGGTGCTTTCCTACATGGCAGTGTGACATTACTAATGGAGTTGTTACGGCTTTCATGCCTACAGTAAAAGTATATTGGCAAACAAAACAGAAAGGCAAGCATGTGTTTAAATAAAACTAATGCTGGGTCATCAAATTGAACTGATCATCCATTACTTTTATGATAAATAAATGGACCTTTTGTCAACTGTATATCTGATTGAAATTTAGCTTTAAGTTTCAAACATGTAAAAAACTTACATTGCTGAGGTCTATAACCACGGGACGTGGTTGACGTACAACATGCTGATCAGTAGTTGACAATATCCGTGAATTATTGCTAATCCTTTGATAAGAGGGAGTAGTATGCACATTAGAATGCACCAGGCTGTTAGCATCAGTTCCATCAGATGGTGAGGTTGAACTCAGTAGGCCCAGCCTGTAGTGAAAGGAAGCAATACACTCGGTCAAAATTCAGCTAAAACTTTAAGTTACTGGCAGAAGATCATTCAAAGGTGATCAGTGTTATTACAAGGTAGTTTTGGGAACCTGAAACCTATAATTTCTACCAGATAATTTCCTGCTGGGTTTACTACTAGAAAATAGTGCAGCCGTAAAATGTATATCTGAAGTTTCAACGAGCTTAACTTTTATGGGTAACTCTAAGTGCACACTAAGTAAAATGACGTTGACATGCATTTTAATGGTTTCATTGCTCTAAACCGAACTACTATTTCTTACGCAGTTCGAACTGAGTGACGTCGCTGTTGGTTAATATAGCTGTCTCTATTCCGATGACGTCTCAGTGATCTGGGTCGAGAAGTCTGGTGCTCCATCACAGCTTCATCTTTTACCATCTTCCGCTTTTTCTTTGGTGGCACATCATTCTAAAAAGTACTTCTGGTGGTCAAGATACAAATTAGTACAGTCAGTTCAATTATTCAGTTTGCAGATATTACCAAAATTTCAACCTGTGCCCCAAACCAAAATCTATATAGAAATTTAAAGAGCTTAGGCTATTTCAATTTCTCCACTAGTGCACCTAAATGAAAGCAGTACTAGACTAGTATAGGAAGCAAAACTAAGGCTATTTCGCGTAGTTTGGAATTGGGGTTTATTTAAACTCCCAACTCCAAACTTGAGAGCCCTAAACTAATGAACTCATTCACCCCAACTCGGAGCTGATTATAGAACCATTCCAAGTTACTACCCCAAATAGCCTTAGTTTTGCTTCATATACTAGTATAGTCAAAGGATCTGCTTTAGAAAAGAACCAACAAAAATAACTTGTTTGTACTAGAGTGCAAAAGCATATTGCTTATTGCATATTGACAGTAGTAACTAGTTTTCAAATTTCGTATACCAATATTTAATAACTGATAAAAGGCTGAAAACTCTTGTAAGAAAAGATTCAACAAACTAACTTGATTTGTGAGTATTATTCAGTTGCCACCATCAACATTGATTCACACTGGGTATAGTGTAATGCAAGCATTACACTGCAGCCAATGATGCGCGTAGCAGCCACATTTTTATTATTATTATTAGTAAATCAATGCCTATGCGCCAATACTTCGGCTGTAGGCAACGAAGTGGATGCTGTATGAATAGTAGTTGGAAGTTTCAGTATCAAACCACTGGTTACAACTGGAATCTAAACATAGTTCAGTGGCACTGAAGGCACAGTGGCACTAGCATACATAGCTTTCAGTTATTCCTTATTAGACACCGTAATGTTACAACCATTACATAAATTACACTGATGCAGCTGCAATGCAGTGCCTCACAACTATCAGGTTTGTAGCACAAAGCAGCACACCTATTTTTCAGTGATGACAAAAACAACAATTTTTAGTATCAACTTGTAATTGGTTTACTTTATGCTTTACAATGCTAGAGAATTGTTCTTTTAAAAATAAATCTTAGAGATAGAAAAGGAAGATCTCATACCATTGCTTCTTCTTCGTTCACCATATTGACGAGGTCCTGAGTGAAATGAGTAAGACTTCCATATAGATCTGAAATGAAGCAGGCCAACAGCGTTCATCAAATGCAATGACTATATATAAAGTCACAGCATTTATGCTAGCAAGATACAGAGCTGGGAGAACTACAAAAGCTGTACCCACAGCAGTAATCAAGCTTTGTACACTATCCCAGAGGGTTAACTAAACAACTGAAGCCAGTGTATTATAATAATGTGGCTCGGTCTTTATCTACATAAACGTAGAGAGCATACTAAGCAAATAACTTATCAACAGAACTTATGATTCACAGCTATAGCTTTGTACAGGTTTATGGCTGTGCTATTCACTATGTAGAATACAATTAGCCTGTGGTATGCTTTGTAGCATTAGCCTGTGGTTCATTAACATAGAAATTGAAAGGCAGAACATTCCATTTTCTAGTCGAATGCATGTTAAATGTAGAATACATATACATTACATAACGTAATGAGAAAAGTAAAATGATTAAAGAAAGATTTACCTGTGGGTTGAAAGTTACTTTACTCTGCTAATCCAAATCAGAAATAATGAAATATAAATGTATTTAATATACCCAGCACTGGTGTAGATGTACAATTTAGCCTACACAATAAGTTTGGAGACTCACCTTGAACTGTGCGGCGCTGATTAGAGTCCAACAGCTCAAAAACTGGGGATGAGCTGTCAGGGTGAGATTCTGGGCTCAGATTAGGACTCAAGTTCAAGATGGGTGAATGTGTTGGTATATAGCTGGCTGAAGGCTGATTGTCAAGGTGAACATTTCCAGCCAATTGTCTAGTAGATTCAGAATCCACAACAACTGAGGTAGACTTTTTCCTCTGTCTACTATTGACCTGGGACTTTTCTTTTTTATCAACAAAGCTTTCTGCTGTTGCTACTGGCATTTTGAAGTAATTTTATATTCAGCGATGTTAACCTAACCGAAGGGGAAAACATAAATATGGAGTGAATCTTATCTAGCAAGTTAAAACAAAAATATGTAGAAGCACTTGGAGCAAAAGTATGATAATAAAATTAGTATTTTATTGAAAAGAGGTTACATAAGATCAATTTGGTCTTTACAACTTTATTGAATTATATACAAACTAAAGTAAGTCCACTTTGGCTTGACTTGAATCAATCCAGTGTAAATAAACCAAATGTTCAAAGGTCCACTGCCAGTTTGTTGCTTTTATTTTATTTTTATGTCCTTTTACACTTAAGAGAGCATAAAAATAGGCTCATGTTGTGTGAGGGAAAAATATTTTATAAATTTGCTATATTGTAGTAAATTCACAGAGTGCACATCTTTATATTGGTTAAAGTCAATTAGTTAAGTCTTCTGACAAAACAAAAGCATGTTCCACAGCAGCAAACCTTTTGATATACATTTAATAATACTAGCAAAATAAACTGGAGGTTAAATATTAGAATATTGATAACTTCAATGTCTATATTTTAAAAACAAAAGTACAAAAGCAAAAGACTTGAAACAAAATTGACATGTCGAATATCATGTGTTAGGGGTATTAGTGAGTAGCAACCATCAATGCTATCCTTTAAGTATTACTAGAGTCAGTAAAAGTAGGTCTACCAAGAGTAAAAGCTTTGCCCGAAAGCTAACAGTAAGTTACTGACTTTGTGATTAATACCTGCCAAACTCAACACAATAATAAGTGATAGAATTAAAACTAATATAATCAGAATTGCATTACTGAAAAATAGGCATATTTAAATTATTCGCAGTAACTAACATGTAATGCAATCTTGCAATACTTATAGTAAAAGTAAGAGTTACCAAGTAACTCTAAACTTAGACAATTATTTACAATAGTAAATAAGCAATGGCAACTCTTGCTTGCACTATTTCAAATTTTATAGTTTTTCTTGAGTTCGGGTCAAATCAATGGAGTTTTCACCAATACACTAGTAAATGACTAAACCATTTTGATTCAACAATTACTCTAAGCAGTTGATGTAGCGTTAAAAACTAAGTTTAATAGTTTGATATTTTAATACATGAAAATTTTAAAATTTCAATTAGTTTTCAATTAAATTTTGAAGATAATTATAGTCTATGATTATGACGGCCAGTCATAGTGCTACAAATATTGCTTCTGCTAAATCATGTGATTCTAGTACTATCAAAACTTGAAACTAACTTGAAATGGGCAAATTTTATTATGTTAATAAGTTTAATAATTATTCTATTAGTATTACCACTACTAGCATATGCAATTCAAACTAAACATAGCAAGTAGTTTAACTTATACTTTAAGTTTAACTCAACCCAGTGATTGCAAAGTAAAGGTTTAGTGTGAAGAAAAATTCGACAGGTATTTATTATTATTATTAGTAATAATATTACCATTATGACTATAATTAATATCATGATGGTGACACTCATACTTATGCTGACTATGAGTATAACTATAACACTCACATTGACTCTGAGTAGTAAGTATCAATTATTTTTCATATTTATTGATTCAATTACAATGAATACAAATTATTTAAAATTAAGATGAAACTTTAACTTGAAACCATCAGACTCAGTATGAGTATGACCATCACTATGAGTATAACCAATACTCTAGTATAACTTCACTATAACTAATAGTAATAGTAATACTACCAGTATCAGTATCACTATATCTAAGTCTTAATCTACAAATAATAATATAATGAATATGATAATCATAATTAATATTATAAAATTAAATATAATAATTATTAAAGTTCAACTACTAAGTATTACTAATTTTTATTTTTACTAAGAGTAAGAGAAGAGTTTTACTGTAAGACTAGTAAGAGTAAGTCTGAATCAGTCACTAAGTGACTATGAATGAGTATCAGTATTACTATCAGCAGTACGGGTGTATCATGTCTCAGTATCAGTGTGACAGTCAGTGTGGGACTGGGTATCACTATCATAATCAACTGATGTTTAATACTAATAGTATTAGTATAGTATTAGTAATACTATTACTTGATACTCATAGTCATACTGATACTGAAAGTTAAACTGAGTTATTGTTAAACTTAAACTTAAAGTGATACTATTACTATTACTATTAGTATTACTTACCATTACATAGTCATATTAATCATTTATGATTTAATGGCGATACTCATAGTCATAGTCATACTCATAGTCATAGCGATACTGATAGTGATAGTCATAGCATAACTATAAATATAACTATAAGTATTACATTTACTATTACTAATGTATGAGGTTGACTCATTGAGTATGTTGACCAGCTTGAGCTAGAGCTAGGCCTAGAGTAGTGCTGCTTACACAGTGACAGTGTGAGTGTAACTTACAGTGGAAGTTAGTGTTACAGCTCAATCTAATCCAAAACATTCACTCGGCAGGTTTCTTCTTCTCGTGAAGACTTTCGGTTTCACTTTCAGTCAATGGCAACTTTCACGCTCCAAGCTTTCAATCCCACAGTCACTAAAATATCGCAGCCATAAGACAACCTATGCGCGAGTAACAGCTATATAGTCTATTATAGTTATACTAACAGTGGTTTTCTGATTTGCATTTATGATAGAACACGCCCAGTGAATTCGTATCCATAGACTTCTAAAATTGTTTACGGAGCTTGGCGTATCTCTGTCGGCCGGTGAAATACGAAAAACCCAAGGCTAGGGATATCAATTTTCGCTTGAGTGAATAACTAAGGGTTTTGCTGATCCTCTGCATCAGCCTGGATGGCTTTAGTTTTAGCTTATTATTGGAGAAGCTAAAAATACAACATTATTTGCCGTTCTTACAATAAAACTACGAGTAATATGACTCTAGCGGACTTTATTCTAACTTAATAAAAAAAGTTCAGCGATAATTTTTATACGGCTTATATTTTTTAAATAGGGTGGAAAACGGTTGAAAACACTCTTTTTATATAACTCCGCCCAAATGATATCACTTCCTACAGGATAAAAATAGATGTATAGAACACGTGACTAATATGAGCAGTTTTATAGGATCACAATTTCAGAGGCAGCGCATTGATTGGCTATCTTCTAGAGAAATCAATAACAGCTCACGGGTTTAGCGAACAGAGGAATTCCTACACCACTTTGCTAACAAGGAGGGCGGACATTTTGCTATTAATATTTAATATTATTATTGTATTACATTTAGTTATTATTATAGTCTTATTTAATTCTAATGAATACAATGGTTGCTATCATGTCATTGTAATACCAATAGTTTATATAAACATCATGTTGATTTGTTTGCACGTTTTGTCAGTACTGTAGTAAAACTCAAAATTGACAATCATCATTTAAATTCATTTATCATTTTATGATATATTGATATTCATTATCATTATGATTATCAGTATCACTATCGTCTATCAGTATCACTCTTACTGCCTATCACCATCAGACTCGGTGATTATGAAAATACGATTAAGATTGTTGTATTAGTTATGAATATCATTTACATTATTATTATGATTATCATACATTTACTGATTTAGTTTTACTGTTAGTGTTTAGATTATTAACAATAACAGTTATACTTATTGAGTTATAACATTAGCTGTAGTCATAATGATAATCATAATATGTAATGAATCTTGAATTTATATTGGTAATGGTCAGGGTTGGGGTAATTGTAATTTGTAATTGTAATTGGCTGTAATTAATTACATTTTTTCAAGTAATTGAGTGTAATTTGTAATTGAGGTTTAAAAATGTAATTGTAATTGTAATTAATTACATATCTAATGTAATTGATTTTTGCAATTACTTTATAATTACATGTCAATTACTTCAAACTTTTAAATCTTAAAAAACTCCTTCTTTTTCTACAATGCCTACTGTTAAATAACAAGTTCAGATAGTTAGGTCAATATAGTAGGGTCATTCCATGCCAGCTCACCGAATTGCCCGCGTCTATTTGCGTCTCAGATTTTGTTCATGTTTACACCAAACAGACCTACCTGTGCCTCATGTACTCTTCTTCAGTATTTCTGACCTGACACAAATTTTTTTTGAGAACTGACTACTTTTGTGGACAAAGGTTGAGAAAGATTTTGAGAAAAATTTGTGATTTCTACTTTTAGACTAATTTATAAACGTCTATATCTCAATCAATTTTCTAGACTTAGCCTTAAAATTTGCTGTGTGATTTGATAATACCTATCAATTTGCACTAGTAGCAACACATACTACAGAATACTTTGTGTGCATATATGCAAAGTCATTGAATATGAACAAATCTTTGTAAATTTTGAAAAATTTCAAATACTCGCCTAATCAAATTTTAAATTACTTATAAATTGGTCTAAAAGTATAAATCACAAATTTTCCTCAAAATATTTTCCAACCTTTGTTCACCAAAGTAGTAATTTCTCAAATTTTTTTGTGTCAGACCAGAAATATTCACGAGTGGTAATCTGAACATGTGTAGGTCCATTTAGTGTAAATATGAGCAAAATCTGAGACACAAAGACGTGGGACCCCTTAAAAGTTGGTTGATTTGGTATGGAATGACATAATAGTATCACTGTAGAAAACAAAAGAGGTTCACCACTGTCAACATTGCCTCTGGTAGTTGGACCCGAGAAGTGACTTCTATTTATTCCTTGTGAGAACAAAAGTAATTGTAATTGTAATTAATTACATTGCCATGTAATTGTAATTGTAATTAATTACATTTATTTTTAACTGTAATTATAATTGTAATTGTAATTGACAAATCTTCATGTAATTGTAATTGTAATTAATTACATTTACATGTAATTGACCCCAACCCTGGTAATGGTAGAAATTATAAATTTTGATTCGATTTATTAATATTATAAGTTAAAAGAATTAAATAAAATTAAATCAATATCATTTATCTGTAATTTGAATTAATATTATACCATTACTAAGTATAACTGGTAAGTGTAACAAAAACTAATGGTCTCTAACTTAGACGTATTATACATATACTTATAGTTAATGTTATAGACTTTTAGTTTCCGGACTAAGATAAACTTTGGAACTTCAATTTTCAAGTTCAAACTCATAATTATGATTATGAAATTCAAATTGTGTCCTATGATTATCATTTATCATAATATTGAATTAGTTATTAAATTCTGGTATTGTTAATTAATATAATCATGAATTTTAAAATATTCTGTCGGTAATCAGTAATGGTAATGGTGTTGATAGCAATACTAACATGCTAATAAATTCCCCGCTTAAGGCTAAGTTTTGGTTAGTTTGGCAGTTTGATTGCGATGTTATTAGATCACCATGTTAACTTTCTTATATTGTAATGTATATTCATTTTGATGTTGCATGGTGTATACCCTACGATTATGGATATACATTTACAGTACTGTTTGCTTTAGCTCTTCATCTAACTTATACTGAGTTTGGCTGCACCATCCTCTGCTAGTAGTACAAGCCTTTGTCAGGATCCATCCTTGCATCTAAGGACCATCAGAAACACACAGCTTTAAAGTGACAGCTCTCCAAAGCATTAGCCACACGTATAAGTATTGTCTGCTCATCTTCAGTGATTTGTAAGTTGCTATAAGCCTGCCTAGCGCTTTTATGGCCATTTCTAGCGCTGAAATTTGATGCAAGTTTCAATTTAAAATGTATTGAATTGTAATGCTATATTACCATGATATTAGTTAGAGAAAGTATTTTGTCTTTTTAATTTTACTCAGATTACAATGATAATAGTTTAGATGGACTGCATGTAGTTATGTAAAATAACTCAAAGAATAAAATGAATAAAATATTTTGTTACAACTAAAATAGTTCGCTGATGTACTTATAAATCTACAGCAGTAGATTTGTGGACAACAATAAATGACTGCTTGGTACATGTTACGAAGACATATGTTGAGTTGCTCTATTGTGTTATGTCAACCATGTTTTTTCACTACTTTTACAGTTGCCCTTAGATTTAAGATCTGCTAGAGGCTTACTATATAAGAAGTCGCAATCAATTTGATGTGTCAGATCACAGTGCTTGTGGGAAAAGGCAGTATGAAGAAAGAAAAGAAAATTTATCCTTCTAGCAAAGAGTCTAAGGTTTCTATCTGTCACTTATAAAATCTGACTCAAATTTTCTATTTGATGGCCTCAAGTAGTAATTATTTGAATTTTAAATTATCTTGAGTGTTGAAAATTGTGTTTTGTTGTTGAAGCGAAAGTCACCATCTGGGGACGAACTTATTAAAAATCTGTCGAGTAGCTTAGACAAGCAGCATGGCTTGCTAAAGCCAAAGAGCAAAGTCAAAGTGGAAGAAGACATGTCGGCTAGTTTATGTGCAGTGCTAAATGGCAAAAGCAGTTCTCCAATAGTAATTCCTGGAGCAAGATCACGACAACTAAGTCCATACTCAGATGATGGAGAAACCCTATTTGCTGGTGCGAAGTTTAATGACCCACCATCCCCAAAATCTTTGCCAAAACCACCAAACCACTGGATACTCAGCACTCCACCCAAGTTGGATAATCATCAGGTTTCTTCCAGTGTGCCAGTTCTTCATGACCAAATAGCTATGCAGCTCAAGACTCTCCTAAAAGTGCAGAATTAGTTATGGTGACAGTTACTTTGCTGGCTATACATGTTCATTCCCAGATATATTTTTATAGCCTTACTGACAAGTCCATTTCTCATCATTTTTGCAATTGGAGCAGCATAGCTAATTAATTTAGTATTATAATTGCTGTTTATCATGCTTCTATATTTATAATGCATATCTATTAGATACTTGTAAATTTTTTGAACAAAGATATGCCTATACAGTATTACTTTTAATTTTTCCATGGTATGCACTTGATGTAGACTAGTGGTTTCTAATGCTAATGTAGTGTAAGTAAATGACTGTAATTTTGTTCAAGACCTATTTTGTGCAATTTCGGAATGCACTAATAGCATAATTATAATCTTTAGTTTTTTCTATTTCAAGACTTACCTAGCCAAGGTAGCGTATTTAAAACTTATTTTCTCGGTTGCTTGTAAGAACTTTCGATATTCAATTAGCTTTTGTGTATTGCCTGCCCTGTTATGGCTAGAATTATGTTTAACTGTATAATTTACAACTTGTACATAGGCAGTGTACATATTATGTTTGACTGATGTACACTTACAGAACCTAGCTCAATATTACAATATTTAGTTCATAGTTATGTTACTCTGACTGTAAACCATTTTAATAGCCCTTGTATGACCTAATTTGTACTAGGACTTTTTTAATTTTTTTGGGCCCTTTTCAGGGCCCTCAATTTCTCACCAAAGAGTTTATGTTCTATCAACTCTGGCTCAAACTAAGAGCTATATAGTCTTTACATCCAGTAATATTACAAGTAGCACAGTACATACCAGTGGATGTAAATAATTATAATTCAGCAAGCATCATTATTCACTGGCAACAGTGCTCATGATTTAGTAACTAGGGCAAATGAACAGCAGCCAACTTATTGCGTATTATCTCAACGCAAATGGAAATTTTGTATCCTTGTAAAACCCAGCCTTTGCGATAATAGATTATTCAAGTTTCCGAATTCCCTTTTATCAATAGAGCATGACTTGGACACGTATCGTTTACGGCTAGCGGCTTTTGAACTGAAAGTTAGGCTACATTGTACTACAGTAAAGTTACTTGCTACTCTCTCACCGTCCAAGAAAAGTTAATTTGTAGGGGCAACATTATTATGCTGAAACAAAAACTAGAAACAGCAATGCAATATTCCAAAACAGCTGAAGATATTTGGAAGCAACAATAGTGCATTACAACAATCATTGCTCTTTCTAAGTCTACTAGCTAGTATCTAACCCAATTTCCCCTCCTCCATTAATTCCTTTCTATATTTAGTTCAAGAAACATCAAGCAGCTTTCGTGCGCTGATGTAGTCAAAACTCTGTTGTCCTACCAGAAAAGGTGACTCTAATAGTGCATTAAATGATCCACGAAAGGATTAAGGCGAATGGTGCGTTTGACATCCAATTCTGCTCGGTTTCTATAAAGTTACAAGTTGTAGCCTGGGGAAAAAGGCAACAAGATATTGGTGCTAAAATGCTTGGATAAAATTCTTCTTTTTGTAAGTCTAGGTAAGTACTGTGGTAATGTATAAAGGCTGTGTTCTATATGAAAACAGGAGCAAAAAAGTTATGTTCTCACAAGAATTTCATCCCATGCTCCAAACCATTAATATGCATAAGAGTGATTAAAGAACTTGGGCTACTAAAATTTTTCTGTTTGCATTCGGCGATTTAGTCATACAACGAAGACACTACTTTTGTGTTATTTTTGTCACCAGTTGGGCTTGTTTCATCCTGCTTAAAGAACTCTAGGTTTTACTTCTTCAAATAGTTTCTTGCTGTTGCTTTGAGTAGTGGTTGTGCACTTTATAAGTCAGTCACATCTATCGCAGATTTGGTGCTTTTTGCATCTATACATGATTACTAGTACTATTATCACATTCCATTTTATTTGGTAGCACATTACAAAAATATTAGTAATTTTCATTTTTATTGCTATACCTCTTTAAAATATATGCTTGAATAAACCATGTTTTTGAATTAAAGCAATTTTTTTCACACAGAGGTACCCTTAAACCTATTTATTAAGAGCAACATTGAAACAGTTGCAAACTGTTAAATTTTTGCATAATTTCGTTTTATATGTTTTTAAATAATATATAAAAAACAACAGTACACATCTCTAAAAAGCTTTAATATATGTGCGTGTGTGTGTGTGTGCGTGTGCGTGTGTGTGCGCGCGTGTATATTATTTTTCCAGCATATTTAATAACTGAGACCTTTGAAGACACCTACTTCTTTATTTATACTTGAAGGCAACAGTTTTTTATTATCATCTCCCCTATATATAGATAACAGTGATATCAGCATTGTACTGCATGGTATATTATCTATATTCTATCATATACCTGCTGTCTATAGAGCCTTAAATAGTTCAATAAATTTTAGCTGTTTAGGCATACATTCCGTGCTGCAGTGATCATATAAAGAAAATGCAAAGGTATAGTCTCATACAGCTACAATCTGTACTTCAACATCCATACTATGCAAGTGCGGATAAAAATGAGTTACAATTTTACTTAATGATGCATTGGAACCCAGGGCTGTGGAAGTCGCATATTTTAAGTTCTCAGGCTTACTCAAACTGTTAAATAATAAAAGAGTGTACTTTAATGAAATGGTTGTTTTAAAAATTTTACAAATAAGACATTCTCATTAGATTGGTTTTTGCTCAAAGTAAATATGGGAAAGAAATGTACAATAAAATTCCTGGTATCAGTGGAGCTCTGACGCAAATGGTATTACATTAGTGTTATAATATTTCTAAACACATTGCGGTCTAAATTGAGTGCTATTATACTAGAATTATACCAAGATTGCTTCTACTGTACACAAATGTAAGGCTATTATTTTATACAATATTCATTTCAATGATCCCATTATTCAGAGTTGGTAATTCCTTCATTATGCTGTACAAAATGAATATATTGCACAGGCTCAGATATTCTGAAATCAAATATAAGAAAAGATTTTAAATTAAGGGTATGCAGTACTCATTGTATGTCATATAATATCAGTGAATTAAATCAATGGGGCATCCAGTCAATATTATTATGATAATTGTATAGCAAATGCACTGCAGTATCTGTTATAATAGCATTACAGTGTTCAATCTTGAATTATGGAGTCTACTGTGGAGATGCTGACCAAGCAACTTCGCTTCAGGCGAGTAAGAGAAAAGCTTGATATATCTGAAGCAAAAAGAAAGAGCTTGGTTCTCACACAATATAGTAAACTGAGGTTTAATAGAACTTTACAATTTTTCAGAAAAGAGAAAAACCAGAATTTCGATAACTTTCTGCACAGACATGCTAGCAGTGCTAGGGAGTTGAACGGTTCACCAATGGCACCTCAAAATGTCAAAATGGATATATGTAAAAGTTTTGAACGTTTTAACAAATCTTATAGACTTGAACAGATTTCAGCATTGAGTACCCAACCAACATTAGCTGAGCTCTATCAGAATCTTAAGTTTGTACCAATAAAGGAAATGGGCAGAGAAGATAAAATAAACACAGAACAACAGATCCGTAGAAAAGAGTGAGTCATCATTGATGATATATTGACTTAAAATATCATAATTAATAAAGATGTTTGAATAATAAGAGTAAGGATGTGAGAAGCAGTAAGTTGTTGCTATTTTGTAGAAATAATGGTGACAGTGCAAATCTCTTGCAAACAGAAAATCAACTTTTTCCTGGTGATGATGCAGAAACAAACCTGTTGAAATGTGCTAATGAAAAGAAACCTCACCGTTCTACTAAGGAAGATCACGTCATACCAGCTATTAATTTTCAGGTTGTTGCATTAATGTCTATAATGTTGTAAGACTAAATGAAGGATGCACAGTGTACACACACACGCACGCACACACACACACACACACACACACACACACACACACACACACACACACACACACACACACACACACACACACACACACACACACACACACACACACACACACACACACACACACACACACACACACACACACACACACACACACACACACACACACACACACACACGCACGAACTCTCGCACACGAACTCTCGCACACACACAGTGCCTTGTATTACCTTATTATATTAATTTTTCAGACAGCAAAAAATGTAACCATCTCAAAAATATTACCTCAGAAGGGTAGACATGCACCGAGTACAAGACTTCAAACCCATCACTTGAAAGTTAGCAGCATCAACCGCCCCTCATCTGCAAGGTGACTATAATATACTTTATTATGTGCTAATAAATACGACTTCTAAATAATATATGTTAATTATATTATATTATTATATATGTTAATTATGTTTATTACATATAAAGTATCTACATTGCAGTCAATCACCCTAATAATACTGGACTGTATAATTAAAATAGCTACATGTTGAATTGAAGGTGCATTAGGGTTACATATTCTAAATAAAAACAACCAATTAAACGAAAAATTTAATAAAATGTTTTATGTATTAACAGCTTTCAGTGCAATACTATCTTATCTTATTTATGGCTACGGGTTGTTTGAAATGCGATATTTAGCTAACATTTATGCTATATTTATGCTATATATTATATTAGAGTCGCATTCAGTTTTTAAAACTTAATAATAATATACTTCTGTAGCAAGTTGACTTTTAGTTTATTTATGTGTATAAGCTTTCAAACAACTAATATGTACCCAAAGGTCAAATGCTTCCCGAAGGTCTTCCAGATCAAGGAAAGAGTCACTTGCCACTGTAAAACCCAACCACTGGGTGGATAACATTACAATATCTGGCACTACCTGCAATGGTGAACAGGATCAATTGAGAAGCAAAACCTGTGTTTCAGCAGATAGTAAAGAAGAGATTCTCCCTCAACTCATATGCCCCAGCTCGGCTATGAAATCACAAAAATACTTATGTAATGTATGGATTTCTCAATCTAGCTTTAAGGGAAGTATTCGAACTGTGCCTCTTTTGTAACAATTTGGCAACTACTAAATTTCAATATTGCGTTTGCCAGGCATCCTATTAGAAATTGCTTTATTCTGTCATGTTTTGACGCTTTACTTTATTATATTTGCCTAACTATTACCATAATTATTTATTAGAATCCGTGTTACATTCTCACTTGGAATTATAGTATTTGAAAACATTGAAATAATTCAAATATACAATAAAATATCGGTGACTTTGTCATTGTATACATATAAGATAGAAATGTATAATCAATTTCTAAAAAAATAGACAAATCACCAGATTAAATGCGCTAAGAGCCCTTAAATTTTTTAAAGTAAAACTGCTTACCAAATTTTCAGTTGAATCAATTACAACACAATATGAAATGGGCTCTATCAGTGCACAGTAAGTTAGTATTATACATAAGATAGCTGTTAGTGTAGTTCTTGAAAGTAGGACGTGATCTCTAGGTTGGATGGCTTAAAATTCTTGTGATGGTCTTAATGACATAGAATAACTCTCAGATACTCCATATGCAAGCTGCTAACTTGTATTTATCCACCAGTATGTCCATCTAAAAGTTAGACTTGAGTTGTAATATAATATTTCTGCTCTAATTTTGGTCTGCAGTTTACTGAGAAGAATCAAATCACTTCTTTCATTTAGATGAGTAATGGAGAAACTTTAATAGCCTGAAATCATTCAATTTCTATATACCTTTTGACTTGAGGTTCTAGTTGAACATCTCATAAAAACATATCTTCTTTGTGAGGCTTCTCATTCAGAACATGCAAATTCTTTTCAAAATTTTTTACATACACTATCTCCCTCAGAACTTTGAAGGTACAGTATGAACGATTTTGGCTAATTAAAAAGGTTCATAATATCCAACACTAGCTTGTGATTCTCAAAAATTGACATGTTCAACATGCACTTCAAAGTTCAAACAATGAGACATAAATCCAATGTATAAAGTAAAGCAAAACAAGGCATTATGCATCTACACAAGAGATAATCATCTGTCTGGCCTTGATTTGGACAATTATTATGAGTTAGATTTCGAAATTACGAAATCAATGCCTACAAGTAGTACCAAGATGTGCAAAAATTACTCTATTATTAATATATATTTATCTATTATTATTTTGTACATACTAAAACGTATTTATGCTTCATTAATCAAACTATAAAGCATAAAGTAGGGTCATAGTTATCTGCCCTTTGCAATGTTACAGTGACTTCAAACCATTCGCCATTCTAATAGTGAAAATAATATTTATTAAATAATTTTTTATTAAATAATAAATAATACATAAAAAATTTATTTAATTACTAATATTTACAAAGTTAATTTGTACAAAGTAAAATTTATGATCGTAACACTAACACTGCGGGCAAAAGCGCGAAAGTCAAATATTCGCTTTTATAAATTCAATAACAAATACTTTTACCACTGGAAGTGCAGAATATTCATCAATCATTGTGATACTATTGATTATTCAAGGTCTGCAAAGTGCTTTATCTATTATTAGTATCAGCCCTAATCTATACATATACAGTACTTATATCTTATATTATTATATGAATATGTTATGATTTTATCTAAAAATTGAAAATGAAAATATACTCATACTGATAGTGATACTAATACTTATACTAATACTTAATCTTATACTTATAGTTATACTAATACTAATAGTAATACTAATACTAATAGTAATGCTAATAGTAATACTAATAGTATAAATTAATAGTAAATGTAATAGTAAAACTAAATGTAATAGTAATACTAATATTTACTAGTAATACTAATAGTAATACTAATACTAATACTAATAGTATTACTATAACTATACTACTAGTACGTACTACTACTAGTAATACTGCTATACTACTAAGTACTTTGCTACTACTTACTTACTATGCAATTACTACTATACTAATAGTAATAGTAATACTATTAGTATTACATTTAGTGATTTACTATTAATTATTTACTCATTACTGTATTAGTAATTTTGATATTTAATGAATAATAATATAAATATAGTTATAACTTATATTATTATTATATAGTACTAAGAGTAAAAGTAAACTACTTATAATTATAGTTATACTTAGACTTATAGTTATACTGATACTTTTAGCTTTTTAGTGATTTTAAAGCAAATTGAAATTATTGATAAAATGTAATTATAATATTAATTTAATATAAATGTTCATTTATTATTATAATATTACAATTTTAAAATTAAATATTTGATTTTAATATTTATATATTTATTTAATTTCTTTGTGGTTGCAAGATCAAGTATGCCACTAGAAGAAGTGTGGGAGCAGGCCAAGTCTCTGCCTCGCTATATGCAGTCAACAAAGTCTGTAAGTAACACAACTTCATTAGATTTGTAAAAAATGTTTAATTTGATTTCTGATTAAAAACTAATCATGGTATTTTTTATTTATAGGCCAGAGCGAGACAACTAGAAACAAAAAATAGATGTAAGTACTTGAATGCATTTGGATAAAGTGTTTCATCTTTTAAATTTCAAAATTACAATACGCTCTTCGTTGCATTACTACAGTCATAGATATGTTGTCGTATATACAATTCCAGTGAGGACAATGCAAAAAACACACAAAACTGGAAAGGCATCAAAAGCACCAGTTATAAAACATAGGAAAGCTACTGCTGCAAAACCCAAGGCACCATCTACTGAGACAGAGGTATTTAATTTTATGGTAGCTAAGTTTTATTTTATGTAATCTTTTCAATTGCTTTTTATGCACTGGCTCAAAGAAAATAAGTATTGTTCTTGACTTGATATTTAAACAAGTGCACTTGGCTACCTCTATAAGTTGGCAATATTAAATATAGTTTTGTCATCGCTATAACTCTTCAGTATAGTCGCTAGGTTTATCTGTGGCGACTTTGCCTGGCATGTAAAACAATGGTGGTATTATCAAATGTTTAATGCTTTAGTATGTTTTTTTTTCACAATTTTCATCTAAATCTTTTTATAAAACTTTTTTTCTACAGGATGAGTTTATACAAGATGAGAATAGATTGAAGCAAAGTCCAGTTGCGAACCAAAGTCCTGCAGAGTCTAGGGTAGTCGAGCAAATCATCTCTGAGAATACAGGTTGAATTGATAACATGAGTTTTACACAATATATGGTATATAAAATAATTGTGTGTCATGGTGTGAACTGAGCTCTTGTGTTACGCCTCACTACGAGACAAATTAGAAAGAAAATAGAAATACTGAATGGGGTGATCTCTAGCTTTCATTTGTAGGAATTTCAAATAGTTGCAGCAAGTCAGTCAAAATTGTCAAGTCAATGATTTTAGCAATTTCATTAGTCAAGGAATTCTACGTATTAGGTCAAAAAGTTTCAAAATTTTGCTTCATCCATAAGTCACATAGTTTCCTTTCTTTCACATACACACACGCACACACACATACACACACGCATGCACGCACACACACCTAGAATTGAGTACTAAAGCTATGTGGCTTCATCTAGTTTTTACTGGCTAATTTCTAGGTGAGCCCCTAAAAGATGTGAACTACTTCAAGCACCTTGTGCAAACTAATGCAGATAGATTAGAGTCTCTAGCAGCCCAATGGGATCAACTCAATGAGAATACTGAACTCTGTGACGATGGTATTTTACTTCTCATACATCAAAATGGTTTTTGAGATCATGTTTTGTTGGGCTTTCCTTTCTTGTATACCTTGGCTGTGCATAATTAGAATGAACAATAAGTTTATTTGTTTTTCCCAACTTTTTACCAGGTTTCTAATGATTTAAAATCAAATATGTTTAATATATCAAATTTAGCTAAATCCAAGAAATACATGCCGGACAGGAAAGTTGTATATAAAATAAGGGTTTTTTAATGTTATTTGTTAGCCAAGACCAGTCAAGTAAATGTTGTGGTTGATTTCATATACATGTGTATTACACTTATAGTTCCTAGGTTATACTTATAGATCCTAGGTTATACTTGTAGTTCCTAGGTTATACTTATAGTTCCTAGGTTATACTTATAGTTCCTAGGTTATACTTGTAGTTCATGGCGAAATCAGATCTGTTTCGTGTCAAGCCAGATTAATTATAGCTGAACGATTCAAGCAGTTTTCTGGATTGATTAAGAAATGTGAAGACAATGTCGGAGAAAAGCGAGTTCTGGTTGAAGATTTGGATGGGTTTTGGGATATGATCTACTTTCAGGTAGGTGATATAACAATGTGTTTTCATAAACCTGTATTTGCTTCTGTTTCTTTCATCAGTGCTGTTTCTTTAATGCAAGCTACTTGTCAGTTACAGTCATCACCGTTTGTGCCTCTTTTGTAAAGGGAAGCCTTTAACTTCATAAACAAGGAAAGTTGAAAGTATTGAAAAATAACATTAAACTGTATCTGAGTATTGTACTTTAAATGGTCAGTTGTTTGTCTTTGGTTGTTTAAGGTTGAAGATGTGTTGGCCAAGTTTGATAAGCTGGCTAAACTACAGGAAGCTGGTTGGAAAAAAGAAAATAGTCCAGTTGTTGTTAAGAAAATCAAAGCTGTGAAGGTACTTTAATAGCATTTGTTAGTGAGACTGGCATTTAATATCTGCTATGCAGCTTTTATAATACAGTAAATAGTTATGACAAGATTGATGCTTACTATTACCAGCTTTCCTTCTCTAGTCTGTTTCCACCTATTAAATGTTCTTGTGTGTGCCTATATGTGTAATGCTATTACTGAATATTTCAGATGTTTCCTCATAAATTTTTAAATGCTTTCTTCTTGTAAAACTAGCATAGAGGATAGTCTAGCATGAGGTCTATGGGTCTAATCTGGTTACTTGGTGAATATCAAGCGGTAGAAGTTCCTGTATTTGGTCTGCATGTGAGAGGAAATGCATGCATAACCAAGTTTTGTTATCGTGTTTGTAGAAAAAAGTCGTCAAGCCTCAGGCCACTTCTAAGTTTGCAGCCTTTAGAGCAAATTTGAAACAGCTCCAATCTATGGACAGCCCACAGCTAAGTGAGTCTTATTATTCAGATAAAGATGCAGCAACTTTACTTTCATCGTGTTTTCTACTGAAGTTGTCTTTCCCTGTAGGTATAAATTACAATGTAGCCTATGTAAGAAGTAACTTGTTTAACTCTGGGTTATGCTATTTAATTGCAGAGAAAGAAGAAGCGATTGCTCAGGCTTTACAGGTTTTGTATATTATATATATACTATACTATACTATACTATTTACTTGTATATTATATATACAAGTAAATAGTATATCTTAATTCCTATTCCTTTGCATATCATTAGTGATTCATTATTCATAGCAACATATATTATTTTTCTTTAAATCAATGTTATTGCAAATCCTGAAGGGACCTAGTTTATAGATGCAGCTAATACCTGTTTTCAATAAAGAAATGACACGACTTTTCTTCTGAAACCTTGATGAATTAACACTTTACTTGAGTCGCTAAAACATTTTACAGATTCCTGAGAGAACGTATTCTCTCCGCAGAAGCACCATAGAGAAGACTTTTGAGAGCAGATTGTCTGTCACGCCAGCCAGATCCCAAACTAAATTTAAAAGTAAGTGTACTTGTACAAATAGCATCCGATGCTATTTCTCACTTACTATGTAATTACTTTACAATAGAATTCACAAATTTCTGGTGTGTGTTGAATGTGGACTACAGAAGGCTCATCTAATGAAATCAAACTTTACACTTAATTATTTTAATAAATTTTAAATTTATAGATTTTGTGTGTAATCAAGTTAATTTGTATGTGATTTAAAAATCAATAAAGTAAAATATATTTTAAATATTAAATTTTTAAACTTGCCATTCTACTTATTAGCTCAATGCAAACTTATTTAGCCCCGGTTGCACTTCTAGTAACTTTTTTCATGATTTCTCATATTCACACACAAAGTTTTTTCATAAAACTTTTTCTAGAAAATATATTGAAAGTTGCCTTTTTTATCATCTGTCAACCTAAGAAACATTTAGTTAATTAAGCTAGATTTTTTAGTTTACCATTGTTACATCCATAAACAAGCATGGATAATTGATAGGATTTCTTTGTAAAAAAGCATGCAGTAAATAAAAGTGGGGGGAAGGGGGTTTGTTATTTTAACATGTTGTAAAACTGATTCTGGAAAAAAAGTTGCCCAATAGTATAGTAAATCTTTATTTACTGCAAGTGATGATTATTTCACTGGCAATGGGCATCCATACTAAGACTGTTATGGCAGCATTGGAACCAAACTTTGCAATTACAAAACTGCTGTAATACTTCTATAATATTAAAATCTAAGTGTATGGTGTAGTAAGAAGCTGTTGTAATCATGTTTTCTAACTACATCTCTGATCTAGCCAACATTTCTTGTGATAATAACTAAGAGATTGGTAGCCGTGTTGTCAATAGTGTGCTAGCGATTGTGTTGCTGTTACGTCATTATACGCTTCTCCATATTTAGACATAGCTTCCAGATCTGCAAAGAGTAGTCGTAGAAAATCTACTAAGATTCTTAATGGATTAGAAAACCTTCAAATTGCTGCTAGTCCTGATTTAGCGAGTTATCTGCGTCCCTCACAGAAGATAAACTTGAGCAGAATTGGCTGCTCTCCGAGCCCAATCAGTAAGTAACAGCCTCATAAAATATATCATAAGTTGATATATTTATATTTTATCTTAGATTACACATATTTTAACTAGTTTGTGAGAAATAAAAATATGATCTTACTTTTACTTTACTCTAAAAGAGACTTCTATGTTCTATCTCCATAAAATGGCAGCTTGTACTGAAGATGGCATATTTTTTGAGCTAATATTATGGTAAATAGAAGTACCTGTTACACAAATGGTTAGGTGATGCCTTAATATTGTCTTTTAGCTGTAAGAGCCATGATGAGTGCCTCTAAAAGTGGCAGAATGAAAGATGGGAAGTGTAAGTTAAATCTTATGCTGGTTTAATCTTTCCTAAAGGATTTTACTATTAAAAAGCCTAACTGCAAATATATTCAGCATATGCTTAAAGCATTATATCCAACGTTGGTTATAAGGATAGCTTTATAATACGGGCTAAAACTGTTCAACTGAGATAGTATTTTTTGCTTACATATATTTTTACCTTAAATGTTTTAGTTATGAAGTATTATTGTTGCTATTTTTATGCATGCTACACTATAAAAGGTTAAACTATTCAATATGAAGCTAGAACCTCAAGTTGGAGTTATACAGCGTTCAAACAGTTGGTGTGCAGTCAAGGTGACTGCATTTCTGTATCATTTTTGAATAGCCTCATTGGTTAGTGGAGACAAGTTGTTTGTGGAAGAAAATCTAGACAGTAGTATAAGTGAGCATTTGAAGACGAGAGATAATAGTGATATACAAGGAGAGTAACGCCTGAGTAAGTTTTCTCAGCTTTTAATATCCTCAGTTGTTAGTATTTATTTACTTCTAAGTACTCTATTCAGTCTAGTGGCTGGCAGTGGAATATCATGCAATGAATATACCTCTACTGAATATTTATCTCAATCAATATTATTGAATATATTTTGTATTTCAATGTTTGAGTTCATTCTGCGTACTTATACATGCAATGCATTTTGTTTTAAATCTCATAAACTTGAAATTTTTCCTGAAAATGTTCAAGAATGTCTTAATAATGTGACCTGGTAAAAGATGGAAACAATGCAAATACATTCATTCATGTTATGATTACAGGTTTCTGTTCATATTTTGGTGTCAATCACTACTGAGAGGAGGCGGCTTGAGTGTCTTCAGTGAGCTCATGCTCTGTGACAATGGCAGTCTTTCACTTGTATCTGTTGAGCATTACATCAGTTGCTCTATTTCACATTATTTTATGCATGGGGTCTTGTGCAAATGGATTTTATTTTATGATTATTTCCTAGTATTACAGACTTAATTTTGTTGATGCTAATCTTTTAGTTAGGTTTGAATTCTTATTTAATGGATGACTCATTGTAAAGTTTTAGAGAGCAAGAAGGCCTGTGCAGATTTTACTCTATTACAGTTGGTTTTTTATCAATTGCCATATTTCAGGTGTTCAAACTTTTGCTCACCATAGTAATGTATGTTTCTGATTTTATTTTCCATGTGTTGATATCAATACTCACAGTAATGTTTGTTTTATCCTAATTGCATCACAAGATTATAGTACATTTTTGTTATTAATTATGTCACTATTTGGTACACCAGGTTAACATTGTCCATTAGCTATTGCCAATTGGTGTGTCTTTGAATATACCAACACTGAACAAATGATTGTTCTAATTTAATAGTTTATTTATACTAATAATGAACAGTTTTTTTTCATCATGTGGATTTCCCCAACACTGATGGTTCAATAATTTTAGCAAGATATACATAATTCTCCGCCCCTGATTTCACCAAAAACTCAGAACATAGCTCCTTTCTATCTGTGTTTACTAACTGCAGTGTGCATAATTTCTAATTAAATGGTGTATGTCACAGTGACCAGCAAGTTGCTTGTGAAATTTTTGTAATATGTAAAGACAATATCTGTATAAAGACAGTAAAGTGTAGGCAAAGCTTGAAGGCCTACAAAATAATGGTTTATGCAAATCAATGCTAAAAATCCAGACTTCAGGCCACTTTGTTTATGAAAGGCTTTATTATGCATGTTGGTAATTTATTTTTCAGTATATAGATAGATTTTCTAGAATATTAGCTAATAATAAACAGAAATGGGAAGAAAATTTGTCAAAAATTATGACTAGAATAAGCTAAATTGTGAAATTGCATAACTGAATAAATGTGATGGCTGCTGTCATTTTTGGTCTCTTGGGGGTCATCCAAGATTTTTACTTTTTGATGTGGATGAATAGAGTAGGACTTTGTGATCACATTGCACTTTAAATTTTTAAAATCAGTCAAATAGAACCAGAAATATGCCAGGTTATACACACAGCGGTCCACAACAAACGACTTTTATTATTGCGAGTAATTAACAGTCAAAGTTCGCGACTCAAAATTGTACTAAATTCGTTGTTTATCTACCTAGCAACAGTGTCTTCAATTAGCTCCATCAGCCCAAAAGTTAATTACCAGAGGTAGTTTTTTATGCTGATCATGAAAATATTAATTTAAAATTCATATCTGCAATATTTTAATCAATATTCCAGAGTTGAGTTCAGTATAATGAGAACATTTTGATGATTATCCTGAGAGATTAATACTATAATGCCACGTGGTTTCATAATAAAATTTAACTCTTTTGTATCACTGTTGTCACTAAGTTCATCATTACTATTATCACCACTACTCTTTTAGTCCTTGTCCTTAATTTTCAATGTAGAAACATTCTTTTAAATTGTCAATATCTGTTATCCATTAAAGGCGGTAAGCTTCCAGGTTATTTATTACATTTGAGCAAAAGTTTGCATGCTTTTCAACTGTTTTATCAGCATTTTACCCAATTTCTTATACGAAAACACTACAAAAATGTAAGTAAAAGTGGTCATATTAGGTGTCTTAGACTTGCCCAGACTTGCCCGCGAGCGTGCCCTCCGTGACGTGGGGATGGCAAAATAGCCCAATTGTAGCGTGAGTTTATATCGCGTAAAGTTATTAAGAAGCGGGTTTGTCACAGATTCTCGTTATTCGTAGCTCAAATCACATGAATGTTACTCTTCGGGCGGCTACTAATAACTAACGTTAGCTACGCAACATCAAGAAAGGTAACTAATTTAACTGTTTTCAAATGGACTATTCCATTTCGCTAGTTTGTAACTTGCTGTAAATCACAAAATAATTATTTTCCCTATTTTAATTTCAATTATCATGTCGACCACACTACCAGAAAATTACTCTTAAATATGCAGTAAATGATGATTTTCAACCGTTTTGTGATGAATTATAGGTTAGTAGTTGTCTACGTAAAACCAAGTTTTGAAATTTGTAACTAAATCAGTGAATCACAGTATCAGTATGAGTGTCACTAGTCTAACTCTATTTCTATGACATTGACTCTCACTCTAAGTCTATGACTATCGCCTATTGGTGAACTATTATTAATAATATTCAATGGTTATATTTATTAATACTATTATTAGTCATAATGATAATCATATGACAGTATCAGTATGTTAATGTTACGGAGCAGGATCAGTTTCGAAACTAATACTTTAACTTATACTTATAGTTATAATATTAGTTATAACTATAAGTATAACTATAACTATAAGTTATACCGATAGCTATATTAATATAAATATTTATATTCATAGTAATACTAATAGCAAATGTAATATTATTATGTTAATAGTTATACTTGTAAGTTATAATATAAAGCAAACGACACAAGTATTAATTTCAATTTGAACTGCTGGTCTTGAAATAAAAAGTGAAATAAATATAAATAATAAAATATAAATTATAATAATTTAATTATACTAATACTTATACAGAAATATAATTATAATAAATTTATAAAACTTAAACAACTTTTAATTTAAGGAACAACTTTAAATACAAACATAAAGATAATATTAAATAATTATAATCATAATGATCATAACAATAAATATAATTATGATTCCAATAATTATCAATATATTATATAATATTTATTGCAAGTGAAAGTTAGTTATTCTCCGCCAGCTGCATGAATGTGACTGGTAAATTTTGTAACCTTTGGCAGTAATAACTTTGTAGCATAAATTAGACACATTTTTATGAAAATACATAATTTTAATGCTATAGCTGCTAGTAATTCTAATGGGTGTAATAATATTACTTTCACCAGCATTAATTTTTACTTTGTTCATCTCTTCATAAAGCATTTTCTAAATCCTTTTTTGAATAAATATACATATAATGTGCTGAATAGATTACATATGTTGGGGTTCTTCCTATACTGCAGCTCAGCCTACACTCCCCCCCCCCACAATTGTTCCTAAACTACTAGCTTCATCAGGATACAGATTGATGGAGCTGTATTGATAAAAACTTCTCTTTTTAGCAGTAGAGGCATCATGAAAAAAAAAGGCAAGTATTTTACTAAATATGAATGCGGTTTTTTACTTCTACAAATTTGATAGCCTACACTATTCTATTTAAATGGAAACTGGTCTGACATAATGTGTCTGCAATTTATTAGTTATAATATAGTAAATACTATGCGGGCCTATAGATCCAATGGCTCAAAAAAAATTAAATAAAACATTACACAATGCTGTATTTATTAGCAATGTGATACTTAGCAACTAATTTCACATTATTATTTTTTGCAAAGTTTCATATATCTACATATGTTTGTTCAATTCAGTGTTCTGAAGTAGAAGGTTCCAACAGCAGGGAAAAGCCTTGAACAAGATATTATGTTCTACATCTCCAACTCATTTTAACTTTGCTGGTCAGTGCATTGTGTATCTGGAGCATAGTTTTGTATTTTTAAGTAGTCCATCAGATACCTTTGTAGATAGTAAAGATTAAAATGTTTGTGCAATGATGTCCATAATGTTGAACTGATTTATTGAAACTAAAACTGTTCTTAATTATAACAAAACTTGACAATCTTTACATAAAGAATAATGTCCTATAATCTATCTTCATTGTAAACAAAATTAGAAAGTTCCACACCAGCAAATTGTTAATCATCATCTGTAGGTGGAAGACGCGTGCACTCAGTTATAAAGGCAAGCTGACGGTGGTTTTCTTTGCCTTCTATGAAGATTTGGAAAGAGCCAGAAAATTAATACTCTATAACTGCAAAACCATGTTGTAGTGTCTTATGTTATTGATTGAATCATCTAAAAGAAAAATTGTTGTATCATTATAATTTTACTGTTAATGAATTAGCAAATCTACTTATCTTGGTAAATATATTCAAGAACAAATACTATAGTGTAACTCAGTTTTGGTTATGTGTATGCTCCTTAAGCGAATTTACAGCAGATATCAAACTATATATTAGAGACTGATATAGGAATTACATTTAAGCTAACCATGATGATGTAAATAGCTGTTGTATGTGACTTCGAGAACTCTGCTGGCCATGTCAGTTCAATTACACCAGGGTGATCTGTTACGAATTTCATGTCATTATTGAAATTCAGCTTTTTCAAGTGCCTCTTCACAACTCTGGCAGCATTCTGACTGCTCCTTAGCTTTCTGCACCTGAAATTTCTTCTACTTGCACCATTCTTCTATTGGTGGAATGTTAGCCTATAACAAACAGGTGTACCAAAGCTAAAAAAAATATCTAATTCAATGCACTAGGATATTATTCAACTCATTTAAATTTAATATATAGCAGTAAAACAATCACATAATTGTATTTATTTTATCAGCTTTACTTTACAAAGCTGAACCATATAATTTAGTAACTTGTCACCATAATAAACTTTGTACAACATACAAATTGAAAACCTGATGTGATTGCTTTTTTAATAGAATATACATCAAAAACATGTTACTTTGATAAGCGTGTTTATAATAAAAGTATTAAACCAGTTTAAAAAAAATTATTTTGTTATATAAGGGATCACAAAACTAAATCATTTTAGACCTGTAGCTCAATGTTCCTCAAGCAACGGGCTGCTATGACTAATTAATTTTCTATCATTGCATTTGACTGTTCTACTCATAGTGTATTGGCGAGTTAAAATTATTGGTAATTTAATGTATATTTTAGCTACCTCTGTACAATCAATGTCATAGTAATATCAATTAGGTTTTAAATTTCACTGAGTTTATAGTAAATTATTGCAATCGGTACATAACATTTGGCTAGTTCTCTAGTTCATTAAATAACCATACGAACTTAAATTTACAACATGAAAAAACACACAAAGCAAAATTAAAATAATCATATTATGAACCAATGTAATTGATAAGCGATAATGCTGTTGTAAAACATAAATTATCAAATTGAAATAGTTATTATTACTATTAGTATTACTATCATTATAACAACTATAATTATTAGTATTACTATTACTATTAGTATTAGCATTAGTAGTAAAAAATGAGTAGAGTTCAACATATACAATCTAGCTCACAGTTACTATAAAAGTAGAAGTAGAACTTTTAAAACTATTATCTCCATCATTATCAGAACTATGAGTAATACTAGTACAGTACTAGTAGTTGTACTAATAGTAATACTAGTTATTAATACTAATAGACAATAGTAATAGTATCACTATGAGTATGATACTTGGGCTGGCAGTGATTATCACTATCAGCATCATCATAGTGATAGTCAAAAGTTACAAGAATTAGAAGCCATATTCATATTGATATTCTCATTGAGTTATGCACAGTCATATTCATAGTAATAGTCAATCACTGATTGAGTTAATGTCATAGTGATACTCATACTCATAATTAATTTGTACGATACTCATACTCATAGTGATAGTGATACGTCACCGTGAATTTCAATTTAATAATAATTTTAATTTAATATTAAAGTGATATTAATTATTAATATTATCATTGAATCATTCATTGTTGCTAATATTATGTCTTAATCTTAGTCTAACAGCAGCTCTATAAAGAAGTTAAACATAACTGATAACAAAACACATTTAAAAAATAATACTGTAACAATCAATATAATGCATATCAATATGAATATGCTAGCAACCTAATTTTCAGCCCACTTCATTAACTTTCTGTGCAGTATTGTGAATTGTGATAAAATAAATTTATTAATGGTGACCTTGACATCTTCGTCCAAATGCCTTTCACGTCAAGCCCCGAACCAATTTGTAAAAATTTTGGATTTTTTACTTTTGATTATTTTTTACGAAAAGAGCTTCAAAATAAATTTAAAAAAAGTGAGCTGTTGTCCACATAAAAAGAAACATATGAGTTAATTTTCTAAATTCAGGAAGTTACCAGAGGATCACAATATTTTTTTTAAAAAATCTTCATTTTCACGACAAGCTCTATATATCAATATAGAAAAATAGAAGACAACTCTTCTTTCAGATTTTTCATGTGCCACGGTCACGTCAATCTCAGTGCTATTAACACATATATTTTAATTCATTTTTTCTGGTATATTGAGTTGAGATTTTTTGTATATATTTTGTGAATGCAACTAAAAAAGTATGATCTTTTAATTAACAGTAATTGATTTTATCAAAATAACCTGGATGCCTACGATGTTTAACTTGCAGCGCGATCCAGTCGCCATGTTTATTATTAGTAACAATTCTCAGTCAAATTATACCTAATTACGTTGCGCTCTACACTACGCCGCTATTTTAACTATTGTTAAAGTGCGCGCTATTATGCTCTAATCACGTGACCAGCTTGCCAACCATGGAATGGCTCATTAAAACACCAATCATTCATAAACCATAGCAGATATCACAAAACTGATTGGACAGCTAGAAAGAGCACATGTTAATTGACTATTACACACTAAAAGCTAAAACTGACCTATTTATGACAACTATAGATAAAACCCCTTATAACTAACAATAGCGAATAATGCCAAGAGACCAAAACTGACGGGAGCCATCACAAATGGCAACACAAAATATGAAAGCTAACATTGCATGCATTAGGTTAGATGCAAAAATTGTTCTTAAATGATGGAAGAGGAAGTGAAATCAATAATAAATTTTCGAAGTTGTACAGAAAATATAACATGGTGTTAGTGAACCTGATGGTATATTTTCAAAATCTTAAGGAACTCTGTCCAATAAATTGCTGTAGTTGCCTTTTTTGATGATATCACCCAAGTAATTGGCTACAGTAGAAATACTGATAGCACTTTTGTTGGCAAGATAATTAACCTTGGAATTGAAATGCAATGGCAATGACCTGTCTGAAAGCACCTGGTGGATCAGATTGATCATATCTATAAACCTGAAATAGACAACAAAATATTGTATTAACCTTAATACATTCAGTGTATTTAAAGGTCATGGTACATAGTATTCTATAATTAGCATTGTTTATTATCAACTTCTATAGCTGTAAGGAAACAGCTTTATTAAAATTCTCACTGTAGATTAACCTAGTTTATTTAAAAGTTGAATTCTTCTTAATACATACTTCAATATTAAATCTAAGTGTATGAAAGTGTACACTCGTAGACAGGATTTTTTTTATTCCACAGAAAGTTAAAACTACATGGCCTATAACTTGCAATCGAGATTTTTAGCTAAAATTAACACAATACATTACCTGTTCGCCAAGTCAGCTCTTTCCCAGCTAGCAATTGGGTTTCTAGCATCCAACATAAACAAGACATTCTTGTAGAAGTAGCTGGCAAACATTCTCATTTGAGGATGATGGTTCTTTATAACTTTCATTATTCTCAGCAGCAATGACTTTCTCCTAAAGTCAATTCATTCTATGATTTAATGAAAACGATATGTGAATAGGAAAGTTGGGTCTGGTAAATAGAGGTACACCCCATATTTGTAAATAGCAAGTGTTGAGAGACAATTTATTTGCTTTATTGAAGTTGTTAAAATTTCACCATACATTTACATGGTTTGGAATAGTTATACACTTTGCTTCAGCTAGTTGAAAAGTGTATACTACAATTTACTACAGGTTACTTGGAGCTTTCTACTTTAGGCTTCAATATTATTGAAAACCATTTGTTAATATTTAAAACATAAATGCATAGCCCACAAGTTCACTTACATGGAACTGTAGTGATATCTCCGAAGCTGGGCTAGCTCTTCTTCTGCATACGATTGACGCCAGAAATCCTTGTCCTTTTCATGGTACGGTTTCCCCACCAGATCATAGTTGCTGGAAGAAATCACAATAGTTAAACAATAGTCAGGGTTTTACCAGAAACATAACACATGCAAGCAAGAAACTATGTGATTATACCACACCTGCCCTGAAGATCTATTTTTCTCAAGCAAACAACTATGTCAATGGAAAGTTTTTCTTCTTTCCAGGTCACATCTAAGGTGGTAGCTGGTCCATGTGTGGATCTTCTAACTACAGCAGGAGAACCTTGAAAACTTATTTGAAAGCCATTTGCTTGCAGAGCCCTGTCAATCTTACTGGTGACCAGTTGGCGAGCCTGTAAATTGATAAACATGGTCTTAGTCTTCTATTTGATTTATTTTGTCCAAATTAATTTTATTGGTATCACGCAGGCTTGTGTTTAAAGCATAACTATGCAGTCATAAAAATTAGACTTGAAGTTTGAAACATAAAATGACTTCTTTTAGTTTGCGAAATAGCTTTAATTGAAATTTTTGATTTGTTTTAGAAAAATGAAGTTCAGCTACAAATTTTACATTAGATATTGTTCATATTATCATTACTTGGTTTGACCTTAATTGGAGAAAAATAGCCTTCATCATTCAGTAGATTTTCTGGTCCCCCTTTGACTCTCATCCAGTCTGGGTCACCACTAGGTAGGGCTGTAGCTGATGACATCTTCACTCTGTTTTGCCTGGTAAATGGCACTTTTAGAAAAACCTGGATGTCAAAATCCGAGGAACCTGGTACAGATGTGAACTCGTATGCACTTCCCATGTAAGCGAAGTCAGCATAGCAGTCCTGCAGTGCTGGTTGAATCAGCTTCTCCTTGATGTAGCTTACCAACCCTGTAAAATATTCAACATTAGAAGCCATGCCAGAAAATGGTCCCACAATATCTTAATTTGTTGTGGCAGCAAACAAACGGATATAACTTTTAAAAAGTGCTGTTTATATTTAGCCTGATGATATATGTGTAAGCCTGGTAGTTGCCTAAAGTCCGCACATAAAGCTAGTTTGTTATCATTTAATGCTCTTGCAACCAATAATTATTGCTTTTATAATTAATTTAGGATCTGAGGCCAGAATTTTTGAAAATGAATTTAAATTCTAAGCAAGCACAGTGACTATTCAATCTTTGTTAGCAAATAAAATATGCACCAGCTTAAAATAACATAAACATGTCAGTGTTTGTAACACAATAGTAATATTATGAAGATGCTATGGCTTTTGAATAATGCAACATTCGATCTTTTGTAAAAAGATATATCAGCATTTCAAAACCTGTAGCATGTATTGACTACCTAAAATTTAGGTTAGCAACTAAAATGATATAAGCTAGTAGCACTTACCTAAGTCCCATTTTTTCGCTTATTTGTAGTATTGGTAATAATAATGGTAAAACTGAAAGCCTAAAGGCCGTTATGACAAAATCAATGTTGAATTACCTGGCTTTGCTCTCTGTACAGGTGTCAACTCAGAGCTCAGGTAATTTTTCTCAATTCTCCTCAGTTGCCTGGCCAGTTCATATAACTTCGCGTCATCAATGGTCATTTTCTGCAGAGAATTCGTTAGCCCTGGGTGAAGATTACCAACACATTCTTTAGTTTTTACCTGGCAAGTATCTTGAGGAAGTGACCCATCACTGCACTTTAAGGTTATTGTCAACATTAATATGAGAAATAATACTGTTTGCTGGCACCACCTTTGTTGTTCAACTCCTAAAGGGAAATGCTGATAAAGAAAATCGTGTATATACCTGTAAAGGTGCTTTTTAACTTTTTGATTCATGAAACTCTATTAAAGGTCCCTGAATCAATTGGAAAATAGAATGGATGATAATTTCTTGGACTTTCAAATTAATGAGAACGTATATTAACAAATTTTTTTACCTCTAAATACAAAACAGCAAAATTATTTATTACTGCAAAGGTTTCTAGCTTGTCAAAAATATGTAGTTTGCCAGAAAAAAATTTATGCATAAAATGCTCATGTAGCAACTACCAGCTGAAATAAAAAAATCTGTTGAATAGTGCGCACACTAGCTACTTTTTTTAATGTATGAAAATATAAAAGTAGACACTGCACAGCACTTTAGGTCAGTTGACTATTGGTGAAGAAATAAGTTATCAATTTGCTGTAAAGGCTCAAGATGAATTGAATGAATTAGAAATTCTCTGTTAACAAAGCTCCCTAGCGGTAAGGTAGAAGAGCTGGGCTCCAAACTGAACTATGTTGGCCAGCAACAACTGCGGTTATATAGTGGGGATTACTTCTTGATGAGCAGCTAATTTATATGGTCTATTTAGTGCATCAAAAGATAAATAGCTTACTAGAATTACTTACAAGTGGCTGATTAAAAACTATTTGTTATTGGAAAGTAACACAAACCAAGTAAATGTCACACATTTTTGCAGTAAAATTTGTTAGAGAAAAAAAGACAATTTTTTCAAATATAGTATTTCACCATACTCAGAAATAATATTCATTATATTAGTTTATTTTTGTTACCATGGAGTTCTTGACTACATTCTGTGCCAGTAAATAAAATTTCACTGGCCTAACAGTATTTGCCATATAGAACAAGTTAAATTACTGTCATGCATTGTGTGAATGCATTTTGAACAGAAAGTTAAACATAATCAGAAATCACATAATAGAAAATTCTGAACAGTAAAGGTAAATGCTCAAGTATTATTGCAGAACGTAATCCACATTTTGGAGTTGTGTCCTCTAGCAGAACTGTAGTACGCAGTTGCAGCAATGTATTGCAAGTTTTAATCTGTTCAGCTGCTAATATACTAAGTGACTGGTCTATATTTAGCCATAGTCTGCTTTCAATCGTAATAAACTGAAACTGTGAATAATTGAGGCTAAGGATAAGCAGATTTTATTTCAGCATTATCACAGCTCAAACCATTTTACAAAGTTGAACACAACGAGAATAGCTGAAAGAAAGTTTTTAAACTTATAATCTTATATGAAGTGGAACCTAGCAATTAAAGCATACAGTAATTGCACTGCATTTTTCGGAGAATGAATAGGTCAATTTTAGTGTTACAGAAAATTTTAATCTTGGAACCAAACACCTATAGAAAAGACGCCTAGGAACACAGCTGATAGCACGTGGTGTAGCTGGACAGATATTTTGACTTTTATCAATTCTGTAGGGTTCGAATACGTTTTTACCCAAATTAGTGTAATCAAAATCTTTCACAGCTAAAAAATACTGAAACCAGACAGCTTAAATATTTTATGTTTGACATTAGGGGTTTGTACTAAATTAGATGAACTGACCAGTGTGTGACCTCGTGCAAGTGATGGGGGCCCCAACCTTTGCTAAGTATAACTTTAGTACATAATTATAATAATGGTGCCAAAATTCATATTTTGGTAACATCTATAAGTTGCTATTAATATTAGTTTACTTAATAATAATAATAGTTTAATAATCGTAGAAATAATTATTAGTAATGTAACTACAGAAATAAATAACTACAATAACAATATAGAAGAAACACATTGAGTCTTATGCTGCAACTAGTACTAGTACTATAAATATGTAATAATTCTATTCTTACCCTCCATGCTGACTTTATTCGTATTAAACTGCACTATAAAATAGTAAATAAGGAGCCTGATATGGGGGAGATATACCAGCAGCACAAACCACTTGGCTAAACTAACAACAAGTGATACTTGCTATTATAGTGTATATGCTCAATCTGTTATCAATAGCTAATGGAACACTATAGAAAAAAAATTACCAAAACGGGGACTTCCCCACATATTTCCATAATTTGAGTAGGTTGCCACTTGCCATTAAAGGCGGTAAGCTTCCAGGTTATTTATTACATTTGAGCAAAAGTTTGCATGCTTTTCAACTGTTTTATCAGCATTTTATCCAATTTCTTATACGAAAACACTACAAAAATGTAAGTAAAAGTGGTCATATTAGGTGTCTTGGACTTGCCCAGACTTGCCCGCGAGCGTGCCCTCCGTGTCCTATTCTGACGTGGGGATGGCAAAATAGCCCTATTGTAGCGTGAGTTTATATCGCGTAAAGTTATTAAGAAGCGGGTTTGTCACAGATTCTCGTTATTCGTAGTTCAAATCACATGAATGTTACTCTTCGGGCGGCTACTAATAACTACCGTTAGCTACGCAACATCAAGAAAGGTAACTAATTTGACTGTTTTCAAATGGACTATTCCATTTCGCTAGTTTGTAACTTGCTGTAAATCACAAAATAATAATTTTCCCTATTTTAATTTCAATTATCATGTCGACCACACTACCAGAAAATTACTCTTAAATATGCAGTAAATGATGATTTTCAACCGTTTTGTGATGAATTATAGGTTAGTAGTTGTCTACGTAAAACCAAGTTTTAAAATTTGTAACTGAATCAGTGAAACTGAATCACAGTATGAGTATGAGTATCAGTATGAGTATCACTAGTCTATGTCTATGACTCTCACTCTAACTCTAAGTCTATGACTATCGCCTATTGGTGAACTATTATTAATCATATTCAATGGTTATATTTATTAATACTATTATTAGTCATAATGATAATCATATGACATAATGTTACGGAGCAGGATCAGTTTCGAAAGTAATACTTATAATATAAATATTACTATTAGTATTAGTATTAGTATTAGTTATAACTATAAATATAAGTTATACCGATAGCTATATTTATATTAATATAAATATTTATATTCATAGTAATACTAATAACAAATGTAATATTATTGTGTTAATCGTTATACTTGTAAGTTATAATATAAAGCAAACGACACAAGTATTAATTTGAACTGCTGGTCTTAAAATAAAAAGTAAAATAAATAATAATATAAATAATAAAATATAAATTATAATAATTTAATTATACTAATACTAATAGCAATACTTATACAGTAATACAATTAGAATAAATTTATAAAACTTAAACAACTTTAAATTTAAGGAACAACTTTAAATACAAACAAAGATAATATTAAATAATTATAATCATAATGATCATAACAATAAATATAATTATGATTCCAATAATTATCAATATATTATATAATATTTAAATTATTTTAATTTATAATTATAATAACAATTTTTATAGTTATAGTGAATAAATTCAATTTGACATAATAACTATAATATTATTAAAGCAGTCAGCCTATCTCTAATGCTGATTGATATTCAGATTGTTATGACTGTATCATTATTCACTAACTCTAAGAGTAAGTGGCTACAATTATTAGTATCAATGTTGTGTTAGAGTACTATACCCATTGGAATTTTGATATATCCATTATATTTACAACTCTGCCTGTTACAGCTATTAATAAATTGAACCAAAATACCAACAGTGCCTAATCATCGCCTTATTTATAAAATAATCACCATCATAATGCTCAAGTTAATAGATTGGAAATTATTGAAAATTATGTTGTTGCCAATATAAATATGACATTGTATGCATCCAAGTAGTGATGTTGTAATTTATCTTGGAAGATAATTACATTATAATAAGAGTTAAATTCCTCTAAGTAACTTTTTTTGCAATTATTCCTTAGAATAACTATAACTTATACTCCTAACATTTAATAGCGCATTAGTATTAGATTGAGCTACTAATTGTATTTATTGCATGTGAAAGTTAGTTATTCTCCGCCAGCTGCATGAATGTGACTGGTGAATTTTGTAACCTTTGGCAGTAATAACTTTGTAGCATAAATTAGACACATTTTTATGAAAATACATAATTTTAATGCTATAGCTGCTAGTAATTCTAATGGGTGTAATAATATTACTTTCACCAGCATTAATTTTTACTTTGTTCATGCTTCATAAAGCATTTTCTAAATTCTTTTTTGAATAAATATACATATAATGTGCTGAATAGATTACATGATATGTTGGGGTTCTTCCTATACTGCAGCTCAGCCTACACTCCCCGCCACAAATGTTCCTAAACTACTAGCTTCATCAGGATACAGATTGATGGAGCTGTATTGATAAAAACTTCTCTTGTAGCAGTGGAGGCATCATGAACAAAAAGGCAAGTATTTTACTCAATAAGAATGCGGTTTTTTACTTCTACAAATTTGATAGCCTACACGATTCTATTTAAATGGAAACTGGTCTGACATAATGTGTCTGCAATTTATTAGTTATAATATAGTATAAATACTATGCGGGCCTATAGATCAAATGGCTCAAAAAATTAAATAAAACATTACTCAATGCTGTATTTATTAGCAATGTAATACTTAGCAAGTAATTTCACATTATTATTGTTTGCAAAGTTTCATATATCTACATATGTTTGTTCAATTCAGTGTTCTGAAGTAGAAGGTTCCAACAGCAGGGAAAAGCCTTGAACAAGATATTATGTTCTACATCTCCAACTCATTTTAACTTTGCTGGTCAGTTCATTGTGTATCTGGAGCATAGTTTTGTATTTTCAAGTAGTCCATCAGATACCTTTGTAGATAGTAAAGATTAAAATGCTTGTGCAATGATGTCCATAATGTTGAACTGATTTATTGAAACTAAAACTGTTCTTAATTATAACAAAACTTGACAATCTGTACATAAAGAATAATGTCCTATAATCTATCTTCATTGTAAACAAAATTAAAAAGTTCCACACCAGCAAATTGTTTATCATCATCTGTAGGTGGAAGACGTGTGCACTCAGTTATAAAGGCAAGCTGACAGTGGTTTTCTTTGCCTTCTATGAAGATTTGGAAAGAGCCAGAAAATTAATACTCTATAACTGCAAAACCATGTTGTAGTGTCTTGTGTTATTGATTGAATCATCTAAAAAAAAATTGTTGTATCATTATAATTTTACTGTTAATGAATTAGCAAATCTACTTATCTTGGTAAATATATTCAAGAACAAATACTATAGTGTAACTCAGTTTTGGTCATGTGTATGCTCCTTAAGCGAATTTACAGCAGATATCAAACTATATATTAGAGACTGATATAGGAATTAAATTTAAGCTAACCATGATGATGTAAATAGCTGTTGTATGTGACTTCGAGAACTCTGCTGGCCATGTCAGTTCAAATACACCAGGGTGATCTGTTACGAATTTCATGTCATTATTGAAATTCAGCTTTTTCAAGTGCCTCTTCACAACTCTGGCAGCATTCTGACTGCTCCTTAGCTTTCTGCGCCTGAAATTTCTTCTACTTGCACCATTCTTCTATTGGTGGAATGTTAGCCTATAACAAACAGGTGTACCAAAGCTAAAAAAATATCTAATTCACTACACTAGGATATTATTCAACTCATTTAAATTTAATATATAGCAGTAAAACAATCACATAATTGTTTTTATTTTATCAGCTTTACTTTACAAAGCTGAACCATATAATTTAGTAACTTGTCACCATAATGAACTTTGTACAACATACAAATTGAAAACCTGATGTGATTGCTTTTTTAATAGAATATACATCAAAAACATGTTACTTTGATAAGCGTGTTTATAATAAAAGTATTAAACTAGTTTAAAAAAATTATTTTGTTATATAAGGGATCACAAAACTACATCATTTTAGACCTGACCTGGGCTGCTATGACTAATTAATTTTCTATCATTGCATTTGATTGCTCTACTCATAGTGTATTGGCGAGTTAAAATTATTGGTAATTTAATGTATATTTTAGCTACCTCTGTACAATCAATGTCATAGTAATATCAATTAGGTTTTAAATTTCACTGAGTTTATAGTAAATTACTGCAACCGTTACATAACATTTGGCTAGTTCTCTAGTTCATTAAATAACCATACGAACTTATATTTACAACATGACAAAACACACAAAGCAAAATTAAAATAAGCATATTATGAACCAATGTAATTGATAAGCGATAATGCTGTTATATAACATAAATTATCAAATTGAAATAGTTATTATTACTATTAGTATTACTATCATTATAACAACTATAATTATTATTAGTATTACTATTACTATTAATATTAGCATTAGTAGTAAAAAATGAGTCGAGTTCAACATAATTATAATATACAATCTAGCTTACTATAAAAGTAGAAGTAGAACTTTTAAAACTATCATCTGCATCATTATCAGAACTAGGAGTAATACTAGTAGTTGTACTAATAGTAATACTAATTATTATTAGTAATAGTATCACTATGAGTATGAGACTTGGGCTGGCAGTGATTATCACTATCAGTATCAGCATCGTCATAGTCAAAAGTTACAAAAATTAGAAGCCATATTCATATTGATATTCTCATTGAGTTATGCATAGTCATATTCATAGTAATAATCAATCACTGATTGAGTTAATGTCATAGTGATACTCATACTCATAATTAATTTATACGATACTCATACTCATAGTCATAGTGATAGTGATACTTCACCGTGAATTTAATAATAATTTTAATTTAATATTATCATTGTTGCTAATATTATGTCTTACTCTGAGTCGAACAGCAGCTCTATGAAAAAGTTAAACATAACTGATAACAAAACAAATTTAAAAAATAATACTGCAGCAATCAATATAATGTATATCAATATGCTAGCAACCTAATTTTCAGCTCACTTCATTAACTTTCCGTGCAGTATTGTGAATTGTGATAAAATAAATTTATTAATGGTGACCTTGACATCTTCGTCCAAATGCCTTTCACGTCAAGCCCCGAACCAATTTGTAAAAATTTTGGATTTTTTACTTTTGATTATTTTTTACGAAAAGAGCTTCAAAATAAATTTAAAAAAAAGTGAGCTGTTGTCCACATGAAAAGAAATATATGAGCTAATTTTCTAAATTCAGGAAGTTACCAGAGGGTCACAATATTTTTTTTAAAAAATCTTTATTTTCACGACAAGCTCTATATATTAATATAGAAAAGTAGAAGACAACTCTTTTTTCAGATTTTTCATGTGCCACGGTCACGTCAATATCAGTGCTATTAACACATATATTTTAATTCATTTTTTCTGGTATATTGAGTTGAGATTTTTTGTATTTATTTTGTGAATGCAACTAAAAAAGTATGATCTCTTAATTAACAGTAATTGATTTTATCAAAATAACCTGGAAGCCTACGATGTTTAATTATAATATATTTCACGATACTTTATGCTAACAATAGCGTACCAGCTTGACTACAGCCAAGTGGACTGGTTATATTGTAACAACATTGCACTTCATTGAACGCCATCTTTCGATTTACAGCTCTACAAAATACGTTGGGAACAGCTAACTGGCTTTTAACAAAAGCATTCCTTCTTCAAGTAAAACACATAATTAGCATGCTATTATAAGTCATTACATAATATAAAACAAGAAAGGGCCCCTCTCCTCCCATATTATATTTATATTCTGAGCAATTATGACAATGGCATCATTTCTCACATTGATTTGGACTGTCAGCTGAATACGATATTTCTGAAACCCACAAATACCAAATAGATATTAAGCATCTAAAACTGGCCAAACCCATGAATACAGAAATTTTACAAGCAAAACAGTGATTTAGTTTCGTTGCACAGTTCAAATTAACTGTGATAAGCCATCTTATCTGTGACATATTATGGTAAGTGCCCACCTAACCTGTAATGTTACAACTGCAGGAGGGGATAACTATTTATTGTACACACAAACACGTTGATATGTTGGGTAACTTTATTGAGCTCCATCTAAAAATTACAATATCTAATACAAGCATACAATACAGAACCTCTCTTTCTCAAGGTGATACAGTAAACAGAGAGAGACTCCATACAAATTCAGTGCAGCAAATAATTTAAAAAAGCAACATACTCAAAATGTAGATATAGTAATTGCTTCAAAACAGTGTTAAAATAACAATAATGATACAATGGCATAGCATTACATAAAAATACAGCACGCAGTTGTATATTTATAAATTCAAAATCTGGGGAAGTCTAATAGTTTTACCAAAACTGGATTGCTTAGTGATACCAACAATATTTGATTGACTAATTAGTTATCTAATAAATAACAATTTAGTGCCCTTACAAACTAAATTGAAAACTTAGAGCAAGGCATTTTTTGTTGTCATCCATTTTAAAGATCTAGGCGATGTGGCATCGTTATTCAATGATGACACAGCAAAAAGCATTACTTCTTTCACAAACATGATTTTAGACTCACAAGTGAGGCCCAGGAAACTAGAGAGAACATTTGCTAACGAGTGAGAAGGCTTTTGCTGCGCCTGTGCAATGCAATTTACTATAAAATATTATTTAAAGAAAACAAACGAAATCAGTTTTACACATGACCAGAGGTACAGGAAACTACCAGGTATGCAAGTAACAATATTTGACTTTTACCAAGATATGTAATTAAAAGAGAACATAATGTTGAAGTCTAACATATAATTACCAACAATGTATATCCACACAAACAAAATAAGAAAGTAGTTATCATTTTTACTTCAGGAGAATGAAGAATCTGATAGAATTCCAACTGTAAACAAATTACCATTACCAAGCTTGGTGTTGACTCAACATGCACCATAGGGTGTACCTCTGTACCAATCTTGTGCAACAAAAACAGGCTACTATTTTTTGGTTAGCGTTTGGGACTACATTCTATCTGTAGGCTAGCTGACACATTTTTGCAGCTATACCATCTCCTATGTGTACTACACTAGAGAACAAGAGGTGAGGGACTGTAGGGGTGTTAATTGGAACAGTTGGGCATTAAAGCATCCCATCACTGGTCTCTTATCTCTGTTTCTCGAGATGAAATATTTTAAAAAGGTTGCCGTGAAGATAAAATGCATAGCTGCTTCACTAGATAACAGTGTGGACTACCTAGTAAGTAATCCACAAGGATATAAATTCACATTAGATGATTTTTACTTGTATGCTAGTGTAGTAGATGTTGGGAGTCATCCAGTTATATTCTGGAAAGTGCTATAATGCATTAGCTATTTTTATTTGTGTTCCTAAACTCTTTGCATAGTTTTCTGGAAATCCGATTTCGGCTGAACTTCAGGCCGATGATCAATTAGAAATGTAGCATTGATATATTTGGCATGATATGGTATTTGAAGCCTGGTCAATATGATGGATATATAACTTTACATTGAAATACTAGCAATATTTTACAGAAATACAAGTTAACAATACCTAGCTATTTTACAGTTTCATGAAGTAGCCAGTCAAAGTTTTTAAATGTTGTGCTTTTGTTCATGACATTTTGCCGCCCTGAGTGGGATAACTCTACTCTCTAAACAGCTGCAAGAAAGCAGTTTTAAGATGCAAACACTGTAAAGGTATATTAGGGTGGGTCAACAAATAGCAATGTGCTTTAATTCAACTTGTCCCCTAAAATTAATGTTTGTGAAACTCAATAGCCTGAAATATCTGCATAATAATTATTATTTTGATAGTTATAAATTAAATATGCATAAGACAAAAAGTAGAATCTAAATTCTTGCACTGCATTCATAGCATTGTATACTGTTGTAACAGTAAATTAAATAAATACAGAATAACAAAATATTTGATCTGAGTCCTAACACCTTGTTTACAACATGTAAAAAACTAAAAAACAACAGTTTTTGTTTCAATACTTTGACAGAAAGAAGCACCCTCTATATTCAACTATATAATGCTTTTGATCCTTGCTTTTCAAATTCTGCCATAGCGTCATTGAGTTCCACAAATATCAACCTTGCCAACTCCTCATAAGGCCCGTCTATTTGCTACAGAGAGGACAACAGTATTGGTCAATTAATCTAGCTGCATGCATGCATGTTGCACCAAATGTTCAATTACAGAAAATTATAATACACAAACTATTGGCTCACACAAGCCACTTTAGCTTAAATTCAAAAGCTTGAAATTCATGTTTTTCTGCAATAAGATTTGGAGTTTTTATTACTGATTTGGCTGGCAAAAATAATTATATTTTTGCTTTAATACTAGCTAATTTATAAATTTGACTCTTTTCTTTCGTATGCTACTCTGAAATTAAAGTTGCTAGTTATAATTAAAGCAAATAGTTAAACTCTATTATTGTATTATTTTTTAACTTTATACTATTTAGATGAAGACAAATGTTTTTTAATTTCAGGTGAGCCTCATAGTTGTTTAAATTATATATTTCCAGTTGAATGTTACAGTTCAACACTCATAAATTTGTTAACCATTTGCCATTCTGGAGGTCACTTTATTAATTCTTATAGATAGTACACAACATCTCTCCAGATGCTCATTTTTCATAGCTATCACACACACATATTCCCTACATCCGGTGCACAATGATGAGAGCTACTAGGTAGATATAACATCAAAGCACATGATTCAGTTTCTGCAATTACACAATTCAGATATAAGTAGTACCAGCCTAAAAGCACTCTTTAAAATATATACGTATCACAATGCCAGTTGCCATGAGTGTTTTAAAAAGAATGAAACTTTCATGGCTATTTCAGTACTGCCTATATATTACATTATTACATTACATATTACATTACAATATAATCATAAACACTCAAACACTAAAGGATGGAATTTATCTGAATTTTATGACATGAACCAGTTTCATTATGTATCAAAACTAAGGAGTGGCATAATTTTCATTGCATAAGTTGACTACCATCAGTTTAATTTGTACTAGTTCTTGATCTTGATTGGGTTAAGACCTGGTTCCTTATTTTTACTTAGACAAGCAAATATATAAAAATGTTCAAAACAAGATTTGATAAAGTGGTAAAAAATGAAGATAATAAAATAATTCAGCAGCCCAGGTTTAAGTATTTCTTTTCTTACAACAAGAAGGAATAACTCCGTTACAAAAGGCAAGTAATATGAGCTTTGTCTTATGTAAACTATCATATTATAATGTATTATTACAACATATATCAAGTTGCTACCAGAAATGCATAAGAGAACTAAACACATGTTAGAATAGAAACTTGATAGTATTAGAAATGTCTTTGGAAGCCTTACTTTATCGGGATGTGCAGTCAAACAGGCCTTCCTGTACCACTTTTTAATTTGACTTGGTTCAACCAGTTCATGCATGCCTAAGGGCTTCCACCTCTCCTCCCCATCCCACAGCACTTGATGCAAGGAACTCAACAAAGCTCTGATGTTTCTCTCCTTGCCATCAATCCATTGCATCACCTGCAGACAACATGTTTTATCTAAAGGAATCAATTATACAGGTTCACACAACTCCAAAAATATAAACTGATGTGCTGCAATTAACATAGGTAGAATAAGATTTAGTACTTATATTATTTTTGGATTTTGCTATATTTTTTACATTAGGCTGTGTCAATAGTAAAAGAATAGCTTCCCTGGTTCAATTAATATAACATTGTAATAAGTAATTAGTCAATTTTTTGCTAAACAATAGGAATGTTATGTCAACAAAATCAAGGAAAGTGTCTAAAACAATCTGATTACAAATAGGAATAATTATTTGGCAACACATCAGTACAACTGTGTGATAGAGTAATATATTACAGAGAGCATCATTATAGTCTATACTCACTTTAAGCTTGTCTGGATCCATATCTTGAGCAATTTGCTCAGTCTTCATGTCTTTCAGGGTTGTGGGTTTTGTAGCTTTGGAGGTGAATTGATGGCCTCCCAGCAAGTCATTAAATGCGTCATTGCCTACTTTGGGACCAACACCTAAAGCAGTACATGAATAAACTGCATGACTATAGATGCTAGTAGCACATAACTTGTCCACCATGAATAGGGGAAGGGCACACTTCCGAAAGAGAAAACATTTTGCAGGAAAATTTACCGGCTACGGCTAGTGGTTCGTAGTTTAAACTACAACCACCGAATTCACATTTCATATTTTAATTACTGTGTTTTTAAAGATATGAACTTAGCTTGCTCATATATGAAGCACAAGTAGTGATCACTTTTTTTAACCCGGTTATATAAAAATAAAAATAAATTACACATAATTAAGAGATTACAGCCAATAATGAGTGTAGAATAAAATAACAAGTAGCATAAAAACAATTTTTAAGTTAAAACTTTTTGGTTACATCTAAAAATTAAAGTTGAAATGATGCAGTGTATAGTTTAAGTACAGAGCTCCTTCCTTCCGTATCTCACAAAATCAACTATCATGAAATTGCATAGGTCACGAGAAGGACTTGGATCCCTGTTTTGTAGCTTATGCATGTGTGCATAGGAACAAAATGGCCGATTTTAATGGATCCGTGAGTTAAATCCGGTATTCTACTATCATATGTCATGAATTGAGGTTTGGGGATCAGTAGCTTAGTGAGATACGGAGGGAGCACTGTAATTAATTACTATTAAGTGTTTAGTAACGCCAGATTAGCATTGGACTATATATAAGTAACAATTCAATTTCATATAGCTTCAACTAAAAGTACTTTAATAGAATATATCTTTGGTTGTAAGTTTAATACATTAGTAAATGATCAAATTTTATTAGATGTTGTTATTAGTGCACATGTTAAGCAGTATTAGAGATCCATAAAACATACCAGTGTAATTGGCTTTAGATTTATCCTCAAATATACCGCTGCTAGTTGAATGAAGGCCACTAAAGTAATTAGGTTTAGAAGAGCTGGATGCTGGTGGCCCCTTAAATGAAGTAGAGGGTGGGGCTTGCCTGGCTGCTGCTAAAATATCAAAGAGAAATCAGAACTCGAACTAAAGATGTCACTGCAGTGAGAAAGGAGAAGAAGATAAGCAACAACAAGCAGGTCTACTATAGCTAAATAATAACAAATGAAGAATGCCAACTAGAAACTACAAACATATAAAGAAAGGGTGCACACCTGTCTTATTCTGTGATAAGTTAGCAAAATCACCCAGAAGATTTGAAGAAGCTTGGTTTGGTGCACTGAATCTAGGTGGTTGTTGGAAACCCATATTATTAAAGTTAGGAGCACTAAAGTTTCTAGGCATGCCTGAAAGATTTACCATTGAAACTTAATGGTAAATACATACAACACTGACATATGCACAACAACAACAAAATAAATATATGCAAATTCTAAAAATTGCAACATTATTTTACTTTTTAATACTAACATCTTATCAAACATTTAAAAATATTTTCTAAAATTCTCAAACCTAAATAAAACCCTTGATAACCTATGTCAAAAGGCAAATAATTAAACCTAGGTTCCAGGATTATTATATAGTTACGATCCAGGTAAATGTTCACCAATGGATAGCACGTGAGAAATAACTCCTACCTGCGTCTAGATGAGGCTGATTCACTTGGATATTAGTTTTCCTATTGGTTTGATTGGCAGAATTGTTACCAAGCCCATTTGTTCCTCCGAGAATGTTTTCAGTGGAAGCTGCTAAGCCACTTCCTACTTTATGACTAGATTCACTGCCAGAACCCATAAAGTTCAAAAAATCTTGATCAACCAGTGAATTACTACTACTGGCATGAGAGGGCGTGGGCCCGGCCATTGGTTTCAGGAAGCTTCCATTGTTGATGGACTGAGAAGGCGTGCTGCTCGTGTCAAACCCTCCCAGTAAGTCAATGTTAGAACTAGCATTCACTGTAGGCGCCGGTGGCTGTGAGGAATATTCAGAGAAATCACTGAGTAGATCGGAATTAGTAGCAGGAGCAGTGTTCTCCACAGTCGATGCACCACCAAGTAAATCAAAGTAGGAGCTAGAGTTTGACACTTGTGGCTGTGAAGGAAGGGGTGTGGGGTCACCGATCCCTAGATTGAGAAGGTCTACTGTAGGTTCCTGGGGCTGGGTTGGTGTAGAGTCTACAGTAGAGCTATCATCTTCACTCTCACTCTCCGACTCACTACTAACCAGTCTCTCAGTATGCTCTCTGTAATCATATACATACATTATGTTGTTTAGTGACCAAGCTCACTAGATGAAGTCACAATAGGTAATATGTGATCACAATAAAGGTAGAGACTAATGGGAGATTACTTCTCACCTGTAATGAGACGGGTTATTCTGTGGCACTGGTGGTGGTGGTCTGCTGGGAGCTTTTCTCTGACCAACATCATCCTCACTTCCTGTGATACAAAGAAACATCAAAACTCATTGAAGTGTACGCCAAAGAGTTATCTGTTCTTGAATTGTAAATTAATAACAAAGAAATAGGAAAATAGTGAATAAATTCTTAAGAGATACTTATACTAATTGAAACAATCTCTCTACTAGTACTTGAGCATACGCCTACTAACTACTCACCAAATACTAACTGATCTTATACTTAGAGACTGACAAGAGACTGAGACAAAGGCTGTGGACTATGAACACAGCAATACTAATACTAATAATAATAATACTCATAAACGAAAACCTAAAGCTAGTCATACCGATCCGGCGGATTAGAATCTTATATCTAATAGGTAATATCACCAGTACCAAGGTAAGCATATCACTACACTCTTTGGATGATGTGTTTTATTCATAATAATTATAATATACCCTTTATAAAACATATAATAACACGTTATATAGTATGTCAAAATATACAAGTAGTTTTTTTACAAATCATTAATTATTTTTTCAGTGACCAATTCTAGTTTCGGTCATCGGCAAAATTTGGAGCAAGGTGTTTCTAATTCTTATTTTGAGGCCAAGGGAATAGTCCCACCAATATAAGTAATAGGAACTTTAACTAATAGACTATGTACAAGTTACAGTTTTCTATTATTACAGTAATATACTATACAGAAAAAGTGTTTGATGCCCACATTCAACAATAATAAATAAAAAATGAATTATTTTATTATTTATGTACCATATAAATGATTGCCTTAATTTTAAATATTAGTATGAGTTTAGAAATACACATTTTTTCGAATTAGCTAAAAAACGTACATGCTGCAGAACAAGTTTGAATACAATAGAAGTTTTGTTGCCCCTCTTATTAAATCAGTAGGATTACATCTACTGTCATTCCTATAGAACTTTACATTCTTCGCATTACACATATCAAATGACAGCAAGGTAATTGAAAACCACCTGCAGGCAGTACCTCTGCTAAAGCAAGACAGACTGCACAAATGCTTGTGAATCAACTTTAATCAATACTGACAGCCCAGTTAAACTTTATTAGCCAATAAAAGACATGGCTGCAAGGTCATTAAGCTTACAAATTATTTTGTTAACATATTATTTTAAGCTGCTACGAACTTCTAAATAAATTATGAAACATTAGGTGTTGCAAACACAATTAAAGAGCACACAACTCCCAAGCCAGCTAAAAAGAACTCCCACAAATAGACCCTTTTCAGAGGTCCCCTATGTCGCCTTTACAATTAAGGGTTGTGTCCTCTCAAAATGAAAATTGTTGAACAAAATAAACTTGAACAATTGCTGGTTGCTGAGCAATGCTGAAATGCCACTTCAGCATTGCTCAGTAACCAAAATCACAAAAATGATTTCAAGTTTATTTTCTTTAAAATTCTTCATGAAGAAATACTTTTAAAATCTTTTTTGAACTTTGAATATGTGTACTTATACCAAAATATCTATCTCCTAAAAGAACAATTCTATAGCATAATTAGAATTAAATTTTTAATGAGTTTGCTCTTTATACAAAGGTTCAACCTATTCACTTTGGGAGGACACAACTTTTAATTGTAAAGGGGATATCGGGGACCTCTGAAAAAGGTCTATTCAGTGTAGTGTTTTATGACTCTAAATAAAAGTAACCTCAAAATTACTGAAGAATTACTATTGCACAAACTTTGCCTCACCATATAGCACAAGTGCTTGCTCCAGTTCCTCTCTGCCAGAGAATGGGGTGAGGATATTTGTCCTGGAGGAGCTCCAATTATCCCAGCTTACCTTCTCCTTTGAAGGTCTTTCCTCATTTGACACTTTTATGTCAATTGATATGGTGAATAAATCTGGCAGCTTATCTGCTGCTTCAACATCCAAATCTAATTCATTCCTACAACAGATACATGTTGAGACAACTCTTCAGAATAATGAAATCGAAGTAACTTGTTTTATTTAAAGTATAATTTATTTTGTGGTTTGCATGAGGACATGCAAACATGCACCAAGTAGTGAAAATAATTAGTCCATCTGCAGAAAATAGCTTGATCGTGGTTATAAAATAGAAATGAGTAAAATCCAAATTGAGAAAACATTATTTTAACGAGTCAAATCAGTCATTCATTGAGCATGGACTCTAACAGACAGATACAATATATCAATATATATCAATATATATATATATATATATATATATATATATATATATATATATATATATATATATATATATATATATATATATATATATATATATATATATATATATATAGACAACATCGTCATTTCAACTTCCACCTACGAGTAAGAAGATCAAATAGCCTCACTATTTAATTATCTTTTAAATAATAGCGTTTAGCATAACTATGAGTTGATAAAGAACTTTGAACATAAACTCTTTACGGCATAAAATTCTTTGCTAAACAAAATGATTTTTTGTAAAGCATATAAGATGACAAAACTCACTTGGTGAACTTGAGAGCCATTGTTTGCCTTGCGACAAATCCAGTGTGAAATCTTAACTGGAACATCTTTACACTAGAAAGCTGCAACAAAAAATATTATGTTTAAAAAGGAAACAGTCATTATATAAAATAGTATCAGTATTAGTATTAGTATTAGCAGTAGTAGCAGCAGCGATAGTAGTATATATTTAATGTTCACAGATTAAGATATGTATATAGAAAACTTAGAAATGACCGCAAGTGAGAATTAGAGCTAAATCAATACTAGTTGGTGGTGCTGATTAGCAATATTTATTTGTCATTTAAGCAGTCAATTTTGCCGATACATACAAACCTATGAACTATTTAATAAGATATTTCTTATAGTGCCTTTATTATACATATTACAAAAATGATGCATTTAAAAGTAAATATAAAGCATCATTATCTCAGAGAAAATGCAGCGTCTACCTTTCCTTGAATCTTTGTGCCAAGAGAGGATCGTGCGTGACTCACGATCACACAAACATCTCCAAATATGACAGTAGGTTTTATAGGAAGTCTGACTGTACCGTCGGCTACCACAAACTCCTTCATCTTCTCATACTCGGCAGAAGTAGACAGAACTAAGTTTTGCCCACATTTCACCTCCACAAGGGGCCGGCACCCAGTTCTGCATTTAATAGATATTAATGTTACAACAGTCCATTTCAATAAACACTAGATATTCAGTCAAATGTAGCAAATATAATATTTGAGGCAGCATAAGCAATGACTCAAGAATGCAAAATATTTGAAAGTTGTTTAATAAAGTCAAAAATATGATACTTTTGCGCAGAACTCTAGCTAAATATTATGACAAGTTACAAGGGGAAGAAACAATAAGCCCCTTTTCACACATAGATGTGTTTATTTGTACCAGTAGCTTATTTGTAACTGAGTCTATGTAATACAATGTTGATAATAAGTTTTATGGTTCAATTAGCCAGGTAAAAAACAAACCAAATATTAAGCATCCTAGTTTCACAGTCCTTCAAAGAGTGATCAATAAACAACGCATCTAAAAACTTTAACATAACATGCAATTACAATTACATTTTAAGGCTCAAATGTCTACATGATCAATGATATAGAGCTTCCTGTATGTTAATGATAGGCTTGTATTTCTTTTATTTATTGCTCAAATCATTTATAATGTTTTCAGAGCCACTAAAATTCATACATAAAACTGATGCATCATACAAGTCAACAGCTGGCTGCTAGATATTCCTGACTAAAATAATTTTCCAGTAAACAAACAAGCATGCCTCTGAATTCCATAATATTATGGAAATAATATAATATTATATAATACTAATTACATAATATATTGATTCACAACTTGCATGCTTCATCCTATATATAAATTATATTTATATAATATATTATATGTATTTATATCAGTGTTCATTTAGTATTATTCCTTCAATTTAATATAACTTGTATGTAGTTTTGTGCCTTTAAATATTAGTTTTGGCAATGAATCTCACAAAGACGTACAAAGAATATGATTATGACTTTAATAGATTATTAATTTCTTCATCTCCTTATACAGCTGTGAACAATTCGTACCAGTATTATATCTCAAAGCACAGATGGTAAATGGTTATTAATAATGGTAATTATAACAATATTTGAACTCTGCGACAAGCACATCACCAGGTCTTTCACCTTCGTGTGACCTTTCAGTAAGCTATGAATGTATATGCACAGTATTACAGTGTGATAGAAGAGTTAGTGAAAGTATCAGAGTGTTACATACTATCTATGAGTAACAACTAAGTATCATCTGGGATAGGGAATAACTGTTCTCAAGACAATTAGAAAAGCAACATGACTAAAAAATCCTGCATTAAAAAAGAATATTTATCTCATGTGATTATATTAAGTAGCCCATTTTTATTGTCTTCCTCGTTAGTTAACTCTAACAATCATCAATAAATTTGACTTATTAAATAAAATCGTAGATAAAAGCTGGTATTTTAAATGTTTTTAATGCTCTGTGTTGATGCATGGCTGCTGATAGCCAATTATATAAGCTCTGGCAAGTCATGGTTTGAATGGGGACTGCCCCTTCTTTGTTGGAGCAAAAAACACTGCAGTCAAAATTGGTATTTGATGACTTAATTTTTTTACTTAATAAATTTTGATAAAAAGAACTTTTATCACAAAAAATGCTTTTTAAAGTTGTTTTAACCAATTTCTACTTTGCATGTTTCACTTTGAACCGATACTTGGTACACTTTAATTGTGAGGAGTTTTCTCATCTTTACTTGAGACTTAAAATATTAATGTAACTTAGTCACCTAATTACTTTTAGCTAAAACAGCCTAAGCAATGGAAACATTACAAGAAGTTGAAGTTGATAAAGCAACTGGTTTGCAGCCTACCTCATCTTGTTGTAAACAGGAACTGGAGACAGTGTGACACTAAGAAGCTGTATAGCTCTCCGATGCGGCAAGTATCCTTTAGATATTTTATTTATGTAATCCAAATATCTAAAAAAAATTATAATCATGTGTACTGAAACCTACTGTCTACCATTAAATGCCAGATTCCTAGATTAATGCCAAAATATTTTTTAAATGCACAACAGTTGCTGTATTGTCCACATAATAAAACATTTCTACAGCAGTGAAACAATAACTAGGGCCTTCCAATTATCAAGTATAGAATAAACAATAGGATACACAACAATTAACACACCGATTGTAGAATAGTGTGTAAAGAGAAGATGTTGTACCTGAGTTGAGATGGATCAGCAACAAGCTCCCTCCCGTGTACATGTCTGTTCACTCTCCTTTCTGAATACATCCTCAGTATTTGCTTAGAGGAAGTAATTGAGTCGGAGAAAGCTATCATTGCACTAGCCACAGTACCACTGAGACCACGCCCGTCCTGTTAAATATCCAACCAGACATAAAAGCTTTAGCACTTGCACAACTAAGGCAACTGAGGTTTCAGGACCCGAATCTTAGTGAGATATGGAGGGAGCACTGTAAAAGCTTTAGTACTTGTACTTGCTAAACTAAGGTCACATAAGGCAATACCCAAAACATGTAACAAGAGTTTAACGAATTCTTATATATATAGTAAGTGTTCAGTATATGTTCCAAACAGCACATACCTCACAATGGATGACACATATATTATCTGCAGCCTTGTTCAGCCAATCATTCATGTGTTTGCAAAGGCTGAAGAGAAGTTCTAAGGGTGGTATTTTAACTTTAGAAGAACAGCTGCAGCAGTAAACCTAGAAAGTGAGCACAAGTAGTACTTGACATACATGTAGGATAGAGTTAGATATAGCACTTATAGAGAGCATGAAGGTGGTTTCAGACTTGGGTAGAGTATTGAAAGTTCTTACCACTGTTTTGTCACCTATGACTTTGCTATAGCTAAATATGTTGACCGTTTAATTACTTTAAAATATAGTTTTATATGAACTATAAAGGTCAAAATCATAATATTGTAAAATTAAAATTTTAAAGTACAAGTAAAATTCTATTAAGTATATTAAGCAATTAGATTCAACTTAGAGACTGTGACCGATAGGCAAACGGACGATGGCTACATGTTAATGGCCTTCTTGAAAAAGCAGCTCACCAAAGATTTCTGCCTTTCATTAAATATAAAGCAAAAAAACTTATTGGCCAACAGCATACTTTTATTCTAGCTACAAGTAGATGCTTATAAAGTCGAGTAGTACGTAACTTCAACTAACCCGCTGATGGAACTTTCTGGTATCATAGGTGCGGTGTGTGAGATTGTACACATAATATCTGCCACTGTACTGTGATTCTAGAAAACTTCGAACATCATCTATTGAGTTGTGTGGGCCCAGTTCTGGACCGTCGCTAGGAAATGGCATAACTGCAACAGCAGAAACAGAATAACTAAAAGTGAAACACAATCACTTGCTCTGTTACATATTAGTTATAACCCTTACCATTTGAGTTGCTTCAACAAACTCTACATACTTTAATGAATTCTAAATACTATTTGGTATACAGAAGATACTTGTGCTTACCCATAATTCTTCGAGTAATAAAAGCAACATCCATTTCCTTATTTCCCATACTAAAAAAATACAATAAACACAATTAACAATAAACATAATGTAAAATATAATACAAATAACATAATACAAATGTGAATATACACTTGAGCTATTAAAATATACTTTATAAAATATAATTTAGCAACAAACCCATAAAACTTAAAATGAATTACACAGTTATATTGAAAGTATTTATATTAGGTGGTATATATTATTAACATAAAACTGACTAATCTTATTGAGTTAAAATGATGCATCTTTGCAACTTACTAAGATGCCGTTTGAGATATGGTATGAGCTACTTTAGATGAAGCATCCTTGATGTTTTTCATCAAGTTACCAGCACCACCCTTGAGAGAGCTGAGGAAGCTTCCGGCACCACCACTACTATGTGTTGTAGATGAGGCATGAACATCAGATGAGTGATGAGCAGAATGGTGGATGTTGGAACTGCTGGTGGGAGTTGAGTAGTTGCCCAGCCTATCTTGATATGGAGATATCTTCCTCTGGGGCACCGGTGCATGTGAATCTAAACACACAAGACACATCCTCTTAACATAAAGTGCCTTCGGAATTTCTCTTACAGTGGGTATACTGAACACAAGGCACTAGAATTTGTGATGTCAGAATAAAGATCTGGCCCAAATCACTTCTGATATACGTTTACATAGCTCCATTTGTCTGACATTCACTATAACATTATACATAATGCTTGGCTGCTAAAAATACACCTAACCCGAATTTTCTTTTCTAAAATATAGTCTGTAACTTTTTAAATGCATGAAAAATAATTTTTGCCTGCAAGTGCATAAAAGTTTTAATTGTTCCATATCAGTTTGAAATAAATCCAGAATTTGATTTTTCTGCAAGATTCGTGATAACGGAATGGTATAACAGTACAACTCCATGCCATACCATATTTTGTCAGTCATACTCCTGAGTACTCATAGCCATGAACATGAAATAATTTAGGCTGAATTGAAATAATGATTGAGAGGAAGAGCTTTAATACAATATTGATTGTTGGCCAACAACAAATTAGCTATTAGAATAAGTATACCAGATAGCAATGGTATGGACTAAAGTCAACACTAATTAACCTTCGGGTGATTGAGTATCCAGGGGCGGTCTACTAGGCACTTGGAGATTAACTTTTAGAGCTGAAGCTATCTCTTCTAGCTGACTCAAAACTTCGTCTATGACTGGCCTATCACTTGGATTAATTTGGAATGCTTGCTCTGTATAAAACACAGTAATGACTTGTAAGCAAGGGAAAAGCTAATTACAAGAAACATGTTAAAAGTAAACATAATGGCTCATAGGCCAGTATAAAAGGTTGAACTAAAGAACTACAATTTCAAGTATTAGAAAACATGTTCTTTAAAAACTATACATATAGATAAACATATAGTCTACTGTGTAAATAAACTCACGTATCAACTGATGAAATATTTTATACTCTTGGTCAAACTCAGGGATGGTGTACTTAGCGTTGATGATACGTAGCTTAGCAGAGTCTTCAAAAGGGTGAACCATAAAACACATCTGATATAGAACACAGCCCAGCGCCCAAATATCTTGAGGCAGCCCAATCACATAGTTTTGATACAGATCTAGCATTTCAGGAGCTCTGTACATAGGAGTTGTATGTTTGGCTATCTATAATTTGAGAGTCAAAGTGATTCAGGACAAAAAGAGAAATAACATCTCACAAGCAAAATGTAACAAAACAAGAATGAGAAATACAATTTTGAGAGCAAAGTTTGAGAAATATGCAACCACACAAAGGCAGTACTAGCATTCCCATGACGGTATTGAAATGATAATACATAAAGGCAACATTAAATCTAGAGTAAAAACTGCTTAGCAATGCTATCAAATCCACAGAATTCAGAGACTGGAGTTGCACTTTAGTGTATATAATGGAACATACAACTTTCAATGAAACAGTTTCTAGCTAAAATATATATATATATTAAATTGTAACTACAGAAGAGACCATTATACCTCTTCTTCAATAAGGCCCCTCTGATTGGCTGACCAGCTTTCATCTGGATAAAAGCAGCTAGTGGTAGCGCTGCCAAAGTCACACAGCTTGACTATTTCATCTGCTGTCAGCAACAAATTCTCCATCTAGAAACAGAAACATCCACAGAATGAGTAAAGAGTAGATACACCACCAAGAGAGCCATTGCAATATTTACCGACAGATTCAATTTTATATTTATGAATTTCGTACAATCACTTTGAATTGGAACCCATGAATTGAACTTTTTTGTAAAAAATTATTTAAGAAAACTCACTAATAGTCTACAGCATCAGCTGAAGCTAAATGTTTCAAGACAAAATTGTCTCCTATTTGATAAAATTAACAAATCTTTTTAAAATATTTTATTGTTTTACAAATAAATAAATTTAAAAACTTTTAAAAACCAACTTAAAAAGTAGAATTAGTATGAGAATTTATTAGTATTTTGGTTTTTTTCAACCCAAGTCTAACATAACATCTAACAATGTAAATATTACTTAAGCTTCTCAAAAAATTCAAACCAGTTTTTATTCTAGAAGTATTCCCAAATTGTGTTGAAAAATTTCTCACCTGGGCCAACTTCAAATAAGAATAATGATAGCATATTTTATTAGGGACTATTTTAATAACGCCATCCGTCAATAGTCTCAGTTATAATAACTTAATCTTATTCAAATTGCCTACAAGTCAGGAAAGGAGATAAGTAGCTCTCTGCATACTAAATATTTTCTATGTAAGCAACACATTAACTCAATAAATAAAAGTGGATACCCTAAAGGAAACCTCATACCTTCATATCCCGATGTATAACTGGAGTGGGTCTACTGTGCATGTGTTGTACTGACTTGCATGCTTGATAAAATAGTTGGAGCACCCTGGTAGGGGGCAAAGGTCGTCCTCTTTTATTGTATAATTCCACTAGACTTGCTACAATACATCAATGCATACATATATTAGATGAGCAAAATTGTTTTATAAATACTCTTTTAATAAACAACTTAATACTATAAAGGTGAACTTTAATATATGTAAACTTTACAAATAATGTTACACATACTAACATATAATATGATGTGTATTCCAATACAATAAATATTACAAGTTTGTGACTACATATATTATTATATACATATACGTCCATAATTACACTACGCTAAAATATATATAATGAATGCTTACTAAATACAGTATATATAATAGATATATTACTTAAATGACCCGCTTAACTTTTCTACAGTTCAAAGTCACCCACTACTTATTGGTCAGCATTGCTTTTAATCTGATGCAGATAACGGCTACATGTATATTCGATATTGATTATCAATAACCTAACTAGATAACAGAAAGCTGTAAGGACACAGCTAGTAGTAGATCAGATAACACATACTAGATAGCAACTTTGTAGCACCTAGTCAACAAACTGACCAAAATTATACCACATTCCATCTGCTACCAGTATAATGGTATAACATGTCAACAAAAATTGGAAGTCTACAAATTAATATAATTACTAAAACTGCAACTAAGCACAGAAATAATTCAGTAACATTTCTAGTCAATTACACTGATATCACAGTTGTAACTTTTATGCTAATTGAAAAAATTTAACAGAGCTGCTACAAAAAACTAATACAACTAATTCATTACATTCTGCTTGATATTGATAAATAGTAGAGGGCATGTCTGCCATTCACTGTCATAAAATTGCTATACACTTAGAATTTTATACAAAATTTTTAGCAAAAAATTAGTAGCAGGTGAAGTTTGAGAATTGAAGTAGACATACTTACAAGGACAAAGTTCGGTGAGAAGCAAATACTCCGTCTGACCATGACCAGATTCATTTCGGCCAATTGATGCAGCTGCTACAAACTCAAGTATGTTTGGATGGCCGGATAAGCGTTTCTAAAAACTTAGTGTAAAGGAATAAAATACACAGCACATACAATACAGCTAAAAATAAAGTGAGGATGAAGATTTACTGTGTGCATGAACTAAATGATTTTCCTTTATGACTTCAAAAACTCAGAAAAAGTAGGTAGCTAAAACGAGTTCAGCCTGAGAACATGAGCTTTCTATGAAGAGACTTCGTTGCAATTAAAGAACTTGCATAGAATCAACACGGAAAAGGATACCAAAAATCTTATTTCTTGAACTATAGCTTTATCCTTTTCTTCGTCACTTGCCAGGAGACGCTAGAACAAAAAAAAATTAAAATTTTACGTTTCAGTTAAGTTAAAGAAGGTAGCCAAGCGACTTTTCAAAATTTATTTGCATTTGAGCATATAGTCACATGATTATGTGTATAGAATGAATTACGTACTATATATTATCAAATAATACTCTATACAATTAGAAATGGATCATAGAACTCACTTTTAGTGCATACTCTTTATTGGAACTAATATCTTGAGCAACGTAAACATATGCAAATCCACCTGCAAACCAAAATTATATAAATTAATTACTAGTCATTACAAAGTGCTCAAGATGTTTTTGAAGCATCTAGCAGAATGTTATAAGATATTTGGTAAATTCTTAATGAAAACACATAAATTTACTAAAATAAACTCATCGAAAACATTGTTGTACGTGATTTTATTGTGTCTCAACTTTTAATACTTTATAGAGTCACAACTATTGATGCATATATTTTGTATTCAAAACTTACATAATTTTACAAAAAATGTTGAGCTTAAATACTAAAAATTTGGCACTTCGCTGTGAGAATTTCTAAACTGCGTAAATATTATCTTAACATTTTATTAAACATTTAGCAAAAATATGCAATAAAATTACTTGGTCTAGCAAAGGTAATAGTAGCCTATAACTGCCAATAGCTATATCGGGTGATGATTTTTGTTGAATAAAAAAATTAAAAAGAAAATATCTAAAAGCTAAAAAACTATGAATGTAGCAACATAAGAGTAATGACATATATTACGCTGTATATTTAGCAAACGTCTTACAAATTGGCCGGAAACTGGCAATGAAAGCGTTGTAGGCAATTGAAATTTAGCAACACTTAATGTTGTTGCTACACATTACTGTAATTAAAGTTGAATACCGTTGCTATGACACTAGACAAGGTTGCGTCTGCAGCCAATCAATAGATTCTAAATCTCCTCCATAAATACTGCGCAAGGGAATGCCTTAGCATACAATCTTAAACTCATAATAACATTTATTTTAAGCAGAAATCTTATTATAATAGTTTGAGAATTAATTTTAGTGACTAATGACTTCACTTTGCTTTTTTTATTTTCCAAGCTCATAAACCTTACATTGCAACTAATGCCTTAGTCTGCTTAATTTTGTTTACAGCAACTGTATTAGCGCTTTTGTAGGCTATCTAGCTCATATTTATAAGACCCACATCATGAGAGCTTAGATAAAATCATAGTTATAAGCTAAACTAATAGAAAAATTTCTTCACTCAAAGTTGTTGTTTAAAGTGCAAAATAAAGTTGATGAATTCATCACACTTGCACATAAATTTTTTATTTCTGACTAAGCCAGTTGGGATTTGCTCACTATAATATTTTGTTTCAAATTTTTTAAACTTAAACTCAGAATTAGGGAGAGAACCAGACATATTTTCTGACAGTGCAATTGAATTTTTCTCACTAGGCACTGAAAATAATTTTTTACAGCAAATAAGTTTTTTCCCCTGTAGGGATATAAAAATCTCCAAAACTATAACAGAAATACTATTTGACACAGAATAGCTCAGATAACCACACTTTTTATCAGCATGAATAACCTATTAATCTAATTTATTTAGAGTAAAAAACTTTTCGCAGCATAGAGTTAGACCATAGTTTCAACGAGCAAATACTGCAACAGCATGTTATCAACGTTATCTTAATCGTAACTTATTCTCATCTTAGACACAGTCACAATATGTTGAAATGATCCACCTTAAGTTAACTGTGATGATTATTGACACTGACAGAGTGACTATCATAATTAAATACAAAATCAAAATGATTATCATTATGAACCTGTTTATGCTCACCTTTAGAATAAGAGTAGACGAAACGCTTGATACATTGGTATATTGTAAATATAATTTAATTCTTGTGGTAATAGCAATACCCTCTTAAATAACTAAACCCACTTTTATTTCATTTTATACAGTTTCAAGCATCGAATTCAATGCTATTTTAATATACCTTAAAGCTTATATTATTATAAATATAGAAATGTAAAACGCAAACTTAGTTGAAATTTAAATTTTATTATCACATTTACATTGAGCATCAGCATACTCCAGCTTCCATTTGAAAATAATTTTCAATATTTAATTTCATTATTATAATAATTAATCATTAAATTTAATGAAAATCATCACATCAGACAAGTTACTTTGACTTTCAGCTCCACTCTCAGTCAGTAACTGAGTACCGGTAGGATTGTCATTTGATTATAAATATTATAATTAGTATTTAGTATTACTATAGTCATAGTTACGATCATGTAAATTACATAACTATCATACTCATAACATGCCTTTAAAATTTATCGAGCCTTACCTTCGGCTATAACTTTTTTGATACGCAGCCTCTGATTGCCAACCTCAACCAGTTGTCCTACAAAATCGTTCTCTTCCTTGGAGCCTGGAGTACCAAACATGCCGAAGGCATTTTTTAAAAATTCTGTCATAGCGCTTTCTTATTTAGCTTATCATGAAAAGATTTCGCTAAACAATCCAGAGTGATTTTATTAATCACTTCATCGACTAGATTGCAGAATTTGAACTTTTTTTAAACAATTTAGTGAGACTGAATGCGAGTCAGAGTGGGCGAATTATTGACTTGGTGAACAGGTAGTTGTAGAAAAGAAGTATGTAACGACGGTTATGAAAAAATAAGCTGGACTAAATATGAAAAGATAACTCCCAATTATTCAGTCTTATTTACAGAAATCTGTAGTATTTTACCATTTCACGGAGAAATTTAATGCAAGAAGCTTTTACTTGTGATCAAGAGTGGATAAACTTGATACTTGGGTTTCTACTTGTGCCCATCTAGGTTTTATGCTCTATCAAATGAACATGGGTGCACATCTGCTCAATACATTAATTAAATTTATTTTTCAACAAATAAAATAAATTCTAAAATAGAGGTAAAAATCTTTTATGATGCAAGAAATTGAGTTTTCCCTAATTGTAGCTTTTTAAGCTCCATGCATGTACATTTCATTGTTTACAGTTTGCTTCTCATTCAGGTATTTATATATCTTCATTTTTAACATAACAATCAACTAGATAGAAATTTGCAGATCCTTTGTAGCTATTGACTCCAAATCAGCTGTATAAAATGCTCCAAAAATAGTTATAGATTAAGCAAGTCTAATATTTTATAACATTTTAGGCGATCCATTCCAGCATTTACAATACTTAAGGTGTCCATATGAAACTAGAAGACTAGAATGATTAGTACAACAAAATACAGCATGGCAATTTATTACAAATATTTGTCATTGATAGTTTAAAAAAACAGTAAAATTACAAATAACACAATTTAGCAAGGTCAAGCATAAAATTACATTTCAGAATATAATATACAGTTCTAATAATTGAATTGCCAAGTACGCTTCTTTGCAGACTTATCAGTGAATCTCTTCTTGATGATGGATACTTTAGAAGTCTTCGCTTTCTTTAAAGCCCTCTTACTTTTCAAACGGTAATTCTACAAAACACATTTACCACGAGCATGAGGTAAGCCAAATAAAGTAGGTTTGTATGTGAGCACGGCATAAACAGCTGATGTTACTTTGTGGATAGAAAATAGCTTATTCAAACTTTTACAAACTGATTCTACAAAAAAATGTTTATAATTTGTGTATGATTTGCTGTCCTATTGCAATGACTCACAAAGGAAGTCCGTGTATCTAGCAAGTAATAGCTTGTCAGGTTTGAACAAAAAGATAAGCTTTGTAACACCACAAAAACATTCTGACAGAAAACCCAAAGTGAAATTAAAAACTCATGAGATGGTGAGTTCAAAAGAATTCTGTTATAATTTGTAATGCTCACACAGATATTTTATCGTTTACTTTTATACAACGCATTTCATTGGCCTATGCAAACAGATTTAAGTTTAAAAAATACTGCTCAAAATCTCACACATATGTCAAACTAATGTTTTATTATATTCCAACTCTCTAAGAAATCTTGGACAAGTAGTATAAAAAGCAATAGTCAATAGAAAATATTTATAATTAAAATTGGCCCCCTTTCAGAAATGACTGAAAGATTTTGTTAAACAAACCTCTATTAACTTAGGTTTAATGACTTCCCACTTTTCTCGCAGCTTTTCTTCACCCAAAGTTTTAGAAAAACGTTTAGCTCCATCTTTTAGCCGAGGATCCTCTTGAGTGAAGAAGAACCAATCAACAACGGTATTTATGGCCAAGCTGTCTTTATTGGTTGCTGTTTCAGATACACTAGAACTGCTATAATCATAATATAAATACTATAATTGCATAGAATTAGGTGCAACCCAGACAACGTTGAATAAAAGGAAGTTCTAAAATGTACAACTTTAAAATATGAATAAAAGTATTATAATAATATTAACACAATCAAGTAGAGAATTGTAAAATTGGAGAAGAGGACTATGTAAAATAAAACATGGTTCATTTAAATTAGAATTAAGAAGGTTAGGTTCAAGACTTCAGCCTCAATAATTTACTACAAACACTTGAAAAATAATCAGATGTTGGTAGTGTGTTAACAAGATAGCTGGCTGGTTTCTAGTGTTTGCTGGAAATTAGGTTTGATTTTTTAATTTTACCAGAAAAAGGTTCTGTAAAAATTGATATTTGCGAATATTCGTTGCATTGATAAAATGTTTTCTTTACTTCAATGGCAGAGATATCTTAAATAATAATTTATTAATTGGAATGTTGCATTGGCTAATAATTTTACTAAGCCCTCCTTGGTAGTCATATTGATGAATTTATATTCAACAACAAACAATTAATTTAATGCAATGACGTGAACTTTTATGCTAGTGGAAATTGAAAACAAAACATTTGCATCTCAAACAACTTTTATAACCGTATACAAACTGGAAAATCTCAAGATTAACAATTATTCATTTTTAGTTCATCATTGAAAAGATAAATTCAGCATTAAGGAGTATTATTGCATAGTTATTCTTTCCGAGTTTTGCTATTACTTACGAACTTTTTCTAGAAAATTGATGATGTACTTTTCAGCATACTGTGAACGCCATTGACAATTTTGCTTTGAAACAGATAAGTCTAGCAACTCACCTGGTAGGCCCAGACTCCTTATTGGGATTTTCTTCATCATTTTCATCACTTTCGTCATCAAATAGCATTGCACCATTGTTAGGATCCAATGGGTTTTTATACTTATTGAAAGACACCTCTAAAAATATATACAGCTCATTACTTCTCTGCTTCGATGGTACAGCTAAACATATACCCTAACTTTTGTGTGGGGAGGGGGGGGAGGGAGGAGGGGATGTTTAGTTTAGGTATGACAGATTTTAGCTAAAACATGTACCAAAAAGAAACACATATAAATAAAACAACTAACCATTTCTTGTTGTTGGATTACCATCTTTATCGACATCAGTTTGAATTTCAAGGGAATCCATGCTTGTATTTTCAGTTGTTTCGTCCGGCAAAAAACCAAAAGTTACTCCTTTACTTTCCGTTTGGCCAACTCCAGTCACACTATTCTTCAAGTCAGCAGAAACTTCGAAAAACCTGCTGCTATCTATTTCCGGTGCCAATTCACTACCAACTACTGGATCTACTCCCTCTAGCTTTCTGCGAATCACATCATAAATGAGCAAATTGAGAAGCAAAATGGGTTAAATAAGAATTTGAATTTTAGATATATATTTATGTTATGATCTTACTTCGATTTTTTAGGCTTTTTAGCTTTCTTGGGTTCTGTAGTTGGAGTAACTAGCATAGTTTGTGCCTTGTTGGTAGGATCAAAATGAATAGATGATACATCTCTGTAAAATACAGCAAAAAAAGTTGCAAGCTTCGACAATAAAAGATGAAGTAAAAATACAGAAGAAAACAATTTTACCTGTAACATTAGCAACTATTAGGCCACAAAATACTATACAATAGTGAAATATATAGTAAATCCAAGTAATAACAAAAAAGGCACAAGGAATATAAAAAATAAAAGATATAAAAATACCTGAATACAGCAGCTGGAGTATCAGCTATTTTTTTAGCCTTGGAGCTAACCGAGCTACCGGGATGATCTATCCGGATGTTTTTACTACCAACAACAGACTGAAGTATCTCCAGGTTCCGTCGCCTTTCATCAGTTACAGTTTCTGTTGCTTCGGCTTTTTTTGATAGAAAAAGCATATTTTTAATGGAAGCAATGTTTATTGATTTAGAACTTGAAAATGACCTCACATTTCAAAAACATTGAGTGGGGGAATCCACTGCATAGATTCATAAGTAAAACCTCTTGAGAGAGTAGTTCAATTGCTACATTGTAAATATCATTTTAAGAACAAAGTAAACAGAAAAGGCATCACCTGCAGTAGTATAGTTTTCTGCCTCATCTCCGTTGTCAGAATCGGACTCCAGAAATCTTTCTGTTAATTTGAATCTATTATCATCATTAAACGTCTTTTGAAGGTTCAACAGCTACAAGTAAAACATTGTTTCAATAGAACAATTATTCAAAGGATTTGGAAAAATACTGCATAACAACATAATCACTTGTTTTGGAGCTTTAGAAGTAAAGAAATTTATATTTAATAACTATAAGTTTATACCTCGGCACCCCTCTTCCCCTCAAATTGGGGCTTTAAAGCAAACATCTTTTCATAATCTTCTCCTTGCTCCTCATCAGAATCATCAAAAAGTATCTACCAATAAAACCAGAATTATTGTCAATGCAATAGAATATTTGTATATATTTATAAATTTATGTCCATATTTCTGTTGATTCGCTATAAATTGTATACATGCATTCACAGTAGTAAGACATAAAAGTTAAAATAAGATATACTTTTTTCTTTTTAGAAGAATTCAGATCATCAGTTTTAAGTGTTTTTGCAACAGGCTGCCCAACTTCACCATCAGAGTCTGAATCGAACACAATCCTCTTATGATTGGCAGCATTCGTATCCTGAAATTATAATATGCATGTAATATTTGATACCATACTGCAAGCCAAAGACCAACTACCAAGAAAAAAAATAAAGCATCTGTTTTCTCTACAAAAAGGACATGGAATCAATATTATATAATTGCATAAACTTACCAGATTAGATAGAGACTTTTGAATGGCTAGCTTCTGATTTTTCATTTCCTTGCTTTTATTAGCTAACGCTTCTAACCTTTTCTGGTTAGCTAGTTCCCTCTTTTCTGCAACTGAGATAAAGTTCTTGACTTTCCCATTAGCCTTTGGACCAACAACCACCGAGCTTGAATTCTTGTTAGCAGAGGAATTATCTTCACAACTTGAAGTTTTTTTAGACATCAATGATGGTTTCCGTTGTAAATCATCTGGGACTGAATTTTCGCTGTCCGAAGAGTCACTTGATGTATCCATTGTCTGCTTTTTGTCTTTGGTAATAAGCATCAATGGTTTTGATTTTGAAACATCAGCATTTTGAAGTGAACTACTATTTCTGTTGGAGCTAGAACATACATCTGGCTTTAATTGAGGAATCCGTGATTCACTATCGTCAGTTGAAGAAGAATCTTGGCTGGTGTGACTGCTTGAGGACAATCGGTGTGTATGTTGCTTCATTTCCGATTCATTTTCGTCAGATGAGAATGATGGTTGTGCCAAACGGCTATTCCCTGTGAGAGATTGTGGCACTGGTTTATCTGATTCAGAATTAAGCACAGCTAAACTTTTGCTTAAAGCTTCAGAATCAGTTTTTTTCGCAGATTTAATGATGCTGACTGCAGACTCTAAAAGAAAAACTAGAGCATCTGCAGAGCTGGCATTGGAGACAGGTGTAGGTGAGGTGTTAGAGCCACTGTCACATTTCGACTTTGAGCCTGCCATCTTTTCCTTTAATGTACTGCTTAGATTTGGTCCTAAATTAGCAGACTGTACAGCTGAACTTAAAAATGATGTCAAAGTATGAATCTGTTCGGGAATTTTTTGTTTAATATTCTCTAGTTGTGATTCAATATTATTGACAGAATTTTCAGGTAATTGATTGTTAGCACTTTCCGTCTCAGTAGAGCTGTCAGATGTTTTGTGTAGCAGCGCAGGTGATTCCGGGCTATTTATTTTACTACATTTTTCGACTTTATCTTTCGTTTTCTTTTTAGTAGATAAATCTGTGGACTCAGCTACACTATTTTCCGAATCAGAAGATGCACTACTGTCAGTAGAATCGGAAGAAGCATTACTGTCTGTAGAATCAGAAGATGCATTACTGCTTGTAGAATTAGAAGGTGCATTACTGTTTGTAGAATTAGAAGGTGCATTAGTCTCAGTAGAGCCATGTTTATTTTGTGAGCCCATAGGGACATCAGAGCCGTTATTGAGAGCATTGTCAATTGAAAATGCTGCTGTGCCAGGAAATGCATGTCTTGTGTTTTTAGATTTTGGGCTGAACTGCTTGGTTTTCTTTTTAATCTCAGGCTCGAAATCATTATCCGAGTCACTGTCAAATCTGGAAAGATCAGTATTTTGACTAGGCTCTGCATTAGAATCCATTGATTTGGCTGTAGAGATGGGTTTCACTTTTTTAGAGGCTTGGGATATATCAGTTCCAGCTACAATCTCCATGTCATCTTCCAACATAGCTTTTTTCCTTTTCTCTACATTAGCAAAATTTCAATACACTGGTTAAAAGAAGCATCCATTTGTATAGTATGCATATAAAATGATTATTCATCATGACTAAAAGCTGCCTAGAAAAGTTATCATTTTAAAAAGAACATTACAATCTTACACCGAATCTTTTGAAATTTATAGTTTTGATCATGTTACAACAAAATTGTTTATCAAATTCATGTAGTGATAGACAAAATAATATGCATATATAAGGAAATTTGAAAACTTTCCAAATGACCTTAGAAAGAGCCAAAATAATGTGTAAACTAATTACAGCTATAAAAAATGAACCAACTAAGATGATGCGTAATTGGAAAGCTTAAATGATATGCATACACTTAGGTACAATATAACAGAGCCACAACTAATAAAAAGACTAGAACTTGAATGACTCTCAGAGTTTCAAAACTTTACCAGTATGTACATGTAATAAGTCATTCGACAAAAATTTACCACTTGATTTTTTTCTTTTCATCTTCAGTACCCAGCTTTAAATGCAGCAGAGCATCAAGCTAATTTAGAAAAATCATCATTTTTAAATATAAGACAATTTTTCTAGCATATAAACATTCTACATTAAATAAAATATAGCTATATCCATGCAGAGTTAAATAATTGTTTTAGTGAGCCATTTTCATAGACGAGTTAATGAAATTCTACGAGTTAAATTTAAAGTCTGATATTCCTTACCATATGAAAGTTATCTATCAAACGTTTAATTATCAATTGTTTTTCTTTTGAATAAAAAAAGCATTGGATCCAAAAAACAAATTATATTTTTATAAAATACCAAATATAGCCTTTTCAATGAAAAGTGTCATCATCCTAAAACAAAGGGTCAATGTGCATATAGAAAACCTAACATTGTCATATGTATCAAATTGTTAATAACCTTACCAGCTCGGGACATTAAAATTTCAGCTGCACTTCTGCCATTAGTATTTTTGTTGGTCCTGTCAGTAAAGTTTCCAATCTTCGCCTTATAACTTTCCGAAGAAGTAGATTCCTCTTCCTCTAATACCCAAGACAGTTGTGAGACGGCCACTTCATCATTCTACTCATACAATTAAAATCTTCACAACTACCATTCACAAACAGAATAATACACATGCAGAAATGAGAACGAAATAAGATATAGAAATTATATGATGTACATATTACACTTACAGTATTCTTGATATTTTTCCCATTGTCCAACTTCTTAATTTGATGGCAGTGTTTAGATGGGTCATATTTTATAACTTTCTTTTTATCTTTACTTCTTATGTTCATCACTGGAACAACTCTCTGGTACTTAGTAACTACCCAATTCTACAACAATGCAACATTATTTTAATATCCAATAAATGATCTATATAATTTCTGATGTGTAAACCCTTTATTTTGAGCTCCCAATGGCATAAAGCAGGAAAGATGAGAAAAAATATTCCTACCAGAATACAAAAACAAAGTTTTAAGAATCTGCAATGTAGAACTCAGTTTTGCAATAAGAAAGCTCTGAAAGAGCAGCAGCTTCAGAGAGTCATGACTCATGGTACAGGAAATATTTTTTCGGACTTAATAAGCATTTACAATCAATGACACAAGCTCATGGCGTTCTAGCTTAAAAACATTTTTATTGATGCTATTTGATGTAAACTGATTTTTAATACTAAATTTTATTTAACCCAAATAATATAAATTCAAAAGTTAACAATGAAATAGAAAAAAACAGTACCACTAAACAGTACATGATCAATTAGTGACTAGTCCCAGAGAAATTTGCATATCATAGCACAAAACCTTTATGAAGAAAGAATGATTATAAACGCAAGGATTAATATAATACATATCACATGCAAACCATAGAACAAATACGGAATTTATAATTTAACCTATATGATGCTACAGCCTGAAAATTTTTTCCCAATATTGTCTTATATTTTAAAGTGTTTATTCTAGAGTTGTAGCTGCCTTCAATTTTGGGCTAATGACTCCTGAAATGCTGAGAGCAAATTTAAAAATGTTAACAAAAATAAAAAACTGTACACTCTGTCTCTTGACGTCTTGAATCATATGTAACTAGCCATAAAAAATGAATTTTATATTGCCAATTTCGATTATTGTTGCTCTTGTGCCACACATTATCATCTATATAAAGGTAAGCTACAACATGACTGCGCAGTAAAACACCCCTATAAACTGGGGACAAACAATGAAATGTTCATAACACATTTACCTCATTCTCAGGAAGTAGAGTACCAGGAACAGCTCCCTTCTTCACGGTGGGTATTACACTAGCTGGAGCATCTGCTTCTGTATTTCGATCACTTTCTATGTGGGATTTTCTTTCTTCTGCATATCTGAACAATTGTTTAATGTCAAATGGTGGCATAGAAATTAAGATAATCATTAAAATAAATAATCCATTTTACAGACAATAAAAACATTCAGATCAGTCTTATGTATTAATTAACTAAACTTTTTTTCAACATCAATGACTACCCGAGTAACCCAAACTTACTTGGAACAGGCATCTTGCTTTGCCAATTGAATAGTAATTTTTCCGTCTCTCCAAGTAGTGTTGTTCAATTGACTTCGACCTAGACAATTTGGAAAAGTTCAACCAACTTATGCAAATGATATTTTAATAAAATACTCATCAAAATTTATCAAACTTTTCAGACAAAAAAGAATAGATAACTTACACTTTTGAAAACCTTGTTGTGTCATGTAAATATTGAGATAAGCAAAAGTCTTATTCCACTCTCCTACAAAACAGAATACTTGTTTGATCATAGACAACACAAGCGTTCAATGGTATATCTGTGAAATATTTGTTCACAAAACCAGGCTCTAAAATCAAATTCAATTCAAGTAACTATGAATAAAATATTTACCAATAAGTGAACAATAGATAAAACCAGGCCTATCATTTTGAAGATGAATAAAGTCATTTTATTAAAACTTTATGAATTGAAAAACACTCTTATCACCTGTAGGGTTATGTTTATTTTTGATGTCAACAGTTGTAATTTTTCCGTATTTAGTAAAGCGGGTACGAAGTTCTTCTTCAGCTATATGCTTCGGCAAACCGCCAACAAACATCCGCATAAGTTCCATTGATTCCTAAGATGGTAAGCAACCTAAAATATGATATGGTAGCGAAAACTAACTATATTTTAAGCTCATAAATTTATTACAAGTATAATAATGTTGATTACTACTCATAACATTTATATATAATAATATCAATCCATTAACCACACACTGAATTATGCTTCTTGCCACGAGTGTATTGTCTAAACTATAAATATGAGTTTAAGATATAACATTTTACAGTAACATAAATGTATAGTTGTGTAATTTTGGTATCATTGAGAATGAAATTTGAGTCACTAATTTATCATACTAATTATTAGATCCACTGTTACAATCATTACTAGTATTAAATTTCGTCAAAGCTAGGGCCAAATCAAATACTTGCAAGCTGAAGTGCTTAAAATTCCTATAATTAGGTCAACTTGCTGAAGTACATTAACTTTATGTTATTTGCCCCCCCCCCTGATTAATTGGATTTACTGAAAAAAAATGCCAAAATCCCAAGTGACTTGCAGAAGCTCTTTGAAATTTCGGCAAATCAGAATTCAAAATTGTGTAATTTAACTTTTCATATTTATACTTACAGCTTTGTAGTTTTGTAAGCTCACTGAATCTTACAAATTTAGTAGTGCTTTTGTAAAATTGATCAAAATAAATTAAACAATCAGCCATGATCTCAGCATATTAGTGAAATTGAGTTACTACAGCTACTAGTACTAGCTGAGTTTTAAAAATAAATGTGTTGCGGCAGATATTGCAAGATAAATATTATTGATTGATGATAAATGTGGATTTAAAATGGCTAGAACCAGATATTTTTTACCATGCTGAACCAAAAAATGCTACTGCTAGTAACTACTTATCAACTCTATCAACACCCTTCATGTTTGAATATTCAACTAAGCATTGCAAGTTACCAACAGTAACAGTAACACTAACAGCATGACTATGAAGATGAGTAACACTAACACTAAAACTAAAACTAAAAGACAAAGTGAAAGCCAAGCCCAAAGTGCAAGTCAAAAGTAAGACAGAACTGAGAAAAAATAAATGAGTGATTAGGTTTAACTTCAAGTTTAAGTCATAAAGCCTAAAGCCAAAGGTAAACAATAGGCCTAATAATATGAATAACAATAACATTTAGTCCAACTGTAACTCAAACTGTAACTGCAACTGCAAGTGTAATTCACTAATAGTAATTGTAAGACACTGAGTCTGACAGTGATAATCATAATGATAATGAGTGTGACTTGACAATGACTGACAGTGACAGCCATTGAATTTGACTTTGAGTGTAACTGTAACTCTAAGTCTAATACTTATAGTAATACTAATAGTAATAGTTATAGTAATACTAATAGTAATACTAAGTCTAATAGTAATACTAATAGTAATACTAATAGTAATACTGATAGTATTACTATTAGTATTAGTTATACTATTACTATTAGTATTACTATTAGTATTAGTAATACTAATAGTATTACTTGTCTTATACTTATAGTTATAGTATAACTTATACTGTTATAGTAATACTAATAGCACTAACTATAGATATAAAACATAAAACGCATATACTAATAGTTATATTACTGATTTAGTACAGTTATCATAAATATTGATAGTTGATACTCCTACAGTTACAGTCAATGTTAAGCCACTACTAGTACTAGTAGTAGTACTAATATCATACTAATATGCAATACACGTGCAAAGTATCACGAAACATAAAAATACTCGCTACAAAATTCTTAATAATATTGTTTACCCGTGTGCAAATGTGAGTAAGCGAACACATCTGAACTTTAAAACGTTCATTTCCTGTTAAGTATTTTTGCAGTTCAAATTACATTGACTTTGAGTTTGACTACGTGAAATTAATAGTATAAATAATTAACTTAATACACCACCAGTGTATTGCTGTTATTGTGATTATGTAGTTTATTATAGCTATATAACACTACTACTAATAGTTATAGTAATAGTAGAACTATGAATTAGAATTATTATAACTATACAAAATGAAAATCCACATTTAATTGGTAAGCCTAAGAGTAATGCAGCTAATGCCTTATTTTTATAGTATTTTACTCAATATTAAAGGGTTATTTTTGTAGATGCTATGGATTTAGGATTTAAAGTGAAAACAGTTAAAGATTTGTCTATTCTTCATCGATTAAGGAATAGAGAGACATTCATCTCCAAACCCAACACCCATCATCACGTGGCTCGAAAATTTTATTGTAACATTTTGCCAAACTTCACCATTATAGATGTAGAGAAGCCCCCATGCTTTTTACGAAAGTTTTCTCCGGATGGTCGCTATTTTGTGGCCTTTTCTTCTGACCAAGCCTCTCTTGAAATTTATAGCTTTAAAGGTAATTGGGAAAAATCAACATAACTACATTATGTTGAAAATTCATCTCAACTGCTGCAATATGCTTGTAGAACTACATCATTGAGTTTTATATACTTGCCAACTTTTCAACTATTAATAGATACATTACCACAACGCTTTAGTATGTATAAAAAGCAAGAAAACTAATGTTGCTAGAGCCAATAATAAATGTAGTTACCAAATATGGGCCTTGTTTATACAGCATTGTTTGTAGATTCAATGTAGTAGTTTAGCTAGAATAATTTCTTATAGCTTTTAATTTAATCTGTGTGATTACTTGTATTGGTCTTTGTTCAAATTGTAAAAAAATTGTAGTAGTTGTAAGGATAGAATGCTATGCTTTGTTGTTTATTATATTATATTATACATATATATGCATATTATACTTATATATGTATATTATACTTATACATGTATATTATACTTATATATTTATATTCTACTTATATGAATATTATATTTATATATGCATATTATACTTATACATGTATATTATATTTATATATATATATATATATATATATATATATATATATATATATATATATATATATATATAGGCTATATATTATACTTATATATGAATATTATACTTACATATTTATATTATACTTATATGAATATTATACTTAGATATATGTATATTATACTTATATATGTATATTCTATTTATATATGTATATTATACTTACATATGTATATTATATTTATATGTGTATATTATATTTATATATGTGAAGGTCCTGCTGCTGCAGAAGACTTATTGGCAGAATGTCATGGAGACGTTTTAGTAGAGAAGTCAGCCAGAACTAATAATATTAGGAGTACAGTATTTAATCGCTTCTTTACTCTTTTACACACTGGTTAGTTTATAGCCTACATATATTTCAATTAGTTGTTTTTTGTTGAATTATTTTGATAATGCTAGTGTGCACACATGTTCCCACAGTAACACATTGATGGTAGATGGTTTTGTACACTAAAGTTGAATTTGTTATGGTGTTATATAACTTTGTACAATAAATAATATTTAGCACTTATATTTTGATGATTTTCAGTTATCCTAGGAGATGGCAATGAGCACCTTAATAGAGAATGTAGTCTATTTACTGCCAACAGCCGTTACATTATTGTTGGGTCGGCTGCCAGTATACCTACCGACCCCCCTCCCACCTTTCACGAGGTAGACTCTATCTTCACTTATTTTAGTTACAATTTCTCATGTTGTAGTTCTCTTGTTATTTGATCAAACACAGTACGTGGTTTTTCAGTATTGTTTTTTTAGGCACATAGAAATAATGAATCTGTGTCCCCCAATGAACAAAGGGCTCCTTTGGAAAACTATACTCTTCATATAATTGACCTTGAACTTGGTGTGTGCTGCGATACCAGACAATATATTTGTGACAAAATTTTTCTTTCCCACAATCAGGTAAGCTGAAAAGTTCATAATAATTGTTACAATGTTTTTGTCAATGTTTATTTTATGTTAGTATTAGATATGCTATGCTGCAATTTATTACTTATTTTATATGTTTAGTAATTATTTTCGTATTTAGTATTCCCAATAGAAATTCAAATTTTGCTAACAACACCACACTATTGTAACATGATTTACGCATTCACTCGCAGGGTCTGTACTTGTATGACAACACACTAGCAGTTCTGTCCGTCCAGCAACAAACCATCCATATTCTTCACATAGAAGAAAATGGCAAACTACAGGATGTTAGATCCATAGGTTTGTGCAGTTTTTTTTATTTCATTGTGTTTTGTTTAAAGAAAGCTAAGTGTTTTTTTATTTCTTAAAACCAGTAATTAAAAGCACCAAATGAAGTTCTGTTTGTGCAATCATACTACATATAGTAATGATATACGTGTTATATGTGGTAATAATGTTACTCTATCTGCAGGGAGGTTTTGCTATGAAGATGATGAAATTTATTTATCACTGGGCCGAGAAACACATGAGGGCAGAGCATACTGTCAACAGATGACTGGGGATCGTCCCCAACCGCTCTCTCATTCTGTTGTGAAAGTTTTTAACGAAAAGCCGATTAACTCTCTAAAGCACAGATTGCTTACATTTTTATATAAGCAGGCACAGGCAGATAGCCCATACGAATTAAAAAGGTAACTTTGAAACTAACATTGAGTCTTGACTCCACTAAATTTCTTCTTATCAATTTTGATGAAGTCTAGTTTATATTTTAAATATTGATTATCCTTGAGTAGATTTACTTTGTAGCCATTCTTTGTTTTAATTTAGATTTTATCGGTATTTTGACCAATTCCGTGAATTGCGGATGTGGAAAATGCAACTCGTAGACGAGTCCCATTTGCTCATTAAATATGCCAGCGAAGATGTGGTAACCTTGAGGGTACAAGATCCTAACACGCAGCCCGCCTTCTTCGTCCTTTATAATTTCAACACGACTCAAGTTAGTAAACACATACAACACACTCAGATTTGTTTTCTGGTTGCTCTGTTCCTTTTTGTTAAGTCTGTATTTATTTATTTTTATCTGCTTTTTCAATAAATAAATATAACAACACATACAATAAGATTTTGATAAAAGTGAACTTAAATTGATAGTTTATGTGTTTGCCTGTTGGTTTTGTTGTGAAATATTATATTAAGTGTATATATCATGATTTTGTATTAAGTTCTTGTAGTTATAATTGCTGTATATCGGCCTAAATTACAGTCACTGTGAATGCTGTCGTTTGCAGTGATTTGCTTTGTTGTTACAGTGCTACTTGACAAAAGAGATTGTGATATGTTCTGATGAAAGATGTACCTTATGGTAAATACTATATATTTTATAGGTGCTTGGAGTCTGGGAGAATAGCTCTAACGAGTTGTTATCTCTGTTTGAAAATTTTTCAGACCAATTTCGAAATGTGCTTCCCCTGCAAGGTGATGGAGTATTATGCTCCGCCACCAACAATATTTATGCTAGACAAGTGCAGGCTAGGTTCAAACAAACCATTATTAATGCAAGGTATGTGTACAAAATTAGATCTAAGTTGAAATTCATTAACTTTTTGCATAAATTGACTTGACTGTTTGATTTGAAAGACAATAATATATTTATTTTCTGCAAGCTTTGGAAATTCTAAGAAACTGTAGTTACCGATTTGCTTTGAATTAATTTTCAGCATTTATAGCGAATGTTTAAACTTTAAATTATTTGAAAGTGTTTTAATAATGTCTTCAGCAATCAGTTCTATAATTTCAATGTGATTTAATACCTATTGTAAATCAGTTATTATTACGGCAACTGATGTTAGTTTTTATTAGAAAACGAATATAAGTAAACATTAATTTCACAACAGCTACACCTAACAAAACATATTGATACTTTTTATCTAAGCTGCTAAATACATGTAACTATTCACCAACTCCTAATAATTATGTGTAATATCTTGAATAGACATCACATTCGTTAACCTGATCAAGTACCTGCATTTACTTTAAATTTATTGACGTAATTTACAAAGTTTTGAATCCATGGCTTGACTTGTTGACTTGCTGTGACTTCAACCCAGCTCTGCTATGGTTTAGGGATGTCGCCATAGCTCTGTCATATTCCTTAATTTAAAGTTAGAATTTAAAAATTTTGCTCAGCTATTATAACAAAAGTTTTTAGCACTGCTAAATTTACTGGATCAAAAGGTTTTTCAATGCAAACGTTGACTTACACGTGAAGTATCAGTCTCTGCCTTAAACTGTATTCCATGTATGAAGACACAAATTTTATTAGCTCTAATCTAATAACTTGATGTTAAAATTTATAATTATCAGAAATAATATTTTATGCTAGCTAATGATACATCTTTAATATCTATACTTTTGTATTTAAACCACTTCTTTCATTCCTGGTACAATGGGGAGATAATCATTTTCAGAACGAAAATGTTTTTCTATTAAAAATATTATTTAATATTAAATGATTTAGGAATGGAGGACATACAGAAGCTGTGAAGAGAATACTTGCTCAGTTACCCATCAGTGCTCAATCTTACAGCTCCAGTCCTTATCTCGATCTCACACTCTTCAGTTATGATGACAAATGGGTGTCTGTGATGGAAAGACCTAAAACCTGCGGTGACTATCCTATCAGGTCAGTAGTTGCTGTTGAATGATGCTGAGCTTTGACACATTCACACTGCAAACCATTCTTAATTATTCCAATTTCATCAGAACTAATCTTACTGGTTATGCTTGAACATATAAGTAGAAAATATAGCTGATGGAACATGCTAAAATAGTTTTTTATTATGTACAAGTATAAATCTACAGTGACATAAAATGTATTGTAAGGTAGTAGATAGAAGTACTCAATTTGCTCTGTATTGAGTAATGAGTAGTTATAAGATTAAGTAATTGAAGTGATTTATAGTTGGTACTATATGTTATTGTATAACTACTAGTTTCATACCTTCAGCATCCATTAAGCACAACATTATATTCACAAATCTTACATTGGCTATAACATAAAGAAAATCCCAAGTTCTAGAATGTCGGGTAATACAGATAAGTTTTACTAATTGCATTGTATGAAACATGTTTTTTGGTGAATTTTAAATGAAAAGGAAAAAAATCAAAAAAGGTGAAGTGTTGTGATTGCTCAGAAGGAAATTTTTTTAGAACATCTACATTTGAACAAAAGTAGCTGGTATAGTTTATAGTTCATGTAGTATAGTGAAGTTATAAGGAGGTGGCACATAATCTTCAGTTAGCATAGTACACTGACTCCTGGTACTTCAAACTTTATGATTTGTGATTTTTCTGGGGTCATTTATTGGCAGGCTTTACCTGCGGGACAGACTGTACTTTACCCATGATACAGCCAACAGGTGAAATGTTTTTATGAGCTGGTTTATGTAGCAAATAATGTTGAAGGTGTTAATTCAAGTGACTTTATAATAATAAATGCCATAGTTCACCGGTAAAAATTTATGCTGATTCAAAGACCCAGTTGACTATATGTAGGATATATTAGCACTTTTACATCTGTTTGAGACTATATTGCATGCTGTTGCCTTTCCTAAGAGTTTTCATTTTATGTCATCAACAAAACTTTGAATTTATACTCTCAGCTCGGTTTCTATGCATTTTAGACATTTGCTTAAAGTTTTATGGTGGCAATGTTCTGGCTTAATGTTTCTTATTTGGTAAATTAATCTTATAATTTTTAATACCTTTTTTTCATCTCTATTCTTCTATTTAGGTTTTATGGACGTCAAAGTAATTTGCTCAAATTCAAGATTCACACCGGAAGTCTGGCAGAAAAGAGTCCGAGTGGTAACACTAGACGGTTAGTTGCCTTCACCTTCCACCCTACTATGCCGTTTGCTATAAGTGTTCAAAGGAAGAGCAACTCTCAATACATAGTCAACTTGCATGTTAGACACATGCCTTCATAGCCACATGTGATATTTTTTATACAGGTGTCGGACAGTAACTTATATTTTCTGAATTTTATAATACTTAACGTAAAGAGCATTTTATTCTATTCTGTATTCACTCACGTGTACATCCACAGCTGCAAATTGGATCTTGTTTGCATTTGGCAGCATTTTTCAGTGTATTTTCATGTTTATGTTGACCACTCAGTGTGATTATTTGCTCATCAATACTGAATGGCAAGAAATATCTTTTAATTATAAATGTGAACTATTTTCAATTAATATGAAAATATAAACTTATTTTACTTAAACATTGGATAAGATATAGCTATATGACATATAGACTCACACTTTAGCAAAAGTTTTATTTTGTAAATTAACAGCAAACACCATTTTGCTTTAGGTGTTAAAAGTATTCTATTACGTCATATACTTATGTATATATCAACACATGTTTCTCAAGTTTTTAAAAAAATATTTTGGCTTATAGTAGAAATTCCATTTTTTGTGAGGTTATGTGTGAAAATATAAATGTCTAATTATTTAGGTTTTTTGGTAAGAGTAAGATGCACATATATGAATTACAATAAATGTGGACTCATAAAAGATATTATATAATAATGTTTAGTATGAAAATATGGACATATACTATAAACTAGTAATACTTGTTGATTTGGTGAGTTTGATGAACATATTAAGGAATTTGTATAACTTTAATTCAGTAGCACCATTATGTACCAAAATATAATATAGTTATTCAACTGGGTAAAAATTGTACAAAACAAGTTATTTAATTTTAATCACAGCAATACGTAAACACTGCAACACTTCCACTTCCTGAACTAAATTTATAATTTAGTTACTGTGGAATTCTGCGATGATAAATCTTCACCTGCAGCATCTTTAGCAGGAGGCTTGTATAAGCAATAAGCTATGGTTAGCAACGTCAAAGTGACTGCCTTCACGCAAACTCCCATTATGAAAAAGTGTTGTCCCATGAGCTCGCTGTTGTACACCCAACACGAACCAGTACTGCCGCACTTCTCCTGCCACACTATGCACACCTGATCAAGGATGTAACCGAATACCAAAGGACCTGGAATTGTTCCTGAAAAAGAATTTCAATTGTTTCATATTACACTAATATAATGATTAACCAGCAGTATTGTAGTCATCACTGAAATAGTTCATAGGATTTGAGTATATAAAAATGTTGGTCAATGCTGTTAAATTATTTAACTAGTATTATTCCAAACTTATTATCCAATACTTTTAGACCGTTGCTGTAAATGCAAAGCCACTATCACATAGCGCAGAGACAGCCTATCAAAATTACTGTGTGCAAATGTGTCTTCTACAAATCATATTTTGGCTTCTGACTGCATCAAAATTATATAGTCAGCTATAGTTTTTCACTTTTCCTTTCGCCTTCTTCACGAGCAGTTCAAATATTATTGTAACCAAGAGAAAGACAAGGAGAGCTTCAGTGCATCTAGCTTTACAAACCCAACAAGTTTAGATTAGCTAATTTTTCACTTACCTATAAATCTCATACACATCTGTTGCATACTGATAGCAAATGTCCTCTGCTTATCATTGACACTCCTAGATAAAATTATATAAATACCCCATAATATTTGCAGTGAATTTGATAGGAGCACACTATGTAGTAATGAATAGTATGTGTTAGCCTACTATAGATGTTAGTTGAGCACAAGATAAAACTGTTTATTGTTAGAAGTAATATATTACAATACCTAAGAATAATAGTAGTTCCAGGGACAGCCATCATAAAAGTACCAAGTAAGGCCAGAAACACCACCGGAATAAATACGTAAAGTAGCTTGCAATTGGATTTGCATTTTCCTAAAACTGCTTCGTTAATAGTTCCATTCGATGATGAAAATATGCTGCTTATATTTGAAGCTTGACTCATGGCACAGCTACAGTTCACATACTTCTGAAATAAATATATAATATGTCAACACTTAAAACTTCGAACAAATTTGTATTGTACAATTTACACTCTAGTGTGGTACATTTATACATCTACTGGAAGTGATCTTTTAGTTTTGTCTATGCATGCTATAGAGTGAAGATAATGCTAATTACTAATAAGTGAGAAATTGCCTTAGTGTCTGTGCTGCTGTGTTCTAAACATCCAGCGTGACAAGGTGTGAAGTACTCTATACCGTCTAGACACACTGGAGAGTAAGTTGACTTGTCACACCCACAATTGTTGTTGCAACTGTCTGCTAAGTTTACTGAAGATACTGGCTCACTATAAAATAAGACAGCTCTGTGTTGTAATTAATAACCATATACATTGTAATTATAGAAGCTTTTTTAATTTTAAACTAGTATAGTTGTTAAAAAACAAGCAAATTTTTTTAAAATTTAAGTAGCCTACAATTTTATATAACAATAATAATTTTAACCATTAACCATTCCACATTATTAGCCATGGAAACTCTAATTGTATGTCTTATAATATGTATTCGTATGTGCAGTAAATGACTTGCGTACTTATTTGTATAAGCAACAGTTACTCCAGCAACATCTCCTTGTTCACACTTGGCCCAAAATACTGCTACAAGCAGAATAACTGCCGCAGTACACGCCATGTTGAATCTTATAATGCCCCGGACTTTTAGTTTAAACTTTCTCACAATGACTCCTCCAGTAAATTGACCGAAAGCAGCTCCGGGTACAGCGATAAATCCTAAATAAAAAGCGTGTCAAAAATTCCGATCCAATCAATATAAGCATTCAACGTAAGCAAGAATTCAGGTGAGAAGAATAAACCTTTCTGTTATGATGAAAATGGTGGTCCAAGGTTTTTGTTCAATATTGTACCAAATTAATTCATTAGGAAGCTATAATAAAATGAAATATGTGTAGCAGCTGAATGGGCAACTCACACATATATTATAGACTACAATTAATTATTGTGCTAATTATTTTTATATCACTTTTTTTATTATTATTTTGACTAGGGATAAAGCCTATCATTCCATTTTCCTGCTCCCCATTTGCTTACCGGTTAACATTGCAGCCCAACTGTTTGTCTGGTTGTATTGATTGGCAATAAATTTTGGGAGAAAAGTTGACAAGCCACTCAACAAGAAACCTTCGACAGAGCTGATCAGGCATTGGCAGACAAAAGCAGGGTTCTTCAGCAGAATCATCATTGACGTTGGCATGTCTCGTATGCTAACACCAAAATCAGGTTCATCTGCTTTCTGCTGATCTGAATGGTCATGTGCCTGGCTAACATTGTTTTTCCTTCTCTCCTCAGTACCTGACCAACCAAACACTAGCAGTTTTACTACAAGTTAAGTCATTAAGAAGAATCTATCAAAACAAGAGGTAGGTGCAGTAATGGAGAAATTGAGAAAAGCCTGTGTTCTAGATTAAAAATGCAGCAAAAAAGTTATGTTCTCGCAAGAATTTCAACTTTCCCCTTGATCCAAAATTTAATAATAAAATTAAAGAGCTTAGGCTACCTCAATTTCTCTACTACTGCTCCTATAAGTGCAAAACCAGCAAGTTTCTGCTGCAAACATGACTTTTTTTACCAGCAGAGATAAACTGTAGGACTAAGCCTCTGTAAAGATATAGGGTCTCGATTAGTATAAGGTGTTAGAAAAGAATTATTAGAAACTGATGATCACTTACCAGGAAGAACTCTTGGAAAAAAGAAAATTGGAAGTGATAATAGAAAACAAGACGTAAAGCTGGCTAAAAATCCAATCCACCAAGCTCCAACCCATGCTGGGCTGTCAGGTGTTAGACCACTGTAAAAAGATTAAAATTGAAATTACTTACTAAAATGATTTAAAGATTAAGTACAAAAGATATTTTTGTATATTTTTTTATATGAGGTTATTTTAATTGTGTATACATACTTGGGAGGGCTTTTAGGAGTATCCACATACTGGTTTAGTAATGTGCCACCTAATACATAGCCTATAGCTGGTCCAAGAGCTGATGACCCATAGAAAATACCTACAAGATAAGATAGTATATTGTATGGTTTCAGTTTCAACTCTTCAGATGAAAGCATCTCTAGTAACTGGTGATTGTGTGTATGATAAGATGTTTGTGAGTAGGATAAGGAAGGAGGGGATATGGTTGTAGCCATTGCTCCATAATGTGATATAATATTCACTTCACTCTCTGATCAAGGTGCAATTATACCTTCACAATTTTAGCAAAACATTCAATTTCTCTGAATGAACAAGTCTCTAAGTTATCTTGCATTATAAAAACAAATCGATTGCCATTCAATTGGTTTGAGCGAAGAAAAAACAGCTTAGTTGAAGTAATTTTTAATTAGACAAACACCTTTAGCCCAAGAATGTACCAATATGGCAAAATAATGTGTAAATATATCACATAGCATATCTGATTGTGTATAACATAACATTTATGTGTCTGAATACAAGAGATACGTGAGAGGATATAACTTAAAACAAACTTATGAAATGTGCTGAATGCTTGAACTAAGAACATCAACAAAATATCTGGTAGTATTGCAACAAGCTAGGGCACACCACGTGGTAAAATAAACAAGTTTAAATTGCATTTTATTACAAAGATAAAATTAGTGATTTTCCCTCAACACAGAGGACAGGCTTTATTGATGAGTAGTCATTTTCTTTTTTCACCACAACTATCTGCAAGCATTGTACATTGCGATAGTTTAGGGCTTCATTCTGTGCAAAAATGGGTTACAAACTACTCGGTTGATCAGACTATAAAGTACTGAAAGATGTTGCCACAGCCCGAATTACAAAACTTATTTTTCTAGTTTAACCAAGCAATATTTAATAAAAACACGTTTATTTGTTTTACTGTAGTTTAGCATTCAGCCTTGATCTACTATGCTAGTTAAAGTGAATAGAGGGGTTCACCAAGGTAGGCTGGAGAGCTCTTGGCTGATACGCTTCCATCAATAAATGCCGGCGCTATGGAGTATAGAACAGTGCCAGCGAGTCCATGTAGGCCCTGTCCAAACAGCAACATTCCTAGATATCGGCTTAAGTCCCGCCCTCCATTCTCACATATTGTGGAATTGTCTGTATCATCTACAACATCTTGAGTCTTAATAATACAAAGCAAATTTTTGTTTTTAAATAAATCAGCCAGAGCACTTGCAAGTGCCAAATGTAGGATGATATATTGAAGTAGTATGATTATAGCCCCAGAGCATCTGTTCTGTTTGGTATATTTATACTCACGCAGATCAGGGCTACATAAATGAGACTCCGTTGTCACTGGCTGATACTCTCCCGTCATAAAGTGGGGTGAAGCCAGCGCTAAAGATCCAAAGGCTAAACATAATGATGCGAGTCCCAATAGGCGGGGCTGATGAAACTGCGTACCAAAGTATCCTGCCATTAAAACCTTGAATAGTAAAAATTGTAAATAAACTCAAGTTGAGACATTAAGTTCAAATGTTGAAGGTTATCATTATACTTTGTTTTGAGTATAGACACCTAACTTAAATAAAAAATAATGTTGCATTAATATCTACAGATCGTAAGCTAAAATTTCTCTCTATCATATCTATACGAGTATGAGGTTTTAGGATTTCAGAATCAGCAGCTGGCTATACTTAGTAAAAGAAATCCCATATTGGTATGTATTACAATACTCACAGTACAACCAGCTATGATGTCATAAAAGCTGGCCTCTAAACCTGTTTGCTTGCTGCTCAAACCAAATCTTCTTTCATACATTGGAATATTTACATTGTTTATACCATTTATTGCAAACCCTGCAATATGGCACAATTTATACATGGATATGCTTGAACAAGTTTAATTATATATCATATTGCACTGCTTTATTTTTGTGACTTCCTTACATTTATAATATTGTAGCTACCTACTGATTAGATATAGAAAAGATCATGGGTGCTTTGAAATATTATTCTTACTTATTTCTCTACGAAACTGTATGAAAGCTTAATAAGAAATGTCAATTTGCAACTGAAAATGCAACATTTTTCAATTCACATTTTTGATAAATATTATATAAAGTATGTTTATGCATACAGGATATATTTGTTCATTTTTTATGATGGAATCGCTTTAGGAATTTCAGCTCATCAAGTTCTTTTGATAAAGTTGTGTAATTTCGTAAAGCATTGCTTATCACTGCATATCCAAACTAGATATAATCTATTTTTCACCCTGAGTCACAGAAAATAAGCACATGAGCACCAGGAATACTTTCACATCTACACATCTGTTATGCTGCTTTTCCTCCTGATCATCTGTGCTGAGATTCTTTGTATTTCCTATTTCATCAAGACTACCAGATCCGCTGGTCTCTGAAGCTTGCGTTGAGAACACTGAAAATATTGCAGTATCTAAGTTTTAGCACTGTGCTCTAAATAATTGTCCTCAATAGACTTTATAGTAAATGCCAGTTTTCAATAAATCCTTAATACTAAAAATAACTACTAGTTTTTTGCTTTTGATAATTAAATTGGTCATAAAAACATCTAATCAAAATGTTGTTGCTATCCTAAAACATACTTTTCTAAAACTTTCAAGCCAAACAAATATTAGTCATGATAACTAACTTTAGTTGAAATGGTTAAGTTACCTAAAGTGCAGAAATCACCAAGACATGTATGTAACTTGTAGGCAGTTGCGAGGTGTTTAATGTACAAACTGTACACCTTTAAACTTTTACATATTTACTTCTATTTTTTTATTTATAATAGATTTGTAATTATAGTTAACTATCATAATATTGTTGATATCTAAGCAATAGTCATAACAGTTAGAACTTTTTGTAGAGGAAAAATACATAGGACAGGTCAACATATAGGAAAGACCTATATACAACAGATCCCTATATATAGAACACACACGCAAGCACGCACGCACGCACGCATGCACACATATATAGAATAGAAGTATATATAGAATAGAAGTACATATAGAATAGAAGTATATATAGAATAGAAGTATATATAGAATAGAAGTATATATAGAATAGAAGTATATATAGAATAGAAGTATATATAGAATAGAAGTACATATAGAATAGAAGTACATATAGAATAGAAGTATATATAGAATAGAAGTACATATAGAATAGAAGTACATATAGAATAGAAGTACATATAGAATAGAAGTACATATAGAATAGAAGTACATATAGAATAGAAGTACATATAGAATAGAAGTACATATAGAATAGAAGTACATATAGAATAGAAGTACATATAGAATAGAAGTACATATAGAATAGAAGTACATATAGAATAGAAGTATATATAGAATAGAAGTATATATAGAATAGAAGTATATATAGAATAGAAGTATATATAGAATAGAAGTATATATAGAATAGAAGTATATATAGAATAGAAGTATATATAGAATAGAAGTACATATAGAATAGAAGTACATATAGAATAGAAGTACATATAGAATAGAAGTACATATAGAATAGAAGTACATATAGAATAGAAGTACATATAGAATAGAAGTATATATAGAATAGAAGTATATATAGAATAGAAGTATATATAGAATAGAAGTATATATAGAATAGAAGTATATATAGAATAGAAGTATATATAGAATAGAAGTATATATAGAATAGAAGTATATATAGAATAGAAGTATATATAGAATAGAAGTATATATAGAATAGAAGTATATATAGAATAGAAGTATATATAGAATAGAAGTATATATAGAATAGAAGTATATATAGAATAGAAGTATATATAGAATAGAAGTATATATAGAATAGAAGTATATATAGAATAGAAGTATATATAGAATAGAAGTATATTATATAGGACTGACTTATATACGTAGAACAGGTCAATACTCATTGCACATTATTAACTTAAAAGAATTCAGAAATCTTTCAATATACTCAGTTCTAAATAATATAATATCACCTACATTGATGAATACAATATAACTAAACTTACCCATGTTATAAGATGTTATAAGCTTATATAACAGGTTAATGAGCTCATTACAAAGAACTCAGAAAAATATCAGTAAAGTTTGTCTCGTTCTCAACAAGTGGATTTCTTATCTGGCCTTATATTTCTTAGAGCTCACCACTCCTAACTTTATCTGGATGTCATGTGAAGTAAATATAGTCTGCTTTCTGTTATCACGTTGATCCTTGACTAATGATAGGCAAAAGATCCAGGTGTGCCACACGCATTCACTGTAGTAGTTTAGTTTATTCCAACTTATTGATATCATTTTTTATATAATCACTAGAAAAGTTCTTTGAGTTACCTTCAAATGTAAGGAGTATGCACCATAACCTATTTTGACTTTTTGTGTATTATAGCACTAAACTATATTAAACTATATTCTATATAGTTTAATGTTGTTTCATCAAGCAGGCTAGTTTTACATTAAACAAATCATTATCAAGTCATACGTGATACCCAATTCCATCCCCAATATATTCCCCTTTTTCGAAATTTTCTATCTTCAAGTCAGTAAACTGTCACATAAGTAAAGGTGTGCATATAGGTAAGGGAAGTGAAGAGATCACACATTATTGTAGTTTTCTCCTCCACAAATCTACAATCCAAATTAACACTTTTCGTAATTATTGAACCGCTGCACAAATATAATATAATATATATATAAGAGGCAATGCATCACTCCATGACAAATTTATGATATTTTTGTTTTTCTTTATCTATATTTATAAATTTTCACAGTAGGCATAATATTTTCACTTTTGGCGTTTAACCAATCACAGCTAGTATTTTAACAGCAAAGACAATTATTGATATTATACATCTTGGCTACATAGATTTTCTGAAATTACATTGCACTCCATAGGTATTGCAAGTGACAAATTTTTGATAAATTCATACCAATGCAAGATGTAATATGATAGCATTTCATGCAATTCCGGTTTTATAGTTTAAAAAGAAGACAGCAACCTATAAGCTATATAAGCATACTTTGTGTTTTATTTACTTATATAGGGGTAACGGGGGCACAACGGGCCGAATTTTGCATTTGCTGCTCTCATTTGTCTGTTTTTCAAGTTACTAGTTCAATAATCTCTAGTCTTAATGCTGCATATGTTGTCTATTACAGGTATCAGTTTGTTGTTTCTATCTCTCTCACAACTTTCAGAATAATGAAATGTTCACGACAAAAAAATTGGCCCATTGTGCCCCGGTACCGGGGTACAATGGGACACAACAAATATATTGAAATTTTGCGTATATTTTGTTACATCTGATCTTTATTTATTTAATATTACAAATAAATAAAGATTCTCTTTCAGATCTACAGCAAAATTCATGTTTTAGCTGTACAGTTTGTGTTACTACGGTTAGCAGAGGAAGGCAAAATCAAATGCACGTCACTCGGTTCTGCAGTGCCATTACCATTACTGTTTAAAACTAAAAATGTTTTGTTATTTTCACTTCAGAGCAACGTTTATTAAAAAAGAACTTTACTAACATGTACTACAAAATTCTGAGTGAACTTTTTTCAATGAACTGTAGCTAAAGTGCATGCATGGCTGAGGTTTGTGACTGGAGTACGGAAGGGAGAGGGGGGAGCAAATGAGCAAATCACAATTTATTTCAGTCAAATGCATGTATATTCCCTCAATGGTGTAATATATAATGATTATCATGACTATGTACTAGTAGCAACAGCAGAGTGTTTTGTATTATGTATAAAATGGCAAAGCTTTAACCTCACCAGATGTATGTATTACGGGAGCTTCAACTTGTAGTTTTGTAGTCTTACCATGATGTCTTTGATATTTTACAAAAAGGTCAGAAATGGCTATATTTATAGATTTTAGTAACAGTTCAACCAACTTTTTGGGCAAACAAACTAATAACAGTGATCAGGGTGCAATAATCAGGTGGCCCATTGTGCCCCGGTCAGCGTGGCCCATTGTGCCCCGTGTGGCCAAATTGAAAATAAATGTGCCTCAAGGAAAATTTATTTCAGTGTCTGCTGTTATACTAGTTAAGCAATGTAGAGACAAGCAATGGCAACAATCTCAGTAAAATCTAGGGTTTTTGCCTTTGAGTGTAAAAAGTTATAAGGCCTTAACGACATCCTAAAAAAATTACAAAAAGTAGGTAAAAACAGTTTTTTACTCGCCTTTTCAACACGTATGTTCCGCAAGTGTTGAAACTACAAAGGCTGAATGATTATGTCAATATCTTTTTATGAAAAAAAAATCACCACTCTAAGTCAATAAGTTCTCTCACAATTTGGCCGGCTTTTTGTACCCCTATGACCGTTGTGCCCCCGTTACCCCTACTATGCATCTGAATGTTGTCCTCATTTTGAGCTGTTAGTTTCTTAGGATACAACAGCAGGTTTATCAGGTGTTGTGCTCTCTTTTTAAGAAGGGCAATACAACTTTTAATAGTCATACAGATTCGTATTGATCTAAGTTTTATCGTGATTAAATGTTAAAGTGGAATACTTGTGCACATTATCATGACAAATAAATATAAAAATGCATTCTATAGTAAGAAAACAGTAAAGTAATGAAGCGAAAGCACAGAAGCAAGTCTATTATCTATATAGTTGCTTCAATCGTTAGGAGTTGATGTTGGAGTTAAAATCAATATTAACAGGAGTGTATAGATTATACACGATGTAAACTACATTTACACAGTTACTACAATTTTTGAATGCCAAGGTATGGGCAAAAGATAGGACTATTAATGATAATCCTAGATATGGATAACAATTAGCTAACATTGTAAGTATATTCACATTTTTTCTGTATATAGAAAAAAGTATAGAGTAAACTTACTTCATCATGGCACATATGAGTAAAATGCAGTTTATAGCTAGAAAGAGAAAACAATAAACTAAGTTTTTATCTTTGAAAATACTTATATATATTATATTCAAGGATATTTTAGGATTATATTCTTTTACAAGTAGCCTACTAATAGTGGTAGACTGTTTGCATATCATTAAAATACTGCATTAGGATTTTGCAGTGCAAACTATTATATAAATCCCAGCATCATCTGATGTTTATTTTGACACCAATTGCTCAAACATGTATGTAAACAAAAAACTGTTTTTATCTTTCAGTCTTACAGCATTATAATCCATAAACTCAACATAAGGTGGATAACTAATAGCCTATTACCCTATAAACTTGTCAATATAATTCTTTACATTCATTCAAGAACAAATATTGATCTGGTTTGGCTTAATAATCTTAGTGCTAAAACTATAACTCTTGTAACTCAATATTTTTTCTAACAATTGCTAGCCATTATATATCATATGCATGACACGTGTTTAGTGAGAAGCTTTTTCTACATTGGAATGTGGCTTACAATTTTGAACAATTAAAGGTGAAAACTTTTAATCTCTACCTGGTAACAATCATTTCTAAGCTGATCACTTGTTAATATTACAGTTAGTTTTCTAAAAGGCAGTAACTTGTGGTGTTTCAGAACAACTAGTGTGGAAGATGCATCTTTAATTACTGGCTGCAAATGTGCTAAACAGTGATAGCTACTTCCATACACCTGCTGTCACTACAAGTGCCCACAGCTATTATACACACAGACAGATGAAGTGCAGGACTGGTAGCCAATAGCACCAAGTCAACACATCCCTCAAAATGAGTACTGATTCAGCAACAATGGATCACATCGCAGACCAGGTCTCGGCAACCATGCGCCGATACGAGGTTAAAGAGTCGCAAGATGAAAGCAAGCTTAGAATCCGAAGATACAGAAGAGAAAGGTTACTTAGACTACGATTGGCAATTTCAAAATGCCTGTTCATATTTTCATTGGGTAGTATCCTAATAATGGTGGTTAATAACCAGTTGGTGATATCAGATATGTACACTGCATGCTCAAAACCGTCTCTCGCAATGAAAACTGCTATTACTAGTTTCACTGGTCTGCTTATTTTGTTTCTATGGATCTACAATTATGTGCAACTGGAGATATTTGGAAATTTACGAAATATCAGTAGCTTTTATAATGTCTTGCTGGTAAACCCCCATCGAATAGTCTTTACTTTTCTCGAAACTCTTGCAACTATTCCACATACATTTCCTGTTTGCGTTGGATACAAGACCCCATGGAAGCAGACTCTAGTTTCAGAACATATGACAATAGATGAAATGCTGAGCTCAACAATGGCATCTAATGTAACAACAATTGGTTTTACAAAGAACGGAGATGAAGATCTCGTGGAAAAGACTTCTTTTGGCAAGGACATTAAAATTAGTCAAATAGATGCGGTGCTGTCTATCGTTATGCTTGTTAGAGTTTACCAGGTGGCTAGGTTTGTTGTACTGCACAGCCGACTTTTTAGAACTATGCTAAGTTACAGTTTAGGAGCTTTAACACAGACCAAATATAACTTCACATTTATCTTCAAATCTTATATGGCCATCTATAAAGGCTACTTCTTGGGTCTAGTAGCTTTGATGTGCACTACAACTGCGGCATGGTGCATCTATATATCTGACAAGAAAATATCACAGTTTAATAACTCTCTGTGGGTGGTCTATATCACATTCTTCACTGTAGGTAAGTTAGCTGCCTTTTTTCTATGACAATATTTTCGAAAGGATGAGCTTATTATTATAATGTTTTATAGCTTCAACAGTAATGTAAGAATTATTACATTGATTTACCAAATCAACACCTCTCCTATGATGCCTATTGATTTGGATGCAGATTAGGAGTCATAGATTATGCAAAACTCACAACCCTATTTTCAACATTCCCTTAAAAGTGAGTGTACAGAATTGCTAGTTACATTGAAGAAAATTAATGAAGTTCTAGTCAAAGCGTTTCATTTGCACAACTAATCTAAAGCATGTGATTGAATCACTAGGTCCAACACTTGTGGCAGTTATTTCATGAACTCCCATTAGGGCATTTATGTAATATATTGCATCATAATATAATCATGAGATTATATAATATATCTTGAACACTAATAACACAGCACAATTATTGCATCAATTAAACTAAAACTAATTTACTTACTTGTTATAACTTGAAAAACAACAGCAGTAACTGCAGATAAAACTATTAAATTGTTACTGACTCATAAGCAAAGTCAACTAACGCTAATCAACTTATGTTTACCTAAGAAAGCTTATTGGTCAGTTGAGAACTAATTCTGCAAATCAACTTTGATAGTAATATTCTAATTTTTCTCTGACCTAATAAAAATATAGTGTCAATGGTGTCCCATAGATATATAGATTAAGGATTAAAAACATTTTAAAAACAAGACAGAGCAACTCCTTTTACACAAATTTTCATACTGCAGATATAATAAACAGTTGAGTTTAATTCTGTAATAATAAACATCTTAGCTGCCAATGCATAATTCTAATAGTTCTTAAGATTATTCTATTTGAAATTTTCACCAAGCAACTTTAAAAATCTGTCACAAGTTTCAGAAATTGTAGATAATAACAGATAACAGTTTTTGGATATCATTATTATTACAGTTTTAGTGATGTGCAAAGTAAAGTAAAAAACAGCCTGAAATAAAGAGCCTAACATTAACACTCTTGTAATTTGTCGTACGCTATGTCGTAGGAAAAAGGCACTTATATATAATATACAATATCTATTGGATGTGTAGGATGAATGGATAGTAGCTATCAATACATATTAACTTAACTCCTATGTCTTATACAAGTCTAATGGGAATAAACTTGAAATGCAACTCATTTATATCAAAACTCAGAGAAATTACAATCCTATATCCTACATCTTTTGATTAAATTGTTTTATGTCTTCTTTTTTCATTAATGTGTCTTGGGGAATCAGAAAAGCTCTTTAGTGATGACTAATGATGTTTGTCGAAACTTGCATATAAAATATGAATATATGATATCTTCTTATATTAAATAAGATACAAGCATCAACATTAGTTAGTGAATTAATGATATTACGCTGGTTTTTGTATCATTTATACTGCTTTTGATTTATCTCTGGGTAAATATGAAATATCTTCAAATGTCAAGCTAAAATGTCAATGATTAGCTATTAGCCTTACTTAAAACTGGTCAGACACATCAATATAATTGTGGTGTCAGTCCTATGCCAGTCTATGTTTTATTATACTAAATTTTATCAAATCTGTGACCATTCAAAGCTTCATCAATTCAAGTTTTTCAAACATTTAGTTTATTTCAATTAAAAAAGTAGGTCTAGTCCGATAAACTTACAACTATTTTGGTAAAATTATAAGAAGAATTGTAATGGTTTTGAAATTTCTCCATTGCTAGATCATTAACCATTATATCTTGTATTATCTGGTTATGCTGCTATTAATGAGTATACAGTATACTGGCTTATTTCATGCTCTATAAGTCTCTAACGGTAAGTTTGTATTACAGGGTATGGAGATCTGTCTCCAGTGAATGTGTGCAGTCAAATAGTCGCTGTACTAATTGGATTCTGTGGTATGTTCTTTATGGGCATCTCTGTAACAGTCCTCTCCAGGTACCTTCAGCTCACCTATGACGAGTATTGCATGCTTTCATTCTTTATCGAAGCTGACTTACAGAAAAAGTTGCGAGAAAGTTCAGCTATTATTATTCAGAAGGCATGGAAACAATACAAAGAAAGTAAAATTTTTAATTCTCAAGCAAGCAGAAAAACACAGCGAGAGCTGATAAAAGCCCTTCATTACAAAAAGTCTTTAGAATTTCAAAGGATCTCAAGCAAAGAAAGACGTGAAAAACAGGTTTGTACTTGATGAGTTAGCTTTAAACTAAAAAGAAGTTTTGTTCTAGTTGAGCTATTGAAAAAATAGGTTTCTTCCCACATAATATTCTAATAAGAATGTTTGATTGTGTCATTGCGAAAAATATTTTAATGGAAAAACATGTTTCAACTTTTAGTTGCTTGGTTGCAGCATAACTACACTTGTAGAAGAGATATTTAGCTATTTTCAAAAAGTTGATTACTTGTAAAAAGTAAAAATACTGATTATAGATACTTTTATTACAAATACATAAATAAAATTATATAAAGTTGCTATTCAGCAAACACAGACATCTATTTGGATCTTTTCCAGGATTCGGCTGTGTTTTAAATTATAACTTATACTACTAATAGATGTGCATAGCTTAAATGTGTAAACATAATATTTGATAAGTGTGTAATAATACTAATAGGGCTATTATAAGTCTAGCTTTGTGGGATATATTGCAGTTGATACTTATAATCAATGTCATGCAACCCTATTTAGAGGCCGTACTGGAGAATCTTTAATAGCCAAGCCTTTTCATTTGTTGAAATTTTTGCGAGAACATATTTTCCTTTGCTACATTTTTCATTTAGAACACAGGCTTTTCTCAGTTTCTCCATTACTGCACCTATCTCTGCAGCCTGTCTATTCTTCATTGTCACTTGACCAGAATCTATACTGAAGATGGCCATCATCAACACTATTTCATATAAATACTAAAATCAATTCTGGCTTTATAAGATAGTGCCATTGAACTAAAGTGACAAACCGTTAAAATATTGACTATTCACTGCACTAACTTTGCACTTGCTGTTATATGAGTCAGTAGTAGAAACAATAAGACTCTTACGATTAGCAGCATCTCAGACTTACATGCTTTAATAGCATAGCATATAAGAGAACCTACATGAAGTAATGATACACAACAAAGCAAACCGTTATGGTACAAATTGACATTGTAAAGTAGGAGGGGTTAGTGTAAAGATTAGAATTTTTTAAATCTTGATAAATGAATTAAAAGACGGATATAATTTTGTTCATGTGTCATAATATTAGCTTTTTCATTATTTTATTAGCTCTTAGCCTATTATCAAAATACATGTACATGCTTAGTTATTGCCATGCCACTAATGACTATTTACTGTTGGGATATCATATATGTTATAGTATTTTACTTTATTTCGATCACAATATCATTTCAACTCTCACTTGCACAGGTTAAAACTGCTGATCAACTAACTATCTTGTTTTGTGTAAGCAACGAAGTAAGTATGAAATACAAACTTTCAAGTAGTCGATGTTGCATAATGTAGATATGTTCTTATTTAACTCTGTTCCATTAACTTGTTACTGTGAAATTAGGTGTTGTCTCCTCTGCACAAGCTAATTACTTTCACCTGACTAAATTTTGCACTTGATGGCTGATTCTCAATCAGTTTTTAGCTATAGAATTCAAAGAATTAAAAGTTTGTAATTAGAAGACGCAAATTTTTTTTTAGATAACTTTAATTGAAAGAGACATATATTTTTGGAGTTAAACTTCTATAACGGACTTTAACTTCTAGATAAAATCATAACCGTTATTTGCAAATCATAATTTTAACCCCAGGTCTTTGCTGATAGATAAGTTTTTTAAGGGTGTTCACAGGTAACTATGACCTAAGATCAGATTAACCACAAGTCAGCCATCAAGAGTTTCTTAGTTTAGATTTTTCACATAAATGATTATCATTGCTCTGGGGTAGTTAGTCTAAGTCTGACAGCTGCAGAGTTTGTGATTGTATTTGTTTTGAAAGGCCATTACATCATTAACTATCTATGAAAGTGTGACTTATTTATGAGATCATGTTTATGGGATGAATATGGAGATTCTTGCTGCTGTTATATGATCAAATTTGTTTGTTACAATCATAGAGCAAACAACTACCAATAGTACAACACTTGCATACATTTATATATTATATTATCCTTCAATTTCTTTCAGAAGATTATATTATTACGTATTATGTGTTATAAAAATATATTATGCTGCATTGTGATCATACAATAATTGCATATTACAATTCTGTTTGAGGTAGTATTTTTTCAACATTTCCAAAAATTTGATTTCTTGAGCTATCTTTCAAATTTTCTTATTTATTTGCTTTAAACCCATCTCTATGTAATTCAATATATAATATGTCACAGACATCAACTTGTACTATTCTATGAAATAATTCCAATTATTACATAGAATCAAAATTACTTGAAGCTCAGTCTTCCAATTTGTATAACATAATTGTGAGTTATAGTAAAAAACAAGATCTTTTATTTTTTGTTATGGACTTAAAGGAAAAGAGTATTTTAAACCAATTAATTAGAAAACACCGATTAACGACTCTAATACACATGTTACATTTGTTTGAACTTCTTACAAATTACAACTACCGAAAATTCATAAATAACTCATCGCATTAATTATAATCTAAATCTTAAGTTCTATAATAATATTCATGATTTGAAACAACATCAAAATCTACTATGTTTATGTAATGAGAAATAATATGATTACCAGGTGCCTCTATATGATATGAAGGAGCAGATGAAGAAGTTAACAGTCAGAGCGGAATATGTGTTGAGCAAGACTACAGCTACCACACAGTCAGTTCAGATGATTGACAAGGCTTTAAGTGAAATGGAGCAGAAAATACTAGTTTTATATAAACTTACTCAAAAAGACAAAACCAAGAAAAAACTTTCTTCAGAAAAAACTATCCCTGAAAAGAGCTAACCTAGCTTATGATTTGCTAGCCAATTTTATACTGTATAAACAAGGATGAGCTTCTGGGTAATTGTTAGTGTCAGTTTGTGTAAGCTTAGAGGAAAAATTAGTTTAGGTTGTTTTCTTGGGATTGTCTTGTTTGATTTGCTATAGAGAAGCATTTATACCTTCGAAATTTTGGAGATGTAAACACACCTTAAAGGAGTGTCAGGATGAAAGAAACTATTTTTTCTAAATTCAGTTAGAAGTTGCTCAGCCTGCAATGGAAATGCAGTGCATCATTTTTTTTCTGAAATTTTGTCTGTGCAGACTTTACTTAATTTTAGTGAATGTTGTGTCCTGCCTAGGTAGTAAATTTTGCCCTATTGTTGCTGCTAGATATACATATGTTGTGATAATATATAATATTATATAATTGCTGAAGAGATGCTAGTGCCTACAGAAGTCATATGCACAGAAATGTGGGTATATTTTCTTCACAAATTTAAATGGTACAGGGTAAAACAAGGTTTATTAAATATAATGATTTCAAACAAATGATGACTGACAGAAAAGCTTGCATGAATATTACATGTAATGACGCTTATACCAAATTAAGATATATGGAATCGTTTTTTTTTACGTTTTATGAAGCTACAAAATTAAAATAGTGTCATATGAGTGCATGTTTAGATGAAGGATTTTATTTCTGAAGTAGTAAAAGACAATAACATACAGGAAAATAAATAGCAGCATATGCATTAATTACTGAAACTAGTGTTTCTTGGTAAACACATAATAATAAAACTATACCAAGAGCATCTGTATTCAAACGTGTTGGAATTGACTATCATGACATAACACAATAAAATGCTGAAAATGTTATACAACAGTAATAGAAAGAGTCGTGTGATGTCATCAAACAAGGCTGTCATATCATACGAAATATAATGGGAAGTGTTAGACTAGTTATTGTGATTAGCTCTCTGCAAAAACGGGCAGCGGCACTCGAAATTCTCTTTCTCGAAACAAAACAGTGTTATAAATAAAAATATGAAAAGCAGCTCTATAGCCGAGACATCTATTAAAATACTATAAAACAACTAAACCTATGAATACAAGAAGCCAGTATTCCTGCACACCAAAATGGTCTTAAAGTTAGACAGTCAGGTAAACAGCAAACTAGTAAGCACCCTGTACTGGAAAGATAACTCCGCTCTTTTGATTACTGAGACCAAAGCACACCAATTAATGTGTCAACGTGGTGGTTGGATTTACCATGTTTACCAGCTAGCCACTCTCCAGAATCGCTACTGCCTGAAGATTCCAAGACTAATAGTGAGTGAGAAGTACTTGAAGAGCAAAAAGGTATAAAAACTAACTCAAAGAGCAATCTAACTGTTTGCAGATTTATTTCTTGTCATCCTATCTAACTCCGCTCTGGCGGCATTTGAATCTGCAACACAAAAAAAAAACAAAACTCAACAACAACATAAAACATAACATCTTTTATGAGCAATATTAGGTCCACAAGCAAACTTACCCTCATCAAAAGTTTTTAAAGAGCTGGCAGAATGAAAATGTTATGTTATCAATATCAAGTATTTCGTGTATGTTAAAAAATTGACTATAGGACAAATGCAATAAGAAATAAATTGTTAAAGCTAACAATATAAGAACACTCGAACAGTATACAAATAAGGAAAGAAGTGTTGACTACCCAACATAGTCAAACAAATGATAAGAAGAGAGCATATAATGTAAAGGAGTGAAAACTCGTAATGTTGTGAGGTTTAATGCATTGGCAGAACCCTTTCAGTAGTACACAGTTAGCAGTAGTACACAGTTAGCAGTAGTATACAGTTAGCATTAGTACACAGTTAGCAGTAGTACACAGTTAGCAGTAGTACACAGTTAGCAGTAGTATACAGTTAGCAGTAGTATACAGTTAGCAGTAGTACACAGTTAGCGTAGGGCCACACGACGCTGGATTCCCCGTGCGAGTCCAAATTTCGGGAACGACCTTCCACACAATGTGTGTGTTGAGTGCAGAAATTTATTAGTTAATAATCTTGGAGTTTAACTTTACTGCTCGTCTACAGATGTTTGTTTTTAAATCTACGTCATCAGCAAAGTGACTTAGGCTATTTTAAAAGCGGCAATGCAAACTATATGAAACTGTTTCAATTCAGTCCGCTTAAGGCTAAAACGTGAATTGAAATAAAAATAGTGTGCTCGCTAAATGGTAATCAGCAAATTTAATTAAACCCGCATGAGCTTTCTGCACTTGCAGCTCAGCATGCTACCCGCATGAAAATCCGCACACCACGCCCCATTTTTAGCCTGGACGGGTTTTCCCGCTTGCCGCCGTGTGGCTCTACGCTTAGTAGTAGTACACAGTTAGCAATAGTACATAGTTAGAAGTAGTACACAGTTAGCAGTAGTACACAGTTAGCAGTAGTACACAGCAGTACAAAGTTAGCAGTAGTATACAGCAGCGACCTTCACCCCTACCTGGCGAGGCTTTAGCTGGACTACCCGTCTTCTTTGTCAACAGACTGTTGAAGAAGTTGGCCAGAACAGTTTCTCCCTGTTGACTGCTGACTCCTTTGGTCGAGTCAGACGCCTACAATCGACAGCATCAGATACTATCAACGATAGGGGTGACTGCTTACATTCACACAAACACGATACCCCTTTAGATATAAATATACATTTGTATAGTAGCTCTGTTACATAATCAGAACACTTGATGCAAGAGACTACCATTAACATTAAATTTAAAGATAGTAGCATCAAAAAATACTTTAAAAAAACTTTGTAATAATAAAATAAAAACAATTAATATATTACTATAATAAAAACAATTAGCATATTACTATAATAAAAACAATTAGTATATTACTATAATAACAATTATTATATCATACAGTAAAGCAACATTAAAATACTCAACCTTTTTAGGAGAAGGTGTTGATGAGCCACTAGGAGCACCAACTCTGACTTTATTCGGAGGCTTTGAAGCAGCAGGGGAGCTGTTGGCATCAATCCTAGGGACAGCAGGCGAGGCTGAAGCTTCTGAATAAATAATACAGTAATGTTGTTTAGAACTTGCCCTGAGAGACCATCTAATGGCAAATTTCCAGATAAAAAAATAATACTTTTTAAGTTGCTAAAACTTCCAAAAACCTAAACAAAAATCTTATATAACTGTCAACCATTCATGGCTCGGTGCCTCGACTAGCTACAGTGCTATTGCGCCATAGGCCCTGTCATTTTGTTTATTTTTTTCTCAATTAATTTTTTCCCCGACTATGACAAAATAAAAACAAACAAACAAACAGACATGAGAGAGTAAACTCAAGGCAGCCCTCCATTCGGCTGAAGAGAGACATGAATTCAAATATATGTGTGTCTCTAAACCAAAGTACCAAGTTTTAATAATGTGGCTGATCTAGTAAAATATTTCAAGAGGAAATAAAGCCATTACATCTAACCGCAGATTCCACAAAGTACTACATAATAAAAAGGGTAACAAGCAAGCTATGATATCAGAGTCTATTGCTTGCCTTTAGCCAGTAAATTATGACATCTAGATAGGAAGTCCTGATGATCCTCAGCTGCTACTTCTCCGTCTCGGTTAGCTGGTCGTCTGATGCCCGGGGGACGCTTGATTACTGCCTCAAACTCTTCTTCAGGTTTGATGGTCATCAAGTTTTCAGATAAAATTCCAATCTTCTTTTCAGAATCCCATCCTGATGGGCTGAAAAAAATATCTTTTCCTAATTACATGGGAAAAATTACAAGATATGAATTTTTGCAATAGTTACTAGGCACTGTCTTTTTGAGGTAAGGGCATGAAATAACATCCAAAATATTCAAAATTAGCCCAATACTTTAATGAGAGCATTTGTCATAAGCAAGCATGAGTTTTCAATGCAATAAACTACTGTCTATCTCTTACGGCTTCCCAAAAAAAGTTTGCAGGATCTTCAAGAATATAGAAAAAGGAAAAATAAACAACTATAACTCAATGCATGAAAACAAGAAAAGGTCCAGTTTTCTAAGTGTAGAGCCATTGTATCTGACACACAATAGCGAATTAAATTTACTCTAATAATTGCTCGGTTGTTGCTAAATATAACTTGGCCCTTGGAAGATTTTCTTTCATATACATGCTTCTAACTGTGAATTTCATGACAAATAAAGCATCAGAAAGTATTGCAACTGAATTATGTATATAGCTTACACAAACACAGCATCTTTATCCACCACCGAGGGAGAGCTTGTAAACTCTAGTCCATAAACTCTGTGGGCGATGTACTTACTTAGTAGTTCACAGTTTTTCTCCTCTCTCACAGATACGTAAAGTAATGAAGCACCATCTATATATATTCTACTAAGGAAACATCCTATGAAGTATATTGCGTACTCACCAACTATATTGAAGAAATGGTAAATAAAAACTGGTGTGTTTACAGAAATTAATATAACGTTAAATAGTATAATTAAACTTCTAAAGGAAGCTTGAAAAGGATACAATTCAAACACAACTGCCTGATGTGTTGTTGAATGAAATCAAATCTTTCTTCTTTATATTCCATCTCTTTTTCTAATGTTGAGATTGCATCACTCTATAAAACGATATACCATAAACATTCTGGAAACATTATTTCTACAATGTACCAATACATTTACAGTAAAATCTAATTATTGGTTTGCATGATGCATTTCTGCTGCACTGCACTTTTATTATCTATAGGTTATAGTCTGAAAGGCATTAGTTAAAACTATGGAGTCCACATACAGCCAATAAAATTGAGAAAGTTAAAAGCAGTAATATTTGTAGAAAATAAAACAGAAATGAGCGTACATGACGTTGAAGGTACTCTCTAACAAAATTAATATTTATAAATTTCGCCACCTTTAAATACTTTAGAACTAAAGCAGTGGGTAAATTCAAAGAGGTCTGCAAGTAGACTTTTCTGCTAATACATTGTTAACAGCACGAACTGTCAGTAAATAAATTCAATGTAATATTGACAGCTTGTGCTGCTTTTAGAAGCATACAAAAGTGGTTTCAAAGTGACAGTTCCTAGTATAACCTCAATAAATAATGTACCTTTGTGATAACTATTATGAGGTGATGTACCTTTGTGATAACTATTATGAGTGGTATTCCTAAGTTATGAGTGAGAACATTTTCTCCCAGAGGAAGTATGACTTGATCAGCTTCATCCCCAGCAGAAGGAGCTGTGAGTCGAGCAGACGAAGAGCTATCAGGCTCCACATACTCTTGATACTGTTTTATTACTACAAGATATTTAGCAGCATAAATAACGGATAGAACATGTGTGAACAAATGAATTTTTATGACCAGTGAACTCAAACTGTTTCTAGTAAATAGCGCCGATTTAACAGTAATATAAAACAGTAATGGTGACTTAGAGTGTTACTAAATAGTATTTTATTCATGATATAAAACAATGACTCAACCAATTAGGGGTTACCCAATTTCTATGCCTATAACATAAAACTTTACAATAAAAAGCAAGAATATGTGAGAACTTACACTTCTGTTTGCACTGTTGCATCACATCTTGTGGTATACCAATCCTATCAATATGATCTGTTATTATATTCAACCAGTTTTTAAGAGATTTGAGCAGCGACCAGGGCTGTGACAAGGTTGCAGCTATTACTATAACCGAATCTTGAAAGTTATCTGGAGTCAATGCATATTTTAGAAGTCCAGTGTGGGTAGCGTCGCCATCCAGGATCCAAACTCCCAAGTTGGTAGAATCTATAATGTAAGATATATACATATAACCTACAGTGGAAGCATATCAGCTGTACTTTACAAACATGAAACTTTAACTTTTTAGTTCGTCTACTAAGATAAACCAAGGGAAAAATGTCTTTTTATGAATTTTTATCCTCCTACTTTAAAGTAAGTTTAGTGATTAAACTGTGTGTGTTGCAGCAGCAAAGAGTAGCATGCATTAAAATTGGCAACACCATCAGCAATTGGCAACACCATCAGCAATTGGCAACACCATCAGCAATTGGTAACATCATCAGCAATTATCAGGAATCTTATATTAATTCAAGATGTGTTAACACAAAATTTATTATAGAACACAATTGTTTGAGCATACAAGCCTTAAACAGACTGCGAATGATAGTCACAATATATATGAAGATTTTAATACTATACAAATAAGGTGTGCCAGTGATTCTGTAATTACCTTCTCTATACTCATCACTGATAGGTAGGTGTGTGAATTCAAGTCCTGAACCCTTGTGAGGCTCTTCATCTCCCCTCAACTTGGCTATCAAAGTAGTTTTGCCAGAAGACAAGTCACCTGCAATTTAATACACTCAACCATACATGGTCTGAATTGCTTGAATTGAATTAAACATCCAGCCACACAATATAGAAACTTAAAAGCGGATTTAAAATGTTCAATAAAACATCATTAACAAACGATGAGTATTATGTCTGAAAAATAGTGCACCAGATTTCGGTTTAGGCTATTTTAGTATACCAGTTTCACAGCATTTGACTACCTAAAACTTTAAAGTTACCCCTCTTGACTTTCAGCTTGCAAGTTGCTCATTCACATATATTTTCAATGAATCTTTTGTACAATTCTGATGATAGTACACAAACTAAGGTACAGGACACACTAAATTTTGGCTTTATTTCAAAAAATCATTGACACTTACCGAACAGAATTAAATTTTTGTGCTCTTGCAGCTTTGATGATGATGGCTTGGCTTCGTTCAAGAGATCCTCCCTGAGAAAGTAGAATATTACATTATAAAACAGAGGCGATGAGTAGAAATGAGCTTGTACATTCACTTTCTTTTCATAAGTCTCAAATTTCATTAAAATGCACAATACCATGAGTGGTTGTTGTCCAAATACATTAACTATGAATAAATGGCATGTAATTTAATCAAAACGATATAATAAAATGGCTAATGTTTAGGAAGGTAGTAGTAATTTTAGAGAGCGGAATTCATGTGGTATTTATTGAAAGGATTGCCATACTTAGATAGCTCATACCGATGAAATCAAATGACAGTTTTTGCAGATGCTTTGTTTGATGCAGCTAATAAACTAACACTGTATTACGACCATTACTGCTACTAATAGTTGTAAAAGCTTGATTATTACTATGAGTACGAGTCATTAGAATAAATTATTGCTGAGGGTAACATGTAAAAATAATTATAAAAACTGACTTAGGAGTAAGAATATGAGTACGACTGTAAAATTAAATTACAATGTAGTGTGCAATCACCAAAACAGGTAGGCTGACACTGTGACACTGACTGTAAGTATTACAGCATCATAAAATGAGATCACTTGTCAGTGTATTAACTAAATCTGTTAGACCTACTCTTAGTGATACAAAATTGAGCTTAGTAGGATTAGTAACACTAACAGTGACTTGTATTTACAATTTTTTAAGTTTAACTTGCTCAGTGTTATATAACTACTGAAGTCTAAAGAATTCATAAAGTTTAAGGCCACTCGCGGGCACTATAAATATACTCAATTATACCAACACTGTGATTGTATGCACAGCGATCCTAGAGCTACGCAATAATAATACTAAAGTATTAGTATTGTCATTGCATTGCCTAGTTATTAAGTATTTACTCTTACTCTTAGTCTTACTCCCACATTGGTGCTCAATCATAAGCTATTAGAATGACAATATAACTTTATAAGTTATAAGTACAACAAATAATCAATGAATATTACTATTAGTATCAGTATCTAATGTAAATTTGAATTTCGGTTAGTAAACATTACCATACAAAACGAAAATAAAAATCAGAAAAACAAACTCAACGTGCAAGTGAAATGAAATTAAATGAAATAGAGTTACATTCTAAATTTAAAATCTATTATTAACAAAAATTGACGCCCAACAGCACTAAAAAAATTAATTATAAAAATGATGAACACTGACAATTATGCAGTATGCTATGTTAGTCATAGTGGAAGGAAGCCAGGAAGCGTTCAATTTCAACGTCAAACCAAACTCAAACTGTGAAACTTTAAGTGAAAGTAGAAGGAAATAGCCCTTGTGTATCATCTCGTTACAACAAAAATTAAAGCATTTTAAACAAATAAAAACAGGAAAATGATACCATGGATTTGAATCTTCATCATCGTCTATAGTATCATCAAAATCTACAGTTCTAGTACCAGTAGGAAGGTCTCCACTACCATTTGTATTCGCCATTGTAACGGAAGTTACTAATTTATAAATATTCCGCACTGTAACAATCGCGATTTATTCCGTTAGAAAATTCTAATAAAGGTTATTATAATAAGGTTTACATACATATTATTGTCGATCACGAAGTTATCTCACCTAAGACAGTGCTGCAGTCTGGCTGCTGTGGAATAGTTCGGATATAACTTTATGTAGTTATACATTGAACTATAGTTTCAGTTCAATGAGTTTGCATTATATGTTAGGTTTTCTATCCTATTGTATCCTAACCCACTAGTTAAGAACACAACTCCAACAATTTTATTGTATTCTAAATGTAGTCAACACGTAAAGATATCTCATTTATCACTTACAAAAAATACAATACCAGTACATCAACAGTTTGGAATACAATAGCAGAACTTCAAAAAGCTACAGCATAAGCAACCCTATGAATAATCAGTAGTTCTTTGCTAGTAAGGCCAGAAGTCTTTAAGGTCAAAGATTGGGGTCAGAACTCAGAAGTGACCATTTATTTATGCAAGCAAATAAAACATACGTAGTTAAATAAAACAAACACTACATAATTATAATACATAATACAAACACTTATAGTTATATAATATAATAATGTGAGCACTGTGAAGTAATTATAGATGACAACACAAGCATGGCTAGAATTTTTTCCTGTTATATCCAGAGCTGGCCCCTCTACCTATGAATAAGTTTCGATTGTGGCTTGTACATGATTTCTTATTAACAATGTTGCATTAGTTAGTCTCAGTTTGGCAGCCACGTTAAACAAGTTTTTGGACTTTAAAATAACACATGAAAGTTAAAACTTCCTAAACATAAACTAAATCTTAAAAAGTGCATAACTCTGAAAGATTTAATTAATAGTATTTTAGTTTCTTCTCTATTCAAACAGTTAATTTCAGCTCAATTAGCTAACTAATGAAACTTCATAGCATAATAATAGTCATAATAATTAATAACACAATTGGCTGTATTAGTTTCGTTACAGTTCTCATCTTAAAAATGTGTTATTTACCTGTAATAGAGAAATTTCATAAGAGTTAGCAATCACTTAGTATCACCCAGTTTCAAGTATTTTGTGGAACTTCAGTGCTTCATCAGCTTACCCAAAATTTTTAAACCTGACAGACGCTATCAATGGACATTATTAGAGAGCAAGTAATAAAGTTTAGTAACTCATATTCTTTTGTGGGAGGATATAATTATCTATGATAGCATCAAAATATAAGAAGCATTCTATTAATCAAAATAATATTTCATGTATTTATTTTCCCGTATCCATCATTCCAAATTTACAAATTATGTATCAAAATTTCATTATTGCTTCAAAAACTTAGATGAAGTTCTTTGTAATATAAAGTTTTTTATTATAATTTGGAATTGTCATGCTTTCTCAGCTGCCGTATCAAAGTCATTACTTTCTTCCATATTTGGTCGAGTATCTTGATTTGAATTGACGAGCTTGTATATTTCCTGTATCCCTGATTGATTTGATGAGATGTGAAAATCTCCAGTCTTCTTTACAAATATTTGTATAAATCCAATAATTATTGGTAGAATTAAAACTGTAGAACTGATAACAATTAATGTGATGCGCCATTTTCGTTCAAAAGCTATAAAAGAAAACAGTAACACTTTTATACAGATTGTTGGTTTCTATAACAGTGAGACAAGTTATTTATTAATTAATTTTACTTCATATTTCAAATTAGTCTAGCCTCATCATTAGATGATAAATAGTGAAAACTAATAACCTTTCTTTTGATCCATGATTAGTGTGAAAGCTAGGTTATGTAACTTACTACTGATAAAGAAAGTGCTCTATGATAAGCCTAAATAATTGTATGCATGCACTGCCGACTACCAACTTCTGCACTGCTAATGCGAATGACTAGGAGTCTGAACATATTCACAGTTCTTCAAGCAATTGTGTTTTGCTACTTTAAAGATAATAAAAAGGGCTTATAACACATTTTTAAAATCTCCCAAGAAAAATACTATTATAAATAAGCTTTTTTTCTTAAGAAGCATGGTGTAGGTCACATTACAATAAATATAAATATATGATGAAACCGTTGATGCTTCTGTAAAATAACTGCTACTACTAGCTAAGCTTAACAAATTTGATTGACCTGCAGTTGGCAAGGTATACACTCGTCTCTTATAGATGTTTGTGGTGAGGTACTTCAGGTGTCCCACTTGCTCTATTATTGTCTTTTGCTTTTTCTGTTTTCCAAAATCCAAATCATAATCAAAGTGCTCAGCAAAGGCTACATTCTCTGGTTCATCCTAAATAATTATTACCAGCCTTTTTATATTATGAAGAAGTGGAGCGTTAATTGTTATGAACAGTTGTACTTTAGTTATAGACTATTTCCTTCCAGTAACACTTCTTAATGTTTTAATACGAGTAAATGATGCTGAATTTTTTAAATTTTGAGGCCCAATATGTATATGTATATAATATAATGTGTGCGTGCATGCGTGTGTGCGTGCGTGTGTGTTTTATGCTAGCTACTGAGTCACCTTAGATTTTGCATTGAACCCTGTAACAAAATTACTACTAGTATTACATGTATGCTATGTCCTACATATAAAAATAATCATATTTATAAATAATATTCAATACTTACAATGTATTTAGCAAACTACATTATTAATATAATCAATTCAATAGGTTGCCTGTAAAACAATCCAAGTCAATGTATTACCTCAATCTATACAATTTGTAGCACAATAAAATCTTCATAAAGCAAAGCATAAAATGGTTATGCAGTAAATTGAACACAAAGTTACAATAAGATGCAGGGTAAATAGACTAAAAGCAAGCAGTTTGAGAGATATACCTATAGCAGTATCGATACCTACCATCAAATCTTCATGCTCAAATTCTGGCGGAAATACTGTATCATTTGTTGCTCTTTTTTTCCTTTTCTTATGACTGTGATCACTTTCAGCATCATCATTATGATTACTAAGTGCATCAACATCCAATATATCTGGTTCTACTTTTTGTTCTGTCATAGAGCTTTTTCTTACAGGAGAAATTACCTATGCAGTAGCAACATCAATTAGTGAAATCCATGACTACACTTGTTCATGTACATAATAATCACTACGTTTCAAAGCTTCGCATGCATGAATGAAACCATAACCAGAAGTTAATCCATTCGCATAATTCGAAGGAATGGAACCGCAGTAAATATGTATCTATGTCTATGTCATCATAATAGGCCACATGTTAGTTAAAAATGGTTCCAGTAAAATATTGAATCTCAAATGTAGAAAATTATTGCTCACCTGGCAATAAAGCGTCATGGGGTTCCTCAAGACATTTCCTCCCGTGAAATGAAATACCGATGTGACAGTGTACAAGTCAGTGGCGTTGTTGTAAAACACATTGAATAGAGCTGAATCTTCAATGTGTATATCTTTCTCATCATTCTACATCAAGTACAAGGCTTACTTACTCATCACATTACAATCATAGGGACAATTAAAATCAACATGAATGAATTCTATATTAATATTGGAACAGATAAAATTTTCCAAAGCGTCCCCTCATGTTGAAGCTCGGCTTTTTTGACATATATTGAGTGCACAATTACTGTTATAGGTAAAACTGGGGAATAGAAAGTAGCATTACATCACATAAGCACATACTAATAATAGAATCCAACGAATAACTGCCGCAGGCCGAGATGTTGCTGTGCAGGTAAGTTTTATCAACTGGTTAATTTCAACAAATTTTGTTTCTGGCATCGAAATCAATGATAGACTCTCAAGAGTTGCTGGTACTGTAAAATATAACTGCAATTTCATCAACATTAAAGTCCTTTTCATAGCATCAGTTGTAGAAACTATAAAACTCAACATATAAAATTATCAAAAGTGGTATATACCATACAAACAAAAATAATAAAATTAAAAGCATGCATACTTAAATCATCTTTCAAAGAGTCAAAATATCAATGAGGTTAATTGGTTTAACTTTACTTTTTGAATGGTAAGGTGGTGCAGTGCAATGATCTTTATATTTGAACATCAAAATAACTAATTAGGACTATAACAGAATATATCCTCAACTTCATTATTATAGAGCTAAAACCAACCAGTGAAAATAAGTTCTGCTCTCAAGGAATCACACTCCTCACAGTAATACTTGCAGAAGTACTTTCCTTCATCAGCTGGCTCTATATTGTTAATGGTGAGCGTGTAGAAGTTTTCATGTCTGAATGAATAATATTTCTCCATAGTGGCTGCTTCACTTTGAGACTTATTCATATTATTCATTGGTTTTGCTACATATATTAGTGACATGCTCTTATTATCCTGCTGTTCGTTATCACAAAACATATTGTCTATTGGTGGGGCCGTCAAGTCTTCAGGTAGTAGAATATCCCCAATTTCTATTTCTAAACTGGACAGGTACTCTTGGGAACCTCGCATTAAAATCTGCGAGACATAACAACTTTATATACCAAATCTGTACCTTGTTTCTTGTAATTCAACATAAACTCTTAGCACTTTAAAATTTTTATTTTCTGTAGGAATAAATTACGTAAGCAAATTATATACTATTTTGCATTATTTTTAGTCTAAGTAGAATCAAATTTACTATACTTGCACACTTGTACAACATCATCAAAAGTTCAGTCAGTAATTAATCTCATTTGTTTACAATAACCTATCGAATCATCCTTATTCCTCATATGCTCATAAAAAGATTTTTGCTCTCATTCTTCATTATTCATTATTTTAGATGTTATTTGGTCTTATGCTGTTATTATTAACTTCTTTTGGCTTTTTGCTTCTGCTATGCTCAATATTCAGTCTCATCGTTTATATTGTCATATCATTATTATTCGCTCTATCATTACTACCTCTCTTATGACTATTGTTATCACTTCCCGTACCCTTCTCATTTTTATTTTGTTCAAACACCCTCAATGCTACCTTCATTTTGATGCTGCAGTTTCTGTGTACATACTATGTATTAGGATATGGGTATAAATTATATTAATGACTTTTGTACTTACTTCACATTCCATCACAAAAGTGCTAGAAACGTATATATAGATGCTTTCTCAAGATAAAAAGTCTCATTTTAAGAAAATATTGGTCAAAAAGCTATCCGGTGTTATTCAGTGACAAATACATCACTCATTAACATCCAGTTGATATTTTTTTCGAAGCTTAAACTGATGGAAACCTTGAAATAACTAAAGTTTATATATTTTACCTTGTCAGGTGTTCCATCTGAGCTTTCTTTAAACCATGTATGGCATTTGTTGGGGTTGAAGGGTTGAATGTGGCAATAAAGAGTGACTGAAGTATCCTCATAGACATTTATATTTGTATCTGAGAGCATTGTTACTGAACCTGGTATGTTCCCAAACATACAGAAATAAACTTATAAAATACTAAATCATATAAAGTGTATAGAAAAAGTAGTGATTTGACGTTAATATTATCTATTTGTATATGTCCGCACATTACACATGGTGGTTTAAACTGCTGGTGCAACAATTTTAAAACAGGCCTTTTTAAAAAGCCTGCAGCAATTATAAACATGTTTAGTTTTTAAATAGAGGTAGTTCAAAGCCACCTGAACAGAGCCAATGCAAGAGGTTACGTGTATTTGAAACTGTTGAAGAGGAAAAATTGATAGTAAACAATTAAAGTCAAAGACTATGAATTACTTGACTGTTAAATTGATAGAAAGAAATTACGAATACCGTAATGCATATAACCTTAGCTATTTTTTTTAAACTCTTAAATAAAATAAAATGCTTAAATTATAAATAAACATCAGCATCGTATCAATGCATAAGTAGCCGACTATACCAATTATTTAATGACAAATTCGGAAATTGGAGATTATGAGCTTCAAACTATTGTTGCTATACCGGTAGTTTAGAAATACAGATTGCAACTGAGTAATATCAACCTACCTCTTACAGAGTTGCTAATTACCATTAGGGTTGTAAAAGTTAGTAGAAAATCCATTTTGCATGCTTCTGGCAGCTGATTGATGCACATAGTGACCAACAATTAAAATGATCTGCAGCAATAATGGACTGACCACTTTAGCTTTCAGCCAACAATGCATAACATTATTCTGGTTTATAACTATTGTTAGCAGGAATGTGAACAGTAATAGTTCTCAACATAATATGGCATATTGGCCTGAAAAAGAAAGCCTTAACTTTAGAAAAGCTTATATCATTAGCAGAAATGTAAAAAAATTTATATTTTAAAGTTATTAGCCCACTGCTATTATTAGTTAATCATGCCCGAGCTACTAATTTATATCATGTGAAGTACACATTTCACAATACAATTGATTATAGTCTTCTAACTTTATATAATTATGCTCAACAATGGGCATGAGTAGCTCCCTCACGATATAGCTATTGGGACTCAGGCCATTTGCATTGTTCAAGGCTTACAACTCTCAGAATGGCTCCAACAATATCTGGCTTGAGCCAATATCTTCCGTCAATATACTTTGATAGAAATGTGTATGCATATACATTGTATATTATGCTTTTCTATAATAATATATACTTATTTACTTCATTACAGTCTAACAAGTTGGTTAACATGAACAGGTGCACATTTATTTATATTATATATTTTATATTATATACTCAGATTATAGAAATTATTGTATGAATAATGTAGATAACATTGTAAACTTTATTTTAGTCTAACCAATTGGTAAAAAAATTTATAACCAGGAGTACAAATTATAAACCTACGTGAAAATATTAGAACCTAATAGAGATAAAGTTTACCTAAAAATGTTATCCTCCAGAATTATAAAAATAGTTTCATATTATAACAACGGTACAATAGCCTGGTTCTTTCGATCTGCGGCCCTTCTGTACGTTATACTTCTCACTTTGTCAATAACCTCATGGTCATTTTGAAATATTAAATCGTCATACGTGCTGCTGTGAATGTTTGAGGTTTTGATATGGTTGAGTAGTTCTGTCAGGTTGGAATCCATTTCCCTATCACTGTCATAGTTATCACTAGTTCGAATAGAAGGGCTTGCAGCTCCTAGAATAATGTCACATAAGTAGAAACAGAAAAACTGTTGATTTTTTGTCATTGGAAAAGCTTTCATTTGATAATTATCAGTCAAAGAACTTAAACGAAATTATAATATTATATGCTGTTCTTAAAGCATTATGGTTACATACAAGATACATGACTAGTTGTGTCTATAATATCTTTGAAGGCTTTTATCAAATATAGATAGGCCTACTTTAGCTTCTAAAACTTGACTATAGTTTTTTAAACTTGAAGTAATTTGAATGTAGAAAGCACATTGATAAGACTAGCTTCATATTACAACATCCGATTGCATTTTCTTCAAGAAACCGACCTTTTAACTGATCGATATGTAAAAATTTGCCAACAAGCTAATGATTATTCTAAAAAAATAGTTGTAGTACAAGCGTTTGTCCTAAAAACAGAAATTTTTTGTACATGTACAATCTACCTTTAGATACTGTATCTTTACTTGTAAAATGGGTCTGTTTCTGCTTGGATTCTAATTGTTTTCTTTTTATTTCAGCTTGTCTCTCCTTCAGTTCCTGCTGCTTCTTCACCCAAGTCTCATATGACTCTCTGTCAATCAGATTCTGTTCCTTTCTACAACATATTATAGCAATAGCTATGAACCTTATATGTCAGCAACATTAAAGCTCTGGAAATAAAACATAAGCCAAACATCTAAACTTCAAGATAGCATTATAAGCATAGGTTTTGGAAAAAAACTTTAAACTTATGCTACAATTTTTAATACTTGATGATATCCAAATGCTTGATAATAAATAATAGTGGTTCTAATATAAATAATTAAAGGCATTCAACTGTAATATAGTAGTCATTTTAAATAAGTCAAAACAAGCTAATTAAAACATAGCATGTAAAATAAATAAGCGTATAGTAAAACAAAGAACACTTAAATATATTTAAAGGCTATGCGAACATAAATTATGATTTCTTGTATAATGTCAAACAGCAAAAAGCCAAGTTAGTAACAAGCAGGTTTTAGTAAGAGCGTAATATACCTTGCAGATATTTTATAGTATACAATCAATGTACTGAATATATTCATTTTGAATGTCTGGATTTAGACAACAGAATATATTTTCTAGCCAACCACTTGTTTATCCTAAAGTACAACAGATTAGAAATGCATTACAAATCCTTTATTACCATCTTTAGAGCAAAAAAGGTAGTCATGGCTTTGACTAAAAGATGGCAACCGAGTATTTTATATTAATTTCAACTCAATTCATTATTTCTCGCATGAAATATATCAAACCAGAATATAGCTTCGATCTGTTTTGATATTTTCTAAACTTAATAATTAGAGCATATGGAAGTTTTGAAAAACAGTGACATGCTATAGCAACCTTTTTTTATTATTAACTACATGCTAAATGCCATTATTGCTCAGATAGATTTTAGTGTGTCTAACATTTATATAGTAAGTATAAATAAACTAGATTCTCAGGTCTTGCAAATAAAAGCGCATCAGCTAATAAAAGGCAGATGCAAATTAAAATCTAAGCATCGTATCAGCTGATATATTTCACATCAATTATTGCATCTGTGAAGTTGTCATCCCAATTTGGAAATGTGACTCCATTATTATATTTGTGTGTTAATTGCGCTAACTGCTTTTGCAGTGACAAAAGGGAATTAGCCATCACAATTTGTTCAATTTGAATAACTATAACAACAATACTGTATACACAGCACCCACCCACTCAGCAGGCATGCAATGTACTAATCTTACTTTTTTTCTTCTTCCAGCTTCTTGGCTGCTTTCTCTCTTTTCACTGCCATATTTTTCATCTCATCTTCTTTTTCCTTCTGAGATAGCCACATGTCGTAATCTATTTTCGACTTCGTTCTTTCCTCTTTTTAAAATCAAACAGATGTTATTTATCTCTTAAAAGTAGAGCAGGTACAGTAGAAAAGTTCATGTAGCACATTATGTAAATGATGGAGAAGTTGTATATACTATAATATTCTAATAAATTTACACAGAGCCCTTCATAGTAACAAAACCATTATCTATGTACTGGTAGTTAATTTATACCACCATAAATGCTCACTAAAAATCTATTGAAATGCTTTTTCCAACTTATTTCCAGTTACATAAAGGCTAATAGCCACTAGGCGAAGGGGTATTAAGCATTGCATTAAGTTATGTAGAGTTAAAGATGAAATACTATTTTAATATGAACATTGAGATAACACACTTTTGGCTAATATGAACAACTTGTAATATTTTAAAAGTACCAGAAGGTTGTTCTGATAAAAACATGTTATGTACTAAACTACTTGCCAGCTAACAACCTCGAAAGTGCACCTTACAATGCCCTTCTCTCACTTAATGAGAATTGTATAAAACCTATACCATGCTTAGTAAAAATTACTTGCCTATTGGAACATCATTAGGCTTGGTAAGAGCGGGTACTGCCCCGATTCCAGTGCCACCATATTCACCGGTGAATTTATCTTTGGCAGCATAATAAAGCTGACCCTGATAAAATATTAGATAATGGGTTGATTGTGTGTGGCAGCTCATCACAAATGGTAGAGAAACTTAAAAAGAACATTTTCAAAAGTGCTGAAAAAACTTTAAAACTTGTGCATAGAACATTTAATTGTTAAGATTCAGGAGCAGCACCATATAGAATTTTTTTTCCATTATATAATGTTGCACAAACTCTCTTGGATTTAGGAATAGCATACTGCAGTTAAATTTGACACCATATAATACAAACTCTGTTGAAATATTTGTGTTACATTTTGTTTAATTTTCATTACCAACTTTACACCAAGACACAAGCTATAATTGGTGCATTGTTAGCCAATCAGCTCACATGTAGCATCTGTACTACTGTCTTACCTGAGTGCCGGCCAGCCAAACCGGATTAGCTGTGTCGCACTGCTGGTGGTAGTACAATGGTACTTCCGGAACCTTCTCAGCCTGCGCTGCTCGTACTTGCCAGCGGAATAAAAAGAGATGCCTTGCCCCATCTTTGTGTTCAAAACGCTCAGCTATAGCCAAAGCGGTATCTCCCATTTTATCCACCTCATTCACATCAGCACCTTTAATAACATATTTTATACACCATAATCATCCTTGATATCTCTACCCATAATGCAAAGCATAGGGGTTTATTATTAATCATCAAATTCTGAAAGCGAGAGTGTGCTGTAGACAGTGTTTAGCTACATTATTACATGTATTGTAGCTAAAGATAAAAATTGATTCTGAAATATACTGTGTACCGTTGTTCAGAAGAATGTCAACTATTGAACCTCTGTTTTGGGCAGCTGAAACATGCAAAGGAGTTCTTCCTAAAACCGTTTTCATATTCACATTAGCACCTATAACATAAATATAGATTAATATCACTTTCAGAGTCTGAGCAAAACAAAAGCTATTAACATATTGTTATAATTTTCAGATTTAGGGTTGATGTGTCACCAAGAGAGTCTATTTATCACTAGAGAAACCTCACCGAGTTAAGTCGAGTAGATATCGTTATATTTTAATACAAGAATACATAATAAAATCTAATGTACAACAGTAATGATACGCACGTCTATTTAATTTACAGCACTATCCTCAACTGAACTAGTAGCGCGAAGCGGCTACTATTACTTATAAAACAGCCTAGCTAATTGGCTAATACATTGTTCCGGGTCAATACGCAACCTTGCGTATTGTGTTGCTGGTAGCTCCACGAGCCACCACACTGCCCCCTCCAGCAGAAAGCCCACTTTCTGATAAAATAAAATTCACATAAAAAAACGTATACTTCGTTGGGGGGGGGGGTAAGAGAACAGTATAAAAGTATATACAAAAAAACAACAACTGATAAAAATATACAGGTATATATAACGTGCACACTAAGTAATAAGCAAAAGAAGGTCCTATCTACATGTAGAGTACGTGCCACCATTACGGTAGGGAATGCCACAGAGAGGTAGGGGAAGAGTAGTATGGAATTGTAGGTAGACTCAAGTTAACTGCGGGCCGCACGCTTCATGCGTTTAATAGACTCCTGTAAATATTTGAGTTCACTGGATGCAGCCTGCACCCGTGGGGCCAGTCTGTACACTTCTTGCTCCAAGTCGTGTGCCCTAGCTTCTACTTCACGTAGGTTGCGGGCCCAGGGGGACGAGCGAGAGGAAGTCGGCTGTCTATGTCTTTTCCGCTCTGAGGATGGAAGGGGAGGAGGGAGTGTATACGCATTTGTGTCTACCCTCTGTAGTACGACACGAGGAAAGGTATGAGGCATGCGTAGAGGACTGTGAGGTGGAGAGTTAGTAGACTGTGTAGGTTTATCTGCGGCTCCAGAGATGATGGGTCGCGGGGAAGGGAAGCCTTGCTCCAGGCGAGATAGCCGAGCTGAGTCAGTGATGAGTGGTTTGATGGCGTTGAGAAAGGCAGGATAGGATGATTCGTCTACTTCATAGACATGCCCTTGATAACACTGCATAGTACGTTGGTGCCGCAATAGGTAATCACGATTGTAGCTATATTCTCCGCAAGGGCAGAAAGTGGTGATGTAGTGCTGCGGCAAGTGTACTTTTAGTCTGCGGTGGGTTGTGAATCGCTGCTGGCAGAGGTTGCATTCACGATTACTCTCACCTCCTTGATGGGTCCTGATTTCTCTCTCTGTGGCAGGGGTAATCCAGTTGGAGGTTGCTTCCAACTGGGGTGGCAGTTGCCTGGTTGTAGAGGTTGTTGGGGCCGGCTCTGGGTCCCACGCCATCTCTAGGGAAGGCATGCCCGGAGAGACGGGCGCGAGTGTGTCTACAAAAGTAGAATTATTGTTAGATCGCGGTGGATCTTTACAACATAATTCTAGTGACTGTCGACCGTTGCTAGCCTGAGAGTCACAGCTTTTGGAATGCACTCGAGGAACTGATGAATCATGTGTGGACTGACCAAGAACAGTGTCTAGCTCCAGGTCTAACAGACCGTCGGCCATTACAGTGTCTTCATCGTCATTCACATGAAACGTGGTTCCCAGTAATTCTGATTCAATCTGCTGAATTAGTTCAGAATTTACTGGCATCGAGCCCGTTTCCATGAATAGGAATACAAGACTTATACTGGCTTACCTGGGAACTCGGTATTAATGTCCATACTCAACGTTCTTGGTAAGGTTGGAGCTGGTTGTGAGATACGTCTGCCTTTGGCGATGTCAGCATAGGAAAAGGCTGAGCATCGTTTCTGAGGCACGAGGTCGGAACTATTTGCTTTACGCGCATTAATTCCTCCCACTATTCCGCCCTCGCAAAAGTTGATATTTGCGTGGGGTTCACAACTCCAACATTTTATCGTACGGTTTTCCCCTAGACTTTCATGTGCGCCGCTTCTAATGCAGTCACATACGAAGTCTTTCAAATACGGTGGGGGTTTCCTCGTACGCTGTCCCCTTCCTAGGGGGGGTGACACGCTTGCCGGTTCGTTAGTAGGGGCCTCTAATGGCGTCTCTACTTCACCGTTAGCGGTCACCTCTTCTTGTTCTCCGGATGGAGCCCCTCCCTCCGTGGGGGTTTGCACTTCCGGAACCGGCTCGGTTTCTGGAAGTGATGGAATTAGACTTGGCGGTGGCGGACACGCTTCTGTTGACAAAAGCTGCCGCTCCTCTCTCACCAAGTTTTCCTCCCGCGGTATGACCACTTCGTATTCAGGTCCATGCCGCCGTCGCCCGCGCGTCGTTGTCTGCCTCCTGGGCTCTAACAACGGGGGGGCTTCTCCCACTCCGTCAGGGCTAGCCCAATACGGTTTCAAGCGAGACTCATTCTGGATAGACACCTGTCCTGAGCGCTCAATCTTGTACGTATGATTGGGCATAGCCTCGACGACCACGTAGGGGCCTACGAACTTAGGCTTCAGTTTATCAGCCTGTCCGCGACGCCTACGGTAATTGACCATCCACACCTTATCTCCCGTTTGATAGAGAGGTGGTTCATCGGAATCTTCGTGCCGCACCTTCCACTGCTGTTGACGCAGTATATCGTGTGCGGCCTTCATCCGTTCCACTAGTTCACTGGCATACTCGTGAACCGAGTTGTCTTGCTCTGGAACGTGATAGGTGAGATGGTCAGGGACACGAGTCTCTCTCCCGAGCATCAAGAGGTTTGGGGTCTCACCAGTACTGGTGTGTGGGGTGCTACGGTATGCACGCATGACTTGCGGCAACACCGTATCCCATTCCTCTTGACCTCGTCCAAGGAGGAGACTCCGGAGCGCATCACCTAGCATCCGGTTGTTGCGCTCCACCACCCCGTTACCTTGAGGGTGGTAGGGGGTGGTCCTGCTCTGATTTACTCCCCAGAGGTGGCAAAGGTCGCTCATCAGTTGAGACTGGAATTGAGCGCCTTGATCAGAGTGTATCTGTTCGGGAAGCCCAAAATAACAGAATACATGTTGGTCTAGCGCCCTGGCCACTGTTGGGGCTGATGCATCTGGGATAGCCAGAGCATCCGCCCACCTAGTAAAGTGGTCGGTTAGTACTAGGATCCAATTATTGCCTCTGGGGGTCAGGGGCATGGGTCCGACCAGGTCTACAGCGACTACTTGCCAGGGCCTACCAGCATATAGCCTCCGCCGTCCTGCTTCACCAGGGGGGCGGCTATGCTTACTGGCCTGGCAGATCTCACACTGTTTGACTCTGAGCCGGACGTCACGCTCCATCTGCGGCCAATACCACCGGAGTCGTAGTTTGGATATCACTCGCTTGACCCCTGCGTGGGCCTGCTTGTGAGTATCCCAAATCAACTCACGGCGGATGGCTGTGGGGCAGACTACCCTCTTCCTTTCCGGGTGTCTGCCGCTGGCAGCTAGAGAGATGGTTAGCAACCCATCCTGCCCGATCCGCAGTGAGTCCCAACGCTGACAGTATAGCCGGAACTCGGCGCATCCCTGTCGTATGCGTTCCTCGCTGGGTCGTCGCCCTTCCCTTTTGGCCCGGTATATGTCTGCCACGACTCCAGGCAGCTCTTCTTGGAGCTTCTTCAGCTCTCGAACATTACCGGCCAGTACAGGGTTGGCGCGGAGGTTTTGTACATCCTCCGGGGACTCATCAACTCTTTGCCTGAGTTGACCTTGATCCCAGTCAAACGGTGCTCCGTGATGAGCCAGCGTCTCCAACTCGCATCGTGGGGGACCTCCATCCCTCCTCTCGATGTTGAGACACTGTTTGCAACCTCCGTCCGGTCGGCGACTCAGCCCATCCGCATTGCTGTGTCTCTTGCCCGGTCGATGTTCGATCCGGTATGAGAATTCAGCTAGGATTTCGAGCCACCGGGCGACCTGACTAGAGGGCTCTGCTCTCCTGCACAACCAGATCAGCGAGGCATGATCCGTACGCAGCCGGAACTTCCTGCCATATAGGTATGGTCTGAAGTGCTTCACTGACTTGATTACTGCCAGCAGCTCCTTGCGGGTAGTGCAGTAATTTCGTTCAGCGGGAGAGAGAGACTTGCTGTAGTAGGCTACTACTACCTCTCGGCCTTCCTGCACTTGTGACAGCACAGCGCCAACATTCTGGTCACTGGCGTCCGTGTCTAGGATGTACTCCAGAGTGGGGTCTGGGTAGGCCAAGATGGGCGCCGTTAGGAGGCAGCCCTTGAGGCGGTCGAACGCTCCTTGTTCGACTGGAGTCCACTGCCACGTCACTCCCTTTGCGGTGAGCCGGTTTAACGGCTGGGCTATGCCCGCAAAGTCTGGTATGTATTGCCTGTAATACCCTACCAGCCCCAAGAAAGCCCGGAGTCCGGTCAAGTCTTGGGGGGTGACCCAGTCTTCTACTGCCCGTACCTTTTCGGGATCCGTTGCCACGCCGTTTCGACCGACAACGTGCCCCAGGTACTTGACCTCCGGCTGCAACAGAGCGCACTTGGAAGGTTTGAGCTTAAGACCGGCACCTCGGAGTCTCTCGAAAACCTCCTGCAGACGACTGACATGTGTCTCGAAGTCTGGAGAGATTACGATGACATCATCGAGGTAGACCAGCAGTGTCTTCCAATGGAGTCCGCTAAGGACTTGTTCCATCAGCCTCTGGAAGGTGGCTGGGGCGGAGGTTAACCCGAAGGGCAGCACCTTCCACTTCCACAAACCGTCCCGTGTGATAAACGCCGCTTTTTCTTGGGCGTCAGGACTCAGAGGAACCTGCCAATAGCCGCTTAGCAAGTCTAACGTACTGAAGTACTTGCTGCCGGCTAGGGCGTCCAATGACTCGTCAATACGAGGTAGAGGGTAGGCGTCCTGTATGGTTACGCTATTGAGTTTGCGGTAGTCCACACAGAACCGCCAACTGCCGTCTTTCTTCCGGACCAGTACGACTGGCGAGCTCCACGCACTATGAGCGGGCTCTATCAGTCCCCGGTCCAGAAGATCCCGTACTTGTCGGCTAACCTCCTTCTCTTTCTCCGGCCCCAGCCTGCGCGTGGGCTGCCGGACAGGGACTGTCCCTGCAGTCAGCGGTATTTCGTGTCTGACAATTCCAGTCAGTCCCACGTCATGCTCTCCGCTGCTGAACACATCACCGTAGTCGCGTAGTAACTTGGCCATAGCTTGGCGTTCTCTGTTACTCGCGCAGCCGCCACTGGCTGTTTCGTATAACTCCCGGAGATGTGTTGGGACTGCCCCTCGTCCCTGAATAGAGTGTCGAGGGGGTGCCTCCGTCGCGTCACCCAGCGACGGGCCCACGTCCTCTTCCTGGACGGAATGGAACCGGCCCAGCATTGACCCAGCTGGGAGCTCAATGGGCTCGGTAAAGGGGTTGACGCACTGCACTAAGACCTCCCCTCGCTCAGTTAGTCGGTTTAAACTACTGGCGAGTTGGATCTTTTCGTGCGCGCTTTCAACGACCCCGAGCCTGGCTATCCGGTTGCTGTTCACTCGGCAGTGGATAGTAGCTCTGGAGCGTCCGGGTACGGTGCAGTTTCGAACTACCTGAACACCGCCCACCAGAGGACGCCCAAACTTATCCACACAGGCGAGTTCTCGCCCGCCCATCAGCACCACCGACTTACTAAAATCTATTCGGCACTGGTGTTGCTTCAAGAAGGGCATTCCGAGGATAGCATCTTCCTCCAGTTGACCTATGATAAAGGTCTCCTGTACAGCCTGATCTCGGACACGCCCAGGGAGCTCGATAATACCATAAAAGGGGATACATGACCCGTCTGCCAGGGTGCCATGTTCTCCAGTATACGGTCGTACTCTATCCCTGTCCCGGCGGGGCAGTGCCTCAAAGACTCTACGACTGAGAAGGTTGGTAGTACAACCGGAGTCGAGCAGGAAAGTGACGGCGTTGCCAGCCACCTTTCCGGGTAGAAAATAGCTCTCCCCATGTGGTTGTACTTTCACCCCCCCCCGCATGTGCTGTCCTGAATTGACAGGACGGCGGGGGTTTCACCCGTGGTTTACGGGGCTTCCGGCGGCGAGGTTGGTGCCGGCGGGGTTTGGGGCTCTCCACTGGGCCTTCTGGCTCCATTTCAGTGGCGGGCTCCTCTTCCCGAGGTAACCGGTGAAACCGGTTAGCGAGTGGCAGGGAGAAGGTACTGGGCCGTTGTGCGGGCCTACTAGTCCTGCGTGGTACCTGCCACTCGGGTGGAATGTTCCGCCGTGTCCGTACGGACAGACGACGGCGTGTTCCACCATACTCCTTTAGTTGCGGCCCGCGGGGAGGGAGAGTGTCCGCGGGCCGTGACAGTTTAACGCCCCCTGGTATTGGGGTCGTCCTTTCTGTCCCTGGTCCTGATCAGCGCTACTCCAGCCCTGCCCCACAGGTGTTGGGGGCACCCGCAGGGCCCGACCGGGGCCAGCACCGGCCAGAATGGTTACCAGTTGTCCCAGCATCTCTACCATACGGTCCACTTCGGCTTCCAGCGGGAGGGCTTCGGAGCCTGTCGTAGCCCTGGCAGCGCTGACTCCAACTACTGGTGGGTTCCTTTGTGCTCGATGCATTTGGGTAGCCAACAGGTAAGCTTCTCCAGCCTTCAGGGCATCCTCTATTCTGGTTATCCCTTTAGCTCGTAGGTGATGGTCTAGGCCCAGGTCGTTTAGTGACTGGACAAAGGCGTCATAGGTGTAACGCTCTTGGTGTTGTGCTGGCAGATCGCTATATGCAATCTGCGCCAGCTTCTTCACCGTCGCGGCATGTTCTTGCAGCGAGGTCCGCGGGGTGCGGCACAATCTCTCTAGCTTGGTCCTCGCGTCTATTACGGAGGTGCCAAAACGGGCCCGCAGCGCAGCCAGTATCCCGTCTACGTCCGTTCCCACTCCGTACGGCTTGGCTTGCTCCGTCACCGCTCTCCGCAATTGAATAAGGGCCACTCTAGGCGGCCATTGAGCAACTTCCATTACCTCTCTAAATTCTTGTATAAATTGTTCGACATCTTCCGACCCAGTAAAGGTAGGAGCTTTCAAGCAATGTCTATAAGCTTCTTCTCCTTCACGATTCACAGGATTAACAGCATTTCTACGCTCACCTTCTACTGGGGGTGGTTGCATTCTAGCATTTTCAGTCTCCATCTTTGATATACACTATCCCACCGCTGCCACCACTGTTATAATTTTCAGATTTAGGGTTGATGTGTCACCAAGAGAGTCTATTTATCACTAGAGAAACCTCACCGAGTTAAGTCGAGTAGATATCGTTATATTTTAATACAAGAATACATAATAAAATCTAATGTACAACAGTAATGATACGCACGTCTATTTAATTTACAGCACTATCCTCAACTGAACTAGTAGCGCGAAGCGGCTACTATTACTTATAAAACAGCCTAGCTAATTGGCTAATACATTGTTCCGGGTCAATACGCAACCTTGCGTATTGTGTTGCTGGTAGCTCCACGAGCCACCACAATATACATGTAAATGGTTCTTGACATGTAACTGGTTCAAAGTATACAATATTGATGTATATTATACAGTATACACAGATATATTTTTCAATATTCAAGTAATAGAAATTATCGCTGATTTTAATAAAGAAAATGCTTAACAAAGTATACCATGCTTACTTTCATATAAAAAAAGTTGTAAAAGTATCTATTTAGTAGAACAACAGTACCAGAATTAGTTCTGAAAAATACCTGACTCAACAAGTGTCTGCACAAGCTTAGCATGGCCACGGTGGCAAGCAACGTATAATGCAATGAAGGCTCTTTCGGCCAGCCATGCTTGCACTCCTTTTGCATTCATATAATTTGCGTTAGGTGTTCTATACTTTGAATCTTGTGTCACGCCAAGTTTCAGCACCTACAATGTGTGAGGTTAAAACAAGTTATACTTATTTCAAAGTATTTCTTACCTTCAATGTGGATGTCATGAACAGCTTGAGCCAAAATATGCAAATTGCAGTAGAATGATTGTTACAAAATAAGCCATTCAGTTGAAATAAAATAATTACATCTGATATTTTGAAAACACTGTAAAGCTGTAGAAATAATAACTTTTGTTCATTTGTATTTGCTTTTAAAAATATTTTTTTGATCGTTTCATGTTGTTGTAGTTTTAATAACACGATAGAGATAGTATCATTAGAAGCAATACATAAGCTTCATTGTTAAAAAGATCCTGACTGAGAGTAGATGCAAAAACATGAAGAAAAAAACCTGAACTATTTGAGCAAAATTTTAGAAAACAATAATAATCAATATATCCAGATTCTAGGCAAACAGAAGATTGTGAGAATAGGATCATATCAAAAATGCAAATGAACGAAGTTATCAGCAGTCACAGAAAAAACTGATGATCAGTCTGACGTTTGTTGACCCCCTTGATGACCAATATAAGCACATGTCTAGTATCTTCAATTGTTTTTATACCCAGCAGGTATCAACAACTTCCTGCGGTAATGATTAAATAAAAAGAAATTTGCCAAAACAGAGTATTAAGTGGAAAAAGCATTGTGCCAACATGGCTAATAACGATTAGTAATCTAGGTTTGTTTTGTGTACCTCACGTTTATATAATAATTATATAATTGTTAAAAGTAATACAAACTAACCTCACTGATGTTATTTGTTACAACTGCATTGATAAGCTTCACCCAAGTATGCCATATTGTCATGTGGAGTTGGCCACCAGCAACGATGTCATTAGATTTTATATCAGTGTGTTCTTGAAGCTCTCCTAAAATGATTATATTAATGTATAATTTATTAATTGTGAATATGTGATAATAGGAGTGGCGGGGATTTCCACTTATCATTGTAGCTATAACTGTAAATTATATTATTATTCTATGCTTTGTAGTTTGCATTGACTATCAAAACATATACAAATTAAGAGCTTTTATAGTTTCCAAACCTTCATCTAAATAATGTATCCTTTGAAGATTTACTGGAATTCCTGTTGCAAATTCTAAATAACTTTTGAGTTCCTTCACAGTCATCATTGATGTAACATTTCTCAATGCAAAAACCTCTCCAGTGTCAATGATTTTAATAGTCAAAGGAATATATTTTCCTTTAGAGCCAATAGCAGCAGTAGGCATCACTATTCTATTCTTTTCATCTTTTCTTGATGAGGGTTTTCTGGCCATGGCTTTGGACATGGTAGAAGTTTTATTATAAAAGTCGACTGAAGGACAAGAAGCTGTAAAAGTGCGCAAAAATGCATCCTAGATAATGGTAGAATAAATCGATGATACATATTTTACTAGCTCATCTGTATGAACCATTTTAGCCTACACCAGAGGTTAATGAATTTTTAAAATCATAGTAAGGCTCCTCAAAAATATAGAAAAAAAACATAATAGATTTAAAAGACCTTTAAATTATTACAAAATAAGTTTTAAAAAACATAACTATGTTTTTAAATTCAGCGAAAAGTTCTCTGTTGCAAAAATACACAAATTAGCATTGCATCTTGAATTAAGAATTACAATTTGTCAACATAACTATATACAGCGTTGTCAAGTCACTGATAAATCTTGATCTATTGGCAGATTTTTAGGGCTAATATAAAAAATAATTTAAATTATTTTTATATTACTTTAAAAAATCAAAATTACTTCAATTATTAATAGCAACAATTTTATTAAGACAGTTTATTTCACTTTCAGAGTTGTACTTGTAATAATCATTTATTGTTAATAATTGTTTTTATATAGGCGTCAGGTTATATTAAATTATTATACTTTGTACTAGATTGTTTAACTTGCAAAGCATTTTTTCAATAAGTACTATAAAATCATAATTCAATCTAGTCTATTTAGTATTTAATTTGAAAATTAATCATCACCATCATGATAAAATTTAGTTGAAGAAACTCACTTAAATCCATGCACATCTATGATAACGCAAAATAATCTTTTAAATATGAGGACACACTATAACGTTAGCATAAAATACAAAATATTCAAGAAAGCACAAAAATGGTTAGAAGCTTTGTTTAGTTACCTAAAATTAGTCTTTTTAGCAGTATCACGACAGCTACTCGATGGAGACTTGAATCAATGAGCTCACCCGGATATTTAGTACTTATGTTTACATTAGATACGCGAACGTTTAAAATGGATTCGCCACTGCAAGTAGCAACTATTCTCTATATAGCTAAGTTTACAATAATTATTATAGTTTAGAATTATCTTAACTCGATGGTTTGCGTTATAGCACAAAAAAGTATAGAAAAATAATTTTCATCCAAAATTGAAATATGGGTAGTTGGAATATTTTGAATACCTGTAGTAATAGAATAATACATTATTTTTCATAACAAAACATTGGTACATAACTCCCAAACGTTATGAGAAATACCAATATTTCCACCTACTGCATGTACATAGTACATACCCATATAAGCAATATTACTATATTATATTAGCATAAAGCTCGAAAGGCTAATAAAAATATTTATTATATTTTATTTATGTCTTTGATAGCTTCAAAAAGTAAAGTAAATCAATTGCACAAAACAAAAGTATCTTAGGAGTGCTTAAAATGTGACAACTTTTAATTTGATACAAGCATTACACAAGCTTAAGAAAACTAGCACCATCTTTATGTATAAATTAATAGAAAAGCTGACTTACGGAATGTAAAGCTTCAGATTTAGTCAAATTTTCAGTTTAAATCAGGATATAATCAGAGCAATGATTGAAATTTCTACAATTTAATTGTTAAATATTTTAGGTATGATAACTGAGTAAAATAATTACAAAAACCAAAAATTCTTTGCTCAAATACAAAAAATTACTATCATACAACCGTACAATTTTTTCATTAAAAAATGTTCAATCACCAGCAAGCAGTTTATAGCCAAGCAATCTAAGTTGGAACCTGTCCATTCAGAATAGTAACTAGCTTGTTGCTATCAATGTTGCCACCAGACAAAACGCAAACAATGGTTCCGTTTGGGACTTTGTTAGACAAAGCGGCAGCAAGGGGTGCTGCACCCGCACCCTCAGTTACCAAACTATTTCTATTAATAAGGATTCTAATAGCTTCTGTAATTTCCTCTAAAGACAAAACAATTGAACTATCTACTAAATGAGATACATATGGCCACATTTCTTCTAGAACATTTTTCCCTCCCATACCATCAACAAAACTTGATCTGTGATTTTCAAAAGCCAACGGTTTGCCTAAAAATAAATAAATTTACCAATACAACTCAATCCATAGCTATGGTTGACCAAATTTTTTAAAAATCCAATTGTTATTCAATTTGTTCTGCATAAAAAATGTCATAACTGACTACATCAAGGATACAACTGTTATGTAAAGGATAGTGAAACTAATTTTAGTAAATAATATAAAAGTTAGGCAAACTCTAACAACAAACTGATTGAAAAAATATTCAGACAGTTTAAAATGCGAACCTGAAAAAGCTAAAACTCAATACAGGTACAAATATTTCATAAAGTTACACTAATACACCTAATAGCAGTATAAAACCAACTAGATTTTATTACAGGAAATAAAACTGTTACAAAATAAATTAAAATCAGCTATAAATTCCATGCTATAAACTGTATTCACAATAAACTACTGCAATGCAATAATTTTACGCCACTACAACGCATTGCTATATACCGACCTGCTTTCAGAGAGATATGTAGCGGAGTGGCAGTTTCAGGTTCACAGGCTAGCACCTTGATGCCCTTATTATGATGTTTGAGTGCTGAGGAAACACCGGTTATAAGGCCTCCACTGCCATATGGACAAATAACAGTGTCTACATCAGGAAGGTCTTCAAGTATCTCTAGGCCTATTGTTCCATGACCTTAACAAAAATAGACTTAGGATAATTAGCAATTACTGGCATTAAGCATTGCCAGTTTGATGATAGTCAATACTGAATACAAGCTTTATTATTTTTAAATACATTATTTAACTGCTGTTACTATCATTGTTATTGTTATTACAGTGTTGTATCAGTAACACAATTAATTGGACAAGGCATCACCATTTTATACAGGTATTGTGTGCTATTGTACCAAAAAAGGAAGTGAAATAGAGATATCTACCAACAATCTTGTCAGTCGTTTTGTAATAAAATTCATATCTTCTCATTGTATAAATCTGATAACTGGGTAATTGTAATCTGGTGGCAACAAAACATAATATGTACCATAATATTGTACCATATGATGCATCATATTATGGTGCATCCTATAATACAATCTCTACAGTATCAACTACAGTACATCGCTGTCTTTTTGGTGGTACATAGCTAATACACTAACTAGAGTGTTTAGTCACTATAGGATATGCTTGAAAATTTACTCACAGCATTAAGTCATTATGTAATAATTCACAGGACTCAGATTGTTTTTCAAAATTTTGCCAGTTTCAAAAACTCATAAGGTTAAAAGGAAATATCATCGTTCCAGTTCACTACTAATTTAACGCTATTTTACGCCACAAGCAATATAAATAAAATACGGATTGAAAATTTCTAATTAAATGTTGCATTTTGTAATGATTGTAAATATCTTGACACATCTTAATAACTTCCAGAGCTAGCAACTCAGCTTAAATTATGGGCTGCTAAATAGAATTTGTTTTGTCACCTATCTGGAAACTTTAAACACCTGTTAATTACTTCAACATTTACATTAATTAATTTATGTTGAAGATACGTATGTAGATGGCAATTGTTTTATTTTGTTTGAAACCAGGTAGTAAGAAATTTGGTGTAGAACCACCATCAAATTGCTTGCTACCTGTTTAAAAAAACTATCTAAAATAGCAGGTGTACACATTTACCTGCCATTACATTGTAGTCACAAGGGTGTATAAATGTTGACTGGCCTATGCCATCATAAGTCCTTGACAGTATAGCATCCCACCATTGAGTAAATGGAACCTTCTTAATTTTAACATCAAGTTCTAATATTCTTGACAGCTTAGTTTGTGGAATGTAGTCGGGAACTACCATTTGACAAGAGACATTGAGCTGCGAACAGATATAAGCACAATAATAGTAATCTATCATACTTTGCCCAATGCTAAATATATACTCATATTGTAATTCTACTAGTTTGATTGAAGGTGTATTGCAGTAATTGAAATTTGGCAAAATAAAGAAGACAATTCCAACTCTGAATACAAAAGGTGATGATTTAAAAAAATAAATGGATGTTATGCACAGTTCCTTCACTTTACTATCCAATAAAATGCCATTTATTGCTATATTGCTTTCATTTCTAATAAAACCTAAAATTTTAAATGTTTTTATACGAGCTAACAGCTTGATGGTATATAATACACTCACAAGAAGCACTAATAAATAAAACGTTATATAATATAATGTAAGGTAGATAAAAATCCAGTTTTTTTATTTGGTAGCAAAATTGATTCAAGCAATGGTGCTCAAAGTTTTATTCCCAATAAAATTTTTAAAAAAATCAGTTAACCAGCACCAAAGACCTAACTTGAACATATACTTGTAATCAATCTATCCAATGTAATAGTTAAAATTTAAATAAACTATTTCTTTTATTATCAAGACAAACATTTACCCACTCAGCACCTGATTAGCCATGAATCCTAGACCTTGAGCAAAGTTGCCAGCACTGGCACCACATATGCCCCCTGCTCTCTGCTCTTTTGTAAGTTGAGTTATGGCATGGTACGCTCCTCTTCCTTTGAATGACCCAAACTTTTGTAAATTTTCACACTTCAGGTAAATCTATAGCAAGAAGACCTGTAATAAAAGTATGCCTGCACACAATATGTAGAATGCAAGCACGGAACGAGGTCATATAACATAATATTATGCGTATGTGTGTTGTCTGTGTGTGTCTGTGTGGTGTGTTACCTTTTTACCAGGGGTGTTCATGTTCAGGGCAATTAAAGGGGTTCGGATCAGAGGGCTGTCTTGCATATTTTTACCAGCAAACTCCAAGTCTGTTAACTTGATCATTTGTTCACCCATGTTTAGCCTATAGTGTTTTAAATAGATTGGCAATATTCATTGGAGAGCATAATACAAAGAGTTTATTTGAATATATTGCTATATTATTTGCATAAACGAGCTGATAACAATTAAGATATTAGGCAGCAATAACAATATTAAAATTTGTAATAATGAAAGTATTATTCACATAATGCATATGCCAGTATGTTGATATTGTGACTTATCACTATACATTTCTATGGTGTATTAAGTATCTGCCAACAGCTTGTGTGCAGTAGCAAGTAGTAATATAGTAAGTAGCACACTGTGTGGAAACAGGCTACCAAAGACAGAAGATCATCAATAAGGTAAAAGTTGCTATCTGTGTACTACATGTTTAACTTATAAGTTTCACCTCTCAAAATGTTTGATTAGAAATACATAATAGGATAATTCACAAAATCCACAACTTACCGGCTTCAGAGATTCTCTCTAGAAAAGGAGATAATTCTAGTTTGCAAGCAAGGCCTCTGCTTCCTAGTAACCAGCTAAAATACAAAAGAGACAGTTGCAGTCACAGGAAGGTAGTATTATAAACTCTTATTACTTGTAGTTGGAGAAGAAAAGTTGAGATAGTAATAAATGATATAATATACTAGATGAAGCATTTTAAAGATGCGCTGTCCATTACATAACCAATGGATTCAAGAAGTAATGTTGGATTCTTTATCATCTGAAATATTAGGTTAAAGTTTAGGGTTATAGTAAACTGCAGACTACAAATATATTGTAATGTTGGTGAAAGAAATCCAAATTATTCTGAAATGAGTATTATGCTTTGCTAAACGCTATAACTACCTTTGAAAACTTTTCTGAAAATAGTAAAGTTCAGCTAAAACTGAACATGTTCTCGTAATTTACAATTAAGAGAAAACAAGGAGACTTAGAAATCCTTTTACTGCTAATAAATACTTATGTCTTATAGATGAAATAATTGTATAATTCAGTAGTAAAAAGTAGCAAAGTGCCGTTTATGGCTCTTCGAACTCATTAAGTTATTATTAAACTAGTGTAGTGTTGGATAGCAGGCCATTTTTAAGGATACAAATTGCCCTAAATCAAAATGTTTATCAATTTCAAACAAAGCATATCAAGTTTATTCCACTGCAGAGGAATTCCTCACCAAACCAAAGTAGTAGATCATCACAGTATTGCCCATCTAATTATTATAATAACAACTTTATAACCAGTCACACATCCTCTTCCTCCGCAAATGCAACAATAAGGTCAATTGGATATGCAGTGAGCAACAAAGAAGTTTTGATGAGGACATCATTTATCCTTCAGCTTACTAACCGCAGAATCCAATCATTTCCTAACCATTTACTCACTACCCCATTATAATGTGCATTCTGAATTATTATTACAACTGATAATATAAATTATATATGTGTGTATATATATATGTGTGTATATATATATATGTGTGTATATATATATATATATATATATATATATATATATATATATATATATATATATATATATGTGTGTGTGTGTGTGTGTGTATATATATATATTAATTACATAGGTGTGAGCTGCATAAAATAATGATGACAATTTTACTTTACTGGTGATCCTGCAACTACTAAAAAACAAGTTATTAAATTTTGAGAACTACAACAGAATAAACAGAAATCGCTTATAAATATTTACAATTTCAGTTGGTATTAAAAAAGCTAAAAGTACAGAAGTTCTGATTTTGTTGTAGTTAAAAAACTGCGTACATGGCAAATGCCTTGGTTAATGGAAGGGCTGCAAGCCCCTTGGCCTCATCATCTTCAAGCTCATATGGCTTGGCTGATCTCAAATTGCCAGAACCTAAGGACCCACACCCGCAAGAGTGGAGGTTACCTCATGAACATAAAATGGAAAAACGAGAAGTTTACTACGTAAGTTAGGCTTTTTACCCAGTGAAAATTACTTATGCCATGCGCAAGTACATTATATTTTGCTTTAAGCTCATAACAGCTATTGGAATGAAAAAGCTTAGTGTTTGGGTTGACAAGGAATCTCACACTATTAAATTTTAAAACTTTATTGTCAAATTAGCAGTAGGAGAGGAACTGTCAGTAAAAATGCTTAGAATTTAGGACATTCACCCAACACACACTGACAGCAAATGTACACATAATTAACACATAACAAAGGATTAAATGATGTAGTCCAAATTCTTCCCTTTATGGGCTTGCTAGCTTTATAACAAATGGATGGCAGTCTGCCTGAAGGGCAGCGTAGATATAACTATGTGGGAAACAATTAATTTGTAGCACGTTTGCATCCATATAAAGTAGCGTGTTCATGCAATACATCTGCTAATTGCACTGAAATTGAAGAGCTCAGATTGAACGGCTTTGATGTAAACCACTTTAGGGAATCATGGTGCAATGATGTATGCTAGGCTAAAAAACATTGGGCAGCTTTGATAAAGAATTTTAAAATAATGCCCATTTCAAAGAAAATCAAGCTGCCTGAGCAATTTTCCAACTGCTAAAGAGGCAATAGAGGCTAGAACTAAAATACTAAGACTTTTTCACTTTTCCATCTCAACAAGTTAAGGTAAAGAATAATGACTACATCTCCAAGTATTTCAAAATATAGCCTGTTTACCTATAATAGATGACCCCAGTAACTAAGAACTTTAATGAAGATAGTTTTTTAAATTTTGTAGTAACTGTATTTTAGAACCCCAGTAAATTATTTTAGCATATATTATTTATGATATGTTTCTGATATACAAGCTTTATGCTGCTGCATTCATATATTTGTTCAGCAGATCAACACCAATCAAGCACAGCTTTATTTAACACTCCATAAAAAATCTAAAGTATGTGAAAAAGCTTGGACGTGTACAATTGGGTGGTGCCTGTTTCAACATAATACACATTTGTTTAGTATTTGGTTAAAGTTGGCTAGTGATACAAGTATAAAAACACTATTTGAAATTAATTAAGACTCAGAAATATAATGAAATAAATATTATTACACACCGAGAAAAAGGCTGACTATGGCAGTCTGTTCATAAATTACTAAATATAAGTAAATATGGCTAGTGTTCAGAGAGGCTTAGTTAGCTTAGAATAGGCATCATTGACTACTCAAAATGGTTTGTAGACTCTTTATTGTTCACCTCCTAATAAGGAAAGAGATTGCAGCGTTGCCCATCAGCTCACATTTATTATACCTAATATATTCATCATTATGCCTAGCCTACTGAATCTTTGCCCTCTAATTATTTGCATGCACTGCTACATTTTAAGGCTATTATAACAGAACCTTGTTAAGATAGCAATGTAGTAGTATCTGCTAATGCTTTATTTAAATAATAGCATCTATAAGCTATATTGTAGAACTGGCAAAATGATGTGCAAAGTCAGATACTGAATATAGAAGCCAAGCTGGTCAGTATAGGTCTTTTTATATAAGAAATATACTTTTATGAATAAATTACAACTACACCAATGATATGCTTTTATTTTGAATTACAAGCCCTTAATAAAATATACATTGCTGTGTTTTTAAACTGAGGGAGCATATTAAGAGAGTGATCAAACAGTATAGCAAATAACTTTGACTACTCTCTCCGCATAATAAAGAATAAATAAGCTGTCTCATATTTGTGATGATTTATTTGTAGAACGAATCACTTCATCGATTTCCACCAAATTACCTGCAAATGGCATCAGATAAACTGCAATAAAAATCTCAGTCTATTCACTAATCCACCAAAGAACAAAACTTTCAAACAATTTATATAATGTAACTTTATATCAATCCATGCTTCATTATTTTCAATTTAACAGAAGAAACAGATCACCCAGTGGCACACAAAGTAACACAGCAAGCTTAGGTCTATTACTATTAGCATCCTACACCGCAGTGCCTATAAATATTTTAAATTAAAATTTGTAGAATGTAGTTTCAACCACTTTTTAGTCCAGAATGACTATAATAAAAATTGTATGGTACTAACTACAACTACAAGCACTATTTCTATTTAGGTAAAACTAAATCTAATACTAATAATAGTAGTAATAGTAAAATTGAGCAAAACATTAATATTAAAAGACTTGTACTATTATACAATAAGTAGTTGCTATTCCAATACTTATTCCCAAGCATTTGTTATGTTATAAAGTATACTGCTAGTTTATTCATGTGCCTTTTAAAAGCAATTATTATTAAGATGCCCACAAATAAAATATAATTAATACTATAAGTATAACATCAACTTAATCTTGAAATATAAACTTTAAAGTGAGAATGAAATTGAATACATCAAACTCATAAATGACGATGGAAAAGCGAGTTTAACAGTATTTCTAACAAATAAAAAAAAAACGTTAACTTTAAGTTCAAGGACAAGACACAAGTATGAAACAGAAGTTAAAATTACAATATTAAATAGAACTAAAAGTGTAGGTCTAATAACAATATTAATAAGTAATACTAATAGTAATACTTATACTGATAATGTCCATCAGATCAATTATTGTTAACATAGAACTGCAAATAAAAATAACTGTTATTTTTCATTTTGAGGCTCAACTTGATTCTAAGTTTAAGTTAGAAATGTTCTATCAATTTTAGTTTGACTTCGAGGCTTGAGTTTTAGTTTGAATTTATAATAATAATATTTTAATAATAATTTTCCCGTTGTAATTGTTATAAAGATTGCGAATGGGGCTATAATTTAGGGTTAAATGTTGCAACCAGTAAACACGCTTGTTTGCCATTTATTTAATATTGTTATAAACATACAAGCTGTGAAAACTGAAAAGTAAAATCTCAAAATCAATATGATCACTAGACTAAATAGTAAATTGTTATCGTAATAACATCGAATTTGAACACACCCACCAAGCGGAAACAGGAACACGGAACTTTAAGTAGGCTCGCAGCTAAGTATGGCGATTGTTTGATTCGTATTTAAAATATGAGCCGCGCGGCGAAGGATCTAACTGAACACTATTGGATAGCATTACTTACCTTATATGGTAAAAGCCAAGGCAAAGCTACCGCGGTATATAAACGTAAACCGTTCACATCAAGGACAGTCCAGTCTTTTGGAAGTTGTTCGTTTAGTTGCTTTGCTCTCGGTGTAAATCCAACCAAACTTAAAAATGGGTGATGATGAGGAAGTAGCTGCTTTGGTTGTTGATAATGGATCTGGTATGTGCAAAGCCGGTTTCGCAGGAGATGATGCACCCCGAGCTGTGTTCCCATCAATCGTTGGACGCCCCAGACATCAGGTATGTTAATTTTTTAACAACCGTTCTCTTCAAGTTATTCTGTCTTGTGTCTCGCCCACTAAATGTAACTTTTAATTTGCCTTAATATAAAAACGAATAACCGCTCTTGAAATGATGCGATGTTCTTGTAGTTGTACACACTTTCATATGCTAGTATTAGTAATGAATGCTTATTTCTTCAGAATTCAGTCGTACTCATAGTCATAAGAATAAGATTAGGTACCTGAAAAATATTTCGCTTTTCCGTTTCATTGTTAGTTCTCGTATGCTTGAAGTTTAAATTTATTGTATAATTTCAACAAATTTTAAATATGGCTCGTATGAAAGGGAAGTAAAAATGATTAATGTGAATTTATTTACTCAGTGGTTGTGTTACTGTCATGTCAAATTCTAGTTTAAATCTGACAAAGACTGAGCTCATATTAATATATACTTATCTAATGTGTCTTCTTTTTGATGTCTTAAATAAGCGCAATATTTTCATAATGATAATGCTTACTATCAAATTCAATTGTTATTAACACATTCGTATTGTGTACTCCATTTGATAATCTCGGTCATCCCACTATCATTGAATGTGTACTTGAAAAAAATATTGCCAGTTTTTTATATTTGCCCAGTAAGTTTAAACTAAAACATTGCAAACTGACTAACCTTTATATTACTAATTTTTAGGGTGTTATGGTTGGTATGGGACAAAAAGACAGCTATGTTGGTGATGAAGCTCAATCAAAGAGAGGTATTCTCACTTTGAAATACCCTATTGAGCACGGCATTGTTACCAACTGGGATGATATGGAAAAGATCTGGCATCACACCTTTTATAATGAGTTGAGAGTTGCACCTGAAGAGCACCCAGTTTTGCTCACAGAAGCTCCCCTTAACCCTAAAGCAAACAGAGAAAAGATGACCCAAATTATGTTTGAAACCTTCAACACCCCAGCCATGTATGTTGCCATTCAAGCTGTGTTGTCTCTTTATGCATCTGGTAGAACCACCGGTATTGTTTTGGACTCCGGTGATGGTGTCACCCACACCGTACCAATCTATGAAGGTTATGCTCTGCCACACGCCATCCTCCGTCTTGATTTGGCTGGCCGTGACCTCACCGATTATTTGATGAAGATCCTTACCGAGAGGGGCTACTCTTTCACCACAACAGCTGAGCGTGAAATTGTCCGTGATATTAAAGAGAAGCTGTGCTATGTTGCACTTGACTTCGAACAGGAAATGGCCACTGCTGCATCATCATCATCTCTGGAGAAGAGCTATGAGCTTCCTGATGGTCAAGTCATTACTATTGGAAATGAGAGGTTCAGATGCCCAGAAGCACTCTTCCAGCCCTCTTTCATTGGTATGGAGTCTAATGGTATCCATGAGACTACTTACAACTCTATTATGAAATGTGATGTGGACATCCGTAAGGATCTGTATGCCAACACTGTTCTCTCTGGAGGCACTACCATGTACCCCGGTATTGCTGACCGTATGCAGAAGGAAATCACTGCTCTTGCTCCTAGCACCATGAAAATCAAGATAATCGCACCACCCGAGAGAAAATATTCTGTCTGGATTGGAGGTTCTATTCTGGCTTCTCTCTCCACCTTCCAACAGATGTGGATCAGCAAGGCCGAGTATGATGAATCTGGCCCATCTATTGTTCACCGTAAATGCTTCTAATATGTGCAATCATCTTTTTGTGGTTGTTGGAACTGCATTAATATTGAGAACTCTAGCTTGTACCTTGTCATCTACCCTGTTACAAATAAATTAAGAAAGCAGATAAAGGAAGAATATCTACAACTTCTGACTGGTCTATGGCAGTAGATAGTAATACATGTATAAAATGCTCATGTGTAATATCTGATGTTTACTGTTCACATTTATAGGTCGCAACATGTTCAAATAAAATATGAAAACTATCAACCCAAGCAGTTTGTTGTGTTCATGAAATTAAAAGAAAGATGCTGATCAAATTTCAATAGTAAAACCTGCTCAATGCTTATGCAATCAAAATTTTTTAAATGCACTAAAAGTTCAAAAGGTAATTTATTTCCCATTTATTAGAGATAGTGCCCTTGAATAGTTCATATTTAAATATCATTGCTCAAAGAAGGACCCGGAACTTCTTTTGCTTTCACTACTATGTTGGGGCAGTAATATAACCAAGTGTGCAACAGAAACGTCATGAGGTTGAATTCTCTGCAGCCTCATTTATGGATGCACTTTTGAGTTGGGGTTGGCCATTGCAATCGGAAATTGTGTAGGTCTGGAGATGAGGTTTTTTGCATTTCCTTCTATCGACTTGCTGAATAGAGTGCATTTAGCTATAAATTACTGAGGTAAAATATTTTTCGCACAGTTCTGAGCAATTTATGCACTAGATTTTCTTGGAAAATGCATACATGACCAATAATATCTCAATTGTGCATAAAGATCGCATAAGATTTCAGCATATCAATCTGCAATATTTATTGCCATCAAGTAAGACATATTTTATAAAAATATATTTTTAATATGCAGTATATGATCACAGAGAACGTCTCTGAAAACAAAAACAAAACAGGATTACTGTGGCCAATTAGCTTCTAATTATATAAGGGTCAGCTGTAGTTGAAGAATTACTGTGCATTCAATAAATTTGGGGCATTTTTCAAGGTGAATTTTATGTTGGTTACGAGGCAATCTGTATAATATGTATAATATATTATATATCTAAGAGAAAAGAATCAGAAGCAGCAGTAGTTGAAATTTATATTCACTTCAGTTGTTAGTTAATGTACTTGGTAAAAACTAGTGAGGTAATGTGAGTGTTTTTCTGTTGCAGCGACAGATTGTCAGCATAGATGTTGCTGTCATTTTATATTCTTGAAAACAATCTTCATGTACCATTTTTGCTATAGAAAAATTTAATAAACTTTGACAAAAGCTTTTCAAGCAAAAAGGTTTGCATAATTAAAAAAGCTATAATTATTTTAAAATTCGTGATTTAACATCTCATTGATAACCTGATAATAAATTACTGTTAGGGCACAATGCAGAATGGATAAAGCGTTAATGAATTATTTGGAGTTATCTTCTAAAAATGCACATCGAAAATTGTCTGGATGTTTATCCTTGCTAGTCCAAATATCCACCACATACAACGAACAAAATATTATTGCAATAATTTATACAATATAAATAATAATAAACTTAGTCCCCATCACTATGTAAAGTTGCGTTAATCTTTAATCAAATTCAATAGTAAATTACTTGTACTTATACCTACAGTTATACTCATACTGATATAGTTATAAATTATGATATTAATAAAATCAAATAAATGAAATACTGAATCAGATTGCAAAGTTTAATTTCAGCTTTTTTTTTCGTGTATTATTTTATTAAATAAACTTAAAGAGTTCATCATCTTCTAAAATTACTAATTAGTAATTACTATTAGTATTACTATTTCTATTAGTATTAGTATTACTATTAGTATTAGTATTACTATTAGAACTATTAGTATTACTATTACTATTAGTATTAGTATTACATTTACATTTACTATTAGTATTACTATTAGCATTAGTATTACTAATACTAATAGTTATCGTAATAGTTATACTTATAGTAATACTAATAGTAATAGTAATACTAAGTCTAATAGTAGTAGTTATAGTAATACTATTAGTATTACTATTAGTATTACTATTAGTATTACTAGTAATAGTTATACTGTATTACTATTAGTATTACTAGTAATAGTTATACTGTATTACTATTAGTATTAGTATTACAGTATAAGTATTGGTATGAGACTGAGTATTACATTTACTAGTATTACTATTAGTATTAGTATAGCTATAAGTATTACTAAGACTAAGAGTAAACGTAGTAACTAAGTATACTTATAGTTATACTAATAGTAGTAGTTAATGTTTGAAGTTAATACTAATAGTAATAGTAATACTAATAGTAATACTCAAATAGTAAATTATTTACTATTAGTATTACTATTACTATTAGACCTAGTAAAGTAATAGTTATAGTAATAGTATTACTATTAGTATTCGTATAAGTCTTAGTACTATTATTACTATCAATATTAGGGTTAGTATTAGGCTAATAGTAATACTAATTTCATTAATTAATGATTATGATTTTGGTTAGTATCCAACTAAAATTTACTGTAATACTAATTGTATACAGCTAAACTTAAAAGTTAAAGGAAAAGTTTAGTAGCGACTAAAAGTAAGACTAGTTCTAAAGTAAAATTTGTGGCTAGACTCTAAGGTCAATAGTAAATCTGTTGGCTCTCTCTGTTTTTAGACTGAGTAGATGAAGTGCTAGTTTAAGGCAAATGCTAAAAACAGTCATTATAATTATAAGGATCACATTTAAATGATATCGATTGTAACAATAATCATACTGATTCTTTTGATTTTACATTTCAATTTTCAAGTATATAATATATTTAAACATTTATATTCAGAGCAGTTGTAGTCTAAGGCTTGGAGCACTGGCTTAGTACACATGAGGTCAGTGGCCTGAAGAAAATAAAGGCCATTGGTGATATTAGGAGGGGTATTCAGTCATAATTTCTCATTTACCATGAAAAATTTCGCAGCCTGCTTAAAAAACCCTTTCCAAGGGTACTCACATAGATGATGACTATAAACCCTTGTGCGTTTTTATCATGGGTAATAAGTAATAACATTGACTAAGTACAACGCATGTTTAACATGTAGGGTTAGGTCATAGTCACCTCAAATCAACGATAATGGCTAAACAAATTAAATCAAATAATGTTTAAAAATATTTCAATTATAATAATATTTAATAACATGAATGTACTGGAGTCAATTTCTGTTGACTTGCAAAAATATGATCAACTTTAAGTAAATGCAATGTTATGAATAGGAAATTAAATACGCATTTAGTTAAAAAAGTTCTGAAATCAGTGGATAGTTGCTACCTAGTAATATTGTGATAGTTTTGTGGGTTGGAAAAGCTAACTGGAGAACATGACTCCTTGTCGTAATGAAAGAGAGAGAAGACGATATCTAGGTGTAGATAATACTTGATTGCAGCAGAAGAAAAGTGTAAAAGTCTATCAGTGGTGTGTCCTCTTTTGGCTCCAATGGTAGGCTGTTCTATAATGGCAGGCCCGCCCCCTTATATACTCTAGAAATCGGGCGCCGCGACTTCTAAAATATTCTATCTGATCTCGGCCCGAATCGGCACCCTGAACTTCGTAGCCCTGGACTCCAGCCGAAATTGGGTTTACATGACAACAATTAAAACGTATAAAATATTATTGTAAGGGAAGGCAATTCTATCGAGTGCAAAATAAGCGTATAAAATATTATTACAAGAAAAGACAGCTTTAAGAGGTAACCCCAAAATCCATTACAATAAATACAAATAAATTTGTGAGTTACTTAAAAGATTTTATAATTTGCTAGCATTCACTTTCAAGAAATAATATTGAAAGTAACCATAACCATAAGAGTTAAATGTCATCTCATTACGACTTTTGATTTTGTCCAACAGCATTGAAATGATTGTGAATCGCTCGAATTACTTTACATTTTTATTAAAGAGCTATGTATATGTTAACCAATTTATTTTTTTAGCACCGACTGTGGAAGCTAAATATTCTGTTGATAAATTTTTGGCTTTAAAGTTTCTTATATTTAAACAACTTGCAGCAAGTCAATTAAAAATTTTCAATTTAGTCAAATCTACAATTTTAGCTAAATTTTATCTCTAAATTTTTTAGCAAATTTTATCCCTGGAAATAACAACACAACATGCATGTCCATAATAAAGCTGTGAAGTGAAGTCATATTCTAAAAAAACTCATCATGTTTGATGATAATGCTGATATAACGGAATTTAACACTTTACTCTTCAAACCTATTCAAAACTTTTTGACCTATCAGTGCCCCCTTTATCCATTGTAGGTTGAGGTAAAAAGCTAGTTAAACTACAAATAGGCAGCACACATAGTTGACTACATTTACATAAAAAATATCAACATACTCTATATAACATGCTTAGCGAATATACTTGTCTCTCTTCATTTTTACTAAAGTGTTATAACAAATTTGTTCACATTTTTAATTTTCCCACAAAATTTTTGCTTAGATTTTGCTGAGATGTTTTCAGGTCTAGGCAGACTAATGAAGTCATATGGGATTAGCCTTTGTAACTCTTCATATTCTTTATGATATATCAATACTCAAGTTTATCCTTTCTATTTATAGAACAGGGATACTGCATGGTAATCAAGGCACTAAGAATTTTACCCATCTACTCACATTGGTCAGGCAATAAGAGTTTATACTTGGACAAATTCATGTAGCTAATTTTATATCATGTCTCATGAACAAACAGAAGGTGAAAATATTTTTATTAACGTTCCATATGTTTTTTTCTTCAGATATTTCTATATTGCATCATCATAGCATTCATATGTATTTTAGTTGGTTAATTCATTATTGAACTTTGTTGTAGATTTAAAAGCGTTTGAACGTAGGTTGACAGAAGTTATTTCTGCAATACAACCAGCTACAGGCCGTTGGAGAAGTAAGAACTTATATTATTATATTTGGTTGATAATAACTATATATTCATTGTATGAAGTTCTAATTTCCAGAAAAATATATTTCATCACCAATTGCCTGCCAATTGGTTCTGTTAAATAAATTGGCATTAAAATGCTTTTTTATATTTAAATATGAAGGCTAGGTCTTGCTAAATAGCATTTAAAATATTATACTGGTGTGACATTTCACAAGAAAAAATGCTTCAATGTTGAAAAACTCACAAACTATGATCTTGGAGCTAATTTAATAATTAATGCTAAATTATCCTTCAAAAATTATGTAATCTTTACAGCGAGGCATGCAGATATCTGAGCCAGCTAAATGTAGCTTTTGGGACGTGATATAAGGCTGTTTTGCATCAATCAATAATCGATGTATTGTTATAATTTTCAGATTAGGGTTGATATGCTATCCAGAGAGTCTATTTATCTAGTATAGAACTGCACCAGGCTAAGTCGAGTGAACGAGTATATTTTATTCACAACTATACATCATAAAAACACGATACATTATTTCTAACAAGTTACACATCTAATCTATTTCACACTCTAGCTTCGACTGAGTTAGCAGCGGGAAACTACAATTGCTGCTAACTATCAACTACGCTAATTGGCTATCCATTGTTCCGGGTCAATTACGCGACCCTACATGTTGTGCTGCTGGTAGTTCCACGAACCACCACACCGCCCCCACCAGCAGAAAGCCATCTTTCTGATATATATATAAAAAAAACATTCAATAGTAATTGCATACATCAGTGGACAAAATAATACATAATATACAGGAAGAGACATAATAATAGACAGAGTCATTATAACGATCCGTTGCATACAATTGGCCAGCTGTAGATAGACGAGGAATACTAGCTAGCTGTGGTGTTAGACAGGGGATAACCTGTTAAGCAGTCAAACATTTACATGACATCTGGGCTTCTCCCAAGAGGCGGAGTTGGAGTACTCCGAGTAGTCTAACTAGAGTCCTTGTTGGGCACGCCGGTGCTTGGCTTGGCATGTACGCAGTTTCCGTTTCATACGGCATACGGATCCCTTTAGCTGGAAGAGTCCTGTGGTAGTGTTAAGTAGATCTGGTGCCAGCTGGGTGAACTCTTCTTGTAATCGTAGGAGGCGTTCTTCTACTGTAGCCAGGCGTACTGGGTCTGGGGACGGTGTCCGTCTGCGGCGCAAGGGTGGACTGGGGGACCTGGTTCGTCTCTTCGCCGGTGTAGGGGAGATCTCTCCTTCTTCTGGATATGTAATTTCCTCGGGGGTGTATGTAATTTGAGGGCGGTCAGACACCAACGGGGATTGTTGGCGGGCGTTGTCTAACACACGTTGGAACCCCGAGGACAGAACGGCTAATAGCATGGCCTTCTTCACCAGAGGTCGTATAAGTGTGAGGAACTCCGGGTACAGCTTAGCGTCGACCACATAGTTTTCTCCAGGGAAACAGCCCGCCGCTCTGTGTCTGGTGACGGGGTAGGGATACACATCATTGTACCCGCAGGGGCAGAATGTTAGTAGGAGATGAGCATTGACGTGTAGTTTAAGGGAACGGTGAGAGGCGCAATCTTCACCACAGATCTGGCATCTCGTCCGTCCTCTGGACCCCCAGGCTGTTTCTATTTCTTCTTCGGTTTGTGGAGACACCCACCGCCAACGGCGGCGTAGTGGCTCAGGCCGGTCACCACTAGCATAGTCCTCCGGATACGGAGCGGGAAGTGTTCTATCCCGTACCCTGGTGGTAGAGGGTCGAGTGTAATCTGAAAAAGTTTCAACAGTGTTAGTACAGTACACTGCTGTGTTGTCAGCTTGAACAGCTTGGCAACTCCTAATTCAGTTACCTCGTAGAGATTAATGATAGTGAATAGTCAGATAGAACCGTATTGCAATGAGATTATAAAAATCTCTAAGTCAAACTGAGTTCTTACTACGGTATTTCACTAACCTATCTCCAGCTCGATTGACTCAGTGAGTCAGAGCTGAGCGATGCAATCTAGTTTCGTATTAAGATATAGTTAACTCACCCCACGATCTGTTGTCGTAAGACATACTGAATATGTGAAATGGTTTGAACTACTGCTTAGAAACACGTCTACTCTTGACTGCATCAGCGTATGAAAAGATCGAGCAACGTGGTTGGGGTGCGTGATTAAGACTTTGTGCACCCGGCGGATGAATTTTGTTTCTACTTCCGCCGATACAAAAGTTGATATTTCCGTGGTGTTGACAACTCCCACATTTGCTCGATTCTTTTCTCGTACGGTTTTCCCCTAGACTTTCATGTGTGCCGCTTTTAACGCAGTCACATACGAAGTCCTTCAAGTATGCGGGGGGTTGCCTCGTACGCTGTCCCCTTTCTAGGGGGGGTGACACGCTTGCCGGTTCGTTAGTAGGGGCCTCTAATGGCGTCTCTACTTCACCGTCAGCAGTCACCTCTTCTTGTTCTCCGGATGGAGCCCCTCCCTCCGTGGGGGTTTGCACTTCCGGAACCGGCTCGGTTTCTGGAAGTGATGGAATTAGACTTGGCGGTGGCGGACACGCTTCTGTTGACAAAAGCTGCCGCTCCTCTCTCACCAAGTTTTCTTCCCGCGGTATGACCACTTCGTATTCAGGTCCATGCCGCCGTCGCCCGCGCGTTGTTGTCTGCCTCCTGGGCTCTAACAACGGGGGGGCTTCTCCCACTCCGCCGGGGCTAGCCCAATACGGTTTCAAGCGAGACTCATTCTGGATAGACACCTGTCCTGAGCGCTCAATCTTGTACGTATGATTGGGCATAGCCTCGACGACCACGTAGGGGCCTACGAACTTAGGCTTCAGCTTATCAGCCTGTCCGCGGCGCCTACGGTAATTGACCATCCACACCTTATCTCCTCTTTGATAGAGGGGTGGTTCATCGGAATCTTCGTGCCGCACCTTCCACTGCTGTTGACGCAGTATCTCGTGTGCGGCCTTCATCCGTTCCACTAGTTCACTGGCATACTCATGGACTGAGTTATCTTGCTCTGGAACGTGATAGGTGAGATGGTCAGGGACACGAGTCTCTCTCCCGAGCATCAAGAGGTTTGGGGTCTCACCAGTACTGGTGTGTGGGGTGCTACGGTATGCACGCATGACTTGCGGCAACACCGTATCCCATTCCTCTTGACCTCGTCCAAGGAGGAGACTCCGGAGCGCATCACCTAGCATCCGGTTGTTGCGCTCCACCACCCCGTTACCTTGAGGGTGGTAGGGGGTGGTCCTGCTCTGATTTACTCCCCAGAGGTGGCAAAGGTCGCTCATCAGTTGAGACTGGAATTGAGCGCCTTGATCAGAGTGTATCTGTTCGGGAAGCCCAAAATAACAGAATACGTGTTGGTCTAGTGCCCTGGCCACTGTTGGGGCTGATGCATCTGGGATAGCCAGAGCATCCGCCCACCTAGTAAAGTGGTCGGTTAGTACTAGGATCCAATTATTGCCTCTGGGGGTCAGGGGCATGGGTCCGACCAGGTCTACAGCGACTACTTGCCAGGGCCTACCAGCATATAGCCTCCGCCGTCCTGCTTCACCAGGGGGGCGGCTATGCTTACTGGCCTGGCAGATCTCACACTGTTTGACTCTGAGCCGGACATCACGCTCCATCTGCGGCCAATACCACCGGAGTCGTAATTTGGATATCACTCGCTTGACCCCTGCGTGGGCCTGCTTGTGAGTATCCCAAATCAACTCACGGCGGATGGCTGTGGGGCAGACTACCCTCTTCCTTTCCGGGTGTCTGCCGCTGGCAGCTAGAGAGATGGTTAGCAACCCATCCTGCCCGATCCGCAGCGAGTCCCAACGCTGACAGTATAGCCGGAACTCGGCGCATCCCTGTCTTATGCGTTCCTCGCTGGGTCGTCGCCCTTCCCTTTTGGCCCGGTAGATGTCTGCCACGACTCCAGGCAGCTCTTCTTGGAGCTTCTTCAGCTCTCGAACATTACCGGCCAGTACAGGGTTGGCGCGGAGGTTTTGTACATCCTCCGGGGACTCATCAACTCTTTGCCTGAGTTGACCTTGATCCCAGTCAAACGGTGCTCCGTGATGAGCCAGCGTCTCCAACTCGCATCGTGGGGGACCTCCATCCCTCCTCTCGATGTTGAGACACTGTTTGCAACCTCCGTCAGGTCGGCGACTCAACCCATCCGCATTGCTGTGTCTCTTGCCCGGTCGGTGTTCGATCCGGTACGAGAATTCAGCTAGGATTTCGAGCCACCGGGCGACCTGACTAGAGGGCTCTGCTCTCCTGCACAACCAGATCAGCGAGGCATGATCCGTACGCAGCCGGAACTTCCTGCCATATAGGTATGGTCTGAAGTGCTTCACTGACTTGATTACTGCCAGCAGCTCCTTGCGGGTAGTGCAGTAATTTCGTTCAGCGGGAGAGAGAGACTTGCTGTAGTAGGCTACTACTACCTCTCGGCCTTCCTGCACTTGCGACAGCACAGCGCCAACATTCTGGTCACTGGCGTCCGTGTCTAGGATGTACTCCAGAGTGGGGTCTGGGTAGGCCAAGATGGGCGCCGTTAGGAGGCAGCCCTTGAGGCGGTCGAACGCTTCTTGTTCGACTAGAGTCCACTGCCACGTCACTCCCTTTGCGGTAAGCCGGTTTAACGGCTGGGCTATGCCCGCAAAGTCTGGTATGTATTGCCTGTAATACCTTACCAGCCCCAAGAAAGCCCGGAGTCCGGTCAAGTCTTGAGGGGTGACCCAGTCTTCTACTGCCCGTACCTTTTCGGGATCCGTTGCCACGCCGTTTCGACCGACAACGTGCCCCAGGTACTTGACCTCCGGCTGCAACAGAGCGCACTTGGAAGGTTTGAGCTTAAGACCGGCACCTCGGAGTCTCTCGAAAACCTCCTGCAGACGACTGACATGTGTCTCGAAGTCTGGAGAGATTACGATGACATCATCGAGGTAGACCAGCAGTGTCTTCCAATGGAGTCCGCTAAGGACTTGTTCCATCAACCTCTGGAAGGTGGCTGGGGCGGAGGTTAACCCGAAGGGCAGCACCTTCCACTTCCACAAACCGTCCCGTGTGATAAACGCCGCTTTCTCTTGGGCGTCGGGACTCAGAGGAACCTGCCAATAGCCGCTTAGCAAGTCTAACGTACTGAAGTACTTGCTGCCGGCTAGGGCGTCCAATGACTCGTCAATACGAGGTAGAGGGTAGGCGTCCTGTATGGTTACGCTATTGAGTTTGCGGTAGTCCACACAGAACCGCCAACTGCCGTCTTTCTTCCGGACCAGTACGACTGGCGAGCTCCACGCACTATGGGCGGGCTCTATCAGTCCCCGGTCCAGAAGATCCCGTATTTGTCGGCTAACCTCCTTCTCTTTCTCCGGCCCCAGCCTGCGCGTGGGCTGCCGGACAGGGACTGTCCCTGCAGTCAGCGGTATTTCGTGTCTGACAATTCCAGTCAGTCCCACGTCATGCTCTCCGCTGCTGAACACATCACCGTAGTCGCGTAGTAACTTGGCCATAGCCTGGCGCTCTCTGTTACTCGCACAGCCGTTACTGGCCGTCTCGTATAACTCCCGGAGATGTGTTGGGACTGCCCCTCGTCCCTGAATAGGGTGTCGAGGGAGTGCCTCTGTCGCATCACCCAGCGACGGGCCTACGTCTCCCTCTTGAACAGAGTGAAAACGGCCCAGCATCGACCCAGCCGGGAGCTTGATAGGCTCGGTAAAGGGGTTGACGCACTGCACTAAGATCTCCCCTTGCTCAGTCAGCTGGTTCAGACTGCTGGCAAGTTGGATCTTTTCGTGCGCGCCTTCAACCACCCCGAGTCCAGAGATCCGGCTACTATTCACCCTGCAGTGAATGGTAGCCCGGGAGCGGCCTGGTATGGTACGGTTGCGTACCACTTGCACACCTCCCACTAAAGGGCAGCCGAACTTGTCGACGCAGGCGAGTTCCCGCCCGGACATCATCATTGCAGATCTGCTAAAATCTATGTGACATCCGTGCCGTTTAAGGAACGGCATCCCGAGGATAGCATCCTCCTTGAGCTGACTGACGATGAACGTCTCTTGGATCGTTTGATCGCGGACTCGTCCCGTCAGCTCAATTATACCATAGAAGGGAAGGCACGACCCGTCGGCTAGGGTGCCGTATTCCCCTTCGTATGCTTCCATCTCGCCCCTGACCCTAGCACTGAGGGTGTCGAAGAGTTGGCGGCTTAAGAGGTTTGTGGTACAGCCCGAATCAATGAGAAAAGTAACAGCTTTGCCTTCCAGTTTACCGGGCAAGAAATAGCTGTTCCCATGGGGCTGCACCTGAACTCTCCCTTCAGGCCTTACTCTCGCAGGGAGTACCTCCCTCGCTTTGGGTCGCGAAGGAGGTCTCTTGGGGCGGTGATGGGTAGGCCTCGGGGGTGCCGAGGCTAGATCCTCAGCTACCTTTGTGTGCTCCCATCCAGATTCTTAGACTTGCAGCCCTGTGAATCTGTTGTGAAGGGGCATAGAAAAGGCAGCCGCGGGGCGAAGCCCCTTGCTGGTCCGTCGTGGCTGTTGCCACTGTTGGTTGCCAGTACGCGGTACCCGTCTGGGTGACCTGCGTTTCTTCTTCCCTAGAGGTTTCATCGTCGGCCCGCGGAAGGTGGGAACATCTGCGGGCCGCGGTAGTTTAACCCCTGATTTAGGAAGGGACAATATCGGCGGAAATGTCCTTGATTTCCGCACTCCCAGCAAAAACTGACTGTTTCTCCCTGTGGCGGCGCCGATGGCCGCATGGGCTCAGGGGCGGTACTCACTGGGTTTTGTGGTGTCAGTGTTGCTATCAGCTTGGCTAGCATGTCCGTCAGTTGAGTGACTTTTGATGCCGTCGCCAACTGGGACACGGCAGCCGCGGCGGGGGTTTCCTCCCCTTGTCCCGCGGCCGTGTCTGCGCGGTCTATCTCCACTTGGCGGGAGCTTCCGCGACTTTTATGCATTTGGTTAGCTAGGAGGTAAGCTTCCCCCTCAGTCAGAGCATCTTCAACGGTGGTGACTCCCCTAGCTAGAAACTGGTGGTGGAGACCCAGATCGTCGACAGATGCTATGAAAGCGTCGAGGGTGTACCTCTCGCGGTTGACTGGGGGCAAGTCGCTGTACGCGATCTGTGCCAGCTTCATGACCGCGGCGGCATGCTCCCGCAGCGGGGTGCGGGGATCACGCCGCAACCTCTGTAATCGGGCCCTGGCATCTGTAGCCGAGAGGCCAAAGCGGGCCCGCAGAGAAGCAAAGATATTATCAATGTCTACGCCCAGCCCATAGGGCTTGGCTTTGTCCATCAATGCCATTCTAAGCTTCAGCAGGGCCACCCTAGGGGGCCACTGAGCGACGTCCATTACGTCGCTAAACTCTTGAATAAATTGTTCCACCTCCTCTTCACCCGTGAAGGTGGGCGCCTTTAACCTGTAGCGGTCTTCAGCTAGTTCTCGCGGAACCCTTCGCTCTTCTACTACATGGTTAACAGGCATTGTCTCTACAGCATTGTCTCTACGCTCACCTTCGATTGCCGGTGGTTGAATTTCAGCATTGTCAGTCTCCATCTTGGATGCACTATCCCACCGCTGCCACCACTGTTATAATTTTCAGATTAGGGTTGATATGCTATCCAGAGAGTCTATTTATCTAGTATAGAACTGCACCAGGCTAAGTCGAGTGAACGAGTATATTTTATTCACAACTATACATCATAAAAACACGATACATTATTTCTAACAAGTTACACATCTAATCTATTTCACACTCTAGCTTCGACTGAGTTAGCAGCGGGAAACTACAATTGCTGCTAACTCTCAACTACGCTAATTGGCTATCCATTGTTCCGGGTCAATTACGCGACCCTACATGTTGTGCTGCTGGTAGTTCCACGAACCACCACAGTATTATATCCGGTTAAAAAATAATGACATGTTCAAGATTATAATGAAAATTGTAACTACTCTATTGAGATACCAATATGAAGTGGGTGGCAAAAGTTAGAAAATATTTTTCAGATTTTTGACTTTTTATACTTCCATAAAAAAAACTTACTAGCAGATTTATATTTTTAACTGCAACTACTCCAAAAACACTACTACAAATCATTGCAGTTTTTATCTTTAATGTTCAAATCAAGATCAATAATATTGTGCATGCAAACATATTTCATATTTATTTTTGCTGTTTGCTTGTTATGGCATGTTTTTTTCAGTTATATTGGCAATCACAACTGTTTGTACAGCAACTGGTGCTTGGAATTGGCTCAGGGATGCTAGAACTTTACAGGTTAAATTCTACTCATTTTTACCAGTTGAAAAATTTTCTAGTCTTGATGTAAACACCTTACAAATGTGTATTGAAAATCTATTCACATTGTATATACTGCAAGTGGATTTACATGTTTTTATGCAAGTGGCTTCCCGCACACTTCAATTTATATACTGGCTAAAATCAGGGAATTGCATGGCAATGATTGAAATTGCTGGGTATTGAAAGTTATATAGCTAATCAGCTGTATTTTATTTGTATTTGCTCACTTGTCAACTCATTATAGACTTGTTTCTAAATTTTAGACTACTTTTGTGCAATCGTTGCTGGAGCATTGGCTGTTCACTTTCAGTATTTTAATCTTGCTGCTTCTCTTCCTTGCTGGAATACACAAGAGGGTTTACGCTCCATCCATGTATCCTTTTACATCTGCATAACTTTCGAGGGTGAGATTAGTAATTGCAGGCAGAAAACTGAAAGGTTAAATGTCATTGAGACTTGATGTAAGTTGCTCTAGTCACTAGTGTATAATCCCAATTAAGTATTAATAAAATAGGTAGAATTATAATTTTAGTTAATAAATTCTGCACGGCAGACAACTCCAACATCTTTGATGCAATTACAAATATTTGCTAAATTACGGTGCTTTTTGGTCTCATTTTAAAATGTGTCGGATTACTTTTATTAATCAGTTTTTGTTTGTTTGGTGAAGAATGGAACTGTTTGTGAAATTAAATAGAAAAATTGTATGTTATATAAATAAAAATAATTATTGTGTAAGTTATAAGAAACATGTGAGTAAAAGATTGCTCTACACTCAGGCATACATGTTTGAGCCTTAATGGTGAACATTATTAATTACTTTGTCACCGAAACATTTGACATTAATAATATAATTTGAAATTATTTGCATTCCTGACTGTTCATGTAATAAAACATTTGTTGAGTTTTCACAATAATTATATGGGTATCATTTATAAAAATATCTGTATCAGGATGTGAAGTTTTTATACCATGTCTATACTTTTGGCGAAATAGTAGTAGTGCTGAATAGAATAAGGCTACATCATGTCACCTAACTGTGAAATGAGTCTGCAACTTAGAACTATGGTGGCTGCCATACCAGACCAGTAGGCCATGGCTATGCCACTTCTGGTATCTGCCAATTTAATGCTTTATATACTTATATTCTTCTCTACCGACATCTGGACAGAGTTGGCAAACTTGATTCAGAATGTAACTGTGCAGGCTAAATTAATTCCTTAACTTTAGAATACATAGAATTGCATCAAGATGCAGATTGGTACTTGAAGATTACAATATGGCTTGTGATGATGTAAGTAGTTTTTTGTTTAACTTTTACAGATACAATCTATTTTAGACAAATGCCTTTGTTTATTATTGACACATGTATACTGTTCTTATTGGAGACGCCAACGGTTTTAGTGAACCATTGATTTTTTAGACTGTGATTTTTGCAAAGTATTTAGTCAGTGTACTGTAATTCTCTGAGCAGTTTAAAAGCTACATTTACACAATTATGCAAGTAAATTTATCCATGATAAACAGCATGTTAAAACATTCCCATTAAAAGCACAAATTTTTGAAACAAAATATGTGCAAATGTGCGTTTATTATTTTGAGAGACCGATTTCAACATTGATCTTTATACCCCATTGGAACTATACCCTTGTTGACTGAAATTTATAGCGTTTTAATTATGGTGGCATGTTTAGCACAAATTTTTATTTGAAATAATTAAAGCTTTGTAATTCTTTAGCTCATTTTTGTGCTGTTGCTGCGTGTATTATTGTATTAATATAAAATGAATGCATATGTAATAGCTATTTAATAGAATATCTAGATTCTAGAGAATTCTCAAATAATTTTCAAGTCTTGAAATAAATAGCTGTCCTATACCAGGTCTGAAAGAGTTAAATTGCTGTTTTTTTATTTAATATATACAGTATGTTGATGAAAATTATTAGTTTTACTTAAGTAGCCAGATGCAATAATTTTAATTTATTTTTGTAGACTGGTAAATTAATATTAAAGCCAAGACCTACAACATAGAAAAAGGAAGTATTTAGCAAGTTTATAAATGCTACTGGATTTTGTATATATTGTAAACAGAATATCTAAATTTCATGCCAATGGAGAGTATTTCAACATTTCTACTTTGAAAATACTATTAAAACATTAAAAATGTTATTTATTTACAAATGTGGAACACTTCGGAAAAGTATGTGAATAATGTTCTTGTTAAAATATATTTATGTACAAAATTGACAACTTATTATGAATTATACAAGTAATATTACTGGCTACAGATTCGCATGACTAAAACAATTGAACATTTCAAAAACAGTTGACTAGTATGCCAATATTTTTGAGAACATTTTAGAAAGCCATGAGTAAGGCAATTGGACAGTGATCACTGCCCATAACTTCACTCCTCATAAGACTATCACACATTTTATCTTCCAATCGTTTTGATACGAGAAAGTAGTCTAGTCTCCTGTAATATAATAATAAGAATTAGTTATTTGCTATTCAAAATTTCACTAAGATAAATGGCAAGCTACTCATAACAGTGGTGCAATGATATTGAGTATAAATTATAATACATGAAAACTAACCACACAAACACAATTAAACAGCACTTGGTACAACATTTATATTGATTTACCATCCAACATTCTTTGCCCTTGCATTTCCCATGTAAGTCCAAAAACTATAAGCCTGTTCTTTGTTAGGATAAATATGTCTGTAAGTGTCTATAAAACCTTCCTGGAGCAACTCAGTTAGCCCTTCTCTTTCAGCATCACAGAAGCCTGGTGTCTTGTTTTTGTTGCTCTTCGGATTCTTCAGATCTGAATATGCCAAGGAATCAAGCATTCAACACAAAGTTAAAAGTTACAATAATAACGTAATATAGGTGAACATTGACAAGCAGTATTATAGTAGTTTGGACACATCTTGCAAAAAATATTTAATTGATTGCAGCTGAACACATTTGCACACAACTATTAACTTCAAAGCATTTTTTGGTCGACCTATGTAGGTTTTGATTGCTTTGCAGTAAAATTCAATCATTATTCATACATGATGAAGCAATAGCTGATTTTCATTCTGGGTTAAAAATAGGAAGGTTATTTAAAATCGTGCTGCTAAGAGACAAGGGAAAACTATTAGCCCAAGTATATATAGCCAAACAAAAATCATTTTCAATCAAACATAAAAGTGACTTTGAAGAATAACTTGTTTAAAAGGCTACAACTGGCCCCAAAAAGATAATTCATCAAGTTCAAGAGCAATTGAATGTATGCATTGTTTTAGTTTTTTTTAGAAAAATAATTATCATGTAATTGAAGTGGGAGTTTTCTTATCTTTTCTTCAATAATTGTTTTTTTTGCTCTTTCTCGCCATTTATTCAGCAATGAAATGTCAGCTAATAACCTAAACTTATGGAGGCTAGAACTGCAAAAGTTTTTTTCTCAATATTTACAATCGAAAAAATGCCACTACGTTTAATAAAATAATCCATTACTGACACAAAAAAATAGCAATTTTATTTTTTAGGGAAATGTATTATGTTTTCTATGCCATATCAAGACCATATTGATGTTTTTCTCAAGCTTGAGAAAAAAATGTCACCAATTCCAACTTTTGGGCCACCCTTAAATTTTAACCACACTAACAAATAAGTTATAACGATGTTACTACTACGCAATTAGCACAATTATTTTTGCATATGCTCTCCAAGTGAGCTGTAGTTTGATTGAAACTATGGTCCAACAAAAAGCTACAAAAGCACTTGTTTGCTGGTAATAACTAAAAACTATTCCATTGATAAGGTTTACATATAAAAATGCAAAACAATTTTTAGGTTGGAAAACTACAAGGATTTAAAATTTAAATAACCATGAAGAGCATTTAAAAGACTTCAATTACTTAACACTTTCTTTACATCTTTACAAAATTTAGGATTTTTCGAGCCAACAAAGATGACGTATTTCGAAAAAGTTCTGAAGCAAAGCAATTTTCTATTCATGTATATAAGTTTGTTGAGAACATGAAGTAACATACCTTTCTTAATGAAAGAGAATCTTATAAGCTGGATATAATAAGTTATGTTGCTAGTTGTTATAGTTGGATAGCAAAAGAATTTGTAGCAGCTCAACTATTGATGCTACACTTCATGCTTACAACTGGACAAATCATGTATAGTAATTTTACTCACCTATTTCATTGTGAGCCACATTCAAATCTCCGCACACAATAACTGGCTTTTTGTTATCCAGTTCTTTCAGATACTTTCTAAAATCAACATCCCATTCTTTAGTTCTGTATTCAAGCCGTTTCAACCCTCTCCCAGAGTTGGGCACGTCTAAAATATTGCAAACTTTACAATGCAAGTTTGCAGCCAGTGATAAAATACAAGTGCAGGACTAAAATAATAGCAAAATAAACTAAATAATACAAAATATATTGTAAGCAATATAAGTAAAATTGTTTAGACTTACACACAGTTACCAAGTAGTAGCCTTCATATTCAGCAGTTATCACTCTCCCCTCATCATCATGCTTCTCTACATCTGCAAAAAGTTAGAAGGGAATAACTAGTTCCAAAATACTTTGGTGAAGCCTAGAAACGGAAATTAAGTATTAAAAGTATTGTATTATTCTAATTCAAAAACAAAAAAATTGACAACTTAAATGATAGTCAGAGCCATGAAGTGTTCCTTTTTTAACTAGCTGTAGTTATTGCAAACTACCGAATTTGCCTCACCAGAAGGAAGACAACTCTTAATGTGAACACATGTAAGCACTACCATTTACTTACAACAATGTACGATTTAGTCATTTTCAAACTATATTCACATGACAAACCAAGTTCTTACACATGTAACCATTAACCCCCTGTTAACACAGTGTGGTATATTTAGGAGTGTTGACTTTAGAGCATGAAAAATCATTATGCCGCGATTGGTACCGCGAGTTTATATAAGTTATAAAGGAAAAATTTTTGTTATTTTTTTGTGTACATTATTTTAGTTTTGTTTATTGGTAAAGTTTTTAAACACATTTTAAATGCACATAAAATTAAAAGAATAATTAAAACTCAATCATGCACGTAAATACTAAAGTCAACACTCCTAATATATACCACTCTGTGTTCACATATTGCCGTACGGTGCGCCGTAACAGCACAAACAAAATGGCGCCGTTGTTACGTTTTGTCAACAGGCGTTCACACACTGACGTAAAAGTACAACGCATAATGTTGAGCTGTGACCAATCATAATAAGGCTAATTCTTGTCTGCGGTGACCTGTTTGCCTTAGGATGTTATTCACAAACTATTCGCGACATTATTTCCAAAAGACGTTATATAAATGCTATTGACTAAATAAAAGCAATTAAAAGGAAATACTCTCTTTTTTAAATATATGTGTCCTTAAAATATTTGTGCAAACTAATTTGAATAATAAATATTTTAGCCGTCCAAATAATTTCTAAGTTTTTGGTTTTCGTGCTTTTGTGATTAAGGAAAGCTAGATTTTTAAGCTGAGTTTAATTTAAACAAGCCGGATGACGATTTTTTAATCCTTCAAAACTTTTGAATTGGTTAAATTTAATCAACAATAAGCAATTAAACTAGCAAAATTGTTCTTTAAATTTTAGTACCAGATCAACTCTACCCAATAGGAGCTCGCCGTGGTTTTTTGAATCAAGCACTGCTTGATCAACCCCGCAGCGTAGACCGGGGTACGATTCAGCCCGATGTTATGAAAGATGGCGGACATTTGCTGTTACGGCGCACGGTAGGCAATGTGTGAACAGGGGGTCAATGTACTCAAATTCTAAGTTGTTACTATGAACTTTCAACTAACCTCTGACCACATGAAGTTGGCCATAAAACCTGGTGGTTTACTGAGCCTCCCATTAATAAAAAGCACCCTTATTGATCCATTGCAATTACATTCATGTTTATCAACGATACTTACCTATGCCATCCTTGATGCTGATTGGTGGATCCTTGTAGATAATACCTACTCCGCTATAACCAGCTTTATCGCCAGCAAGAAAATGAGTTGAGAATCCAGCTTTCTTGAAATCATCAACTGGAATGTCTTTGTCCGAACATTTTGTCTCTTGGATGCAGAAAACATCAGCAGATTCTTTCTTAATGTAATCCAAGCCTCCTTTCTGATGATAAAACACATGGAAGAAGGAATGCTTAGCAAAAGTAAATTTGAAAGTTGGTGACAGAATCAAAGCTTGCTAAATAGAATATATACTTTATTAAGTATGGAGATGACACACATTGGATTCAGAATTGGAATCAGAATGACATACTGAGTTTTAGAACGTAATGTAAACATTTATGTTTTTACAGACTGTTTTCCAATACACACACACGCGTGCGTGCGCACGAACACACACACATATGTAATGTATATAACTTTGCAGAAATTGTGAGCATAAGCTATGAAAATAGTCAACAGATTGAGCCTTTCTTAACAGTATGAATACATAACAATTTGAAAATGGTAAGTTGGGATATTGAGTAAATATGGATTGTGCAATATGCTGTGACACAATTTTTCAATTAGTTCATATAATAACAGAGTTACATTTACATAGTAGAGGCAAACCTTACTTTTAGAAATGCTCGAAATCCATTAACATTCATAGAAATAAACTTTCTATTCCAGGTGTTTCCTGTTTTAGTTGAGGCACTGGAAGGAAAATCCATCTCCTCCAATGAAATAGGAGGTTTAGCTTTGGACATCTCATCTGCCTCTGTTTTCTGTTTCTCAGAAGGACTCATGGCTTCTGCTTCAGTTTTCTGTTTCTTAGAAGAACTCATGGCATCTGCCTCAGTTTTCCGTTTCTTAGAAGGACTGGTAGCATCTGCGTCAGTTTTCCGTTTCTTAGAAGGACTGGTAGCATCTGCCTCAGTTTCCTGTTTCTTAGAAGGACTTGTAGCATCTGCCTTAGTTTCCTGTTTCTTAGCAGGACTCGTAGCATTTGCCTCAGTTTCATGTTTCTTAGAAAGACTTGTAGCATCTGCCTCAGTTTCCTGTTTCTTAGAAGAACTTGTAGCATCTGCACCAGTTTTCTGTTTCTTAGAAGGACTCGTAGCTTTTGCCTCAGTCTAATAGACCATGTAAATTTGGTACATTTAGTACCTTGTACTAATTCTAGAATACTCACCACTATAACTTATATAGACTTCTGCAAGTTCAAATGCAAAATGCATACTTCTAGAAAATAGCTGTGCAACTTTTATTACATGCATTTTTTTATTTCATATCTTAAATTTATGAATCATAAATTCATTTTTCAAAATGTTTAAATTTAGTGCTTAAAAAATGCATTTAAAAATGTATTTCTGCACAAATACCCTAGAGCAGTTTGACCACAATTCCAGCTGTTTTGGCAAAATACATTTAATGGTTCTTTTTTATTACCATAGTGGTGAATGTTTTTGGCAGTTGGGTAGACTTGAACCCCAGCAGCTTTTACGCAATTCTGATTGGCAGGATTTTACACGTTCAGTTGATGTTTGTATCTGATTGGCCTAATAATGCATTTGCATTTGAAAATGTAGAGTTTCATATAAGTTATAATGGTGATATTTTAGAGTTCGTACACACTTCTTTTCGATTGAGTTTTATAGTCTGATCATGCTGTAGTCATCTACAACACTTCAGTGTATGGAGAAATTATTAGTATTACGAAATCTGTCTTGGCTTACTTTGCTATGCCAGTTTTCTGATTTAGTTTGTAAGCACCTATGTAGACAGTTATAACTTAGGGTGATTTCATCAAAGGTAGACATTACTTGGGCCTTGGAACATCAAATCAATCAGTGCTGTTACTTGGTTGTATTGTAAAGCAGTAGTGAGAGCATAGCACACAAGCACAGACACTGAGCTGCAATGACATTGGCTAGACCAAACTTATCAGTTCTATTATAATATCTTATGTAAGGCACGTAAAAACACTGGGCTAGTTTCTGTTAGTATGTAGAGTAGTAGCACAGTTACAGCAGTCACACCACCTCTCTCTATCCTGTTTACCAAGCACAGAGATTGCAATAATGATAATAATTTCATGATTTAGTTTTAAATCAATGCATACTACTAAATACATTCTCATAATCTGGTTATTTAGCGTGCTTCAGTTTACTTTATTGTAATTATTTAAAAAATTGTTTTACCTAGCATTTTGCCAACAGTTGTTAACAACAGACAACGCATGTAAACTTTTATCTATATGCGTGTGTCCGTGCGAGCTCCCTTTTGGCTCTCTTTGTTGAGATCTATATATTATAAATCAAGACCATTTACATTTGTATATTATCTTCAGATCATATTTGACCTAGTCTTGTATTGACAATTAATTTATTAAAATGAGGCTTGACATAAAAATAAATTATTTCAAAACAAGTGAAATATTTAATGTACATAAACAAAATATGCATATATTTATATTAAATCAGTGGCAGTTACACAAAACCTCAGTCCAAAATGAAGGCTTTATGTTTACATCATTGTCAAAGAAAGACCTACTCTTAGTATTTTTATTTTCACTGCATATTTGCTGCAGCTAAAGGCTTTGTTTTTAATTCTGAAAAACAGGTCTGCTTTTTCGAAGGTTCCTCATTTTGATTATGCTGCAGCCAAAATGCTGGACTCAGATAATCGATAGAAAATCTGGACAGTTTGATGAACATGGTTTCCGTGAATCTCAAGTCATGTGTTATGCGTTGAGTAACACTTCCTCTTACAGTAAATACAAAAAAGTCACAATATTCAGCTTTAGTTATTTTAAGCTGACCTTGTACTTGGCCATAATATTGGTGTTTCTATTTGAGAATAGACTTTGTGCCATCAAAAAAAATTTTCAGAAAGGAAACTGTGTTGAATGATGGGAAATCATCTAAAGCCAGACACTTAATTTCTAGAATGCCTTACCCGTGACACTCACAGCTCACTATCATATCAGGGGAAGCACCTGAAAACCCAAATTTTGTGAACAAAAACGGTCCACAGTCCCTAAGAGTTAGTTTCTTGCGATGAGGGCTGTTTGAATCCAAGTATGTCTGTTTTGCTTTAGCTTCCATTGAGCGGCCGTGCTGAATGGAAGGTACAGAGCTTATGTCTCCTGGGCTTATTAATGAGCTTACCAATTTGCTCATGTCAGTACGTGCGTCATTAACTTGAGATTCCATTTGTGTCTTCACACGATAGAAATTAGAAGCAGTAACTCGCCATATCTGAGCAATCTCCAGAGAGGGCTGTCACTCTACGTCACTTTTGCTGCTTCTATTTCCCACACTTGATTTCTTGTTATGGACATGGTTCTGACCAATTTAGAGAAATGCTCTGGACTATCTGCGCTCTCTGCCAGGATTGACATGACCAGATTTTTTAAATGGTTCAACATCTATAAGAAAACTCCTCAATTTATATGTATGCTTGATGTACATACATAACACAAAATGTTTGTTACGTATATCAAACATATGCAGTACTACAGAAAATAGAACATTTTGATGGTCATTACTCTCAGACATAGTACTCCATATGTGTTGTACCTTTTGATAATCTGGTTTCTTGAACTTTTGCCATTTTTCAAGGCTTGGCTTTTTACCATATTTTTCAACTTTTACTTACTCAAAGTCAACAATATTGGCTACATTAATTACTGGCTTTAGCACAAAACTGTGTTCACAACTTATATTCCAAAAGATCTGTGGTATATTTCTTAACTTTGTTCTGGTAGGAATCTAATCCAATACCGAATATTTTGCTTGGAATTTTACAGATCGGCATGAGAATCTGCGCAGTTAAAAACTGCCATAATGGAGAATACAAACTTCAAAAGTTTCGAAAGAGCAATCCTGGACAATTAGATCTTTTTACTCTTTATATGTTGCCACAAAAAATGAGCAACAGAGTCACGATTGGTGTGTTTTAATAAATCGGAAAGATGAATTAGGAAATTTATGGACTCTAAAACAATCCAGAGTTTGCTCCCTACATTTTAAGGACGGTCAGCCAACTGAGCGAAATCCAAACCCAACCCTTCACTTGGGATACAAATGCACCAAAACTTATAGTTCAAAAGGCACAAAAACAGTGGTTTTGACAGAACATCTGGAAAAAAAAGAACAGAAAATATGTTCAACAAATGTAAAGCAACAGAATTCATCTTACAGCTATTCTTGTAGTCTAACTTCATTAAAGGTAATTGAGCAAGAAGAAACTTTGCCAGCTAATGCAAAAGAGTCCTAGGCGTTTAAATATTGGACCACTCGATGCAGATGAATGTGACAGAGCAAAAAACTGCTGTTTTACAGATTTAAAATAAAATAGTAGTGGGTACACAAGCATATAATTTATGGTTATACTGCAGGCTAATGCATTTGTAATGTGCATGTTGAACAATTTTTTAAATAATTACATTAAAGTAAACTGAAGCACGCAAAGTAACCAGACTATGAGAATGTATTTAGTAGTATGCATTGATTTAAAACTATATCACTTAACAACTAAGTCGGAAAACTAGCATAGCAAAGTAAGCCAAAACAGATTTCGTAATACTAATAATTTCTCCATACACTGAAGTGTTGTAGATGACTACAGCATGATCAGACTATAAAATTCAACCGAAAAAGGGTGTGTACCGACTCTAAAATATCACCATTATAATTTTTATAAAACTCTACATTTTCAAATGCAAATGCATTATTAGACCAATCAGATACAAACATCAACTGATCATGTAAAATCCTGCCAATCAGATTGCGTATAAGCAGCTGGAGTTCAAGTCTACCCAACTGCCAAAAACATTCTCCACTATGTCAACAAAAAAACCCTTAAATGTGTTTTGCCAAAACAGCTGGGGTTGTGGTCAAACTGCTCTAGGGTATTTGTGCAGGAATACATTTTTAAGCACTTAATTTAAACATTTTGAAAAATGAACTCATGATTTATAAGTTTAAGATATGAAATAAAATAGTGCATTAAATAAAAGTTTCACAGCTATTTTCTAGAGGTATGCATTTTGCATTTGAACATGCAGAAGTTTATAAAAGTTATAGTGGTGAGTATTCTAGAAATAGTCCAAGGTAGTAAATTTACTAAATTTATATGGTCTATTGAGTAACCATATTACTTCAGTGCAACATGAGAAATATTTATAAAATATAAACACATTATTTGCTTCAATGCATATATATATATATATATATATATATATATATATATATATATATATATATATATATATATATATATATATATATATATATATATATATGCATGTATATATGCATGTATGTATATTTGATATTGAAAAAAGGAAAAATTATGCAATAATAAATGTCGAGTTTGATAAAAATGGATTTTATTTCATCATTTACTACTTACCTTGGACTTTCGTTTAGCCATAATTATTTCTAAGCACCAACAGTGAAAGAAAATCAAAGTATTTCTTAGTATGATAATTCTGGCAAGAATTTAAGTTCTACAAAAGATTATGTGTAATCATTATATTCAGAGCCTATCGAAACTTCATCAGCGAGCAATCAAAAAATTTCAAACTTCAAATCCCAAGTTTCCGTAGGCTCTAAATTCTGTGGTATCTAACAGTAATTATCTAATAGTAATTATTGCTAACTTTCATTGCATGCTACATGTAACTTCTGCAACACATAGCCTAATCACAGAGGTGGTTTGAACATTTAAACTTGAGCAATCCCAAATTAATTCAAGACATGTTTTCACAACATTTCTTATAAAACAAAATTGCTTGAACATACAACTTTCAAACAGTCTGTAGATAACAGCTAAGGTATATACTCGCAGATGAACATATTCTAATACTGGGTATTAAACCCTACAGTAGTACAAACTTTATAGTTGCAGTAAACATGAACCTAAACTAATGAACAATATTAATATAGTGATATAGGTCAATTGAAGTGATCAATCGGAAAGTGGACTAAAGACTCAACCATTATGAAGCAAAGTGTAGTTGAACTTGTTGAAACATTTCGCAGCTCAAGTCTAAAAGCGGAACAAAGACAGGAGACTTTGCAAAACATGCCAAGTACTGAATTACTGTAATACTAACTGCTAGGTGATCTCCGAATTGCTTGATGTAATGAGCAAATATAACTAAAACTGGGTACCAGCTGGTTTGAGTACTCGTACTAGTGAGCTTGAGCACTTGCAATCCCATTATTCAAATTGCCTTTCGAAATTTAAAAGCATTAAACATCGTAGGCATCCAGGTTATTTTGATAAAATCAATTACTGTTAATTAAAAGATCATACTTTTTTAGTTGCATTCACAAAATATATACAAAAAATCTCAACTCAATATACCAGAAAAAATGAATTAAAATATATGTGTTAATAGCACTGAGATTGACGTGACCGTGGCACATGAAAAATCTGAAAGAAGAGTTGTCTTCTATTTTTCTATATTAATATATAGAGCTTGTCGTGAAAATGAAGATTTTTTTAAAAAAATATTGTGATCCTCTGGTAACTTCCTGAATTTAGAAAATTAACTCATATATTTCTTTTCATGTGGACAACAGCTCACTTTTTTTTAAATTTATTTTGAAGCTCTTTTCGTAAAAAATAATCAAAAGTAAAAAATCCAAAATTTTTACAAATTGGTTCGGGGCTTGACGTGAAAGGCATTTGGACGAAGATGTCAAGGTCACCATTAATAAATTTATTTTATCACAATTCACAATACTGCACAGAAAGTTAATGAAGTGGGCTGAAAATTAGGTTGCTAGCATATTCATATTGATATGCATTATATTGATTGTTACAGTATTATTTTTTAAATGTGTTTTGTTATCAGTTATGTTTAACTTCTTTATAGAGCTGCTGTTAGACTAAGAGTAAGACATAATATTAGCAACAATGAATGATTCAATGATAATATTAATAATTAATATCACTTTAATATTAAATTAAAATTATTATTAAATTGAAATTCACGGTGACGTATTACTATCACTATGAGTATGAGTATCGTGCAAATTAATTATGAGTATGAGTATCACTATGACATTAACTCAATCAGTGATTGACTATTACTATGAATATGACTGTGCATAACTCAATGAGAATATCAATATGAATATGGCTTCTAATTCTTGTAACTTTTGACTATCACTATGATGATGCTGATAGTGATAATCACTGCCAGCCCAAGTATCATACTCATAGTGATACTATTACTATTGTCTTTTAGTATTAATAACTAGTATTACTATTAGTACAACTACTAGTACTGTACTAGTATTACTCATAGTTCTGATAATGATGGAGATAATAGTTTTAAAAGTTCTACTTCTACTTTTATAGTAACTGTGAACTAGATTGTATATGTTGAACTCTACTCATTTTTTACTACTAATGCTAATACTAATAGTAATAGTAATACTAATAATAGTTATAGTTGTTATAATGATAGTAATACTAATAGTAATAATAACTATTTCAATTTGATAATTTATGTTTTACAACAGCATTATCGCTTATCAATTACATTGGTTCATAATATGATTATTTTAATTTTGCTTTGTGTGTTTTTTCATGTTGTAAATTTAAGTTCGTATGGTTATTTAATGAACTAGAGAACTAGCCAAATGTTATGTACCGATTGCAATAATTTACTATAAACTCAGTGAAATTTAAAACCTAATTGATATTACTATGACATTGATTGTACAGAGGTAGCTAAAATATACATTAAATTACCAATAATTTTAACTCGCCAATACACTATGAGTAGAACAGTCAAATGCAATGATAGAAAATTAATTAGTCATAGCAGCCCGTTGCTTGAGGAACATTGAGCTACAGGTCTAAAATGATTTAGTTTTGTGATCCCTTATATAACAAAATAATTTTTTTTAAACTGGTTTAATACTTTTATTATAAACACGCTTATCAAAGTAACATGTTTTTGATGTATATTCTATTAAAAAAGCAATCACATCAGGTTTTCAATTTGTATGTTGTACAAAGTTTATTATGATGACAAGTTACTAAATTATATGGTTCAGCTTTGTAAAGTAAAGCTGATAAAATAAATACAATTATGTAATTGTTTTACTGCTATATATTAAATTTAAATGAGTTGAATAATATCCTAGTGCATTGAATTAGATATTTTTTTTAGCTTTGGTACACCTGTTTGTTATAGGCTAACATTCCACCAATAGAAGAATGGTGCAAGTAGAAGAAAGTTCAGGTGCAGAAAGCTAAGGAGCAGTCAGAATGCTGCCAGAGTTGTGAAGAGGCACTTGAAAAAGCTGAATTTCAATAATGACATGAGATTCGTAACAGATCACCCTGGTGTAATTGAACTGACATGGCCAGCAGAGTTCTCGAAGTCACATACAACAGCTATTTACATCATCATGGTTAGCTTAAATGTAATTCCTATATCAGTCTCTAATATATAGTTTGATATCTGCTGTAAATTCGCTTAAGGAGCATACACATAACCAAAACTGAGTTACACTATAGTATTTGTTCTTGAATATATTTACCAAGATAAGTAGATTTGCTAATTCATTAACAGTAAAATTATAATGATACAACAATTTTTCTTTTAGATGATTCAATCAATAACATAAGACACTACAACATGGTTTTGCAGTTATAGAGTATTAATTTTCTGGCTCTTTCCAAATCTTCATAGAAGGCAAAGAAAACCACCGTCAGCTTGCCTTTATAACTGAGTGCACGCGTCTTCCACCTACAGATGATGATTAACATTTTGCTGGTGTGGAACTTTCTAATTTTGTTTACAATGAAGATAGATTATAGGACATTATTCTTTATGTAAAGATTGTCAAGTTTTGTTATAATTAAGAACAGTTTTAGTTTCAATAAATCGGTTCAACATTATGGACATCATTGCACAAGCATTTTAATCTTTACTATCTACAAAGTTATCTGATGGACTACTTGAAAATACAAAACTATGCTCCAGATACACAATGAACTGACCAGCAAAGTTAAAATGAGTTGGAGATGTAGAACATAATATCTTGTTCAAGGCTTTTCCCTGCTGTTGGAACCTTCTACTTCAGAACACTGAATTGAACAAACATATGTAGATGTATGAAACTTTGCAAACAATAATAATGTGAAATTAGTTGCTAAGTATTACATTGCTAATAAATACAGCATTGTGTAATGTTTTATTTAATTTTTTTTGAGCCATTTGATCTATAGGCCTGCATAGTATTTACTATATTATAACTAATAAATTGCAGACACATTATGTCAGACCAGTTTCCATTTAAATAGAATCGTGTAGGCTATCAAATTTGTAGAAGTAAAAAACCGAATTCTTATTGAGTAAAATACTTGCCTTTTTTTTCATGATGCCTCTACTGCTAAAAAGAGAAGTTTTTATCAATACAGCTCCATCAATCTGTATCCTGATGAAGCTAGTAGTTTAGGAACATTTGTGGGGGGGGGGGAGTGTAGGCTGAGCTGCAGTATAGGAAGAACCCCAACATATGTAATCTATTCAGCACATTATATGTATATTTATTCAAAAAAGGATTTAGAAAATGCTTTATGAAGAGATGAACAAAGTAAAAATTAATGCTGGTGAAAGTAATATTATTACACCCATTAGAATTACTAGCAGCTATAGCATTAAAATTATGTATTTTCATAAAAATGTGTCTAATTTATGCTACAAAGTTATTACTGCCAAAGGTTACAAAATTTACCAGTCACATTCATGCAGCTGGCGGAGAATAACTAACTTTCACTTGCAATAAATATTATATAATATATTGATAATTATTGGAATCATAATTATATTTATTGTTATGATCATTATGATTATAATTATTTAATATTATCTTTATGTTTGTATTTAAAGTTGTTCCTTAAATTAAAAGTTGTTTAAGTTTTATAAATTTATTATAATTATATTTCTGTATAAGTATTAGTATAATTAAATTATTATAATTTATATTTTATTATTTATATTTATTTCACTTTTTATTTCAAGACCAGCAGTTCAAATTGAAATTAATACTTGTGTCGTTTGCTTTATATTATAACTTACAAGTATAACTATCAACATAATAATATTACATTTGCTATTAGTATTACTATGAATATAAATATTTATATTAATATAGCTATCGGTATAACTTATAGTTATAGTTATACTTATAGTTATAACTAATATTATAACTATAAGTATAAGTTAAAGTATTAGTTTCGAAACTGATCCTGCTCCGTAACATTAACATACTGATACTGTCATATGATTATCATTATGACTAATAATAGTATTAATAAATATAACCATTGAATATTATTAATAATAGTTCACCAATAGGCGATAGTCATAGACTTAGAGTGAGAGTCAATGTCATAGAAATAGAGTTAGACTAGTGACACTCATACTGATACTGTGATTCACTGATTTAGTTACAAATTTCAAAACTTGGTTTTACGTAGACAACTACTAACCTATAATTCATCACAAAACGGTTGAAAATCATCATTTACTGCATATTTAAGAGTAATTTTCTGGTAGTGTGGTCGACATGATAATTGAAATTAAAATAGGGAAAATAATTATTTTGTGATTTACAGCAAGTTACAAACTAGCGAAATGGAATAGTCCATTTGAAAACAGTTAAATTAGTTACCTTTCTTGATGTTGCGTAGCTAACGTTAGTTATTAGTAGCCGCCCGAAGAGTAACATTCATGTGATTTGAGCTACGAATAACGAGAATCTGTGACAAACCCGCTTCTTAATAACTTTACGCGATATAAACTCACGCTACAATTGGGCTATTTTGCCATCCCCACGTCACGGAGGGCACGCTCGCGGGCAAGTCTGGGCAAGTCTAAGACACCTAATATGACCACTTTTACTTACATTTTTGTAGTGTTTTCGTATAAGAAATTGGGTAAAATGCTGCTAAAACAGTTGAAAAGCATGCAAACTTTTGCTCAAATGTAATAAATAACCTGGAAGCTTACCGCCTTTAAGTGATTAACTTTGAACATCTCGAAACCATTGAAAGGAGCAATACATTCACATATATTTATACTAATAATTACATTCAGTTTTACATCTTAATAATTATAAACTATGACTATGAGACTCAAAGTTGACATGGAATTTGACAAAAGATTTCCAACTTGAACTTAAAGTTAATTTAAAATAAAAATTGACTCGAGTCAGAAAAAATAAAAATCAGCTACAACAAGATCTAAATACCGTGGAGAAATGGTCCCATACCTGGCAGATGTGTTTTAATGCAGCCAAATGCTCAGTTATATCAGTTGGTGAAAAAAATTCTGATATAATATATACTTTAAATAATACTAGATTAAGTAACGTAGAATCACATCCATATTTAGGTATTGAATTAAGTTATGATATGAAGTGGACCAATCATATAAATAAAATAATAACCAATGCCTATAAAAACCTGGGAATGATAAAAAGAGTACTAAAATCTAGAGACACAAAAACTAAGCTTGTTGCATATTACAGTTTATTGAGGTCAACGTTGGAATATGGTTGTCAGGTTTGGGATCCTGTTTTAAAAACAGATATTAAAATTATTGAAAAAGTTCAAAATAAAGCATTGCATTTTATTTTTTCTATAAAATCACAAGTAAGCTACAGCAATCTGCGAGAAGCCACAGGAATTAAATCCATGAAAGACCGTCGAAAAGAATTGCGGCAAAAACTATTTTTCAAATGTATAGAAAATGATTGAATAAATCAAGGATATGTCGCTCCACAACCTCCAATTAATACCAGACAACACTCAAAGTTTTTCTTGCCTGCAATATCTTCAAAAGTATATTTTCCCTCTTTTTATCCTCGAACTACTAGAGAGTTGAGAGATGGAATTTAGACTAGAGTGTTGGTTCTTAAATTTTTGTATTTACATTTTACTTTAAACCTATAACTAAAGAAAAAGAAAATAAAATAAATGAATGATCTAATATAAAAAAAGAGTATATATGTATTATATGCATATATTATGTATATGCATATATCGAGTTCCCATGCATTCACCTTTCAGGGGTTCTTAGTGGGAAACTCCCCCAAACTGAAATGAGTAAACTAAAACTTAGGTCCTCGGCTGACTAAATTTAGTCTTGAATATTTTTGCTCTCTAGTCTTTAAAGTTTAACATCAACAATAACATACTGATGACTGAGTTTGTTAGGTGCCTTTAAGTTTAACTATACTGTCTAACTCTATAGTGATAGACTGATACTCATACTGCTAATGTACGAATACACATAACTTTCGACAATCACAATGCTAAATTAAAATTGAATATTGTTTGAGTTGAACTACCACTGACCACTGGCACTACGCCCACTACCAATACCATTTTCAGGTTTTGTGTAGAAGGATACCCAATCTCATAGTCATACTCATACTGATTTGAAAATTTAAAATTAAATAGTTTTACTTTTACTTTTAGATTAACAAAAACTAAAACTAAAAGCCAAAGGCTAAACTAAAAGCAAAAGAGGAGCTACAAATAAAATAGGAGTTAGTGACCACTTTAACCGCTATTAGTATTATTCTATTACTAATAGTAATAGTAATACTAATTACTATTACTATTAGTATTAGAACTCCATTTATATTTCAATGTGAGTGACTATGCGCAAACTCACGCTGGTGCAAACCTTACTTGCACGTGCTGAAAGCCTAGATCTGTGGAAACTGTGATAGCGGGAATGGTTTTATAAGCAGCTCCGAGTTGGCGGTGAATGAGTGCAGTAATTAGAAATTACGAGTTGAAGATATAAATCCAAACGTCAGACTCTAAACTACCGCACTCATTCACCACCAACTCGAAGCTGCTTATAGAACCATTCGATTAGCAGCAAAAGTTGAAGCCTTAAAATCTGAACATGATATAATTATAATGAAGAAGAGCTAGCTAAAATGCAAATTGAAGGTGGGCGCACCGTTACGATTTTTATTTAAGCTCTAACCTTTTGTCTAAATCGAAATATTAACAACCCATTTCAGCGGTTTATTTGACACTGAAATAATAAATGAAGTGTGATATCGAGACACGCAGCCCCAATAAAAGTTCAAACTTGGTTGGATTGGTCGTTTACTTTAGGCTTCAACTAGCGACTTTTATTTTGCCCCAATTAGAGTTTCAGCATTTCCGGGTAAATCCGTTTTGTGACTTCCCCGAGACAGTCAAAAGCCAGAACATTGCAAACAGTCAAGAAGTAACAGTCACAATCTATAATACTGTGTAGCATAAAGAAAGAATAATAGGTTATCTAGACTACTCTAATAAGAAAAATGAAATAATGGTTTTTTGTACATTTAATCCGATTATACATACGATAGATGAAAGTTTGACTAACACCTAACTTAAACTTAAACACTAAACAGCACTTGATTTTCTGAGACTACAGTTGTTCATTATAATTATATTTATTGGTAGTATTGTTGTTACTGAATTAGCATTAGCCAAGAGCGTTTGCTATTAGACCTAGTATTATAATTATATTTACTATAGGTGATTAAGTCTATAACTATTAGAATTAGTTTTACTGTATTATTAATATCACAATTAGTAACAGTGAAACTAGTAAGAGGTACAGCAAAACTAATTTACTGAGTTACTCTTACTCTTAGTCTTATTCTTAGTTCTAACCAGCTACTAACAGTAACTTTGAGTAACTGAGTAACACTTACTGTTAGTCAGTTACACATACTATTAGTCAGCTAGTAGTACTATTACATTTATGATTCACTTAGTTTTACTATTACTATTAGCATTACTATTTACTATTTAGTGTTACTGTTGGTGATATCCACTTTACACTACAGTTACTCTTAGACGTTAGACTTAGTTATACAAGCCCAATCACAATCACTGGTCAGTGGCTGTGATTGTGTCATTTATCAAGAGTAAGTGTGGCAGGGTTACTCTCTTCAGCTTTTAAATTTAATCATACTGATACACTTACAGTGATACTAATACTTTGAATATGCTAACATAAGTTGTTAGTTTTAATGAAAGTATAACATAAACTCAAACTATAAAATTAAAGTATAAATATTGTCATTAACTACCAGAGTATCAGTAACCATTGTAAAGATCATAAACTAGAATTAACTAGCCTACTTTTGCTTTGTGTTTCGGCATAAATTTGAATAAGTAAAAATAAGAAATTTTAATTGTTAAATTAAATATAAAATAATAACTTGTTAGTATAAATTAAGATTACAACAAGACGATTTTTGTTAGCCTATCAGTTATTAATTACTATTATATAAAATGTTCATAGTGATGGGAAATGTCATAAATGGGTTAAGTAAAAAGCCAGGTCAGATTGACTGTAAAATACTAAGTTGAAGCCATAGCAAGCCAGGTTAGGTCAATAACTAACCAAGTCAAGTCATAGACTAAAAAAGTGACCAGGCTCTAAATAGAGTTGTGTTAAGACTTGGGTTGACCCAAGTCAATTATTAGTAGGATATTTACAAGTTAATTATAGTTGACTTGCATGTGTCTCATCAGGTCATCACGAATACATATGATGTTTATTTAAAGCATTACATAAAAATTAGTGGGTAGTTACATGCATATATTATGAAATAATCAGCGTTTTAGTTTTTGGTATTGACGCCATATAGCTATTTAGAAATGGGTGTTTATTTATATTTTATTAGTAATAAAAAGTGACTGAAGATTTTAGGGTGGCACAAATGGTGAAGAACTTGATTCTCAATGAGGATCTTGTGAATTAGAAAATTAGAATAGCATATTTTAACAAAGCCTAATCCAACTTTGATAGTGTTGAAACTGTTTATCTAGCATTCATAATTTATTGCATTACGATATCCTAAACTAATATTGTAATGATCAGCTACTAGTTTTGACATAACATTTACTGCAAGGTACTCCATATAGTTATAATTTAGAAGGTAATATACACATTTGAAAGGGAAAGAACCATGTTTAGACATGCTAAACAAATTACTGGCTTTATTCAATGGCAAAGAATATTTCAATGACTTATGACTTGCACAAAGCCATTAGAGTAAACAGGGAATGAATCTTCCCATGCCTCACATTAGTAGTCAGCAAAAAATTTTCATGGTTCATGTTTATTAATCTTTAACATAATAAGCTATAAAATAAATTTGGCACTCTCTAAAATTTATCTGTTGAACACGCCAAGTTTTATAAGGTCTTTTGATCCCGACCAACTTTAGATAAGCAACTCGATGTGATTTAACACACAAGTCTAGTAATAGCTTAATACGCAATGATTTTATAACTTTTAGATTTATAAGCCTAATAGTATTTTTCATTATTGGTAGAATTTGGGTGAGTCATGGACCATCAAAGCCGCCAGAAGCTGCGAGAAAATTATGTTGAATTGGTACGGAATCTGAATCCTGAAGATGTGACGGATTTTCTCTTTCAAGAGCATGTTCTAAGCGAAGAAGATTGTGAGAATATTCAGTCTGGTGCTACTCGAGCTCAAAGGATGCGAATATTTTTGGGTGTCCTTCCTACAAAAAACCGTGATGGTTTGGCAAAGTTTATAACAGCAATGAAAGAAGCAGGGTACGTGGAGCTTGCAGAATTATTGGAGAAGCCCATGTCACCTGAAGTTGTCTCTATTGAAGAGGGGCAAGAGCACCATGCTAGCAGCTTCCCTTTTGTTGAAGATGAGCGATTGATGTCTCTTAAAGAACGCCTGGAACAGCAATCTATTATTGTGGCTTCAATGCAGGCAGAAATGGAGACGGTGGGTAGCAGTATTTAAAAGGAAGTCCAGTTATTACAATTCAGGAAATCATCTATCATCTCTCGTGAATGATCTCACACTTCTTACATACTCGTACTAATTTTACCTTTATGGCATTACAGTTCATTAAGACTAGTGAATTCTATTATTGCTTATGAATAAATATCTTCCAGTGATTGTTGTTTTAATTATCATATTATTTAGCTTCTTGCTTGTTAGTCTATAAATGATTGTACTTAGTTGATTACCATGGGGAAAATTATATCTGGATTTTTCTCATGGTTCAAAAGTATAATTATCTTGTTAGACATTCAATCTGCTCCTCAATATACCATGATTCTTGGGGCTATGTCAGTGAGGTTGTATCTAAACCCATGTAAGTTATAGCATTAGTCTTATGCCGTCTAATTCAGACTAGGTGGGGGGGGGGGGATGGGTTATTGTTGGAGAAATTTTGAATTGTCATATCATTCTGGTTGTACTCCAGAAGTCCCAACATTGTTGCAAGTCGCTGCTCTCAAATCCGCCACCTCATGATACAGCTATCTTCATTACATTAAATTCAGTCCGGGTAATAAGATTCACTAGCACTGATGACTTTTTCATGCAAAAGTTTTTTTATACCACAATACTATTATTAGTTTGTTATTACCATTATTACTAACTACTATTTCCATTTGTTCATTATTCATTCTGCATGAGTGCCTTTACTTTCAAAACTAAAACTTCCCTACTGCCGTAATAGTTTACTAGACCAGTTAAAGTGTTTTCAAAGAGTTGCTTTTTTAGACTCTACCATAAGTGTGCAATTGTTTTTTAAAAAAGTATATTGTATCTGCAAATCAATCTCTGAGCATAAATTGAAAGCATAAGTAACACAGTTCTGTATTTTTGCTAAGGGAACTTTTTGGCTCTACAACATATTATTAATATTGATTACTATATAATCAAATTATTATCTAATAGCTATATTACAATGAAATAGGCCACAGTTTGTCATATTGTCATAATTAAACTAGCAGAAAATTTAAGAAAATAATAAAAACTGTTGTTGGGAATAACCAAGTTCATGTAATACATTCAATTTCTTTTAAGATTCATTGAATACCAAAATCACAAAAGTTTTATGGTTATTATGTATCAAATATCAGTGGAAACTCTTCTTCACATTATTTTTCTGGAAAATGGCTGGTAGGTGTAACACACTCCAAATATATTGACACCTTTTGAAACCAAGGTAGAAGCTTATCCCCTCATCAAGGAATACAATTTCATGTTTAAAACAAGATGTAAGAGACTTCTGGAAAGGGTATTTTGTATCTGAAACGTTTTTTCTCACTTTTGTTTGTACCGTAAGTTACAAACTGCTACTGTTAAAGGGGAAATATTTGTAATTTTAGCTACAAGAAGAGTTAAAGAGGCAAAGTCAATCTTTTGAAAGTAATGAGAAGTATAAGAGAACTGTGACTGTGTTGAATGAATTGGAAAAAGAAAAGGCTGAAAAACAAAAGGTGTATGATGAGATATATGAGGCTCTACTTAATGATATGAACAAAGAAGATGAAGAGCAAAAGGCCAAACCTTCCTCCAGAACTTCCACAATGCGAACACCTAGTTTCACAGTCACTGGAGGAATTCGCCATTATGCAAAAATAAAATGTGTTCTAGTTGGTGATGGTGGAACTGGAAAAACTAGTATAATTCATTACTTCATTAACAAAACAAGACTGGAAAGTTATGTTCCCACAATATTTGATAACCACTCTGTAGAAATACAACTTGGCAACACAATGGTGACGGTGAATTTCTGGGACACTGCTGGCCAAGATGGTTATGATAAACTCCGCCCCTTATCTTATGCCGATTCTCATGTTGCTCTGTTGGTCTTCAGTGTTACCAGTCAAACTACACTAAACAACGTCTTGGCAAAATGGCATCCAGAATTTAAACACTACTGTCGAAAAGTTCCGTACATACTTGTTGGAAATAAAACTGATCCAATGAATGATCAGAAAGTAAGTTATACTATATTATTACATGTCGCCTGGTATAATATACTTTGAAGCATTCATTTTGCCAGCATATCATTGTGGTCAACATGTCTCCAAATAGAACAGTTCTATTTTTGCATTTTAAGGTGATCATACTTGGTAATGTGTAACTTGTAGAATGATTAATTGATGGTAAGTTCAACATATCATGATCATTGATTTTTGTTATCTATCTACACAATAGATACAATACTATCCCTCAGTTTGTATCAGTCATAAATACAAGATACTAACATAAAGTCCAGCTGCACCACTCACTATGCACATTTCCTGGACGCTGACAGTACGTCAAACCCTTCCTCAGCCTCTGCTGTTATTAAATACTATATTGTTAGCTACTTCCATTAGCCTCTTTCTAGGTTCATTTTCTCATTTATAGCCAAGTACTGTATTTTAAAGCTTTTACTTTTATTTATCTTTCCAGTAGCTCAGAACTGAATGGTAAATATCAATTGTACACCAACGTATATTGTATAGTCGTTGTTGTGTCTGCATAAGTTTGCTACGTCAGCATAGGCTAGTATTTTGTTCTATATTATTGTTGACGCGTGGTGCTCATATATAATCAATAATACAGGTTGAGGGCTCTTGCATGCTACCATGAGCTCCTGCTTGAAAATAAAGTAATCTTAAAATAAATTAGGGGCTGCCCTTTCAAATGGACTATTCATTATAATATTATCATTTTCTGCAGATGCAGATTTTCAGTTTATATAAAGTTCTGTAGAATTCAACTATAGATAAAAGAAAAAAAATAGTTCCCAGGCTATCTTTGAATTTCTCCCTTTGAAATGTTTTGATGCCAGAATTTTATAAAAATAGTTGTTTTTAAATAAGACTGTTTTATTGACCTTTAGATATAATTGTGGTATATAATATACTTATACTCAAGCTACTATTTCTTTATATGAAAAGTTGTGAATAGTAATCAAAATAATCGCTTTGCATTGTTTTAAGAAACTGCAGTTTTCCATTACAATTATATTAGTAGCCCACTGTGTATATTGCATATATTTGAAGACATGTGACTGCACCCTCCTTTATGCTAACTGGTGTATGTAATACTAGTTGAGTTCTTTAAAACCTGTTGTGATTGTCACAAAAAACTCTTTCAGTAGGTCAACAGAGTTCAAGAGTAGATAATCCTTTGTTATGATTAAAATAGTTGAAAATTCTGTTTTTCAAACTTTTACATGAGTGAATTAACTTGTTATTTATAAGGGAAAACTTTCTTTTTTTTCTCCAAGCACAGATGCATTGATAGGTATAACCTTTGTTACACCTACTTCTTGGGCTAACTTGAGAAATGAGCTCAGATTTTAACTTTTTTCTCACTCATGGTCAATAGGATAGGAACAATTTTTTAGACAACTGCTTGAAATATTTATTTTGGAAGATTTTTTTGTATTCGGGAAGGCCATTACTGTATTTAGTAATAGGTAAATTGAAGTTATATTATGCTTTCATAATGTTGTTAATGACTGCAGTTTGATTTAATCCATGTTTTATATTATTTTTAAGAGAATCAAACCTCGTAATTTTTGCCGATAATTGAAAAAATATTGTAGAAGTTGTACGAGATTAGACAGGAAGGGGAGAGGTTTGTGGAAGCAAGAGAGGCACATAAAGCAGCAGAACACATGAGGGCCTCGAAAAAGACAGCCTTCCTATGCTCTGCCCACACTGGAGAAGGCATTCACAAGCTTTTAGAGTCTGTTGCAGAAGTTGGGTTGAAGAGAATGCTCAGAGTTCGGAGAAGAAAGGATCCGTGTTTATGTATGTGAACAGCTGTTTCAAATTGTCTTTCCAGTTTGAAAGAAATAGGTTCAGGATTGCTTTTACAAGTGTTAGATACAATACAATAAAAAAGGATAAAGCACTGCTGGGTTTCAAATGTAGTGGTTAGCTAACATTTAGGCAACATTTAAAACACTGGTGTAGTTAAATCACGTATTATAGGTAATATTTATATCTACTTTTCCATTTGTGTTTGGACACAATCTAGCCCAAGTATCAACAGGAAAGTTGCAAAATTATGTGATGATTTCATTTATTTTCAATTTTTATAATATCCTCATTCTATTGTTTCTACACAATTTTATAGGCACAGCTGGTATCTTAATACTCATAATTAATAGGTTTATCTTTGTGTATTGGTCAGCAATTTGATTTTATTATATTTGTTCTTATCAAGTTTTTATAAAATTTTACTAATGATTAAATGAGAGTCAATTAGCTTCTATCAGTTCACAGCAATTTTGAGGCAAATATATGTGCTAAATGTTTGTGCCCACTATTTTGTACTTTATATTGAATATTACATTTTTACAATGACATTTCTCGCAGTATTACTACAATCTATTTTAACAACTGGCTTTTTTAGATCCAGTTTATTAAAAAGCAACGTCAAGTCAATGTTATTAAGTTGAAATACTAGAATTTTTGAGGTATAAATTTATTTAGGTCAAACATTAGAATAGAACAAAAATGTTGCCTTCAGTCCAACATTGAAATATATTAATTCACAAATTTAATGAATGTAATAGGTTGATTTTAATTGTTGTGTTTACACATTTCCCAGTGATAGATAATATAATGTATAAAAAGTGTATATTTATAACCAGAAAACTGTTCACTATTATCTAATTACAAATAAGCCAGTTACAGTTGCATGGACTTAATATTAACAAAATAGCAAACTATATCAGGTCCGTAATATGATTAGTGTATAATATAGATGCTAGTGGTGAAATATACACAGGAGTAATAGAAAATTAGAGAGTAAATGAAGTTGCCTTTTCCATTAACTAATATGATGTTGAACCACACAAGAAATTGACCAATAGCATAATAATTCAGTCTTTTCCAGATGTAATGTTACAAATCATAAAACAATGGCAAAATGTTTATACACAAAAATGTTACATACAGCACATATATTACAATTAGGTAGTGACTACCTCGTGTTGTAAAGACAATAGAAAACTTCGAATGCTTCAGAAGGTAGACTTGGAGAGTACAGCCTTATGTAAATGTGGTGAGAGCACTTTGAATTTGACTAGTGTTCGCCTGTGCCATCAGTATGTTTGGGATCGAGCATAACGTGAGCATGATGAGGAATACCGTGTGGCTGAGTAGTATCTCCAGGATGTCGTACCCCATAGGGAAAACTTGGTCCACTACCATTCACACTCCCTACAAAGATTATAGCACAACGGCATCCATTTTACAACAGAAATAATTTGAATGTAATCAATACATGTATATATTTAGGATTTCTATAACTAAAACCCTCACCACTTACAACTACACTCTTTAAAACTTTCATATGCAAATAACTTAAATAATCATCCTACTATGTAGCACTTTGCTCATAAGGGTTTTGCTTCAAGACAATTATTGATTACCATGAGTAGCAGATGTGATTCCATAAACTATGTATTAACTACTGTTCAATTTCAAGCTGAAAATTTGTGTATGACTATAAAATTTATATATAATTTCAGATGTACAATTAGCGGCATTGTTCCCAAGGCACAAAAAACCGTACAGGCCCGAGAATGTTTTAGTAGCTGCAAAGCACCAACTACTCACTCATTAGAAGATATTCTTTATTTACACAGCTTCTCATGCTTTCAGGGATGTGTCCAATGATTGCTCTACGGATTTCTCCAGCAGCCATCTCCCTCATTTCAAAAACAGCTTGGTCACTGTAGAATGCTGAGTGCGGCGTGATGATTAAATTAGGGCAATCCTTCAGTACACCTGCACGAATTGTTCCCATTTAATTTTTGAAAGTTGAATATTTTTTGTAAAACTAAGACAACAGCTTTGTTGGTAAAAACCTGTGATGAACGACAAGCCCACCTGGCTGTTACTTGGTTAAACATCAATAAATCACTTCCAAAAAGATTCTGCTATATTAGTTTACATACACGTATATACACTACATTTCTTAAAAAACAGATCTGAACACAAGGATGTCTAGAATTATTGCTACTCCCAAAACAAGAATTGCTATTGCTTACACATCTATTAAAAATTTTCCCAATTCAATTGCTTCTATCAACAATTGCTGTACTTATAAACAATACTACTGCAACACCAACACTGATGATTATAAATTGATACGAATTATTCTAAAAACTTAACAAACTCCCTTCCTAACAATTTTTGTTCCTTAACTAGCTCAACAACCAATATAATGGCAGGTAAAATCTAACTAAAAAGAATCAATAATTGGCCCAGCACTATAGTTATTTATTTAGGTTGGTTTTTAGCTATCAAAACGGCTTGATTTTAAATCTGAAAGGAGATAACTCTACAGTTGACGCAAACAAGTTTTTTTTGCTGAAGCAATTTCAAATTTTATTTTTGTATTGGGGAGATGCCATTTAGCACTGTAAATGCGCTGTTTACATTTAGCATAAAGTAAACAGTGTGTTTCAGACAGCATTTTATGTTTAAAAGCAAATTCCAATTCAAAAATACCCACTGCACTAGCAAAAAATTTACACATGCATGTCTTACTGTTTTTTCAAGAAAAACACACACTGAACCTCAACTGCAGATTTAAGGTAACTCCCACATAAGCATAAAACTACTTTTTTGAAAATCACTTATAAAAATATAGTACACAACTTACTAGTTGCCGGATTATATGGTTCAGATTCCTGGACATCCAACGCTGCTGCCCTTATACGACCATCATTTAAGGCAGCGGCCAAAGCTACCTCATCCACCAACATACCCCTCGCTGTGTTAATGAGAAAAGCACCTGCAAAAAATATTCAAACATTACAAAGCATTGAACAGGTTGCATTTCTGATATTCAAAGGATGCACATAGATTTTTAAATGGTTTAAAAACCAGCTCGAAGAAGTTACCTGGACGCATCTGCTTGATGGTGAAGTCATTTATAAGCTTATGATTATGTTCATTGAGACTGCAATGGAGACTGATGCAATCACTTTGGAATAGAATGTCTTGTAATGAGTAGACCCTGGTTATGCCTGCATTGGTAAACAGCTTATTTCAGAAGTATGAATCGGACAAACAAAACACAAAAAAGAGCACAGATTCAATAAAAAGATGCACAAAATTTGTTATTATAAACAAACCTTTTTTTATAAGCCTTACGGTAGTAATCTAAGTAACAATATGTAAACCTGTGGCACAATTGTATATAAATTATATTCTTATATATTCTCTTAGTTGTAAACTTATAAAAACAGGACAAAATGTTCTTGATTATACAACTTGTAGGCTTTGCATATGTGCTCACCTAAAGATCTATCTACTCCGTCAGGTAGATATGGGTCATAGAAAATTACATTAAAACCGAACACTTTTGCCCTGACTGCTACGGCAGTCCCTATTCGTCCAAGACCTATAATGCCCAAAGTATCGCCTCTTATTCTTGCAGTGCCAGTGGCAGCCTCTTTTAAAGCCTCAGGCCCATGTATTTTTCTACCATCTTTGGCAGCATTAGCTAGCCAGTATGTTCGCCTGTACAAGTTTAATATAAGACAGATGGTGCTATCGGCTACCTCCTCCACACAGAACCTGCGATTCACAAAATAAAGATTTAGCATTTCAAAATAGGCGGAATTAGAACATTTTTGATGGTAGAAGAAAATGAGTGATGCTCTAAAATATCTGTGGTGAAAAAAGAATATCTGTGCCTATAGGTTGAATGGGCCAATGGCAGTCCTGAAACAATGAAACATTAGCATTGAGTGAAGTCAGCAAATTAAGCTTCCAAGTATGTTTGGAATTGGAAGCCAGTTTATATACAATATAACTTGGCCAAGAACCCTAGTCAAATGCTTAAAAAGGTAAGATATACTTCCTTTAAAAAAGATTTGTATTAACCGCTTAACCGATAGGATAAAATCTGCAGCTGAAATAACATTTCAACCAGGGTTACAAAGATGTCTAAAGTTACAGGCTGTGCACAACATTATATCAACAATTTATAGCTTATTGTAGCTTTCAGCAAAAATATCACAGCACATCCATTCCCTCCATCACTCAATTTGCCAACAATAATGCCTCATTTATCATTATTTTCTTTCAAGTTTAGGAATTATGTTCTGAATCTATCAAAAGCAAAAAGTCTGTCTTTGTCAAAGCAATACTACTATAATATGTACTTGCATTGCTGTATCTTATAACACATAAACCTATAAATCACAATTACAAAATATTGATACCCAAATTGTGAACACAGCATGCTGTTACTTTGTTGTATTGTTCAGCAACAAAATTAGAGGAAAATTTTCAGGTAAACGTAGTTTAAAATGAGCAAATAAAAGTTTTAAATCAAAATTAATTTAAACAGACCTGATCTACAAATTGTTTAAAATACAAAATCTGAATGAAGTTAGTGAAACACACCCTGGTACGTTGCAAACAGCAATGCCCATTTCTCCCGCTGCCTTTATGTCTATATTGTCCACTCCGCTGCCAATGCGGACAATGACTCGCAAGTTCTTGAACTTCTCCAGGTCTTCCTTGTTTAATGTTATTGTGTACCACATAAGCGCACCAACAGCCTCAGTTAGTACCTGCAAATAGAAACAGAAATAGCATTGCTAAAAGAAATACATTGCTAAGAGAAAAAGTTAGACTAAACATTTCTGAGAGCATAAAAAAGGAAACCAACAAAATGCGATAATTAAACAGCATTGGCTTGCACATAATACAAGCATAATGGTTACAATAATAACAAGCAAATGTTACTGGAGTGCCTACCTTTTCATGAATTTCATTTGTACTTTGTGCATCACAGAAAGCAACAGTTGCAACATCTTTAAGTATAGGCATTTCAACAGAACAGTCTCGGCCATCTAGCAACGCCACCAAAGGCCTAGGAACAGCTGCCCCATTTGGAATAGGACCTCGTATTGGTACTAAAAACATACAGTGGAAATGCATCAGAATCAATTCATAAAGATGGTGATGAAATGCCACCATGAAACCAAATACAAGTGTCGTTGCAAAGCTCTCTAACTGAAAGCGGATATATTTTTACAAAAAGATGATCAGCAGTATTTAAAACTATAAAACATTGCCAATACATTGATTGCAATTCAGATACTATCAATGACATCACATAAAATATAAGAAATCACTAACACACAAATCAACAGATATTGGGATTAAAAAAGCTTCAACTGATATATTCAAAAATTTAAATGAACTTCATAAAATAGCAAGGAGGAAAAAACTAGAATGATTCTATAACATTAAAGCATAACTAGTGACTGCAACCACAATAATTTTAAAAACTAAACTGAAAAATGAGAGAAAATGTGTTTAATATATTGCAAACGTGTTGCAAATCATATCAAACTATCATAACGTCAAACAAAGTCTCAATAATCATGTAATTTATGCAAAAACCAACGCTTATTATAAGGTTTTTGAACTCGCAGCATAAGACGTACTCATAGTGTTGTTCTCAAGCCTGGGTCTCTTCATAACACCAGGTGACTGACTGATCTGTGGGGGTCTTTTATCCATTGAGTGGACAGTATGGTTAGAGTTTATGTGAAAAATTCAAAATGGTAACAATTTTGTCTCTGTTCAGGAATGCTTGTTGGTCACTTCCACCTAAATTTGAGTACACAAGGAATCATTTAGAAACAACTAAAGACATGTAATAGCATTTTCTAGTCATTCGGTTACTGAATAGTGTCATTCAGTGTTGCTCTGTTAGTCATAAGTGAGTTTAGGTTTAATTCAGTCTCATAGTCATTTTAGGGCATTTCACAACATGTAGTGATACAAGCTTTTTAGATCATTGTGAAACTTAATGCATTATCAACAAAAACAGTGTAATTACACACTAAGGGTAACTTTATATGCAACACAAAATATGCCTAAATCAATGATTAAAAGTTGCCACTACTAAAAAATAAAACAATAACAATACCTGACCTGGCCATTTACAAGAGAGCGCTGCTGGTGCCCTGTACCCAAACTAATGAGATAATATTTTTGATTTTCATTTATTTTTAGTAAAAAGTGTTCAATTTTAAAAGAAAATTGAGTAGAAAACTTTAATGAAAAAAGTTTGCGAGTCAAATTTTATGCTTTAAATAAGTCTTAACATCATTTTGAAAGACCCCAACATTTTATAATGAATTGATGAATTGCATAAGGTACAAATGAAGAGTAGAAGACAACTCTTTTTTAAAAGAACATTTACACCTTATTAGAATGTATAACATTGGCTAATATTTTTAATTGAATTTTAACAGCTTCTTGCGCTAATGGAAAATGTTTAAAAGGACTCACTATTTGGTAGATCCATAAAAGTGTGATATTCCATAATACAATAACTTAGCCTAGATTCTTATGACCTCTGATAGTCTCATTAAAACTAGGTGATTACCATTTATTTCTAGTGCTAGATTTACTTTTTTTAAAGTTGGTATACCATACAGTTATAATATACATATTGATATTCATATTATTATTCAAAAAATATAACCTACAATGATGCTCATATAGTTATACTGATATTCATGTAGTCATAGTGGGATATAATGTTACTAAATGACTAAAAATATTAGTATAACTAGTACCACTACTGCTAGTATAAGTATTACTGTATAAGTATTGTCTTTGGCTTTTGAGTATAACTATAAGTATAATCTGTATAGTCATACTGATACTCATACTGATAGTTTAATACCAATCAGTAATTGTCTAATACTAATAGTTATGCTAATAATAATACATACAAAGTAATACTAATAGTAATAGTACAAGACTAAGACAGTAAGAGTAACACTAATTGACTAAGAGTAAAAGTAACAAACAGGCAAGTAACAGGTAAGACCAAGAAGTAAGAGTAAATGTAAAACTAACAGAACGTGAAAGACTGAAGAACTTAAACTCTAAGAGTAACTGTAACACTAACAGTGTGAGTAAGTGTATCAGTGTGACTATCACTATGAGTATGATTACCAGGAAGAAATCTAAGACTAGGAGTATAATTAGTATTACTAATCCTAGGGCAATTAGTATTACCAATTTGGTATGGGCATAACATTAACTATAAGTATAACATTAAATATAAGACTAAGAGTAAGTAATAAAGTACAAGTATAAGCATAACTATAAGTATAACATCAACTTTAGTAATTGTTATTGTTAAACTGGATATTAATGTGATACAATTAGTATTAGTATTACCATTACATTTACTATTAGTAATAGTATTACTAATAAATTTAGTACAAGTATTACTCTAAGTCAATTACCATTAGGCAATTAGCATTACTATCAACTTTAAGGATTAGTATTTGTAGTTGTACTAATACTATTACTACTACTATTAATATTATAACTAATTTAAAATATAAAATTAAATAATAAATATAACTACAATTATTATAGTTATACTAATAATTATTAGTATAACAAACTTATTCAGTTATTGTTATTCATATTGTATATTACTATCACTATGAGTATGAGTATTACGATTAGTAACAGTATTACACTATAGTGACTATTACTATTAGTATTGTATTAAATTCAATTTTAATGGGAATGACATTGACTATGATCAACTATCAAGTACAACTAATATTAATACTAATACTAAATGTAATACTTATACTTATACAGTTATAGTTATACTACAACGAATTCAATATCAATATGTATTAGATTAGTATAACATTAACTATAAGTACAAGTGTTCACTTTACGTTTGAGTACGAGTACTTTAACTGCAAGTGTATGAGTTGATACTTCTGACTCTGCTTCAACTTCAAGCTGAACTTGACTTTGAGTAGTTAAACTAGAATTTATCTTAAACTTAAACTTAGAGTTAGAGTTTAAGTTTAACTTGAAGTTGAACACGGTTTTGGTCATTTAGACATTTGAATAGTATTACCTGTCAACTAAGGATCATATCTCCAATGTGTGCACTGGTATAACAAAATTTAAAGAACGCCACTTATACTGGTAAAAGTATAGTATTTCCTTAACCAGGCTATAGTTAGGATTTCGATTTCGCAAATTTAGTTTATCATCCGAGAAAACTTTTCGCTCCCGTTAGCATGGGTCTCGTTTCTCCCGAGTTTTTTCTTAATTGTTTTCAATTCGTAAATGCATCGAGAAAACCGGCAATTTGACGGGAAGAAAGTACTAGTTCATGTTGAAATTTTACCTACCTGAGCAACGCATAATCATATTGGTCAGAGCCCAATGGTACGTATGATTTCAAGTTTGAGTTGTGTTACAAACGGCTCCGCTAGTAATAACCTTAGCAATCGTTGTAGATAAAAGAAATTTGATTTACTTTACCTGCAACGCAAAACATATATAGTTTAGGATTTACAGCCTAAATTACCAACTAAATTGTAAACTTTTGCTGCTGTGTTTTTTTTAATAAATTTATTAATTATTTTTGCAATTAAATACATTAATAATTATAGTCATAATTATAAATTATAATGATGTGATTTTACACATATTTAATAATACTCTCACTACTAATAATAATAATTTAAATTACAGTCAAAGTAAGGCATGTATTTGTAATAATCTTTTTTGTTTTGGTTGTGTCGCAACTCGCAGCCAAAGCTCAAAGTCAAAGTGTCAAACTCTAAGTGTCAAACTGTGTCCGGTGTGTCCTCACTCCTCGGGCTCACTTTCGGTCCTTGGGGCTCATACTCATAGTCATAGAGTAAGACTTATAAACTTAGAGTTAGAGTTGAACTTGAAGTATCATAGTAATATAATTATAACTATTGGTACTGATAGTGATGCTGATACTGAGTGATAGTCACATTGAATTTGATACTGTCAAAGTGAAAGTGTCATAGTAATAGTGATAGTTCTGCGAGTACGGCTTACAGCTACTCTTGCTTTTAGTCTTACAGTCTTACTCTAAATCTTACCAAAGCTATGGTCTACATGTGAAAGTTTTACTTTTAGTATTAGTGTAGGGCTAGGCATATTGATATCCATAACCATAAAATTGACTAATAATCCAACTGTTATCGTCGACTTAATTAAAGTTCAAGTTACTATTACTGAGTGTTACCAATAGTTATGCTTGGGTGCAGGTCATTTGGCACACCTGTTGTTTTGTACCCACTTTTTTGCAAGTCGTTTTGTACACACCAATATAAATTAACTAAAATACATGTTATTTTGATATTTATTTATTATTTAGATTTGGGCTTAATGCATTATTCCTTCTGTGTACAGTAGTTTGTGTATGAAACAACAGGAACCCGTTATGCTTATAATATTGCTTATAAGTTATACTTGCTGTAATGGTTTCAGAGACACTATGAATATAACCATAAATATACTAATACAAATAGTAATGCTCTGGGGTTAGAGTAAAATGAAACCATCATTGATTTTGAAATCTTCAAGGTAAATGTGAGCTGATAGTGATATTATCTGTTGAACCATGTTGTGATTCATATTCATAAATTTATTTTTATTGCGTATTGCAAGTAATGGCATTCAGTTGGAGTTTACATTTAAGTTTAAGTTTACTGTTGAGTATGTAATGCAACGAGCAAGAGTTTTAATTTTACTTTCACCATAACTTATCAGTATCACTATAAGTATGAAAATAAAATGCTCTTGTTAAGGTTTTTCAAGTACAAGTCAAATGTAGTGCTAAATCCTGGGACTGTTATTTTAATATATTCCTTCTTTTTTTATACTTGGTGCAACAGAAGCATTAAAAAAATTGTTAGTAATTTTCTGGCCTTAAATATTCATACTTGATTTCTGTTTTAGAGACTTTCATAAGTGTACCTTTGAATAATATTTTTTTTAAGAATGCTGTTATTCTTATATAAAACTGTAAATATGAACGTAAAAGTTCTATAATAAATATTATGCATATTTCTGGTTGTTATCATTTATTTAATGTTCAAACTCTAGCTGACCGGCTTAGGCTTTTGAATTAATGAAAATTGACTATACTAGTATACCCAGAGTTAGATGCTGATATTTCTATTTTTAAATAATTCATAATTTTCAAACCTGCAGATTTTTTTTTTTGATAACTTTTTATTTTTCTGCCAAGTGTTTGACGATGACTTTTTATCTAATAGTTTTATAGAATTCAAAAATTTTAATCCTTGTACAAACTTTAACCAGAATAGGCTGCTGCTAATCTAATTTTTGATTTGTTCTGTTTTAATGCTACAGGATGCATGTTTAGCAATGAGAAATGTTTTTTAGATTTACTTCGACTATCATTGCATCAAATATAATTGTTTATTGTTTATGTTCAGCAAAGATCGGGGATCAAACAGTTTTAATTCTTTAGTCTGTGGATCTTCAGTATGGCTGATGTTCAAGTGTTGGAGCACTCTACTCTGAAGGTTTGTGTTGGAAGCTGAGCCAAGCTGACTTTGCTTTAATAAAAATTGCAAAAGCCTGTGCAGGATAAGAAATATTTTAAAAACCTGCGTTGTAGATGTTAAGTTCTCAAGAAATGTTCGATTCACATTCCAACTGAAAATTTATAGAAATGATTGCAAAAAGTTGGGTCATTATAAAACGTTGTGTAATGCAACTAAGTGCTTTTGGATTGCCCTAATAACACCAAGGCCTTTATGTAAATTAAATAATAAATTTTGGGCAGGCAAGCTACCTGTGTTATTAAGAACTAATTGATATACTTTAAAAGTTAAAGCTAGTAATATAATTAGTTATATGCCGAGAGTACTAAATTGTCAAATCATGGTATGATAATTAAGAAAATTGTTTAATTATATTTATAAGTTACAAAGGAAAACATCAGAAAGTGTCTCATGAAGGTAGTTTGTACATACACTAGCGGTTGATTAATTAATGTAATTGTTAAACTGTCTTCAGGGGCCAAAGTAATTGTGTCATTTTTACAAAAATTGTCAGATTACTGATAATCTCACCATTTGCATTTTCTCACTATAGTTTGTATTTGTTAGTATTTATATGGCTTTATTAAACTTTTGGGGTTAGAAAAATGAAATAGTTAGAAGAAAAAATTCTCACCAAACTCTTAGGGCTGTTCTGTTCAATAGTCAAGTGTTTCTTTGTATGTGTAGATCTTGACAGGATGGGGTGGGTGTTATTTTTTAGTAATATGTCAATTTATGTGATAATAATTTTCCAAATGTTAAGCAACTACAATATGTGCCCTATTCATTTAACACAATTTTTTCTAGTAATTTCAATGCTTTTTTACTTTATTCCTATTCTATATAGTAAAAATATATAATTTTGTCTTTATTTTTGGCCTAAAGCGGATACATATTGTTCAAAGAACATAACTTTCAATTCTATTAATTTCTTGTAGGTACCTTATGAGTCACTCAATAGAAAATTCAGAAATGCCCAGAAAAATATTGACAAGGAAATCTCCCATGTCAACTCTACAGCGCATTTGATACAAACAACTTTAGATGAAAATGCTTCAGTATATACTGTATCACAATTACTTTCATCAATGGTTGCCAAGTTGAAGGTTTTGAAAAGAAAGGTTGGCAGATTTCTATTTTAAGTGATGTGATTTGAAAAACACTGCATTTATTAAAATAATTCTTCATGTGTTTGTAATATTTGTTAATTAATGTATCCCAATGCCATAATAAGCACTTGGCACAGGTGGCAAAATGGGACTTTTGGCATGACTTTCATTTCACTCAGATCATCTTTTAATTTTAAATATAATATAACTCGTACAGACTTTAATTCAAGATTTTTGTCAACAAAAAAATATTTTGAAATAAAAGTTAAATGTGAAGAGAATTTACTGCTCAATAAATTTTCAGTTTCCTGTGGAGTGCTACACCTGAAAATATGTTGCTCAATTTGTAGTTACTCAAAGAGATTTATCTTCTGAGCCTAATCCTTTCTTTCTGAAATATACTTTTAATTCTACCGTGGTGAAATTCTTCAATTGCATCAATAACAAAAGAGTACATACGAATCTGATAAACCGGAAAGTCATCTATGCTCAAAATTGCTTTTGTACTTGTCATATTATATTTTTATCTGATTCCTACTACCACCAGCTATCATTACCAATAAATATTTCCACTCATTATTCCATTATATCCATACATAGCAATCCATACGACTAAAATATTGTTTTGCTTTGTCAAAAAAGTCTTATGTTCAGCCATGAATGTAGTTTTTTGCTTTTCATCTGATACCAGGTTAATCTGTAGTAAGTTGTAATAAGATGGCTGGAAGTTAGCTCAAAAACTAGTCATGTGAAAAAATTTAAGGTTATAGATCGTTCAGTTTTGCAGAGTTGAAACAGTACTCTGTATTCACTCTGCTATGTAATGTATTAGAACAAATAAAATTTTGTTTCAACATTCATTTAATTTGTTGTTAACTTTAGAAGGTGATAATAAAGTTGTTTACTTAAAGGCTAGTGAAAGTATAGAAGATGAAGCGGAAGCAGCTAAGGTTTGTAAACGTCGATTATCGCACCTTCAAGAGTACGAAAGTCTATCATTTGCAGATGAACATTTGTGGAAGAAAAAGCGGTTAGATCGCATGCTTGTTGAGTATTGCCTCAGACTGGGCTACTATGATACGGCAAATTTATTGTCCACACATTCTGGCATCAAGGTTTGTATTTTCTACTGTTATTTGTATTTGCCGATTCTACCTGATTTCTCGCAGTAGTTCCATTTCTTGAGAATTTTCTAGAATTTTTTTTACTTATTTGGTTTTATATAATTGTATATTACTATGCACATATTAATGCAGCTATGCATTGTGTTTTACACAGGATCTTACCAATGTTGAGATATTTCTCCACTCTAAAGCTATAGAAGATTCTCTCCTCAACCATCATACTGAGCTGTGTTTAGTCTGGTGCCATGAAAACAAAACAAAGCTTCGAAAATCTCATAGGTTAGTCGAAGAATCTGCTGTATGTTGGTTGAAACTTGGTAAGTTCTATTCACCAATATAAAAATTTTACAGTCCTAATACATGAAGAAACAGTATACATTTCTCAGCAAGTAACAATTAAAGGTCCACTTTGACCTCAAATTTGTTTATATTACGTTGGAGATCTAGCATTAACATATATGTGCATCAGGATAATAAATATTATAATATATTGAAGAAAAATATTTTATGATCTAATTATGTAAGGCTAAGTGATCCCTTATTGATAACTTTTTAGCCGTTTTTCTCTAGATGTAAAATGTTTCTACATTTTATGAAACATTATTGATTAGAATCAATAAGTTTTCTCTCCATATGTGTGAAATTATTGTGCTGTAATATAGCAAAGTTAGCATTTGTATTGCACTTGAACTAATGTGACCAATGTATCAAGACCTGATAGACAAAACCTGAAGAGATATAATATTTTAAATAAGAAGTTGAGAAGTATTCAGACACTCTTAGAAAACACCTCAACTGTAAGAAGTTCTTAGGAGCACTAAGGAAATGTAATTTTTGCTGTAGTCCATGTGTGATCACCTGCATCTATACTGTTCTATGATCATGAGATAATTGTAGCCTTCAGAAAATATATGTTCTGTTTTAGCTGCTTAGAGATCAAGTTGAGGCAGCAAGATTTTGTTGAGTGTGTTCGGCAAAATATGAGATTAGAAGCTGTGAAAATGGCAAAAACATATTTTTCAAAATTAGGAGCTGAACACATGCCTAGAGTGAGAATGCTGATGGCTCTGCTAGCATTTCCATCTGATACCAAAGTTTCTCCTTATATGGTATTGAATTTGTTTTTTTCCCTCAGGCATTAATCTGCATTATGTGTACTAAAACAGAGCAAGCATTGTGACTATTAGCAGTTTTGTGGTTTTCTGCATCTCAGTATGCATTTCCGTGGCCAAACTAAATAGGTTTCTTGTATTCATCAGTTTTTTTAAAAATTGTCCAAGAAAAGCTTATATTTGGAATGACAAGTTTAGTGAAAATCTTTCAGTAACAGAACGTACTTGATGTTTTGTTATATAGGAATTATTTGCCGAAGAACGATGGACTGACTTGATAGATGATTTTAGAAAGGAGAACTTCAACCTACACCAGCTCACTGGGAATTGCGCTTTCCTCATCACTCTTCAGTGTGGCCTCTCTGCACTAAAAACTCCGTATCCTTTTGACTTTACCCATGAGTAAAGTGTCAAAATTTCTTTTTAGAGACATGCTTTTATTTGTGTTTTACATGGTAGAAGTTTGGATTGCCTAGAAAATGAATATATGTAAATTTGCAGTCTGTTTAGTTTTAGAATTAAACATTTGAAAGAACAATTTTCAATTCATATTTGGAGATTCTTTATGATCTATTGACACAACTTGAACCAGCAAGATGTTCTTACAGAAGTAAAAAAAAACATTTAAATTGAGGGAATCCTGTCAAAAGATTTTAGTCCAAAAAAGGTCATCAATACTATAATGATTCCATGTAATGCTAATAATGCTAATTTTTTCATTCTTGATAGTAAAATGTGAAGCTTCCGACATAATTAGAATAGAGTAAGTTTTCAGTTACTCTTTGTGAAAAGAAAAATACATAAAATCTTTTAATTTGCATGTTTTTTTATTTTACTAAGTGTCTTTTATATAAGCCTTTTTTTGTACCAGTTTAACTAGCTAAATGTTTTGTAATGGTGGTATTTTTTAAAGTTTCCTTATAATAGAAAATAAGACAATGCTACAAAAGTGCTACCAAGAATGACAATTGCCCTGTTTGTTCTAAACAACTGAATGAATTAGCTAAAGGGTTTCCCATATCTCATTGCTCTCACTCGAAACTTGTATGCTCAATATCTGGAGATATTATCAGTGAACATAATCCTCCACTGGCGTTACCTAATGGACACGTCTACGGATCAAAGGTTTGTATTATCACCTTATAAGATTCTCAGCGGATAGATTTCTTTATAAATACCAAGGTTACCATTAAATCGTTCAAAGTAAAGCACAAGTATATGTGTTTAGCAGCAGGGGTTAGACTTTAGATTTTCGATTGTATTAAACAAGAAGTCTTGGTTTTGAACCCTAATGAAGGTCATAGGTGATGTTAGGAGGAGCATTCAGTCATAATTGCCCCCTTAGCCTGCTTTAACAAAAACCCCTTTTCATCAGGGTTTCTCACAGTGACTATAAACTTGCATGAGTTTATGTGTTCATCACTGTATATACATTAGTAGATAATATTTTGTTTCAATTGAGATATAGTGATTAATTTTTTATAGTGGCCTATTAACGCGTTTTTGTAGGACTGTGCATAGTAATGCTTGATATAATATTTTGTTTTATTATTTATAGGCTTTAGAGAACATGGCCTTAGAAAATGATGGGAAAGTAATTTGCCCTCGTACCAGCAGTGTCTTTGCATTGGGTCAAGCAGAGAAAGTGTATCTTATGTAACATTATCATCTTGCTATTCAAACTTTAGGTGCAGATAACCTGTGGTAATGCAGTATTCTCTCAATTATTCAGTCTCGCTTGCAGCTTTGCAATCTCAATTGTATTGTGTCTATAGATTTGTCAATCGCTTTTAAAAAAGCTGGTTGAAAGTATTTATCATGTCAAGATTTAAATTAAGTTATTTTTTGTTTTAGTATTGTATTGCTACTTATGTTTTCAACTATCTGAGTCTATGATAATATTATAATAATCAACAATATATAATTAAAACATTAGCTAAAAGTCAGTTTCAAGTTTTGCCAGCTTTTAGCTTTCATAATTGTTTCATTAAAATGTAGTTAGGGTATCATATATTTTGTTTGGTAGCGTTTTCTTAGGGGCTCAATTAAACTTGGCATGGTGGCTATAATACTTAGATAACTTGGCAGATTTCATTTTACACGAAGCACTTTGAAAGCTGAGGTTCCATGCTAGTAAGTGTTAGAGTGGAGCTAAATAGCGTCATCTGTTCAACAATAACATTGCTGAAAGTACCAACACTATAATTTAATTTCCATATAAGTTTCAAAATTAGTATTAAAACCACCGAAGAGTAAAAGAATATTGCATATTTTGCTAAGCAGCTTTCTTTACTAAATGCAGCAGTTGTTGGTTCCAACCAATATACAGATATAAAACATGTTTCTAACTATAGTTATTGGCAATGCATTACCAATACCTACCCTTTTCATTTGTCTTTACTACTTTATGTTTCTTGAGAGTTGTTTTCTCACCATAGTATATCTTAAAACTTCATTATCAAAAGATATCACGTAAAGTTTTCTTCTCAAGTTTAACTGTTTCTATATAGTTGAAATTGTTTTACTTAATCCAGAAAATTAATGTTTAAGTAGCACCATACACATTAGTACTCTACTATATTTTGTACAATAATTCTTGGTAAATTTTGGAAAATCAAATAAGTTGAAAGTGTATTTTTATTGTGAAATACTGCAGGGATAGAAATCTGTGATGATATTTTCGCCATCACTCTAGTTATAACATTACACATAAAATAGACAAGAGTTTTATTGGCCTTATATTGTCTTTTGATCTGGTGAATATTTCAGTTTTTATATTTGGAACTTTTTGGTATGACTTTTGGCTGAGCACTGTATATTTCTATTTAACAAGAGTTAATACTTTTTGATTTGGGTTTGAATCCGAATTGCCTCATAACTTACTAGTAGAAGACTTCTGAATATATTAACATTTGCTGGTAGGGTAACTATACTCAAAACACTACATGTAAGTGATGTAATGCATAATAAAACTTATCAGCTCTTGCATTGGCATATTCTAGTAACAACATTTAGAAATTACTGGGTTAAATTTTTTGAGGAGGCTATAATTATGTTCATACGTGCTTTTTAGATGTTTTGGTAAAAAACCATTGCATGGCTACTTTTAATTATGTCTAAATTCTGATTAATTACAGAGCATTATTTCGCTATGACATTAACCTAGCCAAATACATAAACCCCAACCAAGCACATGCAAACCTACAATTCTATAATATAATACAGTATATAGTAAAGTATAAATAATATAATAGTGTAGTATACTATATAATATACATATAGTGTATAGATATGGTATATACAGAGTGCACTGTATATGCATAATATATAAAGGATATATAATTATATACTATATACATTTGTATGGTTATAATTTAAAGTAGGCATAATGTACTACCTACTTACTATATACAAAACGGCTCTACTATAATTTCCAGTTGCGCTCTCTCTGCACTACAGGAGAGATAACTATTTAGTATCATTGAAAGTAATGGTTATAGCTCTCAGTCTTGGTCATCGACAATATTAGAAATAGCTTGATGCAGCACGAATTTAGTGGTCAACAAGTACGGTGGCTTCGAGACCTCAAGTATGGTGTTGGATTCGTTGAGAAATAATGCACTCAATGAATCCCAACTTTGTGCGATTTCTACCAGTTTCCAACAATATTGACTATTGCGATTGTAAGTTTAGTGCTATAATATTATAGTAGTGAAAGTTTTGCATTACCACTAAAAGTAAAAGTAAGTCTAATTGCTATCGGGAATATAATTGTAAATAGAACTTATACAATAAATTAAATGTAATAGTTATACTTATAGTATCAGTAATACTACTACTACTACTACTACTACTACTAGCACTAGCACTAGTAATAACGTCTAACTCTAAGTGACTCTAATTAGTCTAAAGTCTAACCATAACCGGCAACAGTTACACTTACAGTTACAGTCATTAGTCTTATGACTTAGTGTTAGTGACTAAGTCACTAACAGCAAGTGTAGCATTTTGGGTTTGATTTACACTAACAGTAACATTAACACTGTGTCCAACAACAACAGCCAACACTTTCAGTTGTCAGTTGTGTTAGGCTTAGTGTCAAAGTTTGAGTTACACTTTGACTTACTCTTGTCTCTTAGTCAGTATTTATGTTCTGAGTAAGACTGGTTTTCAGGCTAATAGTCATAATGATGATGCTCACTTTATAACTGGTGTTTTAAAGTTTCAAACTAATACTAATAGTAATAGTAATTTTCGTACTGGTAATAAAACTATTAGGCAATTAGCAGTATAGGCTAACTATAGGTGTAAGTGTAACTGTAAATATTAAACGTTAATAATCCAATGCTAATAGTAATAGTATTAGTAATATTAGCATTGGATTATTAATATTAATTAGTTAATTAATAATCTTAGGTACTATTAGTTCGTATTAGTAATGCTAACTAATAGTAATTAATAAAATTATTTCATACTTGCACTCATAGTAGTAGTACTAGTACTGCCAATATTAAATTCAATATTTTTAGTAATGCTAATACTAATAGTATTACTGTATTAGTACTAGCAGAACTGATAGCGTTTTTGTGTTAGTACTTAGTATTGGTATAAAATTAGATGTAGTCATGGGCTATTGGTATTAAAATTAGTATATTAAAAACTCACTGATTGGCAATAAACACAATGACAATGACAATTGTTTAATTTCTAGTTACACTTATTATTTAATACTTGTACTTGTAGTGTCACAATGAATTATAAAATGTATTTGGCTATTTCTGGTTATTTTATGCTGTGCTACAACAACTACTAGTAGTGATAGAACACTACCATGAATGACTATTGTACTTTTTATTACCAATAAGTTTGACTTGAAAAGTTAAGGTTGGTGTAAGCATTTGTATAAATATACTTTGTAATGTATGACCTTGCAATAGTGTTAAGTTAATCATTTAAACTAATTTTCATTATAATCATGGTTTTGCATTTAATTTCAAGTCTTTTGAATTCAATTAACTATTAATTTTTTTGTATTATTGTTATTGTTGTTAGTGTTGAATAATTGGGATTTGTGTGTGTGTGGGTATATCACATCGAAATTATTCAGGAAAGTTAATATTAACAGTATAGCTAAGGCCTAGTCTTGTTCTGTCGCAGTTGTTACTAGTTCAATAATTAGACCAATTAATGTTAATGTTTAGCTGTAAATTGTAAAACTTCCACATTTGTGATGGACACTGAAAGCATGACATTATGACTAGGTATCCAGGTACTCTTTTGAAATAAGACTGAAAGTCATAACCTATTAGGTATAGTGTAGGTTTGGTGAGTAGGCTACTATATACTTGGTAGCCTGTCACTGCTAATACTTGCTTGTAGGCTATAAAGTTGCCCTAGAACAATTATTGTGCAGTTATTATTAATAGTTAATTGTAATTTAATTCTGATTAATATCATGGATTAGTAATTCGTATGCACTAAGATCTGGTATAGTTAATTCTATGAGTACTGTCATAGTTTCATATTTATAATGAGTATAGGCAAACTGTGCATTATTTGAAGCATGGGTGCATTTACTTGTACTGGTCAGGATTATGGGTTATTGATTAAATATCAGTTATTGATGTTTATTGTTGCATTTTATCTGTATCTTCTGTTATGGTTTTTAGTATAATAGGAGTACGTTACTGTTATCCTATTATATTATAGCTTTTTACCTAGATGTAGTGTAATGCTAATAGTTTTAGTGTTTAAAGTTTAAACTTTTAAGCCAGCTCAATGATTGAGCTGTGTGTTGCAGCAGCCAAGAGTAGCATTTAATGAAAGTCAGCAATAATAGTTTTATAATACCATGCACTCCATAGCCAAATGAAAATGGCATGAGCATGTGCACAAAATTTATTATAAAGCAAAGTTGTTTGAGCATACAACCCTCAAACAGTATGTAGATGAAAGATATGAGAATTTCAATGCTGAGTAAATGAAGTGTGTCATGGATTCAACTTACTAGATGTGTAACATTAGATTCACTTGTTATTGGTTATTATAATAGAATTTGACACTAATTCTAAACTTACGTAATACAATAGTTCCATGTTATTCAGGTGTTAAAGGGGTTTGTGCGAATATTCCAAAAGATAGCATTGTTATGTATACAGACTGTGTTATCTTTACTAAGTCATATTGACTATGGGGATTTAGCTATAGCGATAGGCAACTGGGATACTCAGAGAGAAGCAATAATATATTATATACATAGGCTGATATTATTGTAGAATTAGTTTAGTCCATCTATCGGTTTAATCAACCAGCTTGTAACTAGTTGAATGCATCCTCTTACACACACTTTCAAACCTTGCAAAATACATTAATGTTGTATCTTACATAATCATTTTATAGTTCATGATCTAAAAACAAATTTTGTCTTGTCATCATGCATCAGAATTATGATAAGCTTTTGGTTTGACAATTAGATTATGTGTGAGTCAATAATCAATAGCAATACCAGGAGACATGGCTAACATTCTTAATGAAACATTCATATGTGTGTGTAAAATGCATGTCTGTATTAACTGATTACTTTTTTGGTTGGCATAATCTAAGTCGTATGAACATTAGTGGTATATGTACTAGTATTAGTATATAATGTTCTATAACAAATCTTTATTTTGTAAAACACATGATTCTTGTTGATACTTTTTTTGCTGTGAAAAACATTAATAATTCATTTGACTTTTTATTTTTATAGTTTGCAACCCAAGAAATATCTCAATAAACTCAACATAGAAAAGAGCTAGTTTCGTCAGGACAGTGAGCTTACTTGCCAATCCAAATCACATTTAGCAAGCACCACAATGCTTCCTAAAAACCCCAAACAGGTGAGTTTGTAGCTCAAAATAAGATTTCAGAGGTCTGATACAAAATGAACAGGTAGATTTTGCTTATTGCTTCCTATTTTGTAAAATAAGATATAGTTTCTATTATATGCAATATATACATTTATATATATATAAATATATATATATTAATATTAATATATATATATATTAATATATATATATTATATTAGCTCTGTCACCCGTGATATCGAGCACTTTACTTTGCTGGAACTCCAACTAGATTGACAATCAGCATACATTATATATATATATATATATATATATATATATATATATATATATATATATATATAACATACATAATAGAGGCTATATGTTATAATAATGTATTATTTGTAACTACATACTATTTTGTGTACTGCTATTGATTTTACTCTAAATTGACCTACATGCATACATGCAGTATATCTGTAAACTTCATATAGCAAAAACTATCTGTCATCAAACTGAAAGCTGCCTCACAGTTTTATCAGACATTGTATAAAATAAAAGAGTTGTAGCAGGTTTGCTTGTATTCATTAATTGTTAAATTAATTGTAGATAGAGGAGATCTTAAAGCCCTTACAACTAAGTAGTGAAACATATGGTGCCATCAAGCAAAAAATGGATGATGATATGACAAATGGTCTCAGCACAGATCAGCATACACTTGCCGATGCAAAAATGTACATCACATACGTTAGAGCTGTTCCTAATGGCACAGGTGGGAAGCGCAGTTGTAGTTGAGCAAGCTTAGTTCCGCAGGGAAATAATGTAGTTCATTTTGATTGTGTGCAAAAAAGTCTCACGTCTCATTGTGAAATATGCTCCCATTAGCAGGGCTTGAGTTCATACACTGAATAGTAATAGGTACACTCAACATATACAAAAGCAATGTGATAATCTATTCAATTTTCTTGGTTGTTGAATAGAATAGAATGTGTAAGAGCTCTTTGATATGCCCTCGTAAAGTTGTAAATTTCATGCCGGGCATTTGCTGTAGCCATGGGTGTGAATGACTATTTTGACCCAGAATAAATTATGCAATACAATAGAAATAATGTAATTTGACTAAAGAAATATCCAAGCAGCTAGTTGTATTGTAAAACTTCTACTATTATATTATATAAACCTATTAGATGCAGTGGCTATTGCCAAGCCCATATATCAGTTTGTCTTTTAGTCAACTTATGGCTTACTGTTCTGCTTGTGAAATTAGGTATTAGTTGTGTAATATTATAACCCTGTGCAATCTCTAACATAATATATTGATGATCAATGCCAAACCCAACATGATGTGTTGGTCTTTCTAATGATGAAATTTGTGTGGTTGTAGAAGTTGGGAACTTTTTAGCATTAGATCTTGGAGGAACAAACTTCAGAGTTCTGTTGATTAAACTAGATGGAGGGGAAGTAACTATGCAAAGCACTATTTATATGATACCTGAGGCTATAATGACTGGCACGGGAGCTCAGGTGATTCCCCTTTATTTGGTTACCCAGTATTTGCAGAAAAGTAATTTCTTTGTAATGGATTATTTCCATATTATCTGTACCCAGCAGAATTTATTACTTAGGCTTTATACTGGAATATCAACTCATTTTCCATTCATTAGAACCACTGCGAAGGCATAACTGCTAAGCAAATTGAGGCATCTTCTGATCATGGATGTGCAGTTATAGTAATTCAGCAACTTTGGATGATTGTTGGTTCTAAAATTTATTCATTCTTATGTTTACAGCTGTTTGATCACATAGCTAACTGTATTGACAGCTTCATAGAGGACAAAAAGTTAGACCGAACTGTAGAATTACCTCTAGGGTTTACATTTTCTTTTCCCTGCAAACAAGAGGGCCTAGCAAAGGCTAGACTTGTCACGTGGACAAAAGGCTTCAACTGTGCAGGTGTGGTAAATGAGGACATTGTTAGGCTACTTCATGAATCGGTGGCCAAAAAGGTACGGGCTATGTCATGCTTGCTACTATTTGTAGTCTGTATCTATTCTTAGACAGTGTGATATTCTAGGTACTGTTTAGTGTCATTTGAGTGTAAACTTTATATCCTACTGTACACGTGAGAAGGGGGTGTTATGTACTACAGGTTCAAATGACTACCAGTATGGTAACCCTGTGATACACTGAGTGCAACTTTCTCTTTTGTCTTGTAGCAAATTAAAGTGAGATGCATTGCGGTGATAAATGACACAGTGGGAGCCCTCATGTCCTGCGCCCATGAAGATAATCGCTGTCAGATTGGCCTCATCTTAGGTAAAGTAGTTTACTACAATGTAAGTTATCTCTCCTGGCAAGTGGTGATAATCTCTTTAGTTTAGTTAGGCCAGGCTAGTTCATTCTTGCAGTATGAATAGTATGCAAAAATGTGTGAATGCTGATTTGTTTGGCTGCACTACTCAAGCTTTGACAAGCACCTGCGTTATTAATACAATACTATTAGATATATATAATATTTTGCAACTGGTTGCATCATCTTAGTGTGATTAAAATGGCAGTCAGTTTGTGAAGAGAAATAAATAAACTTATATATTATAATTAATAAATCATCAGGTCTATAAAAATGTTTCCTCTGTCGCAAAACTTAACTAGATGCAGTGGTTGGCGATTCATTTATATCTTCCTGGTGTGATTGAGTAAGGTTACAGCTCTGTCTCCATCCTACGTACAACATAATGTAGTTCAGCTGTCTGTATTATAGAAGTGTGAGAAAATCCTCATAGTCATAGGATGATAGCTAGATGTGACTTCTATCTTATTATTCTATTTTACTGCTCACCTAATTTAATTTGTCAATTTACAAGATAAAATGTCAAAGGCTTTGAAATTTCTTCTTATTTACTGACACTAGAAAGCATGAATTCATATTGTTGATCATATATTGCCCTGAAGTTCTTTTGCATATGAGATTCTGTTCTGTGAAGTCACTTGGTTTGCAATAGTGTGTGTTTTGGCAAAAGTAGTCTGGGTTTTGAGGTTGTCTTCCAAACTAAATACTTTTCAAACTTGGTAAAAGTGAGACCTGCTTTAACTGAACTGTGCTGCCGATGCCTCATCAAACTGGACCAGCTATACATCTCACAGTATAGTGACCTTGTAGTTGCCACTTTAGTGGCACGGACCAGTCGTTGACACAAAATATCATTCTTTACCGGGCAATATAACAGAATCATCTAAAACCAACGCCGTGAAGTTACAATGTGGCAGTTGATGATTTTGCTGTGTTCTATCTTTTGTAGTTCTTAATTTGCTTTTACATTCACTGAATTCCTGCTAATCTCTATGAATGGTTACATAATAGGCTTTTCTGAAGAGTTTATGTTGTATTTGTTAAAAATATGTTTATCGATTCATCTACTTGTAAATCGGCATTTGTTATGCTTATGCCTTTATTAGCGTGTAAAAATTAAATAGTTGATAAAATTTTCTTTTGAGGCTAGTGAGTTTTGTATTATGGCTACATATTTTTTAATTGACTGCTTTGAACATGAAAATTACAATAGAAAAATCATTCGGTTTGCTGGCTATTTAAATTGAGTTTACTGTTAATGAGTGTGTTTTGTTTCCAATTGATTGTTTAATTTAGTTGCTGTGTGTAAATGTTGGAAATTGAAGTTAAAGTATCCCTTCATGTATATATTTGAGTAAAAACTGTAGCTGCTCTGTGGTAACACTGCATCTATTAGAGCTACAAAGCTTGTGTTTGTCTAGAATCTTGGCCTTTATGACCATTTTTTGTAGGCTAAAAATGTAGAAATTTGTAAAGTTTCACTTAAGGACCTATTTTTGTAAATTCTGGCCAATGTAATGCTTTCAATTCAGCTGTTTCTAATCTTTGCAGTATAATAAACTGCTAGGCAACTATGAAATACTAAACTCTGAAATTTGACTTGTGCCATGCATGCTTGCTTAGACTTATAATTGTGTAACGTGATACAAAGCATTTGGAAAGGGGCTATAGAATACCATAAATATGGAGGCCCAGTTCAATATCGGGCTACTACTAAATAGTTCTACTAAATGCTATTATATATGCATAAATCAGTAGCAATTACTTTGAAATCCTCAGGCCCAGCTAAAATTCGAGCTAGTAGTTGTATTTATTTAGTATTTTCTTTTATATTTGAGATAATAATATCTCATACAAAGTAAGCTACATAGTTTGTATTGTACAGGTACTGGAACAAATGCATGTTACATGGAAAAAATGGAACGAGTGCGGCAGTGGGATGGCGATGATGAAAGTCCTCAGGAGGTTAGTGCCTTTTATTGGTTTCGCGGTATATTCCAAGTTTAGAATTTCACTCCTTAGTTTAGCAAACATCATGATTATTTGTGTTGTTTGCTCTTTAAAATATTCAACTGTCAATGTGAAATACCCTTAAATTATTTAGGTTCAGCCATAAAGCAGTCAATAATCAATATTACTCTAAGCATTAGTCCAGTAAAACAAATTTGAAAGCGTTGCTAAATTCAGTCTAGGGGTTTTCATGTGCCTATGTATAGTTTAATACAGAGTTACAGAGAATTTCCTATGAATTCTTGATGCAATACTGAATAGATTTTGATAGCATGGCTGAAACAAACTGCTGCAACATGTGCTTCTGGCAATTTCAAACACTATTGTGTATTCAGGAGTTACTTTCTCACAACTGGAGCATTTTGTTTCTAAGATTCTTAATTTATTCCTTTTAGCTTTGAAATTTCTAATTTGAAGTAGACAGAGCTACTGTTTCACTTTTTCTTAGCTGTCTAATTAATGACTTTGCTGTTTGGGTTTATCATTTCAACCCTAACGTAACCAAGTTTAAATCAAATACTTGCCCTTCTGTAGAAATACTTATACAAAAATGGTGTAAGTATTATTTATGTATAGCTTGGTGGTGGTGGTGGTTTGGAACGGGTACTTTTTACCATTTGGCATGCGAATGTCTAACATGTCTGCCTCACATTATAAATGCAATATGATTGTTATCATTCCAAGTTTCTTTTTAATGCTGTCATGATAGCCTTTCTCTACCACCTTGACTCATTAGAATATTTGCCAGGCAATTACTGCAGAAGTGGCTCTAATGACAAACTTTTCAAAGGTTTTTCTATCAATAACCACATAATTCTATCTCATAGTACCACTTTTCCTATTTCTGTTGCATTAAAAATATTAACTATCGTTTTCTCAACTATTATATTTCTCTACATTATTACTATAAGGAAATTTTTATTAATTTTTTACACCTTTTTAAATAATAAATATCGCTTTTTAATTGAATGAATGTCTCAAGACCTGAGTTTTAAAAAAGGGTGGACTTTCTTATTCATATATAGTTAATGCAGGTTATGCTTATTATAGATAAAATCTTCAATCTTAAACAATTGAGAAAAACGGTCTTGGGACTTCATTTATGTAGATTTAGCTCTATTGTGATAAATAATAAAGTTATTAAACATATTTTATACCACATTGATGTTGCTTAAATTTCTGAGGTGAGTGTTGTGAATGACTGCACATCATATGAGACTAGCATATTAATTACTTTATCAATTTGATTATGATTTTAGGTGATCATTAATACAGAATGGGGAGCATTCGGTAATAGCAAGGCATTAAATTTTATCACTACTGAGTATGATACGAATGTTGATAAAATTTCTATCAACCCTGGAAAACAGATGTAGGTGATCAAAGTTGTCAATTTGCATTGTTTCAAAACTAATTGGTGTAGTATAGCTTTGTGTTGGTTTATCTGCCTTATAAAATAAGCCTAAGATTATTTACTTGGTTTTTTATTTGATTGCTATATCATCTCTGGAATAAACTTAATTCTCCTAATATAATCCTTAATTTTCAATTTCTAACAATTTTAAAATTAAATTCACAATGGCAACTTTTATATTTAACCCATATTGATTCAAGCAAGTAATTAAAAGTTTTGGTAGAATTGGTTTAGCTAGATTAATTGCCAACTTTAGAGTATATAAATAACGCTTCATTTATTTTCTTGTGTTTATTTACTGTAAAGATGGAATTTTTAAAACATTGTCAATGAAGTGTTTTACACTTTCCAAGTTTTGAAACTAAGTAAATCTTTTCCTTTTTTTCAGATGTTTGTACAATTCTAGTAAATGTAATTTTTTAGAATGGTCTCCAAAAATATTTGTATTAAAAGCCCTGCAATTATTTTAGATAAATATATCATCTGTTTAAGAACTTATTCAATAAGTTCATAGTGTATTTTTAGAATAGATAGAATATGCATATTGTATTGATGAATTGGTAAACTGAGGACATCTGTTCTTGCAAATTTTGGTAGATATGAGAAAATGATCTCTGGAATGTACATGGGTGAGATAGCAAGACAAGTAGTTATTAAGCTTGTAGACGCTGGCTGTCTTTTTGATGGAGTTGCATCAGAAAAGCTACGAACACCAATGGCATTTCTAACCAAATACATATCTGAAATAGAAAGGTAAACTTGTATTTAGTAGATGTGTTGTAAGTGTAGTTATTTGCCAACAGTATTGATATATGCTTTATGCAACCATTATTATGGGACAGTTTAATTCCCACAATACGTATATTTTGTCAACTTATTCATTGTTGGTAAACTTTTTATTTGTGGATACGCAGTGATGAGGAGTTTGACAACTTTGTGAAGACAAGACAAGTGTTGGATGAATTAGATGTGGAGAGATACCGGGTTGCCGATTGTCTTGTTATGCAAGAAGTGTGTAGTGTTGTTTCTACAAGAGCTGCATATCTTGCAGCTGCAGGTAATGTTCAAATTTAATGTTAAGAATAAAATTCTGGTCATGATGAACTTATGTTATCGAATTGTCTAGACTCTAGAAAACATGGCCTTTTGAATCACTGTGCTAATTTTGAGTTTTCTATATAAAATCTATTTGTTCTTTTTCAGGAATATCAGTACTGCTTGATAGAGTTGACAAGCCGGAAGTTACCATTGGTGTAGATGGTTCCCTGTATAGATACCACCCCAAATTTCACAATCTGATCACTGAGAAACTTTCACAACTGTCACCTCACAAAAAGGTATGAAAGATGTTATATTGTATAATTTATAGAAAATCCTTCAACTAACTGATGAATTCAAATCTGAATAAGTTATTAAAACAGTGATATTTGTCATCAAATTTTTTGTAGTTGATAGATTCTCTAGGGCTGAGCAAATTTTAATGCTTGGTGGTTTATCTTTCAGTTTAAACTGATGCTGTCTCATGATGGGAGTGGTAAAGGAGCAGCCCTAGTTGCAGCAGTGGCATGGCGTATTTACTGCTCCAGTTAAATGCATTCCCAAAGGCCATAACTCTTTAACTTTCTCTATTTTATTGGTTATTTTTGAAAATTATTTTGGTGCAAGAGAATATATAGAATAATTATACTTTAAATTATTAGGTCTACTATGTTTTTGAAATTCTTTTTATCAAAAGATATTTTGTAAGGTTTTCTGTGTGAATGCATGCGTTTTACTTTCACATAATTAATTTTACATGCACACTGTAGTCGCTCAACATACAAATTTTACTCTAATATAATTATTGTATTGATATTTTTTAGAGGCAAAAATTAATGTATTTTTAATTAGATGTTGATTTTTCCTTTAGAGTAGTATTTGGAATCTCAGTAGCTTTTCCACTTGAAAACAAAACAAGCAAGTCTTGCCTAGTATTTCAAAGTAGTTGTTTTTGCTGTGTTGTTTTTAGTGAGATAAAGCATTCACCTAATTACACATTAAATTTTCATTAAATCATAACAATTTTAAAATAAAATACCTGTAATTGCTTTTATTTACAAAAAACATATTGGCATTTAAATTAATGGACATCTCACCATAATAATCAATAATTAAGCTGATTCTATTGGGCGAATGTTAACAGCTGATCACTATACTGCTGACCCTATATCTCCATCTGATATTCTAGAACTCTGTACAAAGAAAGACTTGAGCAGTTGATAAAAAATTTACTCATGATAATTTAATGCTTGATTTACTATCTGTCTTGGGAAGTTTGATTATAGCTAATGCATTCTTAGCTTCTTTCATAGTCCACCATCTGCCGAGTTTATGCTCTTGGCCTAATGCAGCAACAAGAAACTTCCCACCACTTGCAAACTGTAGGTCGTTCACAAATCCAGGCTAAAAGATGCAATATAAAAGCTAAGGATCATGATATTTGCATTAAAAGTTGGTCCACCCTTAGACTTGGACAATTTTTCGGCTATGAACATTTTTCTAAGCCAGCACTTTGGCTAATTTGTTTAGGAGTTGGATATATTTTTTTGACAACAATGTTAACACAAGTTTCCAGTCTGGCAACTGTCTAAATATGCCTGTTGGTTCAATTTTTTGATGGTCAGCTTCAACATGTGAAACGGCCATTTTTATCCCGTAACCACCCAAGTGTGGAGCAACCTTGAGAATAGTCAATTATGAATAATTCAAACAAAGGTTTGATTGTAAATGAGAGTGATTAACTGTTTCTCACCACGGTTATTGAATGGATAGAACTAAGAGCTCCTGAATGAGAAACTTTCCAAAGTTTGATATTTCCAGAATTGGATCCTAAAAAACAATGTTGGGTAAAATAAATTTGTTAAAAATAATGGACAACCAAATGATCTGTGTTGGTTACTTGACACATTTGTAAATGCATTATGCAGCTATAGCAAAACACTGACCAGAAGCTAACAGATCTGTGTTTCTCAAAGCTCTAACACAATTTATCCAGCATTCTCCGCTTCCTTCATGTGCATTAGAGATGGTAGAAACTGGCTTCTTTTTCAAAACTTTCCACACACAAAGTTCGCTGTAAGAAACATTGAACTAAACCATGCACTGCGTGAACACAAAAATAATATATTGCTTTCGTTACCATTTCATTTGTTGACTATTAGCAATGGGCAAGCTACATAAAATGAAAACTTACTTTGAGTCAGAGCCAGTTACAAATTTTTCCTCATCTATTAGGCATACACAATCTAGAGATCCTCTACAAACACACATTTGAAAACTATTCACTATATTATAAAAAACGATATAAAGTCAATGTTTTTTCAGTTTAGTAAACAAACATAAAAGCAAGCAATGATGACCGTAAACAGCATGTTTGTAATGGTTATATAAACTTGATAATCTAACTTGCTTCTATTTGAATTAACTTGATTTCTCTTAAGTGGAAATTGAAAAGCAGTATAGCCAACAGAATAGATCTTTTGCAGTTGTGGAGAATGTTAGCCAGTGCTAGGCCTAAGTTATATTCTAGTCTGTTTCCTCGTACACTGGTTTTTCAATGGTATAATTTATGGGTACATCTATACCTAGCTTACATAATTGAAAATTAATATGAAGCAGTTTTCATGTAGTTATTTCTACAATCCATATCTGTAGACTTATCCTATAAACACTAAAATCCTACACATAACAATAAAATAGAACCCCTAATACTGGTATTAGCAACAAAACTGATACTGAAAATGCTAAACATCAGCAACAGTGAGCAGATTACTTTAGTCAAGTACTAATAGCAAACCAGATGTTGGTACTAAGGAGCTTTCAATGTGCTATTGTTATTTTCAAAGTATGAGAAATTGGTTTGCTAATTTTGCGAAAACGAACTCGTATGGGTGAGTGAGCAGACTTGACATGTTAGCTTATTCTTGTATCCTTAGCCCCGTAAAAATTTCTAGAATGACAATCTAAATATTTCTCAACAGCTCTACATTTCACCCTGCATAGCTAAATGTTTTGGACATTTGTTTGAACCACTCACCCTGTGCTGTTGTATACGAATTGTGATTCTTCAACAATCTTCCACACCCTCACTGTGTTATCCCTACCACCAACTGAGACTGCTCGCTCTTTCATCATAGCATCTATAGCTAGCACCGAATCTTGATGGCCAAACACTGTTTCTACGTACGCCATTTCATCCAACGACCAAACTTTCACAGATTTATCCTTAGATGCACTAAATAACTCATGACTTTCTCTTCGAAAAGCTAACCCCTGAAATATTTTTAATATATTTATGCAACTATTTTTGAAGATTTCAATGTGAAGCACTAAAACGAATAAAATTATATTTTCTTAAAATTCTAAATTTTGGAAAATCAATTTAAACACTTTTTCATACAAATAAGAAGTTAACTGCCAATTAACACTCAAAATAATTCCATGTTTCAAAACTTTCTTACAAAAATTTAATATGTAAATTCCATAAATAGGTGGTAACTATTTTAGATAGATAAGACAAAAAGGCTGAATAACAAAAACATTATGAAGGTCATTGAAAAAGTCTTTAATGCTTTAAAGAAACTAAAAATTAAGAATAGAAATATTTTACAAAAATATAATATGTAGAACAGATAACTTCTATTAAGAACCAGTTAATGTAATCAACTGTTAAAAATACTTAAAACTCTATAGAAAGCAAGACCTACCGTTACTGCTGCTTTATGACCATTGAATGTACGCAATATTTCCATACTTTGAGGATTCCACACTATAATTTGGGCAGCTTGATCACCAGTTACCTGAATAATTGTACACAACGTTATATGCCTAAAAATTGAAACTACTCAAATAAACATAAAGGCCGACGTAGTAGGGTATGCTAGAGCTTCTAAAATTATAAAATGATTTCTGTATTTCAAAAACCAGATTTTCTGCTATAAATATTTTTGCATTCGATAGAAAAGAGACAAACAGTTTAAACGCAGTATCTGGAATAAATTATAAAATATGCCTCGTAAATATAAAACATTCCCATAGTGTACAAGCAAAATGCACATGTATTGAAATACTGAACAAGTACTGAGGAGATATAAAAGCAAATACAAACCAAGAATTTGCCACTGCTGCTAATAGCCATAGAGAGAATGTGAGTAGTGTGCCCTTTATGGATTAACACAGTACTTTTCCTTCCTCCATGAGCTGTGTGCACCTTTTTCTGAGTCTGAACATCCCCTAAATGTAAAAACAGAATGCTATTCAAATGGAAATGGGAGTTGAGAAAAGGAGAATAGCAAATACAATAAAGATCTGATTTAAAAGTGTATATAACTCATATTGGCTCACATTTTATAACCGAGCAATCTTTGGAGCCAGTATATATGAATAAGTTGTCCGGTGAGATAACTACACATGTTAGTGAGAGTTGATGTCCTTTTAATAATGTGATATCTTCAGGTTTAGGCTCCAATATCTACAATAGAAAATTCGTGTACGTCCATGTTTATATAATACTGCATCATGTGTAGTCAACACCAGCACTTCTTTCTTACAGCTGTGATATAACCACTAATACAAACAACCAGTCTGTGAGTAGAAGATCTCCACAATGTAATAAAATCGAGCAGTTGATAAATTATACTATAGAAACATAACCACAATGTAGTGAACTTACATGCTCTGCTACAGGGACAAAATGCTTCCCTTTCAGCTTCCTCTACAAATACACCCATGATATTCACGTAGTTAACAGCCACACACGTGTATCCTTGTGGTAATCAAGAAAAGTCAATAATTTAATAAAATAATTGCTAAAATGTAAATATAAAAAACAATGTTTATGAGTAATCAGCATATCATCCACAGACATGCTGTTGATCTTACTGCGTCATGCTGTAAGTGGCGGGACAGGAGCCCATCTGTGTCTTCCTCGGAGTCAGCTGCCTCATCAACTACAAAAATATCCCACTGATAGTTTCAGATAAATATTTCTATCTAATGCAACAAGATATACCAGCAGATATACCACCATTTTCTGACACGGCGAAAAGGTAATTAATTTGTTCCAGCACAGCTATCAGAAACTCACAGCCACGTTTACTGTTTTCAAGTTACACCGGGACAATTGACTCTCAAATGCTTATAATTGTAGTCAAAGGCAGCAATTACAAAGTACTACACGGTGCTAAAACTCCTTTGAACACTTATAAAAAAGTTTTTTTAAAAATCTTTTAAAGCAGATAAGTGAAAAATTTAATAAATAAAGATTGTAAATTGTTATATAATAGTAGATATACTTACTTTCAGCTTCAACTTGACTGAGATACTCCTTTGCAATCCTCAGTCGCTTCTCCTGAGCAGTTTCTCTTTCCAGTTCAGAGTCGGAATCTGAACTTCTACCAACATTCTCCTCATCACTAAAATGAAATATTTGCAAAAGTCTTCATTCAAAATCTTACATAAAATTGCAGCCATGTATGATTAGCCAGGAGTTATCAATTTTGTAGATGAAATAAATATGAAAATAAAATCAATACAATCTTGTGGTACAAAATATATTTAATAATATTAATATAATAATTTTTTCAACAAAACTTTCACAACCCTACAGAAAAATACAAGTACATACATTTCTGTGTGAAATAGAGTTTTACATGTATAATTTTATAACGTACCTATATTATTTGATAATCACATTAGCAACTTATTTAATAATTTTAAATATGCCAGCATGATAAATATGAATAGTTTTGCATATTCTATTTATTATTTTGATTGACAAAAGCAGAACAGATAAAATTTATAGCTAAAAGAAACACAGCTTAAATGTTTTCAACCATACATAATTTAACCAAAAACCAGTTCAATGTGATTATTTTCTATGTAAATATTAAATATAAGACTATCTTGCTCTTTTTGTTGCATCAGAAAAATTATACATTTTATTCAACATCAATAATTCAATTTTCAACTTTTGCTTCTTTTATTGGGCCAAATTAAAAAAGTCTGTACCTTGGTATTTCTTCATCAGATCCATCGTCAGAAAGTTCAACATCTTCTGCTTTTGAGAGCTTTGGCTTACGACTAGCATCGGGTAAAGCTTTGTTTCTACCTCTTACCTAGGTTGAAAAAATAAGTGACCAAACACGAAATGTATTAGAAGTTGCAATGTTTTTGCATGACTTCAAGATTCCTTATCAGACTTCTTAACTGACTTTGTAGAGTATTTCAATTATGTAATATAATTTAATCAGAATCTTGCTAAAGTCTTTAATTATTGCCACTACTTTACCTTCAAAGGTTTGGCCAGTGCAGTAATCAACATGCAAGACATTGAACAGTTTTAACTAATATTGAAACAGGTTTTACTTTTTTTTGTAATTACATATTAGAGCACATTTAAAAAAATTTGGCTTTAATTTCAATCTTTAACCAGTTTTTGTATGAAGTTAAATGGACTTGAATTTAGCCACTTCGCTTTCTGCCACCCTTTCTTTTTTCTCCCTATTACTTCACCATCGAGCAGAATGGAATATATATTTTCACAGCCATTACCATTGTCACTTTTACCAAATTAGCATTTTGTAAATGGTTTGTATCTCACCTTGGACTTCTGGTTAACAACAGTCCGGCCTCTTTTTCGTATAAAAAACGGCATGCTAAAATACAATCAAATGATTGCCTACTAAACCAGCATTCAACGTTAATAATAAAAAATGTGTTTAACATGGATAGTGTTCATATTTCTCAATATTATGCTTATTAGTTAGGCCTAAAGCTAAAAACAACCTAGCAACCAATTTAGCATATAACTACTAAATGTAACTAAAAACAATTACTAATTTAGTATTGCAATTTTCATGCTAATTCAAAACTATAGGACTAAACTAAAAGCAGAGGTGTGTTAATCATCAATTGTTATTCAAAACAAGTTTAGTCACACCTAAGAAAAAAGAAGATATATCATGTCAACATCAAGCAATGGGTTGAGTCAACTCACGCCAATTCTAATTGATTAAAAAGCCTTTGAATTGTCCCAACAACATTTACAAAACCCTGTAAACAATTAATTTTGATGTATTTGATGCATAACAAAAAAACAGGCTAACTCTAAAATGCTTAGTTACTATAACTATGACAATATATGTTGTAAAATTGAGTATTGCCATCAGTTTAGTATTTTTATAGCCTAAGCATAACTACTAGAGTGCTTCTATTATTATAACCAGTAATATTAATCTATATTCCATTATAATACTTCATTTATTAACAATGACGGATTACTAAACTAAACACTCCATCTGCTATGAGAGGAGAAGCAACATCTATTTTTGCATCTTTACAAACCTGTCACAATAGTTTTTTTCTTGGAAGTATTAGATTTTCAAGGATACTACCTCATAACACAAACTCAACTTGACTAAGTAACTAGGTGCTAAAACTCTATACATTACTGTTGCAATTAAAAACTTGAAACTGTTTAGCTACACGCTAGAATTAGAATAAATTTAATTTGTTCCAAAATACGATTATAATAAGCCTATACAAAAACAACACAAGAGGCACTCATTAATTTTGACCCTATAACTATAGCTGGTACCAGAGTGAGAGTGTTCTAATTACAATTTTTACAAGGTGAGTTATTACTATACTATTACTTAAAGTTTATAACATTAGGTATTAGCATAACATTAATTATAAATATTATTACAGATAGGTGAGGATATAAATATAAGATTAAGTGTATAACCTAAAACTATAACATTATGATAATGATTATCAACTCATTATCATTTTATGCCAATCATAATGTAAATGGTCAACTATCAGCAAGTGAGTATGACTATGAGTATCACTATTACTATTAGCATTACTTAGAGCTTTTACTTTTTACTATTACTAGTAATTACTAATTATACAGTATAAGTATGAGTATATCTTGTAACTATAATACATGATACTAGAACTACAACTTTAGTATAACTATAATTATTCCATTTACTATGAGCATAACTATTAAATTTACTCTTAGTATTACTCTTACTCTTAGTATTAGACTTAGAGTTAGTATCACCATCAGTATAATATTGATAAGCATCATCTATGATCGTAATTATAATACTTATTAGTTATTATTGATACTGATAGTTAATGTTATCATGATAATCATAATTATAAAGTTATTATAATATCAATTATCTCATAACTAATAACTAGTTCAAATTGAAATTGATGATAGTGATGCTCATACTCAGACTCATAGTGAGTTATTAAGTCACACAGACAACAATAATTTAAATGATAAATATAATAATAATTATGGATTATGAATTATGATATTTGATAATCAATATCAAAATATCATCAGCGATAATCATAATCATAATGATCTTATTCTTATGATTATGATAGATTTAGATGGCACATCAATATTCATATTGAATAATCATATAGATAAAGTAATAGTTATAATTTTATTATAATCATATATAAATATCATATTCATATTGATATTGTACTTGTACCCAACTTGTTTGTAGCATTATGATTATCATTACGATAAAGGTAAATTTAAACTGTTAGTGATTACTGATTATATTTAGAATTATCACTTATACTCAGAGTGGTAGCCATCATCAATATGAATAATCATTATCATTATGATAACTGCTTATGAATAAATTTTAATTTAATATTATTAACAATGATAAATTATGATTATGATTATCATAATGATTTATTATAATTGATTATCATAATCATCATCATGATGATTAATAAATATAATATTGATAATAATAATAATATTATTAATATTATTATTTATATTAATATTATTATTACTAATAGTAATATTATCACTAATATTAATTATTATCATTATGATTATGATTAACTTTGAGACATTGTGAATACGACATTGATTATCATATATGATACAGATAATGAGATATTCATATTCAATATCAGATACTCATTAAACATTATGATTATCATTATGATTAAATTTATTAATAATATTAAATTTATTTTATTAATTATAATATTATAGTCCCTTAGTCTTACATTTACTTATAGTGATTTGCACTTACTCTCAGTATAATTATTGCTTATAGTTTCTAATGAAGATGCTACTATCAGAGATCAGTATTACTTGGGAGTTTCAGTTAAGGCGAAGCCGAATGTCAGTTCTGCAAAATAATAAACCCACGTGCGAATAATACTAGTAGTAGAACTAGTAGCAAGAGCTATTATAATATTATATTGCTTTCAAACGCACACCTACGTTTCCGCAGTACTCGCTGTCAGTAAATGGCTCAATAATTCAATTTTGTATAATTATATTTTTACGAGAGCTCTTTTATCGTCACACTAAACTGCTTAAAAGCTAAAAGTAAAATTTGAAACTATTAGTTGATAAAACGTTAAACTTTACAATTTTGTTGCAAAATTTAAAATATTATAATAAAAAATTAAATAAACAATAAAATTATTGATAATTTACAAATTTAACAAAAAATTAATTTACTTTAATTTTTATTTATGTTTAGGACTTTGTTACTTTGTTTCCGGAAAAAAAATTAATCGCAAAATTGGCCTTGCAAGGTTCTGATACCGTACCACTTGCTCATTAATTAGTAATGTTTGTTCAATACTTGGCTCGAAAGACCTTTAGCCAACATTGTCGAAAAAACTTATTGTCATAACAGCTATATCCTGGTTCTGCTGGTGCCATGAAGACAATCTTGAGTTCAACATAACAAAACATATATAGTAATTGAGTTTTGAATCTAGTAACCCTAAATTGTAAGTAAGAGTCTTGGTATTTTCAAATATGTGTTATAATTGTTAAAGCAGCTTTAAAACAGATATATGTTTAGACTATCAGTATGACTATGAGTAGCACCAACTGTAAGGGACAGAGTTAAACTTGAAATTGAAGTCAAATTGAAACTAGAAGTAAAAAACTCAAAAACTAAAAAGTAAAAAACGGAATTTCAATCTGAATTTAAATTTAGTTTAACGAATTCAAATTCAATTTTGTTTGGGTGTACTGTTACTTATCAGCCATTAAATTTAGTCATTATTATTATGAATATGAGTGAAATACTTTTAGTTTTAGTTGTAGTGAGTGTGATTTACAGTTACAGTCTGAGTTACTGTCAGTGTTACTGTTGGTGTTGCTGTTAGCGTTACTCAATTTAGTTAATGTTACACTTGCTGTTAGTATTAGTATTATATTAATACTAATTTTACTAGCATTGCTAGATTTAGCCATTTGTTTTTGTAATACTAATTATATTCTAGTGGTTACTGGTAGTTTTTGTAACTTGTAACTTGTATCTCAGCTACTTTTTCAGTTTGAGTTACAAAAAGCTACAGTACATATTGTCATTGAATAGTTGAGCTTAAGATGCCTATTCCTATTCCTTAATAGTATAGTATTAGTATAAGTACTGCTAATACGATTTGTATCAGTAATACTTAGCAAAGCTTGCAGATTATAATTATTAATATTTCTCCCATAATAATTGTCTCTTTTCAATTCTTATGTCATTTGACCTTAGCCTTGAACCCAAGGCTCGTATTAATAGTTAATAATTCCTCATCTTTATCTAATTTTATATCTTATTCTTATTTTTAGTATCTCTATTGTATTTGATTGTGTGTGAGTGCTCTCTTTACTGATTCAGTTTTGCTTTACTGCCGCTATAGCTATCAATATTACAATATTGCTATAAACATGAGTGCAATTGGCATATAATATTTAATAAAAGTGTCAATAGGATTTTGTGTGCTGTAAGTATCAATAATAGCTTTACTTGCCTCCGCCGTTAGTAACGGATAGACCTGGGTCAAAAGTATAGGCCAAGGGAAGTAAAATATTATTAGACAAGATAACTTCAACTCTAGGACTTAGAAATTTGGCTAGACTCATTTTTAAATGTTATCAAAGTACCAATAACTAAAAATATCTTGCTTGAACTGCTAAAAAATTTAATGCTTCCAGGAATATGCAGGAATTATTTGCCACTTAGTTTATAGTCACTCCTTAGTGTTTTAGTTTTAACATAAGTAAGTTCAACCTCATAATTATTTATTATCAGTCTAAATTATATTATTGGAAAGTTAAAGGGTTGCTAAATGTACATAATATAAAGATATGTGCATCAGAAAATATATAATTTTGGTGTTGAAATTGATATTGTGTTGGAACATTAACAAGCCTGATGTGCTAAGTAGCAAAAGCTTTGAAAATAGTTTGGGAGCAGTATTTTTAATGTAAGAAGTAATAAAGGTGTTGCATATACCACATGTTTACACATGAACACCACATATTTCAGTGTTGCAAACAAAGCAGAGTGTTTTGAAGCAGTTCAAGTCGAATTATCTAATTGTATGTTACTGTTCAAATGCTTTTCCACACCAAGTCAATAGCTGAGTGAGATGGGTTATTTGACTATATAGGTTATTTGACTATGCTTAGGCAATCACTTCAATGAAGTTTTACGGAGAGAACAGCTTATCTGCGTTTTTGTGTAGCTAGAAAATGCTTTTAGCATGAGACGCTACATGTTCATTTTATAAAGCCAAGTGTTTGAAACCTCATCACTATTATATTTTAGGCTCCTAAGTTAACTAAAATATCTATTTAATAACCTGAATACTGGCTTTAGAAGCGCATGCTTATTTGTTTGTTATTTGAAACTCATGTTGTTTTCAGTCCTAATTACATCAAGTTGATTCTGTTGTCTATTCTGTAACAAGTTCACAGTTTGGTCAAAACACTGATATACAAATAGAGTTTCGTTTTTCATACAACAATAGTTGTTGAATTTGTTTATTTTCAATCGGGTCACTGAATATAAAAAATGTGTGCATAATGTCAAGTTTATGGATTTTTCTGTTTTGCAATACTCTAGATAACAATATTTGTAGTTTAAAGCTTTGTTTTTCAGTAAGAATATAAATAAATGTATTTTAAAATACTAGTAGTCTTTTTTGTTGGAGAAAGTTTCGCAATAATTCTGTGTAATAGTTTTCATGTAGCAAACTGGTTTGACTACATTGAATTGCCTTCAATGCTGAGTACTCTATTCATTCTACCGAAATTTCATAAATTCTTCATATTGACATATTTAAAAAATGGTAGTAAAAACTTAAATTTAAAAAATCTTTATAAGTAATATTGATAGCAATATGTTCTGGTGTTCCTCAGCTTTTCTTCCTAATTTTGTACAGTTGTGAGTTGTTTACTCATAACTTGTAAGGAAGTTGCTTTGTTGGCAGTGCCGCTGCATGTATACTGTAGCTGTTGGCAGTAGCCTACAGCTGCATGTACACTGTGGCTAATGAAGTATGCTATGCTCCTGTTCATTGATTCGTGAAATAACATTATAAGTCAACTAGGCTGAGTGGGTTCATCACTTCATCTTGCATTACAGCGCAGTCAACTGTGCGCTTGAAATCAGTTAGCGGAGAGCTGTTTGTCATAACGTAATAATGATTTTATATCCACAGTGTTGTCCATTTATAAACTCATTATTTTACAAATCAGAGAGCTTAGTGCTGCTCTAGTAACCTAGAGCTAGCTAGTAAAGTATTTTACTACTTTTTCTAAAGAAAACCTTTATTTAGTCTAACCCTAAGATAAGTATGGATTACAAACAATTTAAATCGAAAAAGAATGTAAGTATTTTATATACACTGATATTTCTATGGTCACCCATAGTATAATTTTAGTTTAGTTTAAGTTTAGGCAATGGTGTGGGTAAAAAGAAATAAATTAGGTCTCAACTGTGACAACTTGATGTTAAGTATTTATTTAAGTTGGCTTGCTAACTTTACAGTCTAAACCACAGCTCAAGGGCTATAATGTCTTTAATCTACATTTTCTTTAAAATTCAAACTTTTTTACTAAGCAAGCAGTATAATGCTTATTTATAGCTTAAATCCGCAGTCTTTCCACTCGCCCAGAGTTAGTTCAGAGCCAATCACATGTTGAACCTATGTTTTTGCACTACATGTCTTGCCAGTATGGCCAGCATGTTTTAGTAAATAGTCTTCAACTTTCAATACTTTATAAAGTAGTTCTATTGTATTTCATTTAGTGGTTAAGAAGTATGGAGGCAGTGAAAAACTTTTTCTCTGGAAGGTCTAAAAAGTCTAAAAGCAGTGCTGAACACATTAGTGAAATTGGTGCACCATTTGCTATATCACACAATATACATGTCGGATTCGATGATAAAGCTGGCACATTCGTAGGCCTGCCTCCTGCCTGGCAAGAATGGCTTAAACATTCTAAAATCACGTAAGTGTGGCTACTTTTGGAAGAGTATGTGGCTGGTTGGAGGAGTTTTAATGTTAAATGTTCAGACTCCATGTTATATGTATGTCTTCGCTAATAGCTTATGTAAATACAAGTAATTGGTCTCCATGTTTTTTTGCATCACGATACATGAGAATTTGTACGTTTACTAATTGATGTTTAATAAACAATTAGACTCTTGAATGCTGTTATTGACACTATTCTTAGCCTCTTTTCCAGAAAAAATATTATCATTTGATATTCCTATCCTTCATTAATGATCAATTCTATGAGCTAGCGTAGTTTGAGAAAGCACTTTGTAATTATCATATTTTGGTAGCCTATTCCCTATAGTTTTTAAAGTGGTAATAAGACTCACAAACAAATCGAGTTTAAGATATAGACCTATGTGCAGGGAAAGGCAAAGTAGACAAAGCTCTTCTCTAAAATTAGTAGTGCACCCTGGCAATATTTTTTTTACAAAAATAATATATTGTAGGTAATTATAAGAGTTATCAAATAACATTACACTTGATACTGAAGAGATGGTCATCAGATTACAATGTTCTGAGTCATGTGGCATTATCTAGTGCTTTTATATGCTGGCTGTTATCTTTACCAACATTACACTACATATTACTCTGACAAGAATAATTCCTACAAGTGTTGTAGTTTTACATGCTTGTGTAACATGTGCAATGGGTGAAAATTCTGCTCTAATGGTCGTGATATCGGCAACTTTGGCTGCTCCAGATCTCAGATGGTGCTTATAAGTCTTATCTGTAGCACACAAGTCTGATTTTCAAAAACACATAACGTTCAGTTAGCGTTATATGAAAGTCTCTCTGATAGCCAAAATTACACATCGGTGTGATTTCTCTGTCTACCTTAGTTAAGGAACATGGCTTATCCCCTCTTATTGTCTGGAGGCTATATTCAATCTCCTAATTAGTCACATAATGAGAAACACTACTTGTAGGCGGTAGTTGAGCAGTAAATTGAAAACCATTTACTCAGTAAGCTAACTGAGAGAGTGAGCTTTAGCAGCTAGTGGACAAGCTAGTAGTAGCCTACTAACCAATAGTGCACCACAGTGAATGTAAAACTAGTCAGTCACAGCTGTAGGTAAAAGCTTTCACTGTGCAATAAGATAATGAGTGATTTCTTCACTTGACAAGCATCTGAAGCACCAAACAAGGTTAGCTATTGTTAGGGTATCCTGTCTATGGCGTTTCTGCTAGGCCACTTCAACTGCATGGAGAAATAACTGGTGTGAGTTTCTGTTAACAGTTTAGTATGAGTTCGAACACTTGGCATCATTTCTTTATAATAATGGAACTTTGCTTCATTTGCAGAGAGAAAGAAACGCAGAACAACCCTGGTGCTATCTTACATGCTCTAGAATACTATGAATATCAGGTTAAGCATCCAAATGATAACAAATTCATTGATCCTCTCAAAAGCATGGGATCAGAGGCTGATGATGGAGATTCAGAAGGTAAACCTTATTAGCCACTCTTGTGCTGTTAGAGGCTTAGCTAAAGTTCTCTCCACAGGAACATGGAATATGTAGATTGTGAGCAATAGCAGCATCACCATTGTACTTTCTTTTAGCTTGCATATACAGTGCTTCCTCCATTTCTCACATAATTCCATGTGTCACAAGAAGGGCCTGGAACCCCCTCCCCACTGTTTTTAGCTTATGCATGTGTGTATAGGGACAAAATGGCTGAATTTAACAGAATTAAATATGGTATTCTGCTATATCTAGAATTGAGGTTTCTACCCAGGCTTAGTGAAATATGAAGGGAGCACTGTATGCATAAGATTAAATGCCATATTATTTATTGCCTTTTTACCAGTTGGATAATTGTCTCCTATGCTAATAATTTAGTATAAGCATAGACTAGCTTGCACCAGACACACAATTTATCATCTTGTTGGAAGACAATGATTGACCTGCTTTCCTGTGAGAGAAATTCAATCTCCTAGCAAGTATCCAAATAAGTTTTGTCACTTTCCTCATTGGGAAGCAGTTAATTAACTTCCTTTAAGCTGGATTCAGGTAGGTAACTGTGTTTGGAAGTTTACAGATAGGTTGGGTTCTGTTACTAGGTATCTCTTTCCTCGTACAGTTTCCTGGTGGCAGCATTTACCTATCTCACAGTGTGTCAAGAACGAAATGATGTGTAACTGAGTCCAACTGGCTAAAGTGATTTGCTCTGTTGGGTTTCTATAGTGTGTGAATGTTTTGATTTTTATGTAATATATGCTAAAAAGTCCAAAATAGACTTGTGCATTGATTCAACACTGGAGCATGAATCAGACCTCTTTTTGTGCCCTCATTTTGATTCACTTGCATGATAGTGTCCAGAAATGTTTGCTAAATGGACAATAACATTCTGCCTGTTATACCATTGGCCTAGCCATTTCAGTGTGTGTAGCTTGAGTCTGGTCTATAACAAGGGTGGCAATGTTATTGTGTACCAAGACGTGTAGTTGTAGTGTCATTGTATGCCCATTAGCATCACTAATCATGTCTGTGGAAGGAAATCCTGTGACTTCTCATTTAGCAGAACTAATTGGCCCAAATCAGGCTATTGATTGTAGATGAGCATGTTGCTTCCTGTTTTAGAGTCACCTTCCTCCTCGTCTCGAACTTCTGTTGAACCAGTCTCCCGGCCAGATTTACCCCTCAAGGAGCAGTATAATAAAGATGCTTCTGCCACCCCACCCAAACCTGTGAGTGATGCTGCCAATGCAGTTGGCCTACCAACTTTGTATTTATACCTTTCAGTGTTTATTATAATTTAATTTTGCTTAATTTAATGACTTGGAAAGAAAATTATCTTAGTTTTCCTCTTTTTTGTTTCAAAGTGATGAATGTCTTTTTTTTAACCTAATCTCCCAAAACTAGTCTATAACATGCACCTTGCAGGTAGCATGCCTTTCACCAAGTGTGAACAGCTTTAGGAAACTTGGCAAACCATTGTGTGAATGTTCAGTGTTATTTAATGCCAATAACTTTGTCACAATTAGATTTATCTTGTTCCAACTCTTCTTATGTTGGCAAATGATCAACATGGAGATACAAACTTGCTGTAATTCCTGAGAATTTTGATGGCTACTGACTATACATTTGTTTAATTCACCACTTTATCTTCCAGCATACAAGTTGTCAAACTGTTTGATCCTACTGTGTACAAATTAGAAAAGTGTACTACATAACAGGCAGTCACCTTTCTAGTGAATATTACAACACTATCTGTATCTCTAAGTTGCGTTTTGCAGGCGCAGAGATCAGCTGACCTCTCAGCAGGTGTCAAGGCCGTTACTATAGACGACGCACCTTCTCCTCCGACTTTGAATTCTGCTAAAGCCACCACACCTACAGGAGAGGAAGACACCAAACCTAAAGTTGTGTCCCGCCAAAAAAAGAAATCTCAGAAACGGCGGATGACTGACTCTGAAGTTGTGACTGAACTCAGTAAGTATTGCTTGGAGTTCTCTCCCCTTTGATTCTGTGTTGACATATTAAGGAATTTAGTAAAAACAGGTTCTAGTTGTTATTGCTGCTCGTTAAAAAGGGGTTACACATATTAGCTATCAGTAATAAATAATGTGTGTTACAGAGCTCGTAATCAAAATTGACAAGTTTGTAAGTTCTATATGCATGTATTCATTATTGTTGCATTTCTTTTTTTGCTATCAATCAAAAATATCTAAAATTATTGATTTTTCTAGAAAAAATTGCCAATAATGAAGTTGATCCCAAGTCGATATATGATATGAAAGAGAAGCTAGGCTCTGGGTAAGTTAGCAGTAACTAGATATTCTTATGATTTTTCTGAATCTGGAATAGTTTCAGATCTTACAGGATATGCTGTCTCATCCCAGTAGTACCTAGGCTTTCACTTTTAAACTAAGAAGCAGGCCAGCTAATGAAATCTGTGTGAAGGAATAATATCTAGCCAAATACCTGTAGCTACTGGTGATTTATATCTACTATTGTTTGTTGTGGTGCAAAATATAAATGGAAATTCATCAAATTGGTTTCAGTCAGTATAGTTAGATGTTCACTGTTAGCTCCATGAATAATTCTCAAAGGACTACTTAAGAGCTAAGGACTAGTATACATTTCCTTTCATAGCCACACTTGCAATGTGTGTATAGCTTATTATATTATATCACCACCACTACACTGCAGTGTAGAGCAGTTTCTGTGTATTAATAGTTGCACAATGTGCAGTGAATAGTGAATCAGAAGGCATGAGTCATCCTGTTATATTATTTATAATTCCAATTATATCGATTGCCAGCTTTCAATATAACACTGCAGTTATCAGTATTGCTAACTAGTCAATGCAACAGCTATGTGCTGCAGCTGTTCCACCATTATCTCTTCTAATCATCATTGTTCATCCCACTTCATGGTTTCATTATTAATAGGAAGATGACTCCACTCAGCTAGTTTCCTCAACCGTTTTTTATTTACTAACTTCACAAAAATAAATATTCCTTCCGTGATGAGGTTGGTTAACAACTGCTGTGGGTAGTTGAGGAAGTGCATTATGCTGTATACTTATATAAGTATTATATATCATTTTTATTTGTGTGATGTTTGTGTCATATACATTAAAATGGTAAGGAATATGACCTCATTTTGGTTTAGTGTGTATGCTTGTTTGCTATGCCACACTACTCCACCAGTAAATTACTAGAACTAGAATTTGTTTTTAAATAGAGTTGGCCAGATACCATGAACATGCTAATTGGAGTTTATGTTGACATACTAAGGTCTGGTGTTTCCAACCTTTAAGGAAATGATTTAGGCTCACATTTAGGAAGTAAATAACTTTCTTCCATATAGAGAATTTAATAAACAGCTGCATTCTCATACAAACATTTTTGAGAAGACAACTCTATAGGAAGCAGCTGTCCCAATCAAATATTATATTGGTCATCACTTTCACATGCAGATTGCAAATTTTGTTTTTCAAAAAATAGTTATTTTATGCAGCTATTTGTTCTAATTGTTAATAGATTTGTGTTATTATTTATCATTATTTTTATAATTCTAATGTAAATAGTTGGTAACTTTAAAACTTAATAAATCATGACAGTTTATTATTAAAAATAAATGCTGGTATCTAAACTAACCTAATTAAAATAGCAATTTTGTTTGACAGTAAAAGTAATAAACCTAATTTGAAATTATTAGAACTAATTTTCAGAGTATTTGCTGCACGCTTCCTGCTATTTGCTAGCTGACTGTTATAATTATGTAGTAGTCCAATTGGACTCGATCAGCTGCTCAAATCACAGTTTTTGATGATTGATTTGACCAACTTTTTAGTAGAAGCTGAAGTTACTTGGTTAAAGCAGTACCAGCAGACTATCTCAGATGCTCAAGTTAGACTTGCGGATTGAATGTAACAGTCATTGTGACAATGATAAATGTGTTGTTTTGGTTGTAGTGCATCTGGTACAGTCCTCAGAGCAGTGAATAAAGAAACAGATGCCTGTGTGGCCATTAAAATGATGGAACTGGAGAGTCAACCCAAAAAAGAGCTCATAGTTACTGAGATAGAGGCATGTATATACAGTTTTATTAACTGTGGTGCTTTACTAACTGTATGGAATGCTTTGTGCAGCAAGAAAATTGCAGGGGAATGTTGTACTTTGACTGGATGATCATATAGACTCTAGACTCTAGAGTATAGCATAACCATCAAATTTCACTCATGTTTTATAGCAAAACCCAAGTGGTAACATATATTGGAGAAGTACATTTGTTTTGGTTGACATCTCATTAATTTATGCTAAACATCAATATGCTCCTACCATGTGCAATAGTAAAATAATCAGATTGACAGCTTCTATTGATCAGGCAAAGATGGTCACCTTAGTGGAAAATTGAGTTTTCTCTGTAATGTCTTAGGCATTTGCACCCTATGCTTGGTCACTGCTTTGTTTTCAAAGCTATTGATAACCGACGCAATATCCAGGAGAATACAACTTGCAGCACTTTTAACTGTTCAACATTTCACAAGAAGTTGTCTGTCATGTAAATAACTTTGAAAACTTGCATGTCTTACTTTTTTATGAAGTTCAAGTTTAACTTGGAATAAATTTAAGCTTCATCCACAAGCATGTTATAAAAGTCTCAAAAGAAAAATTATGATAATTATATTGTAGTTATTTGCAATTATTATCCTATTGATTAACTTAGCTGTCTCAAATATCAATTCTAGTATAAGATTTTCACTATTTGAAAAAGTTTTCTATCATAATTACTGGTCTATTCTGTTCATTTTTCTTTATGTTCATTGCCTAACTACTTTTTCTCTGTAAATTTGCATGCATATGTAATGTTATGCTAAAGTTTCTAAAATTACTTTTTATAGCTCGATAATCCATAGGTAGACTCAAGAAATAGTATCGAGTCATAGTGTTTTATACCTTGCTCTTTTATAACTGTTTATGGCTATTTAAAAATGTTTTCGTATCAGAGCTAAATATGGAGTTGATTAAAATAAGGTAATAATTTTTTACTCCTTAATATGCTATAGGTGATGCGACATTTTAACCATCCAAACATCGTCAATTTTATTGACTGCTTTTTGGTGGAGAAGGAGTTGTGGGTCACCATGGAGTTTTTAGAAGGAGGTGCTTTAACTGATGTTGTGACGGAGACGGTGATGGACGAGGGACAAATAGCAGCAGTTTCTCGGTATTTTGAAATGATTCCAGAGTGATTAAATGCAGTGATCTTGAGAAAAAAATTACTGGTTCAAGTTTTAAATCAAATGTTTTAGCTACAGCATTTTCACCAAATAGCTTTTGTATGCAATAGTGTTATAGCAATATGTGCAGTGTGTTACAGCTAAAGCTTAAATATTTGTCCATAAAAACATAAATTATTTTTATTGCAACTAAAACTGGTTGGATCAATAAGGCCTATAATGTCAGCCTTTGAAAAAGTTACTATAACAAAAGTTAATAATATTTTAAATAAATATAGGAAACTCTCTAAGCCATACATATACTATTACACTTGTATGTTTGTAGGGAATGTTTAAAAGCTCTAGAGTTTCTCCACAACAAGGATATTATTCACAGGGATATTAAGAGTGATAATGTTCTTCTGGGCATGAATGGTGATGTGAGTATACCATTCTGTAAAGTCATATAGACATCATCATATTATCTAGTGGTGTTTCTTTGTTAGCAATGTAATTTAAGCTCTCTGTATTTACTGGCTTTAAAATGAATGATTAGGCATTTTTGTGAATTACCTATATGTTTTATTTTTAATTTTATTTGATTTGGTTGTCGACAACTGTAAAATTATCACTGACAGGGAGTTGGCTAAGCTTTTAAAATTTATATAAAATTCTATTTATGTATTACGATTAATTCTAAGTTGAGCTATAACAATGACATCACCTAGTAATGGCCTTGTGCAACTACCATAGCTCTTTTGGCACAGTGTCATATAGACTGAAAGTTCTCGTAGAGGTATAGTTATACAGCCATTACAGACCCAACCTACTCCTTCCTATATTTTGATATTGAATTCTGTAATCAGGTAAACTGTGAGTTTGCTTATTGACTCACCATGTTGAAATATCAACCCGTGTGCTTTAAGATAAATTATCTAGTGTGCAAATACTTACCCAATACCTTCTGTGATATGAACAAGGATCTAGGAAGCAAAATGTTTGTTTTAAATTATGTACGTAGGCTTACAAAGCTTTTTAATGTTTTCTTAATTGTTTTTAAGGTGGTGTTTTCTTGTATGTTGCAGGTTAAAATTACCGACTTTGGATTTTGTGCTCAAATATCTGCTGAGCAAGACAAAAGAAAGACCATGGTTGGCACGCCATATTGGATGGCACCAGAAGTGGTACAGAAGTAAGCAAAACAGTCTTTGCTCTGGTTTTCATTTTAGATAAATTGGAGAAACTGATGTTGAAACTGTAGCAATATTATGTTAACTTGTTAGAAATACACTCTTCTAAATCACAAATAGCTAGTAAAATATCATAGTGGGATGCTGTGTTATATTTTGTGTTAGCCACCTAAATTACTATACTTTTTGTGTTACTTGTAGGAAACATTATGGAAACAAGATAGACATTTGGTCATTAGGTATCATGATAATAGAGATGCTGGAAGGTGAACCGCCATATCTCAATGAAACGCCTCTTCGAGCTTTATTTTTAATAGCAAACAATGGTAAACCAGAAATTAACCATGAAAAACTGTCACCAGAGCTAAATGACTTTCTAGATCACTGTTTGGAGGCGGAGGCAGACAAGCGAGGCTCAGCCACAGAGCTGCTTCAAATGCCTCTCCTTGAGAAGTGCAAACCGCTTACAACGTTACGTCCATTGATTGTTGCTGCCAAAAATGCAATTGGAAAGTAAAATAAATTGCAACCTTTTACTGAAACTTTGTTTGGTATATCTTGCCTATTCTTGCAAGCAATTTTGCTCCTCCAGTGAATAATCAAAAATTGGTCTTGCTACGAACGTTTATTTATATCTTTAATTATATTTGGTATATATTATCAGTCGGATCAAACTTTTTTACCAATAATATTTCCAACAATTGTTGTAGTTAGAACGTTATAGTTATATATTATGCACTATTTACAGTAATATTTTAGGGTTATTGCTACACATCACTTATAGTCCCAGTATTGAATCTGTGGTATATGCACAATCTACATGTAGTATAGCAAGTGCTCCATTATAATAGCATTTTATGCACTAGTAGCATCTTTACGCCTTATTATACACTATGAACATGTGCAAATTAATTGTACATAGGTTTATTAGAACAGCCTTGTTTAGCTAGTGCTGACATTAATGCATATGATGACACATGCACAGGTTGTAGCATATTCCACATAGCTTGCTTTTTACATTTTATCAACTATGTTTGAGTATTTCTGTTAGCTGATACAAAAGTACCTTAACACTAATAATTGCTGTATGTTATCATTAGATAATATTCTTGTTGAATGATGTCACAGTATGTTAAAGCTACGTCATCTACCATTGTGTCTTCCAAATTATTGATTTTACTCTTGAAAGAAACAGTTATTGTATACTATTGAAAATCAGCTGAATATTGTACTGGTACTTTCTTCCTTAAAGCTTTTTTGATAAGCATATTCTGCTTGGTCATGCTATTACTATTGATATTTCCACTGTTTCCTTGTATGAGCTGCCAGTTTTTCCTGCTATGGAAAATTTAAAGGTTCTTTTGTTATTTAGTTTTCTATGATGCCAACAGTAGTGAAGGAATAAGGTTTCTAATTCTATATAATAATTATGTATATGTATGTCAGTTATGGTAATGCAGGTTACAAATTACAGAAGTTGTGTAATATTTTGTGCCAGAAAATGTGTAATTTTCAAAAGTTTGCTGAGTTAAAGATTCTGACGACTCAAATTAATTAGCATATATTTTACTCATTTTATAATAGTTATATATTGTGCTTACATTTTTCATTGTACTCATTTGTAAATATTAATAAATATATTATTATGTATCAATATATTTGAGCGGCAGTTGTTACTAATATTCTAATAGGAAAGCAGCCATGGTCTTGGAGCGCTGGCTTAGTTAACCTAAAGTCATGGGTTTGATCCTGGTAAAGACCATTGGGGGAAATTAGGAAAAGCATCCAGTATTAATTGCTCCTGTGTCGCATATGAATAAATCTTTAGCTGCTTTAAAAAAAACCTTTTCGCTCACGGGATAGCAACTACAAACCTGTGCGAGTCTTTATGTTGTTACAAATATTCTGCCCCAATTTGCTATTCATTAGAAACAACTTTATTAATAATAAATGTTCAACTTTTGCAACCATGACAATTCTACAAATAAATTAATATTTTGTAAAAACAACATGCTGATTATATAGTAGAGGTAACAGGTTGGGAGGGGCGAGGCCACAACGGGTCGATTTTTGAATTCTTTGCTCTCATTCGTGTGTTTTTCAAGTTACTTTTTCAATACTCTCTAGTATAAATGCTACACCAGTTGTCTATTATAGGTATCAGTTGGCTGTTTCTATCTCTTTCACAACTTTCAGAATTATGAAATTTTCGTAACGAAAAAAGTGGCTCATTGTGCCCCGGTACCGGGGTACAATGGGCCACTGGGTGGGACACAACAAATATTATATTGAAACTTTGCTAATTTGGTTGCATCTGATCTTTATTTGTTTAATATACACAAATGAATAAAAATACTCTCTCAGATCTACAGCAAAAATCATGTTTTAGCTGTACAGTTTGTACCACCACAGATAGCAGGGGAGGCAAAATCAAACGTACATCACTCATTTCGATGGTGCCATTATCATTACTGTTTAGAACTAAATTTTTTTTTCTGTTTCAACTTCACAGGAATTTTCATCAGAAAAAATTTTAGTAACGTGTACTACAAAATTCCGAGTAGACTTTTTTCTATGAACTGTAGCTAAGGTGCATGGCTGTGGCAATGCGGAAGGGGAGGGGGAAAGAAATTGAGCAAATCAAAATTTATTTTTGTCAAATGCATGTATATTTCCTCAATTATATAATGTATAATAAATATCATGACTATCCATTAATAGCAACAGCAAGGTGTTTTGTATGATGTATAAAATGGCAAAGCTTTAGCCACACCAGATGTATATTAGGGGAGCTTCACCTTGTAGTTTGGTAGTCTTACTATAATGTTTTTGATATTTTACAATAAGGTCAGAAATGGCTATATCTATAGATTTTAAGTTAATATTTCATCTAAATTTTTGAGCAAACAAACTAATAACAGTGATCAGGGTGCAATGATCAGGTGGCCCATTGTGCCCCGATCAGCGTGGCCCACTGTGCCCCATGTGGGTTCGTCAGCATATAGTGTGGGTAAAAGGGAAAAAATGTGGCTCAAGGAAAAATTATTTTAGAGTCCGCCATTATATTAGTTAAGCAATGTAAAGACAAGCAATGGCAACAATATCAGTAAAATTTAAGCTTGCTACCTTTGAGTGTAAAAAGTTATAAAGCTTTAACGACATCTTAAAAAATTTACAAAAAGTAGGTGAAAAAAGTTTTTGATTGGCCTCTTCAACATGTATGCTCCGCAAGTGTTGAAACTACAATGGCTGAATAATTATGTAAATACCCTTTTATTAAACAAAAATCACAACTCTAAGTCAATAAATTCTCTCACAATTTGACCGGCTTTTTGTACCCCTATGACCGTTGTGCCTCCTCCCCCCTCCCCCCTACCCGGAATGGGTTTATTAATGCCATACATTTTGGTTGAACAGTATTAGTGATATAAAGGGAACATTTTATTATAGATTTGCATGTGTACATTACATAATTGAACATGCATTTATATTGTATAAATAGAATAAGTAAAATGAATAGGTACATAGAAGAGAATAATAGAACTGTATTAATATGTCTTTTATGTTCACAGCAGCTTATATAGCTACTAGAGTTGCAATACAATGCCTAAACCTTTATCATTGTTTATTTAGAGATATTTCCATAGCACGCTCCAATCAGTTTTTGTTGAAGCCAAACTCATACATGATGGTGCTATTGCATCAGGATACACTAATATATAAGTGTAGGTTTTCGTAGCTCCGCGCATTCAAGTTGATCTAGCACTTCTTGATTAGACTACAGTTCTAGAGCCACAACGCTCCAAATTACAGCCTTATGCAGTTGACAGCTGCCATAAAATGAGTAATAGTGGAGCCCAACTTCACATTGGTGCTAGTTCAAACCACAATCAAACAAGCACACTAGGTAAGACATACATAAATATTATTTATCATTTTTCACCTTGAGCACAAGAGTTTTTAATTAAATTATTTGCAAAAGAATCTGAAATAGGATTTATTAAATAATAAGCTTTGTGTTTGGTTATCAGTGAGACGTTCACCAGTTAAAGGAAGAACTCAAATCAGAATAAGACGGCAAACAGCTCCTGAGAGGAAAGATGATTCCTCAAGTAGCTCTGACAGCCTCTCTCAGTCTGTTTCTAGCAATTCTTCTCCTGCTACTTCCAGAAAAAGCTCTCCGCCGTCTTTTTTAAACTTGCCCAATGCACCACTCAGCACTGGAAAAGTCAATTGCGGTCAGTATAAAAATATTTTAAAACCTGCTAGAGGTTTCAGATGAACATTTCATTTGCTATATTTACTATCATGATATGATCTCCAAATCTATACTTACAGTTAGAAAAATTTACACATATGTAGGGTGTAACTAAAAACTAACTAGCAGACTACAACTATACACTTAATAAAATGTAGCAGTATAGCTTGGCTTACAGAAGCTCTGTATATTATGCGAGAATTTTTGGATTTTTTCTGATTGCAATGCTGTCTATAACATGAACAAAATGTAATATATAAATATAGGCTATAGCAGATAAACCAGATAAATGTACAGAGTATCAATAACCTTTCAGAGATTTGTTACAGTGTCACCATCTCAAAAGTGGGAGGACCACTACAAACAAATCATTGATGGTACAAAGTTTCTGAATATAGTTGGCGATGAAAGTGTTACAGACGAGGGAGTTCGTGGTAAAAGCTTATAGTTTTAGCTAACAAATAATTTTGTTATGCTGATTTCAACATTTTTTATTGTAGTAACTATCTCATTGCTTACTTGCATTATCATGTTTTCTTTGATGATATTTTAGATTATAATACGACCTAAACTAAAATATTATTAAGAAATAAGTTCCGTTGTGTAACTTGAGTTTTTTCAACAGAAAATCAGTCGCCATTTAGCAAATATTAAATTTATTAATGACTATATAAGGCAAAAGCATTTATACCATTTTAATTTGGCAGCAAATTTTAAAGTCTCATTCTTAGTTTTATAAAATATACCAACTAACTAACAGGAACTAACACTTACTTCGTATTTGAGTAATTTATTTCACTTTTGACACTAAATGTACAATATTTAGCAAATTTGCACACGCACAAAATTCAACCATTCCAATTTTGACTACTGGACTGGAGTTTGTTAATTTTGATCATGCAAATTCTGCTATAAATATAGTTATTAAATATATATTTGTCCTAATTTCGTTGTATGTTGGTTTGTAAATACCTAATTTTAGAATTGCTTTCTTGTAATCACTGAAGACTCATTTATCATATTTTTTAATAACATGGGCAAACATTTGCACAAACATTGCACTGGCTATATTATATTTTCAACACAGTGCTTAAACTGCAGGTAATTCATTAGTTATCTATGAAGTTGTACGAGTTATTATTATGGTATTCTCAGTAAACTTTTTAGTGAATCTCATATAAAACTGTGGCTTTTAAAGTTAAAAAACTCTTTAAGAAACACTAAGTAATTGTTAACAAATTATTGACATGGATAACAATGATTGTAGGTCTTTTTATTCCGCACTACTAAAGTGAGCTGTAGTCATTCAGTCATTTAAAACAACCCTAGAAAACTTTCTTTCATAGCATAAAATCAGTAAACCTTGCAAAGCACAACTGTAATGTAAACACATATTATACAGAAGTAGTAACAGCATGTACAAACTGGACTCTAATCTCTTGTTTGTAGAAGATCAAAATACATCTTTGCTGAATCGTCTTCGAAGCTTAAGTGATAGTGGCAGTTGTGTTGAAGAGGAGTTGTCTAACCAAGAGCAACAATTATTCTTGAAGAGCTGTAGCGATGGAGGAAGCACGTGGAAGTTGAGAGACGCTAGCAATAGTAAGTAAAACTCTGAAATTATTTGGTAGAGGCATTGTTTAACCATGGCTTTCACTCAGTCTATTACAATGCAGTGCTATTTTGCAGGAAATTAATTGGTTGGCATAAAAATATATTGTGTTTGTTTGGAATGCTCGAGCTGCGATATAGAACTTATCCACTAATTGCAAAATTATTTGCTAATGGATTTTTGAAAATTGTACACAACTTGTTAGAAATACTATAGCTACACTTTGTTAGTAAGCAATAGTTACTAACATATTCACTAGATTTTTCTACAATGCTATATTTGTATAGTTGTAATTGTTGGAGTTTGGAAACATATTACATGTATAGCCAGAAGCATTTTTATCAAAGATAATCAGCCACTTAGCATTTTCTGTACCATTAAAAGAATGATTACTTGTTTATTAGTATTGTAATTGAATATGGTTTACAGTCATCAAAGAAAGACACTAAGTCCCAGAAAGCCTTGAACCTTACAAAATATTATGCAGTCATAGAACAATTTGTTCTCCTATTGCATAAAATTTGTTAGTTGATGCACTTAGCTTCATGATGATAAATTTAGCAAATAAAGGGGGGAATAACTTCAACTACCGTTTATATGTAGGCCTACTTGGGATGGTTTGTAATAAGATTTTCGTAAGAAAGATTGGTGGTATAAATTCTATATCTTGACTTGCTTTTGTATATGGACAAGCAGCTGGTCAGTATTACATTATTGTCAAAAAAAGTTAATTTATAGTGTTTTAATACAAGAGAATACAATTCTAAATTGATAAAAAATGATAAGGACCTGTTTTCCGCACCTGAAGCAACTAAAACTATATTTTCTGTTTCCTAAACAGATGCTACATATTCTCTATATACACTTCTATGTATTTGTTATCAAAAATATAAAAACTTATCAAGATGAATTGTTAAACATAACTTTTTAAAAAAAATAGCCATGAATTGCAAATTTGTTGACTTACTACAACATATATTTTAATCTCCACTGCTGATAGTTTCTATTAGACTTGCAACATATAGATATCTTTAAAAAATATAAAGCTTGATATTTATTTAAGTACTTTTCTATAATATTTTATTATGAAATTAGTAAAATAGAGCAAATTGATAAAATACTTAGTTTTTACTTGTATTTCAACGATAGTTTTTATAGTAGCGACTGAATATAACCATAGTGTTAGTCAAAACAAAAACAATAAAAACTTAATAATAAAATTAAAATGTCCACTACAAACTTTGGATGCCACTTTTTTCAAATTAGGCTTCCATCACCCACGCAGCATTTATGAGTCACCCGTATTATGATTCATCGGCACTGTGGGACATGCAAATGTAGTGGAGAATGAGGTCATAGTTGTAAACACTGTGACATACTTTCACTAGGAAAGCTGCATGCTACGTGAAAAGTTGTATCTTAGGATATTTATAAAACTACTTCACATGTTTATATGAAGATGTCAGCAATGATATATAACAGCAGTTTTGGTGGTAGCTGCTAGGGGGTGTTAACTAATAGTGAAGAGAGGAAAATATTAAGGTAGTAGTCATAACACGTAAGGTAGAGGGTGAGAAAAAAATATAGTACATATTATGTGCTAATGTGCTGTCTTTTTATTCTGAGATGCTAACTCTTAAAATTTGTATTTTTTATTTAGTTGCACATTTTGCAAATTAGGCTAGATAATTGCTAAAGCTAGAGTCTAATTGTTCAATAGATTGAAAGGTAGTGCATGTGTTTTATAGGTGAGAGTGGTAAACATTTTTTTCTCACAGATATATCGTAGCGCTGCAGCTTCAAAAACTTTTCAACATAATTTTATTTTTGTGCATTATATATACCTACAGGCTACATATATTTTGATATAACAATATAATATATAAAATAGGAACCTGTCTTTTCAAATCTATACCCATATAAAGTATATTTATATCTTGTATGTGAAGAACGTGATAATTTAATATATGAGTATACTAAAAGCTACTTGGCCATTGTACTGAAGATTATAGCCCTGTAAATATTTAATACATTGCCTTCAAAAGTTGTTCAAATATTATTCTATTCTGTCAATTTCCAAATATATATTTTACTGTTGCGAATCAAATCTGATTATGCTAGCTTCAAAAATGAGAAAACATGTTCATACTTTTTGTTGGGCTTAAAATCCTTTTCACTAACATTTGTACTTTGCCTTTGGAAAGTGATGGAGAAAAAATTATATTAAAATGAGGTAGTAATGTTTTAGCACTAACTTACACTCTAAATTTTTTCACTAATGTAGAATTACATGTATTATGATTTTATGATTTTTACAAAAGGGCTGATCTTATTGAGAAAGAAGTTATGAGAAAAGCAAATAATGGCATATATTCACTATAACTCAGTATAGAGCTAATTTATCTCTTACTCATATTATTTTTTTAGGGAAACCTATATTTTGATAAGTTAAATTATATCTTCTTCTACACATAAATACTAACACAGTTTTAAATAACAGGAATTTACTTTTAGGCTTAGCAAAATTAGAAACTATCCTGGTTATTGCTGATTACTTTGCTGCTATTGGCTGATTATCAGACAAGTCGTTTGTCATTGGTGATTCTTTTTGTATATAAACCATGCAGATACCCCTGCAATCTCTATTAGCTGAATGAGGATAGCCTCCAATATATGTATCATGGTCACCATGTCTGTGAGTGAAATGATTAGATTATTTCACTCTTTAGATTCAAGACAGCATGGAAATAGAGCAGCCGAAGATAAAAATGAAGCTGGCACCAGTTCAATGAGAAGTCATGCAGAGGTATGATTCTAATTATATCCTTTTCTATGAGCTATACTCTGATACAAATATTTCTGACGTTAGCTTATTTATTGCTTAACACAACATGATCTAGTCTACATTGCAATGCTCTGTGAAGTGATAAAACCAACAAGCTTAATTAATCGTGTTTGTTGGTTTTTTCATAACCACTGGTCTTTGTATTGTCCATAACATTTTTTGCTATTGGTTTATTATTTGAGCAGTGCACAGCTCACTCAAGTACTTGAAATTTCTCTCTTTTAGACCAATGCTTGTATGGTCCTGGTAATATGACTAGAAATTGCACTAAAATAATTTTTTCTTCTCCCACTAAACTAGTTGATTTGTTGCGTAATCTCAAGGTAGCTGGCAGCATGCAATTACTTTCACAAATTTTCACTTTACGAGGTCTTCTCATAGATCAGTACGGTTCATAAATCAATTTCAACCAAGAAATCACTTAGGTCTTAACATTTTAAAGCCACCTCTCATTTTCTTGTACTGCTGCAAAACTAAACATAATTGTTTTTAGTTATTTTTAGTTTGATTGATGTAATATAACTGTCTTTTGCTGAAAAGTGAGTCTCTCATCATGCACTATATAGCGTGTTGAGCAAAATTTTATTTTAGATATATTATAGAATTGAAAGGTAGCTTATGCCATTACTGCTTACTCAGTTTGCAATGCAATTATATTTTGAGTTTCGCAAAGTCTGTTGCAAAGATGAACCTTTGTAAATATTTACTCACAACACACCACTTTGCCTCAAATCTGCAATTGTGTTTTATCAAAAAAATGACTAAAAACTCCAAAACACTTGAAGGTCACCTTTAGGTTAAAAACTTATTGAAGCGAATATAGTTCATTTATCTAAATTTATTTTAAGATATTTAGTTAGATCAGAAAGAGAGCTACAAAATCATATGCAGCAATATGGTATTATTGAACATCTCGGTCAGCTATTATCATAGGATACAAAAAGTATCTAGGAGTGTCAAAACTTTTACGCATGACTGTATCTGTAACAAAATGAATTTGCACATGAGCATAACACATAATACTTCATTATGATATGTTCATGGGTTGAATGATGAGTTGGGCAAAATAGGATTACTCTTGGTAAGTAAGTGACCAATTGGAGACAAGACTATATTATAATGCTGTAGCAAATCTTCTTCTCTTGGATGTTGATACAGCTGGTAACATAAGTATTGACATTTTGCTGTGATGACCTTACAGTAATATGAAAAAAAGGTGTTGATAATAACTTGAGAGTCAATATCATGTTAAGTCTTCTGCATTAGTAGTCTAAATGTAGGGCAGGCAGTTCTTTCATTATGATAGATTAATTCATTGAAATATAACTTATATAAACTCATTATATTTCATTGAATTGGTTTGTCTGCATGTAAATGATATACAAATTGTTTGAATCTATGACTAATCTTCTAAGATGTTAACAAGCATATGTTGCGTGCATTATCTAGTTACATATCTTAAGCACATAAATGATGCAGTATGTGAATCTTCTAAGTAAAAGAGTGTGTTTTATTGCCTCTGTATTTTATTTGCAGAAGTCTCCAAGCTGTAAAAGACAAAAAAGGCCAGTGTCTTCTTTCTACGAAAGTACTCCTGATGAAGAAGACATGTATGATAATGCTCCTTGGAATGAAGACACGTTGAATGAAATGCTAAGAAGTGATCGACTCTCTCGAATCAGCTGTGACTTAGAAAGTAGTAGAAATTGTGCACCATCTAAACACAAACCCTTATCGAACACAAGTAGCTTCTTGTCTAATACTGACAGCGGTATTGGGTGGGAGAGAGGTGACAGTTTGACAGAAACTGACTATGAGTTAGAAAAAAACGAATCTCAGTCGACACTTTTACTAACCGATATGAGTGAGTTGACATTAAGTAAAGTTAGCAGTAGAATGGGTTGCTCCAGTGCACCACTCTCCTCAGCGGTAAATGTAGACAGATTTAAAAGAAGTAGAATGATAAGGACAAAGAAATGCAGAAGTCGGGCTATAAGCGCTTTGAGTGAGTAGCCCAGTCCTTCTATTCACTAGACTCTTGCATGTTCCATATAGGCCAAAATGTATTCACATACATATTTTATGGGCAAATAGCAGTCAGATGAAATTTTAAAATCAAAATTAGTTTTATTACATGATGGCAGGTGGTAAATGATGATACTGCTAATAAAATTCTGTATATTTTATATAGAAACACTGTAAAAGTTATATAGCAAAGCAGTAGACGAATTTGTAATTCTACACAACGTATTCCTTGTCAATTTAAATATCAATAAGCTTAGCTGTGAAGTTTTGTATCGATTGCTAGTTTAAGATATGCTTCATGGAGTTTGGGTTTATAATACTAGAAAATGGGTTGCATGTATGTCAAATATCAAGTTACACTTTATGTAAACTTGGACTGTACATGAAGTTGAATAATAAGTAACTTCATTGTTAGCTAGACATGTCCTGGCTTGTGGATATTATATTTCTTGAAAGCTGATCACTTAATAGAGAAGTTTATTAATGAAGCAATTGACTGGAGCACTTCAAGTGTTTCAATACAAATAATTGGATAACTTGCACAAACCTGTGTTTAGCCAATGGCTCTCAGCCAACTTGAGCTGTTTATGCTTGTATTTAAGTTTTTTTACTAGTAGCATATGACATTTGGTTCCTTCTCTGGTTGTACCAGAAGTTGGTTTACAACTCATTACACTGTTCTGGTAAATATAATTTTATAGATTTCAAAACTAATACTGTTATGATCAGGCAGTCACTTGATATCAATTTTTACCCTAAAATAAAAATATGGGTTATCAAATTTGAGTGCCAACTATTTTTGATCAACAATATTGGGCCAACAAACTTGTTAACACAAATAACAAACTCATTGCATGTTGTAGAGGAAATGGAGACGAAAAACGTAAACCCGAAAACAAGATATATATGTGGAGATATGATTGGACAAGGGTGAGTTTATAATAAAAACATACCATAATAAATAATATAGTATAACTTAGTTTTGTATAAAAAATACTATTTTTATGATTTGCGTAAAATATTGAGATACTTTAAATATTACTAAGTGCAAATTGTCTGCTATAAGGAAGGTTTGAATTTTATGGTCCTATACTCTTGAATGCAGAGAAAGTTCACAATGGGAATAGCTGTGTACCGAGCTTACCCGCTAAACCCATATGCCTTTTGGGCCTAAACTTGCATACATGATTGATATAGAACACTTAAATTGTAGCTGCAAGCTGATACAACTAAAGCTATTGAAGCTTATAAGACAAATGATGTCATACTTGAACAAATGAGATGTGTGTTTGATAATCGCTACTACTCATCTTAGTTTCTATAGCTAATTTGCTAGTATATGGATACTTTGTTAAAGGGTTTTGTTGATTGGTCTAGAGAAATTTTCTGATAGCATATTATTGTTAATGCGCATTCTAATTTAAATTTCTTACTTTCATAATAACATATAATATGAGCCACAAAACTTTGTACTCAGTACAGCTGTAATAGAGTGAAACTAAAATAACAGCTGATAGCACTTCTGTAAGAGTTTGTAAGTCTGTAAGGGTAACCTCTATAATTGAACCTTCTTGTGTGTTAGAAATTCCTGATAGTGTAATGGGTAAAGTCTCAGACAGCTAACTGATTGTGAGCAGTAAAACCCCAATACTGATGAGATAACTTCATCATTTAATTATAAAGTATATTGCTCCTGTTTTTGGCTTTATTTTTACAAGAGTTAATAGCAAGGCTCATAAATTAAAAAACTGAACTGCATGATGACAAATGCATGGATGAAATAATGATGGTTTATGCTAATGATAAACAAATTCACAAAACCAGACATGTTAGTAAACTTAAAATTGTATGTTTGTAATAAGGGGGTGTTGGTTTCCAACACAAATGAATCTCTTTCCCCCACATCATCTAAACATAATTTGTATATTGTTGCATTCAAAGAGAACTAGGGATTCTGGAGTGCATACAGATATACAATGCCATACTTACTATGGTTTAAGTTTTCTATTAGAGTTTTTGTACTTTTAGAGCATTTGGAACTGTTTACATCGCAAGAGATAATGACACAAACGATGTGGTAGCAGTAAAGAAGGTTAGCTTACAGCAAGGACAAAAGCAACTAGCCTTGATTGTTAAAGAGTTAGAGGCACTTACTACTCTACAACACAGGAACATTATCAACTACAGAGGAAGCTACCAGGTGGACAACATTCTCTGGATTGTTATGGATTACTTGGAAGGTGAGAAAAGTCCTGATTTAGTGATGCTCCGCCTTTGAACAATACAACAAAGTCAATCATAATATTACAACTTAATTTATATATTTTATACACTGTTTTTCCATTACTTCCCATTATGTGAATAGATGCTCTTAAGGATGAACGTATGGTTGTGGTTTTATTCGATGCAACTATTTCTTCAGACCCAATGAAAAGTCCGTTTGCATAATGCAAAGCTTGATAATTCTATATATTATGCCATTGAAATGTTCAATAATTGTTTTATGTAACTTCAAAGAGACAGATTTTTTTCTATCATCTCCAAGAAACTTTATTTTGTGCCGTGTGTCATGACAGTTGAATTTAATAGCTTATGCTATAAATTAAAAACTATTTGCACGATAGAGTTTTTAAGGCATAATGCTCTATTATCTGTACCAGGTGGAAGCTTAACTGATGTCATTGAAACAATGAAGCTTGATGACAAGTATATTGCTACTATAACCGCTGAATGTCTGAAAGCATTGTCTTACCTCCATAGCAAAATGATTATTCACCGAGACATTAAGGTATGTGCATAATAGAGCAAATAAGAGTTTTTGGAGATTCTCCCCTAGTGAAAGCCAACTATAGAACATTCGGTGACTTTAGCCAGTTATGATTTTTAACCAATCCTAAATTTGTATTAATTTATCTTGTATTCGTATTAATTTAAACAATTGAAAAGCGCAAAGAACAAGAAATACAAAAGGGATTAAGTGTACAATAGCAGTAAAGATAATGAAGGCATGAGTTGGGGGGGGAGGTGTGGTGGTTGACAGATCTAATTTTAGCTAACAATTGAGTTTTATTATTTAGGAGAACTATTATATATTTTATATAAATTATATCATTGAATCTAAAATAAACTAATAATATTAGCTTATTTACAGAGTGATAACATTTTAATGGGAATAAATGGTGAAGTAAAACTCACTGACTTTGGGTGCTGTGCTCAGCTGCACACAAAGGATGCTAGAAGACAGACAACCATTGGCACACCGTATTGGATGTCACCAGAAGCCATCAAAGGGTAAGTTAACTAGCCTACATTGCCTGGGTGTGTGTGTGTGTGCGCCCAAATAATGTTTCACCAATATACAATAATATATAACAGAATAATTTAATTTATTTTAGGAAGCAATATAATGAAAAAGCTGATATCTGGAGCCTGGGTGTTCTAATTGTGGAGATGATAGATGGAACACCTCCTTATATAGAATTCAGCCCCAATGAAGCCTGCAAGAAGATACTCAAAAAGAAAGGAATGCCAACTATTCAAAACAAGATTTCTTCTTCTTTGGAGGCTTTTGTTAAAAAATGCTTTCATAGATCTGCTGATAAGAGGCTTTCAGCAAATGACCTGCTTCTACAACCTTTTATCGTTTCGAATGCTGTTGACCCTAGCATGTTAAAACCCTTGATTGAGGCTGTGCATGAGGAGCTTTATCTAGAAGATCATCCAACTTGAAAATCTATTTTAAATGAAAAACTACTTGTTTCCTGTAATGATTGGTATATGGAGAAGAAGTATCTCTAGCTTAATTAAAGGAATCAAAAGGTGCTAGAAGGCTATCGAGTCTCTATAAAGTGAATTATATAATTTATTGTCAAAGAAGCAGATTTCAAAACTTGCTAAAATCGGTTGATTAGCAGAAAAAAACAGATAGCTTAATGTACAGACACAACCAATAAAGGTGAAGTACAACAGCTGCAGTATAATGCAGTGGCATGATTGTTTAACTAGATCTTTTTTGAAAGCTGTTCTGAATTACTTTATACAAAGCAAAAGCCTATTTGCTCCTTCAAGTATTTGCATTTTTTTGTTTAAATCAGCCGAGTTGTTAAGATTTGCTCTACTGTGCTGATTATTCATAAATGTAATCTTTGTTAACACATTATATTTTTCCACACTACATGTTATTATTTATTAACCCCTTATTGTTACAACTGTTTTGTTCTATCAATAACACTAGATAGTTTAGGTTCTTTTGTACCAATCTATTTAAGTTTTGCTGCTTATAAGCAATAAATATATTTATTGAAGGGCTGTCTAGCTACATTTAAGCGGTAATAAACATTCATAAATTTCTAAGCTAAGTATAAAAGTTTCAAGGTTGTGTCTTCAAGAAATTGGGATTCATAATAGATTTTCTCCACCACTTCTTTCAAACACAGACGATGCCTTTGCAACATGAGAAAAACTATGGGGCTACCATGTTACAAGTATCAAGAGTCAAAGTTGCCATCTATTAAAACAATTACTGGACACTAATATAATTAAAACAGTCTCTTTTAAATGCAGAGTAATCTGAATAAAGACAAGTGATACTTGAACGTAATAACATTATTTGCGCTAACTCTGGTGAATAGCAGATCACTTACAAGACGTAATATTATATTTTATTATTTATTGCAGTGGCTACTAACTTCTATAAAAACTATAACAGCTACACCAAATAGTAAGCATAATCACGCTTCTAAACCCTATGACTTTGATAGTATTATATCACGTGGTTAAATTCATTGATAAACAGTTACCACTTTTGTCACACACAAAGAGAGCACAACTATAAGTCAAGTGCAGCAATATAAATTGCATTGTGATAGTTGTAAACAATGTGGTGGGTTTATAAGAAGAGTATGTATATGTAACATATAAAGTTTGCTCATATAGATAAATAGAGCAAGAGAGTGCATAGATGAACACATCCGAGTGCATTTGAAGAGAGAATGTCAACACATACAATATTAGGAATGTGTTTTGGTGTAAAAGTGATGCTTAGCCAAGACTACCTCAACACCTTAACCTGGAGACCTCAAATCTCTACAGGATAAGATAAGCCAAGTCGTATAACTTAATATACTAACCACCAAGCTGTTCTAAAAGCTACCATAGATCATAAATCAAGTTGAACAGGCAGTTCTGCTTTAATGTAAATTTAGAATGATGCTCTATTATTGTATTTAACAATTTTTCATATCTAAGATGGTGTTGGCATATAAACATGAAGCTGGTGTTCAAACTTTATTCTACAACTTTAGGAGAAAAATTTTAATTTTTGTCAAGTGTAAGTATAAACCCTACCAATTCTATATATTACAATTACTCTTTAATTTTTGCAAAGACTAAACGCAACATTGCAGCATTGTTTACAATTTATTTGTGATATATAATTACTGTAAATTGAAATAAAAAATAAAAGCTCAAAATATGGCAAAACGAACATTTTTAAATATAACATTTGGAGAGTTTGACGAAATATTATATAAAATGACAGGATTGTTTATCATAATATAGCAGCTGAAGATTTTATACAGTGTATACTACATAGTATATCAGAGATACACATGATTGAGTGACAAGTCCACAAAGGGATCTAGGAGCATTCTGTGTATGTAGTGATTGTATTTCCGACGCGTTGGGTCACCTTTTTACATCTTTTACTATCTAAAAAAGTTACCACAAAATGCAATAAAATGAATAAATAAACAGCTAATTTACATTTGTATGGTAGCAATCTGTAAAAGTTTTAATTTTTTGTGTTGGCCAGCTTTCAAATTTGGTCAAATATTACAACTGAAGGAGGAGGAAATTACAATAAAACTGTGAACTTACTTTGTGAATGAACATCACTTTCAATATTCAGATCAAATTCATCAAATACAGAGCCATGCATTTCTTGTGAGTGAGCATTATGCATTTGACGCGCTTTGTTAACATTCTTCATATGGTGCATCATGTGGTCAGGATCGCCACCATGGTTAAAATGGTTTGAAAAATGATTGCCAAAAAATGAGTCAAAACTAAAAAAGTCATCATCTTCAAATATATCATCAAAGTCAAAATGGAACTGTTGGTTGTTAGAATTGTGACCATGCCTTTGACGTCTATAGGAATCAAACTCATTGAAGAAGTCATTGAAATTACTATTCGAAGTATGTTCAAATGAAGATCTTCCCTCATCGTATTCTTTACGTTTCTTTGCATCAGATAAAACTTCATATGCTGCAAAGAGCATCTTTAAGTTATTCACAGTCAAGCAGTTTTAGATACAATACTACAGACTTCTGAGAAAATACTTAAGTACTCTTTTAATTATATTTTGAGCAGCCAACCAACTGATATGAATGAAAACTATGCATTGATAACATAAAATCTGAAAAACAAAAATTAGTAAAACAATTGTCACCTTACTCCACAATATAATGATTCAAGAAAAACAGCAACTGTACCATTTCCTATTTCAACAAATTTATTCTCTGCCTCCTTCTTGTCCATATCTGTATTTTTGTCAGGGTGGTACAAAATTGCCAGTTTTCGGAAAGCTTTCTTTATATCCTTCTGAGAAGCAGTTTTTGAAACACCAAGAATTTCATAGTAGTCTTTAGAGCCTATTACTACTATGAGTAGCTGAAGGAGTGTGAAACCAAGAATGTAGCAATGAGTATGACTATACCACATTATGATGCCACAAGTCAATCAGTCAACTAAAACATAAACAAACATGCTTCATTATGGTCTCCGAGAAATGTAATCATATTCGAAATACAATATGCATAACATTTACAATGCGTGACGTTTGAAAAAAAATACAGAAATTGATGTTGAAAACAACAACTAAGAAAAGAAATAATTTTAAGAATAAAAAACAGAAACAGTTTAGCGTAATTATACTGTTGTATTAATTAATTCTAGTAGTGATAAATATTGTTTTCTATAAGAGTAGTTGACTTTTTTGAAAACAAATTAGAATTTTAAATTTCGAGTTGATACACTAGATTCCGTAAAAACAACATGAATTATTCTAAACAACCAGGCTGAGATGTATAAACAAAAACAACAAGAAACTCTGCTAACTGGCCGAACTATTCCAATTTTAGTGGTAACTGAGTATTATTAACAGCCCCTTTAATGATGCAGAATCCAGTTACATTTGTTGACTTTTTAATAGGTCTACTCCAAATAATTCTTATACTTAAAATCAAAAAATGGTCACAAATTTCAATAACTTGCTCTGCATAATTATTTTAATAGTATAATATTAGCAAAATAGGAAAAATCACCCCAACATAACTATAGCCAAATGCCAAACAGCATTTATTTTTCAAATTCTACAAATTATTATTATAGCATTTAAAATTTAGACTTCAAGCTTAACTTTTAGTTCTATCCGTATTAGACCGCTAAATGCTTATAATTAATGTTGTAACCAACTCCCAACAATTTATTATACATTAAATCATTTGAATGTAACTTTTTAAAAACAAAACTATAAGTATATACTGCTTACCTCTTTCAAATATATTATTTCTTGACAGTAGACTGCCAGGTATATTAAAAATAGATTGGAGCTAAAGTCAACTTCAACTTGGGTTACAATAAAAATCTTTGAATTTTATTATTTGACTCAGATTAAACAAAATAAAATTCTGAAGTAGAACGAGATAAAGATCTAGAGTTGTAGTAATATCAAATTCAATGACAATAGTAACTCTGCGTCAGTAACTGTAAGTCAAAGTGTAACTCAAACTTCGACTAAGCCTTTGAGTTTGTAATTCAAATTGTAATAGTAATACTAATAGTAATAGTAATACTAATAGTAATGGACAATAGACTAAAGTGATTAGACATAGTAAAACTAAAAGTAAATGTAATGCTAATTTAAATTAATTGCATTGCCATTGGCATTGGTGATTGGACAGCATTAGAGTTAAACTTCCAGTAACTAGTATAACTGTGAACTTACTGAGTTTGATGACTATTGCTCGATCAGAGTAAAACTACTGCAAGAGGTTGTGCATAACTTTAACTCAGTCTGCACTGAATTGATCTAAAACTCTGAGTTCAACTTTGTCATTACGGCCAAAGTAATCGCACCAAGGAGACGTGTACTTCCAGGTTTTTATTTCTTATAGCCTGTGATAGTCAAATAGCAAGTGACAACAATCTTGGGCCATATTATTTGACATTTCAATCAAATTTGTGCTAAGTTTACTTTTAGGAACATCACCAGATGTCAATGCCAAATAAATTATTTTATAAACAGCTCCAAGTTAGGAGTGATTGCATGCAGTAGTTAAAATTCTTCAAATTAGACTTGGGGGCTAAATTAAACCCCCAACTTTAAATTTAGAAAGGTTAAATTGTTGCCCTCAGTTACCCCCAACTTGATGCTGTTTATAACAAAAAACTAAAAGTACCACGCTTCTTTATAGTTAATAAAGGGTTCGAGGGTTATATACCACGCTACAAACCAAATAAAAAAGGCCATGAGGTTTAAAGGCTAGACCCTATGACTAAATTAATATTTATATTATGAATCCCATATTTATATTCCTATAACGTTTGCTAAATACTGCTTTACACTGACACCATTGGCAATAGAATAATGATCAACTTTAAGTTTATGCCCTTTGTTTGATACTACACTGGCCTCTTAGCCCTGAGAGTTGCTGGTTTAACTCATATTGATATTATTATTAATTTCCTACTTTAAGTTTATGGAGATACTGATACTGATAGTGATAGCCTTAACCAGTTATTGTTAATTTTATACTTATACTTATAGTTAAACTTAAACCTAATGTTATACTTATAGTTATTTTCTTAGTTATACATTAACAATAGCACTTACTCTTAGTCTTAGTCTTATACCTGTGACTTACAGTTACAGTTTGAGTTGCAGTCAAATTCAATCACAATGACAATGTGAATGTCATACTGATTCTGAAGCGGATACTCATAAGTCATAACTCATAGTCGTACTCATAGATCTATTTATATAACTTATAAGTTATAGCTCAAAGACTTAGAGTCAGAGTGAGACCATATTCATACTAATACTAATACTAATAGTAATACTAATAGTAATACTCCAAGTTCATAATCATACTCATTGTGATGGTCATAGTGATACTCATACTCAAAATGGTTGTACTAATAGTCATAGTCATAACCATAGCCCATAAGCATATGGCTTAGGCCTTAGCAATACTGATAATGAAAGTGCTACTCATACTGATACTTATACTTATAGTTATACTATAGTAACTTTATAGTTATTGTTTATAATAATAATATTGATAATGGTAGTCATAATAATAGTAAGTTAGTCATACTCATAAACTTGCTCATACTGATACTCATAGTAGCTCACTCTCAGTGACACTGATAGTAATATGGGTACTGATATCTATTTAATTTTATAAATCTAAGTATAATAATTACTATTAGTATTATTAATACTAATACTATTAGAAAAACTATAAGTTAAAGTATTACTATAAGTCTCAGTAAATTAGTATCACTATTAGTATTAATATTAGTATATCAGTATCACTATGACTATAATCTCAATTTAAATTATAAGCATTGAATTTAGTTTATTAGTATTCAATTTTTTATTAATATTTCTATTACAGTATGGGTATAAATATTAAGTACTAATAATTATTGTTTATTGCTATTACTATAACTATTAGTATTGATGGCTCTATTTCTATACTCACACTGATAGTGATACTGACTATAGAACTAGCAGTACTAACGTTTTTAGCTAATAAATTCAACTATTAATTAACTCTTAGCTTTAGTTCCATAGGATGCTGATACTCACAATAATATTTGTATTAAAGTTATAACACTGAAACAGGCTTAGCCTATATGAGTAATTTAGTCAAAAAGCTAGCAGCCTTCTAATTGTGTGTTTGGTTATATTGTGATTTTTCATAGCTCTATCTCAAGTTTTACTCTTGTGATTTCCCTAGCATTTTAGTTTTATGTAACAGCTAAGCTCATACTAATTTTCAATAAAAAAATTGATGTTATGGGTATTTTATTGCCATTCTTGTTCTGTAACTTCTATAATATTTTTTAGTTTTTGTTCAACATTTGATTATTTTGATTTTTATCTTTTCTCTCCGAGTGTCACATAATGTTATAAACTATACTCCTGTCAATTTTGCTTCAGTTCAATCCCTCCACTGCTTTAATTTTTGATAAAATATTTTCCCAGGATATCCTCTATGAAATTAATTGGCAGTAGTGAAAATAATGCAATGCTAGTTGTTACTGATATATTTTGAGATTACAATTGATTTTTACAGTTGCTAAATGTATTGCTATGTTGAATGAACATTATAAATTGAGTAATCAATTGATTTCCTTTCCTGTAAAATTTGCTAAAAAGTTATTTGTTATAATTTAATATATTTTATTCATAAAATCAGCAGTAGATTTCAAAATTAGTTTCAAATACTTATCAGCACCAAATATTTACACATGATAGTTTTTTTGAAAAATCTCATAATCTGTTTAATAGTTTCACTATGGTCTTTTAAATCTTTAATATTGGTTGTTTTGTAATAAATAATACATTTCAAGTTTTTTTGCATAATAGCTACTCGCTTCACCACTGTGTAAAGTGAAGTTTTGTATTTGTTAGATTGATGTGATGGGAAAACCTGGTAATTCTAAAGGTAGTGGTGCCCAGAAGTATGGCCGCAGCAATGATGGTAAGTAGCCATAAGTGTCAAAGTTGATCATGTTATAAAGTAAATTAGGTTGTTGTTTATTGTTGACTTAGAGTAGTAACTAAATATATGTAAAAGATTAGCTACAAGAAATTTGAATCGACCAGTAACAGTAATTGTCAACAGAAACAGGATTCTGTTGACAATTACCCCAACCCTATGCAGTGGGGGGGGGGGGGGAGGGCAATTAAACTATTGTACAGTTTTTTGTTGGCCATAATTCTGTTTTGTGTTTCAGGTTCTGGATTTACTAATCTCAGAAAAAAGAAAGCCATCAATAGCTACAAAAAGATTTTGAGAAGAGAAAAGCGGGATGACGATTTGCACCAAGTTATAAAAATGTTAAGTATTTTAAATTTATGCACTCAATTAATTTTCTCACTATTTTATCGGTAAAGATAGGTGTATTTAGAGCTGATGCTTTTTTAACTCATCTAGTACAAAAAGTATCGTTTTTGTTTAAATGGTTCTAAAAAGGTATTTGATATGAATTTAATGTAATTTTTTTCTTGGGAGGACCACAATTCATACAAGTGCAACTTCTAATCTGAATATTAAATGACATATACTCAAATTTCTTAAGGTTACAATAAATTAGTGTCTTGAATACTAAAACTACACTCTAAAGTAATTGTAATAGGCAGTAATATTATGTGTCCATCAACATTTTTGTCCAAGTACTTAATGCCTGCTTGTGATGAAAACACACTTATAAGCTGTACAAATTATTGAAACATTGAAAATAATGATATCTGAGGCTTATTTTGCAAACTTTTTCTCATTTTTCTGTTCATAGTATGAATGCTTTGCACATGTTGCTCTAATCTCAAGTTTTTTTTTTCAAAATTACTGCATTACATCTCAAAAGCAGTTTAAACTTTACATGTTTAGGCAAAGCACTGTGGCATGGACTTTTTTTGTAAAGATTGCAAGAAAAAAAGAAGATAACCCAACAGACCATTGAATTCTCTTGTTTTTAGAAAAGCACATGGATTTTGAAACCAATCAACTTTTAAAACACATGAACAAAAATAGGGGCTCTCAAAATCTCTATGCATATAGGGAGGCACTTGCGTCATTAGGAAAAGTTCACTTTATCTATTTTAAACTCCAAATATATTCATGATATTTAGCGCACTAGTTCATCTTTATTTAAATAGCTCTAAATTATCATTCTTATGTATGATTTACCTTTAAATGGTAAATAAATTGTCTATTGCTTTCTATCAAATAGAGTTGAATATTGTAGGCAGAAGCGGAAAAAACAAGGAATTAAGCAAGATACATATAAGAAAGTACACGTGGAAATAGAAACAAAGCGTCAGAAAGCAGAAGAAGATCGAATAAAAAGACAACAGGTTTGCAACTGAAAATGTTCTAGTTGTATGAAATAGATTGATAGGATAAAGTAACTTTCTGACATATTTTCAGTTTTTGTCTTTTTATCATACAAATTGACATTTTGAGACTGTTTTTACCATTAAAAAGCAAAGGTGAACTATTTGATTTAGTTGGTGCAATAATTATATACCTACGATGTTGGAGAGGTAAACTGAGGTCAAAATAGTCTCAGTGAAATCCTATAATTTGGACAACAGCAATAATGTTGTTGAAAAATCTGCAATTTTGTAACTACTTTTCTCTAACAAAATCATTTTATTACTTCTCATTCATTCAAGTAAATTTTCTTGGTTATGTTGGAATAGGAAAGAGAAGAGAGATTGAAGCAAATAGAAGAATCAAAAGCAATTGCTGCTGAAAAAAGAAAACAGCGACAAAAATTGTTTAGTAAAAAGACAAGAAAAGGACAGCCGTATTTAGACAACCAAATAACTTTATTGCTGGACAAAATTGAAAAATCCGTTAATAAAAAATCCAAGAATAATTAATATTAGTTAGAAATATACTAAATTCAATTAATATGAAAAGATAATTATTTAGGCAGCCTTGTATGGAATATAATCGTATGTTAGTATAGGATATTGAATAAATAAACTATTCCTGTTTAACTGTCTTTGTGTCTTCTCTCCATGCTGCCACAACAAACATTACTAAGACAACGTGTACTGCTATGACAGAAATTCCAGCAGCGTATAAATAAGCTGACTCCATTGCAAATATTTGTTCCATGACATATTTTGAGGCAAAATAAGAAAATATTGGTAGGGTGACCATCATTATAGTAAATATAAGCATTGTTTTTAAAGCAGAACTTTCTGCTCCAGTGGAAACCCTCATTCTAGTGTTCAAGTCCTCTTGGTGCTGTGCCATGTTGGATTTAGATATTAACTAAACTTTTTTGTCAAGTGACCGGCTAACTAAAACACAAAACTTTTAAACATGTATATTATATACACACATTTTGCTCCTCTGCTACTGTTGGGACCCTAACCTTCTAGTCAGGAACACAACACCTGTAATTTGTATGGCCTGCTTCATTTTAGGTAGAAATCACATTGTAAGTGTAGAAGAGCTTCTATTATAAGAGAAATCAGTAGTGTTGACTACTAGATAATACACAGCTCTATTTACAACTGATATAAATGGTTAGACAACTCAAGTAGTCACAAGCAAACTCATTGTACTGCATGCATTTGAAATATGACAGGGGCAGCACACATAGTTTCACACTAAGTAAACCGTCACATGATAATCGAGGCAATTTATAAGGATTTGAATAGTAATCACTGCAACTAAAAACAGATTACAAATAGGCAATGCTCTAAAATGTCTACCCATCATGTACAGAGCTGGCATATACATATAATGCATATATATAACTTAAATATGAAAACCTGAAATTTTGAAATTTTTGTGCCAAGTTAGCTTACATCTAAAACCTGAAGAACTTTTACCTTTAATCAAATGTGTTTTCTATATTACAAGCTTCTTTTAAACAAATTGCTGAATGATCTTATGTCTTAACCTTGCATTTCATGCTTAATGTATTTATTTGACAGTAAAGCTTTAAGCATGAAACTTAAACTTAAGCAATTCAAATAAATTTCAAGAGCAATAGTTACTATAATTAATAGTTAATATTGAATAAAGTTTTAAAAAACATTAATTATTTATTTTATAATTACAAATTACCTTTGAATTAAAATAAAAATAACATAAATTCAATTAGTAACAAACACCATCAATCCTTCTTTGGTAATTGCAAGTTTGTAAATTACAGTAATTTAATGACTTAGCTATAGTAAGTGTAACTGTTTAGTGTAGTAGTACTACTAGTACTACTCAAGTAGTAGTACTAATAGTAGCTGTTTTTCAACGTCAGTATCAGTAGAACTCATTAAATGTAAGTCTAAGTGTAACACTATTACCTCAGTTTATTACCTCAGTTGAGGTAGGACTTCCGCAGCAACTGAAAAGTCTATAGGGAAGCCTCTAGTGAAAACTTACATTAGACCAGGGTTAGCACTAGTTACAGCATTTGCTGTTTTGTAATTAGTTATTATACTCTCCGCGCATTTCACGAATTGTTCGTGGTAGAAAACTAGTGTGGAATACGTTTTTCCTAGATGATATAGAGATAAGCTCTCCTCTGGCAGCCGCTCGAGTGGTTACAGTTACAAGTTCTCTGTCTTCAATTATTTCGTCATAGGCTCTGGATAGAGATTGGTGTTGATCCTCATTTTGAAGAATTCGGGTCAATAAACACAGTCGATGATCTTTTCGTCTGTCTTCCAGCGACCGGAGTCCTAACTCATCCCTCGCCTCAGACACACTGTCAGCACGTCCCTTCATATTGCTTATGAACCGTATGGCACTGTTCTGGACCAGCTCTATATCATGCACCTTACTTCTAACCGCAGGATCCCAAACCACATCCGCATAATCGAGTATAGGCCTACATAGACTTGTATAAGCCAATAGCTTAGCATCTTTTGGGGCATCATACATCAAATGCTTGATGCCGCCAAGAATTTTCCGGGACTTGGTACACTTATTATTTATGTGTTGATCAAATTTTAGGTCTGACTGGATGGTTACCCCAAGGTATTTAGTGCTTTGTACCCACGCAAGGCATGTGGTACCGAGTCTGTAGTGTGATATATAGGGGTTACTTTACCAAAATTAATTGCTTGGCATTTCTGTTCATTGAAGGGCATTTTCCATTTTAGAGACCACTCATATACAGCGTTAATGTTAGTTTGGAATAGTTCTGCATCCTTAGTGGTGTTCACAGTTTGGTAAAGTAGAGTATCATCAGCATAGAGGCTGACTTTACATGACAACAAATCCGGAAGATCATTTATATAGCACAAAAACAGTATTGGGCCTAGCACAGATCCCTGCGGCACTCCTGAGGTTACTCGGCACTTTTGAGAGCTTGCCCCTCTAAGTACAAGTACAGTAACTATAAGTAGATGACTATCATTACAATTATAACTGTAAGTTAAAGCATGACTAAATCAAACTTTTTTGAAAATGAATGATAGTCAATTGCATAATTAATTATATTTATAATAATTACAACATAACTAGTCTAATGGCATTGCCATGGGGCTGGGCATGAGACTGAGACAATCTCATAGTCATAGTGATGGTCTAACTCTAAGTTACTCTCTAAGAGTAAGTCATACTCATAAGTCATAGCCCAGCCTCATGGCCATAATGATAGGCCATAGGTATGTTATTGTTAAACTTAATGTTATACTTATAGTTATACTCTTACAGTTATAGTATTAGTATTACTGTGAATTATAGTATTAGTATAACTATAAGTATTAGTATCCCCATAAGTATGATATATAGTCATACTCACACTCAGGAGACACATAAGGTTGAGTGTGAGTATCACTATCAGCATTAATGTTAGTAGACTAAGTGAGTATCAGTATGAATATCATTAATAAATAATAATAATATTTATATTAATATTAATTATTATGATTATCAAAATCAAAATGAAAGAGAAAGTTGAAAATAAAAAAAAATATCCCAAAACTTACTACTTATATAAGGGTTTTTTATTTTAGCATGTAAAATAAATGTTAATAAGTATTTAAAAATATTGATTAAAAAATAAATCATATTGTGCATGTTTCAAATACTATATTCATTATGATTGATATGATTAACATTACATTTACTGATTTACTGATCACTAACTATTCTACCATTACGGAAAACCCGTGTTTGCTGCAACAGTTCGAAATGGATTAGTTATTATGCAAAAAGTCAACTTTTAGAAAGCAGACAACTCTTTTTAAATGGCCAGTACAGCGGAATATACTATTTTATGTGGCTATACAATATATACAACCAGTCAACTATAATAGTGTTTATAATATATCTTTTGATATACAAAATTTTACTGTTCAAATAAAGGAGAGAGAGATCTGTGACACACACAGGCACGAACACAATATATGTATGTATATAATATTATGTATGTGCATATGTTTGTATATATGGGTATCAGGAAATGTTCGGAACTCACCTACCTATGCAGTCAGTAAAAAATATATAGATTATAACACTAACATTAATAACACTAAAAGCTTGTTTGTATATAGCATATGAAAGTAATATTCAAATTTTCACAAAACTATAAGATAAGATAAGTAAATAATTTTTAGTCCACAATAAAATTTAGATCCTCAAGACCACAAGGGTAAAATAACTTAAGTACAATTTTTATTTTCCTTAGCTTCATTGCCTTAATGTGAGAAATACTAAAGTTTTCAACAGCAGTTGATAATTTTTACCATCAATAGATTTCTCTCCACAGCAAGAATTGTAAGTAAATGCCATTGAACTGACTTTATTTGAAATATATAATCTTTTGCTAGGTACATGATTATAAATTGCTGACAGGTAATGAAGCCTTCTCAATACCTTAAAGATTTATATTTTACAATAATGAAAATAAATAATTTTATCATGCAGTGTATTATAATTATTTGATAGCATAATTAAAATATACATTTTTAGTTTGATAAGTATTCAAGTTTGATATGTATTATATCTTTATCAAAGGCCAGCTTTGATATAAAAAAAAATGCCAAGTATAGCCTCTGAAGTCATTTAGTATAATAAAATAGCAAAAATCATAGCAAAAGCCAACCAAAAACAGTAAATATCAGTTTCATTCTATAACAGAATTAACTAGCATCTTAAACTATTAACCAAACCAGCATTGAAAACCATAGCTTAATAATACAAAGGTAAAAACTCAGATATTGTTCCAGCTATAAAACATAAACTTCATAAGGCGATAAGGTGCATAAAATATAAATATGGGGACTAGCAAATGCAAGTGATAGCTGTACTTTATTAGAGCGAGCTAAATGAAAAAAAATTAGTTACAAGAAAACTGCTAATAAAGTTACAATATTTGCTGTGGCCCTAGTTATCATGTTTAGTAAATACGACAAATAAAAAGTACTTTTCTATTAGCAATTGATTAAGAAATCAATTTGAGATCTTTAGAACAAAAAATGTCAGCAACAATGACTGTGAAACAGTGTTAAAAGCATAAATGTTTTGAAATTAAACTGGAGATACAAATATTGAATTGGGGGATAAAATTAATCATGCTGCCCATTAATAAAACAGCTGGAGTATAATAACTTTGATAAAATATTGTTTATCTGCCTTAAAACAGGCATTACTTGAACATCTACCCTAACTGGGCGATTTTAGTTTAAAGGCGTCGGAAAAGCAGTGACTTAGACTTTCCAACCTGTAGCCATGGATCCAAATTTGTAGACCAACCGCCTTCCATCTATTCTCTCTAAAATCTTTCTTCGGTAATAGTACCTGCATAACAAGTAAAGTATAATAAGTATGGCAATATTATCCGCATACGCAAACAACTTTGAAAATAAAAATTATAATGATCATAAACTACTACTGAAATAAAAGCCATAAATATTTTACCTATGGCAAATAATAAAAAAATAATGAAAAATGCCGAACTAGTTAGATCTGTAACTTCACATCAATTATCAAATCATGATATTATGTTTCATCAAACAAATGACCTAACAAAATCAGAATGCATCAACTTATCAAAATGTTATTGGCAAATCTAATGTAAAATTACATAACTATTGATTCAAATAATATATACACGAATTGCACTTGTAACACTAATTTGTAACAGATGTTATCAAAACCCAACACATCTCTAACAGTTTATAAGGAAATATACCTCATAGCCCGAGAGAGTTTCTCGTAAGTCATTGCAGGGTTGTTCTTCTTTTTACCCCATAGTTTGGCCACTTGGTCAGATTTCACAAACTTGAAGACCCCTTCTTCACGGTCTTCCCATTTAACTAGTGATGGGTTATATCTGCTGTCAAACAGCAAGTCTCTGATGAACTCCCACAAGTGATTTCCCTTTACCTCTGCAAATAGTAAAAAATAGGCAATGATACAATATTTCATGGATTATTATGGCTACAGCACTTCCAGAAAATGATGCAGGTAAAGCCAAAAAACCACGGCGTGACATGTATTTCGGACAATGAAATAGTGCTGTAACCTCATTTATATTTATTATTAGCCATTGACCTAACTCCCTACGCAATCACTCTTGGCTCTCAACAGATTTGTGCTCACAATAGCGTGACTTATTCCATTTCAGCCTCATTGTATCAGCTTCAATATATCACTTGTCAAAAAATTGTTTTCTTCCATTTCCTGTTTTTACTACACAAAACCATATACAATTGTTCCACAAACAAGAGGTGGTTGCTAAGCTGAGGAGAGGAGAATAGAAAACAATAAAACATACCTAGAAGACTAAAAAAATAAAAGCATTTGCTGTGTAGAAAAAAGGTTAAAAAACTACTAGCAATAATCAGCCACTTAGTGTGTGTAGAACTTACCGTTGGGCAGATAATGAGGTGAACTAAATTCTCTTCCTAAATCTTCTGGAGGAGTGATTGAGCCGTCAGAACGAGGTGAAATCATTGGAGAGGCCATCAGCTGATTCTGGTCAATCCAACCTTGGCCTAATGCTATATTGTAAGGATTAACTGGTACATTCAAGTTGTGTGGCCGATTTAACGTATCTGCAAGTTCCCAATTATATTTACTATCGGCCTGTAGCCTGGACTTTTCTACTCCTTTCATTACATTAATGCTTTTAACAACTTGATCAAAGCTCATCTCTTTAGCCAATGATTTTATGCTGTCGAATTTATCTTCGATATCAAATGAGAACATCTTTAAATCAAGTGATGGCAATCTTGGCTGAACAAACTCTACAAAACAAAGAAACAACATCTCACTGCTACACTACAAAATACTAGCAAACATGTTTGTGATTTCCAACAACAGCAATTATATTGTTAGATTGGTAGGTCAAAGACTAGTGAAAGTATTACAAGCTACAAGGTCAATAATAGAGTCTGAATGATGTGTTATGGTATTATGAAACAACATGCCATCTAATGCAATGTCATGCAATACTGATTAAAACATGCCAATAGAACCAAGATGATTCATTGATTAAAACAGAAAAATATGACCTCAAAATGCCTTAGCTGAACCTTGCTGGTTATGTTTTATTTATAAAGACAGTTGAAGATGAATAACAGACGGAGCTGTTAGGATTGAAGTTTTTTATGTTAGCCTACACATCTATTTACCGATTTCATGATTTCAGTGGTATGGTCTACACCCCTCCCCATACAGTTGTCAAAGTAGAACATTAAATTCAACACTCTATATAATGATAATACCACATAAACATGATTGATGGGAAAAAGAGATGACGCAAAGCATAGATAGACTAGATTTAGTTCCTAAACTTAATGAGGGTGGAATGAGAAACACATGCTACATTTCAACAAAACTAAAACTTAGTCAATTGCTAATCCTTGCCAGACCTTATCTGCTAGAATCAGGACTTCAAAATGCCAACTGAATATAACTTGTTACCTATTAGCAATATCTTACCTTTGGTTAATGGCTCTTGTTTCACGAGATCTGACATTCCTCTAGTTGGTTCCTGGAATACAAGAAACACATATGCATACAGAGCAAGTATTATATACTCTCACACAGTGTTTATGTGGCAACTGACAATACTCAGACTCTAACAGTGCAAGTACACTTACCAAGTGTCCGTAGGAAGGCAAGCCAGGGGGAGTGGGAGAGTATGGTGAGTTAGGCTGACTGAGACACTGCTGTAGGGACATGAACACAAAGTTACCACTTTGGGGGTCACGTGACTGGATCTCTGTACTAGACATATGCATCAGCTCGGCACCGGTGAGATTGAGATACGCTGCCACATTGATAGCTGGAGGGTAGTTGCCGTCGTACAGAGATCTGGACGGAGTGTTCATTAGGGAGCAGATCCAGAGCGTTACGTCATCAGCTGACCACTGATCTACTGGCTTCTCCTTCCAATTAGCACCAGCTGTAATGTTCCAATAGCTTCATACACCACAAGTTTATAATGAAACAAAATGGTGGGTAACAACCTTAGTAAAAACCACGATATCTAGGCTAGGTTATAATGGCAGAGTACAATATGCTTACAATCTTGACTAGACCTCGAGTCACACAGAGTTGTAGTGAACGGAGAGTTGATGCTGGTGGAGGAGGGTGTCCAGGTGTTAGAGTCGCCACTGTATGAGTCACTGGAGCCTCGGCGCCATGTTTGCTCTATTTCAGCTTCTGAGAGTTGCTGTTGTGTTTCAGGCTTCCATTCATCGAAGTAGAATCTTTCCTCACATATTGGGTTATCCATAGTCAGCATATCAACTGGACACTAGTGAAAGTAAATAGTTCAACTATAAAAACATTATTATATAGTAATATTATTACTTAATAGTCAATAGTAATAGTAAAATTAATAGTATATAGTTATAACTTAATCTTATACAGTCATTTTCAGCATATCCCGTTATAACTGACAATTGTATATATCTCAGAGTTCATCTTACTTCTAGCTAAGTAGCTAGAAGATAGAGAATTAGTATATACCAACATTTCAATAGAGCAAAGCCAAATGCAATCTCAACGTATTCATAGTAATTTGCTATGAATACATTACTATGAATACATTGACTACAGTCTGTGCAAGAGGAAGATAGAATGTGTCCTGTTTATAGCTACTTAGTACTTACCAAGCCAAATTCTGTGCCTGAGCCGATCTGTGGAATCATTTGCAAGTCAAGACTCAAAATGGAGGGCAGCAGTATAATTTCAGGACAGAATGAGTCAACTAACTAAACTTGACTTTCACCAGCGAAGTCTAAAAAACAAATGATTGAATTATCTCAACTGTAAAGGCTGTTTACAAGAGCCAAAAATATTTGCAAGTTTCGCAATCAGGCAATACAGTAATGCCATTGGCTCATTAGGTAGCCAATCAAATGACTCAGTTACTAATAACTAGTTGAATAGAATTGATTAAGCAGTTGGATATCACAGTTAGGTTGACTAAACGAATCAATCATGCATGTCATTGCATAAAACGAATATATTTTATGAGGACAAGGAACTAGATGACACGGCTGAACGCTATAGGTTTGTTCGAGAGCGGAGGCATTCACTAGAGGAGTCTAAGCAAACGTAAAAATTGAACACCTGAGCAAAAGTGTAATTGGCAATATTTAAATACTGGTACCATAATAATTCAAATACAGAACACATTATATAATTATCACTTGGTACCAGGCTGGAGATTGTTACTTTCGGCTCTGTTACTAAATATAGTACTAGTAGGTCTACAAGTAGTAGGTCTAAAACAGACACCTGTAAAGGCCATGTTATTATGCTTAGCACGGTTAAGTGGTAGCATGCCATAGTATTTTCACTTCGCATACAAATTTATGAAACTTTCAAAATAGTATTATTTGAAAACTACATTACTACTTGAATCTTGTTTATAATTAAACTTTTGTTAAACACTGGAAAAGTTTACTATAAGACCTCCTAAGTTGGGCATAGAAGGTTTTGTATCACCATTTTAAAGCAGCTTGCTGTTTATTAGTTTCCTGTTATCCAGGCATCAGAGGCAATACTTAGTCTAGTATAGTTGACCGCATACTATAATTAGAGTATGGTGCCATCACAACAGTATGGTTGTACACTCCTAATATGACTTAGTAGCCCACAGTAAAGGAGTATCTGAGTATGTTAAGAAGCCAAGTCTATAAAATCTTCACAACAAGTTCTCGAGATATTTCTACTTTAAAGCAAACTCTTCAGTTTGTCACCAAAATAATCATGGTTATTATCATTATTATAGTAACATATTTAGAGTACTCGTGTTTTGTATAGTAGTAAAGTATAAAAGAGTGTTGCATATTCTTATAGTATTTTTGCATATTAATCTAGTATATTGTATTGTAATATAGTATATTGTATAATAATACAGTCTAGTTTAGCACACTATATTTGTGGTACAGTAGAATATATTATTAAAATATATTTAATGCAGGCTAAAAATGTTAATATAAACAGCAATAGAGATATTTTATAATAATTGGTTGAACTAGATTTTTATAATACGTAAATAATGCCACTTGATATTTGATTTCCAACCCTGTTATTTGCTCACACCACCAACAACAATAACTCAGCATGCCTGTGGGCAAGAGTTAATTAATCCCCCATAAACCTCATTTTGCAGGAAACTGTTGTTGACATTGAATGGCCAGTAGTATAAACAACTTCTCAACAAAATTTAGGAGTTGTCACAGTTTTTTTACATTACAAATTAGCCTAATTTTTACACCTAAAATTATGTAGGGATTTGCAAATAACAAACAGGCAATGAGAACTCAAGAAAACAGGTATACTATACTCTTTACACAATTTTACACTTTCAGAATGATGCAAAAGCAATGTGACCAAAGATTTCATTTGAAAGTGAAAATACAAATATATTCATACGCATACTTCATGACTGCAGTTACATGGGTATACCAAACTGCGTGGAATGCTGTCGTTTTTTTAGGTAAACAATTATTGCTGTTAAGATTTATTCTGAATTGTTATACAATGCAAACTTACTATTTATAGAATGTGAAGATTAAGCAAAGATGGAAGCAAATGCATTTTAGGTACTATAGTGAAGGTTTAGAAAATGCGTAAATTGTTGATTTCACACAAAAACACATTCCTACATCAGATAAAAATGACAGAAACCAGACTGATAGTAAACATTTACAAGACTCCATGCAGCATTGAGTCTTCCGTGTTCTCTGGCACCTAGGTCACGTCCATCATATAAGTTAGCCAATCATTTCAAGACTATTATAATATATTCAATTTCCCTATCAACTTAAAAATAACTGGCCAAGAAGGAAGAACATTTGTACAATATATTTTTTTATGTAAATATTAAATTTAAAACGTAATCTTAACATTACTTAAATTTAAAATCAATACTCAATAACAACTATGTTAAAAATAACTACAAAAATAATGGCGAAACAGTACTGGATATATTGAATCTCTCCAACATCATGGAAAATTTGGGGACTTTTTTTCTTGATATAAAATCATATCACTATGATTCAACAAATTAACATTAATGTTATTTTTATATGATAAAGAACAACCATTCAAAATACTTAATTGTAGCCATGAAGTTCTAGCTACCGTAAACACCTTGTTTGTGTACATAAACCAGTTATTAAGTAATGAAATAATGTGTAAACATGTTGTAACCTTTATTGTCATAGACATTGACCTTGTTTGCTTGTCTTTGAGTTGGTGCTGAATTATGAATGTGTGTTATGTAAACATCCACTTAAGTAAATAGAGATGTCTTGGCTAAATATGAATAGTTGAAATGCGTTTTAATTCATAAGTATAAATGCCTATAAGAGAAGCATCCAGTTGGTTTCAGATTGTGCCTAACCCTGGCCAATCAGATGGTGGAGTGATGACTTCGTACAGCCATTATGTAGAACCAATCAGATATTATAATATTCTTAATAGTACTTTTTCTGATTCTACATTTTGATTGCTAACATCTGCATTGTGATATAATAGAAATCATATAATTATTTCTAAAGTAATCTTACAACATATTATTTTACCAGCTTATTGTTTCACTCATTATAGTTGCAATTTATGATGACAGAAATGACAGGTGGAAGATAGCTTATGGATATGACAGATAGTCATAAAAATGTAAAGATTGATCAAATCCTACAGTCAAATTGTCACGCACAGCGGTACATGTACTAGCACTACTAGCTTGCAGAGCTACACAAGGCATTCAGTTTTATCTTGATGACTGACTGTTACAATAACCACAACCATGGGTTGGTAGTGGTTACCAATCACTAGCTAGCTATGGCAGTATAGCAGTAAATTAGTATTCCTGCTAGGCAGCCTATAATTTGGCTAATAGGGAACAATTCCTCCATGATTTTACACAATTTTATAACCCCAACTTTATGCAACAGAGAACAAATACTTACGTAAGCTTAACATGGCAATTTCGGTTTTTATGGAGGTACAGTAAAATTTGCTGGCAATACTTACTACTTTTACGTATTGTTAGAGAGACTCAAATGGCAGAAGTTATGAAGCATGAAACCAAACCACTCAGTATGACTAGTGAAAAAGCCTATTAAAAAAGGTAGTTTGTATTATTTAAAAATGGATACTTGTGACGAAGTAAAAACAATGGCCAAAAAAAAGAATGAATCATACGTTACTCTGTTATAAAATACTCTAGATTCAAGACTAGCTTCAATGTTTTTTTTTGTAGAATAATTGTAACTTATTTCCTATTAATTCTTGGTTATAATGTATTAGTTTGATTTGTTACAGTTGTTAAGAAATAAAATAGGACATATAACCATAGCGATAACTTAAATACAATAAAACTTGAGAGTTAGATTATAACTAGTATTTAGCTAAAGCAAGCTACAGTAGTTTTCTTTGCTGTTAAAAATTTTTGAGCACTTTTTGATATTTAAACTTCCTCTATGGCCAAGCTAAGGCAAGAAGTACACCTTTCACATTAGTACAGCCAGAGTATTCAGTAGCTGTAGACTAGAACTACTCATAGGCTGTGACTTATTTGACTGCTAAGCCTAATGGATTTTCAGCTTGCTTTTCATTGTATAAACCACTGAGCTATAAAAAATCATGACACCCAATTGTTTCCTACGCAACCACATCAGTTCAGCTGCAGCCAGTTTACAGCAACATATCTGCTTAGCTCCATCTCAGACCAATTAATCCATCAGAAAGAAAAAAACACTTCTATTTGGGCTTATAGACTGATCCACCAAAGAGTTAAAAAATTTATATCCCTACACCAAGTGATAAAATAATGCTATATGATTTTAACTGTAGTGAAAATAGGAAACATGTGATAATACTGACAATAAGATACCTTTGATACTTTGTTGCTTTTAGATGTGCTCTCCAAAACGAGCAGTGCAATGTCCAAGTGCATTGGCCGTCCTGTAACATTAACAATCTTAATATAGTAAACATGGATTAATTGTAATGGAAACTATTTTTGATGCTCGTAGAATTTACTACAGATTCAATAAGAAATTTAAAATTGCAGTGACCAAGTATACCCCATTTAACAGTTTAGAGTTGAAGTTTCAACACATGCAATATTGCAGTATCAAATGTGACACATAGTATTCATAGAAATTGACTGGCAGTGAACTATCCGGGTGCATTCTTATGGTGCACCAATATAGCCATAATTATGCTTACTTGACAACTTTTCATATTTTGACACCTGGGCACAGGGAGGATGCAGCCAACATGTTGACTAGGACAGGTACCTGAGAGTGTATTATACTGTTTCAAATTGATAAGGTGTTTCGCTGTATGAGAATATAATCTACCATTCACTCTATGCAGTATAATATATTACTGTGTATTACTGTTGGCTGGTTGTATGAAGCTGTCCATATTGGGATGTTTTTGGTGCAACCAGGGAGACTGCTACAGTTTCTCCAAGCTAAGAGTGTGTAAGAAAAAAAGAACATTAATATCTCAGCACTTATTACATTATGTATACAGCATTAAATAAGGGAGGGGGTTGTTTGCTCTTGAATACATAATTTCTAAACTGCCTACCCAGAGTTTAAAAAGGCAGATATATGTTGGGGGTAGCATCTGGCCTTGGGGCTGTTTGTTGGACAGCTCTGTACTAGATGTATAGCTTTCCTACTAGTTGACAAATAAGCAGCTTTACTTTGCAGTACAATATGTCCACATATTTATACTTGGGTAAATTTTTATTTCGATTTGCAAAAAATGTCTTTAATGATGCATGCTGAATCCTTTAATCTTAACTCTAGCTTGGCAGTATTTAGTCAACTTATTAGCTGACTAAATAGATAGAAACTAATAGTTTTTACATGTACTCATTGAACCAACCAGTTAGATTTTTAGGTCAGATCTTTTTGGCGTCACTAATGGAAAAGTAAGCTGGCAGCTAAAGGCTTAACCCCTAATGAATAAGATCTAAAATTTAAAAGCGCCTAAATTTCAAATGGTTTAGCTTTAAAGCATCAAAGCTGATGTCCAGATTGGAGTGCTAAGTATTACTAAATAAAAAAAGTCTAACAGCTGCAAATCACAAAATTATACAGGACACGCATGACATATGCCTACATAATTTATGCGTATAATATGGCAATACAAAGTGCGTGCACCGAATATTATAAATGCAATATATTATTTCACTTTCATTTGAATATTTCCCAATTTTGGTATAGATTTATCTGCCAAATAAAATGTTTGGGAAGAGATTTTAGAAAGATGTAATATATAGACAGCATATATTATTTTACTGAAATTTTATCAAGGATTTCACAAGTTCAGAGTACTCAAATAATACTTGTTACTAAACCAGAATTACTACATAATTTACGTAAATGGTAAAATGTTACTTACACCCTAATTTTAAATAACTTCATTAGTCTAATTCTTCTTTTATTTACCTTATATAGGATTCACAACACTAAGATTAAAGTAAACTGCACACTAGGAAATATGTCAGACAGCAGTAATGGCCAAAGTTGAGAATTTATATCAATAAAAATCTGCATTATTTTTGTTATATATATATATATATATATATATATATATATATATATATATATATATATATATATATATATATATATATATAATATTATGCTCTACACTCTACAAGATTATAGCCACTTTTAAATTGGAGCAAAATGCTCATATCTTGGGGACAAATTTTACATAACGGATGAGTTTTTCTTGCTGTTTGCTTCTATATTACCTAGACTATATAGCAATGACCTAATTACATAGTTATAGAACTGACACTATTTATTATATAGTTTAAAGTATTTGTAACTTTTAGTTTAGGGTAGTGCAGTGAAAAATTAGTGGGCAGACAACTTCTTATAATAATAAGGATAATGTAATTTAGTAGCTCAGTGTATCACACTGACTTTCCATGAATTTATATTTGATTACATTACACATCAACTAAGTTATTATACTTTATATCTAAACTAGAGTTAAGAATTGAAATAAGCAATTTGGCAAGACTTAAGCCAACAGATAAACTAATTATTTTCATTACCAATGTTTTTTACTTGATTGAATCAATTCACATTTAGGCTCATAGGAGGTCAGTTTAATATATATAACTCCATAGGAGGCACCATGTTATAGTGTTTTAAAATACCCAGAACAGACTGTTATGTTATATACACACTATTTTATACACAAGCTCATGGAGGTCCAATTTGATATTTTTTAACAGCAGAAGGGGCTTTGTATTATATACATGTACACTATATACCAAAAGCCCCCTACGAGTTATATTTTACTAAATTATGGAGTTATCTTTCCAAAAATTGATAAAAAAAACTTTTGTTGTCTATTGTATACAATTTGTTACAAGAATTATAGAAACTATTGAATGAGTTTAGCTTCTACAACTGTGCCATGGCTTAAGGCATTAATTCTATAAACTTCTACAGTTTATAATATAATTTGAATTATTATTATTATTATATATAATAATAATAATAACTTAATTTATTATATAAATTATGCAACACTCTATTTGTACATACACTCGCAAAAAGCTTCAGAAAGCTTGACAGCAAACACTAAACAAAGATATCTACTTGAAAATCAGACCTAGAAATAGCAAGTCTCTATTACAATCAAGTAAATGCAATGATGCCCAAGTTAAATTTTCCTTACCTGTTGACATGCTTACAGACATCACAGCTGACTATCGCCATGGTTACAAACAAAAATATGGTCTCATGTACCAGTTTAGATCCACACAAAGACTAGCCATGTTCATGATTGCATGCCTGTCAATTTCCTAAATACCTCAAGCCTCATAAAATTTCTTTCAATGCAAGTCTACAAAATATTAAACATAATTTAGAGTTATGTATGAGAAAATATAATTGAAAATTTGTTTAGATAAATAATACAGGTGCAGAGCTGATGAAGTAGGGCTCATCATTAAATAAAAACTAATAAGAATATTGAAGAAACATGGGAACTTGTAAAACATGTTTTATGCCAATACAATTTAACAAAAACAACTATTGAAATTCAGCTTGGTGCTCTCACTTCTCATGATGCATTTAAAAAATTAAAATCTTCATTTTTAAAGACTATTGGTACTCTTGTTGGTAAAAAGTCTTTTGCAAATCCAGATTTAGGTGAGAATTTATTTTTAGGGACTTTTTGTTGGCATGCTAGTAGCCAAAACTGATTATTATAATTACATTTATGGTGAACCTAATCTTTATACCATAATAAATTTGGCTAAAGTGCATGCAGACTATGCAAATCTCAAAAGTTTTTAGATTGATTAATTACATAATATATCTGTGATTATACAGAATGTTCAAAATGAGATTCATTTTTATTTTTTAAAATTTAATTTGTGTTGACAAAATTTTCACAGAAGCACTTTAGCAATTCATGTAATTAAAATGCATATAAAAAGTTTTATCTATAAAATTTAGAATATTTTAAAAGTTGTCTTGCTCTTGAAACTGAAAGGTAGACAAGTGGATGTAAAAGGGGAGAAGTTTAGTTGTATCAGCACTTGGGCTCTAAAGTTAACAAGTTCTTGTATTGTTGAAAACAAAAAGTGATAATAAAAACCCTACAAAAAAATAAAAAGTGTCACTAGATATACTTATAGTCTACTTTAGTGTCCCAGATTCATTACTAGTATAAAACCGATGGAGAATAGAGGGCTACCAAAAATTTGCATAGGCATACTTGTAAAACTAGAAGTAGACAGATGACAGATGGGAACTATTATTTTTTTTTTTTCGATTACATTGACTCTGAATACACTGGGTGTAGTGCTAACAACACTAATAGTAATACTAATGCAGTAATAGTAATACTAATACCAATAACAAAGGTGTTGAAGTAAATTGAATCATCTAAGCACATCAAGTTCAACTTCAAGAGCAAAGCATTTTGATTTTGATCAAATGCAATCATTTTGAGTGCTAGGGTTAAGTTACATTAACATTGACTTAAGGCTAAGCACTTTGACTTACTCTTACTCTTAGCTCTTAGGTATTTAATAATAAATATAAATTACATAATAATTATAATATTAATAGTTTAAACTTTAAAGTCAAACTCAAACTCAAAAGTCAAACTCAAAGTGAAACTGAAAGTGCTTAAATTAAAATTATCCCGATGGTGACTATTACTATTAGTATTAGTATTACTATCAGTATGAGTATCAACTATCAGTATCAGTATCACTAAGAGTAAGACTAAGAGTAAGTCCCTGATTCCATAACAACTCTTTCAATCATATAGATCTAGAAACAATCGAATACATCTAGTAACAATTGATTTTTATAGTTAGTTGAATAACCGGCACAAGTAATAGTATTAATGATGAAAAGTTGATATCGAATACTCACGCCAAACATGCCTATACTAACAACACCATAGAGTCATAGACAAAGTCAAAATCAGAGTGATCACAAAGTTATCTTTTACAAGAAATGGAATAGCTTTGTCCATCATGTTGTTGTATTATACGCGCCGTACCGACACAGCTGTCTTTAATAAAAGAATTGTTTAAAATTAACGGCGCAAAACTTTTTTCACAACGAGTACAATATTTATCCTATGTTTGCTGCTATGACAACTAACTAACAATTCTTTGAGGATAACTCGCCTTGTTAACGATTGTTTGCTTTGTCATCAATGTTGCATTGAACTTCAGCACCTGCCAGAGTTTATTTATTTATTATTAAAAGAAATATATAACTTTGTAGAAACTATTTAAATTATGTCTGCCAACCTTTAACTTGCATAAAATGGCATCAAATTACTTGGGCCCTGAGACTCCAAGCCCATTTGCTCTCATCTCAGAGCAGTACCAACAGCAGCTGACTATACCAAACTACCCAGAGGAAGATCAATACAGGTTTGGACAAATCTATGAAGATTCTATGTTTAGTCTTATTCACACACATCTAGAACTGGGAACAACTGACAAATTTTGCTATATTGGCCAAGAAAAGGGCTCCTTTGCTCCACTAATAGAGAGAAAGTTTTGTTTGATTCACCCTCCAAAGTCTATTGCTCCAACAACTTTTGGAACAAATAGTTATTCTAAGCAAAATTCAACACTAGCATATAAGCCTACTGGAGGCACCAATGTAGATGAGTTCTTTAGAGACACAGCTAGTCATTGCTCAACAATGAAGAAACACTTGTTTGATCGAGTGCTTCTCAAGGATTGCATCCATCATGTTACGAGCAATATGTACACACTCTTTTCTCAACTAAAAACTTGTCTGAATGAAGAAGGAAAACTTCTTATCATACATAGGCCTGGAATGCTCAATACTTTGCCATTGCCTAAGCACATGGTGAAACAGTTTGAAGGTAATGATGTTGACATTGGTCCTATATTGAATGCACTTCAAGACGCAGGGTTTGATGTTAAATGGGACATTGAAATTTGCCCGATTGTAATGCCTAAAATAAAATGGCTGTCTATGCTACAAGAAAAGCACCCAGCAGATTTAGAAAACTTTGAAGATATAATGATTCGAAATGCTGTGAGGGAGCTGACCGAAGGTATGTTCAAGTATGAAGGAGACATGGTACAGTTTACTGATAGACTCTTGTTTATATCCGCATCACCAAGTATAAGAGGGAGAGCTCCAGTCTTAACAAGGTATGGAAGCAAAGGTTACAAGCCACCTCCAGTAGTTGATGAAGATGATCTCAAATACAATATGGCTGTTACATCAGATATACAACATATCTTAGATAACAAATCACGCAAAGCAAAAGCTAATATAGGTCGAACCAAGGCTAAATGGGACTAATGATGAACAGTACAAAACTCTTCTAGTACAAACTAAGACAAGTTTTCATAATACTTTATTTTTGCTATGCTTATTTCTCCACCAAACAAATTATTTTTACAATGATTTCTAGCTTTCAAGATATCTTTATATAAGAAAATAGAATATTTTGGACAATTTTTCACCCTGATAATAAAAGTATACAGGGGCTCACAATGCAATGTTCATATATACAAAATATTCTTGTAATGCACGGCAAAATATACTTTTGAAAATCCAATGACATGTATATATAATATAGGTATTCTAAAATGCTATAAGGAAAGTTATGCTTGCATGCTAAGAATTGGAGATTCATATAAAAATATCTTGGTAAAATAGTCCACCATAAAATCTATGGAAAAATGTAACAAAACGCAAGATCAAGCAGTTAACACACAAAATGAATAATTTTATCATACAATTGTATAATGTATGTTGAAATACCTATTGTTTTACTACCAATATCTGCACAGTAGAAAGTTAAAAAAGTCAAGTTGCAACATCACTTCATAAATTTTATTTCTTATTACTGTTGGTCATAAAGTTAGTTGATCATTAACTGCTATATATAAGAATAAATAAACGGAAGGGAATTTACCAACTAGTTAACACATAGTCATTATTTAAATCATTCTGAAAACATCTGAGTATCAACTCAGATGCCTTTACATTATGTTCTCAACCAGAAAGCTTCTTTTTAGTTTATAAAGAAAAAGAAATATGGAATATTTTTCTGTAATTTGCTTAAAAATTGACAAAACTTGAACATTAATTTCATCAAATCAAAAAATATTAACTTTATGATTAACTGAGAGTTTAGAACAGTCTTTGCCCTGTACTCGTTAGTCTCTTAGCCTAAGGTCAGTGGCAAACTCACTAAACGTGCTAGCTGGCTGATGATCCTGAAATAACAATTCATATGTAATCATTAGAATGTCATAAATGATGAAAATACAGAATTGATAATTTTGCTATAAGAGACAAAACAAAATACTAAAAATTCACTAAATAAAATGCAATCTATGCCAATGTTGAAAAGTAAATTACTTTATGAAAATACAACTTTGGACAAGCTGCTTTAATGTTGTATTGTGATTTGAATTAGTGTATGTAATGTATACAATTTTATTATACAGTATATAAAATATTTTTAATATTATTATTCACTGTATGCGATGTGTATATCTGTCACGCTCAAGGTGTTGAGGTAAATAAATATTTAGACTAAGGCTAACTAACCTTCATGCATAAATTAACAAAACTTCCATAAGATATTTTTTCTGATCCTTCATCTGCCTGCAAAAAACCAACTTTCCCTGTTAATTCTGTAAGAGAAGAAATAAATTTACCCTTTGAGCAATTTATTTATCCATTAAAACTGGTGTGAAAAATACACCTGTTTTATTATTTCGTTTCTATATAACTGCAAACAAACACTCAGTGAATAAATTATTTATAAATATTGTCAATTCTTTAGCATATTGTTATATTTTTCAGATTTAGGGTTGATGTGCTATCCAGAGAGTCTATTTATTTACGATAGAACTGCACCAGGATAAGTCGAGTGAACGAGTATATTTTACACACAATTATACATTATAAAACGATACATTATTTCCAAACAAGTTACACATCTAATCTATTTCACACTCTAGCTTCGACTGAGTTAGCAGCGGGAAACTACAATTGCTGCTAACTATCAACTACGCTAATTGGCTATCCATTGTTCCGGGTCAATTACGCGACCCTACATGTTGTGCTGCTGGTAGTTCCACGAACCACCACACCGCCCCCACCAGCAGAAAGCCATCTTTCTGATATATATATAAAAAAACATTCATTAGTAACCGCATACATCAGTGGACAAAAATAACACATAATATACAGGAAGAGACATAATAATAGACAGAGTCATCATAACGATCCGTTGCATACAATTGGCCAGCTGTAGATAGACGAGGAATACTAGCTAGCTGTGGTGTTAGACAGGGGATAACCTGTTAAGCAGTTAAACATTTGCATGACATCTTGGTTCCTCCCAAGATGTGAAGTTGCGGGGTATTCTGGGTAGCCAACTAGAGTCCTTGTTGGGCACGCCGGTGCTTGGCTTGGCATGTACGCAGTTTCCGTTTCATACGGCATACGGATCCCTTTAGCTGAAAGAGTCCTGTTGTAGTGTCAAGTAGATCTGGTGCCAGCTGGGTGAATTCTTCTTGTAATCGCAGGAGGCGTTCTTCTACTGTGGCTAGGCGCACTGGGTCTGGGGACGGTGTTCGTCTGCGGCGCAAGGGTGGACTGGGGGACCTGGTTCGTCTCTTCGTCGGGGTAGGGGAGATCTCTCCTTCTTCTGGATATGTAATTTCCTCGGGGGTGTATGTAATTTGAGGGCGGTCAGACACCAACGGGGATTGTTGGCGGGCGTTGTCTAACACACGTTGGAACCCCGAGGACAGAACGGCTAACAGCATGGCCTTCTTCACCAGAGGTCGTATAAGTGTGAGGAACTCCGGGTATAGCTTAGCGTCGACCACGTAGTTTTCTCCAGGGAAACAGCCCGTCGCTCGGTGTCTGGTGACGGGGTAGGGATACACGTCATTGTACCCGCAGGGGCAGAATGTTAGTAGGAGATGAGCATTGACGTGTAGTTTAAGGGAGCGGTGAGAGGCGCAATCTTCACCACAGATCTGGCATCTCGTCCGTCCTCTGGACCCCCAGGCCGTTTCTATTTCTTCTTCTGTTTGTGGAGACACCCACCGCCAACGGCGGCGTAGTGGCTCAGGCCGGTCACCACTAGCATACTCCTCCGGATACGGAGCGGGAAGTGTTCTATCCCGTACCCTGGTTGTAGCGGGTCGAGTGTAATCTGAAAAAGTTTCAACAGTGTTAATACAGTACACTGCCGTGTTGTCAGCTTGAACAGCTTGGCAACTCCTAATTCAGTTACCTCGTAGAGATTTATGGTAGTGAATAGTCAGATAGAACACGTATTGCAATGAGATTATAAAAATCTCTAAGTCAAACTGAGTTCTTACTACGGTATTTCACTAACCTATCTCCAGCTCGATTGACTCAGTGAGTCAGAGCCGAGCGATGCAATCTAGTTTCGTATTAAGATATAGTTAACTCACCCCACGATCTGTTGTCGCAAGACATACTGAATGTGTGAAATGGTTTGAACTACTGCTTAGAAACACGTCTACTCCTGACTGCATCAGCGTATGAAAAGATCGAGCAACGTGGTTGGGGTGCGTGATTAAGACTTTGTGCACCCGGCGGATGAATTTTGTTTCTATCTCCGCCGATACAAAAGTTGATATTTCCGTGGTGTTGACAACTCCCACATTTGCTCGATACTTTTCTCGTACGGTTTTCCCCTAGACTTTCATACACGCCGCTTTTAACGCAGTCACATATGAAGTCCTTCAAGTATGCGGGGGGTTGCCTCGTACGCTGTCCCCTTTCTAGGGGGGGTGACACGCTTGCCGGTTCGTTAGTAGGGGCCTCTAATGGCGTCTCTACTTCACCGTTAGCGGTCACCTCTTCTTGTTCTCCGGATAGAGCCCCTCCCTCCGTGGGGGTTTGCACTTCCGGAACCGGCTCGGTTTCTGGAAGTGATGGAATTAGACTTGGCGGTGGCGGACAGGCTTCTGTTGGTAGAAGCTGCCGCTCCTCTCTCACCAAGTTTTCTTCCCGCGGTATGACCACTTCGTATTCAGGTCCATGCCGCCATCGCCCGCGCGTTGTTGTCTGCCTCCTGGGCTCTAACAACGGGGGGGCTTCTCCCACTCCGTCGGGGCTAGCCCAATACGGTTTCAAGCGAGACTCATTCTGGATAGACACCTGTCCTGAGCGCTCAATCTTGTACGTATGATTGGGCATAGCCTCGACGACCACGTAGGGGCCTACAAACTTAGGCTTCAGCTTATCAGCCTGTCCGCGGCGCCTACGGTAATTGACCATCCACACCTTATCTCCCCTTTGATAGAGAGGTGGTTCATCGGAATCTTCGTGCCGCACCTTCCACTGCTGTTGGCGCAGTATATCGTGTGCGGCCTTCATCCGTTCCACTAGTTCACTGGCATACTCGTGGACTGAGTTATCTTGCTCTGGAACGTGATAGGTGAGATGGTCAGGGACACGAGTCTCTCTCCCGAGCATCAAGAGGTTTGGGGTCTCACCAGTACTGGTGTGTGGGGTGCTACGGTATGCACGCATGACTTGCGGCAACACCGTATCCCATTCCTCTTGACCTCGTCCAAGGAGGAGACTCCGGAGTGCATCACCTAGCATCCGGTTGTTGCGCTCCACCACCCCGTTACCTTGAGGGTGGTAGGGGGTGGTCCTGCTCTGATTTACTCCCCAGAGGTGACAAAGGTCGCTCATCAGTTGAGACTGGAATTGAGCGCCTTGATCAGAGTGTATCTGTTCGGGGAGCCCAAAATAACAGAATACATGTTGGTCTAGTGCCCTGGCCACTGTTGAGGCTGATGCATCTGGGATAGCCAGAGCATCCGCCCACCTAGTAAAGTGGTCGGTTAGTACTAGGATCCAATTGTTGCCTCTGGGGGTCAGGGGCATGGGTCCGACCAGGTCTACAGCGACTACTTGCCAGGGCCTACCAGCGTATAGCCTCCGCCGTCCTGCTTCACCAGGGGGGCGGCTATGCTTACTGGCCTGGCAGATCTCACACTGTTTGACTCTGAGCCGGACATCACGCTCCATTTGTGGCCAATACCACCGAAGTCGTAATTTGGACATCACTCGCTTGACCCCTGCGTGGGCCTGTTTGTGAGTATCCCAAATCAACTCACGGCGGACGGCTGTGGGGCAGACTACCCTCTTCCTTTCCGGGTGTCTGCCGCTGGCAGCTAGAGAGATGGTTAGTAACCCATCCTGCCCGATCCGCAGCGAGTCCCAACGCTGACAGTATAGCCGGAATTCGGCGCATCCCTGTCGTATGCGTTCCTCGCTGGGTCGTCGCCCTTCCCTTTTGGCCCGGTATATGTCTGCTACGACTCCAGGCAGCTCCTCTTGGAGCTTTTTCAGCTCTCGAACATTACCGGCCAGTACAGGGTTGGCGCGGAGGTTTTGTACATCCTCCGGGGACTCATCAACTCTTTGCCTGAGTTGACCTTGATCCCAGTCAAACGGTGCTCCGTGGTGAGCCAGCGTCTCCAACTCGCATCGCGGGGGACCTCCATCCCTCCTCTCGATGTTGAGACACTGTTTGCAACCTCCGTCAGGTCGGCGACTCAACCCATCCGCATTGCTGTGTCTCTTGCCCGGTCGATGTTCGATCCGGTATGAGAATTCAGCTAGGATTTCGAGCCACCGGGCGACCTGACTAGAGGGCTCTGCTCTCCTGCACAACCAGATCAGCGAGGCATGATCCGTACGCAGCCGGAACTTCCTGCCATATAGGTATGGTCTGAAGTGCTTCACTGACTTGATTACTGCCAGCAGCTCCTTGCGGGTAGTGCAGTAATTTCGTTCAGCGGGTGAGAGAGACTTGCTGTAGTAGGCTACTACTACCTCTCGGCCTTTCTGCACTTGTGACAGCACAGCGCCAACATTTTGGTCACTGGCGTCCGTGTCTAGGATGTACTCCAGAGTGGGGTCTGGGTAGGCCAAGATGGGCGCCGTTAGTAGGCAGCCCTTGAGGCGGTCGAACGCTTCTTGTTCGACTGGAGTCCACTGCCACGTCACTCCCTTTGCGGTGAGCCGGTTTAACGGCTGGGCTATGCCCGCAAAGTCTGGTATGTATTGCCTGTAATACCCTACCAGCCCCAAGAAAGCCCGGAGTCCGGTCAAGTCTTGGGGGGTGACCCAGTCTTCTACTGCCCGTACCTTTTCGGGATCCGTTGCCACGCCGTTTCGACCGACAACGTGCCCCAGGTACTTGACCTCCGGCTGCAATAGAGCGCACTTGGAAGATTTGAGCTTAAGACCGGCACCTCGGAGTCTCTCGAAAACCTCCTGCAGACGACTGACATGTGTCTCGAAGTCTGGAGAGATTACGATGACATCATCGAGGTAGACCAGCAGTGTCTTCCAATGGAGTCCGCTAAGGACTTGTTCCATCAGCCTCTGGAAGGTGGCTGGGGCGGAGGTTAACCCGAAGGGCAGCACCTTCCACTTCCACAACCCGTCCCGTGTGATAAACGCCGCTTTCTCTTGGGCGTCGGGACTCAGAGGAACCTGCCAATAGCCGCTTAGCAAGTCTAACGTACTGAAGTACTTGCTGCCGGCTAGGGCGTCCAATGACTCGTCAATACGAGGTAGAGGGTAGGCGTCCTGTATGGTTACGCTATTGAGTTTGCGGTAATCTACACAGAACCGCCAACTGCCGTCTTTCTTCCGGACCAGTACGACTGGCGAGCTCCACGCACTATGGGCGGGCTCTATCAGTCCCCGGTCCAAAAGATCCCGTACTTGTCGGCTAACCTCCTTCTCTTTCTCCGGCCCCAGCCTGCGTGTGGGCTGCCGGACAGGGACTGTCCCTGCAGTCAGCGGTATTTTGTGTCTGACAATTCCAGTCAGTCCCACGTCATGCTCTCCGCTGCTGAACACATCAACGTAGTCGCGTAGTAACTTAGCCATAGCTTGGCGTTCTCTGTTACTCGCGCAGCCGCCACTGGCTGTTTCGTATAACTCCCGGAGATGTGTTGGGACTGCCCCTCGTCCCTGAATAGGGCACTGAGGGGGTGCCTCTGTCGCATCACCCAGCGACGGGCCTACGTCTCCCTCCTGAACAGAGTGAAAACGGCCCAGCATCGACCCAGCCGGGAGCTTGATAGGCTCGGTAAAGGGGTTGACGCACTGCACTAAGATCTCCCCTTGCTCAGTCAGCTGATTCAGACTGCTGGCAAGTTGGATCTTTTCGTGCGCGCCTTCAACCACCCCGAGTCCAGAGATCCGGCTACTATTCACCCTGCAGTGAATGGTAGCCCAGGAGCGGCCTGGTATGATACGGTTGCGTACCACTTGCACACCTCCCACTAAAGGGCGGCCGAACTTGTCGACGCAGGCGAGTTCCCGCCCGGACATCATCATTGCAGATCTGCTAAAATCTATGTGACATCCGTGCCGTTTAAGGAACGGCATCCCGAGGATAGCATCCTCCTTGAGCTGACTGACGATGAACGTCTCTTGGATCGTTTGATCACGGACTCGTCCCGTCAGCTCAATTATACCATAGAAGGGAAGGCACGACCCGTCAGCTAGGGTGCCGTATTCCCCTTCGTATGCTTCCATCTCGCCCCTGACCCTAGCACTGAGGGTGTCGAAGAGTTGGCGGCTTAAGAGGTTTGTGGTACAGCCCGAATCAATGAGGAAAGTAACAGCTTTGCCTTCCAGTTTGCCGGGCAAGAAATAGCTGTTCCCATGGGGCTGCACCTGAACTCTCTCTTCAGGCCTTACTCTTGCAGGGAGTACCTCCCTCGCTTTGGGTCGCGAAGGAGGTCTCTTGGGGCGGTGGTAGGTAGGCCTCGGGGGTGCCGAGGCTAGATTCTCAGCTACCTTTGTGGGCTCCCATCCAGATTCTTGGACTTGTAGCCCTGTGAATCTGTTGTGAAGGGGCATAGAAAAGGCAGCCGCGGGGCGAAGCCCCTTGCTGGTCCGTCGTGGCTGTTGCCACTGTTGGTTGCCAGTACGCGGTACCCGTCTGGGTGACCTGCGTTTCTTCTTCCCTGGGGGTTTCATCGTCGGCCCGCGGAAGGTGGGAACATCTGCGGGCCGCGGTAGTTTAACCCCTGATTCAGGAAGGGACAGTATCGGCGGAAATGTCCTTGATTTCCGCACTCCCAGCAAAGACTGACTGTTTCTCCCTGTGGCGGCGCCGGTGGCCGCATGGGCTCAGGGGCGGTACTCACTGGGGTTTGTGGTGTCAGTGTTGCTATCAGCTTGGCTAGCATGTCTGTCAGTTGAGTGACTTTTGATGCCGTTGCCAACTGGGACACGGCAGCCGCGGCGGGGGTTTCCTCCCCTTGTCCCGCGGCCGTGTCTGCGCGGTCTATCTCCACTTGACGGGAGCTCCCGCGACTTTTATGCATTTGATTAGCTAGGAGGTAAGCTTCCCCCTCAGTCAGAGCATCTTCAACGGTGGTGACTCCCCTAGCTAGAAACTGATGGTGGAGACCCAGATCGTCGACAGATGCTATGAAAGCGTCGAGGGTATACCTCTCGCGGTTGACTGGGGGCAAGTCGCTGTACGCGATCTGTGCCAGCTTCATGACTGCGGCGGCGTGCTCCCGCAGCGGGGTGCGGGGATCACGCCGCAACCTCTGCAATCGGGCCCTGGCATCTGTAGCAGAGAGGCCGAAGCGGGCCCGCAGAGAAGCAAAGATATTATCAATGTCTACGCCCAGCCCATAAGGCTTGGCTTTGTCCATCAATGCCATTCTAAGCTTCAGCAAGGCCACCCTAGGGGGCCACTGGGCGACGTCCATTACGTCGCTAAACTCTTGGATAAATTGTTCCACCTCCTCTTCACCCGTGAAGGTGGGCGCCTTTAACCTGTAGCGGTCCTCAGCTAGTTCTCGCGGAACCCTTCGCTCTTCTACTACATGGTTAACAGGCATTGTCTCTACAGCATTGTCTCTACGCTCACCTTCGATTGCCGGTGGTTGAGTTCCAGCATTTTCAGTCTCCATCTTGGATGCACTATCCCACCGCTGCCACCACTGTTATATTTTTCAGATTTAGGGTTGATGTGCTATCCAGAGAGTCTATTTATTTACGATAGAACTGCACCAGGATAAGTCGAGTGAACGAGTATATTTTACACACAATTATACATTATAAAACGATACATTATTTCCAAACAAGTTACACATCTAATCTATTTCACACTCTAGCTTCGACTGAGTTAGCAGCGGGAAACTACAATTGCTGCTAACTATCAACTACGCTAATTGGCTATCCATTGTTTCGGGTCAATTACGCGACCCTACATGTTGTGCTGCTGGTAGTTCCACGGACCACCACAATATGACCTTTAAAGATTTTTTACTACTTAGAACTTTGTGTACCATCACACAACAGTTGAGATTGTCATCTTATTCAACGACAATCATAAACATGCAGGGATTACTTCAGTATCACTGAACTTTACACTATGTATTTATATAGCAATGTTACCCTTCTAAATTATAAAAAAAATATGCTTAGCTGGTAGCTTATTCATTTTTTCACTGAACTAAAATAAAAAATTCGTTGATAAGAGTTCATGTGCATGACTGCTTTGGCTGCAGAACCTGTGTATCAGCAGTTTGACCATTGATGTATCAGTATAGCACACTACTAGTTAATTTGCCATTATACCTTTGCTAAAATAGCATTGACATGCTGATCAACGGTATATTGATCAATGGGAGGGTTTGTCTTGGCCCCCATCATGTCGTACACAGCAGTTATCACAGCAGCTAGCTCATCTCTTGATATCTCCCCATCTCCGTCCTGGTCATATAAACTGAATGCCCAACGTAACTTGTCGTCTATTGAACCGTATATTAGCTCAGATAGGCATTGCAGGAACTCCTTCAATATATTATTATGTGCAACATTTAAAGAAATTATTTATCAAAAATATGTTTTAGTAAAAAAATGTTTTAATGCTGTAAAATGAGCATAAGATATGTTCAAGGCAAAAGGATGTCAATGTAGTTGTATCTCGAAACTAGTCTATCACTAAACAGGTAATATTATATAGGCTGTACATTGGAGACAGTGAATCTTATACATCTAGCTGAATATGTCTTGAAATGCTTTTGCTGTAAGTTGCTACTGTGCAAGTTTATAGTTCAGTTTTCCTATTAGTATTAATAAAAAGTTACTGATTCTATAAATACTAAAAATAAACAATTTCAAATAGAGCTAGTTAGGGGGGCACACTATATTTTGCTCCACTTTTTTTCTCACCTGCTTCACAACTGTTTGATTGCCATGTAACGTTATTTTGCTATAATATAACATGTTACATACTGAGAATATAAAAATGATTACACGTGAAGAGCGTTTTATGCTATGATAAAACTAACAAAAACTGTTTAAGACTAAAACCTAAGTTTGGTACAAAACAGTTGAACTCAGCAAAGCATTAGTATATAGCAAAACATTGTAAAGTCTATAAAATTTTACCTCGAATGTGATGCAGCCATGCTTTGCTTTATCCATTGCATTAAACACATAATGTGAATATGAAGAAGAATCTGAAACATAAAGTATTTTAGAATGAAGCATAAAATGTTTAGGAGTTATCTATTTTTTCAGGGATAACTACCATGATCAACAAATATATTACAAACATTGTAAACAACGTAAAATTAATAAACACACATAATATCCATTGCATAATAAGTTTCAAAATGTAGAAAACACATCATTTGTCTTGTATATGCTTTTTCATAATAATAACTGTGACAGCCAGACGCTTAATGCTCAAGGAACAGATGCTGCATGCAAGCTAATTCAAATTATAATGTTTATTGCCAACAGTCTATAATACTTCCATGAACAAGACTGTCATTTATAAAGTATAAAAGATCTAGTTAGGTTTACATTTAATAAATACAGGTATTACTTAAAGAACTTTTAATTAAATGAAAGCAAAAAATAACATAACCCTCACATTTATTTTGTCAATAAAGTGTAAGCTATGTGCAGCTTCAAACAAAATGACAGCTATATGGGAGAGTTAGTGAATACAACCAACTTTCTTCTTTCATTTCTTTAACTGCATTGATTCATGCCATAGAAAGGTAGCTAATTTAGTTAAAAATCTGTGGCCAAACCCATTTCGCAAAAAGGCTTTCATTTTAATCAATAAACCAAAAAGCTGCTGTCGAAGTATTTATCTAAAAAGTTAACATATTAGTATTCAACATTATATTCTAGTTGTGTTTGAAAATTGGAATCTTTCCTAGAGGAGATTGCAATTAACAATTCTCCTAGAGGAGATGCTAATTGGCATCTCTCCTAAGACAATTTGGTCTTATTGCTAGGAGAATTGCCAATTCTCCTAGGACAATTGGCAACTCTCCCAGGAGAGATTGCAATTGGCATCATTCCTAAGACAATTTAGCCTTATTGCTAGGAGAATTGTCAATCCCCCTATGATAATTTGCAATTCTCCTAGAAGAGATTACCAGTTCTACTGTGACATATGCATGTTCAATTATATGACTTAAAAAATTATTACAATAGATCTGTTGTATGCTTCCTAACAATTAAGTAATATATAATTTGTTTCACAACATTATATTATGTGTATAATATAAGACTGGGTTTACCATGGCAATTTATAAGCATAAGCTAGGGTTGGCTGTACAGTTGAAGAAAATAACACACTATTGTATTGATACATAGTTGGGTTGTAAAACAGATTAGGTTATCATAAATTTTTCCTATTCTATCTAAAAGGGCTTGCAACTTTCTATAACACTGAAAAACAAATATTTCTGCAGTTAAGTTAACTTTTGGTCTAAACTCTACAACAAGTTAGCAGGAGTATAAATTCTTTGGGAAGACTAGTTTATTTATTGTGGTAATGGAGCAATTTAGAAGGCTAATTGGAATCTTAGAATTTTCATATAAATTTATATTTATGTAATGCTTACTCATTCATGCGTATAGGAAATATTAGGATGAATATAATGCATTGCACAGTCATTAATGAAATTAAAAATAGCGCATTTCCTTATAGATAGCTAAGTTTTTAGTTTATTGGTAGTTACTCCTACTCAATATCTTGCTCTCATCATGAGGCAAAGCAGTCAAAAGGAATAAGATAAGTTAAAAATAAAACTTTCTGTGCGATCGCTTCATTTGACGTTTACAGAACGCCAGGGTTATTAAACTGATTTAATATGGAGTTCCATTTGCAAAGGAAAAAACAAGCACTGCTTTCATAAAACTTTACTAAGCACTAATGGTTTAATTTAAAAATACCCTGGTGTGCTTCTTGGAATAGTTACAAGAAGAAAAGCTTTTATGGAAAGTGATGAGCTTCAAAAGTATAGCTACAGAAAAACTAAACATGTAGCAACGAGAAGAGAAATTAGCTGCACTCTAAACTTGCCATCAGTATGTTCAAAAAAAGAATTTTTTCTCTACTGCCCCTTTGAAACATGCTATACTAAGCAAAAAAATCAACTTCAAGATCTCTTTTAGCAGACTAAATGTACTTCATATTACTTTTTAAATATATACATGTAGTTTTTTACTATATTACTTTTATTCGCTGATAGAGTGAATGAATCAATTCTTATAACATTTAGTCTTGTAACTTTCAAACATACATGAATAGCAGATAAGTTTAGTTAAAATTTAAAGACATACATAAAACTAAAACTTAAAAAATTGAATCCAAGGAACTTTTGAATAATGAGTGTGACACCTGAGAATTTAGTCACTCAATAATAATCTGAAAGTGAAAGCAACTGAAGTGTAGTTGAACAAGCTGTTAGCTGTTAGACAGGCTGTGAAAGCAAATGACCTTTTCTTAAAGAAATTATTTCTCCTACCACATACTTTGAATTAGATTAATTAATCATCATTGTTTTCCTTATTATTATAGTTTTAACTTATCTTTACAATTTTAAGGTATAGGCACTTCTATTGTAATGCTGCTAGTATATAAATCCAAAATGATTTGAAGTATGCACGAACCCAATAGAACATGATTAAACAGCTTTATTGGTTTAGTAAGAATTAAGTCAGTTCAATAGGAGAACAGAAAAAACATTCTTAAGGTGCAAAGTTGCAGTTAAGTTGCATGAACAAAATAAGAAAATATAACAATAAAAAGTTCTCCTTAAATTTTGCTAGTTTTCACACGGATATCATGATCAATGAGCTGTGACTACAATTATGGTAGGTTTATACTTTATAGTGTATTGTTACCCACACGGGTAAAATGTATTTGCGTCACAGTCTGACTTGCTTTAAGATAAAGCTAAATGTCTTTGATGTATTTTTAAATTCAGGTGAAATCAAACAATATTTAAATGGAAAACACCAGTCATTGAGTACAAACCTCCTTGTGGAAAGAACTGTGCATAAACGTATTTGAAAGTCTCTTCATTGACAATTCCTGTGGGACATTCCTACAAGAGACTCTTATAGTTACCTCTGAGCCAATTGTAGCACAATATTTTACCCAGCTGAAAGAAGTAATTGTTATGCAGGGCTCGAGCTAAATATCACGCAATAGGTGGCTTATACAACAGCGTGAGTAACGTGCAAGAGAGCTAAAGGCCATTACACACGAGGGAACATTTTGTAAGTGAAGTGAATAGATATAGTATGCTGTATTAAGTCCCAGCAGCAATCATAGTTAAAATGTCATAAGATTCAAAGGATGATTACACCATGTTGTTGCTTAATGTCATAGAACTGACAGGGTACTTTATGGCACTGCTACAGCACCTTATGGATATGTCAAGTATTATCATGTTACTGGAATTAATTGAAACACTAAAGTCTTCTGCAAATAAAAAATAAAAAGGCTATACAAAAATTAGTTCTTGTTGGTGCCTGTTTGCTGGAAACAAATGGTTTTATGGTTATAGAAAAATAAAAAACCACCTAAGTAGTAGACAAAAAGCTAGTCAAAGATTGGTTCTAATTAATGCTCTTTTGCTGTGAATGTGCAGCATAGAGCTTTATAGCTTGTTTTGGCAACTTGATAAGCTAAAAGGTTACTGCTACCAACTAAATTACAAGCATGTGCAAACAGTAACATTTGCATTAGCAGTTAATTTACTGTACCTGCTTGAATCCTCGATACATAATTTGTATCTCTCTTTTAGTGAATTTTGTTGATTCTACAAGGCTGTGCAAGCTCACTGGTTTGTATCTAGTTAAAGCTATATGCTCCATAATGTTGGCTTCAGCATCTATAACAATAAAGTTAATATCATACAGATAGAATACAAGTAGTATGCTAGTTTACACAGTAAAATATAATGTATACAAGCCAACGCAATAAAATCATGACGGGATGAATTTGTTGTCATTATTATTGTCATTTTACTGTAGCAAGCTATATTAAATTTTCAAATAAATGAATTTTGAAAGGCTGATAATGTATATATGTAAGTTGTATAACGTAGATACTACAAATATCTTTCATTACTTTTTCATTACTTAAAGAAGAGCAGAATAATTATGAATATTATGCTCATACTTTGGTTGCATTTCGACAATGTTTAAACACTATAATGATTTCTGCACTTAAACCTTGCTAGGTTAAGAAACTTTTTAAGCTCATAATGTTGTATAGGAGCTCCTTGCAGAATTTTATTATAAGTTTATGCTCTTATATATATTATACTCGTAGTATACTAACTACAATGTACGTATCTAAGTCAGGGAACAATATACAAATTATTTTTACTATAAAGTATTTTAGATTTATATAAAGATTAATTCTGCTCCATTATACTCTCATAGGAAAGTGTTAAAAGCTTTATTGTCATCAGCTCTTGAACACATGAATTTTAATATAAAGTTTAAAACTATATAAAGTTGATTTATACAAATAGCGTAATATGTATACTGAAAAGGCAATTACCTAAAAACAAAGAAACAGTAAACTATGCAATTAAAACTATAATGCGTTGAACTAAGCTCAAATAAGTAGTTATAGCCTTCAGGCTTTGAAGTTTAAACTACTTGTATGCAGCTTGTTGATGGTTAGAGGTCTAGAATTTGGCTCAAATTTGGTTCCTTTGCTGCATGCAGTTGCATTTATTTCTTTTGTAATTTCAATTATAATATACATTAATATCAACAACATTTATTACATTTATATGCATCAATTCAATCAATCATGCATCAATCATGAGCATAACTAATTATTTGTTTGGCTGATGAAAACTTCTTTTTGAAAACACGTAAAAGAATCTTTAATAAACAATTCCAGACAAAGAAACACTAGTTTGTTCACCATTTATATTGGCAAAGTCTTTAAAATATTTGCTAAGTTGTGAGAAAATCAATCAATAGATTATCATGAACCAGCTAGTGCACGTGTACCCTTTATAGTTTATAACATGAGATATTTTTTGTGATTTTGGTTGAGAGGCATCAACACTCTCCTAAAAAGCAACACGTGCTATAAAGAAATCAGGCTTAGTTATTGCAATACACTAATAAGCATGATGCTGCAGTGTGTATACACAAAGAGCAAGGCAGGAAATTTTTCAGCTGGTATGTATTATGGTTATCTTGGTATGCACATGTGCACTATGTCATGTTGACTACATATACACCACATATGTTGAAAAGCTCTTGAATTGAACACTTTGAATTGTAGGTTGTAACATTTACATATTATATCATTTGATTTGAACTTGAGGCTGAAAGAACATTCAAAATATTGCAACGCCACATTTCCACTGCTTGCTATGTGAATATACAAAATATAATTATTATACCTAAATGTATTTCTAGATTGCTTGTTATATTTTTGTTTTAATTATCTTCAACATTTGCACCTTTAGTTTATTTTCAATGCTATATAAAAAAAACTCATGCAAGTTTATGTTCCCTGTCCCTGTGAGGAACCCCTGATAAAAAGGGTTTTTGTTAAAGTGGGCTAAGGACTTGTTTAAATGAGGCACAGAAGCAATTATGACTGGATGCTCTTCCTAACATCACCAATGGCCTTTGTCCGGGTTGAAACCCATGACCAAATTAAATGAATATAAAAATTATTATATTAGTGTTTATACAGGTTTACAGGTGGTTTTGCATTCACCAAACTTTGATTTAGTGTCTTAGAACAAGCTCTGTCGCTGATGGCACAGCAAAACTTACCAGTCTTTTTCTTTTTCATTTTTGATTTCTTTTTGTTTTCTTTTACATTATTTTGTCCCATGCCCTTTATGGTCAAAAGTGCCATAACAGCTGCTTCCCCTTGCTCCATGTTTGAAAGTTTTCAGAATTATTTATTTGCTGTTTGCCTCGAAATAAGCGCACAAGTTCTTTCTATTCAAGATATGAAGTTAATGAGAATCGGTGCAGTAAGTTTTGAAGCTGCCTGCTACTTTATTTATATATAAACTGAGCCTGATACCCCATTGGCTGTGACTCTCTATGTATATGTAAATTGTGCTGTTAACAACCGGAATAGGGTCAAGAGCATGTATGTTAATTGCACAGCATTTTTACAATACATCCATCACGTGGGGATCGTTATAACACGTATTATGCTTTAGAATTCAGTGTAAACATCTTATGCAGTAAACGTAAGCACTTACAAGTGCTTCTAAAACTCTACTTTGATTGTTTATAAACAACAATTAGTCTTAAGAATAATAATGTGTTTTCATCCAATAAAGTTACGGTACTTAAATATTATACTCATGATGCATGTGCATACATTCCTGAAGATTGTGGAAATCAGCTCATTCTTGCATGGCAAGTTATGCTGGACAAACTGAGAAGTTCAAAACAAGCGTAGAGTCTCTTGGGTATACATTTCTTAAGTATATGACTCTAGGAAATATTGCTGTAAGGTGTGTTTGTATGTGTGTATGTGTGTATATGTGTATGTGTGTGTGTTTATGTGTATGTGTGTATGCATGTGTTTGTGTGTTTGTGTGTGTGTTTGTGTGTGTGTGTATGTGTGTATGTTGTGTGTTAGTGTATGTGTGTATGTTGTGTGTTAGTGTGTGTGTGTGTGTGTATGTGTGCATGTGTGTATGTTGTGTGTTGGTGTGTGTGTGTTTGGGTGTGTGTTTGTGTGTGTATGTGTGTATGTTGTGTGTTTGACAGTGTGTGTGTGTATGTGTGTTTGACAGTGTGTGTGTGTATGTTGTGTGTGTGTGTATGTGTGTATGTTGTGTGTGTGTGTATGTGTGTATGTGTGTATGTGTGTATGTGTGTGTGTGTGTGTGTGTGTGTGTGTGTGTGTGTGTGTGTGTGTGTGTGTGTGTGTGTGTGTGTGTGTGTGTGTGTGTGTGTGTGTGTGTGTGTGTGTGTGTGTGTGTGTGTGTGTGTGTGTGTGTGTGTGTGTGTGTGTGTGTGTGTGTGTGTGTGTGTGTGTGTGTGTGTGTGTGTGTGTGTGTGTGTGTGTGTGTGTGTGTGTGTGTGTGTGTGTGTGTGTGTGTGTGTGTGTGTGTGTGTGTGTGTGTGTGTGTGTGTGTGTGTGTGTGTGTGTGTGTGTGTGTGTGTGTGTGTGTGTGTGTGTGTGTGTGTGTGTGTGTGTGTGTGTGTGTGTGTGTGTGTGTGTGTGTGTGTGTGTGTGTGTGTGTGTGTGTGTGTGTGTGTGTGTGTGTGTGTGTGTGTGTGTGTGTGTGTGTGTGTGTGTGTGTGTGTGTGTGTGTGTGTGTGTGTGTGTGTGTGTGTGTGTGTGTGTGTGTGTGTGTGTGTGTGTGTGTGTGTGTGTGTGTGTGTGTGTGTGTGTGTGTGTGTGTGTGTGTGTGTGTGTGTGTGTGTGTGTGTGTGTGTGTGTGTGTGTGTGTGTGTGTGTGTGTGTGTGTGTGTGTGTGTGTGTGTGTGTGTGTGTGTGTGTGTGTGTGTGTGTGTGTGTGTGTGTGTGTGTGTGTGTGTGTGTGTGTGTGTGTGTGTGTGTGTGTGTGTGTGTGTGTGTGTGTGTGTGTGTGTGTGTGTGTGTGTGTGTGTGTGTGTGTGTGTGTGTGTGTGTGTGTGTGTGTGTGTGTGTGTGTGTGTGTGTGTGTGTGTGTGTGTGTGTGTGTGTGTGTGTGTGTGTGTGTGTGTGTGTGTGTGTGTGTGTGTGTGTGTGTGTGTGTGTGTGTGTGTGTGTGTGTGTGTGTGTGTGTGTGTGTGTGTGTGTGTGTGTGTGTGTGTGGTGTGTGTGTGTGTGTGTGTGTGTGTGTGTGTGTGTGTGTGGGTGTGTGTGTGTGTGTGTGTGTGTGTGTGTGTGTGTGTGTGTGTGTGTGTGGGTGTGTGGTGTGGGTGTGTGTGTGTGTGGGTGTGTGTGTGTGTGTGGGTGTGGTGTGTGTGTGTGGTGTGTGGTGTGTGTGTGTGTGTGTGTGTGTGTGTGTGTGTGTGTGTGTGTGTGTGTGTGTGTGTGTGTGTGTGTGTGTGTGCGCGCATGTTATATAACTTTGACGGATATCCTCGACTTTCAATTACTTGTATACATTTGATACTCAATTTCGTAAATAGCAAGTATTTTTTTTAAATTAATAACTAAATATAGAATACTAAAAAAACAGCAAGCTGCAACTGGCGAAATTAGAAAATATTTATGTCAGAAAAGTACTAGTTTTCAGCAGCTGTGGACCTGCCTTCAAAATAGTTGGCAAAGACTACTACAAGTTATAATTTACAAGCTGTTTGCTAAAATACTTTTGATCATAATCTTATCTTCCTAACTATTTAAAATATATCTTATTTGAGTCAATTTACTTTGCTTTCCAGGGAAGACAACATACAAAATATGAATAATAAAAATGAGGATTGTTCAGGTTTTATTTCCTTATCTTGCATATTTATAATAAATCCATAGATTAGAAGCTTCTCCAAACACAGCTCACTATATATATGCTGTAGTTATAGATGTTCTTGGACACCACCTAAACTTTAAGCCAGATTTATATATTATTTTATCATTAGAAAACTATATTGAATTAAATTTGCATTAGCTGATCTGCAGTTTTAAATCTTATTTAATGGTATTCTTAATTAACTTTCTTTTTAACAAATAAAGGTATACTTTTTAAATGTAAGTTTAAACTATGCCATAGCTGTACTTTTTTAAAACCTAAATTTTAGCAAATTTGCTATTTGAGTGTTTTTTTAAAAGTGATGACCTTTCACTGCCGTGGTCCTTTAGAAAATACAGCCCAAAGAACAAGTTCTACAAACTATAAATGATAAAATGTTGCCAGAAAATACCCAGAAAATTTCTCTAATTAGGATTTATTCTTTATCATACAGAATTGGTTTACATTAAAAGATAGCTTATTTCTCTATGAAACCTACATCTTGTCAAATAGTATACAACTGCATAGCCTGCTCAACTTTACAAAGAAGGCTCTGCCAAGACCTGCGTTCAGGCTATATTAGTGGAAGTTTTAAGGACCGATTTATATGTATTCTATATAAATGAAATAACATGCCGAAAACATATTTTAAAATCCTTTTTATAAAGGCTATCTATGCAGCATGACTTATTAGAGCAGAGGTGAATATTATAGAGAGTTATTTGCTCTTGCTAATTGAATATTCTTTTATATTAAAGTTGAACAACTCCTAATTTTGCTTACTTGCTATACTTATTATCAAGTCTAAGCAAGAACAGTAATTCGAAAAACTGTAGCTTACAAGTAGACAGTTACAGTTCATAAAGCTTCCAATTGTTTTGAAAGAAAGTTGTTGATTTATTTCAAAATTTTAAAATCTAAAACATACCTCTGGGGGAACTCTAGGTATGAGCCGATATTAAAGTCAAAAGAAAGATAACATTTAAAACTTCCCACTCCTTCAATATGGATTACCAGCAAGTGTACAAATGAACGCAAGATAGATGTAAAGCAAAGTTTTGATCTGCTTGTACTCCATTGGATTAATGAGATATACTTATAAAAATATTGATTATGTCAACTTCAAAAGCTTCAGCAAATAAGTTAATTATTTATTTAAACATTAAAAATTACTGAACTATGAACGTGTTATTTTTGCAATTACAATGCACTAGTAACTCACAAAGCAGCATGACTTTTATAATTCAATAGTATCGATCTGGTTATGACACATAAAGAAATATGAAATCCTTTACAGAAGTTTGAAATTCCTCGCATATATATAAAATGATATTGAAAGATCTGATGCTTTTCAATGAGTAAATAGTCTTTTATAAAGTGTAAAGTGGTTTGGGATTTATTTAGATGCACCATAACTTGATCCACCAACAAGAAAAATCAACTAGTTTTGGAAACTACCTTTTGTTGTATAACAAACCCAAAAAACAGAAAGGGGTTGTACAATAAACAGCTTATTTTTGACTAACTTTTTAGATAACTTCCAAAGTTAAACTATTATGCTAATAGTTGAAATATTATAGCGCTCCTAAGTATCGTACCTGATGCTGTGTTTATGGTGTTCATTTATTGTATAAGATTATTTACCACTGAATGATTACTTTAGAAATAAAATACTTATATTGTCCCTATAAACTAATGACTGCATAGGACTTTGCTGTCTGAGTATATCGTATAAATCCTAGCTGCTTATAAGTTTAAGTATATTTAGAATTTCTAGCCATCTAAAGTAAGTTCATCTAAGGTTAGTATTAATATACTTTGCCAAAGCATATATGTTTGTTGTTGCCGAGACTAGGCCGTACTGAATTCAAAAGCCAAGTTTGTCGGATGTTGCTAGAAAGATGTCTAAATGCTTACCTTTGTTTTTCAGAATGCTGAGTTGAGGTGGTTTAGTGACCGACTGTTGATGCTGTAGCTGACCTTTCTTAGAATTGATAAGAGGTTCACCCATGGCAGCAGTTAGTCTAGTGTCTGCAGTTCACAGACCCACTGCGGGAAAAATTTTGTAGGCTTTTTCCGGCAGCTAATTAAAACCAAGTCACTCTTTTCTTTATCTTCAACCTACTCTCTAAAACATGCCAAAACTATAAGGTGATGTTAGACAAGAAAAATGGCCTGCTGCTACGATTATTATTAAGTGAATCGGTTTTAGCCGATTATTAAGTTCAATCTTTTGTTGAGCAATTTTTTGTAACCAATAAATAACTGATTTAGTTAACCATGAAAAGACCATTTACATTGAGAAATTCAATATGTAAATTGCTGCACAATAAATAGAGTAAAGACTATTATAGACGTTTATGTAAATTAAAAGGGTTTATACAGTCTCTCACAATACACATATACAAGCAAATGTCGTAGAAATATAATAATTGTTATGCTAGAGGCCTAGATAAAATATCACTTATATAGCTGTAGTAGATTGTCCAACAGTATAGTGTATTATTTTCTGCATTCAAAGTTCCCGAATGCCTGCTTTAGAAAGTAGTTTCAAATAGAAGTTGAACAACCAGACAATAGTAATACTAGTAATGATTTTGCCAATTATGCTGCCAATTGAAAATATGTTTGACTATATGGCAGGGTATAGTGTAGTTGTAATAATGATCTGTGTTATGAGCTTGGCCTGTGTGAAGTGATATAACTGTAGTTCTTTGCAACTTGATACAACATTGTTAGGATCTAAATCATACTGATAGGTACAATGAAAATTAAGTGAATATTAATATATTTTATAAGCACTAATTTACAAATATTACATTTGCTGTGCAACAAAAATGTTAGTGATATTTTCGATTCTCAATGCTAAAATAGTCCAACAACACTTTGGTAACAACCTTACTGCTACTGGCCATAGTTTCACTAAAATCTACTAAGTGGCAAGCACTCACCTATATATATTTTGATTAAACTTATAATAATAATTATTTTAATGCTATTTAGTCATGAAAATAAAGTTTGCCAAGTACTCTGATAATAATAACATTGTATTGATTTATTCATAATGCTTATGAAACAACTTTACATCTGACAGCTACATTTCTTACCCAGGTTATGCATTTAAACCCACAGGTGTTGAATAAGGAAAAGCAACTCTCTTATGCTCGCTGCTTTTTATCAACGGCAAACATTGCAATTAGTTATGCAACATATATTATTTAATAAATATTGCCGGGTAACAAATATAACTGCTAAATAGATGGAATATTGTGCATATTAAGCTTTGGTTGACATACATAAATAAAGAAATATGCTGAGTAAAAGAGACCTGGACACGCATGTCCCAAGTTCCTTGACACCAGGAAGTATGGCTCATAACATTTGGATTTGTAATTGACACTCATTAGAAAAAATAAGTTTTGGTTGAAAATACACTCTACCAATGCATGCTTTATATAAATAGGTAAGTGAATTTAAAATAGCAATTTGACTAGTTGAATAATAGTTCTAAGATTTGGAAGAACTTTAACAACTATATCATAAAGACTGCTGTATAACTTTTTGGCTCTCAGCGGAATTGATATTTTAACTTATACGCAAAAACAATTTTTTTATAAACTCTCCCTGTTTTTGAAGGAAAAGATTACAAACTCACTAATATAAGAAGGTGTTGTAGGGTTTCAACTCCCTGTGGCAACATATTATTTCTTCATTAATTGAAGAAATCACTTCATACTATTATATTGAATTATCATATTACTAGAATCAATTACGTAGATCCTGCGATTAATGTTTTGCTAGCATTTACTACTCTCTGTAAACAGTTGAGCATATTAACAACTTGTAAGTAAATTAATCCTAGGTACTAGACAACTAACGCTAGAAGTAAGGCATTTTCTAAGAATCCAGCTATAAGTTAAATCAGCTACTATGGGCAGTAAGCTCCATGTTAAGGTCTGGAAATAAGGCGGTCAACTATTGAAAAGTATAATGCCGAAGGGATATAATATATATCTTAAGCTTTATTAATAAAGTTTACTAATATAAGTCTTCATAAAGTATAGTATGATAATTATATGAAAAATACTTAGGCTCTTGTGAATGCAGACAATACATAACATTTTAAAGCTATTGTAAGCAAAATATTATTCATCACTATTTGTGGCAGACTACAGTATCGTGGTGAGAAATTCTTCCGTATAGTTTCAAAAGAAAATATTGCCATAATTTTAAAAATATGTAAAAACATTATTACTCGTACATGTTATAAGCATGGTATTTGCAAATTTTAAAATTCAAAATTTAAATAGAAGGTTGCTCTGAAAGCTGCAACCCACCAAACTTTAGTTTTCGAAATAGCTCGCTAGCTTTATTACCCAGTGCCGGGGACTCAAAATACATACACATTATAAATTGTTACTCAGTAAAAGAGCAACAAACATACAAAAAGAATGATGTATAAAATTAATATACCTTAACTGGTTGTTCACCTACTGTCCCAGATATAGGCTGTATTATAGTAATTAATACATGTGCATGCAGTGAGCACAAGTCACGATTGTCTAGTCAAGTTAAACTGACTGATTATGCATGTCATAATTAATAATGCATTCAAAGACACCTGCTTGCATTAGTGACAAGGAGTAAGCCTACACTGACTCTTGATTTAACGGAGAATATTGATTATTGCAATATTCAATCATATTATACAACACCAGCTTCTAAAATACTCCTTAAGAAACAGCAAGCAAAGATGTCTTTTATTGTTTTCTTCTATTAAGCTTACTGTTTAAACATCATTTTCCATTATTGATGCACTTTCAGGTGCAGTGGAGACATAATATCATACAATCAATCTATAGTCTAGCTGTTCACAGCTAAGGTAAACTCTATGATAACATTAGTTATATGTTATAAAGATAAAAGTCCGAGTTGCAAATTCTCAGTGATTTAAAAATTATGCCAACCCTAAGCATTTGAAGTTGAAATTTGCTACCCTAATTATGAAACAAGCAACTGCAAATATACTTTGTTCCACAGAGATGATTCAAAACATTTTACATATAACATCTAATCTAAATACTTCCTTTCAAATTTACATCCTGTAATGGCAAACATGAACATCCTAATACTCACTATAATGGTGTCATCCCAGATAGACGTTTCCCAGTTAGAGTGTGCGTAAATCAATGAAATTTAGTTATATTATTTTTTTATAAAATTTACTATATATATATTTACTCCAACACTTGACAATTTTGAGACAAGATACATCTGACAATATACTTCATCAATGTCTTTTAAATATTTTATCAAAATAAAACTTTTGTAACTACAAATCTGCAATCTATACTACTAGATTTTCAGCTGTATGAACATTTTTCACTTCTATGTTGACTTTTAAACTTGCTTTTTCTTATGGAGCAGCATAGCCTCATAGGGTTATTAACATTACAACATTGCTACTACATGACCCACAGCAGCATTGCACCTTTTCATCTAAATATTTGCACTACCAAGTAATCAAGCCGAAAAGCATTAATTAGCAGAAACATGTATCTTTTGAATATATTAGTATATTATCTATTGGCAAGTTTCCAAAAAAAAAAACCGATTTCTGTTTAACAAATTTTCTCAGGCCAGAGGGATATTTTTTCAATCTTTTTATAAGTAAGACATTTTTTTAAATTTAAGCGGCTAGTATTTTAGATCTGCCATTGCATGTGATAAAATTCTACGGAAGTACAACTTCTAAGGGATACAACTCAGTATAATATAGTGATATATGCCTAAGTAGTATTTTAGAAAATAATTACTATAAAATTAAGAAGAGCAATCAAATCTTTAGACTTTATAGATCTACATGTATATACAACTTGTAATAGAAAGCCACCTATATTAAAATGAAAAATACGCTCCATATTTTCCCAAATCATAGAACAGAAGGTCTACTGTAACTTGCTATGAATGATATAAAACTAACTTACCTAGTAAATCACATAGAATTTAACACCTGGAGCAAAATAAATTGATAGATCAAGATACAACACATAGAACTACATACAATCTAGCTGTCCAGCAGTAAACCATCTAGCATTTCAAAATCATTCTGTATTCCTAGCAGAGCAAGCTGTGAAAATACATCTGAAAATATTGACTAATATGATTTGCCTGGTAGCTATAATGTGTATAAAATAACTTAGAATAAGTAAGGCATTGTACAAACTGGTGGGTGTAGGCCTAATTGCAGAGTCTTCAAGATGTTTTTACTGCATTATATAAATATGTGCAGGAAACATCAAACCGATGAACAATATTACTTCCATATTACTGATGAGGAAAGCTACAGATCAAAGCTAGTTTCAATTCCATTAGCATGAATGCAAATATCATTATAAGATGAGCTGCAAAGAATAATGCATTTACTTCGCAGCTTAACCTAGAATTTGTTTCTCTATAATATACAATAAATTAAAGAATAGCCATTAGCAAAGCTAATACACCAGGTGGACAAAAACTATTACGAACACTTGATTAATTCAGTTGGTATTTTACCAAGTGTGTGATTGTAAAATCATACCACCTTGATTCAAATTAGAGCACAAACTGTAGAAATAAAGTAAGCACCAGTCTATGTTGGTTTGAAATATTGTAGAGTCAGCTAGTTTAGCATGTAAAATTCTAAATTGATACAAGCAATGCATAAAATGGCGATACAGAAAGCACAGCCTAATTATAAAGTCTTACAGTTTACAGTCAGAACTCCACAATATATACAATAAAAATATGAAAACGTAGCTGCTATATAATAGTATTTTTCTAATCCGATTAATTAGAAAGAAGAATTAAAGAAACTACTCACTGCGCCAGTTCTGCAAATAACCAAGTCTTTAGTGAGTCTTACAACTGCTCCGTGAGGCTTATTGCAACTGTTATCAGATGCGTGCTAACGGTGAATAATCAATTATTCCAGTCTCTAAGTACATGATATTAGCAGCTTGAATCTCAGCTGCCTTCAACAAGTTGTGCTATTTTTAGACACGAAATCTATTAAATACTACCTATGAAGTGGTGGCAGCATGAGAGTCCAATTTGCAATGGGGGTTGTTGACTGAATGGATTTGATTGAAGATGACGTCAGTAGCTTTATTGTTAGAAATAGAAAGCTGAGAGCAAGTGGCCTCTACATAGTAACTCAAGTGCAGTGTGTGCGGATATGAATCTACTTACTATAAACGGCTGCAGTCTCGGTTTGAAATGAACACTTCCACTGGAATAGTACAGCTATAGGTTTGCATGTGGTGGCTTTACTGCTAAGTGTACAGTGCAGTGTTTACTATGTGAAGCTATACACACTATTATACTAGCTAGACCTACATAAAATAGCTCAACATAAACGTACCAATTACATCTTTGTTAAAATGCTAATTAGGGCACATAACTTAATAAAATCATTAAACACAATAATTCATCAGGGAACAAAAAAGGTATAAGTAGAAAACTCTGCATAATATAGCTGCCAGAAAATGGTGCACGTTTTCTTTACAGTATTATAAATAACTACCATCAATCCAGTTCAAAAGGAGCAGCAGTGCTATAATAATTGATTATGAACAAACATACCGGAGAGAATCTCAAGAGAAATAACTCAATATAGAATATGAATAAAAATTATTGAATTAAGTCAATTACCAGTAGGAAGGCTGAAAAAAGCTAGCAGCATCATACGAATGCTACTTATAGTGTTGTGCATAATATTCCTATCATTATAAACTCCCTCACACCCACTCCCACTAACTCAGTAAGCAAGTCTGCATTTCAGCTAATTCTTTACAATGGTAAGTGCGCCCGGTTGCTTTGGGTAAAATGTAGGGTTTTTAGTATCAAATAAGCGTGATCATCAATGTTCCAGATGTAGTCAGATGATCTACTGAAAAAATGCTTATGAATAACAAAACTTTCAAACTATTTATTCCTCTCAATTTTTTTGTTAATGGTACAAAAAAAACTAATTAAATGGTGTGTTAAGCCATACAATAAATCCTGAAAAGGTGTTGCTAAAAATGTATATACTATATTACTACTCAGTCCTTGAGATATCTGGAAGTTTAAATTTTAGAGCTGCAGAAGACCACATGGGCTACAATATAGAGCTACATTTACAATGCTTTGGTGCGGCAATTTCATGTAATATGTAACACTAAATTATGTTATTTTTGTGGCAGAAGCCTTGTCTTATTACATGAAGTAGCAGTGCAGATGCAAGCTTATACACACATCCTTAAATAGAGCAGAGCTGTGGTGTAAAAGTCCCACCACACATAGTTGGTATGCTAATTTTGAAAGACACCAGTGGGAAAGTTTCAGTTTTGCTTTCTAGTAAAACACAGGTGATGAAATCACTTGAGGAGATGTAGTTCTATTAGATGAAATACTGTTCCTTTTAGAATGGGTTAAAACAAAGCTGTATTCTTCAAAATGCAATTAGTAAATTAATAAATTCAATCAGACAGAAATTTAATCAAAGAAAAACTTGCACTCATGTTGTGTGGTTACAAAGATTCAATTCAATAAGTCTCATTGATCAGACAAATTTGACCTTGAATAAATTTGGTTTATTGGATTGCATTACATACTTGCATTTCCGTTTAGTGTGTTTTATTTTTGCTTAATATTTGCTCAAGTAATTTTCATTTAGAGTGCTTAGACATTCAAAGTTTTTAAAGTGTTTCAATTCCATGGTTTCAGGTTTAACTTTTAGCAAAAATATTAGAATTTGAACCTTTTATTAGTGACTACTTTCGGCAGAAGCTACCTCAAGTCTCAATTTTAAGTCCCTGAACTGATCCCTGAAGTGTAACTGATGACACATTTGTTTGTTTTTGCAACTTGTAAATTTATCAGAGCTGAAAACAGGAAATACAAGAAAACTGTGTTCGAAACACCTCTTTTTGTAAATTTCATTTTACTTTTAGCAAATTCATGCCAAGCTCTATCGAATTAAAAGTAGACCTCACCATGTATTTCCATGTATCTACCACATGTTATCAGTGTGGACTACAGCTGTCTAGGTGAGAAGGAAGATTACATATCATCAGCCCTCCTGCCCATACAGAACAGAGAAGAGATAGGTAAAATATCATGTGTGTTTTTAGTGGGAAGTTTTTGTTACACCTCATCTGTGCTTGAATCTCACCTTCCTTTTTAAAGGTTTTTTTTGGAGGTTATTGTTCACTGACTAATACTCACAACTCTATAAACTATAGATGTCTAAAGATAATTAATTTTTTTTTCATGCTTTTATTCCAATAGAAACATCTATAAGACCAATTTAGGTTTTATATATAATGTTTCTCCACAGAAGTCATTTTATAGCCAACACAAATCTTGATTAATAAGCAATAGCATAAATCTAGAAGTTACTATAATGTAGTACTGAGCTCAGCAAGGTTGAAGAATTAGTGCTAAGTGCTACAAGTTTCCCCTGGATTAGTCAATGCTGAAGAAAATCTATATAAAAATGCCTGGTCCAAATCATCATTTTACCATTCAATTGTCAATCTTTCACTGCATAGGACAGATACAAAATAAAAACAAGACACCATTACTCTAGACAGCGTATATTTAGCCAACCAAACTAAAACTATAACAAGAAAAATTTTACGATTTACCCAAACCCTATCGGATGAAATCAAATTAGAATGTCAAGTTACAGTGTTGAGTTCATGGCAAGAAGGTGAGTGTTAGGTGGTAGCATTGCAGGACACTAGCATAGCCCAGTCAGTTGCTGACACTTTGACAATTAGCTAAGCTCCTTCAGTGCTTTCCTAAAATAAAAACAAATTATAGCATTTTGAATTAAAAATTGTGAATTTATATTGCAAATCTAATAATAAATGAGAAACTTGGGTACTTCAACAAGTAGAATGTTCTAAAAAACAAAGCAAGACAAACTTTGATAAAAACAGTGAACAGATGAGGAAAGTTCTGTATGTAAGTTATCTAGCATATTTTTGTGCAACATTATTATTATTGTCAGTATTATGCTAATGAAAATAGTGGACACTTAGTTAATACGTGAGTACGGAAACGAGCATAGAAAATGCTGTAAGTGTGAAAAAAGCGAGAGCTCTATAGTCTATATCATCAAGCCAAATTTCAAGGTGTTCAAACAGGTTTGTAAATCATTGTATTATTACTTGGCTTCTTCCAGTTGCTCTGTGAGCCGGCGCTCAGCATTCTTGTTGCACGTCTTCAATTGTGATGTGTAGTCTGATATTTGTGACTTGTAACCAGTGGGGTTATTAAATACCTTGACTTGTCTATCTCCGCAACATATCAAATACTTTCCATTCATTGAAAACATGATGTGGCGAACTTCACCTGAAAGAATAAAAATAACAAATATTCACTTAATGGGCATAAGCTGTATGTTATAATGGCAATTTTTACTGGCTTGACATTGAAGGGATGCCTTATGTTAAAGAAACATGAAAAAATTCAAATACTTGGTGAGTGAAGATAACTCTCAAGCAAATCAATCGAATTACAGTGAGACATTCATATTGAAACAGAAATACCTAATCATATTTTGCACAAAATTTGCTGCTGCAGCTCTGTCACAGTATAATGGTTGCAGCCACAAAATACCTGTGGCCTAGAGATAATATTCTAGCTTCAAACTCATCAACATACTTGAAAAGATGGCAGTGATCTTATGGTCCTCCTCTTGAGTTATACCATTATAGAGTGTCACGTTGTTCTCAACAGCTGTAGCTACAGTTCTACCATCCGGACTCACAGCAATGTGGGCTGCATCCAGCTTATCCTTGACTGTACCCGTACAAATTAGCACTGGATCTTGTCCTCGTGCATACTCAACTGAAAAATTATTACAAAGCTTTAATAGAAAGTATTTTGATTTTTATAATTACAGATTAACATTAACACAAATAATTACAACATAAAAATGACTCGAAAAGTGATCAAATTAATATGCCCAATTGTGAATATTCACAAATATAACTAAATGCTAAGGCAAAGGAAACACAAATAATTTCCATTAAAGTTTATTAGAAAACAGAGCACAATCATATAAAAGTTTAGTTGCTAACCATCAGTTTTCCAAAGTTTCCAGGTTGAATCTTTTGAAAGAGTGGCAGCTCTACCTGAATCAGCTGAGAATGCAAGGGATAAGACACCAGCTTTGTGACCTTTGAGATCAAAAACTCTTTTAACCCCCTTGAATTCCTTTGCCCTATCAAATGCCACTTCCCATACTTTCACATCAGGGGTAAAACCTATATAACAAAGGCAATAAGCACTTTACTACAAAGTTTGTATGGTGTAATCGCAAAAATGACTATGGCAAAAATGAATAGTACAAATAAACTGAATAACACGAATATAAAAATGCTTGGATTACTGAAGTAAAGTTGAAACTTTCAGCTCTTTAAAGAGTTGCTCTGCACTCTACCATTAGATTAGTTTTCTTCACTTAGTTATACATGTTTTTAGATTTCACAAATTGTAGGGTATAGAAAGAAGTACAGTTTGTGAATTGTCTCCTCCGCATACTCACCAAACGCAGCTACGAATCGGCCACAAGGTGACACAACTGCTCCACTATTACACATTGTGCCAGTGTCTACAGAACTGAGTTGGTCACCTATAATGTTAATATTAAAAATATCTACAATTCCATTATGAATAAGATAATCTTGCAGCAAATAAAAAATTGGAGCACAATAAATTTCTTGACAAATTGACAATAGTGTACATTAATTGATACGAAAAATACGTTAGTAATAAACTAGTAACACCAAGTTTGCCAAACAGAATGTTATTTACACCAACAAACCTTTCAAATTGAGGATGTCAAATCTAGTTCCAGCATCAGCTGTCATGGCATAGTTACCAGCAGAGTCTATGCCAATGTTTATAATATCAGCAGAGTGAGTCTAAAGAAAGGCATATACTTACAGTTGTGCGAATATTGTTTGAGCTACTGAAGCTAGTGGCCAAGGCAGTAGTTTTTAAGAGACAGAATTTACAAGCTCTGATATTAGCTTTCATTTAGTTATAAAAATATAGAATTGCTGTAGTGCCCTACATTACAACAAGATATTTTAACGAGTTCTATAGTGATTTAAAATCTCACCGCTTTAAAATGATTTGGTGCATATATCAGGATTCTTTAAATGAAATTAAATGACAAGTCTGAAGGCATTACACTAAAATAGTATTACATTATTGATGGTATATATGACTCATGCTTCTAAACTCTAAAGGAATATACAACTTTTGCCTGACATCATTGCACTTTTATATGTTGCTGAGAACTTATATAAAATTTTCTTTTTTAATAGCAGCAACATTGATGTTAGATTGGTATACAAATTGGAATGTAGAAAACAATTTTTGTTTCTGTTAATTTTTCTGTATTAGTTAAACAATTCTAATAAAAACCAGTAAATTGAGAAAAACCCACACTAACCTTGGGAAAGTCATCCATAACTTGTTCAATTTTGCTGAAAGAACCATCTTCATTCTTTTTAAACTTGAAAACCCGTACGCAATTGCCATTCTCCAAACAGGTGATGAACGATCGGTTGTCAGGACTGAACTTAATTAGACGTGCACTGTCAAATTCTACATTAGCTCTATGAGACCTGCAAATGTCATTATTTATTGGTAACTGTGACATATTGACAATTATATTACATAACCAAAATTTTGCATAATTAAATTTCTTTTCAATGTAAATTACTAAGATGTTAGTATGTATATCACCAGAATAACTTACTTCACAGACTTACTTCCTAGATCTTTGATGGTCCATAAAAAGATACTTCGATCTAAAATAATAGAAGATTTATCCTACATATTTGTAGCTTAGAATACTAAGTATTGAACAAAAAAACTATGGAGCAAAAATTCCTTGATCCAGAATAATACATGTGAAATGCCATCTGGATTAAATTTCAAAACTCATGTTAAAGGTAAAATCTTGAGCTACCACACCTCCCAAAATCCCCAATTTCCTTAAATAAACTAAATTTATAGATAAAATTTAGTACTTTGACAATGGGAAATGTTCAAGCAGCAAGGGGATTGAAATGTTCAAGTAAGTCCAACCAAGATAATTGGTTAAACAAGCTCATGTAAATGCCTACAAGTAGACCCGAGCGTGCCAGAGAGATTCAGTTAAGTGAAAATATTTAGTTTAAAACATGTGTAGTATTGTAGTGGCTGTGAGAAGTATACCCCCCAGTACCCCTGCCTAAGTACTTGTATTATATTATGAGACAGATAAGTTCCAAGGAACTACAACTCCGTAGCGATGCCGCAGTTAAGAGCGGCACCGCATCACTCCATACGGCAGTACTGCCAGAACCCTATACTAACCAATCAGGACCAACCTCTTGGATATAAGTAGCACCTTCCGGCGCCCAGCCTCAGTCTGAGGATAGCTGTCGATTAACTAAGTTACTCATGTGATTGTTCCTAAGTCGTAGTCTTTTTGCTATGTTCTATATCACTCAGTTTGTACATAATTAGAATCTCAATACAATTATTTCTCTGAAACGTCAACTATTTCGGTTCTTTCCATAACCTCATAGTGAACATGCAGTAATTATTGATACATACAATAACAACCTACTTACTAGTGCATAAAACTACAACAGTATACAAAAAAATTTGCAGTACATACTATTTGGTAAGAGCATAAATCATTTACCTGTAGCAGTGCTTATTAAATACTTTCCATTAGAACTGAGATCAAAACTAGTAACATCTCCAGCATGACCCTTCAAAGATGTGACCAGCAAAGGATGAGTGAAGGTGTCAGATATTAGCTTTACCTTGCCACTTTTTGGCTTACCATACTTCTTTTTACCACCCTCTATAAAAAGTAGCAAAATACTGAAGATAGTAGTAAAGTGACCAAGTTCTTTTAATCAGTCTAATTGTGGTCTGCTAGCCCACTCATTTTAGTGATGGTCTGGCTGTGCAGTTATAGTAGAGTCTAAGGCTAAGCCGTAAATACAGGAATTATATTAAGGGGTTATAAAACACTGATGGCATGCTACTTTTTATGATCAATGTGTTGACTTGCTTACCAAAACCATTTCCTTCCTGGCTTTTATTACATTTTTCTTCTGTCAAAGCATTTTCTTGCTGATTTTCATCTTCAAACTCATTAACAGATTTATTGAATTTGAAGGCATTTTTATCGTTTGCACTACTGTTATGCCCGTGATTATTGAAAAGTTTTACTAAGAAAAATATTAAGAGACCCGCACCCACAATACTTGCAATAATAACTTCAGTGATCATTATTATCGTTATAATAACTTTTGCTTTAATTTCAGCATTTAACTTTAGCTTAGTGTAAATTTTACTCGTACGTCCAATGTTTATGTTATGCTTAGCTTCAGCTTATATAGATATATTATTATTAAAGCAACTCCTATCAACATGAATATCGCAGCCACTTGAAGTTGGATTATCAATTTCAAATTTAACACACTACTAACACTAGTACTACTATAACTATAAGTATAACTATATGTATAAGATTAAGTGTTACTGTTAGTTTATTAATACATTTACAAATGCTTATTTCTACATCAAATGTTTAACTTTAATAGTGATTTCCACTGTTCACTGTTGTAACAGTAATATTTATATTAATATTTATATCAATATTACTTTCAGTTTCAATATTAATATGAATATCATATAATAATCACTATTATAACAAATAACAATTAATATTAAATTTAATATTATAATTATTATTAATATAAATTTAATTCTAATTTACTTTTAGTTTGAGTTTCACATGATAATGAAATTGAGCTTTAGACACAAATGTTATTACGATCGACTTATGCAAACTTAATAGCTATACTAATTATTATAACTCTTGAAGTTTTCAATGACTAAAAACTGAGCTTTATCTATTGGTAATACACAAACTCTTGCAGGGTTGCAGTGGCTTTTCCCAGTAGCTTATCAATTCAATGGGTTGGAAGGAAGTGGCAAGGACAAGTCTACAAGGCTGACTATATTCACTCCTTTATTAACGTGCATTTCTGCAGTGAAGTATACTTATTAGAGTGTATGAGTCTGCTAAACGTCTATTTTGTAACCAACGCAACTTTTTCTTTTTAAAAATTAAACTCGCTATTTTCAATTTGGCTAAAAATACACCAATAGTGTTGCACATTTTACAAACATGCTCACTATTCGCTCAATATACTGCGCCACGCTTAAATCGCGTGTCAAGAGTAACGTGTGACTCACTAAGGCCATAATAATTTCTACATGTATGGCCTGATACGAGGTATAACAAAAGTAGGCAACAGAACGTTTTTCGTTATTTATTTGTTAACAGCAAGCTTCTACCAGTACTCTATAGGCGTAGCTAATGTTTCAAAAATCTTATCAACTTACAAATACGACTGAAATATAACCGGACTGACAGTGCATCAACATCAAATCACAGAGTTTCCAAGTGAAGGTCAAGGTGCTGAAAGCAAATAAAATCTGTAAGTATAATGTTAATTTAAAATGAATAAAGTATACATATTAATATATAATTTTGTAAGTAAGTCAATCTTTTTCTTGTGCAAGTATTGCTACAAGTCATAACGGTAACCATGATTTATTATGATCAGCTTATTCATTTTGTCCTAAATTTTAAGTATAAAAGAGTATAATAAATTGCAAATCTGCAGCAAAAAGTTTCTATTGTGCTAATACTAATAGTAATAGTAATAGTAATTGAATATTTTGCACCAATTAATATTATTTTGACTTATTGACAGCACAAGCATTCTGTAAGTTAAACTAAATCATCATTAAATAACAGCCAAAACAATTTAATTACTAAAAAAACAAAAATTTGGGCCATTGTTGAGCTTTTCAATTATCATAATCAAAGAGAAAAAAGTGATAAACTAGATATTAGTATGCAAGTAGAATAGATTGACATTTTATAAAATATATGTTCTCTCCGTTATTCTATAAAATTAACATTCTGTTTTGAGAAATTTAAAACACTGCTCTGTAAGTAAAATGGATGACCATACAATAATGTTAAATTGATATATACTTTAAAGAATTATTAAAGCCTTTGGTGATTATTATACAAAGTGCTTGATCTGCATCTTTTCATAACTTTTGCATAACTTTCTGACAGTAGTTGTAGCTTTAAAGATGTTCTTACTAGCCTCTTCAAAAAATAAGTTTTTTATAAATATGTTTTTTTTCAGATTTACAAACTTGTAGAAACTAAGCTATATAAAATGTCTAAATCTACACCAATAATTTAATGACAGTTAGCTGAAACTATGTAAAATGTATTATGCCAATTTGGCAATCTTTAAGTGGTGTACCTTGGCTAATAATTTTTGTTACCATTTTGAGTATTCTGTTGTTTTTTCTATAATTGTTACTTCATTTGATACTTGGCCGGTTGCATGTAGGCATATTTTATTTTAGCAATTTTTGACTGAAGTTTATCCAAAATAATTGCAGCTGCATCTATTCTGCAAGCCTAAGCATTGTTTTGTAGCATGTTTAATTTGCTTTTTGTGACATAGCTATGGGTGAGAATATGAGCTGCTCCTAAATGAATTGATACCAGGATGCACTGCTTAGTTGTTATATTTTGGGCTTGGTTTTTATGATCAAAAACCTCCATAGGCGTGGTGTTTAATCTCTAGGAGCCGTACAGCAGTTTTATTACCTGTCTCATCTTTATTTGCAAGTCCACAGTAAATTACAAAAACACAAGCTCCTAAAGCTGTTTTGGGCTTGAACACGTTTTAATCAGGTATAAGCATCATTACAATAGCAATCCACTATTAAATACCTATTAACAATCACTACTATCGGCAATAATCTGTGTACACTATTGTGTGGATATTAAACGGTAATTACATGCATTAACCTGTTTTGGCAGTAACATTTTTTAAAATTTATTATTTTCATATTGTCCAATGTCCAACGCACAATACAGCTGTAACAATTGCGATATACTATGAGTTTAATTAAAATTTGTGGTAGGTAGCTATATAATAACGCCAGAAACAATGTGTTGTTATCATTTTCTATAATTTGCCTTCCTGCTTGTGTTAACGTATGCTCTAGTGCTCTACAAGTACATGCCCGTGTAACCATCACAACTGTGTTTAACTCACGCCACCACTCCGCATGTCATAATCAGGCCATGCGAAGAAGCGCTGGATTGTATGGGCTCATACAATCGCTAATTGAACGCTTGATTGAACACCAGCAAGTGGACGCATTGCTCACGGTGCATATGTATGGAAATCAGAAACTAGAATGGATCGACTGACGCGCGATTGCGCAACATTTCTCAATACATTAATAATATCCTCATTTGAAGCCGGGTGTACATTTATTATAATCAGTTACAGCTTTTATTTTGTTATAATACCACGTTGATGATTGCATAACCTGTTGACTAGAAACTACCCACTAAATGATATATTTTCCATAGATGGCAAACTAGCTTGCTCTTGACTACCAGTTTTAGACATGCAACTTATAATTTGGTTGTTATGTAACTGTGTAGTTTTATTAAGTAGTTGTTGAGATGTTACATAATATCTGTGCTTACAAAAGCTTGGTAGGGTGTTGTTAAATGGGTGGATAAAGTCTAGACTCTAGAACCTTGGAGATCAACTACTTTGATAAAATTATGCATCAATGTTATAATGTAGTACTGCAGTCTGAAAATTTCATTCATGTAGTGGATAGCTCTCTTTTAGATAAGCTTATAGAAAATATTTTAATAAAAAAAACAAATATAATTTGAACATGTTACTAACTTTAGCTAAAGCCATGCTTAATAAATCAGTTATAGTAATAATGATTTAACACAGTAACTTCACCTCTAACAGTAACTTGAAGTCTTGAACTGTTGTAGAGCAGAAGATGCCTGCAAATGCAGATGGCATCATCCCCCAGCTAATGGAAGATCAGATTATAACTGATTTGCATCCAGTTGATGGTGAAGATGAAAGACCAGCGGCTGTTAGTGTAGATGCTTCAACAGGTCTTATACAGACTGCTCAATGGCGAAGGTAACTTACAATAAATGTTATATTAATGAGAAATACAAAATCATAGGGCAGTTCCCTTCATGTAATAATATTATTTCTATCAAAATTTTAGAGAGTTTAAGGGAGATGTGGTCATCTCAGGAATGTCATGCAGACTACCAGAATCTGATAGTGTAGATGAATTCCGTGATCATTTGATGAACAATGATGATATGGTAACTGATGATGCTAGAAGGTGGACTCCAGGTAATTTATTTCATGTTATTACTTCTTTTAATACAATGTTTTGTAAAATAAATTAGTTTTAAGATTAAATTATGATGGTATTGTAACTGGTGATGCAAGAAGAAAAGCTCCTAGTAATACATTGTACATTAAAAACATATAAATAATTTAAAGAATGTGTATAATCCACTATAGTATTTCTGCTGGTGCTGTTAAATTGATTAGCATTCATTTTTTTAGCAGACAATTATTCAAAAAAGCTGTAATGAAGTGGCTGAAAACACAATAACATACTCGGTGTATATTTCCATATCCCAAGTGTCATGTGCCTGATACAGCCATGTATAACTTTAATGCTTTTACTCTTATAAACCTGTTTCTGCAGGAAAAAATACGTGTAAAAATCCTCCCTGTCATTTTACAAAGTAAAAAGTATAAATGGTTGGTGATTGCTCACCAACAACCCATACGCAGTTGTTGGGGGTTACTGTAGCAATGTGTATACTTTATAGGCGTGCATGGCCTTCCTACCAGGTCTGGCAAACTTAAAGACTTGACTAAATTTGATGCAACATATTTTGGTGTTCACGCAAAGCAGGCTAACAGGATGGATCCTCAGCTAAGAATGCTGCTAGAGGTTTCTCATGAAGCTATAGTGGATGCAGGTATAGCATAATTAAATCATTTTTACAGCAAATTTATCAGTTTGTTAGGCTATCTAAACTATTATTTTCCCTCTAATTAGTGAGCCTACTGTAGGACAACTCCATTCAACTGAAACAATATACTATTAGTTAAATTTATTAAACTTTAGTTTAATTTCTAATAATCTTTAAAGTTTAGAAAATGCAAGCTGCTCTGTATATTTATCATAGTTTTTGTTTTGAAGTTTTCATTGCTCATTGCTGATTCATTGGAAAAGTTGTAAATTTTGCTAAAACTTTTAGTATGTTGAAACATACATTAGTGGACTTGACGAATCACAATTATACTCTGTTTAATCATTTAAACAACTTACATAGTAGCTTCCAGATACATAGATGGTAAAAGAACATTACAATTTAGTAAATCCGAGAAAACTTTCAAATTTTACTATTTATGTAGCTGCAATACTGTATGCCTATAGCTTATATTGGTGTTGTCTATAGGAATTAATCCATCATCGCTAAAAGGAAGTAACACAGGCGTGTTTGTGGGAGCCAGTGCTAGTGAGTCAGCAGACAGCTGGTCGGCCAATCCTTCTTCAACCAATGGCTTCACTATGATTGGGTGTCAAAGAGGAATGTTTTCCAACAGACTTTCTTACTTTTTTGACTTCAAAGGTGCGCATGTCTTACTATTCTACTTCATCAGCCTAGAAAGTCTATTGATGATATTATTTGAAAAACTAAAATTTAACAATATTCTATGTTTTCAATTAGGGCCCAGTTTTACAATGGATACAGCTTGCTCCTCCAGTTTACTGGCTATGGATCAAGCCCTATTGGCAATTCGTACGGGGCAGTGTGATGCAGCCCTCGTGGCAGGATCTAGTCTTTGCATTAAACCGGCCACTGCTATACAGTTTAACAATCTCAGCATGCTGTCACCTGACGGAGCATGCCAGTCCTTCGATGAATCAGGTACTCCTAGTGTGGTAATACAAGTTTAGTGTCAATCCCTTCATTGCTGTATTTCACCGAAATAAAAAAATCATTCAGTGCACTTGCTATACAGCTAGGTATGGTATTTGATGGTTTGACTTTTATACTTTGCTCTAAAAAGTCAAATTGTTATTATCTTATGCATTTGGAGCTTGCCCTTTGCATTTTGATACCTTCATCCTTTTTCTTTTCTTACAATCCATATTTTTACAGGTTATACTTAAATCAAGTGTGTTCATGGTTTCTATTGGAAGTTGTTGGTGTGGTTTTAGGCAATGGCTATGCAAGAAGTGAAGGAATTGTGGCTATTTTCCTACAGAAACACCAAGAGTCTAAGAGAGTGTATGCACAGCTTATACACTCTAAAAACAATTCAGATGGAGCAAAGGAAGACAACAAAAGTATGTAACATTATATATTAGGTAGAACACAAATTGTTTATATCCTTGTGTTTGTTAACTAGGCAAAAATTATCAACTGCGAACATTAAAATTTATAAACACCAACTGATAGAATTATCACTGTTTGCTTAAGTAGATGCGCTTTTGTAAAATTTAAACTTTTTTGTGGAAATTTGCAGGTATTACATTCCCATCTGGACAAACTCAGAAAACCCTAATGACACAGACCTATGCGGAGTGTGGTGTACACCCCAGTAATATAGTTTACGTAGAAGCTCATGGAACTGGTACTAAAGCTGGTGATCCGGAGGAAGTGAACTCTATTGCTGATCTTTTCTGCAAGGGAAGACAATCTCCACTATTGATTGGGTCTACAAAGTCCAACATGGGTCACCCAGAACCAGTTTCAGGTATAATTATATGAGCAAGTTTTTGGTCAATTTTGTTCATTAGATATACAAACTAATGTAGCTTTTTTAATTTAATCAATTTTATTATATTGTTACTTTGTTACTAAAACACCGAGTAATACTTCCATACTCAGTTGTATTGTAGATGGCCTGCTAATAGCATGAAAGTGTAAAATATTTTTTTCATAATATTTAGGACTAGCAGCTTTAGTGAAAGTGTTAATTGCAAGTGAAGAGAAAGTGCTACCATCAAATCTTCATTATAAGACTCCCAACCCAAACATACCAGCCCTTCAAGATGGTCGCCTCAAAGTTGTTTCTAAGAACACACCATGGAGTGGAGGTCTTGTAGCTCTAAACTCTTTTGGGTTTGGAGGCACAAATGTTCACTCTGTGATTAATACTAGTGCTACAAGACAACAGGTATGTTTGGATCAGTTTATATAAAAATCGTATACGGTTCTACAAAATATTGGTAACATAGTTCTGCAATGCTCAGTTCTACAAAGTTCTTTATGTAATTAGTCTGAAAGGTTGAACATACTCTTGCAATAACCCCACTAGCATTCTGCTTCTAAGGCAATGCTTTTTGTTTTCAGAAAAAAAGCAGTCATCAGGTTAGACTGGTAACATACTGTGGTAGAACTGAAGAAACTTTAAAGGCAATGCTTGAGGAAGTTACTTTGAAACATGCTGACAAGATTGATCTTCATAACCTACTCAGCAGATCTTCTACTCAAAATTACTTGGGACACCCATACCGTGGATATGCTATTACCAACTTGCCTGATGACTCACAAGTGTTGGATGTTCAGGTATAAACTACTCTATCCTCACTGTCTATGCATATGTTTTATTTACATAATCCCGTTACAATGTTTATAACAAAGGTTAAAATAAGAGCTATTAAATGTTTTGTAGAAATGCACTAGTGCTAATAAAAAGTTGTGGTATGTGTTCACTGGGATGGGATGTCAGTGGTTTGGCATGGCCAGAGAATTGATGACCATTGATGTCTTCTCCAACTCTATTACCAGAAGCAATACATATCTATCAGAGTTTAACGTTGATCTTTTCAAGATACTGATGAGTGAAGATGCAACTCACATCCAGAACACTATAAACTCATTTGTTTCTATTGCTGCCATTCAGGTTAGCCTTGCTAGTCTGTCTGTGTAGTCTCTATTGTACATATTATGTGAGTCATATTGTAGTACTGAAAGGTAATATGACATGGGCGTTTGTTGGTCCCACACAGATGATCAACTTCAGCATTGCATATAGTCTATTGTCTTTTTTCTCCAGGTAGCATTAGTAGATCTACTCACTGCTATTGGACTCACACCAGACGGCATGTTAGGGCATTCTGTCGGTGAGTTGGGCTGTGGTTATGCTGATGGGTCACTCACTGCAAAAGAAACTGTATTGGCAGCCTATTGGAGAGGCAGATGTATTACTGAAGCTAAGCTGGATCCCGGAGCTATGGCTGCTGTTGGTTAGTCCTTTTACCAATTAGCTTCTACGTAAATATTTGAAAGTTGGCATTTTTCATTTTGATGGTAAGGATGGCTGTTAATTTTCTTGATTGACTTTAGTATTTGTTTTCAATGCATTGTCATGCACATTAAAAAAAATTTTCCTTCTAATGTATAAGCTATCATAAAGATTGTTAATTTTAGGTCTGACATGGCAGGAGGCAAAGGAAAGATGCCCATCAGGAGTTGTCCCTGCTTGTCATAATGCAGAGGACACAGTGACTATATCGGGACCTGCTGAAGCTGTTCGCAACTTTGTTGCTCAGCTAAAAGATGAAGGATATTTTGCTAAAGAAGTAGCAAGCAATGGTGTGGCTTTTCATTCCTATTACATGTCAGCTATTGCACCAAAACTTCAAGAATGTCTTTCAAAGGTACAGCGTGTTCAACAAACTCTGCATTCATACTTCATATACCTGTATCTTACCACCTTTTTAATTAGTATGTACTCATTTGTTTTTAAATATATGACTCTCGTGCTTACAGGTGATTACTCCCAAAAAGAGATCCTCAAGGTGGATAAGCACATCAATACCCCAAGAACTTTGGGGTTCTGATTTACACAACTTTTCTTCTGCAAGCTATCATGTCAATAATCTGGTTAGCCCGGTTTTGTTTCAGGTAATTTTGGCTTTTATACTATAGTAAAGTAAACTTGCTAAACAGGCTGTGAGAGCAACTTATGTATAAACAAATATAATATTTTGTTAATAAAATGTTCTCATATTGTGTCTATCTGCAGGAGGCCCTGAATTTTATTCCAGAAGACGCAGTCACCATTGAGATAGCGCCACATGGTCTTCTTCAATCTATACTCAGGCGTTCTCTGAGTACAGATTGCATTAACATTAGTTTACAGAAGAGAGGTCATGAGAACAATCTTCTTATGTTCTATGAGGGTATTGGGAAGTATGTGTCAAACCTACATATACTGTCTAAAAAATTTATCTGCAATTTATATATCTGTTTATGAACTCTGCTGTTATTTAAGCAAATGTTACAAATTTCAGACTATACCAAGCTGGTTTCAACCCGGATGTCACACGACTGTATGGCGATGTAGTGTTTCCAGTTCCTAGTGGCACACCTTCTATATCGTCTCTTATCCGTTGGGATCATTCTGCCACATATGATGTTCCTACGGAGTCTGATTTTGACTTGCAAGCTGGAAACAGCGGTGGAGCATCTTACGATATTTCTTTAGCTGAGAATAGTGAAAATGAGCAGCAGTTTCTCATTGGACACCAAATTGATGGTCGCATTCTGTACCCTGCAACAGGTTAGTTACTTTGAATCATGTATAAATCTGCAACAATGCCTCTGTTATGATATACTGCTACTTCACAGACCAGCTTGTATTTTTTTTTGATGTCCTCACAGGGTACCTGGTTTTGGCTTGGAAAACATTGGCTCAAATATTGGGTAGAGAACTGAATACTTTACCAGTCATCTTTGAAGATGTGAGCATCCATGAAGCTACTATTCTACACCAAGAAGGTTTGTTTTCAAGCATTAATTTCCAGTCTATTTAAATAGTTATTAGTTTATTTTGATGATCTCTAACTTGATGTTAATATTGTCCTCCTTGTTCCAGATACCGTCACAATCTTTGTAAGCTTGCTACCAAATACTGGGAAGTTTGAGATTATAGAAGATGGAAAAGTCAAGGCTTCTGGTAAAATTTCAACTGCAGAAGAAGCAGATGTCCTTTTAAACTGTCCTCACTATTTTGGGGATGAGCAAACAGATTTAATAGAGATGGCTCCAAACGATGTCTACAAAGACTTAAGATTAAGAGGCTACGAATACAGCGGACAATTCCAGGGGATATTAAAAGCAACATCTAAAGGTATTCACATTAGTTCCCCACTTTACCATTTCTGCTATGTCTTTTATGAGCAAGTATTAAAGCAGGATTTGCAAATGGCTCTTAATAACTTTATAGGTGAGCAAGGACTGTTGAAATGGGAGAACAACTGGATATCATTGCTCGACACAATGCTTCAAATTACTATCCTTGGATGTAATGATGGATCGCTGCAACTTCCGACAAGACTTGCAAATATTCGAATCAATCCCCAAAAACTTGTTTCGGGCACCATGAAATACAATGACAATACATGTGGTAAGAATAAAATTTGTTTTTATCTCTTGATGTTGATTTGTGATGTTTGTAGCAAGTTAACTCTAATTTAACTGCCTTTTTGCTATTGTCTAATTTACTCAAGTTTTACTGACGGAGCAATGGCATGGCTTAATTTAGTATTGCTTTAACTGTGAATTGTATACTAGTGGTTTTTGTTTAACTCAAAACACCAAATGGTTTACATCAATGTATTCTAATGTAATTTCTTCATTTGTAGTTGAAGTTACATCAGATAGTGATCTTCATCTGATTCAAACTCCTGGAGTTCAAATATTTGGTCTGCAAACGACAGCAGCACCAAGACGTAAAGACCTAAAGTCACCAATCTTGGAAACATGTGAATTTGTAGCAAATGATAGAGTTGTTGCTGCCAAACCTGACTTTCAAGATTATTTAGATTGTTGCTCATTTGCTGCTTACTCATCTCTCAAGTGTATCGAAGGCAATACTAAAGCTCTCCGTATTCCAAATTCTTTCATCACTCAGCTCTCCCAAATGTACAAAAGTAATCATGATGTGAATGATATGCTTGGCATTTTTCCTGAAGATAAAAAACATGCTATACTTACATATCTCAAAGCTCTTAGCGTACAGGTTAATGATCCTGAAAGCAGTATTGACATGAAAGAAGATGTTCTGCTGACGTCAATATTAGATGCTAAAGCTCTAAAACCTGCCTTAGATCTTGTCTTTGAGAACATAACTTCTCATAAGCTCAAGATTACAGAATTAGGCTGTGAGAACAGCAAACCTTGTTATGGCAGGGTGCTGGATGTGTATGATAATACGCCTCTTGTTAAGGTTGACTACACACTGTGGACACATTCTAGCAGCACTACGTGTGAAGATTCAAGAGTTGCAGTTGTTGAAACCGGCATCGATGCCAGCCATATTCCAGCGACAGAACAAAATTTGATAATTTTGTCACATCTGCATGAGGTAAATGTTAATTTCTTAAACTCCTAATTAATTTGTCACATGAAATACAATGGTTGAACTAATGTTTAAGTGATGGCTTTTAGGTTGAAAATGGCGTCGAAATTGTAAAGAAAATGCTGAAGAACAATGGATTTGTTCTCAACATCGAATATAATACAGAAAGTCAAGTGGCAGAAAGTGCATTGCTCACGGAGTTTCATCTCATCTACAAAGTGCGGGACTCTCTTCAAACTATGTACTTATGGAAGAAGGCCGATTTCAAACCAAGTATGTCCCTAATTTTATTATGTTGTATGCAGGTATTGGCACTTGTTACCCTGTGATATGAATCAAAGCAACCAATAATTTGCACTGATTATTATTTCTCACTGCGCAGTCAAATACAGCTTGTGCATTACAAACTTTTTATGTAAAAGGTTCCTCATTTCACTCAGTGATATAATTTACTTCTCGGAATTAACAATGCTTTTCATGCAGTGACAAGTTTTGTTGTCGATGAAAATAAATAAATGGTTTATAACTAATTGGTTGATTTCCTGTATAAGGTGAGGAAGTTTTTCTGAACATCACTGGTTTTGGCACTGAATGGGTTGAATCCCTAAAAGAAAAGATGGCTTCTCTTTCGACGTCTCCAAATGCAAGATTATGGATAGTGGCTGATGAGCCTAATGGAACACTTGGACTTGTGAATTGTTTAAAACAAGAAGATTTTGGTGATCAAATAAGGTGAACTGTTTGTATTAAGCAGTTTTTTATTAGAAATAAATACCTGTCAACAAAACTGATCAAAATGTCAGACTCTAACTATTTTGTCAAAAGCATTATTATTCTGTTTCAGCTAGAATCTTTTCATTGTATTAATGAGCATATAAGTAATGTTGCATATGTTTATGCAATGACTGTTTGTAGGTGTATCTTCAATGCTGGAGCTACAAAATTACCAGAGATGGAATCTGAAGAGATCAATGAACTGAAAAAGAAAGACCTCGCTATTAATGTCTATTGCAATGGTCAATGGGGAACATACCGCCACTTACCACTAGAAATCAATGGTACAAAATTGCATTCTTTTGCTGAAACTTTAGATAAATAAAGGGCTTTGTTATATAATATGTTATATGTTGACATTGCTTTCATATATCTGTGTGTGCGCGCGTGGTGTAAAAGAAAGTTCGACTCTTGCTTTGTTTTTACCTTGAGCTCTTTTCAATGGTATTTAGTATAAAAAACTAGCCGTTCAGAACTAAAATACAAAGTCGCAATTCACGGTTAATTTACCTTCAATTTAAATAAACAAAGTGAGGGTATAAATCATATGATTAACTGTTGTAGATATGAATATGACTCAGTTTGCAAATGTGAACGTCAGTCCTACTGGTTCTGGCTTGTCTAATCTAAAGTGGATGGAGTCACCAATGAAGTATTTCAAGTCTACAGACGATTCTAAGTTGTGCGCAGTTTCATATGCAGCCCTAAATTTTAGAGATATTATGTTGGCTACAGGGAAACTGGCACCAGAAGCTATTCCAGGTAATAATGATCAAACTATGGCAATATATACCATGATAAAAGAACGAAAGAAAGAAAAGCTAGAAAACCATTCTGAGTAATATGTTTTGTCACGTTGAAGAATACTTCAATTATTCACACTAAGCTTTATGCTGACAGGATATGAGAAAATGAGAGATTGTCTTCTTGGCATGGAGTTTTCTGGTTACTGTGATGGTAGACGAGTAATGGGTTTGAGTGATGCTAGAGCTATGGCTACTGTAGTCAATGCTGATCCGCGCTTTCTGTGGGATATTCCATCACATTGGAGCATGAGTGAAGCAGCTACAGTGCCGGTGGTCTACTCTACAGCCTATTATGCACTGCTTGTCAGAGGCAGACTGCTACCCAATGAATCAGTTTTAATACATTCTGGGAGTGGAGGTGTAGGCCAAGCAGCCATTAATATCGCTCTCAGCATGGGCTGTCAAGTGAGTGAAATGTGGTGACTAGATATGCAAACTCTGAGTCCTTTGTCAAGTCAATACACAGGCTTACTGCTCTTTGTATGTGAAAGTGTATTAAAGCACACTTAACACTGTCCTAGAAAAGCAAAACATTTGCTTCTATTTTATGTATTGTGATATTGTAGGTGTTTACAACAGTTGGTAATGAGCAGAAAAAGCAATTCCTGTTAGACCAGTTTCCTGGGTTAAAGTCTGACCACATATTAAACTCAAGATCTGCAACTTTTGAGTTTGATGTACTCAGACTAACCAAAGGGCAAGGAGTAAATGTTGTTCTCAACTCATTGGCGGAAGAGAAACTGCAAGCTTCAGTTCGACTTCTTTCTAAACATGCAAGGTTCTTAGAGATTGGAAAGTTTGATTTGGCCAACAATTCATCGCTAGGTAAAGAATCTTCTACTTCTATTTAAAAATTATTTCTCAACCTTATAAAGAGTTGTTCCTTTTTATTTTCTCTTTCAACTTTTTTAGGCATGGCAGTGTTTTTAAAGAATACCAGTTTCCATGGAATTTTATTGGATTCGCTGTTTGACAATGGTAACAAAGAATGGGAACAGGTCAGAGAATTGGTTACTAAAGGAATAGAATCTGGAGTTGTCAAACCACTAAGTTACACTAAGTTTGAAAAGAATGAAATAGAAAATGCATTCAGATTCATGGCCAGTGGAAAGCATATAGGAAAAGTGCTGCTTGAGGTAACTGGACCTGTTAACATGTCTCTTTTGTACCTTTTTTGCTAATAAACTATCACTAATTACCATATCATGTTACTTAACTGACTAGACATAACTTTGTATAATATATTTCTGGTACAATGTTGACTGACCAGCACTACTTAAATTAATGAATATATTCAATACTACAGGTTAATGACAGTACTAATGGTGAACTTCAGCAAACAGATGCTGTCCCTCAATACTACTGCTCACCATACAAGTCATATCTTATCACTGGGGGTCTCGGAGGGTTTGGTTTAGAATTAGCTCAGTGGTTGGTTTCCAGGGGAGCAAAATATCTCATCCTTACATCGAGATCCGGTATAACTAATGGTTAGTACTGAGCACAAACTTGCAGTGCAAATGCATTAGTATAAACTCTGCAGTATCAATGTAAATGTAACCATATCGTATCAAGCAAACATACTTTCATGCAACTACACTCTACAGTGTTTGTTTGTAGGATATCAAGCTAAAGTTTTGGAGCAGCTGAGAAGAAATGGTGCAGAAGTTAAAGTATCTAAAAGAAATGCTGCTTGCTATGGTGAAGCTCAGAACCTGATAATGGAATGCATATCTATGGCCCCATTAGGAGGTTTATTCAACTTAGCAATGGTACAGGAACAAAATAAACATTTCTATTCTAAAAGTCATCCTCATTTCTTGATAAGCAATGTTCTAATTTATATAAGTTTATAACATCCTTTCAAAGGTATTTACCAATATCATTATAGACTTTCTTAACTTCATAGGTGCTTAAAGACGCTGTCATAGGAAATCAGACTGAAGCTTCTTTCAAAACTGTATTTGAGCCCAAAGTAACCGGCACCCTGAACCTGGACAGTCTAACAAGAGAACTCTGTTCTGAATCACTCGACAGCTTTGTCGTATTCTCCTCAATATCTGGTGGTAGAGGAAATGCTGGCCAATCAAACTATGGTTATGCAAACACTGCCATGGAAAGAATGTGTGAGAAAAGAGTTAAAGACAGCCTACCAGGTAATTTTCAAGATAGCCATTGGTTGGTTTCTCACTTTAGCTAAGCTATACTTTGTTTGTAATGCAAACATTTGTTTTGATTGGGTGCATAAATTTTGTTGAAACTCAGGTCTGGCTATCCAATGGGGTGCGATCGGCGATGTGGGTGTAGTAGTCACGAGTTTGGGTGGCAATGACACGGAAGTTGGTGGAACTCTCCCTCAAAGGCTAAAGAGCTGTCTTTCAGTTATGGAAACTATGCTATCTCAAACTTCCTCTCCAGTTCTTTCAAGCTATGTGGTGGCTGACAAGGTGTCTGCAACAAGCAGTGAAAGCAAACGAGATGTGGTGGAAGCTGTTTTCAAGATCCTTGGTAATTATCATACCAGCATGGTTATAGGTATAGGTTACCAGAATGTTTGAAGTGCACAAGTATGTGTTCTCAGAAGTAGTAGTTGGTGAGTCTGGTAGTATGAAATAGGATGTTCAAATTATTCTCTGCTCTGTTTTTCAGGTGTGAAAGATATTTCATCCATCAGTAATGACAGTAGCTTAGGTAGCCTTGGTTTGGATTCTCTGATGGCTGTAGAAGTAAAGCAGGTGCTGGAGAGAGAATTTGATTTAAACTTTACAATGAAAGAAATCAGAGCCTTGACCATAACCTCTTTGAGATCAGCAGCTGATGCTGAAGCAGTGACTAACAAGTTAGACTCCGTTAGCCTTTCTACTGAATCTGTTCCAGAAAGTTCTTCTGCTAAGCCATCTGACTCTGTCAATCTTGGTATGTCTTACATCTCCTGTAACCTCACACTTTTTATTAGGAAAATTTGAGGTCATAATATAATCGCCAATGTAAGAGAAAATAAGTTTTAAAAGCTGCCATTCAACTTTACATGTTACTGTTTTAGCTGATTCTAGGGCATCAAATATTATAAAATTTATTTTTCTGATCCACATAATTATGAACAGGGTAGAGATGAAGTGAGCAGCACATATTATGTTTACTCTAGAGTTAGCCTTTGTGCATTATGCAAACTTTTTATAACATGTAGATTCCGCTTTATTTTAGATAAAATTCAAAGTGATGAAAATATTCTCCCCTCAAGTTCTGTGGTTACTATGAAAACCAGTGAAGATACTGATTTGAAAATATTCATGATTCACCCAATTGAAGGACATATCAACCAGTTAATGCAAGTGGCGTCGAATTTAAATGCAACAGTTTATGGTTTCCAATGTACCGCAGATGCACCTCTTCAAAGTATAGAAGAGTTGGCGTCCTCCTACATTAAGGTACAGAATTTATATATAATATTTCATAGCTATTAGCTTGTAGTCATGTTAACAGTTGGGTGTATAGGCTATGTTATATTAATGTGCTCTCTTTCAAAGAAAACCTCTTAAATAGTGTAGTCTCAGTTTTCAGTGATCTACATACATATACTGTGACACTCTACTTGCTCTTACAAAATTAGCTTTTTAACTAAAAGAAATCTTATGTTTTGGCATTTATAGCATAAATCTGTTAGTGAAACTATGTTTGCTTGAGGTTTTGATGCAGTGATATATTCACAACAACCAGTCTCTAACCATTGGGAAATATAAAAGTTTTAATTTTTTTCAACTTTTCCTTTTAATCAATGCTTTAAATTTTGCCCTGGTAGGCTCATAGCAATGTTTTATCAAATTTTATTTTTAGTTGATGAAAGGCTTGTCTAATGCTAATACGTACAACATCATTGGCTATTCATTTGGAGCAACCATCGCATTTGAAATGTGCCTGCAGCTGCAGAACCTGGGCGAGAAATATTCACTTGTATTGCTTGACGGATCTCATTCGTATGTGAAGATGTTTACTAGCATGTATTTAGATGAGCTGATCACTGTAGAAATGAAACAGACAGAAGCTCTTAGCTCCTTCTTGGAGAGATTGCTCTGCTTTGAAGACAATTGCCAGCAGGTAACTCTTTAGATTCAGTTTATTGATAACTATGTTGTGATTTGTGCTCTCTTGCGGGGATATAATGTGTGCGTGTGTGTAAATAGATACATGTAGGTGAGTGAATAGATAGGTAGATATACATGTAGACATGCACACATATATGATGCGCTTTAAAGGGTTTGTGTCTTATTCCAATTTATAGACTCGTCAGATTCTGACAAAATGTAAAACATTAGAGGAAAAGCTCAAAGCCGTTAGTCAAATGGTAAATACAAGTAAAAGAGGTCAACAGTATGACAGACAAGATATTGAAAAAGCGGCTTTATCTTTCTACCAGAAGCTTGTAGCAGCTGACTCATACATTCCAGCTGGTAGACTGACATCACCACTTTTGCTAATAAAAGCTGAACAGTCAGCAACCAATGGGGATGATGATTATGGCCTTCATGAGGTTTGTGATCATCTCTCTGTGTCTTCGTCTGATGGAAACCACAAGCAGTTTATTATGGGTGACAATTCACACAAAGTGGCTGCTATGCTTATGCAATGGTATAACTAAATTGATCTGCGCTTAGTTTGCTTTTGAACAATTATATTTATTTCTCAGTCTTCTTTTATATTGAGGTTTTAGCAGGTCCTGACTTCATGTTTTATGTATTCTCCTTCCTGTTTTATGTTGTTACTGCCCTACTAAGACTCTATCCATAAATATACTTACTATTATATTTATTGTTTTGTTCAAAAAAATAAAATAATATTTCCCAGCCTACTAGTATTTAGTAAATATAATCTATACCAGTGCATCCTCTGCATTAAATTAGTTTCTCTATCAGAGTTTCTAAATTGAATTTTTAGTTATAAATATTGTTATAATCTTTGCGATTATATTACTGTGGTGGGTTTCATATGCCTTCAATTACTGCGTCTTGGTAATTATGCTATCGAGAAGCTACGACACTTGATTTGCCGTGGGATTTAGAATCGTATATTTACACAATATAGAATATAAAAGAAAAAAGTTACATTTAGGTTTCAAGGTACAGAGTATGTGATAACGATATAGCCAGATAAACGTGTGTCTCTCTATAGTTAGCCTAGACCATGGGTGCTCAACCTTTTTTAGGAAAAGGCCGTAAAAAAAATTTCAGCCATCAAAAAGGCCGCTAGAAAGTTTAGTGTCAATTCCACTTTCAAACCCCCCCCCCCACATATTATTAATGAGAGACTATTTTCGCATTTGAGATGCATTTATTTGTTATGAAAAATAAATCCAGGAAAATAACCTGATTTGTTCAGGACAGTAAGCATATTTTTGTACATTAATGAGAAGGCTGGCACTGAACAGAGCTTAATATGTTTTGATAATCTGGCTCAATGTCCGATGCCGATATGTGAAGGAGATCAGCCAGATGGGAGTCCGTTAGCCTCGATCTAAATTTGCTTTTGGCATACCCCATTCGAGAGAATAGCTGCTCACATCGATATGTGCTAGCAAACATGCTGAGAAATCTGGCAGCAAAACTCCTGATCCTTGGGTAGTAGGTTGGAGGTAGGCTTTGGTATGCTTTGAGCAAGTCTTGGTCGGGTGCGAAGAGAGGAGCATAAACCAGATCATTTTTCAGTTGAATGACCTCAATTTGCAAGTGACGAGGTACGTTGACTTGGAGTATTGCTGAAAAAGCAGAGATATCGTCCTTGATATTTTTGAAGTCCATGAATCTATTCTCAAACTCACCTTTCAGTTCTGATAAAATAGTTTTATAACGATTAATAACTATAAAATTCTCTTCAAGTCCAGGACGTCCTGCCAGTGTTGGAAAGCTCTCTCGGTCAACGTAATATTTATCAAATTCCTCTATCCAAAGCTCCAACATTCCGTCAAATCCACCCACATAGTGATACAGATCAGATATTAGCTTGTCCTTGCCTTGCAGTTTTGTATTTAGTTCATTGAGATGAGTGAGTATGTCAACAAGGAATGCAAAGTCATTCAAAAATTCTGAATCTCTGAACTCAGGTAGCTCTCTACCATGACTTTCACAAAAGTTAAGAATCTCTGTTTGAAGCTTGTATGCTCTTTCTATCATTTTTCCCTTTGACAACCATCGCACCTCTGCAAAGTACGGAATATCTTCATACTCTGCTTGTAATTCATCAAGAAATTGTCGAAATTGTCGATGTTTCAGACCTCTTGATCTGATGTAGTTTACAGTTTCTTTCACAACCTGAAGAACGTTGTCCATCCTGAGAGTCTTAGCTGCAAGATTCTCCTGATGGATAATGCAATGGAATGCAAGAGGCAGAGGATTGATTTTCTCCTCTCTTATTTTGTTAAGTAGCAAGGTGGTGAAGCCATTCCTCACACCATTCATAGATGGTGCCCCATCTGTTACAATAGCACTGAGTTTGTTGAGAGCCAAATTTTTAGTCTCTATGGTGGCCATGACTTCATTGTAAACATCTTTACCCGTAGTGGTGCTCTTCATGCTTCGTAAAGCTAAGAGATCCTCAGTGACAATGAGATTCTTGTCTACGCCTCTAATAAATATTGACAGCTGTGCTGTGTCCACTTTATCAGTTGACTCATCAAGTGCTATGGAGTAAGCTAAAAATTCCTTCATCCTGTCTGCCAACTGAGCCTGGATATTTGCACTCAACTGCTCAGTTCGACGTGTTATTGTGGGTCGAGACAGGGAGATTTTCTGAAAAACCTGCTTAGCTTGCTCATTATCACACATAGTGTCAGCTGCAATTTCAATGCATTCCTTGATAATTTGACCATCCATGAACGGTTTACCTGGGAAATAGAGAATGAGTCTTATAAGTATAAACTTAGATACATGGTGAAAAATAATTGTCCTCCCCTAGGAATCAAACTCGAGACCTCTGGCTTGCAAGCCAGTGTGCTAACCATTACACCACAGGGACCACTGGGTAAACTCAACACTACACATGGTATGAATTAGAATTGAATTTGCTGAGAAATATACTGTAATGAAATGCATATAAATCCAAAAATTAAAACTTAGTTTACAAAACTTGCCTTTTTTGTTTATGAGGTGCGTTATCTTTGAACCAACTAGCAGTGCTTTCTTGTTGTCATCTGTCGGCCCTCTCATCATTGATTGTTGTCTCTGACGAGTAGTTATCAAAGAGGCAACTCTTTCTTTCCTAAACTCTGGATTCATTCGATTATAAGTTTGGCCATGTTTCATCTCATAGTGAGACTTGGCATTCGATCGTTTCATAGTTTTTACTGTGGTGTTGCATTCAAGGCAAAGCATCCCACCTGCAGGCAGAGGTACCATCAGGAATTCTTCTGTCCAAGCATCATTGAACTGCCTGTTCTCCTGCTCTACAGTTCTCGCTCGTTTGCTCATGCTGACAGTTTGGTTGCTAATTGACTAATGCTAATAGTCAGCTAATTATCAATCAAGCATAATGAGGAAAAAATGGGGATTCCCCTTGTCATCACGTTTATCCAGATTTTTCATATAATAGTAAACTTAGGAATTCCAGATTGATAGCAATCTTGACTGCCTTATTAAAAAGCAAAATTCAACAAGGATTGAAACTGAACAAAATTTTTATTTTCAACAAGAGGCCAAAAGGCCACATTTACCAGCCCAAAAGGCCGCCAAAAGTCAAAAGGCCGCAGGTTGAGCATCACTGGCCTAGACGCTCTACTATGTTTGTCACGTGCCTTCTCGGCATTTGATTGGAGGCTCATATATTGGCCACGTTGTCTCTCCGCATAATAAACAAGGTTATAGAACAAACGCCATGACTACACTTCTATTAGCCATTACAATATGTTACTAGCTGTACACTTTATCACTTGAAAAAGTATAACGCAGAGTTTGTATTAAGAGTGAGTAGTGAAGTTAACAGTTACAAAAATGTCTGTATTTTCAGTATCATTATTGGTACTAGCTTGTGTAACACAATATAAATAACCAATTATTGACAAGTTTATAATATAAAATGTCAGTTACATAATTACACACTGGAAAGAAACTTGAAATTTGATCTTTTTGAATAATACAATTAATTGTACAGCTTTGCATTGCTGTAAGCAGGCATCTCGCTCTTATTGTCTGCTAGTGTATTTATTTATGAGTTGAAGATACTGGCAGACAAAGCATGCAAAGTTACTTTCAAAAGCAAAGTTTATTGGCATATAACACTAGTACAGTTGCTAGATTTTACCTTAGCTATGTACTTGCGATTGCAGGTATAGTTTAAAACTTGGCAACATTTATTTCTCACTACACATTTATATGTAAGCTAAAGTTCAAAACATGTAATAATATTAAACAATTTAGAATTCAGTGCACAAGAGAAAAATTTTTGATACTCGTGTACTATGAAATTTTACAAGGAGAGAAAAATAATTATAAATACGATTCCAGGAACGATTCAGAGCAAAGCTATCATTTATATAAAAATGAAACTTTAAATGTTCGCAGCTTCTATTTTACCCCTCATTCACACTTGCCGTACCGTCTGCTGTAACAGCAAATATCAGCCATTCTTAGCCTAGGGCCACACTGTGCGTATTTTTGCATGCGAAAATTAAAATCGCGAGTAGCGAAGGTGTCCACTGTAGCGTCAGTGATGCGTGATAAATAAAGCTTTCATTTTTAAATCGAACTCGCTTTCAATAAAACGCAATTTACTGGAATATAGCACTAAATAAAGAAATTGGGCTCGCTGAATAGCTACCAGCCAATTAGGTGATGACGACAGAGACGATTCGCACTTGCGTTGAAAATGCAGAGCGACAAGTGCGAAGGTTTTCTCAACGCGCACAGTGGACACCTTTGCTACTTGTGGTTTCAATTTTCGCATGCGAAAATACGCACCGTGTGGCCCTAGGCTTACAAATGTCTGAACTTTCTATATGGCGCTGCGGTATGCTAGGATCAAGCAATGCTTGATTCAAACAAGTTACGACGGGCTCCTATTGAATAGAAAAACTTTTGCATCAACTCATTGGATATAATTGGCCAATGAAGTGTCATAGATCATACCTAATAGCGCACTTAGAAAACTTCAGCCCTGACACAATGTGAATGAGGCCTTAATGCAGGTATTATTTATGCAACAAACATGATGGTAACAATTACAAAGTAGAGACAATTTATATATTATAATAACAAAGCAAGCCTATACATTCCTCATCTTTCTCACTTAGCCAGCTGTAACCATGCATGTCTATATTATTATATGCCTATGATGAATATGTGATTAAACAACTTGGGAGATTCTAAAAAAATTATTCATCAAAAACCTATTGGTTAAAGACATTGCAAGTATTAAACAAAAATATTTAGAAAAAGGTGTTTAGTTCATCACAAAAAATTAAAGTTGATAATAAAAATGATGACATTTTCATGTATAATTGTAGTTGAAGATTTTCTCCTTTTCCAACCTGCTTAGCCAAATCTGAGTTTAATTTGACTAGAATGAAATTATTTAGCAATGTTCGCAATCAGTGCATTTGAAGCATTAAGGTTAACTTCCGGTGAAGGACAAATTAATACTGTAAAGGTAGTCCAGGCAGAGTGCCAAAAGCACAGCTTCAACTCTTGTGTATTCAATACTAATTGTATTCTATGGTTTACCATTTTCTATTTCAACTGCATCTATAGAAGGAGTTGACAGTGAGAGGCTAATGACCCAAATGTGAGAGTTTTGTTAATATCCCAGCTTTCATTTGTGAACATCAATTGAAGTTAATAATGCTTGATCTTTCTCATCTTCATATTTCAAGAGGCCATGCTTTTTAAAATAATGGTTGGTTTGAAGTATAAGTTAAGCATAACTTTGGTGTGTAAAGTGGTCAAAGCAACCATAGCTTAAAGATGTAACACGAATAATCACTATGTAGCATATTTGTATAGGGTTATACGCCTATTTTATGGCTGAAAGTTCAAACTTTCATGTTGCGCTTAGTTTAGACTTGATTTATACTTTTGACACAGCAGTACAACTTGTATCCGATCTCCATATTACTGTATCCCTGTGGGTGAATCAAAGGACAATCTGTCATTATTCCCACTTGTTTTAATGCCTGTATATTATTTTATAGTGTAAGTATTACACAGCAGATTTTAATTTCTAATTCTCTATAAAATTATCAAAGAAACTATTAACCTGCATAGTAACAGAGTGATATGCACACAGTCATGTAAGCTAATGAGTCACTCCAAATTGTTTTGTAATATTATTATTCAACTTTCACTAATATAGATAAAGCTGCTTAAATAATTTTATGAAAACAAAACTGATCGAGATGACTTGTTAGTGTTTGTGTTTCAAAAATTTAGATAATTCTTTACCAGTTATAACTGTTGACACAATTTTGTCTCTTCTTTGTAATCTATTCTTCTGTCTTCCATTTCTGTTCGCTTAATATCTGATAGAAACAATTTTTCATTTATTGCATTATACTTTTAATTTTTTTACTTATTAAATAAACTACTCGTAGTACACACTATTTACGTTTCCTGTGTCCTTATAGATATTAAACGGTTATACTCTTATAATACATATTTATGATAGATTATGCAACATTGTTTTACTGCATTAATATAAGTGTTATATTTATGAAGCTTATGAGGAAAAACTATGATAATGAAAATCGACTAATTAGTGCAATGTAATAAACTCTACTGCAAGTTTCTGCAGTGAGTTTTGTAAATTATTCATTAAGTTTATCAGCACAAAGGGAATATAATATGTTGGCACAAAAGTTGTTCATACTTATCTAATAAAATAGATGCTGGTGAGCAGCATGGACCAGGGTTTGATTAGCTGTCTGTAACTTTGATGTGTTTCTCCTGATCTTAGCTCAAAAAGTGCAGAGTCAGAAGCTGGCTTATGAGTTTGAGTATACTTGATCTTTGAGTAATGTTTTCTGGTGGCCCTGCAGATCAGATGTATTTTTTCTAGAAAATACATGCACTGCTGTGAATCTGTTGCTTTGATGCTTGGATGAATGTCAAAATCATTAACATATCAATGTGTTAAAAAGAAATGTATTGTGGTTTAAAATGTAAATTATAAAATGAATGGTAAAATTGAAACCGGTACAAATGGTACGGTAAAAATGGTACGGATAAAAATGACACAAGTAATAATTGCACAGGTAATAATGGTACAAATGGCAAAGTAGGTAAAAATGGCACATTTTCAATATTAGGGGTTGAGAGTTTGGATTTGGGGATATAGGTTTGGGGATGGTGGCTTGGGTTTTGAATGCGGGGTTTGAGTTTGGGGTTTGGGAAAATTTAACATCAGTGTGCCATTTTTACCTGCTTTTCCAATTGTGCCATTATTACCTGTGCCATTTTTACCTAAGATTGAATTATAAGGTATGGGTTGCATCTCCTACACTTGATTCTTCAGGCCGGTTAAAGAGAGAAATTCAATAGCTCACAACATAATACAATAATATATTCTTACAAGATATCTAATAATACTGCTATCACTCTATGTTACACTAAGTCAATGTGTCATGAAGTGATGATAAACCAATACCTAGAAACTGCTCATAATACCTTTTTCAAACAACTAGACTCTATAGCTTGTGGAAAAAAAGATTTTTCAACCTCCATCTCCTCACGTTAAGAGACGACTTCAGCTTCTACACGTTATAATACTGATACTAACTGGCAAATAAAAAATATTTTCCAGCATTCACTATATACCGCCATGAGAAACCTCTAGCAGAATTTTTAGCTGAGGGTCCATTTTGTTAGTCTAATATCTAAAGAAGTAAGCAAAACAGGTTAAAACAATGTATAATATATACAAATACCATTATATAACATGAAAATGACTAAAAAAAATCGCACCATGTTTTTCTGTCATTGTGAGTTTATTGCAAGTAATTCGTGATTAATCTATATTTTAGGAAAAAATATCATCAGATGAAGTGAGGCATTAAAAGAAAGGAGAAACTATAGAAGTCTCTTAGATACCCTCAGTTTTATCTATTATGACAAAACTGGAATTATAATTGCTGAGTTCGTTTCATCGTAATTTATTAGCTGAGATTATGTTACTTGAACCTATACCACCATATCTACTGCAATATTGACGTGCATAAATCTACAAAAAAAGTACTTATATATAAGTTTAGGAAGGTGATAACTTCAACACACTTATACTAATAGTCTATACGAGGCTTCACTGTGCCTCTACTCTGTATTTATATGAGACACATAGGATCAGGCTGTTTGCTGGGTCTACATTATTATATTTACAAAGTCTTCATCTTTTTGGTAGACTGCTGTAAAACACGTATGTTAAGCTTTTGCTTCTATAACTTTTATATGTTATTCGGAAAAAATAGTTGCTACAGATTTATATGTCTTGCAATTTATAACTACATAAGATATATGTTGACTATCTCAAACAAACTTAAAAGAACTAGTTTTAGATGTAGAATTAAGCTTTTGCTGTGGCAGGGACAAGGCTAAAACAAAAGCTATTGACACCTCTAAGACTATAAAATATTTTATTTTCTTTCAATATGTTTATAATATCAATGAATGAAGGGGTTTTTACCTAATTTCTTACTTCCTTTTATGTAATTGTAATATAACCAGCTCCCAAAGCCCACTTTTTTAGTATACTATGTGCCTATGTTTTATTTGGCTAATTTCTTTATTGAATAGCACCTGATGAGTACTATTAGGCACCCGGACATATATCTTTTGACATATGCTGCTGTTTAAAATTATTTGATTGGTTATCGAAGTTTAAAATGACACACCAACCACTTTCTAGTGATAACTTTGATATAAAACCTTTATTAACACCATTTTTATTCAGCCTTCCTACTAACCTTTCTATAGGCAAAACAAATATATTACACCAACTGTTGTAGAGAAGATGCTTCCAGGTGTTGATGGTATTATACTCCAGCAAATGGAAGATAACAATGCTGTTGAGTTACATCCAGTTGATGGTGAAGATGAAAGACCAGCAGCTGTTAGTGTAGATGCTTCAACAGGTCTTATACAGACGGCTCAATGGCGAAGGTAACTTACAATGATTGTTATGTTGAGAAATGCAAGATCACAGGGCAGTTCCCTTCATGTAATAATATTATTTCTATCAAAATTTTAGAGAGTTTAAGGAAGATGTGGTCATCTCAGGAATGTCATGCAGACTACCAGAATCTGATAGTGTAGATGAATTCCGTGATCATTTGATGAACAATGATGATATGGTAACTGATGATGGCAGAAGGTGGACTCCTGGTAATACCAACATTATTCTTAAACTTTTTATAACATTCCTTGTGCTGATGTAGACTTGAACCTATACATGAGTAACGATTTCTTACTTAGTATTATAATTAGGATGGTCTCTGCTTCTTTTAATCGTGTTACTTGAAAATTAGTATTATAGTTTTTGTCAAAGGCACATGCTACATCATATGCTTTTAGTTTATCAGTTTTATAGAACTTTTAAAAGTCATTAATAGAAGACGCTGTGTAAAACAGCTTTTGCAAAAATTAAGTTAAACAGTCCAACAGCTTAAACTTAGACATTTTACATTGACTTGTCTGTTTTTAGTGGTATTCACATTTCACATAGCAATTTCTTAGAAAGGCTTTTGTGATTTTTATCTTTTTCAAATAAAGATTCTTAATTGTATAAGAAATACACATAGCATGCCATTAATTTATTAGACATTTACAAATCTACAACCAATGTAAGCCATACCTACTTATATTAACAAGCACTTTGTAGGCGTTCATGGGCTTCCTACCAGGTCTGGCAAACTTAAAGACTTGACTAAATTTGATGCAACATATTTTGGTGTTCATGAAAAGCAGGCTAACAGAATGGATCCTCAGCTAAGAATGCTGTTAGAGGTTTCCCATGAAGCTATAGTAGATGCAGGTAAAATAGTATCTGTCTGCTAGTATTAATATTAAAACCTGTAGAAGCTGAAATGCTCTCGTTGTGTGAGAAAATATAAGTTAAAACTTTTTTTCACATGCTATAGAGTCTAGTTGTTTGAAAAAGTATAATGAGCTGCTCCTAGGTATTGGTTTATCATCACTCCATGACACATTGACTCAGTGTAGCATGGAGTAATATCAGTATTATTAGATATCTCGTAAGAATATATTTCATTGTTATTTAAGCTAGTAATTTTGTCTCTTGCTAGCCATAAAAACCATATTATGTATTTTCATCAGATAATATTAATTATTTTGAAGACATGTACCTGCAGGTGTAAACCCAGAATCATTAAGAGGAAGTAATACTGGGGTATTTGTGGGTTTAATGTCTGGAGAGGCTGCTGATAGCTGGACTGCTCACCCTTCTACAACTTGTGGTTTTTCTTTGATTGGATGCGAGAGGGGAATGATTGCAAATCAGTTGTCTTATTTTTTTGACTTGAAAGGTAAAAACAAAGGATAAGTTTTTAATATTGTCTAAATTCTACATACATACAAATAAAGAAATATATGTTATAAGTTTAGGCGCAAAACTTGCAACATTATTGTGCCAATTGGTTTATTTTTAGGACCCAGTTTTGTTATGGATGCAGCTTGCTCTTCCAGTTTACTGGCCATGGATCAAGCTCTACTGGCAATTCGCACGGGGCAGTGTGACGCAGCCCTCGTAGCAGGGTGTAATCTTTGCATAAAACCAGCCACTTCTATACAGTTTAATAAACTCCACATGCTGTCGCCTGAAGGAGCTTGCAAGTCATTTGATGAATCAGGTAATACAAATACATGAAACATGACTGAACATTCTATGATATTAAAAAAGACACATATTTTTGATGTCATAACTAATTTATGTTACTTACTATTTTAATAAACACTGCTATGACCATGTATAGGCAATGGCTATGCAAGAAGTGAAGGAATTGTGGCTGTTTTTCTACAGAAACACAAAGAGTCTAAAAGAGTGTATGCACAGCTTATACACTCTAAAAACAATTCAGATGGAGCAAAGGAAGACAATAAAAGTAAGTGTATCGCTGACTTGTTAACTTACCAGTATTGGCGTGGCTAATTGTTCTACTTATAGTTGTCTAATGCGAGACTATGCTGCATTATATTAATTATTTTTGCTTTCAAAGGAAAGTCTAGCATACTAAAAATATTTTAATGTTGACTGTTAATAACAATGCAATAATTGCAGAGTATAAAATTAAGATTGTTTAAGCCACATAGATTTAAGCAGGATAAGTATTTGTAGACATAATTATGATGTACAACTGAAAACGCAATACCTACAAGTTAATGGGTTTCTTACTTTATGTAGATATTGTTTGTTAACACTTTTCATGGGCCATAAAATGTTCTTAGTAGATTTACTAAGAATTTTAGTTATTTAAAATGATTTTTGTGTTCCAGGTATTTTATTCCCATCTGGACAAACTCAGAAAACCCTAATGACACAGACCTATGTGGAGTGTGGTGTGCACCCCAGTAATATAGTTTATGTAGAAGCTCATGGAACTGGTACTAAAGCTGGTGATCCAGAGGAAGTGAACTCTATTGCTGATATGTTCTGCAAAGGAAGACAATCTCCACTATTGATTGGGTCTACGAAGTCCAACATGGGTCACTCAGAACCAGTTTCAGGTAAATTCCTATAAGCAAGCTTTTGGTCAATATTTTGGTTTGTGAGATATACTAATGCTTTTGCCAAAGCTATGCAAGCTTTTAATTAATTTTAAAATGGGCTACACAAAATTTTAATGTTAAACTCAGTTGTACTGTAGATGGCCTGCTAATAGCATGAAAAGTGTAAAATATTCTTTAATAATATTTAGGACTAGCAGCTCTAGTGAAAGTGTTAATTGCAAGTGAAGAGAAAGTGCTACCATCAAATCTTCATTATAAGACTCCCAACCCTAACATACCAGCCCTTCAAGATGGTCGCCTCAAAGTGGTTTCTAAAAACACACCATGGAGTGGAGGTCTTGTAGCTCTAAACTCTTTTGGGTTTGGAGGCACAAATGTTCACTCTGTGATTAATACTAGTGCTACAAGACAACAGGTATAGCAATGGTTGCTTTTTTAGTATATCAACTTGCCTAATTGTCTTAGCAGTTTCAAGTTAGATCCGAATTACTTTGAGTAATGATGGCATTTACTTTTTAGTTCCGAAGATTTTAATATTATTATATTATGATATTTTGTTTCAAGTAAAATCATAAAAAAGTTATCTGAGCTAAAAGAAACAATAGAGGGGTTTCAGACATCCCTCCAGAGGAATTTGTATTTTAAAGTTGTCTCCCCCTACAGGGATTGGGGGCAGTCTCAATGATATATAGAAGGCCCATAAAATAAGTAGAGATGTATGGTTTGAGTGAAGACTACTACTAGTATAAGTTTCATTTTTTCTGAGATTAATATTTTGGCATAGGTACACATATGAGCAGTTTCAGAAATTTTTTAAAAAATTTTGTTAATGATAAATGGCACAAAAAGAAAACTTCAAAGCATATTTGTGGTTTTGGTTATTGAGCAAATCTGAAGCTGGCAGCTGTCATAATTATTTGCTTTGCTGACTGTAACCAGTCTGGTTAGAGCTGCTAACCTTTCAACTCTTAGAACAATAATAACATGCTCGTACACTATATAGCTGCACTAGTGGGCTCTGTCTTACTGAACTCCAAATGCTCCAAATTATGGGTTGGAACACATGCCTGTACGTTTATGAAGGCACTGGCTCATTTGTATTAACATGTTCACGTACTTACACACCTATACTATGAAAATAACTATAAGCCACCCTACTATCTAATATTTCTATATATCAAAAAAATTATCATAAATATAAAGATATGTATTAAAATAGATAGATTAAGTTTGTAATTTCAAACAACATCTTATCTAAAAATGCCAAACACTGTATAACTATATATATTTTTTAAAAGCATTTGTTTACATGGTATGCCTGCAAGTCAATGAAAATATTTATAGAACAGTAAAAAGAAGCATATAAATTTCAGAATAGTTTCTTCTTTTCTGAGATGAATATTTTGGAAATGTCCCACCATTCAACATTTAAATTAAGTCTGTAAAAAAAAATTTCACAGTGTATTTTCAATAAATAACTATTCTTGCAAGCTGTTTGTATACCAACATTCCTAATAAAAAAATGTTTTTGGAGCATTGTAAATTGTATACTGCTGCATTGCAGAAAAAAAGTCATCAAAAAAAGCACTTTTCAGCCAAAGCAACTTATTTTGTTTTCAAAAAAAAAGTTGAAATGTACATTTAGTACCAGCTGTAAAGTATAGAAAGAGCGAACTATGTCATAATGACTGCATTCTTATGACACTAATGAAATTAAGATTGGCTTTACTCCATAAGGATTTTGCTCAAAGGTGGAGTTCTAAATAATGCACTAAGTTTCACTAAATTCCCAGATAATACTTTTTATATCAAATCATTTGGTTTTACTGATTTAGCTATATTATGTACATTTTGTACTTATTTATCTCTAGGTCAGTTTTCAGCCATATATTTGACCGCATTGCTATACTTCCTTTGTGCCAGCATTCTCTCCTTTATATCTTTTCTGTGGTTTCTAATAATTTTCAGTGGTATGTCACTGTATGTAAACTATGTGAACCATCAGGCTATCTCTTATACAATGCATGCTGCTATAAGAATAACAGCAGCTGTTTTGTATTCAATCAACTTCGTTGCAAGAATTTTGTTTGCTTGAAGCTCTCTGTTGAGTAGCTGTCTCTCTATATTACATAACTGCTTATTCAAGAAAGTGCACGATGAGAACTGTCCAACTTTAGCTGTCTAACTTAAATTACATTATATAGGATTACATCACTACATAATAAGCTGATTAAACAACACATATAAATTGGCCAAAAACACCACACACTTGACTAGCTCTAGTTTGACTCATTTATATTTTGAGTTTTTCACATTACTTGAACATGCTTTACCCAATTTGTTGCATTATTTTTCATCCATTCATGTAATACAAAGATTTAGTATATTATTTTTTAGGTTTGGATTGTCTAATAGGCAGGTATCGCAGATATTTAAACAGACTGTGAAGTTGCTTAGAGAAGCTCTAAATCCAATGATAGTATTTTATCAACACAAGGAGGTTAATAAAACAATTCCACCTCAATGAACTTTGACCTAGTTAACTAGACCACTGTAAAATGGCATGTCAGAACAAACACAAACCAGCTTGCAAGAATAATTATTCATTGAAAATACACTGTGAAAAATTCTTTTACAGACTTAATTTAAATGTTGAATTGTGGGACATTTCCAAAGTATTCATCTCAGAAAAGAAGAAACTATTCTGAAATTCATATGCTTCTTTTTACTGTTCTTTAAATATTTTCATTGACTTGCAGGCATGCCATGTAAACAAATGCTTTTAAAAAATATATATAGTTATACAGTGTTTGACATTTTTAGATAAGATGTTGTTTGAAATTACAAATTTAATCTATCTATTTTAATACATATCTTTATATTTATAATAATTTTTTTGATATATAGAAATATTAGATAGTAGGGTGGCTTAGTTATTTTCATAGTATAGGTGTGTAAGTACGTGAACATGTTAATACAAATGAGCCAGTGCCTTCATAAACGTACAGGCATGTGTTCCAACCCATAATTTGGAGCATTTGGAGTTCAGTAAGACAGAGCCCACTAGTGCAGCTATATAGTGTACGAGCATGTTATTATTGCTCTAAGAGTTGAAAGGTTAGCAGCTCTAACCAGACTGGTTACAGTCAGCAAAGCAAATAATTATGACAGCTGCCAGCTTCAGATTTGCTCAATAACCAAAACCACAAATATGCTTTGAAGTTTTCTTTTTGTGCCATTTATCATTAACAAAATTTTTTAAAAAATTTCTGAAACTGCTCATATGTGTACCTATGCCAAAATATTAATCTCAGAAAAAATGAAACTTATACTAGTAGTAGTCTTCACTCAAACCATACATCTCTACTTATTTTATGGGCCTTCTATATATCATTGAGACTGCCCCCAATCCCTGTAGGGGGAGACAACTTTAAAATACAAATTCCTCTGGAGGGATGTCTGAAACCCCTCTATATGTCAAGTATTTGTTTTCAGAAAAGAAGCAACCATCAGGTTAGACTGGTAACATACTGTAGTAGAACTGAAAAAACTTTAAAGGCCATGCTTGAGGAAGTTACTTTGAAACATGCTGACAAGATTGATCTCCATAACCTACTCAGCAGATCTTCTACTCAAAATTACTTGAGACATCCATACCGTGGATATGCTATTACCAACTTACCTGATGACTCACAAGTGTTGGATGTTCAGGTATAAACTACTCTATCCTCACTGCATATAATATATGTGTAGGGGTAACGGAGGAGGGCACAATGGGCCGAATTTGGAATATTTTGCTCTCATTCGTCTGTTTTTCAAATTACTAGTTCAATAATCTCTAGTCTAAATGCTACACCAGTTTTCTACTATAGGTATCAGGTTGTTGTTTTTATCTCTTTCACAGCCTTCAGAGTAACGAACTTTTCATGACAAAAAACTGGCCAGCTGTGCTCGGTACCAGGGTACAATTGGCCACTGGGTGGGACACAACAAATATATTAAAACTTTGCTGATTTGGGTACATCTGATCTTTATTTATTTAATATACACAAGTAAATAAAAATACTCTCTCAGATCTACAGAAAAAACCATGTTTTAGCTGTACAGTTTGTACCACCACAGATAGCAGGGGGAGGCAAAATCAAACGCACATCACTCATTTCTACGGTGCCACTACCGTTACTGTTTAGAATTAAACATGTTTTTTTCTATTTCCACTTCACATGAACTTTATTCAAAAAAAATCTTTAGTAACATACGCTACAAAATTTCGAGTGGACTTTTTTTATGAACTGCAGCTAAAGTGTCTGAAGTTTGTGGCTGGAGTGCGGAAGGGGTGGGGGGAGCAAATGAGCAAATCACAATTTATTTTAGTCAAATACATGTATACTCTCTCAATGATATAATATATAATGAATATCATGACTATCCATTAGTAGCAACAGCAGAGTGTTTTGTATGATGTATAAAACGGCAAAGCTATAACCTTACCAGATATATATGAGGGCAGCTTAACCTTGTAGTTTGCTACTCTCATCATCATGTCTTTGATATTTTACAAAAAGGTCAGAAATGGCTATATCTATAGATTTTATTAACATTTCAACTAACTTTTTGCTCAAACAAACTAATAACAGTGATTAGGGTGCAATGGTCAGGTGGTCCATTGTGTCCGTGTGGCCAAGTTGAGAATAAATGTGACTCAAGGAAAATTTATTTTAGAGTTTGGTATTATACCAGTTAAGCAAGGTAGAGAGAAGCAATGGAAACGATATCAGTAAAAACTAAGCTTGTTATGTTTGAGTGTAAAAAGTTATAAAACTTTAATGAAATCTTCAAAAATTTACAAAAGTAGGTAAAAACAGTTTTTGACTCGACTCTTCAACATGTATGCTCCACAAGTGTTGAAACTACAATGGCTGAATAATTATGCCACTACCTTTTTATTAAAAAGAAATCACAATTATAAGTCAATAAGTTCTCTCACAATTTGAATGGCTTTTTGTACCCCTATGACCACTGTGCCCCCCCCCCCCCTCCCCGTTACCCCTACAGTTTCCTTGCAATAATATGGTTATAACATATTATAGTAAGGGTTAAAATAAGCACTATTCAAATGTTTCGTAGAAATGCACAAGTAATGGGAGAAAGTTGTGGTATGTGTTCACTGGGATGGGATGTCAGTGGGTTGGCATGGCTAAAGAGTTGATGACCATTGATGTCTTCTCCAACTCTATTACCAGAAGCAATACGTATCTATCAGAGTTTAATGTTGATCTTGTCATGATACTGATGAGTGAAGATGCAACTTGTATGCAAAACCCTATAAACACTTTTGTATCTATTGCTGCAATTCAGGTTAGTTTTCCTAGTAGCACTGTTGTATTTATGGGAGGTAGCAAAAGTAGTCGAAGTGGTGCACTACTGCTTTCTATAAAACCAATTTTTGTGAGATTGTTTTGTATACTCAATTGCAGTATGTTAAAGTAATATGAGGCAAATGTGTGCACAGTTTTTGTTTGTGCCCTGTGCACCATTACAAATTGAAAATAAACAAAGCAAATAAATGATCATCTAAAGCTAAAAAACGCAATATTTGTGTACTTTTTTATAAACATTTCCACTGGGCTCATTTGCACTTATTAGTTTACCACAAAAAAACTGTTTTTCAGTTACACCACAAAATGTATAACTGACAAGTTAGAACTTACAAACTTTGTTTAGTTTTAAAGTCAACCATTTTTCTGTTATTTTGTTTATTCTTTGCTGACCCACTATTTAAGCTTTAATTTTGTGGATAGAGGAAACCTTAGCTTTTCAAAACAAATATATTTATAGAGTTTAAAAAAAATAGTTGATCCTGACATATGTAGATAGCGTTAGTGGATGTCCTCTCAGCTATGGGCCTTACACCAGATGGTATGTTAGGACATTCAGCAGGGGAAATAGCCTGTGGCTATGCTGATGGCTCACTCACTGCTAAGGAAACTATACTAACAGCCTATTGGAGAGGGAGATACATTACAGAAGCAAAATTAGAGCCTGGGGCTATGGCAGCAGTTGGTAAGTGTTAGTGGGACAAATTGAGTAAATTTGTAGACTCAAGTATCATTTTGTAAGTATTTCTTAAAACTTATTGCTTTCTATCAGTTACAGTATATAGTGACATCATTTTTTACATTGGTGTGAAAACATTGAAGATTTTAATCCTTTTGATAATTTTTGGTTTGTCCTTTCATCCACAAAATGTACTTCCTAATACTTGAGCTACAGTTTCTCAGCAAAAAACCTTCAAAATTGCACCAATTTTAACAACCCAGACACTAAAGTAACTCTATATTGAAAATTTGCCAAAGTTTTCATAGTTATAAAACTCATATATTTGTGTTTCCCATGATAGCTTGAGTGATCCTAAAGTAATGATTAGGAAATCTGCTAAATAATTATTCACAGCAACAGTTTGAGATGCGAGTAACTGAAATTACTAAAACCCTTAATGAAAATCTCTTTTTTCAAAAATTAGTCCTGTAAACTTTTAATGTTGTGACCTAAAACTAATACTACGTGAGTGATTATAGAAAAAAGTGCATCTGCTTTTGTAATGTAACCTATTTAATTTTAATGTATATCACTAATATACCAAGTTTTGCCAAAAGACATAATTCTTCAATGATTAAAATTTAAATACTCTGTAGCAAAGCTAATGTTTCATTTTAATGCAAAGATGATCGATAACTACGGAATCAAAATAACTATCAGAAATTTGTTAATTTTTATTTTAGGCTTGTCGTGGCAGGAGGCAAAAGAAAGATGTCCATCAGGAGTTGTCCCTGCTTGTCACAATGCAGAGGATACAGTGACTATATCGGGACCTGCTGAAGCTGTTCGCAACTTTGTTGCTCAGCTAAAAGAAGAAGGATATTTTGCTAAAGAGGTAGCAAGCAATGGTGTGGCTTTTCATTCTCCATACATGTCAGCTATTGCACCAAAGCTTCAAGAATGTCTTTCAAAGGTACAGCGTGTTCAACAAACTCTACATTCATACTTCATATACCTGTATCTTACCACCTTTTTAATTAGTTTGTACTCATTTGTTTTTAAATATATGACTCTCATGCTTCCAGGTGATTACCCCCAAAAAAAGATCCTCAAGGTGGATAAGCACATCAATACCCCAGGAACTTTGGGGTTCTGATTTACACAACTCGTCTTCTGCAAGCTATCATGTCAATAATCTGGTTAGCCCGGTTTTGTTTCAGGTAATTTTGGCTTTTATACTTTAGTAAAGTAAACTTGCTAAACAGGCTGTGAGAGCAACCTATGTATAAAAAATTTAATATTTTGTTAATAAAATGTTCTCATATCGTGCCTATCTTCAGGAGGCCCTGAATTTTATTCCAGAAGATGCAGTCACCATTGAAATAGCGCCACATGGTCTCCTTCAATCTATACTCAAGCGTTCTCTGAGTACAGATTGCATTAACATTAGTTTACAGAAGAGAGGTCATGAGAACAATCTTCTTATGTTCTATGAGGGTATTGGGAAGTATGTGTCAAACCTACATACACTTTGGTTACTATCCTGTGTAAAAATTATCTACAATTTTTATTTACAATCATGAATTCTGATATCAGTTGAGCGAATATTATAAATTTTAGACTATACCAAGCTGGTTTCAACCCAGATGTCACACGACTGCATGGTGATGTAGTGTTTCCAGTTCCTAGTGGCACACCTTCTATATCGTCTCTAATCCGTTGGGATCACTCTGCAACATATGATGTTCCTACGGAGTCTGATTTTGAGTTGCGAACTGGAAACAGCGGTGGAGCATCTTACGATATTTCTTTAGCTGAGAATAGTGAAAATGAACAACAATTTCTCATTGGACACCAAATTGATGGTCGCATTCTGTACCCTGCAACAGGTTAGTTACTTTGAATCATATATAGATCTGCAATAGCATTTTGTTAAGTAGTCTTGCTACTTCACAGACCAGTTTATATTTTTTCTGATGTCAGGGTACCTGGTTTTGGCTTGGAAAACATTGGCTCAAATATTGGGTAGAGAACTGAATACTTTACCAGTCATCTTTGATGATGTGAGCATCCATGAAGCTACTATTCTACACCAAGAAGGTTGGTTTTCAAGCATTAATTTCCAGTCTATTTAAATAGTTATTAGTATATTTTCATGATTTGTAACTGGATGTTAATATATTGTCCTCCTTGTTCCAGACACTGTCACAATCTTTGTAAGCTTGCTACCAAATACTGGCAAGTTTGAGATTATAGAAGATGGAAAAGTCAAGGCTTCTGGTAAAATTTCAACTGCAGAAGAAGCAGATGTCTTTTTAAACTGTCCTCACTATTTTGGAGATGAACAAACAGATTTAATAGAAATGGCTCCAAACGATGTCTACAAAGACTTAAGACTAAGAGGCTACGAATACAGCGGACAATTCCAGGGGATATTGAAAGCAACATCTAAAGGTATTCACATTAGTTCCCCACTTTACCATTTCTGCTATGTCTTTTATGAGCAAGTGTTAAAACAAAATCTGCAAATGGCTCTTAATTATTTTTTAGGTGAGCAAGGACTGTTGAAATGGGAGAACAACTGGATATCATTGCTCGACACAATGCTTCAAATTACTATCCTTGGATGTAGTGATGGAGCACTGCAACTTCCAACAAGACTTGCAAATATTCGAATCAATCCTCAAAAACTTATTTCAAACACCATGAAATTTAATGACAATACATGTGGTAAGAATAAACTTTTTTCTTTTTTAGTTCCTGATGTCGATTTACTATGAATATATATATATATATATATATATATATATATATATATATATATATATATATATATATATATTTCAAATCAAGTTGCTTCTAGTGCCTGCCAACCCAATTACTGGAAATTTCTCTATTAACTTTGAGTTTATATGCTAAAGTCGTTCATCAATAGTAACAATATGATTGGTGTGATAATGTTTGGCAAGGAATGACCTAAACCTTATAAAAATTTTACCATTAATCAGATTTCCTTTTAGCTTTTAATGTTTCAATGGTAGCTTTCAAGAACCACCAAGTTAAATCTAATTTAACTGGTTTTGAGTATTTTTTTCACTTGAGTATTGCTGACTGAGCCATGACATAGCTTGATTTAGCATTGCTTTAGCTATGAATATTTTGCTAGTGCTTTTTGTTTAGCTAGCAGCACTACATAATATATTATGTGAGTGTATTCTAAGATAGTTCTTTTGTTTGTAGTTGAAATTACATCAGATAGTGATCTTCATTTGATTCAAACTCCTGGAGTCCAAATATTTGGTCTGCAAACAACAGCAGCACCAAGACGCAAAGACCTAAAGTCACCAATCTTGGAAACATACGAATTTGTAGCAAATGATAGAGTTGTTGCTGTAAAACCAAACCTTCAAGATTACATAGACTGTTGTTCATTTGCTGCTTACTCATCTTTCAAGTGTATCAATGGGAATACTACAGCTCTCCGTATTCCAAATTCTTTCATCACTCAGCTCTCGCAGATGTACAAAAGTAATCACGATGTGAATGATATGCTCGACATTTTTCCTGAAGATAAAAAACATGCTTTACTTGCATATCTCAAAGCTCTTAGTGTACAGGTTAATGTTCCTGAAAGCAGTGTTGATATGAAAGAAGATGTTCTGTTGACGTCAATATTAGATGCTAAAGCTCTAAAACCCGCCTTAGATCTTGTCTTTGAGAACATAACTTCTCATAAGCCCAAGATTACGGAATTAGGCTGTGAGAACAGCAAACCTTGTTATGACAGGGTGCTGGATGTGTTTGATAATACGCCTCTTGTTAAGGTTGACTACACACTATGGACACATTCTAGCAGCACTACGTGTGAAGATTCAAGAGTTGCAGTTGTTGAAGCCCACATCGATGCCAGCCATATTCCAGCGACAGAACAAAATTTGATAATTTTGTCGCATCTGCATGAGGTAAATGTTAATTTCTTAAACTCCTAATTACTTTGTCACATGAAATACAATGGTTGAACTAATGTTTAACTGATGGCTTTTAGGTTGAAAATGGCGTCGAAATTGTAAAGAAAATGCTGAAGAACAATGGATTCGTTCTCAACATCGAATATAATACAGAAAGTCAAGTGGCAGAAAGTGCATTGCTCACGGAGTTTCATCTCGTCTACAAAGTGCGGGACTCTCTTCAAACTATGTACTTATGGAAGAAGGCCGATTTCAAACCAAGTATGTCACTAATTTTATTATGTTGTATGCAGGTATTGGCAATTGTTACCCTGTGAAATAAATCACAGCAACCAATAATTTGCACTGGTTATTATTTCTCACTGCGCAGTCAAATACAGCTTCTGTATTACAAACTTTTTATGTAAAAGGTTCCTCATTTCACTCAGTGATATAATTCACTTTTCCAAATTAACAATGTTTTTCATTCAGTGACAAGTTTCGTTGTCGATGAAAATAAATAAATGGTTTATAACTAATTGGTTGATTTTCTGTATGAGGTGAGGGAATTCTTCTCAACATCACTGGTTTTGGCACTGATTGGGTTGAATCCCTAAAAGAGAAGATGGCTTCTCTTTCGACGTCTCCAAATGCAAGATTATGGATAGTGGCTGATGAGCCTAATGGAACACTTGGACTTGTGAATTGTTTAAAACAAGAAGATTTTGGTGATCAAATAAGGTAAACTGTTTCTATTAAGCAGTTTTTTATTAAAAATAAATACCTGTCAACAAAACTGATCGAAATGTCAGACTCTAACTATTTTGTCAAAAGCATTATTATTCTGTTTCAGCTAGAATCTTTTCATTGTGTTAATGAGCATATAAGTAATGTTGCATATGTTTACGCAATGACTGTTTGTAGGTGTATCTTCAATGCTGGAGCTACAAAATTACCAGGGATAGAATCTGAAGAAATCAAAGAATTGAAAAAGAAAGACCTTGCTATTAATGTCTATTGCAATGGTCAATGGGGAACATACCGCCACTTACCACTAGAAATCAATGGTACAAAATCACAAATTTTTGCTGAAACTTTAGATAAACAAAAGGCTTTGTTACATATGTTATATGTTGACGTTGCTTTCATATAGATACACATTTAGTGCGTAAAAGAAGATTTGGCTCTTGCTCTGTTTTTGCCTTCAGCTCTTTTCAGTGGTATTTCATATAGGAAGTTAGTGGTTCAGAGCTATAATATTATGTTGTAATTCACGTTTAATTTATCTTTCATTTAACTATAAATAAAGTGAGGGTATGAATCATATGATAAACTGTTGTAGACATGAATATGACTCAGTTTGCAAATGTTAACGTCAGTCCTACTGGTTCTGGCTTGTCTAATCTAAAGTGGATGGAGTCACCAATGAAGTATTTTAAGTCTACAGACGATTCTAAGTTGTGCTCAGTTTCATATGCAGCCCTAAATTTTAGAGATGTTATGCTGGCTACAGGGAAACTGGCACCAGAAGCTATCCCAGGTAATAATGATCAAACTATGGCAATATATACCATGATAAAAGAACGAGAGAAAGAAAAGCTAGAAAACTATTCTGAGTAATATGTTTTGTCACATTGAAGAATACTTCAATTATTCACACTAAGCTTTATGCTGACAGGATATGAGAAAATGAGGGATTGTCTTCTCGGCATGGAGTTTTCTGGTTACTGTGATGGTAGACGAGTAATGGGTTTGAGTGATGCTAGAGCTATGGCTACTGCAGTCAATGCTGATCCGCGCTTTCTGTGGGATATTCCACCACATTGGAGCATGAGTGAAGCAGCTACAGTGCCGGTGGTCTACTCTACAGCCTATTATGCACTGCTTGTCAGAGGCAGACTGCTACCCAATGAATCAGTTTTAATACATTCTGGGAGTGGAGGTGTGGGACAAGCAGCCATTAATATCGCTCTCAGCATGGGCTGTCAAGTGAGTGAAATGTGGTGACTAGATATGCTAACTCTGAGTCCTTTGTCAAGTCAATGCACAGACTTACTGCTCTTTGTATGCGAAAGTGTATTAAAGCACACTTAACACTGTCCTAGAAGAGCAAAACATTTGCTTCTATTTTATGTATTGTGATATTGTAGGTGTTTACAACAGTTGGTAATGAGCAGAAAAAGCAATTCCTACTGGACCAGTTTCCTGGGTTAAAGTCTGACCACATATTAAACTCAAGATCTGCAACTTTTGAGTTTGATGTACTCAGACTAACCAAAGGGCAAGGAGTAAATGTTGTTCTCAACTCATTGGCAGAAGAGAAACTGCAAGCTTCAGTTCGACTTCTTTCTAAACATGCACGGTTCTTAGAGATTGGAAAGTTTGATTTGGCCAACAACTCATCGCTAGGTAAATAATCTTCTACTACTATTTAAAAATTAATTCTCAACTTTATAAAGAGTTGTTCCTATTTATTTTCTCTTTCAACTTTTTAGGCATGGCAGTGTTTCTAAAAAATACCAGTTTTCATGGAATTTTATTGGATTCGCTGTTTGACAATGGTAACAAAGAATGGGAACAAGTCAGAGAATTGGTTACTAAAGGAATAGAATCTGGAGTTGTCAAACCACTAAGTTACACTAAGTTTGAAAAGAATGAAATAGAAAATGCATTCAGATTCATGGCCAGTGGAAAGCATATAGGAAAAGTGCTGCTTGAGGTAACTGGACCTGTTAACATGTCTCTTTTGTACCTTTTTTGCTAATAAACTATCACTAATTATCATATCATGTTACTTAACTGACTAGACATAACTTTGTATAATATATTTTCGGTACAATGTTGACTGACCAGCACTACTTAAATTGATGAATATATTCAATACTACAGGTGAATGACAGTACTAATGGTGAACTTCAACAAACAGATGCTGTCCCTCAATACCACTGCTCACCATACAAGTCATATCTGATCACTGGAGGTCTCGGAGGGTTTGGCTTAGAATTAGCTCAGTGGTTGGTTTCCAGGGGAGCAAAATATCTCATCCTTACATCGAGATCCGGTATAACTAATGGTTAGTACTGAGCACAAACTTGCATTAGTATGAACTCTGCAGTATCAATGTAAATGTAACCATATCGTATCAAGCAAACATACTTTCATGCAACTACAATCTACAGTGTTTGTTTGTAGGATATCAAGCTAAAGTTTTGGAGCAGCTGAGAAGAAATGGTGCAGAAGTTAAAGTATCTAAAAGAAATGCTGCTTGCTATGGTGAAGCTCAAAACCTGATAATGGAATGCATGTCTATGGCCCCATTAGGAGGTTTATTCAACTTAGCAATGGTACAGGAACAAAATAAACATTTCTATTCTAAAAGTCATCCTCATTTCTTGATAAGCAATAATCTAATTTATATAAGTTTATACCATCCTTTCAAAGGTATTTACCAATATCATTATAGACTTTCTTTACTTCATAGGTGCTTAAAGACGCTGTCATAGGAAATCAGACTGAAGTTTCTTTCAAAACTGTATTTGAGCCCAAAGTAACCGGCACCCTGAACCTGGACAGTCTAACAAGAGAACTCTGTTCTGAATCACTCGACAGCTTTGTCGTATTCTCCTCAATATCTGGTGGTAGAGGAAATGCTGGCCAATCAAACTATGGTTATGCAAACACTGCCATGGAAAGAATGTGTGAGAAAAGAGTTAAAGATGGTCTACCAGGTAATTTTCAAGATCGCCATTGGTTGGTTTCTCACTTTAGCTAAGCTATACTTTGCTTGTAATGCAAACATTTGTTTTGATTGGGTGCATAAATTTTGTTGAAACTCAGGTCTGGCTATCCAATGGGGTGCGATCGGCGATGTGGGTGTAGTAGTCACGAGCTTGGGTGGCAATGACACGGAAGTTGGTGGAACTCTCCCTCAAAGGCTAAAGAGCTGTCTTTCAGTTATGGAAACTATGCTATCTCAAACTTCCTCTCCAGTTCTTTCAAGCTATGTGGTGGCTGACAAAGTGTCTGCAACAAGCAGTGAAAGCAAACGAGATGTGGTGGAAGCTGTTTTCAAGATCCTTGGTAATTATCATACTAGCATGGTTATATGTATAAGTTACCAGAATTTTTGAAGTGCACAAGTATGTGTTCTCAGAAGTAGTAGTTGGTGGGTCTGGTAGTATGAAATAGGATGTTGAAATCATTCTCTGCTCTGTTTTTCAGGTGTGAAAGATGTTTCATCCATCAGTAATGACAGTAGCTTAGGTAGTCTTGGTCTGGACTCTCTGATGGCTGTAGAAGTAAAGCAGGTGCTGGAGAGAGAATTTGATTTAAACTTTACAATGAAAGAAATCAGAGCCTTGACTATAACCTCTTTGAGATCAGCAGCTGATGTTGAAGCAGTGACTAACAAGTTAGACTCCGTTAGCGTTTCTACTGAATCTGTTCCAGAAAGTTCTTCTGCTAAGGCATCTGACTCTGTCAATCTTGGTATGTCTTACATCTCCTGTAACCTCACACTTTTTATTAGGAAAATTTGAGGTCATAATATAATCGCCAATGTAAGAGAAAATAAGTTTTAAAGGCTGCCATTCAACTTTACATGTTACTGTTTTAGCTGATTCTAGGGCATCAAATATTATAAAATTTATTTTTCTGATCTACATAATTATGAACAGGGTAGAGATGAAGTGAGCAGCACATATTATGTTTACTCTAGAGTTAGCCTTTGTGCATTATGCAAACTTTTTATAACATGTAGATTCCGCTTTATTTTAGATAAAATTCAAAGTGATGAAAATATTCTCCCCTCAAGTTCTGTGGTTACTATGAAAACCAGTGAAGATAGTGATGTGAAAATATTCATGATTCACCCAATTGAAGGACATATCAACCAGTTAATGCAAGTGGCGTCGAATTTAAATGCAACAGTTTATGGTTTCCAATGTACTGCAGATGCACCTCTTCAAAGTATAGAAGAGTTGGCGTCCTCCTACATTAAGGTACAGAATTTATATAGCCTATAATGTTTCATAGCTATTAGCTTGTAGTCATGTTAACAGTTGGGTGTATAGGCTATGTAACATTAATGTGCTCTCTTTCAAAGAAAACATCTTAAATAGTGTAGTCTCAGTTTTTAGTGATCTACATACATATTATACTGTGACACTCTACTTGTTCTTACAAAAAAATTAGCTTTTTAACTAAAAGAAATCTTATGTTTTGGCATTTATAGCATAAATCTGTTAGTGAAACTATGTTTGCTTGAGGTTTTGATGCAGTGATATATTCACAACAACCAGTCTCTAACCATTGGGAAATATAAAAATTTCAATTTTTTTCAACTTTTCCTTTTATTTTTAATCAATGCTTTAAATTTTGCCCTGGTAAGCTCATAGCAATGTTTTATCAAATTTTATTTTTAGTTGATGAAAGGCCTGTCTAATGCTAATACGTACAACATCATTGGCTATTCATTTGGAGCAACCATCGCATTTGAAATGTGCCTGCAGCTGCAGAACCTGGGCGAGAAATATTCACTTGTATTGCTTGACGGATCTCATTCGTATGTGAAGATGTTTACTAGCATGTATTTAGATGAGCTGATCACCGTAGAAATGAAACAGACAGAAGCTCTTAGCTCCTTCTTGGAGAGATTGCTCTGCTTTGAAGACAATTGCCAGCAGGTAACTCTTTAGATTCAGTTTATTGATAACTATGCTGTGATTTTGTGCTCTCTTGCGGGGATATGATATGTGCGTGTGTGTAAATAGATACATGTAGGTGAGTGAATAGATAGGTAGATATACATGTAGACATGCACACATATATGATGCGCTTTATAGGGTTTGTGTCTTATTCCAACTTATAGACTCGTCAGATTCTGACAGAATGTAAAACATTAGAGGAAAAGCTCAAAGCCGTTAGTCAAATGGTAAATACAAGTAAAAGAGGCCAACAGTATGACAGACAAGATATTGAAAAAGCAGCTTTATCTTTCTACCAGAAGCTTGTAGCAGCTGACTCATACATTCCAGCTGGTAGACTGACATCACCACTTTTGCTAATAAAAGCTGAACAGTCAGCAACCAATGGGGATGATGATTATGGCCTTCATGAGGTTTGTGATCATCTCTCTGTGTCTTCGTCTGATGGAAACCACAAGCAGTTTATTATGGGTGACAATTCACACAAAGTGGCTGCTATGCTTATGCAATGGTATAACTAAATTGATCTGTGCTTAGTTTGCTTTTGAACAATTATATTTATTTCTCAGTCTTCTTTTATATTGAGGTTTTAGCAGGTCCTGACTTCATGTTTTATGTATTCTCCTTCCTGTTTTATGTTGTTACTGCCCTACTAAGACTCTATCCATAAATATACTTACTATTATATTTATTGTTGTGTTCAAAAAATAAAATAATATTTCCCAGCCTACTAGTATTTAGTAAATATAATCTATACCAGTGCATCCTCTGCATTAAATTAGTTTCTCTATCAGAGTTTCTAAATTGAATTTTTAGTTATAAATATTGTTATAATCTTTGCGATTATATTACTGTGGTGGGTTACATATGCCTTTAATTACTGCATCTTGGTAATTATGCTATCGAGAAGCTACGACACTTGATTTGCCGTGGGATTTAGAATCGTATATTTACACAATATAGAATATAAAAGAAAAGAGTTACATTTAGGTATCAAGGCACAGAATATGTGATAACGATATAGCCAGATAAAAGTGTGTCTCTCCATAGTTAGCCTAGAAGCTCTAATACTTGTGTTCCGACAGGTCGGGTCAGTGTTTGTCACGTGCCTTCTCGGCATTTGATTGGAGGCTCGTATATTGGCCACGTTGTCTCCGCATTATAAACGGGTTATAGAACAAACGCCATGACTACACTTCTATTAGCCATTACAATATGCTACTAGCTGTACACTTTATCACTTAAAAAAAGTATAACGCAGAGTTTGTATTGAGAGTGAGTAGTGAAGTTAACAGTTACAAAAAAGGCCTGTATTTTCAGTATCATTATTGGTACTAGCTTGTGTAACACAGTATAAATGATCAATTACCTATTGACAAGTTTATAATATAAAATGTCAGTTATATAATCAGTAAGTAACTCAAAATTCGATTTTTTTTATTTTTTTTAATGTTACAATTAATTGTACAGCTTCGCATTGCTGTAATCAGGTCATCGCACCCATTATTTTCTGCCAGTATAATATTTAATGATAGGCTGAATATTTTGGCAGACAAAGCATGCAAAGTTACTTTCAAAAGCAAAGTTTTTTTGGCATATAACACTAGTACAGTTGCTAGATTTTACTTTATTTAGCTATGTACTTGCAGCTGCAGGTATAGTTTAAAACTTGGCAACATATATTTCTCACTACACATTTATATGTAAGCAAAAGTTCAAAACAGGTATATAATAATATTAAACAATTTAGAAGTCGGTGCACAAAAGTAAAAATTTTTATATTCGTATACTATGAAATGTTGCAAGGAGAGAAAAATAATTATAAATACATTTCAAGGAATGATTCAAAGCAAAGCTCTCATCTACATAAAAAAATAAAACTTTAAATGTCTGCAGCTTCTGTTTTAGTATGCAGGTATTATTTATGTGGCAAACATGATGGTAACAATTACAGAGTAGAGACAATCTATATATTATAATAACAAAGCAAACCTATACATTCCTCATTTTTCTCACTTAGCCAGGTATAACCATTCATGCCTATATTATTATATGCCTATGATGAATATGTAATTAAACAACTTGGGAGACTCTAAAAAAATTATTCATCAAAAACCTATTGGTTAAAGACATTGCTAGCAATAAACAAAAACATTTAGAAAAAGGTGTTTAGTTCATCGCATAAAAATTAAAGTTAATAATAAAAATGATAACATTTTTATGTGTAATTATATTTGAAAATGTTCTCCGTTTTCAACCTGCTTAGCCAAATCTGAGTTTAATTTGACTAGAAGGAAATTATTTAGCAATGTTCGCAATCAGTGCATTTGAAGCATTGAGGTTAACTTCCGGTGAAGGACAAATTAATACTGTAAAGGTAGTCCAGGCAGAGTGCCAAAAGCACAGCTTTAACTCTTGTGTATTCAATACTAATTGTATTCTATGGTTTACCATTTTCTATTTCAACTGCATCTATAGAAGGAGTTGACATAGTGAGAGGCTAATGGCCCAAATGTGAGAGTTTTGTTAATATCCCAGCTTTCATTTGTGAACATCAATTGAAGTTAATAATGCTTGATCTTTCTCAACTTCATATTTAAAGAGGCTATGCTTTTTAAAATAATGGTTGGTTTGATGCATAAGTTAAGCATAACTTTGGTGTGCAAAGTGGTCAAAGCAACTATAGCTTAAAGATGTAACACGAATAATCACGTAGCATATTTGTATAGGGTTATACGCCTATTTTATGGCTGAAAGTTCAAACTTCCATGTTGCGTTTATTTTGAACTTAATTTATACTTTTGACACAGCAGTACAACTTATATCCGATCTTCATATTACTGTATCCCTGTGGGTGAATCAAAGGACAATCTGTCCTTATTCCCCGCTTGTTTTAATGCCTGTATATTATTTTATAGTGTAAGTATTGCACAGCAGTTTTTAATTTCTAATTCTCTATAATATTATCAAAGAAACTATTAACCTGCATAGTAACAGAGTGATGTGCACACAGTCATGTAAGCTAATAAGTCACTCCAAATTGTTTTGCAATATTATTATTCAACTTTCACTAATATAGATAAAGCTGCTTAAATAATTTTATGAACACAAAATTGATCGAGATGACTTCTTGGTGTTTGTGTTTCAAAAATTTAGATAATTCTTTACCAGTTATAACTGTTGACACAATTTTGTCTCTTCTTTGTAATCTATTCTTCTGTCCTCCATTTCTGTTTGCTTAATATCTAATAAAAATAATTTTTCATTTATTGCATTCTACTTTTATTTGTTTTACTTATTAAATAAAATAGTACACACTATTTACGTTTCCTGTGTCCTTATAGATATTAAACGGTTATACTCTTATAATATATATTTATGATAGATTATGAAACATTGTTTTACTGCATTAATATAAGTGTTATATTTATGAAGCTTATGAGGAACAATTATGATAATGAAAATCAACTAATTAGTGCAATGTAATAAATTCTACTACAAGTTTCTGCAGTGGGTTTTGTAAATTGTTCATTAAGTTTATCAGCACAAAGGGAATATAATATGTTGGTACAAAAATTGATCATACTTATGTAATGAAATAGATGCTGGTGAGCAGCATGGACCAGGGTTTGATTAGCTGTCTGTAACTTTGATGTGTTTCTCCTGATCTTAGCTCAAAGAGTGCAGAGTCAGAAACTGGCTTATGAGTTTGAGTATAGTTGATCTATGAGTAATGTTTTCTGGTGGCCCTAAAGATCAGATGTATTTTTTCTAGAAAATACATGCACTGCTGTGAATCTGTTGCTTTGATGCTTGGATGAATGTCAAAATCATTAGCATATCAATGTGTTAGAAAGAAATGTATTGTGGTTTAAAATGTAAATTATAAAATGAATGGTAAAATTGAAACCGGTACAAATGGTACGGTAAAAATGGTACGGTAAAAATGGTACGGATAAAAATGACACAAGTAATAATTGCACAGGTAATAATGGTACAAATGGCAAAGTAGGTAAAAATGGCACATTTTCAATATTAAGGGTTGAGAGTTTGGATTTGGGGATATAGGTTTGGGGATGGTGGCTTGGGTTTTGAATGCTGAGTTTGAGTTTGGGGTTTGGGAAAATTTAACATCAGTGTGCCATTTTTACCTGCTTTTCCAATTGTGCCATTATTACCTGTGCCATTTTTACCTAAGATTGAATTATAAGGTATGGGTTGCATTTCCTACACTTGATTCTTCAGGCCGGTTAAAGAGAGAAATTCAATAGCTCACAACATAATACAATAATATATTCTTACAAGATATCTAATAATACTGATATCACTCCATGTTACACTGAGTCAATGTGTCATGAAGTTATGATAAACCAATACCTAGAAACTGCTCATAATACTTTTTCAAACAACTAGACTCTATAGCTTGTGGAAAAAAAAGATTTTTCAACCTCCATCTCTTTTAGTTAAGAGACGACTTAAGCTTCTACACGTTATAATACTGACACTAACTGGCAGATAAAAATATTTTCCAGCATTCACTATATATCTTCATGAGAAGCCTCTAGCAGAATTTTTAGCTGAGGGTCCATTTTGTTAGTCTGATATCTAAAGAAGTAAGCAAAACAGGTTAAAACAATGTATAATATATACAAATACCATTATATAACATGAAAATGACGAAAAAAACTCCTACCATATTTTTTGTCATTGTAAGTTTATCACAAGTAATTCATGATTAATCTATATTTCAGAAAAAAATACCATAAGATGAAGTGAGACATTAAAAGAAAGGAGAAACTATAGAAGTCTCTTAGATACCCTCAGTTTTATCTATTATGACAAAACTGGAATTATAATTGCTGAGTTCGTTTCATCGTAATTTATTAGCTGAGATTATGTTACTTGAACCTACCACCATATCTACTGCAATATTGACATGCGTAAATCTACAAAAAAATACTTATATATAAGTTTAGGAAGGTGATAACTTCAACACACTTATACTAATAGTCTATACGAGGCTTCACTGTGCCTCTATTCTGTATTTATATGAGACACATAGGATCAGGCTGTTTGCTGGGTCTACATTATTATATTTACAAAGTCTTCATCTTTTTGGCAGACTGCTGTAAAACACGTATGTTAAGCTTTTGCTTCTATAACTTTTATATGTTATTCGGAAAAAATAGTTGCTACAAATTTATATGTATTTCAATTTATAACTATATAAGATATATGTTGACTATCTCAAACAAACTTAAAAGAACTAGTTTTAGATGTAGAATTAAGCTTTTGCTGTGGCAGGGACGAGGCTAAAACAAAAGCTATTGACACCTCTAAGACTATAAAATATTTTATTTTCTTTCAATATGTTTATAATATCAATGAATGAAAGGGTTTTTACCTAATTTCGTACTTCTTTTTATGTAATTGTAATATAACCAGCTCCCAAAGCACACTCTTTTAATATACTATGTGCCTGTGTTTTACTTGGCTAATTTCTTTATTGAATAGCACCTGATGAGTACTATTAGGCACCCGGACATATATCTTTTGACATATGCTGCTGTTTAAAATTATTTGATTGGTTATCGAAGTTTAAAATGACACACCAACCACTTTCTAGTGATAACTTTGATATAAAACCTTTATCAACACCATTTTTATCCAGCCTTCCTACTAACCTTTCTATAGGCAAAACAAATATATTGCACCAACTGTTGTAGAGAAGAAGATGCTTTCAGGTGTTGATGGTATTATACCCCAGCAAATGGAAGATAACAATGCTGCTGAGTTACATCCAGTTGATGGTGAAGATGAAAGACCAGCTGCTGTTAGTGTAGATGCTTCAACAGGTCTTATACAGACGGCTCAATGGCGAAGGTAACTTACAATAAATGTTATATTGAGAAATACAAGATCATAGGGCAGTTCCCTTCATGTAATAATATTATTTCTATCAAAATTTTAGAGAGTTTAAAGGAGATGTGGTCATCTCAGGAATGTCATGCAGACTACCAGAATCTGATAGTGTAGATGAATTCCGTGATCATTTGATGAACAATGATGATATGGTAACTGATGATGGCAGAAGGTGGACTCCTGGTAATACCAACATTATTCTTAAACTTTTTATAACATTCCTTGTGCTGATGTAGACCTGAACCTATATATACATGAGTAACGATTTCTTACTTAGTATTATAATTAGGATGGTCTCTGCTTCTTTTAATGGTGTTACTTGAAAATTAGTATTATAGTTTTTGTCAAAGGCACATGCTACATCATATGCTTTTAGTTTATCAGTTTTATAGAAATTTTTAAAAGTCATTAATAGAAGACGCTGTGTAAAACAGCTTTTGCAAAAATTAAGCTAAACAGTCTAACAGCTTAAACTTAGACATCTTACATTGGCTTGTCTGTTTTTAGTGATATTCACATAGCAATTTCTTGGAAAGGCTTTTGTGATTTTTATCTTTTTCATATTAAAATTCTTAATTGTATAAGAAACACACATAGCATGCCATTAATTTATTAGACATTTACAAATCCACAACCAATGTAAGCCATGCCTACTTGTATTACCAAGCACTTTGTAGGCGTCCATGGGCTTCCTACCAGGTCTGGCAAACTTAAAGACTTGAGTAAATTTGATGCAACATATTTTGGTGTTCATGAAAAGCAGGCTAACAGAATGGATCCTCAGCTAAGAATGCTGTTAGAGGTTTCCCATGAAGCTATAGTGGATGCAGGTAAAATAGTATCTGTCTGCTAGTATTAGTATTAAAACCTGTAGAAGCTGAAATGCTCTTGTGGTGTGAGAAAATATAAGTTAAAACTTTTTTTCCACAAGCTATAGAGTCTAGTTGTTTGAAAAGGTATAATGAGCAGTTTCTAGGTATTGGTTTAGCATCACTCCATGACACATTGACTCAGTGTAGCATGGAGTAATATCAGTATTATTAAATATCTCGTAAGAATATATTTCATTGTTATTTAAGCTAGTAATTTTGTCTCTTGCTAGTCATAAAAACCATATTATATATTTGCATCAGATAATATTAATTATTTTGAAGACGTGTACCTGCAGGTGTAAACCCAGAATCATTAAGAGGAAGTAATACTGGGGTATTTGTGGGTTTAATGTCTGGAGAGGCTGCTGATAGCTGGACTGCTCACCCTTCTACAACTTGTGGTTTTTCTTTGATTGGATGCGAGAGGGGAATGGTTGCAAATCAGTTGTCTTATTTTTTTGACTTGAAAGGTAATTTAACAAAGGAAAAGCTTTCAATATTGTCTAAATTCTACATACATACAAATAAAGAAATATATTTTATAAGTTTAGGCGCAAAACTTGCAACATAATTGTGCCAATTGGTTTATTTTTAGGACCCAGTTTTGTTATGGATGCAGCTTGCTCTTCCAGTTTACTGGCCATGGATCAAGCTCTACTGGCAATTCGCACGGGGCAGTGTGACGCAGCCCTCGTATCAGGGTGTAATCTTTGCATAAAACCAGCCACTTCTATACAGTATAATAAACTCCACATGCTGTCGCCTGAAGGAGCTTGCAAGTCATTTGATGAATCAGGTAATACAAATAAATGAAACATGACTGAACATTCTATGATATTAAAAAAGACACATATTTTTGATGTCATAACTAATTTATGTTACTTACTATTTTAATAAACACTGCTATGACCTGGTTTAGGCAATGGCTATGCAAGAAGTGAAGGAATTGTGGCTGTTTTTCTACAAAAACACAAAGAGTCTAAGAGAGTGTATGCACAGCTTATACACTCTAAAAACAATTCAGATGGAGCAAAGGAAGACAATAAAAGTAAGTGTATCACTGACTTGTTAACTTACCAGTATTGGCGTGGCTAATTGGTCTACTTATAGTTGTCCAATGCGAGACTATGTTGCATTATAATAATTATTTTTGCTTTCGGAGGAAAGTCTTATCTAGCATACTAAAAATATTTTAATTTTGACTGTTAATAACAATGCATTAATTGCAGAGTATATTAAGATTGTTTAAGCCACATAGATTTAGGCAGGATAAGTATTTGTGGACATAATTATGATGCACAACTGATAACGCAATACCTACAAGTGAATGGGTTTCTTACTTTATGTAGATATTGTTTGTTAACACTTTTCATGGGCCATAAAATGTTCTTAGTAGATTTACTAAGAATTTTAGTTATTTAAAATGATTTTTGTGTTCCAGGTATTTTATTCCCATCTGGACAAACTCAGAAAACCCTAATGACACAGACCTATGCGGAGTGTGGTGTACACCCCAGTAATATAGTTTATGTAGAAGCTCATGGAACTGGTACTAAAGCTGGTGATCCGGAGGAAGTGAACTCTATTGCTGATCTCTTCTGCAAGGGAAGACAATCTCCACTATTGATTGGGTCTACAAAGTCCAATATGGGTCACCCAGAAGCAGTTTCAGGTAAATTCCTATAAGCAAGCTTTTGGTCAATATTTTGGTTTGCGAGATATACTAATGCTTTTGCTAAAGCTATGCAAGCTTTTAAGGAATCTTAAAATGGGCTACGCAAAATTTTACTGTTAAACTCAGTTGTATTGTAGATGGCCTGCTAATAGCATGAAAAGTGTAAAATATTTTTTTCATAATATTTAGGACTAGCAGCTTTAGTGAAAGTGTTAATTGCAAGTGAAGAGAAAGTGCTACCATCAAATCTTCATTATAAGACTCCCAACCCTAACATACCAGCCCTTCAAGATGGTCGCCTCAAAGTTGTGTCTAAGAACACACCATGGAGTGGAGGTCTTGTGGCTCTAAACTCTTTTGGGTTTGGAGGCACAAATGTTCACTCTGTGATTAATACTAGTGCTACAAGACAACAGGTATAGCAAAGGTTGCTTTTTTAGTAAATCAACTTGCCTAATTGTCTTAGCAGTTTCAAGTTAGATCCTAATTACTTTGAGTAATGATGGCATTTACTTTTTAGTTCCGAAGATCTTAATATTATTATATTATGATATTTTGTTTCAAGTAAAATCATAAAAAAAGTTATCTGAGCTAAAAGAAACAATACATCAAGTATTTGTTTTCAGAAAAAAAGCAGTCATCAGGTTAGACTGGTAACATACTGTGGTAGAACTGAAGAAACTTTAAAGACCATGCTTGAGGAAGTTACTTTGAAACATGCTGACAAGATTGATCTCCATAGCCTACTCAGCAGATCTTCTACTCAAAATTACTTGGGACACCCATACCGTGGATATGCTATTACCAACTTGCCTGATGACTCACAAGTGTTGGATGTTCAGGTATAAACTACTCTATTCTCACTGCATATAATCCATGTATAGGGGTAACGGAGGGGGCACAATGGGCCGAATTTTGAATATTTTGCTCTCATTCGTCTGTTTTTCAAGTTACTAGTTCAATAATCTCTAGTCTAAATGCTACACCAGTTTTCTAATATAGGTATCAGGTTGTTGTTTTTATCTCTTTCACAGCCTTCAGAATAACAAAATTTTCATGACAAAAAACTGGCCAGTTGTGCTTGGTACCAGGGTACAATGGGCCACTGGGTGGGACACAACAAATATTTTGAAACTTTGCTGATTTGGGTACATCTGATCTTTATTTATTTAATATACACAAGTAAATAAAAATACTCTCTCAGATCTACAGAAAAAACCATGTTTTAGCTGTACAGTTTGTACCACCACAGATAGCAGGGGGAGGCAAAATCAAACGCACATCACTCATTTCTACGGTGCCACTATCGTTACTGTTTAGAACTAAACATGTTTTTTTCTATTTCCACTTCACATGAACTTTATTCAAAAAAAATCTTTAGTAACACGCTACAAAATTTCGGGTGGACTTTTTTTATGAACTGCAGCTAAAGTGGCTGAAGTTTGTGGCTGGAGTGCGGAAGGGGTGGGGGGGGAGCAAATGAGCAAATCACAATTTATTTTAGTCAAATACATGTATACTCTCTCAATGATATAATATATAATGAATATCATGACTATTCATTAGTAGCAACAGCAGAGTGTTTTGTATGATGTATAAAACGGCAAAGCTATAACCTCACCAGATATATATGAAGGCAGCTTAACCTTGTAGTTTGCTACTCTCATCATCATGTCTTTGATATTTTACAAAAAGGTCAGAAATGGCTATACCTCCAGATTTTATTAACATTTCAACGAGCTTTTTGCGCAAACAAACTAATAACAGTGATTAGGGTGCAATGGTCAGTTGGTCCATTGTGTCCCGTGTGGCAAAGTTGAGAACAAATGTAACTCAAGGAAAATTTATTTTAGAGTTTGCTATTATACCAGTTAAGCAAGGTAGAGAGAAGCAATGAAAACGATATCAGTAAAACTAAGCTTGTTATTTTTGAGTGTAAAAAGTTATAAAGCTTTAATGAAATCTTATAAAATTTACAAATGTAGGTAAAACAGTTTTTGACTCGCCTCTTCAACATGTATGCTCCACAAGTATTGAAACTACAATGGCTGAATAATTATGTCAATACCTTTTTATCAAAAAGAAATCACAATTATAAGTCAATAAGTTCTCTCACAATTTGAATGGCTTTTTGTACCCCTATGACCGTTGTGCCCCCCCCCCCCCCCCTGTTACCCCTATAGTTTCCTTGCAATAATATGGTTATAACATATTATAGTAAGGGTTAAAATAAGCACTATTCAAATGTTTTGTAGAAATGCACAAGTAATGGGAGAAAGTTATGGTATGTGTTCACTGGGATGGGATGTCAGTGGGTTGGCATGGCCAGAGAATTGATGACCATTGATGTCTTCTCCAACTCTATTACCAGAAGCAATACATATCTATCAGAGTTTAATGTTGATCTAGTCATGATACTGATGAGTGAAGATGCAACTTGTATGCAAAACTCTATAAACACTTTTGCATCTATTGCTGCAATTCAGGTTAGTTTTCCTAGTAGCATTGTTGTATTTATGGGAGGTAGCAAAAGTAGTCAAAGTGGTGCACTACTGCTTTCTATAAAACCAATCTTTGTGAGATTGTTTTGTATACTCAATTGCAGTATGTTAAAGTAACATGAGGCAATGTGTGTACAGTTTTTGTTTGTGCCCTGTGCACCATTACATATTGAAAATAAACAAAGCAAATAAATGATCATCTAAAGCTAAAAAACGCAATATTTGTGTACTTTTTTATAAACATTTCCACTGGGCTCATTTGCATCATCTAAAGCTAAAAGCCGCAAAATTTTTGTACATTTCTATTAAAAATTTTAGTGGGCTCATTTGCACTTATTAGTTTACCACAAAAAGCTGTTTTTCAGTTACACCACAAAATGTATAACTGACAAGTTTAGTTTTAAAGTCAACCATTTTTCTGTTATTTTGTTTATTCTTTGCCGACCCACTATTTAAGCTTTAATTTTGTGGATAGGGAAAACCTTAGCTTTTTAAAACAAATATATTTATAGTTTTTAAAAAAAATCGTTGATCTTGACATATGTAGATAGCGTTAGTGGATGTCCTCTCAGCTATGGGCCTTACACCAGATGGTATGTTAGGACATTCAGCAGGGGAAATAGCCTGTGGCTATGCTGATGGCTCACTCACTGCTAAGGAAACTATACTAACAGCCTATTGGAGAGGGAGATACATTACAGAAGCAAAATTGGAGCCTGGGGCTATGGCAGCAGTTGGTAAGTGTTAGTGAGACAAATTGAGTAAATTTGTAGACTCAAGTATTATTTTGCAAGTATTTCATAAAACTTATTGCTTTCTATCAGTTACAGTATATGGTGACATCATTTTTTACATTGGTGTGAAAACATTGAAGATTTTAATCCTTTTGATAATTTTTGGTTCATCCTTTCATCCACAAAATGTACTTCCTAATACTTGAACTGCAGCTTCTTAGCAAAAAAACCTTCAAAATTGCACCAATTTTAACAACCCAGACACTAAAGTAACTTTATATTGAAAATTTGCCAAAGTTTTTATAGTTATAAAACTCATATATTTGTATTTCTCATGAGAGCTTGAGTGATTCTAAAGTAATGATTAGGAAATCTGCTAAATAATTATTCACAGCAACAGTTTGAGATGCGAGTAACTGAAATTACTAAAACCCTTAATGAAAATCTCTTTTTTCAAAAATTAGTCCTGTAAACTTTTAATGTTGTGACCTAAAACTAATACTACGTGAGTGATTATAGAAAAAAGTGCATCTGCTTTTGTAATGTAACCTATTTAATTTTAATGTATATCACTAATATACCAAGTTTTGCCAAAAGACATAATTCTTCAATGATTAAAATTTAAATACTCTGTAGCAAAGCTAATGTTTCATTTTAATGCAAAGATGATCGATAACTACGGAATCAAAATAACTATCAGAAATTTGTTAATTTTTATTTTAGGCTTGTCGTGGCAGGAGGCAAAAGAAAGATGTCCATCAGGAGTTGTCCCTGCTTGTCATAATGCAGAAGACACAGTGACCATATCAGGACCTGCTGAAGCTGTGCGAAACTTTGTTGCTCAGCTAAAAGAAGAAGGATATTTTGCTAAAGAAGTAGCAAGCAATGGTGTGGCTTTTCATTCTCCATACATGTCAGCTATTGCACCAAAGCTTCAAGAATGTCTTTCAAAGGTACAAGATGTTCAAAAAATTTCACATTCATATTCCTGACTGATTGGTACATATATACTTGTTTTTTACTAGATATATACATTTCATGCTTCCAGGTGATTACCCCCAAAAAAAGATCCTCAAAGTGGATAAGCACATCAATACCCCAAGAACTTTGGGGTTCTGATCTACACAACTCGTCTTCTGCAAGCTATCATGTCAATAATCTGGTCAGCCCGGTTTTGTTCCAGGTAATTTTGGCGTTTATACTTTAGTAAAGTAAACTTGTTACACAGGCTGTAAGAGCAACCTATGTATAAAAAATATAATATTTTGTTAATAAAATGTTCTCATATTATGTGTATATGCAGGAGGCCCTGAATTTTATTCCAGAAGACGCAGTCACCATTGAGATAGCGCCACATGGTCTTCTTCAATCTATACTCAGGCGTTCTCTGAGTACAGGTTGCATTAACATTAGTTTACAGAAGAGAGGTCATGAGAACAATCTTCTTATGTTCTATGAGGGTATTGGGAAGTATGTATCTAACATACATACACTTTGGTTACTATCCTGTGTAAAAATTATCTACAATTTTTATTTACAATCATGAACTCTGATGTCAGTTGAGCGAATATTATAAATTTTAGACTATACCAAGCTGGTTTCAACCCGGATGTCACACGACTGCATGGTGATGTAGTGTTTCCAGTTCCTAGTGGCACACCTTCTATATCGTCTCTTATCCGTTGGGATCATTCTGCCACATATGATGTTCCCACGGAGTCTGATTTTGACTTGCAAGCTGGAAACAGCGGTGGAGCATCTTACGATATTTCTTTAGCTGAGAATAGTGAAAATGAGCAGCAGTTTCTCATTGGACACCAAATTGATGGTCGAATTCTGTACCCTGCAACAGGTTAGTTACTTTGAATCATATATAAATCTGCAATGGCGTTTTGTTAAGTAGTCTTGCTACTTCACAGACCAGTTTATATTTTTTCTGATGTCAGGGTACCTGGTTTTGGCTTGGAAAACATTGGCTCAAATGTTGGGTAGAGAACTGAATAATTTACCAGTAATCTTTGAAGATGTGAGCATTCATGAAGCTACTATTCTACACCAAGAAGGTTTGTTTTTAAGCATTAATTCCCAGTCTATTTAAATAGTCATTAGTTTATTTTGATGATTTGTTACTGGATGTTAATATTGTCCTCCTTGTTTCAGACACCGTCACAATCTTTGTAAGCTTGCTACCAAATACTGGCAAGTTTGAGATTATAGAAGATGGAAAAGTCAAGGCTTCTGGTAAAATTTCAACTGCAGAAGAAGCAGATGTCCTTTTAAACTGTCCTCACTATTTTGGGGATGAGCAAACAGATTTAATAGAGATGGCTTCAAACGATGTCTACAAAGACTTAAGACTAAGAGGCTACGAATACAGCGGACAATTCCAGGGGATATTGAAAGCAACATCTAAAGGTATTCACTATTTCTGCTTTGTCTTTTATGAGCAAGTATTAAAACAAAATCTGCAAATGGCTCTTAATTATTTTCTAGGTGAGCAAGGACTGTTGAAATGGGAGAACAACTGGATATCATTGTTAGACACAATGCTTCAAATTACCATCCTTGGATGTGATGATGGATCGCTGCAACTTCCAACAAGACTTGCAAATATTAGAATCAATCCCCAAAAACTTGTTTCAAGCGCCATAAAATATAATGACAATACATGCGGTAAGAATAAACTTTGTTTTTTAATTCCTGATGTCGATTTACTATGAATATATATATATTTCAAATCAAGTTGCTTCTAGTGTCCGCCAACCCAATTACTGGAAATTTCTCTATTAACTTTGAGTTTATATGCTAAAGTCGTTTATCAATAGTAACAATATGATTGGTGTGATAATGTTTGGCAAGGAATGACCTAAACCTTATAAAAATTATACCATTAATCAGATTTTCTTTTAGCTTTTAATGTTTCAATGGTAGCTTTCAAGGACCACCAAGTTAAATCTAATTTAACTGGTTTTGAGTATTTTTTTTACTTAAGTATTGCTGACTGAGCCATGACATAGCTTGATTTAGCATTGCTTTAGCTATGAATATTTTGCTAGTGCTTTTTGTTTAGCTAGCAGCACCACATAATATATTATGTGAGTGTATTCTAAGATAGTTTTTTTGTTTGTAGTTAAAATTACATCAGATAGTGACCTTCATTTGATTCAAACTCCTGGAGTCCAAATATTTGGTCTGGAAACAACAGCAGCACCAAGACGCAAAGACCTAAAGTCACCAATCTTGGAAACATACGAATTTGTAGCAAATGATAGAGTTGTTGCTGTAAAACCAAACCTTCAAGATTACATAGACTGTTGTTCATTTGCTGCTTACTCATCTCTCAAGTGTATCAATGGGAATACTACAGCTCTCCGTATTCCAAATTCTTTCATCACTCAGCTCTCGCAAATGTACAAAAGTAATCACGATGTGAATGATATGCTCGACATTTTTCCCGCAAATAAAAAACATGCTTTACTTACATATCTCAAAGTTCTTAGCGTACAGGTTAATGTTCTTGAAAGCAGTATTGATATGAAAGAAGATGTTCTGCTAACATCAATATTAGATGCTAAAGCTCTAAAACCTGCCTTAGATCTTGTCTTTGAGAACATAACTTCTCATAAGCTCAAGATTACGGAGTTGGGCTGTAAGAATAGCAAACCTTGTTATGACAGGGTGCTGGATGTGTTTGATAATACGCCTCTTGTTAAGGTTGACTACACACTGTGGACACATTCTAGCAGCACTACGTGTGAAGATTCAAGAGTTGCAGTTGTTGAACCCGACATCGATGCCAGCCATATTCCAGCGACAGAACAAAATTTGATAATTTTGTCACATCTGCATGAGGTAAATGATAATTTCTCAAACTCCTAATTACTTTGTCACATGAAATACAATGGTTGAACTAATGTTTAACTGATGGCTTTTAGATTGAAAATGGCGTCGAAATTGTAAAGAAAATGCTGAAGAACAATGGATTTGTTCTCAACATCGAATATAATACAGAAAGTCAAGTGGCAGAAAGTGCATTGCTCACGGAGTTTCATCTCGTCTACAAAGTGCGGGACTCTCTTCAAACTATGTACTTATGGAAGAAGGCTGATTTCAAACCAAGTATGTCACTAATTTTATTATGTTGTATGCAGGTGTTGGCAATTGTTACCCTGTGATATATAAATCACAGCAATCAATAATTTGCACTGATTATTATTTCTCACTGCGCAGTCAAATACAGCTTCTGTATTACAAATTTTTTATGTAAAAGGTTCCTCATTTCACTCAGTGATATAATTTGCTTCTCCAAATTAACAATGTTTTTCATGCAGTGACAAGTTTCGTTGTCGATGGAAATAACAAATGGTTTATAACTAATTAGTTGATTTCCTGTATAAGGTGAGGAAATTCTTCTGAACATCACTGGTTTTGGCACTGAATGGGTTGAATCCCTAAAAGAGAAGATGGCTTCTCTTTCGACATCTCCAAATGCAAGATTATGGATAGTGGCTGATGAGCCTAATGGAACACTTGGACTTGTGAATTGTTTAAAACAAGAAGATTTTGGTGATCAAATAAGGTGAGCTGTTTGTATTAAGCAGTTTTTTATTAGAAACAAATACCTGTAAACAAAACTGATCGAAATGTCAGACTCTAACTATTTTGTCAAAAGCATTATTATTCTGTTTCAGCTAGAATCCTTTCATTGTATTAATGAGCATATAAGCAATGTTGCATATGTTTACAAAATGACTGTCTGTAGGTGTATCTTCAATGCTGGAGCTACTAAATTACCAGAGATGGAATCTGAAGAGATCAATGAATTGAAAAAGAAAGACCTTGCTATTAATGTCTATTGCAATGGTCAATGGGGAACATACCGCCACTTACCACTAGAAATCAATGGTACAAAATTGCATTCTTTTGCTGAAACTTTATATAAATAAAAGGCTTTGTTATATAATATGTTATATGTTGACATTGCTTTCATATAGATACACATTTAGTGCGTAAAAGAAGGTTTGGCTCTTGCTCTGTTTTTGCCTTCAGCTCTTTTCAGTGGTATTTCATATAGGAAGTTAGTGGTTCAGAGCTATAATATTATGTTGTAATTCACGTTTAATTTATCTTTCATTTAAATAAACAAAGTGAGATAAACTGATAAACTGTTGTAGACATGAATATGACTCAGTTTGCAAATGTTAACGTCAGTCCTACTGGTTCTGGCTTGTCTAATCTAAAGTGGATGGAGTCACCAATGAAGTATTTTAAGTCTACAGACGATTCTAAGTTGTGCTCAGTTTCATATGCAGCCCTGAATTTTAGAGATGTTATGCTGGCTACAGGGAAACTGGCACCAGAAGCTATTCCAGGTAATAATGATCAAACTATGGCAATATATACCATGATAAAAGAACGAAAGAAAGAAAAGCTAGAAAACCATTCTGAGTAATATGTTTTGTCACGTTGAAGAATACTTCAATTATTCACACTAAGCTTTATGCTGACAGGATATGAGAAAATGAGGGATTGTCTTCTCGGCATGGAGTTTTCTGGTTACTGTGATGGTAGACGAATAATGGGTTTGAGTAATGCTAGAGCTATGGCTACTGCAGTCAATGCTGATCCGCGCTTTCTGTGGGATATTCCACCACAGTGGAGCATGAGTGAAGCAGCTACAGTGCCGGTGGTCTACTCTACAGCCTATTATGCACTGCTTGTCAGAGGCAGACTGCTACCCAATGAATCAGTTTTAATACATTCTGGGAGTGGAGGTGTGGGACAAGCAGCCATTAATATTGCTCTCAGCATGGGCTGTCAAGTGAGTGACATGTGGTGACTCGATATGCAAACTCTGAGTCCTTTGTCAAGTCAATACACAGACTTACTGCTCTTTGTATACAAAAGTGTATTAAAGCACACTTAACACTGTCCTAGAAGAGCAAAACATTTGCTTCTATTCTATGTATTGTGATATTGTAGGTGTTTACAACAGTTGGTAATGAGCAGAAAAAGCAATTCCTGTTAGACCAGTTTCCTGGGTTAACGTCTGACCACATATTAAACTCAAGATCTGCAACTTTTGAGTTTGATGTACTCAGACTAACCAAAGGGCAAGGAGTAAATGTTGTTCTCAACTCATTGGCAGAAGAGAAACTGCAAGCTTCAGTTCGACTTCTTTCTAAACATGCAAGGTTCTTAGAGATTGGAAAGTTTGATTTGGCCAACAACTCATCGCTCGGTAAATAATCTTCTACTACTATTTAAAAATTAATTCTCAACCTTATAAAGAGTTGTTCCTATTTATTTTCTCTTTCAACTTTTTAGGCATGGCAGTGTTTCTAAAAAATACCAGTTTCCATGGAATTTTATTGGATTCGCTGTTTGACAATGGTAACAAAGAATGGGAACAAGTCAGAGAATTGGTTACTGAAGGAATAGAATCTGGAGTTGTCAGACCACTAAGTTACACTAAGTTTAAAAAGAATGAAATAGAAAATGCATTCAGATTCATGGCCAGTGGAAAGCATATAGGAAAAGTACTACTTGAGGTAACTGGACTTGTTAGCATGTATCTTAGGCATATTTTGTTTCTAATAAGCAATGAAATTACTATTTTCTGCAAATAACTTCACCAGGCATAACTTTCCCATTCATAATATTTCTGGTGCGGTGTTGACTGACCGGCATCACATAAATTAATGAATATATTCAACACTACAGGTAAATGACAGTACTAATGGTGAACTACAGCAAACAGATGCTGTCCCTCAATACCACTGCTCACCATACAAGTCATATCTGATCACTGGAGGTCTCGGAGGGTTTGGCTTAGAATTAGCTCAGTGGTTGGTTTCCAGGGGAGCAAAATATCTCATCCTTACATTGAGATCCGGTATAACTAATGGTTAGTACTGAGCACAAACTTGCAGTGCAAATGCATTAGTATAAACTTTGCAGTATCAATGCAAATCTAACAATATTGTATCAAGCAAGCATACTTTCATGCAACTACACTCTACAGTGTTTGTTTGTAGGATATCAAGCTAAAGTTGTGGAGCAGCTGAGAAGAAATGGTGCCGAAGTTAAAATATCCAAAAGAAATGCTGCTTGTTATGGTGAAGCTCAGAATCTGATAATGGAATGCATGTCAATGGCTCCATTAGGGGGTTTATTCAACTTAGCAATGGTACAGGAACAAAATAAACATTTCTATCCTAAAAGTCATCTTCGTTTCTTGATAAGCAATACTCTAATTTATATAAGTGTATACCATCCTTTCAAAGGTATTTACAAATATCATCATAGACCTTTTTTACTTCATAGGTGCTTAAAGACGCTGTCATAGGAAATCAGACTGAAGTTTCTTTCAAAACTGTATTTGAGCCCAAAGTAGCCGGCACCCTGAACCTGGACAGTCTAACAAGAGAACTCTGTTCTGAATCACTCGACAGCTTTGTCGTGTTCTCCTCAATATCTGGTGGTAGAGGAAATGCTGGTCAATCAAACTATGGTTATGCAAACACTGCCATGGAAAGAATGTGTGAGAAAAGAGTTAAAGATGGCTTACCAGGTAATTTTTATGATAGCCACAGTTAGTTTTTTACTATAATATAGCTATAATTGGTTTTACCAGTGCTCAAAACTTTTATTTTGATTAATTTGAGGCTAAACTTTGTTGAAACTCAGGTCTGGCTATCCAATGGGGTGCGATCGGCGATGTGGGTGTAGTAGTCACGAGTTTGGGTGGCAATGACACTGAAGTTGGTGGAACTCTCCCTCAAAGGCTAAAAAGCTGTCTTTCAGTTATGGAAACTATGCTATCTCAAACTTCCTCTCCAGTTCTTTCAAGTTATGTGGTGGCTGACAAAGTGTCTGCAACAGGCAGTGAAAATAAACGAGATGTGGTGGAAGCTGTTTTTAAGATTTTTGGTAATTATCATACCAGAATGCCTATATATACTGTATAATTATATGTGTGTGCATTGTGCGTGTGTGTTCTCAGACATAGCTAGTTGGTCAGCTCAATACTATAAGATCAGATGTTAAAACTTATCTTTGGTCTGTTTTTTCAGGTGTGAAAGATGTTTCATCCATCAGTAATGACAGTAGCTTAGGTAGTCTTGGTTTGGATTCTCTGATGGCTGTAGAAGTAAAGCAGGTGCTGGAGAGAGAATTTGATTTAAACTTCACAATGAAAGAAATCAGAGCCTTGACCATAACTTCTTTGAGCTCAGCAGTTAATGTTGAAGCAGTGACTAACAAGTTTGACTCCGTTAGCCTTTCCACTGAATTTCTTCCAGAAAGTTCTTCTGGCAAGACTTCTGACTCTGTCAATCTTGGTATGTTTTGCATCTCCTCTAACTTCACACTTTTATGAGAAATTTCAAAAGTCGTGGTGTTGTGCAAACATTGTGTTTTGTATAGGCCTACTATAAAACTATAATTTACAGTGTACTATAATAAAACTGTTGAAAGCTGTCATTGAATTTGACATGATAAATGCTGTTTGAGCTAATTTTCTGGTCTCAAATACTAAAAAGCTCAGTTTTCTAATAATCTACATAATATTCCTATGCTGAAATATAATACAATATACTCCATTTCCCGTTGTACACTACAAGGAACGCTCAATGTTAGCTTTATCATGTTGACTCTCATATTTTATGAACATGTAATGGAGATGAAGTGAGCAGCATACATTATACTGAATCTAGAGCAAACCTTTGTACATTATGCATACTTATTGTAGAATATAGCCTTTTTTGCCGTTTCAATTTATAGACTCGTCAAGTTCTAACAGAATGTAAGACATTGGATGAAAAGCTCAAAGCCGTTAGTCAAATGTTACACGCAATAAAAGAGGCCAAAAGTATGACAGACAAGATATTGAAAAAGCAGCGTTATCTTTCTACCAGAAGCATGTAGCTGCTGACTCATACATTCCAGCTGGTAGACTGACATCACCACTTTTGCTAATAAAAGCTGAACAGTCAGCAACCAATGGGGATGATAATTATGGCCTTCATGAGGTTTGTGATCATCTCTCTGTGTCTTTGTCTGATGGAAACCACCAGAAATTTATTGTGGGTAGCAATTTACACAAAGTGGTTATAATTGATGCAAAACTTTAGATTAATCTATGTGTACTTTGCCTTAGAACTATTCTATTAATTTTCAAAGTTTTTTATATTGAGGTTTTAGCCAGTACTGACTTGATTTTTTTTCTCCTCTCAGTTTATGTTGTTACTACCTTGTTAAGACTGGAGTGATCGATATATTTGATATTATATTATATCATATTTAATTACATAAGGTTATATTATATTACATTATCTTTGTTGTGCTCAAAAAATAAAATAATATGTACTCATAGCCTATTATAGCTACTAGTAGCTATTTTGTAAATCAAGTCTTTGCAAATACATCCTCTGCATAAAAATAGTTTTTTATCCAAGTTTCTAAGTTCAAAACTAAGATATAAATATCTTACTGTTTGCACACTTTAGCACTTATTAAAGTATAATGCTTCAAGTTTGCATTGAGAGTGAGTAGTGAAATAACCAGCCACAAAGGTATGTATTTTCGGTATCATTGTTGGCACTAGCTTGTCTAACACATAAGAACCAATTATAATAAATTTGTAATAATATACAAGTCACACAATACATACCAATTTTTGCATTGCTAGTATCTTTGATGACCTTCATGCTTTGACTTATTTATGATGAGTATGTACATTCAATTCCAAGTATTTGTGTAATTCAGGTAGCTGCAACACGAAAAATATTTATATATTTGCAGGCAATTATTTTATTATACCTGTGCATTTTCTGCACTTCACTGGGTTTATAGACTAGGTACACTTTATCTGAGGCAGGGTTTATGGCCTGTCCACTAGCAACTCATATTATTAATTCAGTTGTAAAACTGGAGTGGCTCAGCTTAAGCTGTCAGCTAGCAAGCTATTTTACCAAGCATTGCTAAACATTAAGCTGCCGCACAAAAGCCAACACTCTTTATTTCAAGCTGTTTATACAAATGTAAGTATGGCTATGCTAAAGATTTCTCCCCATGTAACAAGCAGATGATGAAAACCTGCAAGTAGTTATTAATCAGTAACACATCATTACTAGGCATAAAGACTCACAAGGTAGCTATTTTGTATTCAAGTTTTCGTTCTTTTGATATAATTTATACTGTTGTCACGTCAATGTAAAAATGATGATATTTCTTGTATTTATGTTTCTCTTATTACTGTCATATAATCATATACTATAATATAGGTAATATTATTAAAGATAGGTGTCAAGGTTGATTGTATGAGCATAGTTGATTGTGAGAGCAAGGTTGGCAAAGGTTTTTGAATGTAACAATAAGGAGAAAACTCAATTCCGACCTAGTAGTGTGTTAGGGTAAATGAGCAAAGACTCTACTTATGTTACCAGAAGCAGTCATAAGTCATGAGTATTAAGTGTTGCAGCAGCTTTTTGTTGTAGCTTTAAGAAAGGTATTGTGTGATGAACGCTTTTTGTGAAAGCTTTCACAATAGCTTTTTACTGGTAGTTTTTGAGTCAGTTTAGCTCAATTTTCCTCTTGGGAAAGATGCAGGCAACTTAAACTTTATTGTCCAAATAATTGTAAGTATTAAGTATTATACTGTCTTTTGTTTTTAACTTCATTAAGTAAATGTTTTGTCAGGAATAGCTGTGTTGTTTAATGTTAATTTAACAAGATGCTTTTACGGTTATAGGTTACAGTTTGAATTTTGTGAGAGAAATAAACTGTTGGCATTAGGCAAAAAGTCGAGTTGTGGCCTGCATCTGTGCAATCAGCATACAGCATCCGTGCTACGCATAGGCATGTGCTACGCATAGGCATGTGCTACGCATAGGCATCCGTGCTACGCATAGGCATCCGTGCTACGCATAGGCATCCGTGCTACGCATAGGCATCCGTGCTACGCATAGGCATCCGTGCTGTCACAGTAACAATTATTGGCTGTCACAGTAACAATTATTGGCTGTCACAGTAACAATTATTGGCTGTCACAGTAACAATTATTGGCTGTCACAGTAACAATTATTGGCTGTCTCAATAAAGATGTGGAGTAGAACAACATTATACCCAAGCATGAAATATATGCAGGCTACAACATTCAGAAGGGTTCAGGCATCGGGGTCACTAGGTGCAGACAGCACCTGTTATATTACAAGTTTCTGAAACTACATAAGGCCCATTTTAAAAAATTTATAAAGAACTGTACATAGTTAACAAAATATTAGGCCAATTCAACCTTCAAATCATGCTACCTCGGCAGTGCTAAATGTGTATGCAATAACTTGACTCATAAAAGTAGGCTTTAGGAACGTAAATTCGCCAGATTGCAATCATCATATTAATTCCTACATTATGAGTTTGACTTCTGGTCTAACTTAGCTTCATATTGCTTTAGTTTTAAAAACGTGTGATGATGTTGTGATAAAGTAAATGAGGTACGTGCCATATAAACATGGTATTGTAATATATTTCAAGACAGAGTGAGAGTATGACATGGTATGATGATGTATATTAGTGTTACGGTACTGTGTTTAAAAATGTTGTGATCATCCGATGAGTGATGACATTATGTAATATTGTGATGAAAGAATGGAATGTCCTGATAGCAATGTTTTGACAGACTGGGAAAACAAAAAGCAAACATTTACCCATATACCATAGAAGCTATATTATTCAGAAGTAAATGCAAGTATATAATATATATTAAAGAGTATATAGTATGTAGTATAAAATACACAAGATGCATGATATAATAAAACAATTATTGTACTTTCTAAGCAAAATAACAGAGTTTTGATTTTTTTTTAAAAACAGAAAAAAGTTTGCAGATTTATATTGTTTTGAATACCAAAGTTGAACTTGAAAATGCAGTATCAATAAGATTATGAAATAGAAACATTGTAAATCAATCAAACAGTGTAAATTCAATATTGACTTTTGCTGCACTTTATCTAAAACGTTGAGTCATAGAATAAGCTGTAAAGCTTAGCCTAGAAAGTTTATAAGCTAACATAGAGCAGTTAAATATTTTGTATATATACGCCTATGCTGTACGTAAAGCCAGGTAGGTCATTCAAACTTGTATTATAATAAATAAATATGATTTCAGAACTATTAGTTTGCCATAATAAAATTCCAGTCAGTTCTATGCAAACTTTTTTTCTTTTTTACCCGCAAATTTCCACAAAAAAGTTTAAATCTCACAAAAGTGCATTGATGGTTCTATCAGTTGGTGTTTATGAATTTTAATGTTCACAGTTGATAACTTTTGCCTAGTTAACTAACACAAGGATATAAACAATTTGTGTTCTACATACTTTTGTTGTCTTCCTTTGCTCCATCTGAATTGTTTTTAGAGTGTATAAGCTGTGCATACACTCTTTTAGACTCTTGGTGTTTTTGTAGAAAAATAGCCACAATTTCTCCACTTCTTGCATAGCCATTGCCTATACCAGGTTATAATAATGTTTATTAAAATAGTAAGTGACATAAATTAGTTCTAACATCAAAAGCATCATGTGTCTTTTCTGAATACCAATAAATGTTCAGTCATGTTTCATTTATTTGTATTAGCCTACCTGATTCATCGAATGATTTGCAAGCTCCTTCAGGCGACAGCATGTGGAGTTTATTAAACTGTATAGAAGTGGCTGGTTTTATACAGATCCTACACCCTGCCACGAGGGCTGCATCACACTGCCCCGTGCGAATTGCCAGTAGAGCTTGATCCATGGCCAGTAAACTGGAAGAGCAAGCTGTATTCATAACAATACTGGGTCCTGAAAATATAACAAGTTGTACTCAATGCTTCATTGTTTGCACTCATGTAGAATGTATAGAGAATGTATAACGTTCAAGCTTATTATTACCTTTCAGATCAAAGAAGTAAGACACCTGATTTGCAAACATTGCTGCCTCACATCAAATTACAGAAAAGCCACTAGTTGTAGAAGGACCGGCAGTCCAGCTATCAACAGCCTCTCCAGCCATCAAACCCACAAACACTCCAGTAATACTTCCTGTTAATGATGCTGGATCTACACCTACAAGTACACGGCTTCATATTTATATCCTTTTGTAAAAACTGTTCATTTCAAATATATAATATCAAGTGCATGACTGCATGATACTTCAAGTCAGTAAAATACTGTGAAGTCCATGTCATAAAGCATACTACAAAAATCTTATAAAATAATATTTAGAAATACTGTTATTACTCCATTTTACACTGAGTCAGGGTGATGAACAGATACCTATAGGAGCACCTGTGTGATACTTTTATTATGATGACCAAAATTTTATAATTTGAGTGAAAGAAAATAAAAACTTTGAGGCTTCTATCTTCTCACACCAGAAAAGCTTTTTAGTTTCTACATGTTATAATAATAATACTGGTAGACAGATCGTACTATTTTACCTGCATCAACTATAGCTTCAAGAGAAACCTCTAACAGCATTCTTAGCTGAGGATCCATCCTGTTAGCCTGCTTTGAGTGAACACCAAAATATGTTGCATCAAATTTAGTCAAGTCTTTAAGTTTGCCAGACCTGGTAGGTAGTCGCTGGAGACATTCAAAATGCAATACCCTAGAAGTTACAACTATACTGCATGGAATTATTATGTGATATAATTGACATGCTAGAATTTTATTGTGAAATTTCTGTGGACTTTCACTCGCTATTTAATCTGCTTTACTCATTAAATAACTAGCTGAAAAGTTTGAGGTTCATTTTTGTCAGTTGCACACTGTTTGTTGGTTTGTTTGTTATAGGATATTGGCAGGAGAAAACAAGCCCTGCTGCTATGATAGTTCTCGAATGGTGACTGTAAATAAACTAGAATCATACCATAATACCTTATAATCAATAAAAAAAACCAACACCATATATTTTTTTTTCATATATGGCCAAAATTGGCAGCTCCTTAAAGAAATAATATATAGTAGCATGTCTCTGACATTTTAGTTTAAAATTTCTGGCTAATTTATTACTATTATAAACAATTTATTTGACATTATTTAACTTGGCAGTGTTGCATTACTTGAAATACCCAGCAATTAGTGAATGCACAGTTTCACAACAATACTTCTCAGTGTTTTCACACTACTTCCTCTGCCTTAGTTTTTAATAAATTGATTTATAAGACCCAAAAACTCAGAGTTACACATTCTTTTAAATACTATTTTAAAAGAAGGAATTAATTACAGATTAAATTATTTTATGAAGTATAAAAGTAAATAGTCAAAATGAGAACAACTGTCAATTTATTTCAGGCCATGCAAGGCCAAAGCTTACAGAAAAATTATATAGATTTGAAAGAAATAGCCACAACTCTTTTACTTCCTTTTAAGCCAAGTTATAAAATGTTTAGTAAGTGCTTATGTAAAATAAACTGGTTCTAAAACTTACAAACGTTATTATTATGATTAGGTATGTTTAAACATTGTAAAATTTTCAGTGGTGTTTTATTTACCAGTTTGTTGGTAAATCAAACATGTTGAATGCTATTGACTGATGACCTGATTCATCGAATCATTTGCAAGCTTTTTCAGGTGACAGCCTGTGGAATTTATTACATCTTATAGAATTGACTGTTTTCATACAGATCCTATATCCTGTTATGAGGACTGCATCGCACTGTCCCATACAAATTGCCAGTAGAGCTTAATCCACAACCAGTAAACTGGAGGAGCAAGCTGTATCCATTGTAGAACTGGATCCTAAAAATAAAATAATTAACACATGTATGTTACCTTTGCTGAGTTTGTTCATTGAACAGAATTATATTTCAGCAGATTTTGTATTTCACTTTGTTTTATTGCAGAAAGTAGAGATACAGTAAAACTATGTCAAATCTATTTTTCCCTACCCTTAGCCAATATCCGACTTAGAGATTAGCCAACTTACATCAAATCAACCTTGTCTAGCTAGCTAAATATTATAAATTTCCATTAATTGAAGGTTGGCTTTCATAACCAGATTACTAAGTCTAGGTCTTGAATCCAGGATGATTTTGAACACATTTTCCCATTTTAAAATGAAGTTAGGCCATAGCAATTAATGCTAAAAGTAGTATGGGACACTTCATTACTAAAGTTCCTGCTATTCTGATATTTCTGATTCACCTAATTGGCAAATAAATAAATGCAGAAAACTTGCACTTGTTCATAATATACACAGGCAGTAATTTGTAACACAACAAATTTGAAATATGAATATTAAACTAGCCAGCTTTTAGATATTAATTTTGCTGACTGACCTTGCATGAATCTTAATAAGTTAAAAGGAACACCTGTGAGATGTCATTATTCAGATTTATTGTGATAAAATGATATTACTTATTAGTAACAGCTTACAACCATTACATTTAAACTGTTTATGGACACAAAACTATATATTAATGCTTATTTAAATAATTGTACATTAAAAATATTTTGAGTTTATATAAATTGCAAAACCATTTCAAAAGCAGTGGAATGTAAACGATTGAGAGAAATTAATGTTGCGCATACTCAAGTGAAGTGTTATATAATATACTAAACTGTAATATACACACTTGTTTACCATCTATCAACAGATACCCAGTACTCATCAGAGTATAAAGGCCTTTTTTACACCAAGGAATGTTTTTTTTTGTAAAATATTCACAAATATAAAAAAACTTTGTTACTGCTAAGAATTACAATAAGTAGACTGCTTACACATATAAGTAAAAGAAAGTATCTTTTTAAACAAATTATGGGAATGAACATCATTTCTCAACAAAGTATTTTGCCCAGTGCACACACCAACAGGATGAATACAACAGAAAGAGGCGTGTTAGTTACAGAAGAGTTACACAAATTGCCTTGGCAGTAGCAGCGTTCTATAGTCCCTCCGGCAGCAGTATCCGTGATACAGCCACTTGTGAAACGAGCATCTTTCTCATCTTCAATGCAGGTTCTTGATATAACGTACATACCTTACAACACAGAATACAAATGTAGGAATGTTAGAGCACAGCTATATATGCCAACTGTTGTAAGCACATCATCCAACTACATTGTGTTTACCAAAACTATTAAAACTCAAATGTTAATACATATTGCTCTTTATAGGTTTACACATTGGCTTTGACAAGTTTGCTTTTTACAGGAGTACTTTGCTTACAGAATTCACAAAGATAATTCTGGTGATGTATAGGAAGCAAAAAGCATTCATATTGTATAACTAAAAATATGATTTTCTACTTGCTACGTACAATTTCCTATTCACCATAGACTAGAATCCAGTTCAAAATTAATTGATTTAAAAAACAGCTAATTTTGCTCTCATTAATGAAGATTTAGGTTTTCAGTGCATTCTCTTGACAGTGATCAAACCCTTCAGACTTTAGCAATCTTGAAATGTTTCATTATCACTTTAGGCCTTTTTTACATGTACACACGTGTTACCTTTGTTTTGTATATTTTATAGAAACCTTTAGATAATGATTTATTGTTTGTTTTTATATGGCCAATATGAATTTGAAATTTAAATTGAGTTGTAATTTGAAAAAATCCCAAAAAGAATGCCACTCCCCATTACAGCAGTGGTATGAAAACTCAAACTGGTAAACTATTACCAATAGACTGACTAGTAAATAACAAGTGCCCTTCCAAGTTCACCTTTACAATAGCTAGTACAAAATGGAGTAGATAATACAAGTGGCTTACTGCTCAAGTAATTAAAACTATAACAAAAACAACGTTAAGAAGTTTATAAACAACCTTATACATATGGAGACCTATTCATAGGTCTCAATGACAGAGAAAACATACTTTCAAAATGATTGCCTGGACCAGTAGACCATAGTTTGTCTGCAATAAAATCTTTGTTTCTAAAATACATTAGAGTCTTGACCTTCAAACAGACAGCACACCCACGTACTATGATATTGCCGTATGGAGCATCATCATTTACACTGCTGCCTACAATAAACCAATAGCACACCATTAAATCACAATAAAATACATTTTATTAATATAGAGCTATCCATGCTTTTATGCTGCCAGTAAATACAATATGAAGTCAGGCAATTTTCACCTTTATCATATTGGGCAAGCAGAGAAAACCATATTGCAACAAACAGACAATTAAAATAATTGCAAACAGTACAACTTCAAGTTATCAAACTTACCAGGAATTTGCCTTTGGGTTTCAGGACATTCTGCTCCACCTCCTTTAAACCTATTGCAGCGGTAGCATTCATATTTATCTGCATAGTCGGTCTTATCAACACGCCCGGCTACATTGCTCAAAGGATTTACTAAAACATAACAGATGTTATAAATTTGTATTAGCAGTTCCAAAAACAGTGACAGAAAAAGCAGACTGTGTTGCACTAATTTTTGATCCAATGTGCAAGTTAGAGCTCAAATATGTGTGCATTATCTACCTGCAATTACAAGTTAGAAATCTGTAATTAGTGATCAACATATTCTAGTTCAAGATATTAAAAATACATTTATGAGTACACTGCACCCCCACTATTTTTTTCGTTGGATCCTTTAAATTTATCACTACTAATACCTAACCAATGAATGGGTGCATTGCAAAACTACGTGTGAAACTGGTGATTAAATGATGAACAATCTAACAATACTGATACATGCAAGTTCCATGAAATATCAGCCAAAACCGGCAAGTCATTATACTCATTGTGATTTACTCAAAGTTAAATAGTTTCAGCAATAGACCGTTTCTCATTCTGATACAGTTATTACTTATTACTGTATACAAATACAATAACGATATTATTAATATAAACATCAACATAATTAATATTATAAATCTATGATTATATCTCTATTTTATACTACAAGTATAACTAAGTCTATAGTTTTTTTTTAAATACTAATGGTTTTAATGAAAATACTAAGCCCAGTACTAGTAAGTAGTAGTCCTACTGGTAGACGTAGTCTGTCTTACTCTTAGTCTAGTACTAGTACTGTAGTACTAGTAGCAGTTTACTAGTTACTTACCGTATTTAACACCGATTATTTCGTTATTTGCCGTTGTGTCGTACGTGTTTGCCTGGGTACTAGCTTGCTGAGCACTTGTAAGTTCAGTTAGTGCCAGACACAAAATCACAGTAATAGTAAGCAGACCACAGAACTGATTTTTGAATTCAAAAGCACGCATTTTGATTTTCAATCAGTTTGAGTATGTAAGAGTATGAGATTGAGTATCACGATCTATTTCTAAATCTTGAAGTTGATCTTGAATTTAAAGTAGACTCAGACTGTTACTGTCGTTTACTATAGTATTAGTATTACTATTACTAGCAAGTGCCAGGCCCAGTGGCAGTACGATTTGAATTTGAAGTTGATCAATACGTGTGCATATTTTAATTTACTTTTGGCCCATCTGCCATCAAGTTATCAACTTTGACGTTAAGTTCGAGCGTGATCCGTGTGACTATTACTATTAGTACTAACTACTATAGCTATGACTCCGTGTATTAGCACGGCTTCGTTGAATTCCCTCAGTCAGCGATAGTGATAACTACAGGTCCTAAACTTAGTCAAATTTACATTTCCGAAGCTTGCTGAGTAAAGTAGGTTATAGCTTTGCACTCTTTACTAATTATATTGGTTTGTACTAGGGTTTAAGTTTAGGCTATGCCTAGACCTCATTGGGTCAGAAAATAGACATAAGTTTCGCATTGTTATTTTATAAGTTCCAAAAGCTACAAGTATTCATAAAGTTTTCGACCATGTTATAGAGTTATCTACCTTAATAAAAAGATAACTCTTTACTGCTAGAAATACTATAATGTTCACGTTGAAGCTCTCTGAGTCTCTGAAATCAGTGTCACTCATCAGTTATCAGTAAAACTAAAAGTACATGTTATCATAACGAGTAGTAAAGTAATTGTAATAACTTTTACTTTTATTTAATTTTTTGATCATTAGACTGCATTAAATGTTTAGTAATTTAAATTTCAGTTTCATTAGGTTTAACTGATTAACTTCAAGATAATCATAAACTTAAACTTAAAGATGAAGATTTAGATTATAATTATTCATTATTTATTTATTGATTAACAATTACTTCAAGTTTAATCATTAATTCAGCATTATCATTAAATTTGATAATTAGTTATTATCGTTATGATTATAAAATTTAAATTTAGTATTAATTATTCGAATTCATGTTCATGGTGATAATTCATGCCTGTGAGTGTGATTAATAATATTAATATCAATATGAATATGAATATCAATATAACTATTGGTATTACATTTGATTTTAACAAATAAAATAAAAATCAAAATAATGAAAGTTTAAACTAACGTTGTGATTGATATTGCAGCAAGAGCAAATGTTAGAATTACTAGTAGTATAATAATTAGTATTACTATTACTATTACTATTAGCAAGTGTAAAACTAACTCACTGCCACTGTAAGTGTAACGCGCTAACTGACATTGACTGTTGACATTCATTTTCAATTCAAAAATCAAATTACTTACTCATACTCTTACTTTTAGTCTAAATCTTACCTTTGAAAATATTGAACACTCGGGAAAGCTAAAAGTTCTAGGAGTGCCTTATCTGGTTTACAGCAACAGTCTGCAGTTTGTTTGGCTACAGGCTAAGAGAATGCTGTGTTTCATTTTTTAATCTGTGCGCCCATTAGGTCTGATGGTTCTCAATAAAATTTGTCGGAAAATATACCAGGAAGCTTTCATATACAGATGTTAGCTCACCCCGGGCAGCAGACCTTGTCGTTATTGTCGTAGTCTCTGATAATCTTATCATACGTCATTGCAAGTGTTGATGGTTGCTTTTCTTCATGTTGAAGTCTCATGAGAATATTTAGTCTCTTAATTATTTTGTCTTTATTCGAAACGTTGAAGTTCAGACAGGGATGCTTTCTTTTTAGCAATAAATTATGGAAGCTAGGTCTAAAAGAGTTCCAAAGAAGTCAGCTAAACTTCTGTCATACGAGCAAAACTCAAAAAGTTTCAACAAGAAGCGTCAGAAGGTAATAAATTCTATTTCTCACAGCTATATAAACTTCCTTATCTGATCATATGACTTTGTCTGGTAGTTTTTTTCAAGAACAATTTGCTTATTTTTAGTTGTTTAGTTATGTCAAGCAGATAGAATATTTGACTATAAATTTTTGTTCATTTGTGTTCTTAATTTTATATGGGTTGACTAGATCAAACCTGGAGCTACAGATGCTGCTCCAACTTATCAAGATCCACCAGCTGTTCCAAAATTAAAAATAAAACTCTCGGAATGCAATCCACCTCTTAGGAAATCTAAAACATTAAAGAAAGATAAGCATAAACAAGACAAAGATATAGCTGCAAGATCTAAACACAAAAAGCATAGTAAACGGAAAGCAGGTAGTTTACAATCATCAGTTAGAGGCATAAATATTACATTTTAAGTTGCAATTTGTTGCTAGCATTTCACCATCTGCCTGGGATAAAATGGTAACTTTAATTTGCAATATATTGTGTAAATTTTCATATTTACCAATCACTGTAGAATTAGAAGCTGCTGAAGCATCTAAGGAGTTGGCTGACAAAAGTCTACAGGAAAGTATAAAAGAATTACCTTTAATTCCCAACGACATTGAGATAGATGCTGATGATTATGACAGTTATGATCCTTTGATGAGTAGAACTGGTGACAGTGTGGCTGACAGCTCAGGTTTATAGATCTATTTTTTGATTGTTTTCTGCCATTTAGACAAAATTATTTTCATTAAATCTTAATATTTCCCCATTTGTACTGAAAGAAGTTTGTGTACACCATAATTTTAAGGTCTAGCATGAATCTGTATGTATTTAATATAAAGTCAGGTTACTGTTGTATGCTACTTCTATTTAGTTGTTAGGGCACATAATATGTCCTATTGATAGCTGCAGGTAACAGGGTTATTCAAGTTTTAGCTATGTGAAAGTTAGAACTCATAATTAGTTACGTATCAACTTGTTCTATTTTTTATCTAAGTTAAAGGCTGCATACAGTCGGGGAAATGTAATTCATTAAGCAAGTAGACTGTTTGTTCTCCACTGATTAATAACCAAATTTAACTAATCGTCAAAAAATTGTAAATGTTTGTTTTATCATAAAATCATCTCATTAGTCTAGTTTGTAGTACATATACCTGAATCTGTTGTTTGCTATTTAAGGCTTCATTTCAACATACAAGTTTGTCATGTATTTTTGCCTATAGTTTGCTTTGCAATATGGAATATGCCAATTTAATTTATATAACCAGAACCAGATTTTGTTGCGCTTAGTTTATACTGTCTTATTGGATCGTATCCCTTCATTCACTTTATGCTCATCAGTTTCATTTCAAAGTTTTCTTGTTATAATGTTTAGAGTCTACAGAGAATGTTATGATGGAGGAACCTGATACTATGGAGAGTAATCCCCACATGCGTACACTAACAACCAAGGTAACTTGTGTATGACAGCTATACGAATTATGCGCTTTTCAGTTGATTTCATAGTACTTGTTAATGGTGACCACTTATATTTTATAGTGTATGTTAACAACATGTATACCTTTGTTTAAAAATTTTCTGTAGCTTGCCGAAGAAGAGACAGATACTGACAATGATATGCATAATAACAAAGCAGCTAAATTTTTTGAAACCAAGAAAGCAGAGCAAAAAGCCGCATCTGCACTTTCTAAGGAAAAGGCTGCCAAATCTGGTGCCAAAGTGAGTTTTTCTTAGGTTTCCCATAATTTAGTGTTTCAAATGTTGTAACTCCCTGGTCATGTGCTGTAAGGTTTATAGTGACTTTTGAATGTTAGTTGTAAGGTATATTGGTGAGCAGACGATGTCCAGAGGTTTATATGGGAATTTTCATTTTAGGCTAAAAGAAATCGAATGCCCACAGCCTATACTATGTGGTGCAATAGTTACAGAGCTAAATTACAAGCCCAGTGCCCGGGAATGCGTGAGTTAAAACCTCTATACAAATTGAATGAGCCAATATATTTATTTTGTTTTTAGTTCCACAAGTTTATCAATAGATCCTTCTCATGTAAACCTACTACTTAGTCTTTAATTTGGGGTTGTGTCCACCATGGCAGTATCTTGGACCTGGTTAGCCAGATTTCCAGAGTCTGACCGTTACACAAAATTCAAACTATGCAGTATAGTTGTGCAATTCCTTCTTTCAGGGAATAAATGCTAGTGTTATTTTAATAAATGTTAGAAAATAAAACACTCATGGTAATTGTAAAAATAAATCAATTGAAAGCATGATTTCTGAGCAAGGCTGCAGTAGAAGCTAGGATATAAACCTTTGAAAATCATTTGGTGCACTGGCTACTATCATTCAGGTCAATGTATTTTTAAATCTAACTATAAACAGAGTCCCCTGCCCATATTTGTGTAAGATTTTGTTATCGTGCATTATCTTCTGAACAGACCTAACTGATGAAAATTGATAGTTGGAGCAAATACTTGCTATGCGAGTGTTACGTACAATGCTAGGTCTGCTGTTATTAAATATATCAATGTGATTTCCTTTATGCTCTTCATACACCTTGTGTTGTAGGTTTTGGTGCCATGAACAAAAAACTTGGTGAAGTTTGGTGGTCAATACCTTTGAAGGAGAAAAATGTAATAAATTAATACTTTAAAGTTGATTAAATTTTATAGCTTTTTGGGGAAAATTAGCCATACAAATTTTCTAGTACACTGTGTTAAATTTGGAAGGAAATTTGTGATTTATATAATATTAAATATATATTCATATCCCACACTATATACAGCAATGGAAAAGAAGGGCTAAGAGGCTAGCTACTCACGGAGCTCCAAAAAACTTAGATTCAATGAAATATCTTGGTTCTAAGGCTATAGTATCTCTGCAACGTAACAATATACCAATCACTCCAGTTGCAAAAATTGAGCCAATGAGCAGACTTGCCAATGTGCCAACCCCAGTGTATAAGGTACTAGCATGTCCAGTGCATGTCGATACAAGTTTCCTGTAATTATTTTTTTTGTTATGTTATTCACCACCCAGTTATTGAAATCTGTTAATGCTCATGCATAACTTGAAGAACATGCTACTAATGGGGTTTGAACCCATACAGCACCTACTAGCCTATTTTATTTTATTTAGCATGTAGCTCAATGCTACAATGTAAAATTTGTATTAAAGCTTATTCATTAACTTTATTTTGCAAGATCAACAGATTTACAAATACTTTTTTATTTTATTCCATATATGTTTAGCTGCAACTAGAGTTACTAATGTTTTCTCAATTATTGTCTTGGGCTAATAACTATAATTGTCACAAACTTGTGACACCTTGTATTCATTAGACACTATACATACTTGTTTAGATTACTCAAACGGAGCCCATAGATATTGCTGCACATCTACAAGTTATGGGCGACTCACTCTTTACTATAGGAACTGGCCTGGCCAAAAGGGTATGTCTTCTTTAACTTGTTTTATTCATTCATATTAGCGGTGAGTTTTGTTTTTTGGGGCTTAATAATGTAGCCTTTTTTCTTATGCTTCACAATATATACATTATGATGAAAACATTCATTCCCTTTTAGGGTGATGCCAAAGTTCAAGGTTCTCTAACAATGTTATTAGATTCATTTCTCAGTGGCGTGTCATCACTGTTGGCCTTAACCCAGCAGGTTCCAGAACTAGATGGGGACATTGAGGCTGCTACTCACCAACAGCGTATGGCTGATGTGGCTCATTTTATTCCCAACCTATGAAGAAAATGCAATAACTTTACTTTAGCTCCAAAATTTTATTTGTATATATTTGCAGCTGTTGTGATTAGCGCTTGTAAAAATTAATTATTTTTGAATTGCTCTATTGGCTAACTTAGGCAGTTTTTATGTATTTTTACTGTAAATATGTAATTAATAAATATATTATGCAATAGCTAATATGTGTTGTCATCATAATCTTCCATAAAGTTGTGCAAGTAGAACCTTTCATAAGGAATTATTTTACACAACGTAAGTTTTGACTTAAATGCAAACCAGTTCACAATTCTACATCTTCAGTTTATTGTGTGACGAAATAGCCAAATTGAAAAAATATATTCTCTATAATGTCAACTTTAACAGCAGGAATATTAAAACATTGGCAATTGGAAAAAATAGGGCTTATGATTGAACCATTTAATCGCATTAATCACTATCCGACAAATCAGATGCATTAATAAATATATTTTCAAATTCTTCATCATCATCCGTGGAACTGTTACCATTCTCAGCATCTGCAAATAAAATTATAAAATCCACAATATGATATTCTAATGAAATGTGTGGTAGACATGCACAAATTGCCTACAATCACAAAATGGTAATACCGTTGAGAATTAATATATTAAGAAAATAAAAATAAGATTATGTGAACAGATAATACAATGCTGAACACTAAATTTTCATATGCCTGTACCTTTCAGTCTTGTTCAGGCTCATCATTAGTTTCATGTGACGAGGACAAAGAGGGAGAACTTGGCAATTGAGGAGGGTGAAGAGGCGCCAAGTTTGAGTGAATGGTGATACGGTGAGGGTCAAGAGAAGTTGAATGAGATGTTAAACAGTGTTGGCAAGGTGTTAGTGGGATGTTTGAAGTAGATGCAGCTTGTTCATGAGAGCATGGAATGGGGCAATTGATAGCGGGGGAGTATTGAATGGCAGAAAGTTCAGTAAGTGTGGAAACTGCGGCTATAGATCCCACCAACTCTTCATTTTCATACGAGTTTACATTATCATTGGTCTCGACCACCAATGTTGAAGAATCAAGCGAAAACGGAAGGCTAAGAACTTCTCCAGCACTAGAAGGCGACCTAACTCCTTCATCCAGTTCCTCGACAAATTCAGACAACACAGATGCAACATCAGATTCGAAAAGATGATCCTCTTCAGAAGTATCAGTAGTCTCTGAAGATATAGCTGATGTACCACTGCTCAATTGTAATGGTATATTTTCATTGCTAACACGGTGTGTTACTTCAGCTCCATTTTCTTGAACGGATATATTTTCTTGCTCGATGGCGTATTCATCAGCTGAGGTTATGAACATTGCATTAGCTTGCCCATTTAATGGCAGCAGCCCGTTATTATTCTCAACTTGTGTAATGGACATGCTTTCTTGAACATTATCATTATTGGACGGTGATCTTTCATCTTGTATCTGGTCAGCAAGCAAATCTGCTAGCTCAGCATGCAGGTTAGTGCCAGCTATCAATGGTAACAGGGAATTGAAGAAGTGAGTTTAGAGTGAATACAAAAGGGTGTAGAAGTGGAGATGCAAACTAGAGACAAGATTTCATGATAAGGTTCGACACACATGAGTAATCACTCCATTTGCATGCATACATTTGCATTCCCACCCTCTACTTTTTCACAGTTTAACATGCTTGTTTAAAGTCAACATGTAAAAATACCCTTTATAGGCTATTTTTAAAAGATTTAATTCAACTACAATTTTCACTAAATAAAGTGAGCTAACCCACATACAAATAGAGAATACAGAGTTTTCAAACAAATCATCAAAAATCTTAAAACATAACTAAAATGCTGTTCAACCACTTGGCAAAATGTAGAGCTTTCTCAATAATTCTCTGGATCCTTGCTATTCAATAAGCACGAATATTCAACAATTATACTTTCCAAAACAAATAAAGTCCATTAAAAACTAATGAAATAATCCCTATAAATATAAAATTGGCCAAGATATAGGTGCAAAGAATTGAAGACCATTTTAAATTGAGTTTTCAAAGCGTAAGAGAAGGGGGTGTAAGAAAGAAAGCAGAGCAGGGATGAAGAAGAAAATATTGCTACAACCAAAACTGCAATGCAAATAATCGGCTATAATTTGACTAGCTGTAAGAATTACCATCAGTTTCATCATCGTCTGCGTCCACTTCATCTACAATGTCAATTATCTCGCCATCCGAGCCTCCCATGTCGTCCTCAACTTCGTCGTCTTCGTCGTCGTCGTCGTCGTCATCATGTTCTCCTTCATCGTCATCTTCTTCTTGAGTCTGTGATATGTCATTAGAAAAATATATTATTGAAAATGTAATCTTTAAAAAGCCTTTGTCATTATGCAAAACATTAGGAAAACTCAAAAATAATCATTATGAAAATAAAAACACAGTCTAGAGCAGGGGTGGGCAACTTCTCTTGCGTGAGCGCCAAGTGCAGAAGTCAGCCAAAATGAAGGGCCACATGATTTTACACATATTAAATTTTATTATAATAAAGTGATTTGTCACCAAACCTTTACTATGCTAATCAGAATGCATATAACAGTTTTTACCTATCTTAATCATTAAAAGGGCCACCGAGAAATGGGTGAAGGGGCACAGGTGGCACAGGTTGCTCACCCCTGGTCTACAGTAATGAAATCACACTTGAAGTAATGAGCGTACATACAGTGTGCAGCTTGTGGTGCACTAGTTGTGCATAAACTAAAGAATATGAACTGTATATGACGCCTACCATTCCTTCAGCATCTTTAATAGCACCGATTTCATACAGTCTACACTGAGAATCTTCTACCAGAGTGTCTGTGTCTTTGTGACTTTCTACAACTGCTAGCAGTATGTCAAACTTATCTGTAGAACAAATAAAATAACACATTAAACAGAACCATCTGTACTTGCTATTATATCTAGAGGCCCCTCTACCTCAGCACATGCGCTCAATAGTTACAATATCACTTGCAATAGCTAGTTAGTAACTATTTAGATAAACCTGGTTTTAATTTGCCAAGCAGTTATATTCCCTTTATTTTAACTCATTCAAATAGGGACTAAAAAAACACTAGCACGGCTCTCTACACAATAAAACTGTGTTAGTACAATGAAAAAGAAAGGTTGGTGTTTTGTAAAGTTAAACATTACCACATCATACACGTATATTTCACACATCACCTGTGCATAAATCACTAATAGACCTCTTAGCATCTATCGTGGCCAAACAATTATAGTTTCTCGCATCAAAAGTACGAAACGAGGATCCATAAAGATTTCGGCGGTTAATTCCCTCCTCTTCCTCGTCATCAAAAGGTATCATAGCTAGACAAAACATACATTAGATTAATAGCTAGACAAAACATACATTAGATTATCAAGCCAAAATATTCTCAAAGTAACCAAATTTATTTGAAAGAAGTTCAGGTTTCTATCAAACTGCATTTACCAAATATTTCAAGTTTCTAAAGTCATTCTTGCTTCGTAGAAATGAAGTACTTGACATAGAAGAATGCATGCAGTACAGTGTAACATCAACTTAAAAAATCTAGGGCATAAAAACTCTAAAGAAATACAAAATTAAAATAATAAACAAACAGAAGGTATCTTTACAACAGGCCTCAAAGGGTACCAAAAAAGCATCATATTTTGGGCAGAAAACAACATAAGCAGCCAAGTTGCAGTCAAAAAGACTTGAATGTTATATCAACACCTTCAAAAGCATAGAAACCATTTCAATAGAAGTTACCAAAGTGAATAGAATGCACTAATAACTCACCACCATACAGCACACTAGAGTCATGACTAAACTTGATCTGACACTGATTCAGAGCAGGAACTGTGTGAAGTAGTTTGAATGTTCGCAAGTCCCAAATCTCAGAGTTGATAATCACTTCCAGTCCGAGTGGATGAAACAAGCCGGAGACGCTGGGATTAAACTTGTCAAACTTGTGTACTGCCTGTTATAGAATATACAAGACATAAACTTTGAAATAGATACATAAATTCTTAAGAACTAGCTAGCCAATGGAGATCAGAAAGTCTCAATGTTACAAAAAGTATTACAGGTCATAGGAAATCATCCCAATCTCAAGTACATCCCTTGTGCCAAACTGAGTTGGTGAGCTATAGGCGAGAGTTACAATTCATGAATTGTATGTAAAGTATTAACCTTTCCCGACATGACATCCCACAAGACACCATCACTCAGTATTAGATCATCAGTACAGTTGAACGTAGCCTGATTTCTCATATAGTTATTAGCTTTATTTTCATCATACAGAGTCATGATAGTATCTCCAGTAGCCACGTCATATATCTAAACACACAATAACTTACAATATAGCAGTAGAAAAAATTGCTAATATTTCATTACATATAGCAACAGCAGGCAAGTAGAGTTCCATATTGCTGATTGCTGTGCTTATATTATACACTATAACTGTAAATTGCTTATTAAGAGTTATACTCTCATTATATGTTGTACTTGTCATGCATAGTTCAGGGTTATATGTTGGAGAACAATAAAACAGGAACTTGGTAGCACAAGAACACAACACATATTACATGCTGTAATAGATATTTTCAATACTTGAATAACTAACAGAGACAAACTCACATAAGCCTTGGACTCACTCGTGCCAACTATCCGGTCCTGCACGGACTTGCTGAACTCCATGTACTGAACTTCAAAACCAGTTTTCTGATCAAAAAAGTTGTCCATCGACCAGAGAGCCGACTGTGGAATCCCCCAGGCTGACGATGTTAAGAGCAGCATGCCATCCTGATAGCAAATAATCCAACCAATGCAAACCAGTTTTATGAACAAATAGACTCATCCAGCTACTACTTGACCAATGTTACAATGCAGCACCTTTCTAATTCTTAATGAATGATCCAATAAAAAATTAACACAAAAAAGGTGCCTACAAAGAACGTTTCGAAATTGTTGTGCTTTCAAATAAATTAGGCATAAAATAAAAATATAATAAAATCATTTTTACTAAGCAAAGATAATGCCAATCATAACTATTTTATAGAACTGAGAAACAGCTACTTTTATCACATATATAAAAGCGCAACTTCATCACATCAATGCTAATTTCAAAACATCTCTGACAACTGAAATTATTTATGCAAGATCAGCCTCATAAAAATTAACAACAGGATAAACACACTTGAGATGGTTCGGCGTGTGTGATGGCAGAATTGTGACAATTATATGTCTCGGCTTCTTCACCAGCCTGCACGTTATATAGCTTGAGATCTCCAGAGTCTGTACCCAACATCAACCACTGCTCACACGCCTACAAGTTTTAGTTGAAATAGTTCAATATCTACAACCCATTCTCTTTTCTCTTTTTTTTAATCAAAGAATAAAATAAAAGTCATAAAAACAAAAGTTTAAAGACTTCAGGCTGATATTACAACAATACTGTTGATAATCTAAGATTAGCACATGGATTTTACCGAAAATGTGCAGCACGTATATAAACTGCCTTTTTCCACATCCTTGTATGTTTTAATAGGCTTGAATCTACTGTATTTATATTTTCTGTTCATCGCCACCCCATCATATCCACCGTAGTTTTGATGAGCCTGTGAAACAAAACAGTACCTTAACCTTAATCCAATAAAAGCATGAATAGTGATTATTATTGCATAAAACATCACATAGACAAGGGGCACACTTCATGCTAATCCAGCCATATTTCTAACCAAGTGATTAGCCATCTACACACGATACAGACCTGGTGTTTCAAAACTCTTGCTGTAAGGTTAGCAGGAGCAACATTCTTCCTAGCTGGTTCTGGACAAACGTGTGGTCTAAAATATATATGAATAATAACCAAGTCAGTGTATAAAGCAAATGTTAATACCAATCAACAGTAGATACCGAACATAAACAATACCTCAAATAGAATAATTTAGATATGGAAGTGTAAAAACTTACTCATACAGAGAGAAAGGCGGGCATGTGACCACTGGGTTTTTACATAACGCATGCTGCTTCCTGAAATATGATGTAATGATCTTGTCTAGATTCATGGACTCCGAGGCATCAGTAACGGCACTCAACGTGGTCTTCTTTGCTGAGATATTACAACTTAATGAGCGGATATCCTGTTTCGCCCGCAAGTGTTTAGCAGAACCCTGTCAACATCCAATTCATGTAATATTCTCAACACAACTCACTCAGTCAGTACAAAGTGTAGGTCACAAATCATCAGGTGAAGATAAGTAAAATTATAATGACGTTTTAAAAAAATTCAAAGTTATGAATTGCTGTAACATGAGTAGCAGAACTTATGTCAACATGTAGATATTCACTTCAGGTGCATCTTGCAAAGTTTACCTACGGTTTGCTGAAAACACAAGCAGTAAATTGTCTCAGAAACTGCCTAACACACATAGAGGCATTCTACCTTTCAGCAAAGTAAATTGAAGCTTGTAAAGCAACAAAAAGTGGTCTCAAAATCTCCAATAAAAAATATATTCACTCACAACTATTTTAAAAGCAGGGTCTATTATTTCTATATAAACCTGCAGTAAACATTTTTGTAAACAAAATCAAATGTTTTCTGGTGTGGTTGGTTTTCACAAGTTATGCTATGTGAATTGCAACTATTATAAAGTTAGATTTTGCTAGATAGGCTTGGAACGGACAACTCTTCATATGCATTTATTTAGAATAAGCCAGATTATATCAGAATCCACTTTCTGGCACCATGTAGCCCTTAAATAAGAACCGAGGACAATGAGCTTTCACCACAAAAACATAGATCAGTGGTTAGCTGGATTAATGACTGGCAAGATGCTCCACACCTTGCTTGAAGATAAATGTTAAGCATGAACATACACATTATAAACAACACAGTGTGCTGTAAGTTCTCACAAGTAATAACAAAAACACATCATGCTTCACTCACCGAAACTCTAGGACTGTCATAAATCTGACTAGTGAAAGGGGAGCTCTTTATATGAAATCGCAGACTGCTTTGGGAGATGGGTGTTGATTTAGAAAGAGAGGTTCCCGCTGATGATCCAGGAGTGCCCGGGGTGCTGATAGGTTTCTGTAAGCATATTTATGAATAATGCATTTCCGAGGACCAGTACTAGACAACTCCACATGTCACATACTGTTTAAATACTGTTTTGTAGAATTCAGAGATGGTCAACAAAGGGAAAAATTGGGTCGCTAAATATATCCATTGAATTGTGAACAAGAGCACGGTTATACGTTTCTGTGCATAAAACAGGAGAAAATAACTCCCAAAAAGGCAGATAGTTATAAGAAAGTGGTTGAGTCAGCATACCATGGCGCCAGGTGAGCTCAACTGCAAACCGTGCTGACTGACGGGGCTCTCAAAGAACTGTGACGTCGTAGGCGGTGCCACAACTGAACATGACTTGACAGGAAGATTTGCCTCTTTCTGAAGTGCTGCCGCTGCCTTATCTAGTCCCTTTTGCTGCAAGTGATCGTGAATGAGCTGGAGAAGTTCTTTTTCTTTGTAGATTATCTTAGTCTGTGCCACCACCTCTGCCTTGCGTATGTGTTCCAGGGATGTCTATATAACATGTAGAACACAATTCCAAGACTAAAGCATTCAATATATATTATAAAATACTGTAGCCTAGCTTATTTATTTATTATGCCCCACGATAGAATCATCCCGTCACTCAAGATTTTAAAAAGTAATATTATATTAAGCATTCAAGTATTGTTATTTTAATTAAACTGTATATATTGCACTAAGAACATATTGGTTTCAACTCAGTGGCATGGAGCCACTTGCCTTTTGGGAAAAACTTGTATGAATACAATTTAAACAAATGATGCAGTTCTTCGTTTTAATTCTAATAAATATTCCAATTAATAGTAAAATGTGTGACAATAATTATGTGTGACACAAACTATTTGCATCACATCACATGAAATGAAGCAGCTTTGTTTCAGATAAGACTTTATCCTGATAACTCACATCCGTGGCTAGGTTTTGGGGTCTACCGCAAACTTGCTCGATCAACTGCGAAGCATATTTACAGAACTTGAGCTGCTCATATCTTTTGTCCTGCAATACTGGTTCCTTCATCAGCACTATAATAAATACATACTGGCCTGAACACATATAATACTGCAAACTAAACTAGATAAAAATGTATTCCATCATCATATCTTTTTGTTGAAACAATCCTTATGGCTCCTTATTTCAAAGTTATAAATCCTAAAAGCCTTTAAAGCATGGAAGTACAACAATATTTAAGCCGTCAAAGCACCCGCTATATGCAAACAATCGTCACACTTTCCATCCTCCCTTTACCATTGATGTGCTCATTGAAGCGATAATTATAAAAAAGTTATTTATAATAATAAAAAATTGTAATATATTGATGAATAAATTACTATTGAAAATTAATTATTAAATATAATATTATATCATAATTATTTCTACTGAAAATAAAAGTCGAATTAAAACTAAGACTGACTCCACTAATGAAGTAATGAGTGAGGATAAAAGGAAACAATTCTGTTCAAAGTTTTAATTAAATTTTGCAAATCCAATACAGCTTAATTACTTCCAAAAAATGAAAATTTCAAAGTAAAAAGATTTAAATATGTAAAAATAATAAACAGGTCAAATAATAATCCCTGACAACAGTCATGTGGTGGAAGACAGTAAAGTTTCAATATTTGAGTAACTACCTTGGAGCTGGCCGTTATTGAAGAGTGGTAACTTGCTCATTATCTGGCACATTCCATCGGATCTAGATAAGCCAACCAACGCTTGACACGCTAGAGCTCTGATAGCATCCGCTCCTGTCAAAGGTGCCTGAAACACGTATATTTATTCTAACTCAAAAATCACCGGATAATACAGGGTGACTTCTGGAAATTACGTCATCTTAAGTTAATGCAAAAATGATAACATATAAGAACGCCTCAGCTTCTGTTCTGCGATCATTATCTTTGAACGTAAAGAAAGGTTATTGTTTAACTGAAAGAAAAATTAAGATGTCAGCAGCAAAACCAACGAAGCAGCTTTAAATGGCTATATTTCATATTAGCATGATCAGATAAATATGAAGCACCCAGCAATGACAAAATAGTTGTATATTTTATAAATATGAAAACAAGGAATTAACCAATATTGAACACAACAAAAATATTTATAATAACAGCTACTTTTTCTATTACACAAAGCCGACAGTGTGAGCTGGTGTCTTTGTAAACCACAAAATTTTATTTACAGATAAAACATGGTTTATTGGCTATTGCCCAAGAAAGAAGAAACCTGTATGCCAAGTAGCTTGAGCAACACCATAATGCCATTGTTCTGTCTAAATGCATCCCACAATGACTGAAGAAAGGGGCTCTGTGTAGCACTGTTGGACCTTCCTCTTCTGTGAACAGAACTGCCAGGTGACTGCAAACAACCATAGAATACAAGACACGCTTATCTATCAGATTCCACGAGTATGTAAATTATAGTGTATAGAGAGATTGTGCATGCAAAGGAAAAGCTGCTGATAAATTAGCCAAATACAGACAATTAATGTGGAGTTAACTCAAATTCTGAAACCATACCTTATCTGAAGGCGCGCAAACAAGGTTAATGATGATATTGAGAGCCGACTTTTGTACTTCTGCATCACAAAGAATATCTGTATCCGCCATTGCTAAGATTATACTAAAGAAAAACAATTTAAAGTATGAAAAAAAATTGTACACATCCAATGTATTATGTAACAATAACGAAATAAAGTAATAGTGTGACAACATTATATATTAGAGGAGTGGTACGGTCCTGTACCTGATAGCCGGAGAGGAAAGGCGATCTGGGAAATGATCTGGTAGGTCAACTGTTTTGCAAAGTTCTAGTTGTATCTGAGGGTAGACAGAGCAGACTGCAAGGGTATCCAGTAACCACCTTACAGACTCGGCCCTACAACCAATTAGTATGGTATAACAGCTACAACCAATATAGGAAATCAAGCAAAATTAAAAGAAAAAAACCTGATCATTAATTGAATTTGTTGATATTTTACTAGTTTAGGGCAAAAAAACATTTACATTAGAACCTAAATTGAGAACGGAAGCTCAAAACTAGAAACGTCGAGTGTGTACTAAATTAAGTAAAATGAGCCATGATACAACAGTTGAAGAGGCTGTCATTACAACACTTTGTCTAAAAATTGGCAATTTATTTTTGCTTACACAATTTTGTCAACAGAGACTGTTAAGTTTATACATTACAACTATATACGTCCAAGATGTAGATAGAATGCAAGACAATTACTTACTTTCCATTATATGCAGGCATATCAGCTATCAACGTAATAGATTTAAGGAATAGCTCAACCCCATTCAGATTCCTGAAAACTACAGCTGGTTTCCAATATTTTTTCTGCATACACTCCAAGAGCAGAGCTAAATCCTCAGCAACAGACGACTTCATTATCTAAACAAGTGAAGTCAGTATCTAAGGTGCAAGTTACAAGTTTACATGACAGCTTCTACCTAAATCATTCTAAACTAGGCATTTCTAGAGCATTGTACAATTTAAAAAGCAACATTAATCAAAGGTTTCGGCATTTTTAAGTTAAACCATATTTATTAAGTGAATTGTATCCATTGCATTTGACGAGCACTAGAAAATCTCACACAGAGCCATTCCGGTACTAAAGCAAAAAAATATTTCAGAAACAAGATAAAAAACAAAATCCTAAGATGCCCAACAACACTGGACCCAAACATGAGTTGCTGGTAAAGCCTAAAACAATATACAACGCATAACATCAATAACATTGCAACACAAAATATTCAGAAGCATACTTTTTGCAAACTGAATGTAGTGGATTGATACTAATAATACTGATCACAAAATTTGAAAAAAAGTCAATGTTCCACCATAAAATAGAGGAAAAACACCACCCTATAAGTATACAGGACAGTTAATAAATAACATTACCTTATATGGAGATAGTTCAGCAGAGGGCGAGTCTCTGTCATGGTGGGCCACCACAGACTGCCTGATGGTGTCAGCCATGATGCATGCGTGGCTCTCATAGTATTTCTTCAGGGCGAATGCAACATGGCGAATACCTTGTCTGAAGACATACATCTGGTCATCTGTGAACTCAGTGCCCGCCTCGCAATTCAGCAATTGAGATGTGCTCAACTAAAATAGCACAGGATATGACAACGTTTCCATTAGTGCAGTTTTATGCGTACATTTCTAAGTGATGCATGTATAGCCACTTGAGAATAAAAAATCAAACATATGTCTATTACTATCGAGAAAATATGCCAGCAGTGAGGTTACAGTACCAACTTGCTTAGCAGTGTTAGCAGCAGTGTGGTGAGGACTTTTATCTACTGTATTAATAGAAGAACCGTAAAGAGGGGAGCTTCGTGAGCTTATGACGAACTGACTGGACAAGACTTTACATTATTTCATTAAATCCGTTCTATCGAGAGCAAAGTTATAGGAAGAAAATTAGTATAAACCTAGTTTTTTATCCATTATCAGACTTTTAAATAAATACCTCCATTCTACAACACAGAGCGATGGTGGAAGATATTAGGTACATGTAAATACATACAACATTGTACAGTTTTCTCAGGCCATCCATTTCATCAAAGATAGTAAGAACAGCTTTGAATGCCAAGGCATTGGACAGAAACATGACAGCATGCATTCTCCCTGACTGGTGAGAACATTCTAGTAACCACAGGATGATGTTTAATAGCTCTGTCAGTAGCTCAGTAGATTGCATGCACACCTACAAAACAGCATTACCATGTCTTCTCAGGATTGCATTGTTGAGAAGACAACTTTTAATTCAATTTATTGAACGCAAAACAAAATATTTTTTTAAATAATAAAACTTGTAAAAAATTTTGAATGATGATATTCTATGACACAGAATGTTCTAAAGTTGACCCCACTTAGTGTGATCATTTAACAATTGCATCACTAAATGTAAAACTATAATCTGCAACACATAGAAATGAGACTTGATGATAAAAGATCCCTCTAGACAGTTAACCCTACATACATACCCTCTCCATTGTATCTTCAAAGAAAGCAAGGTAGTAGAGGCTGAGGGAGAGACCAGTGGCCGCCAGGGATGGTCTAGGCACGCTTAGGAACTTTCCAAGTCCACCATTGTTGATGAACTCAATGCCGAACTTCTTATGGCATAGTAATGATGCCAAATACTACAATTATATTTGTCGCAAAATGAGCTCATTGCACATAGAGAAAAAACATACATAAAGTAAATCTTAAAAAAGATTAAAGATTTGATTAAGTAAAAATAAACGACGGCTATCCAATTGGAATCGTTAAAATAATGCATACAAACTCACTCTAACAGCTGCAAACCCCAACCTAACATCACAATTTTTCTGATAGTCTAGGTAATGGAAGACGATGTCCATCGCACGATTTTGAAATACTTCTGGTAGCAGCTACAACCAGAGAAAACAGCATTTGTGTGACAATAATTATTATGTAATGCATGCATAAGCTCAAATATTATTCATAAAACTTGAGTGACATAAAGTGGTTGTTTAGAATGTCGAAGCACCTCTTGGTATTCGCCCATTGGGGTGAGGTAGGAGAGAATAAGTCTCTGCTGCACTTCTGGTGTTACAGGATATATCTGGTATGACTGAATGTAGAGAGGCTCCATCTCCTGCCAGCTACTGTTACTAAACTCACCACCTGCGCCTTCTAAAGAAATAAGTGATATTACTGTTAAATCTAGGTTCATTCTTGAGTTAGACATCTATGCTATATATTCCATTTAAATATATTACCACCGAAATCACAATTTGAGGCTATCGATATAAGCTTTCAACAAATATAGCAATCAGCAGCAACAGCATACTAACAGATATGCTGTACTATATTCTAACAGATATGCTGTACTATATTCTAACAGATATGCTGTACTATATGCTAACAGATATGCTACACTATATACTAACAGATATGCTATACTATATACTACGAGTAACATATATGCTATACTATATATTAACATATATGCTATACTATATACCAACAGATATGCTATATATGCTAGAAAACTTAAAGTTTCCGATACAAAAACTCACTTGCTGTACTGTCAGCTAATACGTGGTCAGGCAATGCGCAGCCATGTGTGTTTGTTTGTATATCTCCAGTATCCATGACAGCAGCACCAGTATTTTCACTGGAGCTAGCAAACTGAGAGAAGGGTCGGTTAGTTTTAGAGCTGGATTTCTTTCTCTCATCTATAATGCTATGCAGCTGCTTCATTAGTATTGGTACCTAGCAACATATATATTGAAATAAGCTATTAACTCGGATGCTAAAGTTACTCAAATTAAACATTAAAAATTTACACTGTAAATGCCTATTAAATATTTACCAAAATATCTGCTCATAACAAAAAAAAAACAAACAAAAAACAAACAAACAAAAAAATCAAAATTTTAAAATTTTCATCCAATATTTGCGTTGCACTTTCCTTACCAGTTTGTGGTTCTGCTCTTTGTAGACGGAGGCATTTTCTTGGCATTCCATAATATACGATAAAATTCCAATAGAATAAGATTTAAGTTGATCATTTCTTCCTTCAGCCCAGCGAAAGAACTTGTTAACACTGCTAGTCTATATTAATTCAGAAATATATCACAGTAATATATCAAAGAGATATATCAAAGTCAGTATCAATTTATTAGTTAGTACTTGAAAAGTCAAAAAGCATTAGTTACTTTATATAAAATTTACAGAACAATAGAGAAAAATAAGTCTGAGTCTGAGCGACTAATGAATGCTAGAAGCAGATTTCTCTACAGCATAACCTGCTAAGCCTGTCAGTTTAAAAACAACGAAAGCAAAACAGCAGCCCAACTTTATGTGCGAATGTCAGTTAATTTTGATGATTTGGCAACAGACTTAAAATTAGATACAGTAATGACTTGGCCAGACCTGAAACAGGAAATGCTATTTTAACATGGAGTAATGGCCTCTACGGATATTACCTCATCTTTAAACACAGCAGACGCCTCTAGTCCTGGCATAAGATTAAGTAAGACCCTGCAGGTAATCACATTTAGGTCACTCTGATCCCTTGAAAAATATGTGTGCGAAATCTGCAAGAAATATGTGTCACTATCAAGTATATAGAAAATCAAGCATAAAACTCCCCAATTTAAAAATAGAGCTCAATTTTGATCTTTTCATCCAAAAGTAAATTTACTTTTTCAAACCAAATATTAATAAAAGCAATAAAAAAACATCGTAAAATTTCTCTGTAAACTAGGCTTTCATTTCTTATTTAATTTCAGTCTTATATCTAATGAGTCTAATAATAAAAAATGTTACTTTAAATTTGATTTGAAACTAAAAATGGTTCAGCTAAACAAAATCATTGTTATTTGATTGAGATAACAATATGAGATATAATAAGATACAATTACAATTAACAAATATCTAGCATTTAATAGAGGATCTAATATGTATACTCCAATGGTTGTCATATCGCAATGCTAAATTAAAAATGAAAACAAAGATTTTCTAATTTTTGGTGAGATAACTCTATAGTGCTAACCGAACGAATAAAATCATCATTTTTTAAAATCATTTTAAGAACATGTCCGAGAGTACAATTAGGATCAGCGCGGCCTGGATGTCGGTCATCAAAAGGATCTGGATCTGTTTTAAAATATGCTTCAGTTTGCTGCTCCACAATCTACAACAACGGTGAAAGATGAATCTACTTTATTATACAGCTCAGAGATGTCATTGTTCAGTTTCCCATTAGAATTTCCTCTCACTAAAGTTATAAGCATGAGTAACTTTGCTTCAATTTTTTTTTATTTTCTAAAGTAATTTAGCTATGACGCTTATAACATGTGCCAAAAAGAAAAAAATGAGTTTCAAAAATACAAAATACCAAACGGCTTTAGTTATGTTCTGGGACAAGACTGAAAACCTACGCAGAGCTGGAGAGAAATTAGTTTTGATAAAATTATTGCTTACAGGATCAAGTCGTAATTGCTATAAGGGTCATATTACTTTATTTTGTACAAACTGAATATTTTCACTTTTGCATGGCTTATAAAATTTTTACAATTTTTTTTCTACACATATTTGAAATCAGCATAGAAAAATACTGCTAAATGTTACATTTTCATGAAATTTGAGCCTATTTAAATTTCTGATCTACATGTGTCAGTGTGTACTAAGTGAAGTACAATGACCCATAATCATGAAATCGGTTTACTGTTTCAATAGAATTTCAGGTATTATCTTAGATAGAAAAACCCTTGTTGTGTTAGCCATGAACTAAAATTTAACAAAATATCTTTTAAAATCTGAACAATTGTATTCAGCAAGACAGTTTAACTAGGAATACAGCTTTACATAAGTTTACTTTTTCCTGGCCTCTATCATCTGCATATTTGCACACATTGCAAAAAACCAAAGGAAACCTAACTTTCCAAAAAAACTTCTAAATAAATCAGCTAGAATAGAGCCTCAACTAACCTCACAAAGAGACTTCAATATCTCAATGGGTGTTGCAGATCCCTGGTAACATTCTCTGTTCCATCTTTCCATTAAAGCAGCTGTAGCAGCTAAGGCATCAATTTGATTAGAAGAGCTTGGCATGTTTGTTAACGTCGTCACCTTCAACCGCATTAAAATATAACGATAGGAGTGTTAAAATAGCTATCCAATAATGGGTTTGGTCAAACTTATCAACAAATTCACTTGCATAATTTAGATAAAAGTTAAAAGAATTTAGCCAGATTCATCAATGAAAATTTTAAAAAACTATTTGGAAATTGGTACATTGCTAATCAATATAACAATAATTCTGGTGAGTAGCTTTTGCAACAAGTAAAACAACTCAGTTAATCAACTGATTCAAAACCAAAGGCAATTTTTTTCATTTGACATGCCGAACACTTTAATGCATCGATAAAAACAGACCGATGCAGTCTAAAATCAAAAAGCAAATCAGATAGCAAATTATAGCTACACTAATGTTAAAAAAAATTACTAAATTACTCTTAGGTATTTAGAAAAAAAGTTAGATGAAATAAAAAATCAAAATAACTACAAGTGTAAGAATAGACTTTGCAATAGGAGATTAAATTTCAATGCAATAAGAATGCGTAGTGAATACCCATAAAAAAATTATAATCGATTTTGCTTCCAGGTTAATAGTATCCCTGCAAATATTATACAACAGTTATACTTGGTACTTAGTATAACTACGAATGTAAGTGTAACTTGGTATAAAGTATAGTGATATTTATAATACTATACTAAACTTAATGCTTAATTATACATCCTATTTCTGGTATAAGACATAGTTAACGCCTAAGTATTGTGACTTTCACTACACTACTACACTACTAGTATTGTATTTATACTGCCGACCGCACTTGACCCATTTCATAACAATGAGTATTAATATCAGTAAAATCTCTAAAAGTAACTCTAATTCTATATATATTAGGATTACAGTTACTAACTTTTACTAGAACTACAAGACCCAGTACAAAACTTTGATTCAGTTTCACTATTACTCCATTAGCAATTAGGCTTAATATTACTATTAGTATTAATGGATCTATAACTATTACTGTTACATTTACTATAACTATTAGTACTACTCTATCACCATAACTCTATAAGTATTAGTATTACTATTAGCATTACTATTACTATTAGTATTACTACCACCATAATAGTAATAGTAATACTATCACAATAAGTATAATTGGTAGCATTAATTACTATTAGTATTACTATTAGAATTATTATTATTATAATTAATTAATTATATTTATTGCTTATCGGCTACTGAGTATTGCATTGCCTTAGAGTTGGTACTACTATAACTATTACACTATTACAGTATTAGTATTATTATTACTATTAATATTGAGTATTAATCTTATTAATATTATTGTACTTATACTTATACTATTACTATTGTTATTACTTTTAGCTATAGTTTAATTTATACTTAAAATTATACTAAACAGATTTATCTTTAATTTTAATCCGAGTAGTCACTATGAGTATGACTAAGTCTGTCAATCAGATTCTCAGTCAGTAGCTAACGGTATGACTGTGAATTAGAGTAGCATTATTACTTATTAGTAGCATTCATCAAATGATCTAAATGAATTTATCATGATCATCAATCATCAGTTATTCATATTATAATTATTCCTTTCACTCACACTCAGTTTCACATGCAGTCACATTGACAGTGACACCAACTCTAAGCATAACAGTAACTTGGACTCGGTGTGAGTGTCAATGACTAAGTACAACTGTGACACTCACACTGACTGTAAGACTAAGAGTAAGTGTAATTCGAAGTGTAACTCATTGGACCAGTCAATGACTACGAGTATCAGTATAACTATGACTACTAAGTACTACTACTATGACTATGAGTATGACAGTATGAGTATCATTATCATTATGATACTGATAGTGACTATCACTATGACATTGAATTTGACTATCACTATCAGTATCACTTACCAGTATGAGCATACTATTAGAGTATCACTACCAAAATCACTATTACTATGATTATAAATAATAAATATGAGCCATCACCCATCAGGCCATCCTGATCCTAGTTCCTACATTTTGATTTTGCATAAGTTTACACTTCCTGACTTTGCAGTAACACTAAGTCTAACAGTAACAGTAACTGTAAGTGTAACACTTAGTCTTACAGTTACTTTGAGTTAGACTAACTGTAAGTGTAAGACTAAGTGTAAGTGTAACACTAACAGTAACAGTGTAACTTAGTCTGTAACACTAAGTCTAACACTGTAACACTAACACTAACAGTTACAGTAAGTGTAAGTGTAACAGTAACAGTGAATAAGTTATGAGATTGAGTGATATGATTATCATAATCATTATCACTGATTATGTAAAGAGTAAACGCAGAGCAATCTGAGAGAATTTAATCTATCGCATGAATTACTACGCATTGTTTTTTTCTAAATTTGCAGCCAGGTTATCAAATTTCATGTATATGGCTTATCAGTTATTACTATTACAGTGACAGTGTGAGTGATCGCAAATAATATCTCAACGTGATGCAGCCATCCATCTTTGAAAGTTAGCCTGTGAACCATTATTGATATTAAGTGTTCATATTAACAACTTGGGTAATATGACTGACGTGGAAAGATAACTATTTCAGTAGAACGCTGACATATAGAGTTATCTTCTTAATAATAGTTGCAATGTAACAACTATTTTGCAAACAGACCCTTATTCATTCCATGATTTTGGGCTATGAAAATAGTCTGAAAATAGTGTACACACAGTAAATATCATGATCCAAAATATTAAAATCTAAATGTGCTGTAGAATTGAAGTTAGTCGTTTTCATTTAACAAATTGTACTTATATAATATTATTACATAATTTTATTCATTTTGAATGTTACAGGGGGTGAATTGTCAGAGCCGGTACCAATAACTAAGTTTGAGCATGAGTAGTTTGTAACTTTAACTTGGTTTAAATTAACAAGTTTAGTAAAACTAGTAGTAGTAGTACTAGTAGTAGTAGTAGCATTTGCTTTTAGTACTACTACTACTAGTACTACTACTACTACTAGTACTAGTACTAGTACTAGTCTACAAGTTTTTTAGTTTGAGTTTGACTTCAGCAGTGAAACTGAATGTGACTTTTTTACTCAAAGTCAAACTCACTTACTTAACTCAGATTTAGTTGCTTTCAAGCGGTTCATGTAGCTGTAACTCAAGCTGAAACTATTACTAAGCATCAAAATAAAAATGTAAGCTACTTTAGCTCACTAACTATAACTATAAAGTATAAGTATGACCGTACTTTTACTCTGGTAGAATATTCAATATGAATATGATAATCATTATCATAATGATAATGATTATAAATAATAATTATTATATTTATAACATTTTTCTTATCTCCGACCTTTACTTTAAGTTTATATTTGCGATATTCATTGGCATTTGGCTTTGCACATGCTACGATTACAACTACAAGTACCTACTCTTAGAGTTGCTGTTCATCTTGTAGTTGTTGAGATGTACTACTACTTGTAGTTTTACATTATTCGTTATCACTTATTAGTTATAGACTATCACTATAGTAGTAATTATACTTACTCTTCTAGTTAGTACTTCATCAATTATTAGTATTACATACATTTAAAATCAATAAACTAATTAGGCGAGTAAAGTTACTGACATAACGTTACTGTTGGCGTTAAGTGTCATTGTGTCTGTTAGCCTTACAATTGCTGTTGAGTGTTTAAACCTAAGTGTTATTTCATATTTGGAAACACAGTAACCATTAGTTTAATTTTAAATAATTTACAATTTCAGTACATTTAATAAGTTACGAAACTTTTTCTTTGAGCTTTGCTTTAGTTTTGCATTTCTATCTGTTTGTAATTTCGGTATTTGATTTTCACTTTGAAGTTTTAACTGGCCTTCAGAATTTGTAAACTTTGTAGTTGTGCGGTTCAAGAGTCTATCATGCTACTCACACTGGCAGTTGACAATTATCGCCATATTCCATAATTTTTACTGTTATAGTATTAATTATCATACCCACATTATCTGATACTATGAACATAAGTAATAGCTATCCTCCAGCACCAGTTTTATAGCTTCATCCCATGTCTTTAAGGCTGTATACTGTATGATATATGCAACTTTTTTACTTTGCTTACTGTAGGCTATTTGCATCATAACTGTAAGGGTGGCATTCGACATTCCAAAATCTAAAAGGGTATTTTAAATCATATATCTATAATTTGATAAGACAATAGTCATTTTTAAGTAATATGATGTTAGCTTTTTGTGAGAGGATACAAAGATTCAACAGAGTGTAAAAAAATTTCATAAAGCTGTAGAAATTAATATGATTACATGTAATTTTGAAGGTGTCCAATGTTCTTTTTTGGTGTGTGCCCATTCAAAGTATCTATCAAATTCCTTACAATCGACAATAATGCAATCATTCAACGTTCTTTTAAGATTTTGCTTTCAGGTATATGAGTATTCTAAAAGTTTTATAGTAAACATTGTTTTGGGCAATATGGTTTACTATCAATTATATTGTTATTACTTTTTGATTTAGTGTTTGGCTGGTATAGTTGTGTTTTACCCTCAATGAGATGCTAAAACAATTGCGGAGCCTGTCACCCCTGACGAAGGTGAACATTGGATGGTTAGTATAGCAGATTTCTGTTATTTTCAAAATTTTGCTAAACACTTTCAAATATTATAAGTGACAAGGTGCCCTTCATTGAATGGGTACTTGTTTTTTATATTTTAAAATTAGCATTAGGCATATAGTACATTGCATAATAGCTAAATGATTTTCATGTGCCTATAATAGTTGCGTAAATTTGTTGTATGTTTTCAAAATGCATCCAAACTGTGCCGGGTAAAAGTATTTCTTGTTTCTTTTGTGCAACTAACATTATTTAAAGACATAAGTATTAAAAAGTGATTTTGAGATGAATCCATACATTTATTGAGTTGTTCAGTTCTCTGTAAGTAATGCTTTATTTGCAGGGCTATAGTTGTATCTAGTGGTCTGTTTGCCTTTATTGCTGCCAGAAATAATGTTATTGGAAATCGGCGAAAGGATCTGATAAAAAAACTAGAGGCTAAGGAAAAGGCTAAAGCACAAGGAGAGAAACATAAGGCATTCTCACCTGTTAATAATACACAAAACTAAATCATTTTAAACATGAATGGAGAGTTTTCTAGACTGTGGTAGGTACTCCATGTGAAGGAAATAAAGTGTAAATTAATAAGTAATGCTTTACTTATGCAACTAATGAACATTTGACAATTGATTTAATACTTCAATTTCTCTAATACAGTTTTGTTTAATGTAGCATAGTTTTTTTTTAACTTGTTTTAGTGAAGATAGTGGAGAGAGCATTAAACTAAAGAAACCTTGGGTAAAAATACTGTATGAAAATCAAGGTGTACCAGACAACTACGTGGATACTACGTTTTTAACAGAGATGAGAAAGAACTTATTCGTTAGGGATTATGATTATTACTCTCTACTTATGCATACAGGCTGCATAACTCAGCAAATTCATTCTGTTATCATCTTCGTTATGTGTTTTATATATTTAAACCAAGCATTGCTAGATCCATATGTGTTGAATTTAATATCTATTGGAATTTTATGCTTGTGTTATATGGTAAGAAGAGTATGTGACTCCAATGCATTTGATATGAAGGCAGTTATAATATTCTGCACTGCTTCTTTTGTCCTGTCTCCCGTGCTCATGTCACTCACCGATACAATCTCTACGGACACCATTTATGCTATGGCAACTGTAATGTTGCTAGTACACCTCATATCTCATAACTACATATACCAGCTAAACTTTTCTAATGAAGGAGTTGTCTCATTTAATGCTGGTATTTTTGCAACAGTTTGCCTTGCCTCCAGGCTTAGTCACTTATTTCAAGGCTATTCATTAATAGTGCTCTCTGTGTTGCTGTTTGATGTGTTGCCCAGCTTGAGGAGATATTTAAAATTGCACCTTCGGCCATATTCAAATCTGTTCTTGTCTATAAGTTTGTTCTTATTGTCTGTGTATATGGTTGCTACCCAAACTGTAACGTTGGCAATGATGATTGTTGTCCTTTTTCTTTTTATAACATTTGTTTGTCCGTATTTTTTAATTCACCTTCAACCCATTAAGAACAATTTATATGGCCCATGGGATGAAGCTGTAGTTGCTGAGAGGTAACCATTTTACTTCTATTTGAATTTTTTATGTCTTAATTATGCTTATTGGATAACTAATACTGTCCCATGTGTTGCATATTATACTAATTATGTTTATTATAAAAAAATATTAAGAATAAAAACTCAACACACATCCTTACTGCTTATTACATTATATGCATCTAACGTTATGCTATGAGGAAGGGGTTTTAATAAATGAAGGTAAAATAGCTCGATAAACATGGCAACTCTTCATTACATAATATGCTTATGATACAGTTGGAAAGATTTAGGCTTGTGTATTGGATGAGTTGTGGTAAAGCCTTGTCATGGGGATGAATTTCATGGCTGAGTTGGCTGGTTTTTCATTCCTGTAACATTAAAACAATAAAATATAAATTCTGGCCCCCATCTAATGACAAAAACTTGTATTTATAATTTACACAACAAGCTATCATATTATCAGCTATGACAATTCTATTATTGAATAGAAACTATCAGCAACCTCACAAAAAATTGTGGCTCATCCTTTTTTTCTTGCTTTATCTTCTCTTTGCTGTGACTGATATCTTCTGTTATTGCTGGAATTTCTGCATTATCTAATAAGACAACATAGAGCATCATTGTAATTAATGTACAGTGTATAATATATTGTATGCATGTCTATTTTCATGAGCATATAGTTCTACGTTTATCTACATGTAGTTTATGCCTCATTTGCTAGATAAAGTGACTTAAAATAGAATAATACTGTTGATGGAGGCAACATGTTGCATGAAGCCAGAGTTTGAGTTAACATCATATTTATCAGCTATCTTGAAATACACCAATTAGGGAGCAGCCATGGTCTACAGGTTAAAGCGTTTGCTTTGTGAACACGAAGTCATGGGTTCGAACCCTGACAAAGGCCATTGGTGATGCTAGGAAGAGCATCCAGTCATAATTGCTTCTGTGCCCTATCTGAATAAGTCCTTAGCCCGATCTAACAAAAATTCTTTCTATCAGGGGTTTCTCACAACGATGGTGACTATAAACTTTCACGAGTTTTTTTGTAATACACCAATCAAGGCAAATGCAGCTTGTAACACCTCACTTTACAGTCTATATGGCTTTAATCTCATCTAAATCAGAAGTTAAAAGCTGCTGCTATTTAAATTTTTTAGAAATCATATCACATTCTTACTAGTTTTTATGCCAAAGGGTTTGCTAATGCCTGTTATTGAGCCTCTTATAGGGGGCAATTTCTGCCCGCTGCTATTCATTTCATTGGTGTTTTCAGGTGAGGCTGAACCATCTTGTGGAGATTGACTAGAAACTTTAAAAGATTGCTTGGAATTGGAGTTGTTTTCACTTGTTATATTGTCGGTTGTGGCTGGTGCAACCTGAAATACAAAGTTATGTGATTATTTAGCCTGAAACCTATTTTTCACAAATTTCCACACTTGTGGGCTTAAAAGGCAAATAACCTAATTTATAATACAATGTGTACTTTAATATTTTAGGAGAGTTTAAGTGAAGTTATAAATCTACTTCAAATATCAAAGCACAAGTAAGAAAACATACGGAATGGTACGCTGCTAAATAGTTAGTTTTTAATTACCTGAGAGTGGTGGGGACATTAATCTAAGTAAGCTTGAGTCATAAGAAACTCAAATTAACTGAAAAGACTTATTTAACAAATAAATTTTTTAAAAAAGCATAAATATATATGCATATGCACTAAATTTATTTGAATTACCAAATATAGAGCAACATTATATTGTTGAAATTGCTCAATAGCTCACTAAAATGACCCTTAGCTAGTTCCATTAGTACATCACTTGCATTAATATCTCATAATATATTAGTAGTACTCAACATTAAATGTTATTTTCAATGTCCAACAGCCTTGCAAGGCCTCAGGCTAATCAAAAGTTCGCTGCCTTGTATATCAACCTGTATAACAACTAGGCCTAAAAATAGATTTTCATAGTCTATATTGGTTTTTGTAGACATCTTGGTTTAACTCATCAATCACACTTGCTGCTCCGTAGGCCATAACATAAAATATCAGCCATTTTTAACGTTTCCGGGCTGAAGCTTCCAAAGTCTGCTATTAGGTACGATCTATGACACTTCATTGGACAATTATATCGCAACGCCATGCAAGAAGCTCAGACATTTGTAAAAATGGCTGATATTTTACGTTACGGCCTACGATACAGCAAAGAGTGAATGAGGGGTTACTGCTGATTTTAATTATAAAGCAGTTAAACACAACAGACACTATTACATGCAACTTGCTACAGATTGCAAAAGTCTAAATTTAAAGTCTTTGAGCCTTCAGCTATAGGCACTTTTGCTGGCCTTGAATATTAGCATAGTTTTGTATTTTATAGGCAAGTTTAATAACGTGGCAACCATATATGTCTAGTATACCTGACGATGCCGTATTGGTGAAGATATCCTGTGCTTACTTCGTTCTTCTAACTTCAATTTTTCTTTTTTTTCTAAATACAAATGCTTCATTTCGCCATTTAGTATAGAAATACATTCTAAAATGACATTATTTAATTTTTGCTGAGGTGAATATGGCAGTTTTTTTTTTCAAGCTCTACTAAACTGGTTAGAGACTCAAAATTGTGTTTTATATACCTTCATGGAATGACTTTTTGGCGTAGTACAATGCATTTCTTGTGTTGATATCATGCATGTTTGGATCTGCTCCCAATTCTAACAGCAAGCTCACACATTCTGGTCTGCCTAATGCAGCTGCCCAGTGCAGTGGTTGCCTATAAATAAATAAAAAACAAAGATATGCAACAGCCACTCAACTGTTCTAATGTTATTCAACAATATGCAGGCAGACTGACTGGTTTAATGCAAGTTTAGATCTTAATCTAGAATGTGTAAGAATGCATTGACCTATTAAAATGTGACTAGTGAAACAATTTCTTATCCTAAACTCATTAACCTAATCTGCTCCTATAATCTTTTTATCAATGTAGTTTTTATGGCTTTTGCAATATGACATTTGAGTTCAAAATAATAGAAATATAACCGTCAAAAGCAAAGCCTTATTGTATTGCGACAATATACATAATTTAGCATGCATTGTATTGCACTGTATTTTGCCTTTTTTCTCATTTTGGAGCACTAAAAGAATTAGTGTTAACGGTTAGTAGTTCATATAAACTTCACCTTTCAGCTTTTATTCAGCATAGGCTTTCTCAATACTAAACACTGACAAGGGCATCCCTCTACTTATTTTATAACAATAAATTACAATCAGAATACTTTAATTTTTGGGTACTAAGTTATAGGAAATCCAATTAACATTCTGCGTCTTCTATGTTGAAACTACATGTTATTCTTCTGTATTACAATATTCTGTTAGATGGGCCAGCAAATTACTTCTTTAAGCATATCATTTTGTGCACAGTCTGTATTTATTCACATAAATGTTATTATATAATATTGTACTCAACCTGTCATCATGGTCTTGGAGATGAATATCACAAATTTTAGAGTTGGTTAAACATGACAGGACTCTGCTATGACCAGCAGCTGCAGCATAATGTAATGCACCTTTACCAGATTTATCTCTTATATTGACTAGATTAGTTCCTCTCGCCTCTCTCACTAATATTTCGACACATTGATCATTTCCTTTCTATTTTAAAGGGACATAAAAAATTCATGGATTAAATAATGTTGGAGAGTGCAGATTTTATCATTCACAACTTTATCAATGTATATGACAGTATTAGTGTATATGGCAATATTATAATGGCTAAACTCTGAATCTTCCTTGGGAAATCTGTATAGAGGTGATGGAATTATAATATATTTTAAATTTATTAGTTACAGCTGAGTACTAATTTATAATTTATTCATTTTAACAATTGAGTGAGTCAGAGCAGTCATTTCATCATTCACACCAAAAATCCTGAGATATAATTTTCATTATTTATTCCAAATACTAGAGGAAAAGAGCATTAAATTAAATTATTTTACAAAAATAATTACTATCAATTAATTAAAAACTAAACTTGACAACTTTTAGATATTTTTTGTACCTGAGAGGCCCAGTGCAAGGCTGTCTTTCCATCACAATCGGCAGCAAGTAGGTTAATGTTCTTAGATATGAGTAGCTGTACATGCTCAGGTCTGTCATGGTATGCTGCCCAGTGTAAGGCTGTCATCCGCTGCAATATATTTTGAAATATGCTGAAGTCAGTAAAGCTATAAAGTTAGATGCATGAGTATGCAAATGTAAAGTAACTTTATTGCAGTTTTAAATTGATAGCTTGGTGTTGTTTTTATTAAAATAATGGGCCTCAATTAAAACTTATGTGCACGTGCATACTAGTTTTGAGGCCCATTAGTGCTGTAGTAGTTACACATAAGCTTATAGATTGAGTATGTTTTTATTAATAATTTATCAAAGTACCTAATGATGAAATAGTAAACTTGTTTATATAATAAAACTTGCTATAGGTATATTTCTCAATCAATACCATTTGATAATTGTTGCGCTGTTTTTAATGATGACAAAATTAACAAATAGTATTAAAGCTGGAATATATTATAATGGCTGCGGCCTGTGAAAATTAATATATTTTGTAGTGTTTTTAAAACGTTGACTTACTAAGTAAAAATATTTTAGGTGACTTGTTTAACACTATATAGTATATGTAAACACATGGCCATGTGTTGCAGATATGAACTGTTGTCAATCTATGTGGAATGTAATCTGCAGAGTATTCTCAACATCAATTGAAGTTTATTCAAATTGATATGTCATGTGTTAATTAATAATAAAATAAAATGAGAAATTAACGTATATGCTCCATGCAATATTACAAAAATAGAATTTTTCTTTCAAGTAGTTTGATTAAGGTTTAGGCATATTTTCTATTAAAATGGTTGTCTAATATTCATAAGATTTGCAATAAATCTATATCTATTATTTAGCTATCAAGAAAAGCATTAAAAATGGAATTTTTAATAGCTTGATCTTTTTGACAACGTTACTAAGTCAACTGTCTAACTTTTTATCTCTTCTAATTTAAATAATTAGATTAATTCTGAGCTTCAGAGAATTTAGATTTGAGTAATTTGATTTGTATTATAAACTGTTCCATCAGCTGAATGACTTTAATTGGTATGAAAAACATTACAACCTGTAGAGAGCATTTAATAAATTAACTGTAAAGTTTTCTATTAAAATTTTCTAAGTGAAGCATGATTAGACTTGTTGCAGATAAACATACATAATACTAGTGAGTGGTACTTACTTCTGAATCACATGTGTTGAGAGATTTCGGCTGCAGATGCTGCACAAGAAGCGCCAGACATCGGATTTTATCGCTATAAGTAGCAGCATGTAGCGGAATTCTTTGCCTGTTGTCAGCTATCATTTGATCACAGCCATTTGCTAATAAGTACACTACACCTTCGTACCATCCCTAAAATTGTATCACTTTCTCTAAAGTTTAATCTTCCAAGTATCACCTATAAATTGGTACAACACTGGGCTGGATGCTCATTATGTCTTTCTATGCAATTAGGACCAAAAGCAAATCCAAATGTGCATTCCTTTTCCTTCTATAAATAGGTTAGAGTCACCCCATTTCACCATTGTACTGTCACTATAGTTTTAAAATTTCTGATTAAACTTGGCTTATAGAAATAGGCATTTTTAAACCAAAAATAAGATGGGCGATACTATAGAGTTTAGTTGTTAACAATACTATTTTTAATCATCTCGATTATAACTTATTGAATGAACGTTGAACCAACTGAATGCATTTTTTTCTTTACCAACTATTCTTATTCAGTAGTGAACCAGGCTTTCTGTGTCAGAAATAAGAAAAACTCAAAATATCATTTTTGACAGTTGAATTTATTTGCTTAGCCACTACAGCATTGCAGTATTATCAACTTAGCAAGATAACTCTAGAGATAGTGTTACAATCTCATGTCCACAAGCTAATATAATACCACATAGTATTAGAAAGAGCATAGAGTGCTAGAAGTAAAGGATGCTATATTATCAATTTGCTTTGCCTACCTGATAACAAGCTACTGCTAGTGGTGTTTTACCATTTACATCTCTTGCATTTACTGATTGGCCAGAAGTTACAAGAGCTTTTAATGTTGTCAAATCACCATAGATTGTTGCATCTAACACAGATGTACATTCTACAAAATATGACAAATTTTATTTTAAGTTTAAAAAAACATTTATTTTTCAAATAGCGAGTTAGAATTTTTTGTAAAACTGATTTGTATGACCAGTCCTTCTAGTTTGAGAACTTTTCGCAGCTGGAATGTTGGTATTATAAGCTGCATTCTTAGTAACCTGATATAGACTCTTAGGGGCCTGACTGACATAATATATGAAATAAGCTCACAAGTCACAATGCTATCAATACAAGAGTAATAAAATTGTTAAAGCTATTATGATTTTTCTAAAATATAATTTTATTTGAAATTAACAAATTATACAGTGTTTTCTTAAATGTGTTAGGTGTTGATTAGAAGTTTTTTATTAGAGCTACTGCTATGTAAAGCTTGAATTCTGTTGAATAGATTGTCCTTTATATTGATCTACTTAGTTGGTTCATGCGCAGCTAGGCATGTTACACAACTCTTTTCAGAGCCTATTCTGGCTTTTATACAAATCACCGTATAATATTGTATTAGTAAGATCAATAGATAATTTATAAAAACTTTATTAATTTAGATTTTTAATTTGGCTTCTATACAAGGCACAAGTATGGTTGTACTTAGCTATTTGTTGTTAGTAGACTCTATATAAATGTAAATTTCTACATCAGTTGGTATAGTCATGTGCTTTTGTTCTCTCTTATACGCTAACAAATTGCACATTGCTCATACTTTCATATTGATTTAGTTCTCACCACAGCAACTTTACTGAATATGGATAATTTAGGTATATTAGCAAATCAATCATTGTGTTATTTTCAATTCTTTTTATCTTTGATTATTTAGAATGATAAATAAAAATATGACATCATGTACATCATATAATTCTTCATTGTAACAAGCTATGGTAGGAAACTGTTTAATTATATATGCATGCACGTCACCTATTTGCAAGTTGAAACTTATGCAGTTGCAAATTGAGCAAATTCTTCTAGAATTTATGTTCATACACTTTCATGACTTTTTAGTTTAACTTGCAAGCAAAGATATTTATAATAAAAAGTGGTAATATACAAATTGGCATAGCAAGACTGCATGATATAGATGCATTAATTTATTTAGTTCTCTTGTGCAGTTGGAGTGGTCAATAACTTCAATCAGAGGCTTTGTTGGCAGATCAATAAGCTCATTGGTGACAAATAAAGCAGCGACTAGCAGATGACTCTTTGTATTTAGCTGCTCTTGAACTGAATTGATTGTAGGTATACTTAATAGCTTTTATAAAATTAAACCTATACTCCTTTCCAGTAACAATACATTGACCTTTGAAACTGTCAATAACCTAGTTGATTAGAGAAACTGTGTTGGGAATGTATTTGGGATAGTAACTACAGTAACCTTATAATCGTTAAGACTCTTTAAGGTGAAACTTGACCAGGGAAAGGTTATAAAACCATCGGTTAGTTTATACTAGATACTGTGTTAGGACAATCTTCCCCTTAATAACTGGTAAAACAACATTAACATATGCAACATGAACTCAGTAATGTTTTCTGAAGTTATTGAGCAGAGAATCGGTCTATTCTCATGGACAACAGTTTCCATTGAAGAATCTTTATTGGTTGCTTCACAATAGTAAAGCTGTAGAGTTCATATTCAAACCATTACAATGCATATATTATCATTTTATACTCTCAACTGACAAACTTTATATTTTTGACCTAATGGAACATTCTAGCGTGACAATATTAATTCAACAGCGATGCAACTGTTTCCAAACACCAATGAAAAGTCCATTAACACATAAGGTTAGAAATGTAGTGATTATGAAATTGAAACCTAAATATTTATTTAAAGCTCATAAGTCTAAATCAACTTGTTCATGGTACAAAAATCAAATGAAATTTTTATTGTAAATATTGTATAATATAATATTACACAGTTTATTACCAGAAGATGGATCTGTGTATATTTTCTGAGTAGAGGACAAGTTTTGGGAATCTTTGAGCTGACCATTGTCTGCTGTCATGGTATTCTATCCAGGTTTTACAGATGAAAGTTGGAGTAATCTAACTTCTGTTCATAGCTAAATATTATGCCACATCTGTAAGCCTACAGCAGAAGTACAAAACTTTTGGGTCATATTGTACGTATATCCAAAGTCAAGGAGCAGCTGTGGTCTAGGAGTTAGACTTTAGAGTTCAGAAGGTTGGCTTAGTAAACTCGAAGTCATGGGTTTGATCTTAGTAAAGACCATTGGTGATGTTAGGAAGAGCATCCAACCGTAATTGCTGTTGTGATACATCGGGAAAGAAAAAGCCTTTAGCCTGCTTTGAAAAAACCTTTTCCATCAGGGATTTTTTGCAGGGATCGTGGCTATAAACTCACTTGAGTTTTTTATTTTAAATTTAAGGTCAGCTAGAAAAGGGAAAGCATACAGTCCTTGGGAACAATTTAACAGTCAGAAACTGGGTACATAATGTTGTAATATAACTCAACAAAAATCCATTCTGATTTTACATTGAAAAAAAAGTTCTGTAGAAATTATATTCTTAAATTCACAGTTTAGGTACACTTGCATATCACATATAAGATACGCAATTGATGCAAATAAAGTATCATTTTATGTACAAAACAGCCAATATATTAACAGTTGTTAGAAGATGGTGTATGTGTTTTTAATTCTAACAGCCTTATTGTAAACATTAGAAGCTTTGCTTTATGGCTTTAAGAAGCATTATTATAACAATATTTTATGTGTGTCAACACATATGTTCAATATAAATCTATTTTAGGTTAATCAAAATAATGTTTGTAACGTTTGAAAGAAATCGGCCAGTATGCTCACTATTTAAAGCTGAAACTTCACAGGAATTTGTTCTCATTACCTCAGCATATAATTATTTCAATATTTTTGTTTTTTATCACTTGCAGTTTGTAGGAATCAAACAAAATTGCAAATTAGAGACCCAAAGAAGTTTTGTCAGGTGTTATAGAAACAGTAGCTTGGCTATTTGACATCAGAATTATTGATTATTATTACTATTCTTTTGATGTAACACTTATAATGATATGTATATTAGGTTCACTGTTTGCTGTTGAGCAATCCTCATTATATATCATTATTATAGACTTTAGCAAGAAAGCATAAAGCAGCAAGTTATTACAATCATTGTCATATGTTGTCATAATATTATTGTATTATATACTATAACCTTTACTACATGCTTTGATATAATATATCAAAACTACAAGATTTGTTTGACAGGTTACTCATTCTGTTTTTACACACTGATTTACAAACTGATAAGGTGTACAGTGCAAAACTTGCCACATTTTCATTGCAATTCTTTTTAATTTCAGTTTCAACAAATAAAATCACTCTCAAGTGTTAAAGTAATAAGTAGACTTAAGATTAAGAGTACACTAAAGTAGATTTATACTTACCGATTGTTGCACTAATATTTTTCCAACTACAATTCAAGCTTCAGTTTTTTCAAATAAGTTTTGTATAGTCAGCTTTTCAGTCTAAAACAAAATATTTTTTGCTAAACCAATATTTTAAAGCTCAGATACGGAGTTAGTTGCAAATATTAATTCTCTTATGTGGCAACACATGGGTGACTTGCTGGAGACTTAGACAGTGTTAGAAACAGTAGAATATCATGAGTGCAATTGAATTGATGTTGTGTAGCAACATGGCTTTATGGGTAAGCGCAATTCTTTGTAAAGAATGTAGTCTATTGAAATGTTTGATAACAAGGAACATGCAAAATGGCTGCAGTCTATTAAAGCATACACAACGACAATAGAGATTTTCTTCGTATGAATTTATCAATAGAAGGAGAAAACTAAAGCAATATAAACATTTAGCTGATGTACATTGCAAAGTCTTACCAAATATTATTGTGTCTTTACTACTAGTCAAAGCTGCTATATGTATTCTTTATATTTATCTATAAGCTTTTCTGTGACAGCAGCTCACTCCAACTAGCAGGCTAAATGCTAAATGCTTACCTCATCCACTTATGTTGACGTGTTAATCAATAGAAACTAAATATCACCAGCATGATATATTATTTATGAAAATAGTTTATATATATAAACTTCTTGTTTGCAGCAACACTATTACACAGTATTAGAAGGAATATGCAAACAGTTTAGCTATACTTCAGTATTGATTTTTCTGAATACAATGGGTATTTGTCACCTAAGCTAATTTTGAACCAATTCCTTAATCTGTATCTTGTTAATAGCAATGGGAAGGTTTTAGCATGTAGAATGAATGTTCAATAGTGACTAGAAAATTTTATTTGATAATCAAGTTGTTGAGAAACATGTTATGTTCAGAACTCGCACTTGTTTGCTAAACTAACGTACCCTGTGATTACTCAAGCAGTCAGGTACATACATTTTTGCAAGCAACAAAGCATACAATTTAGAACTTCAATAAATGTATGCCATCACTTTTCTATTTTTACAATGACCAATTTTAATAATAGTACTGTTTATGGAAATCTCTCAAAGTTTTAGGTGCTTTTTAGCAAAAAAAGAATGATTAAGTATTAAAATAGAGAACATGCTTGCATTCATCTTTTCTGTTATGGCATGCTAATTTCAAATAACATAAAGTTGATTAATGTTATGTGTATAAGTTGCATGTCACACATGTATACACAGGCATGAATTGTATTATTTTAACACCTCATGCACAGTAAGCCTAGGGCCACACTGTGCGTATTTTCGCATGCGAAAATTGAAATCACAAGTAGCAAAGGTGTCCACTGTGCGCGTTGAGAAAACATTCGCACTTGTCGCTCAGCATTTTCAACGCGAGTGCGAATCGTCTCTGCCATCGTCACCTAATTGGCTGGTAGTTATTCAGCGAGTCCAATTTCTTTATTTTAGTGCTACATTCCAGTAAATTTCGTTTTATTGAAAGCGAGTGCGATTTAAAAATGAAAGCTTTATTTATCACACATCACTGACGCTACAGTGGACACCTTTGCTACTTGTAATTTTGATTTTCGCATGCGAAAATACGCACCGTGTGGCCCTAGGCTAAGCCAGCTGTTTTAGTAAATTTATAGCAATGATTTATTTACACTTATTGAATTAATGCATCTTCTGGTAGGTACAGTTCAGTGTGCTTTGAATAATTTCTAGAATACAATGTGAATATAGATATATGAAGTAACTTTATTCAGTATTTACTTTGTACATCATATTAGAAACACAAATCATTCAATTGCATACGAATTAAATTGATCGCAAAAATACTTAAAAGCCATGATATGCCCTAACTATATTCTTATTTTGTATAAACTTGTATCCAGTTTCTACATGTTACTATAAAAAATTTGGCAAAACCTTAATGACTGTAACATTAGTTGAAGAAAAATAAAATTATCTGCAAAATTCTGGCCCATTATATATAAAGTAAAATTCATTGTTCATCAACTTTCATATAGTTTCCAGTATGAGTTTAAATATATTCTTACAATTATAAGGGAGAATGTTGTATATTATATGTAATTACCAATTTTGACCATTATATATATATATATATATTATCTTTAGCTAGTTTATTATATTAATACTACACATGTTTTCTTATATAGCAGTTTTTACCTTGATCTGCAAGCATCTAGTAATTCAATATTACCGAATTACTCTCATTTGTGACTTTGAGGAGTTATCTTTTCAGAACACATGAATTGCTCAACAAATGACAACTTTATAGTTCTGTTGCAAACTGGTAATTGGACAAATGCATGGTTACTATTTACAGCATAATCACATGTGTAGTAAGTTGGTCACTGTTAAGGTTTTCATTTCAAAAAGATTGCAATAACAATTATGCTAGGAATAGTTTTTGTTATCTGTGATTCTGAGAAATTTAATGTAAATCTTCAGGTTAGTTTATTCTTGATTGGAATGCTGTTTCCGAGCAATTCCAACAGAATATTTCAAGAAAACAAATTTCACTATACAATGCTTTTAAAAAAATATATTACACTGTATGCTTTTATGAAAACAGTAAATCTGACTGTACAAAGGTGTATTAATTATCATAAAATGCATGCAAAAGGAAAATAATCCCTCAATATAAAGGATTATATTCTTATCGACAAATATAAGGCAATTTTTTTCTGACTTACAACATGATACACATACGAGACTATTATATTATATAACACTATCATAGCAACAAAAGTAGAGAAGCATTTAATAAATAGTATACAATTCAGTGCACGAGACAATCTTAGAATTTCTTTCTAAAATGACATTTGAAGCTTGATTCAAAACTCAGGTAAAAATTTAGTTGCTAATTAATAGCAAGTTAAATTAGTAAAAAAATATAATGTCTGTGTCCGATGATAAATGTATGAATATATGAAGCTTATTGTCACCAAACATAACACAAAATATTTCATAAAATAGTAATGTATAGCCACATAAAAACTTTCTCATGTTTAGCACTGCATGCCAACTCAAAAGTAAATAGTAGATTAACAAGTACATAAAATAAAATAGCTATACATATACAAATATGAATATATATGACAATAGTATGACTAGTTGGGGCGTGATTGCTATAATAAGTAATGCTGGCGGAGTTGAGTATTCTATGCACCAGATGTTTAGTTCTATTAGGAACACAAGATGCTCCAAGACTTGTGGTAAAGTAGCTCAAACTTTGCTTCTGTTGAATAACCCCTGCAGGAAACCTTTTAACTACTGTATAATTTACTATGAGCTTCTTGGTTCCAGCTTGATGACCACACCGTCTTTCGGACTGAGAGAAGCTGTTTCTATCAACTCACACGGAATTTTCGTCTGCTCACTGGGTAGTATATTAAACTTTTTAAATAACGTGGCTAGTGTTATTTTGCACTCGGTCATGGCGAAACGCATGCCAATACAGTTTTTAGGTCCTGCGCCGAAAGGCATGTAGGCCATAGGGTGCCTCTTAGCTACACACTCTGGCAAAAATCTACAAACAGAATCAACAATGTGTTACTCACTCTCCACACATGTAACTTAAGAAAGCGAGAAGATGAAAACCAAATGGAAGGAATAGTGGAATGGTGAAATCTTCAATCTTTCCAGCATGTTAGACCATCAATGAGATTTTTTGAGATAAACATGGTGGTCTTAGATTGTTTGTTGTACTTTTTGTTTAGTGTAAAGCCGTAAATTAATTAACATAACAATAAAACCAACCCAATTAGTTGGTGCACCAAGCAACTGCCTATTAAAATGGTTTGCCTATTAGTTGATGAGACATTTTGACGAGTTGCTAATGACTATTAACTTCAAAGGCACAGAGATTCTAACTAATGACTTTCTCTGTTCCAGAAATAAACCATAGACTTTATAGGTCATTGGGTAGCAGGATCTAATTTAAAACGCAATATGATCTAAAATTAGTGCAAGAACTGCTCTAAGGTATTTGATGTTCATTTTTCTGTTCCATCAATCATTCTAATAGTTAATCACTGGCTACTGGCAAATTAATTTATAAGTTAGTGCAACCACAATAGGCTTGTCCCAGCCAGAGACAATAAAAGTGAGAGCTAAAAAATGTCTATAGTAAACAGTAGACTGTACTAGTCACTGGCTAGCTTATTGCACACAAGCGTGACACCCACCACTAGATGAAACAGGAAACGAGAACAAATGTTTTACATCCCTAATTACTGTCCTGAGATAAATTGCTATTTAACATTAGGAAACATTCCTGAAAATTGCTCAAGAACTTATGTTAATTTGAACGCACCGCACTGACAAGTTTGCTATAACCATTTACATAAATTTATACCAGCAGCCACCGAGTCTTAGCAAAAGATCTTCAACTATTAATTCCAAGCTATTTAGTAATTTCTGGTGAGTCTGATAGATTAGCATATTCTATGTAGAGTGGGTAAGACACATGTTACTATGAAAATGTAATTATCTGAGAAGAACAACACATAAAGGTTTGAGTTGTGGCTTACCTGTCTGGATGAAATTGTTGTGGATCTTCAGGCCCCCAGTGCTCTGCACTGTAGTGTAGACTCCAGATGTCTGGTTGAACTGTGGTACCCTGAGGTACGGTATATCCACTTACTTTTGTTGTATTCATACACAACCTGCCCGTCAACCTGCAACCACCAGCACATATTTTAGGCTATAAAAATAAATCTGATAGACTGCAATCAACTGGTATAGGTCTAAGCTTCTCAACCTTGGGAAATGAAAAATTGTAAAAAAAATTCATTATAAGTTTTTCTTACATCTTTTAATTTTCTATTAGGTTGTAAGTAAATTTAGTAAATTATAGTAAAAATCCCTTCCAACATAAGTAAATGGGTTGTTCGCAGATTTACATTATACTTACAAGGATGCAATAGGATATTTTCGAAGCGTTTCACTTATTATCATATCCAAATACTTCAGGCTCGACAACTTATCGTAGCAAAGGTCATCCTAAAAGATACAGTTAACACATGATATTATGTTGTGCTACGCCTTCAATAGGTATTGATACTGTATGATTTTGCTTACGATACTTGGCGGAAATTACTTGGGTTTCAGTTATTAGCAAAACACCTTAATCAACAATAGAAGCTATTGCTCTTTAAACACAATAATTACAAATAGAATGACTTGGCTTATTAATTTTACAGGCTGTTTTTCAAAAAAAAAATAAAATAGTTCAACATAAATCAGCATTTTAAATAGAAGTCTTTGTGCAGGCAGCTACTGGCAGTGTTTATCTTCAGCTAATTGTATTTTTAAAACAATTGTTCTCAGTGAATGGGAGCTCTTGACACCACTGGAATGGCTATAATGATTGACACCAATAGACACTACTCTGAAAACACAAACTGTTTTCACTACTGTGGCTGATTTAGCTACTAGATGCCACACTGAATACAAAATGATTAATTTCTTTAATTATATAAACCTGTCTTTCACGGGCTCCCTTTAGTGCACTCACATGATACCCCTCAACACTCGTGTTGTCTTACAAGTTAATTAGGCACCTCCTATTTGCACAGTTATACTTACCACATCATCAAATGTATTGTCAATCTCTAGCTGGAGCTTCTTCTGACAATGTGGATTAACTGCCAGCTCATACACCACGTAAGCCAACAGGTTACTTAACGTCTCGTATCCAGCTATTAAGAATACTACACTTGACGCTTTTACTTCCTGAAAAATACAATACATTGCAAAAAACAAGCACCAGTTAAGTAAGCTAAGAAGAGTGCAGAAACTGCAATGGTTTAACAAAACATCGTAACTCTGGCAGTAAAGAGCACTTACATCTAGCGAGAGCCTTGTCTTCGGCTTTGCAGAAGTAGCCCCGGCAGCGTATGACCACTTATCCTGCTGACTCGATGACTCCAACTGTTTGTGCTCTATTTGTGACGCAAGATATTTTTGTGACGAGCTACTGATTTCAGGCGAGAAGCTGACGTTACTGTCTACTTCATAGTTACTGTTGTGATCTTCCTCAGAATCTCGCATTGTTAAATGAGCAACTGTGCTGCCTTTAGCTGAGCCGCTGCCAACTTCGGCATCCAACAGTATTTGTAACAAATCTACTCTTTTGTATTGTGAGGTATTCTCTGAACGAATATTTTCCAAAGTGTGAGATTTTCGTTTATCTATTACGGAGCCGAGATTAGTGAAGAGCCAGTCCATGTCATCGTAAGTGTAGGCAGATACTAGCTTACACAGCTTCCACCAGAATCTCGATAATTCAGGAAAGATGGCTGAAACAAAGGCATGGCACAGGTGAAGCATTGCATTAAGGAGAAGACTTCAAACTAAACAATTTCAACCATTCACATATTGAAATATTGGTTTAAATAAATTATTTAATAAACTTAAAAAGCAAAGATAATAGAATTTACCTCCAAGAATGACAATAAATGGTCTTTTAGCAAAGTCTGTAAACAATCGCTGGCAGCGAATAATAAATGGATCCTCGTCTCGATTCTTTTGAAACTGAGGCTCCAAGCCAAACGCACAGGTACCAATAACATCTATGGTTAGTCCTTGGAGTACGCTGCACGTAAAATGCATAATGTAAGATTCGAGAAGGCATATCTCTAAAGTTAATTGTCATGGACTAATTAAATGCATATGGGGTTGAAGAAAAATCAAGAGGATTTATTACCCTGTAAAATTTCCTGAGAAAATTTAATATTATTGTAAGAGATACATTTTCACAATATTCAGTAACATATAAGCAGTATATACCTCCGTGCCCATTGAGGAATTTACAAATATATGAATATCAATTTCAAGTAAAGTAAACATAAAGCCTATCAAATTAAAGAAGGCAATTCACTACGCAGTAGGGTTGGCTATTTCAATGGGTGGCTAAATTTATAAACTTGTTATATAAAAATTGCTTCTGTCACAGTCATACCTGTGGATATCAAAGGATTCTCCTTCAGCGGATTTCCGTTCTAAGATTGTCATTGTTTCGTTGATACAGCACTTAATGAGTGGCATCATCTGTAATATATATATAAGTTTGATAACATGGAAAAGTTACAATTATGTGAAAAGTGACGAACAAACGAGACAAAAATGAAATGTCCAAGTTCTTACACTTTTAATCTTTGCAGAGCTGAAACTTGGACTAATAGTACTTCTCAGACGCTTCCATCGATGCCCTCTTGAAAATAATATATGAACATCTCTGTCGGCCCCAGTGTCTGGCTCTGGTTGAACAGGCAGCAGCTAAAAACAGTTGAAATACATAACTTTTTGACCAAATCTGTGGCACTGTGGCGAGTTAATGAGTGTCACAAAATATACTTGAGTATATTCCTGACTAAAGCAAGTATTGGCTTTTAAGAAATGCAGGCAAAAAATGTATGACATTAAGAGAGTTTTGAAGTGGCCACAAGGTGGCAAGGTTATCTATCTGCACTTGATTGGCAATTCCAGACACCAAACCTTAGTCTGATAATTAAGCAATACTTGTAGCAGTACCACAGCAAATGTTGAGAGTAAAATTCATGTAATTGTCTGTAAGAGTTATAACAGAAGTAACTTTTTTTATAGTAAACAACATATTTACCAGCATGATAGATAATCATGCAGAGCGGAGAGATACTGCACCCAATGACAGAAAGATGAATGAAGTGAATTATTATTTGATCTTAATCCACTTTAATTGTCGGAGGTAAGTGCAACAGCAAATATTGGGTGCACTGATAATGTGGTCAACAATAACAAAAGCTCATGTCAGTACTCCGAGGATGGAATTATAACACTGCAATTTAGATACTATGTTTATAGAGAGAGAGACCATCTTAAGAGTGTAGTTTTTTTCTTGCACTCACAAATTAGAAGGCATGCACTAAATGAATTGCAAGAATTCCACTTACAACAACAAAACCATCCTGATGTGACAGGACAGTTTGATGCAGCACACCTTTCTGTACTCATTTGTTTATACTATTGGTGGTTATCAGGGTTATATTGTGACAAGTGTTGGGGTATATGTTAGTGTACATAAACTTCGCTAGTGTGAGACGTTATCAAGTTCAAACTCACTAAGTCTCTCTTAGTTGGTGACTTGCATGTTAAAAAGGATGCAACTGATCATTATTTTACACTCTGTGATTCATATTCATCATTTTTTTTGCAAAAACTACAATAGCAGGTGAAACATGTACAATTAAGTAATACAATAGTATTTTAAGTTTATAAAATCTCTGTAAAGTTGTAAATGGCTTGAGAATGTCTAAACTACATCTGGAGTTATCATTACTTACTCTTCTTCCATAGAAATTGTTGAACTGCTTTACAAACACTTCTTTGATGACATCAGGGTCAGACGTCACGATAACTGGAGACGAACCTTCGTAATATCTAATAAGTGAAATTGTGATGATTAACATAAAATTAATAGCATTAATTTGAGATGCATAATCATGCAGTTGAAATGATTTAACATTATACATGCATGGCGCCACAGTTGGTTATCAATAAAATTTTAAGCGCAACCCATCATTTTATCATCAATCTTAGTACTTGGGCAGGAAAATAGTGTATAGTCTGTTATTAGTGAGAAAATGGCTGTTTCATTGAAAGACACTTGATTTATGGTAACAATGCACCAAGCTGGGCCAACCTGAGGGGTTCACATTAAGCATGCAATTCTATGAGCCTTGATGGCTGTATTTGTTGTTTTGTCAATCATTTTGGTATAAATAACTATAATTACAAGTACCATGATAATTTGGTATATAAGAATAATATATAGGATTGTGCAATGTATAAATGTTAGATTACATCTTTCTTTAGTGCAGCATAATCAAGAAATGTTAATAAACATACCAAGCATATCGGGCAGGACATGCATAATGGAGAGCAGATGTATTTCGTTGCCAAACTATTTATAATATTGTGACATTATGAGACACTAGCTATTCAAAAATTTATTTTGACATTTCTAGTCCAGCTCCAATGCATGGAGAGATAGGGCACATTTACTTGCCAGTTAATTACTTATATTTAGTGTACTTAGTTGAGGTGCAAAATCCCACCCCACATCACTAGAGTTCCCAGAAACTTTGTTATTCAAATGTACAACACCCTTCATACTTGTGGTTACTAACGTAAATGGCAGCTAGCAGCTGTGCTGTCAGCTTATTCGAGTGTTAGTTGGAATATGAGTGCAAGATAAAGCAGTTGTAGTAGTAGAACATGGTTTGCACAGGAGTATATAATTCCTACATGTAAACCATAGTCAATGTAGAGGTTTACAGTGTGAAGAGATGTGACCTATTCTAGAGACTATTCATATTAATAACTTCTAAATATGATAATCTACAAGTTTTCTACTAATATATCTACAAACTCAACATGACAGTAGCAAATAACTATTGTTTTTATAGCAGAGGTTTATATGGTAGCAAAAGTTAAATATTGAAAACACCATTTCCGATGGTTATTTAACATCTTCAGTAGTCTCTAGTGTTTGGCGTTATATTATAAAACATACACATGCAACTAGCTAGGCCTGCTGTGAATTTCTTAGATGCTATTATATACAATCTTATCAACTGAAAACTTATGACGTAAATCATGGGTGCCGCAAGTACAAATTATCTCTAAGTTATTGATATTTACCTAAATGTAAAAACATGAAGTTCGTAAAATTCTACTGTTTTGATATTATACTAATATATAAAGCTTACCCGTATATTTTTCCATATTCTTTTGTCCAATCACTAAGTGTTTCCACATATTTCTAAAATTAGTAACAAGTAGTATATGTTGAGCCATATATGCATATTAAAGACCAATTTTTGGTTAGGAAGTGTACAGCTTGAAAGGAATTTTTCAATCTATATATAGATGATATATTGTTATATTTATACCTTGCCAGAGAGAGAATGCAAGTTGCCAAACACCACATTAGGCTTGGGGCCAGCAATCCCCAATTCGTTAAACAAGTTGAGCTTTTTCTGTCTTGACCTAAACAGAAGAAAAAAATAAAAATCAATGGCAGAATATAAGTACAGCTGCCTTTGTTGCTAGAAAAAAAATATCGGCGCCAAGTGTGAAATGATGCATACATGCATCTTCCGCTCATCCGAACATCACCAACACATGCACTTACACATGACCTGTTCCATACATTGCTGGCGGCTGCAAAGAAACATCAATGCAATTTTCAGTAAATACAATTTCCTTTGCTGCCAAATGAACTCAAACTTTAGCCCGGATGGGTGAAGCAAATCAAAGTGGAGAGCATGGGTATGGCTCCACACTGTCGAGCAACTTATATACTAAAGATCAGCTTTATTAATCTTCAATATAAACAATTCATTAACTAAGAGAAAAAAGATTGCAAAGGGGTTCAGTCTGCAATATTCAGTCTATTTTATCAAAGAGTCAGCATTCAGCAATAATACTTTCAACTCCCAGCAGAATAAGGCAAACCGCATCTCTATATTATTTATAACCTAAAAATCAGTACCATCATTGTCTAGGTGATCATGCACTAAACTTTCGCAGCATAGTCACACACCTGCAATAATAATGCTTAAATAAAAAGCTAGAAGTCATTTACTATTACAAAGTTACTCCACCATGCCAAGAGAATTGGCTGGTTCAGTCTATAAAGGGAGGGGGGCTACTTACCGGGCACTGAGGTGAAGTAAGACGATGGTGATCAGAATTAGTATCGAAGTTAGAAACATCTTGGAAATGTTTCAGGTGCTAGTCTCTGGTATATGTAAACATCTGAGTATTCTGAAACAAGTATGTATACACTCCTATACTATGTTATGTAATACCGGAATGTCATATAATATTGCTAAAATGTTGAATAACAAAACATGCACCCCATGTAATGCAGAGAAAGGTATAGCAAATAACACTTGGGGAAAATTGAAACTATGCAACAGCACCGAAAAGCTATAAAAAAATTTAAGAATGAATATTGAACCCAGCAATGATAAGGATATGTATCCTGTAGGAATGTTACCCTTTATGATGTGGGCAATGTCAAGGATATGTATTCTTCATGACATGTGCAAAGTAAATTATGCAGTCGAAGGAAGTCAATCACATGGGGGCATTGTTGCTTGTTTATAGCAAAGAGTAGTTTGTACTGAGCTTGACCCCTAGTGAATTTCATTGTTATGATTTGGTTTTTAGTATTGCTTGGTATTTAAAATGATACATTGCAGACTGCTACAGTTTTAATGTGTATTATAATCATCAGTGAATTTACTATACTTATAAACTGTAGCAAAACAAGAGAATTTCCTCTCATCTCAATAATTGGTTGTAATAAATATTTAGAGTTGTTTACTAAGTTCAATGGGTGTATTTCATTTTTTCAGAACCGGATGAATTTGCACTCATTTTCGGGTCAAATATAATTACAATTAGGCTTCTTTGATTCCCCCATAGGTCACCACTAACAGAAATAGGATACAGTAATTAACTGGTCTATCAAAACACTTGCATGCTTGTCAATTATTATACTATACTCTTCCTAATTTATGAAATAGGTAAAATCACATGCAGAATGTGGTGACATATAAAAGTAAAGTGCAGCAATGAATGCTTTGTAGACTTTTTTTGAAATGTGATATCTCTCTTTAGATAAATCTGTTGAGCCTGCTCAAAGAGTTTTTTAACAACCTTTTATGATTTATCCTAATTTAAACTATTTTACATTAGCTTAATATTGCTTTATACCAAGAATGATTTTGCACTATAATTAGGTATGCTTTTTATGCAAAAAGGAACATTAATGCACATTTCTTCAGCATTGCCTTGATGGCTTAGCCAGTGCAAGTATTCTTGTTGTCTTATAGCTAAACCCGACCTCACTGTACTGAAACATTTTCTAGTAATTAATTTAGTAAATGATAAAACATTATAAAATATGCTTAGGTAGTAGCTCCTTAAGAGTAAGATGAATGTTTTATTAGCTATAAGTTGGCTAGCATCTTCAAGAGGTGCTAGATAGATATGCCAAGGAAAGCAACAGGAGGTCAACTCTTATCAAGAATGATAGAATTGAGGGGCGCATATACGCTCTTCCTCTCTCAATGAAATTTAGTGTTGAATCTAATAATAAATAACCTAATAACTAAGGAGATAAGATATAAACCTCTACTCAATGCAGTTTTATTGCAGTAGACAATTCATTAATTAAGACTACAGTACCAAGGAGGGTACTTCTTAGTCAAAAAGACTGAGGAGGACAAATTGGGAGGGACCACGTTGGTAGGCTATTACCAACTACAGCTACAGCTACAAGCCATCTCTCTACTTAAAATATTAGCATTTTTTTCAAAGTAATTTTCACTTATTGAGATAACACAATTTTTCTTATAAAATGTGAAAAAGAGAAAATTATTTTTTGTAGAGTCATAGCGCTGCTTAGTCATCAGGAAAAAAGAAGTCTTGTGACTTTAATGAGTTGTACAGCATTAGCAAAACCTCTAAACTTTACTCAACTTGAAATAGTGAAGAGAAATGCAGAGCACAGGGCTTTACTGCAGTTAAGTGAGCAATGTGTGGGTATAGGCTTGAGTATTCATGAATGTTGAAGTTCAAAGAGGATGCTGAATGCTGGACATCTTAAAGCACCTCCAGTAATGAACCTAGCACAAATGGCAGGTGCAATACTGCCTGCATTTTACAACTTTGGCTTAGTTGATGGTCTTTCCATCCAAACATTATGAGACTACACTACAAAGCCAGCCTGCACTGTTGCCCAGAAGCTGCACCCAGATGTATACGCTTTGTTGATGAGTTAGTGGGAGCCCATAACATCATGCATCCCATATTTGCTTACTGAATACTGTTAAACGCTCCCCCACTCTGTGACCCCCATACTGGACATTAGGTTCTTTTCATTTGCTTTCTAATTTATGTTTGCTTAAGTCACTGACTTGAAAAGAAAGAACACAAAGTCAATACAAAGCAGGTGAAATGTAGTAAAAATCAATCTACACCCCATTCCAAAATTGGAACTTATCCAAAATATAAATTAACACTTGTATATCAGCTGTATGTGCTATTCATTAGTGCAAAATAATATATACTTGTCATTTATAATAATAATTGAATTAACATTGCTGTCGATTTCTAAAAACAATATAGCTAAGTAAATTATTCTTAAGTCAAGTTAAATTTACATGAAATAAACAGCCATCTTGAAACCAAATAGAATTTTATTTTCATCTTGTCATAATAATAATTTACTGATGACAAGGAACCCGAAGAGAGTAATTGTTAAACAGGTTTCAATTTTTGAGGCAACTGCAGTAGTTTAGTTAAAACTTGTAACATCCATTTTGGTGATTGATTGCATTGATTACATACTTCACTAGTTGAGAAAATAAAACCACTCCATGATCTAAATTTTCATTTTTTGCTTTTAGACAGTTAGCATTGCCAGTGCAGCTTTTAAATCCGAAGATTAACTTGGAGTCAATGGAAATGACGTAACCAGCTAGCAGTACTAGAGCCAGAAGTTCAATATGAATATAACGGACTCTAAATCTTAGAGTCTGGGCCTTCGTGACACTAAAACTAACAGTAACTGAACCATACTGATATAGCCTAAAATTTAATATATATATTAATATACCTACCTATAGAGATAACATACCATGAGCCTGAGGTAAATATGAGTGACCAAACAACTACAACTTTACTAGGTCTAGAGATAAAAACTTGCACTGTTGGTGCTATACATTTTTGACATTAGAAGGTATTAAGTACTATCAAAATTGCGTAAGTAAGGGTAGGGATGCTCATGCTGGCAAACGTTTTTGGCACGCTGATTAATGATAGACACCAGTATCAGTATGAACACAGGTATCACGGTGTGTTGATAATGCATGGTGTGTTGATAATGCACGTGATACTGATAGTCAATTCATGATTGAATTTGATCATTGTCATAGAGAGTGCATCAGTATAACTATAAGTATAAGTGATATGTTAGTGGAACTGTTAAAATTATTGTTGTAATTATCCTAAAGTTAAAAGTTCGAGGTTTCGTGATCCTAGCTCTTAATTTTAATAATAATGGAATCAGTTTAAAAGATTGAGCTATTAAACTTGAGATTGAACTTGATACTGATGAGAAAATCTGAAAAGTAAAAATAAATTTTTTTAAATGTTGATGCATGAAATAGGCTTAAGGTTAAGCCTAGAAATCTCAATAGCTGTAACTCTAATTAATTTAATGACCTGAAGTTCCTAACTTCAACTTTAATTCTAGCTTGAGAAGGCAAGAGCATACCTGATAAAGTGCTTTTTGCAGTCAGCTAATCAGTCTGAAATAATACGGCAGGTCTTGAGATGTTTAGCAGGTGATTATAAATTCCAGTTGCCCGAAAAACCGAAAGATAAGAACTAAGAGTATACCAAATTACGTGTAGTATGAATGACTACGAAGTTTATTCTGCTTGTCAAGGGCACTTGCATCTGCTTGCCTATCCTATCCATTTAAACCTTTTTAAACCAATCAATTCTTACACACATTACGATAGTTAACTACTGGCATAGTATCTCAAACCCATCACAATCGTCTGTGATTGGCCAATGGTTTGCCGCCGGTTAATTGAGCCAATAGCATTAGCTGTGCAACTTGAAGTGATTTTACGCATTGCTCCACTAGAAACATAATAAATAACATTAACTGAAAACTGCTTTAGCTGGCAAAAACAGTGTGCAATTCCACAGGCATGACAAAATAGATAAATGTAGCCCCTAATATTCAATTATTTCGCTTGTGTTGCTTAACAACCTATTATTATTTTTAGTGATTTATAATTTTATATGATTTTCGAATTAAATTTTTATTACCAGTTAAATCGCAACCAGTATAGAAATCATATTATAAATCAATTAGGTTTCTTTTATTTTCCAATATTGTTCAAAGGTATTTTGATACGAGATTCTCCACAACCAGCTGCCAGCATATTCTATCATGAGTAAGTTCTTCCTTATTGTCTGCTGGTCATGGCACACAAAAGCTATAATACAAATTTATAGTGGTGATATAATGTTAATATAAATAAATTTAAACTTTGAAATGCACAGAAATAAACTTTATATTGGCAACAAAATAGTACGACAAGAGATTTTAAAAGCAGGTTCTTTAACTTAATGATAAATACTATTCTACTGCAAACAGCTATCAAGTTGTTAGTAGGTATATCATGGCGCTTAATAATATTATTTTTACCAGCAAAAATAAAGATGCATATTATGCATGTAGACATGTATGGGCATACATATAGCGGAACACACCAATAATGCATGTATTATTATAGTAAGTACACCATACATGTGGATATGTAAACATACAGGTAGGTATGTGGATATACATGTAGATACACATGTGTGTGTGCCTATCGTTGCAGTGTTCAAGGAACTAAAGCACATTCATTATATGATACAATTCATGCACTAAATTTACTGCTTTTATAATTCTTCACGCCTTGAAGTTTTGTACTTAAATATTGTTCTTGCGTAAGAAATAAGAGGTTTAGGTAAAATTGCATAGTGTATGTAAACAATGCAATATCATGTTGTTTTCTTTGACCTGGATATAATTATAATACACTTGATTATTGATTAGTGCTGTATGATAAAGTTAATATTATTCTATTTCTTACACACGAATCATTAAAGTCATTGTTTTAACTTTATGTGTGAGGGCGGCAGTTTGGAGCCACACTAACAGTCTAAGAGACTTAGATATTCACAAATCAATAAGACAGTAACTACGTCTTTGCATATGCTGCTGCCGTGAATGTCCCCAGGCAGTGCCAAAATCAGTGTACTACAATCATTATTTGCAGCTCATGGCAACTCAGCCAAACACACCAAAAAATTTGACTCAATTACCAGGTAACCTAGGAAAACATAACACAAACCATTGAACGCTATTTTGCACTAACTTCAATGGCCTTGGCTTAGTACTGGAGTCCTTAATTGGACACTAATAAACATAAATGATAAGCATGAGTTAACTTGAATGAATGTTCAGCAAGTTAATACGTTTGTACCCAATTTTGGAGGGATAACAGAAATGGTAATGAAAGCTATTAAAAGAATTTATTTTTCCTTACTCATTGCCTAAAAATTTCCAGCTAACAGAAATGATGGAAACAAAAATTGTTTGGTGTCAAACACTCCAAATAATAGCTTTATTCACTTCCTTTTTGAGTACCAATCAGTCTTGCTATTTTTAGCTAATGATTTATGTACAGAAATTTTGAAAGTGGTTAAACTTGATCATGCAAGTGTTATATGAAAGTACAATTCATTACTTATAGCATAATCTTGGGTACCTTGGAATGTCAGTGTGATTTAAATTAAAGTCCTGCTTAATATTAAATTGGTAGAGAGACGACCAGGTGACACTTGCTGATCGATAGCTGATACTCAACTCCGCTGTTTACTCAAACTCTACACCTAGAATGTACTGGCAACGTTAAACAACGTGACGGCACTTTTTGTTGACATCAAACTGCCATTAAGCAAATTTACATTTTCAAAGTATGAAATATGATCTGAAGCAATTGTGAGGTGACATAACGGTCAATAGCTACATATTGCTTCATGCACGACTCTCTTGTTGTATGATGCATGATGCAGTTTGTGCAAGATGAACGAAGCAAGCGTCTGCATTGTGCCAGCCAGTTTGACATTTAAACGTTTGTTAGAGATGAAATGCACTAGCCAGTAGCCATAGTATAGCAAATTAGAAGTTAAAAGTTAAAATTTGCTCAATATTCGAATTAAAATTTGCTTTATAACTAAAATGTTGTATCAAAATATCAAAATACTATGGGTGGTAAGACAATTCTCAACCTCGATAGTGCTCATTTCCCAAACACGTATGCTTAATTAGTTGCTAATGTGAAAGCTGCAGAAACTTATTACCTTTTGAGCTAAAGCCAACATTGAGTTCAAGCTTTGTTAGACTGGCGACTCAGTTGACTCCAACTTTCAGATCATTTTGCAGATAAACTATTGTCTTTCCTTATAATACAATGATACTAAACAATTTGATTAGTACGCTGCATAAGCTCTCCAACCACAGCCCTTACAATAAATCTTTAAAGATTTAAAATTTCGAGTACATCATTAAAGTCAACCTTAAAACCTTCGCATCAGCAAACAGTTCCATTTGTTTTACTTATGTTGTTGGTAACAGTGGTTTGCTAACTACATCTGTATCAAAACTGGCCTCAGTGTAGCTATATGTATGCACATAATAATATATTGCATAAAATAGCTTGTATATTGTATACAGTCTAGGCTAATACTGTAACAACATAATAAAGCAATTGGTAAGGACATTTGCACTAGCTTTATCCACTGCTGTGGATGTCTTATCAAAGTGTGGGGATGAGGAATTTAACTTAGTTATCAATTTAGGACATAGCCTGGTGCATGCTTGTAAGCTGACAACAATTTATCAGTTTGTTGATAAGCGTTTTAGAAACTATGTATTGGAAATTGCAATCTTGGTGTGAAAAGACTTTGACCAGATGGCAACCTGTTTTATAAACAGGCTAAATTTAGCAAAAACCTCTCCATCACATGATTATAATCGTTTGCACTCTCGGAGTGTAACAGTTAAAATACTTTAAAGTAGAGTCAGTTATACAATACTGTACACATAGGTCATATGGGAATGCATGTCATATGCACGTGATGTTGTATTATATAGCATATATATTTTCTTTATACTAATAATTGCTTATAATAGATGGTTTTTAGTAAAAATATGTATATATTAATTTAACTTGAAAGAAACTAACAGAACTTTGACTTTGAAAGCTTTATCTACTAATAGCCAAGTTCTATTTGTTTGTCACTGCTATTGCAATAATAAACTAGACAATGCATTAGATTGAACAGAGCTTTGGTGTTATTCAGATAGTAACAGTTGTTTGTTAATAAATAAACCTTCACAAACTTTGCAAAGAGCATTTACCGTAAAGTTTTGGCTATGCTAACATACAGTCATTAAATGCTACTGTATATTGAGATTGTGTATGGTTATAAATAATATTTGTTTTTTTATTAATGAGTAAAGATAAGAACAACTCAGCTAGTTCAGTTACACAACTTGAAATTGATAGTAACTACCATTGGATGATGTTGCTACCACAGCTCTGTTTTATGAAGCTTGTACTTATACAATATATGTTATATATACAACATTACTGCAAAAACCTCTTTAGCTAACATGATATTTCCTAAGAGGTAAGCGTAGTAATGAAGACATTGGGGAAAGTCTGTGTTTTAGACGAAAAATGTAGCAAAGGAAGTTATGCTCTCCCAAGAATTTCATCTTGTGCCCTAAACCAAAATCTATAACAAAATTAAAGAACTTGGGCTAATGGATTCTTCCACTTCTGCACCTAAATGTTCTAAGCACAGGTGTGTGGCATTAGAAGTAGTGTAAAAACAAGGAAGAACTTATTCTTATGAAACTGAAACTGTGGAGTTGTATAGGTGGGAAAAAAAAACGAACAGTAGCCTATAAATGAACAGTGTTGAATTCTTGTGAGGTTATAACTTATACTGTATTATTGTTTTTAACATGTTGCATAATCTAACACCAAATTCTCTTATGTGCATGAGGCTGAAAGTTGACTGCTTAGAAGTTCAATATTTCGCCTACTTAGCAGCACATAGGAGGGATGAGCAACATATTATTTGTGTTCACATCCAGCATTCAGTTATTAATTCAAAATTGTGAATTATGTCAGAATGGCACCAGAAATTATAAGAAAAACAACCAAGTATATGCTAAATAAACCAGACTGATCTCCCCTTTGGTGTTTAAGGTGGCTTTCTAATAACCTTTGGTTGAAAACTCAGGTGATGCACTTGCTCAAAGACACGCATTAATTAATAATAGAAAATATTACTCGCAAAGAATAGTTTTTTATTTGTGAACAATGTTTCTTGCTGTTAACTGTTTACTTGCAAATGAAAAAGTTTTTATGTTATTTAATTAACATCTCTCACATAAAGTAAAACTTGTTCAAGAAATACTAGATTAAAATAAGAAAACGCACCGACCTCATAACTCAAATCTGGTCCACTACTTATTGTCGTATGCCAACATGAATTTTAAATATTAGATGCATGTGGGTTTGTAATTCTTAGTTCCAAAATTACAAATATTGCTTTTATGTCGGACAATAACTTTTTAAACTACCTAGTAGGCTACAGGATAATTAATGTTAGTAACTTGGGAATTTTCTCACGTTATTTGCTTCTCTCTATTTAAGTTGCAGGAAGAAAAGTTTTGGCGTACTAATTTAAAAATTATAGCTGCTAGATATGAGTATTAAATCACCAGTCAATATTGCATTCTATTCCAAATTATTTGGTCTATCTACGTAATTTCAATATGAATTGTTGCATGTGTGTTTATAAGAAGCTGTAATGCATGTACATTACATTGTCGTTAGTTAGTTGGCCAAGAAGTGGCTGCTTACTTGTAGAATGATATATAATAAGGAAAGCCAAAGTAAACATAGAGTTTTGTTGAATTTTGTTTGTGGCTGATGAATGAATCATTGTAAGCAAGGATATCACTATTAGTTTGACATTGGAACAAACGATAAATATAATACAATAAAGAGCCAATATTGACCTATAACATTTGTATGGCTAAACAATCTTACAACATAAAATTAAAAGTCATTACATAAACAAGGGAGCTTGTGCTCTGTAAGAAACAGCCTCATTATTAACATCTTTTGTCTTGGAATTTACCACATCCATAATTTATCTGCACCAGATGTTAAAGGCAGAATTTGGCCAATCAGAAAGCCTCACGGCAATATTGTGGCCAGCCAAGTGCATTTCCTTCAAGACATATCTGACTCAAATTGGTTAGAGTACAGTGCAGTAATTTATTTGTGGAATCTTCTTTTAATAAATCTTCACCACACACCAACCTTTAAGAAAATTTTCATTGCAACATAATTCTATCTTGGCTTCCAGCTGGTTAGTGAGTGGTGAACTGTTACAAGAGCTCAGATACTGCTGAGACAGAGCAGTTGATAGACATCAATTTGATGAGCAAGAGCCAAATTATGCTTCAGAAAGAATTACCAATTTTAATGCTAGCTTAATAAATAATATTTTGCTGAATCATTGCATGAACACTAAGAATAATCAGAATATTTGTACAACCGGTTGATTCCTAATTCGTGAATAAGCCTTTCGTACTATTTATTCTAAAAAAAGTGTAAATATTCTAATTGACACATCTTTTTAAAATAATCAATGTTGTGGCTGATGATAATATTTTGATTTGGCTCAATGTAAAACTGTCTCACTAGAAATAACTTTGTATCCTCTTAGAACAAATCAACATCCTTTAGATGAAATTTCTAACTTGTTTTATTACAGAGTAACAAAATTATCATCAAAAAGGAAAATAGCACATTGTTTTTTATGCATTATAACATTATTGTGCACTGTTTATCTAAATGTCTGCGACAATATAAGTAGCTAAAAGTGCTCGTATTATTATCAGTTTCTGTCAAAATTTCATTAATATTTAATGGGTAAATAATATATAAATGTTATTTAACTCTCTGCCATGGCTTTTTATCAATGCCGCGACTTTCAGGTATATGTTTCCATCTACACTTTGCACCAAATTGACAACCAGTAGTTCTCCAGAAATAGCATTCATCACCATTAACTGGCCCACTTACTTTACTTGCCCTGCAAACAGATCAGTTCTGTAGAAATTATCCCAAGAGGTAGACATTTGTTTTGAAGTTGATCTTTTCAGAGCTTACAGTTACACTTACAGTGATTCAGCGGACGGAGCAACTCGGCGGTCATGTTTATGACCAGGTTGAGATGTGGCTTGCTTCGTCAACTTTGCAACCCCAGAAATTCCATTTGTTGCTATAGGGTTGTCAGGAAATTTTATTAGTAAATGTTGTCCTTGAACTTCATGATTCTTAAAAAGCACAAGGGTAAAGTGAACAAATAATTATATGATAATAAAGCAAGTGACTTTAAGACCACATTTAGTCTCAGACTGATGTGACCTTGACTAGAAAGGCTACAAATTTTTATTGCTTTGGAATAAGTTCCTAACTAAGCATGACCAATTAGTACCAGCAAAAACAATTCTAAACTTTTTATAAACTTCCTTCATTTATTTCTTTCTGCTAGAAAAAAATCAACAATCAATTTTTGGCCCAGGCCAAAAGCTCTTTCTTATATCGCAAAAAAGCTAAGCATCCCTTTTCTAAAATCGTGCACAAAATTCTAACACCGAAACCGAAAAATCCCTAGGGGAGCATAAGTATCTATGTAACATACTTGTAACGCATTCATTGCTTTTCCAGCTGCTTCTTTAGATTTGAAGTTGACAAATGCACAATATTTTTCAGGCAGACATCTTACACTTGACACATGCCCATATCTAGGAATAGTAAGACTACCAATATACTAGATGCAAAGTTTACAACAGACAACATTATTATTTTACAAATGTGACACTCATTTATTTCAAATGCTTAGTCATTACATGAGAAGACACTGATGAACATTACAAAGACTGCAGGTGGTGTTAAGAGATGTCAGTAAACAGCTATTTGGCATAATCAATTGTACATGCCAGGCACTTGAAGAATGCCTTTATACAATGATTATCAGAAAATTCACAAAATTTGGAAAGACATCACAACTAATCAGGAATGCTACACCTAAAAGCTCAAGTGTCTGATAACAAAGTCACACAGCTGCCAAAACCGCAGTTTCATTTAAACTCATCACAACTCCTTTAACACTCATCCAATTATCCACATCAAATAGTTGACTGCAAACAAATCATCTTTTGGATTTTAGATAAAATTCTTCAAAGTTGCAAATGGTTTAGCCAGTAGCGCAAACTAATGGGAGAAGGCAGAGTAAAATTAAGAAGAACACTGTCACCTGTTGAATAAATTCTGTAGATCCGATTCCTTTACTGTTGGTAACACATTGCCAACCCACAATGCTGTTAAACCTTCAGGATTAGTTGGACTGAAAGGAAAAGTTTTGCATATCATTATGAATAGAGTTATACAAGATACCAAGTACATAGCAGTAACTACTGGTAAGGCTAGAATATTTCCCAATATCCCAATTGGTATCATTATATATCAAGTCACAACGTATAATAATTTCAAATATATTATTTTTATCCCATATTATCATTCAGAATATACTAGGACACTTATTTACGCCTAGCATGTATGAATCTGCATGGACACACATATACATAAACAAGCATGAGTAATATTATGTATATTGTTTGGATACCCATCAGCATGCATACCAGATATATATTAGCAAGTATTGCATTATTTATACTTTATAGCACCATCAATAACAAGTATCAAGTATTAGAAGGACAACCACTGCAATAATAAGCCTATAAAACCGCCTTGTTGCAACTGTTCATCTGTATAATATATTGACAGGTCAGGTTGCTAAAATCTTGAACATAATCAAGCTTGAGGAATCAGTTAGATAACTTCACTGCATTTCCATCTTAAAACCACACATCCATAAAAAGTAGGTGTGATGACAATAAAAAACAGGAAGATGACAAATATTAAAGAATATGGTACTAATTAATTTGAACTTAAAGTGTCTAAACAATACTGAAGAGCATCATTTCCTTTTTTGCATTGCATCCAGGAACTATTCATGAAAGTAGTCACCAATTTAATACTGAACTCATCTCTCGTGTGGAAAAATTGAATATACTGTTAGTGGTATTCGTACTACCTTTGAGCGCTTAGTTGATACTGTATAAGTAGTAGTTAACACTGTGTAAGTAATAGTTGATACTATGCAAGTAATAGTTGATACTGTGTAAGTAATAGTTGATACTGTGTAAGTAATAGATGATACTATGTAAGTAATAGTTGACACTATGTAAGTAGTAGTTGATACTGTGTAAGTAATAGTTAATACTGTGTAAGTAATAGTTGATACTGTGTAAGTAATAGCTGATACTATGTAAGTAATAGTTGATAATGTGTAAGTAATAGTTAATACTGTGTAAGTAATAGTTGATACTGTGTAAGTAATAGTTGATACTGTGTAAGTAGTAGTTGATACTGTGTAAGTAATAGTTGATACGTCGCCATTATTTCAACTACTCAAACTATCAACAGTAACTTTCAAGAAAGTCAGTTTAGCTCTTAGTATATAAATCATTTTTGAAGTCAACAATTTACACCATTCATTAAGTCGGCTGCACACTTACATTCTATAGACTGTGGCCCAACTACGAGATATCATTTAATGTACATTTATATGCACAATGAAAATAAACCTGTAGTCTAAATCCCACTTACTCCATTTTTTTCTCTTCGCTAAATGCTTCAGTATGTTGATTATTGGATAATGTTTTTGATGATTTTACAGAATATTGCAAGGGCTGGGAAACGCCAGTGGACACGACAGGTGCAAATGCTGACGTAACTCCATGATCTTCAACTTCATCATCAGAGACATAAACATCTTCACCAGATAAAGTCATTTCAGAACCTAAAGCATTAAAATTAATAAATTATACGATAGTTAAACTAAAACTGCAAATAGAATAAATACATTGAAAACTGAATGAAATATGGTAAGAAAGTCTATCAACATGTTAGTAAGTGATAATTATCAACATATTTTATCTAAATAGCACTTCAACAAAAATTATGTGCAAGACTTGAGCAAGTGTTAAGATAACATTAAAAGACCATTAGTTGAATAGATTAATGTAATAACCCCCCCCCCCCCACCACCACCAAAACTTAGTTATGCATCTAGTAGAAGGTAATTTAATTCTAATTTGTATCACTTTGAGAGAACGGTCGTATGTAACAACTCACCAACACCAGCTAAGAGCATGTCCAGAGCTTGTTGTAACGTATTTTTAGTGAGAACTGCTTTTTCAGATTCTTGAGGAGAAAATCCCATATCTATGAGTTGCTGAGTTCGTACACGAGATAGTTCTTTGGTCGCTTCTTCGCAGGTTTTATCCAGCTTTAGTACTTGCATGAAAGACTTCTCAGCATCAGCGAATAGCTATACAAGAGAGCAACAAGTTAGACATCAGTGTTTCACCAAAACTGCAGAGGTGCTCACCAATTTGAATATGAATACCAACATTCATTTACAATAAGCTGAGTCACGTAGAATTAGACATAATGGTTCAGCTACTCATCACAAGCAGCAGGAAGTTTGGGCCACAATGTTAAATTTCAGGCTGCATTGGATGCTGGTATTTCCTACTCAAACCTACTGGTATTAATGAATCCATTATAGCAATGAAATTGCTGATGACAAAAAAACTATTCAAATACACATTTTGGCAAACAGGCTTGCGTCTCCACTAGCCTGTTTGCCCAGAACTTAACACTAATCCCATGTATGGGTTACTTTACATCTAGTGAACAGCCATTCCCAAAACCTTATTGAACACAAAACTAAAGAAATGTACCTTCATTCCAGCCAACGCTCTACCTTTTCTAAAATATCCTTTGGGCCAATCAGGTGAGAGCTCTATACATTTATCAGCATCAGCCAAAGCTCTAAAATTTTACAATCTTTCCAATTTCAAAGTTACATGACTAATTACTAATTTATGATTTTTTACTAACGAAGATAAGGTAAATAATTAATTACATTAATCATATGTAAAGCAAAAACATCAAGAATTCAGTCAAATAACCAAAGAGACATTCTTTAGAAAAACTAACAATTTTGTCAAGCAAAAGTGATATACAAGAATCAATATCATTTGTTATTTTCGGTTCATTCAAGGAACACTGAATTATTTTAAACATGATAAGGGAATATAATATTATATCTTATGCAGCTCAATCACACGGTTGATCATACTTTTGCCCAAAATAAAAGAAAGCATTACTTATATACCAGAATTCTAAATGTATCTCTACTAAAACTTTACATCGTTCTATATACATGTACATACTTATCAAATTGCATTATCCTATCATAGCAATAAGATCTATTGCCGAAGAATCTGTAATCACAGGGTTCAAGTTTTATGGCTTCCGAAAACTGCAGAATGGCTAGTGGATAGTCCCCTCGATGAGCAGCTTCATTACCACTGTCTGTATGCATAGCATGTACACCACAGTATGTATATAGCATAGACATCACAGTATGTATATAGCATAGACATCACAACCTTACTGTAACACTGCATATGCAGAGTTATGGATATCGTGTACAACATTCAATAAACTATAAACTACCTACATGACAAGTGGGCTGTCACCATGTTATGGACAACAGTAAACTTATTGTCTACACATATATAAATAAACTTTAAAGGAGGAGTAATGAACAGTTTCCCACTTCACATTGCTAAATGATATTAGTGCTCGATGAATACAGATGTAAACCGGTCTCCATTTATCTGCTTATATATACACTAGTATTTAGCAAATCATAATTCCCTTACAAAAATTTTCATTAAAAACTTCATAATTCAAAATAACTCAACAAAATAACGGAAAGAAGTTTTGCAAGTACATAAATGACTAGTATCATAACAAATATAACATATGTAACATATATATATATATAAAAAACATATGTAATATATATATATATATATATATATATATATATATATATATATATATATATATATATATATATATATATATATATATAACATATATAACATATGACATATGTAGCATATATATAACATATGTAACATATAAATATATAAATAATTTATGTAGCATATATACAACATATATAACATAACATACATCACTGACATGTTGAGCACAAATTTTGACTTAGGCCAACAGACCAAGTGAGATTAGTTAAAACATAGACATGGATAGATGGAGTTAGCAGGCGATTATACAGGGGTATGATGAAGTAGGATAGGACAGGTGATTAGTAGAGGTATGTAAAACTGCAAAAAGATCACATATAATCCACCAATTCTACAAGTAAGCTCTTACATAAGTAATTGTACACAACCAATGAGCTTGCATTTAGACTAAAGAATGTTCAAATGTGAAAACAAAAACAAAGCTATTAATGATAGGGTGACCATGAAAATTGTATCTTAAAAGATTCCTCTGACCACAAGCTTACAACATAATTAGTCTTTTCGTGTCAAACGTAATATTTCCAGGAGGTTTGCATGGAGTACATTCTAACCGGACATATTCACATGAGTTCTAAGTAGCAAGTATTACTTGATAACCCTTAACATTTCTATAGTATTACTTATGCCATGAAGCTACTGAAATGTAGAACAAATAATGAAGTTTGGGGAAATAAATTTTGCGGTTATTTGACAGTTTAAGCAGTAAATGAAAAAGAAACGAAATTAATGAATTTATATTCATAATTGAAACTAAATAAAATAAATTGCAGACCTATTTTTGTTAAGGAAATGTAAGAATTACTAAAAGTTACAAAATACCCTGGATGTACCATCTAGTAATCTCCAGAAATGCGCAGTATACCAGATAAGCTGAAATATTCAACTAATTTAGAGCTCACTTACTTGCTATTAGGCGACTCTTTTTTGTCATCCCGCTGCTTAGCTCTCTCGGCTAAAGTTAAAAGCATTATAAATCAGTCAGACAAAACAAGTGAGGCCTGAAAATTACGTTTTCAACAGTCAATAAGCTTATTGAGCACTACCATTTACTTACTTCTGAACTATCACCTTTCTTGCTAGTGAAAGGCGTTGGAACAGAACTAATGTTATCGGGCTTTGCTGAGATTGTTTCACTTTTTTTCTTTTTACTTTGCTTAACGAAGGCGGCATTTGGATCGATCCCTTCCCCTTCATCTGATGACCTGAGAAAGATAACAAACAGTCACATGGCACTACACCTATCTTCTTACTATGACATGAAGCATGGCCGGTCAGCTTGCTGATAAAACCATCATTTAGCAGATAGATAAATGAGACTAGTTTAATCAGGTTTAACATAAATATACAGCAAGTCAGGTATTAGATGATTATAGCTGAAAAAATGTTGAACTTTACCAACTGCAACCTGTGCCAAGCCCTAAACTCAAGGCTGAAGAAGTATTGAGTAGAACTTAATGATAAGGGATCCCAAGTGTTACAAGAGCAATGTTCGTGGGATTTTATCTTAATGGATATCTAACAGTCACATAGTTGCTGATGTCATACCTTAGAATCAAGTTTTAACAAAAATTACATGTTAAATACGACTAAAAAGGCGATGACAAACCTTATACCATTAGGTGTATCATTTTTACTGTCTGTAGCACCACTTTTATTGATATGTTCTAATTCTTTCTCTTGTTTTTTCTTTTCTCTTCGCTTCTACAAAACCATAAAAAGAACATCACATTTAATCCCAGAAAAAGGAAAGCATTTTCTATGAGTTGCACCAGAGTTGAAGAATAAAAAAACTTACAAGAAACTTAGTATCTGAACAGCAATTAGATTTTTACCAATATGAAAATTTCAGATAAAGCATGGTGTTCGAGCAAATTGGATTAAAAATATAGTAGCAAGTTAAACAATCTTTTAACCAGGCTTAGCAATTTGCAAACACTTATATGCAAATAACCTAAATTCTAGAAATTTTAGCTAAAATCATTAAATGATTCTTGCATAAATATACCAACTTTTTTCTTTGCTCGGCGTTTTTCTGCTTTTCGTTTTTCTTTTTCCTCTTCACTGATTAGTTCTTTAGCCATTAGATCACTATTCTAATTTATTGAGAAAAAAGTCGTTTTAAAGCTGATAACATAATAGAGACCAATCTCGAAGTATCTGAAGTGGGTTCTAAAGCTTAAAGACTTCATTAATGCCAGAAAGCATTGTACAAAGAAATCTGTGCATTATAACCAGCCGCGAAAAATAAGTCAAACTAAAGGATTTTTTTATATAATGACCACAGCTCCATGTTTAATGTACAATACATGCATCAAACCATTTACGGCCACATGATTAAGATGTACATAGAAATGCCTTTTAGTTAGTACAAAAGCACTTACTTCCTGAGATTTACTTTTAACTTCATTGTATGCATCTGTAAAAAAACAAACGTCAATCTTAAAGTGATCATCACACAATATTGTGTAGTTTATTTCCATTATTATTCAATTATATATCTACCAAAACACAATCAATACACCTTTAAACACCTTGCACCTCGTACTTTGACCTGATACAAGAACGACATGTGACCAATATTTCCAATAGCCAACAATCTATATGAATCAGGAATGATAAAGCCGATCAATTATTTGCTTGAAAAATCAATAGAGTTAAGCAACAAAAGCATTATGTAATTCACACTGAAAAACAGTGCAGTCTTGTAATACATCAATCAATTGCAACCAAAATGATAATATCTCCATTAATCATTCAGTCAAATATTTTCCAAAGCAGTGCAATTATGCCATAAATGCACCAATGGCAATAGAAGTTGGCACAGCCAAATGGTAATCTAGAACTTAATTTAAATGTACTTGGGAAGTGTACAACACACCATCTGAATAATCACTGCCAGAGAAGCTATCTTCACCATCATATAACACTCCATTGCCATCTGAAATGTACAATTCGGTACATATCAGTTTCACATGCATAAACGAGCCCACTCAATACAAGCAGTTAAGTTTATGCATGAATTTTGACAAGTTACTTTTTTACAATTGGGGCATCACAGACTGACAAGTAGTGCAGTAGAATGAGCCATTGATTTCGTGTGTAGCTGAATAAATTCTCATATCTACAGGCCAGCAGAGCAAGCAATATTTAGAACAATAGTCAGTTTGCAGGTCACCATAGTATCGTTACTGAGAATAAAAATATTTGAACCACAAGTGAAACTGTTAGATCATCAGTTGCATTCAATATATTGTATATTAGTAGCCATATACACAACAGCCTTTCAATTAGTGTTAAACAACTTCCCAGTCGCCTCCCTCATCCCTAACATGTAACATTTTTTCAAAAATCCTTTTTTACTTAAAAATCACAACCTAATTGAATGATTAGATTTCTATCAATTATATATCTAATAAAGGGCAATATAATAAAACAAATATGTAAAATCCCCTCATGTTGAATATTAGTACTTCAGGCTTATAAATCCATTGTTTTATATACGTATAAATATACCCTTAGAAAGAATATCAATAGCTATAATGTCAGCATTGAGATTTTTCATTCACATCATCAACAAGGTTGTGTAGATAACTCCTTAGATAACACTATTTCGGAGAAAGACAACTCTTAAATAAGGTAAAATTGTGTAGACACTGTGAAGTCTGGCTTTTGGAATTTACAAACAATTGGCAAAAAAACTTTGTAGACAATGTTTTGGTTAATAAAAAATATGATATTTTAATACTGTAAATTAAAAAGTTTAGCGAAATTAAATCAGATCAGAGTATAATGAGTGGCTTTCTAACAAGAAATTATATGAAAACCAAATGAAGATTATAAAATGAGCAGGCTCTTAGCAATGGGCAGATCGAAAAAGACGAAAGTAAGCTTACTTTTAAATTCATCTTGTCCAAATATAATGTTCTTAAACAGATCTTTCATAGTCGCCTACAACATATAGATTTCAAGAACTGTCAATTTCCTAAGCATATCTATATGAATGATAGCAATACAATCAACTAGCAAAGATCTACTTACACTCTAGCGTATAATCGTAAAGAGTTATTAACTCACCATGTCCATTTCCATGTAATCAGACCTGCCAGGGAAAACTACTTGTTATAAGCACAAGATGCTTGGTGCACTCCTCCAATAAATAGTACACAAATAGTAACTTATACAAACTGAATTCACAAATATTAATGTAATACAGACTGACATTTCTAAATTGACGTTTAACCCATCAGCTGGGTATAAAACATATTAATTAATTTAAAAAAATGCTGCATTATAAATTATTTTTATATTTCTAAAGCTTTAAAAAAAAAATTATATCAACTATTGCATTATGCAAATAAACACATCTCTTTTAAGTACTTTTCCATTCAGAATTGTAAAGTTATAAAAACTAAACCTTCCAACCAAATTTTTACAATATTCCATAATACAAATACGAGTTGTTACGGATCAATATATAATTGTTTTTCTTATTACACTGCTATTCTATATGATATTGCTGTATTAAAATATAATCATTGAAAACAATGATATCATTTAGTAATAAACGAAAAATAAATGTTATGCAAAACTATAACAAATACAATAAAAATTAGGTTCAATCAAATTCACATTGTTCTAACAGTGTGTCATCCAACAGGAGACTAGCATAACTGATGAAACATAGCTTTCATTTCAACGGCTTGACCTCTACTTTTAGTATTAATTATTAATAAAATTTAAAATAAAAATTAATTTAATTAGCAAATTTACCAATTTCATTTCACATTATCATTTAATATCAATCGTAATTTCTTATTTGAGCTGACTATATACCCAGCAAGATATATTTAGGCTCCTTTTTATAACTGGAGATAATTTTTTTTAGGTATTTAAGTTATTCGATCAATAGCGTGACTAACAACTAAATAACTTTTACTTAGTTGGTAAATGTAAAATAAGTAACTATTAATATTATATTTAAAAATTGGAAGCTAAATCTGTTCAGTATAGAATATTTATTCCATAAGTGCTATAGCCCAGGTGGAATAGTTGGTAAGGTAAATAATGATAATTTGAATAAGAATGAAGAGATCTTAGGTTTGAATCCTAGCTGTCTCATTTTTGGCATAATGGATAATGACAAATATTTCAGAAAACTAAAGCTTTGTGTAAAACATATTTGTCAGCATTTATGTAAAAGGAAAAACTTAAATATTGGTTAATGACTAGCATAAATGTGGCTGTAAAAATGGGTGGTTCTAAAATTTCAGTCTAAAAAGTGTTAAAGGCAGCACATGCGTGATTAACAAATACTGTCACTGACAGAAATTCACTAGTAATAATAACCGCTCATTTTATACTAATTATCACTGTAAATAGTTGAATAACTCATAACTGATTAATAATGATAAAAATTGAATAAGTATGCAATATCACGATGAATTTAATTGTAATAGTTTCATTTTCTTTTATCCAATGTCTATAATCATAATTATATTTATTAGTGTTGGCACAATAACCTGGGATGTATTTGATCAGTAGTATTTATCTTCTGATATTTGATGCTCCTATAATGTAGGAATCAACTTTATTTTAAAAAAGTTTCGCACATAAATAATATAAAATTATAAAAGCAATGAAATTGCACACTTCAATGCTTTTTCTCAAAACTCCTTGATTTTCTTGACAGAAATATTGCAACGTGATTTTTTTTATACATGAAGCTGCCCTATATACGCAAAATAAAATAGTTCTGATATGTTATATATTAATAATACCAATATGTTCAACTGTTAATTTTATTCCTGCTGATATTTAAATGTTTTTATTTCTCAAAAACTAATAAAACCTGCATTTAGCTTAATAGTATTACAATTTACAATAAGTAGTAACTACATATCATGTCATAGACTAAGCATTTGATTTGATAGTCATAATGATAATAATACTGATAGTGCACCAAGTTCACTGTGACATTACAGTCATTATGATTATTAGTATTAGTGTGATAGTGATTAGTGTTACTTAATCTCATACTGATACTTATAGTAACTGTGGTATTATTACTGTAATATAATTTATAATGATCTATAATTAAACTTTTAGTTATGATTATAACTCATATTGATACTTAATCTTATACATATAGCTATAGCAATATCCATTACCATACTCATACTGATGCAGTTAGAGTTACTGTTAGTGTTACACTTAGTCTTACAACCACCATGACAATCATTCACTAACTGAATCACAGTCACTGTCAAATACTCATATTCATATTGATAATCATAATGAATAATGATATAGTGACCCTAAATCTGATGATGATAAAATTTAGATGCTCAATCTCATAGTCATACTGATAGTGATACTAATTCTTTCCATTTCAGTATTTCAAGTATTTGACATTCACTTTCATTTTCACATTGCCCTCGTTCTTCGAAAATCAAAGGTTAAGATAAAACTAACTTGAAATTAATTAATAATTATAATTCAAACTTTATAATACTAATATGTATCTGTGTTGAGTCTCTAGACCTTCGAGAGGGAAGAGGAGACCTTCACGGAGGAGTGTTTTAAAGGCGTGACTTCAGAGATTCTAAGGTCTCGTATTGTCCTTGGAAGGAAACTATTAAAGTATATGTTAGAATTTGTTAGTAATGAACGAGGCATATGTCTTGACAATTTGTTAGTTCCTGTAAGTAGGTACATCAAATGATAATTTTCAAGTAATGCTTTACAGTTTAATATTAGGTTAGATCGGTAGACAAGAAAATTTGAGTGAGCTTCAATGCACTCTCAACAGGCAAGATCAACTACAAGTGCAGATATTAACTTATAAATTTATGGCGTTCAACCAGATACCCGAGCAATTAAATCTTCACGCCATGAATGCTTTAGCGAACCCACTTATTTTCATGCGTTTAGCAACAATAGCGTAATGGCTATTTCAAAAATCTACAAGTCTCGAGCATAGCCTTCGACTTAAATCATTATAACTAAATAGCTAAAACATAATATCACCATATTAATACTTCAATTGATAGAAAACCTTTAGAGATGGTATTAAAATATATTCATTTTGCATATCTGTCACAAATTATAACTTAGATTATCGATTGAAAAACATGGATTTTTACTATACTTCAACACTACTTACTACAAGGAGCAGAGGATTTGAAGGGGTTCGTGATCATAAAATCAGTTTAATAAAAGGCTCTGCTACACAATGATATCTTCAAATTTTCTCTGCATGAACTATACTAAAAGTTATTAGCAAATCAAAAAGAGGTCTAAACAGGTTTTCTGCACTGTACGCTTTCCAGATTTTGCTCGGGCTATCGATGCCACTCGATTTTGCGAAAGTAGGCGGGGCTAAAGGATACTTGATGTACCTACTGTAAGGCATTATTAATTTCAGGACAGACATTTTCATTAGCTAGGAATTGAAGCAGTAACTTTATACGCCTTGATTTTCTGTGTGACTCCAACGTTTCTATATTTAGCTGTTCTCGAGCCTTGGTCATACTTTGAATTCCATTTAAACTCAATATGAACCGCAGCGGCAGTGCCTTGTTTTGGACTAGTTCTACTTTGTATATGCCTTTTAAATAATGGGGGTCCCATACCTCACTGGAATATTCTAGCACTGGTCTAACTAATGTTAGATACGCCAACATCTTATCTTTTTTAGGAGCATTATGATTATCATTATGACTATAATTATAATCATTAATGTCGATTTTATGTCACCTAGGATTTTAGTGGCTTTGGTAATTGTAGAGTTAATTTGTTTTTCCCATTTAAGATTAATAATAATAAAATTCAATTCATTTCCAATAATGATAATAATAGTAATTATAATATTTAATAACTTAATTTAAATTTAATTATTTTTATTAATAAAATTAAAATACTTATAAATATAATTATAAGTAATAACTAATAACTATAAGCCTTATAGTTATAGAATAAGCTTTATTCAATGCATTATTCATATTTTAGTTATTTGTACAAACAAATTTAAAGATTTATATCGCCTGAAATTTTTATATCGACACATCACTTGAGCATGTCATTATGTTGCATATTCAATTTTATATTCAGATTATTACTTTTTTACAGGCAGCCATTTTGTATTAAAGTCAAAGTAAATGTACAGTCACGTGATGATTTCAATATAGAAAAGACAACTTCAATTAAGTTGGCTTGGCCTCACTGAAAAGGGTGTAAGGTTTTATTATGTTATTATATAATATAATATTATTATATTGGCTGTATTTTAAGGTAAAAGAAACAAAACAACTCAGAAATACTTAGCGGTATGCATAAAATATGTATCTCAAGCCAAGTCTTCTTTATAAGCAAATTATGTTTTCAAATTATGGCGTTTCAATAACATATTTTCTATTATATCTCTGATGACAAGGCAAATATAACTTTGTGCATAGAGACTGCCTTTACATTACGTGTGATAAAGCTACATTTTTTTTGAGCTTATGATAATGTACTACAATGTATTTAGAAGCAGCTAAATACATAGTATAATTTTGTTTGGAATGGCAGGGTCAAATAAGTAGGCTGTTTTTATTAATTTCCATAAATAAATATTAGCATGGTTGTTGTAGTCAATTATATTTTGTAAGACATTAATTAAGTTTAAATAAAAGTTTTGAGAATGTACAGATTTAGGGCACAGAAAGCCTTTAGTGATTATTTCAAATTTGCTGCATATATTGCAGTTGATTTTTAATATTTACTCTTGGAATAATATAATCTACCAAATGCTAAAAATGTAATATTGCAACAATGTAGCATTAAAAGTTTTTGAGAAATCGTACATATTTTCCTCACACATCAACATAAGTGTAGACAGAAGACGTTTTTCTATAAAGTTCACTTTTACATAAAACCAGTGCAAGTACTATTGCAAATGCTAAAATATTTCTAATATAATCATAATATTGACAGAGAAAATACACTAATATAGGTGAGAAATTAGATAATGCGACATGTTTTACTTGCATTTTATTTATATATTATAAATATTAACACATTATACACGTATACATAATGCACAAAATATGGAAAGTCTAGTAGTCTTGGGTATCTAAAAATATTTCACTGTCTTCATCACTTTCAAAGTGTTGACTTGATGATTGCTGATAAGATTTTGCCGGATAAACTATTCGAGAAGAATGTGGCAGCTTGAACCTGACAGGCATCTCACAGGTGGGGCCACTGTCTCTCGCCTTAAGGATACTAGAGGGACTGACAGAGACTGTAGATGTACTTTGAGATGAGATGTCAGTGCAATCACTCCATGAACTTTGAGGAGAAATGCATTTTCTAGAAGAGGAAGCCTTAGAAAAAGAGTCAGAATGTTTGCAGCTAGCCAACCGCGTTGAAGAGCAGCCAGATGATGCCTTAGCTGCAGAACATCTAGCAGTTGCACTTTTTTTAGGTTTTATGACTGTTGAACCATTTCTTTGCTTTTTCTTGGATTTGGTTGTTCTTTTCGCCACTCTGCCCTTTTTTACATTGGTAATAATTGTTTTGCAACTGTTTGCTGACCCAGATCTTCGGCGCCCTATGTAATATTGTTTTTTATTTTAGAGCAGCCTATAATTATTTAATGCCAGTATGGTAAGAAAATTGCATATATAAGGAATAAAACATATTTTTCTTGTTTATCCATATTCAAAAATAAGCATCACAATGACAAAAATGCATTCACAGTTATAGGTGTTATATAACACACATATACTACCATTTCCATTTCTTTGCCTGCCGAGTCCACTATTTTGACACCGCTTCGATGATCTACATCTTTGAAAATTACTGCAATCTACAGTCAATCAACACTAAATAATTTTATATATAATTATACAAATACACACAATTATATATTACATAATATACTGGTGGCTTAGGTTAGATTATAGTTCATCAATCATAAGGTAAAGTTGTACAAGACATAATTTCTGTGGCAAGCAGTGGGAGGTATTGAAATATTGATAGTATTTGGCTTTAACCACATTGCACTATTACTATGACTGCATACGTTATATATTTCATTTCATTACTAAGTAAACTTGCATGACTTATGAACATAAGGGTAACAGAACTAGATTCTTTTTATATTTAACAACCTTACTTGATTTCCTAGAGTTCACATTCACCATTATACATTCTCCCTGGACAAGCAGCTTAATGTAATTATACTTTCAAAAATTCAAATGTTAAATAGATAATTTACTATTAATTGCATAGACCAGAAAATAATATGATGTAAACTTAAACTAAGAAGGGCTTCTTTTATGTGTCATGATTATAATATATTGCAATAAAAATATTCCATGTATTCAAGATATGCTTGAAACCTTGATTATTACAGTTTTTATAACACAAAATATTGTACAGCAAACTAAAATGATTTGTATTTTTCAAACTACTTGTTAAAAATACTGGTATAATACCAACAATTTGTGATTAAAAATGAGTTCAACGGCAATTTTCTAATAATAGGATTTCTTAATTATATTACAAACAAAATACTAAAAATATAAAGAGACATTACAAATGAACAGAGTCAATAAATGACCACTGTTTTACATCAGCAGGACAACCATTGTATTGCAATACGGCATTTTCTATTTCCTTAGATGTCACCAGTAGCCTCATTGAGCGATATTGTTTTAGTAACGCAGGAGAATGGTCCACAGGTTTGACAATCTCAAGATCTATCAAGTGTTCAAAAGCTTTCATAGCGATGGGCTTGGGGCAGGTTTTCATAGATGATTTTCGTTCACTAAATTTTTTGTAGTGGGCGTAGACCATTTGGAAATTGAATGGTTCACCAGATTCATAGATTTCAGTTAGATGCTTCATCGCTATAATCAAGCAAAGCTCTAAGATTGATGTACCTAAAAGCGAGAAAATAAAAATAGATAATTTACCAACATGTTTCCTGTAAACTCATGAACTTTGTGTAAACTCGCATGTCAAAATAATATCACGTCATTTGTAATCCCAGTAAATACAATTACACAGAACTAACAAGCAATAACACGCCTTGAAATGCTTAATATTTGCACAAGATTGATATACTGCAGTAGTTTTCAAATTTGAAACACTTGAAACTAGGACTCAGCTTTGCCACATGCCTAGTTTTTATATATTACAAGCGATTTTGGGTAGATTTTGAGGCATCTCAAATTATTTTACAGTTATTGCATATTTTGCAAAACAGAAATTGCATCAACTTCTAAAAAGTGGGAAGACACATTCAATATTTGGAAGACTTTTAGACACTGTTAAAATGCCCTATGGCCTATACAGTGCATAGAAAAGAACTATACAGTAATGCTATGCACAATAGCTCTGTTATTTATTTAATAATGAAAAGGATTTAAGGAGTTTTTTTCAAACAAAAAACTTTCAACTATTTATAATAGCCCCTGTAACATATCACAATATAAATTTCCTATTTTTGCCAACTATTTTTCCATTTCATTTTTCACTGCCAAGATATTTTTTATTTGTGGCTGCGCATATATTGTTCTTGACAAAATACAAATCACAACAAGCTTCAAAAATGAAAATTTGATTATAGGCAGTGTCTACGGCATAACGGTCACTTGGCGAAGCATGTTAACTAACCTTGCAACATGGCAGCTTTACAGTCTAATTCTAAAACTTTAAATGCATCTAGAAAATGTTTTTCCTCAGGAAGAGATGTTGCTTCTATATCTCTGCAGTTACCAACTATTTTTGCAGCCATCTGTTTGACAGAGTGCATATCTGTTATCATGTTGAATCGAAATAACATTTCGTCTTTGATTTGAGAGTCCTGCAGTAAATTATCCATTCTTTTGTTCCACTGAATGGCATATGATGCTTTGCGCTTGCAGTATTTGTCTGGAAGTTTTAACCAAAATGCTAGAGTCTCAAAAAGTGTAGAAAAAGCGAGTCTCTGAAACATGTAGATGTATCTGTGAGAAAATCGAGATTTCACTCGTTTTTCTAACAGTTCCGTGACATCGAGACGACAGGTTACACCTAAAGTCAAACTATTAATTGAATAGGACACAATATGAAGATTTACGAAGTACTTATCAACAGAGTAGCATTTAAAAATCAGGAAATTAATTATAAAAATTGCTCTTGAAAGATTAAATATGAATTTCTTTTTAGAAAAATAAAAATCTAATTTAATTGATATTTACAAGCGAAAAAAACTAGGATATTCAGAATGTCTTTTAAAGCTATACAGTATACAGGAATAATTTAACCAGGCCAACAGACAGCTTCATTTTATTGCTCAGCATTTAGACTGATGACACAACTTCCAAGTTCATTAAAACTTACCTATAACAGAAATGGGGGTCTGTTTAGTCTGTGCTATGTCAAAGAGATTGTACAATAAAGTTTGATTTCGATGATTTGCAAATAAATCAAACTCATCTAAAATGAAAACGATTGGCTGACTGTCTTTTGATCCGGCTCTCAACGATTCAAGTAAAAACTGCATCTTCTGTTCGAAAGAGCCAAACACCATATCCTGCACTACATTCTCAAGCTTCAGTTGTCTAGTTATTTCCTCCAACGCTATGTTGTCATCAGTTTGCAGTAAACCATTCAAACGAACCTAAAACATAAAATTACAAAAACATGCCATTTCCTGACAAGTACTTGTAATAAACCTGCATCTGAAAAAATGGAGTAAATGTTTTTGGTAATCTTTGTACCATTACAAATAACCATACTTACTATGCCAACGTCATCCTGCTTGTTTTTTAACACTTTCGCAATAGTCGAATTGACGACGTGAGTCTTTCCACAACCTCGTGGACCAACAACCAATATAGAGTTACTTTCCCCTGGAACATATTTTTAAAAATTAATTGAAAGCTGTGAAAACAAAACAAATCTGATGGTATTTCAGATATATAATGACAATACATGACGATAAAAATATAACACTCTTAATAGCAAAATACTACATTTAAAGTTTGGTTTTGCCAAGCAAAATTGATTAATAATTGTCCATCAACAAATGTATTTAAGGGCAACTTATATGACTATAATTAAACTGTCATGATCATCAAAACTATGTTTAACTTGTATGAATACAGAGCATAGTGCAACTTGTATAATGATGTGCTACAACACATATTCTGCATTAAAAAGGAGTAAAGTTTTAAATTTTTTGGAAGCACCCCTAATGACATTGCATGGTTATTAAAGATAGAAAGATGAAGTTAAGACTAAGCCATATAACCATAAACCTGATGAATGAGTCTTACCATACAAGACACACTTATCAATTAGGCATTTGAGATCATAAATATTCTGTGCATGGATATCATCTTGAACTTGGACATCCAGATTAGTGCCATTGAACATTTCTTCCATCAAAATGTCACATGCAGCAACGGCATCATTGCATACAACCATTTCAAATTTTACTCTAAAATATATGTTCTTCATTTAAATTTAACTAGAATAAACCATGATTTCTCTAATATTTATTAGATACTCTTATATCAGCTATATATTGCATGTAAGATGTCATGAAAGTTTAGAAATATGTTAGCTAAATGCTAAATTAAAATACGTATTATAAATATTTGTGCCAAATAACAACATAAAATAGTAAACAGCTGTTAAAATGATAGCCTGTTGATTATCTAAAAAATAACTGACTTCAGTGTGTTTTACAGTTATTGCGTATTAGTAAAATTAAACACTAATCATTCAATTAAAAATTAAGAAAATATGTTTGAACTAGACCGAATAGTATGACCCTTCTGATTCTCTAGCTTACAAAACTCAAAATTAATTTTATTTAGTTTCATCACCCCAATGATCACATCTTTATCTTAATAGAAAAAAGAATCTATAATGATATTAATTATTTTTAAAAAATAATGTTTAAAACCAACTTTGTGTCTTGTGATACTTCATCAACACCAAAAGGGCAACGGTAATAAAATTAAATATCAATATGAAAATGAAATTCTTACAGTTACACTTAGTAGATTTTCTATTATAATTATCATATGCTAATATTAAAATACTAATATTTCAATTTACACTATTATTAATATTATAGTTGGCTTTTTACTGCTACGACTACGACTACTGCATTATTAAATCTAATATTAAAATAGTTATTATAATAGCACCACAATTATAATATTAATAATATAACAGTATGGGCATTACACTATTAGTATTCGTAGTAGTACTACTACTAGTAATAGTGTAATACTAATACTACTAGAGTCAAGAGTTTAGACTCTAGTAGTACTAGTAGTGCTAGGCTCCAATAGTTATACTAATACTAATAGTAAACGTAATAGTAGCAGTAGGACTAGTACTACTAGTCCTACTACTACTAGTAGTACTACTAAATGCAATACAGTAATACTAATAGCAATACTGTAACACTACCCTACTAGTACTACTGCTAGTACTAGGTCTATTCACTATTGCAGTACCAGTAGTGAGTAGACGTAGTAGTAGTACTAATGACTAATGTACTACTACTAGTTTATGATTATTATAGTTACTACTACTACTACTGCTACTACTACTAGTAGTACTACTAGAAGTACTAGTAGTGTACTACTAATAGTAGTAGTAGTAGTAGTAGTAGTAGTAGTAGACGTAGTACTACTAGTACTAGTACTCTACAGTCTACTAGTACTGCTGCTGGAGACAGAGTTACAGTAACGAAGTAAAATTAGTGGTATAGTTGGCATTGCCGGTGATGTAAGTTTGATCAAAAGCTTCGCAATCGTATTCTCTAAATTATATTAATATGAAATTTCAAACAAAAAGTTTTATCTTCATTTTGTCAAGAAAAAAAAACATTGTTATGTTGATTTTTGCGAATTACAGTGTTGATTTTACCGCCAATGGCATTCGAAGGTCAACGTCACTGAACTAAAAATTGAGTTCAATGGATCAAGGTTGAACCCACCCGTCTACACTTTTTGGTAAATAGTGACAAGGAGCAGTGGCTATAATAAGTCATTGCAGACGAATTCTGTTATAAGCAGCTTTGAATTGGGGGGGTAAAGGACGACTTTAGTTCGGAAGTCTCAAATTTGGAGTTGAGGACCTAACTCCAAACTTGAAATCTCCAACTAAAATCACCCCCCCCCCCCCCCGAGTTGCTTATAGTACTAAATAATTGCGAATTTTCTATTGAAAATGAAATAATTTTAACAAAATTGCTGAAAATTTGCTGTGATACCAAGCTTGTTTTAGTTAGATAAGGAATAGAATAGTACAGGCAATGCATATCAGCATGATGCCATAAACCATAGCTTCTATGCCTAAAATTGTTGTGGTACTAATCTGTAACCATCCCACATGTATTTATATTTGTAATAAATTTATAAATAAAATGCAGAGCAAAATACTATTATACCATGCACTTGCAGCACCAACCAACACTTCTTGGAACAATAGTGTTCATTTACAGTTTTACTAGTTAGGTATAATGATATGTAGACTATATGATGTTAGTTAGCTTTTGTTGTGTCAATATTGCACCTGACTAGCAACATATATATTGTTTACTTCAAAACCATTTATTGAATATTTACAACTTAAATATTTTTAATACTAGTAATAGAATCATTTTCACATTGAGTTGGAAAACAGAACAAAAAACACAATATATATTAAAATGCAAATAATTCACTCATGTATACCAGAAAATATTATTTATTGAAACATACAGAAAATGAAAAAAAAAAAAACTTTCAATAGAACATCAAAGATTTCACAAATACTCATTCACTGCTTCTTAGCGAATATTTAGTAGAATGACTACAACCTGAAATACTGTTTGAGTTCACAAATTTGAGTGCTAAAACTGAGTTATTCACATAAAAAAGATGCAAATTAGCTAATTGAAAAACTGACAGAAGTGTTCATTTTGCATTGAGTTTGGGACACTGAGACTCTGTGAGCACCATGTGCATCTGGAGTTGTAAAACAAATATTAGATTGTAATGACAAACTAAATTATTAGTGAAAGTAAATATGGGTTGCTAAGTATTAGTTTATTATATTTGTATTAAAAATGATAAGCTTACTGATTATTCAGCAATAGGTGTAACAGAGATTTATACCTACAGAACTTTATGAGGAAGGCATACATGGGAGATTTCAGCTATTATAGACACTGTAAAAAATTATTAATTGCAAAGAAGTAGCCAGGTTCAGTCCATGTTTCATTATGAGTACCTTTGGGAAAGCTTGACATTTCTTTCTTTACAGAGCCGCTAGCCTGTTAAATCAAAAGTAATATTACTGAGACCATTGGTTCTTTATGTAATGCATGCATCTGCACATTTAGCTTATCATTTTCCTCACTAGCAACAAATCAAGATTGCAATTATAAAACCACACTAAGACAACTCTAAAAAGTGCAAAATACCATTAGATAATCAATCATAAACTAAAGCACAATACAAAGTTAATGCAGCAGTTGCAGTTATGTATTTGGCACAAAGCGATGCACTCATTTTCTAAAGTTTTATTGGAAAGTTGAAACTCTCATCTGATATACAGCAAATATGGTTGTTTAAACAGCAAGTGTTCACGCAGTAAAACTGCCTCAGAGCAATGAAAAAAGTTGTTATTTTTACTGAAAATTCAGGAATAATAATATACTAAAGATTAGCCATAGAGTTGAAAAAAAGTTCTAACAAAAATAGGAACAAATAAGATGTAAAATTGAGCATTAACCTATGAGTTAAAACATTTGAGCAGCTTTAAATAAAACTATGCTGCATGTTTGAACACTTTGTTTCAAATATTAATTATTATCTTTATGAAGATCATAGACCAATTGATTAAATATAAACCTATATTATGCATTGACATGTAGTGAAGCTATATTTGTTAAAAAATACTTGGATTTGAAAACCTTCATCTAATTCAATTTAAATTAGTAAAGAATTTTGGATAAATATCAATTTGAGAATGAAATTATTTTTTTGAGATGACTCAAACTTTTCAATCCTGTCAAGCAGCAGAACTAATTCACACATCCAAAGTAAATGTATGCTCATATCATTAGTACATATGAGGACATTATTGGTACTGGTTGTTGCTAAAATTACACAAAAATATATATTGGAGTCAGAGAAAATTAGGTCACAATGCTTGAAATCTGGAGTACCAGTGACTGCTGACAATACTTTAAAAACATGGTCAATGGAGTCGGTAAATTTAACAACTGCTGAGGTTTAATGGAACTGAGTGATATATTAGTTCCAATATTACTTTTGAAAAATAGAATCACTGCTCAGTACAAAATTTTATGGTTAAAATTTTGAGGCAAAATTTGTTCAACAGATCTACTAGACGATTGACTAGTTTTAGAGAAGAATTCTGTATATGAAAAAATTAGTGAAAGTACTAACCATATACAAAGCATCCATGTGACGTGGTGGGACAAGAGTGTCAAATCTACCAGAGAGGAACAGAGTTGGGTGTCTAACATTGGCTATTTTTTCTATGCTTCGGTACTTATTTTTATAGCACCAATCAGGAATATACTAAAATACAGCCATCAAATATTTCTAAGATACAACAATTGACGAGGAAATAGTTTTGAAGACAGCATACTGAATATGTAGACTTTGCACAAGCTGTAAAATACCAGAATGCTTGCTTTAAAAAAGAAATAAGGCTTTTAGGTTGTAATAAAAATTGTAAATATAGCAGTTGAAGTTGTCAACCTTATGAGACAAAATATAACATGAAACTATTTTTTTAAAAAATAAATCTATACATCGAAAAACGGTTATATAACAAAACTTATTATAAACGGTCACTAAGAAAATCAAGTATGCATAATTTTTTTTTTACTTTTTACATATTTATAGGAATGAATACAAACCTTGACCAGGGAAATATTGAGAACTCTTTTTGCTACATCTGATAAAGTTGTAAATGTATTTTCAATAATTATAGCTTGTACATCAGAACATGTGTCTTGTACTGCGACGTTTATTGCCACCGCACCACCAAGTGATCTCCCATGCAAGATTATCCTGTTTGGGTCCACATCTGGTCTACTCTTAAGATACTTAACAGCTGATATTCCGTCATTGTATAAACCTAAAGTTTAAGTTATTGCTTTAAAATACTTATTTTATGACAACAAATTAAAAAATGCGGCATCTAGCTTCCAGATAACAATGCTAAACAAAATTGGTAAATATGCAGAAGAAAATTAAACAGATTTGAAAAATACAAATAGTCAAATCCAGTAGGAAAACATTGAACCAGCTCCGGTAAAGTGTCTTGTTATCTTGAGCAAGTCTATTGCAATGTTAAAATTGCACAACTAATTGGAGAAAATTTCCAATTACAGAAGTGCTCAAAGGGTTTGGCACCACAGGTAACTATGCATACTATAAATCTTTTCACGAGGTCACAACACCAATAGACATTGGAACTTATATTCATGTTTTAGCAAACAAAACACAACACATATTGCCTCTGGTAAGCTTTTTTCTATTTCCCACAAAAAGCTGAAAGTATTAATCACAATGATGAATAAGTTAAAATGACAACAGCCACAAGCATTGATGGAAAAGATTCAAAAATCTGTGTTCTAGGTAACAGAGATCTGTTGAATGTTCCTTAATCAAATGCCTCTAAGATGTTATGAAAAAAAAAAGAATTTGCAAAAATAATTTTTATATTTTATATAAAAATTAGAACTCTGGTCATTGAAATGCCTTTCACACTACTAAATTCAGGTTATTCTATAAAATCAGAGTTCACTATAAAGTAATTGTTTGCAGGGCAAAGGTGTGTATCTACCTGGGACAAGATGCAGGTGAAGCAACATTATATTTCGAACAAGCAGGTAATAAGCAAGCACTACTATGCCACATATATGGTTGCTAGAATGATTTTGTTTTTTGTTCATGAACAGTAAATTTCCCTTCAACCTAGTTAGGGGAAATCCTGATGAGGACCCAGCAAAAGGACGCATACATTTTGTTAAACTGTTTTAGTTTGATAATAGAATATCAAGGAGCTTTTTAGTGTCCTTGAATTAGTATTTTATCAGTAGCAGCACATGAAAGTAGATAAATCAGGAAGAATGATTTCTAAATGCTAATTATAATTCAAGGTAATAGCATACAAGAGAGAGCAGACTACTCCAAGAGTGATAATTTGAGTATTCCCACCATAGCTCACAGCACTAACGATTGGTTAATATAAAAACTAACCAGTTTCTGAAATCACACCTCCACTAAGTCCATACCCTCTGTACTCTAGCAAGAGAACGTTTGTGCCGCACTCATTCAGCAATCGGTTTGCATTCCCTACCCTACAAATAAATCAATGTAAAGATTAAGTTCTTTACACCTATTAGAAGAAAATTTAATGATTGAGTTACAAAATCCAATTTATAACACCATGGAACACATTCAATAATTATATACAGTATATATTCTAAATAAATTAGCTACATTGAGGACAAAAATTTACAGGAAAACATGACAAACTTGCCTATATCCTATGTTGCCTGCATTACCATGAAGCATGATAATGGTAGGCTTTTCTTTGCTGTTATAATGTTTTATGAAGAAAGCATGTATTTCAGTTCCATCAGTAGTTGTTATAGTAACATTTTCATAATTCAAATCTCCATAGTGTGAGGGGCTCGGCACAAACAAGCGAGATGTTGTTGGTTCATTTGGGTAATACAATAGCAGATCTTGTGCATAGTAAAGCAGTGCTACAAGCAACGTAAATAAACTACAGATAATCCATGAAAATAAAAACTTCATTTAGCCAAAAAACACCAATAATATACATGTTTGAACAGAGAACTTCAAAGTCCTTTTCGTTGACAGTTGTACTTACCACAAATAATTATAAATAATATAATAACGAACAGGGCATCCACTAATATCCAGTTAACACCACAACCAATATAGAAGCTAAATAAAAGTAAGCTTAAAGGTGGAAGTGTTTGTATAATTTGATAAACTAATGAAGAAGTCTCTACTGCTTGAAACACTTTTGTTACAGCTGATGATTTGGCAACTGTACGTAGGATTTTGGACATCCTTCTTTTTATATGCATTCCAAGATATCGGTCACCAGTAATCTAAAAAATAATCGAAACAGTTAATTAAGTAGAAGTCTCAGAAAAGCTAAACCATTATGGAAAAAATGTTGGTTTTGTAAAAAGCACCTTTGATACGTTACCTTCATATCATTATCTTTAATTTGTAAGCTATATATTAAGTTGCTTGGCACAAAATGATTTCAACCTGACAATTATTGTTTAAAGTTTACAGGTTGAAATATCTATAGACCCAAAAGTGGTTACAAATACAAAGCTGACGACACAATACTATAGACTATAGAGAAGCAAGACATATGATGTTGTTGGTACAGCTTAGCGTTAGCTGTAAAGTAAAAACCAACACGGGCAAAGGAATTCTAAGTTACCAATTATCTCTATAATGACTATAACTACACCGTGCAATTAACACAACAATTTAAATTTGAAACTATAGCTGTTGCATACTACGAGAAAATTATACTAAGGATTTAGTGTAGTATCAATAGTATCAACCTATGACAAACCATCTCAGGATATAATGAGTATTTACAGCATGATGAGCGATTTTTAGTTGAAAAACCACAAACTCATTTTCATTAGGGGAGACATTAGGCTTAGCCATCAAATTTTTTGAATAGTAAAAGTATTTAAATGCTAGAATAACTTGGTATAGTTTCCACCAGAACACTATTAAATAGAAAAATATATTTAAAGGCTTGCTTTGCTATAAATACTGAAAAAATTCTGGGACTTTAGGTCATACAACGTTCAAAAACTCGTAGAAAATCAACCAAAATGTTCAATTCGAATTAATTGGTAAAATGAGCCAAACCTTGACAAGCCAATGATTTTTGAAAGTCTATTTAAAAATTCCAACTTCCAGTATTGAATTTATTACATCTTCAATTTAACTCAGCTTATTTAGAAAGTATGCACAGGTGGAGGTTTGACTATTTTAAAATAGGAATAAGGCGGCAAATGTAATACTTCTAGCCACTCAATTTTGTGGTTTTTAAAATTGACATGCTAAACCTACACTCCAAGCAACCAGTAGATTTAATGATATAATAATAATAAAAATAATAATAATTATTATTATTATTAAATCATTAAATTTACTGGTTGCTTGGAGAGTAGGTTTAACATACTAGGATCAGCTCACATCTTGAGGAAAGTGCTATCCATCCCAGCCTAGTGGAACTAGGCCGATGGTAGAAGGTTACACCAGCTAAAAGCTGTGATACAACCAATAATAATAATAATGATAGTATTAGTAATGCCATAATCATAACGTGTCATTTAAAATTATATTGATAATGAAAAGTATGACACTCCGATCATAATCATCATGATTATCACATCACAAATGTAATTTATTGGTCTAACTATCACTACATGAATTTCAGGGTATGAACATTATAATTATTAGTAATTTATTATAATTGAGATATAATTCTTAACTTTTAATTATTATGAATATATATTTATAGCATTAGTATATATGTTCAATGTGTTTATTAGTTACATATATTTTTACTATAAATATTGATAACATTTAGAATGCGGTTTCACTTTTAACTTTACCTGTTGGCGGTTAGTTTTACTTTCATTTTTTATGTTATGCTCAGTAAATGTAATTAAAAATAACTATAACTTATAAGTATAACTCAAACTTACAATAATTGTTATTTTATTATATTCATCACTTTGAGTTTGAGATTGACTTTTTCTAATTTTATTCAAATAAACTCAAATGCAGACAAAATTTATTCACATTCAGTGTCACTATCAGTATCATATTTATACTTAGTAAATTCAACTAACTTACACTTATATAGTAAAAACTAATAATGATAATGATCATAAATATCACCATCATAATGATTATCTCTTTAAGTTGACCATGATGGTTAGATTTAACGGTATTGAATTTACTTATTGATGAACAATTTAACTTCATATTTTAATCTTTATTTATATCATAATCATTATTGTGGTGGCTCGTGGAGCTACCAGCAGCACAACATGTGGGGTCGCGTAATTGACCCGGAACAATTGATAGCCAATTAGCGTGTTTAATAGTTAGCAGCAAGTATAGTTTCCCGCTGCTAACTCAGTCGAAGCTAGAGTGTCAAATAGAGTAGATGTATAACTTGTCCGAATATAATGTATCGTTTTTATAATGTATAATTGTGTGTAAAATATACTCGTTCACTCGACTTATCCTGGTGCAGTTCTATAGCAAATAAATAGACTCTCTGGATAGCACATCAACCCTAAATCTGAAAAGCATAACAGTGGTGGCAGCGGTGGGATAGTGCATCCAAGATGGAGACTGAAAATGCTGGAACTCAACCACCGGCAATAGAAGGTGAGCGTAGAGACAATGCTGTAGAGACAATGCCTGTTAACCATGTAGTAGAAGAGCGAAGGGTTCCGCGAGAACTAACTGAAGACCGCTACCGGTTAAAGGCGCCCACCTTCACGGGTGAAGAGGAGGTGGAACAATTTATCCAAGAGTTTAGCGACGTAATGGACGTCGCCCAGTGGCCCCCTAGGGTAGCCTTGCTGAAGCTTAGAATGGCATTGATGGACAAAGCCAAGCCTTATGGGCTGGGCGTAGACATTGATAATATCTTTGCTTCTCTGCGGGCCCGCTTCGGCCTCTCTGCTACAGATGCCAGGGCCCGATTGCAGAGGTTGCGGCGTGATCCCCGCACCCCGCTGCGGGAGCACGCCGCCGCGGTCATGAAGCTGGCACAGATCGCGTACAGCGACTTGCCCCCAGTCAACCGCGAGAGGTATACCCTCGACGCTTTCATAGCATCTGTCGACGATCTGGGTCTCCACCACCAGTTTCTAGCTAGGGGAGTCACCACCGTTGAAGATGCTCTGACTGAGGGGGAAGCTTACCTCCTAGCTAATCAAATGCATAAAAGTCGCGGAAGCTCCCGTCAAGTGGAGATAGACCGCGCAGACACGGCCGCGGGACAAGGGGAGGAAACCCCCGCCGCGGCTGCCGTGTCCCAGTTGGCGACGGCATCGAAAGTCACTCAACTGACAGACATGCTAGCCAAGCTGATAGCAACACTGACACCACAAACCCCAGTGAGTACCGCCCCTGAGCCCATGCGGCCACCGGCGCCGCCACAGGGAGAAACAGTCAGTTTTTGCTGAGAGTGCGGAAATCAAGGGCATTTCCGCCGATACTGTCCCTTCCTAAATCAGGGGTTAAACTACCGCGGCCCGCAGATGTTCCCACCTCCTGCGGGCCGACGATGAAACCCCCAGGGAAGAAGAAACGCAGGTCACCCAGACGGGTACCGCGTACTGGCAACCAACAGTGGCAACAGCCACGACGGACCAGCAAGGGGCTTCGCCCCGCGGCTGCCTTTTCTATGCCCCTTCACAACAGATTCACAGGGCTACAAGTCCAAGAATCTGGATGGGAGCCCACAAAGGTAGCCGGGAATCTAGCCTCGGCACCCCCGAGGCCTACCTACCACCGCCCCAAGAGACCTCCTTCGCGACCCAAAGCGAAGGAGGTACTCCCTGCGAGAGTAAGGCCTGAAGAGAGAGTTCAGGTGCAGCCCCATGGTAACAGCTATTTCTTGCCCGGTAAACTGGAAGGCAAAGCTGTTACTTTCCTCATTGATTCGGGCTGTACCACAAACCTCTTAAGCCGCCAACTCTTCGACACCCTCAGTGCTAGGGTCAGGGGCGAGATGGAAGCATACGAAGGGGAATACGGCACCCTAGCTGACGGGTCGTGCCTTCCCTTCTATGGTATAATTGAGCTGACGGGACGAGTCCGTGATCAAACGATCCAAGAGACGTTCATCGTCAGTCAGCTCAAGGAGGATGCTATCCTCGGGATGCCGTTCCTAAAACGGCATGGATGTCACATAGATTTTAGCAGATCTGCAATGATGATGTCCGGGCGGGAACTCACCTGCGTCGACAAGTTCGGCCGCCCTCTAGTGGGAGGTGTGCAAGTGGTACGCAACCGTATCATACCAGGCCGCTCCCGGGCTACCATTCACTGCAGGGTGAATAATGGCCGGATCTCTGGACTCGGGGTAGTTGAAGGCGCGCACGAAAAGATCCAACTTGCCAGCAGTCTGAATCAGCTGACTGAGCAAGGGGAGATCTTAGTGCAGTGCGTCAACCCCTTTACCGAGCCTATCAAGCTCCCGGCTGGGTCGATGCTGGGCCGTTTTCACTCTGTTCAGGAGGAAGACGTAGGCCCGTCGCTGGGTGATGCGACGGAGGCACTCCCTCAGTACCCTACTCAAGGGCGAGGGGCATTCCCCACACATCTCCGGGAGTTGTATGACACAGCCTGTAGCGGCTGCGCGGGTAACAGAGAACGCCAAGTTATGGCTAAGTTACTACGCGACTACGGTGATGTGTTCAGCAGCGGAGAGCATGACGTGGGACTGACTGGAATTGTCAGACACGAAATACCGCTGACTGCAGGGACAGTCCCTGTCCGGCAGCCCACACGCAGGCTGGGGCCGGAGAAAGAGAAGGAGGTTAGCCGACAAGTACGGGATCTTCTGGACCGGGGACTGATAGAGCCCGCCCATAGCGCGTCGAGCTCGCCAGTCGTACTGGTCCGGAAGAAAGACGGCAGTTGGCAGTTCTGTGTGGATTACCGCAAACTCAATAGCGTAACCATACAGGACGCCTACCCTCTACCTCGTATTGACGAGTCATTGGACGCCCTAGCCGGCAGCAAGTACTTCAGTACGTTAGACTTGCTAAGCGGCTATTGGCAAGTTCCTCTGAGTCCCGACGCCCAAGAGAAAGCGGCGTTTATCACACGGGACGGTTTGTGGAAGTGGAAGGTGCTGCCTTTCGGGTTGACCTCCGCCCCAGCCACCTTCCAGAGGCTGATGGAGCAAGTCCTCAGCGGGCCCCATTGGAAGACACTGCTGATCTACCTCGATGATGTCATCGTGATCTCCCCAGACTTCGAGACACATGTCAGTCGTCTGCAGGAGGTCTTTGAGAGACTCCGAGGTGCCGGTCTTAAGCTCAAGCCTTCTAAGTGCGCTCTATTGCAGCCAGAGGTTAAGTACCTGGGGCACGTTGTTGGTCGAAATGGCGTGGCAACGGATCCCGAGAAGGTACGGGCAATAGAAGACTGGGTCACCCCCCAAGACTTGACCGGACTCCGGGCTTTCTTGGGGCTGGTAGGGTATTACAGACAATACATACCAGACTTTGCGGGCATAGCACAGCCGTTAAACCGGCTCACCGCAAAGGGAGTAACGTGGCAGTGGACCCCAGTCGAACAAGAAGCGTTCGACCGCCTCAAGGGCTGCCTACTAACGGCGCCCATCTTGGCCTACCCAGACCCCACTCTGGAGTACATCCTCGACACGGACGCCAGTGACCAAAATGTTGGCGCTGTGCTGTCGCAAGTGCAGGAAGGCCGAGAAGTAGTAGTAGCCTACTACAGCAAGTCTCTCTCACCCACTGAACGAAACTACTGCACTACCCGCAAGGAGCTGCTGGCAGTAATAAAGTCAGTGAAGCACTTCAGACCATACCTATATGGCAGGAAGTTCCGGCTGCGTACGGATCATGCCTCGCTGATCTGGTTGTGCAAGAGAGCAGAGCCCTCTAGTCAGGTCGCCCGGTGGCTCGAAATCCTAGCTGAATTCTCATACCGGATCGAACATCGACCGGGCAAGAGACACAGCAATGCGGAAGGGTTGAGTCGCCGACCTGACGGAGGTTGCAAACAGTGTCTCAACATCGAGAGGAGGGACGGAGGTCCCCCGCGATGCGAGTTGGAGACGCTGGCTCACCACGGAGCACCGTTTGACTGGGACCAAGGTCAACTCAGGCAAAGAGTTGATGAGTCCCCGGAGGATGTACAAAACCTCCGCGCCAACCCTGTACTGGCCGGTAATGTTCGAGAGCTGAAGAAGCTCCAAGAAGAGCTGCCTGGAGTCGTGGCAGACATATACCGGGCCAAAAGGGAAGGGCGACGACCCAGCGAGGAACGCATACGACAGGGATGCGCCGAGTTCCGGCTATACTGTCAGCGTTGGGACTCGCTGCGGATCGGGCAGGATGGGTTACTAACCATCTCTCTAGCTGCCAGCGGCAGACACCCGGAGAGGAAGAGGGTAGTCTGCCCCACGGCCATCCGCCATGAGTTGATTTGGGATACTCACAAACAGGCCCACGCAGGGGTCAAGAGAGTGATATCCAAATTACGACTCCGGTGGTATTGGCCACAAATGGAGCGTGACGTCCGACTCAGAGTCAAACAGTGTGAGATCTGCCAGGCCAGCAAGCACAGCCGCCCCCCTGGTGAAGCAGGACGGCGGAGGCTATATGCTGGTAGGCCCTGGCAAGTGGTCGCTGTAGACCTGGTCGGACCCATGCCCCTGACCCCCAGAGGCAATAATTGGATCCTAGTACTAACCGACCACTTTACTAGGTGGGCGGATGCTCTGGCTATCCCAGATGCGTCAGCCCCAACAGTGGCCAGGGCACTAGACCAACATGTATTCTGTTATTTTGGGCTTCCCGAACAGATACACTCTGATCAAGGCGCTCAATTCCAGTCCCAACTGATGAGCGACCTTTGCCACCTCTGGGGAGTAAATCAGAGCCGGACCACCCCCTACCACCCTCAAGGTAATGGGGTGGTAGAGCGCAACAACCGGATGCTAGGTGATGCGCTCCGGAGTCTCCTCCTTGGACGAGGTCAAGAGGAATGGGATACGGTGTTGCCGCAAGTCATGCGTGCATACCGTAGCACCCCACACACCAGTACTGGTGAGACCCCAAACCTCTTGATGCTCGGGAGAGAGACCCGTGTCCCTGACCATATCACCTACCACGTTCCAGAGCAAGACAACTCGGTTCACGAGTATGCCAGTGAACTAGTGGAACGGATGAAGGCCGCACACGATATACTGCGCGAACAGCAGTGGAAGGTGCGGCACGAAGATTCCGATGAACCACCTCTCTACCAAACGGGAGATAAGGTGTGGATGGTCAATTACCGTAGGCGTCGCGGACAGGCTGATAAACTGAAGCCTAAGTTCGTAGGCCCCTACGTGGTCGTCGAGGCTATGCCCAATCATACGTACAAGATTGAGCGCTCAGGACAGGTGTCTATCCAGAATGAGTCTCGCTTGAAACCGTATTGGGCTAGCCCCGACGGAGTGGGAGAAGCCCCCCCGTTGTTAGAGCCCAGGAGGCAGACAACAACGCGCGGGCGACGGCGGCATGGACCTGAATACGAAGTGGTCATACCGCGGGAAGAAAACTTGGTGAGAGAGGAGCGGCAGCTTTTATCAACAGAAGCGTGTCCGCCACCGCCAAGTCTAATTCCATCACTTCCAGAAACCGAACCGGTTCCGGAAGTGCAAACCCCCACGCAGGGAGGGGCTCCATCTGGAGAACAAGAAGAGGTGACCGCTAACGGTGAAGTAGAGACGCCATTAGAGGCCCCTACTAACGAACCGGCAAGCGTGTCACCCCCCCTAGAAAGGGGACAGCGTACGAGGCAACCCCCCGCATACTTGAAGGACTTCATATGCGACTGCGTTAAAAGCGGCGTGTATGAAAGTCTAGGGGAAAACCGTACGAGAAAAGTATCGAGCAAATGTGGGAGTTGTCAACACCACGGAAATATCAACTTTTGTATCGGCGGAAATAGAAACAAAATTCATCCGCCGGGTGCACAAAGTCTTAATCACGCACCCCAACCACGTTGCTCGATCTTTTCATACGCTGATGCAGTCAGGAGTAGACGTGTTTCTAAGCAATAGTTCAAACCATTTCACACATTCAGTATGTCTTACGACAACAGATCGTGGGGTGAGTTAACTATATCTTAACATAGAAACTAGATTGCATCGCTCAGCTCCGACTCACTGAGTCAATCGAGCTGGAGATAGGTTAGTGAAATACCGTAGTAAGAACTCAGTTTGACTTAGAGATTTTTATAATCTCATTGCAATGCGTGTTCTATCTGACTATTCACTACCATAAATCTATACGGGGTAACTGAATGAGGAGTTGCCAAGCTATTCAAGCTGACAACACGACAGTGTACTGTACTAACACTGTTGAAACTTTTTCAGATTACACTCAACCCGCCACAACCAGGGTACGGGATAGAGCACTTCCCGCTCCGCATCCTGAGGAGTATGCTAATGGTGAACGGCCAGAACCACTGCGCCGCCGTTGGCGGTGGGTGTCTCCAGAAACAGAAGAGGAAATAGAGACAGCCTGGGGGTCCAGAGGACGGACGAGATGCCAGATTTGTGGCGAAGAATGTGCCTCTCACCGCTCCTTGAAGCTACATGTCAATGCTCATCTCCTACTCACATTCTGCCCCTGCGGGTACAATGATGTTTACCCCTACCCCGTCACCAGACATCGAGCGGCGGGCTGTTTCCCCGGAGAAAACTACGTGGTCGACGCTAAGCTCTACCCGGAATTCCTCAACCTGATACGACCCCTAGTAAAGAAGGCAATGCTGTTAGCCGTCCTGACCTCGGGGTTCCAGCGTGTACTAGACAATGCCAGGCAGCAATCCCCATTGGTATCTGACCGTCCTCAGATTACGTACGCCCCCGAGGAGTTTGCCTATCCAGAAGAAGGAGAGATCTCCCCTACCCCGACGAAGAGACGAACCAGGTCTCCCAGTCCCCTCTTACGCCGCAGACGGACACCGTCCCCAGACCCAGTTCGCCTGGCTACAGTAGAGGAACGCCTCCTCCGACTACAGGAAGAATTCACCCAGTTGGCACCAGACTTACTTAATACTACAACAGGGCTCTTCCAACTGAAAGGATCCGTATGCCGGATGAAACGGAAGCTGCGTACATGCCAAGCCAAGCACCGGCGTGCACAACAATGACTCTGGTTCTGCTACCCGGAATAATCCGCAACTTCGTCCTCTTGGGAGAACCCAGGATATCGTGCAAATGCTTGACTGCTCGACAGGCTCACTCCTTGTCCAATACCACAGCTAGCCGGTATTCCTCATCTATAGCTGGTCAATTGCATGTAATCGGTTGTTATAATGACTCTGCCTGTATTATGTATCTCTATGTATATTATGTATTATTTTGGTCTACTGATGTATGTGGTTAATAATGAATGTTTTTTTTATATCAGAAAGAGGGCTTTCTGCTGGTGGGGGCGGTGTGGTGGCTCATGGAGCTACCAGCAGCACAACATGTGGGGTCGCGTAATTGACCCGGAACAATTGATAGCCAATTAGCGTGTTTAATAGTTAGCAGCAAGTATAGTTTCCCGCTGCTAACTCAGTCGAAGCTAGAGTGTCAAATAGAGTAGATGTATAACTTGTCCGAATATAATGTATCGTTTTTATAATGTATAATTGTGTGTAAAATATACTCGTTTACTCGACTTATCCTGGTGCAGTTCTATAGCAAATAAATAGACTCTCTGGATAGCACATCAACCCTAAATCTGAAAAGCATAACATTATTCGCCTAAATATTGATATAGTAATATTAATAATATCACAAATAATTAAATTATCGCTATGAGTATCAGTATGAGTATTACTATTAGTATTAGTATTACTATTAGTATCACTATCAGTATGACTAATCTATCAGTATCAGTCTCATTATGATATTGATTTGATTATCGTTATGAACACAATATTAATGACAATATGAATATGAATATGAACAATAACTACAATACCATTGAAATTATGATTATGATTATAAATTATAATTATTAATATTTGTTTATATCATCATTATGATCATGAGTCAGAGTGATCATGAAAATAACATTAAGTGATTAACTAAAAGTAAAAGTTAAAATCAAAGTGAAATTTATATTGAAAATTTTCAATTAGCATTAGCCATTGCCATTACTCATCAGCAATAGTAGTAGTAGTACCACTACTGTACTAGTAGTAATAGCATCTGTGGCTGTACCAGTACTGTACAGAGTGGTATATATACCACACTGGTACTGTAGTACTACTGGTCTATTACTACTGCGTCTACTAGTAGTAGTAGTCTAAGTCTCCGGCCTAGGTCCCAAAGGTTCTAGGGCTAACGTCCGATAACGTAATAATTGTTATTTACGAAAATAAAGCTTTCTTTGCAGCGGAGTTGTCATCTGTACGCTCCAATGTTATCAAAAATCGAGTAAAATGATGTATTGGATGTAATATAACTTTCTCACCTATCTTCGCTTTGTCCTGTTCGGGTAGGATATAATATAAAATTAAATATAACACAATTATTATTATAGCTTATATTTTAGTAGAAACATTATAAGAAGCAAAAACCCGCTACCCGAACAAGAGGAAGCAATGGTAGGTGAGAATAGAATTATAAGAAGCAAAAACCTTACAATTCATTCAATAGTTCTAAATTGGTTTTTTCCCTTTCTCATATTTCTGTGCCATTTTGATTTTCCTAAATTGCATACTTTATAAAAATTACAAACAATTAATGTAGTTCAGCACGTTATCTTTATTAATAAATAAAGCATAATAAGTTGATAAGCTATATATTCTACCTTTTTTTAATTTAACGAAGGGTTATAAAATATTATATCTATATCTAATAAAAAAGCTTTTTATATTCACAGGCTAAAAATCCAAGATGGGGCTGCGTGCAGTAGTTTCAGAATTATCAAGTTTGTAGTTGGGGGAGGGGTGAAATCTTAACTATTACACTCAACCACTCCTAACTTGAAGCTGCTTATAGAATAATTCAATTAGATTGATTCAATGCGCGGGCTTTACGTACCAAGTGTTGCACAAAGCAGTGCAGACGCTACAATCTGCGGAATATAAAGTGTCGGTATATGCCTAACTTCGACAATTAGTAGTGACACTGACTGAGGTTTGGTGTTTTAGTCACAGTAACACTTATTGCCAACTACTCTATTTGAAAGGTAAAAAAGTTGAAATAGTTTTAAAAAAATTATCTCAAAATTAATTATAAGAACAGGTGAGGGTAAGACTCGAAAAAGCTAGAACGGTAGAACTAGATCAAGATGTACTGTGAGACTGGGTGTGTACACTGTACTGCTAGTGCTATTACTATTAGTATTACTATTATTATTAGTACTAGTCCTACTACCATTACTACTGCTAGAAGTAGTACTAATACTACTAGTACTACTACTACTAGTACTACTACTACTAGTACTACTACTACTACTACTACTACTACTACTAGTAGTAGTAGTACTACTAGTATTAGTAGTACTACTACTACTAGTACTATGTCTATTACTGTTAGTATTAATACTAGTACTATTGATACTAGTAGTAGTAATATTTCTCACAAATACTAAAAGTAAATAGTATAACTATTTTATCTTTTATTCTAGCTTCAATTACTACACAATTATAATTTATGAGTTGCTGTTCTTCAAGTTCAAATTTGCCATTAAGCTTATGTTTCAAATTCAAAATATATATTTTTAATGATATGTCATTATGAACTTTTGCAATTTTGCTGCCAATGAAGTCTCCTATAATATTCATATTGTTTTTAACTTTGAAACTAATGTTTTTATTTCAATTTTCTTTTACCAAGTAAACAGTGAATTTATTACCTTCTTGTATAAAGATAGTAAACCTGGAGCTTAGAGTAATTGATATTTGAAAATCTTTTGTGTTCAAGTATATACAAAAAGGTATACATGCAGATACTTTTTATGTTTATTAAATTCTGCAACAGCAAATTTCTACATGCATATTTTCTATCTTATAGTATATACTTGTATATATTAAATAAATATGTATTTGAGACCTCAGTTTATTACCTCAGTTATGTAATAAACTGAAGTATATCAGTATAAGATATGCTGATGATAATTGAACATAAGTATTTACAGAGTGAAAATCTTGAAATAAGCGGCTAAATTTTTATGCTAAATTTAAGTTAAAAATCTGAACATGTGAGCATGCGAAGTTTTTTTATTGTTTGTTGTTAAATTTTAAGAAATAATCGAATTATAGCTAAATGGCTAGCTGAGCAAATTGCCAATATTTTGTCAATTATTTTAAATTTTGTAGATTTAATCACTTGTTTGATGAAATTCAATTCAGAGATGAAGCATATAAATATGCCTTAAGCAACACTTAATGGTTAAATCAGAAAGTATCTTTTTTCAGTTTTATTTTTTAAAACTACGAAAAAGTCTTTCCATAAGTTGGTGAAAAACTATTGAGCAAGAAGTCTCATGGCGAGCAACAATGAGCATGAAAAAAGAGAAAACTTTTCCGATTATAAACCTGCTGTACCAGCTGATTTGTGTAATTTGCATAGTGGTAGGAAAAGTATTTGGACTACTATAAAAGAAGTAACGCAACGGATGCTTGCATTCACTGACAAATCAGAAGATGCAAAAGTTGACTTTAACAGTACCAACAATGCTAATACCAGAGCAAATATAGAACGATCCTCTGAATATTTTCAAAGTGACTTATTGAATTTAAATGTAAATCACAAAATGCTTTCCAATAAAAAAGATAATTTAGCTGAACAATATGTACAACTAGTCTCGCCTAACCAAGTATTGAAAAGTGGAAGTAACAATATAGCATGTAAAGCTACACACATTGTTAAACATTCAAAAGAAACCCAAACTATTTCAGCTGATAAGGTTATATTGCTGATGAAAGAAGATATTAAAAACTTGTGTACTAAAAATACTTCTTTAGCGCAATCAAAATGCTGGCATGATTTTGAAACCTGGTCTTTTAAATCAAAAGAACTTGCTAACCGAAAATACAAAATAATCGATTGTTGTGGATTTCCTGTTCTACATCTTCACAGTGTGCCCAAAGTTTTAGGAAATTTTATTTCAGAGATGATTTTTCATGTTTTGACTGCTCGTTTTTACGAGCTTCCACCTGCTGAAAAAGTAACTCAGCATACAGTAGAAAGTTGGCTAACGCTGGAGATAAACTGTGTCATTCATCTTACATCAAAAGTACCTTCAGATTTTAGTAATTATTTACATGAGACATATTTTCAATTTACTCCAACAAGTTTTGTTTGCAAGCTTTGTATGAATGGGTCCATGATAGTAGACCATTCTTTTGCAGCTCCAAAAGGAATGAGTATGTTGTTTCAATATAATGCTAACGATGATAGTACTGATGATTATGTTGCATTTTCATGTAAGCTCATTAAAAAAATGTTAGCATTAGAGTCACAAAAGATGCTTTTAGACTACAAGAAGCTAGTTGAGGTGTTTTTTAAACATGCTCCTGCTGTGTGCCATGCAGTTGGCAAGTGTCTTGTTGATCTGGGCAGGCAGGCTCAACTATTGTTTTTAAATCTGGATAATAATTGTTTTCTCTCATCTTTTGATTCAAGAAACACATGGAGTACAGAAGAAACCAAATTAGGCAATTTTTTGGTAAATGAAGCTACCAATACTACTACAGCCTTCTTGCCATATTCCATTTTTACTAAGAAAACTGTATTATATTTATTGGTAATTTTAAAATCTCACGTTGCCACTTGCTACTCTGGATTGTGGGGTACACAAAGAATTTGTTATCGGGATTATCCTAGGATCACACAACTTTTTTCCCATACAGTGTTCAGTTTGTATAGATCTGGTGATTTAAAAGATACCGTGACAAAATTATCCTTTAATATTATATGGAGCAAAATGAAGGACAAATTTCTTGAAGCATTCATTTTAGATGCCTGTGAAAATATTAAAGACTGTGCAAAATGGAAAACAATCGTTGGTTTAATGCTGAAATGCAAAGACATTGATCTTTATGATGAAATGAAAATAAAGCAAAATATATGCACCAATTACAAAGCTCATATTTTACATTCTAAAATTTTGAATTTTGCTGAAACAAGTAAACCAGCAAGTGGCGGATCACATACAAACTCAGCTAATAATAATACAATCCCGCAAGATTTACAGTCTAATCAACATCTTAAAAATGAAAGTCAGGTTGTGAGGTCGCAGAGAATTGAAAACTTCAAACAATTTTTGAGACCCAACACATTTAATTTGCCTATATTGCCTAGACCAACACTTGTTGAGCCTATCTCAGCCTCAAATCTCAAAAAAGCTAGTTCTAAAACTAACTTGTCTAGCTTTCCAGCTGAAGTAAAGCTCACACCAAAAAGCTTACCTCTGAGTAATTGTGCATTTTATAATGAGAAACACAAAATTGCAAAAAAATTGAATTTAGAAACTGAGTGCCAGAATTTGTCAAAAAATATTGCCACATCTCTTCCTGCCTATAATCGTGATAAAAACCAAACATATACTCACATTACAAATAGGTGGTTTTCTTCTCCAATTCTTAAAACTATAACCCCATTGCCTTCTATTGCTAACTCAAACGAGTTGGAATTGACAGCAGACGAAGATACTCTGACTCAATCATGTGAATCTGATTCTTTGTCAGAAAGCACTGAATCTAAATCGGTACAAAATATTACCCAAAGTATCTTAACAGACAGCTGTCGGCCATCATGCGAAGATTGTGGAGGTGCTACTTTACCCCTTCCAAAAATGATACCTCCCACTCCTATATCAACAATACAATATGATCTTGAATCAGTAATTAATAAAAAGATGAAAAGCTTACAATTGTCATCCCCCACTTTCAAATCGCCTGCAAAAAAAGCTTCCATGTCTCTGCCTGTTGAAAAAGATGCAAGTGATTTATGTAGTAAGCTATTTCAAACTAAAACTGTTGTCGCATACAATTTAGACGAACATTCTAAACATATAACCAAGTGCCCAAAAACAGTTTTTAGCTCGGGCACTCCTAACTTGCTCAATAACCATACCTCAACTGCTATTAAGGTTAGCGACTCATTGCCTGCAACACCTGCTAACAAAACCAATGCTATACAATCTGATATAAAAATAGTACTGAATTGTGATGAAAATGACTCGTGTGAAATTAATTCGCAGGAAGATTTTGAAAATAACGAATTTTCAATAAAACCAACCCAAAAAATGGACAATAAAATAAATGGAAGTTGTAATAGTTTAATAAAAAACTCAAATCTGACAGAAGCATTTAAAGACGAAAAAGTAAGTCAACCTGTTGAAACAACTTCAAAAAAAGAAAACTTGAAAAATACTTCTCAAGTAAAAATAATGCAAACCGAGCAAAACCTTGATAAATTGGAAAATAGTGCAATTGTCGATAGTGAAAATAAAAATAATTCATTGATTCCACACAAAATATCTTCATTACACGCTGATGATAATACACTTGCTAACAAGAAACCTCGTAGGCGGAAAAAACGAAATAAGAATCGATTTGTTGTTGCTCCTGATTATTTGAAAGTGACCCAGCAAGCAGGTTTCGATGAATTTCAGAAAATGTCTTCTGATATTAAATCTAATGGCTTTTCAGAGCAAAAAGAACAAGTTAATATTACTTCTACATGTTTAAAAAAACAACTCGAAAAACAAAAGGACAGTATTTCTGTAGGATCAGTAAATACTACAATTGATAAAGAAATACATTCAACCAATGCTGATGCCAATTCTGTGGGCATGCCACCTACTTCTCAACTTGATACCTGTATGTCGGTTGATAATGGGCCAGATGGGACTTCAAATGTGGCCAGTAATGATGGGAAAATTATTGAAAAACCCAATTTAACAGATAACTTTCAAACAGCTTCGTGTTGTGAAGTACAGAATCGACATGAAATTGCTACTAGTACCTCTTCCGTCTCTGGAATAGCTAGCAAGTCTGGTCATGATTTGCAGTCGCCTTCAAGAGAAACATTCATCACTTTGACTGATAATTCAAGAAATAAATGTTTTAAAAAAAGACGTCCAAAAACTAGCTTAAAATCAACTAAAAGAAAAAGTAAACTAGTAAGAAGCATTGAGAAATATAACATCATTGTTAGCAGCACAGTAGTTGAAAACTCAATTCAGCCTTCTTTACATCATACAATTGACTTTGCCAATAGCCAAAAAGCAAATGGAAACCCTCCCCAGGCTGTTACAGATAGCAAGAAAATGTCAAACGTAAAAATTAACACTTTAAATGATGGCCCACTTGTCAAATCTGAACAGCCTAAAACACAACCCTTTGCAAGCGATAAATCAGAGTTAAATAGTTCTCATAATTTTGCATCTAACCATTATAATAAAAATTTAACTAGTTTGGTGGAGCATGATACATTTAAGTACATACTAGAGCCTAACAATGATGATAAAGATAGTACTTATACTAACCAAAAGATTGTGGCAACTGCAGAGCTAGATCATTCTGAAAGCGACCTAATGACCAGTTCTATTTGTTCAGCGCACATTCAGTCACCTGAACCAATTATTCAATCTGAAACCAACCAGGTCATTTCAAATCAGATAAACATGAATAAAAAAGTGGAAATTTTATCATGCAATCAACATTTAAATGACTTATCTGTTGTTAATGCCCATACAGACAAAATAAATAGCGATAAAAACATTTCTCTCAGCAAAAGGTTTCATTCACAGTTAATCTCAAGCAACAAAATAATCAACAGTAAAAATGGTTCGCAAATCCTTATTCAGCCTATTGGTCTCACTCTCGATTTTTGCTCTCAAGGTGACAACATCGACAGTTTTAGCACTTTAGATGTGAGTGATTCGTTTGATGAAACTTTACAATCGAATGAAACATTTTGTAGCCCTGTTGATAAAAATGAACAAATAGAATATCTTTCTGAGGAACAGTTGATTGGTGAGCACTTGTATAATTCTTTAAATGAAGGTGAAGACGAGAATAGCTCACAGCTCAACAGAAATAATTTACTTCCTATATCCCTACAGCAACCTAGTTTGTATAATCCTTATGTAAAAACTTTGTCTTCGTTTCAATCTGATTCAGAAACATCACTGGAGCTATCTTGTGATTTGTTGGATTCACAAATAAGCAAAACAAATATCAATATGTGGACCAATCAATATATTAGAAAGCTTGAACGAAACCCACTCGATGAGTTAATAGCGCAACAGAATGCTACAGTCTGTGGAGATATATATGAACCATTTATGGTAGTTCCGACAAAAGATGTTGATTTTACACATAACAAAAAAGAACTGGCTCAAGAAGCAGATACTAGAATTCCCAAATATCCGGAATTAGATGAATGGTGTCATAAAAAAGTCAAGATTTGTGTTGGAGAATATACATTCAATATTTCTACCAACATGCGAGTAGGCCCAAGGTCTGTATTAATTTTGTCTTTGTTTTGAGTCTTTGTAATTGTATTATATCACTTCTATCAAACTCATAATAATTGTGTTGCTAGTTGTATACTTTATACATAATGATTCTAGAAGGCAGATCAATTAAAAACTACATTTTTACAACTTCGCACATCATGTGGATGAATGCTCATACGATGAATTTGTGGTTGCGGTTTGCATTGACTTATGGCTCTGGTTTCATTTAATGCAACTGTTTCCAACACCAAATAAAAAATTCAATTGCAGCTTTGAACTATAATGAAATATAATATGCAATGAACCATTTCCTGTAAGCCTTGAATTTTTGCCAATTCATTCAAAATATTCATGTTTTAGCTCAAGAGATGGCGTTGATGTATTCCATGGAATTCATCAGAGCAGTGGCATTGCTGTTGCAGCAAAGTACTGTCTTAGACACACTCGTTTAGATCTTGCTCAAATTCTAGGCCCTATCAATAAGTCAAACCTTGTGAGATTACTTGTAAGTTGGATCTTGGCTTTTCTAAATTCAAAGCAATTGCTAACCTGTCAGTTTATGCTTCCCCAACTAATTAGTCTGTGCAGCATAGCATGTGATGATAATTTTCTTGGTCATATTTTCAACTGCACATATTGTATGAAAATATTACTGTTTTAATTTTAAGCTGAGTTCCAAACTTTACATGAAATTATTAGGGCACAAATGTTTTACCAAGCATTCATATGTTTATAATGACAATCTCTAATTGCCCCTTAACAGTTACCGATGTTACTACCAAGACCTCGCCACCAGGACACTAATAATAAACTGTAGCTTTGTTGGTGACCTAATTCTTTACTCTCACTATGTCATAACTTTAAAGTTAGACATGCAGTTCGCAGTTATAGTTTGTAAAACACCTCTATGCTGGCAACTTACAATTATCAACTATGCCCTAGGGCCTAGTGTATGACTTCTGGTACATACAATGGACTCATGGCAGCTCGAGTGTGATCAGAAACTAGTTCGGCAACTCCCATTTTCCCAACTTGTTCATAAAGCTCACTACTGCTTATGCTTGGCCGTGTACTCTAGGCATTTTCATCCTTGCTGCTAAAATCCACAGATTGCAGTAGGCCCAACAGCTGGTTGATCTCTCAGTGATTCATTATTAACCAAATAAATGGTCAGCTCAATAATCTCAATGCCCTGACCATATTCATTTGTGAAGACTTCCAAGCTAAAGTCTTGCTGCTGCCCGACTCAGGAGAATGTGTGTGTGATCATGCGCGAAAGCATTGGTGTCGTGTGTATGTGTGTGTGTCCGTATGTATGTGTGTGTATCTGCATCTAATTTTACTTAAACCTGTATTTTGTATCATTGTCTGTTTCAGGATATCAGTGTGCACAATCCTAGATCATTAGTACTGATTATGGAACTTTGTGACTGTAATTTGAAAAGTTTCATAGTGTCTGATGCATTTTTAAAAAGTGAAGATGCTATAAAAACACGAATGTGCCACGAGCTGTTGTCGGGATTGAATGTATTGCATGCTAACAATATTATTCATGGCAATTTAAAGGTTTGCATATTTTTATTTCCAGGCATTGTTCCGTTGCGTTGCAAGTAAACATTTAACTTATCCATTGTACGTCACACTACAGTATAGTGCATTATAATAAATATATAGCCAGCTGAATCCTTATATTTTTCGTGAATTATATGCGCAATTTTTTATGGATTTTTTATAGCCAGAAAACATACTGATTGGAAAAGATTCAATTTTGAAAATAGCAGACTATCCAGTTGTTTCAAATTGGTCAGGATTTATGAATCAGCTTCCATGCAGGAATTCAGGTAAACAGCTATTGTAGTGGAATGAATAAATGTGAATAGTACCTGTTACTTATAATCTGAAAAATAACTAAATTATCCCAAATTGTTGACAAACAAGCAATTGAGATTGTTTATTGTTGTGGGAGGTCAAAATACTATATGAGTTATCTAACCGCTTTCTTGAAGATTCTTATATCCATAAAAAAGCATGGCCCATGCTTCTTTTTGAGAAACTTAACGGAAAATGGGAGTTGATAACAAACATGAATGAGATCGTTGTAAAATAGGCCTGTGTGTAATTAGGCATCAATTTTTTATCAAGTTTTGCAACAACTAGCACATGGATATGCTTGAGATCACTGCAGTATTTTGTGACATCCTATAATCTAGCAGATTGAAGCCCAACTAGATACTTTAGAGCCATACATGTGGCTCCCAAGTGTTGAATGTTTGGCCCTTGGCCTTTAAAAGAGTATTTGTAATGCACCATCTATCTGCTTCTATCATGTTTTAGACAATAGTGAACAGTAAGCGTAGGGCCACACGAAGCGTTGTACACATTTAGATCTGCCACACACAATGCGAGTGTGGAATTTATTAGCTAATGATCTTGGAGTTTAACTGCTCACCTATACGTTTGTTTTTAAACTACGTCATTGGCAAGATATTATTATAAAAGCAGAAATGCAAACTACATGAAACTGTTTTAATTCAGTTCGCTAAAAGCTAAAACGTGAATTAAAATAAAAGAAATGTGCTGGCTAAATGATAATAAGCCAATTAGATCAAACAGCATGAGTCAGACGCAATGTTAGACGCATGAAAATTCCACACACAATGTCCCATTTTTGGCCCTAAGCAAACAAGTTTGTTACAGTGTTGAAAATATGATGGAATTATGTTGTGCAGTAAATCTGATCTTATTTACTGACACTTCTTTTGAGCAAAATGATTGTGTTTTTTAAAGCTTCAACTCTATATATCTGTAAAATTTTGTAAAGCAGCAAGCAAAAATATTTTTTGTAATATTGCGCTAAAGTTTTAGAATGCCTATAGAAATTTATAGCTTTCCTAGATTTATAAGAATTATCGATTTTGTTGAACATGCAGTAAAAGATAGTATTTTAGATCATCAATAGTTTGTAAATTGTTGAGGTATTTTATTTGTCTTAATTTTAAACAGATAAACTTTGGATACAGTAGCTATCCATACATACAATTGATGAGTTTCAGCTAGAACTAACCAAAACTGCTCAAGTGTTTGTTTTCTAGATCGGCTGTGTTGGGAAGCTACAGAGGTCAAAAAACGGCTCAATAATTCTTCTGCTCACAAAAGTGATATTCAGGTTTGAAATTTTCAAAAGGCTATAAAACAGCTCCTTTACACTTCAACTGCTCTATATTGTATTAACAAATGTACTTAATTATAAAGCCAATTTTCAAGTATAATTTAATATATAATATAATTTCTATACTTGCGTGCATATTGCATGCTTTTCATCTTAGATAAAAGTGAGTTTGTGATACACCCATTGAACTATAACCTATATATAGTTATAGGGTTATAGTTTCAGTTCAGAGGATACTCTCACGCTGATTACAAATTATGCAGGTTTTATGGGTTCCATTAAAATTTAGGTTGCAGGGATGCTTCTACACTACATAATGTGTAATGGTTTGCATCCATTTGGTAAGAGAAACAGTACAGTTATCAGCATTGACAGTAATATTAGAGCTGGCCAATATGCCATACAAACGGAGAACATAGAAGCCAGGCACTTGCTATCTTGGATGGTGCTAGCTGAGCCTAGTGCAAGGAAAGACACCAATATATGTTTAACGTAGGTCTTCTTTATTCAACCTAACATTATTAAATCATAATTATAAAAATTTACTGATTATTTAATGGTATAGTCAAAATGCTAGCTGCTGCTTTCATACTGTTTTTATCCAGTTTGAGATTTTAATGCACAGCACGGAGGGTGATCTTAAATATAGTATAATTTCAGGCACCCCTATTTCTGGAGCAGGAAAAAGCAAGTTCAATTTTTGGCTGCTGTGGGTAGGCAACCAGAAATCCGTAGTGGGTAAGCTTGTTATTGAAATCTACAACTCTAAAATATAATGGTCATTTAAGCTTTGTAAATACAATTGAATTGCTGGTTATTGCATTTTTGTAGCTTCAAAACTAATGTGTTAGATCAAATAAACCAACTGGGTCAAAGAATAGAATTCAATAGCTGGGTAAGTCAAAATTATACAGAAAAAAATCTGTGTTTAAATTGGCTTTATGAACACATCTAGTTTTTTGCCAAGCTTAGCCTGCATTTTATACTATTTTACACTAAATTTGATTTTTGCATCTGCTGGATCAATTTAATTATGCTTCAAGTCATGATAAATCACTTATACAAGTTTCACTGGCTTTCTTTAATATATATTTTCCTCTAATCTTTGTTCAAGCTTTCAGCTTGAAACAGCATACTGTTGTGAATAGTAAGTATACACATATACACACAGTTTAGATGTGTTTTTTTTAAATTAAAATATGCTATTGGTAATGTTTGAATGATTACATGCAGAAAGAAAAGGTGGATGTAGGAGCTTTTGCAAGAGAATCAGAGTATGACAACACTCTATGTTCCCTTCTGAAGTTTATATCCGATATTTGTGATATCACTATGTGAGTAATTGCAATTTTACGTATTTTTGTGTACATTTTAGATCTTCAGTTGCTTATTAGTGAGCAGGGAGGGTGAACAAAAGTATCAAAACTCAATTATTTACAAGACAATTGTTCATCTGTGTTTTGTTGTAGGCCAAGTGATTTGTTGGAAACTATTGGCCATCCACATGATTATATATCAGCAAAGTTCTCTTGCTGCATCCTATCAATTTACGACATTGTTATCAAATCGCCACTCTGCCTGAAACCGCAAGTAGAAGATGTCATTCACATGAGTGCTAAATCTTACAATGCATTCTAGTGAGAACTTTGTTGAACTCAGTTGAGTTGAAATATTAATACTTTGAGTTATAGTTTTCAAGAATACGTTTAGTTTGTTGTTAATTTACAATATTATTAAATAAATTACTTACAATCAACAAGCTATAAAATTCATTTAAAAGTATTATAAAACCATAATCTTATCACAAAATATATAATATGCTGCACTAGAATATTATAACTTGCATACAAAAGTTTAATGTGGTTGAATACTTATTGTTAACTTGACAAAAATCACACATTTAAACATTTAAATCAATTTTATTATAAAAACCCAGTTTGCCTTCTTCGCTACCTCTTAAGCATAGCTCATCACTTGCTAATGTTACTTTCTTTTCGTTTATCATGCCAGCTTTGCTAAAGTTCCGACCCCCACATTTTCTAAAATATAAATAGATTGCAAAAGTGAGCTAAAATTAAATACTGTAAACTGAAAACTGGAAAAATTAAGTGCAATAAATATCTTCAGCTTCCCTACCAACAGAATTAACATACTAATAAACATCATATTATGGCATAGATATAACAAAGTTTAAACACCAAATTGGAGTTGTGTTGCTCTACATGAAACATGTGGATTAAATTTCATTATTGATAATTTATTAGGATTTGTACTTGCTAACACAGTATTAGCTCATCACAAGTTTTTATAAGAAAGAGGGGATACCAAGTAACATAAAAACCTATATTTCTAAAGGTCACAACAGTGATGTTTGCTATTGGCAGCAGTTGAAAGTTTATAAATTGGGAAGGATAACTCAAATTCACAGTTTTAAACATCATGATCCTACATCTGACTTAAAATAGCCTGTTGGTTAAACATTAAGCAAAAATTGCTGCTTTCTGGCTTAACACAGGTGCAGAAAATTTTATTGAAACCTTAAAGGTGTGTTTATAGCTTTAGTGACCACTTCTCTGAGATTAGAATAAGGGTTTTATAGTTTTACCGACATTAAAATTACACTGATGTGGAAAATTGAGAATATTTACTTAGTTCACCGAAATTTTATCTAGTGGTTCAACTACAAGCAATTTAATATAGATTACACTCTTTGAATAAAGTTATCTTAATAAATAGATTATTTCTGCTGACTGTATGCTGAAAATGAGCTAAGAAAGTAAATGCAAAATGATAATTTTGACCAGTAGCTTTTAAGGTGAAAGAAACTTCATTGACATTTTTTTCTCAGTCAAAATAAATTTTTAACTAAACATTTTGAGGGTGTTGAAAGCGGAATGGTCTATAACAAAATTCACACAAATACTGGGAAAGTAAGATGTCGGCAGAGATTTTTTAAAACTAAGAAATTATGATAATTCAGGAGTTATCCTTTCCAGCCTACCAAACCTATAACTAACTTTATCAGCAAACAGCTGTGGCTTGAAAACTCGGTTTCTTTGTATCTCAATAAACTGAAATAGGCTAAACATCTAAACCAGTATTTCAACAATAGCTATATGTAGGAAGCTATACATTCCAAGATTCTGAGAGTATATTGCTCTCATAATGCGTTACAGCAGTAGTCAGTAGTGGATAATTGATTATTTGACAAGTAATGAGACAGCCCAATGTAGTAAAGCTACTTGAAAGATAAAATAATTATATATTTGTACATTTATAGGCTATAGAGCAGAAAGTATATAGAGCTTAATTATTACACATCGGGGAAAAGGCCAAGCCATATTCAAAATTAACAGTCTCAATGCAATGTTTTAAACCCACACATTTGCTGCTTATTCTAGTAACAAATATTGAAGGATATAAAAGATAGTTGCAACAATAATTCCATGTAACTTTTTGTTACTAGATGAAGGAGAAAGGAAAAATCCTCATATCACATATCACATTTGCAATTCATAAAATTAGAAAACTAACTAGTTTCTGCAATGTAAAAACTGAATTGGGAAAGTGTGTAAGTGTAATAGACACAGACATTAATACTTACTGGCAGCATACACTTGGAAACTTTTCATGAGTTGTCAGTCTCTCTTTGCAATTGTTGCATTTAAAAAATCTCTTAAAAACATCAAGCTTTTTAAATTTATGGCCATCTTGGCGACACTTATCCGAGAGTCTCCAATCTTGATAATCACACTGTAACAGAAACAGCTGAATCATATCAACGGTAGCAAGCATTGGAACTGTAATGGTTACAGTAATTGAATAAGCCCGAAATCGATTTTGAGAAAATTGCAACTGTTCTTACAACGAAGTTTGAATCGATCTTTGACTATGACTTTAATTTAAATTCCAGTAATTTGGTAGACTGACCAGCCACATTCTCAAGGAAAACATTGATGTTTGAGAAACAGCTTGCAGGCTAATAGCTATAAAACTTTAATGGTAGAGGAGCAAACTCGATTAGATTATTTAGGCATCATCTAAAATCTAATGAAATTTGAACTACTAATCGGTAATTGTTTTATGTTCTTTCAGCTCAAATATTAAAATTTAAAATATTAAAAGTACTAGCACATCACTCTGCTCAATATGCAATAACCAATGTTTGCCTCTATTAATCTATAATAATAATACAGAAGCTGTTGCGATGTAAGATTTACTCCAGTGTACTAGTTCAGCATTGCGAGAAGGAATTAAACGCTTAACAGTCTCAAAAATTTAAAAATAAAAAACTATAGTTGTTTGCCATCCTACCTGAAGACAAACGTATAACTTAGACTCTATTTTATGAATGCCAAGAAGTTTGGTCTCATAGCTTTCTTTCCTCTCTAGTGTTTGAAAATACTGACTTTCTCTGTCGTCTTCCACCTAGTAAGCAGCAGAAACAGAGTTTCACAAAATATAGGAATAAACAATTTTACATAATTTATGTATATACATAATAGATTGGCTTTTTGAGTTTCTACAATCTGCCATAGCATAGGCAAAGCTCTACAACGGGAAAAATGATAGATTATGTGAATTTTTTTATATGTCATTTTAGTTTTACAAAACTAACAAAACATCACAGACCACATTAAAAAGTTTGAATATTTGTCTTGAATGCTTTTAAAATTTATCACCTGCTTGATTAAGTGACTATTTATAGATTTCTTGTTTCTTATCTGTGAGTAATGCTCTGAGTTGACATCTATTTGATCAAGTTTAGGTCGTTTTTCTTTTGTTCCGGAAGAATCTAGTATCACCACAAGAATACAGATATAGCAAGCTTTGAATATTAGATTATTTTTTCAACACACTACTGACTTTCGTTAAAAGGCTTCATTAAATATTCATTTCGCAAATAGCATAGAATCAGATGCCTTGTTCTTGCAAGCCTGAAACGTTTAAAAAAAATCAGCATTAGAACTTAACCAAAAGGCCACTCTGTCATTCATGGATATTACTAAAATAAGCAGTATATATATATTGACAACCGTCCCAATGACTAAAATGAGTGTCACACTACATATCTGCTTTATTTTCAGCTATTTAGGCAGTTCTTGTTATTAAAATTTGTATGATTCAAACATTTTGATATAATATAAATTTTTGAATTGTTGTAATCCAAGAACACAAATTTATAATACAATCCTTCCTACCCATAGAGACACCAATAGATTTGTCATTTTTTATGTTCCTTGTGATTTCATTATAATTTCTAATATTGAAAGTGGTGAAAGAATTTCATGCTTGACTTAAAATAAAATTCCAAAACATTCCTCAAGATGCTATAAAAATTAAAGCTGTTCAAAAAACTAAAAAGCAAAGAAAATGTTTGTTAAAACACCTTTAATGAAGGAAATAACTTTATTTTCAGACTTTGTAAACAGCCATGACTGTTAAAATTGTTTTCCATGTTACTTCTACTAGTTTCTATTATATATTCAACATGCTAGAGATTGTAAATCAAGAACAATAAATTTAAATTATAATATATGTATAATTTATTGCAACACCCTCCTGTATTCTCACTATGACTATATTGTTAATTGTCTTTATCTTACAGTTTTTTGAAAGTTTCCATCTGCTAATTTAGTGTAAAAAATTTAAGCTTATTTTAATAATTCTCATTTAAAAAACCAGACAATCCAAAAAGCTGAAAACAAATAAATTATGAAATCCATGTTATACCCATTTTAGTCACACCCATAAATCATTCAAAAGCAATTTTAAATACAGCAACTAGAAACAACTTGGCAAAACTTTAAATATGCTTACCATGTTCAGGAATTGATTCTCCATCTAAGCTTTGATCAACTGTGCGTTTGAGTTGTTCTTTTTGTTTCACAGAAAGGTTTTTACGGAGAGCATTTACATCTTCTTTCCTGATTGCACCATTTTGTCTAACCATTGCAAGAGCTTTGTTTTTTGCAACTAACTGTGGATTGAAAAAATAATTTTATAGGTAAATGACCATTCTTGATTTGCTCAGTTTAGAATCGTCTTCTTATTAATACTGGTTAATTGTTTTATCAATTTTAAATTTCCACTATAAATAACTAGCATTAAGAACGGCTCTATTTTTCTCAACAAAAAGTATAGTTAATTTTAAAAAAAATCTGAATAATATGTTATTAATATGCAATGTTAGATATTGTTAATAAAAAATGAAGTTAGAAGTAGATTCCTACAGGTTTTGGGTCTTAAATCAAGATAAGATTCTTTACGACAGTCTAGCCCATAACAAACAAAATTGCTAAAACTAGAAAACTACACATAAACCTTTGCCTGTACCTGTCTGTATTCTTGCGGAGTCATGGTACCAGCTGACTTGACAGAAGTGAAATTGTTCAAAGAAACTGAAGATCCATTGTGATTCGAAACAGTCTTTTTGGCCTGAAAACGACTTAACAATTTTTCTTTTTCCTGTTTTATTAGTTCCCCTGGTTTAACTTGAGTAACAGAGCTTGCGGGATTTTTTGTTGTTGAGGAACCTGCACAATTGCCAGCCACAAAGTTAAAAGTTTACATTAAGTAGTAAATAAACAAGGCTCTCTCCTCTAAGCAGACTTTACCAATAGAAAGCTCGATGCTCTCTGATTCCAACTTCACAGTTAGTACAGAATAGAAACATTATCTATCACGCAGGAAGATAATAATGTTTTAAAATAGCACAACAGTGTCACTTAATCTTACGTAAAGTATCCCTAGCGTGTTTTAGCACATATATTTATACTAGATAAATTCACTAGATTTTCTGTTTTCTAATGATATATAAAAAGAGCTAGGGTGTAGAAAACCTCTAAGCTTAAACACTTAACACCAGCTAGTTTTGTATGCCTTACCTCTTCTGTCACCATAGAAACTCAAAAGGTGTAAATAAATATTAAAATTGGCAAGTAATTGTATAAATTGCAATGTTACAGGCAAATTGATAATTTTTGACAAATACTATAAATTCTAACTAAATCTTCGATGCCAATATCAACACAGAATTGCGTGTTTGTCAATACCTTTTAACTCCTTAGACATAAGGTGTCTCATGAATTGCATGGAGGCAGTTGAAGGTCGACCCAGAAGCTCCTCCAATTTCTCGTCAGCTTTGGACCGAGACGCTGCTTTAGATGCTTCCAGTCTCTTTTGGTCTTCTGGTTTTATTTGATAAAGGTTGAGTGTGCTTTGGAGATTCCCTTTCTGCTTTGATCTGTTCAATACTCCTTTCAGAGATACATTTGTTTTAGGCTTGGAATTACTATAAAAACAAGTGACGAGGGTAACTATGCATGGTTTATTGAAAGAACGAAAAGAAAATTTTGTTAATTAAAGCTCAATCTAACACCTGACCACCTTAGAAATAACTATACCAGTTTTAAAGTAAATTTACGACCTATCACAGCATCAGTATTATAAAGCATCCAACCAATAGCACAGGTAGATATTATAGATATAACCTCGAATTCAAATCACTATAAAAGCAAAAGCCCAATACTTATGATGCCACATGCCTAGAAAATGACTGCCCGCCATATATTATACACTCTTCAGAACTTTTAGATGTAGACAACTTAGCCATAAGTCTGCTCCTTGTGGCTGATCCGGGCTCTCTGCTAGCGTACCTGTATAAAGCAAACAACTCCAGAAATTATCCAAGACACAAATACTTTCTTTGCAATATGCATTCTAGCCTTATCATACCTGTAGACAGTAATATAATAATATCTTATTCTAGCCTTACTAATACTGAAAACTTAAAATAATCATAATGTGAAGAAGCACGATACATCCACACTTTTTGCCAAGAGCGAGCCAGTAAAAAAGTTTTTTGTAAAAAATCCATTTTCAGTTCATTTTGTCCAATGTTTGACATGCATGATTGATACCAATACATGATACTCATATTTGATATACTTACGTTGTATTCAGCTCAGATCGCCGATGGCTCTGTAACTTATGTTCTTGCATGGTATGGAACCTGCAGGTGCTACACAAAGCCCTGTTGACAAAGTTAGTGCACTTGTTTCCCTGTTTAGTAACAGAACCACAGGTACCAAAGTCTTTAGCAGTTCCAACTACCATCAGCTGACTTTGGTTGGCAACACTGAGAGATGGTACACATCTGCCTTTATACTGACAAATAGAAAATAATAACATAACAATTTCACGGTATATCAAATCAGACATTGTTATTTTCCAATAAAAGTTAGAATAAAGATACATAAAGATACACATACATATAGCTAATGTTGTTGTGCGTGTACACACACACATATAATGAAAATGTATACACGTATAAACATATATTTTATAATGGTCTCCTTACTTTGTCATTACTCATTATAGAAGGGTTCATTAAGCCGATTATTGTAGCAGGAGGCAGTTTCCAGTGGGTGCTGTAGCTGTTACCAAACAGAAACAAAGAGACTTCTTCATCAACATTAGCCATATCTATCAGCCGGAATATTATGAAAGAATTTCCTGCCTGTAAAGAGAGAAAAGTGATCATAAAAGGCGAAACCTCCATTTATTATATATTAACATTAATTAATAAAATATAAAAATATAAGCAACAATAAAATAATTTTCACAAGTTTATTTGAATGAATCAAGCTTGCAATCAAACAATGACTTTACGATATACTATGAAATTATTTATTATTCTGCTCAACTTTAACTATGCTTCAAAGTTCACAACATTAATTTTATATTACAGAGCTAGAGGTATGAACATTGTGGTTAACATTTTATTACTGATAGACTTTATGAAACGTGACTCTAAAGTAAGCAAATATCTAGAAAATTGACAGTATGTTTTCAAAAGACAGCATGGAATCCAAAATGGCCTAAACATGCAACACGAACCAATCTAGAAAGAATATCATAACTTTCACATACGTTGGAACGCTTTGTTTCCGATTTGGAAGCAACAACACCAAATGTAATCCAATCCTTGTCACTTGAGGCAGCTGCTTTCTTATAGTTGACCTTGTTCAGCCTAACGTATTCCTTTTCTTCAAATGCTTGCTTCAGGAATTGCATCGAAACTTTTGGATTCCTAATTAAGTTTTAAACGAAATATGTGTGATCATTCAATGAAGTACAAAATTATTTTATTAGCTGAATTTACATACTATATAATAAAATTGAATTATTTAAAGGAATTATTTTGGCAAACAAGTGGGAAATAAAATCTTACACGATAGCAAAGCCAAGATGGGGCATGGTTACACCTGATGAGTTAGTAGCATCTGTCCCAGTTCCATTGCCGTTGACCCCTAAACATATAAACATATAGCATCAAACATCTAACATAATTATAAACATACAACATTCATTGCGAGTTATAACAGAATGAAATAAAGCAATATGCTCTCCAGAAAAACCTGCAAAATATTCATTTCATTACATATAAAATAAATACCAACTAGCTCTCAAATAACATTAATAAAGGTAGTTTTGTGTACGTTGCAAACGCATGTAATCATTTTAGAATTTGGGAAGACAAAATGCTCAAAAAGAGTGTCATCAACCTTACATAACAAATTTAGAGTACACTTTTACCCTTCTATCCAAACAGTTTATCCTTCTACTGCAAACATTTTTAAACTCAGTAAATCTCAAGCTTTAAATATATAAATGAACTAGAAAGCGCAGAGCCTTAAAAAGTGGAAAAACAAGTTGATAAACATACATTTATTTTTTATTTGGCTAGTTGTCAGCTTAGTATCATAAAACCCGGAAGTTGTAACACTCTGTTTTTCATGTGCTTTCATTATTCTAGAAATCTCTCTCCCATTTGAGTTCAAATCAGTCTCTACAAAAATTAAAAACATAAAAGTTAAAACAATTGGCTGGAAACATTAATATGAATTGGCAGTAAAATTATACGAAGCAGCTTTGTAATGGTAAAGTTCTTTAAGACACCACATGCCGCACTACACTATTGTGGCTTTGCAAATTATGTTATTGCTGATACAAAATTTTTAATTGATAATCGAAACTATATAATTCATATAAATTTGGCGATACATTATAAAGCTATGCTGATGCTCAATCGAATCTGAAGACATTTCTTGATGGGCTGCTGCCATAAACCCTCAACAACAAATAAGAAAAAACATCACAGCGTAGGAATATTTCGCATTTTATACTCAGAGTTAAATATACTAAATGTAGCTTAGTTTAACTGAAACTTTAAACATGATGCATCACATTGCTCTAAAATTAAAGTTGAGGTTGTTACATAAAAAGCTGTGTGCGCGGTGTCTGTGTGAATACACATACACACTAGCTATACTAAAATTCTCCCGAAAGTAATTTTGCCACAAAATACTGAAGATTGAATATATTCCAGGAGGTTTTCTGGTATGGTTCAGACACGACATCTTACAGTCAGCAATGTCATTTAACTCACTAGCAATAAGCTCATCGTCATTCTCGGGTTCACTTTCTTCATCCCCAAACAAATCCTCAACCAAAGATGTTTTGTTTTCGGCAGAGGAAAAAATGTCGCATTCTTCTAATTTTCGTGGTTTGGAAGTATTTAAATTCTGCAACAACAAAAAATTGAAAATTATGTTCAAAACAAATGCAGTAATTTGGTTGAAAGTTTTAAACTTTAGTAGCGAGCAGATACGCACTACGATATCGTTTTAGCCACATTTTTGAGGGGTTGAGCTAGCTACAGTGCGTTTCAGCATATTTTAAAAAGTTTTGATTCATAAGTCCTTAAATTTGAATATATGGCCTTGCACATTACTCTAAACTACACGACTACCTCATCTACTGGCTTGGTACTCAAATCTACGACAGTGCTTGCTGTGTTTTCTGTTGGATGTTGACTTGGCACTTCTGTTTCATCGTCAGAGTGAAATGTATCAATAAGAGCTGAGAGCAGGTCTTCTTCATCCTCCATTTTAAAATTTGCTTTGCTAAAAACAAAACTTTAAACAATGAATAATTTTGATTAAGTAAATATCATATGGTTAAACAATCACTGATAGGTTTAAGGTGCAATTATGAATGTGTTGTTATGCATAGGCAGACACTGTTATATAAGCAGTACTAATATTTTGATTGAAAGATGCTGCTTGAAAAGACTGCGATCAACGTATAACCAACACCAATCACCAAATTAAAGATTCTAATAACGTCAACTTACGTAAAAAGGTTTCAAATACTAGTAAGCATTGATGCATAAAAATTACATCAATCTTTATCTCTTTCCTATTAGTATTAGTATTACAAGTACAAATTGAACAATAAATGCAGAAAATCATCCTTTTTAGTTAGTAAAATATGGTTAGTACAATTGAACAAGGTTGAAAAGTAAACTGATTGCAATCTGTCTTCAAAAATTTCATTGACTAGCCAAAAGTTGATATTATAATTATAACTCAAATCAATCATCAATGTCCCAATAATGTAAATTCCTAATTACTATTAGTATTACTATTACTATTAGTATTACTATTAGGCTTGCTCTTAGGCCTCTTACAGTTAGTTATTCTTAGTCTTACAGCGTACAATTTGATTTTAATTACATCTACTTCTAGTTTCACATTACATATCTATAAGATTAAGTATAATCATAATGATAATGATTTTTATTTTATGATAATATCATCAATATTAAATTTAATAATCATAAGTTATTATAACAGTTGTTCACCAACTTACTTTTAAAAGAAAAATTAGTATGCTAATGATATTGAAAAGGCTAGGTATAACGTTTAAAGTCAAACAAGTTTAGTTTAAACTTCAAGTTTAAATTTAATTTTTATTTTAAATTTAAGTTTCAACTTTCAAGTCTTGTGGCTAGGGCTCCAAGTCCATCACAATGACAATAGCTGTATTTAATTCTATTACTAGTAGTTTAGCATATTGCTGGTTGCATGACCAAAATACAAAGCTTTGCTAAAATCATAGATTTAGTCATTTTATTATTACAAATTATTTCTTAAAATAAATCATTAAATTTAATTGCCTTAAATATAAAGTAGAGGTTGAGTTTTAGTTTGGCGGGCACTTGTAGTGGAAATACCAAAATAATGTGTTCATGACATAGATTAATACTACACCCGCGGTAGCTTTATCGTCCAAACGAATCACATAATAAAATTATTATTTCAGTTCAGTGTCTATAATGTTTAACGTTTAGACCTCAGGCTTATATCGTTGTTGGATAAAATGATCACAAATGCTATCAGCGTATTATAAATAACCCCGATATTTTCACAGCACAAGATGTAAGTTGGAACATTATAGTTTAGGTAAGATAACTCTGAAAACCAAACCAGTCAGAAAGTGTAGATAGACATGGAGTGATGGTTTATTCCTCAGTGTGATATTATTTCTGTTAGCAACAACCCCCAAAAGTTTTTGGGCATAAAATGAAACTGTATTTTTTTTCTTTATGAAACATAAATAAATGGCAACTACTTTTATTTAATACATTATTGTATCCTCACCACACCTACATGTATCTCGATCCGCTCTGTCTTGTTCTTAGTGGGTTTAATACAATAATGTATATTAGTTTTCAACTAAGTAATAACAATGAATAAGTCACATAGCTCTTTGTTATATGTTATAGTATGCGCACAGTATATTGGTAATACATAATATAGTAATGACATCATACAGTTTTTAAGTTTAATAAACATACATTCAATGCAAACAATATTAAATGTGTAGCTTAAAAATATTTTCGCTGTGTTCATCATTCTTTACTCAAAGCTCACAACTAGTGGTGTTTTTAATAAATTATATTGGTCTGCCTTAGAACTTTATTGGGCACTTTCACTGATCGCACCACTACAGACACGTATGTCAAGTTGCTGGTTTGTAAGTAAATAGAATACTAACATATTTTATTGATTTATTCATCTTTGCTAATTTGGTGTAGAAGCTGTGAAGGTCAATACACACTTTATACATAATTTGAACAAACTTGGTGTAAACGCTAAAGAAAATTTTCAAAAATCTCTAAAGCAATGGGTATTTACTTGCTAAGTGAAATATGGGAGAATTTGTCACAACAAATTAGAGATTTATCAATCTGGCTTGCTGCTACAAGCTTGTGCTTAGATAGTAATCCCAAAGGACTTTATTGCATCATTATTCGTGACTAAAATTTAGTTTTTAGGTTTAAGTTTCTTCAGATTGAAGTAAGCATAGCATAAAGCAAGCTTATAGTATTTGTACAGAATCTAAATAAGTGTGACATTTCGTGACATCCAGCAGCTTGTCTATAAATACTTGAATTAACACTGTTCCATGAAGTGTCAGAATCATATTATAGTACCGTCATAATAAACATGCCTGTAAGAGCTCAAAATACACTGTGTGTATGTAATTTATTTATTTCAATACAAAACATGCTTATTAATAGATATGTATAATGCAATAAAATGTATAATTAGAATGAAACTATAAATTATTGCATTAGGTTTCAATCTATTATATTCAACAAGAATGTTTTGGCTGTTTACGTATATTTAAGAAAATACAATTAAATGCTGTGACAATAAGTGCACAACTTTAAAATCATATATAATATAGTTTCTGGACGAGTAAAACTTATACAAGTTGAAAAAAAACACAACTTTTTGCAGCCAACTATATAACATACAGCACAACTACATCAAAGTAATGAATGTATTGCTGTTTATTGCTCCGCATATAATAACTGCAAAATATTTGAAAATCAAACTATTTTTCTTTATGTTTTTGATGAGCCATAACTCTAGAGTATCTCACAATACTTCCGATTAAAAGAGTGGTGTTGATCACATACATAGAAATACACACAACACAGACGTCATTCAAGACGAAGAAAAGTATATAGGCCAACCACAGACAGCTAGCGAATGATAATATACTGGCAGCTACTACTAGCTTTACAGCCATCAAACTTGTTGTCATCTCTACAAACATTGAAAGATTTACATAAATTCAAATCAAGTATAACATTAAACACATTTATATTTTTATGTTACCAAAATTAATTTTACTATACTACATCCCAGCCAGTTTCTCCACTATAACATTACCCTGCTTTGAGTGTTTAGACCCAGTCGTGATGAGTGGAATATCATGTATGTTTTAGCAGGAAATAGGCTATTGACATATCATCAATTATGCATGAAAGCTAAGCAGTAACATGATAGACATGATTAGTCAATTTCATAGCGGTGATTAGAAACTTCTAGGAACACATTGGAATATTCTATATGCTATGAAGTGTTGAGGACAGCCTGGGTATGCTATATATTACTGCTTATTTCACAATACCAACAGATACTCTGTTTTTTGATGAACTATTGAATAAAATATATACTAGACAAACACAGCTAAGTAGTGAGTCCAAGCTAATAAATAGTTTACAAGCAATTGAGTATTGACTGCACCAACTTTTGAATCTCTAAACACTTGAAATCTCTTGCTTAATTAATTCATAGAAGTCTTAATCAATACGGAAGAAACTAATTTTCATAAATCTATTGAGGGCAAATAGACCATACCTGAGATTATACAAATTATATAGTATATTATGCCAAAAACACTATTAGGCTGATTCAATACATGATGCCTGCCAACGATGTTCTCCAGTAATCCCAGACCTCTACCCCATCTAAAGCAGAAAACTTATATACATGTAGTTTAAAAATATACTCAATGTGCAGAATTATTCCTTCAGTACAAGTTGAATAAATATTAAAAGGTGATGACAGTACTTGCGAAAAATGATATAAATAATATACATAAAATATGATAACTTACTTGGAAGTAAAAACCTTGGAGCAACTAATGCTGGGATTTATATCACAAAGAGCAACATAACTTGTATCTACTTCTTTAGAAGTTTCCACATAGTAAGCATAACATGACACAAGAATTCCAATGCAGGCAAATACTATTTGTGAGCTTTTCCTATTAAAAGCCATTATTTTCTTCTCTCTAAAATATATAATACCAATACAAATGTTATTATGAACCCTTACCAAACTTTTCGCTTGATAAGAGTTGCTACCAATTGCTTTAAATAAAATTCACATTAACATAAACTATAGGTCACTATTAACACATTTACTATATGGCTTCACTATATATTGTAGACTTTACTACTATAATTATACCTTCACTACTTGTCACCTACTGCTTTAATGATATAATTTATGCTTTATAGGTTATATAGCTGTAGGTGTGCAGTGGTGCTAATGATTTGAAAGAAAGCAATTTGGTAGCTTGATATTTTACTGGCAAGTGATATTTTTTGTTTAGAATAAATGAATAAATTTTTGTATTTATGAAAAATACAAATTTCTATTGTTAAATATTATTCACAACATGGTCATTAAAATGATAAAAACGGGAAAGTTACTACTTATAGATGTTTCAGCATTGAATGATTAAAACACATTATTACTATATAGACATCTCCAGTACAGACAGCAAATATAGCAATGAACTCCCAGGGTGAAATATACAAATTATTACCACAATTTAGGCAAAGCCTTATACTTAGTGATATGTCACTATAAAAATAACAATTATAATAATCATAATGATAATCACTATTCTAATAATAACCATTACCATTATTATAAAATATGATATTATTCCTAATTGATATTGTTCACCATGACTATGAGTATGACTGAAGTATGGCCATTATTATAATAGTGATACAATTAGTATTACCTAATCTAATAGTGCTACTCATTTTAATCTAATACTGTAAGTGCAACTACTACAAGTAGCCGTAATACCAGACAAAAGATCAAATACAATCAAAAATGAAAGACAAAAGCAACACTTATAGCTACAGTTACATCAACTCAGCAACTGTAAGACTAACAGTAACTCTAACTGAGTAACTCTAAGTAGCACGAAGCTTATACTTATAGACCATAGTTATAGTTATATAACCAATAAAGTTAAACTATTGAGTTAAACTTAATGAGATGTTAATATTGGAGTACAAGTATTGCCTATGGTTATACTTGTAGCAATAAGCAATCAATATGAATATGAATATCAATATGAGTCTGAGATAAGAATGAGTATCACATTCAATATCACTATCAGTATCCGTAAAACTAATCACTAATTAGTAATTACTAATTACTAATTAGTTATCATGCATCAAGTGAAAATAAAATACGTACGTTTTCAACTCTTCAAGTTCATCCACTCAGCTCAGTTTTAGTTTGTGACATGCTAGGAGCACGTTTACCTTATTGCAAGCAACCTTCACCACTCACACTGTGACTGGCTGAGCAATAAAATCAACAGACTTTCGTAGCCGAATGAACATCAACGTACTACTAGCACTAGTTCAACGTTTCAGTGGGCGCGGCTAATAGATTTAATTAGGGAACCGTAAAATAATAGTCCACAATCCACAATGATTATTATGATATAAATAGTAAACCAATTGTATTAGCAAATCATGGAAATGATTACAAAATCTACTTTCAACGAGTCAAGATTATAAACCAATTAAAATTCGTTTGATAAGCTTTAAAACGGCGAACTATTGAAACGTTCAAAAACTACCGTTTCCTTTGAATCAATTGCCAGTTTCTGTTTCTCATTTAAATATTAAATTCAATATCATTAATTCAATAATTGCTGCATATGTTGTGATTTAATCATAATGCATTAATTTGCACAACATTGGTTATTTTAATATAATCTATCGACAGTTTTTATCATTATAAATAATATCATTATGATTGTGTTAAACATAATGATGTTGATCATCATAATCATTAAAATTAATAATAAGGATCTAATAATTTATCATTTTAATTTTTATGTTGATGTACTTGCAGTACTAGATTTAATAGTAGTTCTACTTGTAGGCTGTAACAGTAATGATGCTGATTGTTAACAAATACAGGTACTCACAGTCATACTGAAGTAGTACTACTAGTAGTAGTAGTAGTAGTAGTAGTACTAGCAGTGGCAGTACACGTCTCAGTACAGTAGTACAAATAAAAACACCAACAGTAGCCCAGACTGAAGTTCAAAGTGTAGGACTAGTCACATTAAGACTCTTGAACTATACTTACTCAGACTTAGATTCATAGACTTAGGCTAGAGTCACTAGACAGTGCTAGACTTACTCTTATTAAGAGTAACTGTAAGTCTCGCACTGACCCTAATAGTAAGACTTAGACTAAGTGTAACTGTAAATCACTAAATGTTTATGTAGCAGTAGCACTTTTAGTTTTACTTTAACACTAACAGTTTAAGTTTAACAGTGCTAGTTGATACTACTTGGGTAAATCAATAAAACTGAGTGTAGCTGTAGCACCAATAGTAACTGTAAGTGTAACTCAAATTTTAACCAGTAGGCAGTAAGTCAAAGTGTAACAGTAGATGTAGAACTTGTAAGTGTAGCACTTTAACACTAATGGTACTACTATGTGAATAACTCAGTAATCATGAAAACTGAGTGTAGCTCCAACGCCAGCACCAGCACTAACTCAAAGTTTAAACAGTAAGCGTAGCAGTAGGCAGTAAAAATCAAAATGTAACACTAACTATAAATTTAACACTAACCAGTAACTGTAGCACTAACTTGAAATAAAAGCATCTGCACTGAAGCTCTTAGTCTTAGCTTAAAAATAGACGAACTTGTCAAAAAGAATTATACCTCTAAGCTCAACAACTACGATAACTTCAGAAAAAAATTTATTTTGATTTAATTTTAGCCATTAACTGGTAAAGACTTGAGTTGTAATTATAAATATTTTTGAGAAAATATGAAATTCAAATTGTCAAGTTTAGCTGTTTGATTGTCTGAGTGTTTCTATTAAACTTTGAGTTATACCTACATTTCTTAAAAGAGAGCTTATTCAATAATTAAAGATGAGCTAAAGTCATAACAAGTCAAGTCAAACTTAATGGCTAGTCAAGTCATGGTCTGAAAGTATTTGTAAAAGTGTCAAATTAATAAATAACTAAAAGAATTATTTAAGCTGACTTGGGTCATTTAAAAATACCTATATATTTTAAAATGACCGTCATTTTTACGTGACACATGTTGCATTACAAAAATTAGTTTATAAATTTTAAAGTTAGTATTATTAGTTTGATTTTCTATGATTGGCAGCAAATCTATTTTAATTCTTAAGTCATGGGACAATGAGTAAAAGAATTTGAAGTACTATAGCTAATAATTGTAAAAAAATTAACTTTAAATAAAAATTTATTGAATAAGTCATGTGATTTTCTTTATTTGTAGTTTTCCTCACAAAGATTCATGTCTTGGGCATCTGATTTTCCTGATGCTTTACGATATAGACCATACGGTTTAGTAATTCTTGCTGGTCTTGAAACAACATACAATGCTGTCCATAAAGCCATCTGGGATCTTTTTTGTAATAACAGAAAGTCAGACCGTGTTCCTCTAAATTTTGTGACCAAGCCTGTTGACCATGAGTATCCTAAACCCAAGGCTAAGGTAAGGAATATTGTTAATTAGTATCTATATGGCAAAGCTTGCACATTGTAGTTTATTTTTCTGAGATTTCAAGCTTCAACATTTGAGATTTGAATTGCACACAGTTTTTTGTGAACTAGCTAGTGGAGTTGAACTATTCGAAATGCTAAAATATTCTTTATAACTATGTGCATTATTTTGTTTGCTAAACTTAGTCTTTTATATAATTTAGAGATCCAGTTATGAATGGTATACGCCAAAAGGCATACTTCAGCGGGATTGGATGACTAAGCATTTAGACAAGGTGCCATCCTTGATTATCACCTTTTTTGATCTTGATTGGGATGATCCACATTGGAATGAGCGGCTGATTGAATGCGCTAGTCGACTCAACATTATAAGGTTCTAAAGTGCTTTTTACTGCTCATATGTTGTAATGCTTATTAACTAAGATTTGGTATTTGCATGTTTCATGGTCATAATCTTTCACGGCATATTACGTTAAAAATCTTTAATACTGTAAACTAAAATTTAGGTGGACATTCAGAATTATTTCTGCTGCTGAAAGAGTATTATTTTATGTACTAGTTTAACACATACAGTATCCAATAGTGGTTTTACAGTTTGAATCGTGTAGTTTTTATGGCTGTAACTATAAGTGGAAATTTGTTGTGTATTTGAGTGCAGTTATTGAAACCTAATTTTATGAATTTAAATTCTTCAAATTTTTCATCAACTCATTTATTTTTATATTCCAGAAATAGTATTGAGAAAAGATCAACTAAGTTAGCTGCTGTCCTCATTCAAAGATCTCCTCCTTTGCCGCCAGGTTTGTATCTATACACTTGAGTTTACAATGAGTCTCAGCCCTCACTTGCTTAGCAGTGTAGAGCAGAACCTTTTCCATTTTGCCACTAGACCAACTCTGTAGGTTTTGTTTCACATTATCAAGTTATCGAAGGGTTCTAACTGAACTTATGTCATGTGAGTGCACCCACTAAAGACAATGGATGAAAGAGTGCAATCGGCGATAAGCACCACTTGATTGGTCAATAGAATTTTAGCAATTAACATAAACTAGGGCCGTTTGCAAAAATAGTTGTGTATGTGGCAGGGCATTTTTTATCTTGTGCAAGACTCATTCACTTGAACTATTTGTTATGTGTTTTGTCCGACGAATGTGTGGCTGGTCATTACTGAGAAGATAACTCACGAAAATATTTACACGACGTTTGAGTGCTTCTCACTAGTGCCTTTAGTGACTCTTAAAAAACAAATTTGTTAAATTGTAGAAATGCTTCTTTTCAAAGCGTAGCAATGCTAGCAGTTGAAAAAGAGCAGGGCTGTCTATCTGTATTTATGTGGTATCAAAATATCAAAAGTAATCTTAGCTAAATAAAATCTCGGGGTTTAATGTCTAAGTGATTTGGCTTTATAGTACATTTTGTGCACATGTCGGTAATTAATTGACAGTTTGACTCACCTGCTGCTTGCATTTTAATCCAATTCAGGGTTGGTAGCATTAGAAAACTGATGCTGATTACTGCTAACTCCTGTTATTTGTTATTTTTATCTGCTGCAATACGCAGATTAATCATTAGAGTTCTAAAAAAGTTGAAGCGCAGGCTTTACATATTGTTAAAAGAGTAACACTTAACCTACCCAGTTACAGATACCAAGAATTAAAAAATACTGTCCTTCAAATTGTTGAACATGCAAAAATTGAAATAACCTGTTTTCAACTTACAATACACAAGAGTGATGATTTATAGCAATAACACTATTCAACTAAAAGCCTGGGAATAATGACAAGAGTGCCATTATAAAATGGCAGTAGATATACTTGTAGTCAGTCCAAATATGAACACTGCTATACAGCGTTGGCTAGAGGTAAATACGGGCTCGTCTACTTGAATTAATGCTGAAACCTTACTATTTGCTCCCCTTAATGTAAAACATGTCACTAAAATATCTAAATTTATTCTAAATTTATTATATATTGATAAAACATCTGGTAAATGTAAGGCGAACAACTAATATAAAAATATTTTAATAACTGAAAGTCATTTGCATAAACTTGACATTGTATTGCTTATGGTTTTGCTGCAGGCGAGGATAGCTTGGCAGCGGACAGAGCTGCTGCTTTTTGTACAGAATGTGAACTTTCACCTAAATCACTTTTTGTGCTGCCACAAACCGATCACCTCTTTGGTTACATCATCAGGTAAATGCTGGAAAAGTTGTACTACATGTTATTAAAAAGATCTTCCCTTGTGATTTGTTGATAGTTATTACCGATTACTCTCATAGTTCTTTGCCATTAACCTAATAGTACAAGCTGAGAAACAATAGAGATGTTTGGTAATGATAGTGAAGTAGCATCCATTTCATATTTAATTTCATCGTGCGCAATGAATTGCCTAGGTTGGAGAATGCTTTCTTAGAGCTATGCCAAAACTACTACACAACAAATATACGACGAGTGAAGGCGCATCGTGACTATCTGAATAGAACTACCCACCAGGTAAGCACCCTGTCTTCAGTCCATGTTATCAATATTGTATTATAGAGTTTTTTTTAAATTTCTATTAAATTTTCCAATGTTCTCATAAGTTTGTTAGGAAGCAAACTTGTATCATGTTGAGGCTATATATTTTTATACTTCCAAAAATGGTAAATCTCCCGAAAACCTTAAATTTTTAGCTGTAAGTTTCTAATTGTTTTTTATTTTATTTTATTCACTACTAGTTTTTAATGTGTATCAGAATTGAAATAATCATATAAACTAAGTTTTAAACAGTTGCAAGAGAAATTGAAGTAGTATCTGACACACATAAGCACACACACACAATTTATAACGAAGCTCATGTTTTAAGTCACATTTCAACTAATAGTAGATCTAGGCTACGGGAAACTCAATTTTCATCTGTAAATATATTCACTGTTTACCATATCATGTTTAAGGTACTGTTTATCCGCCATCAGTTCAAGATAGCATTCTTTAATGAACTCAAACAAGACACCCAAATGGCTCTGAAACATTACAAGCAAGCTTATGGCTATTGTCTTGAAACAAAGGTTAATGATCAAAATAATCTGGAGGTTAAAGCTATAGCTGGCTTCATAAACTACAAGGTATAATATATAAATAGTTTTAATGTATATATTGTGTCATATTTATATAGATCATTTGTGTTAAACTAGTTAAAGTCAGTGTTCAATTTGCAGTTTTAGCATCTAACTGTGTTCTCTAGAAATTTCTTAAAATAACTGTTCAGCATTTCATCTATGTATTTGCATTTTGATTGGATAGATTGTGTGTCATTATTTTTTGGTGCCAACATATTATAGCATCACCATGTGAACTTACTTTTCCTAAACTCTAAAGCAATGTTACGCTCTTTACTTTGTGGGTTTGTTTGCTTTATAATTTTTAACAAATTAATTGTGGTGTTGTATTTATTACTTGTTAGTTGATTACTTCAATAACTTTTAAGCAGCTCTATAAAAAAAATCTCATTATTTCCCATAAAGTATAATGCTTAGGCCGGACTAATCATGAAGCACTCACTAATATATTTGGATTTTCAAGTGTTACTGTATAATACGTGATGGACACCAAGTACCAAAATAAGCGAAAAAAGTGTAGACTTCATAATAATATTTTCATGATGACTCCAAGTTAGATAGCAATATATTGAGGTAGATACCACCCTGTGACACTATCTAAGTGGATATATTATAGAACATTTGTTTATATACTATGAGCTTTAAAGGACTGTAAATTAGCACAGCATGTCAAATGAGGAAGATAAAAAGTTTACTCAAACTGCATCCTGTGTTATCATAATTGTATTATGCTGAAAGCAAAATAATAATCTGCAAAATAATTAAATGTCAAACTTATGATTTTGTTCCTGTGTGCTAATATTTTAGATATGCTCATTAGCATTTTACCACAATACACCACTAGATGCCATTGAACAGCTGAGGAAACACGTTGACTATTTCAAGCCGCGTATTGGTCCTCCAAACTTGGCCTTTGAACACAGCGCATGGGTGTCTAAACAGTGAGTCTTCTTTTTCCACTGGAAAAAATATATACACTACTAAATACTTATGCAACATTGCTGTTATATGTTGTCATCAATTTTATTTTAATTACCAAGTGTTGCTAAAGAGCTATAATTTACTCAAATATTATTTGAGATGCATTACTATGAATTTTAAATGATGTAATTTTTGTAGGTTTGTTACTGTTGTCAAATGTCTTTGTTTACTTTCAGCTGTTGAACCCCCAGCTTCTAGTATAAATTGTGATTGTATGGCATAGTGAAACCTTTATAGGCTGCATTCAAACTGCTTCAAGTCATTGAGCTGAAATCTGAACTAAAATTGTGTCAACTTGAGTATTTTATACGATACGTTGTTGTCTTCAATACTATAGTATAAAAATAAATTGTGATGTGTTCTTGTATGGTGATTACATTAAAAAATTAACAATTTCTGGGTTTTCTATTTATGTAGGCTGCAGCTGTTTGGGGAAATATTTGATAATGCCATAAAGCGGGGATTGAAAGCAGTGCAGACTCAACATCCAGGCTTTTACTACCTTCAAGCTGCTAACCACTCCATTACTAGGAAGCAGCTCTGCATTGGTTTGTGCCAAGTGAGTCATTCTTAGAGTCGTGGATTATATTGTGTAGATGACTTGAGGCTTTGCTATATGTGGTCTATATACTTGATGAATTTCTGGGCTTGGTTTAATGTCGGTAGCATTTAGTTGTTATGTTGTCTTCTCATTATATTACTTCACTGTGTTGAGGCTATTCTGGTAGTTGTAATAGTATCAATTATTTTTATATCTTTCAGCGTACTGATGGGCTAGCACCTTCTGCACCAGCTGATCATGTAGAATTTTATGGCCACAGGCCCTTTCCTGTCTTTCAACAGCAAGGTATGTTATATAAGCAACTACAGTATGTTGTGTGGTGTGTTTTATACAGTACTTTGTGTGATGTGTTTTGCATAAGAGTTGTTTGATGTTCTCATTATATTATACTGTGACATTTCTCAGGTGCCACTAGCATGGAAGGAGGTGGCTGGGTTGTATCTGACCAGGCTGTTCATTCCCTACAGGCCTTAGAGCTCCAGACTGACCACTCTGTGAGTAGTGAGACTTCAGGCTATTTGAAATCACATGTGCTTTCTTATGTGTGCTGTCTTAGTTTAAGGCAGAACATTGGGCCGTCTTAGTTACATACATGTTTCCTAAATTAGACTCAAATAATATGTTAAAGGCATTTCAAAATTAAAACTTTGTTGACAAGCTCGTTAAATTGTCATCTTATATTTAAACTTGTTCTCATAAATGTGTTTCAGGCATGTGTGTTTCAAACTTTACTGCAGCCATTGTACATGATTTATTATAGCTATATTTTTATGAATACACGATTATATTAATTTTCATAATTTTATGCACCCCTCTTTATATACTGACACATATCCGTTGTGCTGTTACAGGGGGAGATAATAAACTTGCTCACTTTAGCTGTTAACCATTTCCAAAAGCACCGGTCTACCCGGATGAAGCTTCATCTCTGTATGTTTACTATTTGTCTGTATATAATGTAATATCAACTTTATACTGTATTGACAACTGTAGGTGGCATGACCTGGAACTGTGCACCGTTATCTCGCAGCACATTATAGTATTTTTATATGCTTACTAGTACTTATTTTACTTTCGCAGCTTTTAAAGTATGGCTATAGCATGCTGAGACTTACTCTGGTGTAATAGTAACAATATAATCACTAACTAGGTTAAGTGCACACTTCATTAGAATGAATACATGATACTGTACACAACTGATTTCTCCCACATCTTGCTATTTATGTTACAGTGGTGATGATTGGAGAAGAGCATTACTATTCCAAAGCATACAAGAAGGCACTGCAGTAAGTTTTAACTCTGAAGTCATCAGAAATTTGTAGAAAATTCGATGTTGGCTAAAAAGAAATTGAAATGTGTAGTTTATCAATTAGACAATGATTGGTTTAACCGGGCATGGCACATCAGTGTAGAAATATGCTGAGGCATCTATGACTTATTCTGTAGAATATTGACAAGCATTGCACAGGATTACCGAAAGGAAAAGTGGTATTATCTCCTCACCTCGGTGCTGGCTACTGCTCTGAAAGGTGCATACCTACTCGCTGATGTGGAAAATTACATCACATTGTCTCTGGAGTTTATGGCAGAGAAAATATGCAGATCTGCAGAAACTAAGTGCAAAGTTCAGTCAGATTTGCTGCAGTTGATCTGTGTGAGTCATACTGTCAGCTTTGTGTTAGTTATATTGTATGCTTATGTCCAGCAGAATAGAACAGGTTATATTCCAGTATAGTTGTTCAGCAAAGCTTGTATCAACAATCAATCATTTAAAATTTGACTGAAATCTGAGTTTTCAATGCAGTAGGCCAGTAGATCAAATTTTTATTGGAAACTTTGCTCTCCTTGCCATGGTAATTATACATAGAATAACACTCATCGAAAGTAAATATTGGCATGTGTGCTATAACACATCAGTAATATTCTTCCACATAATTGCTGTATATTTTTATCATGCTGCTTTACTAAATTTAGGGAGAAGTGCCAGACCCCCAACCTGGATGTGACTCACATGCAGTGGAACTGGCTAATAAAGAGTGGCAGTTGGTAGTCAACAGCACAGATTTTGTATCGTCTCCTTTAGCAATAGACATGGTGAACATCCTGTCTTTCAGTGAGTACACTTTTCTTTAATTAGAATGTCCACGTCTTATGCTTCTAGCACATCTTGGAGTATGCTTTTAGCATCTGTGCTAGAAAGTATACTATAGTGTAGTTGCTTACACTTGGAAGCTTTTTTTTCACAGAAAACAAAATTTTCCTTTGAAAAGTTTTCATGCTACATGACAGTGATATTGCCTATAATATTTATATGTATATATGTGTGTGAATCTCCTTGTATTTCTAAAATGAGCAGTTTTGCCTTTAAAAGTTTTTTTTAACTATGTATTGCATTAAATGGCAAATCAGGCTTTTAGAATTTAAATTATAATGTATAAATATTAGCTTGAACTATTTTTAACTATCTTTCAATGGAAGTTGCTTTAAAATTAGTCAGAAATTTAAAAGATTTGATTATACTATGCTGGATACATCTGTTATAAGTTGAAACTGTACTCATCATAGAGTTCTCTGCAGCTCCATCTGTGTTAATGCAATAAGAGTTGGCACTTTAAACTTAACAGTTAATTTTTGGGTTTTTTTCTTATCAAGTGAGTTGATTTTATATTTTTGATGGCGTTTTTGAAGCTCAGAGTTTAAAACGTTTGTTTATCATATTGAGCAGCTCCTCACTGGTTCACAAATCATATTTATGATTTAATATGTGTTATTTAATGCATATTTTGAAATCTTAATTACCTAAAAAGTTGGATTTTTGACCAGGTTGCCATATGTTTACTGTTTTGCAAACTTGTTTGTTTGCTGTTGCACAACAAATGAAACATTTATCCAATTTTCGTAGTAATTTCTTTTCTTGACATTATACCTATTTTTCCTGCACGCTATTGCTATTGCTCGTTAGATACTAATGTGTGGGCACATAATTTATGTTTTCGTTTGTTATAGTCGAGTACAAGGTATGCTTCATGCAGCCTTCCTACAAGGTAGATGAGGATGTAGAGTTAAGAGTTTACATCAAATGCAAGTCTCATTTTCCTTTGAGATTTTCAGAGCTCAGAATTATGTTCAATGATGCCGTAAGTTGTCTTCTTTACACATTGTAGCCTGTTTTTGTTACTATATTTATATCATACAATTTTGGGTAGGAGAGCTATGGTTTAAAATAGAGTATACATGACAATGACGTTGCGCTTTAATGTTACAGGACCCCTTCCCAGTATTTTTGCTATACAAATTTGGAATTAGCACATGAAAGTGCCCCATATAGTTAAGTCTCATGAATTTTGAGCCAACTTTAATGTTTGGTCCTAACTTGCTGATGTGTACTAAATAAAGTAAAATGACTCATTTGGTAACTTGTTAGAGTGCAATAAAGTGAGATGTTATGTAAATAGTTTGATAAAATATTTTGTGATATCCATATTAATAATCTAGTTGCAAGCAGGAGCAGATTCTAAGCCTATGTTTCTTACATACTAGATGCCTACACGATTACTATTATATCATGAAGTATTACACATTGTGAAGCAAGTAACATAATTATAATGGTATGTCTATTCAGAGATATGATGCCCAGTGTGTGGTGAAGGACGAAGGGGACTTAAGAACTGCAATGGAGCAGGAAGAGCTTAGCTCTAGAGATTTGTTCTTCCTGCCCAATGAAACCAAATCTTTTATTTTCACTTTACAACCAAACATGAAAGACATGAACAAATCTTTGCAGGTGAGTAGACTGCTTATAAGAAATGTTTGAGTATCACCATATCTAGTGGCATATGTTATATTTTTGTTGAAATTAGACTAGAAGTCTCAAATGAAAATCAATGCATAAAAACTGTTTCACAAGTAATTGCTCAAACTTATATTTCTTGACTTTACTTTGTCACGAAGGCTTACAGTTACAGTAGCTGCAGTATTCTCTACTAAGAAAACTGGTTGTTGTCTTTTAGAATCTTCATGTTTCCAACAACAGAAATTATTGTGCTTTTGTTCTATCATTCAAATTCATTTGATAATTGTTTCAGGTAACAAACATCCATTTAAAGTTTGTCTCTGCAATAACCGTAACGTTGAACTTTAAAGTTGGAGCTTCTTCAGTAGCCAATTGTGGAGCTGCCGATCTTCTGTCATTGCGTGATGCTGACACCATGCCTTCATGGGACGTACTTCCTGTCAACAACCACGTCAGGTGAATCTGCTGGTTTCACTAACCTATAATTATTGACTAAGAGATGAACACCTATGCTAACATTTTCTGACAGCTATTCATTAAGCTGCTATGTTGTGATTACAGACACTGTTGCATCAATACCCTATTCAATACCACATTGTAAACATTGTAATTTATGCAAGACACAGCAGAATATAAAGGCTCTGGTGTGGTGTTAAATAACATACAATTACATCTACAACTAGTTTCTAAATTACAGTAATCAAATAGCGTATACCTAAGTTGGTAATTTCATTAGGCATACCATATATACTCTGGTATAATGCCTATTAAAAGATTACACAAATTTAATCAAAATTATTAAGCATTCAAGTTAATTAAGCCAAATCCAATCAATAAATGTCAAGTATTTGAGTCAATGAAGCTTGGACCCAGCTCTGACAGTATTGAATAGGCAAGGAGTTTGTATTTTAGGTCAGTTATAAAAATGATTTTGTAGCGTGAATATTTTATTGGTTGCAAAGTGGTGCATAATAATAACCAGTGGCTGTCCTATTCATCTATAATATTTATTTGTTTTAGTCTTCAATGTCGCACCTCTGAGCTGAAGGTAACCCCTGAGTGCCACTCTAGATGTCTTCTCAACGAACATTTCCCAATCACTTGGCTCCTCGTCAACAATGAGACCAGCGACATAACTAATGTTAGGTTAGTACTGTTGAGCTGTATTAGCGGTAGAACGTAACACTTTTAATGTGCATTTATACCTTCAAGATTGGCAATTCTGCAATTTGGTGAATCTTCACTTGTTATAAAAATAACTCAGTAAGATTATTGTCTTAAAAGCAAGTTATTACCTTACAATCAGTAAGAACAGTCATTATTTCAACTATTGGCATTTAATTACTTGAAATATTAAGTTAATCAAAGAATGTTGGGTTGCTTCATCAATTCCCAGATTTGAATATTCCGTAGTCTACTTGTCACTAATGGGCAATATCTAATAACTTTTTATGCAACACCAAGTTAAGATTAAGCTAGTCATGTTGGAGATTAGAAAAGGATCTCCCACATCAGTAAAACAAAGTACAGATGACCTGATCATTGAAGGAAACTAAAACTGTACTTGTTTTAAAAAGTGTATAGCCTAGCCCACTCTAGTATTGTGTTTTAAGCTAAATGAACTCTGGAGTCAAAATCTGAATTATATATATATTTTTTTTATTTTCACCAACCATGCAAGCATATGTTAGCTTGTTCTACAGTAAGTCTATTGTGCAACTGTAGATGCTCCTATACTATAAAGGACACCAGTGTCAATACGGTACTGAGCATAGCTCAAGATGATGCCCAGCAGTCCCACAACGGCTCACATGTCTTCTGTCTAGAACAACTCAAACAAGGGGAACAGGTAAGTTGCAGGACAAATATATGAAGTTTTTTCTCTTGGGTTGGCAGATGAGCTGTGTATTGGATAAAATACAACTCAGCTCAATAATCTTTTACTCTGAAAGTATCATTTCTAATTCAGTGCGCTGACATATTACTTATATTTCCAACATTTGAGTAAAAACTCAATATGTAACACATGTGATGTGCATACATAAATATCCGGTAAACATTGTAGCATCAGTTGTTTGATGTTAGGTGGAGACCAAGGTATACCTGCAATGCAGAGAGGTGGGCAAAGTAGACGTCACCGCTAGTGTTGTGTATAACATAGGAACTGAGGAGTTCTATAAGAGTGCAGATGTGCATCTGGAGGTGGTGGAGCCATTCAGGACCACCTCTCGTTTTCTGTCCACTAAAGTAGGCTTATATTATGCTCCTTTGACTAGATGACTTTAGTCGGACATTTTGGTAATGATAATTTTTTTATATAATTTTATAGTACAGATTGGTGTTTGGTACAGTTTCTGATAACCAGAGCCGCGATACAAACCTACTTGAACTAATATATTGTGCATAAAATAATATATACTAATTTTTCCCAAGTTGTTGCACTACACATATCAACTTTTCACCGCTTATAAAAGCATATCCTATCTTGAAAAAAATATATGTATCATCACTCACTGGTTGTTAAGACCTCCTTTTTTTGACAATTTATTTGTTCTGATGGGTTTGTGTAGTTTTTTGCACCTTGAACCTGTTGACCTTTAAGTTTTGTGGCTTTTGCTGAAACTGCTAAAGTTGCGAATCACTTATTGGCAACCAAATGAGACCGTTTCTCTGCTTCGGTGCCAGGAAATAGTTCTATAATCTCACACTGATAAAAGTAAACCCTATCTGGCAGTTAACCTGGTGCCACAACTCCCATTTCACTCGGTCCAATAAATCAGATCATCTTATATCAGATGGAAAAATTCGAGTTATAATATTATGTTATTTTATAGTTAGAAGACAGACTCACAGTGAATTCCGACGAACCATTTCTGCTACAGTTCAACATTTGCAATATATCTGAGTATCCACTATTTATACAAAATGCACAACTGCTGCTGGTGGGTATATTTATGCAGTTTATCATAAATGCTATGCTTTTCTTGTCCTCGCATAACCTGTAACTAGGCACACATCTGTAGTTATTAACTAACCTCTAGTTCAATGTTATTTATGACAAAATATATTTGGGCTGCCGGCCTTTGTTGTTAATTGACAGAATAGCAGACGAAATATATGTTTAGTTTTGCCTTTCACCATTTTAGCTGTGGAAAAAGTTAGAAAATACTGTTATTTCAGTCTAAGGTCAAGTAAAATCAAGTCAATGGCTAAAAGTCATGTCAAATCATGTTTCATTTGGTTTGTAGAGGAAATCAATTACAAGTCATGTTCAAATTAAGTCATCTGAATAGATGTCAATAATCAAGGCTTGCAAACTAAGTTTAATATGTTCCGTCTGGTGTAATCAACTGCTGCCACGTGGAGTTGCTGTTGTGATGGAACCTTTAAGCCCAATGTGTGTTTTAAAGCTTATATTCTCATATTCTTATATGTAGCACATGTTTAACATTAGTCACCAAGTCACTGAAACACTATATGGTTTTCTCACAGTCCAGTCACGTTCCAGCTGACTCCAATCAGACCATTGCTCAGATAGCTGACCTAGTTCTGGGTAGTGAGGAAGAAGCTACTGAGTTTCAGTGTCTTGTCATTCCAGAACCTTCCAATAAAGACATCATACCCGGCGAATATAAGATAGCATGGAGAAGGTGTGTGATTTCAACATGTGCTGGATTTGTTCCGTTTTGTTCTTGTAGTGGTGTTTACCGAAATTAAAAATTAAAGAGTTATGTCGCCTATTTTCTGGTAGTACTGTATAGCCATCTTAATTTGAATATCATTACTTTGCTATATAATAGTAATGGTACGAATTGTAAGAATTATGTTGTATTATTCAGACAAGAGAGCGATGATAAAGCTGGCCTAGTAGAAACAACAGTTAGTTTACCTGCTCTCACAGTTGAGCACCAACCTTTGTATATTGAGTGCGATTTACCAGCCTATGGTGTGGTTTATAAACCTCTACAAATAGTCTACACTCTGTACAATAAGACAAGCTATGTGCAGGAGTTTGAGGCTAGCATGGACAGCTGTGACTCATTTGCTTTCAGCGGACATAAGCAGGTAATTACTCCTTACCACATTCTTGTACTGTGGGCCGTTATTCCAATATATCAATCTGTGGAGGACAATTTCTAAAACATTGTTGAACCTATCAAAGAAAAGTTGCAAAGTTATCCATTTTAGAATCAGTGAGAGCTGACTCACTCACGTGCACCGAAATATTATTGTGGTTACGGCATTTAATATTTTATTTCCCACCCCAGTCATGTGCAGATAATCTAACTGTGGTCCCCAGTTATCAGACACATTTTGTAACTGTTGGGTTACTTCATTTCTATTCTTTCAACTAATACTAGGGTTATGGAAAGGTGCATACTTTTGTTGCTAAGTTATGGAATCTCATTCCACAGTTGATGAATTAATTTCTAACTAACATATTGTAGCAGTAGCTCCTCTCTCTATACTAGTTTCTGCATATAACTTCCAGGCTAAGATCAGCTGAAAAATGATCTATCTCATCAGTAGAATACTTATAATCAATTGCAGTGTAGATAAATGGTGCCGTCACTAGTAAACATAACAGCTGCTGTGTAACTGGCATTTGGAATCTTTCTGGGAAGGTTATTCAAGTCATTAACAAATAGTAAAACATTATGTTGCCAGTGCATCTGCTTGCTGTTAAAGTAACAAAGTGAAGCACCCCTGGGACGCAGCTACTTTTTCTTTTTCTTTCAGCTCCACTTTCGAACATTACCCCACGCATCTCATTCCATCAGCTATACAATCTACCCTTTGAGCTCAGGCAATCTGTCACTTCCACCATTCAAGCTGCAAATGATGAAAAATTCTAATATGAGTGACACAATCAACAAACTCATTCCTCAAAGTGTATATGTAATGGTGAGTTATTCCTCAAAGTGTATATGTAATGGTGAGTTATTCCTCGAAGTGTATGTGTACTGGTAAGTTATTCCTCAAAATGTATATGTAATGGTAAGTGCAAACCTATTTTCCAAAGTATTGTTTACTAGTAAATGAGTTTCCACTCATCAAACGTCTTTAATTTTTTTATATGCAAACCTCAACACATTTCTCAGACTGCCTCACTGTTCGATGATTAGGTAACTCCAATATGCATTCAATTTAAGCTGTTACACTGATTACTAATCTAGTAATATCACAGTAACTGGGGCTAATTTTTATCATCTACTAATATATTTATTTTAGCCTGTGGATTACGCAGCAGCAGACTGAGGGACAAATCAACTGCCGTCACTGAAATTGTATTAAAGTGTAAGATGTCACAAAATTACTACACGACTGTAAAAAATGGACTTTTTAGAGATTCGAATACATGTGCATTCTTGTAGAGTAATTTTTCAAGTTGATATAATGATTGGAGTTGAACTCAAACATAGGTTTCTTCGGCCCATGTTTAGCCAGGATTGAGCTCAATTGATTGGTGCTCATTGTATTTATATTGATATGTTCAACTCTTTTTATTCAAAACATAATTGTTAATTAAATGTTAATTTCTATCTTCATGTATAAATCAGCCAAGCAATATATTCAACAATACACGAGTTATATTTTTATTTGAGTCCATAACTTATTTTGCCTTGAATTGATCTTCATTAATTAATACATGAAATATGTGCAATAATTTGTCTACAATTTATCACAGTTTGATTACAAAGAAAGTAGTGCCAGTAATTTCCTGCTTTTAAAAGATGCTCGCCTAATAGACATTTGCAGTTCTACATATTGTTATTACAGATGTTATAAAATTTATTATAGAACATGAAGTAGACATAAAATTTTAGCTGACCTTTTAAAACCATAAATAATTAAATAATTATGATGATGTACATTCATGTAGACACCAACTACAGTATGTATGCTAACAGTCATGTTTAGTAATCGCAGTTTAGGTTTGGTGCAGGTGGGCTGGTAGCAATGGTATATCAGAACATAATAATACAGCAAATGTGCTGGGAAACTAACAGAAACTCAAATAAAAGCTAAAATAAATGCTGCTTAGTAATAACTAAAGCTCTTGCTACTGAAAACAAGTTGGCTGCAGAGTAGAATATGAAGAATTTGAAACAAGAATTATGCTATTTTTTAGCCTTTTGCTATGAGTCAAGTTTTTTGGTATTTATATCTGTTCTAATACTATTGGTTGAATGCTAAATAATTGCTTTATGCTATTGGCCCATTTATAATTATTATCATCGATCTACATTACTAGCAAAAATGTTATTTTTGGAGCAGAGTTAAGGTTTTTGTGACATAATTTTAGTTATAAACATTAATTCAGGACAGAATGTGTCTAAACTGGTATAAATCGGTTTCAGAAACATCAAACAAGTTTGTACTTTTACATGGAGGCCAGCATTTTGCACTGAAATTTTTGCACTAAAGGTGATTCTCCAAAAACAATGAGTAAAAAGCAATTATAGGCCAGATGTACATGGCACTATATTGGGAAGCACACAGGATATTGACAACATTAATCTGTTTTGACATTGCCTAGGTACACACTGCTAATATATTGATTTTAAGATACACTGCAAGTATTCTAGTGAAGACCCTATACAGCTTGGACAGTCTGCTTATTGATTTAATATTGTTAATTCAAGTAATTTGTTTTACAATGTAACATAATGCTTGTATTCAACAAGGTGACATCTACATGGTGATAGTAAGTTTGTATGTAGACTAGAATCTTGTGATTGAAATTGAATACTTGTTTTTAGCTTATAATAAAATGGTTTCTTCTAATTAAATTTCATCATGAACTGCTTTAAAGAGCTACACACATGTTATATGTGCTGTAATTTCATTATATTGCTAGGTTTTATGAATTTGCAAATATAATATAGACGGCTTTGTGTAGCATAGCATTGCATTGCTAAAAGTATTGTTTTAACTACTCTAACTATAGAGCTAAATAGTAGCACATAACAAATTATAATCCAAACTATTTGCTAAATTAAATAAAATTAATAGCAATCAATAATGTTTTACATTTGTTGCCACTTTGTTTGTTTATAAACTCAAGATATTGATTAATGTAGGCTTCTAACCGTAGGTATATTATTTAGCATACATTTATCGCTAATTGGTGGATGTAAGATAGCAAAAGTGAACTATTAGCACACTATAGTTAGTGGACTAGTTGTTGTCTAAGTGTCCTTGCTTACAACAGCTTATCTTATTACAGTGACAGTCTTATATTTACAGTTTGCTTGATGAGATTGTATAGGGAAGGAAAATTAGAAGACTAATGAAAAGCTACACAGCTGAAGATTCTTGGTGAGTTCCTTTACAGTTCAAATCATTCTATTGCTAAACTATCGTACATATATAGCAGTTTATATACTTGGTGTTTTTCAGTAGTTAAAAAGCATAATATTTCACATATTCATGTATTTTATAGGAATCAGTAAAACATAAATCGACATCATGGAAGTTGTTGAGTTAGAAGCACAACAAGCAATCATAGCATCTGAAGACCGCCCTCCGACAGCATCTACAAGCTCTGTAAGATCACAACAAAAACTTCTACCGGAACAGTCACCAGATGTTGAACCTCCTGAGCCTCTGCAAGAGATAATTACGGAGCAACCGAATTCACCAGAAGTGATACATTCCGAGCCTGTGACTCACCAAAATGAGACGTCACAGCCCATAGAGTCAGTGGAAGAGCAACTGATACCACAGGAAGTGATGAGCCCACAAACTGCATCACGGGATGAAGAATCACAACTAAGGCACGAAAACTCTGCGTCAGCTCAATCAATTACTTTTGGCGAAGATCAGTCGGTTTACTTCCAGTCCCTGAACTATGACCCAGAGGCTGGGTATGACCCGTGTAGAGAGTGGCTGCGTTTAATTACTGGCCTAGTGTCTATGGTGATAGCCATAGTGATGGTGTATCCCATCCACCTTGGCGTGGACTGCTATCTTGACCAATACAAAGATGGTGACATTGATTTACGTCAGTGCAAGAACTTATTTAAAATTGAATACTCCATCACAACACTGGCTGTTTCAGTAGTACTTGAAGCAGTCATGATATTTTTATTTCTATATTCTTGCCGGCATGAATTTTGTGGAGTTAAACGAGACTACAAACATGGCTTATTGTTTTGCTCTCCTTTACGTAGCAAATCTCCAGTTGTCTACCCCATGTCCGCAGAAAACACAAAGCTGACTCCTAAACTAATCTACTAAACAAAACAAACCAATGTTTTTAGTTTACAAACAGCCAAGTTAAATCAAATATTGAGTATTAAGCATTATTTTAAGTTGAAATTTATCAACTTTTATTTTTTACAGATTTCTGTGTCTGTCTGTGTGTCTGCGTGTGTGTTTGTGTGCTATTTTAGACCAATCCTTTAATGGCATGTATGTTATTTTGTTGCCGTAACATCACAATAATGCACTTGTTATGAATAATGTGTTTTACTTTATTGTTTGAATAAAATGCTTTCAACTGGCAGAGCTTCTAGCATGACTCATTTTTATAACATAGAGAACATTCAAATGTTTGCACTATGTATGCTGTAATATATAAGCTACTCCTTGTAGATAGGTTGCAGTGTTGAAACATACACTCTATATAGTATAGTTTTACATTACTTGTGCTATAATATGCCATCAAATTTTTGGCAACCGCTATCACAGTACTAACTTGTCTGCAAACAACTCATGAGATTTCCACAAAACATCTAGATCTCTGTGACTAATATAACCTGAGAAAATTGACATATTTATTTAACAACTGAAACCTTCAAATTAATCTCGTTTCACAACTTCAATGAATTTATGCTAAGTATCATAAGAATTGCTATATGAGTGCATTCTACTTAACTGTATACTATGGAACAGCTAGGTTGAAGCAGACCTATACACTATATAGGGCTGAGTTGTTTGTTTTATAAATAGTCTAGGTCATAGTAATATAGTGAGATGCAAAGTTGTCATTAACTATATATCTAATTGCAATTTTATTGCATGGAGTTGCTGATAAACATGATATAACTTGATAAGACCATAAACTAAAACAAAACCTGTTTTTTTTGCATTATATATATATATATATATATATATATATATATATATATATATATATATATATATATATATATATATATATATATATATATATAGCTGTAACTGGTTATATTATTCAATAACTTTTTGCTAGGTAATATGAAGTAAAAGGTACTTCGCAATTTTAGATAACTTAAAAACTATTTCTTTACAAACTGTGCCAGTTTATTTACATTATTTATAGGTGTGTATTTGTTGTATCAGTTGTCATGTAGGTTGTTTGATATCTAGGTCTAAATTTTGTACTTTGATGATGATTTATTAAATTGCTAGCAGTAGCAGTTTTCTACATCTCACTACTATGTTTTATCTGTATTATCATTATTTTTATTAAAACGCTAAAAGCTAGACAGGATTTAAAACTCAAACCGTTCAAGAAGTTATCTACTCAATGAAGGTAGGCTGCAGGCTTAGGATTATCACTTCATGTGATCTAACACTTTAGTTGTATACTGTCTATCGGCTGTACCCATTGCTTTCTATACAACAGCAAACATTGATATTGTAATCTAAACTGCTCTTCCATGAAAACCCGCCTCTCAAAAATAGTTAGTGATAGTTTATATTTTATAGCCTTTATAACTTGTGAACTGTGATAACATATCAATACTAACACTGCATGCTTTGACTCATACATAGATATGGTTGCTACCCCTGTCAATCAATAGCTTCGAATACAACTTTATTACTGCTTTCATGTAAGGCCATCATTACATAAACAAGTTTTTGTCATGTGAATATTTCTTCCCATGTAGGTTTGTTATGTTATGTGCTTTTTAGAATTCAATTCTTTTAGACTGTTTCAAATAATTCAATGATATCACTAGAAAAGCAACATAAACACCAGCCAGCAGTAAAGTTTTTTCCACCTCGAATCCATTCATATGTACAACGATAGTACCACCCACAGCTAGCAAGTCTGCTATAGTATCTGCATAAAAGCATATATGGCATGTTTGAGGCGTGACGGTAAAGTCAGGGTTTGCCTTCATCTCTTAAAAATAATATTCGTGAATTATTTTAAATTTGATTTACCAAAATTTAGCTAGTCAGCTCATCTCAAACTGCTGCAAATTTCGTCGACTGTATTTGTGGGATATTCACTTAGGTGTAATTTTCTATCAGAAATTTTGATACTTTGGTCTTTCATGTTATACTCATTAGCAAAATTAATGCATAAATCATTAAAATTGGGCCAACTCCAAAACAAATGGTCAAGTTGTTTCACAAATTGCAAATATTGCAGTTTTTAAAATGTTTTTCATTAACATTTCATAGAATTGAGCCAAGACAACTGTTTTTATATGTTGCACCAGTTCTATGACTTAACTTGACAAATGTGAACTACAGTCATGAAGTAATTAAAAGCATAACTTACTAGAAGAAACAAAAAGCTAAATTATCACTTTCAAAAAAGCTTCATCATAAAACACATAGTTCTGCACAAAAATCTGGTCGGACTTGTAAGGGTGTTGGGCTATTTTGTTAGTGTACATATCAAATACATGAGAGAGTAGAAATTAGTATAGAAACCTTTTTCACAACAGAGCAATAAAAAGGTGGAATAGGGCCCGGTATGGTTGAAAATGTTATCTCATCAGTTAAACAATCTAATCAGGATGTATTGTTATATACAGCCAAAAGACAGAGCATTAGAGCTTTGGCAAATGATTGTATTTGGTAATATCACAGAAAAAGCTTTGCCTGCAAGTAAACCAGTCAACAAAACAAAAAATAAATCAAAATGACAAGAAGTGGAAAAATATCAGTGAGGGTGGGTGTAATATTACTATAAATATATAATGTATGCTGTAATTTAGTAAAACAACTAATTAAAATATAGAACTTAAAGCGAATATCTAGATCGGTTTGTTATCTCTACAAGAATATGATCAGAGAGCTATTTGTATGTACAATGCTAAGGTTACTGTAAGTAAATGCTTTGACACATACATTTTTACAGCCAATTAATTCTTGCAGCTAGATTACATAATAGAAATACTGTGTACTGTATCATTTATAAATATTGATATATTTGAGGTGCATGATTTGAATGCATTTTAATATCAATTTGAGATTACATGTAATATACATAAGTATATAAAAAGTCTATCCACAAGCTGCATAGAGTGTACTAACTTCAATATAGCAGTTGTGTATGCAATCTGTCATGCAGAAACTTTGAAAGTATCAGTCATAATATGACTGATAATTGAAAAATGAATTTTCTGAGATTCTTCATTACTTCTAAGTTGCTATTATAGCATACAGTGTATAAATCATGACAATTTCAACGAAATAATCTTTTTAATTATGTGTAAACAATCAAGTAAATAATACTGAACTTTCAGTGACAAAATCTGTTTCACCCCAACAAAAACTAGAAAATTGCTTCTATTATGCCTCAATCAAATCTCATGGATAGGCTCTGAATAAAGTTGCATGCTCAACTCATGACTTGCTATATACACACATGCAGCAGCTATGAAGTAACTGTCTAATATTGTCTGGTATAGTGTTGATGTCTTTAGCCATGCAATCATATGCATCCATAGACAACCAGTTGGGCACCGACTCCACTAGCATGACTTCTGGTATGTGAGATACAGACTCTGTTCCAGTGAAATCTATAAAATATTCAGAACATAGCATTTAATGTTAAGGGAGAAAATTGACATCTATCTAATTTATTACAATTGCAAAATATATACAGGTTAAACATACTTGAGATTGGATTTAGGAATTTATAAGGTTGATAAAAAGGTAGGAACTTTTTCAATTATAAACTTAAAATATTTGGACGATTACAAGATTACTAGAAAAAAGTTTGAGAAATGGCTGTTGATTTAAGAGTTATTAGTAGACAATACACAAAAAGTAGAAAATTTATTTTGAGCTAAAATATAATCTCTTTTTCAGCACAACTTTATAATTCTGAGGCCTGGGAAAAGTAATCATAGACAGCTTAAATGCTCCAACCCAAAATTCAAGTTTTAAAACAATTAAAAATCCACATAAAACCAAAACACTGAAAAAGTTGAACGTAGCCGACATACATTTAGTTGTAGCAGTAATTCAACACTCAAAGAAAACTGAAACTTTGGCTCTTGAAAAGATAACTCCAAAACAATTCAACAACATAATTACTAAAGTTCTTGTAGTTCAAACAAGATATAAGACTATTCGCTCCTACAGAGTATAGATATAAAGAGTATATATTGTACCATTAGTAGCAGCTCTTGGGTTGAAAGAGAGCCAGTTCGGAAGAGTGGAGTTGTGAAGTGAATTCCTAGATGTCCTGGGTGGCTGAGACAGAGTAGTGTAGTTGCTGCCGTGTACAGACAGTATACCCTTCAGTATTAGTATAGAACTCTCTTCATCTCCCAGCTGTGTTACCATCTTCAACTCTACGGGCATATGCTTCAGTCTTTTTGAGTGTTTGTGAATCTACAAAACCGAAGTAAAGTTACCACCGACCTTGATATTAAAAGATGTGCGAATTTCTCTGGGATTAAAGGAAAATCAACGCAAAACAGAAAACCGGAAACACAGGTAACTGAATATTAAAAGTCCTGATTAAAATAGTTCGGTAATAACTAACTTTAACCAGATACGAACACTTTGCTTTGCTGCATTTCGAATTACACTGGCAATTCACACATACATTTATATGAACTTAATTAGAGGAAGAAGTTATAAAAAGACAATTAATTAAAACTTACGGTTTGTGAACATGGCTGACAGAAAGCTGCTGAAGATAGATCTGTGTGTTCTTGTTCATAACACTCTGGACACTCAAACACTGCCTGGTCTCCACACATGTGGCACACTCTCTTAGCTACAACACAGTCAGTCTCAAAGTTATACCACATGTTAGGGGGAGGGTAACCAATATTCTCTATACTTTGTAAAGATGAATTTACACAAAAAAGCTAAGGAAAATTAGAAATTTATCCGATTGGGTTGTCTTATTATAGGCAACTTTTAAAATAGCTAGAGAGAACATTCATCTTCAATGTAACCAAAACCTATAAAGGTGCTATTCTTTAGGAAAAAACTTTTTGCAGTGACATACACAATTTATTTAACCTAATAAAACAAACAGTTGGAATAAACTAAATTAAAATGGAAAAGTTGTGTTATGCAGTATTGCATATCTACACAAGTTTTAGAAAATTATTTAAAAAATTCACAAAATTGCTTACAATTTGCAAGCAAGAGTTTTTCCCAACTAATCAACACAATTACCAACTAATATTGTTTATTTAACATTCACAAAACACAATTCCCAATTATTAAATAGTTCTGTAGTGAGCCTAAGACTCACAGCAACTATTTTGTCTTACGGAATATCATTGGATGATTATTGGAAGCAACCCAATACTTTTTTGTATCCTCAATAACACTGCATGAAATAAACTTTATCAATTAGTTGGCTTAAAAGTTTTAGTTTATAATTTCTATGTTAACATTTCACTGCATATAAAATTATTCACATCGTAAAAGTTGATTATTTTAGAGCTTATAACATGGTCAGATAAAAAACTGCATCTCACACTAACCATATTCTAACACATCTGTCAAGTCAATGTGAAGGTTTGGAAATATTTTTTCTTCACCCAGACTCCATCTTGGCAAAATAAGTATTAAATTATCTGGCACCTGCAAGTCAAAGTCATAGGTCAAGAGGTCAATAGCTGTTTAGTTTAAAACTTTTCTCAAATAGTTTGAATCAACAACTTCAAAGAATAATCTGTCTAACTACACTGTTCAGAGATATTATCTACAATATTGTTTACTAGATAATAAAATGTTATTAGAAATAATATTATGATTGTTCCTGTTGCTATACCTTGTCAGTCTCTGCTTACATTATAATAAATTAATTGTTCATAGGAGAAATTTAGAACAAACGTTCTTAAAAACATGAAACAATTAATTCTATATATTAAGCATTAAAAGAGATTTCAGCTCCAACCAACAGGTTTATTAGTCTGACCTTTCTAAAATCAAGGAACAAAACAACACTGCCAATTGAATATTATTGAAAAAGTACATTAGCAGTGCTATTTTCATAATACCTAATGCAAACAAGTGCATTTAGGACCCTTAGTTACCAGTTGTAGCTCAATAGAGAGAAAAATAAAGGTGTGAACAACTCCAACACAGAGTGCATACTTCTCACACTTGGGATAATCAATTTCATTCATTTTGTCATTCATGTATTATTTGTAAAAATATTTTAGTACGCTATACACAAGCAAGGCACACACTGCACTAACACCCAGTCCTCAGTGTGATACATCGACATACCTTGTTGAATTTAACTTTCTCCTGTATACAAGTTTTCTCTAACAACTTTTGAACAGTAGGGAATCCTACTCTGGCATCTTTGTGAGCAAACAGAGTCATCGTATAGTCAGCTTTCAGGTTGCTGCAACAATTGCTGCCTTTACAGGTAAACAATCAGGTAAATATTACAGTTTGTCGCACAGAGACCAATCCGCATAGCAGTCTCTGTGTAACGTTAAGACTCATGACACGCACTGATACCAACAAACATGGGGCACACACTATTCTAGAAAAAGGATCATTTAACCCTACAGAATACAATTATTTAACAGCTACCCTTTTATATTAGGTGACTGACTTTTTCTGATTAACATATATCATCTTTATTCTAAGTAGACTCAATAAATCTCAAAAAGCTTCTATGAAAAAAGTTTTCGAATCTCCTGGAGATCAAAACAGCTTCAAGTTAAATACTAGCTGATAGAATATCTCACTTGAACTCGTGCAGTGGGTGTAAATTGCAAATGTGTTGCAGCAGCAGCGTGAGGAACTTCTGCATCTCCCGGCCACTGCTTACCGGCAGCAGTTGTCCAGTCGAAATCTCGTTCAGTTCTTGCCGCCATTTCTTCATAACATCCACATCGATAAATCTTCCACTGCAAATATATATACATACAGACATGTGTGCGTGTGTGTGTTTGCTGACGTCTGTGTGTATGTATATAATATGTAAAGGTGTAGACTTTGTAATAGTGATTTTAAACTAAAAGTAGAAAATAATTCTAATAACAAGCTACAATACCTTCTCAGTGGAAGAGTAATGTGTTCCATGAGATAAGATTTGAGAGTAGGGTAAGACGATTCCTGATCAGTGTCACATAGTATATCAGTAGATACACTAAGAAGAAATAGAACAGCTTCCACAAAGTTAGCATTAGCTCCAGGAGAGACAGTACCCGCAATGCCTTTCCACAACCCTACATGCAAGCTAACGTCAGTCGTGTCGTTCATAAACTCGAGAGGTGGGTCTGGTATGATGCAGTATGCGCTGTCAGCATTGTCAGCGCTGTCTTGTGAATGTGACGTTGTGAATGGAGCAGGCACCGCACAGACAGGCGTGCTGAGTATACCTGCATCAACGTCTGTTTCTAAACACGAAGATGGCATCCTGTGAGAAAACGCTGACAGGTACTCTAACTGCGGTGAATAACTTCCTTCCGAAGAAGAGGGTGACGTCATGCGATCTGTCTCGGAGCTTTGAGAAGTTTTCACAGACAGACCGTGAGCTATTTCATGTGCATATTTATTCTCCTCTGCAAGTAGCTCAGAGCTGCGTGAATGAGCCAATTGAGGCTCTGGAGATGGCTGCAATCTTACAGAATCTTCTAGAAGTTTATTCTGAGAAAAAGAGTCAATCGAAGAAACATTCATAGAAGAATTTAATGAAAGTTCATCAACAATATCATGCATTTCTCTAACATCCAAAGATGGTGTGTGGTGTATCTTCACTAGTCCATTTTTAGCTCTTGCTATTTTTTTCCGAGTGAAAGAATTTTGTTTAGCAAACTTGTGCAGCTTTGGCATTTGACGAGACAGAACAGCGACCTTGTCGGGTAAATACTTGACTGATTGAGGAACTACAGAGGGAGTAGCATACTCGGGCAAACTGCTCGTACTGTCACTCCAACTATTGTCATCCAGTCGAGAATTGGCATGGCTATTGGTAGCACCAGATGAGTGTAACGCAGAGTTCATAGTGTCAGTTGAGGGACCGTTGCAGTCAGCTGTGTGTAGGGGTGGGACTACACTATCTCCATTAACAGGAAGTCTGGCGGCTGGGGAATCGTAGAGACTGTGATTGTGAGGGGAACTAGTCGAACTGAGTGAACAGGCACTGTGGGCCAGACTTCCATTAACCAAAGTATTTACAGGAATACTTGGTTTTGCAGCTGAATTTAGAACATCTAAAATAAATGTAAAAAGTGTAAAATTTGTTTTTTCATACGGACATAAACATTTATTATTTGTCGAGAAATATAAAAGCACTTTTATTGGACTTATGGCCAATTACTTCTTAGTCAACCTGCTGAAAGAACACAATGTCAAGGTCATACTTATATACTCAAGGATTCTTCTCTGATCAACTCATTATAAAGATATGCCAAACAAAAAGTCAACTTTTCAGCCAATGAAATGTTAACTCAATATTCACTTCATTCTAGTCAAGTGTTCTTGAAAAAACTGTACAAGTGACTTTACAGTTTCATAAAGTGTCGACTAGAAAAATTATATTTCCACTAGTCTACTTATCACTTAGGGTTTAAGCTGTTTAAATTAACTTTACTAATCAGAGTATGTACCAAATACCAAACTATTAGATCCAAGACAAACTATTAGCAGGGGAGATAACTCACTGGGGACCAAGTTTAAGCATACAACAGAGCTACAGCAAGACTAACAAGATGTATGAGTAATGTGTTGATTTAAATCTATCTTCAAATAAAGTCTAACATATCAATGGAAACAGAAGTATTTGAGTATTAAACTTTCAGTGCAGGACAAACAGCACCAGTTTACTCAACTGTAAAGTTTCAAATTTACTTAATTTTGGAACCTCTTTGATAGAATGTTTCTGACCACATGGGATCTTCCAACACGCCGATTGCTACTTCAGTGATGTGCAGATGTATTAATGGGAGCATTGAATACGTTTTTATGATATAATAGACTGACTGCAGGTAAGAAATGGCCACAGATATACCTTGGTCTGCAGATTTATCAGCACTGGCAAGGTTTGGTTTCTGGGAAGACAGCATATCCTCATTGGGGGAAGGAAAAGCTTGATCATTAATTTCTGGACTCATTCCTCCGCTGTTGTTATTTAGGTCTGAGGGTTCAAGGTCGCCAATACCTATAGACTCTAGCACATCGGCAGCAGTTCTCTGTCTGTGTAGTGACCTACTAGTACCTGTAACAGCATAGCAGTCACTGCAACACGATATCGCCATGTATATCATATAGTAACTATCTTACTAAAAATATAAAATTCATGTCTTATTTCATCATCACTTGACTAAAAAAAATATTACATAACACAGGTATGAAATATGAACTACAAGCCAGGGACAGATGAAAATTTCCCACATTAGCTATTAAATGTGACATAACGTAATGTATAGTATCTACTGATGCTGTAAGCCATTACCTTCAGTTCGAGCTGGATTTGATAGGGAGAGTTGGCTACTGGAATCAGATGGGTTCCGCAGAGAGGATGTTGATGAGGATATCTTGAGTAGCCCATCAACAGGCACTAAAGACGCGTGACCTTTCTTGGCCTCAAACAATCTTTTGTTTTTATAAACACCAGTACCTTTACCTATGGGGTTATCCTGTAATGATAAGAAGATGTGTTATATAAAATGCAACGAATAGCTGGCCCAAGATAATATATCAGCTACTTGTTAAATTACAACAAGCACTTCAACATTCAGAAGTGATAACAGCACACAAAAAGTTCAACTCTGAAAATACTGCCCTTTACTCAAAAGATGAAGTACTTTAATTGCTTTAATTATATTTTGTTTAGTAAAAATAAATTGCTTTTGTTTAGTAAAATGTAAAAAAACATTCAGAGAATTAAAAATTATCAGGGAAAACATTGCCTACATTAAAATAAGGAATATAGTTACAAAGGCTTTGTCAAACAGGGGCTTAAGTGACAATAACTATAGGTAGAGCTGTTGTACTGAAAATGGTTAGATATGTATAGATCACATACATCTGAAAATGCTTATATGCTATATTTTGTCTCAAATTTTTTATTAGGCTATAATTAGAAATGAGTAAACAACTGCCAACACGTTTAGTTTACCGAACACAAACTATGAGTGTGTTTTGGGACTGGATGGTCCAGTAACGGCCAGTAGTTATAGTGTTCAACAGGTTTAGGTCTACGTTGATACTGATACGATTTAGAACGAGTCCCAAGAGAGAAATTCCAAGCGCAGCAGGTTCTACTTGAACCAAGACCGCGGGTCAATGTTGAATACAGCAAGCTAGACTTGTATATATTTGAAATGCAGTGTTGAAAATGATTGACACCGCGATGAAAAGAAACCTTAATCAAATAACATGGCATCCTACTTATTTCTATCAAATTAATTTTATATAATTGGAGTGAAACCTTTTGAGCTACTGAGTGCTATTTTTAAGACTGTTAAGCTGGATCTGGTTGTGGTATATTGCAATGCACTAAATACATTATCATTGTTATGGCATGCACCAGATGCTCATAATATTGGCAGCTGCAATGATATTCCGCAGTGTAAATACTTGTAAATATTTGGAAGGAGTATGGTTACATAAAGTACAGAATACAGTCTATAGAGCTGAGCAGGCAGACGGTATTATTAAGTTTAATCTGGAGAAGAGAGTTTAAGCCGTTCTAACTTATAAAAGAAGGCTGGCGTGCATAAAACACTTCTCATAAAATTATTGCTTCTAAGCCTTAAGATAAATAAGTAATTATAACAAGAAGGTGAGAGCACTTTATCAACAGCTTTAATCGCTGAATAGTATAAAAATTTGATTATTCTGCTCAATCATGTAGGCTTAATACAAATTTTATTCACCTATGTCGTATTATTATTATTGAAATATATTATTGATAAATAACATGAGGTTTGTATATAGTATTTGAGTGGTAAAAATTAATATTATACTGAAACTAATTAATTTTCAAAGCGGCTAAACCAAAAACAGTAGCCTAGCACTGTAGACTGAGTAGAATATATATACATACATGCTATTGTATAGGTTGTGGTATAGAGTACATAGCACAGAGTACATAGCAGACTACGGCAAAGGTTAAACCAGTACCAGATTACACCAAGCAAGTACAGCCATCAATATAATATTAAACTGGCAACACTATGTAGAAGAGCTGCTTGGCTAACCAGCCGAGCAGCAAGAAATACAGGGTGGGGCGGTAAGACAAAACCTCCCAACCCGCCCTTTCTGTCTGCGAAAACCACTAGTTCCCTGACTCCTAATAAAAGTCTAGAGGCAACAATTGATAGCTAATAAAAAACTCAACCACTGGCAGGCAGCGCAGGTTATTTACTTGCACTCTCTTGCACCCTACAGGAGGGGTGAAGGAAAGTCTATTTAGCTGAATGTAATAATTGGGGAAAGAACAGTTCTATATGTACAGCTGCATGGCTGTAGACACAGCCAGCTGTAGGGGCAGTAACTCAAACACAAAGTAGTTCCATATATTTCCACATATCATAAGTAGCTTAGATTGATTGATCCAGCAAGTAAGTGTAAGTATTGAAGAAACCCAACTGTGACATAACTATGTTGAATCCAGTGATGTCACAGTTCGCCAAGTGACTCATAGCTTACCCCTACCCTTATTATGTAGACGAATCCTCCCCTCCCCCTATATGGCCATAAATCCTCCTCTCGATTCTTTCGACTTGAAATTTCATATACACTCAGCGCAAAACTTAAGAATTTAAAACAAGCCAAAAGTTCTAAATTACTTAATTTTACCCCTACATGCCTTGTTGATTCGGGTCAAAGTGTTTCACATTTACACCAAGTCATTGTTTTTGCTTTACTTGAATTGAACTTGGATTAGTATTATTTCGCCCAAACTTTGGCCCAGCTCAGATATAATCTTGGGTAACAGACAACCCTCAAACTGATATTTAGGATACAGATATTAATATGCAAAGAGATGAAATCAACTTTGTAAAATGATGTTATTTTGCATGTTTTCCAGCAATACTAGAGCCTGCTGCCCGACCAACATACTGACCCTTAGGTAGCAGTGAAACACTAGTGGACACTTTAGAACTTGTCTAACTTCCATACATTATACTGATATTTCAATAGAGCGTTAATGCCTGATTAGGATAAGTCTAGAGTATGAGTTGTGAAGCCATAGCCAACCCTCTTGATGGCTCGTGACAGTCAAAATAAAATAGAATTGATCAACACTTGAAAGTGAAGTAGATTTGCTATTTGGTATGATGAAAGGTAAATATACTAAATATGAAAGGAGATCTGCCAGCAAATCCTGCTGACTTCCAGTATTACTGCCACTGATTTAAAATAAATATGGCGTTGGTTGAGTGGGTATGCTTATTGAATCAAATTGCATTTAATTAGCATCCAGGTTGTAAAATACACACAGCCTGTAATTAAAATAAAGTTTTCTTTATGCCTTGTGTATATAATAACAGAACCCCGATATATGAAAGACTGGGGTAACTGAGCAGTGAATGCCTCATGAGCTACAGACAAATACAAATGAACAGAGACAAAACAGCAAATATTATTCCCAAAGACCTCCATTATTCCATTGTTTGTGGCTAATAGGGTGTCATTATGCAGAGTGACACAACTATAGGAACAAAAATATTAAGAACATAAACTGCATGTTGTTAACCCTTCAGGCAGCCATCGCAGGCAGCTGGGCATTTGTATAACAACAGTTTACTTTCACTAGCTTGAATAGTTACAACAAAACACCATGATATACATAAAATAATATTTATTTACCACCAGCTATTACGTAAAAGTTTATCATTTAGAAATAAACAATTAACTTTATCAAAATATTAAAATGTTGAAACATTCAATTGGGAGCCTTCTTTATCACCTGCTGATCAATTAATTTACATCATATTTATTTGAGTGGCTAGAGAACTCTATATATAAACACAGCGTTCAGGTCAACGCTAAATAAACACATTAATATGTGCGTTATTACTCCCAGTATTATAGTATATTGATTAATTTGTTTCACACCCTTTTGTCTCTGCTGTCCACTATTACTAGTATTCAATACAACACTAGAGTAGTGGCTTCCACATGCAACTATTATAATTTACTTGAAATGGTCAAATGGCGTAATGGCTAAGTTTAGGATAAGTAGTGCACTACAGTGTTATATAAGATTTATTGCAGTAGTGCAAAAAACCAATCATACACAAGTATTTTATTCAAAACTGCAAAAGCCTACAAAAAATTATTTCATAAAATGACTTTAAGTGAAATTGCTTTGTTCTAGCTGCTGTTCTGTTGGTGTTCAACTAACCGTAGGATGTTCTACACCAGGGCAGAAAGCACAAATTAGCCAAATACTGTATTTACTGGCTATTCAATAAGCTGGATACTGTAAGGCAAGCTGAAATTACCACTTTCAAGTATTATTCCCATCACAATAATAATCATTAGCACAGTTGAGCTAGTTAAGTAGCAATCAGCTCTTTGCTGAAACCTCCAGTTCAAGAGAAATTAGTTGCCAATTAGGAACTTTCTCAAGTTACGTAATTTCATATTTAAAACATGTAAGTTTATAACCATAAAGTGACACTAAAGATTCAATAGTCAGCAAACCAAAGCTAAAATAAAGGCAGCACGCTACTGCATATATCGACCACCACCATTATGCATCAAATAATACCAATAGTACTGCACTAAATTACAAGCTTTTTTAGTGTTTTCTTTCTACATTTGAAGGCAACTTATGTTACCAGCAGTAAATCTGATTATCAACTGAATACTAGGCGTGCTACTACAGCACAGTTTGAAAATACCAAACACGGAGAGCACAGTACTCTATGCAAATATATCATCAGCTTCAGCACATATGCATCGCATGAAATTAGTTGCATAATTAGTTGCAATTTCTTTCTTAGCTTTTGAATCAATACCTTTCCTGCTTAGAAGCATAAAATATATTTATTTCCATTATGATTATGGCTACTAAATGGTTTTAGGAGTTGGGGGGAAATCATAAATAGCCCAGATGTTTAATGAATAGAAAGATCTGGCGAAAGTGCTGACTTAAAACGCAACTACACAGCATGAGCTAAGCTGTGCTTCTTTAAGCTGCCGGCAGCCTTGCGTTACGTCAATTATGGTTTTTTATGAGTAAACCAATTATTGAGAACAAAATCATAGTTACATTTTGAAGTTTTAGCATCTGAAAGAAATGGATTTTATTTAGTAAAATAGTATTACAAAAGCCATTAAACTAATGAGAAACAGATGATAAAAATAATCAGCATCGGTAGCCTCATAGATTACAAGTTAAAAAAATTGGTTGACGGGCCATCTTCAGAAAAGCTTGAACGGCCAATTCTGCCAACGAAAACTTTTACAGAAAATCAGAGAATGTGGGATGTTGAAGTTCCTCCTCAATTTATTGAATTAGCTGGACAGTTGATCAAATTCTACAAGTTATTCTAATGAAATATGTAGGGTAGAGTTCTATCACTAATTCCCACCATCTGCACACAAATATAGATGCTTTCTGCCTAGCCAGAACTTTTGGTAGTAACAACGGCAGTATAGCAGCTTGCTGCTGCAGTTTCACAGGGTGTGTGCTTAAATGGAATATCCATATCAGCATTTTTGCATGATTCCCCATGCTTGTAATTTAAAAATAATATATGTTGCTCGCATACTGTGAGAGGCTATCTACAAGCTTGGCATGCAGGGCTCCACTCCTTTAGAGTAAAGCCCAGTTATTGACAGCAATCTTGTTTTCTCAAAAAACGTACATCTACCAGATAATTTAACCTATGATTAGGCGACTATGAGGTCATTCCTAACTAAGATTATACCTTAATTTATGTAATCACTTCTGACTGACACTTTCTAAGCTCAATTAAAGAAGCGTAACCCATTATAGTAGAAACAAAAGCAGTGGATGAAACTTTACTTAGGTGAAACTTAGCCTACAGCATGCATTTATTGTATATAATATTTAAAAGTATAAGCAGTGACATTTAGGTTCAACTTACAAATTCTACCCCAACTAGAATCTCTCCATGAAGTGAATCATCTTCAGGCAGAGTGCCTATCCATCTGACAAGTGCCTTTTCATATCCTTTATCGGAAGGCCATGCCACTCTATCGTTAACTTGCAGATCAATCAACGGCACAGTTTCTGCGCTGGCTACGTCATCCATAAAGGAGAGCTCTGATTCAGTTTGACTCACTAAGTCATTCAGATACTGATCTCCGCTAGTCTGACTACCGTTGGTCATGTTGTAACTTCTCTGACTCGGGGTAGACGGAGCTTTCTTCTTTGGCCTTCTTAGGGGCTTCTTTGGTGGAACTAGCATCAACTGAGCAATATTTACAAACATACCATTGTTTTTTTCACATGTAAACAATCGAATATTGTTCACTGAACCATCACTATCTCCTGTGCCTTTGCTTTCTTCGTCCTAAGAATATTTTGTAAATAGTCAATACTAAATAATAAAACATGTGCAAGTTTTCACTTACTAATGGTTAAATGATTAAATAAAACAGCAACTTTCCAGGTTACAATTGCCTTCCCTTACACCAATGGTTTAGATTAGACATAGAGAGGAAAGTAAAATGTTTACATCTTGTAGCACTTATGCAAGCAGCTGAGAGGAAAAGTAAGTAATTTATACGTTGAAATACAGAGAATAATCCATATTCTTAGAGTACTTCTAAATTATTGTACACACAGCTAGTAATATGGAAACCAGCATAAGGAGAACTACAAGTATGGGAGAATAACCTACACTCTGATACATTGTATGCTAGCTAATCAATACAGCACTAGGAAGATCCCATAACTTATCCAATAAGTAAATGCGATGACCCTTTATATGATTACAGCAGCTGCCAATATGCTAGCAACTCTCCACCTATAACATAATTGTGCAGTTGCCCCAGCCCAACCTTGCCTTACCCATTCTGGCCCTATTTTCACCTTAGTTACCTGCAGAGCCAGGCCTATTTGGTAGACAGTTCTTGCACAATTATAAATAATGTAGGATAGATTTCATCAGATTTAATTTAATTGGGCATAAATACTTGTGCCCCAATGTAATAATACATATTTTGAATTCGAATTTCACTCATTTCCCCCAACGTTTAGAAAATTAGTGTGACATAGCTCAAAACATTAACTCATCAATTACAACAAGGTGGCATCATTTGGTAAATTCAAATAAACTTCTAACATAACAAATACAACTCATTATACTGATGTGTAAAGTCTTATTTATGCTGCTTACAATTATTTGCACACCAAACCAAACTCCCTGTTTCCCAACAAGCCGGCCTTTCCACTTGACAGTAGCCCTGCACGGCGGAATATTCCGTTTGGTTACAATGACGTCTGCTCCAACGTTAATAAACTGAGCATGTTGCATACGCAAGGTGTCAGAGTGAATGTAAAACCTCTCTTCACTAGTTGGAATAGCCAGCAACAGTCGACACGTTTCGTTAGATATTTCATCCAGAAAGGCGGAAGCACATTGCAAAGATAAATCCTCGATCTCCAGACTCTCAACAGTCTGCTTATACTGGAGGTTAGCGTGAGGAGACGAAACAGAGCTGGATCTGCTGTAAGATCTGTTGGATGGAGGACAGGCAGCTCCTAACATGTCGGCTTCTTGCCATAAACTTCCTTTTAGCACACGTTGCTCACTTCGCTTGGAGAGTAGTCTGGTGCCACCATGTGACCACCTGGCCTTAGCTACAGTGTCACGGAGTAATATATACTTCCTAGTCTCTTGAACATCTGATCCCTGCAAGCTGTCATGGCTAGATAGGCTCATACTGTTAGCAGACGTCGTCATGGTGTGTCTACAATTCAACAATTCTTTTTGTCAATCAGATCTTGAACGATTTTAGATTTTTAATAAATGGTCACCTTTCACCGCCTTTTTAATAAAGAATAACCAAAAATAAGTGTTACATTTTAAATATAGCTTTTGAGAGGTGGAAATAAAAAATCCATGAAATGTTATATATTTCCAATTTTAGTTCAAATTTATGAATACTTAAAAATGATAGCATTTCCAGTGACTGTAGAATAAATTGTTCTGTTAACAGCCGACTACCAATCTAGCTCATCAGTCTTACCTTCGTATGAACTAAGACTTTTGGCTGATTTGAGTATTACATTAACTGAAGGCTTGGGCAGTCCAGACCCTGCAAAAATAAACAAAATACTGCACGTGTGTAAACTGGAAAGTTAGCCAGCAGCGGCCTAGGCAAGGCCTACATCAGCCATCAATTCATACGGCTTCAATTAGTAGAACAAATTAAGTTACAGGCACAGGGGTGATGTAGTTGGTGAGTTTAATATGTCAATACTTCTATCAGACGACTATATAGTAGTAAAAGTTCAACTTCAACAGTAACTTATTTTTAGAGACTTCAATCTCCTTCAGGACATTTGCTAGTACTGCAAGACGATGAGAAATGTCATTATAAAAGCTATCGTTTACAAAACCATCATCTACAAAGCTTTAAAAAATAATTTAAATGTCATACCTATCTGATATAGCAAGTATAACACAAATGCCAGGTCCATTAGCCAAATTTTAGGCTATGAAGATTGAAGATTCATCAGCAAGTTTTATTTTGAACAAATGGAATGAAGCTGCTGAATAGAAAAGCTCATAATACTGGTAAAAAAACTTCCTCAACTTGTATGACTATGATACATTTTTCCTTGTTTTTTTGACCAACGTATTAGCAAAGTTGCATGAATACCTGGATATATTTTAACAAATGGCTGTTGAAGGAAACATAAATATTGACAATAATTTATGTAGATTATTCAATACCCAACATTTATAGGAGTGAGCACTTGAATTCAGTATGTACAATTGAATTAAACTAAAACAAAGATTGAACTAAGTGGAACCCTTTAACCTTCCTAATTAGTTTTCACTCAACTGTTAATAGTTTATCCTAGTGTCAAAAAGAGCCGTCTTGAGTGACATTCTCGTATGCATATAATAGCAGCTTTGGAAGCAGTGTAAGTTGTACGTAGTAAGATTTTGATAAAAAATTTTATGCATTTTAAAAAATACAAGATTTTTTTGCTGCTGCCTCAGAGGATGAGATTTAAATTTGCAAATGCATGTTAACTGTACAACAAAGTAGCTGGCTAACACATCCCATTTAATATCATTTGTTCTTTTATAGCTACAATATTATAGCTACAATATTATAGCTACAATATTATAGCTACAATATTTATTACTATTAGTAGACTAATATGGCTACACAAAATTTGCTTCTCACTCAATTACTAACTAAACAAATTTCGATTCAAATACAAATTTCAAATTTCAAAAATTAAAAATTTAGTATATGATCTAAAAGACCATTTATCACTAGCTATCTTATGGATTTAAATAGGTATTTAGCTAATTAACAAGTTGTAACCATGAAAATTACCTTGCCTACGTCCGTAAACTATCAAATGTGATCTGAAAGATTTTAAGCACTTGGTAATTTGCTTTTACAATTTCAAATTCCACATCATATTGCTTAATAGAAAAGATGTTTTCAAATTTCCAGTATCTCAAATTTCCAGATTTGTTTCAGTCAAAGTATGCTAGCCATTAAAAGATATATGAGAATCTAAATTACCTCAAAATGCTTTAATGCACCAACAACTTTTAAACTAAAATAGTCACCGGAGTAGTGTTTGCAATTTACAAGCCCAGTAGCAATAAAAAAGAACATATATAACAAAAGTTATGAATCTCAAATGTCAGGAGTATAAATGAAAAATTCAAGTAAACAAAATTTGGTAACAAAACTACATTAAACTAAGAGTTGAAGGACCCAGATCTACAACTGACTAGACTTATGGACTTGCATATGGTTACTTATCAAATTATCTAGTTAGCTGATACATCTAAAAAGCACTTTGGTGAGCTGGTCAATGTTTTTGGACAATGTTTAGTTAGTTAAGCAGAATTACTTCAAGTCTAAAATAAAGCATTAAATTAATTATTAGAGCATCCAAATCGTTTTATAGTAATTATTTATTACCCTATTTCCATTATAAATCAACAAAGCAGAAAAAAACCTATTACATTATGATTAAGATTCAATATGATTATGACCATCAACATTAATGATCAGAATGGCATAAAAGACCAGCATTACGATTATCAATTGAACTTGAGAGTTGAAGGCTAAAGCTAAGCTAATTTTTATAGAAATCACTATAAAATTAAAACTTGAACCGCCTAAAATCATCACTGAGTGGACTATAACTAAGTAAAAGTTAGTAAAGATTCACATTCTCACTCATACTCATACTCATGTATTGATCATTGATCTTGGGTCTGATAGTGATTGAGCTAAGAGTTTACTACAAGTTGAAGTTAGCTTCAACTTGTAGTAGAAGCTTCTAATATTAAATTATTTACAATTAAATACTATTAAAGTTTACAGAATTAATATTATTTGATATTGCTTATCATAATCAGAGTTAGAGCATCATTATCATTATGATTATCAGTATTACTACTACTAGTACTTCGTACTAATAGTAGTAGTATGACTATGAGTATTACTATCACTATCAGTATCAGTATGAACACCATAATCATTATTACTATCAGTATGACTATCACTATTACGTTCTAATTATTACTATTACTATTAGCATTAGTATTACAATTACATTGTACTTTTACTATCACCAAGACTATCACCATCAGTATCACTAATAGTAATACTAATAGTACTAGTAGTACTATTGGTAATACTAATAGTTATAGTAATACTATTGCTATTAGTATTACTATTACTCTTAGCATTAGTTTAGTATTACTATTAGTATTACTACTACTACTAGTAGTAGTACTAGTACAAGTACTAGCCTTAGGTCTAGTACTATTACATTTACTAAACTCACACTGTAAACTAAAAGTGACATTGATTTATACTTATACCTATAGTATACATGCAACAATTATAATAAATTAAAACATTAATATACATCAAATAAGCACAGCTATTACTAATAATATTACTTTTACTATTCACCCTCAGGTAGTCAAGGTGGTGACTAGAACATAATATTACATTTATTGTTATGGGCAAAACTACAAACTCAAACATGTATCATTACCATCGGCATCTGCATAAGTCCCGAGCTAGGAGTAGGCAGTCGTGCTCTTAGGCTTAGCGATTATCTGAGCTTGCAATCAAAATGTGAATGACAATGTCATGTAATGATTGCAGACTGTTTTTGTCGCCACTAAATAATCTCGACAACATAGTTCACACATTTTACTAGCTATACTTTACCATTGATGATGCAAGCGTACAAGATCACGTTGACGTTACAGTGCAACTGTAGAACTAGAATTACTAACGTGTAAACTTCGTATAACTGCACAATCTAATAAATAGTATTATAACGATTAATGTGCAATAATTGTATAGCGGGGTTGTCAAATACAAGCGTCCGATGCCTATATACAAAGCAGGTGCTTTGTGTGTGGTTGATTGGTGTAACACGTGACTATTCTACCACGCCCATACACCACATGAGTTTCAAAAAGTGCAAGAGCACAAAAATCAGACTTCTTTATTTCACTTCAATACTAAACTACACTGAAACAAACTATTTGAGTAGATACCGTGGGCTACTTCCTTTTTTAGTTGCAAGGCTATAAAACTTCACCCAGTTATATAACCAACAATTTTACAATTAATAGGCCTGGTTATCCCTCCATTGAAAGCACTGCAGCAGTTTTTAAATTCTGTTACCCACAACTCATAACCAATGTAATGACACCAATTATTGACCATTAAATGTTATCCCTATAATTACTATCAGTTCAAACCAAAGAGTTAAAGGTATATATCACTCTGGTTCAGTAGGCCTTCCTAAAAGCGAATTATGCTTAGAGGGGATAACTCCATGTATACGTTAGTTGACTTGTAACATTATATTATAATCACGGATTTAAAAACTTGCAGTAGTAAAAAACTATAGAAGTGTTAATATAATCACCGATGAGAGAGATTCATGCGCTCATAGCATACTATGCTAACATTTCCATGATCTCTGAAGAATTGCTACTTGATGGTGTGTTTAATGCCATATAAAGCATAATATTTAGTATCTAAACCAGGTTGAAGTTCAGTAAAAATTGAACTATATATGATCACCGTAGAGAAATATGATGAAAATTAAGTTACATCACTAACTTGATTCTATTTATCAATGTTTTCAGCACAAATTACATGTATGAAATATATCTAAAATTAATAAAGTACTTTTTCAGAAATGAAATATTTGAATATTTATTACAATAGTTTTCACAAGCTTGTATATGTACAGTTACCACTACCATTGCTGCTACTACATAAAATTACAAAGTATTATATTCCATATTTTTATTAACTGCTTTTCATATAGAACACTTGCAGTTAATTATATAAGTCTATGAATTAATAAAAATGGCAATAATATTATTTAAAGTTTATAGTATTGGTGGTAAAATACTTTGCATTACCTGGAAATTGTTTTATTGACCAGTAGCAAAAGGAAATAATATGCTTTTAATACATAAATATTCTATTTTAAGTTAGCAACTAATGAATGAAACAATAATTATTTTTATAGTGTTGGTTTAGTTTAGAGCCTACAGAGAAAATAATTTATATACATCTAGTGCATCTTTTGGTACTATTAAAACAATTTTACCTGCATTATCAGTGAAATAACCGTGACATCAATTGTTCCAACTGTATGCTAATTACATAAAATTTCTGCAACATTTTCTTTGATTTTCCTGGCAACTCTCAAAATTAAATTGAAGAAGTCTGTTGAAACTGAATAAAATTAGCTTAGTTCATGCAAATAACTGAATGTAGCCCGTTTTGTATGGTTGCTGTTATAATCGCTTAAATTTTGCAAAATTAATATATACCTATTCTATTATCATGCATTAGATCCAATGATTACTGCTTGTTTAATGTATTTTTATTCATCCTCTAATTTATGGTGCAAAGCTAATAGGATCAAAATTATGAAATCTGTAGCCAAGATAGACCATTCCACATTATACCTATAACTTTTATACCAGTAAAAGACTGTAATTTTACAATATGAGCATGAATATCAATATAATTCTGCTAATAAAATTTAAAATTAATAAATGACAAAAAGAATTGTCTTAGAACACATAGAATATGATAATGTTCTGCTGCAAGACAACATCCTCTCAACTGGCCAATAACAAACAAATGAAGTCCAATCGTGAATTGCAAGGTCTGCAAATGAGAACATATCTGGATTGTGGTATACAGTATATTTTTCTTTCACTTTAAAAAAAGTAAGTTAAAGTAGATTTGGATGGCTCGTCTACAAGCTTTCAAAATAATAATTATTACGATAATGTGAAATATACGTTTGAAATAGACGATTTTGTGTGATTCTCACGAGTGTGTGGCCGGGCCTGAACTCCATTGGGTTAAATTTGCGAATACGATTTTAGTGATCCCAATTGAGCTATATTTCAGAACTTCCGCTCAATGAAGTAGATCATTCACATTACTGATTACATTTTTTTTCAGTAACTCACTAACTGTAATTACACCAATACTCATACTGCAATAATAATATTAATATATGGCACATAATGAGAAATGTGATAAATTTTATTGCAATGTCTTTCAGTAAAGTATATCGTCTTACCAGCTTCCTCTCGTCACCTATTTTGTAACCTAGCACAGTAGGCGTAGCACTAACACTAACAGCCTAACAGGTGCAACTGCAAGTACAAAATTGAATTTTTATCAATATGAATATCATTATGATTATGATTATCGTTAAAAAATAAAAAAAATGTCATAATCATATTCATAGTCATTGTGATTGTGATTGTTTTTGGTTACAGTTGATAACATCACTGGCACTTGTGTTAATAATAATTGGGGTTTGCATTCAATTTTTATTTAATTCTAGTGATAGTGCAAGTCACCACACTCATGAGTCATGCCCCATCTAAATCACTAATGGTCAATGGCAATTCACTATTTACTTCTTACAATATGAATGTGAATATTAATGAAATTAATCATGACGTTACGATTATCATTATCACATTAGTAAATTGAAGTAATTGAGAAATTGAGTATCGGGTGACATGAACATGCCGGGAATAGATTGGAACCTAATGTTACCAGGACACTACACACTCGACCGATCCCTGCAACTAGATCCCCTTGATATTCTTGCAGAGGTGAACATGCAACAGCTGATTGCTGAACTAACTCATATTCATGGAAATACTCTAGATTTAATTTGCACCACATCCCAGAAATAGCCAGCCATAATGTTGTGTTTCCAGGACTGAGTGATCATGCCATCATCTCAGTTGACATATTTGTTTTAGCTGACATCCATAACTCTGTGCTCAAGACACTATTTAAGCAATACCACAAGGTAAATATGAACAACTTCCAGAAAGTACTACAAGAAATAAAGTTTAAGCTAAAAACCATGGACGATGTGGAAGCAATGTGGATGTTTTTTCTAGGGGTTTACGACAAGCAATCAGTGACTTTGTTCCAATTGTTGTACGACAAAACAGGCTGAATGTAAATGAACCTGTTTGGTTTAGCAAGGAAGCAAGGAAACTGGCCTGCAAGCAAAGAAAGCTCTACAATAAATATAAAAAGAGCAAAGATACAAATGATAAACAACTTGCTGCTTCACATCGCAGATCTTCACAGAAAATCTTCAAACAAATTAAAAAGCAATATGTTGAAACTCGGGTGTGCAGACCACTGCAAGAAGGCAAAAGCAGGCCCTTCTACAGGCATCTGAAAGGTACAAGCTCAAGGAGTCAAGTAAGGCTTGTCAAGGAAAATGGCCAACTCACCTTTCACCCTAAGGAATGTGCAGACATGATCAACCATCATTTTCACAGACAGTTTGCCACAGATCATCAACTATTCATACATAGCTCTAGTACCCACACAGGAGTTCCTAATGTATCAGCCTCTGGGGTAACGACAAGGATTCACAACTGAAAATACGAAAAGGCTCCAGGACGGGATGGCCTCCGAAAAGCTGACCTCAGTATAGACATAGAACAAACTGCTGTTTGTCTTAGTTACATCTTTCAGGTTTCTCTTACCACTGGAAAGCTTCCATCAGAATAGAGGACAGCCAACATCTCACCTCTTCACAAGTCGGGGTCCACAAACAATGTCAATAACTATCGGCCCATTTCACAAACAAGTATTTCTTTTAAGATGTTAGAGCATTTAGTATTGAGAAACTTGCTGGAAAAAAACTGACACTAAACTAAACAATAGGCAGCGCGTGTTTAGAAAAAGCCTCTCTTGTGAAACACAAATCTGTGCAACTATGCACGATATACTCCATTCTACAGATACCCACCAAACTGTTCATACAGCTGTTTTAGACTTCACTAAAGCATTTGATGGAGTTCCTCATGCCCTTCTAATGAAAAAGCTTTCAGAGATGGCAGATTTGGATGAATAAATTCTACACTGGATAAGTAACTTCCTAACCAATTGTACACAAAGAGTGGTTCTACAAAGTCATACCTTGGATCTGTTACCAGTTACCTCAGGTGTGCCAGAAGGATCGGTTTTAGGGCCAGTATTTTTTCTCATTTTTATTAATGACCTACCTGACTGTTTTGACTGCTCATGTGCCTTGTTTGCTGATGACACCCTAGTCTACCAGGAGATAGCTTCATTTAATGACTGCAGCAGGTTTCAACGAAATCTAGATTCTCTTAGCGCGTGGCTCTCAGGCTCTCAGCTTTGCCTATGGTGAGCTGCTGAACAAATCAACATACAGCACCATACAGACTCACTCCTAAGCAGGGGGACAGCACCAGTCAGTGGATGCTAACACTACCAAGTACCTGAACAGTTTTCTCCCAAGGACTATCTGGGACCTGAAAATTGGTCACAACCAAAGCAATAATTCAGAGATCTCTACATAGACAGGATTAAGTTCCTGTTCAGTAAATACAGCCCAAACAGTACTAACTGTATGACTATTGACCAATGACTGTCCAACACATTACCCATATGCGGCACACCCCTTCCTCCCTCTAGGGCGGTCCAGTGTGATGATCACTTCGAGTAAGTTTGAGTAAGTAATTATTATTTTAAATAACTTTATAATTATTTCAAGTATAGTAACTACTAAGTAGTATTTAAATTTAGGCTCAACAATAATTAATATTGTAATGGCTGCACCCATGAACTATCAGTATCACTATCAGTATCACTACGATAATCATAGTCAGACTTACAGTGATCGTCACTATGACTATATTTTATGGTTATACTCTTTATTCATTACTAATCCCTGATTCTTGATAATGATACTGATGTTCTATGTCTAGGACTAGGGGTATCATCAATAGTTATATTAACAGTGAGTGTCATGGCCATACTATCAACGTATTATTATAATAAACAAAGCTATGACGAAGCCAATCATGAGTTTGCTATTGGTCAAATGATGATCATTGTTTAGTTTAGCGTTCATAGTTTTTTCATGCACCTAGGTAAAACTGAAGCTATAGGCAATAATATAGTAAATGATAATAATTTTCATACTAGGCCCTATTACATACTTAGTTTTTGAGATCAAAGTAGAATATGAATTATTAGTTTCTGTAAACTACTATGCGTAGGGCCACACGAAGCGTTTTACACGCACGTGACATGCCAGAAAACCCGTGTAGCCCAAAAATGGGACGTTGTGTGCGAGATTTTCATGCGTCTAACATGCTGAGCGAGAAGGGCAGAGAGCTCATGCGTGTTTGATCTAATTGGCTTATTATTATTTGGCGAGCACACTTATTTTAATTCACGTTTTAGCTTTTAGCGACCTGAATTAAAACAATTTCATATAGTTTGCATTTCCGCTTTTATAATAATATCTTACCGACGACGTAGTTTAAAAACAAACGTAGGCGAGCAGTAAAGTTAAACTCCAAGATGATGAGCTAATAAATTTCCACACTTGCAATTCACGCAATGTGTGTGACAGGTCTAAATGGGTTTTCTTGCACGTCAAGCGCATGTAAAACGCTTCATGTGGCCCTACGCTTATTGAATTTCATGCAATATTCAAAATACTTACTTTATTAATTAATTGCTCGTGGTGAAAGTAGACTCAATTTGTCAAAGGCTTTGAGCATCAGCTATAGTTCTAAGTGATGTGAACATTAATGCAAAAAACAAGGCCTTACCCACAAAATCATAACCAATTAAGCATCGAGAGAAATATATTTTATCATTGTTATATCCTGGTATTCAAAAACATTCATTCATCAGTTGAATATATATATAGCACTATAACTATTAAACACATATATTTATCATAAAGCAATCCATCATCGACATTATTACTATTGCAATAATTATTACATATCTTTTTAAATGTAATGACAGTTTGATTTCATTACTATTGAACAAAAAAGTCAAGCTTCGTGTTTATTTTGGGGCAATTAAGAGTTGTAGGAGTGGAAAAATATGGGAAACTAAGTCTAATCTGGGTGATAACTTTTAATGCAAGTTTAATGCAGTTTTAAATTTAGAATCTGCTTCTTAGGTTTGGTGACAAATACAAAATTTGTATTATTAGGAGCATGGCTCGTAGACAATAATTAAATTTATCATACTCACTCAGCTGTGCTGGCTGCAATTTAACTAATGTTGCAAGATGTTGAATATGTAACACACACGAACGCACACATATTATATATACTATATAGTGAAATAGTAAAAGTAATACAGTATTGTATATTGAACAGACATATACTTCACTTGATGGCCAGTAAAGTTGCTAAGCCATATAATCCCAAAAAAGTTTTACTCGATGAGTTGTGTGAAGTCTTGAAGAAATCATTTCCTAATAAAATGATGACTGAAGGTAAGCATATTGTATAAAATAGAATTTGGAAATTTTTTTCTGCTCCATAGTGTGTGTTTTCGGCCATATTTTGCAACAATTTGTTTTTAGTGCACGGCTGATTTATATTGATGTTGAATTATCTTGTGTGGATGAACCGCATTAGATGCTAGAATAACCTTTTATCTGCAGTTGATTAATTTGGTGTCCAAGATCATTTCATTTTCTTGAGTTTATATTGCATTTTATTGTGTTGCATTATCTACATGTTGTGTATTTACCTAATTTTTTAGAATACATCAATGCACTATCAAGGTGAGAATATTGAAATGGTTGAAACGATGGTAGTAAAAACATGGAATGAAAAATACTGCCAAGTCATTTGTTTTCATCTATGAATAGTTATCTTTTAGGTATTATTTAACTTTACGTAATGCATTTATGTAACATTTTTTCCTTCCCTATATCACACAAGTTTTTCTGATGCACACATCCTTATGTTAAGAGATGCACACCTTGTTATGATATAAAAAGTATTATATACGTTAAATTAAGTCATATTGATAACATGGGATACTATAAATCAAGAGAGAACATCTCCAATTGTCCACTGCTGAACAACAATCATAACACTAGTCTCTAACAAATCCTGTCAACCTCTTTTTGTCCTCAGCAGCATATATCATGGTGTACAAATAGCACAGTAGCAACTTTCCTCCATACCCTTCTTAACGTCATCAATGACTTTGGTAGAATTGATTCAATTTTTCTTTTTCCCGGTTCGAAGGGCAAGATGTAGCTCTCCAATATTTTGTTGATAAACCTATGCTTATGGTCTCGTTAGTATAATCTTCAAGTATATTATGTTACAATTGCAGGGAAAAAGCTTAAATAAGTTTTTCTGTGCACTCCATACACTACATATAAAGTGTTGCGAAACAAAGTTTACTCTTGCAATCCTTCTAAACTAACATCTCTTTATGAATTTCTAGTCTAAACATTTTGTTTCCTGGCATCTCAGTTGGAGCACTGGATATTTTGGATAAAGGACACGTATTTAAGTTACAAACTAATTTGGGACGCCATATTCACCAGGTCTGTGTATTTAGTATTTAGCATTTAAAATTTAAATGCTATAAGATTATGAATATATACCTGTTGTATACTTATAATAAATTACATAAGGCGCATTTATGTAAAAACTACATTGCAATTATACGCACAAATATGAATATCTATATACAGTACAATAAAATACATGTATTTATATTCTTGTGTTTTAAAGTTATCAATTAATGTATGTTTTTGCATTCAAGTATCATTTTTATTTATTGTTGGTAGTATATTTCTGCTTTTAACAGTTTTGTTCTGTTTGATATAATTTAGTTAGCAATATAACTGCCAGTACTTTATTTCTTTCTGCTACTCTGCTGTTATATTGGCAGGTTGTTGGAAATGGTGGGCAGCTCTTCTATATTTTCAATGTTGACGTACCATGCTGCAGCTGTGCTGTATTCAAGAACAACATGACTAAGAGTAACCCTACGTCTATACCCTCCTCTTACTGTCAGCACCTGTTAGCCGCTGCCATTGCTGAAAGATTAGATAGAGTAACAACTAAGACAATATCAGAAAATAATTTCTTACAAATTGTAATATCTTTTATGGTAGACACTGAGTATACTTAGTTGGAAAATTTGGTACACATTCTATTGGATAGTTCTCTCTCGTACTTATTATATATATTCTAACTGTTTAGTCTTTCAAGACACACTGTTTATTGTACTGCTATACATGTCTTATATGCGAAGGGCAGACTCAGTATGATATATAGACATTTCAACATGATATCACTACAGTGCCTACTCACTTATTACACGTGTTATGAATTTAAGGCTGTACAGTTATAATATAATTATAAGCCATATCTCTGCTCTTATCTTTGTTATTGTTTTATATGTCTTACCTTTTATGGAGAGGTCATAATTGCAGAGTAATTCTGCCTGCAATTAAGGATGGAATGCAGTAATTTATTTCTCGGAATATTTTGTTGCTGCTGCTCACATACTAGCTCTTTTAATATGGGCTACTCTACGTAACAAGTAACAAGTATGCATGATAGAATTATCAGAATTATTTAATTTTATGTAATATGTTGATACAACTCTAATGATTCAATAACTGGTAGACATTTGTTCTGGTTTGGTATGATCCTTCTATCTACCAAATTATATTTATCTGATTTAGTTGACGTATTCTAAAAATTGTATAACATACAAGTTTCATAACTAATTGCTATTTAATTTTTATTTTGTAACTCTACACTTATTTATATGACAAATTATAATATTCTAAGCTGGTATTTTTACTTGAATTTATTTGCTTAAGCCAGATGATGATTAGCATGAGTCTGTCTAAGATGAAAATGCGTGGTAGCTTCAATTTAAACAACTTAAGCCAACGCAACCTAAACTATAATAATAAAACAAGTATTGCATTAAAGGCGTTGTTTACTAGACAGCTTTATCACCAGTGCAAAGCCAGTGCTAGGGAGGGTCTACAATAGCCCCCTATTCCCGCTAACTAGACTTGGTATCCAGTTGACCTTTATTTAGTATCAGGTTATTTCTTAGTGTAGCATATCTGTATTGGAAAACTATGCTGCAGTTATGTGCTAATTGTAGTTTAAGGTACTTGAAAAAATATACTAATTATTAATTATCCTATTACAGCTTTAGTGCTGTAGAGCTGAGTGAGAGAATGAGTTGCTGTACTGAGTAGTAGCTCGGATTACATTCATCATGTACAAAGGATATAGGGCTAGCTCTGTGGTTTGTACTCTTATATAAACTTATATATGCGCACCCATATACTCGGGTGTATAGCAGAAATTTGTAACAAAATTTTACAAAATTAGAAGATATATCTATATATATATGGCAGTAAACATTTTGAGCAAAGCATTATTGCCAAAAAAATGTTTGCTGTACTTTTTGATGAGGCTACTCCATTAAATTGTTTCTTGCCTTCAAGCTTGCAGTTATTATAGATTCTAGAGTTTAGACTAATCAGTTTATTCTTCTAATTAATCTGGGTTCTTTACCTTAAACTTGATCAAACATAATTTAGTACATGTAGATCATGTGATGTAATGAATAGACCATAAAATACAAACAATTTTTTTTGGTATTTGGATAAAGCCAATACTTAGTTACAATTGATAAAATGGAAGAAAAGAACCATTTATTTTATTTTGTCAACATTAATCTTTTTTGGCGTAAATTTGGATAACTTATATTAAGCCTTGCTTAGTTAATAGTATATTTCACGGTTTTAAATTTGTAGTACAGACTGTTGATAAGAAATTCATATATTATATAATTATACATTATATAACATAATGTTTTGTTTTCATCTTATACTGACTTAAATATATAAAATTGTAGAAAGGACTCTAGCCTGATTACCTGACATTTACTCGTTCTGTTTTTCTGTTATAAGAGGTGTTTAAAATAAGGACTGTAACTAGTCATGTGTAATGTGTAGCCGATATATCATGAACTAAAATCTAAACATAAAGTTTGCATAAATGAATAATTTTTTAAAGACGTTGTTGGAATATAGCTCTTTGTTGAGAGTTTTAGCGATAGTTGATTTTACTAGAGGAACTTAGTGTTGTCTAGTTAACCATTCGTTGTTACTTATTTCTTTACCAAATAGTTGCTGATGCGGATATGCAGGCTCATTTAGGTGCAGTAGTAGAAAAATTTGATAACCCAAGTTTTTCAATTTTATTAATAAATTTTGGTTTATAGGGTGCAGGCTAAAATTTTGGAGAGAAAATAACTTTTTTGCTATATTTCTAGTTTAGAACATATGCTTTTTTTCAATTTCTCAATTACTGCACTTACCTCTTCAAGCTGATAAATTTTCATTTTGCTCAAAAAAATATTTAATTCTAAATTAATTTGTATGATTACATGTTAGCCTCCTGGTGTATACCAGAGTGCTACCAAAGTCAAACGGATGCCGTCGTACTGTCCACCTCATGGAAAGTACTACGGGATTTCCACAACTCAGCCAAAGAAGCCGAACACCACCACAGCAGTCAGAGTGTCTTGTAAACCATCTCTAGCCTCGTCTTCCACCAAGTATTTTGACCCGCTCTATCCTTCTCGCCAGTTCGGTACTAGACTCAGCAAAGGATATTCTTCCAGCGTGAACTTTCGACCTGAACTGTATGGTGAGAATTTAATGAAATCTGTACCTTTCACACTCGTATTATGAAATGAGCTAAATAATAATTTAAATTCAATAGAAATGAGCAATTAAACAAACAGATCATGCTATATTTGAAGAATAGTTAGTATAAACCAGTTATGAAAAAAAATGCAGTACCTGAAACTGTTTTCTGTACTCTACTTGTCAGCTGGCACAAGCCCTCTTGCATTTACATTAGTTACTAAAATTAATTAATCTTGCAGCTCAAAAAAGAATGATTCAAGTAGAGCTGAAAATAGTATAATTTCCTCTATTCTCAATTAAATTCAGAACAATCTGTCTTTATCATATACTTATTATATAACAACTAGTCCAATATAGGTCATTTAGACTAATACAGCTAACTCTATTATAAAAGTTTTACAGGAATTTAATACAAGTAAACTGTTTTTTTTTTTAAAAACAATTATAATAAAATCAATTTATGTTTTTTGGAATCATGTACTCTAAGGCTACAATTTTATTTGATTAATAATTCTTCATCTAACATGTTGCCTACAACTTGTTACTTCTTTGTACTCTAACATTTTGATTACTAGTTTCACTATATATTGTTTTACTTAATAATAAATGAACTAGAAATAGCCATTTCAGATTTTTAATATTTCTCAATCTAGAACAAGCGTATGGGGAGTCATTTCTCCCTGGATTTGGGAGAGACAGCTATAGCGCTTATAAAATTGCTGATGCCACTTTTGACGATGCTGATGATATAGTCTCGGCATCACTGAAGAGGGATACTGCTGTGATGCAAGATGTTGAGAGGACTATGGTGAGCTGATGGAGTTGTGTGCATGCAGTAGACCTAGTCCTATAGCATGACCTTGGCTTTGTTTACTTTTATGGTTATTTCTAATAATGAAGGGGCAAAGAGTGGTAAAAGTTAGTAGAACCAGATATACTAAAGAGAGATTCTGGTCTACACACTTTCATATCCCAATTTTGTAGAATTAGATATAAATAATGGTTAACCATAAATTATTATGTGTGCAAAGGCTGAAACTAATGCATGTAGTTCTGTATTGAAATATCTTTTAAACCTGGGCTATGTATAGTTTTAGAATGCTGCCTGCTAGTTTTATGTTGATCGAACTGGCTGCTGTGATGGGATTTGTGAATTTCATTTATATAACAATAATAAAATAAAAGAAATATGGGGTCACCGTGTTTCAAACATGGCAATTTTTGTTGCTTAGTTAATATAGAAAATTAATAGATCTATTGAAAAGCATCACATGGCGTATCTGACTCTGTGGCTAAACTAGTTCTTGCTCTTCTGAACTCTGTGGACTCTAAACAAGTCTCAATGAATCGAAGCCACACAGTCATGTCTCTTTTTATATTCTTCCTGTATGTGCTAGCTCCTTACATGTACATGCACACCACAGTGTTCTTCCTTGCATTACACATCCTACACGCCGTCATGCTTTGCCCTTCTCTTACATAGCTGCTATCACTGTTATTAGTAATATTATCTGTTGAAAGATCTAAACTCCTATATTGATGGTAATGACAGGTGGTATTAATTAGTTGCTACCTAAACTGTAATAGCAAACACTCGATGCATCTTATTTTACAATCATATGTACTTATATACTTGGTTATTGGCTCATAGAAATATAAGAATGTGTTAACACTATTCTGATTGGGCTTGTGCTCAAAAAATAAGTTTGGATATCATTACTGCCTTAGTCCTGACTAGCTCCAACTCAAATTATCTTTAGCAGAAGTGAAGATACCTTCAACTGCTAACATTTGTGTCACAAAGAAACAAGAATGACAGTTGATTTGGTTGTAGCATCTTGTGGTTGTACTTGTTGTGCATAATTTAGCGAAGAGCAAAATGTGCGAAGATTGTTCCTGATAGACGCCACTCTTCATCTATAAAATCTCAACATAGAGCTCGGGCCTCTTCTGTTCCTCCATCTTCAAGTTCTGTTGTAATAGAAGAAGTTGACTGGCCTGTTTCCAGAATACTTCATGATATATTGCCTTCTGCTGCTGCTTGTATTTTGCATGCTAAAGCTAAAGCAAAGGTAACGCAAAAGCTGCATTGTTTATTACTTCACAGTATCTTGTGCAGAGCATTGCATTGGTTTTTCTTATATCAGTTTGCCAACTAAGCTAAAACTAACTAACTAACCAGTGTTGTATGAAGATTTGTGTCTTGGTAAGAGATGGGAGACCATTCACATAGACTCTTGCATAGATTTAGGGCCACATCAATTTGGCCAAGGCAACAACTTAATTATGTAAACTTCAGTTTAATTAGCTCATTCACAGTTCTCTTTTTTTGTATTTTAACCGTAATATTTTGTAAGCTCACAGCAGTTGAATATATTTTTTGCCATATGAATGGACTATCAGATTTACTAGTGAGGGCTTAAGGAGTTCTTTTAATGAGTAGGTTTTATAATAGTAATAATAACACTAATAAAAATCAAATTAAGTAACATGCAGCTCCCATGTATTTTTCCACTGACTTTATTGTATGTAATTATTTTAAGCCACAATCTTGTAATAAACTGAGTTGTTATGAAACATATACAATACAAAGCAACCATTTCAAGTGCTTTTATTAAAATCTAATTAAGGACTACTTTTATTCTACTGTAATTGGTATAAACTACTGAAGTTTATTGTATTGAGAGCACAACTCCTGTTGCTTCTAGTACGCTATATCCTGTACCGTAAGTACCTTTGTTCTCTTGGCTGCAGGCTGAGGTTTCAAATTTGCCTCCTTTGATTAGACCAGCGACTGTTGTGAAAACATCTTCTGAAACCTATCACAAAGGTTTACCTGCTGCTAAGATTTCTAAGGTAAGTTATTTTACATTGATAAAATAGCTAATTTGAATGAGGTGATGACTTAGGATGGCATCATTTTAGTTTTTGTTAAAAGCTCATAAACCCTTGCTGCAGTTTTTGCTCCCAATTTTTTTGAATATTTTTGTACCAAGAACTGATCCAAACCTCTAGTGTCAAACAATGCCTGTTGAAACATCAAACCAATAACTGATATAAGCTCATTAACAGTATTTGAGTTATATAACGGAAATTGTTTTATTTAAAAACACAAGTTTTTAGGAAGTAAAGTTCAAATGAGTAATTAAAGCTGTGCATAGTTTGTGACTTCATAGATAAGTAACTGCTGTATATTTGTCTTTTACTGTAAGCTTGGTCAATTTGATCTTTAATAGTTGAAGGAATGTGACTGCAAGGTTTGAAAACTCATGTAGTGCACTTATTGACAAAACAAGACTCATTTTTATTTTACACGTGCTTGGTGCGACCTGTTGTATTCTAAGCATCAATCGTTTTATGATCAGGTGAGCAAGACCTCAGTAAAATCTAGACCTGTTCCTAAACATGTCACAACTAGACGTTACAGACTACCATCAGATAGAAGTCATTATACGCTGGACATAACTATCAAGAAGCCTGATATCCTATCGGTGAAGGTGAGTCAGCTGCATAATCTTGTCACTAGGCAACAATTCATGTTTTCACAATATTTCCTTGTCGTCAAAATATTATTAGGCTATTGAAAATTGTATGTTTGTTGTATTTCTTGTTAAACAGCTCTTTATCTGATTATAGTGCAATTATTACTTCTAGTTTGCAACGTCTTTCACACAAATGTACCATTTTTAGTAGCATGATGGTGCTTTAGAAATTTTGAATAAATTTTTTTCTGCTGTCAGTTAATCATCCGCTAGAAGCATGCATAACTAATTTGTATTTCTGATGTAACATCAGAAAAGAGCTACTGCTAAGCTTCTTGCTAACCTGATTTATATTTTACTACCGTTTCTGCAGACTCAATCACGAAATTATAATGATAGAATTGAATTTTTGATGCAATTTATCAGTTCTCTATCTTGCAATGTTATACTCTTGTCCGGATTAGACCATTATTCGTGAAGGTACTATTAAAACGAAATATTAGTTTTAGGGACAGTAAAAAAGGATTATAGGCAACTTTAGACACTGAAGTTTACTCAACTTTAAAGTTTATTGGGGGTTAATTTACTTGAAAAATATCCAATGTAACTGGCCTTTGCAGCTAACTTTTTAATAACTGAGTAATTTCTAATTTGCTAACTGCAGATTTCTTGTCAGAAATGATGCAGTCACAAAGTAAACACTTCTAAATTCCTTTATAAAATAATTTTAATAGTGAAATATCGTCAAGCATGCAGCACTAACATCTGCTTTGGGTGTTTTCTATGTCAGGAGAGAATGTGTGCTAAAGAATTAGTAGACCTCACCAGCCCATCTGCTACTCTTGCTTTAAAGATGAGAGTAAAAGAGGCTCAAAATTCATTAGCAAAACAGAGTGCCATGATAGATAGATATTACGTTGATAAAGACAATATGGAAGCAGATGCTGAATTACGACGAATAAAATCACAGCGAGCTCTAAGAGCGCAGAGTGTTGTAAGTATTGGGTTAGAAAATTATAAATCAATTATATCTCATGGACATGTCTTGCACTCTTGCATGCCATCGCCATGTTCAGACTTTTGTTGGGCTGTTGATAAAGTTTTAGTTTTTTATTTTCTTTATATAAATTAATCAGAATTAAAATTTTCCTGATTAGATGTGAAAACTATTCGTTGGTAAAATAACTTTGCCTGAAGCTATAACAGTTTATCTCTATCTTCTAACATGTGGTTTAACTACTAACTATAGCTAAATTTATTTATTTTACCAACTTCATCATAGGCTTGCAACATGGATTAGACATATATTTTTATTAGTACCATTTATTATATTTTGCAGTATTAATGAAGAAAATGCCAGTTTTTCAAAAAGAAGATAGCTACTAAATGAGAAGCCCATAAACACACAATACAGGAAACTCGAAACATTTATTGCATGTTAGTATAGTTTATTTATTTTGCTTTATGAGATTATTATATAGAATAGAGCTAAAATTTGGGATTTACATTCTTAAATTAGTAGATTTTTGTATACCATTTAATAATCTTGGAGAAAATCATCACAACTTTTTAATATCTTGAAATGGCATAATGCTGTTAATAAACATTTCCTACTACAAATTAAAATCAATTATATATATTTTTGGGTGTTGGTTGAGCAATTGGCTAGAAAATCAGTTCTATAGACAACAAATAAATTAGTATAAAGAAAAATAATATACAGCCTTAACCTTAAAACTGTGATCATACTATGCATAAATTATATACGTAAGTATTATGCATTTGATGAATAGATAGAACAATAGCGCTACTTATAGAGTTATTACCGATGAAATAGACAAATGAACTATTGGGATAAATATCTATATCAGAGGTTATTTGTGAGTATTTTTTGGCAAGCATAGCAGGACAAAAAAACTCAGATATGGAGCAAAAACAATGAGCATTGTTATACTTGTGAGTGTATTTACAAAACCAAAAGCAAATGTAGTCCCCCAAAATATTAAATTATTGTTTAGTATATGTATCACAGGACAGATATTCTGAAATTAAAATTATATATGTGATGAAACTGAAATCACTGAATGGAATGATTATGTAGCAATACTTGTTACGGTGTAACAATGGCAATAAAAAACGGTTAGCATTCTATCCAGGACAGTAATTCTAAAAATAATTATCAGACCTACTTCTAACTGTGAGATTTTTAAATAAGTGGACATTATAGTTGAAATACAAACAACTAAATATATATAAATAAATAAATAACCGCATATAGTTCAATAAAAGAGTTGCCATACCAAGCTAACACTACACTATATCACCATGCTCCAATTTGACTTGCTTCTGCTTATTAATCCTATGTTGTAGTATTCTATAGAGTAGTGAATGCATGTAGTCTTTATTATTGCTGTACAGATTGAGGTATATACCAAATGTAACCACTAATCCACCCCAAATATAACTGAAAATATACAATCATCAGAGAAGCTGACACAACTTCAAATACTGAAAAAATAGATTCTAATTCTTATGACACACACATGTCAATGTTTTATCCTGAAAGGGTATTTTGTTGAGCATTGAAGGTAGTCACTGACAAACAAAACGAAAATTTAGTTGTCATTAATAAAATATTTGATCATAAAATGAACATTGTTGCTAATAATGGTAAACTAGTTTCGTAAAAGAAGCATATCTTACTCTATAAAGGTAAAAAACCATATACACTTTTTTTACAAAACCTAACGTACACCTCAACAGATTTAAATGGTCATAGAAAAATTCTACTTCAGAGTTGACTGACATTCAACAAATTAGGCAGCAGATATTATTGCATGATTGGAAACTTTAAAATCTAATTAAGGGTTTTTCCTATTTTCAAATAACAAAAATTGATAATGGTCAACACCAATATGGTATGCAAGAGCTCCACTAAAAAGTAACTCACCCGATTGTAAATGGCTTTGAAAACATAATAAACGAGACTATTACAGACACCATCTTTCGGAATGTAGTGACTACAAAATAAACCAGAACAAGAACATCATTACAGCTTAGAAGAAAGCTGTATGATTTACTCCACATTTCTGGTAAATTAGTATTTAGTGTTCATAAATTGCATTTTGAATTCCCTCTTCCAACTTTATTTACACTTTTTACGAACAAAACTGCAGCAACCATTAAGAAAATCATAAATAGGCTGCTATTATAAAATAATTTATCATGATATTGTATGCAGAGAGATAGTATAATAATGGAGCCGCAGAGCACCAAATCATGGCTGTTTTTGTTCCTCATAAAACTTTTACAAATAATTTAAAAACCATTTAATAATCTATGCAAACTATGCAGTTGGAATGTGCTGACACAAACAATCTCCTATTGTAACCATTATAAAGTAGGAAAATCACAAAATATACCTGTGACGGCTGTTAAGGCGCCAAATGCTTTAACTTGGTAAAGGACTGCATTGACACCTAAATATCCAGAGATTGAGAACACAACTCCATATCCATATGTCTGTACAGGATGCTGCAAGAGAAGAAAATATTTTTATACTTAGAGTTAAGACATGCTTATTACTTAAGACTATTCAGCCATTGCTTATGGAAAACTGTTGTTTTTTGACCCGATCACATACATGTTTATTTCTAGCAAAACTAGAACTTTGTTGGAAAAAGTTGATACCAAAAAAGCTAGGGAACCTAAACATCCAGCACACCATAACATAAGCATACAGATGCAAATGTATGCTGGTTAGAGATACACAAAGCAAATATTGACATCCAACGATGATAACGTACTAACAGCAGCAGTAAGCACTATGATAAAATGGTCGTGCAGCTCACCACTGTTTCTATACTGTACTGTACTAGACATACCAGCACATGCATAGTTACCACACAACAAGTGTAGAAGTTGATAGAATACAATGTGGTTGTGTTGGATGAAAAGTAGGACTGTATTAACAATTCAGCTTGCTGTTACCAGGAACCGGAAAAAGCTAGTAGGGCTGCTGTTGGTAAGTCTATTGGCATATATTCTAGTAACAGGAATGCTGATTAATAAACTTAAAAAGAACACTGAACTTAAAGCAGTAGCTTCAATGAAAGGTATGGAGTATAATTTACGAGTTCCAACTACCAAAACACAAAGTGAGGAGTTCAACCATGCGACATATAATCCAAAAACAAGAAAGAAGGCAACAGATGAGCTCATAAGTGAGTTACACGAACATCAAATGAAAGGTTATCACAGACTCAACTATAGAGCTTTATATAGTCCAATAATAAAGCCACATGCTGAAACAATCTTGTATATACCCAGCTCAAATACTAGAGACGCAATGCTGACTAGACGAGTCATTAGACAAACCTGGGCAAACAGAAAGATACTCAGTGATTATAACATATCCTTGACGTTTGTACTAGGTCAAAGGAGTCCTCCTTTAAGAAGTAGTTTTACAGATGAGCTGACTAAAGAAATCCTATCAAGAAATGACTTATTAATATTTAATTTCTTAGAATCGGAGAGGAATTTCACACTAAAGACAGTAAGTATGATGAAATGGTTTGCACAGTATACAAATGCATCTTTTCTGATTAAATGTCACAGCGACACACTTCTAAATTTAGAAAACATGCATAGAATGATACGAAATACATCTATAGCAGCTGAAACAGGTGAAATCATAATAGGACATCAGGAAGAGAGTCAACCAAACAGAAATCCATCATCAGAACAGTTTGTGCCAGTAGAGTTATACGATCAATCTAACTATCCCGCATATGCTACTGGAAATGCTTATGTGATCTCAAAACAAGCAGTGAATAAGCTGGTGACTGCAGTTTATCAGACAGATTATCTGAGTAGAGATGATGTGTATGTGACCGGAGTGTGTCGCCAAAAGGGTGGTTTAAACTTGATTCACTCTGATAAATTTTTGATCAACAAACCTCAACAATTGTTAAAGGTTTGGAAGAATTGTATTTCTGTTGGAGGTTATAATAGATCTGAGATAAGTTACTATTGGAGGGAATTGGAAAATCTATGAAGAGTAAGGTGTTTGAGGTAGTGTATGTATGATGGTATACAAGATGTCATGGTACTATTGAGCTGAGTGATAGAGTATAGGAGGAACTAAACAACTATCACAGGTTAAAAACTTGCATTCTATATTTTAGAGAGCCAACTTTGCTCCTCGAGATAATCCTTTTATGAATAAGAGTAAGAAAACCTGCATGATAGCCTATTTTTTGGTAAACAATATCACATCAAATTATATGCTGTATTTAGTCCTTCTTATGATGAATAGTAAAACATTGTTGAATAAAACATAAAAACTTATGCAAATTTATCTTTTATATATTATTAAAGCTTTATATTAAAATGACTAGAAGCATTGTTGAAAATGATATTATAATTTGTAAAATATTTAATTTGCAAGAATAAAATAGAGTAATGTATATAAAGAAAGCATAAATGTAATTAGCTTACAATGGTTGATATATAATGTTACAAGCTGAGTTAATTATCAAAAAAGTTTCCTATGTTGAAAATATAAAAAAAAAATTAAATACTTCCAACATAATTCACTGGGCTGTTGGTATGATATAACTTATCAGCAAAAGTGTTAACAATTACTATAAGGTGCTATATTAGCGACTCTATCAATAAATTCATTTTTATTAACTGTAAGTTATAGCTGCTACCCCTGCTGACACTACTACTGCTGCCACTATTAGTATTGCTATCAACTACTATAAGTACAAACACTAGAGTTACTAGTGATGCTATAGTCATGGATGCTGGTAACACTGGCACTACTATTGCTATCATAACTAATACCTTGATAGTAATATCATACATACCTGGGAGAAGAAGTTAAATGCTGGTAGAAACTGTCCTGCTGCAACTAACCCCAGAAATATATACACAAACCCAAGACTGTAGGAATATAGAATCTACAAATTATATACCTTTTTATCAGCTTTCATATTTAATTCACATGAAACCAATTCCAGGAAAATATTATCATGTAGGTTTTACTGTAAACTTACTGAAGATATTACATTTGTATTCAAAATTAGTGCATATTATACAGATGTGTAGTATCTATGATATGTGATGTAACAGATTTAGTAAATTGTGTTAGACACAAACCATTTCATTATTATGAACTTCGTTTTTCTTCATAGTTTTCTCTTGTACATTTCCAATAGCTGCATCAGCAACGAGGGCCCCAGATATCACAACAACACCTTCAACATTTACTAAATGTTGTCAAACAGAAATTCTTTTCAAACATTTCAGCCCTTAAACAGACCATCATATAGTATAATAACCTTCATATCTTCATATAGTTTGATTATTCTGAAGAACCAAATACAATACTTGAATTGAAAAAAATTAAACCTGAAAGTTTGTATACTTTAAGAAAGCTAATCAAACTAATGCAAGTTTATCTTCCAGTGTTATCTTACAAGGTTTATAATAATGCTAACTTTGTGTAGGCAGCGAAGATCTACAAAGCAGGGTTTCCCAGTTGCATTCATTCAGCATTAAAATACCCAGAAATATCTTAGCAATCCGTCAACTAAAACTTCAGGATTAAATGCCAAAGAAGTTGGTTTTATAATCAATTTTGCATCAACACTTAGTTTTGATGATGCTTGGCCTAGCTTAGTGTCATCAGTATTATATATCTTGGCTCACTTTTACTGCATTTTATTCATAGGTGTTGCAATACAGAGAGTTAAAATTTGAAACCCAGGCTAAGTATACTGCTAAGTGAAGTTGCACATCACAAATACCAATAGTCAAAATTGCTATTGATTAAACTTTTGAACATGAGAAAATTAAAAGAGCCTATTTTTCAACTTGAATAAAGACATTAAGCTGCATTTTGAATTGTTTAAAAAAACACTCAGCCTATCTGTGATAAGAGGCGATTCAATATATACAATATTTATGATGTATTATTGTATTGCTATTGTTCACTCACACCTGTAAACTAATAAATAATAACGATTATAACTCTTATTATAAGCATGACGGTTCATTAGAAAATTAGATATTGTAGTATCACCTCAGATCCAATTAAAAGAATAGGAATGAGTGTCGTTAAGTGACACAAAAAAAAGCTCTATAGTTCTAGCTGGCTATAATATTTTTCGCCTCTGCTGGATTTTGACATCACATTAGCATGTCCAAGTGGATGAATTAATTTAAGACATCCAGCAAGCGAATTTACCATAAAATCAGTTGTATTTGAGTTGTAGCCATGCAAGAAATTCTGCAGATATTAATACTACCCAAGTGTTAAAATCAAAAACTGCTAATTCATTACTAAAAACTGTGGCGCAAAAAATTTCAATAGCTTTTTCATAAAAAACTCCACATTACTGTATAATATAAGTACTTACCATATAAATTGAAGTTTGGTTGCACTTTACTATCTGCTAATGTAAACATAATTAACCCAATACTCATACAGGCACACGCTAGGAAATCCACCCATCCATATTTCTTTCCTGGTAAAAAAGTGGTGAAATATTATCATTGAAAGGTGACAACAAATAAAGTTAAAAAAGATATTTATTTTCTAGCATAAAATATTAATGTTCTGGACTTCTGGTATACAATATATTCATATCGTTACTAACCAGTATATACTAACCTAACTACTTGAGTAAAGAAATTTCTATTTCAAATAAATTAGCAAATATAAATAAGGGTTATATAAGCAAACTCGGGCACATGAGTTTACAGTTGAAGCTACAATGATTTTTTTTCCTTTAACCTTCTAGACTGTTACAAATGCATCATATTCATTGAATATCATCCATTAAATGACAAAGTGAAATGAGCAAATTTACTAAAGCTTTACTAAATTTAAGATAAATTTGTTAAATAATGAACTAATTATAGTACATTTGAAATCAGTTAAGCAAGAGAGAAAACAGTCTGACAATTGAATACGTATTACCTATTGGTAAAAATAATTTCATAACAAGAATATTAGTTTGATAAATGTTTACCTTGAATTAAGATGCCACCAACCAACACCGGTATAAGCTTGCAGCATTTAAATATAACTTGAGTAGGGTAATTGAGATACCCAACAGCCATGTTTGACAGCCCCATTGTAGCAACAGTCAACACAGCCAACAACAGGTAAACTCTCATCTCACCTCTAAACAAACAAAATAACAAATTCTTCAAAATATTTTTGCAAGATACACTGAACAGCTAAAATCAAACACATTGCTTATCAGCAAATTGGAAGTTTTTCCTGATGAAATAAATTGTTTAATTAATATTACTACATAGTCAAATAAATATTTTTTCATACTGGAAAATATTGTGATTAAAAGGCCGCTGTGAAAAATCTATGTAGCCAGGTGAAGCTTTTTGAAAAGCTACTATAACCAGCAATTCATAGAAACTTCTCTGCTAAGTATGCTTTAAAATAATTTTTAAATATATTTTCTTTAGTGTCGTATTTAAGCTGTCACTACAAAATACATTAGTCTTTTAGCATATTATTTATTAGAGTAAAATGTAGTATTGTAATATTAACTCATTAGATTAAAAATCACGTATGAATTACGGTTCTTGGACAAACATTTAATGTACATTTTAAAATTACATTTAAAAGTTAAGATGGTAGGATTAATTTGTGCAAGCATAGTGATATGTTTCACATAATGAAATGAGAAAAATACTTTCGTCAGCACTTCTAGAAAAAAACCAACTGGAAAAATGTAGTAGAATAACTGACTTTATTTTTAATACACTGACCTACCTTCTAGCTACATTGCCGGCAAAGAAAACTTGATTCAATAAACTAAATAAAGCATAGCATAGAAATTGCATCATAGTCAAATACCAACTATGATCTCTCATCCCATCTAGTCTATAGATCAACTCCTACAACATAATCATATAACTCCTAAAATATTAATATATGTGCAAGTATGATGGAGTCTGCAACAAATAGGAATCCTGCCTTCCCTCTTTTTAATTGTCTAAAGTAAATACATGCTTTCATAGTATTGATTCTTAATGTCTTTAAAAATTGTACACAAAATCACAAGTTCACTGTTTTCATTGTTCAACTACAGTCTACAGTACATCGAATAGCTATCAAATAGGTAGTTGCAAGTATAGTATGAAGCAGCTGTAATCTAGTAGCATAGAAAACACAAGGTCAGTGGTTCCCAGTAAGGACCATTTGTGATGCTAGGAAAGGCATTGAATCATAATTCCTTCTTTGCCACAATAGAAAACAAATCCTTAGCCGGCTTAAAAAAAACCCTTTTTATCAAGGATTATCACAGGTATGGCAGCTACAAACCCACCCAAGTTTTATTTGTAGTATTCAGTTTAAATTAATTAATTCACTATATGTGTTTAAACAGAACAATAATTATTTTGCAAAATTTCAATTTGTTTTGTGAAAAAGTTAACAAAATTACACCACAAGATTAAAATAAGTGGTAAGCTACTTTGCCAAAGCAATGAAAAGTATTGCCTAGTTTTGAATGCTTAGAGTGAGCATTATATACCTAAAATTATGTAAAAGTTCTGTTATAATACTAACCGGCAATAACTATAAATACTACAAAGTAATTCTTTGCAATTAATATTTAATGAACTTTTAATCAATTTAGTCACAAATTCAACAAAAGGGTTGCTATTCTTTCCACTTGTTATAACTGGGTTCAATTCAAAGGTATAAAAATACCAGCCATATAATGCATTTGTTAATATAAATACTAAATTTAAATACTTTTAGGTATATGAATTGTAAAGTCTTAATATAAAACTTACCAGAAAGAAACCATTGATGACAAAGAATATAAACACAAGAAGAGTGGTTATAAAGAATTGCTCAACTCTACCAATTTTTGAAAAATTGATGCAGTGAAACTCTGTTTTTTCTGGTTCAGTCATTATCACCGAATCTGTTATAGCTGTCACTTCTAAAAATACAACAAACTTCTTAAATATATAACAGATTTGAACTTTTGTCTTATTTCAATTAGCAGGTCTAAGATAATCATAATAAGAATGAAATACTTTCACCTATGCGGCTCTAAAAATATCATGACTTGTTAGCATTAGCAACTCTATGATTGCACGATTCTGCATTCAAATTGCATTCCTAGAAAATTTCCTAAGAATTAGTCACCACAACTGTTGAAGATGATTACTTTAAGTCCTATACATAAACGGTCACACGTAAACTCAAGATAGCATTTGAAAAGTTATAGCGAAAAATAGAAGAAAAACTGTTTCAAGTTGTTGCACTTTCGGCTTTGCCAAAAGCAAGACAGTACTGCTTATACTTATAGCCGCAGTTGGATTGACCTTCAGAGCCATTGAGTTCGAAATTTGAGAAAAAATGTTAAGAGCACGTCAATCATTTATGTGTATATAATTAGTATTACTAATAGTAATACTAATAGTATATTCATATTTCAGACCTTTAGGCGTAGCACTAGTCTAGAAATGACAAAACTGTAACAGCATGGATGCTGTAATGATTAACTGGGCCTATTTGTATTACTATTTTATTTTTACTCATAATGATATTCAATTTGAATTTCATATTCATATTGATATTCCAATTCAGTTATTTGCAATATCACTATATGAGTGAAATTCAATATCAATGTGAAAATATATTACAATATTAGTTATATTTATTTACTATTTAGTTTTACGCTAGTACTAGTACTAGTACTACTAGTAGTACTATGCTTCTGCTGTTTGGGACCCCTATACTACAAAAGAAATAAATTCCATCGAAGAGGTACAAACACGGGCAGTAAGAGCCATAGCTAACATCAAGGGTAGAAGAGGAGTGCGAGAAGCAAAAGAAAGACTGGAGCTGGCCCCCCTCGATGAAAGAAGAAGAGCTCAACGGCTAAGACTCCTTATGAGGATACTCCAAAAGGAAGAATATCACCCAGCACTCTCTGCAGCGTATGACGAACTAATAAATACCCCGGAAAGTTTTATCCAAACTAGGGCCCAAACACTAGGACAGCCAAGATCAGTCAGCACCAATAATAATTGCTATTATAACAGCTTCTTGCCACGAACAATCCGTGACCTTAAAGGGAACAATCCTTGCAAGACTAATTTACACACAGAATAATCTAAACATTGACAGGTTAACTTACCTGTACTAATGAACAATATTGCAACACACACTGCAACCAATTTATGGACTATTGTATGCATTTTACTTTCTGACCAACCATAAACATATGAGGCATGCCGCTTCTGCTACCTAGTGGTCTAGCATGATCGTAATCTGGAGGTAACTGGAGGTAACTGGAGTAGTAGTAGTACTAGTAGTATAACTAAACTTTCATCATAACAATTACAATACGTATTTTTATTTTAAATTTGAACTTCAATTTGACTTGACAATTTTGTTAGTTGCAACAATTTTAATTTATACAGCGATGATGTTTAGTAACAAATGCCCTTGATATCTGAACTATAAATCTTGATTATTTTCATTTTGTAATGAAGCGACAAATTTCATTGCTTTGCATATGAAAAAAAATGTCAAGGCCAGCTGTTTAAAAAGAGGCGGAGAATAATACCTATGACAATAGGACGGGATATAATCGCAGTTCATGACCTGTAGCCAAACTGTTTATGAACCGCTAAATGCAGCACTAAGTTTAAATTCTAAACCACTGAACTGAAACTATAGTTTAATGTTATAGTTCAATGTCCTAAACCCTTCGCACGAGATCCTCCCTAATTACAGCATTCATTGACCCCAAACTATATCTGCATCCAACATAATATCCCAAACTTTTTTACAAGCTGGCTTAATTGCATAAATCAAGCTGCTAGGTGGGGTAGAAGTTTTTCGCTTTTTTATCTACATTATTATTTTACATGAAAGTGGTCTTGTGTAAGGACAGACCCTTGCTTAGATTTGAGGAGGTTTATCCTGGAAAATGCAGACTCACATAGATAAGAATATTGTACACAGCCGAAACGCTATCACTTCCTAAGTTTATTAAAATTAATGCTTGAATTCCGTCACTCTATACTTTCACCACAAGGATTTAATGCTTATTATCTCTATTTCTATAGAATCTTACATGCCCTTTAGATTTAATTTACCTGATTATTGTATGCAAAATAATATACCATAAAAATCAATATATGCAAACACTAGCTATTTTAGGATTTGCCCCCTCATATAAACACAATTTATTACAAAATATACATTGAACATAGAAAACCTCTGAAACACTAAATTTTATATATCAGGTAATATGATATACATGCATAAATTACAATTGCATAGTTTATATAGGGATAAATTTGTACTTTACCTTTAATGTGTAGTACATGATGTTGAGTACTATTAAGTAACCTTCACAATTTAACATTTCAACAAGAAGTTATGCTCAAGCATTACAAAAATCCATATTAAAAGTAAAGCTTTCAGTAGCTTACAGAATTGTGTCCCCCAATATAATACACAATCAGTATGATGGTGAGATATATGAATGTAGAGATTTGGTGGTTCACCAACAGCTGCATTAAAACTATTTTATTCACTCACAACCTATACAATAGTTTCATATGTTAAATTTAAAGACTAGATAAAAGCTAGCAAAATTTGATTATCAACAGTGTATACACAATTCAAATAATCATACTGCTAAGGCAATTACAAATCAACAAAAATGATGTAGCATTATTGAAAAACTCAAAGCATTAATAAAAAACACAATTTTAAATAAAGTTTGAAAAAATTATTTAAAAACATTACATATTCTTGTAATAAGCAAAATAGCAAAAAGTATAAACTGACAAAAAGTTAATGAGCGGAGCCTTAGAAGAAAAAAGTTAATTAAACTTTAAGTAGAACATGTTAAGGTCTTGGAACTTTAAACATGATATTTCCATCAGGAATGTATTGATCTAAACACCCCGAGTGGCCAGGTGTCTTGCACGGAGGAAACTTTTTAGCTCCATAGAAATCCCAACTAGAAGGTTTGCCTGTTTGAGACCAGTGCAAGGCATGCTGGTATATTTCAGCACCATATCTACATAAAATAACAATCAAGAATTAAATAACAAAATAAAAAGTGCAATTTGAATATCCTACTAGGAATCCTTCAACCATTAGCCAGGTTAAGATTGTATTAGAAATGTTTCATGTCTAAATCCTGAATTATAAACATTTATATGAACAGGTTATATTAGTGACAAGTAGTATAAAACAAAAATAAGTAAAATACGCACATAATACAAGCATATCAATTATAAAATGAAAACTAAAATAAATGTATTTATGTGTGCAAACATTTAGTACATACAGTAACAATTAATATGTACAGTTGCCTACTACTTGTATATGCACATAAATTTACTGTATACCTGTTTCTCCCCATCAACCCCGGGCTCTCACTTGTGGGCACAAACTCTCCATCTAAATTTATTCTGGTTCCGGATATTCCTTGATTCTTCAGAAGCTGTGTGTCCATCCTTTTTTGAGTGAAAAGTTCAACTTTCCAGTTCTTAGAGAATATTTGGTGCATGCGAGGCTCCTCGCTACTCTGGCAAACCAATCAAACAGACATAGATTAACGCTCGAGTTTAAAGCAGCAATACTCAACAACGAGATTCCATATTGAGTGAAAGAAACAAACTTTTCGAGTTTCAATAAAGCTTGTATGTAAGTTCTGAAACCTGCAAATATTTTTAAGCACATCAACAACAAAACTGAAATTATACATAATTTGCTAAAGCAATGCTCACCCATTTGTAGCCCATTCCAGTGAAATAAGGTTTAAGCTTCTCGGCAAATGCCGTGTAGTTGTTCTGGTGAAGAGCCAAATCCGCATCCAATTCCCAGGGAAGAATGCCATTAAATTTGAGGGTCCCGATCAACGTTCCCTCTTGTATCTCACAAAGCATACCTCCTTCCTAAGGAATACCAGGCTAGATAGTGTAACCAAGCTTTGCATATAATGTATGTACATCTAACAAGTCCTTAAAATAAACACAAAATAGTAATTATATAATGAAGAGAGCGTATTCACTCTAAGAACATATGCAATGAGGGCTGAAAGAGTTTCTTCATATTTTTTGTGAAAACTTATCCCATTAGTCAACAATAGTTAGTCATGCTTCGGGTTTCTCTCACAAAATCAATAATCTATATTTAGAATACTTTACTGATGTGAAGATAAAATAGATGGCAGATAACATTATGCAATCAACTCATTCAAACCATGGCTAATACCTACTCTTTAAAATCGTCTAATTTGTAGACAAGCGCTGTATATTATAGTTTTACAAGGGAAGCATATATTTGGCTGCATTGAACAGGCAGACTACTGTGTTGTATTCAGCTGATGAAACTTGATTATTGGGAGTGAGAAAACTATGAGTATTATCGCACTAAAATCGATCTAACTAACCTGCTCTCTGATTGGATCAGATGCAGGTGAAACTCTGAATTATTTAATATAATAGTATAGTCTATTCTGTGTATATGTATGCATGTATAAATAAATGTACATATATGTATGTATAAATAATATATATACCTATACATACATGTATGTATAAATATAAGTACATATAAATATATGTATACATGTAGGCTATATAAATACATGTATGTATAAATATTTATGTTATGCAAACATAAAATTCAGCTAACAATGCAGACCCACCTCGCACTTTAGTAACACCAGCTTTACAAAGTCAGCTAACTCTTTCAGACAGCAGTGGGAAAGAGCGAGACCGGCAACTTTATGACAATGTGATTTAGCTTCATCACAGTTAAACTCAAATAGCTCACCAGAATTTAGCATAATCTTCTCAATCTAAAAGTTATTAAGATGAGATGAGACAGCAGTTGACTGGAAAACACTTTCCCAACTTGCAACTGCCCACACACAATAAACATTACTCTGATTTCATGAGTAATGATAACCAATTGTAACTTTTTTTTAATTAAAATAATGGATAACCTTTTGCTATGATCAAAAATTTATTTTTTGCTAGCTTAAATTTGACCGTTAAACTATTCTGTATGATTTTGCATCTATCCCCAGTAAATATTAAATTATAGCAGAGATGGTGTGACTAGTCTTCAGATGTTGAATACTATGAATAAAATTCAACTGAAAACATATAGAAATACCAATTTATTGTAATTTTGCAAACTACCTAATTGGTAATAGAAAAGACTGCCACTGATATTGCTAGTGTGATTATCTCATAATGAACCACTTTAACCTACTTTAAGTGATAGTTTTATAACCATCAACTTTGAATGCCGTAAACCTTTATATTTATAAAAATACTGCTTAATCTTAAAACCTATCTTTTGAAAACAGTAAAATAATTACAGTCTTACTTATAGAATAAAAAAAATTGTGTTTGTATAATAGTTTTGCAATTCTTGCCAAAAAAACCAACCAATAAAAATAAAATTTGCATACTTGATTTCGGTAAGCCAAGTCTTTCCAATCTGCTCTAGAGGTTGCTTGCTGACTTTCATCTGTTACAAAGGCCATAGCATCGGGACAACTCACAATCATCTTGCCATACTTCTTGATATCCAAGAAAAATGCGGCAAATGCACTTGTGGCGGAGATGGAAGAATCCAAGGATATCTAAAATAGAAATATTGTGCTAATACACATGCTTGTTATTATAAATATAAATTTAATGTTTATATACAAGTATTGGTTGAAGAGGTAAACAGCCAGGTTGTGAAAATTTTGTAAAAAACACATCTTTCTATTTTACAAATTAAGTTAAAAGTAAAACTTTGTAGATGGATACGTTTCTAGCCTTTTAGGAATATACAGGCCCATATGTTGTTTTAGTATATAGGAATATTTATTGTCGCAGACTGAAAGAATATGGCAATGTCAAAAAGATTACATTATAAGATATAAGTTATAAGTGTAGTTGCAAGTTACAAGTGTAAAGATAAGTGAAAATGCTGGGGTTTTATATCAGTTAAAAAAGATTTGCTATTGTGTAGTAGCCATAATGAGTGTGGAAAAAGCATAATATAGCTGGCATAGCTGTGATGATAAATGAACGCTATAATGAATTAGAGAAAAGCTTTCCCAGCTTATGTAAAATCCCAACACTATATTTATAGCTGCAAACTTCCTCTAAAATATCTGTAACACTTAACATCAGCTAATATTTTACTACATAAAGTACTTCACTTGAATATAAATAAGTTTCTAAAAACATATGTTTACTTGATGTAGAGTTGGTTATCAAATTATTATAATCTACCATTTTTTCATATTACTACATACCCATTTCAAAGTGACAGTAGTATTGGGTAACCTGTAATTAATATGTATTGACCAACCGTACTCACAAATCTTGTTAGACACAGACAACGCACTTATAATAACAGATCTACAGAAAACTTACATGTTTAAATAGCTGCGTCTTGGTGACAAATGGCCCGTGTACATGATGGCAGAGCAAACACTCTTGAGCTGAGACAGAGTAGCCGTATTGGTACGCCAGAGTATAGTTTCGAAATACAGACTGTTCACAGCCATTACTCCACTAAAATATTTCAAGAAATAAAAAACAAAACAAGTTTAGGCTAGCCTATTATCATAGAAAGAAAACCACAGGAAAGGTAGGCGACAGGTTTACAACACACCAAATATATTACATCAAGAGTCATCAGATTTGTATTAAAACTGCGATGTTGTTTATGCAATCAATTATGTAACAGGCTAATGACCAAGACAGACAGGTTCTACTCTTTTTGTTACTATTCTCCTTAAATTATTGAGCTTGATGTGTAAAAGTAAGGGGCTCAAAGCCGAAACAGATCAGATCATACCCTTTGCTTAATTCCAACAAGCTTCATCCTTGACTTAAAACAATTCGCTTAAAAATAGCAGTCTTTATAAATATTTACAAGTGAAAAAAATGACACGCTTCAAAATTACAGCAATTTGATAAATTTGGTAATTCAATCATTTGAGAAAATGTATGCAAACTATCATATTGTTATAATTTTCCCAAACTATAATACGAGGGTCAGTCAATAAGTAGTGGGAATTTTGTCATAGCTGTTGTTCTATTTTACCTAGCGATTTAATATTTCCAAGACTTCTATAAATGGGAGTTGCCATAACATATCCAAAATTTGATCGTTCAAGTGATTCAACTTTTTATATTATTTAAATTCAAAATGGCCGCCAAGCTGAAAAAATGCGCACTCATAGAGCAAAGAGCTGTTATAAGATTTTTGACAGCTGAGGGTGTCAGAGCAAGTCTTATACACAGTAGAATGAAAGAACAATATGGGGAAAACTCTATATCACAAACAAGCTGCTATAGGTAGGTTCATGAATTCAAGAATGGGCGAGAAGACATTACTGATGAGCCAAGAAGTGGTAGGCCAGTGGATGTTTCAGCTCCTGACACGGTAGCTAAAGTGGAAAAGCTGGTTAAACCTGATAGAAGACTCACTATTGATGATGTTGCTGAGATCATGGGCATTTCACATGGAATTGCCCACAAAGTCAGCGCACGCTGGGTAGCCAAGATGCTGACTGATGTGCACAAAGCGCAGCGTCTTATGGCTGCCAGAGAGTGCATGAGAAGACTCAGAAAAATTGATGAACTGGGTTGGAAGGTGTTAGTACACCCTCCTTATAGTCCAGATTTGGCACCAAGTGATTTCCATCTTTTTGGACCATTAAAGAGCCACATAAGAGGCAAGCACTTCACTACTGATGCAGCCGTCATTGAAGCTGCGCGCAACTGGTTCAGAACCCAGCCGACGGAATTCTATTTTGCAGGAATTGAGAACCTTGTAGGAAGGTAGAACAAGTGCATAGAGAAAGAAGGGGATTATGTTGAGAAGGGAAAAAAGTTGTAAAGCTCTATCTTATTCTAATAAAAAGTTATAACAAAATTCCCACTACTTATTGACTGACCCTCGTACTTAGAGTGGATTCTAAATGCAGCCGTATCTTATTTGACTTATAGTTCTAAGCACTCTACAGGTGGTAAGAGATAAAGTCTATAGTTAGTCCAATATGTACAAATGATAACAAAATACATTTAAATTCTACAACACATATACGAGTCTACTCTCTGCCTTCACATACTACTTAAAACTAAACACTATATAATTGTCAGGAAGCATTCTGCTTCGCCTGGGTGGGGGGGGGGGTGGTAATCACATGCCTCCTGGTGATTGGCTTAACTACATGTGTATACTAGTACGCTTTATTGACCACTACAATATTTAAACATAACATAAAACACTAAATTATTGTAATGCAAACAATTTCATCTTTTAAAATGGATCGCTCAACTTCCTCTTTATGTTTTACTGCTAAATTTGCATTAAAATAGTGAATAGTATAAGTATCTGAGCAACAGAAGCAGCTGCAAACTAAAAGAAGTAATGGACTATGACTGGAGAACCAATGTAACATCATACACCCTGACATGGAAAAATTTCGAACATAATAATGGCTTCTGCATTATAGTAAGTTATTAGAAAAGATTGAGTCAAATACCATGCAAAGATATACTAAACATTTAGGTCAAGGCCAGTTGCAGCTATTTAAGGATTCAACATCATGTTGACCTTGGAATGAAGTTCAAACAACACAATAATTACTATATACAGTTAATAAACATACCAGTGAGAAGTTCAATGAAAGTACCTAAATATTTTGTTTTAAAGACCAACATGATGAATGAATTTAAATTAATCATAAGAATGTTTTAATTTGATACACAACAGAATAATAGTTTCAACTCACGTGACCACTGCGGAGTGTGCGGAATGCGGCAGCCACAACAACAGCATTGAGGTTATTAATCTCACGAACTAACCTCTCTAGTCTATCAAACCATGTGAAATGAATAACATTTCTTCCGATGTACACGTATTTGGTTTGAACACGATTAATAACTTTATTCCACACTGCCATCTCCGAGTATCTGTGTATTGTAAAACACAGATACAATAATTTTTCAAAGCAGTTTATTTAAATAACAAAAAAATAATGACAAAAAATATGGCAAAAGCAGCTGATTTGTTCATTGTTCGAATAGATTACCATCAGAGTGTAAGGAGTGATTCAGGTTGAAGATATGATGATGCAATTCAGGAGCATTTTAAATTATCGTAAGTTTGATAAGGTTTAAAACAACTCAATCTAGACAAACAGAAATACTTTCTCACCCAGTAGACAGGGAAACCAGCTGAACATCTTTAAAATCTTTAGAGTTGAGAGATAATTTAGAAGGTACCGCAGCTATTATATTGAGTTTAGGGTACACCTTGTTGACTTCATGCAGTATTTGTGGAATATTCTTATAATACTTTTCATTATAGTGAACAAAATTATATACAACTGTTAGTACTGTATAAAAGGGAGGCGCTTCTGTACAGTTGACAATATTGAACCCTGCAAACACACAAAATAGTCTGAAACATCACCATTTTATAAAAACAAAATTTTATAACTTATAGAAATAAGCTCAAATTTCTAGAATTTCAAACCATGGCACCAATTACACACTAAGGTGATAATACTGCCTGAATGAAAGCGACTTAGTACTCTAGTATCAACAGCCTTTAGAGTGGCTACTGTTTACCATCAACTATAAGATTTACAAATAACCCCGCTACCCAAACAGGACAAAGCGGAGATAGGTGAGAATAAAATTTACAAATAATGCTATAAGGATGCATAAGATTTAAGTAAATACTAACCTTTGTAAAAGTAAGGGTAATCACCATTTAGTTTATTATAAGCATATTTTTCCTGACATATATCTGGGTTAACAAAACTTCCCTCATAGGCAGGTTTGCTTTGTACAGAAGAAGGTTCAATACCAGCATGTCTTAATTTTAACAATAATTTGTTTATCTGCAAACAGTAGAAAGTGCAATAAACAACAAATAAAGGCTTAAATTTTAGAAAAAATATCATTATATACTTTTTGATCAATGTTATACTGGTGCTAATCATTGCACAAGAAGAGGGTGTTTAAGCTTACTTCAATATATGATTCTATGTCATACACTTTAGATGTATCTCCTAGAGATGGCTTACTCCTCTCAGCAACTATATCTGATAGTTTCAACAGCCCTTCGATTAGTTGGCCTTTTAAACTTTCATCCAAATTATCTAGATTTACTTTAGAATGCAGGGGACTACAAAACAATAAATAAATACAGATACATTGTATATGAGAATTATTCCAGATTGTCATTACCATTATCAGCAATATTGATCATAGCAAGCTAAAGTTGAAAGCAGACCGTTGTGCTAGATACATTGTTTATTATAACTAATATATAACTAATAAAACAGTAGAAAACTTGTAAGCATTTTGAGAAAAAAAAGCTGCTAGATTATTACCGCAATCATAATATTAACTTACATATGTAGATAAATATGTTTACTGAGACTCACTTGATGTTGAAAAACCAACATGCTCCGACAACAGCAATAAAACACAAAAGAAATGCCAATATCTGTACCCATTTCCTGTTTGCTTGTTGACATTTGCCACTGTGAAGTTACAAGAATATTTCAACATTCATTACATAAAATGCAAATATAACTTAGCAAAAGTGTATAGAAAGCAGATTATGGTAAAAAGTGTACTTATGAAATTTATTAAGATTGTTGAAAGATTGTTGAAAAGCTGCAAAAAAAGGATTGAAGCTTTATGGACTTTTTGCACAAATTTACAAGCTAGGCCTTGTCTCAGCTTGTAAATTCTAAGCACTTGAATTTTTTTACTCCAACCAATTTGCACAAACCATGTTTAGATAATCACTGACTATTAATTTTAGTTTAGTTGATCAAGTTTTGAAATACATTTTTCTATGTTAGACACTTAAATTTAATTCACAAAGCTCCTTCATCTTATTTTTGTATCTGTTTTGGTTAACTTATAGTAGGCCTAACCACAGTTTGGGGTTGCAACTACATAAGCATAATTATGACCCAACCAAAATAGAAATTGGTTTGATTATTTGAAAGATGTTAGGCTAAAGGTTAATAAAAGTATGGCTATATTAATTTTATTGAATTACTGGCTACTACTAAATTAGAATAATGCTGGTGAATTGAAAAAAGAGGTTGTCTAGCAAAATAGTGAAACAGATTTAGAACTGTTGAAAATAGGTGGCAAGATTAGGCAAAAGTATCTTCTACACTCTACAGTCTAAACTGAGGTTACTTTTTGTACACATACAGCAAATATACCTAAAAGCTAAACAAGTGACAATGATTTGAAAAGCATGAAATGAGGGCATGTGAAGTAAAACTGCAAGGGAATTAATTCTACATGTATGAGAAAAAATGTTTGTAGTATAAGTAGTGTGAAATAAGGAAAGACCATGGGTGTAATAAGAGATGTTGCATGCATTAGACAGAGGGAAAACTGAAGGCAAGTAAATATTATACAAAAATTAGAAATTGGAAGCATTGGTGTGTTCTTTGAGCTGATGCAAAAGGAGGGGTGAGGTAGCACTTTCGAATATCCCTTAATAGCCTGTATAATGGAAGCTCTAGTTAACAATCATAGCGGAGTTATTTTGGTATTGTAGCGTTAAGGGTTTCATCTGCATGTTATTAGGTGCCCGTGGTAAAACCATCACCTGGAGTAAGTTACCTTTCTATATTTTATTAAACAGTAGCTCAAATTACGAAAACCTGTAAATGTGTTACTACATTGTCAAGTAGTATATATTATGGGTTAGGTTAGGTTAGCTAAATAGACCAGACCAGTATTTAATAGCATCTTTTTGCAGTGTATTTTTCAGACCAATAAGAATAATTTACTGAGGCATTAAAAAGAAACAAAATAACTAAGCTTCATAGCCCATGGAATTATAAAATTGATCCATGTTGGTTTAGTGATTACCTAACAAGCTATCAAAACGAGGCTCATAAATACCTAACCAGTTTTTATTTATAGCTTTAATATATACATACATTTACAAGAACTACATACTAGAAAACTTTGAGTATCATATGATGAGATTGATAATAAAATAGACCATTTGAGAATTTAAATTTCATAAAAACTTCTACACACAAGTACTTTTGAGAATTGATGTTAAGAAATTTGCTTTCAATATATAATATTAATTGGACAACTAGATGGGAATGCATTTACTCAAACAATGGGCATATGAAGCAAGTAGAGTTTTACTCTAATGTTGCTCTGTTATAGTTGCTGGCTGCTGCCCTACTCCATTTGATGATTAATAATTCAAACTGGCTCCAAATTCGACCTGAAACCTTGTGATTCCGTACATAGCAGCGTCTTACTGTGGAAGTACTACTTTGTATTGTATACATCCTCATTTGCACTGTTTATATTTAGAAATATGTTAGAATAGCTTAGTCAAGCTGGCTATGAAGCCTGGGTGTTATAGCTGAGCTTGCGATGTAGCTTAATAATTACAAGTAATTTTGCTATATAGATTGATAACTGATCATAAACCCCACACAAAATGCAAACCCGGCCTACCAAAGCAGCCCGGGATAGCTATGCTATAAAACTTTACAAAGCATAAAGTTTTACTGGAGATCATACCTTATCCAAAACGATTGAAATAGCAATTTTCAATCTGGAAAATTATAAGCCTATCAGTACATTAACCTAAGACATATTTCTGCAATCTCATACTTATTTAAATTCCATAGAAATATATTAAACATGAAAATATTGTTTGTAACTTAGCAAACAATCCACACTTCTTAATCCATATAAACTCAGCTCAAATAAATAACATTATTTTCCATTCCCTAAAAGTATGAATACAATAATAAAATGCTATATGCACAGTTGAAAGCATATCTTTACACTTACTACACAGTTACCCAAATGCATGAATATTAACAATAAAAACCGTGCAATTAGAACACCAAATTTAGCATTTCTAATAAAAGTGAAATTGCTTCAATAAATAAGAGAAACACGTTGATATGCACATAATTTTCCTTGACCATAGAATTTCTTACCTACATACTATCTTTTTGTTCCAATGGATAGACGCCATTTATGTCTTCTGTTCTTTGAATAATTTGCTAAAAGAAATATTAACAAGGTTGAATGACTATCATCACTAGACTCAAAATCATGTGCTGCGCCGGTGTTGATAGCATGTGTCTGTGTAGCCTAAATATATACATAAATATTAAATAATGCATACTAGTACATTGATGTTACATTGTCCTAAAGCACTGTTTCAAGCCATGTCTACATTAGGACGCTTTGATGGAAAACACAGCTGTTTTATGTCATCACCCACTTTAAAATATTAATGAAATTCAAATAACAATGAATCTTGCATATCTAAAACACTGGAATGATTTTTTTCAAACTGGCATACTACCATGGTTATGCAGGTTCAAAATTCTGTATTTATTCGAAAATAAGCACTTTTCTTGATAAGATTTTCTATAATGGGGCTGACACACTACAGTCGAAACTGACTGTGAACTAAGGGTAAGGCTAAGGCTAAGGGTTGACCTCTGTGACATCACAACTGTCTGATTTCTGAATGCAACTGTCAGTTTTTGTGATGCGATGAGATAAGGCCAAATTTAATTTAATTTAGGCCAAAGGTAAGCCCCCTTTGGCCTAAATTAAACTGATGCTTATAGATTAAGATAATAACTACAAGCCTAAGCTTGGAATTACAATAGCGGATAGCCATAGTGATAGCATTGGCTATAGGACAGAGTTAGACATACTCATAAGCATAATGATCATCATAATCATTATCATAATGATGGTCATAATGACAACTAAAAATAGTAATACTAACACTGCAAGACTAAGTATAATTATAATATTAATACTAATAGTAATACTAATAGTAATACTAAGGCTAATACCATGATTAAAGATCATCTTCATATTGAAACTTATCTTAATCATTAACCATTGACGATTGCTAAGTCCAATAGGCAATAGTAATACTAATACAGTAATACTAATAGTAATACTAATAGTTATACTTATACTAATGGTAATATTTATAGTTACACTTATAGTTATAGCAATTTCACTAATTCAGTAATACTAATAGTAATTCACAATCACAATGGCAATTGTCGATTGGCTAAAAGTAAAACTAGTAAAAGTAAAACTAAAAGCCTAAAACCTAAGAGCAAGACTAAGAATAACTATAAGTTAGTATAACTATAACTATAACTATAAGTATAAGTATAGTGAGTAATACTTATACAAATGGTAATGTTAATAGCAAGTCTAAGACTATGCCAATAGTATACTAATACTAATAGTATTTCACAATCACTAAAATTAGATTTACTTTTAGAATTACTAATAGTGGTAAGTCACAAATTTCAACTTGAATGGACCAGATCTAAACTGAAACGTTAGAGTTTTATAGAATCGGTAGAAGAAGTAGCACCAAGTTGGGTGTGATTGAGTGCAAAGTTTGTATCGATATTGTTATCCGAACTCTGAGTTCTCAACTTAGTGCTGCTTTTAGAGAGTATTTTAGAAAACCATAAAACATGGCTGAATTCCTACTCGACGTTTATATAATGCGATAGGGAATGTTATATTGATAGCCCGTTTACAGTTCAGCGGTACAAGTCGTTGTACATCGAACTCAATAAGGTCTTTTCCAGCCCAGTGTCGTTGTAGGTCTGTTTCTAAACTAAGGTAAGGTCAAGGTAGTTCTTCAGACTTCACTAGGCTGTTGGTGTTTATTTCTTAAAGATAATATTAACTCAATTACTGTTAGTGTTGGTTTATAAAAAACAGCTCAAATCAAGTTTTTACATTAAAAGTATTACTTTTTCTGTAATTGCTGGCAGTCCATTCAAAGTTGAACGCAATGACAAATATTGTGTTGAACTTATACTTATACTTATACATTAACTTATACTATAACTATAAGTATAACTAATAGTAATACTAATAGTAATACTATAACTATAAGTATAAGTTATAGTTATACTTATAGCATCTCACTACTTGAACTTGTGTGACCACCCAAATTGGGTGACCCAAGGCATCCATTTAATTTTTAATTTTTATTTTAGCCACACTCATAGAAACAATTTTTAATTTGAATAGACCACTCACTACCACTACTAGTACTAGTAGATCATGATCATCGAATAGACCAACTCAAAAACATACTCTTCGCCCTTCGTGCTAGAGCCGCTAGAGGCTAAACAGTAGACACATAATGATAATGATAATCATATTGATGTTGATATTCAAATTGTCATTGAAATAGCAGTTATAGTTTGAAAATCAGAATAAATTCATCATAATCTTGATCTATTATATAGTCACATGTATTTTTACTGACTACTGAAATTGTGGTACTACTACTAGCAATAGTATTAGTTGCATCTAATTAATTGATACAATTAGATCAACACGGTTAATGTTACCCGCGTTGGCGGCTATAGTTTAGCAGTTTCATTCCAGATAGACCTTCCCAGTTAGACGCTTCTCAGTTAGACGCCATTTTTATTTCATACAATGTGTATATATATATACCTAAATAACTGTTGTGTTGATTGCTAAGCATGAAATAATAGTTAATATAAATTATTTGAAATGATATTGTAATGGTTAGCGGAAGTGGGAACCTTTCTCTCCCCTGCGAAACATAGATTATAGTTTATGGCCAGTCATAACGTTTCCACCCCAGTCATCCCATTACTCATGCGACAGGCAACGTGGGCTGATGAATAAACACATTATAATACCTGCCAATTAACACTGACAATAACAAGTGGAGAAGTCAACCAATCAGGACCGACCTCATACTTATAAACAACACCTTTCAGCGCCAACAGTCAGAGGAGGATTATGTTAGTAACTAACCAATAACTAATGTAACGTTGTAACTCTTATTCCTTTTATCGACTGATGTACATTCTTTTCTACTTATGTCTTGTTTTCTAAATATATTTTCTCACGTTCTTGATCACTCGTTCGGTTTATTACATAACCTCAATACGTGATGCGGTAATTGATAACATACAAGCAGACCTACAAATCGTAGTTCTAAAAACTACAATATTCCAGTTTTCACGTATTTGTGTGAAACAAAAATAACAGTAATACAATAATAGTAGTCATTGTTTTTAATGAACGCTCATTATTAAAACATTTTTTCAAACAACAAGAAGTATAGAAAGTGCAAAATTGATGAGTAAAAGAAATAGAAGGAATTTATTTATATGCTAAGTAACAAACAATTGATACAAATTTATTTGAATATACATATATTTCATTAATATTCGAATAAATTTGCTTGTATATAATACATATATTTCACCAAATTAAATAATTTGCATCTAACTGAAAAAAGTCTATGTGGAAAGCGTTTAAGTGAGAAATTTAGCCTAGCCTCTATCTGGAATGACACCAGTTTAGCAATAACAATAATTGTAAATGTATCACGTGCAGTAAAAGTTAAAGAGTTGAAATTCATGTTTATGACCAACTCTAAGTATAAGCTCAAGTTTATAATTATTTTCATTTCTTTTACTTTGAGTTTATCATTTGCATTACCATTATGATATTGATAGTCTAAGTCACAGTGATAGCCATAATGATGATCATGGTAATTATAATTATAACGATAATCATGAATTTGAATTGATTGCCATTAGGATAGTAATTAAGTTTAGCAACAATCATAGTCATGATGATTATGAATATCAATATGATAAGGTCCATTTATGATGTAAAACTTAATGTCACTTTGAATTACAGACCTATGCCGAAACTAATTCTGAAGTCAACATGTCAAATCAAATTTTTACCTAACCAAATAAATTCATGGCTCAGACAAAAACCTCCAAATTAAGAAATGAATTGAGTTAACTTGAATCAATTGAAATTTAAATGCATTACAAATATATGGTTAAACCTAACTTCTGTAATGGCGGCAGGCAGGAATGTTGGACTCATTTTTGGGTTTCATCTCAGATAGAAGCAAAATATATGTAAAATTAATATGTTAATGCAGATCAAAGAAATTTATTTATGTGCTCAATACGTGCTTTATTTAAATATACATATATTTAGATAATATTCAAATAAATTGCACATAAAATATATATTGTACGAATATAAATAAATAACATCTAACTGGAAAGCGTCCAAGTGGGAAATTTAGCCTAGCGTCTGGCTGGGATGACACCCGTTTTTGTGGCTTTTGTTGAAAAGATAATAACAGCAATTAAATTAGTATGAGTTAATTAATTTGTTTGAACATTTGCTATTAAAGTAACTATTCAAGTTTAGCAATTTAAAACCTTAATTTGTTCAATTTTTTTATTCTTTTAGCAAGCACCAATGCAACTAATATATATTGAGGGTAAATCTAAGTAAATAATTAGCCAGATTATTATCATTATGTTGGTAGAAAGCTAGAAAGTTTTTGAGCTGTAAATCCACTTTCACTTTTGATTCCAACATAGTAAAAATGTGTTGAATGGAATTGTTGAGCTATAATATACAATATATGGTTTAAATTTTTCAATTAGCTGGCAGTAAGTCAAGTGAATGATTTTACCAAGTTGGTTCAAATAAACTAATTTCCAATACTCAATTTAGTAAGTGCTTGAGTAAATAACATATTTCATACTCAAATATTTTTTCTTAAAACTGAATTAGCTTTGAAGCCAGTCTATATTTAGTCATGTATATTTAGCTTTTTCAGCTTGTAGTCTTTAACTGTTTATTATTTTAGTTTTCTTACTTTTGTGTTTATTTTGTAGATTCATAAATTTAAGAAGAAAAAAGTTAATTGTTGTATAAAGGACTGAATGGATGTGCGGACTAAAAAAACATGTTATTTATTTTGTGTAATTGTCCCAATATTAATGCTTTGTCTCTACAAGCTGTTTTATAAGCCTGCGCCACCTTCTTTCAATCCTGTAGTGTCTATGTAAGTCGCTCCTTGTTTATAATAAAGCATGTTTTATTAAATAACTTGGTATCAAACACGATACTCCAAATATGTTTATGTTATTTTTTAATATTTTGTATTAGTCGTGGTGGTAGTGTTAGTAGTAGTGGTGGTAGTGTTAGTAGTAGTGGTGGTAGTGTTAGTAGTAGTGGTGGTAGTGTTAGTAGTAGTGGTGGTAGTGTTAGTAGTAGTGGTGGTAGTGTTAGTAGTAGTGGTGGTAGTGTTAGTAGTAGTGGTGGTAGTGTTAGTAGTAGTGGTGGTATAGGTAGTAGAAAACTTGCCTATTTTTATAAAATACTATACAAAAAGTAAAACTATATGCAAAGTAAAAATAGATACTGTGACATGGAAAAGAAACATCTCTTAATTGTTTTATTACAATATTTGGTTTACTTTCTTAATGAAGTCAGTAAAAAAAATTATGTTTTTTTATTAAAATCCGCTTTTCACTTTTGCATTTTATGTTAAAATGACTGAGTTAGATGAGAGCTTTCTAATGATATAAAAGTGTTTGCCACTACGCAGCCTAATGGTACTATAGCAGATTAGTTGTGGAATGTGTTAAATCAAGTACTGAAACAATCAGTAACAGGTCATTTAATAATTTTCTACAGAAATGACCCAAATAATGAATTTAGTAAACCTACAAAGCAGTTGATAGCAGATCAGCTAGATGAAGTATATGCAGAGGTCGAGCAACTGGCTCACTCATCAATATTCCAAGTTCCGAGGCAAGAATTGAAAGTAGTATTTGATAATGTAGGTATTGTTTGCTTATGTTGCTACAACTACCAGCTTGTATAATGTTAATTTCTCATTTGTGTTGAGACATTTTGTTATTATTTATCTTTATGTGAAGTGTGAACAGGAGTTTTATGGCGAGTTGCTTATTAAAACAAGAATTTGTTTTGAAAAAATTGAAGTACATTTGTTAAAAGTTGGCAACTAATATTCAATCATGTATTGTACTATATTTCCTATGCAGGTTTTTATCACATTATTTCTTAGCTGGATGATGCCATCAGTGGTTTACCACCTCCAACTAACTCTAAAAGACAATCCGTTGACCATAAGAGTTATGCTGTAGTCAATGCAGATATCTGTCAGGAAAAGTATGCCTATGATAAACTAAGTGGAGATTATCCTCATTTCTACAAAGGTATAGAGAAAATTTTTCTGTATTTGACAAATTTGAAAATATGTAAAGTTTGGTGTGATATCCTAAACTCTATCTGTTTTTTTAAGCAATTATAATCTGGCCGATTAAACAATATACTAAACTTTCTTAATTATCCATTGCACTGGGAAATCATTAATTTTACTGTATTACCATTTTGAATACATGTCTTGGAATAGCTTTGTGTAAGCTCAAGGCCTGTTAGATTAGACTTTCTAAAAGATGAAGAAAAACCTAGGATGACGTAATATGTTATTTTATTTAACATTTTTATTTATCTAAATACTTTGTAATCATTGCGGCCATGTTTTCAGATGTAATTTATAGCATGTTAATTAGAATATTACTAGAAGCAGCACCAATTAGGAGGGCTAAGTAGAATATTTGTATACGCATTGTTGTCCAAAGTCAAAATCCGATTTCCAAACACCAACCTATGCACTCAGTGCCGGATCAAGCAATTATTTTGCCAATTGCACCTACCTACTAATAGTGTGGAGTGAGCTCTTATTATTCACTTCCCTTTTTATGGGGTGGGGAAAGCTGGTCTCTCCGTTCATATATGATGCACACTGCTAAGTAAGTAGGTGCTGAAACCTCAACTAACTTGACACCAAACCTCACTAGAAGCATGTCACTTTTTTCACCCTTCACCCACAAGATATATATGTGAAATTTTAATAATTGTTAAATTTCAATAATCTTTGTCTCATTTACTAATGATCCATCGTTATGCCTGGAACTTCCTTTTAAAAGTCCAATTCCAGCACGTCTTTATTTGGTGATTGTTTTTCCGCAGGTTTCAATATGTTGAACTGCTCTGGTGTGCCAAAGTTCCACACTCTTCTCACCTTGACCTACAACTTTGTTCACTACTCCAATGACAACCTCAAGCTCATCCCAACTCTGTTAGCTGATATCAACAAGGTTTACCCTCATATTAAAATCATAGCTGCTATACCAACAAGTTTTACTTTGGCAGAAATGGATTTTCGTGACCTTCAGCTTTATAGATATGATAGCAGGTATGTTTGCTATTACTGTGTTAGTACGAGTATATTGCTTGCGCTATGTTGGGTCACTTATTTTGAAACATGAACTGGTTGATTAATAAATATTCGGGCACACTTGGCCATTTCTGCGGGGTTGGAGTTGAAAACAATCACTCAAGCAAGTTTATAGTCACCATCTCTGTCAGGAACCCCTGATGGAAGGGTTTTTTGTTAAATCGGTTAAGGACTTATTTAGATGGGGCACAAAAGCAATTATGACTGGTTGCTCTTCCTAACATCAACAATGGCCTTTGTCGGGCCCAAACCCATGTGTTTACTAGGCAAACGCTTTATGGAGTTGAAAATACTATTATGCAAAAATATTAGTATAGCAATACTTGTCTATTTTAACTGGTTTTGCAGCTCTGCAGCTACAGATGTGTGGAGAGACATAATTTCAAAAGTTCAGACCAAATATGTGTACATCGGAAGAAATGTTATTCATTTTACATGGTTTGATAGACTAGAGAGGTTAGTCCGTGAGATTAATAACCTCAATGCTGTTGTTGTGGCTGCCGCATTCCGCACACTTCGCAGTGGTCACGTGAGTTGAAACTATTATTCTGTTGTACTTTAGCCCCTTGTATGCCTTTTTATTAAGTCAAATTACCGATACTTTTAAGTAAAATTTAAAGCATTTTACCCACTTATATCATAAACATCATGGCTATGTTAATCCATTTATCTGACTTGGAATTGTAATGCAATTACTCACATGAGTATGAAATGTTGCTATCTGTGTTTAAAAGTGCTTCTTATGCTGCTTTAGTGGAGCAATGGTTGTGACCAGACGATAGTGAATGACTATACTCTAGTATATAGACATGGCTATCATAGGTCTATGGAAGAATGCCTAAAATGTGACCACGTACATGGGCCATTTGTCACTAAAACTGAGCTTTTCACAAAGGTAATAGTAATAGGATCTGGCAATATATAGTTACTTAAAAAGTTTCATATACATTGAATGTATTCAAGTAATAACTTTATTATGTTCAGTTGACTAGACACTGTTAGTTAATAGCTGGTAGGTAAAGGGTTTAGTATAGTCTGTTGAAGAGTACATGAATTAGAGAATATTTCAAGCTGGTCAAACTGTTGTGTTGCTGCACTCTATTATCTATGAAAAATGAAAAACCGATGAGCAAAAGACTGGAATGACACATGCTTTGCTCATATGCAAAATCTAGAGTATAACCATATGTTCTATTGCAGTAACAAAAAATAGCTAGGAGAAAGTATCAATTATATACTTTGTAATAGCATAGAAAACTATTACAATGTTTCATACATAAGATAAAAGATGACAGTTGATGATGCATTAGGGAGTGAAGGTAACCTGTGTCTGTGTAATGTTAGTTGCTGGTGCTGCTCCTAAAGAATATTTGCCAAGTATAAATCTAAGTATAGCAATATCTAGGTTATGTTGTTGTTGAATTAATACTTTAGTGGTCTGGTTTGCAGTAAAATATGTACTCTACAAGAACAGGACTTTATAATACCAGACCGGGTAATGATTTTTTTTATATTTCAAGGTTTTTGTAATATATTGCAGGGTATTAGTAATATGTCACAGGGTGTTAGTTATATATTGCAGGGTGTTAGTAATATATTGTAGGGTGTTAGTAATGTATTGCCGGGTGTTAGTAATATGTTTATTTTTTATTGCAGCCTAGTTGCTATAGTTTACTAATGAAAACACTGTTGAATTGTGGTATCTTATAAAAACAGTCTCTGATAGTAGTTGAAATTAGTTGGACAGTATGTCATCATCAAAGCTTACTCGTACAGTGATGTATTTACAATTGTAGACGCAGCTTCACGAACACATGACGGAAACAAGTGGATTTGCTGCATTCTTTTATGCTATAAAACTTAATTCAGAGCTGGTTGTTGCCTGCCCAGATTCTATGTCATTTGTCACAGATAGCAGTCGTAGTGATACTTCAAGGGCAGATTGGAGCAGCTTGGCTCGACTTTTACAGGTATGAACAGGCTTGGTGACATCTTCATTATCAATGGTGTAACTAAAGTAAACTAACTTGGTTTTACTATGAAATAATAGAAATAACAAATAAACAAAATTACAATAAGTTGTTTTTTGCTAGTGTTTCAAGTAAACTTTATTCGTCATTAGAGTGAAAGTAAATAATTGTAAGTATAGGTTTTTTTGGAATAGCCAAGTTATTCACCAATTTACTGGTTGTTGCCTATACGCACTTGTTTTTTTTTCTAAAGACATGTAAGTAATATGGATGATAAATCATTACTAGTATATGCATGCATATTTGACTCACAATTATGTATTAGCATCAGAATAATGCATGAAGGTAGGCAGCAGGGCTAGGCAGCAAATGTTTCAAAACATGTCAAGGCTGAACTAAAATATGATATTATATATAGCATCTTTGTCTTACTCGTTTTGATTTCTCTGATATTTATTAGGTTGAAGAGATTAATCCAACCAATGGCCCAAAGATGACCTTCAGTTGTCAAGAAGCCGGTACAAGCTGTCAGATGTCTGAAGGTTCAGGATTGGCTACTTCTAATTGCTGCCGAGAATCTGTTATGGAGATTAGCAAGTCAGCGATACAAAACTGTGTGGTAATAAAATGTTATATGTGGTAATAATATGTTATATGTGGTAATAAAATGTTATATGTAGTAATAATATGTTATATGTGGTAATAATATGTTATATGTAGTAATGATATGTTATATGTAGTAATAATATATTATATGTAATAATAATATGTTATATGTAGTAATAATATGTTATATGTAGTAATGATATGTTATATGTAGTAATGATATGTTATATGTAGTAATAATATGTTATATGTAGTAATAATATTATGTTATATGTGGTAATAGTATGTTATATGTAGTAATAATATGTTATATGTAGTAATAATATGTTATATGTAGTAATAGTATGTTATATGTAGTAATAATATGTTATATGTGGTAATAGTACGTTATATGTGATAATAATATGTTATATGTAGTAATAATGTGTTATATGTTGTAATAATATGTTATATGTTGTAATAATAGGTTATATGTAGTAATAATAGGTTATATGTAGTAATAATATGTTATATGTAGTAATAATATGTTATATGTAGTAATAATATGTTATATGTAGTAATAATATGTTATATGTAGTAATAATATGTTATATGTAGTAATAATATGTTATATGTAGTAATAATATGTTATATGTAGTAATAATGTGTTATATGTTGTAATAATATGTTATATGTAGTAATAGTATGTTATATGTAGTAATAATATGTTATATGTAGTAATAATATGTTATATGTAGTAATAATATGTTATATGTAGTAATAATATGTTATATGTAGTAATAATATGTTATATGTAGTAATAATATGTTATATGTAGTAATAATATGTTATATGTAGTAATAATATGTTATATGTAGTAATAATATGTTATATGTAGTAATATACATGTTGTTTCCTTAATACGATAGCCATGTATAGTGAAGTAAAATAATTGAATAGTGTGATGGTAACTTTATGAAGTTATATCGACAGGCAACTTTACATTTACTTTTTCAAAATTATCTGTGTTTCGCAAATTCTCAGTTTATTTGGTTTGAATTTCAACTTTTTTCAATGCTGAAATTTTCCATCCCTTCAGTTGCTATTAGAGTATATGCTTTTCATTTCTCACCACAACATTTCTTCTTAATTTTTTAGGTTTCTAACCTGCTGTGTGGTTTAGAGGGCTCTGCTTTGTCAGGGGCCTTGAAGTTTGGTGGCCTGTCTCCTTGGGAAACTACTATTACAGTGTCATTACACAGGGAAAATTTTACTTCATTTTCAAAAATTGTTGTGCCAATGCTTGAGAAAAATGGCTACAAGGTGGTAAGTTTTTAACTCTTACTCTGCGTGTTGTGTATGTATGCTTTGTTTTCAACCATAAAATTGGTAACACAAAACTAAAAAGTATTTTCTCTCTTTTTTTACTTGATTTTTAAATTTCTATGCTTAAATTAAACTTGTGTTGTTTATGTTGGTCATGCGATGTGCCTTGCGTTTGTTTAGACTGTTTGTCCCTGCAGGTAACGGACAACTCCGACAAAGCCTTTGTTATCTCGTCAGAGCATGCCTCAGTCAAAGTACACTCAGTTTCTAGTATAGAAAGAGATTCTCCTGGTGGAATGAGACATACCAGCCTTCTTTTTGGTGATCTTCTTTCTCCAACTCCTTCCAATCCAGTTTTGTCATTAAAACAGAGGTTAGTGTGTATCAACTTATTTGTTTCTAGTAATCTTGAAAATATTACAAGTTTGTAAATTTGTTGCCGTACATTCTATGGTGAGCTTGGGAATTAAAAATTGCTATAATCTCGTATTATTCCTTTATTAATTTAAAATAAAATTAATGGCAAAGTAAACAACTGGGACAACTGTACATTTTGTAATGCTTATAAAATAGAGTAGAGAGGCAAAACAGTAGGCTTTTAGGTAGATGTGTATAACAAGGCTGGTAGCCCAGTGCAAGTGATATTACTTTCGTATAACTTGTTATAACCTTATAGCCTAATAAAAGAATATCCAATTTTATTGCATTAGTAAGTAAAAAAGAAAAGGTTTTATATGACTTATCAACACTAGTGATGTATTTTCAGGTATGGAGCTGGGTTCCTTGAACATATGCAGCAGCGGCAGCGGCAGCAGCAGCAGAGTATTGACTCTACGCACATATCTCCTTTCTCTTCCTGCTCAACACCTGGTCACCATGCCTGTTTGGACAAGTATATAACTGATGGAAATATTCAATTCAGAAAACCCATCAGTTAATAGCTACTTACCATCTAAAGTCACAGCATTGCTTTTGCAAGACAGATCTCTTTTATTATATATAAATTTTAGGACTTCAAACTTGTAGATACAACTTATCTGGTAACTTACAAATTCTATCATGGTAATTATTACATGCATTCACAAGTTCAGTGAGATTGTAATCGCTCATTTTTGTGCATATTTGTTTGGTATGCACTTATTTTGTATCAAATGGTAAAATATTCAGTTTGTTATTAAGTCATACCTAAGCTAATGTCATTGAAAGTCACTTATTCATTTTATTGTGATATTATATAAATATGGTTCAAGTCACAAGGGTATTTACCTCTGCATATATCCCCCAACTGCCAATACAGCATTTACTATAAATAATAAAGGCTGTATTGGAATACTCGGTGTTGAAAATCTTCGATTATGTGGCATTATGCCTTCTGCAATCATGGGCCACATGCATGGTATTATATACTCAGCAATGTACTGTAAAATTATTTCTGTGTGAAGTTTAATGTCTATATCTATGTTTGTGTTTTATTCTATTCGACTTATGTTTGGAACAAAATTTTGGTTTTAGTTGTTTTGATTGCGAAAAATTTTCTCAAGAAATAAAAAGTTCAGTTAATATAATGATAATATATTCTTGCATTTTTCTGCTATTTTTGAGCTAAAATAATCATTTGTTGAGCCTATCTTTGCTTCGTGGATGGTTTTAGGGAGTATCTAAACAGTGTTGGGCTATTCCTTAGTATCAGCATATATCACCATACCCCATCTGTTCGTATTATCTAACCATCTTTACATAGTGGGTGTATTGATGAGTATGTATGTGTCACATTATCTATTATTAGCTTGCAGTCCCTCCTTAGCTTTGTTTTAATGGTGTTTGATCAAGAAGTAATTGACACTTTAAAACAGGCAAATTATAAATAGATTTTATGTTGCTAATTGGAGTTGAATGATGTCAGATTTACCCTGTAGAGATTAGAGGTGCAAGATTGGTATAAACTTTCTTTTTAATTACGTGTTCGTTTGCAAATTTATTTAGTTTGGCCACTCAATTCCCAGGCTAATACAAAGGAGATAGCTGATTCCTACTAATCCTAGTGGACAACTGCCCACCCAACACTAATGTATTAATAGAGTCATGGGAATTATAGCAATGTAAATTTGTAAAGATTGACTTCAATTTGCATTTTAAACTTTGAATTTTCAGCCATGAAAACCTAGCAGAAAATAAATAAAAATGTGTAAATTTTCACACTTACATTAATATACAAGTTGCCACTTCTCAAGTCCATTTTGAGCACGAAAATTAAAACAATTGCAATTTTTTAGGGAGTTAAAAGAAAAAGCTATAAATTCAAAGTGAAGTATTTCATTTTTGTAGTTAGTCATATATAAATGTTAATCAAAATCTATTTCTAGTTGATATTTTTTAAAACATGCCTAATAAAACATTTACAATTGTACTAGTGTTACAATATTATGTTGTGAGTTTAGTTTATATTTAAAAAAACAATTTGTATTATCAAGCCTTTGCAAAAACCTGGAAGTAAACTTAGGAGGTAGAAACTAGGTGCTACATGTCTCAAATACATTGAGTTTGCTTTTTTCTTTTAATAACATTGTACTTAAAATAATTTGGTTTCTTAGTACTTTAAATGAAATAAATTTGAATTATTCTTTTTACTAGTGATAATGAGTTGGCAACAGTAAAAGACCGATAACATCTATATTTTGAAGGAGTTTTAGAGTTTGAGGGTTGTGATGTGGTGGTGGGTAAATTGTGGTGTTGGGACTTCCCAGTAGCCCCCATAGTGTAATGGTTAATACTATAGCTTTCAAGTTGGAGGTTTGTGTAAGGCAGAGGTTTATACAAGGGTAATATGATTTGTTGATGTCATTTTCAAGTAACCCTGCTTTGCAGCCATACTGTTTCTCTATACTTTAGTCTGCGTTTTTACTAAAACATTTTTGGGTATTTATGCAATGCCCAAGGCATGGGGAGTAACATTTAAGCCTTAAGGTAATATCATGAACAGTTCATTTTCTTCACAACTCCTTATAATAGATAGTGAAATCAATGCTTGAAAAAACTTTGCCCCCACCGGAATTCAAAACACAGACCTCTGGCTTGCAAGCAGGCGCGCTAACACCACAGGGGCCACTGGGTAAACTCATCACTACAATGCTCAATCTATTTATAAATTATGCTTCTTGTGTGGCTAAAAATGTAAACTTCACTTGGTAATCTTTGAATTTCACGTGCAATTTAGAAATCAATAATAAACTATCAATAATTATATATAAAGCTTTTTAGTTTGTAAAAATAAATTTTGTTTTTTCAACTCTTGAAACTCAATTTTCATGTTAAGCATCAAAGCCTGCTTCTTCATTATCTATGTGAATCATAATATCTCAACTCACTTATTGATTTTATCTGATGAAAGTATTTTTCACACATTCAAAATAATTGCATCTGAACTCAAACTCTGAACCTTGAACTAAATATAAATGACTACTTGCATAATTTTTAAGTGTAATAGAATAAGTTATAAATCCATCTTTGCTTAGCAATTGGTGCACTTAATGTATTTACCTTAGATGAATAGCCAGTTGGTGTGTAATACAAATATTTAAGATATTTAAAAACTATACCCTTTGTTCTCAAAAACTTCTCATCTCAATATATATATATATATATATATATATATATATATATATATATATATATATATATATATATATATATATATATATATATATATATATATATATATATATATATATAGAGTTGATATAACATATTAGCTTTTGATAGGAACAAAATTTAATAAGCTAGAACTGATAGCCATTTAGTATTATTAGTTTTTACTTATTTGGTTAGTATTATGTTATGATAGTGCAAAATAGTTTCTATATCTTTCTGCTTCAATTACAACTATTTGAATTAATTAAGTACTTCAGAAAAGTTATAATAGAACCAAGCCTGACATTTCATGTATTGAAATATGCCGGATATGTTATGCTGCTTGATATTCTAAACTCAAAACTAATATTGAAAAAGTTATATAAAATAACGTTGATTCACATGCTAATTGGAAAAGTTAAGCACACACTAAATGTGATAAGAGATTAACTGAATGTTAATAATAATTTGTATGACGTTTTTAAAGAGGTAAAAAGTTTGTTTCGAGGTTCCTGACAACATTATTATAAACTGTGTTATATTTAGCTTGACATGTTTACACCTATTCCGTAGTGTCCACTATCTTATCACACTAAGTTGTTCTCTAATTCTAAAGTTTGGGAGCCAATAAGACGTGCTCACATGTTTTGACAGAGCCAAGGCTATATTTAAAATCTTCAAAAGCTTTAAAAGGAGGTCAAGTTTTAATGATCCATCAGTTGCAAATTAGGAAGGCCTTAAAAGTTTAAATAGATTGGTAAAACATTTCAGAAAAATGAAGGGACTCTCTATCATAGCTGGTGCTATCTTAGTGTGTTACGCACTAGGTGATTCAAGCAACCCCCAGCCTCAAAAGGTAAGACTCAAATATTAATTAATTAATCTATAGTAACTATTGATAGAAATTAACTTAGCTTTCATGTCAACTTAATTAGTTTCATTACCTTTTTTAGCATGATCAATGACTAATACAATCTGAGTTATTAAAACACTGAGAATTTAAATGGTTATCTAATTTTTCAGCCAAACCGTTATCCCACACTTTCACCTAAACCTGTGAAGAAGTTGAGAGTTCCAACAAAAGGTTACAGACTTTTGGAAGGAGATATCAGAGTGCCTGCAGATTTCCAGCCTAAGGTATGTACCAAAACTTTTATCTTTTCTGTAAATATTTCATAGAATCGTCTGAATAGATTTTTATAACTTGCATATTCTGCACGCTGCAATTGTAGAAAAGAAAAGCTGTTGCAAAAATTGGGCTACTATGGCCTTCAGGAATTGTACACTACACTATCAGCAACGCCTTTAGTGAGTAGAACAATATTTGTTATCAGCAATATTCACAGTTTTCCCATTTTGACAACATTTTACATATAAATTGTTGTTTTTCTATAAGTAATGTTTTTTATAATGTTTTGACTCAAGTTATTAATGTATTTCAATAGATTCTACTCTGAAAACCTTATTCAGAGAAGCAATGACCCTGATTGAGGATGCCACCTCTGTGAATGGTGAAAAGTGTGTTCAATTTGTTCCTCGGAAAACACAAGCCAACTATGTACAACTTTCAATGAAAAGACAGTGAGTGCATCTACATTCATTTTTGTTCTGCTTTTTCTAAATGATGGTGAAAACATTCTCATTCATAATTGGAATAATTTTTTCTGGTTTTACACATTATAAGTAAAATGACGAATTATGAAGCTATGTTTGTACAATTTTTTTCATGTCAACTTTGTTTTTGCACACATGTATATAACAATTTTTTGCTTTGTAATATTTTGTTTTTGTTATTATGTGAGCATCATTTTGCTGTTGCAAGATAGGGCTTTAACTCGTAAAGTAATGTTTTGATGTATGCAATGCAAAAAACTTTACAATCTGAGATTGCAGCTATGGAAGTTTAATATTGCCAGTTTTGAAAAAAATTTACCTTCAATTTTTTTACTTGTTATCATAGACATTAATTACCTTCTAATTCTTCTTCTCCAGATGCTGGTCAGACTTAGGAAGGGTTGGAAATGGTAGACAGACTGTATCTCTTGGAAGGAATTGCTATACCCATGGCACAGTGATGCATGAACTTCTGCACACACTTGGCTTCTACCATGAGCAAAGTAGAGCTGATAGAGACTTCTATGTTGATATACATCGCGAGAACATCAAACAAGGTGTGTTGGGGGTTTTAATAATTCTTCTACATTTATAAGAGTACAGTGCATTTATTTCTTATAGTAAAAATGAATCAGTAAACCAAAACACCATTGTTGCTTTAGATCTACCAATTTAAAACAACTTTAAATTTGCTTAAATTCAAATACTGGACTAGTTACCAGGCTAGCACTTGATATACAGCAACCAAAACAACATTCGAAACATAATTTTAACATACTTTATGTTCAGCTAAGAATGAAAGTCAAGCAGTTAGAATTTTTTCTAAGCACCCTGAATCTAATAAATATTTTGTATAGAAATTAAAAATAAAATATTTTAAACTAATATTTTGACAGTTTACTATTATGAAATGAAAGGATATTTTAGATAAAATATTGCATAAAAAACTCTATCACAAATTGAAACCTGTAAACTTTTATAGACATTCGTTACGTTTTGTTTTCATTTAGGAGCTGAAAGTAACTTTGATAGGTATGCCCTTGGTACTACAGTTGATCACTTAGATCAGCCATATGACTATGACAGCATCATGCACTACCAATCCACTAGTTTCTCTAAAGATTTTGTTTCACCAACTATCACTGCGAAGCAGCAACTCCCAAGTAGTGTAGTATTGGGGCAAAGAGATCACCTCAGTCACATTGATATTAGAATGATTCAGAAGTTGTATGGATGTCAAAGCAACAGTAAGTTAGAAATGTGCTATTTTATTTGTCAAGGAAACTTGTTTTAAATGATTTCAGATATTTTGGCCATGATAAGTAAAAAGTGCTGCATTTATTTTTTTGCAAATGAAAATAGCAAACAAAACGAAAAAATGTTTTACATCAGGCATCAAGTATCTAGAAATTTACAACATGTTGTATCTATTGCAATAAGTTTTATTGTGATCGATCCATATTTTCAGGGGCTCAAGTTACAAATAATGGGCAATGTCAAGATAATCTTGAGAATTGTCATCTCTATGGAGATTTTGCATGCACGGAACTTCCGGAGTGGGCTGCAGAAAACTGCAGACTGACCTGTGGTATCTGCAAGAATAGTAAGTACACAGTTATGGTCTGCATGTCAACAACAAACATTATCTGTATAAAAGGAGGAGCTGTAATATGTTGCGAAACATAGCAGACTATTATTTTGAAATACAAGCTGTATTTCCATATCTTTTTATATATTTATTATAATCCTTTTCTATTAATAGAAAGTATTATTATGTATGTTTTGATTGCAGCTTGTGAAGATAAAGTTAAAAACTGTGATCAGTATGAGGAAGGAGTTTGTAAAAATTACGTAGTCTGGGCAACTGAAAACTGTGCTAAATTTTGTGGTCTTGGAAACTGCAAGGCTTTACCAAAACCCACCACCACTGAAGGTAAGATTCTTTTAAGGCATAAACTGTGCATGCATTGTTATTGTCTGTAAGCTAGTCAGCACAATTTTCTCTTAAGTTATATTGCATCTAATCATACAAAGGCAGCGAGTACTGGTAGTTTTAAATACTTATAAAGTGGTTTGCCATGTTTTATTTGTCATCAAACAAGCTAGTATCGCAAGTTGGCTATTTCTTAGCATTTATAAGAAATAAATTTATTCTATTAATTCAAGGTCCAAAATGCGAGGACACTATTTCTGATTGCATACACTATGGGAAGTCTGTCTGTGTTACTCACAAGCCCTGGGCTTCTGTCAGATGCCAAAAGTTCTGTGGATTCTGTTCCAATGGTTAGTATTTCCTTCTACTCGCATTAGATTAACTATTTATCTTGCAAAATTTACTGCTATAAAAAGAAGCAGTTTTCGTTACTGTAATTTTTGAACTTCCAATTTATATAATGTTCTATTATAAAAAATTAACCTGGATCGCTGATACCTGCATTTTGTGGAAGTTTTGCATACATTTTTATGTACAATTATTTGCTAGAAGAGAAAACGACAAAAGCTCCAACTACTACACCTACCACTACGTCGAATGAATGCGCAGACCGAATGGATTGCAGTAGTTTCCCTCACTCTGCTTGCACCAACTACAGGACATACATGTCTGCTAATTGCCCTTACCACTGTGCCCTCTGTCCAGGTACGTTTAATAAACCAAAAAAGTGGCGTTGTATGCACACGTAGTATATATGTCATATCTAGCATAGATTGTGGCTTTAAAATGAGAATTTGATTGGAAGAGCTCATTTAAGACATACTTAAAAAAGACATATTTTCATTCATTGATTAAACTAATCATTTATTTAGGGCAAGAGCCATTGACCACCCCTAAACCTCCAACAACTAAGACCACTACTACTACCACCACTAGTACTACAACTACTCCAACTACAACTACACAACCAACAACTAAACCCACAACTGCCTATGGTTTGTATTGCTGGTTATTTTAATAAAGTTTCCGTTGCTTTTATAAATATTATGTTTAAGTGACATCTACATAAATACAAATGGTTTTTGTGTCTAATATTTTTCAATTATTGGTATTTTGAGAAAGAGCTTTTTATGTGAGGAGAGCAATTGCATGCTTAAGTTGTGATACATGAGAATTAAATAGGGTTGTTGGTTTCTTTATGCATTAGTCTACTTTCTGGTTTTGAAATGCAGGAAGAATTGTAAAGTGTGAAGATAAAATAGACAACTGTGCCGAGTATCCAAAGTCGGTGTGTGCCAACTATTTAGCTTGGACCAAGATAAACTGTGCCAGATACTGTGGACATTGCTCAGGTATGTGTGTAACTCATAAATACTTAATCTATGTTTTCATAGTGTCTAACATTTCTTTTACTGTCAAAATGGTAGACAGCAATGATGTGGCAAATATTTAGATAGAGTTTTATCAAACTAAATATATTTTTTCTTTATTTGAAATACCATTAAAAAATTGAGAGTTGTTTGAGCACTGGTTACTTGTGCTGTGTGGAGCTTCAGTGATTATGTAGAGTGAAAACATGATGCAAATATTATTTTATTTTTAGTCGGCTATCACTTTCTGCCCATAAATTAGTGTTGAAAATGTCAATTTAAATAGCTATATATTTATCATCACAGAGCAAGGAGTTTAATATAATGTGATATTTATATAATTATATAGTGGTATGTTAAATAATATGCTTAATTTTTATAATTATTGAAGTTAAATAAATTGTATAGTATAGTGATATAGATTATTAATTATGAAATTACTAACAAGTGATCTAAGAAAGAGATATACCTTGTTTTGATTGTGATGCTCGTGCTAATAGATGCATATGCAAAAGGTAAACATTAGTGTTATAATTTATATAAAACATCCCTTTAAGACTAGGGCAATAACACTTGAGAGCTTACTATTGCTGCTCTGTATACTAGGTATCTCTAGATTTACCAATTATCTTTGTTTTATCATGATAGCCATTGACTTCTACTTGCAGATTGTGTTGATGTGAGACCTGACTGCAATGATTTCTATAAGAGTCAGTGTACAGGAATATACATGCCTTATATGAAACAACAGTGTGCAAAGTTTTGTGATTATTGCTAAACGTTTCAGTACTAAAATTTCATGATTGGATAATGTTAAATCATTTTTGACTTTCTTTAATTATACTGTTAAGTTGATACCTTTTCAATTTTTCCAAATTGGTTTTTATAGCAATTCTCTTTTATTTTTATGCAGTAATAGTAGCCAACTGTGTTTGTCCCCTAACTATGCCAGCCACATGGCTTGCTATTTATTTTTTAATATCTAATGTTTCCACTATCAATAAACTTATTGCTGCCTGTATTTGCCTATTTGCATAACCTGCATTTATGCTGTTATCAGACTTTTACAAATAAAATAATACTCATTAGTTAGTGCAAGAATTGTAATTCATGTATGCTCGTGTTTTTAATGTTACTTGTTTATAATGTACAGCCATAAGCTACTGTTGAAATAAAGTTATATTTGCAATTATAGCTAATCTATTTTGAGTCTGATTATTGCCATAGCAGCTATCTATGCACCTCAACCTCACACTGCAGACCTGCACATGCTTTGATGTTATTAAGTTTATTCAATATGTTAGGCATTTTGGTAAACACACAGATTATAACGCAGTGCAACTCGACTTAAGGCTGAAATTGTGCACAAAAACATGTCATCATCTTCAAAGAAAGTAGTTGTGAGAGTTTCATCTCCACGACGACTCAGTGAGTCCAGTTCTAAAAGTTCTGTGGCCAAATCTTCAAAGCATCTCCATGCACCCAGCGAGCATTCTCATCACAGTAGAGGGCATACAGGACATCGACTAGAGTTTGCACCACGGAGAAGATCTTATTCCTGGCAAGGCCATCCTATAGGTGAGTAAGCAGCTATAACCAGTCTATATCTTATGGGCATTTATAAACCTTTCATAAATCTCTTCCAATACAGCATACCATCTCATGCAATACGAACTTAGAATGAATTAGTATTATACACCAGTTTTCAAAGTCATAGGAACTTATGAATATGCAGTATATACCCTATCATTTCTTTCTCATTTAATTCTCTAAATCTATCTTCTTTTTGTATATAAAAAAACTTTATTGCTATTTCATGTAAATGTGATAGTATTTTCTTTTAGTAAAAAGGTTTTAATTTTTATAATATTTAGCAACGAGTCTTATTGTGATAAAAACCTTTATGGAAAAGCTGTATGACTTATCATTGAAAGCTCCTGCAAATAACATTTTTATCATCCTTATTCTAAGCCCTTCTCGGAAGACTTTAGAGATTTGAAACTCTATAAACTTTAAATAACTGTCTTATAATCAATTACTTGAACATGGCTGGTTAAATTTATTTTTAGGAAGATCTTGTAAGTACAACTAAATCTTTAAACACATATTTACTATTTAGAACCAAAAATTGAACTGGAGCCAACTTATCAATTGGAACCAACTGAAAAAATTGCTGTGGCTGTCCTTGAAAACATGATGGAGAGGGAAATAAAGGATCTGCTGCATGGTTTAAACTATAGTGTAACAGAGGCTCCCAATTGGTCTAAGGTAGACTTCACTATCTATCTTGGAGATATAGGTTTAATTTACTGCGGAAGCAATACGTGTGTATGCAAAGATAAGCTGTATAGCCATCTTTTTATGTTGTTTATTTTGATTTTCAAACAAAACTTATTTGCTTGTAATTTAAAGCACCTTTTCAATGTTTAAAATGCGTCTCAAACTAAAGTGTCTCATGTTTGTTAAAAACTTTTATTAGCCTGTGAAAAAGTATTTAAATTAAAAAACCAAGCGCATGTTGTAAAGCTGGTTAGTTTTGACTTGAGGCTATAGCCTTAGGTCAATTAACGCTTAAACAATGATTACAACTATGTTGTAAATTCTCAAGAATTTTAATCTTTTATTTTAATTTTGGCTCCCAATTACTTATGCCATATTTTAGGTACTATCCGAGAGATTAAAATCTGAAGCTAAAAAGTTCATACCAAACCGATACAAGCTTGTTGCAAGCGTGGTCATTGCACCAAAGACTCGACAAAGTATTTTGAGTAGCTCTCGCTGTTTGTGGGAAACTGAGCATGACACTGTGATTAACAGCCTTTATGAGGATAAAAATTTGTTAGTTTCAGCGTCAATCTTCTGCGTATATACTCCTTAAACTAGATTCTTATAGACTTCAAAAGTATACATCATTTGGTTTCCATTTGAAAGTTATATAGGCATGCTAAACTTTAATTTAGAAAGTTGATATTTTAACTGCTATGTAGTTTTAGAATTTAGAGGATCAGTATAATTTTGTTTTTTAGTATGTATAACTGCATGTGATATTAGGGAGCAGTGTGGTGTAGTGGTTAGAGTGCTGACCTTATAAACACGAGGTCAGCGGTTCAAGTTCCAAACACTAGTGGTGATGTTAGGAAGAGCATCCAGTAATATAATTGCTCATGTGCTTCATTAGAAAACCTCTTAGCCTGCTTCAACAACCCCTTTCCATCAGGGGTTCTCACAGTTTTTGAGTTTTTTATCTGCATGGGATTAAATAATTATAACGACTATGTACTAATACACTAGTACTATTTGTACTAGTGCATAAATACATTATCATATGTAAATTATATAATTACAGAATCGCTATAATTACATGCAGTTGAATAATTATCATGTGCATGATTAAAGTAATAAGTAAAACACTGCAGGCTAAGGTGATTGATGATAATGTCAACTAACACAACATAGCATAGATTAATATTGAATACCGCAGTATTTGATATGTGATTATTTGATTAGCACATATATAAATATAATTTTAGTTTTAAAATGCTGAAGTTTGATAAAAACAACTTTATCAGACTGTTATTAACTAAAGTAGGCTACACCAGTATATATTTTGCCCGTTAAGAATACGAATAATAATGCATGTCACCTCCTATAAATACTAACCATTTTCATGCTTGTCTGGAACTGAGTAATTTTATTATTCGGGCATATTATATGCAACATGCGACAAAAATTTAAACTGGATCTAAACTTTGTAGAACTTCATGTCTTTTCTTTTTGTCATAAGCTGAAAACCACTTTTTCCTTCTTTATGATATATATAGTCAAGACATGTTGCCGAGACATCCAAATGTTGTGAGTAAACTATTGATTAATATTTTAACTAAAAATATTCAGTTTGTCTGCTTGTAGAAAGAATCTTTAAAATACTTTTTTAAAAGTTTTTCCAAGTTTTTTCTGTGAGTCACTAGAGTGTAAAAAGCAAATTGAAGCTTCCGTTTTGTTAACACAACTTCTAAAATTTATGCTGAATTTTGAAATTGTAAACTTGACCTGTTTTTATATTCTAAATATAAAATACCGTATTATAAACTAGTGAGCAGCAGCTGACAACTTACAGTAGTAATAATTTTATGGTTGACAGAGTATCAGGGTATCACAGAAGAGCTACAGTTTTAACTGGATTGTATCAGCCTGCAGTAGCAACACCCGCAGCACAATGTAATTAGTCCTACATTATTTAAACTGATGAATATAATTTAATTGCAATACTACAATAACATAAAGCCTAACAAATTTAAGTGAAGAAAATATTTTTGTTTGACATCTTTCATTATTGCAAATAATATATATATCAAATAGTTTAAGATTTTAATTTAAAAAGCATCAATAATTTACTTTGATAAAATAAAATCTTTAGTCACAGTGTACAATACATCATAGTACTCAATAGTGCAAAACATGAAAATTGTGAAAAGTATATGTTCAAATAAGGCTCATTGCAATGACATAACGCATTCACAGTTATAAGCACTAATTAAAGCTAAGGCAGTGTCATAGAAGTAAAAAATATTTTATGCATGTCTACATTTGCTAACCGCTTATTAAATTGTTCAGAAAAATTGGAATGGCTGCAAACTGTAGTCAACAAGACTCTTCATGAAAATCAATAAAATAGTTCAACTTTCAGTGAAATATTGTCAATAACAGTTATTTTCACAAAACTAAAACCATATGTTAGAAGGCTAGTATTGCATAAGCTTGATTAATGAATTACTATAGGAGATGGTGCACCTGTTTATTAAATTGGCACAGCATTGTAAGATATAGAAACTTTTGAAAATAATTTGTAAAAAAAAACTATCCAATGAAAATTTCTCGATTTTGGTTACTATATTTGTAAGAACGAAAGGATTTTTTTCTTGCAGAGATTCCTAAAAATTTAATAAATAATGCTGTATAAATAATTTATTTTAAAGCAGCTCTACTGCCTCTTCAAAATTAGCAGTGTCATCTTCTTTTTTCTTTTTCACATATTTACAGACACGTCCAGTATCTTGACCATCTAAGTTATCACCTTCTAGCGCCATATCTACATTGCGTATTCTACATTGCATATCTACAGTGCATATTCTACTATCAACAAATAATCATTTGATTACACACACACAAGACAGGAATATAAACTATATTGATATATATAGCACTTGGAATTATCTTAAGACAGGGCTGTTCAACAGGCAGCCCCAGGAACGAATGTGGGCCCCAGCCTACATTTATGTGGCCCTCAAGGGAAAAAGCTACAATTAGTTGTCACACATATACATGAATTAGAGTGAAAAACCACCATTTAAATGTCTTATTTCTACACATGCTACAAACATGCAGCCTGCAGTAACCATTGGGACTTATTGTGCTATGATTCATAAAGTTTTGAAATAATTTGATTTTAAGAATGCTAATGTTGTGGCCCCTCAGCTCAAACTGAAGTTTACAATGTGGCCCTCGCAACCAGAATATTCTCTTTCAGTGGCCTTCGCTCTGAAAAGGTTGAGCACTCCTTAAAATGTAAGGTATTTATTGATGAGTCAACACTAAAATGAGTTTTAATTTATTCATATAACTTTTATTAGCTTTACTTAATGGACAAAGAGGGAAAGTTAAACAAATATCACATTAACAAAACAAAAAGAATTCCAAAACGCAATCAAGCCTGGGGCATCTGAAAACTACATAGCAGAATAGAAAACGCTCATACTCTGTTCTGTTTTTATTGCATCAGATATTTACACATTTTTCATTAAAATTTGCAATAATATACTGTAAAAATATTACAATTTGCCCTTCAATTTGCCAAGCAATTAGCATTGTATTTAGAAAAGGTTGTAATACTTTGATTAGAATTAGCCTACATTTGACAACCTTCCTGGCAAGGGCATTCAAAGCTTGTTATACTATTACTTACTTGATGATTGATTGGCTGGAAAATGGGGGTGACCTCTGGTGAGAATATTATCATCAGCTGGTGGTGGAGTTGTTTGCTCTGGTATAAAAGTTTTGGATGTAACCCCATGACCTGCATCAGCCTAAGTATTAAGTAATGTAATATACCATCTAATACATGCATATGTGCGAAGATAACATATGAAAACATTCACACACACACGCACACACGCACACACACACACGCACACACACACACAAACACACACAAACACACACACAGGCACACACACAGGCACACACACAGGCACACACACAGGCACACACACAACACACAACACACACACAACAAACACACAACAAACACACAACAGACACATTTGCAATCACACACACTTGTATATCAAAAATATGAGGTGAAACCTCTCTTATGCATTCAGACATCTAAAATTATAAAAAAATGAAAATTCATGAAGCAAAAGTGATAAGGCTTTACATACACTACCTTTAAAATGGCACTTTCATCAACTTCGTGAAAGTTAATTCTATTTTCTTCTGACTGCTCATGAAGTGAAATTTTGTCCAGCACGGCCTCCAGAGTTGCTGCACTTGTTTTGACTAGATCAGTTTTAGAGCCTGTCGTATTGTTAGTTAAGTAGATGCTCTCTTTATCCGCATGCTTTGCTTTTTGTGCTTCTCGGTGACCCATTGCTTTCTCCTTTCTCATTTGATCTTTGTAAAATTCCGCAAAGTTATTAACAATGATTGGAATGGGTAAAGCAATGACTAAGACACCACAAATTGCACACGCCGAACCTATGACCTGCCCAAACGCAGTTTTAGGGTGTACGTCACCATACCCCACAGTTGTCATTGTAATGATGGCCCACCAAAATGATCCTGGTATGCTGTAAAACTTTGTGCCTTCATCATCCTTTTCTGCAAAGTATACTAAGCTGGAAAATATGACTACAGTAATGCATAGGAACATCATGAGCAGTCCCAGCTCCTTGTAACTTCGCTGAAGCGTGTAGCCCAGCGATTGCAGTCCTGTAGAATGCCTGGCCAATTTCAGCACTCTCAGCACTCTCAATATACGGAATATTTGCACAACTTTACGGACATTCACAAACTGACTAATACTTTTTGTGTTTTCAGTTTCCATAAGGCCCAAAGATATAAAATAGGGAAGGATGGCTAACAAATCTATGACGTTTAAAGTTCCTTTAAAAAATTTCCATTTTCGTGGCGAAGCCCAGAAGCGAATGAGATATTCTGCTGTGAACCAGGCAATACATACAGTTTCTACTGTTTCCAACTTTGGATTATCTAAGCTTTGTCCTGTGACAGGATCGTCTACCCGCAACTCCGTTATTGTATTTAGACTTAGGGCTATGGTTGACAGTACGATGAAGAGGATGGATATTGTAACTACAACCTTTAAAATACGACACATGTACAATGTCACACAAAGTAAGATAGCTTTTTAACAGCAACGGATATACTTTAGAAAAATTATATAACTGTTTAAATGCTGGGAAACATAAACCTTAGCCATGCCCTTTGCATTTAGTCTTGTTAAAGGTTTGGCCACATTGAAATGTTTTAGTTGTAGTATCACTGGTTTGACAAAATAATTTTTGAGAAAACTTGTTTACTCTGGCAGGTTAAACAGTTTGGGAACAACAACTTTATGTACAAACAAGCAGATTTAGTTATAAAACTTAATGTAAACATACTTTAACAAGCTTGCTCATGCAAAATAATATGTTAGCCCCGTTGAGTCAGCAAACTTTTAAAAACAGAAATTACCCATTTAAAAATGTCACTGCCTGCATGGATGCACTTTTCACCATGATTTCCTTTTGTGACACTACTTAGAATGTGGACAGACCTTTACTCTATACCTGTGACTACCAGTATGTCTTGCACCAGTTGGTTTAGATATTACAAGCTGTTATATAAATATATGCTTGTTAAATTAGTTAATTCTTAGCAGCAGCTATGGGTTTTATATGTTACTAAAGATAACAGGAGTATAATAGGGGTGAAAACAAACTTACTCAACTATGTATAATATTTATGGTGACAGATTCAGAAAATATTCTACAAATGATTCTACTGACATTTTGCTAAAACACTACCAATATTATACCATACTTCACCAATACTAACCAATATTCTATTAAAGCTTGAATACAGCAACTTAACTATGTTTTTGAAAATAAAACAGCTAAGAAATGGATGACTGAAACTTCTGAAGCAGTAGTGAGGATAACATTATGGGTGGTAGAATGCATTATGGGTGGTAGAATGTAATTGTTGTAGTTTTGTTTTAACCATGCCCTCTAGAGATAAACATGCCTAGTTTCTATACCAGACTAAGTCTCGCATGCACCCACCAAAGCATGTATTTCAAGAATAGGCCTACTGGGTGAAGTAATAAAAGGGTGTCAATATTTACCAAGCTACCACTGAAGGTATGGGTTAGCCTACACTGCATGCATATCAAATATGCTTTTGCCAGATCTTTTGAAACTACTTACCCGATTAATCTGTGATTTTGCAAACAAACAGCATATATTTCAATGCATAAAACATCCTTTTGTTATACTAGTTATATTTGAATTTATTTAGCTTAGCATATGATACATTTTTAACTGAAGGGGGGAGGGAATTTTAATTCTTAATCATGATTAGCAATAGTAATTATTCTCACAATCAGTCAAACAGGCCTCATTAAGTGACGAATACACACTAAATGTTATATGTTAACTAGCTAGCTGTGGAGATAAACATAAGCAAGTTTACAAGATTTTTGAATTCATAATTCAAAGGTCTAACAAGTAACAAGAAAAAACAATTTGGCTCTTCAATACAATATCTATTCAGGGCAATTATATTACTGTTTTTTTATACATTGCTTAGCATTTCATAAAACAAAAACCTCAGCTTCCCTACTGACTTGTAATGCTCTTTTAAGCACAAATTTATTGCCAGCTTGTGTTTTTTAAATAATTTTGTGAAGTTTGATAATTGAAACTAAAACTGATAACACCTGAATATATAGAGTGCTGAAAATAAAAGTGTCAGGCCAACTCTGTAGAAATTTAGGTTTCATCTATAACACTTGAGTCTATAAATAAATTATGTTATTTAGCGGAAAAAAATGTTCACATTCTATCATATAAACATGAAAATTCACATGCAGCACCAAAATAAAGAGAATAAATGGATAGCACTATGTAGCCAGTCACTGCATTTTAAAAAAGTTGTCTCCCCAGTACTTACTTGTGAGACCCAATGATTTTTTCTTGAGTATATCTACAGCAATATTCTAGTTAGCAACAAGGAGCCTGTCAAGTTAGGATACAACTTCAAACATTAAAATATTTAAACCAGGTTTGTGAGTTTAAGTGCTTTTACCTGCACAACATTCTCTTTAAGGGCGTCATTAGTTTACTCAAACCACATCAAAACACATTCTATTTTTACTGTGTTAAGTGTAAAGCAGCTTTGACAATAGCTTTTAAAACAATCTGTTACAAATGAAATGTAGGTTAGAAAAAATAACAATTTCACAAAAACACATAATAATTTTGGTTTTCCCTCAGTAAATTAGGATGAACATTTTTTATTTTAAATATCTGAAACCAAACCAGCAAACAATATTCTTTCATTAGAAAAAAACTACCCAACTAATCATCAGCTAGAGCAACACTAATCTGATCAAAATATTTCAAAAACTTATCTTTGTTGTAAAATATATACCAAGACTTTACAAACACCTTGGATATTGACATTCTCAATAAGAAGCTGTTAGGTTCAATTTCTATAGACATTATTATTAGCTAACCTTGCGGTATCATAATTATAATGGATATTGAATATTAGCAATATTGAAGTTGTTCTCTCAATATTACTGCAACACTAAAATATAATGTATATTGTTTATATTTCTAATCATAAATTCATAATTGTTTATAAATTATAAGTAAATTATTTAAATTTTTAATACTTTTTTTTAAACTGCAAAAGTTAGTCTTATGCTGTAATACAAAATATTCCGTCATACTATCAGGTGTATCACATAACTTAAAACTAAGAGCTGCTACTAACCAGCTTGGGCATATTCATTAAATTGTGGGTTAACACTGGTGAGAAACTCAGTTAATACTTTGAAAAGTGAATTTATTTTAGCAGCTGCAAATACACCAACACTCTCTAGGTAGCCAGTTAGGCATCGCTATGAAATATAATTCTGTTTTTTAGTTGTTTTAAAATAATAATCTAATAAAGTTACCAATTGAAAACAAGTATTAGTATATTGCCATGTAACTGCAGATATGCTCTCAATTGGTTTGTATAGTTCAAACAAGTATTTATTGATATTTACGTCTGCATACTCACTCTGATTTTACTAACTACTTTGAGAAACATGGAGTCAGAAATTACAGTGTAATCCCATAAGACTACTTACAATCAACAGCTATAGAACTAAGTGTATATAACACTGCCATAGTGTCTTTTCACATAATGAATTTTAAACACAAGCACTAGTCTAATCAGCACCACAAAGCTTAACATCATTTTCATATGTACAATAGTGTTGAATACATACATTTGCAGTTTTTGATGTTTGAGGTTTTTCCAACAAGTCCCACACTATCTTTCTCACTTTATTGTATTTCCCTTCTCCGAAATTCTCTCTTTCATCCTTGACTCTTAAACACTCTTTTTCTTTTCTCAGCTCTTCTACCATGTGATCTCGCCTCTGATTGAGTTTGGTGAGACAGCATGGTTCCAGGTAGAACTCATCTATGCCTATCAGAGAAAAGCTACTGCTGCTACGAAATTTTATAGTTATAGCAGGGTGTTAGACTGCAGCATGGGGAAGCTAGAGGCCTAGTCTCCGTTAATTAATTGTGATTATAATATTAAACTAACACAAACTCCACTGCAGCCTATGCTAATTGAAATAAATATAATTTTAGGTGTTCAGCTGTAGAATGCAATGCACGCAATACGGATAGCTTTATGAGTACTACATACAGAACTAGAGTTGTAATAAACTTTTTTTGAAAAAGGAGATTGATTTGTTTTTGAAGAATAATTACTATTTTTAGCCTGTGGGTTTTTTGTTGATTGCCATTAATTTCAACATGTGGAGTCTTACAAAAATGAATAGTAGAACCTTGTAGATGAGTAAAACATATAGCAAGTTCATTGATTTTTCCCCCAACTTATTTGATTCCAATTACAAGTAACTATGAATATCAAGCAATGAGATCTAAATTTTAAGCAACAACATTATAAATGCAATTATATATTATATTACTGTATTGAATACATCTATTTGCACAGCCGTACACATTGAACAAGTAGAAGTATAATTGCTATACAATACCTACTTGTGTATACTGTTACAATGTTAAAGGTAGCTCACCCCAAAACTCCAGCTCATCTGTGAAGGATAAAACACATATATCGTCTAGTAAGTGAAGTTTTCCTGTTCTGTAAAAATCTATAATGGACGCAAAAGCTAGCGGATGTCTATCAAAAAAGAATTCTTTCCGACTGATATCATAATCATCGCACATAGCAGTAATTTGTTCATGTGTGACACAGCTTTGCAGTTTTCCTAGCCTTGTGTTTGGTATTCTATTAAGTGTTGACCACATGATTTCATGTTTTTGACCACCTACATTGATTAAAACCCTGCCTCGGCGAGTTTTCGGTTTGTTGAGATCATCTTGTGGAAACTCACAAGTCTGGTGTCTATCCGCAGGTGCAAGATAGCTCTGATCTTGGTACATTAAAGAAGCTGCAGCATTTGTAGTGCTTAGCATGTTGTTGTCGGCATCAATACTCTCTCCAGCAGACTGATGACTCTCGGCAGCGAATGGAGAGCTGTGATCATTGAGCTGTAAGGAGGTTTGGCGCTGTTTCTTGGTCTCAGATCTGATCAGCTCTCTCTGTTTGCTGTATGAGTCAATTTGTGGCGAAGGTTCAGATGAGCTGCAAATAAAGTAATATTTATATATTCATATATCTATATATTTATATTGGTTAATAAATAGGCCTATCATGTTCAATAAGACCAAATAATTGGTGAAAACTGTATAACCTATTATAATATATGTTAAAACAATGTTGCTATATTTAGTTGCATTTCATTGTAAATGTTTTCTAATAACAGTTGAAACAATAAAAATTACCATAATACATTAAACACCTATAAAAAGCAGTTTTTATCAAGTTATAATAATTAAAGTACGTGTTACAACATCGATGATATCAAAGCATTTGAAATCTATATCAGAGGACACAAGTGAGTGGAAAAGTATTGATTTTTGTTTCCTCTTCAGTACTATCATCTATCCGATTCAAACATGCTTTGAATTCTAGTCAAACAACACAGCGTTCTAATTACGTTAATAGTTCAATTCAACTATGAAACCTCTTTTAAAAAACTCTAACTACACTTAGTCCCAAACTCCCACTTGATTGATAGCTACATCATATAGTGGGTTGTTTGTAGGCAGAGAGTGCGCTTTGTGGGCTATTTTTAGTGTAAAAGAGAAGTAAGCTGCTGATGAAGAGGCATTTGGCAGCAGGGAGCTCTGGCTGACTGCAGCAACAGCTTTTTAATAATTTATAATCAATACTTGGAACAAGCAAGTAAAACTTATGTAGAAGTATGTTTAGCAAACTGATAGGTAAAGCTTTCAAATAGTAATAAAATCCTTAAAAGTTGCAATTTTTTGAACTTACTTATCACCTATAAGTCAAGCTGATGGTAAAAATACAGCATCGAGCCCAAAATACTGCTCAAAATGCACAGCAGCAGAAAACCACTACCATGCAAGCCCTGTGCATACAGTAAAATATTGCATGTTCATCCTTTGTAAATAATATATTAACTGCTGCAAAATTCAACAAGTTTGAGTATCAAATATAAGTGTAATATCAAGAGAATATGGGTGATTTTGCCATTTGGCACTCCATAAAGATGAAGCTAAACTGTTTAAATTAAATACAATTAAAGTTATAAAACTATTTGCAGCTTAATATTTTTTCACTATAATTATTATGGGAGAGAAAGGAAAAGTTTAAAAGTATCACATGGTATACAGAATCTTTATGCAAATAAACTGAGAAAGACTAAGATTGAATCTACACAACAATTAATATTTCTGCATGCATAAAATGGGAGTTTCAGAATGCTGTCAAAATGTAAAGCAATTAGTGTTGCACACATGCATGTGAGTAGAGGAAAGCTGTGAGAGTAGTCATTTAGACTCATTAACCCAATACCAGGAAAAGCAACAACAAAATATACACTGTTACCTCCTTTGGAATCTCATGGAACAATTTCTATAAAATAGAGCACACAGTTGTTTGGACTTTTCATTCACACAAGAAATAAAATCATGCTAAGCTACAACCGGATTGCACGTTGCAAAAGAGAAAAGCAATGACGGCCATGTACCATACGTTTTATTCACATTATCTGTTTGTCAACACTTTACACAAGCAAATAGCTATTTAAAATAGAATTTACAAATTAGCTTCAAGCGTATGCTAAATATAAGTTACTAAAGCATTAGACACTGACAACAGCAGTAGCAGCTGTTTTTGGTTGGAGTTTTCACAAACTGAACAGAATGAGCTGTATATTTGTTATAGCTTGCAGGGCAGCTGGCAAAGTGTTACAACAAAAATAATGTATTCACCAGCATATGGAATTTCACATGTTTAGGCATAGAGGTTGTAAATAGAAACTTACCAGCGAGTCTAACATTGAATATGTAGATTTTTTGCTACACTAACACTGCTACCTTTGCAGTTGCTGTACTCTTTTACCATTCAACAACAATGAGATGAATAAGTTATTGAAAATCCCTACATGCATGTGCAATGACATTACCCCTGCTACTGATTGACATATAAATTATGTAAAGAATATATATAAGTGTATAACTTGTGTAGACTATAGAATATATAGGCATACTTGAAACAAGAATAGCCACATTGATTAACTATAACACATTCAAGTGCCTCTTACTAACCAATAACACGCATAGTGTTTAGTTAGAAATTGTGATTATATTAATTATTATGCATTTTTATCTAAAACAAGCAAATATTATATACCTGAGTAGAAGTTTTCACTGTCAGCAGCAATACACAATTCAAGTCAAGGGTTATTCTTGAAATAGTACTTGTGATTTCTGATTAGCAGAAAATGTGATGCACAATATGGTGGGTTGATATAAAAGTCTAATAGGTTAGATATAAACACTCAAGACTGACGATTCAACTTCACAAAAACCATTCAAGTTTTTATGAAAGTGTCTGCTATAACTAGTGTTGTATTTTATTTTATTTAGTATGTGTACCACGATACCACCAAGCCTATCTTTTAAATGATGTCTTCAATTTAGCTGAATTCAGATAAATTAAAATGGTAAGAACTTAAAACAAGTTATATCAGATTCTGCAACTAATATTGTATCCTTTCTAGCTAAAAACACGAGCTCAAAAAACAATTTATAACCACCGCAAGGTAAACATAAGGTGAAGACAAAATTAGATCTATCTATTTCATCAGCTATATATTATAGCAAAGGCACCTTTACATTCAGGAGTTGTGCGTCCCTAGCTGTAATGCAGCAACCTATATAATATTCTATTAATGTACTGCAATAGTTTGAGTATTAACCTCTATTAAAGTCATAATATAGGACTTTGATGTATATACATGTTACTAATCACAGTGAAGCATGTAGTAATGAGTGTTATCATTAGCTCACCAATTCTAACCCATCACCTCAACGCATTACTCTATACAGCTAGTACCAAGCACATCAATAAAGTGACTGCAACTATGAAATATAAAACAAAATATAATTCTACCTACAAAGCTTAGAAACATAAATTTGCTCAATAACAACATAATATTTTATAACTAGTAATTTCGTGTTGTGAAAATTTATTGTAAGCCTAATTTTTTCAAAAGCAATTACAGCGACTTCAGATATTCTAGTATACAACACAATATTCAATATAAACAAATGATGTCTATCTATTCTTTTATTACTACTAAGGACAATTTTAACTCCTTCACTGATTAGTCACACGTTATTCAGTTACAAGCTATTCAGGCATAATCATGCTGGTCAACATACCCTTATCTGACAATTTAGTTAACCAAGTTTTTGTAAGACTACAGTATACTGAAAGTCTAGCCATCAGCACTAACTAACTGATAAAAATATGAGACTTGCTGATTCTCTCTCAGCATAATGTTTTGTACAAAATGAAAACATATATATAGGAACGTATTGCTTAAGAAAGCATTGCCCAACACTTTACAGCATTACACTTCTTTGCTTGCCTATAGAGTGGTAATAAATAAAGTGTGGTGCTCTTTTTTCAGCAGCTTCTAATAAATTGAAAGCTCTTTAGTGCTACAGAAAATTGCAGGAGCTGATGACCACACAGTCATTTATAATATGCAGGCTTTCAGCTATTTCTATGTTTCAGCCTAAAAGAACTAAAACCTATGTTTAACAAACTTAAACTAAGTGTTGGTTATTTGAAAGAAAAAACTTGCTTTATTGTCATTTCCTATCAATAGTGCTGTAAAAACTATGTTGAGCACTTGTAAAGGCTATTCAGAGGCTTCTTGTCAAAAAAACCTCTACAAGTGGCATTCATTTACAGATATATCAGATGGTATGGTATTAGGAATGCAGTGGAAGAGTTTGTTAAAGGACGAGTACTGTAACTTGGCAAGGACAAAGTTTCCTATTGGAATAATGCATGCAAATGGAATGATGTTAAAGTACATCAATTAATTCAAGTTAGCTAATTTATAGTTTGTTAACAATATTCTCACATGAGATTTGCTGTATTTTCATTGGACAGTGCATTGTGAAAAACTTCCTTTACTTTACATATTATACATTATACTTTACACTCGAAAAAAAAATTCCGTATGTTGTATATCACAGCTTGCTTATATAATTATCATACACCGATTCTACCAATTTTTTTGCCAGGGTGATGTATTTATAATGTAATTAGGAATGATTAGCAATAAATAAGCTTAAACAAAATGATTTTAATAGAGTATTCGACATGAAATTGAAGTGGGAGATAATTCAGTGCATGACTGAAGTATTCTAATTTATATGATGCTTGCTATTATAATAAGTCAAAATGTCAAGATTCTTCCACTCTTGTATACGCATAGCTGTAGGAAAGATGTACCCCTAGCAGAGTGTGCTTATTCTGAAAACCACAGCTAATAATAATGCTTCAGCTATAATTGCATTGTGAGTATGCAGCAAGTTGTTTCAAGTTATATAATAAAAGACATTACAACTTGATAGCAGAAGATGTTTTAGTAAAGAAAAAGCTGATCAACAAATTGCTAAACAGAAACAATCTTGCTCTGCCTATTTTGGTCATTGAAATTATTTGGCATGACAAACTTTCAATTCATTCTTATTAAAGAAATTCTAACCCAAAATCCAATTATAGCTGCCCTTCAACAGCCTCAGTCTATCTTAGCCAATCTACTAATGTCATTTTAAATTTCTGTTCATCTATTATAATACTATTCTTCTCTATAACTCATAACCCCAATAACAATACTTGCTGACGTTTCTACACAAATAGTCTATTCATATTCCTACCTTCGGCCTTTACCCAAACTGCTGTTACCGTCCTGCTGCTGGTAATAAGAAACAAACGCTGAGCGACCAGATGAAGCTGTAGGCCAGAAGCTCGTGTCAGCCATAGGTACTTACGACCTGCTCTCCCCGGTGTGCATTCTACAGCCTAACTTACTTACTATAACTCCAGTGTTAAGGGTTCTCTTAGTTTCCTATAGATCTACTACATATGTACAGTGCTCCAGTACCACAGGTTGTACTCCTTACACATGCTATGTGTGCAAAGTGCTGAGTATAAGAATGTTATAGGTTTGAGCTACTAAGCACGTACTTTATGCATGTAGAAACCTAATGCATTTAGCCAGGAGATACTTTAGTTTTTCTCGAGAACTGCAGGTACAAAATATTAATCACAATGATAAAATTAGGCATCGATAATTATATCTAGCATAGAGTTATTCACACATTTTCCCTAATTATATATACTAGCTCTAGCTATTGCTAAATAGCAATGGGGAGTTGAAACTCAATGTTTTAGCAAGCCGTACATTGTTTAGCATAATAATTATCCACAAAATACTATATTCAGGTGTTGGGAATCAGCAAATCAAACGAGCAATAATTGCTTCATCAAATTATCACCACTGATCGTAAATCCTTAGCCGGTCTATTAAATATGTACTACTATTAATATCGAAGCACCCAACTGCTACTGCAATTTATCAACCATTAGTTCTCTACGTGCTGTGTAGGAAATGTTAATTTATTATATGAAGAATTCTATATAAAATGCTTGCTTTTGAACCCAGGCACTAACTGTGCTATTTTGAGAGAGTTTTGGTACAATTCCTGGCTAGTCAAGCCTAGTGAACTAAATAAGTGGACGAAATAAGTGGAGCAGTAAAAAGCTCCTAAACTGCTTTAGTTAATTAGATATATAACACTGAGTATTTAAAGCTGTGGTTAATCAGAACAGAAAATCTTCATTTTCTAATTATTAAAAATCTGACAATATAAGCATATAGACATTTGCAACTTGAAGAATATTATCTGACCAGAACTTTCTTCATTCTCTTTCTTCACCTGTGCTTTGTAAAGTTGGCATCTATGAAAACATTGTTTTAATCCCATTTTCAGAGTTTAACTACAATTTTAGCTTGAAAGTTGATTGGTTGTATAACTTAGTTTACCTTTAGTCTTAGATCCTCGAAATTCTATTCAATGATGTCAGACTGTTTGATTCAAGGCAGCAATACTTGGCAATATTCAGGTAATAGATCAATTTTGGTCGACTGCCAATTTATTGTATGATTTGGTTGTTTTGTAATAGCTATTAGTAGGCAGCCAGAGTCAAGAGCTGCTATAAACTTACTAACACAAATGTCGAAAACTATTTAATATTAATAATAATAATCTGTATAAAGTCATACATAACAACATGTTAAGTTTGCTTAGTGAAAAAATTTCTTGTATATGCAGTTGTGAGTATTTGCCAACACACATGCAGGACATAAAAAGTTCTTCAGCAGAATGACTTTCAAAGCTGACAAAATGGCTATGCAGCATTCAATATGACTCTAGAATTATAAGCTCAGGAAACTTCCCCACCTACATATATCATGTTGTAGGCCACACCAACATTATTACACCAATCAATTGGCATGTTTAAGAGCATAAGATGCCTAATTAATCCCTTTACAATAATTTAATAGACTATTAAAAGCAAGAACAACAAAAGAACATTATAAAGATTTCGAAAATTCTAAGACTGTAAATATTATGTTGGATAGTCTTATACACTTGCAGCAATAGCTGCAACAACATCAGTGTGTGGGGGTGTTGTGTGTGCAATATGGAGGTCTTGTAACAATTTACATGCACGAGATAAAGCTATACATGGTAGCTGCAAACACAGGTGAGACCTCTATAAAGGTTGTGCGAAGCACATTTTGGTCAGGCCTACTAAATAAACATTTCGGCTTGAATTGAATAGCACTGAACATGCATTTTTAGCTGCAGGCCACAATAAGTATTGCAGTAAAACTTTAAATGAAGTCAAGCAGTAGTTTTAAATCATTTAGCAAATCCTCTATCTAATTAACCAATGTTTAGTTTCAGCCTTTAGCAATCTCAATTGGACATAAGATCGTGGGTAGCAGGTGAAGATAGGCACGTTTTCTAGTTATTCTATGCTTGTAGCTGCCAATGGGAAGCTGTAGCTGTCAATACACTCATCCAACAAACAAATAATCACATTCATAACCCAAAAACTAAACTAAAAGTCACGAATTCAAATAATCTACATCCTGCTTCGGGTACTTTAGTACCAAAAATAAACACTTACTTGTAAAATATAATAGAGGGATTGACTAAACTGCCAATTTGCAGGATTTCTAGTTATTTAGTATCTAGAATTGTGAACTGAGTGTGCAAAGAAATAGAGAAAGTAACCTTGCATGCAAGAAAGTTTAAAAACTAAGTGCAAGGCATAGGCAGTCAGTTCAACATTGGTACTGAAAGTCAGGTTTCCAACTGGTAAAAAACTTATATCTAGTAAAATTGTAAACTTGTTAATTCTGTAAAGCAATGTACAAAAACTTCGCAAAGCATTGTGGGAATTTAAAATAGTTTGATGTTTTACTTTGCACCTTTATTTTGCATATTTATTGCAATTCAGTGCTTTACGTACACTGAATGGGCAATTTCTTACGCTAGAAATATTTTCTAAAGCTAAACTTATACAGGAAACAGATAACCCGCAATTACTTTAGAATGTTTAATTTGGAAATAGAACATAAATTATAAAAGAAAATTGGAATAAACAGTTGCTACTAATTCCATGTTTAAAATCCTCTGGTCTTGAACTTGAGTTAATCAGATTTAAGTTATTGTTTTTGAAAATAAATTAGTTGAGACTGGGGCTACTTGTAGGCTTGAGATCTGAAAATTTTAATTTATCAGAAAGACAAAATAAAAGCCTACAAAACACTCATAAGATCATTTCATTCAACACTTGGAAGATAGTAAAACATCTAATAAGATAAATTAAGATAAATAAGGGAACAATTAAACTCATTGACAGACGTCACAGCTTTTTTCTGACAGTCTGTAATCCTAATTAGCTGAATAATTAGGAAAAAACAGTGGTTTAATATATTTTATTATTTTTGGGCAAAAATCCATATTCATTAGCAGCTAAATTGTAAAAAATAGCTAAAAATTGGAGATTTTCAGTGTGTACTAAATTAAGTAAAATGACCTTTGTCCCAGTATTATTGGATATAAAAATATAAATGAGTATTGCTATTAGCTATAAACTCTACTTACATTTGTTCCATTTTTTTCCAGTTACTTTTTTGCTTTGCAAAGAAGTACTAAATATTTCTGCTTATGCTAGTTACTTAGTATTCAGAGATGTTCAAAGTGACGAGGATCATGGCATCTAGACGTTAATTTATTTTCTTATTAAATAGCATTCTACTATAGTGCAAACAACAGCTCTGGCTATATTTACTTAACAGAGCTATGGTATTGACAACCTGCATTGACAAATAATAACACATTGTCATCTGCTATTATTTCAGACAGCAGATTGCCTTTCTCTTGCTGCCAATCAATTCCTATACCAAAAACAACTACAGTGTGTGATAAACTATGACTTTTAGTTTTACATAGAAGTACATCAAAGTTATTGAGTGGAAGTCAAGGCAGTATGTGTGTTGGACATTTACAGTTTTCTGTAAAAAAAATGTTTTGATATTATTTTGTTTTGCTCTGATGGGTTAGAATCTCAGCAACATGACAAGTTATGCAACTTTCTATTTGTTTTCATAATAAAATTGATTTGTACAAATAAACAAACCAGGTTAAAGTCTTCCAAAGTATAATCATAGGCAGTATAGACAGTATAGTGTATGACTTCTTTGGCTGTTGTCTCAACTGAAAAATTTGTGACTACACAACGTTGCATAAAAGCTACCAGAAAAGCACCTGTAATTATTAGGCCGAAACTATCTTTCATTGTATCTCTGTTGTGTTTGAACAGAGATGTGTATTGACCAGAAATCTAAGACTGAATAAAAAATTGAATGAATGCCGCACCAGGTAGCACAGAAAAGCATAGAATAGCTAACATAGCTATAAAACTCCAATTAAAGCTCTAATGACGCGTGCTTGCTGTTTACATATTAACATAATGTAACAAAAGCTTTTAATGCTCTTGGAATGTCCCAGCACTATACTCATGAATCTTATTTTTCCAAGATAGAGAAAGTGGACCAAATTCTAGAAGACAAAGAATATACAAATGGCCAAACTAAGTAATTAAGTAACATAAGTTAGAATTTTTTATATGTAGCATATAATAATACATTGTATATTATATTACCAAATATAAATAAATAAATAATGTAATATTGCCGAGTTCAGCTATACAGTATATAGGCAAGCATTAATAAATGTTGAAATTTTTATGTGAAATTGTAAGTGCTTGAATGTTTTAATATTTATACCTGCTTGCATAAATTGTTACTTTCGGCCCCAACTGCTGGCCTTGAAAATAAAGAGCCAATAACCGAAGTACCACTGTTACTCAGCTTTCATCGTTTGTAGTGAACTGTAGTGTGACCAGCAAAAAGTAGGACGTGACGTTGAAGCAGCTTCAAAATGGCCACCACAGTCGAGTTTCCACTGTAGTGTGTCATGGGCAATACACTGTACACTTAGTATAAGGTTTCTATTATAATCCTTTCTATATTGAATATGGCTACAATTAGATATTACAAACTATTGGAGTTGTATTCTCAAATGATGGGTTGTCCTCTCAATAGTGGGGATCAAAACCTCATCAATATCTTGATAAGTTTACTTTATTTGGAAAGTCAAAGTATGAATTGATTTCTAACATTGTACTTGTCATTGCCTACACATTGCATATAAACATGCGGGCAATTGATTGCACTAGAAGCACCTGTCTATAAGAAAACCGAAGTAGTCTGCATGAAAGTATCTATTTGCTACCGGGTGCTATGTGCTACTAGTATGTTGCAATAGCACTCAAACACCCTTTCTATTAACTGATGTTATTTGAATGGACAGTCATTAGCATATAGCAGGTCAAATTACCACTATAGATCTATCAATAGCTACTGTCCATATTTGGTTTGGCTAGTTACAGGACCTGGGAGCTGTCGTGTTGCAAATAACATACAGCATAGGTAGTCATTATTTTTGTACTATTTCTTAATGATGGTGCCAAAACTCTAATGCTATCTTCACAGTAGCTTCTAGGAGACAAGACTTTGTCATTATATTAGCACTAATTTAGGAGCCAACAGCTAAAGTTCCTATCAACAGCTCATTTCCTTTTATTAAAAAAGCAATAGATCTTAACAGGCAACCTGTGGGTTGGTTTTTCAGCATTATAAGGGTAGGGCTTTCATTATTTTAATATTCGCTTTAGCTAAGCATTCCAGGCATAGCTTCGTCCTCTAACTGTAAACAAAGCAACAAGTATATTACTAGTGGAAGTATTAGTATGTTCTCTAACAGGAAGGCCATGATGCGCCATTTTTCAGAAGATAACATCTAATGACTACAAACTTCTTGAAGAGTATTTGCATTTATAACTTAATGTAGCTGCAAGCTTTAAATTTAGTAACTTTGAGATTTTTAGTTCGTTTTTTTTTGTTTCAAAGACCATCAAAGTTTGCATCTAGTTTTATCTGCATTAGCTATTGGACTTTGCCACAATTAAATGCTGTTTAGGGTATCAAAGGGTAGTTCTGAGTAACAGCTCGTTTCATAATGTACCTTTTTGTATCGGGTCATAGCACATAATTGCAAATTAAACGCTTGTTGATTTCACATTCCCTTCTAACTAATCAGGTTACAGTGTACAGTAGTTACTATTGAGCTTATGCAAAATTCTAGCTGTTACAGCCTAATGATCACCAAAGTTCCTGCAATGGTAGTTTCCAACAAGGAAGCTGTAAATTTACCATGTAGATAAAACTTTTTTTAAATCTAAGTAGCACGCCACATAGTTGACCCAACCTAGTTTTATCCTTACAACAGTCACGGCATTTGCATCCTCTAAACTCTAAAGTAAAAAGTAACTAGAGTAGTAGGCAATAAGTTTGCGTATATCAAATATAAAATCTAATGGAGAAATACAGAATTAGTAAGCTAAAGCTCAAAAATGCAAAACATCTAAACTGCTATGACTCAAGGCAAGATTGAAAATATTGATTAATCCTCAAAGATTAGCCCAAGTACAGGCAGCTCTGTTAAAACCAGCTCGAAGTATTATGTCTGATCTTCAACTTATAAATGAGCCAAATATTTAAAAATTGAGCTCACTTGTGCTTTTCAAAACCAGAATATTCAACTGCCATGACTCCAACATCAAAGACATCGAATATGGAATTCAGTCAAACTATTAAAATGAATAGAACCTAAACTTCACTTATGCCTACACCACCTAAACTAAATCCAAGAAATAAATCTTACCCACATTGCATATATATGTTATATGAAAGTTAATCTTGTTATTGTTCTAGGCATAAAAGCTAGTACGTAACTTTGTAAAACCTAGTTTTGGGTGCATTACTATATAGTTCAACTATGGAGCATACAAGTATACAAATTGTGATGTTCAGGTTCAATGAAGCTAATATTTTGTAAGATCAAAGCAATAAAAGTTATTTATATTACAATTTACTTTAATTGCAATGCAAATATTTATGAAATGATATTGGCACTAAACCTTCAAGTTGAGATGCCCTGTTTAGCGTTTATTAAGTGTGCAACTTCTTTAGTTACAAACTCTTTTTATAGCATTTTAATTTACTTTTGCCTAGGCAGCTACTCGAAGGTTCTTAGGTTAAACAGAAAGAAGTTAAGATCCAGTAAACTATTCATCTACACTCCTATGTCAGGTCAGAAACCAAAGAAGTATAAATACAGATCATGCAGGATTAGAATGTAGCAAACGAAGTCATATATTCTCTTGAGAACTTTAACTCAAACCCAAACCAAAATTTTTCAAGAAAGTTACAGACCTTGAGCTATTAAAATTTTTCTACTACTGCCCTTAGATGAAACTAAAACATGTACTAATGTAGATTTCCAAAATCATATATTTGCAGTGGTGAAACAGTGAACCAAGGTCAATAGAGTAAACATAAAATCTATTTACATGGTTAACTATAATGGGTTAAATTTAATTACTAACTTGATAGTTACAAGGCTAACTTTACATTAAAACCTGGTCTCAAAAATTTGCCTTATCTCAGTGCATTCGGATGGGTGTAGGGTGGAGCTTTTGTAGCAGGAGATGTGAATTAACTGCTAAGTTGCTGACCAATGTGGGCCTGCACTTTCACTATATTTGCTGTTAGCGAATAAATGAGCTTATCATTACCCTCCTTTATGTGACACCCTTTCTTATCTACTTTCTCATTAACATCATTGATAAAATAAAACAAAAATAAACATCGAGAAAGGCTCAAGCTGGTTATCTTTTATACTTATAACAAAAAGAAATTTTTCGAGAGAGAATATGTCTTGATAGGAAACCTATACTGCTAAGAAGTTCTTTACTCTAGGTTTTTAGTTTTGAAAACCTTTTTTTTTTCATTACTTACCGATCTTCTAAATTCCTTATTAAGTTTTTAAGATGTAACTTTCTTTCAGCTCTTTGCGTTTGCTGGGTTTGCACTGGCAAAGTTTGATGAGTTGCACTCTTCATATTCCATTTAAATTGTAAAATTTTAATTGAAGTTATTCATTATTTAACAGCTAGTCTCACTTCATCAATAAGAGAACAATCTCAAACTACTGTCAAGAAATGCTACTAGGAGAGTAGCCAGCACATTACCATAGCAACGCTCCACCAGCATGATATTCCAGTAATATCTATTCAAATCAGAATGTTGACAGCTAAAACCTAGACTGAATCATTGCTCCAAACATGTACAGCAGGTTACAGTCCATGCTATACCTGTTGAATCACTTGTAGTAAAGAAATAGATGCATTGTGGGCTTTATTTAGCAATCAACATGGCAACATGCATATCTAAGGAATGGTTTCTATTGTGCTATAGTACACGAAGAGCTGCATGATATAAATTTCCTGTTAAGTTACGACCTTTTATATCTGTACACAGTCATGAAGTCATAATAACTTTTTTAGCATTTTGTGTTACCATACAATATTAAAACTATCATGATTAGGAAAAATTAATTTATTCTATCAGCTATTAATTCTTTTCCACTACATACACAATCAAAGTATTCCATTAGTCAACAGTCTATTCTATTAAAACCCTTTATCATTGCAAGCAAGCAAGACGTTTCATATGATGATGTTCAATAGATTGTTCACAACAGAGTCTGCAAAGTCATACCCAAATTTTTAAAGCAAGTCTATAATGTGATTGTAAAAAATGACAGTGTCCAGGTTCATGTCATGAATAATTCAAGTATGCCAATTTATAGCTCGGCTTGGCCAATCTTGAAGACATATTTCACGCTTTAATCATTAGTTTCCTATAATACTTTGATAAATGACAAAATATATCAGTTTCTCTCACGTCATTGCATTTTTGCCAATAATCTGTGAACAAACTAGTTTGTTGCCTGCAATAATGCATACGGCAGGCATAGTGCTATTTAGATATAAGCATATTTCACATATAAGCTATTAATTATTATAAACATTATAAACATTTTATCCAAACCTTGTGATAAGTGTGATTTAGAGCAGAAATAAAATGCTGTGTAGCATTACCATGATGAAACAACTCCACACTTACCGTGTCGTAGAAGTTGATGTGGGTTGACCAGTTGATAGTAAAGCCGAATACATTATGGATGTTAGTCAAGCCAGTTGTTAGAAATGTTTGCTACAAATATACAGCAGTGTGCAAGGTGTTGGCTAGCCAAAGAAATACTTCAACTGTTAGCAAATGTGCAAAGCTAACTTACTATAAAATTACCTGTTAATAAAGCAACATGAGCACATTGCATTGTATATATAGATGTTGATAAGTTTATGAAGTTCTATCTATATAAATAGGTTAATGGGACACATATAATTTATAGTGCTTTATATTAATTAGATAAATAGGTAAAATTTCTGGCTTGAATCTGCAGCTAATTTTTAGCCTAATAAAACCAATAAAATAGTTTTTGCTCTGTATAGGCTATCACATAACAGTTTTGAAGAGCTAGCTGATCAAAATAGTAAATTTGAATAATTTCTTTACTGCACAAGTAACACATGCTACCTCTTTTATTCCTTATTTATTCAACAATTAGTAATTCAACTGTCTACTTTTGTCATAATTACTATTTCTAATTTTGCTGTCATAATTTCCCCAATTTTTAGTTAATACTATTAACTTAATGTTTTTATAATTATTTTCCAAATGGCCGCGGATACATAAACCAAAGAATCTTCCAGAATTCAAACATTTTAAACTTTTACTACCAAGAGCTGTAAAAGTTTAAAGTTTAAAGCTTATTTTTTGCACTGTAAATAATAGGGTTGCCAATAAACAAAATAACATGTCCGGTTTGTATTCTCACCGAGCCAACTCTATTAGCAGGATGAAATGAGCTTTTATCTACTTCCTTGTCATGATTGCCTTCACACAGCAAATTATGTGTCCGCCCTAAACTCTTTGCTTCATCAAATCATCTATATACAATTAATATAATGGCCATGGTTCCAGTAACCCATCTTGGTTTTGAATTATAGGAACAAACAACCAATGAGCTGACTACTCCAAATATTACCATCTCATGCTGACTCTGGCAGCAGTACTACAGCAGCGTTTCAACTGCTGCACCAGTTTGGAATAATACAATTTTTTACCTGGTGACTTCAGCATAATTTTCTAGTCAAATCCCAGCAGAGTTAACTTTTAAAATTTATCGTGCACCGAAGACAAAACTCATTCAACGTTAATTTTATTGCACTAGTAATTTTGGGTTCAAAGCTTTTATTTTATTAGTCCTGCATAGAGTCCATGAATATTGATGTATTGGTGCATATAAATTGGATGAGCAGGTCTATTTTTCACTATGCATCGATGATTTCAAGTAAAAACAGCTTAGTTTATAAAATAGTTCTAGCCAATGACAGTCCCACAATATGCTTTGATTTGCTGTTATAGACCCTACTCTATATCGAAAACACTCCTATTCTATAACTTCACTAGCACCAAACCAAAATTATAAAGCTCAGCTTACAAAATCCACTCTAATATACCAGCTAGCATGCACTGTAAATACAACATGTGTTTGTTCATTAAATTGTATGTAATTGATTAGGTTATAAATAATTTAATAGGCTAGCTGTATAAATTTGGTAGAGATTGCCAAAACTTGGATCAAATTGTTGGAATAGTGTGTTATATAACATATGTTAAACTAATGAATATTTATTTAGAATGCATGTGTGGTGTATAACAAGCACACACACAGTATTACAACCATTTAGAACAACAAGCAACTTGCATAAAGGAACTTTTTTACAGCGCATTAATAGAGTAAGATATCATGTTACCACTTGCAATAACACAGATTTATATGGGAACAAAAGTCAACTGACCAAGAGTTGTGTTCTCTTAAGCTCACACTGGTTTATGTAGTATGTAACTAGATGTTATGTAGCTCTCACCAGGAGATCTCATATTGCTCTCTTATTACTCTGCAATACTTCTAGATTTCTATATCAAGAGCAAACAACTCTAAATAGTATACTAACACTAATAACAGATGCATCAGCTGTATCGTTACTCTCAAGTCTTATATCCCCCACCCCCCCATAACATTTTCAGCATTTCTTTTTCAAATTGTTCATATAGTCTGATTTTACCCAATTTTATTTGGAGAAAGTTTGCTTAACTTTGAAACTTAGATAGCCTTTCATGTTTTCAAAGTATCACATTGAGGCTCTATTGTGGCATATTTGCAAGAGTGTTTTTGATAACATGATATGTGTTAATTAGACTACGTTAGAAATGGCAATAACACAGCTTTAATCAATACTTTAAAATGCTACTATTGGAAGTTAGACAGTGTCATTAAGCTTTCCTTTTCAATTATGTGTTAGTAGAGCTTGTCCTGTATATTCAGCTTAACTTGTCAGCAACTTTTAGCATTTCCCTTGAATATTTGTGTTTGTTTGCCATATTTTATTTGAATCGGCACTATATACTATCAAACTCAAATGCTTAACACATTATATAATTAATGTGAAACAGAGATTCGTTACAACTATTCTATATAATTATGTCTGAAACGTCTGTCACCACATTAAAATGAAGAGAAGAGGTGATACAAGAGAGTTCATATTATTATATTATTATATTAAATATTTTAGACAAGATTTTCGCAAATTGACAGAACCCTGTGGAATCCCTATACTTGAAATGACAATAATTTTAAAATTCTTTTCAGAACTTAAGTTGGGTGTAGTACTAGTTCAGCTATAGGCAACAAATATATTACCTTATAAAATACTAATATTGAACTATTTTACTTACCAATTCTCCGAAAATCAGTCCAGAATGTTCGATGACCTCATAACAACTGGCAGCTCAGAAATTTTCTATTAATAAGAGACGTTCTCTGTAGATTAAAGCATTATTTATTTATGATACCATGCTTTGTTTTGCAGTTATCATATGAAAAGCATGTACTTGAATCTGTCTGGTCGATTGCTAGCAAAATGCTCATAATTATATGCATTAATTAACTTACATAGAGGATAGTTTGCAGTTATGTAGTGTATAGTAGATGCTCCATCACCCAATAGACTTGTGGTGAAAATAAAAGTAAGATGATTATAATGTGTGCAGCGTGAGTTAATGCCATAATATACATTGTGCTTAGCCTGGGATAAACAGCTTAGCTTTTCATTAGACAAGTGCGTCAGTGAAAGATTGAATTAGTGGAACAGTATAGCCCTAATCTAAGCATCTAAGGCTAATATTGCACATGTCAGAACAGACAGTATAAAATGTAGGTGATTATATGATTATATCCCATACATCACAAACACTGAATGAGAAATTAAGAAGCTTCAAGAGTAGGAAAAGCATTATGCGGCTTCATGTGGGATACCATTTTCAAAAGAAATTATTTATGAGTATAATGCTGCTATTACTATTCCAAATACCTCATGCTGCCGAAAATACGCACATTCTTACTGTGCAAGACTGCATTGCAGGGTGAATATAACAATTGTAAGTTGCGTATTTCGCTTATTGCTTAAAGGCGGTAAGCTTCCAGGTTATTTATTACATTTGAGCAAAAGTTTGCATGCTTTTCAACTGTTTTATCAGCATTTTATCCAATTTCTTATACGAAAACACTACAAAAATGTAAGTAAAAGTGGTCATATTAGGTGTCTTGGACTTGCCCAGACTTGCCCGCGAGCGTGCCCTCCGTGTCCTATTCTGACGTGGGGATGGCAAAATAGCCCTATTGTAGCGTGAGTTTATATCGCGTAAAGTTATTAAGAAGCGGGTTTGTCACAGATTCTCGTTATTCGTAGTTCAAATCACATGAATGTTACTCTTCGGGCGGCTACTAATAACTAACGTTAGCTACGCAACATCAAGAAAGGTAACTAATTTGACTGTTTTCAAATGGACTATTCCATTTCGCTAGTTTGTAACTTGCTGTAAATCACAAAATAATTATTTTCCCTATTTTAATTTCAATTATCATGTCGACCACACTACCAGAAAATTACTCTTAAATATGCAGTAAATGATGATTTTCAACCGTTTTGTGATGAATTATAGGTTAGTAGTTGTCTACGTAAAACCAAGTTTTAAAATTTGTAACTGAATCAGTGAAACTAAATCACAGTATCAGTATGACTATGAGTATCACTAGTCTATCACTATGACTATGAGTATGTCTATGACTCTCACTCTAACTCTAAGTCTATGACTGTCGCCTATTGGTGAACTATTATTAATAATATTCAATGGTTATATTTATTAATACTATTATCAGTCATAATGATAATCATAATCATATGACAGTATCAGTTACGGAGCAGAATCAGTTTCGAAACTATTACTTATAATATTAGTTATAACTATAAGTATAAGTTATACCAATAGCTATATTTATATTAATATAAATATTTATATTCATAGTAATACTAATAACAAATGTAAAATTATTATGTTAATAGTTATACTTGTAAGTTATAATATAAAACAAACGACACAAGTATTAATTTGAACTGCTGGTCTTAAAATAAAAAGTAAAATAAATAATAATATAAATAATAAAATATAAATTATAATAATTTAATTATACTAATACTAATAGCAATACTTATACAGTAATATAATTATAATAAATTTATAAAATTTAAACAACTTTAAATTTAAGGAACAACTTTAAATACAAACAAAGATAATATTAAATAATTATAATCATAATGATCATAACAATAAATATAATTATGATTCCAATAATTATCAATATATTATATAATATTTAAATTATTTTAATTTATAATTATAATCATAAATTGTATAGTTATAGTGAATAAATTCAATTTGACATAACTATAATATTATAAAGCAGTCAGCCTATCTCTAATTCTGATTGAAATTCAGATTGTTATGACTGTATCATTATTCACTAACTCTAAGAGTAAGTGGCTACAATTATTAGTATCAATGTTGTGTTAGAGTACTATACCCATTGGAATTTTGATATATCCATTATATTTACAACTCTGCCTGTTACAGCTATTAATAAATTGAACCAAAATACCAACAGTGCCTAATCATCGCCTTATTTATAAAATAATCACAATCATAATGCTCAAGTTAATAGATTGGAAATTATTGAAAATTATGTTGATGCCAATATAAATATGACATTGTATGCATCCAAGTAGTGATGTTGTAATATATCTTGGAAGATAATTACATTATAATAAGAGTTAAATTCCTCTAAGTAACTTTTTTGCAATTATTCCTTAGAATAACTATAACTTATACTCCTAACATTTAATAGCGCATTAGTTTTAGATTGAGCTACTAATTGTATTTATTGCATGTGAAAGTTAGTTATTCTCCGCCAGCTGCATGAATGTGACTGGTAAATTTTGTAACCTTTGGCAGTAATAACTTTGTAGCATAAATTAGACACATTTTTATGAAAATACATAATTTTAATGCTATAGCTGCTAGTAATTCTAATGGGTGTAATAATATTACTTTCACCAGCATTAATTTTTACTTTGTTCATGCTTCATAAAGCGTTTTCTAAATTCTTTTTTGAATAAATATACATATAATGTGCTGAATAGATTACATATGTTGGGGTTCTTCCTATACTGCAGCTCAGCCTACACTCCCCGCCACAAATGTTCCTAAACTACTAGCTTCATCAGGATACAGATTGATGGAGCTGTATTGATAAAAACTTCTCTTTTTAGCAGTAGAGGCATCATGAAAAAAAGGCAAGTATTTTACTCAATAAGAATTCGGTTTTTTACTTCTACAAATTTGATAGCCTACACGATTCTATTTAAATGGAAACTGGTCTGACATAATGTGTCTGCAATTTATTAGTTATAATATAGTAAATACTATGCAGGCCTATAGATCAAATGGCTCAAAAAAAATTAAATAAAACATTACACAATGCTGTATTTATTAGCAATGTAATACTTAGCAACTAATTTCACATTATCATTGTTTGCAAAGTTTTATATATCTACATATGTTTGTTCAATTCAGTGTTCTGAAGTAGAAGGTTCCAACAGCAGGGAAAAGCCTTGAACAAGATATTATGTTCTACATCTCCAACTCATTTTAACTTTGCTGGTCAGTTCATTGTGTATCTGGAGCATAGTTTTGTATTTTCAAGTAGTCCATCAGATACCTTTGTAGGTAGTAAAGATTAAAATGTTTGTGCAATGATGTCCATAATGTTGAACTGATTTATTGAAACTAAAACTGTTCTTAATTATAACAAAACTTGACAATCTTTACATAAAGAATAATGTCCTATAATCTATCTTCATTGTAAACAAAATTAGAAAGTTCCACATCAGCAAATTGTTTATCATCATCTGTAGGTGGAAGAAGCTTGCACTCAGTTATAAAGGCAAGCTGACGGTGGTTTTCTTTGCCTTCTATGAAGATTTGGAAAGAGCCAGAAAATTAATACTGTATAACTGCAAAACCATGTTGTACTGTCTTGTGTTATTGATTGAATCATCTAAAAGAAAAATTGTTGTATCATTATAATTTTACTGTTAATGAATTAGCAAATCTACTTATCTTGGTAAATATATTCAAGAACAAATACTATAGTGTAACTCAGTTTTGGTTATGTGTATGCTCCTTAAGCAAATTTACAGCAGATATCAAACTATATATTAGAGACTGATATAGGAATTAAATTTAAGCTAACCATGATGATGTAAATAGCTGTTGTATGTGACTTCGAGAACTCTGCTGGCCATGTCAGTTCAAATACACCAGGGTGATCTGTTACGAATTTCATGTCATTATTGAAATTCAGCTTTTTCAAGTGCCTCTTCACAACTCTGGCAGCATTCTGACTGCTCCTTAGCTTTCTGCGCCTGAAATTTCTTCTACTTGCACCATTCTTCTATTGGTGGAATGTTAGCCTATAACAAACAGGTGTACCAAAGCTAAAAAAATATCTAATTCACTGCACTAGGATATTATTCAACTCATTTAAATTTAACATATAGCAGTAAAACAATCACATAATTGTTTTTATTTTATCAGCTTTACTTTACAAAGCTGAACCATATAATTTAGTAACTTGTCACCATAATAAACTTTGTACAACATACAAATTGAAAACCTGATGTGATTGCTTTTTTAATAGAATATACATCAAAAACATGTTACTTTGATAAGCGTGTTTATAATAAAAGTATTAAACCAGTTTGAAAAGATTATTTTGTTATATAAGGGATCACAAAACTACATCATTTTAGACCTGTAGCTCAATGTTCCTCAAGCAACGGGCTGCTATGACTAATTAATTTTCTATCATTGCATTTGATTGTTCTACTCATAGTGTATTGGCGAATTAAAATTATTGGTAATTTAATGTATATTTTAGCTACCTCTGTACAATCAATGTCATAGTAATATCAATTAGGTTTTAAATTTCACTGAGTTTATAGTAAATTACTGCAACCGTTACATAACATTTGGCTAGTTCTCTAGTTCATTAAATAACCATACGAACTTAAATTTACAACATGACAAAACACACAAAGCAAAATTAAAATAAGCATATTATGAACCAATGTAAATGATAAGCGATAATGCTGTTATAAAACATAAATTATCAAATTGAAATAGTTATTATTACTATTAGTATTACTATCATTATAACAACTATAACTATTATTAGTATTACTATTACTATTAGTATTAGTATTAGCAAATTAGTAGTAAAAAATGAGTAGAGCTCAACATATACAATCTAGCTTACTATAAAAGTAGAAGTAGAACTTTTAAAACTATCATCTGCATCATTATCAGAACTATGAGTAATACTAGTAGTTGTACTAATAGTAATACTAATTATTAATACTAATAGTATCACTATGAGTATGAGACTTGGGCTGGCAGTGATTATCAGTATCAGCATCGTCATAGTCAAAAGTTACAAGAATTAGAAGCCATATTCATATTCATAGTAATAGTCAATCATTGATTGAGTTAATGTCATAGTGATACTCATACTCATAATTAATTTATACGATACTCATACTCATAGTGATAGTGATACTTCACCGTGAATTTAATAATAATTTTAATTTAATATAAATAATAAAATATTATTATTAATATTATCATTGTTGCTAATATTATGTCTTACTCTTAGTCTAACAGCAGCTCTATGAAGAAGTTAAACATAACTGATAAAACAAATTTCAAAAATAATACTGCAACAATCAATATAATGTATATCAAATTCAATATGCTAGCAACCTAATTTTCAGCTCACTTCATTAACTTTCCGTGCAGTATTGTGAATTGTGATGAAATAAATTTATTAATGGTGACCTTGACATCTTCGTCCAAATGCCTTTCACGTCAAGCCCCGAACCAATTTGTAAAAATTTTGGATTTTTTACTTTTGATTATTTTTTACGAAAAGAGCTTCAAAATAAATTTAAAAAAAAGTGAGCTGTTGTCCACATGAAAAGAAATATATGAGCTAATTTTCTAAATTCAGGAAGTTACCAGAGGGTCACAATATTTTTTTAAAAAAATCTTTATTTTCACGACAAGCTCTATATATTAATATAGAAAAAAAGAAGACAACTCTTTTTTCAGATTTTTCATGTGCCACGGTCACGTCAATATCAGTGCTATTAACACATATATTTTAATTCATTTTTTCTGGTATATTGAGTTGAGATTTTTTGTATATATTTTGTGAATGCTACTAAAAAAGTATGATCTTTTAATTAACAGTAATTGATTTTATCAAAATAACCTGGATGCTTACGATGTTTAAGCAAATAAAAATGATTATCTACTTTCGGTATATAGCGTGCATGGAGGTGTGCATACTTGTCAAATATTTAAAGTTGATTAAAAAATTTTAAATCTCGCATAGTCTTAATTCTATAAAAGCAACTCACCTTAACTTAATCTGCCAGCTTGAGAGTGCAAATGGATAGCCTTTTTAAGTTTTGTTACTGTTTTTGTCATGGAGCTAAGTTTTTATTTAAACTAAACTGGCTCACTAATTCACATGTTCATACTATTGTACTGTGGGGCTGTGCATGCTGTAATACTATAAAGCTGCCTTTAAAATCAGTGTGGTGAAAAATTTATAAACAATAATATTATATGCAGTCAGAAACAATCTGTTGAATTTACTTATTTACATAATAAATAAAACACTGAGAATAGTTTAACCGATACAAAAGAAAGTGTACTGAATATAGCTCAAAAGGGTATTTTTGGTACTCATGCTTAGCTTCACTTCTTAGCTTCTTGATTGTGTTTACTTCTCAACCATACACAGTTTTATTACACTTTCCTGACATTTAGACAGCATATTATCACCTCAGGTTATATGCTAATTTTGCTTTAATTAGTGCATATCTTGTCCGAGTGTCTACATGTGAAAGCATCTAAACAAAGCCCAAAAACATCAGTGTTAAATGGTCATTTCGTTTTCTAAATTAAGGCACCCAGTTCCCTAACAAATTTGCTAACATTCTAAACCTAAATCAGAAGTAATTTCAATGACTAATTTAATAAAATGCCTCACAAGTAATTGATAAACATAATTAAAAAAGCTCAACTGTTCAAATAAGTGCTTTATAGTTTTTAATTGTCTAAAGCAAATTTTTATCACAACCAACTATAAATACAATACTGTATTTGGAGCTGGCAGGATTGAGTCTAGTTAAGCGTGGCTCTAGTTTCTTGATCAGTTCTATGGTTCAATGTGCAGATTTGTTAGTAAATTCTACATACATCGACAGTTTGACCATAAAAGACTTTTTTCTAGGAGGTGACAAAATTGTATTTATAATTATGCTAGGAATTGTTGTTGGTATATGAAAACCTAATAAATAACATTGATATACATTAATTATATAGTTCATATATAACATAATAATTGTTTAATGCAATATTGCTATTATAGATAGCTGAGTCGCAGCAAGCAAAAGCAAATAATAGCAGTATTATTGCTATGAAATATATTGATTATATAAGCACAACAAATTGAGCAATAGTTAAAGAGTGCAGCTGCATATACGTAATATTATGCGTGAACTCAAATTTTATAGCCGGATCGGAAGTGTATTTAAGCACAACTGCTTCTACATTTTGTAAACTTCCAATTATACAACTTTACAGCATTATAGAATCAGTCCATTTTATTCTGTAAAACATGCAACATCATCAAACCAACAATGCTTGTTATAAGAGTATAATATTATGTTTAAATTGGATCCACTCCACACAAGGCCCTTAGCTGTTCAAACACCAGGAAGCCGATAGAGAATGTAGCACTCAACCGCATCCAACTCGCCGTGGTTCCTTTGAATAAAGCCAGAAGTCCTTCTGCCTTCAAGGTCTTTGTTAGAACATCAACTGGTGAAGTGTATTTAGATTCTACAAACAAGAGAAATAGAGTGATAGAATAAAAACAAGCATTGATCAGTTTACATCTGTAGCTGAGCTGCAATGAAAGATTATCGCCAAGCTCATATTTTTATCATTTTTAATACAATTTAAGTACTATTTGCTTGAGTAATAAGACAGTTGAAAATATAAATATTCATCGACTCAATAGCAGCAGTTAAACATAATGTTTACAAGTCTTATAGCCTATCATTTGCGTGCCTTTTAAGGATGAAAAAATTATATTATAATTTAATATAGAAAACCAACATTATAATTTATAAATGTTTAAACCTATAAGCAGTCAGAAAATATTTACTTTTTAGGATATGAAATTTGCAGATATAAATTTTTCCCGCAACTTTATAATTGTAGAATTTTCATCACTATGTTTTCATAAGTTTGTATTCAATATTTTACTGTTTTACAAGAGCAGCAATTTTTAATTTATCATGTTTTAAAATATATAACTTGCTTCAAGTAAAAAGGGAGTAACAAGTAATGATACTGCTTAATGTTGTTAAAGTTGTGTTTAACTGCAGATGCCAACTTGGCTGCCTAATGATAATCAGGGCACTACTACTGCAGGTAAAAGCTCGATATTAATGGTTGATCTCCCTACAACAAAATCTACAAGTATTACAAAGAAATGAGATATAGTTTTTGAAAACTTTGGAAAGGAATATTTGGAAGTTATCTTTCCTTACTTGTAAATTTTCAAATGCTGTTATTGTGGAGATAATGCAAAACAAAGCTTTTAGTAGATAATAGCCACTTTTGCTAATGTCTATAAGCTTTATGTCCTTTTGTTACAGATACTCTATGTTGTTAGTAACACTACATAGTTTGAACGAAAGTTGAGGAGTTGCAATTCCCTCCCCCCCCCCCCCCCCTTAGCCTAATGGTTAGCACATTGACTTGCAAGTTAGAAGACTGCGGTTTGATTCACTGGTGGGGACAGAATTTTTACAAAAAAAAGTTGTGATTTTTGGCCATTACATTATTCAACACTGGTCTGTAATAAAAATTTGTACATAAAGTACTATATTCTCACAAGCTATTTCAGCAGTGAAAAATATGGAGTTCTTGAACATTATTAATTATTATTCGGCTTATAATACATCTGAAAAATGTTCTGTGTGGATAGAAAAGTTTGAGCACAAAGTCTACACTAGAGAGATTTGGGTCTATACTTGTTACTGGTATAACATATTACAATGGAGCTCCTTACCTTAGAGCTAGGGCCTAGCAAGTCTGTCTTATGGAAATTGTGCAGAACATTATGGTGGAAAGTGTTGCTTAAGAGTTGTATTTCTGAAAAGAGGTGCACTAAAAAAGTGGTTATCAGACAGTGGACTGTGCTACTAAAGTCAGAAAGCAAACATATATGTCTGGGAATGGAACTTCGAGCCTGTTAAGACAGAGCATCTGGCATGCAATGATATCATTGGACGATCAAAAGAATAATGGCCCAATCAGGTATAAGTGTTTAGGAGATGGTATACTGGTGCAAGTATGATAGTATGGTTCCGAAACACTGTTCTAGTTTACCAAATGCTTCTGGAAACTAATTTAAATCCATTTATGATGTGGTGTATGTAAAACCTTCAGTTTCAGAATATGTACAATATCTTAGCAGATAGGAAAAGTAACTTCTTTGGTATCCGGCAGCCTACACAGTTGTGACAGCTGACTTTACTATTAGTGATATGAGAGTTTGTAAGCGTAGGGCCACAAGACGCGATTTGCTCGCTGAGCGAAAAGTGCGATAAGCTCGTGCGTGTTTGATCTAATTGGCTTATTATCATTTAGCGAGCACACTTTTTTAGCTTTAAGCGAACTGAATTAAAATAGTTTCATATTGTTTGCATTTCCGCTTTTATAATATCTTGCCGATGACGTAGTTTAAAAACAAACGTCTGTAGGCGAGCAGTAAAGTTAAACTCCAAGATCATTAGCTAATAAATTTACGCATCCACAGCTCACGCATTGTGTGTGGCAGGTCTAAACGGGTTTTCTCGCACGTCACGCGCGTCGTGTGGCTCTACGGGCCTAGGGCCACACGGTGCGTATTTTCGCATGTGAAAATTGAAATCACAAGTAGCAAAGGTGTCCACTGTGTGCGTTGAGAAAACATTCGCACTTGTCGCTCAGCATTTTCAACGCAAGTGCGAATCGTCTCTGTCGTCGTCACCTAATTGGCTAGTAGTTATTCAGCAAGCCCAATTTCTTTATTTTAGTGCTACATTCCAGTAAATTGCATTTTATTGAAAGCGAGTGCGATTTAAAAATGAAAGCTTTATTTATCACGCATCACTGACGCTACAGTGGACACCTTTGCTACTTGTGATTTCAATTTTTGCATGCGAAAATACGCACCGTGTGGCCCTAGGCTTACTCTTACTCAACAGATACTGGCAATTAATAGTGTTAGTGAAATTTATGTTGGTGATGACTGAAATAGAAATTCAGCTACTTAATTATGATGGTGATACGGAATATGATGAGGGTGATAATGGTAATACCGACAGTGGTGATACAGGTTATGGTGATACAGCGTGGTGGATATACGATGATGATAAATCAACTGATAATAAAAGCAATGTGATAGATAATAGATCACAATGCACTATTGAGAGGTTAAATAAAGGTCTAATAATGTCAGTAAAAGATGTTTGATAAGAAATCAAGGGGAGATGTAAACAATGATAATGTGCAAAGTAAAACCTTTTGCTGGTGATGGCATAACTTGTTGTTAACGTCTAGGCTTTATGACATGCATGTCACAGATGAATACTATATATTTTTGGTCTGTAACACTACTAATAGCAAAGTTTAAATAGAAATGAGCTGCAACCTTTTCATGCTATGAAGTGCTAAATGGTCAAAAATTCACCTACTTTTTGTATTTCATACGCTCACAATAAAGTATCTAGCCATTATTTTCTATCACAAAATGTTTTCAATTTGATTAATAAAATAGTATATACTACTCTATTCCTACAGTTATTGCTGCCGGCAAACTGCATGCAACTATTTTAGAGAACCAAATTAGATTTTTCTAGTAGTACTCTATCATATTAAAGCAGCATCAACAAAATCTGTAAGGTTGAAGTGAAAAGTAGGCTTTTTGTAGAAAACAAGAAGCTACAAACATTACACATAAAATTTACTTTCATTTAACAATTTGAACAGTGGAAATAATGATGTATGATTTAGTATAGGCCTATAGTACTTTTTAATAAAATTTGGTGGAACAGTTTTTAAAAACATTAAAATTGATGAACTAAATGTAGCCTAGGAGCTCACCTGATAGCCTGTGATTCATTATTCTGGTTTTAATGATATCTGCTGGGTTACTGACTACCGCTGCCGCTAATGCTGCTGTCACTGAGCTCACCAAGTGTAGAGGAAAGCCTTCATGCAGAATGTTGTAGTTGAGTAGAGTATGCTTAGTGTGATCATATACTGGGAACTACGGACATTATAGCATAGAGCTGAATTATTATTTAATTGAGCTTTGAATTACATGTAGAAAATTATAGATAGTTTACTTCACCTGCATGGAGGTAAGGCAAACTGCTCTCATCATGTTGGGTGTAGCACCAGTGAACAACCCTGTAAACCCTTGCTGTTTATAAAGTTGTAGAAAACAGTCTAAAGTGTTTCTGTATAATCTCGGCTTCTTTCTAATACCATCGGCTTGTAGCCTCACTTTCAGTATATCAGTTGGAGTGGTAAATGCACTTCCAAGTAATCCTGAAAAGTTCAAGAAGCGGTAATGCTGAGAGTTCTCTTTCTTTATGATTATAATTTTATTTAAGACAGTATCTATAACCTGCAGTGGCTCCAGCTACTATCTTTACATGCATGGAGGTGTGGTGTCTGTCTGTTCCACCAAGAAGAACTTTGATTGGCTCGTAGAAGCCACTTCTTATAGAACTATATGTGATTTCACGGAGCATGGAAGCAGTAAGACTACAAGGAGAAGATTTATCTTAAAAACCTCTGTTGAGTATGAGAGTAGCAATCACTCAGGATTTGCCACATGTTTTAAGAATACCATAAAAGCTTTAGCTAAACTTTAAAATTATAATTGCTCTAAAACTCAACCTGTATGTAAGCTAAAACTTGATGTGGAGCCATATTGCAAAGCCTTGAAACAAATAATAAAATTGATACATAATGTGAAAATAAGGGCTCAAAATCATTACTCATGGAAGCCTTAAAACTCAGAGCTGTTGGTGCAGATAGAGTATTTGTTACTTCTACATATACTACCCTCTGTATAGAGCCCTAATACCTTCTTCATTAACCACTCTGTAACAACCTCTAAGTATTCCTTTGTAGTATCTATCTTTAAATATGTTATTAGTTTTAGCTGAGAGCTCATTGTCTAACTGCAGCCGGATTTTCATCGTATCCATTGGATGGGCATCTGAAAGAATTCAATTTGCTTCAAAGTGAAACTGTGACAGCCCCACTCTAGTTATATATGGTATGCACTGTTACGTTGTGATGCTTTGTATTATAACATTGTATACTCTACACATTATATACATATTCATCCTTTTTTCCATTAAAGATGGTGTTGAGCAAGGTCTCGCCACAAAAATGGTTTTGGTACGGACTGAGAAGAAGTTTTAACAAATCTCTCACTTTTATTAATTTTCTTCTAAATCGTAAAAACTACAAGTAACATAAAGAATACATATAGGTGTGCTAAAACTCATACAATACAGTTGTTCAAATACCAGCAAACATCACGATATAATATTAAAATATAACAGCAATAAAAATTGTAATAAAAGACATAAAGCATTATCAAGTTAAAAATAGCAAAGAATAATAATAAAATACCTTTATTCTCTTGACGAGCTTGCTATAATATCTTCAAAATTTAGCTCTTTGTCACTTAACTTAACAAAATAAGTAGCTCAGCTTAGGCTACATGAGTGACTGTCTTTTTGGAGTTTCAATGCTGCCTTAAATACCAGGGCAATCACAAAGAAAAGGTAATTACATCTAAATTTAGCTATAATTAGGGTCAGCTAACTATGGGGCACATGTAATGACCTCATAAAGGAAGATGGATCAGTTCCTGTCAAACCCTAAAAGCTGACTTCAACAAAGGTGGCGGTTAGGCTTTACCTATTATTAGGCAGCTGACTGCTGCACAGGAGAATGAACTATCTAATAATAACAAATATCACCATTAAAAGCTAAAAATAAAAGTTCTAGTGGTATTTGTAACAAGGGCTATCATGCTTCTTTGTTAGATCCTTTACACTCCCCCCTTTAATTTCACTCAGGGAAATTAACTAAACTGATTAAAAAAAAATTAACTTTCAGTAGGTTCTAATTCATTTAGGGCACGTATCAAATTTATGAGGGCCTAAACAAGAAGATTAGTTTTTGAATTGGCCTCTCAAGCTGTGTTTCTGATTTTATTCTTCTACCCTTTCTGTCTAACTTTTCTGCATCAGCTATGCTAAGCCTAACTCTCCTAACTAAGTTGTCATCACTAGGAATATCAAATTTGTTCCGAGTGGTTAGCATGTGAGTCAAATCTGGCTCGTGTAGAAAGCCAGGCCCATTGAACCAACAGGAATCTAGCAACTTGGCAATAGATGAAATTCCCCTAGATGCTATATCAGCTGGGTTAGATTGTGTGTTAATGTACTGCCATTGGTTAGGTGTACTAAGATCTCTAATTTGTTGCACTCTATTTGCAACATAAACATGAAACCTCTTTACCTCATTGGTTATGTAGCCTAGAACAACTTTTGAATCTGTCCAAAATATTTCATCTGTGATATTTTCAATTTTAAGATCTGCTTTAAGAGAATCAGCCAATTTTGCAGACATTACAGCTGCTTGTAGTTTAGCCCGAGGTATGGTTACTGACTTATTCAATGGAATTACTCTGGATTTAGCGCTAAGCAAAGCAACATGAACATCACCATGGTTGTTTACAAGTCTGATATAGGAGCATTGACCATAACCTATTGCACTAGCATCTGAAAAGTGATGCAGCTCAATTTTCACAATTGTATCAAAATTAGCAGGATATATGCATCTAGGTATTGCTACATTGTCTAGCATGTTAAATTCATGTTTCCAGGAGAGCCACTGAGCACTAACATCTTCATTTACTGGGGCATCCCATGTTGTCCCATCTTTACATATAGATTGCAAAATCTTTTTGCCACACAGTATGAAAGGAGATAAGAAGCCTAGAGGGTCAAATAAAGATGCTACTGTTGACAAAATTCTACGCTTTGTAGCTGGCTCGATTTGTTTGAGATTCATTGAGAATTTAAAATTGTCAGACTGCGTGCACCATTTAATGCCTAATGCTCTTTCCATGGGCAGAACACTGTTGCCTGTGTTCAAATTCAAGTCCTTAATTGTTTCAGCTTTTTCTGAATTTGGTATTGTATCTAGGAGCTGTGTACTGTTGCTTACAAACTTATGCAACCTAATATTTCCTGTTTTGCAAAGATCCACTGCTTGAGAAATTACATTGGCCATGTCTGTTACTGAATTTAAGCTCAATAATCCATCATCAACATAGAAATCATTGATTATAAAATCTTTAGCTCTAACACTGTGTTCATCGTTTGCATCGTGATTTTTATTTGCCAAGTAACGTAAACCAAAGGTGGCGCATCCTGGTGAAGATGTCGCACCAAACAAATGTACAGTCATTCTGTACTCTGCTACTTTTGTTAAACTAGCATCAGTGTACCATAAAAACCGAAGGTAGTCTCTGTCATTTTTGTGAACTTTGAACATGTGAAACATTTTCTGTATGTCGCACATAATCCCTACTTGGCCTTTTCTAAATCTGTGTAGAACACCTACCAGCCTATTCATTAGGTCAGGGCCCTGAATAAGATGGTCATTGAGAGACAAGTTTGCATATTTAGCACTACAATCAAAAACCACTCGGATTTTCTCTGGTTTTTTGGGATGATAGACACCAAAATGTGGTATGTACCATGTACTGTTGTTTTAAGATTTTTCACACTCTGGCACTAGCTCAGCATCACCAGCATCAATTACGTCATTCATGAATTTTAAATAATCCTGCTTCAAGTGCTCATTCTTGCTAAGTTTAGTCTTAAGTGACTCAAGTCGCTTTTCAGCCATCAAGCGGTTATTGGGTAGGTAGGGCTTGGCATCAGTTTTAAATGGCAAAGGCATGGTGATATAACCCCCTTCATTTTGCTCAATACCTGCTTCTAATTTGGAAACAAATAGCTTATCTTCTTGTGACATAGTTGTGCATGCTCTAGTTTGATTTTCCATGAAGTCTTGCTGTAGCAATTCAAGTACATTTTGAGGCAATATTTGCTTGCTTGAGTTTGCAGTAGCACAATCAAAGGTTACAGCTGTCTGTTCATTTTTGCATGCATGCTCATTGGTCAAGGTTACTGTCCTACAGCACGTGCTAAATTGCTTACTGCCAGGGTAGCTGGTATTTCCCACAATGCACCACCCTAGAGGTGTTCTAACAGCAAATGGGTCAGTGTCATGAGATCCTACTATTAACTGCTGTGGCATAAGTGCTTTAGACACATCATAACCAATTAGCATAGAAACTGGTACATTTTCAAGACTTGGGAATTCATGTGCTATTTGCTGCAAATGAGGCCATGCATTTGCTACTTTGGCAGATGGAATATGTGACTTGTCAAGGGGAATAACTTTAGTTGAATATGCACAAGGAATAGCTATTTTGTCAGCATTGTTATACCCACGAACCATCAAACCACTGTACCTACAGCATTCATTTGAGCTTTTAGTGCCATTCATAGTTGTAAGTTTTAATGAGGTTGCTTCACCTGGTGCATTTAAACAATCTGCTGCTTGAGTTGTAATAAAGGTAGTGTCAGACATGGTATCAAGCATAGCATATACCAAGATTTCCTTTTCGGGTGCACTTGCATCACACAGCCAGACTGGCACTACCATGGAACTCAGGCCAGAATTAGCTCTTACAGTACTACAGTTGTTTGCATTGCTAGCACTATCTATGTTTGATGCTACATTTCCTTTATCATTGGTTACACTGCTTTTGCTAGTAACTTTGCTACTATAATGACCATCATTTTGGGTATAACTTCCACTATTAGACAGAGACCTTCCAATATTCCCTGCATTGTCACGTGTGCTACCATAATGCATGCTAGTGGGGTGCTTGCCTTGGCATTTTTTGCAGATACATACTTTGTTGCATTGAGCCTTGATGTGATTTGCCTTAAGGCATTGAAAACAAAGCCTATATCTACTTGCATACTGCTTTCTTTCATGTACTGACAACTTGCCAAACTTGAAGCATTCATCAATTTCGTGGTTACTCATGTCACAAAATATACAGTGCTTGCTTGATGTAAGAGAAGTTACACGTGTGTTAGCCACTGGTTTACTATAACTGCTGCTTATTGGTCTTTTAGCATCTATCCTATCAGCATGGTCCACACTAGCTGTCACAGGGTCATTAATAATATCAGATTCAGTTTTTACAAACTCTACAAACAAGCCAAACTTTGGATAAGCACCATTTGCCTTTCTAAATTGCGTTAACTTCCTTTTCCACCTACTTGACATCCAGTCAGGAAGTTTTTCATACATGGATTTATTTTGCTGGGAATCATTGAGAATATTTAACTCATCAAATCTAAGCATGGCAGCTTCACATTGGCACAAGAAATCTGAATATTTCTGAATAGAAATTCTGTCATGAGGTTTGATCTTAGGCCAATTATTTAGTTTTGTTCTAAAGGATTCAGCTACTGTATAGCTAGAACCAAAACGTTCACGTAAAATTTCCTTTGCCTTACAATATGCATCATCACAATTTAGTAGGAAATATCCACTAATTGCCTCCCTTGCACTACCTCCCACATATTTTTTCAAATAATGAATTCTATCAGATTCAGGAATATTAGTTCTCTCAATAAGAGTTCTAAGGGAAATTTCCCAATCAGCATACTCAAGAGGGTTGCCACAGAAAACTGGTGGTTCAGGTATGGGGAGACGATTTACATGCATAGCTTTAGTTATAGAATCTGCAAGGACATGTATATCACTGATATTGTTACTGCTCAAAGACTGCCCGTTACCTATTGCTGGATGCTCATTGTTTAAACTAGGTGCTATAACATTCAAATTTTCACCTACAGCTACTCTTTCGAGAGGAGGAATGATTGGGTCGCCATGCAAAGAAATTACATCAAGAGCGTCTTCTATTTCCTCCCTCTCATCTACATCATATTCTTCTAATACGTCACGCCTAACCATAATTCTTTGCTTTTTAGCTTCTAATTCGCTAGCTTGCAATTCTAATTGCATTGCATCTATTTGTGCTTTCAACTGTGCTTGCTTTCTTAAAGTTTCTAACTCTATATCAACATTTGCTGCTGCAAGTTTATTCTTAACCACTCGAATTGACCTATTACTTTTAGCGGAAATGCTACTAGCCTTAGTTGAATGCTTAGGGCTTTGAACTTCAAGAGGAGGTGAGGCACTGTGTTGCCCTTGATCAATTTCAGTACCTTTTTGCATAGATTCAAGAACTTTAGCCATTGTTTCTACTTGCTTAGCTACCTCACTAAGATCTTCACTACTACTGCTAGTTGGTAAATTGCCAAGAACATGCAGCTCGGTTTGAACTTCTAAAACTGCGCTTTGCATCTCAGAAATATTTTCTGGATTATTAACTGGTTGACTTTTCAACAGCTTGTTAAATTTACGGATACAAGAATTTACAGACTTTAATCCTTTTACCAGCTCATTTTCTTGAGCCTTTTCAGATAAACCCCTAGTTCTGCTACTTTTCCTAGTTTCAGAAATACGGCTACCACTATGTATAGAAGACATGATTTTTGTTTCAAACACCACTTAAAACGTTACAACTAATTTGTCAAGTAATTACTAAGCAATTTTCCTAACCTATGAATTCATCAACCTAACACCACCAGAAAATGCCAACTAATTAATTTCAACAATTAACAAGGAACCGACCTCACCCTCAATGCAAGGTCATCACATGCAATACAACAAAGGGACCAAATAATACTCCTATACTAAGTTACTATATAAGCCCTAGATTGCCTGGTATTTAAGAATATAATTGCTCACCCCTTCTTCTACTTCCGGAATGAATGGAGGTTTCAATTAATTCCAAATGAAATGTTAATGCTGAAATTGTCCTCTTGGCTGAAGGTACGACTTCTTGGAAAGGAGTGGGTAGGTAGTAGGGAAAATGCTGCGAAATGGAACTTGACGGACTGCTATCTCTAGTTGGAGACGAGGACTTCACTGCCGACTCTCACAACCACTTGGAAAGGAATCTTTATTCTCTCACCACCACTTGGAAGCAGCGCTTTACTGCTTCACCACTTTAGATAAAGTTTTTACTGTTGAGCAAGGTCTCGCCACAAAAATGGTTTTGGTACGGACTGAGAAGAAGTTTTAACAAATCTCTCACTTTTATTAATTTTCTTCTAAATCGTAAAAACTACAAGTAACATAAAGAATACATATAGGTGTGCTAAAACTCATACAATACAGTTGTTCAAATACCAGCAAACATCACGATATAATATTAAAATATAACAGCAATAAAAATTGTAATAAAAGACATAAAGCATTATCAAGTTAAAAATAGCAAAGAATAATAATAAAATACCTTTATTCTCTTGACGAGCTTGCTATAATATCTTCAAAATTTAGCTCTTTGTCACTTAACTTAACAAAATAAGTAGCTCAGCTTAGGCTACATGAGTGACTGTCTTTTTGGAGTTTCAATGCTGCCTTAAATACCAGGGCAATCACAAAGAAAAGGTAATTACATCTAAATTTAGCTATAATTAGGGTCAGCTAACTATGGGGCACATGTAATGACCTCATAAAGGAAGATGGATCAGTTCCTGTCAAACCCTAAAAGCTGACTTCAACAAAGGTGGCGGTTAGGCTTTACCTATTATTAGGCAGCTGACTGCTGCACAGGAGAATGAACTATCTAATAATAACAAATATCACCATTAAAAGCTAAAAATAAAAGTTCTAGTGGTATTTGTAACAAGGGCTATCATGCTTCTTTGTTAGATCCTTTACAGATGGTAACCCATAATTGCCAACATCAGCAATCTGCATTACAGTTATGAGCAGAAATCAAGTATATGATACAATAAATTAAAACATTGGAAGACAGCTAGGAATAATTTCAACATATCGGCTCCTGTATTGATGATTGTGGTGTATACATGTAGCTTGCTTGGCCGTTGCATTACCCCTCTCCTGTTGGACTTGGTTTGACAGCCTTTCAAATTGTACCGATTTGATGATACAAATGCTTTTAATTCAAATATTCCAAGTAAAGATCTTTTAACCAAATCCTTATTGTTAGACTTCTAAGAATAGTTGCACCAATACTTACTGACAGAATACTTATCTGCTGACAGAATACTTACATGCTGACGCTATATTGCTAGATATTCCACCCAGTAAAAACCTCAATAAAACCTCTCTCCTGTCAGACTGAATAGTTCCACCACGGGAAGTCATACTTTACTATTTTTAACGCAATTTTACTTTCTATTAAAAATAACCCCGAGTAGTGGTTCATATGACCAGTCTCGTTTGTTATTATCTTCAACACCCCTGCTTATCTTTTTTTTATCTGCAAACAATTTTTCTGCTAGCGCAACCTTGGCCATTTGTAGTCCAGTGTATAATACGAGTTTATAGTATTTTTAAATTAATGATCAGCTTATATATATATATATATATATATATATATATATATATATATATATATATATATATATATATATATATATATATATATATATATATATATATATATATATATATATATATATATATATATATATATATATTCTATTAGAAGAAATGAAATGAGATTTGACTAATATAATGACATTTATTACTATTAGTTTCGTACACAAAACGATGTGCACTCGTCAGATAAAATTGTCATTATATATATATATATATATATATATATATATATATATATATATATATATATATATATATATATTTAGAAAAATAGTAAAGCTTTCAGATATTTAATTTAGGGTCTATATATATTTTTTTGAGTATTGCATAATTATTTCAAACCTTTTAAAATACAAATATACTATATTAGTACAAGTTGATAAAGCATGCCCCAATACAAAAAAAAACATCTCTGTATAGTGACTGGCCCAATTTGATCTGATTTATGTAATATATTATTATTATTATAAATGACTGCTATATTTTGCTTGCTGCAGCCAGTCTGCCAATATACTGTTTACATTTGAATTAAAACTAGATCTAGTAAATGTAATATGCTGTCCTTATAGCCTTTTCCCTGAATAATATCTCCCAAATTCAAATCTTTATGTTTTATATTACAGCCTGTGTGAATAAGCAACTATAATGCTGTTGACAACTGCATCCAACAGGATCAAATTATGAACTTTTAAAACTATACCAAGTCAGGAGCTGTTTTTATAAGTATATTTATAACAGTCTATACTTTTTAAATAAAAACGTATTATATATTTATAAATGTGTACAAAAGTTATAAAGGCTAAAATTTTACAAGCAGCTTTACAAGCAGCTTTACTACTAATTCTAACACTGGCGATGAGTTTGAATGCTGTTACAGCACAACCTATTTCCTAGCTACTGTTAAATTGGGTCCACATTGCACAAAACTCTCAGCTTTTCATACACAGAAAAGCAGATACAGAATCCTGGACCAAGTCTCGCCCAACTTGCTGTAGTTCCTTTAAAAAAAGCCAGAGGTCCTTCAGCCTTCAATGTTTTTACAAAGACATCCACAGGTGATATATACTTTCGATCTGAAAAATTAAATAGTAACTTTCATTTTAAATTACCTTTCATAAAACATGTGAACAAATTGTCTATAAGGAAATTTAAGAGATATTATAACTATTATTAATTATTTTTTTACAACCCATTTCTGTAGAAAGTACAGATGCTCATAAGGATTGATTTGTAGTTCGGGTTTACCCCAACTTATGACTGTGGTTTCATTCATTGACCTGTCTCCATGTATCAAGTGAAAAATCAACTCTCATAATTCAATCAGATTGGGAATTCATTGGGAATGCATGGTCATATCAAACCCTGATATTCAACCCTCCTACCTGCTGGTCTCTGATTCATTATTCTGGCTTTGATGGTGTCGAGAGGATTACTGGCCACAGCTGCTGCCAGCCCTGCTGTCACTGAGCTCACCAAGTGCAGAGGGAAGCCTTCATTCAGAATGTTGTAGTTGAGTAGAGTGTGCTTAGTGTGATCATATACTGGGAACTGCAACAATGACAATTTATTTATGATTTACAAACCATTTGCCTGATGGATATTTAGCAAGCAACTGTAGTCTAGTTATAGATAGTTTACTTTACCTGCATGGACGTAAGACAAACAGCTCTCATCATGTTGGGTGTAGCTCCAGTGAACAATCCTGTAAACCCTTGCTGCTTATAAAGTTGTAGAAAACAGTCTAAAGTGTTTCTGTATAATCTCGACTTCTTTCTAATACCATCTGCTTGTAGCCTCACTTTCAGTATATCAGTTGGAGTTGTAAATGCACTTCCAAGCAATCCTGAAAAGTTCAAGATGTTGCAATGCTGAGAGTTGTCTTTCTTAATGATTATAATTTTATTTAAGACAGTATCTAACCTGCAGTGGCTCCAGCTACTATCTTTACATGCATGGAAGTGTGGTGTCTGTCTGTTCCGCCAAGAAGAACTTTGATTGGCTCGTAGAAGCCACTTCTTATAGAACTATATGTGATTTCACGGAGCATGGAAGCAGTAAGACTACAAGGAGAAGATTCACTCTCAAAAGTTCAGAGTAATGCACTGCGTTTCTATTGCCTTGCATTATGCGAATGGATGCTCCCACAGATGAATTAAGATTTATTCTTAAAATTTTAGAATAGGGGTCAACATTAGCTTGTAAATGGTTGCAGAATATCTCAGTTTAATCAATGAAGATGTGGTACAAGTTTGAGTTTAGGGACATATTGCTGATTGACAATTTTCCGTTATTTGCCACATGGTTTAAGACTGTCATGGACAGCTCAAGAAAAGCTCTATAATAGATGATTTACCGTAAGATTTGGTATGCCAGCTAAAACCTGCTGCGCAGCCACTTCGCAACTTGAATGATAAAATACGATACGTTGTGCAAAAGGCTTGCAATCATTACTCTTGAACTAGCTGTTGGTACAGCTAGGGTATTTATTACTTCTATACTACCCTCTGTACAGAGCCCTAATACCTTCTTCACTAATCACTCTGTAACAACCTCTAAACACTCCTTTGTAGTATCTATCTTTAAATATGTTATTAGTTTTAGCTGAGAGCTCATTGTCTAACTGCAGCCGAACCTTCATGGTGTCCATTGGGTGCATTACTGTAACAGAGAGAGGTCTTATTTATTGAGCAGTACATGCAAAATAAGGAGCCATCATATGCTTGATTTGTTTATATAGTTGAGACCAAGTCTTTATTTTACTAAATAGCTATAATAAATCAATTCTGAACAAAATTATGCAATCTGCAATCTAACGGGTTAATTAGGTACAGAAGTGATAGCCATAGTTTTTGCTATTTTAACTATGCCCATACCTAGCTGCTATAATACATCTGGTTTATTATAACAACGTTGTAGCATAGCGAAACATAGAGCTCTAATACCTATTATAACATTATGTTATAATATATGTTAATATTTAGCCATTCAAAAACGGGTTGAAGTGAGTGAAATAAATATAATTAAGATTTGGTTCTACAACAATTAAATATTAATTCTCACAGCTTTTTTAGCATGCATAAAAATTTATACTATAGTACTACTGTTTTAAAACTATATTATTATGTAATATGCTTGCAAAAAATTTTTTAAATAATTTTAAAATACATATTTTTCATTACAATATGCACTGCTTTTTGATATTGCTATATCTATTAATAGTAGCAATAACTGGTAGGACACATGCAACTTCACCTGCTGAGCCGGTGCCATTTGATAAACCTCCCAACAAGAACCTGAGATAGACTTCTCTCTTGCCAGACTGAATATTTTCAGTAGAAGACATTTTATTTTATGTGTACTTTTAGCTTTTCTTGCACCTTCTTGCACCTTCTGGTACCTTCTTGTATCTTCTTGCACCTTTTTACAAAGTACTTTAGCTTTAGCAGTTAATCTACTGAACACCAAAACATTTGATTCTGCAATGCAGCACATTGCCTATCAGTCATCATATTGCTACCTTATCACACTGTTAGGGTCTTGTTCAAACATGGGAGATAAACTTTGTTGGATCCTATCTACAGCACATGCCTTTTATAATAGCAAAATATTTTAGTAATTTATACTTGCTAGCTCTTGGATAAGCTTAAACTCAAAAGCTACTTGATGGCATGAAGACACTGTTGTTTCAACGTGATTCTCCAATAAAGCAACACTAATTCGAAAGATATTTGGTATAGACAGACCGGTGGACCAGTTTCAACTCATAATAGCTATCCTTATTTCTAGCAGCACTTCAGTGTTGCTAGATATTTATTGTGTGATAATGCAGCTTTTTCTGGTGGATTAGATTCTAACTGATGTATTTTATTAAAATAACACCGCGAAGTCTACAATAAATTTATATAGTAAAAGCATGAAATGTACACACTGTATAGCAAGAGTAAAATATAATGTTTAAATAGTAGGGGTAACGGGGGGGGGGGCACAACGGGCCGAATTTTGCATTTGTTGCTCTCATTCGTCTGTTTTTCAAGTTACTAGTTCAATAATCTCTAGTCTAAATGCTGCATCTGTTGTCTATTACAGGTACCAGTTTGTTGTTTCTATCTCTCTCACAACTTTCAGAATAATGAAATTTTCATGACGAAAAAATTGGCCCATTGTGCCCCGGTACCGGGGTACAATGGGCCACTGGGTGGGACACAACAAATATATTGAAATTTTGAGTATTTTGTTACATATGATCTTTATTTATTTAGTATTACAAATAAATAAAGATACTCTTTCAGATCTACAGCAAAATTCATGTTTTAGCTGTACAGTTTGTGCCACTACGGATAGCAGAGGAAGGCAAAATCAAATGCACGTCACTCGGTTCTGCAGTGCCATTATCATTACTGCTTAGAACTAAATATGTTCTGTTATTTTCACCTCAGAGGAACGTTTATTAAAAAAAAACTTTAGTAATATGTACTACAAAATTTCGAGTGGAATTTTTTTGTATAAACTGTAGCTGAGGTGCATGCATGGCTGAGGTTTGTGACTGGAGTACGGAAGGGAGAGGGGGGAGCAAATGAGCAAACCAAAATTTATTTTAGCCAAATACATGTATATTCCCTCAATGGTGTAATATATAATGATTATCATGACTACCTACTAGTAGCAACAGCAGAGTGTTTTGTATTATGTATAAAATGGCAAAGCTTTAACCTCACCAGATGTATATATTAGGGGAGCTTCAACTTGTAGTTTTGTAGTCTTATCATGATGTCTTTGATATTTTACAAAAAGGTCAGAAATGGCTATACCTATAAATTTTAGTAACATTTCAACCATCTTTTTTGGCAAACAAACTAATAACAGTGATCAGGGTGCAATAATCAGCTTGGCCCATTGTGCCCCGCGTGGCGAAATTGAAAATAAATGTGCCTCAAAGAAAATTTATTTCAGTGTTTGCTGTTATACTAGTTAAGCAATGTAGAGGCAAGCAATGGCAACAATATTGGTAAAATATAGGCTTCTTGCCTTTGGGTGTAAAAAGTTATAAAGCTTTAACGATATCCTAAAAAATTTACAAAAAGTAGGTAAAAACAGTTTTTTACTCGCCTTTTCAACATTTATGTTCCGCAAGTGTTGAAACTACAAAGACTGAATAATTACGTCAATATCTTTTTATGATAAAAAAATCACAACTCTAAGTCAATAAGTTCTCTCACAATTTGGCCGGCTTTTTGTACCCCTATGACCGTTGTGCCCCGTTACCCCTATATTGCTAAAACACTAACCCTTTGCCTCCTATTCCTGCATTAGTATAACTTATAAGCTTAATGTAAATTGCTGGTAGCTATAATTTATAAATTGTGGAGTAAAACCTGGTGTTAGCAGCTATAATGACCAAACAGACTGACGATTATTCACACTCTTGCACTGACTGGCAAAAAACTAACCATGCCGATGGAACTAGACTACATAGCAATCAAACAAGAACAAAGGCAGCCGACCATACAGTGCAGATAAATGATTGTGGCTTTAGATTATGACCAAAAACATGTTACAATAAATCATTAGGCACAGCAGATGACAAGGCTTTATAATTTCTTTACAGTATTAGTGACAACAGTGATGCAATTGAGTGTTGTAGAAAAACTTGCACCACACGCACGCGCACACACCACACACACACACACACACACACACACACACACACACACACACACACACACACACACACACACACACACACACACACACACACACACACACACACACACACACACACACACACACACACACACACACACACACACACACACACACACACACACACACACACACACACACACACATGCACACATGCACTTCTGCATAAATTGTGTTCGCTGCATTTTCATGGAGCGAAATAAAGCCATATATGCATGGCAAAAGTCAATGCTTAGCAGGAAAGACAACTTACATCCATAAGTATCACTTATTCCAGCCATTCTGTATGCTTAAATGCACTTAATACAATAATTGTTCTGGAAACCTTTTCTCAACTGCTCAATATATAAAAAAAGTTTTAGATTATTTGCCTGGTCATAGTTTGAATTCTATACAAAATTATGTTGTTGCTAACTAAAATAATACTGCTTCATACATAATATATGCAAAATTAGTTATTCAGCCTTATTAATTTAATCTAGTTATAGGACCCATCGGTGAATTACACTATAAGTTATAATTGAAAACTTTAAAATGATCATTAGAAAGAACAGGACAGCTTTTAAAGAAAGCGTTGTAGTGTTATTATAGTGTTATTAGTGCATAGGCTATATACAAAATGGTCATTTCGATTACTGCTGTACAAAAAAGCAGCTGTAGAAGCACTGTTGAAGATCACTAAATTTTAACCAGCAATAAAATCATGACCGTTTATGTTACACTAGCTGTCTTGGACTAGCAGTAGCAACAATGTTACTGGTTACACACATTTTGTTGTAATTTTTGCAGGTATTATTGTTTGCCATGCATACTAAAATAAACCAAACTAAACTTCGGCTTAAGATAGTCAGTATATGAGATAACTCCAATAAACAATCCTCTGTGCATTACATTGTGTTGCAAGCTTATCTACCAAATTTTGATGAAAGTGTATACCATGTAAAATAAATGTACACAGTAAAAGCCAACTTTTTATTACTGACATAATAATAAAATAATAAAAATTAAAAAAAGCATTAAGTTGTATTCTATATATTGTATTATATACAACTTTTAGGTCACCAAAGTTTCTGATTTCGGAATAACACACTAGTTGAAAAAAGATTGCATTTATAAGTATTTCATTGCTATGATAAAAACTGCACTGATGCTTTCTAATATATATATATATATATATAGTTTCTATAATTAAAAAATGAATCAAAAGAATTCAATATTGTAGTCGATAAAATGAATATATAAGTTTATTTTTATATCCAAAATTGTACCAATACCAAATATATATATATATATATATATAATATTCCTCAACTATCAATGTGCTGAGAAAACAGAGAGAAGAGTAACAGCTGCTGCAGTACTTACTTGTTCAACAGTTTGATCCCTTCTTTATGAGCTGCTAGCAGACAAATGAAATTGCATGGTTACGCCTTTCACTGCTAATTCATTCCAAGAGTGCTCTAAAATATATTTTTTGGTCACAATAGTTGCAGAGCTATAAAAAATTTTTTTACTAAGGTATCGTCTAATGTGTGTTTAATAAATTAATTTTCAAACATTTGTAATATGTAATGCTTTTGGTAAAATCTTTTATTCTTTTTAACTATTTTGTTGAGCTATAGCATTTCAAAATAATAGTTGGTATCCATTGTTGATTGTTTTGGTTGTAATTTGAATTGATAAGCTGCCATAGGAATTAAAAGTTATCCCCTCCATAAATTCTTATGGGCGGAGCTAAAACCTTTCCCCCCCAGCCCACTTGACAAGTGCCTAGCGCTAGTGAAAATCTAATGACCACATGCGTGTAGCAGAGAGCTATTGCAAAATTTGTTTGATAGTAATGGAGAGAGACAGAGAGCTTCGCTTATCAGTTATTTATTGATAGTGCTATTTGCTTTACGAAACTGCAGTTGCTCAGTTCACTTAGACTAGTGACTAACTGGAACTGCGAATTATTAACTCTGCGAGTTCACCAGAAATTACTAATTTCTATAAGTCTATAATACTTATTATAGTTATACTTATAGTTGCCTTTAAAAAAAACGAGGAATGCTGATAATCATAATGTGGTAGTCACATAACCCACAAGAATATAATAAGAATAATACGTATTTATTATAGACATAGTAATAGTTGGATAAAAATATTTACTCATACTGCTGGTTTTCTATACACTTCAGGGATTATTAATTATTTAATAAACTGTGTGGAGAGTCTCAATATAGCAACCCGAACCTTGTCCTCTACTTGCAGGTAAGCTTAAGCTATCAATTATAATTTTATTGGTTGTAGAAACGATTTTTTAAACTAAATCCTTACTACTTTTTAGAGATTTCAAAACCAGGTTGCAACTTGAAGTTTTATTATATTTATTGTTCGTATTTTTGCATTTGCTACTTGAAGTTAAACTACATTACTGCTGCATTTAGCTTGTTTTATTTTAGAATATTAGCTGTATGCTAGTACTGCATTACGAAACTTTAGACTTCCCTTGAAAATTGAAATTATAGGCCCATTCACAGCGTCAGCATATCTAAAATAAACCATCGCTGGTGTAACTATAACTTACACAGGCGATGGTATATAAGATTTATGACTATTCTGACACAAGTTAAAACTTGCTATAGCTAATGTAGCAATTCTCCCAGGTTTTCTATAAACATCATCATGTCAAAACCAGCAAAATAAACCATTTGTGATGATGTTGGCTGAGAATAATTTATTTCTTTGGGAAATGTTTATTGATTCAGTGCTGCAGTTAGAGTCAGCAGTCTAATTTCTTTCTAAATGCTGCCTTTTTCTTATATATTATCCAAACACTATTACCCATTAATTAGCATTCCAGTCACATTTTTTATAGTGACATCTTTTATCTCAATTACATTTGTTCCACTACATTTAGTTCTACACACATACTGAGTTTCAATCAACAGTAGTTAGTATATATTATAGTACAATTAAATGATAGCACTATATTTATCCTTATTGCATGCTTTTACAAACTGTATCAGATTGATATTGTATTCGTATGCTTTGCAAAGCTATAGAACTGTTTTTTGCATAAATTATGTATATTTACTTGTTTGGTTAAAATGTAAACAACCAAATTTATTGTAAAGTAGGCTTAATTTAGCCGTTTTATTTGAATTTTGTAAAGTATCAAGCCAAAAATATCTTCTAGATTATTGATGACTTAAAAGGCAGAAAAGTTTTAATCACTAAGCTCAAGCTTAGAAAAAACTATATTGCAAAGTTTTATGTGTAGAAAACATTAAAAAATATCCATAAATATAGACTGCTTGCATGATTCTTATACTTCTTGTTCCTCCTGTGCACTGAATAATGTTGGCAAAGTCTCAAACTCGTAGACTTGAGTGCGCTCTTCTTCAGTCATTGTCTTTCAAGGGCATACAAAATATACTAATCCTACTTAGTGACGTAATATTTATAGGGACTGTTTCAAATTATCAAACTGTAAATTTGAAGACGTCTGCTGCTTTATGGTGCAGGCTGGTCAAGTTTACTAATTAGTTTATGAGGTCTTGAATTATCAAAGGTATTAGTTGAGGTTTATTTATATTATTATATTATAGGTTGTAAATCTGTAACACAGCTCTGTATTAGTTTGACTCACCTGACAGGTGCCATCATGACCTTGAAAAACACACTTCTGTTGGTGCTGCTGGTACAGTGTTCTTGGACCGCAATAATAATAACTCCACCCTACGAAGGATCCTTAGTATATGAGAATGGTCAAGACCTAGTCGGCTACCTTCCTTGCGTTATGCAACCAACAGCAGATTATCGACTAATATTTTGGAGCCGAGCAAAAGTGGGAACAATTTACAGTGGTGCTGGCGGAAGTCTTGTTGGTGAAAAGTACTCTGTTGATGCCAATGCCTCAACTACAGGCAACTATTCTCTGGTGATTAAAAATCTCAACAGGAATGACAGCGATACCTACAGGTGCCAGTACTCCAGCGCTGAAACTTTAATTGGAGTTATCTTAGTTGCAGGTATTTATTAGCTTTACTTTCTTATAGACCAGTAGGCTATAGGTGATTTGTTTACATAAATTGAAATTAGATTTGGGCTGTGTTATTATTCAAGCCATTGACTGCCCCTTCATTAATTTAGTTTTCTTGGGTGCACACATTTTAGACTCTATTGGTTTAGTGCATATTTAAATTTAAAAGGATGCTCCAGTGCTCCAACTTAGTAAAATAATATTATAGCATGTGTAGCTGAAGCAGCTAACTTAAGGTAGAATATTTTGTTTTTATAGATATTCTATAATTTTATTATTAAAATCCTCTATTACTGGTTTGTTTTAAACAATTAAATGCTTATTGGGGAACTTAATATAAATGTTATATTATTGGCAAGTAGTTATTTTGAACTGGTGACAGACTGAGCAATAAAAAGACGGATTAGTGGCAAGCTGTTACTATAAATAGATTATAGACTCCTTAAGTGTCTGCTGGTTTATTTCTTATGATTTCCATACAAGTGTTCCATCCCATTCTCGTACATGTTTATATCTCTGATTTCATAACTTAAACTGTTGAACTATAGCCGAATTTTCTGTCCATTTTGGTAGCCAATAAGCTTTTCATTTTTAGTTTTTTTAGCTTTCACTTTTTGCAGCCTTATTATTTTGATGATCGTATTACTATATGATTCTTTAAACCAGCATGCTCAATTTAGTTGCAAAAACTAGCATGTTATAACTAACAAAGTAAGAAATTTATAGAGTCTTAACTTGTGTAAGGCACAAGTTTATCTAAAGTTGCAGTAAATACAAACTTAGTCATAGTTCTAGCTGGTATCTGTTTGCTTGCACCCTCCCCCAAACCAAAACACCAAACTGATAAGTTATAAACCCAAGCTAAGCAAGAGTTTACAACTTTGCCTTAAGTAGACTACAGATGGGGTCAAGAACGAAGGACCCCAATCAGTGTGAGCTCACGCTGTCACATCTGCAGCCTGAGCTCAACGCTGCCACAGCTGTAGCATGTTATATCCTAATTGATTTTTATATTTCAAGCTTATAATCAGACTATAATTATTAAACATGGTGATTGATAGCTGTCATCACACAAGACAGATCATTGTCTGAATTATCCCATTTCTTTCATGTTCCAAGGATACAATTTGTTCAATTTACGAGACATACATGTATCTATTCTGTAGACTAAAATGTTATGTAATGCTTGAGTTCTCTTGTATTTTTGAACAAGTTGAAATTCTTATAACAAAAGGAAGAATATTCTTATTGAATATAGTATGTGATCTATTCAAAGTGACGCCATTTGCTACTACTATTCTATGTCTTATCTTAGTGCTTGCTCATTTATCAGCATCTATTGTGTTGAAGTTAGCATAAATTGTTAGTAATATAAACCTTCTTTTGGGCTAATGTATGGGTCAAATCATCCGTACAAACTGGCTACATGTAGCAGTCCCACTTAGTAACACTTCTAATAATGCATTAAGCTACTGATTACAAATAATTGGAAAATTAAATTGATTCACAAATTGTTTTGTGTGTAAATAGACACACTTTCACTAAAGCTTTTTGTAGACTCCGAAGAAATTTAACAATCGTGTTTAGTGCACAATGAATGTTGAGTTAGTACTACTGGTAGTAGAATAGCTGCATTCTTGCTATAATATACCAAGTAATTTTACTGATGGCTGTAATTCATGTTTATTTATACCAACTGTATAATGAAGGCATAAAATTCACTTCCATTATTTTAATTATATTATTCCTGTTGGATGAATTGTTTAACTGTAGCCTAGAGTGGGAATACTCTGGCTAATTTCCAAATACCTAATAGTTTTTTGTCAAAGTATTTAAAGCCATCAATCATGTTTTATATATATATCTGTACAGGAACTAACCAAACTAACCACCTTAAAATTATTCTAGTTTGAAAAATAATTAATGCATAATTATTTGTAGTTAATGCTGTTATTCAACTGATATTCCCTCGGATATAATAAAAATTAAAATGGCTGATAAATAATTAAAACTTGAAAAATTGAAAATTTCATAAATTAAGAGCTGTTGTATTATTTATTATATATAGATACTGTGTATTTATGGGTGTATTTACAAGTAGCAACAGCTGCATAAATGCAAGAGCAACAACTGGATACACCCTCTGTTACTGTAATATAATGTCTAGCCACACCTGCATAATATAAATTTAATTGCATAGCCTTTAATTCCTGCAAACCTTTAACTCATGCATGCTATTATCTAAAAAATAACTTAATGAAACACAGCTGGGATGCTCATGGCATTGGCAGCCACTTCAGCTAAAATTTGCTTTTCATAATTTCAAACAATTACTGTACAAAGTTTGTAGTGCTTCCTAAAGATGGCTTCACCTAGTCTATGGTTTTAGCTCATTGTTTATCCGTAGCAAACAGTCTATGACAAGCTTTTCTACTGATTGATTTGCTTCAGTTTGCTTCTTAATCTGTGTACACTTAGTATTAATAAAAAGTTTGGGTTTTGAGCTTTAGCAACGCTGATTACTGAACATAGCTCATGCCCATCAAGTATGAACTATGACAGTCAGTGGCAGGTACACTACTACGCTGTGTAGAGTACTTTGCGTATGTGTCAGCTGTATCAACAACAACCTGACCTCTCTAGTCAGATCTTAGCTTTGTGACATGAAAATATTGTTAGTGAGTCATCATTGTACGAGTACCTCCTCCTTGCTATAAATCTTTCAATTTTATCTCTAAGTGGGACTCAAGGCTCTCAGCTAGATTATCTCCTACGTCAATATTAGATAGCCAAAAATTCCAGAGTATGAAGGGGGGGGGTTGGGGAAAGGGGTCACTGCCAAACTTGGGATACCCATCCTGATAAAGGTCCTTGTGTGTATACGTTGTGTGTGACTCATTTAATAAACACGGCAGCAGTTGGTGAATAATTATGTTAAATTGGCATCAGAAGTGCGCAATAATGTTTTAAAAAACTGGCTTTAGATTTCCATTCATTTGAGCAGCCTTCCATTCTTAGTAAACTTTCAATAGTTGATTATCAAACTGGCTATCAACCAACTCAAAGCATAATGTGTGACTGAATTCCCAGTGGGTTTTCATTGCAAAGGCAGTGTTAAATCACCTTGTAATACTTTGTTCCTATTTGTTTCTCTTTTGTGTAATTGATTAAATAAACTGACTCTGGTGAATCATGAATTATAATTTTGTTGTAAATAATAATGTCTCAGATCTATAATCTATAAAGGTCTATAATTCTTCTTGTTTAAGTTTATTTATTTCCAATGATTTACGCTAAGCTGGCAGGAAATAAAATTTGCTTGTAAAAGCAGGTGCTTAACTGTAACCGGATATACACTTTTAGTTTTTGAAAAAATAATTAACTTTATTTGTTGAAAGAAAAGAGATGGCTGCTGGTTGTCTGAGGTGGGAGATAGTAACCTGATGAAGGCAAACAAGTAAAATGTTAACAACTAATTACAACCCAGGTGATAACATCTGTACCTGGCGTGTCATCAGCAAACTCTGAGTTTCAATTCACTGTAAAGTGTAAATGAGATAGTAAAATTAGCTTTCTATTAATTGCACCATATGCTCTTTTCAAATGATAACATACTTTAAATAATTGTGACACTAGCTTTCAGCTGGATATAGAACCTGTGGCTTATCATTTACACATATGCTTGGCTGAAGAGAGCTCTCCATTTTTTCTCCACTAGTTTCATGGAGAGTTGCATTAAATTCTCTGCCTGCAATTCTTTCATGAAGTTTTATAATCTAGTTTGTATAATCCATATTTTCAACATCTACTTCAGAAAGTAATTTACTTAATTGACACTGCTTTTATGTCTCTTCCTTGGTAAAGAGCAATAAATGTCATTTGAAGACTTTAATGTCACTTCATACCTATTAGCACAGGAAAGGTGAAGTTTTAAATACATAATAATATGCTATGGACATGTACTGGTTAAACCTGTGTGTAGTCCCATTACTTCAGGTAATGTTTAATTCATTATGCAGAGAAAATTCATTAACTTCTCCATTGATTTATTACAAACATCAACTTCGTTTGGAAGTTCATTTCAGTCTTCCCTTTTATTACTCCATAAATGTTGGCAAGTTAATTTATTTACCAAGTCAAGTGCCTTTGGTTTGCTTATGGTGTCAAGTTGTGGCTGCAAGTAAATTGTAATTAATGTACATGTCTCTATTTAGGCTTGTAACAACAGCAATTTAATTTGTGCTTGAATAAGACAGACCACTAAACAAAACAACAATAACTAGACATACAAACATTATTGTAAACTACCATGACTCCATTTATTGTAATACAAGTTTATCAACACTGAAAAGCATGTCCATTATCTTTCACGGTTTACTCATTTTCATTATTGTATGATTTCAAATGCACTGAAGCTACTATCTGGCATATATTATATTTCACTAGTGTCATGTTTTTGCCCAAGTAACATTGTTTTTGTAACCTTGTTAATGCCTTCTCTTCATTTTGAAAGACTTCCTTCATGTTTAAAGTATTGCCTTTATTGCCTGTCAAATAATTTCAGTAACTCCTATTCTCACTCACGCAAGTTCACAGTCCCCATCCCTGTGAGAAACCCCTAATTGAAAGGTTTTTTTTGTTAAATCAGGCTAAGGACTTATTCAGATGGGGCACAGGAGCAATTTTAACTGGATGCTCTTCCTAAAATCACCAATAGCCTTTGTCGGTACTTGAACCTATGACTTCGTGCTTACTAGGCAAATGCTCTAATCCCTGGACCAAGACTGCTCCTCAATTTCAGTAACTCTTATTGTATCTATATAATTTAGATGCACCTGGTCAGCCAACCCTCTCTGCACCTAGCCAGATCACAGAGGACACACCAGGGACATTCAGGTGTGAGTCTACAGGTGGATACCCGAATCCAACATTCACCTGGAGCATTGATAACCAGGTATATCCAGAAACCTCCTACACTGTTCCAACTTCGGACGGAGGTCTGGCCATAAGTACACTGGAGGTAACTCTGACTCATGCAGATAACACGAAGGAAGTGAGATGTGATGTGACCAATGAGCTTCAGAGGACACTTACTGCTACACACACACTAGATGTACAGTGTAAGTGGTGCTGTGTGTTTCATTGGTCAGTCTAAGAAAGTTTACAGGCTGTTGGGGTATAATTGTGTCCCGAAGACCAACCTTTAAGCAATCATTTAGGAGCAGTAGGGGGAGAAATTGAGATAGCCGAAGTGCTTTAATTCCATTATTAAATTTTAGTTGGGGTCTTGGGTTGAAATTTTTGCTAGGACTAAACTTCTTATGCTACATTTCTAATCTAGAACACAGGTTTTTCTCAATTTTTTTTACTGCACCTATCTCTAAGCAACTCACCAAAAGTAGCATTACGTCCTCACTGTTAACTCTGCGAGACTCATTGTGTAAAAAATAATGTGCTTATTCAACAGAATTATATAATTTTATATAGATTTTAGTCATATACTAGTTTTCCTAGTCAGTAGGACAATGAACAATGGATGAATAGCTACTACAATATGGTAGTACCCTAAACATTGTCTGCTTATACAGCACATCCTACTCATAGGGTTGAGTGGGTTACCAAGAATCTGCACCTTTCTTTCTGGCTCTTTATCTATGTTTATGTAGTATATACATTTCATATTATGAAAATCCCTGAATATATTTGTTGGTAGATGAAATCTAAAGTACATATATTTAATATTTATTACAATCGATTTAAGAAATAATCGTCTCATGCATTTTGAATCCTATTAGTAGTTTAAAGTATTAAAATTAAGTTAGCCCCCTGCTATCGGGTATAAATTTAAAATTTAAAAAGCTGCATTCAGTACTCACGTTTCACATACCTCAAGTTATTGCTAATCGTATTTTCAAAAAAGCATTATAAGCAATGTCAGCGTTGCACTTATTTGTGTAGCAAATTTTCTTTTGAAATAATTGCTATTCTGTGGCACAAATTCAGCTTCATTTGTTATTTTTAACAACACAGAATTCTTTTATTCTTTTTGCTGTCTTTTAAAGCAACACACCTTGCATAATTGCTGTCACTACAAATGCCTCATTAGTAATATATGAAATTTATTTTTGTGCAATTCTTTGGAACTTTACACCACAGACTCTTCTATGTTGCAATGGCAGCTGTGAGGGATCTGATGACTTTGCTTAGTCATCTCTAGTTTATTCCATCTTGTGCCATTAGTGAATATGTAAAACAGATATTACTAATACTAGCAGTAATTTAGCATTACATTTATCTTATCTTTCCATAACTTGCTGTCATAATATAAAATATAAATTGATAAGTTTCTATGTAAACAAGGAATAGCAAAAGATATTTTATGACTAACGTCTAATTTCTAGATAAGCTGTTGTTCATAGTCTACCAATGCTTTATATACTGTAAGTATTTTATTATGATATAGTATATTTATACTGATTATATTACATTGTATAGGTACTATATTATATTATTCATTGAAATTGGTTCTTTCTAGGTATGTGTAAGCTTCACATAGCAATGAAATGCCATACAATCATTTGCATTATCTTTTTATTGTGGCCATTTTACAGACAAGCCAAAGGTCACTGTAAAACTCGATGGCGGAATCAGTGTAGTTCTCCAGCAAAGCAGTTTTGACGTCATATGCAGTGCCGATGCCAATCCTCAGGAGTTGAAATCTATAACATGGAAGAAAAACTCTTTAGTGCTGGAGGGAGAATCTTCATTGACACTCAGTCAACCTGGAGGCATTAACCAAGATACTGTGTACGAGTGTGAAGTGGAGAACTCAGTAGACAAGGCTAATGGCATACTTAGTGTCAGTGTTCACTGTAAGTGTCAGCCCCTCACTCTTGTATTTGCAATCTTTTGTTCAGCTCATGTAATAATTGCCTCTCCATTTAAAAGAGCAACATTTGAAAATTGAGACAGAGTTATAAAAATATGTGCGCCTACAAAGGCAGTAGAACATTTGTTGTGTAAGCTGTAGGCTTGAAATTTTACCTTAAGGTTCAGCTGCCATGCTAATCGCTTCTATGTATTATCAGGCATGCATTACATAAAATGCATTACCTTGGAATAATAGTTTTTTCCATTGAAATAAAGTAAAGATATAAATTTGACACTATGCAACTTCTTATTAATAGATATTCTTTTTAAGCTTTTGTATACAGATATCATTTTAGGTGTAAAAACCACACTATAATAGAATTACTAATAACAAGCAAGGATCATATTCTGCATGCAGCAACAGACTACTGCACACTGCTCTAGAATAATCATCAGCACATATTGTAGATGCACCAAAAGTCAGTATTGATAAGGGAGCTGTGATGGCTGTGAATGAAAGCACCAACTTAGAGCTAAACTGCAATGCAGATGCTGTCCCAAGTGTTGTATCATACAGATGGGTGAAAGGTAGTCTATTGTTAAGGCATTTCAGTATTTTAAGCTGACTGTTGTAATGACTTGAAGGAGAGCAGCTGTGGTCTAGAGGTTAGAGTATTTGCTTAGCAAACAGGAAGTCATGGGTTTGAACCCCACAAAGGCCATTGGTGATGTTAGGAAGAGCATTTAGTCATAATTGCTCCTGTGCCCCATCTGAATAAGTCCTTGGCTCGATTTAACAAAAACACCTTCCACCAGGGGTCTTGTGATGACCTAAAGTTCGTCATATAGATATAGACAATCTGAAGTATGCAAGGTATTTGTCAAATTCTTTTCATTAGAATTACCACTGATAGAAAAATGACAAATAGTAGAAGTATTGAGATCAGATGAGCAATTATCTTCCACACACTTCAGCATGATCTATAAAATTAGGAACACATTTTTCTCTTTCAAAATGGTGATAAGGAAACAGCATTTGTGACAGCTCCCTGTGGTCTCATGTGCCATAAATATTGGTTGACATTTATTGTATATCCAACTATTGGATTCATCTGAGGTCAAATCTTTAATTATTATTAAAGCTGAAATGTTGATTTAATTTGAAATAAAATGAAATAAAATCTTCTTTTTGAAAAGTTGATTATCCAAATGTGCCTTTTAGATGGTGCTGTGATGGTCAGGGCAAAGACTTTGGCTATAAATTCTATGACGAGGGAGATGGCTGGGATATACACTTGTATTGCATCTAACCAGCCCCTGGGTGTCACAACGGCAAGGAACGAGTCTATACAAGTGCATGTTAACTGTAAGTGCAATAAACAGCTCTTAGGTAATATCATTTGAGTGCAACTGATTCATCAGCCTTCATAAGTTGTTTCTGCTGTTGGCTGTAACTTTACTTATTATAAAAATATTATGATGTACTCTTTTCATTCACAGTGACCCAGAATGTTAGTAAAGTGTACCAGATACATGATAGTACTTCACCCCAGTGTTGAGAGAAAAAAAATCTGTTTTATTTAAATGATTTGAGGTCTTTTCCATGTGTATAATATAACCTTTGAATGAAGAGAAAAATTGTTTACTAACTTGAACACCAATCTGGTTTTCCTCTAAATATTTAGTTAGTCATCATCTTTCCCATAATCCCTAGTGCTACCTTATTTAAGTCATTGCAGCTTTTATTGATAAATAAAGGATATGTCTAGTCCTGAATTTATTGCCGATGGCTGCACTGCATGATGCTTGTGAATATATTATGGTAAATCACCTATAACATAGTATAACATTACCTACTCATTTAAATGATATGATTTTTTAAGCAGTATCACCAAGTCCTCTTCCTATATATGGGCAGACTCTTTTTGAAATGGCTATTAGTATTGCTGTCAGAAATCACATTACAAAACGAGTCCATAACTCCAAATTATCTCAATTAGCTGATGTCAAAACCTCAGTTGGTTAGCTTTCTATCATGATTTTGAAATGGAATGATGGAATAGTTAAAAATACTCTCACCATAGTCTCAAAATAAACTGTTGTGAAGGATAATTTCACAGATTGACTGTTGGTTGAACAGCATTTGGCAAATAAATTGGTATAAATTTTGATCATTGTAATTTTGTTTATTGAGCATGCATAACATGCTGCGTATTCTACACCATCATTCCTGTCTTTGTTTACACAGTTAGCTTGCAGGGAATTCCTTTGAAGTTTTAGAGCTCCTGCTAAACTTATATTAGGGTGCAATTGTACCAATATAATAGCATTTAACCATGTAAGGGTATTGATAATTTCTCTTTCAGTTTTCTCTGGAACACTCTATTATTCAGTACAATGGGGAAGATCCAGTTTAAACTGTGCACTCTATTATATAATTGTACCCTAAAGTTCCATAGTAGGGAATATTTTTGCTGATCAAATAGTTTAAATTTCACTATTCTTTCTCAAATGTAATTTTTTTTTACCCTGAATCTTTATAAATACTACCCCAGTTGTTGGTTGGGGTTAATTATAAACAACACCTTTTGAATATAAAGCATTTGCTTCATGCATATCTTATAGCAGGCTTGTCATATGACTAATTCCACTCTTCAATAATTAATGCTTTCAAAATCTCATTACCTAATAACCACATAAAATGCTACACAAAAATAAAGGCTTGAATAAATTCAATGCAGTGACTAATGTAATGTCTAATTAAAATAACACCAAACCAGTAATGTCAATCAATTTCTAGCATATTCCTTATTATTAGGTCACAAATAGTTTCTGTTACACACAAGCTACCAATAAAGCATATGTATACACATCTATCAGCAAAACAGACCTTTATTCTGGTGATATGCTAAGAATAAATTTGTACTATTTAGTGGATATTCTATACCATACATTTGATGCTCTGATGCAATATATCTGCTTGGTAATCTAGATAAACCTGGACAGCCGACAGTATCTGTACAGAATCCAGAACCTTCTAACATTTATAGAGCAGGAGGAATAATAACTTTTCATTGCATTCTTCCTGATGAAGGTAAGCCATCTGATAATATTTACACCTCATTAATTTTACCTGATTGCAAGCAGCAATGACAAAGATTTAACTAAATTAAAGTTCTGAATGTAAATAGTATTATGCATTGATTATGTAGGCTAGTAGATTGCTTTGTGAGCAGTCATGTTCTTTAGAATTTTGATGCTTAGTTTAATTTCCACAATAGTTGTGAAATAATAATTAAGGTTATTTCCCAAAGGAAATCATTTGTGACTAGCAGTTCCCAGGTAATTAAACAACCAACGCATACTATTTGTACTATTTTCATTGCATTTTTACTCCCAGTGGATGTTTTAATCTTGCACAGTTGGTTTAAGGTCATTACTTTCCAGATTCAGGCACTGCTTTATGTTATATATAAACGGTTTCCAGGGGATAGCTCGAACAGTTTTTGTCTCACATTAACAAATTTTACATGAAAAGATAGCTCTTGCATTCCTCTTTCATATACTTTTTTAATTTTTCAACAAAAAATTTTCTGAGAAAGTTGTTGCATAATAAGTAAAATTTTACACCCTCCATGTTCCACTGCTGTAGCACAGGGGATTCATTTTATAAAGTCTAAAAGTTAAACTTGACATTCCTTGATATGTTTTCTCTAATATACTTTCTTTGTTTTTTGAAATTCTGTTTATGCTCTTCACAATTTGGTAAAAACATACACCATTTTGCAAGTTTCACTGCAATTTTCTAAATTCTTCATATGGTGGTTCTAGCTACGCTCCTGTGACTAATTATAGCATTCCTTGTACGTTTGCCGCTCTGCGCTATCACAATAACATATAGTACCCTCTCGCACAAATTGGCAATCTATTGGATTTCTGCCAATATAATGTTCCCTGTTTTACATTAGCACTTAGCTGAATCATCTCACTATGTTACAATAATATATTGAAAATGCCTCAGCACAACATAATTCTTTGTTTGTTTGGCAGAGTTAATTTCAGCTAAATCACTTCACTTTGCAGTCTTGTCAGTAAAGGTCTGTCTATAGCACAGCAGGTGTACTTTCAGTTTCTCTAATTCACATGATTATTTTAAGTACATTGTATTCTATAAGATCAATTTAAGGTTTAGTCCAGTGTTCAGTATCTAATTATTATGCATGTATGTTGTCTTACTGTTGAACAAAAGTTAAAAAAAACTTTACAATTATAGCCATATTTATTATACATGCGTAGGATTTGCATAAGTTGACAAAAAAAATGCAACAAAACAGGGTTGAACCATGACCAACCAACTCGTCGCTGACGCCTCTAACCTCTGGACCACGCAGACATCGTTATTGAGACGCGCACTATATGAGTCACTATCATTACATAAATATTTCGCGGGCAAATGGGTTATAATTATTAAGCTGTCAATTCATGTTGATAGCAGTCAACTGTTGCAATAGTTACTAGCAAAGCTAATGGTTTTGAACAAATAACCCAAAAGTTTAAAAATAAGTAGCTTGCGTATTACTAGCTACAAAAACAGGTCTGAAATAGACTGGTAAAGCAAGCTCTTATTGTAGAGTTTGCAGATGTGCTCTAAAATAAAACTTAAACTGTATGCTATTACATAAGTATTTGTATGCGAGAGATAAATGGACATTACTGAGTTTCTGGAAAACAACATACTTGAAGTTAACTTTGACAATGGTGTGTTATTTTCATCATAGCTAGCCTATAGCATAAATCTCTAATCATATGAATCTTTATGAAGCCCACAGCTCATGTAAGGGTGGCAATGTAATTTGAAATGAACAATTATGTTGCTGCATTGTGTCTAAGGTATATTAGAGAGCAGAATTTGGTTTTACTAGCCTACCCCAACGGCATTCTACAATGCAGCTTATATGCTGGCAGTTGTAATAAGTACTGCCAATAGCAAGGTTACTATCACTGCTAGCTCTGTGCAGTATGTAACCTCTTGAATAATTGCGCCAATTTTAAACTCTTGGAAGTTGGCCAAGTTATCATATCGCAGCCAGCCACCGGAGACAAAGCATCAGAGCTATTCATATAATATTATACTGATGCACTTGGTAGCAGAGTGGCTAATCTAATATAGTTCATAGTTCAACACCCTTTACTTTGGGAATACAGCCTCTTTTTTTAGGTTTACCTTACAAAGCATGAAAATATCTAAACTGACATTCTGATAATTTAGAGGTACATTTTGAAAACTAGGTTAATTGCACTTGTTTGCACAACAACAATAATAAAATAGATATTATGCAGTATAATAAAAACACACATAATACTATATAATATATTATAATGATAATAATATAATATTATAAGTACCATTACTGCATTTTATAAATCACATGGTTGCCAAAAAAATGTATCACAAATTTTGTAATTATACATCAAAAATAGAACTAGCTAGGCAGCAGGTTAGAATAGAGTAAATTTTTAAAACATGAAATCATGATTTGACTATTGTTTTATTTAGGCCAACCAACCTAGGAATGCAAGATTGGGTTTTAGCTGACAGTTTATAAAATTTAGCTTTTGAGCCAGCAGCACTGGCACTTGTGAAGTAAAGGCAAAGTTAGTGAAGCGAGACTAGCAAGCACTCAAATACAAGGCATATTGAGACACAATAACAAGTCAGGAGCGTATAAATTGAAAAGAATGTGGAAGGGGGACAATGTTTTTCAACAAGCTATAACTTAAACATGAATTGGCTTTTGAAAAAAATAAAAAAGTATATTGGAGAACATAAGTTTCTTTATCTTTTCATATTTTTTTTGTTCCTGTGACATTCAACCTGTTCGAGCTATCAGTGGAACATTGTTCATATAGAACATAAAGCACCTGGCAAAGAGCCAGAAAATGAAAAGTATGACCTTAAACCAACTGTGTGATGTTTGTTTAGGTTATGGTTATCCGACTGCAATGTATCAGTGGTTTAGATATGATACTCAACTAGCAGAAAATTCAAGCGAGCTCACTATTAGTCCCACAAGGTACCAAGATACTGGCAACTACAGCTGCACTGCCGCAAACCTTCTTGGTTCCAAGCAGGCAGAAACTCTGCATGTGAAATTCTATGGTAAGATTTGACCATCTGCCATGTCTTTTATCCTTGCAATTTTCAATATGTCAGAAGCAATTTGCTTTCTTGGCAAGCTTGCATGTCAATATCAAATTATTGGCTTCTGTTCTGTTACAACATCAACTATTGTCCAGATATTTAGAGTTTATATTGAAATAGAATATAATTGAACTGAATATTTTGCATACTTTACTGTGGTACTTAATTTTACATGCTAACTGTAAGACTGAATAGGCTATGTTTACCTAATTCATGATGTTTACTGACATTTGGATAAAGACAATTAGAATCTGATTTTATTTTATATTCAGATGTCCCAGAGCTGATTTCCTCATCTGAATCTGAGATAAACTTCACCAGGGACAGTGTGCAGCCATCCCTCCAGTGTGGGTTTCATGGTGTCCCAAGGCCAGAAGTCTCCTGGTATTTCAATGATGAACTGATTCCAGATGATTCTAGCAAGTACTCCTTCAACAACTCATATTCCTTAGTGGATGGTTTCTGGAGCTCCCAGTCTCAGCTACTATTTTCAGGTAACTTACAGTTCTAAACTGCCTGTAAAAATTAAAATGCTTTCACAAAGTAAAATTGGTGAACAATATAATAAGCTATGAGATTTGTTAAAATTTTAGATTGCAGTAATTTCTACTTCTTATTTGATTTTTTTTAAATTTTACTAAAAGATGATATGGACATCTTAAGAAACAAATTCCAATGAGTTGAGACTTTGTATGTTGCTTGTACTGGTCTCAAAGGTGTGCATTTTTAGTGCAACTCAAAAAATTGAATTGCCCTGAAAGCGATGGCAGAAGTTATCATAAAACAGGCATAGGCAGTATTGAATGAGAATAGGCATCAAGATAATAATATTAAATGTATCTACAGGTTCTACAAGGACACAGGTTGATATTCATGATATTGGCTCATATAAATGTAGTGCCAAGTCGGAAATAGGCGGAACTAATACTGACCGTCACTTCGTAGTCGACTTTCTTTGTAAGTTTCTTTTATATGCTAATTGCTTACCTGGAAGTCCTAAAATATACAATATTATGCTTGTTGAATTTCATGAAACAAAATTTGCAATTTAGTAAGCAAAATATCTTACAAATCTAATTTCCTATGTGACATTATGTAATTCAATATAATGCTGTGGCTGTAGTTCATATTCTATTATAATTAATTTTTTTATGTAGATTGTCTTACATCATCATGTATGATATATTTTATACTTCCAGTCACACCTGAAGTTATGGGATATGGAAAAGCTGCAGCAGATGTTGGAGAAAAGGCTACAATAACTTGTGAAGTACTTGGCTCTCCTAAAGTTACATCTCTAGACATACTACGAGATGGTAATATAATTACAACTGGACCCCGGTACAATGTAACAGACATAACCTACAATGTGGATGCAACATACAAGCAACACAAGTCTGTAACTATAGACTCGGTGAGACCAACAGATCTTGGAGAGTATGAATGTCAGGCTGTCAACAGTTTAGGGCGTGTAGAAAGGACTATAACGCTGCAAGAATCAGGTTAGCAAATATGTGTCAACTTTTTGCATTTCTAATGTTAATGTTAATACTTTTAGAAACTACTTAAGATCATATTGTGTACAATTAATGCAGTGCTTAGAGGAAATATTTTATTCTTCAAGCAGGAAAAATTGGCTCTAGCTATTCCAACGAAAACAGCAAAATAATTATGTAAACAATTTAAATTGCTTCAGAAAGATTATTGAAATGCATGTTCACATTGTTCACCATGTTCACACTGGTCACATCTGTTGAAAGTGGGACAACTTCTAAATCTATAAAATGTTGTATGAAGCTGAAAATCATTACAATTTAAGCATACGGAAGATATTAGACTAATTATTTTAATTGCTATATTTAACCTTAATTATTTTACAGTGCAAATGATGATTTTAAAATATAATATGCCGTTTTAAGAACTACTTAAACTTTGGGTGAAGCTAATGAAATAATCATAAATATTCATGGCTGTCAAATGAATCTGCATAACAAATTGATTTCAACATGTATAATTGAAAGGTGCTCCCGATACACCCAGCCACCTTATCCTGACTGGCAAAACTTGGGACTCAATTGATATTGAATGGAACCCTGGTTTTGATGGTGGCAGAGCTCAAAGCTTTATTGTATCCAAAGATGGAAGACAGTTGAAGCCCATCTCTGGCCACTCTACCCAATTGACAAGCAAGTGTTTCATATACGTATAAACCAACACCATTTAAATGCCTGTTTCAATACACATTCACTGAGTGAAATTCATTGTAGTCAGGCATATGTTAATCTAAATTTTTGTAGACATGTTTCCCATTTTAAAATTTGTAGAGTGTTTAAAGCTAACTAACATAAACATAATTGTTTAATAAGCTTTCATCTTGAAACATAAATTTTTGAAGTTTGGCATACTATTTAATAAACCATTTAATTTATTTTTTGTTAATATTAGCATTAAAACCCCCAGGGCTAAAATTTTGTCATTCCAGATGAACAATTTATGATTATCCTGGAGAAAATGTGTTAAAAATGATGAATGCTATAGAAAAGCATGTATTCATAGAAAAGATGGACTGATAATTCAGCCCCGAATACAAAAACAATTTTGACTGTTTTGGACAAAGTACTTTGTGCCACCTGTCATTTGTTAAGCTATGTTACAGATATAATATAAACTGCCAAACCTGTGTCGTCATTTTCAAAGTAATTTCAATAGTTATTTAAAACATTATGATTGATAACAACGCTTACAATAATAATATTTTTTCATTTTTTGTGTAGCACTATACCCTGAAACTGAGTACAAGATATCAGTGTTAGCAACTAACTCCCTTGGTAGTAGCACAGCCACACCGGATTTACTAGTTACTACTGACTCACTAGACTTCCTTGTTCCAACTATTCAAGTAGACAGCGAAGAAAACATAGTGACTGTGTATCTCAACTCGTCCAAATTCTGTGTTGTCATTATGGTTAGTATTGTATCATATACTGTACCGGGGTAGTTACCATGTAAATGAAATTCTTACTCTGCTAAAATACAAGAGAAAACAAGTTTTGACAGCGTAGAAGATGTAATGTTTTGCAGAATGCTTTATCTTAAACACTCATACATTAATTTGCATTTAGTTAAATTTTCTTCCCGCAAGTAGAGTTACACACATTTCTTATAGTATAGGTGAGTTGATTGTGAATTATATATTTTAGAAAAATGCTCACTCTAAAAAATTAGCTTTGTTTTATTAATTTTCAAAATTAAAATGGCTTCATATTGCAGTATAATCATCTAATGAGGTGCAAATCAATGAATTTTTATTGTAGGGTAGTGATGATGGTATTACTTACACCCCTATCTTTGATGGTGAGTGCTACAAAGTGGAGGGAACCAAACATTTTGAACTTGTCTCCCCTTTCTATTCAAACTACGCTGCTAAGTCTTGTGTTGTTGGCAGGAGCAATGATGTCTGCAGTGCAGTGTCAGAAAGTGAGTACTTTATCCTAAGAAGTCATTGAAACGCAATGCCTGCTTCATTGTATAAAGCTTAAAAATCATTGCAAGTTGTTTGCATGTTTTTCTGCAATATGGGTATGGTGTGGTAATGACTAGCATTTATAATTTCATGAACCAATTGAATGGTTTTTCAGCTATTTTAGAGCATAATTTCATATCTTTTTCTAATTGTTGGTGAATTTTAGAATGTTTTTCTCTAGTGTGGTTTAGGGTGTGGTTGGAAATCTTTCGAGAACATAGATTGTTTCGAGATTTCTTCTCTTAGAAACGGTTTGCTAAATTCTGATCTTCAACTATATTTGAGATATGACAGTAGCTTGTTGAGCATAACCTAACACCTAGTTTTGTTCATGCAATTTCAACCTGTTTGATTTGAAACTTACCAAATCTAATAAAATTTTCTGTAATCATATTGGTTTGTGCAGTTGTAGAAATTTCAGTTAAAAAAGATGATTCTACAAAATGGATAGTCATTGGCTCAGTTGCTGGGATCATTGCAGTGGTTCTAATTATAGCTATTATAGCTGTGATAATTCGGCAGCAGAAGGGATCAAACAAAAAACTAACTAAAGCATCAATATCTGCACCAATCAGCAAAAGCGGTCATATTAACCCTGTGATGACATCTTCGTAAGTTATTAACTTGTTTTTCTTTAATAAGGAGTATGCTAACTCTATAGTGACTTGTATTCAGACAATATACTTTTTACTTAGTATGATGTTTGTATGGCTAGCACAAGTGGGTGGTTTAAGGAATAAACCAAGAGTATAACAGTATGCATAAAGTACGCCATACACATGGAACTTAGTAGCATGTTGGGGAGGGGGCAGTAGCACCTGAAGACCAGTCAATCCATTATGTTGAAAAAGGAACCAAGGGTATAACAGAGAAACATAAAATACCTATCTTTATGCATACTGTATTTGCAAACTAAAAGTTTATACTTGAAGTTTAAGCTATCTCATCACTCATCAACTCCTCTGGTTTACCTATTAACTATAACTATAACTATAACTATTAACTATAATTTACAAATCATCATTGAAATCTAATGTATGTTTTCTCACTATAAATTTAACAAAAGGTCTAATATATCTAATAAAATGTTTAATTATTTGGTTTTACTTGTTGAAACTTATATAGTTTTAAGTAAAAAAAACATGTATACTTGCAGCAATAATTTTATAAAATCAACAACAAACTACGAAGCACAGTGTGTGTACTAAATAAAGCGAAGTGACCCAAGCACAATGTAGCATACAGTCCTCAGTTGAAACCTGACCATTGTCTATATTTCTAGAGACAGAATATATTATGTTAATGTACACATCTCTATGTATTTATAGAGAGGAGCTAGATATTGACCTAGAGCAGCCTTATTCTACTTATATTCCACCCAGCAACAACCTTAATACATTTAATAGTGAATTTAAAGCAGGTAAAGCATTCTATTTTTTCCTAATATTTCTAGCATTATGTTAATTGCTTTTTACATAAAATTAGCAAATTTTGGCACTGAACAATTAGATAAGGAAAACGTGTTGTATTCTGGTCCACCTCTTAAGTATTGCTGGGTTTTTTTGCTGTAGCAACTTACCAATCCAATTTAGAATACATTACTGGAATTTTGTATCATTGTAATTGCATATACATAGAGTGTTATAGTTGAGCTAAGTATTTTCATAAAGGGGGTTAGCTGAGGCACATAATTCTGTTTATCTTATATGTATTAGTCTAAAGTATCTTATGTTCTAAGCAGGGATTTTATCTTTTAAAAAATAAAATTTTGCTGTCAAAGTCTCAGACTTTGACTTTCTTTTTAATACAGGACTTTATTTCTTATTCTACAAAAATTCCAAAGAAAATTTAGAGGGTAAATTTTGTAAGAAGAAAAGTAAAAAGTGACTTGATTTTCACAAGTAGTAATAACAACCCTATACCTCAGTCTATATTTATATCTTACTTCAACTGTTGTTTTTTGATTTTCTAGCCCAACAACATGAACTAGAAAACTATGACTATACCTACGCTTCAGTACAAAAGAAGTCTGCGGAACAGAAGTCTTTGGCTGACTGTAGTGCGACAAGAACGCATGAGGCTGAACTTGGGAGACACCTTAGTACTCCGCCAGCAGAGTCAAACTCTGATAATACAGGTAATATAGTCGTATACTTGACCTACTTCCTACAACTCGTGGACATTGTATGCTATACCTGGTGTTTACAGGTGCTGGCAGTTTATACAATCGCTTCCTGCTCATCACAGTGCAATTCTATTAATAAAATAGCTTTTATTTTACCCACATTGTTTTTGAATATTTTCTTTCTGTATATTACGTATATTGCACTAGTCTTTATTAGTATGCCTACTAGCTTCTGTTCAGGTTTTACTGTTAATAACATGGTTTTTTTCTGCTCTCTTATAATACAAAGTGGTATAATTTGTTTATTTCTATTGAGGATAGAAGCATAATGCTTTCAAATCACTAAAAGAAATAACACTTTATATTTATTAGATATATAGTCAGACGTTACTCTGTACACCATAATATCAATATATTTACTATTTTATTTAGCAATCAGTCCATCTTTGTTGAAATTTCACTAATAAAGAAAACTTGTATAAAGTTGTAATTAAGCTGCATAGCGTTCATGGCATGGCTAATATGGCTTTATGTATATTATTTCAGAACAAGATACACTAGACAATGACCTGTCAGCGTTTCCTGTGGATACGCTTGACTCACCTGACTTCCCCGATTTCCCCGACATTGTTGGTAACATGCCTCACTACCAGAGGTTCTCAAATTTTAGTGAGAGTGGCTACTCCACACCTGACAGTAGAGCTAAAAAAGTTATATATGAAGTAATTGTCTAAATTGCTTAGTTCCAGTATTTCTTTTTTGCTGCCATACAATCAGGTACTGATGTCGGCAGCTTTTTTATTTTATTTTTTCATGGCTGCATTATTTTCTAAATTAAGTGCAATGCAAAATTTCATTACTTCATGCTAAGAATAATTTAATTTTATAATTTGTATATTTTGTTTATAAGTAATTACTGGATATTTTTATACTTAGCACAGCAATGCTTATAATTTATAGTCTCTAATTTTGCAATGCATCTATTAGAAATGGTATACGTCTCTCACAATCTACTGCATGAAACCTTGCCCATTTTATTTGTTAAAAACACTTCTTTCAGGCTACAAAATCATTATCATATTTTACATTTCAAGATATTTGTATCTGCAAAGGGCAAGCATGTTCATTCCAAACACTAGTCTAATTATTAATTAACATTGTGATTTGCTGCTCCAAGCTGCTTTACATAGTTATTTTCATAAATCACCTTTTTATGATCAAATAAAACACACTTTTAACATTACAAAATGAGGTATTTTCAAAGCTGCTCACCATGTCTACCTGGCTTCATTCCAGTTTTACTCGTATTTTCACCCTTACAAGAATGAGTAACAATTTTCATTTTATGATTGTAATCAATTTGTAGGAAGGGCTGTTGCAGTTTTATGCACTACTCTTGGGGGTATTATTGTGTGCTCGAAAAATTACTGCATATCTTTGTGAGGTTATGTGAGGAACCGAACTAGTTGGTGTTTAATGAGAGAACTGTATTAAAATTCTAATTACATATAATCAAATTCATAGAAAACGAGCTAAAAGAGTACAACATAAGAATGATTACACAAGGTTAGCTTATTTAGTTAATAGCTATCGTCCGACTGCTCGTGGGCACCCAGAAGGCGCTACCTATATCCAAAAGGTGGATCCTGATTGGTTGGTATAAGGTTCCGTAGAAGTGGTGCGGTGCCGCACGTAGCTGCAGCATGCCTCATAATATAGTACAAGTACTTAAGCAGGGGGTGTACTTCCCACAGCCATTACAGGGGCTATTCTACTTTTTATAAAAGTGATAATAATGAATCAGATGCTCTTGGCATGAAACCACAATTAATAAAACTACCATTTGCATTTTGTTGGCTAATCCTAATTGTTCTAATTGAAATTTTAGTAAGTTTTGTAAACGGTCTGAAGCACAAGGTGTTATGAACACGAATTAACTGGTTTATTTTATTATTGGAGTTGTATTTCCACCTAGTAAGTCAAGTTCTCCACAGCAAGAGAAAACAACAACCACAACACATGATTATATTTATTTGTACATTTTTCTCATTCTGTGTAAAAATAATTTGGCTTACAATACATCTTTCTTAGCTTTTCATAAAATTTACTGTTCTAACATGCGGATCTAAAAAAATATTTTAGTTTTTACTTAATTTACCTGCTTAACCAGCTACATTTTGATTGTTGTGTAGAAAATTACTGCTGCAGTACAAAATGCATCAGTAAAGTGTTATAGGGACTTAAGAATTTACAGCTAGCCAGAGGTTCCTTGTAAACCATTATTTACAATAAACTCGAATACTTACAAGCAATTTATTTGTACTACAAGCATCTAAAAATATTATAATGCAATAATTGTACCACTTAGAATTGTGCAATAAATAAACTGTTGCATGACAGGGATTTGTTAATAACAGTTAAATAATTACATAATAATTGCATGAGAATAACGAACAACAATTTATAAATGCATGTCTGTCCTTGTGTACAAAGCTGACCATTGTACAAACAAAATAGGATACATTTTTCTAAATATAAATGGCTGTATCTTTATCAGCTTGTATTTCAAACATACTTTGGTGCACTCTGCAATATAAAGCTTTTTCCTGAAATAGTTTAATTTTTGGGAAACTATTTTAGTGTGGGTATCACAGTTACTTCTGCTGACTTCACAGTTGGCATACAATTCTTATTAACACAATCTTGAGAATGTAAATGGCCATCATAATCCACAGGCAATGTAAACTCGATTTAACAACCCACACACATGATGCACATAATGCGCTTAAACGATAATATTGCAGGGAGATAAGTGCGCAATAACAGCGTGTGAGCTTAGTTCCTTAATAAATTCGAAGAGCATGAAACTGTGGTGTTTATGTTCTCACATTCGTGATTGACCCTAATTTACAATAACAATTAGTGAATTATTGCCAGATTTAGTCACAACTCACAATATCTCTATCTTGGTATTTATCTCGAAGTTACAAATGAAACGAAATGTTAATTTTTTGTTGATTCTGATTTGAAGTTAAAATCAAGAGAAGCATTAGCAATCTTATATATCAGTTTGTTAGACTTGTTAGACTTACAGTTAGTGTTACAGTTACTCTTACTCTTAGTCTAAGTCTTAGTCTAGTGATACTTCACTGATAGTGATAGTAATACTCATACTCATAGTAATAATATTAGTAATAGTCATTCTCAAAGTTGAATTTGAACTAATAAATCAAAATGAAAATTCAAGCAGCAATGCTCAAATACTGAAACAGTAACTGTAAGTGTAACACCAACGTCCAACAGTCTAAGAGTAAGACTAAGCCTAACTCTAAGTATTTTGAATTATCAAATTCAATATCACATATCAGTATGGCCATGAGTATGAGTATCACTCATAGTATTAGTATGACTATCACTATGGTTATGACTATGAGTATCACGTTGACATGCACATCGTGAGTGAGTTTTGCATTGCCATTATGATTGTGATTATGATATTGATATTCATACTCAAGTCATAGTTGATACTTGATAGTCATTAAATTCTATTGTCATAGTGATAGTCACACTGACTGAGTTTGAAATTTGTGTAACTGTAAGTTTTACTTTTACTTTTAGAGTTTTTTTAGTTTATAATAATAATATAATGATGATATAAATATAATTATTATTTAAGGTGTTTGGTAAAATGGCACAGTTAATAATGGCACAGGTAATAACGGCACAGGTAATAACGGCACAGGTAATGATGGCACAAATGGAAAATTAGATAAAAATGGCACATTTTCAAGACTGGGGTTTGGGGTGGGGTTAGGGATTTGGGTTGAGGGTTTAAGGTTTTGGGGTGGGGGATTCGAGTTTGGGGTGTGGGAAAATTTAACATCGGTGTACTATTTTTACCTACTTTTCCATTTGCGCCATTATTACCTGTGCCATTTTTACCTAAAATCATTATTTAAAATTAATCATTAATCAAATGATTTAGTTTTACTTTTATTCTTACTGATTACTTTTAGAGTGCTGAAGTCTGTAAGACTACGTGCAAAATTAATATGGCTCATTTAGACGCATCCTACTCATTCAATCTTGAATCAGATCAGCTTGCTTTGAAAGGTAAGTTATTATTATAATTATCAATTTAATACATTAGTTAGTACTTATTAATTTTTACATTTGCTGCGTATATTAGTAGATTTGATTTTATCTGTAATAAATGCTAATAGCAATAGTAATATTTTGATTCATCAATTTATTTAGTACTGCTAGTATTTTAATTTATATTTATGTTATCAGATTGTCACTAAGCTGATATTTTATTTACGGTGTAACCATAACTGTTATTATTATAGTTATACTTGTTGTTACTATTTGAATATTACTAATAGAACAATGTTGAAGATATTAGTTCAGTTACAGTGTGAGTTACTGGACTAGATTTGAAATGAAACTTTGTAGTTGTAAACAGTAAACACCTAACCTATCATCTAACTTGGTGTCCTTGCTATTCGATTTTTATGCTTTTATATTTTTAATTGCTATCAATATTGTTAGGATTCACTTGCAAACCTTTAAAGCATTTTTATATTATTAGGAAATTTGTGATTTACTAATTCTACATTGTATTAGAAAAATAAGTTTTTTGAATTATGTTGACAAAAAGTGGCTTCTCAACGAGAAATTTGTTTACCTATACTGTATAATATACTTTTACAGTACTCAAAGCTGGGTAGACTTTTTCTTATGTGAGAAAGTGTTATATCAGAAGACCGTTGATGCACATTAATATTTTTACTGCTTAATAAAATTTAGATTTACTGAAAATTGGCAATAACATGACAATGCATAAAAGAGGTAAAATGCTTCGGTGTAGCTGTATCTACTATTTGTATTATTGATAATTTTATCATATGCCTGCAAGTTTCTTGGACCTTAGCAGGTTGGCTATTTTTATTCTCATTTTCATGCAGTTTAATGCCAATGTAATCACACTCAATGTCATGTCCAGGCAACTAAATTGAGCATTTCAAAAGTTTATATAAGCAGACATTATGGTGTTAACACAGTTTATGCATTGTTTTTAGGAAATGAAGATTACCATTTAGTCCTTTCATCTATAGCTAAATTTGAGGCAATTCGGTCCAAAGCTTTAAGTGATTTAGACAAACTGCATGATATAAAGAAGGTGGCACTTGCAAACCCTTCAGAGTTTGTTCAAAAACTGCAATCAAATCCTAAGGTAGGCTCAAATTAACAGCACATTTTTGACAGAATAGAGCTTTAATATTTGTGATAAATTCAAAGCTTTTGATTTAGACTATTTCTAGCTACCTGTTGCGAGATCACCTATATCCCTATTGCCACCTTGTCGTTACATCAACAATCCTCAACATTGTAGTCTTTAAACATACCTTCTCGACCAAAGATTCCCGATGTCCCTGTGATAGACTGGAGTAAATATGCGTACAGTGGAAGTGATGTCACTGTTGCTCATGGTGCCCGCTCAACACGAAATAAAAAAGTTCCTATTCCTCAAGGTTTGCTTGAATAATATAACATGCAGATACCCATTCAATTAAAGTTTAGATATCTTGAATACTAATTACTAAATGAGTTAACCAATTTGCTATAATTTATATTTTCAGATTTGCAATTAAAAATTTGTGGAAACATTAAAGGTGCTCTATCGCTGCTTTATTTTCAAGTCAATTCAATAATAATTATTGTATTAGCTGCAATGTTGCTTTAGAGTTTAGTATATTTCTGAAGACAAATTTGAAGTAAACTTCCCAAGTTTCCTATAATATACAGTGTCTTTAAAATTTCAAATCTAAAATATCAAATCTAGCAAGTTTTAGAGTTGCAATCTCTTTACAGAACATGTTTCAAATAGATTCATGTAGCAGAAAAGCTACCCTTGGCAGTAATATAAAGCATTTGTGAAGTTTGCCTACTCTTAATTAACAGATCATCTTAGTTCTTCATTGACAGATTGTTGTAGCATTGTATGTGTATATACTTTGTAATTAACTTAATGAAATATGTTGGAATTTCTTTAGCTAAAATTCATAATTGCTGAAACTGAATGACCATAAACAGTATTATCTAAAAGCAGCATGATGTGCCTCTACTGTTTATACACCAAAGTCGTGTCATTTAATATTGTAATTGGTAAATGTCTGAACATGTTTTCAGAGTGGATCCAGAAGACTAGCGTAAAGTCCGCCGAACTAGGTGAGAATGAAATGTTAGTAAGAGGTCGGCTGAAGGATGAACAGAAGCCTGAGACCTTCAATCAGCTGTGGACAACCGAAGAGCAGCGGAAACTGGAAGAGCTGCTCATAGAGTTTCCTCCTGAAAGGATTGAAGCCCGTCGCTATAGGAAAATTGCTGATAGACTGGGAACCAAAACCTTGCAGCAGGTTCTTTACTTATCTTGCTAGGATTGTTGTATATCCAATATGCAAGCTGAAATATGTTATTTTCTCCATGTCTCTACTTTTAAAGTTTTAGTTAAGAGTTGTGCCCACCATAATAGTACACTTTTTAAACAAGGGCAGCCTCATACAGTTGTTAGAGTTGTTCTAAATAATGTGGTTAGCAGATGAAATGTCGTGTTATGCACAACTCTTTATTGAAAATTGGGTATCTAAAACAAGGGAAAAGGGTCTATTAAGTTGATATATTTCATGTGTTAGGCTGACTGTTTTGCAATGAAAATGCAAAGGTGTTGATTTTTTTCAGTTTGTCATCTTCTTGCCAATATCTAAGTTTGACATAGAAAGCTGTTTCATTTCATTAATTACTAAAATCATTATTCAACGAATTTACATGTCTTAATGTTAGGTTGCTAGTCGAGTTCAGAAGTATTTTATCCGATTGGCTCAGTGCGGTCTGCCTGTACCCGGTAGAGTCCCTCATTACTCTTCTATAAAGAGGAAGTCCAAGAATAGACATCAGCTCAAACATAAAGTATGTATGTGTGCTGTAAAAAATGAGAAATATGATTTATAGTTATGGATCTTTTGTTGTCAATGTGTGTTTTAACAGGACACTTCAAAACTGCCAAAATTGCTCATGGCTCCTAAAGATGAATCTAAATGAAGGCTATTCATTGAAATAGACATCAATTATGAATTAAAATTAGCTATAATTGAATAAATGAATTAGTATTCGAGCTATGAGTTAAGTGTTTTCAATGATGATTAAATGTGAATCAAGTATAATTAGGAATGCAGCAAACCAGTCAGAGCAGTTTCAATATTTTTCAATTATTTCCTTTAGCCCGGTATGCCGTCCACATTCCTGCAGGCATACGTGCCACCAGTGTACATGCCTGAGGATAATGTTGCTGACACCGTGTCGTCAGTCAACAGTAGTGTTGATAGCGAATCAGAAGAGGGCTCAGACAGTGACCTTGACCTCCCCAACAGTGTCAAAGAGACGGCTGAGTATAAAGAGTTGATGGCTTTAAAGAGTCTTCGACAAGTCAAGTTAGGAGGTAGCGCTGAGCATTATGGCTACAAGGTAAGTAATATAGTATCAATCGATATGGGGTCACATTTTCAAACTATTTAGATTTTTCTGCGTAAATAATTCATATATTTCATTTGGATGTTTGTTAATAGACACTAATCTACTTTAGGGTTTCACTAGTTTTGTGTACATGTTATGCTACTTACAACAAGTATTCATAGCACAGGAGATATCGCAATGTGTAGCGCTAACTTATGCCTTAGTATTGGTTACAGCCTTTCAAGTTACTCAGTGTGCTAATATTAAATCACAGCCAATATTAGAGCTTTTAGTGGGTCTTTCAACTTTCTCCTTTGTGCAGTGTGATGGCTGCGGTGAGGAACCTATTGTTGGCGTGAGATACCACTGTGTAGAATGTCCTCAGGAAAGTAGTGTGGATTTCTGTGGCTTATGCAACAGGTCAGTGTGTATAGTCAGATATTCTATTTCTGTTGCCGTTTAGGTTTTATGTTTTCATGACTTATGATTAAGCAATATTTGTTATTGAAGTTGTGCTTCCGTTGTTCTCCACAAAAGAGAAGACAGAATTTTATTAGTTTGTTAGTAGACTTGTGTTGAACACTCAATGCTTGGCATATTAATAAACCAGTAACCCGTTATCGCAAAGATTAAAGCAGTTACGGTGAGAATTTATAAACCAATTAAATCACTTTTTGTCTACTTGTATATGGTGATGATTAGCATTTATGATTTTAGTAAGACCATTACATTTGCTAGTCACCATCCAGAGCACAAGATGGCTGTTATCAAAGATGCTGTTGGAGGAAACGAATATAAAGAAGCTGCTATTATTCCAGAACACACGGCCACAGCTAACAAAGTTGATGATAAAGACTACCTTCCTAGTAAATTTAATATTCCTGGACATTACAATTACTTGGACCCTAATTATATGCCCAGCTCCACTGCCACTGGTTAGTACTGGCTCTTCCTGTAGTTTTTTCTGTATGTATTTTCTTACGACTGTCGATTGACATTGCTGCTATGGTATTAAAGATTTAAAGGATTGCTCTATCTTGTCTAATAAATGGCCATTTAGGTCAAACACACATAATATTGTGTTTTTCTAAGCATGCATTGACAAAAAGCATTTGACCAAAGGTAGAAAAAGTTAGTTGAAGTTGAGGGTGTAAATTGGTAACAGCCAAAACGCCGATTTTGAAATGAGCTGGGAAATGTGACGTAACAGCGCCAGCATTCCTGCTGGTCACGTGACTATACAAATGAATAACTATAGAAATATGACTGTGAGATGTAATCTTTTAGCTTGTAATTTGTATATTTATAGAAGTGCAAATGTGAATTATCTCAACCTATAGTTTTTTGACATTTTAAATAACATGTATGTGATAGCATTAGGCTATATTTTGCTTGTAAGCATTAGAAAAAGCCTTGCAAAAACATGCATTCTTTAGGATGAATGCCTGCGATCGATCTAAACTAGGTCAGATTATGCAATATTACGGGCACACCAAAGCTGACCTATATAGCGCACTGTAACTGCTTGAGGGTTATTGGTTGATGTTGCGCCCAGCAACCTTGAATACTAGCGTTATAGTTAGCACGTGCAGCATAGTTACTGGCGTTCACACGTCACGTTTTAGGCTCTTCTTTTTCATGGCTGAAAATTTTACCTCCCTCAGAATTGGAATTTTGAAAAGCTGTTTTCTAGGCACATATCCCTTTGCAAAGCCACAATTGTTTGCATACACATTAGATTATAGTTCATAATTATAATGTGATTGTAATAAACTAAGATTGAGCAATCCTTTAATTGGAACTAGGAACTATTGAAATTATATATTTCTAGGAAATTGTACAATTGTATGATGCAAGCCTGCTACTGTTCATATAGATTATAGATATATTTATATTCACAGCAAACTTCGCTTATCTGAATATTTCTCTATGTTAGCTGTAACCAGTTACAAAATTTCAGTCATCAGTGAATGTATTTTCACTTACTTGCCTATTTGGCGTGAAAAATCATTATGGAAATGCACTTCTCAATTTTTTAAAAAAGTTTTAAGTTGGATCACTGCTTCACAATTGACTTATTTACTCAACAAAATAATGTGAGGCTGTGAAAAAAGATAACAGCATACATATCTACCAACATTCAATTAGATAAGCCTTATTAAACGTTGTAGTGGTGCCATAATATCTTTCAAGTGTTTCAGTGTTATCTTGTAGTTACACTGAGATACAACTATTGGTAGTTTCAAGGTAGTAGGCAACTATGCACAGTGCTGGCAAGCTATTTAGGAGTTGTCTTATACAAAGTTAAATAGTTGATAAATTATTGAATAATCGGCTTAGCTAGTTCTGGGGTTTGTAATTGTGGTGTGAATAGTGTTGTTTTCAAACTGCAAGGATTGATATAAAGTTCCCAAGTTAGCAAAATGGGTTCCGTGTCGATGATATTTTACACAACCCTGTGATTTTTTTTACCTGTAAAAGAAAAACAATATAATAAAAATATCTTATGCTTGTAAAGTTGAATTTTTAGTATCTGAATAAAACCTACAACAAATACATTGACCCGGTTAGCCAAACTCTAACTGCTAGCAAGACACTACAACATGTATATAATATATACATTATTTATAATATATACATTATTTACATCAGGGCTAATAAGCCATTGTATATTGGCAGTTATTTGCATGGTGCTATCAGTGATGATGAAATTTCAATTATTCAATAGTTGGTGACATTGAATGAATACGTTGGGTTTCCTCTTAAACCGGTGTTTAGGTTCAAAATAGCTGTTTTCTCCTGCTTACACTTACACCAACATTTAAACCATTTATTTTCACACAGTTTACTAAAACAGTTTTTCAGGTGGTAAATATGAATGGAATTATTAGATGTCACATACTCGGACATATAGGGCTGCTTTTGATTGCGTTGAGACCTTCTTAGTTGACCTCGACTCTTGCAGTCTGTTGCATGTTGAAGTGTGATGCCTGGCTTAGTTGGAATTGTCATGCCTAGATCTGTCTCTGCCATAGAGCCAGTGTTAGAGTTAGTCAGTGTAGATATATGTTGTGTGTTATGTGTTGTTATATTTAGTCACAAGAGATAGAAAAATTGCATATAGCAGAAGAAGCATAATAACCCTGCTCTATGGCGCAATAGCAAAATTCTACTACTTAAACAATAAAAGAAACTTAGTTTTAATTCAACAAATAGGTTTTACCATTGAGAAGTTCCTCAATTCACATAAATTTAAAACCAGCCTCCCCATCCCCTCTCTCCGATGATCTGTGCCAGTTGTTGAAGGATATCTAAGCTGAATTTGGAAAACCTGGTGGGATACTCATGAGTGGATGTGATGGTTAGAAGTTTATGTGGGAGCAGCATCAGTTTGAATGTGTGAAGTAAGAGTATTATTAAGCCTGTGGTTGAGTGTGTAGTAGCCTTTATTTTGTGAGTTTATCTTGGGGTAGGTTCCACCAGGCCCTTGTTAGATCTGTAGCTTTTATCGTAGAATGTACAGGGTGAACCAAATGTGTGTATGGCTTATGTCGGTTAGTAAAAAGTTCATATGCAGAACCATTGAACTGTAGCATAGTTTGAACTATGTATAATAAGTTGTAATTCATTGTGCAGAACAGTCAATTGAAAGTTGTTTTAGTACAGAGATGAAAAGGTTGTTTTAATGAAACTTTGTTTTCTTTTCTTTTAAATCATAAAACTACAACACACACAGTGCGTATAATAATAGCAGTGTGAAAACCTATGTGATTGAATAGTAGTAATTAGTAACGTATTAGTACATGTAATGCATGTACATGCATGCTGCTACTGTTGTATATATTATAGGAACTTTTTTAAATATTTTCAAACTTTATTGAAAATATTGTTTTTATACATCATTTTATGTTATATTATAACTTTATCAAGTGTTATAGTTTTATAAAACTGAATTGTACTATATATAGCTTACATATAATTATTTTACCCAATTTTCAAAACTATAATACTAATTATTTTGCTGTAAAAATTATTAATTTGTAAATGTGCATTTATATATATAGATATATATGTAAGATGTGAACAAAAATATATTGTGTTACAAAATAAACTTAATAGCCATTCTTTTTAAGTTTTCAATTATTTTTCTTTGAGGAGGCAATAGCTTTGTTAGTACATAGCACACCTCATCAATCTCTTGCATTGCCCTAGTTGTGAAGACGGGTGATAGATAACAAGAAAAACATGATCGGATGGATGGAAAGAGTTTTTCTGTTTTTCACAATCTCCACATAGATCATAGCCTTCACACATTCTGTGAGTAAATAAAGAATATGATCCATTATTTACATATAACATAAATACAAATATAGTTTGTGTACTAAAAACATTAAGTTGTATTCTAACCACTTTTAAACATATGTTGAGTCACAAAACAGAATGCCCTGTAGGGTTTGGTAAACATTGCTTTTTATAGACTAAAATTTTTTTTATTAATGTAAAGTAGCCGTTTATTTAAGCAATTCATTTATTTATTGGAAAGTCAGATGCTTATGTCAGCACCAATTGCCACTTTTATACTGGTTGCCGGTCCTTATAATGCGCCTTACTAATCATTTTTTTATCTCGTAGAATGAGAAACCCATGCATACATATATGTCGTTAAAAATCAATAATCCAAGTTTATTTGATTTCTAATGCAAACACCAGTTTAAAGTATTAAATCATTATTCACGAAAACATCAAAGTCACTATTTTTATTTTCAAGCTCAAGAATAAAAATTATTAATCAACCTACCCACACTTGTATCTTGTTCCAATGATAGGTTTCTTACCACATCTGTCGCAATCTATAGGTACCTGCACACTTGCATTAAATATTCCTAGAGGAACTGATATTGTCTGCACATTACTGCCAAAGTTCATCTTCTGCCCGATTCCATAGGCCACCTGATTTTTTTAAAGAGTTATGTAGCTGCACTCCATGGTACAAAACCAAAAACAATTACTTTAAAAGAGTTATTTTTACTGAAATATTCTGCATCTTTTAAAGTTGAAATTCAAAAATGTATATAGGTAAATAAATTATGAAGTATTGTGGAGTAAATGACAATGGGAGCAAAGATTTACCAAATCAAGCACACGTCCTCTAACTCCTCGGGAGGCTCGTCTATCTAGCTTGATGAAAATATGAGTCTTATCATGAACAAACCGTCTTGGCTTCTGTTCACACTTCTCACACAAATCATAGTCATCACATATTCTGTAAAAGACACAAATTGAGCAGTTTGTTAAAAGTTCCGAAATTGCTTTGTATTAATCAATATATGTGCTAAGTGTTTGAAAACAGTAAATAGTTGAATGGAAAGGTAATGCTGAGCAAATCTAATGTTATTAAAATAGCTTGCTTTTGTTATAAACACTGTAGTATCATTTTATAAAATCTTTGCAGTATTCTGATGTGAAAATTATATGATAGGTAGATAATAATAAGCCATACCAATCAATGTTTTCTTTATTGATTATTAATTATATATATTATTGAGATCAATTATTAATGCTACCACCTAACATGGCGTAAGCTAAAAACTTTCAAATTGTGAAACAATATCATTTATTACTTATACTTTAAAGTTTAATTCATATGCTAAGTTGAGTTTAAAATTGCCAAATGTGTTATAGGTAGCTGTGCAACAAATATTCTTATTTATAACATACCAAGTTGGCATACTCAACCTACCCACACTTATAACGTACTCCTCTGATATCTGTAGCATAGCATTCATCACAGGTTACACCATTGTGTACAGCTCCGGACCCTGGTCTGCTATCTAAAGACATTGTTTTATTATCATCTACATAACAAACACTTTATAACTTAAACTTTACTATCAAACAACTTTTAGTGAAGCTGATTATCTGATGATAATCTAGATTGTAGGCGGTAAAGTTAGAGGGGACTTTCTTATACAAAACAACGTGAGTTGAACTCACTTCGACTTGACCTGCTCTACTTATTGGCTTCATTTAATTGTTTTAGTTGAATCACTACAAGCCCTTCTAATTTGGGCATGTCAAGATTGTTAAATGTAGTTTGTAACATTTACAGTAGGAGCATTTAGACAATAGAGCTGCTCATCTAAAATTGAATAAACATAATCTAGTATTTCACCATTGGATATAAAAGCAAAAGCTTCAGCCAAAGACTCTACTGCTGCTTCTAATTGCGCTGCTGCTGCCGCTTTAGCTGCTCTAGCAGCTCTAGCTTCTCTCTGTTGCTGCTCCCTACGCTCTATCAACTCTGTTAGAGTGATCTCAGCTATTGATTGATTTCTTGGTTCAGGTAAAGAATGGACATTTTTCGCAGAAGTTTTCACTGAAATGGTAAATTAAGTTCAAGCTTTAGATTGATGAGCAGCTTATAACACGGTACAACAATGACCACTAGAATTTCTGCAAAGCAAGAACTGGCATGTTTACCTGAAGGAGCAGGCGCTGGGTCTGCTGTCCGTGGTGCTCTACGGCCTGCAAGAAGCTCTGCCAGACTCACTCCAGTAGATGCTTGCTTAGCACTGTTTAAAGTCGTTTTAGTGCCTGAATTTCCTGTAATGGGTAAAAAATACCTTTCTTAATTTTAGAATAACTTATTAAGAGCCATCTTGATGGCCATTTTTTAATTTTCAATAGGCCTTGATGTAGATTATACCATATTATATATTTTACATGATAAAATATACTTCTCAGAAAAGTTAACTATATGTAGCCTATATGCTAATGTTTTATTCCCATATCTGCTAAGTATTCAAAGCTGTTACTTGGTGTTACCTCACTCTATAGTCTATGCCCTATGGCATAGTAATGTATACTCTATAGCAGGGGTGTCCAACCTTTTCAGAGCGAGGGCCACTAAAAAGGAACATTTCGTGGCGAGGGCCACGTTGTCAACTTTAGTTTGTGCTGGGGGCCACAGCATCAGTCTTTTCAAATTACTTTATTCCAACTTCTTATGAATCATTACACAATAAAGTCCAAATAATGACTACAGACTACATGTTTAGTAGCGTGTGTATAAATAAGACATCTTAAAAGGTGGCTTTTCATTAACTAATTTATATAAGTACAGTGTGAAAATAATTTTATGTGTTATGTATCTAAGGGCCACATAAATGTAGGCTGGGGGCCACATCCGGCCCTGGGGTTGCTTGTTGGACAGCCCTGCTCTATAGTCTATGGCATAGTAATGTATATTATGGCAATTATTTCATGTCCATGCTCACCCAACTATGCAATTTTCTAATAATGACTTTTAACCTAGTCAATCAACAAAAGCTGGTTGAATGAGTTATTCCTGAGACCATTGAACTATTATAGTTTCAGTTCAGTGCCTGAGACTTCAACCCACTAGTTGGTAACACAACTCCAATAGTATGTATTATCCATGTGAAAACAATTCAGGAACATATTTTTTCAATAGAGTTATTATAAGCAGGTATCAGAGTAAGGTAGATCAAAAGAATTCCAAAATTACAACATTTACAGACATATTTTTTATATTTGCTGGCTTTACCTACTGCATAATCTATACTGTGTTATCTACTGCACTATCTGCTGCATTTCCTGCTGTGTTATCTACTGCACTATCTGCTGCATTACCTGCTGCATTACTTGCTGGTTGACCTGCAGCTTGACCTGCTGCATTACCTGCTGCATTACTTGCTGATTGACCTGCAGCTTGACCTGTTGTTTTGTCTCCGGTCTGGTTACCTGAAAAGTTAGAAATAAACAGGATGGCATTCGTGCATTATAAAAATATGAATCTAACAAATCACAAGCTTTCATTTTTTGGATTTCACTTTATGAATAGTACTGGGGTGAATAAATAGCTTGGTTTCAACATGATGCATCAACACAGTGCATGTAACTTTGTTAAAGCAGAGAATTCAAGTGTTTGTGTATCTTTTGCTTGGATCAGTTTACTAGATGGTCATAGCCAGGGTCTTAAGACTGTATTATTATCAATTTTACATTTTCTGATTTATAAGTAGTGAATTAAAACACAAATTAACTCAACTAGATAAAAGAACAATGCTTACTCCTATGTCTAACAATCAGTCCCACCATCTCGTTGACAGCCTTGTTACTGGGCAGCCTGTGTAGCTCCCTAGCTGCCGGCACCGTTTCTTCCCTACACATAGGGCATGGTTTGATCACTATGGACGTCTGGTAGGAGAGGAGACATTTCATACAAAAGCAGTGCTCACAGGTGAGAGTTCTAGCATCTGTGTATAGCTCCTGGCAAATGCTACACGTCACCACATCCTCCATCCCTCGAAGAGGAAGGCTAGCCATCTTATCACCTCTCTGCAGTAAACTAGTATTCATACTCATCATGTAGTCTTTTCATTATGTTTTATACTTTTTTATCAAGCACCTACTTTGAAATTAAAAGTTGTCAATTTAAAATTGAAATTGGGTTTGCTTGTTTTATATTGGCAAATTGATTGATTTAATGAATCAAAGTCAAATATCTAATATAGGTTTAACTTTGAAGATCCATCCCTGACAACATTGTAGTTCATGAAATAAAATGTTAGAGTGCTAATTGTTGAATCTACTAAAATATGATAAAGCTACTAACCAGTATAGTCTTTTGTTTTATCTTAGCTTGTAAAGTCCAACTGTCTTACTACTGTGGCTTTTGGCATTTCATTACTACCCCAAGCCTTTGTAACTGCACGATAAGCTACGCGGAAATGATTTTAAAATTTCCCAAATCAGTTTCATTTTGTTGTTATTGCCATGTCTCTATTGAACATACACAATGCCAGTTATTGCCTACTTGGCTATGTGCTCATCGGTTGTATAACAATATAGTCTAGCCATGTTTCAGCTGCAATCAGAATAGTACTGCTTTAAGAGTTATTTTGCACCACTTGCATATATAATTATTATGACGCCTACTATAAATAAAATGTAGCTGTACATAATATGATGAATAATTAAATACTACAAATTACATTTATAATATATATTTGTAGAATATAGCCACTTTGAAAAAATAAATTAAGATTAAAAATCAATGTATAGAAATAGTTAGAAATGTTTTCTTGAGATAGTTCATTGAAAAGAGTATTTTGTTGGACATAAGATGAGAGTTATAAAAAAGAATCAAGCATCCAAAAATTTATACTTTAAATTTCACAAAAAGCAAAATAAACCAACCAAAAACAGCTGAGGCTTTTTCACCATATTATAGCAGTAGGCTTACTATATTCAAATTTTTCTATCGCATACAATATAAAGCTGCATTTTATAGTTAATTGCTTCCATACACTTGCATTTTGTCTTTTGCACTCAAGTTTTGGTGCTGCAATTATAATTGATGTCCAACTCATTTGTAGAATTCTCTTTGCAGAACCACTTCTTTAGGCAGCTCTTTGCATAAAGGATGCTGGGCGTGTATTTTCATAAATAGATGTTTCTTGTCATGAAATTCTTCAGACTTGTCCTCACAATTTTCACACAGTATGTAGTCCTCACATGATCTGTATATTATAGTAAACATAAGCATTATATTACCTGCAGTTGGCTCAACTAATGGCCCGGCCTTTGAACTTACTCTGCAACTGAGTAGGTCATTTATTATGAGCTGTTTAATTAATTCAAGCAAGTGTCAAATAAATTGGTCATAATTCACATGTAGGCTCTTCACTAAAAATTTCTACAACAATTTTATGTAGTCTTACCAGCTAAGCAACGCCTAGAATAGTTTGTAAAATAGTCAAATTTAGTTATATTTCTACTGGCCGCCTATATAGTCTTGAAAAGTAGCTTAAATTTTGTATCTCAAAATGGTGTTAATTCAGTGTCTCTTATACATTACAGCATTGTTAGCCTGAATGTAATATTTACAAGTTGTTTCATATATGTAGATATATTGTTAGACATATTAAAAGCATATTTCGTGTTAACTTTTTAAGTAGGGATAGAAATTATTTTTCCTTACCCACATTTATAAACGTGACCATCTTGAATAGAAATCTTACATTGGTTGCATTTGAGAAAATCAGATTCTTTCCAAGTCTGTGTTTCCGGTTTAGGTTCTTTCATTTGGTCAATGAATTGCTTCAAAATGTTTGAAAATTAAAGTTATTGTAATTATCTAAAATTTTATTACTTCTTGATAAAAAATTAACCTGCTGGTATTTGTTGTTTAAACCTTTGCAATGCTAACTCAATCAGTTGTATTAGCTAAGCTATAAACACATAATATATAAATAATATTTTAACAACATTTCAGTAATTACTACAAGCGTGAACATTATTCTATCAAATGTACAAGTGTTAAGTTTTTCAGATTTAGGGTTGATATGCTATCCAGAGAGTCTAATTACTTGCTATAGAACTGCACCAAGATAAGTCGAGTGAACGAGTATATATTTTACACACAATAATACATTACAAAAACGAGACAAATACATCTGACAATTTACACATCTAGTCTATTCAGCACTCTAACTTCGACTGACTAACAGCGGGAAAATTATTATTGCTGCTAACTATCAAACCCGCTAATTGACTATCAATTGTTCCGGGTCAATTACGCGACCCTGTATGCTGTGCTGCTGGTAGCTCCACGAGCCACCACACCGCCCCCACCAGCAGAAAGCCCTCTTTCTGATAAAAAAACATTCATCATTAACCACATACATCAGTAGACCAAAAGATAGTACATAACACATATAAAGATATCTAATAACAGACAGAGTCATTATAACAGCAAGTTACATACAATTGGCCAGCTATAGAGGAGGAATACCGGCTAGCTGTAGTACACAGTTGGTTTAAGGTCATACTTTTCATTTTCTGGCTCTTTGCCAGGTGCTTTATGTTCTATATGAACAATGTTCCACTGATAGCTCGAACAGGTTGAATGTCACAGGAACAAAAAAAATATGAAAAGATAAAGAAACTTATGTTCTCCAATATACTTTTTTATTTTTTTCAAAAGCCAATTCATGTTTAAGTTATAGCTTGTTGAAAAACATAGTCCCCCTTCCACATTCTTTTCAATTTATACGCTCCTGACTTGTTATTGTGTCTCAATATGCCTTGTATTTGAGTGCTTGTTAGTCTCGCTTCACTAACTTTGCCTATACTTCACAAGTGCCAGTGCTGCTGGCTCAAAAGCTAAATGTTATAAACTGTCAGCTAAAACCCAATCTTGTATTCCTAGGTTGGTTGGCCTAAATAAAACAATAGTCAAATCATGATTTCATGTTTTAAAAATTTACTTTATTCTAACCTGCTGCCTAGCTAGTTCTATTTTTGATGTATAATTACAAAATTTGTGATACATTTTTTTGGCAATCATGTGATTTATAAAATGCAGTAATGGTACTTATAATATTATATTATTATCATTGTAATATATTATATAGTATTATGTGTGTTTTTATTATACTGCATAATATCTATTTTATTATTGTTGTTGTGCAAACAAGTGCAATTAACCTAGTTTTCAAAATGTACCTCTAAATTATCAGAATATCAGTTTAGATATTTTCATGCTTTGTAAGGTAAACCTAAAAAAAGAGGCTGTATTCCCAAAGTAAAGGGTGTGGAACTATGAACTATATTAGATTAGCCACTCTGCTACCAAGTGCATTAGTATAATATTATATGAATAGCTCTGATGCTTTGTCTCCGGTGGCTGGCTGCGATATGATAACTTGGCCAACTTCCATGAGTTTAAAATTGGCGCAATTATTCAAGAGGTTACATGCTGCACAGAGCTAGCAGTGATAGTAACCTTGCTATTGGCAGTACTTATTACAACTGCCAGCATATAAGCTGCATTGTAGAATGCCGTTGGGGTAGGCTAGTAAAACCAAATTTTGCTCTCTAATATACCTTAGACACAATGCAGCAACATAATTGTTCATTTCAAATTACATTGCCACCCTTACATGAGCTGTGGGCTTCATAAAGATTCATATGATTAGAGATTTATGCTATAGGCTAGCTATGATGAAAATAACACACCATTGTCAAAGTTAACTTCAAGTATGTTGTTTTCCAGAAACTCAGTAATGTCCATTTATCTCTCGCATACAAATACTTATGTAATAGCATACAGTTTAAGTTTTATTTTAGAGCACATCTGCAAATTCTACAATAAGAGCTTGCTTTACCAGTCTATTTCAGACCTGTTTTTGTAGCTAGTAATACGCAAGCTACTTATTTTTAAACTTTTGGGTTATTTGTTCAAAACCATTAGCTTTGCTAGTAACCCGAGACTATTGCAACAGTTGACTGCTATCAACATGAATTGACAGCCTAATAATTATAACCCATTTGCGAGCGAAATATTTATGTAATCATAGTGACTCATATAGTGCGCGTCTTTTGAATAATGACTGCGTGGTCCAGAGGTTAGAGGCGTCAGCGACGAGTTGGTTGGTCATGGTTCAACCCTATTTTGTTGCAATTTTTTTTGTCAACTTATGCAAATCCTACGCATGTATAATAAATATGGCTATAATTGTAAAGTTTTTTTTTAACTTTTGTTCAACAGTAAGACAACATACATGCATAATAATTAGATACTGAACACTGGACTAAACCTTAAATTGATCTTATAGAATACAATGTACTTAAAATAATCATATGTGAATTAGAGAAACTGAAAGTATACACCTGCTGCGCTATAGACAGACCTTTACTGACAAGACTGCAAAGTGAAGTGATTTAGCTGAAATTAACTCTGCCAAACAAACAAAGAATTATGTTGTGCTGAGGCATTTTCAATATATTATTATTGTAACATAGTGAGATGATTCAGCTAAGTGCTAATGTAAAACAGGGAACATTATATTGGCAGAAATCCAATAGATTGCCAATTTGTGCGAGAGGGTACTATATGTTATTGTGATAGCGCAGAGCGGCAAACGTACTAGGAATGTTATAATTAGTCACAGGAGCGTAGCTAGAACCACCATATGAAGAATTTAGAAAATTGCAGTGAAACTTGCAAAATGGTGTATGTTTTTACCAAATTGTGAAGAGCATAAACAGAATTTCAAAAAACAAAGAAAGTATATTAGAGAAAACATATCAAGGAATGTCAAGTTTAACTTTTAGACTTTATAAAACGAATCCCCTGTGCTACAGCAGTGGAACATGGAGGGTGTAAAATTTTACTTATTATGCAACAACTTTCTCAGAAAATTTTTTATTGAAAAATTAAAAAAGTATATGAAAGAGGAATGCAAGAGCTATCTTTTCATGTAAAACTTGTTAATGTGAGACAAAAACTGTTCGAGCTATCCCCTGGAAACCGTTTATATATAACATAAAGCAGTGCCTGAATTTGGAAAGTAATGACCTTAAACTAACTGTGTATTGGACAAAGAGTCGACCTGTCGAGCAGTCAAGCATTTGCATGATAGTCTTGGGTCTCCCAAGAGGACGAAGTTGTGGATTATTCCGGGTAGCAGAACCAGAGTCAATGTTGGGCACGCCGATGTTTGGCTTGGCATGTACGTAGCTTCCGCTTGATCCGGCCCACTGATCCTTTCAGTTGGAAGAGCCCCGTCGTGGTGTTGAGCAGGTCGGGTGCTAACTGGGTAAATTCCTCCTGTAATCGGAGGAGACGTTCCTCTACTGTGGCCAGGCGAGCAGGGTCTGGGGACAGTGTCCGTCTGCGGCGCAGAGGGGGACTGGGAGACCTGGTTCGTCTCTTCATCGGGGTAGGGGAGACCTCTCCTTCTTCGGGATAGGAAAACTCTTCGGGAGTGTACGCAATCTGAGGGCGGTCAGATACCAATGGAGATTGTTGCCTGGCATTGTTTAGTACACGCTGGAAACCCGAGGTCAGGACGGCTAACAACATCGCCTTCTTTACTAGAGGTCGTATCAGAGTGAGGAATTCTGGATAGAGCTTGGCATCTACCACGTAATTCTCTCCGGAGAAACAGCCTGTTGCTCGATGTCTGGTGACAGGGTAGGGGTAGACATCATTGTATCCGCAGGGGCAGAATGTGAGTAAGAGATGGGCGTTGACATGTAGCTTCAAGGAGCAGTGAGAGGCACATTCTTCGCCACAAATCTGGCACCGCGTCCGTCCTCTGGACCCCCAGGCCGTTTCTATCTGCTCCTCTGTTTCTGGAGACACCCACCGCCAACGGCGGCGCAGTGGCTCGGGCCGGTCACCATTGGCATACTCCCCAGGATGCGGAGCGGGAAGTGCTCTATCCCGTACCCTGGTTGTAGCGGGTCGAGTGTAATCTGAAAAAGTTTCAACAGTGTTAGTACAGTACACTGCCGTGTTGTCGGCTTGAATAGCCTGGCAACTCCTCATTCAGTTACCTCGTAGAGATTTATGGTAGTGAATAGTCAGATAGAACACGTATTGCAATGAGATTATAAAAATCTCTAAGTCAAACTGAGTTCTTACTACGGTATTTCACTAACCTATCTCCAGCTCGATTGACTCAGTGAGTCGGAGCTGAGCGATGCAATCTAGTTTCATATTAAGATATAGTTAACTCACCCCACGATCTGTTGTCGTAAGACATACTGAATGTGTGAAATGGTTTGAACTACTGCTTAGAAACACGTCTACTCCTGACTGCATCAGCGTATGAAAAGATCGAGCAACGTGGTTGGGGTGCGTGATTAAGACTTTGTGCACCCGGCGGATGAATTTTGTTTCTATTTCCGCCGATACAAAAGTTGATATTTTCGTGGTGTTGACAACTCCCACGTTTGCTCGATACTTTTCTCGTACGGTTTTCCCCTAGACTTTCATACGCGCCGCTTCTAACGCAGTCGCATACGAAGTCCTTCAAGTATGCGGGGGGTTGTCTCGTACGCTGCCCCCGTTCTAGGGGGGGTGACACGCTCGCCGGTTCATTAGTAGGGGCCTCTAATGGCGTCTCCACTTCACCGTTAGCGGTCACCTCTTCTTGTTCTCCGGATGGAGCCCCTCCCTCCGTGGGGTTTTGCACTTCCGGAACCGGCTCGGTTTCTGGAAGTGATGGAATTAAACTTGGCGGTGGCGGACACGCTTCCGTTGGCAAAAGCTGTCGCTCCTCTCTCACCAAGTTTTCTTCCCGCGGTATGACCACTTCGTATTCAGGTCCATGCCGCCGTCGCCCGCGCGTTGTTGTCTGCCTCCTGGGTTCCAACAACGGGGGGGCTTCTCCCACTGCGTCGGGGCTAGCCCAATACGGTTTCAAGCGAGACTCATTCTGGATAGACACCTGTCCTGAGCGCTCAATCTTGTACGTATGATTGGGCATAGCCTCGACGATCACGTAGGGTCCTACGAACTTAGGCTTCAGTTTATCAGCCTGTCCGCGACGCCTACGGTAATTGACCATCCACACCTTATCTCCCGTTTGGTAGAGAGGTGGTTCATCGGAATCTTCGTGCCGCACCTTCCACTGCTGTTCGCGCAGTATATCGTGTGCGGCCTTCATCCGTTCCACTAGTTCACTGGCATACTCGTGAACCGAGTTGTCTTGCTCTGGAACGTGGTAGGTGAGATGGTCAGGGACACGAGTCTCTCTCCCGAGCATCAAGAGGTTTGGGGTCTCACCAGTACTGGTGTGTGGGGTGCTACGGTATGCACGCATGACTTGCGGCAACACCGTATCCCATTCCTCTTGGCCTCGTCCAAGGAGAAGACTCCGGAGCGCATCACCTAGCATCCGGTTGTTGCGCTCCACCACCCCATTACCTTGAGGGTGGTAGGGGGTGGTCCGGCTCTGATTTACTCCCCAGAGGTGGCAAAGGTCGCTCATCAGTTGAGACTGGAATTGAGCGCCTTGATCAGAGTGTATCTGTTCGGGGAGACCAAAATAACAGAATACATGTTGGTCTAGTGCCCTGGCCACTGTTGGGGCTGACGCATCTGGGATAGCCAGAGCATCCGCCCACCTAGTAAAGTGGTCGGTTAGTACTAAGATCCAACTATTGCCTCTGGGGGTCAGGGGCATGGGTCCGACCAGGTCTACAGCGACTACTTGCCAGGGCCTACCAGCATATAGCCTCCGCCGTCCTGCTTCACCAGGGGGACGGCTATGCTTACTGGCCTGGCAGATCTCACACTGTTTGACTCTGAGCCGGACGTCACGCTCCATTTGTGGCCAATACCACCGGAGTCGTAATTTGGACATCACTCTCTTGACCCCTGCGTGGGCCTGTTTGTGAGTATCCCAAATCAACTCACGGCGGATGGCAGTGGGGCAGACTACCCTCTTCCTCTCCGGGTGTCTGCCGCTGGCGGCTAAAGAGATGGTTAGTAACCCATCCTGCCCGATCCGCAGCGAGTCCCAACGCTGACAGTATAGCCGGAACTCGGCGCATCCCTGTCGTATGCGTTCCTCGCTGGGTCGTCGCCCTTCCCCTTTGGCCCGGTATATGTCTGCCACGACTCCAGGCAGCTCTTCTTGGAGCTTCTTCAGCTCTCGAACATTACCGGCCAGTACAGGGTTGGCGCGGAGGTTTTGTACACCCTCCGGGGACTCATCAACTTCCTGTCTGAGTTGACCCTGGTCCCAGTCAAACGGTGCTCCGTGGTGAGCCAGCGTCTCCAACTCGCATCGCGGGGGACCTCCATCCCTCCTCTCGATGTTGAGACACTGTTTGCAACCTCCATCAGGTCGGCGACTCAACCCATCCGCATTGCTGTGTCTCTTGCCCGGTCGATGTTCGATCCGGTATGAGAATTCAGCTAGGATTTCGAGCCACCAGGCGACCTGACTAGAGGGCTCTGCTCTCTTGCACAACCAGATCAGCGAGGCATGATCCGTACGCAGCCGGAACTTCCTGCCATATAGGTATGGTCTGAAGTGCTTCACTGACTTGATTACTGCCAGCAGCTCTTTGCGGGTAGTGCAGTAATTTCATTCAGTGGGTGAGAGAGACTTGCTGTAGTAGGCTACTACTACCTCTCGGCCTTCCTGCACTTGAGACAACACAGCGCCAACATTTTGGTCACTGGCGTCCGTGTCGAGGATGTACTCCAGAGTGGGGTCTGAGTAGGCCAAGATGGGCGCCGTTAGCAGGCAGCCCTTGAGGCGGTCGAACGCTCCTTGTTCGACTGGGGTCCACTGCCACGTCACTCCCTTTGCGGTGAGCCGGTTTAATGGCTGTGCTATGCCCGCAAAGTCTGGTATGTATTGTCTGTAATACCCTACCAGCCCCAAGAAAGCCCGGAGTCCGGTCAAGTCTTGGGGGTTGACCCAGTCTTCTATTGCCCGCACCTTCTCGGGATCCGTTGCCACGCCGTTTCGCCCGACAACGTGCCCCAGGTACTTAACCTCTGGCTGCAATAGAGCGCACTTAGAAGGTTTGAGCTTAAGACCGGCACCTCGGAGTCTCTCGAAAACCTCCTGCAGACGACTGACATGTGTCTCGAAGTCTGGGGAGATCACGATGACATCATCGAGGTAGATCAGCAGTGTCTTCCAATGGAGCCCGCTGAGGACTTGCTCCATCAGCCTCTGGAAGGTGGCTGGGGCGGAGGTCAACCCGAAAGGCAACACCTTCCACTTCCACAACCCGTCCCGTGTGATAAACGCCGCCTTTTCCTGGGCGTCGGGACTTAGAGGGACTTGCCAATAGCCACTCAGCAAGTCTAACGTACTGAAGTACTTGCTGCCGGCTAGGGCGTCCAACGACTCGTCAATACGAGGTAGAGGGTAGGCGTCCTGTATGGTTACGCTATTGAGTTTGCGGTAATCCACACAGAACCGCCAACTGCCGTCTTTCTTCCGGACCAGCACGACCGGCGAGCTCCACGCACTATGGGCGGGCTCTATCAGTCCCCGGTCCAGAAGATCCCGTACTTGTCGGCTAACCTCCTTCTCTTTCTCCGGCCCCAGTCTGCGTGTGGGCTGCCGGACAGGGAATGTTCCTGCAGTCAACGGTATTTCGTGTCTGACAATTCCAGTCAGTCCCACGTCATGATCTCCGCTGCTGAACACATCACCGTAGTTGCGTAGTAACTTCGCCATAACTTGGCGTTCTCTGTTACTCGCGCAGCCGCTACAGGCTGTGTCATACAACTCCCGGAGATGTGCTGGGACTGTCCCTCGCCCTTGAGTAGGGCACTGAGGGAGTGCCCCTGTCGCATCACCCAGCGACGGGCCTACGTCCTCCTCCTGAACAGAGTGAAAACGGCCCAGCATCGACCCAGCCGGAAGCTTGACAGACTCGGTAAAGGGGTTGACGCACTGCACTAAGATCTCCCCTTGCTCAGTCAGCTGATTCAGACTGCTGGCAAGTTGGATCTTTTCGTGCGCGCCTTCAACTACCCCGAGTCCAGAGATCCGGCTATTATTCACCCTGCAGTGAATGGTAGCCCGGGAGCGGCCTGGTATGGTACGGTTGCGTACCACTTGCACACCTCCCACTAAAGGGCGGCCGAACTTGTCGACGCAGGCGAGTTCTCGCCCGGACATCATCATCGCAGATTTGCTAAAATCGATGTGACATCCGTGCCGTTTTAGGAATGGCATCCCGAGGATGGCGTCCTCCTTGAGCTGACTGACGATGAACGTCTCTTGGATCGTTTGATCACGGACTCGTCCCGTCAGCTCAATTATACCATAGAAGGGAAGGCATGACCCGTCAGCTAGGGTGCCCTAGCACTGAGGGTGTCGAAGAGTTGGCGGCTCAAGAGGTTCGTGGTACAGCCCGAATCAATGAGGAAAGTAACAGCTTTGCCTTCCAGTTTACCGGGCAAGAAATAGCTGTTCCCATGGGGCTGCACCTGAACTCTCCCTTCAGGCCTTACTCTCGCAGGGAGTACCTCCCTCGCTTTGGGTCGCGAAGGAGGTCTCTTGGGGCGGTGGTAAGTAGGCCTCGGGGGTGCCGAGGCTAGATTCCCGGCTACCTTTGTGGGCTCCCATACAGATTCTTGGACTTGTAGCCCTGCGAATCTGTTGTGAAGGGGCATGGAAAAGGTAGCGGCGGGGCGGAGCCCCTTGCTGGTCCGTCGTGGCTGTTGCCACGGTTGGTTACCAGTACGCAGTACCCGTCTGGGTGACCTGCGTTTCTTCTTCCCTGGAGGTTTCATCGTCGGCCCGCAGGAGGTGGGAACATCTGCGGGCCGCGGTAGTTTAACCCCTGATTTAGGAAGGGACAGTATCGGCGGAAATGTCCTTGATTTCCGCACTCCCAGCAAAAACTGACTGCTTCTCCCTGTGGCGGCGCCGGCGGCCGCACGGGCTCAGTGGCGGTACTCACTGGGGTTTGGGGTGTCAGTGTTGCTATCAGTTTGGCCAGCATGTCTGTCAGTTGAGTGACTTTCGATGCCGTCGCCAGCTGGGACACGGCAGCCGCGGCGGGGGTTTCCTCCCCTTGTCCCGCGGCCGTGTCCGCGCGGTCTACCTCCACTTGACGGGAGCTCCCGCGACTTTTATGCATTTGATTAGCTAGGAGGTAAGCTTCTCCCTCAGTCAGAGCATCTTCAACGATGGTGACTCCCCTAGCTAGAAACTGGTGGTGGAGACCCAAATCGTCGACAGATGCTATGAAAGCGTCGAGGGTATACCTCTCGCGGTTGACTGGGGGCAAGTCGCTGTACGCAATCTGTGCCAGCTTCATGACCGCGGCGGCGTGCTCCCGCAGCGGGGTGCGGGGATCACGCCGCAACCTCTGCAATCGGGCCCTGGCATCTGTAGCAGAGAGGCCGAAGCGGGCCCGCAGAGAAGCAAAGATATTATCAATGTCTACGCCCAGCCCATAAGGCTTGGCTTTGTCCATCAATGCCATTCTAAGCTTCAGCAAGGCCACCCTAGGGGGCCACTGGGCGACGTCCATTACGTCGCTAAACTCTTGGATAAATTGTTCCACCTCCTCTTCGCCCGTGAAGGTGGGCGCCTTTAACCGGTAGCGGTCTTCAGTTAGTTCTCGCGGAACCCTTCGCTCTTCTACTACATGGTTAACAGGCATTGTCTCTACAGCATTGTCTCTACGCTCACCTTCTACTGCCGGTGGTTGCGTTCCAGCATTTTCAGTCTCCATCTTGGATGCACTATCCCACCACTGCCACCACTGTTAAGTTTTTCAGATTTAGGGTTGATATGCTATCCAGAGAGTCTAATTACTTGCTATAGAACTGCACCAAGATAAGTCGAGTGAACGAGTATATATTTTACACACAATAATACATTATAAAAACGAGACAAATACATCTGACAATTTACACATCTAGTCTATTCAGCACTCTAACTTCGACTGACTAACAGCAGGAAAACTATTATTGCTGCTAACTATCAAACCCGCTAATTGGCTATCAATTGTTCCGGGTCAATTACGCGACCCTGTATGCTGTGCTGCTGGTAGCTCCACGAGCCACCACACAAGTATAAATGCTGATTCAAAATGTCACTGCAGTTGAGTACCTGTGTAAATGAGGGGCCATAGGATGCTTTAGCTGTCTGAGGTCTCTTCAGTTTTATGAACACATGGGATACATCATGAACTTCATTTCGTGGCTTAGCCTCACATTTCTCACAAACATCGTAGTCATCACAAACGCTGCAATTGCACTTAGAATATAAATATGTGTTCATATTCATATAGAAACAAAGCACTACAAGGTTGGCTTAGACTTGTACTAGCCTATGAGTGTGACTTCTGCTTTTCCCTATAACGTTTCCTTTTCCACCCCATGCCAGATCATATAAAAATCAAACGAGATCAGGGGTGTGTACCAACTCTAATATCTCACCATTATAAGTTATAATTATATAAAATTTTGCAAGTTTAGCTGCAAAAATGCATGTTTTTGAATGACATAGTTGGGCAACTTTGTTCTACTTTTTATCTTAAATAATAATCTTCAATTATGATCATTTTTCAATATTTTCAAGTTACATGTTTGAGAATTGCAAACATGTTAAAAATTACATGTCTGCAATTATACTCTCGCTTTATAGTTTTGCATTACTAGCATTTGCTACAGAGCATATAATACCTTTGTTATATTGAAGGATAAATTAGTTATTTGGCAGTTGGGCAAAAGTTTAACATTTATAAAATTAGTACATAACTGATTAGATTAGGTGAGTAGTTTATACACTCAGTTGTGATAAGTGCTACTGGGCTATTATTCGGAACTAGTAGGGCAAACTTTGTGTGAAAGGTTTAAAGGCTGGGTTCCATGGAAAGTTCAAAAATGAAATGTCAAACCAATTTTATTATCAATCACATTGACAACATGACTTTTTTATTATAGACATGTTTTGCTAGATTATTTTATTCACCTACCCACATTTATATCTTGGGCCATAGAATCCTAAAGTCTGACAAAAGTCACAAGTTACTCCAAAGTGTTTTCCCCTTCTCTTTATTTTCTCGACTTGAATGACTACAGATATTTTACATATCATTATGTTACAGCAGTGATAAAAACAGCAGCTGCTAATATCTAACTGTTCATGGTACTAGAGGCATTAACTTGCGTTTTAATCACACTGCGTCTGCTGTTTAATTTTAATTACGTTTCATCGGTGTCCCTAAGAGAAATTTTTTGTAGGAAGGTAGACATGCAGGTGAAGTCTAAACTCAATATCAATAATTGTATTTATAAATATGTATCTTAAATCAAGCAGAGCATTCATCAATCATAACTGCTTTTGGCATATTTGGCCATTCAACAAAAATACCTATGTTGCTCTAGAATTTGACCAAAGAATTTAAGACCGTAAACAGCTACATTTACATGGGACTTACATTTTAATCTAGTAGATTAAAATTGGAATGACGAACTGAGCACATGCATGCATGTGACATAAATTGATTTTAAAATACATATAAGATTATATCAACCTTTTGGCTGCATAACTGCAGAAACTTTGCCATTTAAATTGAAGTTGGGCTGTAAACTATGCAAATCCACCATGGCCGGCACACACACTGTAGTGCACACAGGGCAGGCTATCTTCTCTTCACTCTGTTGAACACGTTTTATGCAGCAGAAACAAAAACTGTCTCCACATTCCAAACTTCTGGCATCAGTAAAGAACCTGCTGCATATTCTGCATGTTACAGCTACTTCCTCCTCGTTCGTGTCATCAGGAATGTACCACTGATCGGCCATTTTTGCTATTAAACATTTGTAAACTAAAATTGTATGTATCTATTATAATAACTATTATGTTTATATTTATATAATTGAGGAGTGTATATAGAAATAATGTAATTAACAGTTATCAGTCTGAACTATAAGAGAGGTCTACATCCAGTTTGTTCCAGATACATCATCTCTACAGGCTTATTTAATCAATAATCATAATAATATTTAGTTGATATTCCACAATATAATTACATCTAAAACATGCAATTTTGCTTTGCAGTTACTCTCTTATGACTGATAGAAACAATAACTTTTATAAGAAGCTAAATAGAGGTTGTTGAATTCTGATTTATATATATATATTATATATTGAAATTCTAATAGCAATTGGCCCTGACATTGGACAAGTATTGTTAGAGTCTATGCATGCACTGTAGCTATATAGATAACTAACTTTTTAAAATGCATATGAGTTTATTCAAAGAGATTATTAGAACTATTTTCATAGATGTTTATGGACAGCCTAAAATTCGTTTTTATTGTTGTAGTTTTGTGCACTACTAGTTAGGGTGTTATTGTGTGCTGGTATTTACTGTATATCCACTTGTGAGGTTATGTGAGGAACCAAACTAGTTGGTCGTTCAAGAAAGAACTGTATTATAGTTAATTATACACAATAGAGATAACTCATAAGTACAAAAGAGAACAAATGTAATTCGACAAAAAATGTTACATGTAGTTAACCTGTTTGTCTACTACTACTGTCAAGACTGGCTGTGGGTGCCGGAAGGTATCGCTTATATACAGAGGGTTGATCCTGATTGGATGATATAAGATTCCGGCGGTGTTATTGTGAAGAGTAATGGGCGCTGCATGGAACTGCGGCATAGCTTGCGGAGTTGTCGTCCTTGACATTAGTTACACTATGTTTAGCAGGGGCAGTGAGGGGTATACTTCCCCCAACCACTACATTATTGAATCAATATTTTATATTACCTGCATGTAGCTGTTTTTATTTCAGCACTTGTTTTACAAAAATGTTTCAATACAGTTACAAGATTAATCAAAATGTGAAGAATATGGACATTTTTGAATGCTGTATTACTATAATTGTATAGACTGAAAACAACACAAAGCAATAGTGGCAACAATATTATTTAATAAAGCAGTAGCAACAGCCAATGAAACAACAGCTACGAACCTGAGCTAAGAGACAAGTGTCATCTTTATATAAATGTGTATACTTTATGGTACTAGTTTAGTAGTTCAAGGCTTAAGTACCTGGTCATAAGGTATATAAGGTGCAACTATACTCACAGTGAAAACTCCAACCTTCAAAGTCAGTATCACTACCAAGCTCTATCTCTAATCCCTATCTTAATCTCTATAGCTTTGTCAGAGTAAGCACTGGTCCAGGCACACACAAGGCTAGTTATTAAAAGAAAACTAGTTGTTTTAAATAGCTGCTCTAATGGCAGGCTTTTGTTAAAGACTATCAGTAGACTTTCCTGCATGGCTCAATAATGCAGTTTCATTTTGCCCGATGGTTGGGTGGCAAAACATACTGTGTATATAATGAGTGTACTTGCATTTATACTACACATAGTCATAGTCATAACCCATAGCACATTGTATTGCTGTCTGCTGACTTGGAAAATCATATTCATATAATATGCACTGTAATCAGCATTTTGAATATAAGTAATACCAAAGCTCAAAGCCCTATACACATAAGAAATTAAGGGCTAATAATGTGTGTAACAAATATTTACTGGTTATCATATTACACTTACCGAGATTATAGTATCATTCTTTACAATCTGAAGTTCACAGAACAGATATGATACATTAATAATGCTAGTTTTATGTAGCACTTTATTTCACAAAATTATGGCCCTACTATTTGACAAAATTTGCATAAAAGTTTATTTTAAAGTAATCAAATAAGCTGAAAGAAATCTATATATTTGATTACTGATACCAACAATAATTACTAACCTAAAAATATACAATTACTTTTAAATTTGAGAATAATCTTGCAAATAGTATAATAAGATGCTATTCTACAGTGTAGTAGCTTATACATACAATAATCTGTATCTATGCCGGAAGCACAAGTGATCTTTGGGCCACTTTGTTACCCAGATTTCAGGCATAAAGACAACATTTTCAGGCAAAGTATTTTTTCCCTTGAATTAAGGTCGGCCTTGAAGGTAATTATTTGAGCATAGAAAACAATTGTCATTTCAGCCTAAGTATAAATAACAATTATCAAAAAATCTTATTAGCCATCACACCAAACAACATAAAAGTTTTAAGATTTAAAAGGTGCCAGGAAAAAGCATCCAAATTTTAAACTCATTTAAAAAGAAAATTTCAAATGTCATTTTTTATTTTTATCTTTTAGCCTTCTGCAGCATTATAGAAACTTGGTGCTTTAAGTAAACAGCATTACTATCTTTAACAGAGGAAATGCAAATCTCTATAAAAGAAATACCAAGCCAATAGATAATCTAACTTAAAAAACATACAAAATAAAAAAACACATGGGTAAGTAAAATTTAGGACATTTATTGTTTAGTGAGAGTCTGGAGCAGAATATATGATGGTAAAAGTCCCAAGTTAGCTGAGGGATGTAATTGTTATATGAGCTGATCAGTTGTATAATAATATTGTTAGTCTAGCTAAGTTTTAACTAAAAGTAGTTTTCTGTTTCATTTGTTGGCCTACAAATTTACACCACTTACATTTACTTTTATATTAATTATTACAAGACCTACTATAACTCTAATTTAGCTGTACATATAAATATTTAAATATGCAATTACTACAAATTATGTTCATATTATATGTTTTTAGAATATAGTTTTTGAGATGTATACTGTTTAAAGAAAAGCTTTCTGGGAACAGGTGATTTAATATTCAATCCAATGTATCATTATTTCTGTGGTGTCTATAAATGTTATGTTTATATTATTTTGTGTTCCTTATTTTACGGTAGCTCAATGTGAAGTATTTAGTTGAAAGCTGAAAGTCCACAGCAAAATAATAGCAGCGTTTGAGTTTATTTTAGAAAAACAAGTTTTATTTTAATATAACTTTTATCATTAAATCAGAAAAATTAATGTAAACATGCTCAACAATTCAATTACAACAGAGCCGAGGTGCTATAAGTTAAGTATGCAATTGTTATGTAAGATTAGCAGCAGCAGGAGTGTATATAAGGCTAAAACATCGTTTTAAATAATCACAATTAATTTGTGTACAGTTTGCTAACTTTTCTTCACAGGAAAGTATTATATAAGCATTTCACCAAATGTATATAATGTATATTTAATATATTATAATATAATCTATGTAAATACACCCGCTTAGCATTACAGTTTAATTAATATAGACACAGTTTCACAGTTGAAAATACTGATTCACTTAAATAATACACAGTAATTTATTTATAGAACTTTGCTTGCAAAACCACTTCTCTTGGTAAATCTTTGCATAAAGGATGCTGGGCGTGTATTTTCATAAATACATGTTTCTTGTCATGTAATTCTTCAGAGTTGTCTTCACAATTGTCACACAGTATGTAATCTTCGCATAATCTATAAAATGTCATAGTAAATGAAGTATTGCTAATTGTGAGTAATCCAAATGTTTCTTAAACACACACACACAACACAACACACACAGCACACACAGCACACATAGCACACACAGCACACACAACACACACAGCACACACAGCACACACAACACACACAACACACACAGGTCTATTTTGTCAATAACTTCAGCATAACATTTCTGAGTGCCTTTAGCAATTCATAATGTTAGTTTTCTGAGTAGAAGTGAAAAGTTATACTTTAGCTTATTTTAACTAAATTGTAAATTTGCCAAATTAAAAAGTTCTATTAATGTTCTAGCAGTGTTCGACTAGTAAAAATAGCAATTATTGTAGCCATGTTTGCTACATAGTGATTATAGCTGAATTGTAGACTATTGAACTTACCCACACTTGTAAACATAACCTTCTGGGATGGAACTCTCACATCCCGTACATTTGAGAGCACAGCATTCATTTTGAGTCTGTGTACCAGTCGGTGCATTAAGCTCTTTTATTTTGTCAATAAATCCCTATTAAAAGTTATTTCAGAAGGTGACAATGAAAGTTTTCCACAGGATATATAGAAGAATCTAGTATAAAAAGTATGTATAGGTAATAGCTATGTTTTAAAGCCACATTTTAAAAATAAGAAGTAACCTAGACTAACCTTTATGTAGCAAAAATAAGCTACAATATGGATCTAGTGCATTAACAAGTAATTTTTAGCATGCCATTTGATTTCACATCTTATTAAAGGAAGTTAAAGAATGAAAACAAATTGTGGGAATAATTTTATGATAGGTTATGAAAATCTGTGGGCAACAAGAGTAACCTGTGTCAGTGATGGCCCATGTGAGCCTTCTGCAGTGCGAGGTCTCTTCAGCTTCAAGAATATGTGAGACTCATCGTGAATTTCCTGTCTCGGCTTTCCCTCGCACTTTGCACAGAGGTCATAATCATCGCACACTCTGTATAATTGTATGGCTGTTTTTACTCATTATAGGGCGATGAGTAAACAATATATATGTGTGTGTGTGTGTGTGTGTGTGTGTGTGTGTGTGTGTGTGTGTGTGGTGTGTGTTTCTTGATATATTATGCAGAAGGATCATGTTTATGCATTGCATAACCCATCAACTCAAGTTTTCCTAGTATGAATGTAATGTCATTTTCTGCACTTACCCACATTTGTATCTTGGACCATAAAATTGAGAGACACGACAAAAATCACATGTCACAGTGCAGTGGTTCCCTTTGCTTTTAATTTTTTCAACTTGAATAACTGCAAAATTTGCATAGAAAGTCAAGTTTTTTCATTTATATTTTATAAATTTAAATTATTATACTGTACATGCAATCTTTATAGGTTGCATGCTAGATAAATTAAATGCAAACCAATGCCTCTAAATTTACCTTTTTGCTGCATAACTATTGCAACCATGCTATTTAAATTGAAGTTGGGCTGTAAACTATGCAAATCCACCATGGCCGGCACACACACTGTAGTGCACACAGGGCAGGCTATCTTCTCTTCACTCTGTTGAACACGTTTTATGCAGCAGAAACAAAAACTGTCTCCACATTCCAAACTTCTGGCATCAGTAAAGAACCTGCTGCATATTCTGCATGTTACAGCTACTTCCTCCTCGTTCGTGTCATCAGGAATGTACCACTGATCGGCCATTTTTGCTATTAAACATTTGTACCCCTAAACGATGTGAGATTATTTTAATGATTATGCTTATGCATTTACTTGATAGTTTATATCATTGAGGAGTACATAGAAATGATAAAAGTATGTATTGCACATAAAATTATTAGTTAATAGTACTAACTATGAGGGAGGTCTATACAAACTATTCAATGCAGTTACAAGATTAATTAAAAAGGGAAAGGTAGGCTGTATTACGATTTGTATTTAAAAACAAAACAAATAGCAATAGTTGCATGTTACAATGTTGCCCAGTAGCACTCTAAACCAACAGCTAGAAACTTGAGCTGATAAATTGTTGTCTTTACATAATTATGTCATACCAAAAGAACAGGTCTACTCACAGGACACTGAAAACTTGAACCTTCAAAGTCACTACCAGGCTCTATCTCTATAGCTTTGGCTGGGTGAGTACGGCAACTATGAGACTAGTTATTAAAAGGAAACTAGTTTAGTTAAATGGCTGTTAAATACTATTCATGGATTTTCCTGAATTACTCACAGTGCAGTTTCATTTTACCTAATGGTTGATAAGCTATATATGATATTATGCACTGAACTAAAAATCACTTTTTCAGTTCAGTGATATTATGTGTCTAAGATAGTGAGTATACTTGAACATGACCATAACCGTAGAACGTGGTCATACATATTGCTAACTTAGAAATTGATATTCATACAATACGCAGTGTAATTATAATGTTGAATGTAAATAATAACAAAGCCAAACACCTTGTACACATAAGAAATCAAGGGCCAACATGTGTAACAAACATTTACTGGTTATTATATTACACTTCCTGAGATTATAATATCATCCTTTATGATCTGAAGTTCGAATTACCATTACATATCAATAATATCAGTTTTATATAGCACTTTATTTCATATAATTATAGCAGTGCAATTTGGCAAAATTTGCACAAAAGTTTATTTTAAAGTAATCAAATATGCTGAAAGGATTGTATATATTTGATCACTGATGCCAACAATAATTACTAATCTAAAAATACATAATTAATTTTAAATTTCAGAATAATCTAGCAAATAACACAATAAGACAGTATTCTACATTGAAGTAGTTTATATATATATATATATATATATATATATATATATATATATATATATATATATATAATAATCGGGTATCTATGCAGGAAGCTCAAGTGATCTTTAGGTCACTTTGCTATATAGATTTCAGGCATAAAAACATTTCCAGGCAAAATATTTTTTCTTTTGAAGAAGCTTGTTCTTGAAGATAATTATGCAAGCTAGTAAAGAAGCACAAAAACAATTTTCATTTCAGCAGAAGTATAAATAACAGTTTTTAGAAAATCCTATTGGCCATCACACCAAACAGCGTAAAAGTTCTAAGATTTAAATAGTGCCAGGCTAAAGCATCCAAATTTTAAACTTATTTAAAAAGAAATTTTTAAATGTCATTTATTATTTTTATCTTTCTGCCTTCGGCAGCATAGAAACGTGGTGCTTTAAGTAAACAATATTACTATCTTTAGCAGAAGAAATGCAAATCTCTAAAAGAAATACCAAGCCAATAGATAATCTAAATTACAAAATAAAAACATATGTAAGTAAAATTTAGGAAAATGATTATTTATCCAGAGTCTAAAGCAGTTCACAAAATCTATTATTGGTAGAAGTCCCAAGTTAGTTGAGGAACTGTGGTGTGGAAGTTGACAGGGTATCTGAACACAAGGAACAGGTGCTTCGGGTCATGGAACTCTTCACTCGTCTTTTCACACGTTTCACACAAGTCATAGTCACTACATACCCTGCATACAGATGTAACTGCTTTATACACATGCAATACTAAAGGGCATATCTACACTCATTTATATGAGCAGACAACTCAACAACTCATTGGACCACAAAATTGGAAAATATTTTAATGAATATTCCTTAATTTAGAATTTGATGATTAGAGCTTCAGTTTAAATAATAATTTAACAAAGATAAATAGATAACCATAAAAGTATCAAAACTCATTTTAAAAATGTTTTACCAAATCAAAACTTCTGCCATGCATTACTCTACCACTTGAACATTGTGATAGCAAACAAAAAGTAGGTATGTACTAAAACTGGACTGTTGCAAACAGCTTAGATTTCAATTGGATTTGTCCTTTGCTGATGTAGTATAGATGCAGTTTCGAATAACTCCCTTTTTTGACATCACTTGTAACCCCTACACTACAATTCTAACGTGTCAGCAATTCCAGCAATAATTGTGTTTCACTGCCAAAACTACAAGGATGAAACTTGAAAAACTATAAGTGTAATTCTTGATCTGTTTGCATTTGAAACTCTTTAGGAAATTTATTAGAAACTGAGTAAAGAAAACAAGCTGAAACTACATACCCGCACTTGAATCTTGTTCCAACAATTGGCGACATATTGCAGTGTTTACATGTAATTTTCATAACTTCAGTGTCTGATATAGGAAGCATATGCTCTTTCTTGGTCACATCCATTGTCATACCCATTACTTCGGAATCCTAAATTAAATATTACAAACAACGTAGTAAACAAAAAAAATCTTATATCCTTACGGGCTTCATTCAAAATAACTAAACAGTATAGACTTTTGTATTTAGTACTACTTTATTTATCTAAAGAGGCAAAGGAAACGTATATATGTCAAATATCACTATATTCATGCTTAGAGTCACTCAACTGTGAAGATGGATACAGTGAGATCCAAAATAAAAGTTCACTTATTTAGATAAACAAAGTGGTAAACAAAAAATGCTTCTCGTGTATTTATTTCTAATAAAGCTTTTTTCAGTGTAATGAAATGCTCCTTACACACACCACTTTTTGTTATGTCCCAAATTAACTTGGAAACTGTATTTGATGTAGTTGCTGTAAAATAATCTCAAATAAAGTAAATCAAGCTAATTATATATTCTTCATGAGACAGTAGATGCTATACCCACCTCAGCAAGAGTTCTGCCACGTGTGTCTGATGTAGTAGGAGTTTTTATTTTTATAAACACATGAGGATCGTCAGTACTATGAACTTGCTGCCTCGGCTTCTTTTCACAAACTTGACAAAGGTCAAAATCATCACAAATTCTACAAACATATTATGATGTTTATACACGCATGCAGGGTGTTATATAACTCGTTTTAAATGCCAAGTAGTATTTTCACAAAGATTTTAAATTAGAAGTCACAAACATATAATTTCAGTATATTACAATGTTATCCTTGCAATAACATAAAGTTGATGTTCCCATGCCAAAACAATCTCCATATCACATAACATCTTGGAAAATGTTTTAGAACACAAGAGACAGAAATAATTTCCGTGCAACCATGTTGAGCATTCACTAGCATTCTGTAAATTTAAAAACTTAAATTAATATCTTTTAAGGTATATCAAAAATAGTAAAAAGCTATAAACAACTATTTAGTATTTAAAACATGAAAATCACAAATTTGCAATTTATACGAAAGCAGGTTCTATAGACTTTAAGATACTAATTCTTACCCACATTTGAATCTAGCACTCTTAATATCTCTTTTTCGACAGGCATCACAAGTGACTCCAACATGTCGAACACCACTAGAATTTATCTCCCCATCTTCAGAATCAGAGTGCTCTTCAGACTGGAACAAATGTTGCAGTAAATCTAGATCCAGGTCATCAGTGAGCTGCAGTAAACGCGCAATTGCATCACTGACAGATGCTATAGAGCTGCTGCTGTCAGAGCTGTTGGAGCTAGAGCGACTGAGTTGATTGGAACTTTTTGGTGAAGGTTGGTTTATCCATTCAGGCGGCTCTTCTGCATAAATATACCCAGTAAATTACTGTTAATAATAACAATAATAATAGTGACACATATTTGCGATCGCACACACACGCATCACTCAACAAGCAGAAACTTAAAAACTCATCAAAGTTTATTCCAGAAAAGTTTTACAAGCTGAGATTAGAGTTATCTAACATAGTAAAGACATCTATGCATAGTTGAAGAATAAAATGAGTGAACAAACCTATGGCAGAAGGATCATGTGTTTGTACTAATTTCACTAAATTAGTGGCTAACTTGTTTGAAGGCAAATTTTCAAGATCGTTTTTGCTTGGTATAGTTGTTGCACGGCAAACAGGGCACTCTTTTTGCTGGCTTGTAGACTTTTGGAGGTGTTGAAGACAGAGAAAACAGTAACTGTGGCCACAGGTAAGGCTCCTAGGGTCAGTATAAAGTTGTATGCATATACCACATGTGATCGCTTCTTTTATTTGATCAAGTCGATCACTGTTTCCACCAGCGGCCATGGCTCTGCTGAAATAAAATATTCATCCAGTTTTAATATTTTAGTATCACTAACAAGCTGGATCACCACTGGATCTACCTAAAATAAAAAAAGCCTTTGTGTAATAATCAGTAATAGTCAACTGTACACATGAAAGACAGACATTCTTGTGTTTCTGTTCCCAAGTAATTTTGTAGTGCCTAAAGTGTGCAAATATTGTCATATTGTCATAATAGCTCATTATCATTCAGCTGTTAATAAATGCCTAAGTTATTACACAATAAAATATTTCTTCTTTGCAAGTGCTACCATTATTGTATAATTGTCTTAGGTGCACAAAATACTGGAGTTATTTAATCATTTATACTGCCATGCATAAATTGCCGCATCGACTTCCTTGCTGAAAAGAGCCTGTAACTATAAAAATATATAGATACTGTAAATTACATTGTTGCTAGCACTCTTCCGACGCATTTTATACTTACAATAAATCTTCTATCTAGATTGAAAAAGACTGTATAGATTATTAGAAGTGTGCTTCTAACTAGTAGGTTAAGGTCTAGTAATCAAAAACAACAAAACCTTTATATTTCATTAGCAGCGGTGGAAAGTGCTTGTAGTTCTAAGATTACCCAGTAGCCCCTGTAGTGTAATGGTTGGTATGCCAGCTTGCAAGCCGGAGGTCTGTGGTTCAGATCGCAGTGGGGGCAAAATTCTTACAGAGTTAAACTCATGACACTAGTTGAGAGCAGACGTCAGCTAATATAGAGTTTCTAAGGAAGATAAAAACATAACACACAGGCCTCTAGTGTTCGAGCTAGAGGTATGTCTGCCATTTTGCTAGACACTAAATAAAGCCTGTAGTAGCAAGGCGGGAGAGGCAACCTCCACAGATGATTCATACCTTCAGCTCTCCGAGTTCAATGGGGTTGATAATGTGGAGTACTACATACAGCAGTTTACAGGTACAGCAGTAGTTAACCAAAGAAGCTTAGAGCACAGTTATTTCCCTTCAGAATAGGAGTATAGGAGTGTTGAAGGAGAGCATCTAATGTAAAAGCTGTGTTTAACACCTTCCGAATTAAAATGGGAGTAGCTCCAAGAGAAGTATGATGTCACTTCTTTAATTTTGAAGAAAGACAGCCAAATTTCAGGAGCATGTCATGGAAATACAGGATTGGCCAATGTAGGATCAAAGGAATAAAAGCAAATCAAAGCACCAAAATGTTTGTAGGAACCTTCGCTTTTATTCCATATAATATTATATTAGAAGCTGGGCGGAAAGTGAGCGCCTACAGATATATCTTGGTAATGCAAACTCTGCTTTTCAAATCATGGAAAAAAATTCTCCAAAACCAGGTAAGATACTTAAGTAACAACAGATGCCTTCATGGGTATCAACTAGAACAAACTGTAAAGAAGTAGCTCAGACAAAAGTAGCGCCATCGAACACAAACAATCAAAGATATTTAAAACGTGGAAATACCAAGCATTGCCATTTGAGAACAACTGTTTTTTTCAACTTTTCAAAGCTGATTCAATCCCATTTATATTGATATTCATATTATGTTCTAATTCATACTTCATAAGTTACAACAGATAACATGACTTTTCCAATTTTTTTTACAAATACTTTTTAACTATAAATAAGAGCAAAAGTTTTAATTTTATTATCCATTTCTAATATCAATATAATTCTTTTCAGTGATCAATAATAATATTAATTGTCAATAAACTAAGGCACGAACTAGTACTACTTATTACTCATTAGTCATTTTGATTATGATTACAAATCTATAAAGATAACTCATAAGTGGTGTAATTATAATTTATATACTACATACAATTTGAATTACAATGTTAATTTTCGATTTGATGCTGATGCTTATTGACTGATTGAATCATTCACTCCAAGTCCATTGTGATTGCGATTGCCCAGGACTCAGGAGCAGTTTCAGTTTGAACATGTTGGCAGCAGCACTGTTTACCTTCAAGTTTAACGATATAACTATAGGTATTAAAACAAAGGAAAATGAAAAGAAAAATTATACAATAACTGTAAAAATGTTTAAGTATTGATAATAAGTGTTATTAATATAAAATTTTGCCAATAACAAGGTTATAAGTATGAGCTCCTTTTGATCACGAATATTGTCAAAATGAAGATCTGAAGAAAATTGCAGCGATTTACGTTGTGGAAAATCCGCAGGCCAAAATGACGACACGCCCACTCCTTAGTTATATTTCTACAATCGACGTCCTTGGTAAACAGACAACTCCAGCTGTTAAAATAAAAGTGTCACATATTTGCAATGGAAGAAATGAACACAGTCTTGCAACTCACGGGTGCACAAATTTAAGATGCTGCTTGTAGATATATTAGAATGTTCAAGTATGCAATTCAAACTGTCTATGTGATCTGCAAGAAGTGCATATGTGAGGTGTTCATAAAAAAAGCATTTTCCAACTTTATAATATTGCATGTATGTTGAATTTCATTAAAAAAGGATTTTTTGTACAAATTGGTTAGAAATTTTATGATGCTGACAGCTGTTATCAAAAATATTAATAAAAACATCTTCAATTTAGAATGCTCTTAGTAAATCTTTTCATGTGCAATAAAAAGCAATCTTAATAGTGTCAAAGTAAACACCTTTATAAAACAAACTAATTTTTATTTGTATTATGGAGAAATGTAGAAATAAATAATTGATAATTGCAGTTTTTTGACACTAAGTAGACTATATAAAACAATAGAACATTTGTAGTAGGTATTAAAAACAGACAGCTTAATATTATTTAGAAGTTACATGGTTAAAATACATTTTTTTCCAATTGGATGAAATAGGTGGTGATTGTCAACATTGACAAATAAATAAAAACAACTATAAAATTATAATCCTTTGAATGAAAGCTGCACAAGTTAAAATTTAGGGAATTATACCACAAAGTTAGCTGGTATTTTAGGTAAAAGAACAAAACTATAAAAGCTTACAATTTAAAATCACAGATAAACTGTTTTAAAATTTAGTAAAAGCATATGCAATTATGTTCGCGTTGCAAAAAACTTAAAAAGTAAAACTAACATCACTCATTTCCATCATCACAGACAACATGAAAAAGCAAAAAATATAATATGTTATAAAGTGACACTTTACAAAATTATGTTGCACAGAATCTAAAATTATCAATTGTAAAACTGGTATAGTAACTGAGGTACAGTTGTGTGGAAAGCTACAGGATGCCGCAGTACCAAGAATATGTGGTCAGGATTGTGAAACTCTTGAGATGTTCTCTCACATGATTGGCATAAATCAAAGTTTTCACAAACTCTGCAATATGACCATTATAGAAATGAGCAATAAATTATGAAACTTAAATTAATCTGAGGTAATGTTTTAATGGTGAGTGGGTAGCTAACATGTTTATAAAAAAAACTCATGCCAGTAAATACATCATTCAAATACAGATTAACAAGATACAAATCAGAGAATAGCTACAAACAGACAACGAATATAAAAAAACATCGACTGATATACCTATGCCAGATAGACTTGGAAATGAACAGACAAGAACCAATTGAAATATTTACCCGCACTTGAATCTGGTCCCTGATATCGGAGAAGTGTGGCAGCGATCACATTGAAAACTATCTTTACCTGAATGAATATAAGAGTCCATGTCTTGTGTCATCCCCATTAAAGTTGAATGCTAAAGAATATATACAATATCCATACATCTAAAAAGCAATCTAACGGCTTAAGTGAAACTGATGTTGGCGTGTTTTTGGATACCATTCAGAATGCTCAACAACTCAATAAAAATGCTTTTTGCTTAAAATTAATCTAAACTATCCCTAAAGTAGTGAGACAGAGCATTGCATACCTCATGTAGGACTCTTCTTCCAGTTGCAGAAGAAGTTCGAGGTTTCTTCATTTTAATAAATATATGCTCTATGTCGTGAACATCCTCCCTGGGTTTCGCTTCACAATCTTCACACAAATCATAGTCTTCGCACATCCTGCAAAAGGAAAAGTGGCTCATAGGTACACACAGAAGGTACTTTTAATTTTTTTCATATCCCTATAAACAAAGTAGGTTAATAAATTCACCCGCATTTAAATCTTGCACCAGTAAATGCAGAGACTTCACATTCATCGCATGTAACAGAGCGGTGTCTTGTTGAAGCAAATGGATCATCATATTCATGTTGCAAATATGGAGAATTATAATTATCCTCATTTAGACTAGGAGAATCTTGAGCTCTAGGTTTCCACGTAATTGGGGGTTCTAAACAAGAAATATATTATTTTAAGCTCATATAATAAATCAGTGCAACAAATTCCAGGCATAAATCCATAACAAGCAGTGTTAAGTACAGATGCTCAGCGTATCAAGTCTTTGGTTAAAACATATCAACAGAGATAAAAAATCAAGACAACACCAATTGACTTACTGAACTACAAAAAAGAAAAACATAAATAGCAAGATCGCTGAAATATAACATTAGATACTGCAGGCATTGAGCATGACTATGACAAGCTAAAAAGAATCCATTAAAAGTCATCATACAAATATACACGCATGCTTTTTATCAACATGCTTGACATGCACTATTAGTCTCTTTAGCTGTAATATATTCAAGAAAGAGCAGAGATAATCTCACCGTATGCACCTGGCTCATACTTGTGTATCAAGCATACAAGATTGGCAGCTAGATCATCACTTGGCAGTGTGTCAAGCTCTTCGCTGATTGGTACCGTCACTTGCCGGCATTGTGGGCATCCTTTCACTACTGATTTTGAGTTTTGGTAACTTTTCAGGCATACTAAACAATACGTATGCCCACATTTTAGCTCTCGAGGTTCAGTAAACAGTTGCATACATATCCCACACGTTGCTGTTGGTTTTATGTCAGCTAAATGAATCTTAGCTGCCTTTTTAGCCATCTCTGAAACTAGATGAAGCAAAAAATATTGTTAATTAAACAGGTTTAGTTGCAGTATTTGAAGCATCTTCAACATAAACTACACTGTAATTTATTACTTAATGCATGAGTGGCCAACATTTCAATAATTAAGCTGTGCATTTCAAAATAGTATACGTAAATTTTTCACATACTGTTTATCAAGACAGTCAGCGAGCTTTGAGAATTCAAGAATAAAGTACTGTGACAGGCAATAACCTGCATGATGGTTAATTTATTAAAGTACTTGTACTAGCATTAGAATTACAAAATAATTTTTAATAAATAGGAAACAACTTCAAAGAGATTCAAATGATCGAAAAAATAGTCTTGATTAAACATATTCATTTCGAACAATTTGAAATAATTTTAGATAGTAAAATCCAAGACTTGTTATTAGATAATAGCTTTTGAGAATTGAACTCAATCTTTTGGACATAGAAGAACATAATTTTAAAAAAGAATATTTTAAAATTAATTTAATAGCTGTTTTATGTCATTCAGTAATGATAATTAAATACATTACAAGTAGATATCAACACAATGATACTTTTATATATTAATTTATCTTCAATTGATAACTATAATAGAGTTTGCTTTTAAAGACGTCCTTGTATCTCTTACAGACAATATTCAGACTATCACTATCTGCATATACCATTTTTTTACTTAAAAATATTTTAAACTCCCATCTGAATTTCATCTATTCTAAAACTAAAAGTAAATACATTTATTGCACCTTTGGCTTTTAGTCTTCACCTTAGGCTTAAGGCCTAAACTGTCCGACGGAGTATTGTAGAATTGTTTATAAACAGAACAGTGGGTAATAGCAGTAGTCTCATTGTCAACCTCTCTACTACCACTACTGGTACTTTTGTACTTGTGATAGACGTTGACTTTGATGAAAAATTAAAAACTAAAAGTAAAAGAGCTACCTTCAGTTTCACTTCAATTTCAATTTGAATTTAAGTTTGACTTCGTTTTACTTTTAGTTTACAATCGGCTTTAAGTCTAAAATTAAATTTATACTTGGTCGTGTTGTTGATAACTGCAAAATCAAGCCCTACCGTCAAAACATTAAATTTAATTTTAAACGCAATAACTTCAAAAAGCGCAAATAAATGAAGACATAATAATAATTATCTCCAGTACGATACACTGGCCGTCACATAGAAAATCAAGCCGTATAAAAATACTACTTCAATTCCTAGCTAATAAAAATGTCTGCCCTGAAATTATTAATAACTTCCAAGAAGTAACTAATTCAATTGTCCATCTATCCTAACACGTAACACTAACATGTCCAGACATATTCCTCGTTCATTACTCACAAATTCCAGCATATACTTTAAGTTTAATACTAATAGTTTCCTTTCCAAGACAATCAGATACCTTAGAATCTCTGAAGTCACGCCTTCATAACACTCCTCCGTAAAGGTCTCCTCTTCCCTTTCGAGGGTCTAGAGACTCAACATAGATACAGATTGAGATATCATTATGATTATCACCAACTTGAAGCTATTACCATCACTACGCTAAACAGGAAACTACAGCAGTTTAACCCAAAGGGTCAAAGTTCACACTGGTTAGCCCTCGGCAACTTTACTGGGGTTAGCAAACACCTTCGAGTCTTCCGACTCAACACTGGAGTTATCCTACCCAATTCTGGAAGATAAGTCTAAAATTATTTCCAACTCTTATATGAAACCGAAGGCATATCCAGCTGCTGAAAAACTTGAAGCTTCATAATTTATTCTTATCCTACACATTTATATATACCTAAAACGTATTATTTTTTCAGAGTGATACAAGTTTCCTTGCATGTATTGTTGCAAAATATTCTCTTTTTTTCAATTGCATAAGTTGAGTTAGATGGAATGGAGCTAATGAATTAAAACTGAACTGGCACATTATGAGTATCCCCCATCCCCGACAATCAACAAAGAGCATTGCCTGCACTTATCCAAATAAATCAAAAGGCAAATAAATGACATGTGAGAACATTTATTGCATGAGTAACAAGTATTATAGTATATTAAACCTGGCAACCGATAGGGTAATGGAAAGCAAAAACTGAAGTATGTAAATATAAAACTCAATGTAATGAGAAGACACACCATTGAACAAAGATGGATACAAGACATAGGAAGTGAAATTTCTAATACACACATTGTTTCTAATCGATGGTTTAGACAATCGATAAAATGGGCCAATCAAAAGCAAGTCAGCAGCAGTGATGGGAGAGAACAGACACCTGCTCAGCAGCTATTATAATTTAGCAAGCTGATCAGGTGCTTTTACAGGTTGGTATTGATGACTATTCTTCAACTATGGTCTCATCAACTTTAACTAAGAATTCAATAACCTCTTCCTCAAAATTATCACCTTGACTATCCAACTCATCTGTGTCTGTGTCTGCAATAATAAGTTGCAAATCAGCATTGCGATTTCAATAACTAACTAGCCCAATAGTGTAAATGTAAACTAACAAGTTCATTACCAGCTTCCCTTGCAATATACATACAGGATTTCAAAGTCAGCATCTTTGAAGCCACGAGAGAATACTGGGAACATTCAGTGACAACAATAGAATTGCCTTAGTGGTTGTAGGATATACATGTGTCATTTAGTAAAACAACAATGATTACTTCATCATGCCAAAAATGTTTTTCAACTTTCTGTTATTTTTAGCAAGTATGCTCACACTTCTAGAGTATGCCATCCAATAATAGAATATGACTTGCCACAAAATTGAACACTTTTAAACTGAAAGTTTTGTTTAGATATTAGAAGCATTTCATAAAATATTACAATTCTCATTTCCCCTCAATAAATTCTCTTGCATACCTAAGTACTGAAACTTACTATTCCTTAAAGCCATTCTTTCCATTTTCTGCTGATCAATAACCTTCTGAACTTGCTGTCGGTAATGGTTGAAGTCATCCATCATCTTTTTCCTCTTATCCAACACATCCTATAAAACACAATATTGATTGTAGCTAACTGCACTAAGAACAGTTGGCCGTTAAGTCATGCACAAATATGCTCAAAATTTTACATTAACTATAACCCACATTGAAAAGGAATAGTCACACATAATTACCTTTGAAGCCTTAGACTGGGCTTTCTGGTCCTGCTTTTCAAAGATCTTACTATACTCTTTCATATTCTTACGCACCTCCTAAAACAGATTCACATTTCATGAGAATGGAAATCAATGATAGTATCCAACAGCTGATGACATGAAGCTAAATCAGTATTTAATATGGTACTTAGGAATCTGATGTCACAGTATATTGCGAAAAACTAAGCAGAAATAAACCAACAACTCCAAGTAAACTTAAACTTACCTTAATATTTTTTGCTGTAAGCAAAGTGGGTGGTCTTGGACGCCATAGGAGTTGACAGAAACCATCCATAGGATTCTTGGATATCTGTCGGCCTTGGAAGTTCCACAACCAGAACCCATTGTCCATCTAAAGTAAAGAAATGAAATGTAAAATACAGCAAGACACATTTGTAAATGAAGGTTTAACTACAAAATAGAAGTATGTATAAGTGTTAACTGCCAAATCATCAGTGCAAGAAGTTGAAAATACAAGCACCTAAATGGAGACAGAATAAATTGATTTTGCAACTTCATGAGACAAACTAGCTGATAACGCTAAGCCTGGCACTTCAAGTTGCTTATGCATTATTGAACCCAATATGGGTTTTCAATTGAAATAATAACCAGAAAAACAACATCTTTAGTAAAATAGTAACTAATATATCAGTTAAAACTAAGCACACTCGCATTTACTTTGTAAAAAAATTAATATATATAATACACCGTGAGTGGTTATCATAAATTAATGATACCTTGTGGCCCCAATAGCTGACCGCAGTAGCAACATATCGGCCAGTGGGATCCCACTCAACATCAGTACACATGAAGTGCTCCTGTGGAGTTGTCATCACTGTCATATCTGATGTATCCACAAACTCCAGAATACCATTCATAGACCTTAATCCAGCCAGAATTACAAACTGTCCAGTGGGACACCAAAACAGGCTATTGCAGGCTCTCTTCTCCAGAGTTTCTAAAAACACACACACACGTTGCGTTATTATAGTTCAAGTTATTATTATGTGCAAGTTCACTTTACTAAGTTGGTTGTATATTTTTCTCAGGAAGACCACCAATAGTCTATTTAGATAGAAATACTATAATTGCATTGTAAGACTTTCACCATGCAACTTTCATACACTTTGTGTAAAACTCATAACACTGTGCATCTTCAACAATACAAGAATTAGGAATGACTCAACAGATGTGCTAATAAATAAACTCTCAAGTAAAAAAAGTAAAGACTAATCGTGGAGATACTCACTAAGTTGAGTAATTTTCTCATCTCCGATTTTATAAAAGGAGACACTGATTCTAGGCGATTCGCCATGAATAAAGGCAAACTTGGACCCCACAGGCTCCCAGGCGAATGCATTAACCACCTCCTTACACTCAACTGTATCAATAGGCACCTGCTTCTTCTTGACGTGGAAGATCTCGAAATTGTAATACATGCCCTGAAACATTAGATTCCTTTAGTAGTTGTAAACAGGTTAACAAATACTAAAGCAATGGAGTTGGCAAAATAGATTTAATATAAAAAGTTGATACTATCAAATAATAACAGCCTTTGAAACTATAAAACATAATCAGCATTAAGTAATGCTTACACTGTACTTGACTTCATTGTTCTCAAGTTTCTTCTTACCATACCGGTCAACTTTAACACAGAGATGGTTGCCACTCTTTTGCCAGTGAAGCTTACAATCAGCTACATTGAACAAATTACGAATACGTAGCTCATTACGGCTAGGAATTTCAATAAGGCTGACTCTAGCAGGGCAAGCATCAACTTCTGGCACCCAATAAGATATGATATTCTGGTCAGGTGACCATTCAAAGTCTCGCACACCTGGGACTTTCAGACTCTTCTTGTCCAACAGCCCACAGGACTAAAACAGTATAAAGTAGCAAATTAGTTAGATTTGTGACTGCCACCAATAAGTTATCGTATTGTTGGATTTTCAGAAGCTCCAAACCTTTGGAGAACAGAAATTTATATTAAAAAGAAAGATTGACGATTGCCTAAGGCTTGCCACTTCATCAAATTAGTAATTAGGCATTACTCTACCTAATTTGCCTGCATTTTCTTATGGTACATTTTATATTAGAATTTCAAATGATGTACATCTGGATACTCACGGGAAGCTCGTAAACACTAATTGCATCTGACTGAAGCCGGGCAAAATAATTTCCATCACTGCTCCACCTGGAAGGTACAAGAGTGTGAGAGTTAAAGGCATAGGGATAGATATACGAAAATTATCTTATATTTCGTAACGTATTGCACAAAGTAAGACATCAACTCTGCACTCGCCAAGAACTATAAACATCTAACTGCAAGCTGTAGCCTACTTACTTTAATGCAGGCCAATTAAGTGACGGGCCGTCAACTGCAAAGCCTCTCTTCTTAGCACCAGTCTGCACATCCCAAACAATGACACTCTCCGCTACACCAGTATCACTGCGTGATATTACGGGGCTAAATGTCACCAAGTATCTCTCGCACGGTGAGAAATCAACAAAATGCACACCAATGTGGCTAAACCTCTGTATCTGCCTAAAGTGCTCACCGCCCCATAAAGCTACTCCTTTCTGGTGGCAGGTGAGGAGGTAAGAGCCAAGGGGGGACCATTTGACATATGTCTCAGTCCAATGCTGAAATATTACATGTAACAGCATTAAAAATACCAATAAGCAATAATTTTGAGTCATCAGTTAACATTGCAAAGCAGTGGTTCACAACAGTTCATATGCACAGTAAGCAACATGTCAAGATTAGAAGAAAGTGAAATGCTCAAGTATGAGCTATTTTTACATGTATTTAGTTATTGAGGAGTTGAAGAATAAAAAAACTAAGAAATTTCGCCAATTTTTTAAGGTCACCAAATCATGTACATATGATACAAAAAATGTTGGCCATTTTGAGAGTTTGGATATATAGGCCACACTATATCTGATAAACATGAAAGCTAAAAACACTGCATTATAGATATACTAACCTTGCGTTCTTCGACACATGAAAACTCAGGTGCTTTGTTGAGCATAATGCTGGTTTTCTCTCCTCGTTCATATATAACACTGAATTGGTCCAAACATTCCTTGTTAAGAAGCCAATATTGGAGATTTCCCTAAAAAGATAAAGTCCTAAAACACTATAGACAAGTGACAATTATACTATAGAAACACAGTAGGTTTAACAACAGCCGACAGCTAAATGGACTTTCCAATTGCTGTTTCTTTGACAATTTAGGTTTTAGAGTGAGACAATTGCATACATTTACATTTCAAGAGACAGTGTCTTTTGGGCTATATTTTAATTCGTCAACCACATGAATTTATAACCAACATTCAGCAGCAAGTGGAAGTTGAAGCAAAATAAAAATATACAGGAAAAGAACTAAAATTTCAATTGGAAAAAAAACAAACCGGATCTTTATAAGGGGCAGGCTCTGGAGGTGTCCATTCATCAGGCACATTTAGGTACTTTTCAAAGTCAGAGAAAAGATTGACTGCAAAAACATGGTTTTTATCTAGCCGATGTCCATTAGCAGCTCGAACCGCTTCTTTGGCTTCATTTAGAGAAGAGTATTCCAGAAACATGTACCTATAACCAAAATCAGTTGATTAGGTAACTTATATCCAGGAATCATTTTAGAAAGTGGTAAGAAAATTTAATGAAGCTATTCAAAGTTTATAATGTAGTTTATAATAATGCAACCTAATATCTCATGGACTACTTATTAATACAAACACCATACCCTTTAGTTTGTCCATTTTCCGTTGGAATATGCTCGGTAACTATTGTTCCGAACTTACAAAATATCCTTTTCAACACATTTTGCAGCTTTTCTAACTTTTCACTTCCAACTGTTGGTATATTATCACAAACTATCACCGATTCAAATGAATCACTTGGCTTAGGCTGTTGTTTCAATATATCAGGTACTAACTCTAAAAGAGAAAATTACATATATTCCAACTTTTTAATACAATAGCTTGTTAAAATTTTGAAAAATATCAAACTATGAGTATGAAATTCAAATTGAATGAAAATGAAATCAAGGTTTACCGCTTATAGTTAATGTTATACTTATGGCTATTTTACATTTAGCTCAAAAAGTATGGTTCCAAGTGATTTACGGTAGACATGTTAATTCAGCTAAAAATCAAATTGAAATTCACAATGATCACCACTTCAACGTTAAGTTCAATTTGAACTACATGCACAACCGTGGACGACTGAACGTCAACTCATTCAAAATCATTATCAATGATTGCGTTACTGTTTTACTATTGGTGTCATATTATATTTACCTTCATCTGTAATATTGTCAACGTAGTCTTCGGGATCACTGAAGTTTTCATCAATGTCGGACATAGCAGCTTCAATGGATTCACTTTCAGATTTTTTATGACTTTTTCTCCCCACATCACTTACCGCCATGCTGACTTTTTATATGTGGAAGCGGAAACTGCGCCGAGTTTATAACACGCTGTATGCTGTACGAAGAGAAGATAACTCTGTTACTTATCTACGTGATAGAAGCCCTGAAATAGAGTATTAATTTTATAACATTATTTCTAAAAGAAAAGACAACTCTTTATAATTATCCATCCTCTTTATTGCAATCGGCACGAGACATTATTAATATTACTATTAGTATTAGTATTAGTATTAGCATTAGTATCTAATTATATAGGTAATTATAAATATTATGAATTTTAAGTTTTATTTCAACGTGAAAATTGAATATACGGCAACTACCCTCAAGTGAAAATAGCATATCTATTCAACCAATCAAATTAAATATAATTTAAATTAATTTATCATTATGAGTTATAATGATAATGATAATCATAATGATAATGATAATCATAATCATAATGTCAATAATTATCATTATCATTATGATAATATTAATGGTAATCAAGAAGAGTCACCGTCAGCTGATGAATAAAATGTATTTTAAAATTTGAGTTTGTCTATTTGTCTTACTATTAGATTACTATTACTATTACTATTAGTATTAGTATTACTCTATTACTATTAGTATTAGTACTACAGTATGAGTATAATACCGGTATTCTCTTCCTATTATAATTACTAAAATACTATTAGACTTAGAGTTAGTATTGCTATTACTATTAGTATTAGTCTATTAGTATTACTAATACTAATAGTAATACTAATAGTAATACTCACACTGTAATAGTAATACTAATACTAATAGTAATACTAATCCCAATAGTAATACTATTACTAATACTAATAGTAATACTAATACTAATAGTAATAGTCTTTTACTTTAAGTTTAATTTTATTATCATTGTGATTATCATTAAAGTTATGATTGTCATATTCATTGTGATTACGGATTATTGTTTCATTCAGCTCGAATGTTCATCACTTTCAGTTTCATGCTTACATTTACAGTTACCATCACTATAAGTATAAGTATCACTATCAGTATGACTATGACTATGAGTATCAGTCACGAGAGCTTACTGCTTAGAGTTTGTTGAATTTGAACTTCTACCAGTCACGGTCACTCGATTTTTAATTTTGTTTCAAGTGACAAGTCAATGTCATACTCATACTCATAGTGATAGTGATAGTCATACTGATGATAATAGTGATACTGTAACTGAGTCTGATTGTAATACTAATAGTTACTGTAACTATTAGCATTAGTATTACTATTAGTATTAGTATCAGTATGCTTATGCCCTATGACTTATAACTGAGAACATAGTGATACTCATACTGATAGTGACAAGTGATACTGTTAGTATTGTTCATGTTATATTGATAAATCAGACAACAAGTTTAAGACTAAGTTTTGGATTTGTAAACTATTTCACAGAGATCAGAGTGAATGCAATTACTTTTAGTATTGGCTATTGCTAATAGTAATAATAATACTTTTGATATTACTATTAGTAAAGTAATTACACTTCCGGTTACACTTGCAGTGTTACTGTTAGTGTTTTTGTTCCTAAGTGCTTTTAGTGCTACTAGCACTAAAAGTACTTAATAATTACTACTAGTATTTTGTATGCTTTGAATTAAATTAACTATTAACTAATTTATGCATCAACTTATAAGTCATAACTCTGACTCAGTATGAGTATTAGTTGACAGTTCATCTTATTTATTTTCAACCTCAACACTTGGACTAGTACTACTACATGACCTTTCAAATTGAATTTTTCTACTTTTACTTTAAAAATTTATGTGATCATTGGCTGTTGAAAGTAATTTGCAAGTTATTCAATGGACAATGGTTATGTCAGCCAATATTCTGCTATAATATCTACTGATAATCAAATAAAAAAGGAAGCTTTCATAAATTTGATTTACATAATCACTTTTACTTCTAGTTTACCCTTTAATCTTAAATGTCATTAACCATAAATTTTTAATGGCCCTACTTTTGGCTACTAATTGCATCACCACAGATTTCTGAAGTTCTTGGAATAAGTTCTGTTGAAATTTAGATGCCCCTATCCATATCTGAGTGATGTTTATAATTACTGAACAAATCAATTTTAATAACTATACAAAAAGAAAGTGAAAGTCCTCACTTTTCTATAAAGTTTGAACTCTACAAATAAAGAAGCTTTTCTTTAAAATTTAGATTGTGGACAAACAATAGCTGTGCCAGAATTTAGTGCCTACTAATTTAGTTCAATGTAATTTACAGTGATGGCAAAGAAGCAGAAGTATGAACTGTGAATTCCTGCACTGACTGTGAATAAAAACTGGTGTGAAATCTAAAGTTGATGTAAGTAGCAGCCCTAAAAATTTTCTTCAATCTGTAGTTTCATAATTTGTATATAAATAAAAAATTGAAGTGAAAATGTGCAACATTTAGACACCACTATCTTTTCATATTGAGTTGAAATTTGAGTATTAAGCGGAATTCTTTGACCAGCAGTTATCAGTTTTCAAAATGTCCTGACATTTATAATATTGAAAACAACTCAAGTTAAAGCACTGCTAGAAAGACCAATCTGAAACTTTTTTACTTGAAGTATTGATGAAGATTCTTTTAGTTTTACTTTTCTTGTGTAAAACTGAAAGATCTATAATCTTATAAATATATATATTTGTATGATAGAGATGTATGCTTGTATTAAAAAGATATGTTTGTGTTATATCCATACACTGTCATTGTTGAAGCATTTTGTGACTACATACTTCAGCTTAGCTTATATTTATAGAAGTACAGTGCATATGAGTCTCCTTCATAAAAAATTTTCATCATAAGGTGCTTTTACATACTTATGCTTCTAGGAAATTGTTCACAGTGTGGTTGTATCTAGTAGAGGGGCTGCAATGTGTGTGGTTTAAGCTCTGAAAACTTTTCACTTCTAAACTATAATACTGTTATTGTATCTCTATAGACTATAGAGTATAGAATAGCTATTCTCATCTGGATATAGATATACCCAACACCCCCCCCCCCTCCACCCATAAGATAGTTTAACATTCTGTTGTGAGGTATTGGGCCAAGATTGAATATGTTAATGGGCAGTAGCGTTAGTTTCTGCTGTCTCACTGTAGCATTTGCTGTGTTTATATTGATTCATTGGTTTCAAAATGCTTAAAAATGTTCTTCTGTACCTGAAATTGAATTGCATTGATTTGCTTGATCATCGCTGTGCTGTGCTCAATAGCCCATCCCATTTATTTAAATAAAGTACATTTTTAGCTCAATTTAATTGGGATTGAAATAAAAATTTAAAGCTACTATTTTAATTTGTTACAGACGTGGTGGGTAGATGGGAAGCCGGGTAGATCAAGCACAGCACAGCCATGAGTAGCACTGATGAGAGAGCTTTTCAATTGGCCTACAAGAAATTATCCCAACATTTATGTCAGCAAAATTTAACTAAAAAATGTTTAAGTGAATTTTCTAAGTTAACTAATGATGTGGCACGAGTAAAATATATGTTGCAACTCAGTGAAGTACAAGAAATTCTTAAAAGTTCACCTTTGAGTACTGAAAAGAGCTATGCTAAGGCTTTAAAATTGAAGACTGATGGCAATCATTACTTTCAGAAGAAAAATCTAGCACAGGCACTTAGCAGTTATAATGAGGCAATACGCTTGACTCCTGTATCAGATAATGAAGGGCTGCTAGCTGTGTGCTTTGCTAACCGCAGTGCAGTATTCTACAGCATGAACAGACATGAAGATTGTTTGATGGACATAGACTTATCAATTAATCATGGCTACCCACTGGATATGCAATATAAGTTGTTAGTTAGAAAAGCCAAATGCCTGCAATATTGTTCTGATACCAACTTATTGTCATCCTGTGTTGAAGCTGCTTTGCACTCTTTGGAGTTATCTGGTCTAGATGAGAAACGAAGAAGTATCATACAGGAAGATATTTCAAAACTCTCCATAAAAAGTCAAGCTGTGGACAGACAGCAAGCTATTAGTAGTTGTTTCCCCAGTATTGGGCCATTAAATCAACAATACCCTGCACTAAGCAGCTCTGCTGAGGTGTGTGAGAGCAATGAGTATGGGCGGTACATAAGAGCTCAAAGCAATATTAATGTGGGTGATGTAGTGCTTACTGAAACTCCATATTGCTCTGTAACCTTACCAGAGAGTTATTTTACTCACTGCAGTAGTTGTCAAACTAGAACTGATAGACTGTACCCCTGCAGGTCCTGTGCTGATGTGATCTTTTGCAGTCAAGTCTGTGAGGAAGTTTCATGGCAACAATGGCATCGGTTTGAATGCAAGTACTCCCTGAGCTTGAAGTTTGTAGACATAAATATGGGCCACCTTGCATTGAGGACAGCTCTTAAAGTTGGACATGGCGCACTTTCTGATGTTTTGAAGGGAAATCTGAACCAGCCTGATGTTCTTAAATATTATGAAAATATATACATTTTAGAAGGTCATGATAAAGATCGCTCATGTAAAGATTTGTTATGGAGAACAGCTGCTGCCGTAATGTTAGCTCAGCTGTGTGATGTCACAGAGTGGTCTGGTTCTTCTGAAGATGGGCTGGTCACTCTGGCAGCATTTACTCTGCGCCATATGCAGATATTTCCTTGCAATGCTCACGAGATATCTCAAGTTATATATGATGAGAGTCAACCCAGTCAGAGTGCTCTGGTTGAAGTTGGTGCTGGTATCTATAGTACACTGAGTCTATTTAACCATTCGTGTGATCCATCTGTAGTCCGCATCTTCCATGAAGGTAATACATGTGTGATGAAAGCAATATCACCCATCAAGAAGCAGGAACAGATATATGATAATTATGGTTATCTGCATGCCACTCATTCTCTGGAAGAGAGAAGGGAAAAGCTTAGCTCTCAATATTACTTTCACTGTTGCTGTGCATCCTGCATGCAGAATTGGAACCTGTATAACAAACTTTCATTTTCTGATACACCTTTATACAAATGCACTGACTGTGGCTCAATGATAATACCTCCATACTCTGGAAATTGTGATAATTGTGGTGCATTATTTGACAGAGTTGCTGTTGATAAAATGCTCACTGAGGCTAAAAAGGGCTTTGATAAGGTCTTAACAAATCTTTTCACTAAGAGTTACAGAGACTATGATATAGCTAAGAGTACAAAAGCTATCCAAGCTTATTCACAGCTTGTAAACAGTTTGGTATTTAGGCCAGCTAAAACTCTAAATGATAGCCAGGAAGCTCTGAAACATATATACAGTTTACAAGGCAATGCCCTAATAAAGAGCTCAACTGCTTAGCTAGGCTGTGGACTGGTCTAGTTTATCAACTTTTGACTGAATTTTTTGCAATAGCCATTGAAATAAATATTGGGTGTTTATAAATTTATAATTGTTCTCAGTCAACCATTCAAACCGTATCCTTGTGTGTATTCTTACAACTACTTAGTCTAAAAGAATTAATCTAATTTCTCGTTGCATTATGAATTTGGAAACAGTGGAACCGCCATTATCTGAGCCAGCACCATCTGAATCAGCCTCATCTGAACCAGCACCAGCTGAACCAGCCCCATCTGAACCAGGGTCACTCGATCTGGCCCCATCTGAATCAGGGCCATCCGAACCAGCCCCATCTGAATCAGGGCCATCCGAACCAGCCCCATCTGAATCAGGGCCATCCGAACCAGCCCCATCTGAATCAGGGCCATCCGAACCAGCCTCATCCGAACCAGGGCTATCCGAACCAGCCCCATCCGAGCCAGCACCCTCTGAACCAGAACCATCTGAACCAGAACCATCTGAGCCGGCATCATCTCAGCCAGAACCCTCTGAGCCAGCACCGTCTGAACCAGCGCTGTCTGAGTCAGAATCAGCTCCATCCGAGTCAAAACCAGCCCCATCCGAGTCAAAACCAGCCCCATCCGAGTCAGAACCAGCCCCATCTGAGTCAGAACCAGGTTCATCCGAGTCAGAACCAGCTCTATCCGAGTCAAAACCAGCCCTATCTGAGTCAGAACCAGCTCCATCCGAGTCAGAACCAGCCCCATCCGAGTCAGAACCAGCCCCATCCGAGTCAGAACCAGCCCCATCCGAGTCAGAACCAGCCTCACCCGAGTCAGAACCAGCCCCATCCGAGTCAGAACCAGCCCCATCCGAGTCAGAGCCAGCCCCATCCGAGTCAGAAACAGCCCCATCCGAAACCAGGCCATTAGAGCCAGTCCCAGCCGAACCCGGACCATCCGAACTAGAACCAGCCGAACCCGGACCATCTGAACCAACACCATCTGAACCAGCATCATCGGAAACAGCATCATCTGAAATTGCTTCATCTGAAGAAGGGTCCTATGAAATACCCCCTTCTGAAACAGGGCCGCCTGAAACAGCATCCTCAGAAACGGGGCCATCGGAAATACCTTCTTCTGAATCAGGGCCATCTGAAACAGCATCGTCTGAAATGGCTTCATCTGAAACAGGGCCATCAGAAATACCTTCTTCTGAATCAGGGCCATCTGAAACAGGATCATCTGAAATTGCTTCATCTGAAACAGGGCCATCAGAAATACCTTCTTCTGAATCAGGGCCATCTGAAACAGGATCATCTGGAATAGCATCATCTGAAGCAGGGTCATCTGAAGCAGGGTCATTTGAAACAGGTCCATCTCAAACAGGGCCGTCTCACGCAGGTCCATCTCCCGCAGGTCCATCTGAAACAGGGCCATCTGAAACAGGTCCATCTGAACCACGACCATGTGAACCAGGTTTATCTCAAAGAGGGCCATCTCAAACAGTGTTTATGAAAATTTATGAGACAACAAAGGCGTGAGTTATTATATATAAAAATATTTCCTTAGTTGCAGGAATCGTTAGAAAATTAAATATTTATATTATTTTTCCAGCATATTGGGTACAAGTCACAAAGAGATCTGCACCTATTCTATGCAACTAATCCTCGATTGTGCAGGTCACGACATGGAAGTTTGTGTGGATTCTATAACATCAGCTGTAGCTGCTGAACGTGGAGGTGAGTTGTAACACCACATCTTCCTGTCTATAACTCTTCCAGTCGCAAGCATACCTATGTGCTTTGTTATGCATGATATTGAAATTATATAATATTTTTGATGACGCCTGCTATAATGAGCCATTGTTGGTGTGCATTTATTCCTTGCAATGTTTCCAATACTGTTTAGGTCAGTTGTGTTTGATGTAACCGAGAGAATTCATAAGTGCTTATGTACTTGAATAAAATTTATGCTTTGGCACGATCAATTATATTATTTGCAAAATGCTTTTTATAATGCAAGTTTTATTTTTCTCATGTTATAAATTATGTTATTGAAATTTACTTTTTACACATCCAAGATAATTTTAGGCACCTTCATATTTCATTTCATGAAGCAAATAATTTAATTCATTTAAAATTATATTGATTTCAAAACATTGTCATTCTTTCGTTGGTGATAAATATTTATTAATGTATTTCTGTAGAAAACCTACTTGCGCTGTTCTCAAGTTACACAAGTTAGATAACTTTCATAACTTTTCAATGTAGTGGTGCTGCTTGTAGGTGCCACCAGACTGGAGCTGTGTGCCAATTTGTTAGAAGGGGGAACAACTCCAAGCTTAGGTAAACTCAGTTGCTGTTGTCATTAAAGCAGATGTTTTAAAAAACTCCTTTTTGGACTCTGATAGTTTTGTCATTCTATTATTATGATTGATTGGAAAATGAATGGATTCGTGAGTATAGAAGTCGGCATTAAACACTCCCTTCACAGTAATATTATATGTAATATATATTATATATATGTAATATATATTATATATATGTAATATATATTATATATATGTAATATATATTATATATATGTAATATATATTATATATATGTAATATATATTATATATATGTAATATATATTATATATATGTAATATATATTATCTATATGTAATATATATTATATATATGTAATATATATTATATATAATGTATAAAATGATGAATGTAGTATTAAAATACTTTAGGGCTGGCCTTAACTGTGAAAACCAAAGTATCTATCCCAGTGTTTGCTCTGATCCGTCCCAGGGGAGGCGACTTCTTATACACCGATGAAGAGTTTCAAGTGATGAAAATGGATGTCATCGCAATGTGTGAAGGAGGAATTGATGGAATAGTTATTGGAATACTCAAAAAGTACGTTCCATTTCAAGTTGCAAGTGTTACTCCATAGTTTTTTTTTTAAATTGATAATTTTTTGAAATTTGAAATATGAACTAGCAGTCATTTAGTTAGCAAAAAAATTTCACTCTTCCATGTCTTTTTTTTATTTTAACAAACCAGTTGAATCATTGCTTATTCATGGAGATTTCAAATTAGCAGTTCCATGTACTACTGCACATTACCATTAGTGTAATTATTGACTGCTGATAACAAAGGGACTCTGTCTATTTAGTAGTAGTAGTAGTAGTAGTAGTCATGATATCAGTCTTACAAGCCTACTATTAGCCTTGTGTGTATGTATCTGCTCAGCTTATATATTTGTAAGCAGTAAGTATCTTCAATACACTGTATCCTTTACAAAACCACCCTCATACTGATATACTCATTTCATGTTATCTTCCTTAATATTTATATTTAGAGATGGATCAGTAGATTCTGAAAGATGTGCAGAGCTCGCTGGTAAGTTATTCTAATAAATGTATGCAAGGGCCTAATTTATTATCACTTTCAGACTTGTTGCATTATATTATAGTCTTCATACTAAATTCATATTAATCTTAGCTGCAGTGTTGTTATAGTAGTGACTTGTTATCTGTTTGTGGTTTTAGCCTTAGCTAAAGACCGAGTTCCAACAATCAAGGTGACTTTTCATAGGGGTATGTATTTACTGCTCCTCATTATATGTAGGGTTTGGTGCTTATAAACACTTGCATCATAAAATCTGTCAAAAGTATCTATAAATCTTATAAATTAGTAGTGGGCGACATTTAGCATGGTATTTTATTTCGTTATTGCAGATATCATGTTGGTTATTCATGCATTTTATTTTTCAACACAGTATATACTACCCAGCAACCAATATTTTATTTCTGACAGGTTTTTTACCTTTGCTGTGCATGTGGATAAAAGTATTTTATTTTACTAGTTATATAAAGAGCATTAGGCTACTATTGATATTTTACTAAATTATCTTTGCATATTATTTCATGGAATAGTTTGTGTTGTTATAGCATTTGACATGACCAATGATTACCAGAAGGCATTGGAAGATATTGTAAGTCTGGGTTTTGAGAGAATACTAACCAGTGGACTGGATAGCTCGGCGCTGGAAGGCACGCTGGTGATCAAGAAGTGTATTGAGTTGGTGAGTCATTGCTTGTCCTTCTTTGCGTTGTTAAGTTAAGTGCTACTGTTTTTGCTTGACTTGTGATATTTGAGGTTCTCAAGTTATTTAATTTCAAAATATTTTCTTGAAGTATATTAGTTTATTCAGTTGTATTTAGTTTCTGTTATTTTAACAATATTATACGTCCTCATTATTTCACATGAATTTGTAAAATGAATTATTATGCTTCTGGTATGGTTTTGTTGAGTCATGACTGTGGTTTAGAAAGGATATCCCCAACTCACTCCTTAATGGAGCTGTTTCTCTCGAATCGTATCATCATACTGTTGTTATGTTTGTAGGCAAATGATAGAGTAATTATTATACCAGGTGAGTGTAATGTGATCAGTATATTCTGTTTGCTTGTGACACTAACAATGATTCAACTATTAAAACTGTTTTAAGCTGTCCAATACTATTTACACACTTGCAAAATTCAATTAATTATTTTTCTTAAAATTGTAAAGACTTGGTACTTGATGTGTTGTGTAGTTATATAAGTGCATTCAGGCTTTCCATATGAAGGTGAGAAAATGATTCTGTCCCTGGAAAACTCAAATTGGCCCCAACTAGAATTAGCTACTGTAATATATAACCAATAATTGGTTGCTACAAGCACTGGGAGCCAATTGATTATTTCTGAATTTCTGCTAGCCTAGCTCCATCACAATAATTATTATAATGTGGATTTGGGCTGTTCACTGCCAACACATAACAACCCGCTGCACCCTAGAGAAACTTGGCCTTGAAAATATTAGGTTATTGTTCTAGCCAGATATTAGTTGCTCCTGTTATATTTACATTAATTATTAACTCTGTACGTCATGCTCTAGTTAAACAACTGTGAGGTCATCTAATTCCAATGTTATTAGTACTAGGAGACTGTGCTCATGTCCATATAATTATATGTTTCACCAGGTGGGGGTATCAATGAAAGGAATATAGAAAGAATACTTGAGCAAACTTCTGCCAAAGAATTTCACTGTTCTGCCAGGAAGACGGAAGAGTCAGCTATGGACCACAGAAACTATCAAGGTAAAGTCAGTTTGTATGCCAAGTTTAGTATATCTCAAATTGGTGCAGCATTCAAAATGTCTTTCTGTTTTCAAAGCTGATTGGTTTATTTTCTAGAGTTTACAGATTTTTTGGCTAAGGGGAAAGTTTTAAAGATGTATTCAATTTTATTTTGTAAATAATATATTATTGATATAGTAAATACATTAGAAGCACCCTGTGCAGTTTCCCTGCACAATGCCAAAAAGTAAAACGATACATTTGTGAATTCATTTAACTTTTTATTACTACAACAGTTTTCAAGGTACTATGCTAGCTATTTGAGTAAACTACTACTGTATTCCTGAATGTTAGACATTCCATTTTTCAGTCATATAATCTCTTGCCTACTTTTAGGCCAACCAATTGCATTATTATAGTTGTCCTTAAATTAGTGCAAGTCTGCTAACACTCTTTTCTATATTGCTAAGTTTGTGGTAAGCTTTTTATTAGCCTGTATATATGTTTTGTGCAAGAATTTATTGGTAACACACTGGAGAATTATCTGATGTTTTGGTAAATCAAAGACGTCTTTTTGTTACAGTCAGCATGGGGGCACCGCTATGTTCTCAAGAATATGGCCAAAAGGTTGCGGATGAACACAAGCTACAACGAATATTGATGACCGCTGCCAGATGTTGGAAAATTGTCATTTAGTTCTGACATTGTCTAAATTTTTTAAGCTAGTAATTTCTGTTAGGACATGGAATTATTTCATTTGAGTTGCAGATTTTCGCTGCTCTATTTAAAATTATAATATATTTTGGCTGCTCACAGTATTAGTAATTATTGCATTAGTGTTTTGATAATTTAAACCAGTTCATCTCGACTTTGCACATTGAAAAATTAGGCTACATATAAGGGTGCTTTTATGTCTCACCATATATTGGGTGGCAACTGAAATTCATTTTCACTAACTGAAGTTTAGTCTTCCAGGTTTAGCTTCCTCACTCATTTATTTATCACTTATTGTAATATAGCAATTATAAGCAATTTGATTTATACATTACTCACATTATGATAATCAGATATACCTTACCATTTTTGGTAATATAACAGATAACTGTGCTTTGTGTTAAATCTTACTAGATAGTTGCTCTTGCTAAATCAGTGTGTTTTTCATTACTATAATCAATATTCTAACATTATTTCTCATGATGCAAAAAGTGAAGCATTCTGGCAATGTTGTGTTTGCTGGTATTTAACGCTCTCAAGTCTCAATAATCAATTATTTAATAAATGCTTTTGAAACTCGATAAACATAATATAATTTCTTTGATATTTGTACATTTTGCATTCAACTAAGTAATATCTCATGGATTGCTACATGCTATGACTTCTTAGTTGGTGGGCTCTTGGTAGAGCTTATGATCATGTTGTAGATGTCCGGGTTTCTCATGCACACATTCACCAACTCGTCTACAGTCACTTGGCCATCGTGGTTTTTGTCTACCTGGTCAAATACATGCCTGGCTCTTGACCTGATTTTCTCATCTACAGTTACTTGCTTGCTATCTTCACCTGCCATCATGTGTAGCGCCTGAAACGTAAATCATCTTTTCAAATTTTGGAAAGAAGATGTCGGCATCAAAAAGTCAAGCACATTAAATATATATAGCGCACAGTTGATATAAAATTTGATAGAAGTCACAATATTTAGCTATGAGATGGATCACAATTAATTGAACTGATAACACATTTTACCTCGCTTAAACAATTATTTGTATTTGAAAATTTGATGCATGCCTGAATCATTGCGGTTACAGCTGGGAGAATAAACCGATAATTGAATTAGAAAACTGATTATTATAAAAATAATTGATGTAAGCCAGAAAAACTGGCCCAGGCCAAATAAATTAGCATAGCAAAATCAACTACAGCCAAGATTTTGCAAATAGTAAAGATTTATTTGAAATACTTATAAGCTATTATATGATAATACAATAAAATATATGCTTTTTATTGTTTATATTCATTGAACATGTTATATAGGATGATTGGTTTTAGTTGTTTGTTAATGTGGAACACAATAGTAGAATTTTCACACAATGTAAACTATAAAGAAAAACATTTATTTCAAAAACTATAAGCAAATAAAATACAATGGTCATGACTCAACCTTGGGATCAACTTGTAAAAAATATTATCTTTACCTTCAAATCTGAACTATGAAATGGATCTTTGGAGTGAATGTATAAATCCTATATACAGTAATAAGTTTATTAAGACTGTCCTACAGACATGCATAGCATAGCATAATTTATGTTGGTTTTGGTACCAGCAGCACACACCGAATTTCATATATACTAACTTAGCTTATATTTTCTATAGGTAAGAAACTCCATAACTGGTATGTTTTAACAATAAAATAACAGCTTAAACCTTAATTGATACAGCTGAAAAATCACAAGTCAATAATCATATACAACTTTTTTAGTCAGTAAAACACTAGAGTAATTATGGAAACTACTATGGTGAAGGTAAAAGCAATAGATGCTTCACACAAATTTAGTTTTTAGAGTTTAAATAAACCTCTGGTTTTGTTGAGTTCAGTTGATTAAGACAAACAAATTTAAGTTATATGTGGCTACATACCCTCATCACTTCCACCATTTCCTTTTCTTCTATGCACCCATTCTGGTCAATATCATAAAGTCTAAAAGCCATTCTTAATTTGTCTTCAGGCTTAGTTGACCGAGTTATGTTAATAGCCTACAATATAGGAAGTGGAAAGTTCTGCAGTTAAAGTTATTATTAGCAGAGGCTAATAAAATAATATCATGTAGTTAACCAATTCCACTTTTTGACTATATAGTAAAATAGTGCAGCTGTATGGTTATGCAGATGCTGGTGGCAATGTGGGGTTGAGCCACCATTGTGTCAAACCAGTATTTTAAAGTACATCAGTGCTTACTTGTAAATATTTATAATTTGACAAGATAAAACTCTGCTCAATTAGCTACTTTGTCAATATTATAAAGAAATAAGGATATTTGAAACTAAATGTGCAGTGATGAGCAAAAATAATTGGGGAATAAACAGTATGCAATTTTTATATGGCGGCAAGTTGTAGTTTGAATAAATCTCAATATCATATAACAATTGCCATCATTTGTTGGTTGAAAGAAATTAATTTTGAACAAAACAAATCTCATTTTATCACATTAGCGTTAAATATCTTGCACAAGTTTCATTGTATGTAGCTTTCAAAATTGGTTTATATCTGGTTTAACTTGTGAAAATTCGAAAGTCAACAGGAGCCACGGGGCATATATTATAGTGTAGTGATAATAAAGGATTAACTGGCTGGGTGTTGCTTAGATGATATAAGATGATGGATTCTATAACATTTAACATTTAACAGTTTTGAGATACAGTAATCAAGGAGTTGAGAAAAACTGGTTTTTCAATGACACAAGAACTAGAGAGGATCAGTCATTATAGAAACGTTATATCAACCAAGCATTTTATTTTTGATCAAAAACTTGTTTACACGCTAATAATATAATAGCATCACAGAAAATATCATTTAAGGCGTATATTTATATCTAAATTAACACTTGAAGTTACTATGATATGAAAATCTAGTATATACTATAGTGTTATTTACTATCTAAGAGAGAAGCATTATAAAATATTTTAATACCACATTTCCACGTGGAAGTATTTGTTACTTAAGATTTTTGAGGTTGAAAAATATTTAACATTTAAATCCAAATAAACCTAGGTTTACTTAAAAGTATAGCAGCATATGCAAGATTTGATAATAGCATGCATCTGTTCATCAAATTCGTGGTCATCAATATATACTTTTAATTACTTTCTATAGATTTTGGATAAATTAAAGGTCTTCTGCCACCTATAACTAAGAAGCTTGATATTTACTAATTAACCTAGCATAATAGATGAGTGCAAAAATAGTATTGTTGGCAGAAAAATTGTCCTATCTTGTAGTCAAGGTCAACAAATTACTCAAAAGCAGCTTTTTTTAGATGTTCACATTTAATATATATTTACAGAACACGGGTTGGTTAGAACCAGTAGTTTATACGCTTCCTAATGTTGCGAAAAATACAATTGGCAGCAGAAAACTACTTTTGCCACAAACCTCTATGAACTCTTTGAAGTCAATGTGACCACTACTGTCTTGGTCATAAGTTCTAAATATGTGTTCATACAGAGGGCTCTTCTGTCTGCCTGGTGATATATCGGCATACAGTTTGCAAAACTGCTCTTTGGTCAGTCTACCATCAGGGCACTCTTTCTGTCAACCAAAACACATTTTACAAATAACTATATTACTCATATTCTGTTCTATACTGTATAATATTTGTGTATTGTTTATTTGACCTGCCTGAGTATTAATGAGATATTATATATGCATAAAATATATATAAGTACAATTAGTGTATTAAATGATATGGAAAGTAAGCATTCTTGCATTCAGTAATCTGTATTGATTGAATCTTATAATCAGTGACTTTAGAATGACTTATAAGAGAATGGCAATTTGGAATGGAAAAAGTACTAAATCTTTTACAAGTGGTTACTTGAGAAGCGTAAGTGCTCAATCGGAATATTTTTAAGCGCATTCTGTATATTACACAGTCAAAATAAATTCTGCTCATGAATAAATTTTAAATGATAATGTAAATGTGTATCAATTCAATATTGAAAGGTTTGACTATGTTATAGTTATAGTTTTTGAAAATAGCTTGTAGGAATGGCAGCTGGCCATAATAAGTTGACATCGATCATAGTATTATAGAATTAATTACTTTCTATTAATGGGCTAAGCTAAGTCACCAATAATTATATAAGCAGACTTGCAAAGCGCACCATACAATACTATATTATACGAGATAACAGTTATGGGGTATATAGTACAATGCAATGCTTTATCAATAAAATTATTGTACATCTATTATTTCTCATATCTATTCTCACACAAAATATATGGACAGCAAAAGGGATTAGTAAATATTTACCATGCATATATACATATATATAACATAAATATCATATTTTCCTATTCATGTGAAAAATAATATAGTATGCAGAAATTCAATTCATAATAATTTTTTATATTTTTCAAGTATATATTTTAAAAATGACAAAAGTAGTTGAAACCCACAAAGAAATTAAATAAATTCACCTCACAGGCAGCTTCACCAAAAATTACATTTGTTTCATTAATTTACTGGTGAGGTTTTTATCTGCGTTCCCATTAAAATGCATTATATATTTATGGTTTCTTTGGTTACTGGAGTGTTTTGCCAATTACCTAAAGCTTAAAATTAACTGACGTTATACTCAAAAATCAGCCACAACGGTTGTAAAACTGCTGGACAAATTAGTATGTCATGCATAAACTGCTAGCATTAGGAAGTATGCAGCTGTTACTATGACATTACTAAGCATACATACATGAGCAAGCTGACAAGCCAAAAACAGCTTTTGTGTAGCTTCAACACACTTTGGTGTTGTTACATCACATGGTGATGATTATATGTTACTGTGAAATACTATTTGCAAGCAGTTGCTACAGACTCACCATATATATTTTATGCCAGTGCTTGATTTCCCTTGAAGTAATGTTGGTGGTTTGTAGAAGGTATTCCAATTCTTCTCTATTAATTTCTGTTCTTTTTGATTTTTTATTTCCCATGTTGATAATTTTTGCTAAGGTTAAAATATACTACACACAACAAATAAATTTCTTAGAGCGACTTGTAGTAGCCAACTCAACCCTATTGCTCCAAGTTGCTGACTAGTGAAAACATTCATGAGCAGTTCGTTATGGCATCCGAAAGAGCTGTGTAGGATTATTTGAAGGTTGCAATCAATACATTAATGCTCAACATTAAGGGCACAAGTGGCATAGGCAATCAATCCCATTCTCACAGTGATGTGAAAATAGTGTTGGCTAAAATTCTCTCGGGGCTACAGTTTAATCGGATCAATGCCAGATCTCACTATCACCCTCCATCGAAATTACAAACAATTATGTATTACATTATACATTTGTAAAACAGATAGCAAAATACAAAGCATGAATGGTTTCAGCACATCTTTACTTTAAAGAAGTTTATTCATCTTGCTCAAAATATGCTATAGAGCCCTTGTAGTTGATTTTTAGTTTGCTTAGGAATTTTAAAAAATTAAATGGTTAATATTTTGTTAACAATGCATATATTTATTTGTAAATATTTACATGTAAACAAATGTATGTGCTTGGAATCAACATGCCCATTTTTGCTAGACAAAACATACACTACCAGAATTGGTAAATTCTGAAAACACTCAATCAAAATATTATAGAACAATAAGATATTTCATTATATATACTGACCGAATTTTAAAAGGTATGTAAAAAGACAATATTTACATAGAACATGTTCTATACGCTTAGTTCACAAAATTACATGAAAATACACCAATTAGAAATAGAGATACGAATACATTCAAAGTTAGTAAGATGCAAAGTTTCCTTGCACACACTGCAGGCAGAGCTGTAGAGGATAATAAGAATGTTACAGATATTTATACTTGGCTCTAAGTTGTGAGATATTTATTGGTTTCTTCAATTATATCTTCGATGGGCTAAAATTGAATAAAAATAGCAAAATGAGGGTTAAATTCTAACTTGCAAACATTTCATAAATTCATGAAGCATATAAATATAAAACTATGAAGTAATTGATCTAAATTCACCACATGATGAAAGCAAGTAAGACAACAGTGCTGCATGAAATGCATACCTTCAATGATCATCAAAATCATGTAATAACTTTAAAGTCAAATTACTCAAAACTCGAATAGCAATCAAACGCCATTATTCAGGCACTTCAACTTGTTAACATCAAAACTCGAAATAGTAAAATACTTACAGTTAAGTCACAAATATCCGCCACACCATACAGCCTAACTACTAATATGACCATTTCTGCCATTCTCTTTGAGGCGTCCACCATCTCCTTCAGAAACATATCTCTTTCGACCTCTAAAACATGAATACTTGCAATTTGCCATGGCAACGTTTTTTACTGTATAAATAAAGTGCAACACAACATGAATTACAAAATAGTCGCTCTGATACATAGACGGCGAAAATGGCAAATAAAAATTTGTGATGATTTTTAACTGCTTGGAAAAAATTGGTTGTATATTTTAAGACTTTAATGTTTTGCTTAATGCAGAATTCAGGACTTCGAGGAAGGCAAGGGCATTCAATTTACATGGCACAGTGTTAGTTTTAGTATATATCCATTGAAATGTCCAACAGTTGAAAATTAGAGAAATTTGAAGATGTGTATTTCTGCAAATAACTAAGTCCTACAAGCACACAATTAGGTAATTCTCTTAGACATTATATTATCTTGAAGACTGCAGTCTAACCTGCCCGGCAGCTCTTTCAGCACACGGTTGGGTAGAAAACCTTGATTAAAGCAGACATCAGCAAAGTTATCAAACGTGGCGAATGCTTGGGGGGAGTCAAGTTGAATGTCGGAGAGATTGTCGAGAACTCGAACAAAGCCTTGAGTCATCTGGTCGGTTGTTATGTAACAGGCTTCACACAGAGCCTTAAGGAGCATAGACATGGCAGTAGAGGTGTTCTCCTTGCCAGATTCAATTACCAGAATGAGCAACTGTAAATAAAGCTTCGCACTGTACGAACAAATCTAACACAATTCACAGAATTATTAACTTTACAAAACATAGTATAATGTAGACTATTTGGAATATACTATAGATATAACGAAATTTGGGTCAATTTACTTTATTTAGTACATATCACCAAATTAGGACCAAAATTTAAAGTTTTCGCAAAATTCATTACATTTACTATATAAGGTAACTTTATGTGCTGATTCTAAGTATATATTACAAGATGTAAAACGAAATGCAACAACAGATTGCATTATAATAGCTCATGTAATGAGTTGAGTTATTATGTAGAGCAAATGCAGATCTTATGGCCTGTGACTAAATTGCAAACATCACACTCACTAATCATTTATCCAGAGCTGTAGTTTCATGCATATAAATATATAAATATTTCAAGTAAAGTTCTAGCCACAGTAATAACTGATTTCCAACCTCATAGACCAGTTCATGATGAAAATGAGGCACTTCCAGGTCAAGCAGACACCTGATGGCTTCCTTTACATCACCTGAGGACAAATACTCCTTGAGCAACAGTATCATCTACAAATTAGTTGAAGTAGTAGTCACTGTTAAACAACTCATTTATATAAGATATTCATCATGTTATTTGAAGTTATCTTAAACATTTTACAGCTCAAATATAATAAAATAAAAACGCTATAAAATATAATGGAAAACTATTACTTTATTATTATCAAATTATTACTTTCACTAACCAATTACAACGGTGTCAAGCATACTTTTAATAAGAAAAGTTTTACATAAAAGTGATTAAAGCATGAGACTTGACGACGGCGTGACAATTCCTACTGGAATATAGGCAGGATATAATTTGCATGGTTAAAGGTTATGGTGGCATTTGCAACACCTTAAAGGCATGTTGTTTATGCATTGCAAAATTGTTCACCTAAACCAAAGACCTGTAAGGCACAGTGTAATGCAGAGCCCTATCTAATGCCCTGCACCAAAAACAACTATTAGTAGATATAACAGTTCTATAGTCAGGTCAAGTGCTTTACTTTTTTTATCAAAGTTTTGACTGGACGAATTCCTCCTCCAACGCCCCATACGTTATCCAGGCGCACAATTCCGTGCTTCAGACTGAGCAAAACTTCAGCCTTCTCCAGGGCCACCCTGAAGGGATTCAAGAATAAATGAACCTGGCCACAAATATATAGCAGATTGCTTTGAGCCCCTTACAGTTGTTTCACAAACAGCTGAGCAAATGTCATTAAATTTAAATAAAATTGATGAAGGTGACCAAAACAAAATAACCATGCAATAAGCAAATTAATTATTCGAACTATTAGCTAAAATCAGGTAGAATTGCATGTTGTAGAGGAGATAACTACTAATGAAAAGCACAGTTAGCATCTTATCTACCTGAAAAGCTGATTCTTGGGTGTTTCAAATTAAGTCAAAAATGGTGTGCGTAATTATTGTCATACGACAATAGACATGCCTTACAAAATGATTGTCAGAAAGTGATAAATAGTGCGCAGCACAGCCGCAGAAAGTGCTCTATACAGTGAGTCCACGTTGAGATGTTTCTATTACTAAAATGGCTGTTTATGTCCTCATTTCAAGGTAAAGGTTGATGTTTGAAATTTGGCACAGTTTGTACACGTCCAACAAAACATTTGAAAACTGACCCTTTTCAAAACTGGTGTGCTCTGACTGGACAAGAGGTTTACAATATACGTATTTACACACAAAAACACATTTCTTTAGAAAACCTCCTCTAAACATAATTTTACAAGCACAACGAAAAACTCTATCCTATTCTTATTAGACACATTTTCCAGCATAAAAATGTCCATGTTTTTGAGGGTATTCAATGTAAGCTCTAGTAAAATTAGAAAACAAAACTACATATCAACTGGCTATTTCAATCTTGTTGACAGCTATAGACACAGTGAAACAACAGCTGCTAAAACACACACACGCACATACACACACATATATATACATAGTACATACACATACTACACTGTGAGCACACAAGATGTACTCACATGGCCTCAGATGATTCTACTGCACCTTTAAAGCTGCTCACAAATTTCGGAGGAAGACAATCGTCAGCCACTGCCCGAGCCATGAATTGACCCACAACCTACAAACACCTCAGAGTTTGCAACCAACACACTAGTCACATCAGAGCAGCGAAAGAGCAGTGGAAGAACACAGATCTACAGCATGTTTTTGAAAACAACATCCTTAACATTCAGTTCCATGTAAAGCTTACAAGAAACTACAACTTGCTATGTAATACAAATCTGAATAGTATTATGACTCAGTCAGTTATCTCTCTCTTCAGAAACAAGCATAAGCAGAGTGAAAGAGGAAACTAACTGTGGGAGCTTCGGGAGCATCAATGGTGAGATCAGGGAGGTCAGACAGAATACCAGCAAAACTCTTGCTGATCACATCTTGAGAGAGAAGACTCCCATACATATCAGATATAAGTACAGAAGACAATTCTCGAACTGTAGCCTTGCGGTCCAGGGCCAAGTTGATGAGAACCTGCACAGTCTTCTGCAGAAGCTTATCATTCAGCTTCAGCTCTTTGATTGATTCCTGAAAGCAAACATTGTCATGAAGCAGGCTAAGTAATCAGCACAATGACCTCTATACTAGAGAGTTTAGCTTTGATGTGCAAACAATGAAGATTAATCAATACTAGGAGGTGAGATGTCAGGGCAGTCAGGTCATTCACCTTTTAATCCCAAGTCAAGGTATTCTATACAGTATAAGTGAAACATGTATTATATAGAGTATGAGTTAGGAAGAAAATTATATGAATATAATAGGAATAAATTGACATAATTAAGCTATTCTACAGATACAATATCAAAACATTAAACCAAAAATAACAATGAAATTTGAAGCAAAACTGACAATAGAATAGCAGGGCGCCACCACACTACAGTCTAATGACAAAAGTAGAGGTAGGTGTTGAAGTTTATTGTTAGAGAAATATTATATTATAGAAAAGTTGTACTCGCTAGTCTGGCAATTCACAAGAGAGGAAATGAAAAGCACATGAAAAGTTTTAACATTAGTGCCGTGGAAATAACTGCTTATTATAGTTCTAAAAATTTGCTAGAGACGGTAACTGTGTGAACATGTTAGAAGGAATATTGTAATTATAATTTGCTGGGAGACTTTTGATTTGTTGGCTTCGTAGCACATTTAATCTTGGCAGCCAATCACAGTTCAACTCTCATATTATTGTAACAAATGATGGTGGAAATGATAAATTTATCGAGAAGAGATATATTGAGAACAGAAAGCTCTATAGTACCTATGATGTATTACTACAACACATGCATATGTGAAATTTAAGAATTAACAGTGTATATTTATAATGTAGAGTAATTATTAGTTTGAAGGTTGAAAAATAATAACAATAAAAAATATATAAAAAATATTTTAGTTGTAAAATTAAGCTGCAAGTCATGAAATATCCATGTAACGTGATTACAGCACAACTTACGATTACTTCTATGGTGTCACCATGCTCAAAGTATTCATGGAACATTTCTTCCAAGAACTGTTTGTATTGATCTTCGGTAATTTCTGGCCGAACAGATTTCAATCGATATTCATCCTATAATTACAATTGGACTGCAGAGTAAGCTCAGTAGTTCATTCAACTCTGTGAACTTACTAATTGATCCTACGCAGGACTGACATTATAGCAGCACAACATTACAAGTGCATAAGGTAAATGAAAACAAAATTTTGCTTTAATGTGCTTTTGCTCTCGCATTATTAAACTTGAGGATGTTTAAATTTTTGAATTTAAATTCTAGTGTGCATGTTAAGTTTTCAGTTATGGACTTTTGCAATTACTTTCTTTGATAGGCAGAAATATTAGAGAAAATTCTGAACGCTTTGATTTCATTAGCATTACAAGAAATAATAACAGCAAAAAAGGCTACACAAGTGTGTATAAAAAAGCTTGTGCAAGTTTATGCTAAAACTACCTACAACAGCCAAGGAATATTTATGAAAGCTAATCATTGCAAACAAATTGTGTTATAGCATTTTTCATAAGTGGAAAAATTGTTCACCTAATTTGTATCAAACCTGATAAAATGTAAAATATAGGAGTGTAAAATACAACGTAAAAAGTGTCAGATATCGTGACCTTGGAGTCAGCAATTTAGAATACATTCGTTTGGACTTTAAAGTGTCTCACAGATTCACCATTGTTATAGTGGGGTATAATTATAGCGCCGACTGTATTATTAATAAACAAGCAAGTATACTGAAAGATCCTGCCAAATAATGAGAAAATACTCTCAGGAAGGAGACTAGAAAGAAACAATTTTGTCTGGGGAAGAGGATGACATTTTGTCTCAAAACTAACCATTACCACTTACATAAAATCTCAGTGTCAAAATAATTTTTTTTGTTGGCAAAATCTCATGTCTCATGATTATTACCCCCTGAAAAATAGCACTAGAACTTAACTCTAGTTTGTAAATTTTTGGACATGCCAAACCTGTAACGATGTTATGAATTTGCTTATAGATATCTAAACAACACCTTCAATCATGTGCTATCAGAGTTCAGACAATTAGGAGATGCCCTAACCTGTCCATCGGAGTCATAGTTGGGATCATGTATGTCAGTGGTGAAAGCATCTACTCCCAGCTCATCACCAAGCTTTCCCCAAACTCCTTTTCCACCAGCACCTCCTAACAGTCAGTACATTATGAAGAATAATGTCTTGACTTTAGAGTAAAACTACATGCAATTAACATCACTATTACCAACAAGATAAGCGTAGAAATAAAGTATGCCCACTACAATGCTGGATTAAATAAAAGATGTAGTGTCTCATACGATAACATACCAAACCAGCCACAATTATATAAAAATTAGCTTGCAGAAACTTGTAACCTAAAGTTAGTAATCTTGAGCCTTCACAGGCCAGAAAAATTAGAGTTGAATAAAAAGTAAATATAATGCATTTTTTATTACTCTTTTTAGGTGCTCCTCTTCCTTTGCCAGATCGTGTTTGATGCCTGTCTTTTGTTAAAGCTTTCTTCAGAGCAACAGCATAAGCAGTATCTTTTGATGGACTGCGTCTCAATGCTTTAGCACCGGTTATCATAGCACGTGTGCCAACATCTCCCTCGGCGAGCTCTGCAGCTGATAACACATCTGGCCTATCATTAGCTACATCAGCTGAAAGAGGTGACTCTCTCTTGACTGGTGAATCTCCTCCAGACATGATAAATGTCTACAAAAATCAATAACTCAGTATTTTTTAGTTTCATTTAATTATAGTTTTAGCAACAAAATGTAATGTAAACTAACCCTCACCTCTACACACAAACCCTTATTCATGTGTATGGATTTGTTTTAATGAATTATCTTCAGTTGTTAACTAATATAGCAGAAAATAAAAAGGTCAATAAGCTTTAAAACAAGTACGACTGAAACCCTCAATCTATAGTTCATTTCATATTTTCCTTTAAAATCTTTACAAATCGTATCACTAAGTGATTACTTAACAATTGTTAGTATACAGATCAGCAGTTACAGCTGTAAGCTTAAAAATAACTGTGAGTCAAATGTGGAGCAGGAAATAATTTTATTTGAAAAATCAGAGAATTGCAAACTACAACATAGGTTAGCCACTCCAGAGCCTAGTCTACGTGAAAAAAACTTTTCTATAAATTAGTAGATGCAAAATCTCTTCTTCTACCTGTAAACTTTTAATCACGAGCAAGGAGGCAAGAAACTAGTGGAAAATATTATTTGAATGCTCAATGAACTTGTTGGTCTTGAGTGTGTAGGCATATGCAAGGCTTTGTGCAATGGCTGAATTAGGTTAAACTAACAAAAGTACATTTTTCTGTAACATTATGCTTAATTAAAGCAAAACGACCCCTTGCCTATTTTAAATAGAAGAAAATATAAAACGGATTTAGTGTTTGTCTAATAGAGTATTTAAAATAGATATTAGTACAATTCATAATAACAATATAGCTATACAGGCTTTTCTTTACATTTTTAGTCTTCCATTTCTAGTCACACAATATTAGATTGTCCATAGAGCTTTCTTTCTTATTTCTTCCGCAATGACTAGAAGGATGATAGCAAATAAAAAAAGGGTTTAAAGCTGAGATTAGATGTGGGCCTACTTCTATACCAATGTCTCCTGTTGCTCCAGTTACTGTGGTAACTCTTATCTTGCACGACTGAAACATGTCCTGAAATATACCAACATACTCCTCTTCTTTTAAACAAATCTCTTCCTCAGGTAATCTATTAGGTACCGTGCGATAATTCTTCTCAAATCCACAAACACTGTGTGTAGATTTTTACCCAACTATTTGAATCTATCCTGCAAAATCTGCCGACAAAACATTGATTTTGTAGTGGACTTATCTTTCTGAAAGTAATACTGTCTCTTATTGATTTTCACCATCTCTTTTACCCTTGCCTCAATCACTGTTTCCTATAGCTTGAGTAAGTGACTAGGAAATTTTATTATTTTGTAGCTGTTGCAACCAAGCAGATTCTCCCTTTTGCATGTAGCAGTGATGCTATTATGCTATTTTTCAAACGTCTTCTGTGAACACTTTAATATTACCTTGCTTTCCATTCCTAGATATTTAGATGCAATTATCTTCAATTTTTCTTGCAGTAAACCTGATTTAAGACTGCAGACTCCCATAAATACCGCACAGCTTTAATGAAAACTTTGAAGTAAAGTAGTGTGTACAATGATGAAAAGTAATTGTACCAATACAAATAATGATCCAGCAAAAATATCATTGATAAAATCCAGGTAAACACAAAACTATATTTAGATAATGACAATTAAATACAAAAAAAGAATCAAACTCTGAGTAAATTGGTGACACGACATTTCGAAAATGACAATTGGAAAACACTTAATTAGAAAATGGACAATTCACCAATAGACAACTCGAAAATAGACAATTAGAAAATGGGCATTTGGAAAATAGAAACATGGAATATGAAGAATATTCAACATGGAATAGTCGGGTCCAAAATAGCTTTCAACAATAAATATAAAATCCAAATCAGTTAGGCCTGTCATGGAAGTAGAATTAGTTAACGAATAGTTTCAATTTCAAATTGCACATGTTCAGAAAAAGCTATTTTGAACTCGACCAGATGCTGAACACCCCCTCCGACTATTCCATGTTGAATATTCTTCATTTTCCAAATGTCCATTTTCTAATTGTCTATTTTCAAGTAGTCTATTAGTGAATTGTCCGTTTTCCAGTAAGTGTTTTCCAATTGTCATTTTCGAATAGTCGTGGATTCCTGTGTATTTACTTCTTTTTTAACATTGCTGATTCCAACAGCTTATTCATTGATTTTATTTTTATTTTAAACATCACCACTATCAGACTATTAATATGGTTAGTGCAGTTTCCTTGCTGTTGTACTTAAGAAGGCATTTTACTGAAGTTTTACATTAGAACTCAAACTGTGAGTGTCAGTGTTAAATCTGAATTCAAATTGTCACAAAGTTCAGCATTAAACTTACAGTTTAAAGCCTTTATACCAAATATCAACACCACATATAATATTATATTTATTAATAATTATATAACATGTAAATTTCAAAAGCCTTATACTTATAGTAATCAATCAAAATGATAAAGATAACGACTAGTAGTAGTACTAGTAGACTGAGTCCTAGTTTCTTTGGCTACTGCTACGAGTACGCCTACACTCACACTCATATCAACAATTACATCAATATGAAAATGGTTATCAATATGACTATCAGTATCACTATGACTATTAGTATTAGTATTACTATTACTATTAGTATTATTATTAATATAAATATTATTATTACTATTAGTATTAGTATTAGTATTACAGTATTACTACTACTATTAGTATTAGTATTACTATTACTATTGGTATTGCTATAACTATTACTATTAGTATTAGTATTATACTTAGTAGTTAGTATTACTACTAGTATTAGTATTACTATTAGAGTATTACTCAAAGTCAATTAGCATTGCGGTTGCCATTGAGATCGAAAGTGATTGTGATTTTCGCAGTTACATTAATACACTATACAGGTTCTCAACAACAACGAGCACCAAAGAAGTAAACTCTCACAAACATTTGATCTTACCTAAATAATTAACTGTGAGAAAATAATAATGTCGGTTTTTGCAGCTTTTGGGTTGCACAAGCACAGCAGTTGTTTACGTTCCACGTTTTCTTAAGAAGCTTTGTTATGGTCCCTGGAGTCACGTGACAAGATAGGCTTTTGTAAATGTCAAGGTTAGAGATGATGGGTTTACTAAAGCATTACCGATATCAACATGAATGATGAATCGGCATCCCAATCACTCACCAGTGGCTTGAATTTGATAATTAACAGTAGCAATTGAATATGGTAATCATTATCAGTATGATTATCAACTTAAACTTCATTATCATTACGATTATTAACTGATTATCATTATGATGACAATTTATAAAATTAAATTTAATGTTAATCTAATGTAATTTAAATTATCATAATCATTCATATAATAATAATTATAGCTAATAAGCTAATGTTATACTTATTATAACTTGTAACTGTAAGTTATAGTTATAGTAATAGTATAATACTAATACTAGTAATAGTTAGTATAGACTATAGTCTATACTCTATAGTGATATTCATATAGTAATACTAATACTTATACTCAACTAATAAGTATAACTAATAGTAATACTAATTCAGTAATACTAATTCAGTAATTGTAAAGTAATACTAATGTAATTGTAAATATAATTGTTATTGTATGACTCTGACTGTGAGTGTGACACTGACTCTCAGTCTCTCTCTATGAGTGTGACTGTGAGTCAGTGTCAATGAGTTTGACATTCACATTGTCATTGTGATTGTGATACTGATTTTGATTGTCATTGACACATTCATAATCTTGATATGGTCATTGTGATTGTCACAATCAGGAAGACAATATGATAATATATGAATATCACAGTCATTGTCAATGACATACAACATCATATTCAATTTCATTCACATTAACATTGTGATACTGGTAGTAATAAAATTGTCATTGTGATTGGATTTTCATTGTCACTATAAGTATGAATATGATTATCATAATCATTGTAATTGACAGGGAGACTGAGTGTTAGTGTGACATTGAATGTTAATGAATGAATTTGAAGTATGAGTGTGAGTGTGACATTGACTCAGACTGTAAATGTATGACTATGAGAGTGTCAATATTAAATTTAAAAATAATGTAACTTGGAACAATTAATTTAGTAATTTACTTCTCAAGTGATAGGTGATAATCACTATCAGTGATTGGTTTTGCTCTTTAATGTTATTAATAATAATTAAATATGAATATAAATAACTCTAAGTGGGTAACATAAATTATAATTCTTAGACTTGAGATAAAATTACAATTATTCACAATTGCTTAAAGTAGTAGGCCTAGTTATACTTATACTATCGCATGTTAGTATTACTAATAGCACTTAGTATTAGTAAAAAGTTATAGTCATTCAGTGTTGCTGTTATTATAACGGGTGCAGGTCATTTCATACATAAGTCGTTTTGTACCCACTTTTTCAGGTCGTTTTGTACACATCTGATAGGTTGTTTCGTACACATCAGTATGTATTAAAGAAAATTCATATTTTTTAATATTTATTTGTTATTTGATGTATGAGTAGTACAGCAATAATAGATTAATATAAACATTAGCATTGATCAAAATAAAACCAAAAACATAGTAGTGTGCTCAATAATTATATAATTATTTATAATGATATAAAAATAAAGGTTAAAGCATTTAGTTTATCATAATATATAATAGATTGATATAAAACATTGATCATTAGGCGACATGGGATACAATAAATAAGTAAAATAGAATTATCTGACTTTCAAGTGGTTATCCAGTGGATTAATTTATTATTCAATTTGGGTACGAAATGGATAGCAGTTTGTGTATGAAATGACCATTTTGTATACGAAACGACTGGTGTACAAAATGACTTGTGTACGAAACGACGGTAACCCATTATAACATGTGAACTCTATAGTAATGCTAAAATTTGTATGTTTATAACAATTTAATTATTTTAGATTATGGGTGATCACTGCAAATCTATTTGCATAATTGATTCAAGTAGCATGGATAATTTCAAACGGCAGCAACTTAGATCTCAAACTTCAAATTCTGCAGTTATTCACAATGGGTCATTCATGAATGAAGCATTTCCAACTAAGCTTTATGAAGATAATGATGTTTCTATGGACCACTGCATTTCTTACGATGTCTATTCATCTCAGTCTCAAAGTACTGAAATTTTTACCACTTGTAACTCAGCTTCTGATGGCAGCAGTACAACTTTATGCTGCAGTTCAACATCAAGCTCCAATGAAAATAATAGCCTTTCAGCTGATGATCCTGTAGTTGGTCCCTCAATTCAGACCAACGCAGATGATTTAAATGAACAGCTCCAAATTCCTGTTTCTTCCATTGGATCAAAAAACTGTGTACATGGAGGAGAACCAGATTGTGTTTGTTCAGAACCCTCCTTGTCTACATCATTTGATACTGACACCTCAAACATTGTGCTTAGCTCTTCTGGTAAAAATGATGAGAACAAAGATTCGACAGGTGACGATAATTGGCATGAACAAACTTGCTATCCTCGCTTAGCTGACGATCATGATGTGGGAACAAAATTACCCATTAAAATAAATGAAGAGGCTAAATTGATAGAATCTCAGTCTGAGGTGTCGGTCATACCATTAGAAGAAGGAGCTGCCATTGATTATAGCCACAAATCCCCATTGTCTGATATTAATGGATGCGCTTTAGATTCAGTGACTGAAACTAAAATGGAAGGAGCAGCACAAGTAGTGACTTATTATGAAGGAGTTGGTGATGATGTGGTTATTAAAAATTCCTGTAACACAGGCATTGAATATGACTCTAATCAGTTAAACTCCTTAGCAGCTTTTCTAACAATGCCTGCTGCAGCAAATGTTGTGAGCCTTACAGGGGATGTGAGTGAAACTGCTCTGCAACTTGTGAAAACCATCTCTCCAAATGGAGTAATAGAACTAATTGATGGAAGGTAAGCGTTTTGCTAACAGTGTACACTTATTGTAGCTTAACATTCCAGTTTCAATGCATCTGTGTGTGTGTGCGCGCGCGCGTAGATCAATTCGCTAGTGATTATTATTCAGTTGCTTATGCTCAATGTTAATTTCTAATCGTCTTTAGAGTTGGACATAAAAATTCTGAAATGTTTATCATGTTCACTTTTAAAATATGTTTTCTAGAGTTGTTTGTATTCAGCCATCAAATTCTAGTCAAGTTGTGGGCGACTCGTTAAGCATAGTGGATGAATCTGATGTGGCTTCATTTGCTCAAAAACCTGGTTAGATTGATTACGTTAATTTATTCTAATTAAATATTGTGGGCTTTTGATTTCTTGTAAATTGAATGCGGTTCTCTAGTTTTTAGATACATTTTTATGTTTTTAAACTTGTTAGGTTTTTTGTTATACCAGTGACCTTTACATAAGATATTTTTGTTTGTCTGTACATCAGTTGAGCAAACTATTCCCAATAATGCTTGTTTTCTTCCTGTGTAGCAAACAGCCCTTCTCCATCTGGCTCATTGAAGAAGTCTAATCAACTTAGACTTTCTTTTCAAAACAATCCAGCAAAATCACCCAGAAAGTTGAAAGGAAACCATAATCAGGTAAGTGATACTAACCCAATTTTTAACCAAATAATTGCTTCTATATATTCCTAATTAATTTTTATTCACCATTGTTGTAATAATATAATATTCATATACGGTTTTTACATTGATTGTGCTGATATAGTTGCAAGGTAAACGTAGAGGAGGTTGGCCTAAAGGAAAGAAGAGAAAGCCTGATAAATTTAGAATTGCCTCCCCAAAAACAGCGTAAGTTTAAGCTAGTTTGATTCGTTTTTAAAAGCTAAAATATTGTTGTAAACTTAGAAAATAAAATTGCTAGTAGGTTTTGTAACTGTGGTCTATGCATTGGTTTCAGATACTTGTTGTTTGCCAAGAAACGCCGGAAGGAATTAATGCTTGAAAACAAAAATTATACATTTAGTGAAGTAACGGTTATGATGGGTAGAGAATGGACTAATCTTGATCACACATTGAAGGTAAAGCGTGACTCTTCTATTGTTATTTTATTTTCTTATACTTAATAATTATATTGTTTTCAACTACAGTTTTTTCTCATAGGGCCAAGCAGTATAGAAGGATCCTAGGTGGAAGTACATTTAAACTTCCAGGTTGCACAATTAGTTACCTCGGTCAATGGGTTAGTTAGTCAAATTAGTCTTTCTTTCAAAAGCTGGTTGTGGAATATTAGGATTCTAAATGATTCCATTAAAATAAATTATATGATTATAAATAAAATAGCTTATCGAAAACATTTCAATGCATAGTTTTAGTTGCAGAAACTTGATAATGGTCTAGCAGTTTTAAACATTAATTTTTACAAACTATTGCTAAAAACTATTGAAATATTTTTATTATACTTTCTATATTTTTTTGCTAAGTTTAGTTATATGATATGTAACAGTTCACAGGCACAGCTGTGTTGCTGTAACTATAAGATGTATCAGTTGGTTAGTATCAGCATGCTGCACCACTAAGTTTACCCTCTAGGAAGAGTATCGGAAGCAAGCAGCTGAAGATCAAAAGAGATTTACTCAAGAACTGAAAGAGTATCAAGAGACTGAAGCTTATCAAGAGATTTTAAAACGAAAAAGAAATGAAACTACTGCTCGGTGTATGTTGATTTAATTGTAAAATTTATGAGTTTTCAGTGTGAATCTGGACTATACTCTTCTGTGGGACAATTTCTATATTTTGGTTTTTCATCTTTTAAACATGCTGTTGTGAGAATGAATCAACTAAGAGGTTTACTGGAGCAGCTGTGGTCTAGGCGTTAGAGCGCTGGCTTAGTAAACACCAGGTCATGGGTTCGATACCCGGAAAAAGTCATTAGGGATCTTAGGAAGAGTATTTAGTCATATTTGCTCCTTTGTCACAATAGTGAAAATTTCAATCTGAGTTTCTCACAGGCATGGTGACTATAAACTCACCTGAGTTTTATTTATACGAGGTGCTACACGCTAGCTTTACCCTTGTTCATACTTTTATATTCAAACAGTGGGAGTGGTCGAGGAGGAGGATCTTGGTTATGTGGAGGAAGAATTAACTTTATTCTGTCACATATGTGACCAACGGTTTAGCTCAAGACATAATCGTAAGGAGCATTTAGCAGGCAAACTCCATCTTAATAAGCTCCAAGCTGAACTCAGAAAGCATAAAGAACCTCAGTCGGTAGATCAAGTGAAGGAAGATAAATCTCAATTAGATTCAACGTGCTGTGATCATTGTGTAAACAGGATGCCTGATGTTTCAGTAGACAGCTCGTTTGACATTACTAGTCACATGGAAATCATAATGTATAAACACAGTCAGCGTGAACTAGAGTTACAAACCCTTAGAGAGAATGCAAAGAGATTAAAGGAGATACACAGTCAGTTGAGTAAAAGTCTCATTACATTACAAGTAAGTAACCAACAGGTCTTTGCAAAATCTTTACATTGTGTTTAAAATGTTTGACTGCTCTATTACAGATATGTTTCTTTGTTTAGGAATGGTAAAGTAAGGACTGAAAATTTAATGGAAATTTGCTTTTTATTTTATATAATGTTGATTATATACTAGCTTGCCTACAATGTTTCATCTGATAAATTAACGGAGATTATTACTATATATTATTTGGATCAATGCCAATTAGTACAGCAGCAGCGCACTGTATTTTGCAGATGCAAAGTGGTTACATTACATGGTTGATTTCTTCAGCCATACAAGACATGGAGCAAAAAAGTATCTAAAATTGATATTTTTGTAGGAAAATAAAGTGAAGCTCCAACAAGAAATACAGACTAACAATCAATGGCAACTGCAGCTTAATGCCAGCATTAACAATCTCAAAATGGTGCCAACTTTATTCGGAGTAGTGAACTTTTAAGGTTCTCTTTAACCTGGCAGGGTTTTAGCTCATTAAATAACTAGATTGAAATAATACGCTGAATCTACCTAGCATAAAAATATAAAGAGTTCATCTCCAAAACCGGTTATTTTCATTTTTAAATTATTAGTGTCTACAGTGTAGACCCTAGTAGAGTATATTATTAATTCATGTACAAACCATGTGCTATTTAGAATCAGGAAGCTTCAAGTTTTCTAATGGTGAAAAAAAGCACAAAATATCTTTATTTAAAATTATCTGTTGAATTGTACAGAATGAGATATGTATATTTGATTAACTAAATGGCATTCAAATTGATTCCATTTTTATTGTTAACTCAAATAAAACACAAGACTACTTTTAAAAATATTTACAAGTCTTGCCTACTCTAATGCATCAAATTAATGTAAGATGCTAAGAAGCTTTCTTCTTGTTGAATTTCTCTTTCAATCCACTGTTGTGGCCTTCTCGGTTTCTTGCTATTTCAAAGGCTAAGAACTGTATTTTGGGTACTAAAACATTCAATACACAACTGGTACATTTCCTGAACTCCTATAAATCGCATTAAGTTAATCTAAAATGGTTCGAAGTATTACTGCTTAACACTGTTGGTATATCTTACTTCAAAGACAAAGAAACATGCAACATTTCTAAAAAAAATGATGGGAAGTAAGGAGAAATCAACAACTTAAAATTCAAATATTTATTCAGCTATTGAATCAAGTGCTAAACAGTTACATTTTAGATTTATCATCACAAACATCAATCATATTTATTTATTTATTGAGTATAATTAGATTAAAATTAATAGGTATGTGTAGCTTATGAATAAGATTATCACGGAGAAGAATAGAGGATTTTACATTTCAATACTTAATGTGAATTATTGAGGATAAGTAAAACGAAACATGACTGTGAAATATAACACTCAAATCCTGCTAAAATTAGAAACCATACCGACAAATGTGTTAGCCTCGGAATATTCTCCAGCACAGTCAGTTCTGATTAGGGATGCAAAATTATATTCATCGATAATACCTTTGAATGACTCACAGAATGGCCTCCATTTCTGAATAAAATACAAAAATATATTACCTGAAAATACTACAATTTTTATTCTTAAAAAATAAACAAATTATTTAAATATCAATGTTACTATTATTATATAAGATAGCAAATTGATCATCATAAAAGTAGAAACATGAATAACCTAAAGGGTTTCAAATATAAAAATTGTGCTATTATCAACAAAAAGTATAAATTTAAATCATGAATAAAGTACTGCCTTTTGGCTTATGTAAATTAGCAAGCTTGATAAACAAAAAAAACATACCTCTTTATTTTCTTTTGATTTAATTACGTCTTGGTCTAACACTGCAACTTTGTCATCAGGAAACTCAGTCCTGAATTTTTGGTAGATCACATTGTCATGTGGAGTTAGACGAAGCAACTTTGGGTCGACAGCGCAAATTAGCTGCAACATTGCAGTATATAAAGATGAGAGCCATGTGATTATGTTACGCATCATCATTCAGCAAAGCAATAAATCACAACATAATTATGCTCTCACTATATATTAAAACTAGCAATGTTGAATATTTCATGTCTAAAGCATTACAAATTTCTATTTCATGGTTCTTGAAAACTAGTTCAGTACAAATTCAATAGCTTTTGATTATAAAGGTGAGTGCATGAATTGATGCTAAATAATTTATATGTCAAGTCTCTTATCAGTTGAAATATATTATCTTAAAATATTGTTAGAAAAACAATTTAGATGTTTGCTACTTACATTGACTACTTACATTAAAATATGTTTCAGCATGACCATAAGCTTTAACAGCCCACTGCATCTCTATTTCCTCCTATAAACCAAACAGACAAAAAACTTAACAAAAACACAAACAATTGGTCCTACATTCGAACAGCAAAAGGGATAATAATAAATCAATTTACCTGTTAGAGTAAAATATGTCGACTAAAAATGCACAATAATTTCTGACAAAACACCACAAATTATGCTGTATAAAGCAGCAGTAAATTTATACTGAAGTTTTTTACTCACACTGTTGCCAAACTCATTGGCTGGTTTTGACAACACAGAGGCGGCTGTCATTTGCTCATTAACATTCTAAAAATAAACTATTCACAGTGTTAATCATAAACAACAAATAGAAAGAACAATCTTGACTTGTATAAAAAGTGGCTAAAATTGAGGGAATAACGGAAATTAATTTTAGTTACTTTTAGCGCAAAAGTTGGACTTCAAGTTATTACAAAAGAATATATATGCTACTAACATAATGATATTATACTGTTACAGGAGAAAACAAATACTAAAGAATCAGGCTAACAGCTAAGACTATGTAGTTGTATTTTCTTTTCATATTACTTGTCAATATTATTTTAGAATAATAACTTCTATAATAAACTTGATACAGTGTCATTCATTCTAAAATATTTCTTTTTGCAAAATAACACGCCTAAATACTACATAGGAAATTTTTAAAGCAATTTATGTTACTTTATGATTTATAGCACATTTTAAAACACTTCACACTGCCAAGCAGAGTACATTTGCAGTCGCCACAACAACATAAGCACAATATTTGAGTTTAAAACATGCCTATTCAGTTGCAATGCTTTTTGTATTATATAGAAAAGTTCAATAATTGATCAAATTTTGCGTAAGCTGCTGCCTAGCAGGCACCCACCAGCGAGCCAAGTCCTAGGTCTTGAGAAATTGAAGAAGCCATCCTTTGCTATATTGGCAGTCAATCTATGATTAAATAACAAAAATACACTATTAAAGGTCCAGTTTATAATCATATTCCTGAAAATAAGGCAGAGCACTGAAGCTCATAGTTCAGTGGTTCCCAACCTGAGGGAGGGGAAAAACTCGACTTTTAGGGGGTAATTTCAACTCTAAAAATTTCACTCAGTTCGTCATCGTCAATGAATTTTGAGTTTTTGCCTTACTTTCCTAGCTACATGTATATCTATATCTCTAACACCTTAATCTTAGTGCATCTATCACCATCCGTACTCCATTTTACAATCTAAGTTTATTTCTATATGCATGTGCCTACTCTAACTGCTACCTATGCTACTGTAAACTGTGACTGCAAGACTAAAATTAAAAGTACTATCTTAGACAGCTAATGTTAGTAAGACTAAGTGAGGCCTGTAGTGATCTGATCCACCACAGGCCTCATTTTAAGTTAGAGTTAGACTTAGTATTAGTCTCTTACTATTACAGTATTATGATTAGTATTAAATATAATAGTAATACCACCAGGTCTGCTGCTCGCAGTGAACTAACATCTATAATTATATGCAAACTCACAAGCATACCATGGTAGTTTCTCACTAAGAACCATTAGGGTCTATATAAAAAATCAACACCATTACCACCTAACCAGTACCACTAGTCTACACTGTAAAACAAATGAGGTACTTCTATAACCATGAGTGTTTCCAAGTGTTCTATGTCTTCGACGGTATTCAAAGGTAAAATAATTAGTATTACTATTAGCATTAGTATTACTATTAGACTAACACATTAGACTTAGTACAACTATTAGTATTACTATTACTGTTAGTATTACAGTATGAGTATTACTATTACTATTATTAATACTAATAGTAATGTAGTTATACTAATAAACTATTAGTATTAATACTAATAGTAATAGTAATACGTATACTTATAGTAGTTATAGTTGTACTACTAATACTATTACTAATAGTAATACTTACACTAATGTTATAGTTACACTTGCCTCTACTGTTATACTAAATTACATTTTGATTTTGATTTACTTTTAGTTTTACTAATAGTAATAGTAATACTAAGTATAATATTAATAGTCAATGTAATAGTCATACTGATACTCATACTGATACTCATAGTCATAGTCATAGTGTAAAACTAAATCAAAATGAAAATGTTAATGTAATACTAATACTAATAGTAATAGTAAATGTAATACTAATTCTAAATTACTTATTAGTGATACTGATAGTTGTACTTATAGTTATACACTTAGACTTTCTAATACTAATAGTAAATGTAATACTGATAGTATTACTATTAGTATTACTAAGAGTAAGTATAAGATTAAATTTAATGTCAAACTCAAAGTCAATGACTAAAGTTTTAGTTTAAATTTAATCATCAACTTCAAGTATTTTGATTTACTTTGACATGAGGATTCCAACACTAACTCTAAGAGTAAGAGGAAATCAGATTCGAACAGTGAACGGTATCACTATGAGTATCATTATCATATCAATATGATCTTTAAATATAACCATTATAAATATTATTATAATAATTAAATTAGTTTTCATTCTATTAATTGACCACAGCATGTCACGATCAGTCTTGCACAAGCCAAAATCTAGCTCACCGAAATGGAATAGTTATAATTATATCTCATTTTAGCTTATTAGGAGCACAAGTTGAACAGGTCAACTTGTCATTCGAAAAGACAACTCCATCAAGTTAGAACCTCGCTCAGTTGACACGTTATCTTCCACTCCGCTAGAACGAATAAACTAAAATTTATAGTTATACTTATATAGTTATAGTAATAGTTACACTAGTTATAGTTCAATGGCTAGAACTGTTGGTTTAAGACCTAAATGCAAAATACGATTTAAGTCATACTTGGTTCGGTTATGATTTTTGGGCAGCATCTGTTTCATCTTTATTGTTTTGTGTAAGACTAACTCTAAGCTTACAGCTGCACTTGCCCTTGGAGTTGGTCTTACACTTTGACTTAGAGTTCGGCTTACAGCCAATAATTATAATCACTATGACTATCACTATCAGTATAAATATCAGTAATGAGTAATGACTAATGACTAAATGAGTGAATGACTAATGCTAGTAAGTGTAACTGTAATGGTTATGGTGATTGTTTTGTTGTTTTCAGTATGAGTATGCCTATGGTTATGGTAAGCAGTAGCAGCTAAGCTTATAGTTATAGTTATATTTATATTATAATGTTCTTATTTATGTTCATGTTGTCGTAATTAATAACAATATTGTAAATATCATTCTACTATATAATTTAAATTTAATAATTATAATATAAATAATACTCATACTCATAGACCATAGTGATAGTTATACTTATACTTATAGTTATAGTAAATGTAATACTAGTTACTGTTAGTGTTAGTAGTTATAAGTTATACTTAATCTTATACTTATAGAATATAGTTATACTTATAGTGATAGTATAAGTACTACTAATACTAGTAGTAGTTAATGTTACACATATAATTATACTAATACTAATAGTAATAGTAATAACTAAATATTAAATAAGCATACTCTTACTAAGAGTCTTGGTCTAAGTCTTACTCAAGCTCTACAGCTATGGTTAGTGCTAGTGCTAGTAAAACTAAATCAAGATGTAATGCAATCGAATCATCCTAGAAGTAGAAGTAGAGCTAGATAAACCCATAGAACTACTAGTTTTGATAACTACCAATTTTGTAACCAAAAATCAAACAAAAAATTTCCAAAGCAGAACACTAAAAATATTCACTAAATTATAAAATGAACTCTAAAATGTAAAATGACAAATCACGTTTTTATAATGAAATTCTCTCTTTCACTGTGGATTTGTAGTATTTTCAAATGGCAAGTGTAATGTAGTAGAAATTGTCTAATGAATATTGTAACAAGTTGCATCTTGTCTTCATAGTCTATCTATCTTTTGTCATACCTGCATGCTATAGCTAATATCTTTGTCTGTTGGCTAAGATACTCTCTTCAAATTACAAATACTTCTAAATAATCAAGCTGCTGTTTAGGTGTTAGATGGTGTGCTTGACTATAATAAATAAATATAATATTGCTATTTATGTTTTAGTCTAATGTGAAGTTTTAATACAGAAGTTATAATTTTGCATTTAGTTATTTTAAAATAAAACAAGTTTTTATCAATTTTAGGCTATTTACTTGCAACAACATTAGCTTATGTTAAAGTATGAATCTCTGGTTATGGATGAGCCTCTAGACTTAAGAATCAATACAGATGATGTTCCTTTAGATCTTTCTGTGAAAAAATGCTCATCCGTTGGTACTGTTTCAACTTCGAGTTCATCTATTGGTAATATACCTTTCTGTTACTATTCACTCAGCATTCAATATGTATATAAATAAGCCGCTTGATTAATTTCAGCCACATTTTGCTATATATTACTGCTATTACTATAGCAGTTTGATACATTTTAATTATTTGCCAAGATGTTTTTGGTTTTTAGACAAAGGGTCAGCAGATATAGATGGGTTCACCTGTCACCCTGCAAGTTCCATAAATAGGAGTTTACTCGCCAAATCCTCGCCTGCCATTGGCAGAAATTTCTCAGTTGAAAAGCTAGCTGATAAGAAAGCATTGAACCCTGACAACTTGCAGCGATTGCACTGCATATTTTGTGGATTTCAATGTGGTTTACACCAGAAGCCCGTGTTTTCCGCTCACTTTAGCAGACATGACAGTGGTAAAAATGGGTTATCCTGCTGTCATTGTTGCAAGGAATTACGCTCCTCCTATCATTTAAATGCTCATATTTCAGTGCATTCACATTTGTATCACTTTATTTGTTCGAAATGTAGCTTAGCTTTTCCCACCAATGAATTCCTATCTGCTCACTGTTTGCAAACTCATTATAATACAGAATCTCATGCTGTGTACAATAATCCTTCAACTTCTAAAGCCTCAAGTTTGCCAACATTTCAAAATGCAAAACACTTTGACAGCTCGACTCTACCCAACAGCAACACTTCTTTCCAATGTTGCGATAGTACTACAAGCTTTGCAAATTTGCAAGCTACTACCAAGTCTGATTCTTCACCGATCAAAACTTCTCATAGCCCTAAGTGTTATTCGTATGATAGCAAGTCATTTTCTTCTTTGCGAGATTTACGTCATAAAGAAAGCAGCTCTAGTGGTACATTTGGTAATGAGAACAGGCAGCTAAAAGTGCCAAAGCAAAATTTCTCGAGTTATAAGCCTTCCTCTACTGGAGCTTGTAAAACCGAATGCAGCACTAGCTCAATAGATGCATCGGTAGTAAGCTCCTCTAGTGCTAACAGTCGCCTTAGGTCTTCTAGTTTAGCTAATTATATTTCAAATGATTTGGCAAAGGCTCTTGCAGATTTCCCAAAAGAACATACTCCTTCACTCTCTGATATAATTTTTATGCAAACTCCAAAGAGTCCTGTTGCTGTACCAAAACAGGAGTCTTTGCCAGATTCTAATCGAAAAACTAAAAAGAATTTGAGGAACTTGATGGAAGAACTTGTGGAAGAACGTATTTATGCTGGCATTTCTGGAAAGCCAATGAATAAGCCTGATCTTAATTTTACTGTCACATTCAGCGATGATGAAGAAAATGATATTAATTGCAGCACTGAAAATATTGCTAAGCTACGTTCCTCATGAAGTGGTAAACTATGGTACAGTTATCACTGAAGATAGCCCATGGCAATACATGTGTGCAAATAATACAGCTCTCTATTGGCATGTGATCAGGGCAAATCAACTGTGACCACTATTTTGATCAATATTTGCTACAAGTTATATTTTTTACTCCAACAGTGCATTTAAATTATTCATGTCTCAGTATTGGTTTCATTCTAGTTTAAGTAAAATTGTGGGTTTACACACACACTTGTATTTGAGCTATTTGTTTGAATTGTTTATTTTTACTCATTTTTGGCAACTTGTACCATTTAATATTAAGAATATGATTATGTTTATAGCTCTTCAACTTCCTAGCAATTGCTCTATTTTTGATGATTGAAGTTATTATAGTATATTATCTGATATTGGTGCTTTTTAGGCATTCTAATAATTTATAAAGGTTTACTGTATTTTAGTTTTTTTATTTCATTTGCCATGTCTCTAAGTTTTGACAATGTTACAATACAACAAATAAATATCACATGTACATTTTTCGAGTACTATTTGTACTGTGTATAATAGTGGGTGACACCTTTCAGTAGGGTATTAATTTGATCATGCCTAATTTAGTTGAATAATGTAGATTGGTGCAGGTATTGAGTTCTTCTCCAAATGGTTCATAAAAATTTTATTAAAGAGAAGTAGTTACATTAATTTTTGGTGCATTGCTTATCAAAGTATTGATATGGATAGCCATTTTATGTTAGGATTTAGTCTTGCTACTTTAGTGAAAATATACTATTGCTGTTGACTCAAGTTGCTCACTCTAGTTAGGAGACATTTTAATTGCTTCTTTTAGCATAAGCTTATTGCGCCACATTTTTCAAGAAACACTACCATTGTTAGCCTTGCACACTTATCTCTTAATTGCCCAATGCACAAGATGATTATTTCAGATCAAAACCGAAAAGGGAAGATAATTCTGAAATTGTTCTAACATGCAAAATGATTAATTGGTCCAGTTTCAACCTAATTCCTCCCTACTTATTTAATTCTGCTATTAGAAAGCAGTAAGTTGCAAGCTTGTTTGCTAGGATATTCAAAGTATTATAAACATAGACGTGTTGGTGTTTTAGTGTATTTTAAAGAAAATAAAAGTTGGACAAGTAACTGCAAGCAGGACAGTAGTGAAGTATTTGAGCAAATATCAGAAAAAAAACCATAACATGGCTTGAGCAATAAATATTGCATAAGCAACATATAACACTAAAAACAAGAAAATATATTCTCACAATGCATTAAAACAAGAAATTGCATTATATTAGTTTCAATGCATAAAACATGGGGATATGAAATCAAGCTATAAAATAAATGTTTACGTATTAAAAAGTAGTAACAGATATTAGCTAAGAACTCATTATTTATACATTTCTGCATTGTCAACACAAGTTGAAATGCGCTTAGCTGTCTTGTTTGCTGACAACAAATTTTAAATGTTGTGTAGGGTGCATAGCAATTAGGCATTGACTAATGTACCTCGCAGGACTTGAGAATTAAAGTAGCCAAAATTGTGCTTTTTACCATGGGTAATGTTATCAATCAGACTGGGGTTCTTCTCGGGAAAACTTGTTCTCAAATCTCGATGAGCTTGGCTTTTGCTGAAACTGTTTTGCAGTTTGAGAAGTTTGCTTTGAGGCCGAGGTATGCCACATCCTGGTTCCCAACCATGACTTCGATTCAATGTTTTAGACAGATCTAGTTGTGGATTAAACTGACTTTCATAGGCAGATGTTTGGTACATGTTGTAAGAAGTTGCTCCTATGCCCAGATTGCTAGCATTACTAGCAAACAAGTTTTTCGTGCCAGCAGTTGATGGTTTGCCTTGGCTAAAAAACAGTTTTTCTGTGTCTGTAAGGCCTGATAAATAATCTGGTTTTTTCTCACTGCGAAAGGTAGATGACGCTTTTTTCATTGATGTGTAATTAGTACAAGTACTAGATTTTTTCTCAAAGAATGCTGGGACGTTTAACTGTGGCTCTACAGCTTGTGGTGTTTGTAAAATAAGTTTTGGTGTTTCAATATGAGCCCTAGATATTTTCAAGGGGCTTGCTCCTGCTCCTTCACCTACGGTAACTTGATTGTCAAACTTGACTTGCTTTGACGAAAACAGACTTTTAGCATTAGCAGCAACGTTTGCCAACTGTTGATTTTGGGAGGACATCACGGCTAGTGCTTCACTCCTTGCAAAGGGGTTCAAAATCTTTTCTTGCAAAAATTTTTGAGTGTTGTAATCAGCTCCCATTGTAGATTTGGTAAGAATGACATCTCCCTCTTGAACTCTTGCTCTAGAATTCTGTATATTTGGTTGAAGTTGTTGCTGCCTGATGTATCTGTCCCTTTTGAAAGGCTCAAAAACCTCAAATATGTCTGGTCTCTCACTAAGCATAGGAACATTTTGTGGGTCAGTTTGAATATTGGGTTTAATTCCGTCAACATAACCATTAAGTTCTGTTGGATAATGTAAGGCGTCCTTGGCTGATGTTACATTGTTGCGGATGTCAAGCTTAGATGCATCACTATTCAGCTTGTAAGCCAACTTCTCCGGGTCATAACTTGTTTGGTACAACCCTGCTCGCTCTTCATTATATTTTCCTTCGTGGCCGTAAAAGGCAGAAACTTGTTCTTCTGGAGTGCAAATTCCCTCCTTCCTTTTTAGCAGATCAATAGAATGAGCCGGTTTCTGAAGAAAAAAAACCAATTAACAGCATTACATTTTACTCAAGTGTTTTAACTGCATCGTATTTATACATTACTATAATGCCATATATATCAGCATCATGAAAACTCCCTCATATACTAGTTTTATTGTTGAAACAAGATAAGCACTTGGTGATTAAATTCTATCTGCATTTTTTGTTTGTTTAAGAGAATGCAGAATATTAAATTATATAATTTTACCATTGCTTCCAATTGCTGCCATCTATTTTGAGCTTCCATTTGTTGAACATTATCGTGTGCTTGCTCTGCTAAGTTGTCCATGTAAGATTTGTTTTCATTATTCAAAATGCTGGTGCCTCGCTCAATAACAGGCAACGGATTTGGAGCATCTCTGTAATATTAATATTAACATTTAGCAAAATAATATGACATAATTTTATTTGAGTTTATTTTAAAATGCTAAATTTATTGTTTATAAAACAACTTTATACTACTACTATTATTAGCAGCAATGGTAGGCTCCTTTTTTTAAATTTATAAGACGAAGCAATATTAAATTACTTTAGATATTATATAAAACCCACTCAATTCTATGTAGTATATTGCTATACTACGGCATGCAAGCAATTAAGCTTATAAAAACTATTTTTATGAAACAATAATATTATCATAATACTGCCTCATTGAAAACAAATGCATGATTAGAAAAATTGCAAACCTCTTTTGTTCAGTTGTACTTTTTATAAATCAGAGGCGTACTCTTTTTGCTTTATTAACAGCAGATTTTAAAAATTCTAACTAGAACAATGTTAATTTGCTCAAGATATATAAGATAATTTACCTCATTTGCTTTTCTACGAGAGATGTAAATCTTTCAGTTGGGTCATGCATTGCTGACCATTCCTGCCATTGAACATCTTTCCCATCCTCTGGTGTTGGTAAGTTGACATAACTTTTGCCGTTGAGCAATCTATCTTCTTCCTTTTCAGTTAGAGTAGGTTTTCTAAATGAAATATAATTATGCAATTAAAAGATTGGACAAAATGTTCCATCAAAACACAATTAACTTGCCAAATATACAATATATTTCTTTGTACGGCAGAAGATATTGAGCCATATGGCTGATGACCACAAATACAGAGTTAATTTTCAAACACTTCAACTGTTTCAAAAATTAATTGTTTTCAACGAGCATTATGAAGCATCGTATATGACTGAACAACAATGAATTTTTTTACCTTATGTATCCCGTATCGGGTTGTGCTGCTCCCTTAGAAGTTGGTACTCCATAGTTAAAATTTTGAAGTACTGCTATTCTACCCTCTTGAGGCCTAGAGGGCTCGTAGGTGTTCTTGAACCATGGATACTGAAAGAAAGATGCATCACTAAACTAACTTCATACATAAAGTGTTGCTCCAGACTTTACAAATACATATTTATAATCTATGTGCTACATAACACATGAGATATTAAAATGGTGAATGACATTCATTTAATTAATAGTATATTTCTATTTTATTTCTAGGCTGGCATATCAGCTGACTCCAGATGATAATATTATCACCATGAAACTTTCTTAACATATTTTATGCCTATTAAACATATATTCAGCTAGGTAATTTTAACTTCTTTTCACCTGCAACCAATCAATGAATTTTATGTATATTTTATTTAGTGTGGCAACCGATGATGGTAAAATCAAAAGTTGGATCATGCTTTTTGAGCATTTGATATTTAATTGATTTGCATGACACACATATTATGTGATTTTTACTTTTTAAAACACTAAAACACACACTAAGATAAAATATCTAGTAGCTTTTATAGACTTTTACGGCAATATATTATGCATTTCTGATCATAAACGTAATGCCGCAAACTTTAATTACTCACTATTTCATCGTCATCTTTCCCAGTTTCAATCTTATACTGTTGTTTTTCTGTCAAGTTGTCAAGCTTAAACTGATTGCTAGGACCGATTCCAGTGTGATTTACATCATAAGTTGTTTTCCATTGCTGTCGCTCAACATTTCGAGTGGCATTTGCAGATCTGGCAGAAATAGCTTGTTCTGTCCCCTGCCTTTGTAGCAAGTTTGGCACCACAAGCGAAGTCGGCGTTGGGTAGTAGGACTGCTTGTCTCCTCGAATCTTTAAATGAAAAACATAGTTATTTAGATTTTAGTATAGTTTCTGTATTTCTCTGTAACTTGAACAGAACAGGGTAGAGATAAGTGAAAATAATTTCTATATTTCTGGAATTTTCTAAGAGAAATGAAAAAGTTTAGTTTTCCTGACCAATAAACTTAAGAAACAAAAGAGTTGGGTGAGAGAGTTGGAAGCCTATAACAGCATGCCAATTGCTTATCATGAGTGGCAATTACCTAAACTTGAAGTTAATAATAATACTAGATTATAGAACGAGTCGTTAGTGTAAGTGTTTGTTATAAAATATCAATGGCAGATTTGAGAAACTGTAAATTGGCTTGGGCATGCAAGTTCAACTTCTACATGAATGGGTATAAAACTAGGCACTGCATCAACTTCCAATGAATCTTTTCAAACACCAAATAGTTATATTTAATCAAATTTTAACTTAGTGGTCTAGGCTCAGCACTCACCTTCACTGTATGAGGGAACCCTTGCTCGCCATGCCAACTCAAACCTCTTTTCAAGCTTTCTGGAGGCAATGATTGAATTTCGTGCCGATCCCCTGTGCCTGATTAATAATACTAAATAAGTATATTTGGTGTATATGTAATGTGTATATAATTTATACACAATTTATCCATAATGTATATATAATTTAGATATAAAGTATATATAATCATTAACTGTTAATTAGTTTGATGTTTAATACATGCATGACTTATACAGGCAAAATTTAGAACATTGCATTATGGTTGAAAACTAAAAATGATGTTGTTTTAGCAAATTATGCACGATTATACACTATAATATATTTTCAACAATTTCTAATAAAGACTTAAAAGAAACAAATACTAAATTCAGCTTTAATAATAACAAAATTTTCTGCAGGCAGTTTCTTAATCAAAGATGTGTAATCTGAATTTATACTAGCAACATATACAAGATCTTTTAAATAGAAGCAAAAAATACATTTTTGATTTGTGTGAAAATGTTACTTAATCATGAAGAGATGGTTTAAATTACATTTAAATAGGTATATGTAATCCGTAATTAAAACAATGGTATGTGATATTTTTGATGGTATATTGATGAATCTATTTTAAAACACAACAGTTAAAATCTTGTTGTACAAACCTTTTGTCTTATGCACAATTTGAACATCAAAGCTTGAAGCAGGGGCCTCAGATGACAGAGGCTGGCTATTTAGAGCCTCACATCCTTTCTTGGGATCCTCTGCTGTGTTCGCAAAAGATGGAAACATTTTAAGCCGAGGTACATGAGAGGCATATGGATGCTCTGCAGGAAATGGCAAATGTATCATCTTATCCCTGAAAAAATATAATTATGATGATAAGTGTGTGTGGCTTAAGCAATTTGTGAGCGTGTGCATGTGTATGAATGCATGTATGCGTCATAGCATAAAATCTATACACATAAACTTACCCTAGGGTGCTTTCTTGAGGCTTTGGTAATCTAAAATATTTAGCAACCATGAAGAAATATAGAAGATTATTGGCACTGTGTTAAATATAATGCAAAATAAACTAGTAAAGTACTAGAAATAAATAGACAAGCTATGACTTTTCCTTTGACCATTTAGTAGAATATTGTGTACTCACAATTGATCATTGAGTCTAACATTGCTTTTCTTCAGCTGTGTTAAATCATAGAACTGCTCAATAGGTTCTCCACTGAAATCAATATAACACTATAACAACCACCATATACATTCTTTTTTTGAAAAATAGTATTGTAAAAACTGAATCAGAAAAATACAATAGATGCTCTTGAACAATAATATCTAAAGGTATTGGTAAAAAGCAATTTTCTACCATCACCAAAGGTTGTGCTTTGTCATCTTTGAACCATATTAATTGGGACAAACTCACAATCATACGACTAAGCAGTGTATGCATTTGCATATGAAATTTGTCAACATATAAAATCAATATAGAAAAGGTAGAGTGGGATTGCATATGTGAAAAACAGTGAATTGTTAATCAACAATAATGAATGCCCATCCCTGAAGTCATAACAATGATAATATCTTTTAAAAGCTTAATTGATTCTTGCTCAAAGCACATTATAATAAATTTAAATAACAAGTAGTTTGATCTATTGAACACTCAGGATGGCACAATATGCTTTGGGGAAGCCTAGAAAAGTCTCCTTTGCTTTTTTGTGTGAAAGGTTGACACAATCAATTACATATCCTTACTCATTTAGGTGATGTGGAATTTGTAAACAAAAGCTTTAATGATAACAATGAAGATTTAAATGACAGCAGTGTGTTTTACAGCAAGGAAAGTTGAGAATTACTTTGTTGTAAATTACTCTGTTATTGATTGGCGAGTTGTACTTTAAATTAAACTACATATTATATATTGCAAGTGCAGAGCAGTTGTTATGTTAGTGAAATGGCTATAATATAGAAGTTTGATTAATTTTTACTAACTTGAAGTAAACAATTCCTAAAATACTTTTGTTCAGTTTGCAGTTCTTTTGCAAATAAATTTACATTGCAATTATTAAAAACCATGACACATATAATATATTTGGTACCTTTATATTTCAAAATCAATTGGTATTTACAAATTGATGTATTATTATGAATGTAGGCTATATTATTAACATTTAATTCACCTTTGATGCCAAGTAGGACACTTGGCACTCCATAATGGCACTTTTTCTGTAGCTTTATTAGTGCCCCATTCAGGTACAGATGACCTAAAATAGCCTTTGCTTGGTATGAGTGAAAGACTAGTCATGTTCACATTTGCTTATCAACCTCTAAAACTACAACAGTGCATCAGGAGTTTGAAAACAAACCCTTAAATTTATATAAGATTAAAAATAGCAAATACCATAGTTTAACATTTACAAGTTCAGATGCATATAAAGTGTATAATCTTTAAAGAAACAGCAATATCATATTAAACATATGGTGTAAGCAGTAATTGTATGCTTTGAGCATGCATATTAATCATAGTAAATAATATTACAGCATATTATGATATTATAGCATGTCAATATGATGATAATAAAACTACTAATTGGTGGTCTATGTTATAAAAATCAGCTACACAAACTCTTCACATTGTGAGTTTTCTCTTTGTTGTTTTCACTATAATATTTACAATAATGTTATTACTACTGCCCAAATATTTATTTTAAATAAATTTTATACTAAAGCTAGTAGTAATACTAATAGCAATAGACATAGTAATACTTATAGTTACACTATTACTATTATACTAATACTAATAGTAATAGTAATAGTTAGACTTAGAGTACACGTTTTAAATCATAGCAAAAGGTAGAGATGCAAGCTAAAATGAAACTAACGAATAAAAACACAAATACGTCTAAGCTACAAGTTTATCAAATAAATGCAGTCACAATAGATTGAGATAGTTAGCTAATTGAGAAACACTACCTGAGTCTAGCATTACCAATACAACCAACTTATGTGACAAGGTGGTTGTCCAGTTGCTCCGCAACAGTGTACGAAAGAACTCTCGCTTTTTGCGTTAACGTAGTTACGCTTTTAAAATCGACATGTCTCATTAAAAATCAGCTTCAGATTGCGTCACTTAAGTCAGATTATAAGTTAAGCCAATCAGCGTGCTACTGAGTTACAGTGTCTTCAAGCAGCAAGCCTTCTACCCCGTTGGGTTTGAGCGCTCACTTCCCATTTGATCTTCAAAGCTAAGGGTTCAACCCCTTAGCTAAAAAGTAAGTGAAATAATGTAAATAAGCGAATTGTGTGAACATACTGATTTTTTGATGTAATACAACTGAACTGTGTATTTGTTTTTGCAGCTAATATTGAATAGTATACTTATTGTTTATAATTAATATTATTATATTCACTTTTAGTTTTAAGTTTTATGGCTGGAGAGGAGGGTCAAAATGAAAAGGAAAATTTTTGTAACTGTTAATTAAGTTTATAATGACAATGATTTAAATCGAATTATAGTGCGAGTATAGCAGCCTTCACTTTTCAAAATATTTATTATTATTAATATTACATTTTAAATTATAATATTGTCATTGGGATTTTGTGTTTGCTTAAAATCTGGAGTTGATAGGCATATGTCTAAAAGTAAAAGTAAATGCTATCATGATCATTGTCTTAGTAATACTAATAGTAATAGTGATAATTATAAAATATAATATTATCATTACAATACTGATAGTGATACAGTTATAATTATAAAAATTTGTATATTCACAATTTAAACAGATGCTAAGAGTAAAAGTAAGTGAATCACTAGAGTATGTACTATGTAGTGTTCAATTATTGATATACAAATAATATTGCTGATGTATATCATGTTGAGTGGTGCTGTTCAACTGATTTTTCCATCAGATAAGAGTTGTTTCAGTTGATCTCTATTTTTAATAACCTACTTGAACTTTGTGTGAGTAGTGACTAATTAGTGTGACCTTAGTTTCCTATAAATATGTAAAAGAGTTTTAATAAGTAAACTTCATTGAACTGATTTTGAAGGTAGTAAAGTGGGCTCGTAGATCTTGAAAATTCTTTTAAAGTTTCAGTAGAACATTTTGCAATTTATTAATTTATTAGCCTGATAAATACTTTGCAGTACAACATCAAGTTGGTATTAAAAATTAACCACATACTTTACGTAGTAAGTTGTTTAGAATGAAAGAATAAACATTCTGTTCTAAAAACAATTTTCAGTGATGCTAAAACTGATGTTGCTGGAGTTTTCAATTCTTCAATTTCAACTTTAGCAGCCTTATCTGGTACAGCTAAAAGATTTGATTTTGGGTAAAGAGGTTAACACTTGCAGTTTGCTGGTAATTTCTGTCTGTAAAACACATAATTTTATGTTACTCTGTATTACAGATGGTTGGGGCAATAAATTTGGGTTAACTGAGCATTTTAAAGGGTGTTAACATTCAATAATATTCTTTTTCTACTGTAAAAGCACTATCTTTGCACAAGAATTGTATCTAATGAATGGTATACAAATTACTATTTAGCTTGTCTTCAGGCATTCCAGTTACTGGCTCGAAACTGCAATTAAGTTGGCTTTTTGTCATCATTAGATTAAAAATAGGAAGCATTGTTCAAAACTTATCATTTTTATTAGATCAATTTCGACCACTTTTATTAAGTTGAGTATAATTTTTAATAGGGGTTTATATTGATGAATAGTCAGGGGTTCACATACATCTGTAACTGTGTAGATTTGCGGTAAAAGACATCATTGCTTTGCCTTATTTTTCTAGGATCCGGGAAGTTGGTGAGGTGGTAGAAATACCCTATACACCAAACCCCAACCTTCTCAATCTGTAAGTGCAGCTTCTACGGTTACTTCTTGCCAAATCAGAAGAACCTCCACACCATCTTAAACATGAGTGTACTTGTTACATATCTTGAGTTTGGTTTGTGTAAGGCAGGCTGATTCAGAGGACTCCTCTTTAAGATACAATAAATTCACACGGAATAATAGGCTATTAATAATAGTCTGTGACATGCCAATGTGATACAAAACATGTTTGAAACTTGCCTGGGCTTGCATGGTCTGTAGCCTGTAGTGCAAATAGTGTAGTGAATGATGATTGGTTTGACTTTCAACTGATTTGTAACTTGGTGAGTTTTTGAAGGCTGTGCTGCACACCGGTTGGCAAGTATCAGCTGGGCTTACTAACTTCCAACTTGGGTTATAATTTTTCTTTAGTATTACACTCTGCAATGCTGTTCCAGGGATACATCACCTGGTCTGTTTTTGTTAGCCTGTGTTTTTGTATATTGGTGTATTTTTGATTGAACTTTGATGTTTTCAAGATTATAATACATAGAAAGCTAAGGCTGTATAAATTATCTGTTTATTGCTTATAATATATTATGTTTATTGTTCTAAGAATTATGACCATTTTACCAGATGGCTACACATGGCTGTAATTTATAAGTTTGGTTAATTTTTTAACTTTTTAATATATAATAAATATATTTTTGATGTATTTGTATCAAATAAATTATAAAATAATGCATTTTATATTGTCTTCTTTTCTATTCTATGATTTGAGTGGAACATGAATTATCAACTAATTAGCTAATTTGTAGTATATTATTGGCAGCTTGTTGAGCAAGGTCTCGTCACAAAAACGGCTTTAGTATGGACTCAGAAGATGGTTCAATAAATCACTCACATTTATTAATTCTTCTAAATCATTAAAACTACAATCAATAATAAAAAGTGTACATAATGATGTGCTAAAACTTATATAATACAATTCTTAAAATATTAGCAAATATCAGGATATAAAAGCAATAATAATTCTCATAAAACACATAAAGCATCATGTTAAAAATAGTAAAGAATAGTAATAAACGGTAATTATACCTCTATTCTCCTGCAAGTATCTAAGTTTTTAATAACTTTGTCTCTTAACAAACACAATAGGTGGCACAGCTTAGGCTACATGAGTGACCATCTTTTTTTGAAGTTTCTATGCTGCCTTAAATACCAGGACAATCACAAAGAAAAGGTTTTTAAATCTAAAATTAGTATAGCAATTAGAGTCAGCTAATTATGGGGACTCATGTGATGACCTTACAAAGGAAGATGAGCTGTTTTCTGTCAAAACCCTAGAAGCTGACTAACAAATGTAGTGGTTAGGCCTTATCTATTATTTGGCAGATGCCTGCTGCATAGGGAACTAAACTATTTAATAAAACAACAAAAATCACCTTTAAAAGGCTAAAAGTAAAAGTTTAGCAATCTAGTGGTATTTGTAACAAAGGCCATCATGTTAACTATTTGTTTAGTTCTCTACCCAGCTGGTACTAGACAGCTTGCAGCACCAATGCAAGATGTTGTGCACCATGCCATAAAAAGCCATTGCATAATAGTTGTGGGCATGAGTGCAAAAATAAAAGTACAATATAAAACAAAATACTTTGCCAATCAGTTTATCAAACATAACAGGTTGCAATTATACAAGGAAAAATATGTGCACAGTTATAGGGGTAGTTGCACTAATGGAGAAATGGAAAGCCATGTACAATGCAAATGCAAATCTCTCACATATATCAATACTTGAAAGCTACTGTTGGACACTGTATTTGCCCAAATTATTCAAATAATATTTTGAAATGTTCTTCTACATTATATCAAGTAATTCAATTCAAGCATTTGAAATGGTTTTCATCATTTATATAAGGCATTGATGCGGTAGGTGCAATAATGGAGATATTGAGAAAAGCCTGTGTTCTAGATTAGTTCTAGAAGTTATGTTTTCGCGAGACTTTCAACATCGCCCCAAACCAAAATTTATTAATAAAATTAAAGAACTTCGACTATCTCAATTTCTCCACTACTGCTCCTAAACGGCATTGACAGCCTATGCCACAGCAATGTCTAGCTTACTCAATTTATCATGACAGCATAAATAGCCACATTCTAATGCAAACAACCACAGCATTGGCAGTGCAGTTAGTCATCTGGGGTCAAACTCTTTCAGCCATTGTCTAAACTCGAACAACAATATTGGCGAAGCTCATCCAACAGAACTGCGCAGCTGATTACATCTGTAACCAATATGGTAATACTGGACCCAACTTCAGTTGTAACAAATATAGGCTTGGCTGACTGAAAACACTAACAACCACATGCATACTATAAACTATTATGAATTGCCAACATTTTTTTCTTAAGGTCTTATTGCTTTTTGTATTGAAAGGCCACTTTTGTTCAAACAAATACATATGTATCTAAACTCATGTTTTAAGCCAATATTGGAAAAATAGAAATTATTTTACCTTTTATAACTCTTCAACAAATCAACTATTATTGTATAAATTTGTTGCATTTATAAGAACTTTGCTTTACCATGCTGATTGCTGAACAGAAATCTAGTTTTGCAGTGGTAAGCTCGAAAATCTCTTGTCCGAACTCCAAACTCGACACCCCTCTTCGAACCAATAAATACACTCAGTGACCATCATCTGGTGACTCAATAATGGTCTGGTCTAGTCTTTTCCAGCTCAGTGATTATAATGCTGGCATAGACCAGCGTGATCTATAATTATGCGGTATGCCCTTTAACCCTTTGGTATAGACCAGTCTTCTACCGCTGAAATTTTTCATTTTAATAATAATTGCACATGGCTTATTGATATCCATCCCGCACTCCGAACCATCGTCGTAAATCATGCATCAACTAGGACTGTGTTATAAGTTATTCTACGGATTATGAATATTTAACAATAACATTCACATTGTCACTATCAGTATCAATATCTTTGCGGTTGTCTGCAATATTAATTATAATAATTTAATTTTAATTGTTAAAGTTTATACCGATGATAATCATATTTGACCTTAGGCTAAATCTAGGACTAAGTCTAATGATAATATTAATTTAAATTATCAATATGAATAAAATTAAAATTAAATATCTATGAGTATAAGTATAACGTTAACTATAAGTATTACTATTAGTATTACTATTACTGTATTAGTATTAGTATTACTATTAGTATTAGTATTAGTATAAGTATTAGCAATACTAATAGTAATAGTAATACTAATAGTAATAGTAATACTTATAGTTATACACTTACAGTATAACTTATAGTTATACTTATATTAACTTATAGTTATAGTTATAGTGAACTTATACTATAACTCAACTATAAGTATAAGTTACACTCATACTGATACTGTGCAAGTAGCTAGCTACTTATAGTTATTGTAATACAGAATACTAGTACTGTTACTAGCATTCTGTATTACTATTACTATTAGTATTACTATTAGTATTAGTATTACTATTACTATTACTATTAGTATAAGTATTAATATAACTATAAATATATCACTATCAGGGTATCACCATCGGTATCAGCATGAGTATGACTATAACTATAGTATAACTCTATAACTATAAGTATCAGTATCAGGATGAGTATTGAGTAAACTGTATTACTATTAGTCCATTTCTATTAGTATTACTATTAGGCAGGGAACTTGTAACTGTAACCACTCGAGCGGCTGCCAGAGGAGAGCTTATCTCTATATCATCTAGGAAAAACTTATTCCACACTAGTTTTCTACCACGAACAATTCGTGAAATGCGCGGAGAATATAATAACTAATTACAAAACAGCAAATGCTGTAACTAGTGCTAACCCTGGTCCAATGTAAGTCTTCACTAGAGGCTTCCCTATAGACTTTCCAGTTGCTGCGGAAGTCCTACCTCAACTGAGGTAATAAACTCAGGTAATTAGTATATCATTACCAATATGAAATTGAATACCAATATTAATATTAGTATTAATATTAACAATATATATAATTATAATAAATATAATCATAATGATGATATTAATAGTAATCTTTAAAATAGTTTAAAACTACTTCATTATTAATGATAATATTATTATTATTAATATTATTATAATCATAATATTAAATTTGATCATAATGTTAATGTGATTGTGTCACTGTCAGTTTTCTAAAGCTAATGGATATTAAATTTAAATTTAATATACTTATAGACATGCTCATAGTCATTAAATAGTGATAGCTTCACTAGTAACTATAATAATTTTTATAGTATAACCCTATAGGCCGGGCTATAGGGCATAGGCTATAAGTATAAGTATGAGTCTATCGGTATAACTATAAGTATAACTATTACTATTGGTGTTACTAATACTATTACTGTTGGCATTAGTATCTATTTCAACATATACTTTTAGTTTTTCTATAAGTATAAGTAACTGTAAAGTACTGCATCAAGTAGCGTATTACACTAGGTGATTAGGCTTAGTATCAGTATAAGTGCAACTACAAGTATAGCACAACTACTATTACTCACTATTAGTATTACTATAAGTATAAGTATAACTAAAGCTATTACTAAATTAGTATTAATGTTACTATAAACCTTTTATAGTAACAATGGGTATGTAATAATAATAATTATTATTATTAGTATTAGTTACTGTTAGTATTAGTATTACTTATAAATATACTATTAGATTTAGTCTCACTCATTTCTGGTTATTATTGAATTGCTTCAAAAAATTCCTGACACACTTCACTTATGCAGCATTAATATATATATATATATATATATATATATATATATATATATATATATAAATATTTTTCATCTACACACTGTTTTAAGTTTGTATGCCTAAACAATTTTGTTTTATAATAAATTTTGTGGGAGTAGTGCTGAAATGATTTGGGATTTCTGAGCGCTTGACTTTACTGCTACTATAAAACTTATACTAATTATAGCTAACTCTCATTTCGTGCTATTTTTAGCTGTTGCATTGCACAGCCTAATCACTGTTTAAACTTTCAAGCCTTTTATAAATCATATTAATTTAAATAGATTTTGAATTTGAACTCTGCATTTAACCTCTGAAACTGTATTCTGTGCATTCGTGTCATAGATAAGCTAGTAAGGATGTCATGGAAAAGAGGACATGCTGATGGAAATGAAACGTAAGTTCTCTTGGTTAGGTCAAACATATAAAGCAGGTTCTTTTCATTATGTTAATTTCATTACAGGTGATATAATTTTTCTGTAAAATTTTGTGTTGCTTTTGAAGGCCTTCCTTCACCCACCTCCTTTTTATATTGTTTTGTAATTTTTTTGTATTGTTAAAAAGCTTAAAAGTAGCAACTTCTAACCAACTTTATGCCGTAGATCGAAATGTAAGAAGACAATGCATTCGTGGACATTTTTTAACTTTCTGTTTTATGAAATAAGTTGTATAACTGAAACTGTGAGTGCTAAAGGGTTAGCACCATATGTTTTATTGAATCATGTTTATTTTCTTTTTGCTAAAATATAGTTTATGTGTGGCATCCTCTCTCAATAGATACATCTAACAGTAAACCTAGTTTAGTTAGAAATGAACTGTAAGTTTAGCCCTATAGAAATTTGTAAGAGGTTTGAACTTTTTTTCTATTTGTAATGTAAAATATCTTTATAAACAAATAATATTTTTATGCCATTGGAAGCAGATTAATTCCCTTATTATTTTTTTTGGTGATCCTTAAAATAAAGAGTTGGAGTTCTGTATTGTATAATATGGAAGTTCTTTATTGATCTTTGCAGCTGTATAGATATAGGTTATTCGAGTTGCTAGTTATGACTTGCATGTTATAGCATTTTAGTTTCACATTCTGAGTATGAACACAAACTGAGTCTAGCTATATTATTTGTTGGTAACACTATTGTGCCAACAATAATAAATTTCTGTCATTTTTACAGTGAAGAAGAACCATTTGACGAACAGATGTTACTTGGTGAAGATGAGTAAGTTTTTTTTGCTGAATGACAGCTGATTTCTCTGTTACTTTGCAATGTCTAAGACTATGCACCATACTGTGTGCTGGTTGTTTAGATCTGCAGCATGTCTTGTAAAACTCTGATACCTTAATTTCATTTTATTTCCATAAAAAAGGCTATTTTGTATTTTCAATATAATTATAAAAACTTATGAAAATGAAATATGGTAGTTTATGCAGGTCTTTAAATTTTAATGGCTGAGATTTATTTCTTGTCTTTAGTTTTTGAAAATAGATAAAATCAGCTCATTGAATTTTTTCAACTATATTTATTCAACACTTTATATACTTAAATGCTAATACTGTGTCTTTTTAGAGATAGTTATTTAAATGATGATACTGGGGAAGAACATGCTAGTTTGCTAGATGATGAGGATGATATGCCTGTATATAATAATACACAGTTTCACACAAACCAAACTCATGAACAAACTTTACCAGATGCGGATTTGTCGGAGGGGGAGTTAGAAGTTGATGATGTGGGTATTGCCAATTCATTTTGTCATTTATAGTTGTTTTAGCATAACTTTAGCATAATTTAGCATAACTTTAGCATAATTAGAATCTGAATTTTTTACTAAATATTCATATGTAAATAATAGCGAAAATTTGCAATTAGTTTTCTTTTCTTGCACACATAACATTAAATGATCTGATTAAGTTACCATTGATAAATTATTTTCGAAATGTTTAAATATTTGCCATTTAATAGATTTAATTCCTACAAGGTGTTTGAGTTTAGAAGGTTACTTGTTGCACAGGCGTTATTGAATGACTCTGGAGAAGAAGGGAGTTATGGTGAGGAAGAGGCTGTGGCTAGTCATCTGATTGATGGGGAGGAGACAACTTCTGCTGGACCCATCATATCCACTCTTGACACTCAGGTCAATGAGGAGGAGTACCAGGAGTTTACTGAATCTCCAAATGAAATGGATCAGCAACAAACAGGTTACTTTTATTTCTGTAATCAGTAAAGATACTGTGATGGGTCTAGATGACTCATTGACTTTGTGTCGCCAAAGCACTGGTTCCATTTCATTATGTAGAAAGTGACTATCTTATACGTACTATGCAGAATTTGTTTTGTTATATGAGCACCATTCTTTGCATTTGCACTGTTTGACCCACACATGTGCTAGTTTATTATTATCTTTATTTTTAGAAGCAAAGATACCCGCTGCTTATGAGCATAGTAATGAAAATATTCAAAAGTCTCGGTCATTTCCATCACGTGGACACAGAAATCGACCCAGGTGAAAGTCTAAGTTTGTATATTTGTGAAGTCTTATAAATTGGTTGTTTAGAAATGAAAATTGTGAAACTCATGACTTTGTATAGTTACATTGTGTTTCCTGTTGTAGACACGTCAGACCCAGACATAATACAATGGTCAATCATTTTTCAACTAATGCCAGAGCTCAGTTTCATCATCCCTATCAGTTTGCCAGAGCACCTCCTTTTGGCAACCCTGTGCCGCAGTATGGGCCCCCATCTCTCATGACTCATGGTCCTCCCCGTGTCCCCAACTTTCAGCAAATGAATATGAATCCTCTCTATCATCAGCAATCACTAATGGTAAAGTTATTTACTGCTAATCGAAGTAATTTTTTAGCACCTATAAATAACTACGAAAATAATTCATTAAATTTTTAGAAAAGTACTTATGAAAAATTAAATTCTGCAGAATTTCTCAATAAGACAAATTTTATTGTAATCATGTCTAAAAATTTCCTCGCATAGACAGATGATTTTATGTATAAAAACAGTTTAGATGTCTGTTAATGAGACATCCATGTTGTAAAAGTAGTTTATTGAACATGTCTATATGCAAGCATTTGCTAAAATATCTCAACAGCGGCTATCAGCATCAAACGTTCTAGTGTGTGCACATGTGTTTGAGAGAGTATTTCTAAAATTAAAACATTGGCTTGCTTAGTGAATTCTGTCTTTTTTTAGTTTAATAAATATGGTTTTAGACAATGATTCCAGCAGGGCCAGTCCCATTGGTTAGACCAACTTCAGCGCCGAGGCTAGCCTTTATGCAGAGGCCTGTTCAAATGCAAAGGCAGGCACCCATGCCAAGGCCTGCTATGCTAAGACCAGGCAGAGATCCGAGGCTAAACATGGCACCAAGACCAGCATTGATGCCGAATTCAAACATACCCAACATTTCACATAACATTCAAAACAGATCTCCAACACCTAAGCAAAATTTCAACCGTGTGATAAAAAATACCCATAACTTTTCTTTCCAAAACACGCCGAGAAACCCAGCAAACACAGGTGTGAAACAGTTTGCTAATATCAGCTCTGCTATATCCTTTACTGGAGCTCCAGCAAACATGAAAAACTCTAATGTAGGGCACCATTCTCAGCAAAGTGGGTTTGGCAACCAGTCAAATGTACAACAGATGGTATCTAAGAACTTGCATGTCAGAGGGCAGCAGGGAAGTTCTGAAATGCCCAATTCAGCTCAGAAGGCTAGGGAAAGAAACATTGCTGTTGGAACAATTTCTACAACTGTGCATATTGAATACAACCATGGGCATAACAGGTGAGTTGAATTCAACTAGATTGTTGTTTAACTTCTGTTGGTAAATATACCCTTTGAATAGTTACTGTAACTTTGCGGAATGTAATTATTTTTTACCTTTCTCACTTAATGAATATCTGAAAAACCTTACGATTTTATTCATAATAAACTTATAATCATGTTAAGTCGTATAATAATTTTAATTTATGGATGCTATTAGTTAGTTTAGAATGGCTAACTTTGCTTCTCCCCTAGTACATTTCCTGCTCATATCTATGGTTTCAGATAATGTGCAATGTTTCCTCGCACAGGTTTAGCTAAGTTTGCTAAGACCTTTTCTCATCTTATTTGTTAGTTAAGCAAGTACTTGTAATGCAATTGGTCAGCCTAGTATCCTGGGGTGTAGCTACAAACTTTGTAATATAATAAATATGTGTTTCAGCTCAACATTTCAAGTTTTTGTATCTTTTTTAGCCTGATCTTTGTTAACTAATTATATTTTATTGGCTGTTTATTTACATCCTTTGACGGTCACTTTTTGATTTTTAGCGCACATTATATTTAAAATGAACTCGCTACCCGAACAGGCCAGAGCAGAGATAGGTGAGGATTGTATTTAAACAAAGGGACTAGTGCTGCCTTTCATGTTTATCAGCCAAAACTTTGTTTGATTTTAGAAAAAGACGTTCAGTAGAGGATGAGACTGATAGTGATCCAACTTGTAAAAAGAAAGCTCTTCTTCCTAACCCAGTAAGTTTCAAGGCTAATAACTTTCAAGTATTCTATCTGGAATGAGTTGAAGCTGTTGCTCAAACACTTAAGACTGTTTCAACATATTGTAATGCTGGTCTTTTTTTTCAGAGTGAGTATGAACTAAAATTAGCAGCACAAGCTGAAGCTCGGGAAAAGATACAAAAGAACAAAGAGATGCGAAGGATCCAACAGGCAAAAGCTTTAGCTTCAGGTATGCCTACAAATAATAATTATCATATTACAGTGATTGAATAAAACTCAAGCAAATTTGTAGTCGCCATTCCTGTAAGAAACCCCTAATGGAAGAAGTTTTTGTTAAATCGGGCTAAGGACTTATTGAGATGGGCGCAGAAGCAATTATGACTGGATACTCTTCCTAGCATCACTAATGGCCTTTGTCAGGATTTGAACCCTAGGCAAACACTGTAGCTCCTAGACCATGGCTTCTCTCATTACAGTGATTGAATCGCATTTTGAATTAAATGCTCTGGCTACTCGTTATCATGCTCAGTATTTTAAAAATTAATGTTATGAATAATTTTAGACATGAAAAAGAATCGGCAAGTTTCAAATTTTCATAAATGTTTGAGATTGTTCAGTAAATTTGGTTTTTCAGCTAACTTGCAGAAAAAGTATGGTTCTCGTGTGCAAGTTGCTACTGCTTTCGTGAAACCTCTTCTTGCTGGTCAAAACAATGCGGCTTGGCAGGCTGCCAAACAGGATGTTGAAAAACCAAGCTATGGTCTTTCATCGGAGTCAGATGAATGTGGCCAATCATATCTTCCAGGTAAACATTCTGTGCACTGCATCCTTTACTTCTTGAGCTAAATTTCAGTGTTGCGAGCTTGAGACTTTGGCATTTGACTACTGTAATGCAATAACCTGATGGTAAACAAACTGATTTATTGTGAGTCATGATTTCAATAAATTGTGCGGCAGAGGTTGTAATTTGACACTATTTTATTTTCACCATCATTTATTAATTTTGTTGACATTTATTATCAATAGTATTGGATGCTCATAAAAAACTTCTGAGTTGAAGTTTAAATGAATCTATTTGTAGATCAAGAGTCTGGAAATGGTTCTCTAATTTTTCAAGGTATGCAAGCTGGTCAGCAGGAACACCCCGGTAGTCATGGTGATCATGGTGAATTGCAACCGAGTGCACAATATAAGGCGCAGGCTGTGAATCAACCAAGAGCAGGCAATTTTTTAAATAAAAAGCATATAATGACTTCAGCTGAAAAGCAGCACCTTGTTCCAAATTCCTCACAGTCATGGCAGAGTAACCCACAAGATGTCATGCATGTGTCAAAAAGACAGCAGTTTGCACCTCAGCTGCAGAGTGGACAACAGAATCTCAATTCATTAAATGTAAATCAGAGCTTGTCTAAAAGACAGCGAGGTTTACCTTCAGCTCACCATAAACTAACACAAGGCCAGCAAGGTATGTCACAAGAGCAGGCAGGCTTGGCACAGGGGGTGGAAGGCATAAAGCAGGAGCATTTAAAAAAGCCCCAAGGCCGTCAGGTGCAGAATGATGTATCTCAAGGAGGGCAATATAGCAGGTTACACAGATTACAAAATATGTCCCGGGTGCAACATAATAGACTGCAAGAATTCCATGGCACGCCTCAGGTACAGCCAGGTTTAACTGATGGACAGCATGGTATGTCGCAGGAACAATACGATGCGTCATGTCATCCGGACATGTTGGAAGCACCCCATTCAACATCTTATATGCAGCCATGTGAATCAGAGGACACTCAGTCTTTCTCTCAAATGCCACAACAATGGCATCGCTCACAAAACATCGTATCTAAAAAGAGTCAAAAGACAATAAAGATCCAGTCACAAGTACCAGATATGAGTCGTACAGACCAGGTGGAGTCAATGTATGATGACCAAACTCAGTTTAACAATCAGCTGCAACATCAATCTTACTTCAGTGATCCCAATGAAATGATGAGCCAGTTGCAAAATACTGCTGGTAAATCCCAACAATTTAACCAAGATGAAGAGGATTTTGTTACTCAAATGGGCATTTCAGTTTCTTCTAAGTACAAGTCTCCGAAAAAGCGCGTTCATCCATTAGATATGTTATCTAGAGATGCTGAGTTAAGTCACCTCAAATCTAGCAACAAATCTTCAAGTACTATACACAGAGGCAGTGACAAGTTACCTGCAGCCGTAACTGAACAAAATCCGCTCTCTGGAGTGAGTGACCTGTTCCATAAAGACTCTGCCAGGGCATTTAAGGCTCATGTAAATCCACGGCTTCTTAAGAACATTCTGGTGAGCCAGCTAGCTATCACTTCAACTGCATCTGTATATAATTACATAGTGTTATTTTCACATATCTTAGCAACCTGAAAACTTTTCTTATGCTGTAGCCACATGTGACTGCTGACAAGCAAAAACAACAGCATTCGGGGGCAAGCACTTTGACCGAAAGGTTTAATAAGCAATGCTCAGAGTTTCGTGCAAAGGTTCAACGCGAAGTTATAAGTGAGGCCAAACGGAAGGTTCAGGTAGTTGACAGTTTTTATTTTCTTTATGCTAGATTGGGAAAAATTGAAGTTGAATGCAAATGAAAAGATGTTTAAATTAGTATATTTGTCAAACAAGTTCTAGTCAAGGTTTTTTGTTTAAAAAAGTTGGTTATCTTGAACAATGGTTAGTAAGCTTAATATCAGCACATGCAAATTGTATGGCAGGTGAAGTAGTATAAGCAGTAGGGATCCAGTGAAAGGGAATAATATTCTCCAATTATTGGTACCTAATGTTTCTCAAGAAAGTGGAATGTCTGGGTTGTACATTTTCACATTGTTCATTAGTTACAGGATTCAAAGACTCAGGCTGTGAAGCCGGTACAAGAGGAGCACCAACCTCAAAAGGTGGCTTCTAAAGTGATAACGGTAAGTGTGTGCATCTTATAAATTCAGCTGCAGTTTGAGCATTGGACTTGACTGGTGAATGTCTGTACAGTTTATTAAAGATTTCTAGCTAGTTTAGCTGAGTTTGTAAAAAGTCATCTTTCTATCGAACGAAAAATTATAATATGAATTTAAGACCTGTGAGGAAAATTTTATAATCTCTTAAAAGTCTTGCCAATTTTTTTGTTGAATTGTCTCTTCATCATTTAGCCAGGTACCTTGGTTATTTACCTATTGCAAATGTTCACTACTTTTGTTTTGGCTAACTAAATTAAACAGTAATTACAAGTTTTAAGCATAAAACTACAGCTTGTTTCTGGTACATTTATTTCAATGTTGCAAGAATGCAAGCGAAATATTTTAGTATGAATACTGATGATTTTAGCCGGGGATCACTGTTTGTTGTTATAGTTGTATACCTCATAAAAATTGGCAAAGTTATAGCATTAGATGATCTTGCTTTCAGAGCACAATTAACAAAGTTTGTGTGACGTATCACTAAAAGGTACTGAAAGTGATATTCAAAGAGTTTCTATCAGTAATGTCGTAATGTATTTTCTAGACTAAAGGTAGTCCTGGTGAGAAGCTATGCTGCAAAGTCATTAATGTTGACAGATCTGCCCCAGTATCTGTGATCAGAGAACTTGGAGAGAGAATTGGAGTGGTGACTAAAGTTGGTCGTCTCAAAAAAAACTTGGATGTTGTCGTTATTATATTTGCTGAAGAGCAACACGCTGTGGGATTTAGACGTCAATTTAACAAGTAACTTGTACTAAACTGATAGAATCCGCCTTAGATTTGTATTTATGTTTTATACTTCTCACTATTGCAAAGAGCTTTTTTTCCAAAGTATTAGACAATCATTGCTGTAATATATGGAGGTTGGTGGCAGCATATCCAGGTTGTAAGAAGAGAATTAGTGTGCAGGTTTGCTGTATTCTCTGAGCTATGGTTTGAAGGTCAACAACATTTCAATCTGTTTTTAGCACTGAGCTGCTGAACAAAAGAATAAAGGTGGAGTTTATTTCTTCAAAGAAGACAGATTAAGAATTCTGAAGCAATGATGAAACAATTTAAGAAGAATATTGCTACGGTGGGGAATGAATTGAAACTAACACAAACTATTTATATCTTCCTGTCCCACTTCCTTCTTAATGTTTTAAGTTTTCATATCCTCAAACCTATATACTCTCAAATGTATAATCACGTGATTTCCTAAGTTATTAAAATAATGAGATCGTATCCTTTTTTTAATATTAACAGAATTTTATTGCAAATGTACATATAGAGTATGTTTCCATACTACTAACTTATCTGGCTGTTAATAAAAATGTGATTTGTCATTTTTTTCCCGTACTAATTTGTCTACTTTTCATCAACAGAACCTTGCGTACTTGTAAATAAAATTTTATTGTAGAAAACAATAACTACATTGTAATGCTAAATTAATTATTTTTCATTTAATATTATTTACAGTTATATAAAATAACCACATAAACTAATAGCTTAATTACTAGTGTTACTTGTAATGTGAAGCAATACTAGCCGGATAATATTACAATTATTATCTACACATTTTTGTCATTTATACGCATAATGCTAGTTTATCACCATAGTAAGGTAAACCTGTTGCGTTGTTTGCTAGGTGATAACAAACGCCTCTACCCAATCCAGTAGGTTACCACGTAGGATGATGCTGTGATAATTTTGAAAAAGCACATCGGAATCTGTGCTTCACCCACTCATCTTAACTAAATTTGTTTAATGATAAGAGTGAAATAAGTAATTAACTTTTTGATAAGAATTCTGTTAAAACCTGTATTTATTCTGGGTGTAGACACCCTATATTTAATCTGGAAGTTAGGCCCTTCCTTTGATAAGGTTAATATTAGCAGTGCTTTACTTGCGGCCATTTCAAAGCTGCAGTTTAACCTTGGAGCAGCAAAATGTGGTACTGGCAGCATCTTGCTGTAGGATTTCTATGTTCTGCTATTGCTGGACAGGTAAGGTTACACCTATAAACATAAGAATTTGAATTATTTGTGTGGACTTTACTGATTGAGGTTTTCCTTTCGAAGGTAAATCTATTACAGTTTTTTTAGGTGATAGGTGAGAATATACAGCTCTCGGTCAAGTTAGAAAGATTAACCGATGTAGAGTACTCACGTGGGCTGTTGTGTTCTCAGGAGTTCTTGTGTCCAGTTGTGCTCAAAGTCTGCATCAGCAAGTTTAATACTCAAAGGTAAATTCGGCTCTTGTGGAATGCTGGCATATAATGTCATGTTTTATTGGGTGCTATCTTTTAATTTTTATGCATGCGCTATTGTGGGTACATTGGCATATTCCAATTAGTGGATATGAGTATCTTCATAACTCTGGGTCAATTAATTGACTTGATAATGAAATTTTAAATTCCTTTAAAAATCAGCTACAAGCACTGCACTGGTCTGCAACTGGTTTCTACTAAACTAGAAATCAATGTAACTGCAAAAATTATATTTATGCGTTAGATATAAAATCATATAATGCATTAGGCTAGTGATTTTAACCAAATAACTATGAACTGCCCAAAAACACTTTATATTAATGTCAGAAGTTTGAGCTATTGGTGAATTTACCTATTTTCCTTTCTGCCTATTCTTCCCAGCTCCTCATGTACATTAATATTTAGTTATTGGTACTTTTCTATCATTTATTATTACAGGGACTGCTCTATTTCAAATTTGATCATAGAGAATGTAACTGTAAACTCTCACTCCACGGAGCTGAACCGAGATATCAGTGCTTCTTTGAAACATGCTACCAATGTAAATGTAAGTTTATTTATGTTCAGTACATCTATTTCTAAACTATTTTACTGCGTTATTAAATGTTATTAATGTTGTTTTATTTTTGTTTTGCTAATTGATTATTCCTCTTTCAATCATAATATTGTAGTGAATTTTGCCAGTTCACTATTATTATTTGTGGGTCTACTTAATCAAAGCCACTGCGACAGGTTGTTTACGATAAGATACTTTATTATTTACACAAATACAAGAAGGTTATTTACTGCTAGCATGAATAGAAACGATTACATAATTAGTGAGCTTTAATACACGACTGTTCTAAATGAAGTCCCAAGCTGCTCTGCCGGCTAGCTACTCAGCGTACTCCACTACAAGTAGCTAGCTCCACCTGCTATCAATTAGTGTCACTGTCCTGATTGGTGGCTACTAATGGTGCCACTACTGTCCATAGTTACACTCCGACAGTGTCGAACTCACAAGATACATAAAACAATATAGAGTAAACCTTTTCGATTAATACAATAATACTTGCACCACTAAAATCTACCACAATATCATAGAAAACAAACAGCCTAGAAACTTGTAAGGATATGTTGTCTATAATTTTTTTTATAAGGCAAGAGTCCGAATTGCATAATCCCATTTTACTAATCTGGTCGCCCTTGTTATCATATTTGAGTACGTCATTCTTTATCTGTGGCATTAGTGGTTTGCTGTTGCTTTTATATAGTCATTGAATATATGCCAAATGCAAACTATTTAGCTTGTGTTTTATGACATAACCCCTTTGTTGTGAACACAAATCATTGTTTTTATATCTGTTATTTATAAATATGTATGCCTCTTCTTTTTCTTAGCCTGTGTTTCTCAGCTTCGAAATACTAGATGAGGGTTCGAAAGTGAAATTAGAGTCGTATAGTTTAGTCTATACTTCTGATGAGCTTGTCTCAGATGAATCCTTTACTTTAAGTGGAGAATCAAATGTCAATTCTAGGTAAGCTAAAGTGCTAGATGTGTTTGTGTTAAAAATTTTGTATTGAAAGTGTTGTATAAAATAACAAAATATATATCATTATAAATGTATGCTAAATGTATTTCATGTAATGCAATTTGTTTTGGCATTGTCTGTAGTAAAAATATCGGATAAGTACTCTATCAAACCTAATTCTAGTACTAGTATGCAAAGGATTGTGTAAAATCTTAACTTTGTAGGATTTTATATATTTTACTACTCGCATGCATGTGCTATACTTACTGCTATTCTGTTACAGAATCATGATGAAAGTTCACACAGGCTGCAGGGATGGATTTTATGGTTCGGAATGTCTCGTAGAATGCCACGCAGACCTTCTACATCTCTGCACAGAGTTTGGTGAACGCCTTTGTCTAAACGGTTTGTATACTGTGTCTATTATATATAACTAGTTTCATTTTAATAAGAATTGCTATTTGTCTTAAATTCTCATGAGCTTTGCATTTGTAGCAGTGGTAAAGAATAATTTCTATTTATAGTAAATATTTGCGTTCACTCATTGTTGTAGAAGCACTATTTTACAGTGCTCTGAGAAATATTCTTTTTCTGATAATGCTGACTAAAATATCACCTAAACCTTGTAAATAGGTTTTTAAACTATAGGAGATAACAGGAATTTTTTTACTGCTCAAATATCTTGTGTTATGATAGAGGTTATTGATTTGACGCTAAAACTTTTCATAACTGAACACAGATGTTGATGCTGAGTCATATTTCTAGCAGCATTACATTGTCATTGTTTTAGGCCGAAGTGGTGCGGATTGCAAAGGCCCACCCGTATCATCGAGTGTAGTTCTGACTAAGAACTCAGCTGCTGTAGTGCTGGGTGCGGGCATCTCCCTCACTCTATCTAGACCACCCATCCTGTCAGTGTCTACTGAACATTCACTTACTGGTGAGGATGTCATTAGTATAAGTGATACACTCACTCTCGGCCTCACCAAACTCCTAGCTTTGAACGACGGCGAGCTGGAGATTGCAAATGTTCTAAGGACTGACAAAAACAGGTTTGCTTCCATATTAAAACAAAATTTACGTATTACAGTCCTATTCTTTTGCTTTTATTAGCTTGTGTACACTTTTATTCCATTACAAAGAGATATTTCTAGTGTAATTTTATTATACATTAAATATAATTTTAGACATGAACGCATTCTGTTTAGAATCTGCATCGTTTTAGTTTCAGTGGTCTTATTTACAATTATAAATGCTGATTTAGCATTATGCTGCAAATTTTCAAAGTGTTTACTATGCTTTCAGTTTCAATGACAATTCCGTTCAATTTGCTCTGCTAAAGCATCCTTCAAACATTCAAGATTTGCTGCTGGAGCACTCAGATGGTCTGTCAGAATACTTTAGCACTGCTCTCCCTGCTGAGAATAGCATAATGGGAGGTGAGTGACATACAGACTAATTATTTCTCTATCAATATCTTAATTATTTTAATTTCATTTTTATACTGTGGATATCAGTTGGGATTATGACTTATCTTTGAGGGTTTAGATATACTTGTTACAACTGGCTTTGATAGTTTGTTTATGTTTGTCAACTCTTGGTACAGCCTGGTGGCTCGTGTACTAGTATGTGTTTGTGCGACATTAGCTCCAACTCCTATCTTAATCCGTGGGGGAAATCAGTCTTCCAGGTTAAGATAATTATCTGGTGGTATGCTACAGTCCTGGCTTCTGTGTAAAGCACTCAATTCTATCTCCAAGCGCATTCTTAATTTATATATTCACAATCTCTCTTTTTCTGTTTCACTATACTCCATTCCTCTTTCTATACACTGCACCTTCCCTCATTCTAATGGCATATACGCTCCTATATTTGTAATATATATTATTTATGACTTTGCAAGCCACACCTACACTATACTTTATATTAGTGTTGCCAAATTGTCCTAATTTAAAGTTGTGCTTTTTCTCTTTCTCGGCATGGCAGGGGAAGTATCTACTTATTTATACATTCAAAACTGTGTTTCACCATTCTCAAGATGTCAAAATTGATGATAGAAATAGAGAAAAATGTTTCTATAAAGTTTATAACCTATGATGATGGGAGTTGGTCATTGAATAAGAAATATTGCTATACAATATTTCCCAACTGTACTTGTTTATTAGTCAATATTCTACTTTCATTATATATCTTAGGTCGAGTAATAGCTGCCCAAGGATCTACAGAGTTCTTGATTGATTTTCTTCAATATGAAAATCCAAAAGATCAGAAATCTGATGGTCAGGATTGCGATACGACCCTCCTGTTTCAGACTACCAAGAACTTATGTGATCATCTCTTTACATTCTGTATTAGTTCAATAGGCAGAAGGTATGCTATGCCAGGCCCTCGTTCTACGAGATTAGTCATAAACGTTCTGAAACTTGCACCATGTAGTGGGCCATTTAAAAATGTTTGAATGTTTAAAAATCGTTTTACCTGAGTTGTTTGAAAAGTGTGGCCTTTTTATATTTTTTAATTTAATGTTGTATGTTTCTTAATTTAAATTTGCACATGTTTGATTTTTTTACAAAAATTTGATTTTTATACAGTGATTGTGATTTAGTCAAGTACACATCTACAGTTGCAATAACTAAGTCTAAGATCAACTTTGCACAAGATGGGCTAGCAGGAAATCACCAATACAAACTGAAATTAGGCACTTGGCAGGTACGTAGCAATAAAAATACACAGTTGTGTAATATGACTTAATGTATGTGAGAAAATTTTGTTTGGGCAGTCTTTTCTTGAAAATTTATATGTTTTGGTTTAAAATTTAATTGACCTCAGAATGCTTACAGTATTTATGAGTCACTTCAGAGCGAGTCTGAATTATTTTACTGATTTAAGGAGTTGCCTTCCCATAATGAGTCGATACGAATATTGATGAGTGCAGGATACTAAACCAGATATTCTAGCTGTCCCCACAGCATATCTCATGTTACATACTGATGAACTGATCTGGTTTAACATTGAATTCCATAAGAATTCAAATTTTATTAAAACAAAAGAATGTTTCTTTTGCTAAGCATTGACATCTGTAGAACTGTTGTTAATTACAGTATCACTACAATGCCCAGCTTTATGATTTGCTGATTTTATTCATTTCAGGGAGTAAACATCAAAGTCATTGTACTGGATTTAGAACCATTTAATCGAAAAGAATTGATTGACGAAATTGTGTATTTCTATGACCTACCCGCTGGTTCCACTAACTTCCAAAGACTCAATGGCCGATATTCTCCTAAATCTAGGTTTGTCCTGCAATGCATGCTATATCGTATAAACGGTATATAACATTTTACAATTGGTATCATCTATGAGTAACTTGAAAGATTACAACAGTGCCATTTATTTCATAATTTTATTCCTGTTTTTGCTAGCTCTCATATTTACTTCCTTGTTGTTTTTTTATATATATGGATGTATAATATAATGATCTACTTTCACTACCAGTTTCATAAAAATACTATTTTATTTAGCTTTTTACTTTGTTTTTTAGTCTTGCTGCTTTGTTGTCCGTTACCTGTTCAACAAACTACTATGGCGCAGACTGTAGATATTTCTGTAAGCCAGTACCTGGCCAATACACGTGCTCTGAATATGGTGACCGACTTTGTGAGCCAGGTAAGAATTTGTTTCATGCTTCAGTGCTGCAAACAAAACCATAACATTATAGATTGAGTGTAACTTTATATATTTCACTAAAATATTGTATGCTATTTTGTCTTTTTTAATATCAAACAATTTTTATTTTTTTTAAATATAAGTGTACAAGTTACCTTCATTTCAACTTTTAAAAGTCTATAACTTTAAACTATTATTTTTCATTTATTACAGTAGATCTTTTCAGCAGACAGCATATTAAACCAACAGTCACTACAAATTTGAAATATTCTTTCTGTAACTGAATCACTACATTTGCTAAAAGGTCATTTAATCTCTTAGAAATAATTATAGGTATAAACAATTGTCTTGTTTCATATATTCTTTCATTCACACTACAGATCAAAGTAAGCATTCAATGCAACTGTTGAGCTGTGTGTTCACCTCATGTTTGTCACAACTATCTGATTTTAGGTCGTCTGCTTTTAGTAGTGTTTTCAAGTTTTCAGCCTGTTCAACCCACATCGTATATGTCTACGAATAATACGGTCATGAAATTAGCTGATTTATAAAAGTTTGAGATCCAGTTTGTTTAAATATGAAAGAAGTACAGTTCCATGATTTATATCTGGTGTTAAATCTTTTATATCTGTTTGTTGGTGAACTCTAGGAGTTGATTGCCGACCTACTGGCAATGATAGCTTACTAATACCAGCCACAACCACAGTTATTCCAATCACTTCAACTACTTTGGCAAATCAGCCTACCACGTGCGCTGTAGTATGTGGCTCCCAACCACCGCCATCACCATGTGACTCTGAGGATCACGTTCTTTGTGACAGCTCACACTGCAAAGATTTAGTAAAGATGCAGCTGTGTCCAACCTTGTGTAATCTATGTGGACTGCCTTCAACCACTACCACCACCACAACAACCACTACCACCATTAAAACCACAACCACTTCAACCACACCAACAACAACTTTTACCACTAAACCAACCACAACTAAACCTACAACTACAACACCAACTACCACATCTACAACCACAACACCAACTACCACTTCTACAACTACAACACCAACTACCACATCTACAGAATCAACCACTACATCTACCACTCTAGCACCAACTACCACATCTACTGTTGCAACATCACCAGCTACAACACCATTAACTACAACACCAGCTACAACACCATCAACTACAACACCATCAACTACAACACCAACTACAACAGCTTCTACGACTCCTTCTACCACTCCTTCTACCACTCCTTCTACAACTCCTAGTACAACAACTACTACAGAGCCTACAACTACACCAATGCCTACCACAACTTCAACGTCTTCTACAACACCAACAACCACAGCATCTACCACAACTCGTCAGCCAACTACAATATTGTCTTCATTACCTCCAAATGTTACTAGACCTGTGACATTCTGTGTGAGAGAATGCAACTCTCCTAAGCTTTGTGATATTGATGATGGAATACTATGTGAGAAGAAGCACTGTGCTACTCCACAACTGGCTCAACATTGCCCACACCTTTGTGGTCTCTGCTCTACAACAACCATTCCTACAACAACTACCACACCCACAACAACAACAACCACTCCAACTACAACGCCCACTACAACTACTAGCACTACTACTACGCCTACTACAACCCTGCCAGACTGCCCTCTTGATTCCGGTTACACATCTTTCACAACTGACTTCATCCGTCTTTTAAATCCTAACAATCTTTTGCTTGATGGCACTCCATGTGCTGGAGGCATCTGTAATGTAGGGTTAAAGATCTGCATTTCTCCTCTTGGCAAAAGGTATTTTAGTTACAATTTCTTTAAACTAACTAATTGTATAATACAAATTAAAATTCCTTGCCATGAGGTAGCACATTTCTGTGTCATTAGAAAGCATGAGAATATGGTTCTCATTAATGTAAGGTTTTTATGCCGAAAAATAAATCCTATGCTATAGAAAAACAGAAAATGTCTGAAATTAACATCAATTTCTCTTATTTATATCATTTTTTTTGTCTACTAAGATCATAAAATTGAGTTTTGCAATGCAAGCGAAAGGGAATTCAAGAAGCCGCAAGCTTTGTAATGATACAAAAGTGTTAGCGAGCAAAATACTTTCGGCTCTATTTCATCTATTAAAAAAATTGTTTTGCAATGCAAGGAACTAATGTTTAGAAGTTCTAACATCTATTTTCTTTCTATACATGTTCATTAGCAACTCCAACAGCAACACTATTGATGTTTTAGCACCTGTAGCTACTATTCTGTACTGACTTCTGTGGTGGCTAGAGGTGAACTGATTCAGTTTTCAAGCAAACTCGGTTCTGTCAACAACCCTATCACTGTCGATATTGGAAGTGAACCATGGAAAGTGAGTTTTCACGAGTCAAGTTTTATTGCATGGGACAGTTTTATACGCAGCAGTACTGTCTCTACGATCTCTCCCTTCACATACTTCTCTTTTCTTCTTGTATCATTACCAAACTACTCAATATTTTGTACTAGTTTTTGCTAGTGTACTCTGATGTTTGTAATCGTTGCAATATAGTTTACTTAGTTTATTCAGCCATACATTAGCAAACCCAGTTCAATTTTATCTGATTTTACCCTTTTTATTAGTATCACTTTTAATAATGCACTAGTTACTTTTTCTTAGTATAAAACCAAATACTGCTTTCTTATTGGTTAACTTTTTATTCTGAAACCTTGTTTCACCTATCCTTTGATACATCAATTTAACTATCAGTCAAACTGAGATTGATACATAGAAAGCTCTTGGCCATAAATATGTTTATTAACCACCTGTCATCTCTACAGCATAGTATACATACAGTGTTATTATAGGGTGTCACAGTCACTGTGGATGCATTTAATGGGAGTCCTCAGCTCTTGATTGACAGCTTCCAGTTTGACTTTGCACTGCCTCCAGGATCTGCATCGAAGAAAATCTCTGATTTTGGTGTCAGAACTCTAGCACCTCCAAGGTTAGACATGAATTGTTTATCAGTATTTATGGTAATTGTCTTCCATTTTAGTGATGTTCATGTATTTAAATAGTTTAGTCATTTTGAAAAAGATTTCACTACTTGGAATTGAGGCTTATAGTTGGTAAAGTCTGTTAGTGGTGAAATTTGATAGTAAAAGTGGCAGCTGGGTGGGTATTTCTTCAGGTTTCTGTGTTCCAGCTTTAATGGCATTAAAGAAGATTCATGTTTATTCCATAGTTTAACTGTTGAGATGCGAGTTCGATGTCCTGATCCAACCACTACAACTCCAACCACCACATCAACAACTACAACACCTACCACAACAACAGCCCCAACAACAACACCAACCACTACATCTACCACTACTACACTGCCAACGACAACAACTACACCAACCACTACACCTTCCACTACAACTACACGTATGTCTTGTTGCTCAAATATTTTAATGAATTTCTTTTCGAAATTGAGTTGCGCCTTCCTTTTAACTGTATAGTCTGTAGCTGTTGAATTTTTTGTTTAAGCTGCCACTACAACAACCACCACGCCAGTACCAACCACCACACCGCTACCATGTCCTACAGTCATCGGAGGTTACACAAGCTTCACAATAAACTTCATACGTTTCAGCAATCCATCCGATTTTAAAGCCACTGGCATTAAATGTGATGAAGACACACAGTGTGATGTAGCTCTGGAGATCTGTGTCAGCCCAGTTAACTCAAGGTAAAGGAATCTTAAGCTATTTCCCAAAAACCTGTAATGCAAACATAAAGCTTATACCACAATCTTCTAATATCGCTGTGAGTTACTTTATATATATATATATATATATATATACATATATATATATATATATATATATATATATATATATATATATATATATATATATATATATATATATATATATATATATATATATATATATAATTTGTGTCTTCTAGTAGCATTGCTAACATCGATTACTGCAACAAGAAAACCTGCAGTGATTGTGTATAGAAGTCTACACTCTAACTTGTCCTATATATTGTATGTGTATAAAGATACATACACTGTATCAATACCACAATGTCATGCCCTTAGAAGCCAGTCATTCAATAATAAAAGCCAATTACCAGTGGCTCATTAGATCATTAACTGTTGGAGTAGCTTAGAAGTTAAATTGCGCTTTTTTGTTTACTTATATTTCTCATAAAGAGTTGATTAGCTGTATAATCAATAAAACACCCTGAAGTTAACATGTTTATTAGTTACGGATATTTTGTCGAAGCTAAAATTTAATGTTTTGCATTTGTTTTAGGGTCTGTAAAGGTGGCTGCAAAGCCAATAGATGCTGACATGTTTTGCAATAGACTTTTTATTCGCAGTGACTTTGGTGCATATAAATACATAATAGTTGAGTCATCAGCCGTCTGCTATTTATTATTTGTCTTTTACAATAATGTGTAAATTGTTATTTTTAGAAGCCTCAAAATACCAGTTATTTTAACATCTTGAGATTATATAAGCTGTAACTATTCTCAGCTCATACGATCTAGCTCTAGTTGGTTGGTAACGTTATCATAAATTATATTGAGTTATCGTGATTTTTAGGAGTTGTGAGCACTATTATGAATTTACTAAAGTACTTGGACAAGGCACTGTTATTAATTTTTATAACAAAATTGGCAACTTGGACAATCCTCTAGAAGTTGATCTAGGCAACAAGACGTGGGAGGTTAGATAATGCTAACACTTATTCTCTATCCTTGTTAAGCATCCTGTAGCATGTGTAGTAAATTATTATCCTGATTTAAAATTTTTTTAATTATTTTATTTTGTTTCTGCAGGGTGTATCGCTATACATAACTGTTTGGGATGTGGACGATACTATGACTGAAGGCTCTCAAACAAACACTAAAAATAATGACATGATTGATGAATTTGACTACAACCTGGTTGATGAACCTGGAAGTGACCCTCGCACTCTCACCATTCTTGGTGAACGGCCAGCAAACAAAACTAGGTACTATAACTGTGTTGATTTTTTTTACAAGAGATGCATTATTGTTGCAGATCAATTAGCTGGTGTAAAAGATTGATTATTTAGCTTGAAATCATTCTTTTTTAAATGTTTAAAGATTTTAATGGAGTTTATTTTTGTATCATTTAACTTTTTGGTCAGGTTTATTCACAGGTTAATGAATTTTTTGATGATATTTTGCACACCTTTTAGGTTGAGATTGTCTTTAGTTGTACGATGCCCTAGTCCACCGACTTTGCCCACCACCACTACCACTACAACTACACCATCTACAACAACAACTACGCCAACAACAACTACAACACCAACAACTACACCAACATCCACTCCTACATCTACCACTACAACAAAGCGAACAACTACAACGACCCCAACAACTACGTCTACCACTACAACTACCACTACAACTCAGCCTACGACAACAACCACACCAACTACCACAACTCCAAAACCTTCAACAACTTCCACAGCTGCTCCTACTACAAGTTCTACGTCTCCTCTCCCTACAACAACTTTCCCACAGTGTGCTTTTCAGAACGGGTAAGATAAGTTAAATTCAAAATAAAACATATATTGAAGTCAGTTGATTTGCATTGAAAGTGTAATATTGATATGTTTTGCTATTTGTTTTACTCTGATTTATCATAATTGACATTAACCAATTATAAAATGTTGGTTTTTGTTCTTTCCAGATATTCAAAGATTGCTATCAATTTTTTAAATTACTGGAACCCGAGTAATAACAAAGCAACTGGAGTCAAGTGTGATAATGAAGATGGTGAAGATGAATACTGTGAGATCTACATTGAAATCTGTGTTAGTAAACTTGGAGAAAGGTATGCTGCAATTCAACTTGCCATGTCATATTACAATATGAAGCTTTGTTGTTGATAACAGCTTAATGCACTTATAATATATTTGTATCTGTTTTGTAATGGGTGCCAAACAAAAAGGAAATTATGGCATGACTGTAATAAATTATGAAATAGTTTTGCCACAATTGATATATTTACTGCAGCATTATTAAACTGATTATGTATAAGGTTTGTGATAGGAATTCTGTCTAATTGTTTGTTGTACCACAGTTTTCAATGATTCGAGTTTCACTGTATACTATACTAGTGCAACTATCATTTTTTTAAACTTGGTATTTTTATCATAATTTCTATCTTGGAAACTTTTAATTTCTAAATGTTGTGAGAAAATTTATTCTAGTATTTCGTATAAACTAGGGAAGCATTGCAATGAGATACATGCATGTGCTGCTTTGCCATCGCTCCTCGTGTTGAACTGTTGACTATTTATTTACAGAGACTGCAGTTTCTATAACATAGAAACAGATGTTATAGGTCAAAGCCCTTTCATCTTCTTTACATGGGATCTTGGTGGCCAAAGTAATCCACTGCTCATCGATTTAGGCAACACAACTTGGGAGGTTCGTATAATCAAGTTAGATATTTTAAAGTTCTGCTGAATATCAAAGTTGGATATATATATATATATATATATAGTTTCTATAATTAAAAATGAATCAAAAGAACTCAATATTTTGAAAAATAGAGTAGTTATATTTGGTACTAATACAATTTTGGATATAAAAATAAACTTAGATCTTCATTTTATCGACTACAATATTGTAGTCGATAAAATGAAGATCTAAGTTTATTTTTATATCCAAAATTGTATTAGTACCAAATATATATATATATATATATATATATATATATATATATATATATATATATATATATATATATATATATATATATATATATATATATATATATATATATGTATATATATATATATATATATATATATGTATATATATATATATATATATATATATATATATATATATATATATATATATATATATATAAATATCCAACTTTGATATTCAGACGTATTAATTATTGGATAGATAACTTACTCATGAAGAGAGTTGTAGATGTCTTCTATTAAGCTTCGTAATTGTAAATATTTCAAAGAGTTACATGTACCATTTGTAACCTGCCATAGTTGTATACAGGCAGAGTTATGGTAAAGTAATATATTCATATGGTTTATTTGGACAAATAAATCTAGTGTTTGTTAACTTTCAAGAAAAGTGGTTAAAAATAGTTGTCAATGTTTTCTTGTTTTTAATACTGCTTGAATTATTTCACTTTATTAGACTATGTGCAAAACGCTTTCTAAGTACATCTTAAAAAATAAATAATTATTGCTTAGCAAATTTTAAACAGTGTACTAAAATGCAGCTATGTTTGTTCAGATTTACTTATGAGGACTTTAAGTGTACTTGTTCGGTTGATACCAACTTCCTTACCACACCATTTTTATATCTTTTTCAAAAACACACTGACCACATGCATGCTTTGGATATGTCGCAATCAATGTTAGTCTGCCGTGTACTTAATTTGAAAGCATTTTTATGTTTCAGTTATACTAAAACACCATCAAGTCATCTTTATGGTTGCGGGAAATATTTAAGACTAAATTAACATAATAACGAATGTTTACAAATATCTAAATGTGTTATGCATTATGTATATGAAAGTAGCTGTATTTGATTAAAATCACATGACAGGGTGTGAGCATTCTGGTGAACATTTGGGATCGGGATTTAACTGGTAGCGGGGAGAGATCTGATGACCAGGTAGATGAGTTTGATTTTGTATTTAACGACACGGCCGGTTCAGCAACGCGGTACATCGAAGAGTTCTCTGTACGACAAGAGCCAAAGTCAAGGTGAGAGCCAGCTCAAACTTAGCGGAAGATATTTTTTTGGGGAAAATTTAGGCTTTGAATTGAGCCATTAAACTGAAGTAAAACAAAATAAAGATGTTTTCAAGTTACTGCATAGTAGAAAAGCCACACAATAGGTTTTGTCAATTCAAACAGTAATTGTAAACGAATCAGGAATTTTATAACTTAATCTATTAGTTTTTAATTTGTGATCGAAAAAAAAATTTTATAATAAAATTCAACCATTCAAATTGGGACCTTTAAAATATAATTGAATTTCCCATGTTTTATGTTTTTTTGTTATGAAGGTATTTTAATTTAGGTTGCGGCTTGAGCTGACGGCATATTGCCCAGTTCCATTCACTCTTTCAACTCGCTCCACAACCCCGACCACAACTACCACTCCAACAACCACACCAACAACAACAACTACAACACCAACAACGACTACAACTACACCGACAACAACAGTGCCTACTACTACAACAACCACGCCAACTACAACAACTACAACACCAACAACAACAACCCCCCTGCCTACATATAAACCATGCAGTGTAGTTCTCGGGCAATCTCTTGTGTACTTGCGGTGGATTTCATTTGTGAACCCTGGTAATACGGTTGTTGGTGGTAATGATTGTGACCAGTTCACAGGTCAATCAAATGGTTGCGATTTGTCATTCGAGTACTGTGTGAGTAGGATCGGACGACTCCCAAGGTATGTTGACTATCATATCCCTCTACTCTGTCCCAAATCTTTCATCTTCTGTTATTATAGTTATTCTGTAGTGCTAAGAGTTGGTTACTAGTTGGTTACTTGGTACTCCATAGTTGCTTAAAAACCCTAATTTAAAACTTGTGTATTTGATTTATTCTAGGATATTTGTATATTGTGTGAATATGAATTTACGAGTCACTGAGCATATATGTTAGTTTATTCAGTCTGTATATTCAAATATCATTGTTTTCAGGGACTGCATCTACTACTACAACAGCACAGGGGTGATTGGCACAGGATCTTCTGTTCAGTTCCCCACCTCTGAGTATGTAGTCATCAACACTGGAACTTTTCAGGTAGGCTGTCTGCTCACATGTTTGTGTATCACTACTACTCTATATTGTCTCATGCTGTTTATGGCAATCTTTAGATAGATTAACACCAAATGTGTCATGAAAGCAGTTTCAGTTTATTTTCCAAAAGTATTTCAACAAGCAATTTTCAATAACTGCTAACAATTCATATTTTTTGCATTGATTATAGCTGCTTGTAAACAAGAATAAAGTCTTAATTTGTATAATATAAGAAAAGTTGTAGAAAAACTATAAATATTGTGTTGAAAAGTTATGATAGGCTGCGTTTCTTTGGTTAGGGTGTAGATATAAGGGTGAGAGTGTACGATGAAGGTTCAGGTACAGCAAAGCTTCTGGATGAGTTCAAGTATAATTACACAACAGTGGACTGCAACTCTGCCCCTAACACTGGTAGAGTGTTGGAAGGAGTACACCAAGGCACTACTGGAACTAAGTGAGTTCGCATGTACGACGTACCCATTATGTTTCATATTGAACAACAAGCTGTTCAGTATTTACTGCTATATAAGGAAATAACAGGAAATGGCTGTAACCGGGTCATTGGCGTATAGTATCAATAATTTTAAGCATCATCTAAAACCTGTGACACTGGAGGATCGATCGAGCGGGAGTTATCATTTATTTACAACTCCAGCAAATAGAGTTATTTATTGAGGGTATTTTTAGAAACAAAGCTTTAGGATAACACACAGTTTTTTCCTGATTTTTTCACTTGACATTAATCTTGCCAATTTACGCTAATTTTTTGCATTATTTTTACCAAGTGAGTTTTGTGGATTGAGATGGAAGTTCTATTTGTTGTAGCATCTGCATAACCCTTGTGCTTAGTAAAACAACCCCCAACAAGTTTTGAGTTGTCTGTTATGTGTCAGTTGTGAACAGCAAACCAAAACAATCAAATCCTTGCATGTATATAGCATAACATTTGCTGTACTTCATTACGTAAACATCATTGTGATAAATTAACTAAAAATAGAACTACTTAGACATTATTTTTACAGATTGGAAGCACTTTTTGGATGTGCCTGTGAGCAGTTCTACTACGGACCAAAGTGTGACGTCTACTGCAACCCTCTGAATCAGCAGTTCACCTGTGATTCTAATGGCGTCCGCGTCTATGACAGAAGTGAGTCATTACCTGCATCAAATCTCCTAACATACCTGCTAGCACCTGGATGCTGTCAGCAAACAGTCCTCTAACATACCTGCTAGCACCTGGAGACTGTCAGCAAACAATCTGTTGCTCTCAAATAATAGTAACCAAAGTGTTCAGTAATTTAAAAGGCACCAAATCAATGACATTGTTGTTAATTATGGTAATATACATTTATGTTACATTGTCACTTTTTGCCACAAATAATGATGACATACATTGCGTTATGTTGCACATAATTACTTGCTCATATTTCATTTTCTTGATATAATATCTGAAATATTCTGTTCATATTATATTACGGAGAACGTGATCTCGTCTATTGTAGATTATGCTGGTTCAACTGAATGCGTTTATCCTACCACCACACCTCAGCCAACTACAACTACCACTACACCAACACCGACAACCACAACCACTACACCAACCACTACATCTACTACTACAACACCAACCACTACAAGTACAACTACACCAACTACTACAACAACACCAACAACCACAACACCAGCTACTACCACAACTATCAAACCTATTCCATGCCCCATTCAGTATGTCGAATTTACATCTCTTAAACATTAAATTTATTAGTTTTAAGTTGCCATTAAGATAAAAATGTGTAGGTAATTGCTGTAAAATTTAAATCAAATAGATTAAAGCAGTTGTAATACCCTATTAGAGTAACTCCCTAATATTTTTTTATTTTGTTTTGTAAATTTACCATCATGAAATATATTTATAGCCGGAATCGAATCTAACTATTAATGTGATCATATCTTGAACTTTCATCTGTTTAGATCTGGTTATCTGAAGATGTATCTGGATTTTGTAACCTTTCTCAACCTGGACGATTTGAAGGCCACTGGTGTGAAGTGTGACTTCAACAGCTCTTGTGATTTGGTGATAGAAATTTGTCTCAGTGAAATTGGCAAATCGTGAGTCTAAATTCTCAGCAAGTGTAATTTGTAACATGCACATAAGTTAAATTATTGGTTACAAGGTTAAACATATCTCACTAATTTGTTTATATATACTCATTCACATGATTTAATAGAGTTTTTAATTTGTTTTAGTTTGCTCACCAGTAGTGTAACATTATGCGGAATACCCCTTTAGATTTTGGCTGCATCAATTTGCAATCCGTATTGTTATATGCTCTTTCTGGTACTAAAGAGAATATAAATGATTAAATTGTGCTTTTCGTGGAGTTTTAACATTATGTTACTAAAAATTTTTAGCCAGTATAACTTTCAAAGATAGTCATAAAGGCTGAGTTGCCAATATAGTTTGCCAAAGTGTAGGATTACTATTATTGACTGAAAGGCAGTGATTGTGAACATCACGCCTAGTGAATACATCTTAGGTTTTATTTTCTTAGATTAATTAGTCAGGGAATTGACTTCTGCTGCCATACTTGAACTAGTAGACGCCAGCTGACCCAGTATTGTATTAAAATGAAATATCAAATTTTTCTCCATTGCCTCCATCACTGCAATTTCAATTGCTTTCTTTGTATGTGTAGGCTGCTCTTCGTATCTTGTATATTTATACAGATTATCAATGCATATGTGAGATACTATTTACTTCTAGTCTCACACTAGAAGACTTCTATTGTGTATAAAATATGCATGTTAATATTATAACTGAAGAATATTTTCACTGCGTATTTTCATACATAGATTTAAATGAACAGCACACCTGCTTTTTTACCATGCTGGTTGTCATTATTAGTCGGAGAGTGCAGTGGCATATCTGTATTAATGCTATGCTATTTACATGTTAGAGCTCATTGTTTTGCAGAGATTGCGGCTACTTTAGCGTACGATCTGGAGTCTTGGCTGAAGGTGTCGCCATACAATTTTCTTCAACCATCGATGGCCAACCCAATCCAGTTGAAATAGATTTAGGCTACGTGGATTCTTGGCGGGTACACAAATACTGTTCCTGTTGGAATATTTGTACTTTGTTAAATTAAAAAAGTTTAGCAGTTTTTAATTCCATAATTATCGCTATATCTGTTGTTTGATAGACCTTGTTATGTCTCATTTTCACAGACATCAAATTTTAGCCGGTAGTTTTGCTGCATGATTACAGGGAGTACAAATTGATGTTACTATTTGGGATTTTGACCCGGAAAACAAGTTTCTACAGTATGATATGGTTGATGAATTCAATCATGTTTTTGTGGACCTTCCAGGGACAGCTGGCAGACCTGTTACTATCACAGGGACTCGGCCAAAATCTCCAACCAAGTAACTGATATACTAAACTTTTTGCCTAATTTTAAAATATCCACTTTTGAGCTAGTGTGTCGCATGCATACATGTATGTTCACATAGCTACACTGTGTTATTAGTTTATTCTGAGTTGAATCTTTGCAGATTGCAATTCTTACCTCGAGTTAGATGTCCTGAACCTGTAACCACTCCTACTACAACATCCACTACAACAGAAATTTCAACAACCATCACATCAACTACAACATCTCCAACTACCACCACTACACCAACTACAACCACCACACCTACTACAACAACTACTACACCAACTACCACCACTACAACTTCAACAACTACTACAACACCTACTACAACTACCACCACACCAACTACAACAACCACAACACCTACTACGACCACAACAACCACAACACCCACAACAACCACAACACCCACAACAACCACAACACCAACAACCACAACACCAACACCAACTACACCCACAACTACAACATCAACATCCACAACTACTACACCAACTACAACTACAGTACCGACCACACAAAGTAGCACAGCAGCCACTACACCAATTACCACAACATTCAAACCATGTGAGAATATCACAGGATATACTAAGTTTGCTCTGAATTTTCTATCCTATTATAACCCGGATGACCAGAAGTCTACAGGAGTGAGATGTGACGTGAACAAACAAGGGTTTCCTGAGGATTTTTGTGATCTAGTTTTTGAAATATGCATCAGTAAAATTGGAAGCAAGTACGTGTCTCATTACAGAGTAGATGTGTACAGCACAGACAAAACAGGATGTGCAGTGAAATTATTGTTTATATTTTCCATAGAATTATTTCTATGTTACATGATATTCAACACTCTTTTAAAAGTTTATTATAGTGAAAATTTAACTTCAACAACAAGAAATTAAAATAGTTTTAGTAATTTGAAGAGATGCAATTTATAAAACCGTTGATATATTAAAAGTACTGTGTGGATGGCATTTTATCCTTGAAATAACCAAACATCTAGTAGTGCAATACTGCCATGTATATCTGCCAGTGTAATACTTACATTTCATAATTTAACAGGGGATGTGAGTACCTGAACACGATAACCAGTGTGGTAGCTTCTTCAACAAACGTGACGTTTGGATACTTTGTCGGTGACAGAATAAACCCGCTACTTATAGACCTCTCGCAAGACAAGTGGAAGGTGAGCAAAGTCAATCTTTACAGTCCCGTCTGAAATATGTGTCTTTGTCATTTGTTCCATTATCAATAATCATTAAAAAAATTGATGAAGTTATGCTAACTAGATGAATTGTTTCAGTTTTACTAAATTATATGATTACAGGGAGTAAATATTGTGATCACTGTGTGGGATAGAGACATGGAAAATCTGTTCGTGCCTTTCGATCAAGTTGATGAATTTGACTTTGATTTTGTTAAGCCTGCTGGAGGGTTGTACACCGACTGCTTCTTGGGTGATAGAATTCCTCCTAAGTCAAGGTAAAACTTGTATAGTTTACCACAAGTTTTTAGCTTTAACAAGGATATTGTAAAGCTAATAATAGAATTTACAGGGAAAAGAAAACTGCATATTGTTCAAATGTAGCTTGACTGCTAGTTTGCGTATGCAGCACACGGTGTCAATTTCTGTGAGTTAAAACTCGTATTGCTGACATAAGTTTTGAGCTATTCTAACAAAAAAAAAGATTTTTGCTATAGTGTCTAGTCGGCATTCACATGTAGGAGATATCAACTAGATACAACTTGACAAACGCAAGTTGTGTATTTGTTATAGTATTTGTTATTGCAACACCCTACTAAGCTGTAGCTTTAGTTGTAGTGTGCACAATGTTATAGATAAAACTTTACACAGGTTTCACTTACCAAGGTACGAGCCTGTTAACTTCAAACTGAAAACTGCACTTTAAGAGGTTGACTGCCGGGAAGTTTTTTTTAAAAAGTCATTTACAGGACTTCCCATAACTTCAATAATGTACAAATATAATTTTGTCAAGCATGGCTTTTGCTCAAAAACGTTAACCTTGTTTAAATAACAATTTGATATTTTTATGCTCTAAATACATTTTAATAGCACATTCTTTTTCTACAGAATTCCAGAAAAATTTAAATATAAAATTTACAAAGTTTTACATGAATTGATGTAAATAGACAATTTAGATGTTTCATGTTGTGTTACTCACTAGGATCTGCTTGGGCCTGCAGGCAAACTGCCCTCTGCCAGTGACCTTGAGTACTCCTTCTACACCATCAACAACGCCAACCACTACACCATCAACAACCTCAACAACCACTACAACACCTACTACAACCACTACACCTACTACAACACCTACTACTACTTCTACAACAACACCAACTACTACCAGTCCAACAACTACCACATCCACAACTACTACCTCCACAACTACAACACCTTCCACTACCACACCAACCACTACTCCAACTTCCACCACAACACCCACTACAACAACTACTACACCAACCACCACCATTACTACAACACCGCCCAAACCTACCACTACACCATACTGCACTCTAACTTGTACTGATGTTGTCACTCCGCCCGTCACCCATGACTGTTCAAAGCCTGACGATAATCTCTGTCTACCAGTGCACTGTGCCAATGCCCGGCAGCAGATTTACTGTCCTAAGCTGTGTGGCCTATGCAGCACATCAAAAGCACCAACCACAGTAACTTCCACCACCACCACTACAACAACTACTACAACACCAACTACTACAAGCACTGCTACTTCCACTACGTCGACCACTCCGGGTTTGTACTAAAATAGCATTTTGCAAATTAACCTGCTTAGATATAATAAGATTTGACGATAATTCCAATGTTGGTGATTAGATGTTGAGGTATGTTTGTAGGTACTACAACTAAACCGGTGCCGTGCTTTTTAAGATCTGGTTATACTAGATTATACATAGATTTCATCAGATACAGTAATCCTAACGATACCAAGTCTACTAATGTACGTTGTGACGATGATGGAACACTATGTGACCTCGCCATGGAAATTTGTATCAGTGAAACTGGTTCTGGGTAGGTTTTTCACTATTGCAGTAAACTCTATTGATTAGATTTTATGATAACTGTTCTGCAAATAAAACTAAATATATAGCATTCAAAATTTATTTTGTGGATTTAATCATAACATACACAAGTAATTAGAGTTTAAACAACTTGGAATGTGGTCATATAATGTATTTTATTGCAGTGACTGTAAATATGCTGCAAAGGAAACAGGGTTTCTGGGTGAAACAACAATGCTGCAGTTCGGTGGTACAATAGGTGGCCTGAGGAATCCCCTGGAAGTACCTCTGGGTCAAGATGAATTCAAGGTACACTTGAATATATATTAAATTTATTCTTTTGAGGATAAGATATCTATAATTTCAATAAAGTTGACTACTGAACAATTTTTTGTAGCTTGAAATAGCTTTAACATATACTGTGTGTTGTACACATTTACATCAGACAGTGGTGTAGCGTGATATCTTACCCTTTTTAACTCTGCATATATATTATGTACATTTATAGCCTGCAATTGTGATGTATAGGTACGCAACATTCTTTTCAAACCTAAGATGCATGCTTGCAGTGAAGTGGTAAATGCTCATATACTGGCGTAAGAAGTAATTACACACTTGTGTTGCAGGGAGTGAATGTGTACATATCCATGTGGGACAAAGATGTTGATGATACAAACATCCCTGTTGATCTGGTAGATGAATTCAAATTTGACTTTAAAGAAGCGCAAGGAGTGAATCCAAAGACCATAACTATACCTGGTGTACGGGCAGAACCCAAGTCTTAGTAAGCTTATTTTTAATTTCTTTTTAAGCTTATCTCTAAGTTTTATTTGTTCAGCTTCAGTTGATGACAACACGAGCTGTTGCACATGATGTACAAATGGGCTAAAACCTTGCTTTATAATTAAATCACTTAAACATTTAAATTCGCTTGTAATTATCATTTTTTACAGTTTTTAAGGCTTTTGACAAAATATAGTGTGCGCTGTGGTATTATATCTCCACTATAGTTTGTTTTCTTAGTTTCTGTCCAATTAATTTCTATATGCATTTTTCCAACTTGTACGTGATGTGTTGTAGACACTAAGCCTTATATATCTACGTATATGTTGCAGTCTTACGCTAGCTATTCGTGTGAGTTGTCCCACCCCTATTACTACTTCCTCTAAGATGATATCCACAGAATCTGTTACCACAATCAGTACAGTATCAACCTCTAAGACTACTGTCGGCTCTACACGCTCACCAGTTTTCACATCTACTCTTACACCAGCTCCATTTGTTCAATGTTTAGGAGTGCAGAATCAATGGTAAGTTAATGTAATTACATAACACCTGTGTTGGTGGATGAATTTAACTACCGAGAAAGGTTCAACTTAAATATACTGCACATAATATATACTGTAGAAATTCCCAGTTATATTCTATAGAGCTGTATAATATATTATTCTAGTATTATAATTGCTGTGCTGTCTTTAATGTGTCTGTAATGTTTTTACTACTTATTAAAGTGATATTCTGGTGTGTTTATATAGGCCTATGTATTGTTTTTTATCACAAAACTGTTTCTATCATGCAACAGGTTATATTTAATAAGCACATTATAATATATACTCAGCATGAAGGTTTTTCCAAACATCTTGTGGTGAGGAGAATATATATGCTCCTGCATTGTTAACTTTGTTTAATACCCACAACAATATCCTTCTCGCAGGGTGCTGTCCTTAAACCTTAAAGATTTTTATAACCCAACAAATACTTTACTGAGTGGAGCCTCGTGTAGCCAGAGTGGTGCCGGTTGTAACCTGGTCTTTGATATTTGTATCAGCCCTCTCTATAAAAGGTCTGTCTATATCATGATTTATATTTTAATTTAATTGTTTCTAATTTCTTGTCATATAAGAATACCACATCTAGTGCTAGGTCAAACTACACTTTGACATGCAATACTACAAGTCAACTAAAAAACCTTCTACTACCCTGAACTTGTATCATTAGCAAACTTGTATGAGGATCTTTTTATAGACATGTGTGTAACAGCCAATTAGATTATGTGTTATAAAATTGTTAATGTGTTATTTAAATGCATCGTGTAAGGTTAAACATTTGTTTTATTGTTTTGTATCTCTACAGTGTACAGAGCATCAGGTTGGTTAAGATTGGGATATTTTAAGCATTAAAATAATTCAGAAATTTTAAGACCTGTGCTAAAATTTGAACTGGTTTTCATTGATTGTTTTCAACTTATTTTGCTTCTGCTTTTGTATACACAACAATAAAGTTTGATATCACCTATATGTGTATTAAATTTTTGTAGAGATTGTTCATACAAAAAGATAACAACAGGACGGTTAGCACAATCTGATACTATAACATTCTCCACTCTGTTTGATGGTAACACTAACCCTGTTTTGATTACAACCAATGCCGATAGCTGGCAGGTATGCTATATAATTCATGTTGTATATAGAGTAAAGATGTATGCTTGCCTTAAGTCCGCTGTATATAATGTAAGCATGTATATAGGTGGCTGCAGTTTATATAAAATAGACTCTGGCTGCAAGTGATAACACTGTGAAGTCCAAAATGACACATTTTTGTTTATATGTAAACAGCTTTTAATTGCATCAACTGAATGCATTGACACCGAATTTGCTTGTAGTCCAGTTAATACAATTATTATCTGGATGCTAATGCTAAGACTTATTGGCCAACAAAAACAGATGTTTTTAAATTATACAATTATCATGCCTTCCTAATGTTATTTAAGTTGAATGTTATGCAATGCATGAAATACCAGGAATAACTATTAGAGAATTAATTAAAGTGTTAATCCAAACAGGTAGTGGCCTGACTAGTGGTGGAAAAGTATATTAGAGTGAGTTTGTCAGAGGAAATTAATTTCTATAAGTACTTGAACAGGGTGCTAATCTACACTTTGAAGTCTGGCACGAACAAGTTGGGAGTATGCTGACGCCCTATCGGAGAGTTGATATCTTAGATTTTGACTTAACTAAACCATTAGATGGTGAGAGGAAAACTGTTACGATTAGAGGGGAGCGTAAGAACTCCCCCAGTACAAGGTATGATGTCTACTGAATGCTGATTTCTTTGAATACCAGAGTGGAACTTTTAGCTTCTCTGTTCTGTGTTGTGTAATAAAGTGATACATCTCTTGATTAAATGCATTACTGTACCCTAGCACTAGTATTTCAAACATAAACCTATGCAACTTTGGTTTAGACTACCACATAGTGTGTCATTTCACAGTTTCAAACCCTTGACTGATTCTCACTTACGACTCAAGTAAGTTTCGTTTGTATATTCTAGGTTGCAGCTAGAAGTGGATACCAGTTGTGCAGTTCCCATGACTGATGCGGTCACCACACCCTCCCCTGTACTCTGTGCGGTATCCTCAGGCTATTCAGAGTATTCTATTCAGTTTGTGTCGCTGGAGAACTTGGCCGATGCCAAATATGACTGCGGGCGGTGTGATGCCAGTGTAGGAGGTGGTAATGACTACTGTGACATTGTTCTCGACATCTGCATTAGTGACCTGGGCTCCAAGTGAGTGTGTCAGCTATGCTGTCTGCTGCCGACATGCGTGTAGTTAACTGTAAAAAGTTGAAGCACAGGCATAGTCTGCTGATAAATTATGGGTATTTCTGAGTATTTTTTAAATTTATGGAAGACTTTTAATGTAAGAGTAATGAGACACTAGTGTTATACTTTAAATAGAAATAGAAGTTTTTTGTTTGTTTCATGCTATAATGTATATACTATTAAAACATGTAAATAATCTATATAATACGCTGCATGGTGATTGTGCATTGTTTACAAACACACAAGTTTTTTTATAGTTAAATATCGATAGACCACATTATCATCAGGTTTGTTGTGATTTACTAATACTTTGCATGTTTACAGGGATTGCGCCTTATACAAGCAGCTAACTGATGTAGTAGTCAGAAATATACGAGTAGACTTTGGCCAGTTCATAGATACCAATATCAACAATCCACTAATATTTGCCTTGGGAGCTGCTAAATTTAAGGTTGGCCGGAATATCTTTTTTATTCTGACAAATTCATAGCATAGCATTACTGAAGCTTGGCAGCTAGACTAGGAAAAGAGAATTTAACTTGTGCTAGTTAATCTTGACTTTGTGAGATATTTTTATTGTCAAGTGTTATTAAGTTTTAAAATATGCTTCCTAAGTTTATTTACATCATGTCAGTGTTTTTATTAGATTTTATATGTTGACTCAAGCAGTGAAATAGAAATTTTCATTTGTAGGGAGTCTCAATAAGAGTGTCAATATATGATAAAGATGACGATGTTTTCTTCCCTTATGAACTAATTGATACATTTGAATATGACTTTGATGTGCCTCAAGGAACGCCTGCCAAAGTTGTACCCATTAGTGGAACTCGAGTATCCTGCAGGACATCTTTGTATGTACCCCTTATAGGTTGTGGCTGGTTGTGTTACAGCTGCAACAATCTCAATCATTTCTGGAGGATTTGAAATATGAAATGCTTTTTTCAGTAATTTATAATAATATGTTGAAAGAAATCAATATAAAAAATGTCAGTCTAGCTCAATGTCATAATTTTGTTGTGTTAAATTTTCATTGTTCCCTGAGAAAAAGGCAATCGGCAACTGTATTATGTAATTACAGAATAGTTTTTATACTGGCAATAATTGTTTTTTACCTGTTTTATTTATTTTAAATTTTTAATTAAAGCCACACTATTCAGTTTTCATCAAATGGCAAGATTATAATGTTTTAGACTGACTCTGCGTCTGGAGGCATCATGTCCTACTCCATTCACACAGCCACCACAACAACCATCTACTCTACCCGCAACCACAACCCCATTACCTACCACGGCATCAACAGCTGCCCCTATTGTAACCTCGCCTCCCCCCCTCTGTCAATATGGTACAGGGTACACCGTATTTGCTATCAACTTTTTGAACTATTCCAACCCTTCCGATTTCAAATCTACCGGCATTCTTTGCGACACCGGTAAAATTGTGAAGGGCCGACCAGATAATTGTGACTTGGTGTTTGAAATTTGCGTCAGTCCATTAGGTTCCAGGTGAGTGACTACAATTTGGCTTGAATTTTTGATTTTTTATTTATTGTGCGTTAATTTATATGCAAAAGGAGCTAACAAATACTAACTTTATAAGACTTAATGTGTAAAGCGTACGAAAGTGCTTTTGCATAGTAAGCTGTCAGCCAATAAAACACCTCGTTACATCTGTTTTGTTTATTGTTTGTTACAGGGACTGTTACTATTTCAACCGTATCACTGGCACTGTAGCTGAAACCACTCTGTTGAAATTTGGGCTGACGTTTGGTGGCTTACCAAATCCAATTTTAGTTGACCTTGGAACTGATACATTACAGGTAACCTTCACTTTCGCCTATTACATAACTTTGTTTATCTTTGCTGTTAATTTGTCACATATTTTTCGAGTTTTAAAACATGAAACATGTTTATAGATATAGCTAATTGTATAAATCATATTTTATTACTTACTTGAAAATTTTATACCAATTTTTGAAGAAACTATTGGTAGCAGATTGAGTTAAATTATTGCAAGATTGTAATCATTTTTTAATTGAATGTATTACAGTGAGAGGCGAGACCTTAAATTCAAAAGGATAAGCTCAGACATCAATCAAACTTTTAAATCTTCTATTATGTTCAGTTGTATAATGTTACACGTACCTGTTCTATTTTACTGCTATATATACATGTCTCTTTACACAACAGATTATCTACAATATTTATTGATTTATTACATATCACAGACATGACAACATGTTGCAAACTTCAGCGTAAATACTGGCTATAATATAAGTAGGCATGAACAAGAATGAAAGAAAAAAAGTCAACTCTTTTTTGATTATTTAAAATAGAAGCTAATTTAAAGTATTTACAAGATGTTGCAAGAAGCTATCTCTGCCCTATGCCCCTCTATATTTGATGGTTCAATATCTTCCAGAGGGGCATTGACTCAGAAAGTTATTGATAAAATGGTTATTGTCTATTATATATTTGATGGCAAGTTCTTTAGTGAGTTTCTGAATGTGCACATCAATGTTTAGATACTCAATCCCAAGTTGTGAGCAATCTTTCAACATTTTTCAGATAGCCTTTTTATCACTGACATAGATACAAGTAAAAATACTAGGTATACAATAGGAGATGCGGGACATGATGAAACTTTTGAATAATATATTTACTAGAGGTTTAGAGCTAAAATACACAAAATTCTTCACAATATACATTTTTTTTATACTGTTGTAACCACTGATTGTACATGCTCATGAAATCTCAAATTCTGATTCACTAACACGCCAAGGTATCTCCCTTTATCAGACAGTACGCAGGAGTTAGTTTAGTTATTATGAACCTCTTGGTATATTTAAGTTGCTTATCACATGATTTGCAGGGGCTAAATGTATACATCACGGTTTGGGACAGAGATACTGAAGTGCAGAGTGTCCCTTACGATCTTGTTGATGAATTTGATTTCAACTTTAATGAAGTAGCTGGTGCTGAACCAATTGTTAGAGTTATCCCTGGTGTAAGAGATTCCCCTATCTCAAAGTAAGTGTAGCTTTAATTGTTACTTACAGCTATATGTAGTGTACATCCAGGTGTCTGTATACTCACTCAAGAAAATTTTTCCAGGTCTTCCAAAAAATCAACCCCTATAAATGTTCCAGTTGTACACATATGTCAGGGTGAATTAGATTATTATATTCATAAATGTGTGGTCGGCACATGGTTTATTCTTATTTTGCTTGCTGGCTGAAAATTAAGATATTCGTAGTTTCTCATCAAAAGATTTCACCTAATTACTTTCGTTACATTTCTGTTTGCTTTTGTCAGCTCAGGTGCTGAAATTCACTAACATACATAGAATTTTAGCCGTGTTGTGGCGATCATTCAAGTTAATTTCTGTGTTAACAAAGTTGTATTATAATACTGCAATATTGCTGTTTCATGTAGTGTGCAAGTAGCTGCAACTCCATATACCCTATCATGCTTTAGAGTTTAGAGGCTGTTGGCTTCACAGTACAGTTATATTGTTCATATTTTGCATTGGCACCAGATATTCAGTTCATGCTGCAATCCCACTTGCCTTTCTAGGTTGGCTGTAGCTTTCCAAGCAGGGTGCCCCTCACCCATCACCTATAGCACAGTACCTCGAAAGAGAACCACAACTACACCAATTAAAAAAACCACTCCCACAACTACATCAACATCCACCACAACAACTACCACACCTACCACTACAACTACTACACCTACAACTACCACAACACCAACTACAACAACTACTACACCCACCACCACTACTACAACACCAACCACGACAACTACCACACCTACCACTACAACTACTACACCTACCACAACTTCCACCACGCCAACAACGACAACAACTACGCCAACAACAACACTTCCCTTGTGTACGACTACTGCTCCTGTAGTAACAAAAGCACCTCAGTTTTGCCCAACAAAGTGCTACACTGCCCAGCTGTATAATGACGTCTTCCCAGGGTGTGATATTGAAGATGAGGTAGTTTATCATATCAACTGTTTTCCGCTGTTCCTTGTTGTACCTTAATATTAGTTTCAACCTGGTCCAGTTATCAGTTTTTAAAATACGTGCATAAAATACAGTTTTAATGGGATGAAATCACTAAAGTTTAGAGTTTTTTTTGCTATTCGGCTTTCAAGTTATTATTAGCTAACCCAACTTACTTTGAGTGTAGCCATCAGTTGATAAGTTGTTTATCAAGCTTCTTTTCTGCTATGGTTGACATGTTCGTTTTAAAACTATTTCTTGCTCATTTAAAACAAAATTTTGAGTAAACTTGTAGTAATTTTCTATAAACATTAAATTAGATTAATTTTGTTGTATTGTGTGACTATTTGTTTCACAGATGCTTTGCGAATTGTCACACTGCTTCTCAGTTTACAAGAGGAAGTTGTGTCCCCATTTGTGTGGTATCTGTGCCAGAACTAAACCTACAACAACCACCACCACTACTCCTGGTCCATGCAGAAAACTACCACCTTGCTTAGTTCCAGATTTTGACTCATGCGATGATAGCTACTGTGGCACAACTGCTGAGGACATGTGTCCTAAGTTCTGTGGACTCTGCACTGGTTAGTAAACTCTAACTCCTTTTATAGCAGCTCTACAGAACACAAGCCTTGATTAAAATAATAGAGGTATATATTCTTCTGTTGTCTATTTTTAAACATTTACTTGAATTTTAAGGTAATCCTCCCACAACCACCACTCCTACAACAACAACGACAACACCAACTACTACAACAACTACACCAACAACCACTACTACAACACCAACTACTACCACTACAATACCCACAACAACACCCACAACAACACCAACCACAGCACCACCAGTTTGTCCTTCTCAACGAGGATACACTACTGCCACTTTTCACTTTTACCAATATGAAAACTCTCTGAACTTGAAAGCTACTGGCAAGCTTTGTGATGGAAATGCAGGGGATTACTGCGATTTGATGCTTGAAATCTGTGTCAGCAAATTTGGCAGCAGGTAGGCCTCCAGATAAAAAGGAATAGTTTGACTCGGTGGGAGTTATTTTACCTTATCTAATATATTCTGAGTGGAGGTAGTTCTATTTATATATTATATTTTTTATAAATTATATATTAATATATTCCGGAGTTTTTAAATGCTTTACTTTTAAAATGTTACCTTGTGCAACTCGGTGATTTAACATGCTAGTGTAGCTCATATGTAAGTTTTTATTCTATTAGATTTTGTTTGATTTTAGCAATTGTGAATATTTGACCATCACATCCAGTGTGTTTCAAGATACTAACTCTATTGTATTTTCCAACAAGTCGCTTGGCTTTACCACTCCTTTAGTTGTCAATCTGGGATATCAGAAGTATGAGGTGAGTGGAGTTGCCTTCTCTTACTATGCATGCTATAATAGCTGTTTATTTCTATAGTAAGTATTAATGTTATAATGGGCTATGTGCTCACAAAATTAAAATTTTCAGCCTAAACCAAAACTTATGGAGACAGTTAAAGACCTTAAGCTATTTAAAATGTTTCTATCATCTACCTCACACTGCTGGTTCTGAAGGTCTCTTGCACTTATGAAAAAAATTATACATGCTTATAAAGTAAGAAATATGAGTGTACACAGTTGGTTTAAGGTCATTACTTTCCAGATTCAGGCACTGCTTTATGTTATATATAAACAGTTTCCAGGAGATAGCTCGAACAGTTTTTGTCTCACATTAATAAATTTTACATGAAAAGATAGCTCTTGCATTCCTCTTTCATATACTTTTTTAATTTTTCAATAAAAAATTTTCTGAGAAAGTTGTTGCATAATAAGTAAAATTTTACACCCTCCATGTTCCACTGCTGTAGCACAGGGGATTCATTTTACAAAGTTTAAATGTTAAACTTGACATTCCTTGATATGTTTTCTCTAATATACTTTCTTTGTTTTTTGAAATTCTGTTTATGCTCTTCACAATTTGGTAAAAACATACACCATTTTGCAAGTTTCACTGCAATTTTCTAAATTCTTCATATGGTGGTTCTAGCTACGCTCCTGTGACTAATTATAACATTCCTAGTAGTTTGCCGCTCTGCGCTATCACAATAACATATAGTACCCTCTCGCGCAAATTGGCAATCTATTGGATTTCTGCCAATATAATGCTCCCTGTTTTACTTTAGCACTCAGCTGAATCATCTCACTATGTTACAATAATATATTGAAAATGCCTCAGCACAACATAATTCTTTGTTTGTTTGGCAAAGTTAATTTCAGCTAAATCACTTCACTTTACAGTCTTGTCAGTAAATGTCTGTCTATAGCGCAGCAGGTGTACTTTCAGTTTCTCTAATAGACGATGTAAATTTGGTACATTTAGTACCTTGTACCAACTCTAGAATACTCACCACTATAACTTATATAAACTTCTGCAAGTTCAAATGCAAAATGCATACTTTTAGAAAATAGCTGTGCAACTTTTATTACATGCATTATTTTATTTCATATCTTAAATTTATGAACCATGAGTTCATTTTTCAAAATGTTTAAATTAAGTGCTCAAAAAATGCAATTAAAATTTTTATTCTTGCACAAATACCCTGGTGCAGTTTGACCACAACCCCAGCTGTTTTGGCAAACACATTTAATGGTTTTTTTATTGACATAGTGGTGAATGAGCTGGTTGTTTTTGGCAGTTGGGTAGACTTGAAGCTTGGCAGCTTTTAAACAATTCTGATTGGCAGAATTTTACACGATAAGTTGATGTTTGTATCTGATTGGCCTAATAATGCATTTGCATTTGAAAATGTAGAGTTTTATTTAAGCTATAATGGTGATATTTTAGAGTTGGCACACACCCCTTTTGGGTTGAGTTTTATAGTCTGTTCCTGCTGCAGTCATCTACAACAACAGTGTATAGGGAAATTATTAGTATTACGAAATCTGTTTTGGCTTACTTTGCTATGCCAGTATTCTGACTTAGTTTTGTTATAATCAACTATGTTGGCAGTTAAAACTGAGGGTGATTTCATCAAAGGTAGACATTGCTGAGGCCTTAGAACATCAAATCAACCAGTGCTGTTACTTGGTTGTATTGTAAAGCAGTAGTGAGAGCATAGCACACTATCACAGTCACTGAGCTGCAATGACAGTATGTAAGGCACGTCAAAACACTAGCCTAGTCTCTGTTAGTATGTAGAGCAGTAGCACAGTTACAGCAGTCACACCACCCCTCTCTATCCTGTCTACCAAGCACAGAGGTTGCAATAATGATAATCATTTCATGATTTAGTTTTAAATCAATACATACTACTAAATACATTCTCATAGTCTAATGTAATAAATTATAAAAAAGTTGTTTAACATGCACATTACAAATGCATTAGCCTACGCTAACTATAAATTATTTGCTTGTGTACCCGCACTATTATTTTATTTTAAATTTGTAAAACAGTAGCTTTTTACTCTGTCACATATTCATCTGCATTGGATTTAAATGCACAGCTATTAGCAATAGATAATGTAGAAATTTTGTATAAAAATGAGTATTAGCATGTAGTGCCTTGCATGTGGGTCTATATTGTTTTGACGTGCCTTACATAAGATAATATAATAGAACTGACGAGTTTGGTGTAGCCACTGTCATTGCAGCTCAGTGACTGTGATAGTGTGCTATGCTCTCACTACTGCTTTACAATACAACCAAGTAACAGCACTGGTTGATTTGATGTTCTAAGGCCTCAGCAATGTCCACCTTTGATGAAATCACCCTCAGTTTTAACTGCCAACATAGTTGATTACAAACTAAGTCAGAATACTGGCATAGCAAAGTAAGCCAAAACAGATTTCGTAATACTAATAATTTCCCTATACACTGTTGTTGTAGATGACTACAGCAGGAACAGACTATAAAACTCAACCCAAAAGGGGTGTGTGCCAACTCTAAAATATCACCATTATAGCTTAAATAAAACTCTACATTTTCAAATGCAAATGCATTATTAGGCCAATCAGATACAAACATCAACTTATCGTGTAAAATTCTGCCAATCAGAATTGTTTAAAAGCTGCCAAGCTTCAAGTCTACCCAACTGCCAAAAACAACCAGCTCATTCACCACTATGTCAATAAAAAAACCATTAAATGTGTTTGTCAAAACAGCTGGGGTTGTGGTCAAACTGCACCAGGGTATTTGTGCAAGAATAAAAATTTTAATTGCATTTTTTGAGCACTTAATTTAAACATTTTGAAAAATGAACTCATGGTTCATAAGTTTAAGATATGAAATAAAATAATGCATGTAATAAAAGTTGCACAGCTATTTTCTAAAAGTATGCATTTTGCATTTGAACTTGCAGAAGTTTATATAAGTTATAGTGGTGAGTATTCTAGAGTTGGTACAAGGTACTAAATGTACCAAATTTACATCGTCTATTATTAGGCTGTCAATTCATGTTGATAGCAGTCAACTGTTGCGATAGTCTCGGGTTACTAGCAAAGCTAATTGTTTTGAACAAATAACCCAAAAGTTTAAAAATAAGTAGCTTGCGTATTACTAGCTACAAAAACAGGTCTGAAATAGACTGTTAAAGCAAGCTCTTATTGTAGAGTTTGCAGGTGTGCTCTAAAATAAAACTTAAACTGTATGCTATTGCATAAGTATTTGTATGCGAGAGATAAATGGACATTACTGAGTTTCTGGAAAACAACATACTTGAAGTTAACTTTGACAATGGTGTGTTATTTTCATCATAGCTAGCCTATAGCATAAATCTCTAATCATATGAATCTTTATGAAGCCCACAGCTCGTGTAAGGGTGGCAATGTAATTTGAAACGAACAATTATGTTGCTGCATTGTGTCTAAGGTATATTAGAGAGCAGAATTTGGTTTTACTAGCCTACCCCAACTGCATTCTACAATGCAGCTTATATGCTGGCAGTTGTAATAAGTACTGCCAATAGCAAGGTTACTATCACTGCTAGCTCTGTGCAGTATGTAACCTCTTGAATAATTGCGCCAATTTTAAACTCTTGGAAGTTGGCCAAGTTATCATATCGCAGCCAGCCACTGGAGACAAAGCATCAGAGCTATTCATATAATATTTTACTGATGCACTTGGTAGCAGAGTGGCTAATCTAATATAGTTCATAGTTCAACACCCTTTACTTTGGGAATACAGCCTCTTTTTTTAGGTTTACCTAACAAAGCATGAAAATATCTGAACTGATATTCTGATAATTTAGAGGTACATTTTGAAAACTAGGTTAATTGCACTTGTTTGCACAACAACAATAATAAAATAGATATTATGCAGTATAATAAAAACACACATAATACTATATAATATATTATAATGGTAATAATATAATATTGTAAGTACCATTACTGCATTTTATAAATCACGTGGTTGCCAAAAAAATGTATCACAAATGCTGTAATTATAAATCAAAAATAGAACTATAGCTAGGCAGCAGGTTAGAATAGAGTAAATTTTTAAAACATGAAATCATGATTTGACTATTGTTTTATTTAGGCCAACCAACCTAGGAATACAAGATTGGGTTTTAGCTGACAGTTTATAACATTTAGCTTTTGAGCCAGCAGCACTGGCACTTGTGAAGTATAGGCAAAGTTAGTGAAGCGAGACTAACAAGCACTCAAATACAAGGCATATTGAGACGCAATAACAAGTCAGGAGCGTATAAATTAAAAAGAATGTGGAAGGGGGACTATGTTTTTCAACAAGCTATAACTTAAACATGAATTGGCTTTTGAAAAAAATAAAAAAGTATATTGGAGAACATAAGTTTCTTTATCTTTTCATATTTTTTTTGTTCCTGTGACATTCAACCTGTTCGAGCTATCAGTGGAACATTGTTCATATAGAACATAAAGCACCTGGCAAAGAGCCAGAAAATGAAAAGTATGACCTTAAACTAACTGTGTAGTAATAGAGAGATTTGAAGAACATGTTTGGAGATTAGTAATATCTTGGAATAGGTTAGGTTTTTATGAAATTTTCAATCTTCTCATCTTGTTTGTGCTTTTAAAACTAATAATTATTTTAAAGAAATAAATACATTTATAAGCCATCAGGTAAATAGTTTGTAATGTTTTATTGTCACTAATCTAACACTAAAATTTTAGCTCTTTTTGTCTGACTTTCTATTATGTAATGGCCACGTGTATTCTATAAACAACATTTAAGCCAACTATAAATGCTTTGTGAACTGGACATTAAGTCCTGTTATAGATATGGCTTAGCCATGTGCTAGATCTATGATTTAGCACATGGGGAGCCAATCAGGTAACGAATAGTATTCTTGGTATCATTTGAGACTTGTACATTTAAACAAAAACATCTTTAATATAATATAGTAATCTAAAATTTTGATTGTTTCTAATGATAATTTTGCAACTATGTTATACATTACCTTGTGTACCCATTTTTATCATTAATTATTTATTCATTATAGTTTTATTTTGTCATTTATGGCATCAGTTGAGACTTTTGTTTACAAACTTAAACATGACTACCACTACCTTATATATAAATCTATTGTAGGGAATAAATATAGCTGTAACTGTGTGGGACTATGACTCTGATATCACAGGAAATGGTTTCATCACGTATGACTTGGTTGATGAGTTCGTCTTTGGTTATAATGACTATCCAGGAAAAGCTGTGCAGAATTTTACAGAGCAAGGGCAACGCCTCAATGACCCAACTCTGTAGGTTGTTGTGAATTGTAGAACAAAAGCTATTAACTTTTCTACAATGCTTCTAATATTGCAATTTTTAAAGTATGTAGTTGAGTGTTAGTGTTAGTTATTCCCAATCTGCTCAAACATGGCTATGTAATTCTCCCAGTGTCTGACTACAATGTGAATATACTTCGTTATGATAGAAATTACTGAATTTGATTTTAAGAAGCAGCTTGCCTATGTTTCTAGATTTGACTTTGGTCTAGAAGTAAGTTGTCCCAAACAGCCTCCTCCATGCAGCTTGACCTCAGGCTACACTGAGCTGATGCTGACTTTCAACTTGTTTTCTAACCCGTTTGATGTCGACTATCAAGGCACTGCGTGCGATGCAGATGGAAGCTCTTGTGACATTGTGTTTGCTATATGCATTACCAAGATCGGCAGCAGGTTATTTCTGCATATACTTTCTTTATTATGAGCGTCTACAGATTATATCTACTCATAACTCAGTGTTACATAACTTTCGGCGTACAATTTGCAGCCTCTTAGTTATTGTCCTTGTATGCATTGAGGTAGGTGAAGTAAGGGAGAAATTGAGAAAGGCCGTGTTCTGGATTTATAATTTAGCAAAAGAAGTTATGTTATGCTATTGACTTTCAACTCTCGCCCCAAACCAAAATTTATTAAGATAATTAAATAACTCAGCTGTTAAAATTTTTCTGCTCAAGTGGTAAGCAGTAGGTGTTGCCCAACAGATTTATGTGGTCAGTTACACTTCAGATTGCGGGAATATAAAATGAATAATGTTCTTCTTAATTTTTTGCAGTCAATGTGATTATTTCCAAGGACTAACTGAAGTATTAACAGATAGAATCTCTGTCTTCTTTGGAAATGATATGGGAGGTGTACCCAATCCCCTAACAGTGTACCTTGGAACTGAGGCGTTTGCTGTAAGAATTATTCTGTTCCTTAAACTGTCTTAGATTCTGCAGTCAACTATAACATAAAACTTATATTTTTTAACCCTTTATGCAGCAAAAACATTTCAATTGTTTTTTGAAAATTTAAATTATAATTTAATACTTATAAATAACAGTTACTTATTTGATATTTTTGAATAAAATTATACCTGCTTTCAGGGTATTAATATTAAGATAGACGTGTTGGACAAAGATGAGGTCGGAGGTCAGGTTACTTATAACCGAGTAGACACTTTTGATTTTGACTACACAACTGAGGCCAGTTGGCCATCAGAAGAGCTGGTACTTTCTGGAAACCGTTCTCTGCTATTCCAGACTACTAGGTTGGATTCTCTAAACACAATATTCTGATTACAGTACTAGTACTGGAGTTTTACATCACACAATTGCCAACTCCTTTGCTGGACTGTCAAACCAGTCCTTATTGTACTTTTATTTAATGTTATGAATTTATTGGGAGATTTACAGTGAAAAGACAGAAACGTTTAGCTGTGCATTTGATAATTGCCACAATATGGCTCTTTTGTGCACAGGCTTTAATGTGTAAATATTTTCGTTTGGGTGTGAATCAAGTAGATCTGAATTGCAGGTTTAGGGTGATGGTATGCTTATTACCTAGTAACTCTGAATTACAGTTTACAGTTTATGCAATACTCAAGGAGCTATAACATTGCAACAGCTTAACAGTGGTGTTAGCAACGCAATGTAAAGTTGCGTTTATACCTCTGCTGAAGAAAAGTTCCGAGTTGCAGTTAATTTCACTCGGCCGAGTACCCGTTTATAGTTTTACTGAAAATTGTTGAAATCATATTGATGCGGAAGCTCACTTTCTAATAGTGAAATATGACTCGCTTAATCGCTATTTGATGCTCTTTGAAAATGTAATGAATTAGTCAAGTTGACAGTATAAAAGCGATAATTGAAAAAGTGTAGGTAATATGTGCTTTATTTAACGCTTTTTAAGTACGTCATTTAGTCGCCAAAGTCATAATTGAATACCAATATCTACAAGGAGTTATTATTCCTTTTGATTATTATTCTGAAATCGGCCGATTAAGTTACCACGGTACAAAAATTTTGACAAGTGCCTTTTATAATGCAATACAACTCGGTAAAATTTCAACTCGGCCAAACTGAAAGTCGTGAAGGTATAAATGCAACTTTAGCTGTAGTGTATCTAGACTCTAGAACATAAAATTGAAAGTTGAAACTTGTAGTGCAGTTGCCACACTATACTGCACCACTCTGCACTACTCTACACTACACTGCACCACACTACTCTGCACTACATTACTCTACTCTACACTGCACTACACTACTCTACACTGCACTACTCTACACTGCGCTACACTACTCTACACTGCACTACTCTACACTGCGCTACACTACTCTACACTGCACTACTCTACACTGCGCTACACTACTCTACACTGCACTACTCTACACTGCGCTACACTACATTGTACTGCACCACACTGCACTACTCTACACTACCTTACTCTACACTATGCTACACTGTTCTACACTGCACTACACTACTCTACATTACTCTGCACCACACTACTCTACACTACACTACTCTACACTGCACTACTCTACACTACTCTACGTTACACTGCACCACACTACATTACTCTACCCTACACTACTCTACACTGCACTACATTACTCTACACTACACTACTCTACACTGCACTACTCTACTCTACACTACTCTACACTGCACTACACTACATTGTACTGCACCACACTTCACTACTCTACACTACATTACTCTACACTACGCTACACTACTCTACACTGCGCTACACTACATTGTACTGCACCACACTTCACTACTCTACACTACATTACTCTACACTACGCTACACTACTCTACACTGCACTACACTACTCTACATTACTCTGCACCACACTACTCTACACTACACTGCACTACACTACTCTACACTGCACTACTCTACACTACTCTACACTGCACTACACTACTCTACACTGCACTACTCTACACTGCGCTACACTACTCTACACTGCACTACTCTACACTGCGCTACACTACTCTACACTGCACTACTCTACACTGCGCTACACTACTCTACACTGCACTACTCTACACTGCGCTACACTACATTGTACTGCACCACACTGCACTACTCTACACTACCTTACTCTACACTATGCTACACTGTTCTACACTTCACTACACTACTCTACATTACTCTGCACCACACTACTCTACACTACACTACTCTACACTGCACTACTCTACACTACTCTACGTTACACTGCACCACACTACATTACTCTACTCTACACTGCACTACATTACTCTACACTACACTACTCTACACTGCACTACTCTACACTATTCTACGTTACACTGCACCACACTACTCTGCACTACATTACTCTACCCTACACTACTCTACACTGCACTACTCTACACTACTCTCCACTGCGCTACACTACATTGTACTGCACCACACTTCACTACTCTACACTACATTACTCTACACTACGCTACACTACTCTACACTGCACTACACTACTCTACATTACTCTGCACCACACTACTCTACACTACACTGCACTACACTACTCTACACTGCACTACTCTACACTGCACTACTCTACACTACTCTACACTGCACTACACTACATTGTACTGCACCACACTACATTACTCTACCCTACACTACTCTACAATGGACTACTCTACACTATACCCTACACTGCACCACACTATACTACACTACAGTATAATGCTCAAGTGTTAGGGAATAGATATTTCACAAGTTAAACCCTCACTATAAGCTAATGTCAACTCGTTCGACTGGTTGTTGCATTTTTAACAGCATAATTGCTACAAAACCAGTCAATTAAGATTACTGTCTATAATGTTGTAGCTCAGTCAGTTAGTATAAACAAAAAAATTTTCTATGCAAATAAAGAACTTACTTTTTCTATGAAGATGTGAAATGCAAAGAAAAGTTCCCTGAATAATTTTATAAAACACTTAAGCTTGTCTTGACCTTTCAATCAATACAATCTTAGATAATTCATCTGATTTTATTGTAGGCTTCGTATGGTTGTGGATGTCTTGTGTCCTAAACCTATTACCACCACTACCACCACGCCTACTACAACTACCACCACACCAACTACAACTACCACAACACCTACTACAACTACTACTACTCCAACTACAACTACCACCACGCCTACAACAACTACCACCACACCTACTACAACTACTACTACTCCAACTACAACTACCACCACGCCTACTACAACTACTACTACTCCAACTACAACTACCACCACGCCTACAACAACTACCACCACACCTACAACTACTACAACACCAACTACAACTACTACTACTCCAACTACAACTACCACTACGCCTACAACAACTACCACCACACCTACTACAACCACTACAACACCTACTACAACTACTACTACTCCAACTACAACTACCACCACGCCTACAACAACTACCACCACACCTACTACAACCACTACAACACCTACTACAACCACTACTACTCCAACCACAACTACCACCACACCCACCACAACCACTACCACACCAACCACAACTACCACCACGCCCACCACGCCCACCACAACTACTACCACAACACCTACTACAACAACACCTACTACAACTACTTTGCGTTGTACCGAAGACATGCCTACTGAGTTGAAGATTAAGTTTGTTAACTTCTCAAATCCATTTGATAAAAAAGCCACAGGACCCCTATGTGATCGTGACTTTGCTGGAGCAGCACCTACTGATTACTGCGACCTACAGTTTGAGGTGTGCGTCAGCAATCTTGGCTCACTGTAAGTGTTATTTTACATATACTAGAGTTGTCTTTCCTTTTGTTGGTACACAGAAAACATTACCTTATCTAACTTGTTAGGCTTCAGGATTTTTCCTCCTACCAGACCATTTTATCGACAGATTTAATGTGTATTGAAATAATTACTTTTATCTATTAGTTTGAACAGTGAAATAGACTACTAACATGCAATAATTTTTATATAGTGCTATATGAGGTATATGTGAATATCAGTGGCTAGTAACCAATAGACAGTGTAAAGTTTACTGTAGGTATGCACTGTTTGTTAATGGTGTATCTCATCAAAATGTCTAATGATGCTTTGAATTGTATAAACTAATAAGTTAAGTCACTAAAGAATCTAACTTGTCATTTATAAAAGAATAGTTTTGTCAAATTCTACAAATGAAAAGGTTCAGCTGCAGTTTGTAATTTTCTCAATTCCTCAACTACACTTTAAACTTTTTAAAACTATTTCCTTTTCAACAGCATTTTTATCAATTACAAAAAAACTTATGTACTTTTGAAAACACCTTATAATATTAGTAAAATAGTAAAGTTGCTAGCATATTAAAATATCATGAGTTTAAGACCAAAATTAGCATTATATTAGTGGTGTCTTCACATTACGGCACTCTTCAGTTGGTATTCTAAATATCATCTTTACAAAAAATTTACCATCAGCTTTATCTGCCGCAGTTATATGTAAGCTGAGTTGACTCATGTTCATGCTGGTTGTGCTCATTTATGCATAAAAACACTACCTACAATGTTTAGTATAAATGTTCATAATACACAATGACACAATGAAGAAAGAAAATATAGCTAGTCTCAAGAAACATACATTTTGTAGACAATGCGAGCACAGCGATATACTTACGGGAGAAGTTGCGGAAGCCACCACATACACATTTGGAGACACGGTTGGAAATCAATCTAACCCCATTGTTATTTATATAGACTCTTTACCTACTGACGTGAGTTTTATTATTTTTATAAGTTTTTTAAAAAAATATCTGTTTTTAGTTAAAACTCAACAGTTTAGTTTTGGCTTGCATATAATGTAATACTTTTCTTACGAGCATTGGCTATGGCTGTTCAGTTTTCTTTGTGAAATTTCTGTTTTATTTGGTAATCTATATTTTTGACTTTCAATGACCAGATGTGTTTGCTTAGCTCTGTTTGTGCACTTTTTATGTGAACTTGAATAATTATATGTGGTTTTGATATTTTGTTTTCAAATTGTTACGCGCTGTGACTGCTGCACATGTTTCAGAGTTGGTTGCTTAGTATTGACAATGGCCCGACTTAATATTCTTTCTGAAATTTGACATTTTCGAGGCAGGAGGCGTTGCTGTTAAAGTTTACATATTTCCGTTTTATCAAAGATTAATAAAGCAGAAATATGTAAACTTGTTTTGAGCTAAATTCTCATTTGAGATATCTTTGATTGTCTATCAAAAGAATTTTTTATTGCAAAATCTTTCTGAGCTTTTGGCTCCGCAACTCAACGAGTTCTAGTATTGAATTTTACAACTCACTTTGTGTACAGCACAGCAGCTGTTTGGAGTTTGGGATTTGTCCTCTCATTTGCACAGAACAGAAGACTACATACTTGCACAATGGTAGAAAGTGGTCATTCTATCACATCATATTTTAAGCTAGACTAATTTAAGTCAGAGCATTCAATACACTCTAGGAGTTGCAGCTCTTGCACATTTGACTTGAATTTAAAGCATTCATACAAAAACACACCTACTATTTGTATTTTACAGGGTGTTCATATCTATATTCGGGTGATAGATTTGGATGAGAAAACAGACAATCAACAGTTCGTTCCGTTAGATGTTATTGATGAGTTTGAGTTTGATTATGTTAACAACAGCCGGGGTGGTTCTACTGAAGTGTATGTTGAAACTGGACAAAGGAAAATACCTGAAAAAACTCAGTGAGTATACATAACATGTTCTAAACATGCACGCACGGGCGCACACACCCATAGCTAAATGCAATTAACTATGCAAGACTATTAACAGTGCGCTTGTATCATATTTTATAGAAACAGCTAAAATTTATTTCAGTTTGGTATATTGTGATAACATATTATTCTGTTGAATAACTATTTTATACTAATTAAATGTTTTAGACTTGTCCTTGAAGTATCCAGTGACTGTGTTGTTCGTACAACTACCCAAGCACCTCCCACTACCCCCAGTACCACACCTACTACTACAACAACTACAACCACAACACCAACTACAACCACAACGACTACACCAACAACTACCACAACGCCTACAACCACCACACCTACCACCACTACAGAGCAACCTTGCACAGACACCATGCTTACTAACCTTGAAGTTACCTTTATAAACTTCACTAACCCAGATGATATCACAGCCATTGGACGTCCATGTGATTCCATTCAATCTCAAAACCCAGATGATATGTGTGACATTCTATTTGATATATGTATTGGACCTTTGAGCAGCTTACAAAAGTAATTAAAATATATGTTTGTTAATTGTTTGAATAAATTAGCCATTTAAGATGTTTGGATAAATTAAGACATTTTTTTTTCTAATTTTGCTATTCTTAGTGCTAAATTTATGGGCTAGTAGTTAAATTAAACATTATGGCAAGTAAATATTTAACTGTAAAAAATAATAGCTTTTGTTTCAAGTCTACACCCCTGTGAAAACCCCCACCCCTCCTCCTTCCCCGTGACAAGGGTTTCAGGTGGGCCAAGGACTGTTCTTTGTACCATGCAGACAACACAGTGAAATACTTGTAGCTTTATGCATAGCAGTGACTGTTTACTATGAATTGCTATTTGCTTTAGGAACTGCTCCTATTACAACTTCTACACTCCAGTGGTGGCCGAGTCAACTGAGATTGATTTCGCAACTCTGACTGTCTCCGGCTGGGAAAATCCATTTGTTGCTCGACTTTCTGGTTATGACTGGGCGGTGAGGATGCTAACTGCTAACTAATTATGTAGCTTTCATGTAATCTGTGAGAATGAGTTGAATTATCTGTGAAATATTACATCTACCTACCAAATAGAATAGTGAAAAGCTACATGAAAAATGTTAATGTTTTTTGCTCCTTCAACTGGTTTACTTATATTATAGACACTTGGGCATTTGTCTCATAAAACGAACAAATAATACTATTTATTATTGTTTGTGTTTTTAGAATTTCAGTATATTTGTCACTGTATTTGATGACGATCCTGGCCGTGCCAATCCTGTTGGATATGTTGATGAGATTAGATTTGATGTGTTCATCGATAGAAAAGATGGAACTAGCAAAGTTATTAGAGAGCTTGGCGTGCGCCCAGAGCCTAAGACTATGTGAGTCTTTACAGCAAAGTATTCTGTTTTTCTCTCAGTTTATAAAATAGCTTTTCGATGGCATTCAGCAATGTTTACATAGGAGTTGGTTAATATATTATGATTTTTGGTTTAGCTAGGCCGTGAAAATACAAAGCAATTACTTTACCTCAGATAATTTTTGTAATTAATTATTTGCTGCAGTAGATTTTTTGCATCTGAGGAATTTGCTTTATTTCGTCAGTTATTGAATAAGCAAATAAATACTGAAATGATAAGCTGTTTCTTAGCTCAGTCAGAAAACAGATAAGCTGCTTTGTTTGAGTCTAAGCATTGTGGGAAGAGTCCAAAAAATTTGCATGGCTGCTCAATATTTTGTGTCTATATAACTAAGCAACTCATTTTTATGTACTGCCAACATATTTTACTTTTCAGGTATCGAAAAGCAATTCATATCTAGGAGTTCACGTTGATTACTTACATTTTAGACTGGTGTTGGAAGTGAAGGCAGATTGTTCACCTTGTTCTGATATTCCTGGGGAAGACCCCCTGTGTGAACCTAACCTCTGCAGTGTACCTGGTGTCTTGGAGGTCTGCCCCATTACGTGTAAACAGTGCATGCTGGATACTGGCTCACAGGACAGTGCGGCAAGAAGCAAAAGAGATGTACCCAGTGTCAATAGTCAAGCTCATGAGAAACTTAAAAGTATTATTCAAGCTCATAATAAGAAATTGAGCTTATCTGCTACTAAAGATGTGGTGAGTAGAAATGAAATCTGGTGGTTATTACAACTTTTACTCACTTGCCGGTAGCCACATGATATTGTAATCCAAAAAGTGTGTCGATAGTCTTGCTCTGATTTGTAAAGAAAGCAATTACACTTTGTTCTACTTTATTTTGAAAACATTTTTGTTGTAATAATTGGACATTATGCATTGCAGGTTTCAACTCTATATCAAAAACTATATGCTTTCCTGCATTTCTTTTTGTAGAATGCATATAGCACTCCTAGTACTACAACAACCACTACCACAACACCAACTACAACCACAACGACTACACCAACAACTACCACAACGCCTACAACCACCACACCTACCACCACTACAGAGAAACCTTGCACAGACACCATGCTTACTAACCTTGAAGTTACCTTTATAAACTTCACTAACCCAGATGATATCACAGCCATCGGACGTCCATGTGATTCCATTCAATCTCAAAACCCAGATGATATGTGTGACATTCAATTTGATATATGTATTGGACCTTTGAGCAGCTTACAAAAGTAATTAAAATATATGTTTGTTAATTGTTTGAATAAATTAGCCATTTAAGATGTTTGGATAAATTAAGACATATTTTTTTCTAATTTTGCTATTCTTAGTGCTAAATTTATGGGCTAGTAGTTAAATTAAACATTATGGCAGGTAAATATTTAACTGTAAAAAATAATAGCTTTTGTTTCAAGTCTACACCCCTATGAAAACCCACCACCCCCCCCCTCCTTCCCCCATGACAAGGGTTTCAGGTGGGCCAAGGACTGTTCTTTGTACCATGCAGACAACACAGTGAAATACTTGTAGCTTTATGCATAGCAGTGACTGTTTACTATGAATTGCTATTTGCTTTAGGGACTGCTCCTATTACAACTTCTTCACTCCAGTAATGGCTGAGTCAACTGAGATTGATTTCGCAACTCTGAATGTCTCCGGCTGGGAAAATCCGTTTGTTGCTCGACTTTCTGGCTATGACTGGGCGGTGAGGATGCTAACTGCTAACTAATTATGTAGCTTTCATGTAATCTGTGAGAATGAGTTGAATTATCTGTGAAATATTACATCTACCTACCAAATAGAACAGTGAAAAGCTACATGAAAAATGTTAATGTTTTTTGCTCCTTCAACTGGTTTACTTATATTATAGACACTTGGGCGTTTGTCTCATAAAACGAACAAATAATACTATTTGTTATTGTTTGTGTTTTTAGAATTTCAGTATATTTGTCACTGTATTTGATGCTGATCCTGGCCGTTCCAATCCTGTTGGATATGTTGACGAGATTAGATTTGATGTGTTCATCGATAGAAAAGATGGAACTAGCAAAGTTATTAAGGAGCTTGGCGTGCGCCCAGAGCCTAAGACTATGTGAGTCTTTACAGCAAAGTATTCTGTTTTTCTCTCAGTTTATAAAATAGCTTTTCGATAACATTCAGCAATGTTTACATAGGAGTTGGTTAATATATTATGATTTTTGGTTTTGCTAGGCCGTGAAAATACAAAGCAATTACTAGATTACTTCACCTCAGATAATTTTTGTAATTAATTATTTGCTGCAGTAGATTTTTTGCAGCTGAGGAATTTGCTTTATTTCATTAGTTACTGAATAAGCAGATAAATACTGAAATGATACGCTGTTTCTTAGCTCAGTCAGAAAAACAGATAAGCTGCTTTGTTTGAGTCTAAGCATTGTGGGAAGAATCCAAAAAATTTGCATAGTTGCTCAATATTTTGTGTCTATATAACTAAGCAACTCATTTTTATGTACTGCCAACATATTTTACTTTTCAGGTATCGAAAAGCAATTCATATCTAGGAATTCACTTTGATTACTTACATTTTAGACTGGTATTAGAAGTGAAGGCAGATTGTTCACCTTGTTCTGATATTCCTGGGGAAGACCCCCTGTGCGAACCTAACCTCTGCAGTGTACCTGGTATCTTGGAGATCTGCCCTATTACGTGTAAACAGTGCATGCTGGATACTGGCACACAGGACAGTGCGGCAAGAAGCAAAAGAGATGTACCCAGTGTCAATAGTCAAGCTCATGAGAAACTTAAAAGTATTATTCAAGCTCATAATAAGAAATTGAGCTTATCTGCTACTAAAGATGTGGTGAGTAGAAATGAAATCTGGTGGTTATTACAACTTTTACTCACTTGCCGGTAGCCACTTGATATTGTAATCCAAAAAGTGTGTCAATAGTCTTGCTCTGATTTTTAAAGAAAGCAATTACACTTTGTTCTACTTTATTTTGAAAACATTTTTGTTGTAATAATTGGACATTATGCATTGCAGGTTTCTACTCTATATCAAAAACTATATGCTTTCCTGCATTTCTTTTTGTAGAATGCATATAGCACTCCTAGTACTGCTGGCCTGTTTGTGTTAGTTGGAGTTATGGTCTCTATGATGTTTGGGATCTTGATAACAGCAATGGTTGTGCTGAAGAAAAGAAATGTAAGACCTATATTTAATACATTTTATATATTCTAGTAAAACTACAAAAATGATGCCATTTTGTTTAAATGATTTAAATATTAGTTATATCACCGCTAGTTTGCTTATATCGCCATTTTGTTATTCAGGTAACATATCATCAAGCAGATGCAGTCGACAAGCTAGAGAATCAACCTGTAAGACGTGATTCAATCAACAGTTACACAACAGCTTGAGTCAGATAGATTACAAAGTTAAGTTACGCCAACTTTTACATAGAAATAAAAACTGAGTAAATTTGTCTTGAACTGTTGGTTTTTTCTGAAAGATTAAATTAGGTTTAATTAGCTGTGTGTGTTTTCTTTTTCTTTATTATTATGACTGAATATAATGAACAAAACTAAGCATATTCAAAGTCATATCAATGTAACTGCAGTATTAGTTTATATAATGTGTACTGTATATAAATAAAATAACAGATACCGATATTTACAACTACTTCTAGAACTAGTTAATATGCCTTCTTACGTAAGTAGGAATGTTCATATAATTAGAATATAAGTTACTCTTCATTGTCTTCAACTTCATTGGCATTCTGTATAGTAGTTCCTAGTATGTTTTCTATATCTTCTATAGCATTCTAAATATAAAATACAACATAATCACTAAATTTTACACACCTACATCTTTCTATTCAAATGATTCTCGTATAGTTAATTGGTACTCATAAGGCGTCATGTTGTCAACATATGGCTCACGGTAACAGAGATGCTAAAATCTACCGAAATAGTATTACCAATCACCCATCATTTCTCATATAAATAGTATGCATCCAAACCCAGTCTTACCTTGAAGTTGGTGTGACCTTGCATATTGGGGGCAGAAATCTCCTGATGTATACAAGACATATTACGTGCGAATGTAGCCAGGGCTCCTTGTAGATTATCCCCAATTGTTCTAGAACAGAGAAAACTATATAGCTGCAGTGATGCTCAAAAACATAAAACCATAGTTCAAGTAAGGTTTGAAAATATTGCACCCCAATTCAACAGTTGTCTTAATAAAATTACATTTTCTTTTCATAATACATAGACACATATTGTGACACACAATTTAAAACAAATAGCAATACATAATTATGTAGAACACAAAGTAAACTTACAACATTCCCAAGTGTTCTCTGTTGAAGCTGTCAATCAAAGTGAATATGGTACCTTGCTTTTCCTAGAAAAAATAAAAAAATAATTAAACTACTGTATGAAATAGTGGCCTAGATTATTAACCACGATCAAAAGCTTCTATGGCTTCATGGCACACCAAACTTTGCAATTGATCTGAGTGTAAGCATACCCTGACGTCGAAACCAATGCCGTGGGCTCTGCACATCTGAAAGAAAACGCTGTAGTGAACTACAGTGAGGTTAGAATGCTGTAACTTGGAACTGTAAACAGCATATCTGTCAGCAGTTGGAGGCAACTAAAAGAATAGCAGAGTCCAGTGTTAGTACAAAGTCAGAACTACAATTAGAGTAGAGTACATCAACAACCTATCATACTAACTATTTTAAAACTTATCTAACCTGCACAGTAGCATATAGAGATGTGCTATAAAATTTTCATGATTAAAAAAAAATTATTAAAAAAGATTTACCTCTTCTTCTGCTGATTGATGACGCCTTCTCCGTTGTCGCCTACTCTCTTGTATGGGAGGTGTGATGTTGAAAACATGGTCATTGGCGTTGAACACACCGTTGGTCATAAAGTTTACTAAACAGTTCATGGCTATGCTGTCATCATAGTGGAGATTCAGGTCCACTGCCCAACACTCTTGATTGCCCTAAATAAAATAGCGTGCTGGTATATTAATCTTGAATAGCGCCTGCTTTGTATTGCCCACTCAGATATATTATCATTTGTCATTTTGAGGCAACAATTTTTTTCTAATAGTTTGAAAATTCTTATTTAAATATTTTGTAAGCATATAATCTTTCTTTCACTTATGACTAATCCCTAACTAACCTAAAATCATGGGTTGCAAGTCATGAGTAATCCTATAAGAATGCAGTAAACATTTTTCAATTAACCAAGGCAGGGACACACAACTTTCCACACATGCTGCTCGAAACTTATAGTTATCAAATACGTTTGACTCCCCGTTTCATAACCAAAGTCGGTGTTACCAATTACTTCAAACTAGGTAACATTTATATTCAATGAAATCATGTGTAAGTCAGTTCTGTTTTGAACTCCGTACTATTCAGATACTTGCTAATTTTTTGTTTCAACCTAATCAATGTTATACAGCTTTAACTCAAATTGCAAATTTTAACTAATGAAAAAAGTTAAAAATTAAAATATGAAAAAATAAAAGTTTTATCGACCTGATACTAAGCAACTGTATTTTAAAACCTAGATTACCACGTTGAAACAATAAATTAGCATTAAAGTCCTGTTGAAAAGTGACGAAATTATTAAGCAATTTATAAAACTCACCGTTCTAGCGTCTATATAAGTGACAAAGTCAATAGCAAAGTATCCCACAATTCCTCTGGCTTTGCAAGCATTAGCTATCAGTTTACAGGATTTGTTGAGATCTTCGGGCTCCACGGAACATTGAGGAGTTGAGAGACCCCAGCACCTAATAGCACAGTCATGTTGTAGAGTACATCAAGTTATATTGTACAGTACATCAAGTTATGTTGTACAGTACATCAAGTCATGTTGTAGAGTACATCAAGTCATATCGTACAGTACATCAAGTCATATCGTACAGTACATCAAGTTATATTGTACGGTACATCAAGTCATATCGTACAGTACATCAAGTCATATTGTACAGTACATCAAGTCATATCGTACAGTACATCAAGTCATATCGTACAGTACATCAAGTCATATTGTACAGTACATCAAGTTATATTGTACAGAACATCAAGTCATATCGTACAGTACATCAAGTCATATCGTACAGTACATCAAGTCATATCGCGCAGTTCATCAAGTCATATTGTACGGTAAATAATCACCTGTATGGACTTTCAGCGTGTATTTGATCTCCAGAAGACACAATGCTTATTTGGCCATCCGGCTCTATTAGCATGTTCACTGCTAAACAAGTGACTGAGTCACTAGGGGGAGTGGCCTCTACAACTCCGCCTAATACAACATACAAAAGTAAGTAGTAATAATTATATTTTAGCAATATAATAAGTGGTGCTAAAACAATCTAACAAGTTGAATATATTAGGCCTATATATAAATCAAAACTACAGAACACCAATAATATCAGTTACTATGAAAATTGATATAAAAGATGATGCTTTACTTAATTGCTGAAGGATTATTTTCAATAATACTATTTTTTCAAGTAATAAATAAGTAGCGTATATTAGTTTCAAATTATCACTACTCAACATATTTTACAGCAAGTAACCTTTAAACAAAATTTCAGGCAGCCAAACCACTCACCTCTAGAAAGAAAAGCTGCTAGAAATTGCTGCCATGTACTGTAGACATTCTTGTGGACCGTTTCACAGTGGTTCTCCAATATGTGAGGTAGTTCGCTGTGTATCTTGTTGAAAACTGGTTCTTGAGCCCACTTCTTGGACCATTTATCACCATATCTCTCACACTCCTTCCTGGCCCACATGTAGCACCTTAAGTGGTCGGCAATATGGCAGTAAGCTGTACCTCTACCTGAAGGTATACAGCTAGACTGTACAATATCTGTCAACACTGAAATCTGTGCAAAATGTCACTATTTGAATCATCAATGCAACATTTGTTATGATCGATAAAGCTACACATAATATGTATAGCTTTATGATATATATTATATATCATAAAACATTTTATTTGTTTTCAAATATAATAAAAATTGTTTATAATATCAGTGAACTTCAACAGTTTACAAACTACTAACCCAGCAATAGCTACATTATATCTCAATCAATCTAGACACCAACTAGCAATGTTGAAATAGTGTGGTTGTAAAATCTTGATTTAGATTTCAAGTGTTAATCACCCACCCCACCCTCCCCTCGACACTAAACTGAATTCTCTTTATCCAATAAAGTATAGATGAACGTTTGTTGAAACTCCTCAACCTACCATCAAACTCATGATCCATCTTGAATAGCCAGGTTCTTACATCCAGGTTATCAGTAATTAGTTGTGCTAGTGAATCATGCAGCTGCGGAAAAGTGTAAATATCAAATTCACCGGGTGGAATCTTTATGTTAGCACTAAAATCATAAAATATAATGAATTATTACAAGAATGGAAAAAAATTTCATTCTGGTTAAAGGCTGCGACCTAAATAGTAAATACTGGTGGTATGAAAATTATGTTGTTTTCTATGGCCAAATTAGCCTGTGTAACCAATTCCTAAAATTGATGTTAAAAACCCAATTTGATGAAACAAAAACTGTTGAGAGTAAACTGTGTGCTGCTGTGGCTTTTTTTAAAACTCCCCAATAATGAAATGAGTTGTGAAGCAATTCAAACTGTAAGAAACGCAACTAACTTTATTTCCAACTTCATGCTGTGCATAGCATGTTATACGGCCAACGCTCACCTTTGAAATATGCGCTTAGAGCCTGACTTAGATGAGTATAGATGAGCAACATCTGGTTCTGGGCCAAGAATCGGAACGTTGAGAAATTCCGCAACAGAGAGATCGTCTTCATGGGGCATTCCTGTCACCATATAAGCCTCTCTGCCGTTGATGAGAGCACGAATCCTTTTTAACGCCTTAGGACTATACTTCAAGTGAGTGCTGAGACACATGTTATGAGTCTACAACAATATCATATATACTTGCAGCTGTGTTGTACTTGAAGTAAACCAGAACTAAACTAGCCAGGCCAGTTTGCAATTCACTTGACATAAGAATGAATATATACATAAGGTGGTGGCCAGATGTAAAGATATTTACAGGAAAACTCTTGATGGCTTCAGGTACAACGATCTTGTATCTGTCGTCAACTTCGGCCTGGTCCTCTACATTTCCAGAATCTACAGCCGGTTTGAGTGCCATGAGTTTAGCGTAATACTGCATGCACTCGTCATTGACAGGAACAGGCGAAACATATATCACGTCCACATTTGGATCTGAAACATGAGAGTTATGAACTAAACGTAGAGAACAGTACAGAAGTGAGGATCAATAAATCTGTAGACATTTTCGTTCAATAGAATCTGTATCACGTACCTCTGATGTCACACAGCCGTGCCATTTGTGAGTTCTGTAAAGTGCCAAACTCTTTGATAGTATCTCTCACTCTCTGTGCATAGCCCAGTGAAGGTACGTGAATAATAACACGTCTGCTTCTTTTTATACGGTGCCAAGATAGTGATAGCATCTAAATAAACATTATTGAAAGTGTGTTTATTTTAAACGGTTACAATAAACATGCAAAAAACTAAAAAAGACTCAATAATTATCCAAACAGAAATCTATAATTTTTAATAATGAAAGTCTCTAAGCATTTAAACATTTGATTATGGTTATGTTAAACTAAAACTCTTTAAAAACAGAAGATTTGGCAGTTGCCTACTTCTAAGAAAATTAATTAGTTTCTAAAAACTGAAAATGAATTTAGCATTTATAAAGGATGCATCAATTTAAGATAAAATAAATGTGTCCAATTTGATAACCAACGTTTTATCATAGCTATTATTGTTCTTTACTACATAATGCTTATAAAATGACAGTAAAAAGCAGCATACCAAGTAGTTGTAGTATTTTCAAGTTTAATGACTACACTGTAGCTGTTGCTGCATGATAAACGCCAACTCATAGTAGAAAACACTACCTGAGCTCTCTCCTTGAAATGATCAACTTCTCTTTTTCTAGTGACTTTGAGTTGCCGTTTCATGGTAGCCATTTTGACATTCATCACCCACGTCAAAGCTATGACCCCAGCAGCCCACTTCCTGTGGCGATACTCTAAATACGCTTTTCTCTGCTTATACATTCGGTACTGGGATTGTATACGGGTTGCAGCCGAATGCTCACCATTTCGACCTTTATATCTCTGACCCTGGAATACAAATGCAGTTGAATATTTTTAACATGTGACTGACTACAGCAAAGACAAACCTTTATAAGTTGTTGGTAACCAACATTGCATTACAGTTTAAATCAACAGTGTTTGCTGTGCTAGCATTAAGATAATGTTTTATGCCATCACAAATTCTATAATTCACTATCTGTATAAGTCAAAATCCTAATGAGCTGCGAACTTAATATTTAAAGAAAAATCACATCAATTAAACAATCTTATGCAGCTTACGGGAGTTTTAATCAAAGCCTTTACATCTTCATGATTCACCAAGGTCGTCAAAAGTTCATCGATGTTTGGTTGTATTTCCATATCGAACTCTAACGCTAGATCTGCCAGCTTGTCCCCATTTACAAAGGCTATAGGCACAGCGTAATCTTGCAGTACTCTCTCCAGGCGCTGTAAGGTAGTTATGACTGGCCCCCAGGACAAACAGTAATGCTGTCTGAATGCCATATACTCATTGGTGGAGTCTTTAGTGTGGCCATGTTGGATTGGAAAGCGATGTTGAACTGCCTTGTGGTCAACAGAAATCACGTTAGGTGTAGCTGGCGGAGGCTGTCAACAGAACAGAATATATCTCAACTAATTTCATCAATTTTACTGCCTAAATTTGCCTGAAACAGCAGCCGACATATGAAACTCAAAATTACGGTTTCCAGACATATACACTACATTTCTATTGCTTCGGATTATTCGAACGGATTTCTCAATCGATGATTGGGAGCAGTTGCATTAAATGAATTCACAACCACAAATCCCTCCATATGGATCCATTCGAAGCAATGGAAACGCAGTGATTGTAATTTTATCAATTTGTAGCAGTAACCCCGATGGCCAGTGATCTATAACAGCATGCAACCATACAGATATATTACAAGTAAATGGTAAGAAATAAACTATAAAATTTAAAGTCTAAAACTTGAAACAAGTAGTTATAATTGCATGCAACATTGATGTAAGAAGTTAGTGAGAAGTTGAGACTGACGAGATGATGTGTAGAGATGGGTTTGTTGGTAGTTAGTGGATGAGAGAAAGAGGATGTTAGGTTGTTGGTTGGTTGTTCATCTTTATTAACATTTGATTTCAAGTCTTCGTTAACCAACAGGTCTACCATAACACGTTTGAACTTCAGATATGGCACTCCCATATATGGCTTTTTAGTTTGCTATAAATTCAAATGTATTTATATAGAGGAAATTCATGTTTTTGAAAAAATATTACGTTTATGGAAAATACAAAAGAAATAATGACAATTATGCATGTAACTTCAAAATATTTTTTGTTAATCGAGTGCTATTGTGATAGATTCTCATCCTCTACTGTTCTCAAGTAACTGCGTGTGTCAGTATTATAATTACTGTTGCGTATATTTTGAATGCTGTAATTGTAGCTAAGTTGCACTAGCTTTCTAATGCCTTATTATTGTGATTAAGCTTTCAGTATAATGTAATTTTCATTAAATACGCATTTCCAGAGTTATTTTCCCTTTTGCTATTTCATCGTTTTGCATTAATACTGATACTGGAAATTTGTGTAGCTTTTATGAATGCCTTCAATAGGTTGTTATTATAGCTAAATTCTTGGCCTATTGAATTATTCATTCTCCTTTGTCTATTTTTCTTTTGTTACTGTCAAGCTTAACTTTCTTTTGTCTGTTGGAACATTCTAGATGTGAATTCTTGTGTATAAAAGCAGGCGAGTTTCCAGTGTAGCTTCAGACTACTACTGGAGCTCGCTGGTAGTAGGACCACATGAGCTGTATCTGATACAATAAAGGTTATCCTCATTTGTACTCAAATACTTGGCTTATTCTTTCTAGAGCATGTAGGCACTAGTTGCATTCAGAACCCACAGTTTACTACATTGGTGGCAGCGGTGGGATTTTCGAATAACTAGTTGCCGAGCGGCGCGCAATGGCCCCAGGGGACTCAGCCCCTGAGGCAGCAACACCACCAGCCCTCACGGTTGAGGCGCTGGTCACAGCCCTCCAGGGATTGCGGGGTCAAGGACAGGCATCACCTGGTGACAGGTATCGCCTCCAGCCCCCGAATTTCGGAGGAGAAGGAGACGTAGAGCAATTTATCAGGGAGTTCCAGGATGTGGCCACCATCGCTGAATGGCCAGTACGGGTGCGCATCCTCCAACTCCGGGCCTGTCTGACAGGCCGGGCCAAGAGCTTTGCTCTTGGGCCTGATGAAGAGCACATCATGCGGGCTCTCAGAGCCCGGTTCGGCCTATCAGCCGAAGAAGCAGCTGATCGTTTGCAGATAATGAGGAGAGACCGGAAGACTCCTCTGGAAGATCACGCTAACGAGGTAGAGCGCCTGGCTCAGGCTGCTTTCGGTCATGCCACTGGCGACGACCGAAAGCGCCTCGTTTATAACGCGTTCTTCCGGAGCGTGAATCACCCGGACCTGCAGCGACACTGGCTGGCCGCCAAGGTCAACAGTATAGAGGAAGCGCTGGAAATGGGGAAGGCTTACTTCCAGGTGGAAGAGCCTAGGCGACCGAGCTATACAGCCCGCCAAGTGGTCGAGGAGCATGAGGAGACCACCCCACTTCCAACTCCACAGGTAGCAGCAGCTGCAACTAAATCACCCGAGCAGACGCAGCTCACCATGTTAATGGACATGATGAAAGGCCTGCAGGCTACGGTGACGAAGTTGCAGAACGAACAGGCGGATAGGCGGGCTCCCCGTTCACGGGACAACCCTGTCCGCCCATCTCTGCTAACCTGTTGGGGGTGCGGGGCGCAAGGGCACGTGAGGAGGCACTGCCCTAGAGGCCAAGGGCCTTTAAACACCCAAGGCTCACGGTAACTTCCGCCAACCGTGGGCCTCACGCCAATCCCATCCGGGATAGGACTCGAAGAGGAGAAGAAGAGACCTCCACAGGGTCTGCCGATACCGAGTGGCAGAGGCCACGGAGACCTCGGAGACCGCAAGGTCTACCCGATCCTCCGGCCGTGTCACTCGAGACCCGGATGCAGCTAGAAGAAGCAGGATGGCAGGCACCTCGGAGATCTCGGAGACCGCAAGGTCTGCCCGATCCTCCGGCCTGGCCACTCCAGAACCGGTTCGCGGGGTTGCCCGAGGAGGTTGTGGAGGAGGTTTCAGCTTACTCGCAAGAGTACCCCAAGCTACCCTCCCGACCTCAGAAAACCCCCGTTGTCTCTAAGACGAAGAGGAGGCCCGCTGTGCGGACCCAAGTTGTGTCTCCCCCAGAGACTGACCGCTCCAGGAGCACCCAGCCGTATGGAAGCAGCTACTTCCTGCCCGGAAAGATTTCGGGTAAAGCTGCCACATTCCTACTGGATACTGGGTGCACTACCAACCTGCTGAGTAGGCGTCTCTTTGACACTCTTGGTGCACGAGAGCGGGCGAGCCTCGAGCCGTATGAAGGTGCGCATGGTACGTTGGCGGACGGATCATGCATTCCTTTCTACGGCGTCATTTCACTACCTGGACGCGTCCGTGATCAAGCAATTCACGAGACGTTCATAGTCAGCCAGCTGAAGGAGGACGCCATCCTGGGAATGCCGTTTCTGGAGAAACACCAGTGTCACATGGATTTCCAGAAGTCAGTGGTGGTGATGGCTGGGAAGGAGCTTGTCTGCGTCGACAAGTTCGGAAGGCCCTTGGTGGGCGGAGTCCAGGTAGTGCGGGACTGCACGGTTCCGGGGAGATCCCAGGCGACTCTTCGCTGCAGAGTCAACTGCAAGGGGATCGCCGGCCTGGGGGTGGTTGAGGGAACGCACGGAGCGATCCGACTAGCAAACAGCCTGAATCGGCTAGATTGTCGGCAGGAGCTCCTCGTGCAGTGCATCAACCCCTTCACGGAACCTGTCCGATTATCGGCTGGAGCGCTGGTGGGGAAGTACCACTCCATCCAGGAAGCGGATGTGGGTCCGGCACTGGAGACAGTGGCCGACACCCAGGGGAACCCCCCTCACACCAGACGAGGAGCAGTCCCAGAGCATATGGCTGACCTATATGATGGAGCGTGTGGAAACTGTACAAGTAGTACTGAACGCCAAGTACTGGCTCAACTACTTGCGGAGTACAGTGATGTCTTCAGTCGTGGCGATGGAGACATGGGGCTGACCAAGGTCATCTCCCACGAGATACCCCTGGCAGCCGGCACCACTCCCATCAGGCAGCCTACCCGGCGTCTAGGCCCGGAGAAGGAGAAGGAGGTGAGCCGACAGGTACAGGATCTTCTCGACCGGGATCTGATTGAGCCTGCCCACGATGCGTGGAGCTCTCCAGTAGTCCTGGTCAAGAAGAAGGATGGTAGCTGGAGATTCTGCGTGGACTACCGCAGACTCAACAGTGTTACCATCCAGGACGCCTACCCTCTCCCACGGATAGATGAGTCTCTAGATGCCCTCGCGGGTAGCAAGTACTTCAGTACTTTGGATCTGCTTAGCGGGTACTGGCAAGTACCCCTCAGTCCTGATGCCCAGGATAAAGCAGCATTCATCACCCGCGACGGGCTCTGGAAGTGGAAAGTACTGCCATTTGGATTAACGTCCGCCCCGGCAACTTTCCAACGGCTCATGGAGCAGGTCCTCAGTGGGTTACACTGGAAGACCCTCCTCATCTATCTGGACGACGTCATTGTCATCTCCCCAGACTTCTCGACCCATGTCAGTCGTCTGCGGGAGGTCTTTGACCGTCTCCGGGCAGCTGGACTGAAGCTAAAGCCCTCCAAGTGTGCACTCCTGCAGCCGGAAGTCACGTACCTTGGCCATGTGGTTGGCCGTGACGGGGTCGCTACCGACCCGGAGAAGGTACAGGCTGTGAAGGAGTGGACTGTCCCCCGTGACCTCCCTGAGTTGCGCGCGTTCCTGGGCCTAGTAGGGTACTACCGGCAGTACATACCTGGCTTCGCAGGAGTGGCTCAGCCGTTAAATCGGCTGACTGCAAAGGGGGTCCGGTGGCAGTGGACACAGGAGGAGCAGCAGGCATTTGACCACCTCAAGCAGCGGCTAATGGAGGCGCCAATTCTGGCGTATCCTGACCCAGCCCAAGAGTACATCCTGGACACTGACGCCAGCGACCACAGCGTGGGAGCTGTCCTGTCTCAAGTTCAGGGTGGAAGTGAGGTGGTCGTAGCTTACTACAGCAAGACTCTCGCGGCCGCCGAGAAGAACTACTGCACCACTAGGAAGGAACTCCTAGCAGTAGTCAAGGCGGTCAAGCACTTTCGGCCATATCTGTATGGGAGAACGTTCCGTTTGCGAACAGACCATGCATCACTGATATGGCTGTGTAAACGTGCAGAGCCCTCGAGCCAGGTGGCTCGTTGGCTAGAGATTCTTGCCGAGTTCTCTTACCGGATAGAACACCGTGCTGGCCGGAAGCACGGGAACGCTGACGGCATGAGCCGCCGGCCGGTAGGAGACTGTAAGCAGTGCCTGCACATTGAGAAGCGGGACGGGGGACCCGCTCGCCTTGACGTGGAAACAGAGTTAGGGGAGGGCGCCGTCTATCGGTGGGAGCACGGCCATCTTCGGACCGAAACCCACTCAGACGACGTCCAGGCGCTCCACGCCAACCCCACTCTGTACCAGAATGTCAAGGAGCTGTGCCGACTCCAGGAGACGCTACCCGGCGCGGTAGCGGACATTTTCCGGGCCAAGAAGGAGGGCCGACGACCTAGCGAGGAACAGCAGCGGCAGGGAGACGTTGAGTTCCAACTCCTCTGTCGTCGCTGGGATGCCCTCAAGGTCAGTCCTGATGGCCTCCTGATGATAACGTTAGCAGCAGACAACCGTCAGCAAGAGAGGGACCGCGTCGTCTGTCCACGCGCCCTCCGACGGGAACTGATCTGGGACACCCATAAGCAGGCTCATTCTGGAGTCAGTCGGGTCATCAGGTGTCTGCGGCTGCGTTGGTATTGGCCCGGAATGACTCGGGACGTACGACTGCGGGTACGGCAATGCGAGGTCTGCCAAGCTAGCAAGCATGGCCGCCCCACGGAAACCACTGGTCGACGCCGGCTATACGCTGGTCGACCGTGGCAAGTAGTGGCGGTAGACCTCGTCGGGCCTATGCCGTTATCCGCCAGAGGGAACACCTGGATACTGGTGCTCACGGACCACTTTACCCGGTGGGCAGATGCTCTGGCTATTCCAGACGCAACAGCCCCCACGGTGGCCCGGACCCTGGACCAACATGTGTTCTGTTACCTCGGTTTACCCGAGCAGATACATACGGACCAGGGTGCCCAGTTCCAGTCCCAGCTCATGGGAGACCTCTGCCGGATATGGGGGGTGAACCAGAGTCGGACCACCCCATATCACCCGCAAGGGAACGGAGTCGTCGAGCGGAACAACAGGATGTTGGGTGACGCCCTCAGGAGCCTGCTCCTTGGTCGAGGTCAGGAAGAATGGGACGTGGTGCTGCCGCAAATCATGCGGGCTTACCGCAGCACACCACACTCCGCCACGCAGGAGACCCCAAACTTCCTGATGCTAGGCCGAGAGACGCGGGTTCCGGAACACCTGACATACCATGTTCCTGCCCCCGAGTCACCGGTACACGAATATGTGGAGGGTCTGATAGACATCATGGGCAAAGCTCATGATGCACTGCGTACCCAGCAGTGGCAGACCCGCACAGAGGACTCGGAAGAGCCCCCGTTGTACCAAGTGGGAGACTGGGTCTGGATGGTGAGCTACCGTAGGCGACGCGGACAGTCGGCTAAACTTCAGCCCAAGTTCGTCGGTCCCTACTGTGTAGTGGAGGTGCTGCCCAACCACACATACCGTGTGGAGCGCTCTGGACAGGTCTCGGTCCAGAGCGAGCAGCGCCTGAAGCCTTACCATGCCAGCCCAGACGCAGTGGGTGAGGCTCCACCCCTCCTGGAGCCCCACCGCCAGCCCAACCGTCGAGGACGGGCCACCCAGCCCCGAGAGGTGGAAATTGTGGTTCCCAGAGAGTCGGACCAGGAGCAGGCCGCCTTGATAGAGCAGCTGGAGCGACAGCAGAGAGAAGAGCGGGAACAGGAACAGCGGGAAGCCCTAGGACCACCACCCTCCCTGGGGGAGGACACCCCCACCCCCGTGTTGGGTGAAGGCGGGGACCCCCCTACTAGGGTAGCCCAGGAGCCACCAACACCACAGGTGCCTGTTCCAATTGAGAGGAGCCAGCGGTCAAGAAGACCCCCCAGGTATCTGGCAGACTATGCTGTAGGGCACCTGGAGTGGCCCCCTCATGAAGACAACCCACCCAGTACGGACGACCACCCCATCTTGACTGGAAATTCCCTCCATCACCCTGGAGAATTCCACCAAGAAGAAGATTTCACACAGCTAGCACGTGAGTTACAGCTCAAGTTGAATTCTAATCCTGATACCCCTAAGTATAATTTAAACACTGTTATTCAGACACTAGCATCAGCTATGGGAGTTACCTCGCCAGATACCCAAACAGAGGAGCGTAAGGATACCGAGGAGGCCAGTCGATCCGACTCCCCTCCCCCACCAGCTCCTGTTTCGGCTCCCCGCAGCCAGCAGTACGACACCCCCTCTTCCGAGGTGTGTTCCGCCAGCGTTAGTGGCCCTGACCCCGAACCGGTTGAGCTCCAGCTCATAGCTGGGGAGGAGCAGGGCACTCTATACGGCGACCACCTCGCAGGCAGAGACGAAGAGGACTCTCCAATACTGGCAATGCCTCGGGCCCTGGTCGCCCGCCAGTATTGGATATCTGGAGCACCAGGCAACCAGATAGAAGAACAGACTCAGCCAACCCACCCACAATTGCCCCGTCACGGGCAGAGTATGGCACTTCCTTACCGAGAGTGCGTCCTGGATAGCGCAATCGAGGCCTGGTCCCATATCCTCGATCCAAGTACAGAAGAGATAGAAAGCCTGGTGCACCACCTCTAATGATAAAACCGGACAACCAGGGGCCGCTGGCAATAGCCAACTGAGCTGTAAATGTTCTCGTGTTACGTGTGATTAATCATAATACCTTCCTGTTAACCGCATATTTTTCTACGTTTGTGTTTCATTTTTTTTGTGTGGAATCATTGTTTTGTTATCGAAAAGGGATGCTTTTCGATGGGGGGAGAATGTGATAGATTCTCATCCTCTACTGTTCTCAAGTAACTGCGTGTGTCAGTATTATAATTACTGTTGCGTATATTTTGAATGCTGTAATTGTAGCTAAGTTGCACTAGCTTTCTAATGCCTTATTATTGTGATTAAGCTTTCAGTATAATGTAATTTTCATTAAATACGCATTTCCAGAGTTATTTTCCCTTTTGCTATTTCATCGTTTTGCATTAATACTGATACTGGAAATTTGTGTAGCTTTTATGAATGCCTTCAATAGGTTGTTATTATAGCTAAATTCTTGGCCTATTGAATTATTCATTCTCCTTTGTCTATTTTTCTTTTGTTACTGTCAAGCTTAACTTTCTTTTGTCTGTTGGAACATTCTAGATGTGAATTCTTGTGTATAAAAGCAGGCGAGTTTCCAGTGTAGCTTCAGACTACTACTGGAGCTCGCTGGTAGTAGGACCACATGAGCTGTATCTGATACAATAAAGGTTATCCTCATTTGTACTCAAATACTTGGCTTATTCTTTCTAGAGCATGTAGGCACTAGTTGCATTCAGAACCCACAGTTTACTACACTATATTGACCACTTGTGAATTTTGTAAGTCTGTATTCAAATGTCTGCATTTATTGGTAACTGAAAGATCATGAGATTGACAATAACGTAATGACTATTTAGATTGTGATTTCAAAACAAGATGAAAGAGTATTTACATTTGTAGAATCTATTTTGCAATAAAAACAGTCAGAAGTGATATTAATACATCCATGTTAAAGAGTTCATGCAGTCCATATATAGCTTGTATGCACACAAGTACAAGTAAAGGCTCAGTAACAAGCATTGAGCAAAGGTGAACAGCAAGGTTGTTTGAAGGGTCTGGAGATTAGACTGAGATTGTCTCTATATTCATGCAGGTTAGAACTGCCATATGATCATCATATATAACAGCGTGCATAGTTTGCCACATAAAAACACAAATCATAAAATACTAAAGAATAAAAGAAATCAACCAAGTTTTCTGCAGTGCAAAGTGCTCCATAGTGCTTTAGTGCAGAGAGATTCTATTGATGACTATAAAGTGACCAACGTATAGTCTGATACCTTGTTAAAGAACTGAAGCATTAGTAAACCTGCTGCATTATTAATAGCAGGCAGCAATGGTGCATCACTTTCTGTATATTCCACCTGCTATAAGTTATAACGAGTAAATTTCATGACCAATTGTTTGGCATTTATTTTTTGGGCATCGCTTATATAGGGAAAGTAGTGGGGTGAACAATATAAAATTTATGTTGAAAAGACTATTTCAAATTTATAATCTTGTGAATTTTTACTCTTACAGATATTATTCCTAAAAAAAAACAAATTTGTTTAAAAGCACACAGCGTTGTTTTTTTCGACTGTGAATAATTATAGTAATGTAATTACTATATTACATGAATAAGAGTGTGCCTATATGCATATATGTAGTTTAAAAAAATAGATTCCTAAAAGAATTCTTAAAAAGAATTTCACATAAAATAGAAAACATACCCCTGGTTGAAGTTGAAGTTCGAGAGTTTTTTGTGGTACGCTAGTCTTGGGCATATGAATGCTCTTCTGTTTAGCCTGTATATCCTTAGTGAGAGATACGGGTGTGACAAGGGGGCGGTTCTTATCCGACTCCAGCATTGAGCTGCCCTGAATAGAATGTGTGTTAGTCTTCACACTGCCATCTAGCTTCACACCAGCTAAGTTATATGTCGTGCCGTCTACAAGATTTGTCAATATTCATACGAATGCTGTGAACATGTGATCTATGTATGCATACGACTGCGCAATCACATGACGCCTGCGCAGTCACATGACTCGCTGCTCATGAAGGAAGGGTGTCACTAGATATGATACTTAGAGGGGCTAACTAACAAACACCTGTATCTAGTAGCAGCTAGGTGATCAACAAGGTGTAAGTTTAACTTTAGCAAAGTTTTTTCTACCTGCTAATAGTCACTGAACACTTAAATAGCATAAATCATTACACACAGCATTTGTGGTGTTGAACGGTGCACGTTGATTGCCTATATGCTAGTGTGCACACATACATGTACCTTTATCATAACTATCATATGTATGATAAATAAAATGTACACATACATTATAATATACATAGTACATACATGTCCAAGTATTGTACATACTACAATAAATTTATGCCACATAGACCAAATAGTTTGATTATCAACATAACCATAAACTATGCACATATTATACAGAATTTTGAAACTCAACATATTAGCTACAAATTTCATTAATTAGCAACAAACCAGCAATGACTAGTGTTTCCTGTTTCTTCTCTTCAGCGGAATATATCTGAGCCAACTTATGTTTCACGGGAGACGGCTGGAATGACAACTCCGCACCAGGTGGAATCAAGCCACGCTCTAGAAGACTCAGTATTCCATGCCGTGCTTCACCTTCAGTTATTGTGGGCGGAGCCAACTGAGGGTCTTTCCTGTTGGCAGCGGGTAGTGCTGCCAATGGTTCAACATTTGAGCCTAGGATTAGTCTCTGCTGAACAGGTTTCTGACAAAAAATGTTATTAAAATACAATATAGCAATTGTTCTTCCAAAAGATAATATGAACAAAGATTATTACAATTTTTCAATCTTAGTATACCTGTAAACAATATTTTATATTGAGCCTAAATTTTTTATGTATGCATATTGCTTTATTTTAAAGCAATATGCACACATAAAATGACTTATTGCATAAAATAAAAATATTGCTTTTTTCCGCTACCCGAGCTAGACAAAGCGGAGATAGGTGAGAATAAGTGAGAAAAAATTGCTTTATTTTAATTTAAATAAATAAATGGTAAGTAGGTTTAATAAAAAAGTAATATAGTAAAATAACTGATGAAGACATGGAAGAGCACACTTGTTGTTTATGGGAATAGAAGAAATGCATACATTATACTAAGTTTGTACGAACAAAGTACTTAAATTAGCAGCTGTTTTAGCTGTGCTGAGCAAAATCAATCAACTCTTCCATCTATATAGGGATTATGGAACTTGTAAACAAACTAAAACTCATTAGGCTTGTTGAAGAGATTCCTTAAACCAATAAACAGTGAAGCATGTTTTGGAAGGTGCAGTTCTCTACCCCCATTACTAGTGAAAAGAATGCTGACAATAACTTAATTTTAGGCAGCAAAGCTATTATTTAGCTTGAGGGCCAGAGTAATGACATTAGGGGGGGGGGGGGGCAACATGTGTAAAGTGAGTATAAATTTGCTGTCACAACAGCATCATGGCTATTCTGAATGTAAAGTGAATTTTTAACCACCTTGAGCAGGTAGATTTTAAAATGCTATTTTTAAATTGCAGTTGCTGATCACGTAATGATGAGAAATCATAAAAATTTACATTTGTGCATTCAGATTTTATATTTAGCTAATTTTGTAAAGTAGAAAATAAGCATTCATTTTTGAAAAATCAACCTACCTTGCGATGCGAAGGATCAGTAATAAAAGGCAACTGCAACCCATAATTTTCATTCATAGTTTGACGAGTCAACATGTTTTGAGGATTAAATATTGATTTCTGTGCCATATTTAGCCTGTGTTTCTCAGCTGGGGTGAAGCTGTACTGGTTTCTGTTCGAAGGCAACTTGCTTTGTCTACAGAATTACATTTTTCATGCAGCGGCTTTGCACACTTCGAGGTGTTTTGCAACAACTGTGACTATAAATAGCTTAAAAACATTTAACTATAAAAAAAAGTTTATATTTTCGCTTTTTAATAGTAGAGTAATCCTCAAAACTGTTATTAGTCAATATAATTGTAAACATCACTGAATAAACTTATCATTATTGTTTGCTAGAAACACTTTGTACACACTTCAATATAATGTTTTGAAAAAATTACATGGAAATTATGTTTTAGTGATCAATTTGTTGCGTTAGCAATTACTCATCAATAAGTTAGCCATTGCTGGTTAGCAGAGCAATCACACCTTGCTGCCTGCTAATTCCTCCTGCTTCTTGTTTAATAATCCGCTCATCATAAGATGCATTCCCTCATTCTGACATTACAAACAATATTTAATTTAACTGAGAATACTTAAATTTTTAATATGAAATACGCTTTGACTGGTTGAGATATTAAAATCATATAAATATTATAATTTTTTCCTTTTTTGTGTGTTGAAAGCGAGTTTCATTAAGAGAGAAGTATGTTATATGGTTTTTCTAACCTGTTTTTAAGTCGAGGAACTGCTGGATATTTTCCATCGGATAGAACACCTTGGGTTATTTGAGCTTCCCATGTTGGTTCCGCAGCCGCTCTCAACTGGGATGATGCTTGCTCACTCAGTGATGGCAAGGACTTTACTTGATTGTTGATAACATTCAACACGTTAGCAGTCTGTTGCTAAAAAATTCAAATAATTTTAACCACAAGAGTAACAGTTATTGTTTAAAATGCTGAAATTAGAAATCAAAAAATGGGCCTAATTCAATCTTAGCATTAGTATTTCTTTGGTTAGCTTATATGCTAGTTTTAGAATACCATTAACAGCCCTATACGTGTTTAGCTAACTGGCTGTAAATTATTAAAGCTTTCATCATATAGAAATAGTGGTTAAATACTTGATGAAGTATAAAATATTAACAACGCTACACTTTTGAATATTTTAGACACTACTGAAGTGGTGCTAAAATATTCAAGTCGACTTTTACATATATTTGAATAATTAAACTTGTCTAGCTAACTATATTTTGTTAAGCTATAGGTTACTAATATAGATAGTTGAAATAGTAATCAGATAAATATCAAAGTAAAATAGGGATCAGATTATTTGCAGTCAACTAACGTATTGTGATTATTAACTAAAATGGAACTTTACTATTGTAGCAAGTAGTAAAGCTTTAAAGCATTGAATGCCCATACCGCGAATTAAATGCAACTGTTGAAAATATACTTCCATAATCTACATAAATTGCTACAAACTTAAAATTTCATTGTGTTAAATAGAAATAATTCAGCAAAAATTACTTTGATGTTGGATTCTGTTTTTTCAATAGCATTTTGAATGATGGAAATATCAGTCTGACCACTGTTCACCAGCTGTTCCTTGATATGCAACAGATCCTCATGAACCTGCAGAGACAGTATACAAAGGTACCGTGTACTCATAATCAATGACAGAAATAAATTATCTCCCATAGCTTTATGTCAAGATTTCTTATTCAAGTTTCTTCAAACACAAAGCTTTTGGTTATACAAATACAAAAATGCACTAAACTTTCCCATGTTAATTAAATATAATAACAGGAATACACATCAGTATTGATTATAAATGATGCATAGTTGAGGAGTAAATGCTAGCCTGAATTTATTATATGAACTGATTAAATCATTACCTTTATTAAAATATCTCCAACTTGCTGAGGATTAGTGCTCGGCAAATCCTGCACATTTTCAGTAAGAAGTTCTTCTGAAGACATATCCTTAAGCTTTCTGCAAATAAATTTCATTAGATTACTGACAATTGTAGTAAAAACAAAAAATATTTGATATTGTAGACACAAACACACAGATTTCAAATAAAAAGTTTTCAACTCTTGCATTTAGAAAATTGAACAATGGTGCAATGAAAACAAACTGATACTATTTCATAAACTTGACTGAGTCAATCAAATGCTTCTGCCATTAAACACTTTTTATTTCATATTAAAAAACTATAAATTAATTAAATCAATCTAACATAAAAATATGTGCTTCGAAACATTTCATAATCACTGCGTTGTACATGTAGGAGGCCAAAAGTGTGTTACAAGTTATAACTAGGCAAGGTTAAATTATGCTTCATCTTCATTTGTTTAAATGATTCTACAAACTTTTTAAACAGAAGATTCTGAAATAATTGAAGTTCTAACTACTTATTAAAAGCATCAAATTTGATCCACATTTAGACCTGATGCTATCGATAAAAACTATTCAATAGTATCAATTTGGTATCAAGAACTAATGTATCAAATACTGGTAAATAAACATTCAGTTTCACATTGTAATTTACTAATTATGATATTGATGACAATACTTGTACTTGTAGTTATACTTATAGTTATACTAATTAATATTATTATTACTCATAATGATTATGCTAAATTTATAAATTTCACATTTCGTTTAATAACCAAGTTGAACTCAAACTTACTTACAAAAAAAGTTTGTTTAGCAACAATAGTAGGCTTGGCTATTTAAGATTAACATTAATGCTAAATTGATTAAATTTCCTAAATACGACTGATTATAAATATAAGCACAATAAAAATAGTCAGCCTGGGATTTTAGGTCTAAATCCGTTACCATGCAACAGGTAATAGTAAAAGTAGAAAATAGTTTGGGTTCGGCAAGTGTCTCTATGCGGCACCCACAGTGGTTACTTTTAGTAAAGTAATGTTACTACTTACAGCGAGTAACACTATGATGCGTTCCAGCAAAGCTCGAAAACCCGTTGTAAATTGAGTAAGACAAGACAACTCCTAAACAAATTAATGACCTGGTTACTTTCTTGTCCTATTTATCCTGCAGTTCATCCAGCAATCATACAAATGAAAACTTTAAATTTGCTTGCACTTTAGAGAAAAGCTTCAAATTTATTGGCATTTTTAAAGCGCATCTCATATCTACAGCAAAAATTGGCATTATTTAAGAACAATTAATTAGGAAGAAACTAGTCAAAACCTACATGTAAAGGTGCGGTTAGTTTAAAAACACTTCAACTCAATATACGTTTCATGACAACAAATTAACAATTTTATTTTCGATATAACACTCCCATATAGAAAGCTATGTAATTTTCTAGTTTCCACAAATAAATAGATTTAAAATGAATATGAGCCATAGCCACAACATGAGTAGGGAAATTACAGTGTGTATTAACCTGTGAATTATAATGAAGGAGTAAAATCAATCAGAATACTGTAGCATAATATAAAATGATGAATTGAAAATTCATACTCAGATATTTCTGTAGGGTATATAATATTTTTATTCTTACTTAACACGTATCAAAAGTAATAACGACCAAAATATGCAGCCATCCGAGTCCATATTGGCATGGGCTTATCTTTACAGTCAAGGAATTCACCATCAACTGGTGCAGAATGTGAAAACAACTCATTTTTCTCCAGGTGCAAGCTTTGCTGTAACTCCTGATTATCTGTCTTCAATATAACCTGAGCTTCCAGGTCCAGATGAATTGATCTGTAGCCTATTCAAACAGAGTGATAAATAAAATGCTTCTGTATAGATCAGTGAAATTCTAAAGATTTGACAATAATTATTACATGCAGTCTAGAGTTGATTGATGGGGATCAATTGGGAAGCTTTTACAAAGTTTTGTATGAGATTTTGAAAATATTATCTTAATCAACAGAAGTTATTACAACCCCTCACCAAAGTTGGATGAACCAATGGCAGTCATGGTGGGAAGGTTCGAGTCTTTTGGATAATACCACAATCCCTTGGAGTGAAAAGTCCAGTTTTTTCTACTAAACTCGTGTAATTTTACTCGATGATCTTGGCTATATTTTTTCACATATTCTACAAAGAACTTTTCATACCACCGGTAACCCATAGGTATATATCCAGCAATTCCTTTGGCGTTTAGAAAACCATTGGCCTAAAATGTAAAACATACTCTAATATGCAAATTCAACCAAATTAAAAATACAGTATTAGTTGCAGCAAAAACACAGGTTTGTAAAAATTGGTTGAAGTTTGTGTTTTACAGAGCTGACTTACTTGTGGAGAAGCTGTTAACAAGTGATATTCGCCTTGGCAGTGCCTAGTTATTAGGTCAATATATTCATGCGAAGGGTTAAAGTACGCTGTCGACATATATATTTTATCATCGCTCCTGTCACTAAGCAGCAGAGATCGCATGGCTGCCTGGTCCTGATTGATGCTGAATGAACCCATCTGTATAAGGGGGTAGACCCAAGTGTCGGGGTTCTCACAGCAGTCTATGTGACTCATCTTATTGTAGGATAAAAACTCTTCAACTCTGGATGAAGCGTGTTTTACAAACTTGGCAGTTTCCGAATCTGGGAAAACAAATTCAATGAATATTTTAATGCTTTATATTGAAATTCTTAGGTTGACAATTGAACATCTGCAGAAATATGAACAATAAAAATTTAAGGCACAGCAAATCCAAAGCCAAATAACTTCAACAGTAATTTCTGTAAAAACATAATTAGAATACAAAAATGTAGTTGCCTTCACTGCTAAACAACGGTAATGTGATGTCAAAGTTCCTTAATTTAATAATGCTATTGAAATGTTCTTGAGTTAGGCTACTTGTACAGGACTACAACCGACTAGGTGAAAAATTGAAAACCCAGTCTTAGGTAAATGCAAACTGCAAATTTCATCAAACAATTAAAAGAAATTATTTTCAATAATCAATAAAAAAAAAAATATATATATATATAAAAGGCAGGTTTTACTTTTTGTTGGGTCTCCTTTGCAAGAATCATGAAGCTTAGAGTTGTTTTGAGCATCTACTTGATATGAAAATCCAGCGACAGTTTCAATGAGGGAGTAGAAATAGTCACACAGCTGAGGACTATCTTTGATCACAATACATCTGTCTTGTCTATTAGTGAAGTAGTCATGACTGAGGTTAGCACTGTGTAAGAAAACAAAAATGTTGACAAAATAACCCTGAATCTATTTACTGGTAATATCTATTCTCCATCTTGAAAAGAAAAATAAGAAAATATTTTAGATTCTGTAATTGAAATTCAACAATTTTGTAATTTTGAAAGACATGGATTTCCGATTTACTGCTACTACTACACCAAAGCATGGTATCACACCTTATGTTAAACATCAACATAAAAATATATATGCAAAGCATATTTACAAATTTTCATTCAAACAAGGACTAAATTTTCAGCTCAAATCTTTGCGTTTTTCTTGATAGAGTTGGAGAGTAAAATTCTACGCTGTAACGGCGGTTCAAGAATTTTAATGAAACATTTAGTGTTTATCTTAATAACAAAGTAAAACGATTCATTCAGTTTTATTCACGATAAAGGTTTTAAATCAATCAGATATTTTTGAATACAGGGATATAAACACAGAGCTGGTGTGGGAGTGCATACCCACTGAGTATTATTGTATCATCAAATATATATGCTTTCATGTGCTGAAGACCGAGCAGCTCATTGAATCTGTCAGGAAGGACACGCTTCATCATCCCCTTGAGGTTTGGAGTATGATATAGAGATAACTTCATTTTATTGGAATGTTCAGCTATACAAGGCAATAGCATTGTTCTGGAGTTATTGTCACCACGTGAGCCTCTTGTGAAATCTAACAATATGTGTGCTTTTAAGTCATTATTTGATTCCAGAGATTTCTTTAACTGAGAGACCTGCATTCATATAAGACACAATTTATATACAGCCGGACTTTAAATAACTATGTTCAAATTTTAGAAACCACTAGAAATAGTGGAGTGAAACTTAAAAACAACATATGTCTGGCAACTACAAACAAAAGTAGAAGCATACTCACACTTACACAAGAACAAAAATAATTTTCTAATTACTAATATACTATCTTTAAAAACAGAAGTTAACATTATTTAATTTTTTTAAAATCAATGCTTTAAATCACATCAAAATTCACACTTATTGTCAGTTATACATACCAAAGCCATTTCAAGTTGACCATTTCCCAAGTACAACGAGGCAACACCAATTCGTTTTTTAGAAGTTTTAATATAACCCTAAAACACACGTGTATGTTAATATAAAAGGAATGCATACAATAGCAATAGATGGTACCTTTGTCAATAAAAAAATGTGACCAGAAACTTTATTGACAATTAAATTTAGAAAACTCACCATTATTTTGTCGTACATTGTAGATGGTTTACACACAACTTCTATATTTTTACTATGTATGCCAAAGCATAAGGGTAGTGATTCACACCATTTTTGTAATGAGTTATGTAATGACGATGACATAAGTCTTTTTGCTGAATACAGTCTTGGAGAAAAATTAGAAGAATGTGTATTGAATAACTGTTCATTGTACAAATGGCGTCTCATCTAGAAAATAAAATATAACTTACCGTTATTTTAAATTTTGAGTATTACAATGTTTCAAATTTAAAAAATTCATCCATAAAACTACATTACCTATGTACATCTCACGTGTGCTATTTAGAACAAATTTATTAACTACAAAATTGACTAGAAACTTATAAACAATAATGTTTTCATTTACCTACAAAACCTAAAATAAAACACAAGTTCAAAAAGTCATGCACAAAAAAGACAAAGGTGTTACTAAAATTTGCAAAAAATTCGAAATAGTCACACTGATAACTCAAGCTGAAGCTCATCATAATAGTTATACTTATAATTATAGTAAATAAGTAATACTAATAGTAATAGTAATAGAGTGGGAAGTAAATAAAAAAGTTGAAGTTTAAATAACAATGCAATCATTATGATTATACCATCATCATTATGATTATCTCTTGAAGCTAAAATTAAACTAAAAGTGAAAAAGATAATCGATATGATTATAACCATATAAACTCACGTTTTTGCTTGAATTAATGATGAACTATAAGTCTAAGAATAACATTAACTTTAAGCTTAACTCAATAACTGCAAGACCAACTCTAAGAGTAAGAGTAAATTTAAGAGCAACTGTAAGAATATGACTTAGTGTAGTTAGCCGTGTACAACTACAAGTGCAACTAGTACTACTATTAGTATTAGTATTACTATTAGACTTAGTAGTATTACAAGTACAACAACATGATGAGTGAGTACACTCAGTACTTGTAGTTGTACTTGTAGCATCAGCATGAGCATGTTGATGTTCATGTTGAAACTAAAAGATATTGTAATTAATACTAATAGTAATAGTAATTGTCAGTGTCATACTCATTATCAATATCATTCATTCATTAAATCATTGTGATTGTGATTGTACAGTTAAACAGTAAGACCCACAAAAGCATGTATCAAATTCAATATGTAACAAACATGCAGGGGGGTAACTTTTGTTAAAGCGTATATTTCTTTTTAACCAATGGCTACGATTAATGTTATTTGCAATGAGTAGTATAGCCAATGACTGAATGAGTAATGACCGTAAATATTTTATTCCATTGATTCAGCCGAGGTCACGCCGAGTCAGCTTAGAAAAAAAGATATCCCTTTGTTCATGCCTTTGATACCAAAGACTTCTGAGCCAGTCGTGAAAGTTTAACGAAATTATTATCTGAGCTGTAGTAGAAAACCGCCTCACCCATTCGTGAATAGGTTTAAAATTCGAACTAGTGCACTCGCACGCTTGATACCGGGTATTGTTGCTCTTATCGTAAATAAAAAATTTACCTCCATCGTTCTGATTCTATCGGATTTGGTTTAGAGTTAAGCCTTTTAGTTTTAAAAACATTATTATTATTATTGATATCATTATGATGTTGATTATATTTAATTTTATAATATTAAGTATACTAACACTATAAGTTATACCGGTATAAGTATAATCATAATCATAATGACATGTATGATGTAATATCATAATCATATAATAATATAAATATTAATAAGATATAATAATTATAATATCTTTATAGTTTATACTTTATAATTATATTATAATTAATATTATTATTAAATTTAATATAATTTCAATTTGTAGTTAGTACTACTTTTACTTTTAAGTTTATTATTATTAGTATTACTTAGAGTTATTGTTAGTTTTATATTAAAAGTAAAAGCCAATTATTATTATATTAACTATAACATCCAAATTCAAATATAAGTATATAACTGAGTTATACTTATAGTTATAGTTATTACTTATTATAGAGTTATTACTTATAATTATTAGTTATTTAGTATCACTATCACTGTCAGTCATGCAATAAAATTAAATATGAATTGCTTTTTACTATTGACTTTAAGACTGTCATTGTGATTGTCATTGTGATTGTTAGCAAAAGTTTAACACTAAGTCTAACAGTAACAGCCAACATGCAATCACATTCACTCAATGTGAATGAGTGTGATGTGCTGACTCTCTCAAAGTTTTACTATTTCACTTCTTTTACTCTTAGTCTAAATCTTACAACCGTACTGATACTCGTACTGAGTTACTCACTTACGGTTACAATTACTACCAGCATGAACATGTATTTGTAATTTTTAATGAATAATCTATCAGCAAATCTGCTTATATACTGCAATGATATTTATATTAATATTTAATTTTATAATATTAAATTTTAATTTACAATAATAATTGAATTAGTAACACCTACACAAACTCAGTAAGCCTAGGGCCACACGGTGCGTATTTTCGCATGCGAAAATTGAAATCACAAGTAGCAAAGGTGTCTACTGTAGGGTCAGTGATGCGTGATAAATAAAGCTTTCATTTTTAAATCGCACTCGCTTTCAATAAAACGCAATTTACTGGAATGTAGCACTAAAATAAAGAAATTGGGCTTGCTGAATAACTACCAGCCAATTAGGTGACGACGACAGGGACGATTCGCACTTGTGTTGAAAATGCTGAGCGACAAGTGCGAAGGTTTTCTCAACGCGCACAGTGGACACCTTTGCTACTTGTGATTTCAATTTTCGCATGCGAAAATACGCACCGTGTGGCCCTAGGCTAACTGTAATCACTTATAGTTATACAGTTATACTTATACTAATATTAATAATACTACTAAAAATAGTAGTAATAATTGTAATTTTTGAACTATTACCATTAGTTTAGTTATAATTATACTATAGTTACATTTGGGATTGGTGGTGTACAATTAGTATTGTTACTGTTGAAGACTTAAAGTCAACATGGGTCATGTGATCTTTAGGTAGCGACTCTTCGTTTTTCTGAGACTGGCTTTCAGTTTCATGCTAAACATTCATTATAAGCTATTATTCAAGTTTTTTAATATTTAGAGAATGTGTTTTGTTGTAAATATTTAAACTAATGTTAAATTTCATTCCAGCTAAAGTAATGAGTTACATTTTTATGGCCAATCAAGTAACTGTAGGAATAACTTTTCTTTGTTACATGGCTCAAATTTTTTCAAATACATAAATTAATCTTTCCAATAGATCTTTTTGAACTGATGTGTAATGAAAGACGAATTAATATTTATAAATTGTACTCCGAAAATTTTCTTAAACAATACCTTTAATCCACCTCAATAATAGCCAACCACAATCGCTTTAGAAAAACTAGATTTCTTTGGTGTAAAGTTTTATTGGTATCAATGAGTACCGAACTTTTATTGGGGACAAGAGTAGCTCTTACTGAATCGTGTTCTCCGTAACATTGCTGTAGCAGGAGTGCAATCCTTATTTTTGACAGTAATGTGAGAGTTTACAACTGTTTCCAATTTATGTATAAAAATATTCTTGTAAATATTTATATTGAACCAAACACCCCCACGTATTTCAAAGTAGAAAAATATTCTGTAGGTGCAGTGCCCAGTTTTCATTCTTGTATTTTGATGATAGGTATGGGGAACAAATTTTCACAAGATTCACCTACCCAGGTGAGGCCAGCATTTACTGTAAAGGCGTCAGAGCCCGATACTCATAATGAAGGTTTGTTTAGCTCCTTAAAAAGTGCCTTAGGTGGTTCGAATAACTCTCCTGCTTTAAAGCCGACTGAACCAACAGAAATCACATCGTCTGGAGACTCTGTATCTCAAACACCCAGTAAACTTAATGAGTCGCCAATAGCAGAGGATCCTAGAACAATCACTTCATCCTTACCTAGTTTTCCTGGTACTTGGAATGAGTTGCACAAAGTTAAAGGTATGGCTGTCAAAATCTTGATAAACATTTAGTTATTATCTAGTAACATATAACATTATTACTTTAGGATTCATATTATGGGGATGAAAGTCTAATTTGTTTCGTTAGCTAAAATTTGCTTTGAAGACTCTGTATCCTTAGGAAACCAACCGTAAGGTTTGTTTGATGTTCCAAATTTTATAATATGCTTTGCATTTTATTTTAATGCTTCTGTATCGTTCAGACACAATTATACTTTGCCTCCTTGTAGAGTTGATGCCACAGCCATTTGATGGAATCCGTGCTGTGTTTAACAAAGGTCTCAGCCACCATTTTCAAGTCTCTCATAATTTTACTCTCGCTGCCATGCAGCCGTCTTCCTACAAGTTTGGTGCTACTTATGCCGGCACGAAGCAACTCTCTCAATCTGAGGTGTGTTGAATTGTTGCCATCAAATAAACATGAAGTCCCAATTGTCAAGCACAGTTTATATCAATTTTTTAAGGATATTTGTTTGTGTAGAGCAGTTTTGAGGATGATTTAGTTAGTAAAAGTTATTTATCAAACTCTGTAACATTTGTGTGATTTACATCTAAATATCTCGTTCATTTTAGACATTCCCCATTCTCACTGGAGAAATGGACCCCTCGGGCAATCTCACGGCGCAATGTTTACATGCCTTCACTAGCAATACTCGTTCTAGGCTAATTGCCCAGGTAACTCTTTTTTCTTACGAATTTACCTGTCTTCTTTACTTTCCACAGCATATTCTATACCTTTCAGTGCTATAAGATTCATTCAAAGTTATTGAGGAAAACCCCATGCTCTGTACAGTTGAATATACAGAATTTGCCAATTTAATTAGTCTGCTTTTAACCTGCTGCCACATATGGAACCTCATGGCATCTTTTTCAAGGTGGAAATTATAGATATATGATATTCCATGTTAATAAATGTTTGTATCATCGGGACACCAAAATATGTTCTAAAATTTAAATCACCTATTGTCTAGATCTAAGTCTAAATCTAAATTTTACACCATACAGGTCTTAGTCTTTTTCACTGAATAAAAGTCTATTTTCAACATGTAAAGTCACTAATAATTTTACATGAAGATAATATGACATGATTTGTAGTAGCAATGTGCAATCAATTGAATGCTCCCCTTTTACGTAGCACCAGAATGGAGAACTCGCTGCTCTGGAACTGGGAACAGACTACCGCGGTTCAAAGTGTACTCTGTCTTTGACTGCTGCAAACCCAGATCTTTTAGCTCAAACTGGTAAGAGTGTGTGCCATGTGTAGGCCTGTTCACCTGAGATGCTGACTTGAAATACATGACTGTCATTGATTTATATAAAACTGCCGATTTCCAAATTCGTCTAGATAAGCGGTTGTTTTAGAAATCGTTATATTTTGATTAGTCAAGCAGTTTAAAAATTATATATTTATTCACAAACTAGCGCTTTTTATTATAAGACTCGATTTAAAAGTAATTTAATGAGTTGCCTCACAAAATGTTCTTTTTAAATCATTTTTATGTGTTGTGTTTTCTTAATTTTTTTCAAATTAGGATTTTTTAGGTCAAATATGCCGTATCTGTGCTGTGTAGTTCTCCTGTTGTCTAACCTCAATAGCTCTGATCCCACACTCTACTGTTGCAGGGATATACATCGGCCACTGTCTTTTTGCCGTGAAGCCTAATTTAGCTGTAGGCGCTGAAGCTCTCTTTCAAAGAGTAATGCACCCAGCTTTGGGCCAAGTGGTCAGTCAGCTATCTGGGGGACTTGTTGCGAAATACAATGGTAAGGTTCAGTTTGTTGTATATATCAGACAGTAACTACCTACTGCACAGTGTCTGTGTTTTATAGTTAGTTGTGACTAATTCAATGACTAAACAGTAATTTTACATTGTATTATAGTGAGACTGACATTTTTTTTTTATCGTTATATTTCGCATAATTTGCACACAGTTTTTAATTCTTAATCGAAAGAGTTTATCTTGTAAGCAGGTGAGGATTGGTCTGCTACCGCCCAAATATCTCCACTAGAAATGTCGGTGCACACCTCGTATTACCACAAGATGAATGAGCACCAGGCTGTCGGAGTAGAACTGGAAGGCAGAGGTGCTGCTGGTGAATGTTCAGCCACACTGGCCTATAGTTTTGAAATACCCAACGCCGAGTGCACAGTTAAAGGTAACTTGGGATTTATCAACACTCATTTCTCATGAATAGGATTTTGCTGTGGCCTAGTAAAAAAGTTGATGAGGCAATAGGAATGTAGAATGCATTGACTACATTAAGATATTTGGATATTAGCAGAGTCATCTGCTTGAATGTGTATTTAACGACATTTTTTTACAAAAGTTGTAGAATAAAATTGGGACTATAATACTTCTATACACATTTAAATTTCTCATCTTGACAAATATCGCATTTTCTCAATAGTTTATATCAAGGTCTTCTGTCACTCAGTCATACTATTTTGTGTCATTAGAGAAGCTTAGGCTTCTTTAAGACTCTTACCTAATAGGTATACTCTGAAAAGTACCATTTAGCCCTGGGACCTAGCCAATATAATATACTTTTACTGAGTAGATTCCGTACCTCTCAAGCTTTGTAATAATATATAAAATGCTCAGTGACCTGACCTATAATGTTTGTGTTTTTATTTTGAATCTTTAGCATCGATAGATAGCAACTTGAGCATAGCAACCACCATCGACAAGAAACTAACACCTCTTCCCATGAGCCTCACCCTTTGCTGTCAAGGGAACCCGAAGAAAGCTCAGTACATTGCTGGAATTGGTCTCTCCACTGGTTAACATAATATTAACTTTTAGACAAGAAGACTTTGTTCATGTGTGCAATATCAGGGAGTGAATTTTGGTTAAACACTCTAAGTAAAGGGTATCATCTGATCAAATGTAGTTAGCTTATGGGAGTTTGATAATGTTGATTGCATCTTTAGGTTGTGCTTTCAGACATGATGTATTATATTTCAGCTATTGTCTTAACTGTTATTTGCAGTTAATCGTGATTACTATGTTATTAAAGCAATAGTAAAACTGATGTACATTTATCTATACTTTAAACTCATAATATTTGTATTTGATGGTAGCTACGTTTTCAATCATACCCACTTTGTGAGTTCATGTTAAGTACAAGAATCAACCGCTTGTTAGATGTACAATAAATTTGTGATATATACTCTAATAAACATTTCCTTGGTTGGTCTGCAACTCCTATAAGCCAAGTATCCTCTGCATTATATAACTATGGGCATGTATGTATATATTACACTGTATATAAAGGTTAAAGCTAGAACAGTTTTGGTTGAAGCTAATCTGAAAGTCTCGCCTATGAAAATAGACAGAGATAAAACATGCAACCTATTATTTTAAGTTGACTGATTTTTGTATGTTTGCATTGTAAATGATGAGGGCATTGTCACTATTATTCCGAACAGAAATTAAATACAGAGGGTTGCTCTGTTAGCCCTACTTTAATCAAGAGTTGTGCCTTCTTGAAAACGCATTTTTTCTCCTTCAAAATTTTCAGGGCTTTATTGTTAATCGACAATTCCACCCATAAAATAGTAGCAACAGTGATGCATTTATTGGAGAAAGCTTGTGTGCTGAAGTTACCCCATTTTACACCCAACACTTTTTTAATCTTGTCCTACAAAAATATATTCTTTCTAAACAATTAAGAAAAACTGGGTGCGCATCACAGCATTTGGACCAATTTTAAAGGTGTACTTGGCTCAACAGCTATCCACTGGGGAATGTTTGGAGCAAGTCATAAAACTATTGCTGCTAAGTGAACCAAAAAGAGAATCTGGCTACAACCAATTCTCACTTATCTCCACTCTGTCCTGTTCAGGTAGCAGTAACCAACACCACATCACCGTTTTAATTGCACATAATGCTAATATGTATCGGGCTAATAAGCCAAAAAAGCTATTTTGTATCAACACCCGCTGTTCCTTGTCTCATGTGCTTTTTGCTTTTGGTGTGCTTTCTTGTTAATACTTGCTCTACAATATCTTGAGTCATGAGGATTTGCTCAACAGTTGGATATATTGAAAGCCTTCAATGCAAGCAGTTCAAGCAGATTCTAACAGCTCTTTTCAATCTATCAGATATACATAAAATAGTGATTTTATTAGAACACATTTATTTTTAAAAGTTTACATAGTAACTTATTTTTCATTAAAAAGAAGCAATGCATGTTTCTACTTTATACAATCAAAACAAATTTTCTGTACAAATATATATTTGATTATGAAATCAGTGTGCATCCATCAAGTAAGGCTAAGTGATTATTTGTATTTAGGTTTCTTGCTGAGAGAATGAGTAGCTCTTCTGCCATTAAGGTAGGCAAATTCTTTATCTGGCATCTTTTGTTTTTTGCCCTGGCTGCTACAAGCACAAATCAAGTTGAAATACTGCAGACAATATAATGTGTCACCCTTCTCCGTTATTAGCATATAAAACTTGGTACTGATGAGAAATATTGCTGTGATTCAATTTATTAAAGCAGTGGTGATTGCAAAGCTAAAGTTTAACTCATTCAATTTTTTGATTAGGTGACAGTTGCAATATTCAAGCTGTGAGGAAGGTAGGTGTGGAAATTGATTTAAAGCAAGCAAAAGGCTACAAGGTGTTACTGCATTTTAGAAACTACAAGAAAGCCGCTAGCACAATGACTGGAGGGTTTTTCAGGGTTTAGTACTAACCATTTCAGTAATTTCTTGCTGATCTAAAATTTAATGTGTACAAAAGATATAATGTAATAGGTATATTGAGCTATAGAACAAGTACATCTTACTTTTAAAACAGATATAAAACAGCTGTTGAATCTAATTACACAGTGCACAATTTCCTTATTGATCAAGTGTTGGTAAAACTAAATACATAAAAATGAACATTAAACATTGTGTTACGACTGACTTCACTAAATATTCAGTTTTATCAATATTGTACAAGGGCAGAATGGAACACTATGCTATATAAATGTGCACACCATTCACTCACCTGGCAGTATTCATAAGTTGGTCTATCAACTTTAAGTTCATAGGAATACCATCTAACTCTCTTCTATCGTATTTCTCAATAGCAGTCATTGCATCTTTCTTCTTAACAAACGTCACTTCGGCAAGACCTTTCTGAATTAACCGAGCAGATAACAAGGGTCCAATATCACTAAACAGCTCCTGCAACCAAATACATAAATCAGTATACCATAAAAACATCCTTACTGACATGCTACAGATAATCTCACTTCTACAGGTTTTAATAGACTTCTTTTTTCAAATTGTTACTGCTTTCTAAAAAAAATAGAAGAATGAAAAGGTACATACAACAACGTCCTCTTCGGAAACCTCTGTAGAGAGGTTGGTTACCCTGACAGTGTAGGAGGGTGGTTCCCCTACCAGGCTACCCATAGGCTTGTCTTCGGGAGACGGAAGTCTATACCTTCTAGCTGTATCTGTAGCTCCCTACAGAAACATGGAATATAAAATATCCAGCATGACCGTTGATACAAAAATACAACAACTTAATAATATTACCATTAGGTTTCGCAGCATTACTATTTGGTGGCACATTAAATCTCTGTGATATACGAGTACAAACTCACTTCCCTCAAGTCTGGTCTGTAGTTGGGCGCAGAGCTTCGAGTCCTGTCCATTCTATCCATCCGTAGATTAGAGGGATGAGTTGATGAGTAACTTCCTGAGAGGAACGGATACCTTTCATCAACTGGGTAATTCATTCTGCAATGTAGTGCAGTTGAATACAGTTGGAGGCTTATAAGTCGGTGCTAAAACTCTATAGCCATATCAATACATTTCATAGAAGTTCAGGTATATCAATCACAGTGTAAAATGTGATGCTCTTAATTTCTTAGCTTAAAAATCAGGTTCATTATTGACCAACTGTTTAGTCTAAATGATAATAATATGCAAAAAACAACCTTATTTTTTTCTGAAACTAAACTAGTAGTGCTCGTCAAAAGAGTCCAAAGCATCTTTACAATTTACAATTATAAACTGTGTGTGTGCTTGTCAAAACAGAATATATTTTAACCTTGAGTACATAGTAGGTGGAGATTGTCTGTATCTGTTGTCTAGCGGTGATCGCTCCCTTTCCCAGTTGTGTCCTCTATATTCTTCTTCTAAGTCAGCCATGGTCAACTCTGGTCTCCTGCTCCAATTCCCAGATTGAAGCCTTTCATTATCATGATAGTCATTGTATCTCAATGATTTAGGTGGAGCCCAGTTGTAGTCGGATGGTATAGGGGATGCTGCGGGCCTCTTGAAAGGGGATAATTTATAGCTATGAGATCTTCTGATTGGTGGTGTCAGAGACCTTTCATGGTATTCCGAAGCAGGTAACTCCTGGTGAGGTCGCCCACGAAAGAAATCCTCAGAGTTTTGTCTATTGAAAACTGATTTAGTTGGTCGACTTGGCAAGGGGCTCGCAGTGCTGACATTGCGCGGTGGTGGTGGCGAAGGCTGCCGTCTCATGTGAGCAGGTATACCAGTAGGTTGAACATTATCTTCCATGAACTCATTTCTATGTCTCGAGACGGTAACAGTAACACTTCCGTTAGATGCTTTCTATATATAAGACAAAAGGTAATGAAAAACCCATAAGCAGAAGCTTTACACTACAGCAGCAACATTTGTCATGCTTATCAGGCAAAGTTGGCAGTTGAAAAAAAACAGAACAATGACAAACTAGTGTTTAGGAATTTACCTGATGGTTTTTAGCTTTCTTGTGTACTTTTTTGTTGCTTATATCCTCGGCATAAACCAGCTTTGGTTTTGCATTTCGATTAAAACCACCCTGATTTAATCTAAAACCAGAGGCAAAACCTTGAGGTGATGATGTTACGGGACAAAGAAACAATCAATCATTTACACTGAGAAAGAAAATGCAAAAAGCAACTGCTTTAAATGCAAACAAAAAATATTTATTTAAATCTCTACTAATTATAGGTTTAAAATTTGGAATAAGAAGAAAAGGACACTCTCAGGTAAAACAATAAAATTTTAAACTCATCATATATATATATTGTAAACTTATAAATGAAGTAGATTGATTACACAGTTAGCCATTAGTAAAGCCAGTGCACAACAATCATTGTTACAATGCAATGAAATGTTTTGGTTAAACTGAATAATAAATTCATAGATGTGCTATGCCATAGCTATATATATTATACACACACATGTCTCTTTCCAGGATTAGAGCCATATAGTGAAAAGACTACTGCAAGGTGTAATTGGATGCATACAACGAAAAACAATTTAAATTGTGTCCAGAATCACTTTTATATCATTTTTATAAACTTTAATAAATAACTAAACTAATTTTTAAACCAATCTTAAATGAACAACTCTATTGTCATCACATTAATTAAAATCAAAACTCTTACTAATTTGAATTACCACGGGTTACAATTTCAGCTTAAATTAAAACTCATTTGTTCCTTCCCAGCAAGTTAACATTTAATTGGATAAAAAAAATATTGAAAGCCTTTTGCTTATAGATTTTTAAAAAAAACTTCGTTATAGGAAAGCAAACCTAATTTTTTATCTTCTTACATTGAAAAATATACATTTACATTATGCTAAGCATCATCTAGATTAGACTCACATGATATCAAGATTTCTAGTGATAGCAAAAATATTATGGCAATAAAACTTCAAATGATAAAACACAATGTCTTCGCTTTTAACTTCATATTCTAGTCTATTATTCCCTTGCGTAATCATAATATCAATTAATACCATTAAAATAAATTTTCATTTCCAAACAGCCAATTTACTACACGCCACTGCATAATTATCACTACCCCAGCTCAATAAGAAATATCCAATTGAAAAATGAATTCTCTCTTCTCAGCTATCAGGAAATCAATAATTTCGTTATTGTATTTACTTAGCAAGGAGCAGCGGTCAGACGTAGTGATTAAAAAGTTCAGCAATAAAGTCATGGACATATTTTTTCTCTTTGCTGCAGGTTTGCGCAAATGTGCCAATGTTTCATCTAAGCAGCAAGATCATTTATTTGCAAAATATGATTGTAGATTACCTTTGATTTCCTAGATATTTTTGACTGCCATGTATGACAACATTTTTTGGCTTTAGCCTAGCCCTTAAATCACCAAATTTCTCAACAACATGCTGGCGAATGACACTTCTTGCATCACCTTTAATCCTTCGAGACTGAACCAATTTATTTCTAACATCCTCCATGGATCTGCAAAGGTTCTAGTATTATAAGAAAAATGAGATTAGAGAATCAATAAAACATAATGACAGGCTTAAGTTTACTAAATATCACATACTGATACAGAGTCTATAGTGCAAGCACTTATTAATACATATCACTAAACTGCATACAGTAGCTATTTTAGAATTTGTTTAGGATAATCTTATTGCAACAAGAGAGTATGACTAGAAGGAAATGTAAATTATTTGACTCATAGAGTCATGAGTCTATTATATGTTAATGTTGACTTGAGCAAATGATTCCATGACTTCAGTTGACTTGGTTTGACTTGTTACCTAGCTGGTAGGACTCTAATATTAATATTATTATTAAAAATTATAATCACAATGATGAAATTCATATATTAATATGCCATTAGTATTAATATGACTGCTACATCAACATTACGATTATGATTATCACTTTTTCTTCAAGTTTATAACTATAACTATTAAACTTTTATAATAATGATTCCAATTTAAATTATGATTATAATAATCTAAATTATGATAATTATTATTAAGTAATAGTAATACTAATAGTAATTTGTAATTCATAAACTAAAACTATAACATTAACTATAACTATAACTGATTAACTCAGTATGAGTATAAGTATAACATTAACTATAAGTATAACTATAACTATAAGTATAAGTAAAACAGTAAAAGTAAAACTTAATCTAAAACTAAAAGTAAATTAAGTTTTACGTAAATCTTGCTTCAATAGTCATCATCATGATTTTATCCAATTTGAAACTGCTAAAAGACATTATTTAATAATTACTTAAGTCTAAGACTAAATAATTTAATTTATCAACATCAAATAAACAATTTTGGCTGTCCCGTTTGCCGCCTGCGCCGCGTTCAGTTTCACTTCTACGTACTGTCAGGGTAGCTATTTCTCAAACCGAAGTAATTTGAACGCCATAGAGCAGGGGTAGACAACTTCTTTGCATGAAGGCCAAGTTCAGAAGTGGGCCAGAATGAAGGGCCACGTGATTGTACACACATTAAATTTGATGAAGGAAGTTAAGTGTTTTACTGTTTAAACTGCAATGAAATTTAAATGTAGAACTAGGTGCAGTAATGGAGATATTACAATGCACTATGCAAAAAATCTGAAGCACTCTTCAGCCATTGCTTAACAGTTGTATCAATATTTTTCTACATATTTGCAAATGTTGGTATATTAATATGTGTAAAACCTTTCAACAAAATGCCATTTCAATTTAATGGAAATGTGTCTTCAAAAATCTCCATTATTGCATCTAACTGGAAGTTTACTTGCCTCAATAGTCTCTAAATTTTTGCTCCACCTTTACCAAATCCTACTTGTTTCTTGATTATAACTAATTAACAAGTTTCCCTTTATTGCAAAATAATTTTATAGATAGGTTAGAAATGGTAAACAGTTAAATATATCACTGTTGAGTATCACTTAAAATGGATAAAATTGAACTCTGTGTATTTAGTGTGAGCAGATATTCTTTATTCCTATTAGTATTGCATTATATCATTCATCATTAGCTTATTAACTTTTTATACCATATTACCAATATACCATGCCCAGGTGCCTGTACATTGATGCAGCAACAACATAATGTCTGGTATTAAGAGTTGCCCACTGGGCAACTTGCTAGCTTGCTGAATTATGCTCGAACGCAATGCCGTGGCGACAACTACAAATTCACAAGTCTTATTATTTTATTAATGGTTATAGGGTTTTCTCCCCATGAAAAAGTAATCGCTATAAATGCCACTCTTCGGCGTTTCCACCAAACACATTCGATTTTTACTATTTTGCTTCATATCCGGTTTTATGGCAACACTGCAATATGAATATTATTCAATATGAATATCAATAATATTATGATATACTTAAAAACTTCAAGTTGAAAACGAAGTTATCAGCTTTAAGTCATAGTGGGTATAGATGTAGATATTTACGTAAAATGGCAGTTAGTTTATATTTGTTGACATAAAGTTCAACCTCTGACTATAGTTTATACTAAATCTAATACTAAGTGATAAGTCTAATAGTTATAGTAATACTAATAGTAATACTAATAGTAATAGTAATAGTAATACTTATACTAACAGTAATACGTGAATTGAATTTGATGAAATAATAATTATTAATAAATTATAAACTATAATAACATAATCATAATGCATGTATTTGTAATTGTATTTGTATGAATTATGATAATCATAATGATTCGATAGTCATACTCATAGTGACTATGATGCAATAGTTTAAATTTGCAGCTTCAGCTTGTGCTACGCCTACTGTTGTCTGTTACTGTTAAACTTACTCTTAGTCTTGGTGATTAGTCATCTTGTTACTTACTTGCCGCTAGTGTTGCACTTAGTCTTACTGTTAGTGTTACTGTTGGTGACAGTGTTACTGTTAGTATTGCACTTACTGTTACTGTTAGTGTTACCATCAGGCTCAGCTTGAGCTTTGCAATCACAGCAAATGCAATCATCATCATGCAACAGCAATGTGAAACTCAAAGTCTAACTGAATGTGAATGTCCTTTGTCTTTCACAATGGACAGGGTTATGGTAAATTGATATTCATTTTTATTTTGATGTTGATAATCACTATATAATAAGTGATGCCATGCTGATGCCGTGATAATGATGGTTACTTGAAGTTAAAATGAATTATTGTAATTTTGGTTTTAAACTTAAACGGTGTTTTAATTGTTGTTAGAAGTTGAATACTAAATAGTTTAGCTATTCAATTTGAATTATATTCATAACGATATTGAAAATCATATTAAGAATCTAAATCTTAATCATATTGGTATTACTATTAGTAACTGTAGTTAAATTTATTTTGATACTAATACTAATAGCAATTTTGATATTTATTTTCATATTCATGTTGATATTATAAGTATTAAGTTTAACTGTGATGACATATTATTAATAATATTAGTTATTTTTATTATTGATATTTTATTCAAATTAAATTTTTCTACTCACCACTACTTGCCCCTGGATTTAGTCTTGCACCCAGGCTCTTATTTCTAATGCTTAGTATTACAAATAATAATACTATGCTAATTGTAGAGTTTTATAATATCAAATTTATTAATAATCATGATCCAGAAGTTACTCATAGAGCCTAAAGTAAAACTGATAGTGTCATTAAAAATGGTGGCTTTACTACAGCAGCTGTTATTGCTGTTTTCTTTCAACAGTACATCAAGGTGTTTGCTTTAGGCCACCCTTCAAATTGATTAATTAGTATTATTAATCAGACATTATACTTGATATGATTTGGTTATATTCTACTTTTGCAATTAAATACAAAATAATCGCTTGAGTTTTTGCTAACATACGAAAACAACAGTCTATTACTATGATTTACTAGTTTTTTATAAGTGATCACCAAGATGTAATTTTTAAACTGAAATTATCAGATCTAATTTATGTTTGCTAATCATAAAGACTGCACCATAAGGTTGTAAACTGTTGTAGTTTGTAAAAAGTTTTAATTGGGGGTAGTATTTGCACTGATTGAACTTGCTTGCAACAATCAATTGGCATTAATGCTTTAAAGTTTATAGCTTGGAATACTTGTAATGGGGAAAAGTGATGCTGCATCAAGTCATTAACTTTTTATCCCAACAAATAAGCCTTTTCTGAGTTTTTGACTTATATATATGTTCATATATAGCTGTCTGTGAGTAACAAATAGTATTTAGGCAGTTCATATCTGGGTGAAAAATTTATAGCTTTCCTTGTGACTTACTATGAAAACATTAAGAGTTTTTTGTTTAGTCTGCCAATTTGAACCTCCCATTTTCCTGTTTTAATGTGATACTTTAAGTTATGCTTTTTATGCTTCAATTCCAATTAGAAATCAAGAAACCACTTCTGAAGTTTAGCCCTCTGTTGCATGTTATTCAACATGTTAATAAGGTTATTCAATGAAATTTATTCAAAGTACCATGTTGTACCATGTTGGATCTTATGGACACAGTATATACATTAAAATGCAGCCACAGAGTTAACTGGTCTGTCATCAAAAGTACGTGTTTTGCTGTCATTTCCATATTCATCTGCAAATTTGCATTTGAACAATTTAACAATGTTAAGACTAGTTTTCTTTTTTAGCAAAAAGTTAGTTCTCTTTTATTAGAATAGTATCTCGTACCCTAACCTCCATGATCAATGGTTTTATAATATTTTAATGCATTTTACAAATAAATTTTTTTTACCTTTGAGTATTTGTGAATTTTCTTGAAAACTTAAAGTTTTACAATTGATATGCAACGACAGACAACAGATTTCATTGATTTTTACTCCCAAAATTGTATTAAGTTTTGTAACAAGTTGAAGTAAAAACAGATATAAAAATGTAGCGGGGCTGTTCATTAGCAATAAACATTTTGGTAGGGAAAATGTTGCACTAATGCCATAGTGTCAAAATTCTGCACAAACCATTTGTTTTTTGTGTGTCATGAAGTGCCCCCTGTTTCAAAGTAATATGAATTTTTCTGAAACTATTTAAGTTGTCCCAATAAATTAGTTGGCTCCACAATTAGCATATGCTGTTCAATGTGTATAAATTGTTAATAAAGTGGGTTCTCTTTTAAGGTGTTTCAGCAATTTTTATAATGCTTATATCAAAGGCACTGCCTTATGTTTACAAAACTATAAGAAACCAGCTGAACATTTTGACAATGGCTATACTACTAAAGCTATAAAAATTTTTAGTCATCTACATCGACAAAAAAAGACAAAATTTGTTTCCAGTGCCTATCTTTCTATAAAGCTGCTTGCCAGAATATACATTATCTATTATTTAGAGTTGTTTTCTTTTTTCAAAAACAATGTATATGCAGCTGAAAATAAAAAGGTTCCATTAACATTACTGTTTATTATTGCAAAACTGTAGAGTTTAGCCATGAGAACTTATTATTCAATTTCTGTAATATTAAAAATGATGACAGAGTTTGAAAACCAAAAATCGGTATTTTAGCAGCGCAAAAGCACACTCATTTGCTTTCAGTTATATAACATATATCGCTGTCTTTTGCAACTAATAATCTGAATATCCGGCTGCTCCCAAATCAGTTTAATTTAATGATTCCTTCCTCACAGCTTATAATAATCACACCATATAATAAGGATTATGAACTGCCTTAACTCTGTCAAAGAAATCAATTCAGGTGAGTGATTTCCCACATCCAGTTATTAGTTATTAATTACTTAGTCACTACGCCAAGTGCTATATAATGCAATTTGATTATTGCCTAATTATTCCCTCATATTCACCCTTTTCAGTCAAATTCCATTCATTTTAGACCATTGGGATGTTTTCAAGACTTGACCATTCGTCTTGAGGTATGTTTTTAAAATTACTACAATTTATTGCTGAAATGGCTAATGATGTGCATGATAATTTACTAGAGAAAGTATATTTGTATCATAATTGCTAAAGTATCTCTTCTATTGTACTTGCACATATTTATATGAATTGGAATTGTCCACCTTACCATGTTCTGCTGTACATAGCTTGTATGGCTAATCATAGATAAAATAATTTGGAGTTGTCTTGTCCTATTCTGATGTCTGCAGTGTCTGCACACTTCTTTGTACATTTTCAATATCTATCCTTAGTTGTAATGTTAAATGTTGGGTGGAAATTTTGTGCAATCATTGGAAAATGGTGCTGAGACTTCTCGCTGGTTTTATTTTTATTTCGAATTGTGATTCAACTAACAATTAGCTCAATTGCATTTACAATTGATGTGTATCATGTTTTAGGACAACTTAACCAGTAAATGTAGCTGTTTTTGCCATTTTCCAACGGTTATGTAAGTTTAGATGAGTGATTTGCTATGACAGGCTCATATTATAAAAAGTCTGACCAACTCCATTCTATTCAATATATTTCTAGGATATGTTATCACTCTACTCACAAATTAATTATATTAGCTACTAGTTGATATCTTCAATCACTAATATCACATACAAGGTGCCAGCCTATGTTCTGTTTTCTCTTGTTATTTAATTACCTAACATTTGCTGTTGATATAATGCCATACAACTATGGGATATTTATAAGCTGATTGATCTTTACATATTCTCTCTGGTAGTGCAATCCTATTTGATTTCAATTGGTAAGCATGAGCTGTAAGTCTGTAAACATGCAAAAGAGTCAAATGAGGTTAATTGGTCTCCTATTACCACTTTTAAATGTTTCATCTACTGTAATATATACTGCATTGCAAGCTGTGCAAACTATTTCCATTTATATTAATACTTTGCCTATTTATATCAAGCAGGGATGTATGTATGTTAAATTAATTTTAATGTATAAGATATAAGATTTAGTTCACCTTGTTCACTGTATTGTAGTTACGGCTACTATGACTAATTTGCCACAGTTTCTAGTAGAAATTTTAGTATGCCAAAAAGTTGTAACCATGATTAATTCAATTCAAGCTCAGTATTTTCTTAAGATTTAAAATTGCCTGCTACAACTGTAAGGGTCCTAATAGTATTCCCGGTTATAAAAGTATGGTATTCCAACACTCAGTTTCAGTTTTTGAAATTTTGCAATCTGAACCAAGAGACACATAGTAAATTAGCTGCCCAAGCTTATAGAGAAACTTTGACTGCTCAATCTTGTTACCTGAATCATTTATATGCATACAAGTATACCTTTACAGCAACATGAATATATTTTTTCGTCTAATTTTTAGTTGCTTACAATTTTAAGTTCTAATGGTGGTTTTTGTAGCTCTTCATTCTGTCACGGTCATTTGGTCTGATTGGCAATTGACTTTTACCTAAAATTTGACAAAGCTAGTCACCACAGTTCAAGTATTATTTACTGTTAAGGATTCATTTGAAAACAACTATTTTTGCCTCTTTCTTTGGCAGTAAAAGTGAAAATAATTTTGTGTTATACCCTAAACATATCTAGTAAAATATTAGACTCACAACTATCCTTCAATCATGGGTCACAAAGTTACCTAATAATGGATGTTTCAAACTTGAGCTGGTTAGCATTTTGTACCCAAATATTGTGGAGAGAAGCTAAAAAATAACATTTATAAAAAGAAATTAGGCTAAGCATTTATAGGAATAAACAGAAATATACGTTCTAGTCCCTGGTAGATAATTTGCTGATCTAAAAATTCAGATTGTTGCCTTTTTGCTGGAGGTAATTCTTTGTTGCTGCTCTTATCTATTGGTGAGTCTAGCAAAGTAGCCTTTTACAATTGACAGGAAGTTAATCATCAAGCTTGTTGGCAGAGTCAGTTATAGTTCATTAAACTAATTATTTGCAACTAGCAAAAACAACTGAAGTTAAAGGATGCTCCTATCTAACATTATGTTATGTGAGGTGAAAACTGTCGATTGATGTTCAGCATGCTAGGGTAGGGAAACACTCTACTAACTATATGCAGTAGGCCTGCACTTTCCATTAACGCAACTAGCAATCAAAATAGATGGAGATTCTTGGCTACATCTTTAAGATCAAAAGCAGTTCTATCCATGTTTTATCCAGGTTGCCACGTGTAATTTTTACCTTTGAAATTCACAAATAGTGGCAGCTCTTTAGTGTAACAGCATATGGCTGTAGTGACGAAATCATCGTTTCAGGCACATGTCTTGTTATGTGATATCAGCATTGCATAATAATTTATTCTTATTTATAACCCATAGGAATGTTTTCATATTTTTTTCATGGAGCTCTCAGAAAGCAATACAGATGAAAATTAGTTCCTTTACAGTAGTACGTAAAAGTATTTTCACATATTTGCGTAGATATTTCTTAGTCTACGTTTACACATAGGTTTATAAAATAGAAGCTACGTTTATTATAATTATTATGTACACATATACCTTATTGAACTAGCTGTGTATTGTAAGTAAGGTTTTCGGCTTCCTAACACTTTTTTACATAAGTGAAAAGCATGAGACTTGTTAAATATATTTAGCGTCTGAGAAAGTCTTATAATATTTTAAATAAATAACAAATGAAATTCACATTTTACGGCTTAATGTTATTTCTAGAATACATTCTTTGCCCTTGTCTTCATTGCAAAATACACTTTTACGGTGTATCTAGAATCAATAGGTAAAGTCTTATAATCTTAAAGCGTTATAATAATGTAAGGATGGTACAAGAGGTTTTAACAAGCTGTTGTTGGCTCTAGTAGCCTCTAACCCACCTTCATATCATATAGCTCTAGCTAGCTTCTATTCCCTACCCTGTGGAGTTCATAAAGCAAACAGCATGTCATTTTTTATTATTCTCAAACCCATATATAATTCCCTGAAGCACGACACAGTATTATCTGTCTGCATAAAGCTGAGATTTTGTTTTAACACTCAATCAACTCTTATGCATTAGTTTCATACTGCATACTGGTGTTTATCAATTTGCCAATCTTGATAGTTTCTCTTTTACTTGTAAGTGATTCACCTGTAAATCTGTAATGGTCAAGTAATTAATATAATTAATTATATTGTGCAGTTTACATGCAGTTTTCCTTAATTTTCTTGATAGTTGAAGTTTTGTGTAGCAGCATCCTAAACCTAAGTTGATATGAGCCCAATAATGCTTGTTGATGAAAATTTATTGAAACCAGTGCTGATAGTAATTATGGATTTAATGAAATATAATACCTAATAGCATAGATATAAAAATTAACTAAATTTAGAGAACCTAACAGAAGAATTCAGCTGAATTACTAAATGTGTAGCAGTTCCAGCAAGTCTGTAGAGAAAATTTAATGATGGTACGGGTAGCCAGTTTCAAATAGTGCTGCACAGTTGGGAGGTTCAGAGGTCATCTGTTTCTTTTGCATTGTTGCTTGAAATTTTGATTTATCTTGTGTTGCCAATACTTGTTCATTAACATACCTAATAGTTATCCCTTCTAACTGGTGAAGCTATGCCCAGCCTTTTGCTTGATATTAGGCTGCTGCAGTTTGATAGGCCAATATTTTACTTGTATTTTACTTATACTCTTGAATCTGCTCCTCGGCAATCACTTAACTCTTCTCTATGCCTATTTATATTGGTACATTCTACATAGCAGTGTAGTCCATTGATCGATATAGTTCATAGCTATTCACTACTGGAATAGTTACAAATAGATCATCTGAAGAAGTAAGCTACTTGAAAGTTTTATAAAGATTTGTTTAGTTGTTTGACGGATAGTGGATACAGCATCCAACAGTTTTAATTGCAGAAGCTACTAATAAGATTAGCACTAGATAGTATAAAGTTGTAGGAGCTCTCCTCAGTTTATTGATTTGATTATCTAGTCAATACTGTTAGTGAGTAGCTGCATATGCTGTGCTGTGTATAGGAAATCTGTACCAGTAGTTAAAGGAAAGGCAGGTAAGTGTACAGAACACTAGGGAGGTATGTGAAATGAAGCACCTTTGAGTTCTTGTCTGCTATTATAGCTTTCTTCGAGTTGGTTTCTTGTTGCCGATGATATTGGATTTGTTTTACTCTGCTTATATATAGGAAGTTGATTTGATTTATGTCTTCGAAATTTTTAGTGATTCTTTGATCAGTTATAGTCACATGTTTCAATGGTTCTCTACCATCTTCTGTCAGCATGCCATAGTTTTAGCTCCTCATAGGTGTTAATTTTAAGAGTGGTTTTTAAGGTGAAAATGTCACAGTCGTGCACTTCTGACCAGTTCTTCTTTCATTTTCTTCAGTGCAGTAGATAGTTGGTTTAGGTTTACATAAACATGGATATCTACTAGATAGGCTAATATAAGTATTATTGTCATAAACTTTCTCATCATCATGTCATGTTCTTTTTCTACCAGACTCTGGTCTAACTATGGGAGGAAAGTGTTGGTAAAGCAAATCCATGAGTTGAAATATAGTACATCATGTAATATCTAGAGTGTCTTCTAACTGTGTATCTAGTCTGTGCACAGTTTGCAAGATTTTGCTTTGGTTTACATTCATTTTCTTGTAGGAAGGAATAGCTGCGAAGTGGTCACTGCAGTGTTTTATTTTGGTGATTACTGTATTATGGGTGGAAGTTCTTCATCACATGTTCCAAAGGAAGATCTAGCTTTTCTTTTAGCCAATACTACTTTCAGCAAAGCTCAAATCAAGCAATGGTATAAAGGCTTTATGGTGAGTAGCCTGTAGACTTCATCTACCTTTTAGTTAACTGAGAAACCGAACATTATAAGAGCTATTTGTGTGTATTGAACAGCACAAAATGTCCTAAATGATATACCAACTCTGTGATCAGTGTGGCTATGAATCAATGAATGAGTTTTGATGTTATTGTATGATATAAGTTTCTTTTTGTGGTGTATATAATATAAAAATGCTGCATCAGAGAATATTATATACATTTGTTGCAGTTTTTACGTTTCTGTTGCTATCCCTAGAATTTATGATGCATAACAATCCTTAATGTTGATGAAGGTGTAGATGAACTACTCGTAATCAATTTTAACCTAGTTTTCAGCCAACATTTGTAATCATTAATTGGTGCCTTCACTCACCTTTTATTTTGAGCCTGTTTATAATGACCTATATGTATAATGATAAATAGATGCTCAGCGGTGCTATAATAACTAACTGTTTGAATACAGAGGCACCTTGCTATTAATTAATCCTCTAATAGGGTTTCATCCAGTTTACTTCTATTATATTTTCTGATACCAATTATTCTTCTTCACATCTACCAGCTGGCCACCATCACTACTCTTAAACCTTAGTGCTATTTGATGTAGCTCAACTAGTCTTGTAATTCAGAGGAAATCTGCACTTGTTCGCCCCTTCACTCTCCATGTGCACTTCTCTCACCAGCTCCTCATGCTTCATCTCACTTCACCTGTAGTCAGGACCTGGAAACACGTGAAACTTCTATTTTGGTAAATCCATCTGCTCAGCTTATATCCAAGGCCAGTCAATTCATTAAAAAACTGCCAAATTGATCTGGGCTGAGTAGCTCATACACTTAAGAGGTAGAAAAAGCAGGTTGCCATTACTAAGTTACAAAATAATACAAGACTACTTGCCATGCTTGTTAGTGACATTGATTTCTTCTGGTGCTATCAGTATTTGTGTTAAATAATCAACATATTCATTCTCAATTGTTAGCAGCCGAGATGGTGTGTTGATATATTACACACCTGTTCAAAATTAAAATAAACTGACAACAAGAGAAAGTATGGTTGTAGAGTAGTGAGTGGTTAACTTGATAAATAAATAAAATAAAGTCCCAACCCGTTGTAGATACTAGATAGGCGACCTGAATGTAGCCAAATTTTCTAACATTCATTTCAAATAAGAGAAGGAAACTAATAAGACCAAAGTTATGATACAAATGCACTGAACACAATCAACCATGATAGGTAGAAGCCAGTGATTATGGGAATGTTTTTCACGCAGCCCGTATTTCACCACTTGAGCTGGAGAGAATACTTATATTATTATCAACTAGTTGCAATCATGTTGAAACGATGTAATGTAAATATGTGGTATGTGTGTCAGAACATTATTTTCAGTAAGCTAATGGTATATATGATGTTCAAATACTTAATGTAAGAACATTGTAATTTTAGAGGGATTGTCCAGCTGGCCAGCTGAGCAGACAGAAGTTTCTGGAAGTATACTCCGAGTTTTTTCCTGGTGGAAATGCTGAAGAATTTTGTGAACATGTATTTAGAACATTTGATGCTGACAATGGTGGAACTATAGATTTTAAGGAGTTCCTTTTGGCTATAAACATAACTTCTTCTGGGAAAATTTCCGACAAACTCAACTGGGCCTTCTCTATGTACGACATTGATGGAAATGGGACCATAGAGAAAGCTGAAATGGTTCAAATTATTAGTGTGAGTATCGTAATAAGGGTTCTTTTGTATCATACTGAAATTTAAAAGGAATAGAAGGTCAGTTGTTTATGTATTAGGAGTTGTGCTTCATAGTTTCAAGAGAAGGTGATATGAACACTTTCAATATAGGAGTTGTCCTTCCATCTAACTATCTCAAAGTTATGCCATTTATTATGCTTCTATTTGAACTACTAAAATAGTATAAGTTTCACAACTGCAATAAACCAACTTCCTTACAAGAAACAGCAAAGAAATGTCTAGCTTTTGAGTGGCATTAGATAAGTGGAACAAATTCTGTATATGCCATATTTTGTATAGGCCAGTTTTCTTGTATTGTAATTTTAACTTCATTTTTCATTGTTTAGTAACTAATTATAAAGAGTTAATTTTGTTTTAAAAAAATACATTAGCTTCATGAGTTTATATATGTGGTTTACATATGTAGTTGGTATATTTTAATCGTGTTTTGATGTACGTTGTAGACAACCAGATAAAACTAGATCACACACTTACTTTTTTTACTAACGCAGTTATGCACACCTAAATTATACTAACTACCAAGCTGGATGCTTAAGATGTGCTATTGATGTGTATTTATTAATAAAAGCTCTGTATCTGAGTAGAGTTGTCAAAAAGTCGCACATGGACTATCCAGTGTTGCCACTGTATAAGTGTGCTCAGACAAAGGTTTACAGTTTACATGGTTATTCTAATAGTTATTACTTTAAGTTTAAAAAGTTATTAACTGTTTTTCAATTTTTCAAAATTTACTTTACATTCACATTTAGCAGTTTTCAAATATCAGGTATGATACAAGTTATCTTCTAATACATGAACAACTTTAGTTTGAACTATCACCGTAGTTCTTATGCTCGTGGTCTTTGAACATTTTATAGAAGTTGAACTAAATAATTGTAAACTATTTACAGCAATGAGTATAGTTAAAGCACTTTTTGTAGGCAATATACAGAATGGTTAGTAGCAGCGATAGAGAGGCACCCCAGGAAACACCAGAGCAAAGAACTGAGAGAATTTTTATTCAAATGGATAAAAACAAAGATGGCGTCCTTACAAAGAAAGAGTTCATAGATGGCTGTTTAGCTGATAACGTACTTTGTTCTATGCTCACAGCCAACAGTTCTAATGATGTATAAAATTGAAATGGTGTATGTATTCATGTATCTCAAAAATACTTTTAAAGCTGGTTTTTTAAGATTATATGTAAAAATATTTTGGTATTACAAATGTTGATGTGGCCTTTTACCTCTTCTATAATATCACATATTTTCAGTCATGAGTATAGATTCTGAACATCTAATGTATTTCGTTGTTGATGGTTACTGCGTAGTTAAACAACATGTTGTTATAAATTGCTACAAATATCTTTTTGTATTTTATGTGTATATACTCAGATTTAGATACAACTTTATCTTATTTTTGGTTTAGGTTGCACTATAATTTATCTGTTGTTTTCATTAATGAATATTATTGTGCATTGTTTGTATAGGTAGAGTGTGATAAAATTCACAGAAATATAAATGCTGGACCTTAATTTCTGGTGAAAAAAATTGTTAGCATTTTAATTATCAAGTTTTATAAAACTAAGGAAAGGAGAAGTTTTTAATTTCATTTTTTTTACTATTAAACTAGTAAGAAATTTGTTTTTGTTTGAGATATAACCACTCTAAATCATCACAGTTATGAATTTAATGCAATTCATTTAAATATGTTTGCTGTCTTAAAAACTAGTTAGTGTTTTTAACTTCTCAAGCCAAAGGCCATTGGTGATGTTAGGAAGAGCATCCAGTCATAATTGCTCCTGTGCCTCATCTAAACAAGTCCTTAGCCCGATTTAACAAAAACCCCTTCCATCAGGGGTTTTCTCACAGGGACTATAAACTATAAAAGTTTTTTTTTATAGCTAAATGCTAGACCACAGCAATCAAGGTCACCATGAGTTAGGTAGGAAAGTCAACTACCAAGTTGTTTTCAAAATCTCAAGTAAAATGCAATATTAGAGTGACTAAATTAATCAGAGCTAAATAGGAATTTAGGTAACAAGGTTAGGTCAAAACTATTCTGGAATCCTCATCGAAATATTCATCTATGAGGAAATCAGAAAGTGTTGAATTTCTGAGTTCTTAGTGACTGTACAGTTGGATTACATAGTTGAGCAGAACTACTGCTAACTGGTTTCTTATTTTCACACTGTTCTGTCTGCTTTAAAACTGAAATCGGCCTGTCTGTTCACTGACTGGCAAAAATAAAAATTTGGTCATTACAGAAAATTTCTTTATTTGTCTTTGTGAATTGATGGTACCAAAGTGAGATATCTCGAAATTTTTGTGCTATTCAACTTATTTAGCACACCTCAATAAAGTGGCAAATGACTTACAATTAAATATTCATTTGGTGAATTTATAGCTAAATGTTTAATAATTTGCATTAAAGGAAATTCAATAATTGTATGCACAGGAACCTACGCCCTAACGTTGAAAGCCTAATTTTTGTGCTTAGTTTAGTCATCAATTGAAAATTCTTACAGTTTGTAAACAGTTTCCCGTCAGTTATTATATGCTGTCAGTTAGCTGTTCTCAATAACCCATGACTATTTAAAGCTGAAGCTGAATGGTAGTTCATCTGCAACACTTGCTAAATTTCATTACGTTTCATTTTGAAAATAGTGGTGTAGTAGTTTTTATATTGCACGTGGTTATACTTGTTAAAAGAATTATGCAAAAAAATTATTGGCTGTAGTTGAATACAGCAAAGCTATTTCTGCGTTGAATTGTTTATAATTTACCTATTAATGACTTGACCCTTTTTAGAATCTATTTATCATTTTACTAAATTTAGTAATGATTTAAGTACTGTTTGTTATAATGATTATGCTGAGAGCAGTTGATAGTTGTTCCTTTTTTTGCAATTTTATAACAATCTACCTGATTAGCTTTGGTTTGTCATTTCCTTAGCTAGTAGACTTGATGCTACGCCTTTTCCAATTTTCTTTTACAATATGATGATTGATTACTTTTTTATTGTAAAATCAATGGCAACCACGTAACTTTATGATCCCTCAGTTTTAAGACTTCCATCTTTTCCAACTCCACCATTTAAATATATTATCATTGCTGTAAAAACTTAGCAATTTAAACTTTGGCCCAACTTCTTTGCTCTACATTTATTTGCGAAGTTTAAATTATATAATTCTGGTAAATATTGACTACAGTTTTATGTTATTTAAGTTTTCACGTAGTGGCCTTTCAAAAAATGATTGAAAAACTAGTTAAAAAAGTTCTCAATTTTTTTTAAAATAATCCATTTCTTTTAGGTTATAAAATGGCAAAACTATCGTATCATGTGCATCTTCATACTTATTAGATACAATAAGCTACCACTTTTTTGTAGCAAAAAGGTTTAAAATGTGCCGTTTTCATTTGGCCAAACACCGTAGGAAATTTAATGATTTAGTGAGTCATTTATGCAGCTACTGCTTGAGAATGCTGGAAAAGTTATTTCCTATATACAGGAATTTCTAATAATTTATGTCATCTTTTATAAGGCCTTTGAGTACAATCAGTAATGTATATTTATCAATACACTCAGCGTGCAGGCCTTCACAACTAACTCCATTCATGTAGCGTACTGTTATTTTCTGCTACAACTTCCAAAAACAGTTTGTTGTAGCTAAAATTTTGGCTTATATTAGACATGCGATGTTTTTATTTTTTAATTTTTCAACTTTTCTCAATGTTCACAGTTGAACCCCTAAAAAGTTTAATTATTTTAAAATTTGTATATATGCGCTTTGGAATTAATTCAGAAGCTGTTTTTATCAAAATACCATAATAAATTTGGATTAAAACTGCTGGGATTTAGTTTCATGTATTCAATTTGTGTTTTTGGATTACATTCTCAATCTACTACTGCTGCATGCTACAGCAAGTTCGAGATGGTAACCCTATCGTTTTTATGAAAAATGACTTAGCAGCGGTTTGCATAAGGTTTGCTTGTAGCTCATGTTTATTCATGATATGTAATCCCATTAATATTTATTTGCTATTTGCATCCACTGCATTATATACACAAATGCTGAAGAAAAAGCGGCAATTATTCATGCATCTCCTCATTGCTAGTTGCTTTATGTTGACGTAAGCTCTATATGAATAACTCAATAGTTGTGATTGGCCAAACCGTCCCTTTATTTGACATAGTAGCTGTATTTACACTTTAGTATTCAGCACTTGTTGGGTAGGTGAATAGAGAATTACATTAATTGCTATCTTTGATATATTCAGATAAGACTGGTCATTGCTACTTATATACATGCAGTCTCTTATTGTAAATCCTAAATTTTTCTATAAATATAGCAAAGTTGGTGTAAAATCAATATGAGTGGTAGCAATGCTTTTGTAATATAAATATTATACATTTATAAATATATTTATTGTATATTGACTCGCAGTGTGGCAATTGAGCTCGAGTCCAAGTCTATTAATGTGCTGTATCTTTAAATTATAGTATCTTTGGAAATCCTTCATAAGTGCTACAAGATTGGATTGTTACAGACATGGGTAAAGGGACAAGCAAGTTGCGACCAGAAGTTATTAGCGACCTCAAGGATCAAACCTCTTTTAACGAGGAGGAAATCACAGAGTGGTATAAGGGGTTCCTTAAAGATTGTCCATCAGGACACTTGACTGTTGAAGAATTTAAGAAAATATATGGGAACTTCTTTCCTTATGGTGATGCATCAAAGTTTGCTGAGCACGTATTTCGCACGTTTGATGCAAATCGTGACGGGACAATTGATTTCAGAGAGTTCATTTGTGCACTCAGTGTGACATCGAGGGGGCAGCTGGAGCAGAAACTGAAGTGGGCATTCAGTATGTACGATCTGGATGGTAATGGATTCATTTCTCGAAGTGAGATGCTGGAAATTGTTAGGGTAAGCAGTTTCCTTACAGTCTGTAGTCAAGCATTAAGTTTAAATTATATTTCAGCAGAAATTGAGAATTGTGTTTTTAAATTCTTTGCTTAAGGCACTGTGAGTTGTCTTGCAATTCCATTAAATTTGTCGGTTTTCGAAGATGTCGGCTTCTCAGTTTTCAAAATGTTGTCAGTTGGTTGTTGAATTTCAATGGTCCTCTTTTTCTACTACAATTGGTTCTACGAAACTTCTTTTAGATTCATTCATTCCCGTACTTAAGCAGCTAACTTTTAGCTGAAAGCACATAATATTTTTATAAATCTCAAAAAAATTCTTAAATGCAGTTATATATCCTTTTCTATTTAGTACAATAGTTTTTGATTTCACATGCTAAAAAGGGCATTGGAATAGGAATAAGCTGTCTTGAATTAGTTCAATACTTTCTCATCATTATATTTCTTTTCCTGACAACCAGAGTGTTATTCAACAAACTTGATTTTTAATACTGACGTGACAATAGAGTAACTAAAGTATACAGTAGAACCTGCTATGCATGATGATAGTTGGTACCTGCTTTATACTCACACAGATCGATATTGGACATAACTAACAATGGACCTCAAACCATTAGAAGCATGCCATCTGAAGCATGCGTTGTGATGGCATGAAATAATATTATATTGTCAGCTAATACATGTATGGAAAGTGAAATATAAGCACTAGGGGTCCCAGCAGAGAGTGGGTGGATTGTATAGGCTACTCGGGTCTATACCATCCTTTATGTAGTGCCTTGTAAGTAACTGAGCTTAGCTAGTGGTAATATACTCTTCAGGGACTTGCATATACCTTTGGTAAATAGTCAATTAAGAGTGGAATCACCATACACATTGCAATTATCCTGCGTTTAGCTCCTGAAGTTGCTTGCAGAATTTGCAGCTGCACAAACTGCAATAGATTATATATCACATCAGACGTTGACTAACACTTGTGACCACTTTTATCTAGTGTTGGTAAATTTGTTTCCAGTTTTCATTCTACCATCAACTTTTTATGTATACAGCAGTGTTAGTGCTATGGATATGCTGTGGCTATCGGTTTCCACTGTTTCATGTTTCAACATCTCCTTGAGTTTTAGCCTAGAAAGGAAGTTAGTAATTTGGTGTAAACTAAGTTAGCCCGGCTACATTTGGAAATTCATTTAGAATTTCATATTTTTACTGGCCTCAGTATTAGTATTAGCATATTGGAATCAGAATGAAAATGGAATTCAGTTAGTGTTACCTAATAATCAAGATTTTGTTGGCTATTTTCCTCTTCAGATTGAAGTAAACAAACAGCAACCTTGAGATTGGAAATTTCTACAAACTGGTGTAGTTGACTAGTCTCATATGTCAAGAGCTACCATTGTTTATCACTGTGCGATCTTGAGTAAAACCAGCCACATATTTAACATTTAAGAAATTCACAATACAGAGGTAGTGTGTAGCTAGTTGATCTTGAACAGTATCATGCTTTCTGTAACTTGTAAAAGTCAACCCCTTCCCCCAATTAGATTTATATTCTACAAGTAGAAACTAGGTTAGAGTGAGTAAGTTGGGTTAATATACTGCGTTCTGCTACTAAATGATCTACCAGTACCCTTATCAAGTTGGTTATTTACTGTTCATCTTGAGATATGACAAGCCTTTCCGAAAACTCATCGTTACGTCACAATTAAGTATGTTGCTGGTTCCACTACATACACTGCACTGCTGAGTAACCATGCCACAAGCCTAATCATTCTCCCAACATCTTCAGTATGTAACTGTAGTGGTGCTGATGCTATTACATTTCATACTATGAGCAGAGTTGTCCTTCTTTTAACTGAGTGTAGCCCTTAAATACTGTCAAGTCACTGAATGTGTCACAAAGTAACTAAAAAATACTTAGGTGCAGTAGTGGGGAAATTTAATTTTCTTTGGAAACTTTGGTTTGGGCTGGGGTTTAAGACTCCTGGGGGAACATAACTTCCTTTACTACATTTTTCCCCTAGAACACAGGCGTTTTCCCAGTATCCGCATTGCTGCACTTGCCTCTAAAGACTTGTCTTGCATATTGCACAACGGGAGCTGTGATTTGAACTCTTTTCTGTCGAAAGTTTATATAGAAATTTGTGTTATTCACACTATGAAAATAGTAGACCTAACATGTATTTTGCTAAGAAGTGTGAATTGCTCAACAGAATGTGTTGTAGATGATTGCTCAAGGTTACTATTACTGCCAATGCTCTTTACAATCTATAAGATTGGTTAATACTTGGGAATCTACTTATGCTGGTAGTACTACGTGCTGATAGCAATAGGGCGTAGGGCCAGGGAAGTTGTGTCATCATACTAAGTCATACTATATACATGGTGATACTTTACCACACTAATTCTGGTGGTACACTAAATACTATAATACTGTATGGTTGATACGCATGAAGTAATCTTAGCTACTAACTCTTGTGAGAATAACATATTAAGGTGCTCTGCCAAGGTTAGTTGTTGGTAGATTTCCTGCTCTTTTAATATTACTAATTAAAAAGTTTGCGTCAACCAGCTTATTTGAAGCCATTAGTATGATGTACAAAATCACTTCACCTAACAATCCTTCTATTTCACTTTTAATGAGCAACTGCAATGCAGCTTTTTATAATCTTTTATTGAGATTCTTAATTTTTTTTAATCTGAAGGTGAGGATCGTTCTTAAAGATCCACAAAAGCTGTAGTAGTAGAACTGGTGATGATTAACATCGTTATTTGGCTGTCCTCCAGCTTATTTCTTCTTATCTTGAGAATGGCAGACATTGTTAAGTCAATATGGTCAGGGTGTTGGTTGTTTCTCCATGCTATGCGCGGCAAGTAGTAGCACTATCAGGATCACTGGCGGAATAATAGTGACTTCTCAAAATTAAGTTGAATTATAGGAGTTTACTCGGTTCTTATTGCTTCAGTATTTAGTGCTTCATATCATTATAATTTGTGAATCCTCTGTACTATCTGACACTGTTATAGTGGAATTACAGAAATAGTTACAGGGTTTAAGATTTGAACTGCAGAGTTTCTTTTAGCATTCACCACCATATGGAATTATGGCGAAGTATTATTTTTTTAAAAAGTGAAGCTTTTGATTGGTCTGAAAAATGAACCTATTAGAAAGAACAGTTTTAATTGGTCCAATCAAAGTGAATAGGAAAGTTTGTTTCAGTTTGGGTAAAAATAACTAATAATTACCTATAATATATGAATACAGGATACCACGAAGTAATCTCAACAAAATTATATTACTTCATATACAAAATCAATACGACTTTTCTTCTCTGCGTTTGAAACTGATTAACTTTTTGCTTTATTACAGCAAATTTAGTAATAGCAAAGTTTCCCATGATGCTGGTGAACAAAAGGTAACCCAAAAAGTCTCATGATAGCATTTGATCACATTTATGTTCCGGAAATACATGGAATTTAATCTAATCACTGTGAAATTATTATTTTCAATTACAGTAAAAATTAACTTGGAATTTGTTATTTGTGTGCCCTCTTTAGTTTTACCTTTTCTGAGGTCGTGGGTAGCAGTAATATTGAATGGCTTATTTCCAAAGAATTATTGTTCACCCAGAAGCATGTATATGGAGACTCATCAACATTGTTTCTTATTGATTCAGGCTAAATTTACAGTTGTGATAGGAAAATCTTTGTCTCAATTTTACTGTGTTTTTATTCCTTTTGTTCAAAATTATCTTTGGCAGATTTTCTGTTGATGAAATGAAAAAATTGATGTAGGAATACTAACCCTAAACTCCTGGATGGTGATCCAAATATATTAGCTGCATTAGAACCTGGTTGATTCCATTTCGATGAAGTAACATGTTTTGCTAATGATAAGACAACTATAATTATGTTACGTAGATATGCTCATGGCGTACATGTGTCCTGAATATAATTACTTTTATATACATTTATGTTTTAATATATTCAACTGAAATTGGGGGAAAAATTACTTTAAATAGCAGAATATTATGAGATGAAATTTGAATTTTCATTTTAGCAACTAGCAAATACAGTCATGAAATAGCGTGCCAAGTAATCACTTATGTGGCGCATATAACTTATAAAATTTTGACCAAATATTTTGAAATGTGAACCTGGCAATAAAGATTAGGTAACATCTTCAAAATTTAACTGATAAAATATATGTTTGTTATGCGTACAAATAAGAATATATAGGTAATAATAGTTCTAATATCATGTTATTGAATTATGAAATGCACTCTACAGTTTTGATTTAGAATGTGTAAATGCCACCTTTGGTATTTGCCGTAGGCTTACATTATACTGTTGTGTCTCTTTCAGGCTATTTATAAAATGGTGGGGTCTGTGATGAAAATGCCAGAAGATGAATCGACTCCAGAAAAGCGAGTAGATAAAATATTTCGACAGATGGATAAAAATGCGGATGGGAAGTTGTCGTTCAATGAATTTCTGGATGGAGCCAAGAGTGACCCTTCTATCGTGAGACTGCTGCAATGTGATCCATCTAACCAGGGAGATTGACCAACTACGCCTTTTACAGACACTTACATAAGTTCTGTAGATGCCCAGCACTTAATATACTTCTTTCTTGACTTAGCACACTTTTTTATCATCCGTTGTTCAATAGTTTTTGCAGAAACTTTATTATAAACGGTTTCATGACTTTATATGTATAGTGCACCAATGTAATGTTCCAGATAATACCATCTGGTCACCAACACAGCATGTTTACTGCTTGTTATTTATAGTACCCTACTTATTACTTATGCTGACTGCATTACAGTCTGTTTGCTGACCAAATGGCAGCTAACTGACTGATTGCTTACTGCAACAGCTGAGAAACTGTTTCTATCTATGCTAATTGACTCATTTTACTCTTTAATTGGCTAATTACTTTGTCATTCTCAATAATGTCATATTCTCTTCTTTTCCCTGAGTTTATTGTTGCATTTTCTCACAGTTCTAGAAGGAAATGTTACACTAATTTTGTTACCCGAATTCATTGTTTGTAGGAATATTTTTCTTTCTACTTTTTGATAAGACTAGTAAATATAAATTCTGTCAGTTTTAAAAGTTTCGGGCTATCTACCTAATTTGTGAGCATTTCAGTTTGTAAGCTACATTATCCTCTACTTTGTTCTGTACTTGTAGGTAGGTATTTCATAGATTTTTTCATTATTCACCCACTACTACAGCCCTGTAGCATTCAAGAGATCAATAATGAAAAATATAACTGCCGTTCACCTTATCAATAATTTCTGAATTCAGCTATCTTAGCCAGCTATTTTGAGAAAAAGGGTTCAATAACATTTTAAACACACTAGGCGACCATTTTTATGCAATTATTTTGGCATTACATGTTCCCTATAATTTATCAATAGAGAAAATGTAACATTTTATTATCACTGGTTTTCAACAGGAAAAGGTGCTTACATGTTGTAATTTGTGCAATGCATAATATCTACTGAAGAAATCCTGTAGCTGCTACACCAGGACTATTTACATGCACATTCTTAAATTACTGTAGTATAAAGCAGCTTACTTGTATATAATGCACCAAACGTAAAAAGTCAGCCTAATATTAAAACACTGCTTTCTAAATTTGAAAATAATTGCAAAAATCTCATCAGTGCCAATTACTGTCATCGGAAACACTAATATTAATTGTCATAATTATAATTCTTCATTTTAGTTATTTTCTTTATTTGTTCTTTAAGAACCAAATTAATAAAATATTGCTGGTATGAATGTCACAGTTCTTAAATACAGAAACCAAAGAAGCTAGTTTTTACCAGTTCACTAATTTAGCTGATAATTTTAAACGATTGTATGGAAGCATTTGGTCTCTGTAGACTTGAAATACTCTGAGACAGTAGAGAATTTTTTTTTAACCACGAGACAACTTGTTCTAAAATAAAGGAGCAGATGGTGACAGTTGTGCTACAAGTTAGATAAAGTTAATCTATGTTTCACCATCTTCTATATGTGCAGGAAAATTTAATGTCGAAGCCATAAAAGATGAAGCAATATTTGTATAGATTAGTAAAGTGGTAAATTTTACTGCAAATTGAAATATGTACAGACTAAATAACTTTTGACCCAAGCAGAAAGTTTTAGCTTATTGATGATAAATTTTGCTATAAATATATTGTATTGTGGAAAGTTACATGTATGATCCAATGCATTTGTTATTCAAAATCTGGGAGACTGCAAACGTTATTGGACCACTTCTATCCAGCTTGTAATGACTTTTGGGTTATGAACCAATCTTTTAGGGCATAAGACATATTCAACAAGTACTACGATTTGTTTCAACAACTACACACTTGAAGTTGGTCCAAAGCGCACATACCTTAAAACTACCAACAGTGATGATCAGTTCCTTAGTGTTGAGATGACTAGAATGATTAAAAAAGAAACTACAAGAAATCCATCATCTGGAATTATCCCTCTTAGCTAGCGGATAAAGTAAGGCAGTGGAGTTGTCTTTCTAAATAATGAGTTGGCTCCCTGTGGAGATTGGAAAAAAGGGGTGAAAACCCCATAAATAATTTGATGGAATGCAATTTGCCTGTACTATGGGCAGTTCTTTTATGGTGGTGAAAACAATGAAAGCATATACTGTATTCACTTGCCTTACAATTTGTTATTTTTATCTAACAATAAGTGTGTGAGTGTTGTGTGCATGTTTATAATATATTCATACTGACATAGATTTATATATACTTATATTGATATTTACAGTGCATGTGGATATATATAATAATATAGTGATAACTATGGCAACACCTAAGTGTGCCAAGGTTTAGGTTTGTGTATAAAATTAGTGTCTGACAAAACATGCATAGCCTAACCATCATTGTCAATATTTTCCTGTTTTTTGTTTTACTGCATTAGTTTCTACCCTAATTAAGAAAGTCCCTTCAAAAATACTAAATTGTTTGCAGGAAGTAGCTCCAGTATCAATATTTTTTACATACAAATATGTTATTTTTATTGATAGATATTAGCAGCGCTGTTTCAAAATTACACAACTTATTTCATAAAGATATCTAAACTTCAAAATAAGCGGCCTAATTCATAAAGATTATTATTTCAAAAGTTAAGACTACATCATTAAACACAAGTAAATTGCTATACGAAAATAATGCCTTGTGCGAAAAAGTGTGTCATACAAGTTACAGTTAAATCTAACAACTTAAATGTTTTCTTGCCTGCAAGCTGATTAGCTGATTCAAACTCTTCCAGTGTATGCTTAGATAACTCGAAAGACTGGGTTGTTTAGTTTGAAATGTGCATAAGTTAAAATGTGTAAGCAGCAACTGTAAAAGATAGACTATAGAAAGATTTTTCAAATTTACCAGATGAAATATTTATCCTTATTAGCAAAATTGATTTTAATAAATTACTCTTTAAATTCAATTTTATTGAAAATTAATTTCTATATTGCCAGAGTTTAACTTTAACAACTGGTTGTCACTTATTATATTAATAAAAATTTTGTAAAAGCAAAATTACACAGTTTTTCATATGCATGAATAAATTAGTTTTTTACTGTAATCCTCATGCATTGATTTGCTTATAATCGTGGTGCAGAAGAATTCTATCTGCTATGTTGAATCAAAGCTTTTTAACACACCATTTTATGTATTTAAAATATGTTGGTGTATGTTTACCCATTGTATGGTCAGAACTGACCTGTGGAGACACATTATATCTTCATAGGTAAATGCTATACGATGGAGCTTATATAATTAATCAATTAATCAAATACTATTAATTCAAATAGGCTGTACCTTGATGTATTTTTTATTATAACATATTCAAGTCAAAATACAGGGACATCAAACCAACATGGTAATACGGTTCCTTTCATCTTATTTTATTTTGATTGATTGCATTATAAGACAACTTGGCACCTGACGTTGAAGCAACAGGTGAAAGCTCATCTAGACTTTCTTCTTCTGCGGCCCAAGGTTGCAGATCTCCTAATAATATCATATATAGCATGTACTCAGCTGGTACAATATCTAACAGCCTATAAACTAGTATATAATCTAGTAACTGTCACCTAGAAAAAGGCCGCTGCTTGCATCGTTCCAGGACTATTGCAAATTGCCCTTAGACTATTGCTAGAGCCTGCAGGAGTATTGCTGATAAGTAAAATAAGCTCACAGAAACAAATAAGTTTGACAGAGAAATAAAATTTTATTGTAAAATACTAAGTAGCATATTATGCGAGTACAACTTATACTTTTTATACTTGTTAATTTTTTGTTAGATCAAATTTTCAATTTATTTGATAATTAAATTAGTACAGGTGAGGCATTTTATTAAGCTGGTTTTAAAGAAAAGCTTGTTAATTAGAACACATTTATAGCACATTAGGTTTGCAGTAACCAAAGCTTGTCCCAAAAAGGGGACACAACCCCTGTCCCACTGCGCAGGCTCTAGATAGCATAGCTTGGCTTTTTGGTTCTACTGATATGGCATTTTTAACATAATATTTTGTTAAAATTTACAAATGCCATTCGGAGATATTTGTTGCCAGGGATTTTAAAATAAGTTTATTCTTATTAATTAGCAAGTACAACTTATTATGTCATTTATTATATAAAACTAGTTTGATCTGCCTACCTGATGCAAATGTCGCGTAAAAGGCACATCCTGTGGCATTAATCAAAGCTGAAATCAGGAACGTCATGTGCCATGCGTATATGCCCTAAAATATACTCAAAAGAGTTTTTTGCTTCATGTACGGACATAGTTTCTGGGCCTTTCTTTTTCTTATTTTTCTATTTTTTATATTTTAACTAAAGGTTTTGTATGAACAAGCTTAATTTCAGCAACTCATGTACTTCAACTTTTTTGTTCACTTCTTGTATTTTTTGCTGTCGTGCAAATAGAAAACTTTCACGAGGTATCTTGAAATCCAAAAGTTTGAATGGCCAGCTTACAGTATATCACTACACCTATACTTAAATGCCTACATAAAGTTCACAAACTGAACAACACATGTAGTGGAATATGGAAAATTCACTCACTATTTTATCTCATATCCTTGCAATAAAGTATCTAACCATTATTCTTCCTCATATGCTTAAAAAAGCTCCCATAGGTCTATAATTTGCTCTCATACTCTCATTATTCATGCTTTTAGGTCTTCTGTTATTATTTTTGTCCATACCTATAGATACTTTATTGTCTTGCAAGATAAAACAATGAGTGAATTTTCATAGTCGAAGTGAGAATATGTCTGTAAGCTTGCACTCACCTCTGAAATAGTTGGGGGAATTTCTCTACCAAATGTTAACTTGCCCTGAAATAGTAGGATAAATACTACGTATAATTATATTACTGAACTAGCTCGTAAAAGAAGTTGATTCAATTATAACTGTAATTATTATTTGCTTTTAGTTAATAATTATAAGAATATTATACTGCAAAAAATTAACATCATTGATTTACACTTGTATTACTTACAATTATCCTCTCTTAGATGGGAATCAAGTTGAAATTTATTCACATACTATATTTCTTATGTATTTTTATACATATATCATTTCAGATAAATAATTTTTTATAATATATGTATGCAGTATAGAGTGCCTATAATACTATAAGTTATAATAATTGCACACTAGAAAGTGGTGGTACTGTAGGTTGAGCTGATAGCTATACGACAAGTAAGAAAAACCTTAATTTTATTCTGCTTTTATACAAGTTTGAAAAACAAAAAAATAAACATAAAATTGTAAAAGTATTTTAAATAACTTCAAATGGTTTTAATTCTGCTTATTCTTGTCACCTAAAAGCAATAAGCAAGTAGCTGTGTTGTTCTGTTTTAGATAATCAGAAAATGCTGTACATCCTGCTTTATGACATAATGGTAGACATGCTGTTACAGAATCACACAGGAAGTTTATAAAGCTGGTTTATAGCAAATTAAAGTGTAATCAAATAGGCATCTAAAATATGATATAATAATATACGTAGGCTATGACGATTTTAATTCTTTAATTTTATAAGGTTTTAGAGCCATGAAAGAAGTTTTATTTTTTAAAAAAAGCTTTGGATAAGACTTTTGTTGAATCACAGAATAAATTTATTTGTTTCTTTGATATGTAAATTAGACCGGGGCATAAAAATAAAAATTTGTTAGTCTTCTATGCTATGTTGCGTGTGCTAGTAGTCAGTGTTTACAGAAACTTGGTTGTTTGACTTATGACTTCTCTAGAGTTATTTTACCCTGTTTATTGAAATTTCTACCAGAAAGTTCTATCATACCATAGTTGCTATAACAGATAACTGGTCGATACGATGTAGACATGGTAGACTAAATATATTACTATATTATTGTCTAACTATGTTTTAACTGTATTGGTAGAACTTACACTTATGGATATGAAATATGTAGCCAAAAGAGGGCTGATAATTCCACCTAAATTTGATGCTGATTGAGTAATGGCAACTAATATCCCAACGTATTGTGGAGCCAAATCAAGATGATTGGTCTGCCATCCTAAAATAATAGAATTATAGAAAATAAACTCAATAATTTACGATGTCAGGTTCATTGTTGACACTTGTATGTATTGGAAAGTGGGCAATAGCACCAACCCAAGAGATTGATAAAGCAAATTGTGGGCTATTCAAAGATGAGTTTTGTAGAAAGAAACAGAAGTAAAAACACTTCCTTTTTAATGAACCCAAGAGCATACAAACATATTTTTGTCAACAGCTTCAGATGATATTTTACTCTTGGTGTATGTCTATAGCTGTAGGTTTTTCTTATCAAAACTATATTCATCAAGTGACATATACCATGTGACATATATCATGTGACATATACACCATGTGTCACATACCATAGAATATGTAGCAATGGTCATTTAATTATTGACTGCTTCTGCATTGTTCAACAAAATATTGTCATCATCAATCTATATAATAACACTTAAAAGCAGATTAAATATCATGATAATAGTTGATAATATATTCACCAGATACATATAGTCCTGCTGCCCCTGAGCCAATAGTCAGCAGAACCACACAGGCAGAGCCAGAATATATAAACCCCATTGAAAACAAACAAGCTGCTTCTGTACCAAAACCTAAATAATATTATAAATTAATATAATACAACAGTCTACAATATATTTTGATATAATATAAATAATATAATTTGTTTATGATAACTCATTTGATAACAAATACTCTAGCACTCAATAAGCAGATTGACTGAAGATAAAAAGGTAATTGCTATACTTGCTGAACCAGTTAGTAAAGCTTGAAATTTCTTATAATTTTAGCTCTTAAAGTGAGTAGTTATGTTGGTGTGAGTCAGCTGTATTACCTATAGTGTTGAGCAGTTTTCTGGCTGTGGTTTGACTCAAAATATTTCTGTTTATAAAATAGTCTCCTATTATTGCACTGAGGTAGGACATAGCTAGTCGTAGTGCAAACGGTAGAGCAGAGAAAAGTCCAATCTACAAAACATCGATAAGTTTTATCACAAAGAAATAAGCAGTTATTATACAATACAATATAATATGTCCCACATATAATACTACTACTTATATTAATGCATCAAAATATGCTAAATATTAGCACATGTTCCAAGATCTAGTTTTTCTCATGCCAAAAATTACACGACAAAAGTAATCATAATATTATATAGAATAATAAATGTACAGAATTAGTATAATTAGGTTAAAATTAAGAATATTTAGGGAGTAACTTTTATAGTGCTTGCAGTGGATGAAAAGTCTGTCTACATTATACTGCTCATGTGAACTCGCACACAAACTGGTTATTTTCTAAAGTCTTACCTCCTCAATGGTTAAATTAAAAGCATTCAAGAAAGTTGGTGTTTCTGCAAGTAAGAGGTCAAACACCCAACCTTTTGCAAAGCCACAGAGGCACAAGGCTATGAATGGTTTGGATCTCAGCATGCTTCTCCAAGGTGTGCTCTTCCACTATAATAACGCATGCATGACTGTACAGCACACCGTATAGGTATAAAATATGAGAATGACACTGTAAATAGTTATTGTATAATAGATAAAAACTCATGCAAGTTTATAGTCACCACCCCTGTGAGAAACCCCAGATGAAAAGGTTTTTTTTTGTTTAATCGGGGCTAAGGACTTATTCAGATGAGGCACAGGAGCAATTATGACTGGGTGCTCTTTCTAACATCACCAATGGCCTTTGTAGGGTTCAAACCCATGACCCCCTGACAAAGGCCATTGGTGGTGTTAGGAAGAGCATCTAGTCATTGTATAATAGATAGACAAACACGAAATGCTACTGTAACTTTTCTCCAACATTCTGTAAGCATGTTGCAATGCACTGTCAGCATGTACTGCTCTTGCATAAAACGATTGCCTACTTACGTCAGCACTTAATTGGACATTTTCATTTTTCAAATACATCATTTCCTGTTCTGAAATATACGGATGATTCTCTGGTTTATCAGAAGAGAATATCATCCAACAAATAGTCCACACTATGCAGGCACCACCTGCAGTAATAAATGTTTAGCAGCTGCTGAAAAATATCAGTAACTACATTGTATTGAATGTTATACCATAGCTCTCATTTCACAATTCAAATTTTATGCAGTTTTACTATATATAGATATAATCAAACCTGAAATATAGAAGACGTATGGCCATCCGAGGTTGGCTGCTATCAAACTACAGAGAGGGAAGCCTACAATAGGCCCTGCATAGGATCCTAAAAAGTTATCGCAGGCTCATTAATGATCATTATTTAGCTGCACGAAACCTAATTGGAATAGCCTAGCAACGAAAAGTAAAAATTTATTTTGATAATTTCTGCGTCCCCATTGGCCATTACAGTTGCATCTCATAGCTGGTTATTGTGTACCAAAAAAAAACAATCACGTGCAAATGTGTTATTACAATTTTAGCAGAATTTACAACCAGTGCAACTAACTGCAGGTTCAAATTCTATTTGATTGTGAGGCGTACAGGTTGGGAGATGGAATTTATTGGCCACAAATTTAAAGAGACTTGCTGGGACAACCTGATTTAGTAAAAACAATTTTATTGCAAATAGTTCAACTCTCAGGACCAATTAAAGAATTTTTCTTTCAACTTTGAGTGTGACTGTGTAAAACATTAGCCAATTTAGAATTGCCACAATATATCATACATTATAATTTTACGTTACTAAATTACTGCTAAATGCTTGTACTGTTCTTGATTAGCAGATTATTTATTTATTAGGCCTATTCAGCATTAACCTCCCTTGTAAAGCTAAAGTTCTCTTATGTTAGATTAACCCCCTCCCCCCCCCATTAAAAGAAATTGAAATTTTTATTAGAACTTTTTTAGTGTATGGTTAGAAACAGATCAACTAAGTGTACTTAAAGATACCTGCAGCGACTATGCCAGATGCTCTATATCTCTCTTTCTGTGCTGTCCAGCTATTCAACAGGACATAGGAGGCTGGCCACAATACACCCTGTATAAAATAAATTAGTTGAAGTTTAGATATTATGCTGATTATCACATTAACACATAAGTAGCTATACCGATAAGTTGAAGTAAAACAAAATGGCTTCATATAGTGATTATGCATGTTAATAAATAATTTGACTTCTACAATAGATTTGTCAATGCAATTTTATTTAAATTTGTAGGTGAAGATCATAGCTATGATCTTCACCTACAAATTCAAATAAAATTGCACCGAGTCAAAATAAAGCTTGATGCAAGTATTTAGAAAAGAAACCTTTTAAAATTCATAAGACTGCTATGTTTCTCTATTCAAAACTTCAAGGCTGTAATAAACCAAAAGTTTTAGTGACTTGCAATAATTGGTTAGTCTGAAACATCTAATCTAGTCCTTAGTAATACATGATATAAATACAACATGGTGCATAACTAAGCTCGTAGCCCTTTTGCTGAAAGTATAACTGTACACATACAGCTGGTTGTATGAGCAGAGTAAAAACAATGCTTATGCTAATGTTACATATGTAGCATATTGCAGTGTATGATGAACTTTGGTAAGTAAAGTAAGTCTAAGTAATGCAAGTGTAACGTAAAGTAACTGTAAGTAAAGTAAGTGTAAGTAAAGTAAACATACCTCCAATAAACCCTGGAGAAATCTTACGATGAGAACTAAACAGTATATCTCATGGATTATGAGAAACGGGAGTAGCAGGTTTAATGAACCTGAAATAAGCAAGCCAACAGCCAGTGTCCTAAAATGTAATGTAAAGTAAAATATTTTGCAAAAATAAATACTCTGATTTCAAATTTTGGAATAAAAAAGTTAAATTGCTAACTGCAATGGCTGCATAACACTTAACTGCTCAGCCATATAAAAATCTAAACCTGACAAAAGGAACAAAAGAAGAAATAAATTCCGAATAGCAAAATATATTTTTTCTATAACTTTGGCAGCTAGTTTCACTATTGGCTTATTTATAGTAAATAAATATTATTTATAGTTTTCGTTTACTGGTTATAAACATTGAAAATGGTCTAAAGGTATTACATAAAAAGCACATATAATATAATACTCAACCTGTGGGGCATAAAGTAATAGCTTGCTATTGCTGCTGGAACCTGTGAGATTAGGAAACCAGCATAGTAGCTGCTGTGGAGTAAACCAATCTCTACTGGCGTCCAAAATGTGCTGGCAAACTCCTACAATGCATTAATATAACGGGTAGAACAGAAAGTAAAAATATAAGCGCTAGGTGCATGATCAGTGCTTTAATAAGATTCAAAATTAAATGAACATTAAATTTTCTTCCTGTAACGAAAATCTAAATGGCAGAAACTCAACGCTAAGTAGCATTACATTGTAACAATATTCCTGCATTTACTTATGCTTTACTTTTTAGTAATTTTCAGGGCCTATTATGTATTATATATTTGTAAAATACTCCATAACAAGTAGCTTTTCCCCTTCCATATTTCAGATAACAGACAAAATTCACTTATTCCCTAACTTCATTAACAAAAATCTATAATTAAATATTTAATAAATAAACAAATAAGTATCTGTTAATTTATTTAGAGAGAAGAATACAGCAAGGGTTGATATTTTCAGCTATGCTGGTAAGGTTAAGGAAGATGTAATGTTAGTATTATTTACTGCATTGCTGCTGGTATATATAGGCTGTACACAGTCAATGTATTCAAAAGAAGACGTTTCAAAGACTACGAAAATATTATATAGGCGAGACTGTAACAGGTATCGAGTTTGGTTGCACATTGCCCACTTGAGCTGCTTATATATTATGACGATTGGTCATGCTTTTTACCTGGTATCAAAAAGTTGCACTTATATAAACTTCATTTGTACCCAGCAGTTTTTGAAAGAATATGCAAATGATATACAAGTTGACTCTGTAAGTTGTTTTGACAACCTGGAATACATTCACTCATCATAAAAAAATAATTCACTGTAAATCAGTGCAACTTTATCAACTTGTGTGTTTACAAAAATACAAAAAACCATAAAAATCAGCATAAATGACATGGCTGGACAAAAATTGCACATTTTTTTAACAGAGCATTATTTCAAAAGCTACTAAAATTGAAGACCGAGTTTTGTTTAGTTGAATCACTAATACTTATACTTACTCGAGATATATTCATATTTATGAAAACAATTTGTAATATTATATTGCAGCTCAATGAAAAAATCATGAATCACCATTAACCTAATTTTCTAAGTTTAATCAATTCATATTTGTTATGATTAAACATCATCCAGTGTTTCAAGAGATTCTACTTCCAGTTTTTTTGATAAAATTCGAGAGCAGCTATCAGCTAGTTGAGCAACATCCTACTATGACACTGCATGCTCAACCATACTGGGTTATTGTTGCTATTATTATTATTAAACAGAGAGACACTGTATAGTGAGCTGAAAAGTAGTGCATTTTACTGCCGGCATTATAACTCATGAGAGATGCCATGACATATACTATTGAGATAAAAATAGAAAAGAACAAAACTGGAAAATTCAATTTTTAGCCTTGGGAACAAACTTATGATATTTTGTTATGTATTACAATAAGCTTCTTTATAAAAAAAAACTCACTTTTCAGCTTTTACGAATAGCAAAAACATATTTACTGCGACACGTATTATTATGAAAATTGTTGCAGCTTTAGATACGACACTTACTTGGTCCACGATGGGGCCAATAGTAGTAGCATTGGGTTCTTTTGATGGAGCAACAGAGAGCAATGTGACTGACAAGTTAACTCTCTGAACATAATCGAATATCATTGCAACTGATAGCAGAACCACTATTGTCCAACTATAGCTACAGCCACAACTGAATTTGGTACCGCGGGAATCATCTGTAGGTTCTTCATTGGATTTTCCAGACGCGGAGGCTGAGCTATCTGGTACGGTTCTGGGAGGAAAGACACACAAGTATAACTTTAGTAAAACCTGCTCTATTAACTGTTACATGTATATGCAATGCGCAAAATGTTTTTGTTCAATTATTATATATAATAACATAATAATTTATATTGCAGCAAACATAGCGAAATGAAAACCGCAAAATACAATGAATTTAACTTGCTGAAAGGCAGAAATGCAGAAGTGCTTTCAATTCTGATTAGCCAAAATCAGCTTTTACCTAAAATACTTGTTTTAAATATTTCAAAAAACAGCTAATCAAATTCGTCCTATTTCTAAATGTTATATACCTATAACCTCTCACAGTCATATTATAAAGAGTTGGCAAATCAAATACTTTGTAACAATTAGCACAGTGAAGTTAGATCGCGCTGAATAAAGTTCACATTCCATAAAATATTATTTGGTTACATTCAATATGTCAATAATTACTATACCATCAGCAACTAACAGTTATAAACATCCTATAATGTTGATGTTACACTACATGATAGCTAAAGGGAAGGCTTTAGAGTTTAAACAATATTTAGTTCTTAGGCTATGCAGATGTGAGTGGTTCAGCAGGCTATGTCTGTGAATTACGTAACCTGTCCTATATATAATAAACAAGTGCAGAAAATAGACTTTCAAAAATGCTGGGCATTTTGTTCTACAGCTTTCTATGAAATTATGATACTTAAAAAGAGAGCTAGCTTTTGTGGATAACCAGGAAATTGAAAGAATGGAATAATAACAATGGCTGACAAGGGAACCTTGAGTTAACACACATAAAGAGGCAATAGATTTATATGACGTCTGACTCATTCCAACTACATGTATTTTCAAAAGCTGAGAAATAATTGTTTCTAACTTTGAGCTTTTTGGATTCTCCATGGTTTGAGGTTTGAGCTTATTCCAGCATCTTTAGTTGTCCAGGTTCAACTAGCATTCTGTATAATGATAAGTATTAATTGTTAATAAACTGTTTTCAGGTAACATAGCTGGTAGCAGTTAAACTTACTAACACAAGCATATGATGCAAGTTCTTTGATGTGAAGTGCTACACTTACAGACCTGTATGTATGGCAACACATGTTATACCAAAACTACAAAAATTTTGCATATGTCTCATGACAACTCATTAGCAATTGCAGAACCTTATTGGAAACTGTAAATGTGTAGTAAAGCATTTCATTAAACAATTATAGCTTTTTAATAGTTTTGATTTTAACATTTATAGGTACTATTTATGCAAGCATGATTTGGGAATTTGTTTCAATTAAATACTTCTCACCTTGCTATATTTCAAAACATACTATTGTGAACTTTTTATAAATGTTTAAAGCATCTTTTAAATAAATGTTAATTTATCAAAATGTATCTCAGCATTTGATCAATAGTGTCTGAGTTTTGGCTTGTAGTATTGAAAGTAGATGTTGGTAAAATATTGTTGCAAATGTTGAGACCCCAAAATTAGCAAAGGCTCAGATTCATTGTCAATGTAAACAGTAAACCTTTTTACCATGTTAAGTGCTAAATGTTAACAAAAAATTTGGGTATTCAACATTATATATAACATAGTAGCTACAATATAAAACAACACTTATAAGTTTCAAATATACCCCATATTGGGTTTGATTATTAAGTGACCAAATTGTGATTACAATTTTTTTGCAGTGGCTTTTTGGCAGCTTTCCAAAAATCATTGTGTAACGAAAGCTATTTGTGAAAGCTTTCGCGATAGCTATTTATTGACAGTTTTTGGTAGATGAGTCAGTGTGGCTCAGTTTTCCTCCTGCTAAAGATGCAGGCAATCTATACTTAATTGTCAAAATAATTGTAAGTATTATATTATCTTTTGTTTTGAACTTTATTAACTAAATGTTTTGTCAGCTATGTAATTAATGTTAAGTTAACAAGATTTTTGTAATTTTTATGGTTATAGGTTACAGTAAAGTATGAGTACTAGTAAAGTACGAGTATGAGTCTAAGTATGAATGAAGTCTAACTTAGAAAATAATTATACTGCTGGCAATAGACAAAAATAGAGTTGTGGCCTGCATCTGTATCCTCCATTTATTCACCCTTCATTAAGTGAATCACAATACATAGGCACCCGTGCTAAACAGCACCCGTGCTAACGCAGCAACAATTATCAGCTGATACAATAACCATTATCGGCTGTCACAGTTGATATCAATTTAATTTTCATGTTCATAGACATTCTTTTTTGGTCAAAAAGTTACTAATTATATCCCGAATGCTCACAATAAAATATTTAATTTTATGCTCGAAGAAGACTTCTCTATATCTATAATTTGTTTTCACACTTGCATTGTTGATGCTTTTAAATTTATTATTTGGTTTTATATTGCTTTTATTTATTTCCTAATTAGTATTATTCTCCTCTTTGCTATGACATTTAATTTCATAGCCCTATGTGCTTACGGTACCTTTCTTATTTGTCTACTCATTATTCATTCCCCTATAGCTATTGTTACCTCTCATCTCCCTGCCATATTATTTGCTGCACACCCCCCAGTATCTATACACCCCCATTATGTACTCTCACACCCCCAGTATCTACACCCCCTAGTATCTACACCCCCAGTATCTACACCTCCAGTATCAACTCTCACATTCTCAGTATTAACTCTGTGTGCACTTCACACTATTTCAACATGTCCAAGTTTATAAGGCTTCTGGTCGAATTTATATGATTTAGGCAATTATGTTGTACTCATTTCCTATAACTGGAGGCTTCTTTGAGTTACAACTTAAAAGCTGCTGTTCCTAACAACCAACCATACAAATTGCATAATTTAGTTTCGAAGCTGCCAAAATTCTGTTTAAACTTTAGGTATTCTATGTTGCCTTAATCTGTTAATAATGACATTTCCATTCAGAATGATTTAACCATTATAGAATATAAAATAATACAATTACAATTACATGTATTGTTGAAACTTGCAAAGTTTATAACGGCATAATCATTACAGCAATAGCAATACTTTTTAAGTTTTTTTTTTTTTTCAATAGTGTTACTTTAAAAGATATTGATTGTTTGGTATCATGTAATAGCTGCACAGTAATATAGCTTACTATGAAAGTGATAGTAGTTGTTCAGAAGTTTGATTTGGTGCATCAACACAATATAGCATTAGAACAAAGTGAAAAAATTCATCAAATAGTCGATTGCAAAAACATAATGATTGTGATAATTGTATAAGCATTTACCGTTAGCTAAGATAAGTGAATACAATATTAATTTTGGTAACAAATAAGAAATGCTAGTACTACCTTGTCTCCATGTTACTAAAGAGTCCATGTTACCTTGCCATGAGTGTCTCCTTGAACTAAGTCTTATAGCTCGTCATTTGAGGGTAGCACATTGCATGAAGAGGTACCAGCAAACCAGTATTAGTTTATATTACAGAGACATTCCTTAAGCTCCTAGTATGAGTAACTTATACATGGAAGTGTAATGCTTGAAGTATGATAATTATAGAAGGTAGTTCAGCTTCAGCATGAAATTTCTTTGTTCTATCATGGAGCTAAGTCTGCAGGAAAAGCTGTTGTAGCTATCTGCAACTTATTTTTGTAACAGACTCACCAAGTGCATAATTGCTAGCTTAGGAGTTGTGGTTGCTCTTCTTAGCAAAATCCGAGGTGTCTCTGAAGCTGTAAACTTTGGATATTTGCAGTCTCCAATGAGAGAGTATAGTTGAGTAGTAGTCACATTTTTGATGTTGTACTTCTAATATACAGTATGCTACATCCTTGCTTTTGTAGACTTGTGTCAATTTAAAAGAAAAATGCAGAAATGCAAACCACAATACTTCTAAAATTGGAATTATTTATAAGCAAGCACTATGGCTTTAATTAAAAAAAGACAGTGAAAGTGTGCGTTCGTGTGCGTGTGTGTGCGCGCGTGTGTGTGCGTGTGTGTGCGCGCGTGTGTGTGTGTGTGTGTGTGCGCGCGTGTGTGTGTGTGTGTGTGTGTGTGTGTGTGTGTGTGTGTGTGTGTGTGTGTGTGTGTGTGTGTGTGTGTGTGTGTGTGTGTGTGTGTGTGTGTGTGTGTGTGTGTGTGTGTGTGTGTGTGTGTGTGTGTGTGTGTGTGTGTGTGTGTGTGTGTGTGTGTGTGTGTGTGTGTGTGTGTGTGTGTGTGTGTGTGTGTGTGTGTGTGTGTGTGTGTGTGTGTGTGTGTGTGTGTGTGTGTGTGTGTGTGTGTGTGTGTGTGTGTGTGTGTCTCAATCTGGTTTGTTACTGAGTCTTTTCTTAGGCTGTAATAGTTCGTAATTGTAACAACTGGTAAAAGACATGGGAAATTTGTTTTCAGTCGTAATGAGTATATAAAGTTGCAGTGAGAGAGCAGCAATCATTTAGGAAAGGTTAAGGAGTTACCCTATCTTTCACCTAGTATCAGCAGATATGTATGCACTATAAACTGGAGCAGATAGAGAATGTTGAGGACTGCACTTCTCACTAGACTAAATGCAATAGAAACAGTTATCAACACTCACCAGAAATTAATCTGTGTATGAAACATACTTATACATTAGTTTGCAGGGAAGAACAGTGTTTACAGGGTCAACAATCCTGTGAAGACAATTCCTTGTTCCAAATACCAAACTTGATAATCTTAGAGAATTTCAATTGCGTTTCGTTTGTATGTATATGGGCAAATATTATTACAATTATTTTGTTGGCTGCAGACTTTACTGATGTACAAGATTTTAATATTCTGTCAAGTTTTAGTGTGTTTAAAAGTTACACTTGGTTATAATTTGGATTTGTGTACTCATGTTTCTGATTTAAATCCATACCCCTACCCAATAGGGCTATTGGCTACCCAATATTTAAAGACTGCTAACTACTATTTTCATACCCAGATCAGTTCAGCGTAGTCAGTTAAATTTACTTGGTAAACTTCATAAGCATAACGTTACAGTCATGTAGTAATAATCATGGCAAATGGCGATCTAAAGTCCAAAGCAACAACTGAAGTCTAAAGAAAGTATGGCATTTGATAAAATAAAAATAATTAAATTCATTACCATTTTAACTTTCCATAGAGTAAATGAGATTTAGCTCAAAATACAAAGAATTTATAGAACAGCCCATTATTTTCAAACTTTTTCCTACTGGTTAGCTACAATATTACCAGGTTTTCTGGAACGTATAACACAGTTTAGCATGTTATTTTAGTTTGCTCTGTCATTGCAGGCTTGTTTATAGGCATTCAATTTATCTGCTAAGATAGTTGGCAGAAATGGCAATGCAATGAATTACTATAAGTGTGATGATTATAATTCCTTTAAATTTACTTTTATTTAATCTGATAACATGATGTGATTTGTGTTTCTGTATTATGCTAATTGTATTTTTTAGTTTGACAATACAGTATCATACTACATACAATGCAGCTTCCTATGCACACTGTGTATATCAATAATCTATAAGCCTTGCTTTAAACCAAAATTAGCAACATCACCGTTGCATAACATCCATAAAATGCACCAACAGCTAAAACTCACCAAGTTTCCTTAAGTAGCAACCACTGCCTAAAAGTGTCACAAACTGCCCAAAAGGTGTCATAAATGGCAGATAAATATAACTTGAAAAGAAGTAAGTAACTTGTGTTGGTTTTTCAAACATTTTATTGCATTACACATTGCTTAAATTAGATCTCCAGTGAAGCAATGAACTGATTGTCATACAAATGCGTGTTAGAGGCAACTATTGCAGCAATAGTAACATAAACAAATTAAATAACTTTAGCATTATCACAACAATATATTAAATAAAAATATACCTTATCATTAGATCTTAGTATATAAGTGTTCATATATCACATGGCCTTGCATGCACTATCCAGGCCAGAAAAAACAACACAAACAGCAGAAGTTACACATAAGGATGGCAAGTAAAATACAATTTTACATCAGTGTAATAAAAACATACTTTAGATTTTCATCACACAACCTATGAATAATAACACAAATAAATGAAAAAAAACAATATAAATGAAATAATGACCTATTAAATTTTCATATGCTAGTCTAAAAGATATGTTGGGGTTGCGATCCCATACATAGACGAGGCAAACTATAACAGCATATAGAGAGAGACGTTGCTTAAAACCAGTTTCATAAGATGGAAGTTAAATATATAATAGATAAATAATCTTATATACAGCTTTGGAAACCAGCAGACCTGAAAAAATGAAATTCATTTGAGAAATACAATTTAATCGGCTTTTTTGACAAATTATAGAGCCTAGATTTATTACCTATGATAATAAACAGATTCATCCTGATATTATATATACACAGCTTTGAGAGCAGCAAGCTGGTGATGCTAGACAACTTATGCATGGGAAGAGTTGGCAGTTATGGCATCAGGTATTACAGTGATATCCTGTAGCCGAATTTCATCATTATCCATAGTTTTAGCCTGTGAACCTGTAGCCGAGACATCTAATGTCTTCTGATTAACACTGCAACATGTAGCAGGGTGACAGTCTTTTTCTGGACCACATTCTAACACACATTCTCTACCGGCTTTCTTTACATGCAGCTGCAATAACAAACAACAATTTAGTTAAAACAGTCAATTGTAATGCATCAAATAAATTTCATTAAAATTAGATTTGAATCAATATTGAGTAGAAATATTACCACTACAATCAATAACACAAAGTAGCAACACTTATTCCCCTACATATACACCCTTTCACTTGTAAGAACTCAGTTTCAGTATTTATATGGGTAGCTCCATAAACCACCTCCTGTATTTAATGCCATTACAGCTATCCTTATAGTTGTGTGTGTGAATCAGAATTCAATTTATATGACCAAAATAGAGCTGAAACCCACCCAGCAGCCTTAGAGTTCAATGACTATACAATGAGTATGAGAAGACAAATCCTACACAACAAAGAAACCTTTGCCAGCATGTTTCATGAGGAATGTAAAAAGCATGATATTCAAAATTCGTTCCATAAACTGAAATCATACAGGGTATTACTCAGAGAAAAGAATACCATTGGCAAATGTGTAAAATTAATAAACAGCAAACCAAAATATTTTCTAGACTTAACGTGACTGACAAATTTAACTGAATATTGAGTGGATTAGGTAATTTCCGTTTCTTCTACCATTTATGTTAATATATTGAAAATTGTTGTTACTGATCTGCTGCAAGATATAAAGTTTGAATCAGTTTTAATAAAAGCTAAAATGCTATGAAAAATTACAAAATTTTAGTAAAAACTCTGCAGTCTCGTACAAAGTTAGTTGCTTCAACAACATGTCACAACTAAACAGTAGGAAGAGGTGGGGGGAGGGTAGTCATTGTTTAGCTACTGTCACCATATTTAAACATTGCAATATCATTTAATGAGCTTATGTTCAAATAAAACCCATTGGAGAAGTATTTGCTGCAATTAAAATGTTGCCAATCCACTAAAGATGACACTTAAAATAGCATAAGCCAAACGCACAGCTACAACTAAGAGGTTTATTGAAAGACACCATAGCAGCTTCCGTGACCAAGCTAAATTCCTAGCCAGAAATATATAAGATAATATGGGATAGCTTCATTGCAACACTGCAGACTGGATAAAAATACCAGCCTGACAGGGGCAGTATATTGCATCACAATACAGCTGTATATAAAGATGTGTGAACCTTTATAGACCCTATATTTTGTTAGTACAAGTGTCAAGAACTGACAATTATATCCAAACAATTCTTTTAGCAATGTAGAAATACATGGCAAAGGTTTTGCAACACTCTTCAGAATAAGTGCAGATCTATCGTATTACACCAAGCTATCTATTAGTACAAGCTATCACGGCACATATGCTTGCCAAATGTCACACACTTAAGCAGATTTCATCAGCTCTACTCAAGTGCAAAAACTCCGTTGAATTTGAACTTTGTATCAAGTATCTATTAGAAAATTTGTATATTTTGATAAAAAATAATGTGGTACCAAACTAAAAGTTTTAGGAAGACCTCATATTATTTCAAAGCATGGCAAAGGGAGGCTAGTGGCTTATCATTGTAAAGCCATTTTACCCAACAGGCTATCAATATTTCAAATATATATTTGTTTAAAGTTACAGCCAACAGTCAATGGTGTTTTATTTCACTGTGTTTAAACTTGAAACAGCTGAAAGCATCACATTGTGGAAAATCTTGCAAGCGAATTCAACCTATGATGAAAAGATAGTCTAAAAACTTAGCATTAAAATCTTACATCCACAAACTCTGGCTGTATAGTGACTGAATGTATTCCTTCATCGTGGAAATACTCTTTGACCTGATTAGACACTCTGATATAATCTTCTAAAGTCCTGAGGTGAATGTGCAAAGAGGCAACTATCTTGTCTCCAGCCAAACTCCACACGTGGAACTCGTGTACAGCCATTATACCATCCATCTGCAACATCACGGAAACAAACTGCAACTTTCAGGGTAATCAGTTGAAGGGGATATGCAGAAAATCCTAGCAGCTAGTTTTTAACCAGTGGCAAAATATACTCTATTATACCTATATAACATAATATAGTTGCAGCACAAGGGGTGTAACACAGTTGTAGCACATGGGGGTGTGATATAATAACAAAAAATTAAACTAAGAATACTAAATGCTATACAACTAAAAAGGTGCAAATAATCTCGGAGCATTTCTGAGAGCAGTGCAGTCAAACCTGCATGAAATGCAAAAAACACAAGAAATATTTATTGAAAGCTAATGCCAACTAATTATGACAAACAGAGGTGCAAGTGACTGATTCACTGGAACCTATTTGAGGACTAGTTTAGTTAAAGTACTACCTTCTCCAGATGAGCCTGCATGGTGGACACAACAATGTGGGTTGGTACTGTCTGCATTAAGATCAAGCCAGAATCTTTCACTGCAGAATACAATAAGTGAGCTGAGAATTGAGCAGCTGTAAAACTTGAGTGAAGATAACTAAGTACTGCTTTTAGAATAGATATAATGAATATTAGGTGAGTAGATGAGATACTGTTATTGTCTGCCCAATATAACCTGGAACTATATACTTCAAGGTTTGCAGTGCAACAAATAGGGAAGTTAGGGTGAACTTTGTTTAGGAGAAGAAATATGAAAAAAGTTATAATCTCGCCCTAATTTTGAACCAAAATTTATTGGGAAAATTAAAGAACTTAGGCTAATAAAATTTCTTAGCACTACAAATTGCTAATATCACACGTTGTATTTTGAAATCATGGCTAATATTTCTACAACATAATTTACATTGATAGAAGTTTCAAACCTCAAAATGCCATTTAATGAAATATGAAAGAATTTTTACCTAATCAAAAAGACCACATTATTGGATTCACCCCCCCCCTCCTGCTTTTCAACACCTATGTCCTATATTGTCTCTTTTTACTGAGTGTTTTAACATTTAATGTGAATGCACTGCATAGTTGGCAGAGGAGCAGATAAAGTAGATATTATGGAGAGGAACTTGAAGCTAATCTGTTAGGCAACATGTGGTGGAAGTCAGCCAACCAAACTTGAAACTGTAGTACTGATACTCATTTATGAACTGTGATGTTGATATATCTATATTTAATAAGGTATTGTTAGCTACTGGAATAACACGTGTTGTTTCACACGCTGGCCAAGTGCACTATTGTTAGCATTTAATAAAATCTATGTCCCAAGTTTAACAACAAAGAGATCTAAATGCAATTAACAATTTGCTAAGACTGAATCCTACTTGAAGTCTTAGGATGGTAAATGAAGTGTTGGCGACACACAAGATTTAATCATCATTACTTTATATTTACAAGTCTCTGCCGCTGATCTTGTTTTTAATAAATATTGATGATCTGTTGTGCCAGTTGTGGAAGCTTGTTTGTTTACAGTCAAAGAATAATGAGATAACTACCATATTACTACAATTCTTTTTAAACACTTTGAACACAAAACTACTTAATAAATTGATTTACTTTATCATTGATTGAAAAGTTATTAAATAAGTGAGAATTATTTACATATCTTCAAACTAGGACTTGCTTAAATTTTAAGAACTTAGATTCAAACTATAGTTAAGCAGACAAGTTAAGTCATGGTGTCAAGTAGTCTGAGTAAAAGATTTACAAGGATTTTAATCAAAGTGAGTTGGAAACAGTATCTTACCTAATGGTATGGAAGTTGAGAGAATTATGACCACCAGAAATATGCTACAAATATTGAAAAGATTAAATTATAAGATGAACAAACATAGACTGGCGACAAAACCATAGACCTGGCAAACCAATTCACTGCATATGCCATCAATTCTATGTAAGACTTTACTTGAAATTATGATAAAATAACTAACCAAACAAGCGTGTTGAATGTACTGAAAATATACTCGATAAACTACTTAATTTGAGTAGCATGACGCAGATAATGCTATCACCATATTTCCTACAGGCATAACCTGAACTTATGAAACTACAGATAATTGCAAATTAAACTTTGAATCAGACAACAATTTGATATAACAAACTTTACTTCAACATTATATGAACTTATAGAATCATTCATCACATGGTGACTTGCATGAATACAGAAGTATGAATTCAGGCTTTAAAATTTTTGAATGTTACAAACTACCCTACTACCAGCTGCACTGAGCTAACATTTATACAATACTAAACATTATCTGTTGCTTAAGGCATGTCGTGGAAATATAATACTGTTGAAGAATTTAAAGTGCATTCGAAAATAATTATTACAATATACGAGTATTTTTGGTTTTGATTTCTTTGATGGAAACGGCTGATTTTATCAATACTCAATTTTGTAGTCTACGAAACATACTTGAATCTCATTTGGATCCTCAAAATTAGAAGCTTGTTAAATTATTTTCAGTAAATAGCTTCTATCCAACTATCATCATTTGAGAAAATTATTTTTTCTTAAAGATATCAGTCTCAGCCTTAGTTGTATATTTAAAAAATTAGGATTAAAGACTAAAATTCAGCAATTTGAAAACCCATTCTCACAAAATAATATAGCTAATAAATAATATTGCTAAAATTAAATTGAATCAGAACGCTAAATGGTAGAGCAGTGCAGATATAATGTTTTTTTCAACGTTATCCTGAAACTTATAACTCATCTTTCTATTTATAAGCTACTGCGTAAAACACTTTCAAAATATATTGAATATTCACATAGTCCCATTGTATTCTGCTAATGGAGAAAGACATCATAACCTAAATTGAATTTGAGTGGAATAAACTTACCTGAGTACTGGATCAACAAAATTAATCCAATGAGGTGCAGTTTTGAAACACTCAGGGGCTTCAGTGGTGACGTTGATAAGAGCAGAGATTGTGGAGATATTGAGAGAATTTGAGAGAGTGGTCAATGAGGTGGTAGTTGTACGACGTAACATGTCCGAGCCACGCTCTCCTCCTATCTCAAAATCTCTCCGTTCACAGCGCTCTGTTGCCATATAAATGATAGCGCTGATCATCACAACTACTGAACCCAGAGCATCACCGAGCACGTGCAAGAAAACTCCCTTCATGTTTAACTGCTCCGCTGACCCTAGAATCATCATTATATTACGTTGAATACTATATATTATATGTTGAGTAATACTATATATCATAGTATGTTGAATAAAATATTACGTTGAATAATATATATTATAACATGCTGAATACTATATATTATATAACTGGATAATATATAATGTATACCTGGATACTATATTTCATATTATGCTGAATGCTATATATCATATTATGCTGGATACTATATATCATATTATGCTGAATGCTATATATCATATGCCATTTCTTAAAAGGAGATGGTAGACTTTGTTGGCAACATAAACTTCCAGTATAGAGCAGGTGCAGCTACCTTTATGTCACAACCCCTGACCTTACATATTTCACCAGGAGTGCCCCTGGGGTCTCTACTGATTTACTATCACTGTATGTGTTGATAGAAAAAGCAACAGGATGCTTAAATTAACTCCATAAACAACACAAAGGATGGACACCAATGACAGTGATAATAAGTTTGTATTTATAGCATTATTTTCCTGCTGAAAGACCAATTGATAGTTTAAAGTGAAAACATTAACTAACCACATATACAACTAAAATAGCTACAAAATCAATTAGAAATGATGAGAGATATTTTGTACCCAATTTGTGCCCCATCTTAAGCTCATAGCTGTCAACTAAAGGAAACTTACAAGGCTAGTGGTAAAACAAAAGGGTGAAAGTTAGGGGGGGGGGGGGAATTCCTTTACTCTGTCGACTCCTACTGTTAATTACTGAAGGCTTACAATACTATTTCAAATTAATATTTTATATATACAAATATAAGCATAAAGTATGTTTTTGGTTAACTCAGCAAATATATTTTTGAAGTTGAATGCTAAAATCTCCACTAAACAACTCCTACAACTTGCAACTTGAGTCACACTCTAACTCTAATATTACACAAACAAGCCTACAATAACTATAAATAGTATCAATGATTAATAATAATAATCTAAAGTGCTTTGTATTCTATCACAGTGGATAAGATATTATAAGTTTACAATGATATCATTTTCTGGAAAATGTTGTACGTGACATAAGCTAGGAAGAAGTAACTCATATTGGCAACCAGCGAGACCAGCTTATATATATACTAGAGCTTATGCTTGCCATGTTATGAAACTGATAATACTAAGCAGTTTCTTATTAGATTAAATCACTATACACTAGTATACAGCAGATAGTAACTGCGGTGCATCTGAATAGATTGAATTATTAAGGAAGTGGGAATAGTATTACTAAATCTCAATTCTACGGTCACGAGGCAATTGCTCCATGGTGTGGAGGAAGAGCTAAGTACAGTCGTACTAACTTTTTATAGATAAATACAGCTGATTGATACTCTCAACCATAACTTATAGAAAGTAGGAGTCCATAGAAAGTAGCCAAACCCTTTAGATAGTATAATGGGTTAACAATTGCTCAGTAGTAAAACAAAGAAATTCTGCTTTGTGTATTTGCTTAACACATTCGCAGTCATAAAAAGCGCTTATAGTCATTAAATCAGCTGATCCAAAGCCTTACAGCTGGCAACAGTTGACTATTGGGAACAGAATAACTATCTAAGCTAGTATTGTAATGCGAGAAGCTTGTAGAACTGTATATAACATGTATAGTCTACATAAGTTGGTTCATTAATTTATACAATCAAATCAACTACCGATGCTATAAATTTTGTTTGAACTTTTTGTGACATTTTAGCCACTTGAATTTTTGGCAGATTCAAATCCAGTATTAATAACACTCCAGTACTTCTAGTAAAAGAAATAAGTCTGCAGGTTGCAAATATGTAGAACCATCAGTTTGTAGAGCTGTATTTAGCCAAAATATATACACATCTATACAATTCTGAGTTAGCTTTTCAAGTTTCCTTCACCAAAAAGGTGGTAGATTGAAGCTACCAAACCTAAGTATAAGAATTTTGAATTTTAGAGTCTATTTTGCCGGTTTGGTTTGATTTGAAAAATTACTAAAAAATTCTGCCTATGCCAGTACTGAAAGCAGCTAAATTTATCTGGTAAGTTTAGTAGCTTAAACTCATTGCACTGCCTTACAGATAACAAAGAATAGCCTAGAAAGTAACCACACTTAATTACTACATGCACAGAGTGAATGGCATGGAATTTATTGAACTTAAAAATAGTTTTAGTATATTCATAAATCAACTCACATATTTTATATATATGTCAGCCTATCAAAGCAACTTTAAATGAGACATTTAGCATGCTTTGCCAGAGAATAATCAACTAATCAAATTGATGGGTTCAACAACGTGTAAAACTGAACACTTCAACCCCTCAGTTGTGACTGTAGTGATAGGAGGTTTACTTGTACCTAGTAAGGCTACTATATCATATGATGTGTTAAGCATCAGCGCCACACCTTACTTTGTTTAGGATCTTTTGTGAGTATAACATTTTTGATGGTTCCATCCATTTGTTTCACATCAATAGATATTTCAGCATTATCTTCATCTGAGTCCTCGTTCTCAATCTCAGGTCTGGACTCAGCTTCTACAAGTCATTATTGTTAATTAGCTGTCCTAGCAAATTTTGAGGTTGTTTTGTCTAAACATTCATTAAAATAATTTTTGGAACTAAGTTTAGAAAGCATGATCTAAAGATATATCAAAGTTGAAAAATTATTGTGAGTATAACATCAAGGATGAGGAACTTAACTAAATATCTTGAATTAAAAGAGAAAATGTATAATAAATATGTACTTTTAGAACAAACAAAGATAATGAGGATAATTATACCAACCTTGGAGGGGTTTTCTCTCATGACTGTTAGAGTTTCCATTATGAGAGTGGCCATGCCCTTTGGCTTTTTTACCATGACTATGTCCCCCACCATGGGAGTGGCCATGCCCACCCCCTCCATGTGAATGGCCATGAGCTAGAAAATCATGCAAACTCAAAGTTGTATTTGACACACATTTATATTGATCCACCTCTCTCATTCACTAATAGGCTAATTATACAATACTATCTCGCATGCATGCATACATACATACATACATATCTCTGTACAGCTTTCAATTCCAACAGAATGGCCTTGTGTACAATGTTGCAGATCAAAAAGCATGATGAACGCAGGCCAGATGTTCTACCATATGCAGATGATCAATTACCTTGATTGTGGAACAATGCCAGGCCTATGAGGTTGATTCCTAGACCCACACCTCCAACAATGAGCAGCAGTTTGGAATTGGTTATGGGCTCTAACTCTACCATCCTCTGAATGGCTTCCACCAATATAGTAAAGCATAAGGCTACCAGAAACACAGCATTTACATTCGCCCCCAGAACTTCAGCTCTTGCCCAACCAAACGTGTTGCTCTTTGATGAACCCTTCTTTGCATACTGTAAAAGCAGATGTGAAAAATGGAAATTAGTTCAATGGCACATTATTCATACAGTGGATAATTTTTATTGACAATGTAAAAAAGCTTTGGCAAATTTGCAAATTTATGTAAGCACCTTGTTTGAGCTGACACTAAATTTTTTTGAATAAAGCAAAAAGCGGCAGAATTTACTTACGGTGACTGACAATAGGCCTACTATAAGAGCAACTACATCTGATAACATGTGGAAGGAGTCAGCTACCAGTGCTAGAGAGTTGGTAGTATATCCTACTATTAGTTCCACGAGGAAGAAGCTGAATGTAAGGGAAAGCATAGCGATAAGACGGCAGGCTTTGCCGGTCCATTTCCCCATTCTGACTGCTAGAGTACCCAATCAGTAATGCATTCTACAACATGATTATAATCTTTATTAACTTTAAAAAATAAAGCATACAACCTAAATATTCAAGTTGCATATATCTAAAATATTTGAACCTAATAACATTTATACTCCAACAACAGAAGCAAGAATGAAAATAAGCAATGTCAATAAACTATAATTAATAATAAATAATTATTTTGATAAACTTCTTTGCTTTCGAATACAATGTAGATGGGTATAACGATAAAACTGGAACATTGTTCAAATAAATTCAACCTGTTGATCTTAATAATAATATGCTGAATAATTAAATGAACACTACAGTAAATGCAACCAAAAATAAATAGCATTTGTATCAGCAAATTTTGTTTTCCTTAAATACAGAAGCTAAATAGACAAAACAATTTAATCTTGCTAACAAGGCGCGCCCTGGGGTTGTAATATACATGCATCTGATAAAGAAATTTCATTAAGACTAGATCTGGCTTGTTCTAATTTACAGCTACAACTACAGTACTCAAAAAGACCCCACTGCTTTAATTTTGAAAAGAAAAAGGGTTGTTGCACCTTAATGTAAACAAACGCGGTCAATATTGATTCAGTGTTAACACTTCACTCACTCTGCTTTGGTTTTCGCTAAATATAAATTATTGAACAGAAAAGCACGGAGTTGTACTTTTTAAATTTATAACAAGAATAAACTAATGAAAACCTAAACATATTTATATTATGTAAAAATAAAGGTTTATAAACAGTTTTCAAAATAAAAATAGCTTTGTTATGCTTTAGCTTACAGAATAAAGATTCAAGATGACTACTAATTATCTGAAATAATAGCAGCCAAGATAAATAAAATAATTGAACAAAAATTGTCATAACTTAATATGCACAATTTACAACAGATACTTATAAATATTGTTTATACTTTGTAACAATTAGCTACCAAAATTGCTGAGCCCTGTCCCAGTTACCAAACATTTTCTTTGACTATAACAGGGCTGTCGACAGGCAGGCCCAGCCTACATTTATGTGGCCCGCAACGGCATAAAATTAAAATTATTTTTCACTGTATACACGGATTCGAGTAAAAAACAAGCTTTTAAAATATATCTTATTTATACACATGCTACAAAACAGCAGTCTGCATGAATTATTGAAACTTCATTGTGCAATGATTAATAAGAATTTGGAACAAGCTAAAGTTTACAATGTAGCCCTAGCCACTGGAATATTCTCTTTTAGTGGCCCTCTCTCTGAAAAGGTTGGACACCCCTGGACTATAATCAAGTCCCTTGTTCCTGTACGTTGAATGAATTTAAACAGTTATTTTATTGGAATGAATTTTTGCTTATAGGTCATGGTTTCATTTAGATGACACCGGTCCCATAATGAAAAGTATAGAGGCATAGTGATAGTGAACAAGCATAATGCAGAAACAATGATTATTGATATAGCTGTCCCTGGTGACTACTGGATAAAAAGAAATAAAAAAAGTTAGTAAAATACAAGGATCTGACACCAGAGCTCACCTGCTTTTAGAAACTTTTTAAAATAAGTCACACTAGTAATTGAAGCCCTTTGGTCCACATGCAAGACTACATTTAATAGCCCTAATTGGAACAGCTGAGAAAAAATACCCATTGACCCAACAGACAGCCGCACTAAGATCAGCTCATATCTGAACAAAAGTTCTATTCTTTCCAACGTAGTAGAACTAGATTGTTGATAGGAGAGTCCACAAGCAAAAAGCTGTAATGCAACCAGTGGAATTCACAAAAGTAGGACTTAAGCCTAATTATTTTGACATATAAAAAATCAGTATAATAACGATTGGTAAGAGTCACACTTTAGCAAATAAATAATGAAACAAAACAATCATCTAATAACAATATTATTCTTTAGCTATGCCGGTATTGATGCTTTTAATAATGAATGACATCAACATCTTTCTTCTGTATAATTTGTATATGACTTTATGATAATTGTACTATTTCATGCATTTAATTCAATTATGAAACTTTGCTATCATTAAATCATATTTAATAATTACAATGGGAAGCATAACCATAACCATCATGATCATTCCATCATTGATTATAACAAACAAAATTCACACACTAAAATCATAATAATCTACATAGCATTATTTTAAAACTAGTTCTACCCTCAAGTTGACATGGTGATAGTAGCGACTAATATAAAATTACTGATAATTATAACTAGGTACAATGACTAAACTTATAATCATCAATGAAATATTGTTTTACTTAGTCTAATTATCACTTAAAGTTAAAATTAATGATTCTGATAATAATCACAGTCATAAAAATTGTTTTTAAACAAATAAGAGGTAAGTGTTATTTGCTTTATATTTTCGTTTATCATGTTTTCATTTGGTCGCTACAATGATAAGCCTAAGGTGATGACTAAACCCAATAGTAAATAACTAGTAAAACTTTAGTTGAGATAATACTTGAAACAACATAAAAGAAAATAAAAACTTAATTAGTGAATGGTATATCACTACAAGAGTACAAGTACAAGATTCATATGATAATACTAATAGTAATAACTAATAAGAGTATGACTATGACTGAGCATTACAGTCGAGTTAGTGTTACTGATTAGTGATTAGTGATACTGAAGCTAGTAGTATTACTATTAGTATTAATATTAAAGTATTATATTTATTGTATTAACACTAACAGATCTTTTAAAATTAATGAATCAATATGAAATTGAATATCATCATGATCATAAACTGATAAAGTGATTATATTATTAATATTATTATTAAATCTAGTATAAATATTTTGGTCATTGTGATTATGGTATTAAAATGAAAATTTACCAAGTTCGATAGTTAAATTCAAGGCGTTACCAAAGTGAAACTAGCAGCTGATGCTTCTCTCACCGCCCGTAGACTTCTGCAAGGTTTTCAAATCCATTACTTATATTTATAAGTACTCAAAGTTGTGGTAGTACTGAAACCTGGAAACCAAATAAAACGATATATTAGAACTCGTCAAAAGAAACTAAATTTAGAGTTATTTTCCTTTGAATTATTTAAGGATAACTCTATATTATATCACTCCTATTGTTATCAGGCAACTCAATTTAAGAAAGGACAACTCTATAAAGTAATTCGTGAGCTCCACACCCAGAGTTTATTATTATAATAATTATTATATAATAATATTTGGTTATTATCGATAAGCTCAGTTGTTCTATAAGCAACTCCAAGTTGGGAGTGACTAAGTGCAGTAGTTTATAATTCAAGTTCGGAGTTGGGGGTTTCTCAAAACCCCCAACTTTAAACTTTGAATATCCACTCCCAGTTATTGAACTAGAAAAGTTTGAGTTTAGTGCTCTCAGCTCGAAGCTGTTTATAAAACAATTCTTATTTCATTTCAATCTAATTATAAAAGCCTAAGTTCTACAGTCGTCTACAGGAGCTTTGGTTTCGTATTTCGAACTCTCTCCGTCATATGACCGTATGAAAAGCCACTGGAAACATCAACACAACCATGTGATCATTATTATTAGCCTGGATTGTAGGTTACAACTAGAAGTTTGTGTTCACTTAATCATCATGGCTACTATAATTTCAAAGCCAAAAATCTTCCAATAACTTGAACTACCGAACAGCACTGAGTTGGTGGTCAATCATTGCAGTGATTCGCGGGTCTCAAGTTTGGAGTTTGGACAAAAATGTTTCTACAGATGCTGCACTCAGTCATCCCTAACTTGGCACCCGCACTGCTTCTAGTTCTAGCGATTTCCTGAATCATCAATCAATATCATGACCTTGATATATGAAATATCGAGTTGAATTATTAAATTTAATTAAAATCACATTCATCATAATTTATAAGGAAATTAAATCGTAAAACTGAATGATCTGAAAGTAAAATTGATAATCATAATAAAATGATAATATTTAATCTATTTTATATTTATTTTAGTTTATAAGCAATATCATAATGATAATCACTTTATTATAACTATAACTATAAGGATATAATAATAATTTAAATGATATTATTATTAATATTTCCGAGTATTTTTATTTCAATTGGCATTGCTAAGAGTAATTTTTATTATTAATTACTATTACTATTAGACGTATTAGTATTAGTAATTAAGTAAGTAACTAAACTTTAACTATTATATTACATTTTGTTTTACTATTACTATATTAATATTACATAATGATAATACATTAAATTTACTAATCTATCACCGACTTGACTGTTGCCTCCTTTAGTTTTGCTTTTACTTTTATGAATTTATCAATATCGTTAATCAAAGTAAAAATATGAAATTTCCCATTCAAAATCAATGATTGGCTATGGAATTAGATGACTGGCTATTGTGATTGTGGTTGTTACTTGCACAACCTTGCTGAAAGTGAAAGAATGAAAATAAACTTGAAGTTAATGAGCAATCAAAATATAATATTATTAATAGTACTACTACTAGTAGTAGTAGTAGGTAACTTATCACTGCCTACTTAAATCTAGGGCTTGAACTTGTTTTTGATGAGACTGTTCAGGGGTTGGTTTTATAGTGATGGAGTATGATTGACTGATTCAAACTGTCACTGAAACCCTTGATGTAAAGGTCAATTCAAAGGTTAGAGTTGCCAGAGCTGGTTGGTAAAGCAAGGGGAGGATTTGTAGTATAATACCATATTTAAATAATGTTTAGAGCTGCATATGATATTGGAAGCTCTCATTGTAAAACTTAAATGGCTCAAGTTCTAAACTTGAAGCTCTCCACTGGTGTTTTATTATGAATTTGAAAAAATTCTTTTGTTAAAAATATGTTTAGTGTTTTGCAATACAAGTGTTTCCACAGCAATTGAGTCTTGCAAGTAACATGTTGACGTTTGTTTGTATTTCTATACAATATTGGTAATAACTTGTTGAAACATGGTGTAGGGTTTGAACCATAATATCCCAAATTTCCTTACTGTGTGTATTGTGCTCTTGTACATTGTATCATCAGAACAACATTTAAAATGGTCAATTGCTCGGTTGATTAAAAACTCAATATGAATTCCACAATATACCTCTAATATATAAGTTTAAATACACATGCAGTTCTATGTACTGCTGCAAGCTGCTTCGGTTATAGAACATATGATTTATTTTCTGAGGATCTCATCACCATAGTATATAAGTTACAAAAAAGTTTAAATCATTATAGCATCATACATTGTGTATAGCAATGTGAACTGTGCCATTATTAGCTCATTTACCTTAAGATGATTCGTTCAATATTCATGATTATTTTTACATCCTATGCTACAAGGTTTGTTTACTAATCACTTCAGTAAATCCTGTAGAATAAACGTTCACATGCACTTGAGCACTATGTAATCAGATACATGCCACTTTGTGGAAAGTAAATACAAGGTTAAGAATATGGCACAAAACTTACAAAGGTAGTTAAAAATCAAAATATCAGTTATTTTTATTAATAATATTACAATATTTTAAGCCATGCTTGCATTTTTAATAGATAAATTCCATAAACATAAGTAATGCATTGATTTTTCCTCAAATGTTTTTAAAAGTTGATATTTATTTCTGCTGTAGGTGTTATTTATTCATTTTGATTTAAAAAGACTAGATTCAGTATGAAAACTTGTTATATACTTGGTCTGGTTGCATCACTGGCTTGGAACTCATGGGCAGGTGGGTGCAATAACAAAAAGTAGATTTGCTACATGCTTATTTAGTAACCAGTTAATTAATGCAACTGCGAATTATACTTTATGTAGCCTGAAATAGATATTCCATAGCTATAGCTCTGTTAGTTTTCTTCGTATGTATAATGTTGACAGCAAATATATATTTTATAAGCGTCTTTACAGTTATTTTATGTAGACCTAATATTATATTGTTAATAAATAATGTTGATTTATAATGTTAATATCATATTCACCATATCTTTCAGCTTAATGGTTTTCTTCCTTTTTTAGTCCAAGTCATTAATCTTAAGTCAAAAGATTGCTCCAGTGACTTTACTCTCCCTTTGAACCATGAAGTTACTGAAGTGAAGGCTCAGCCACTTTTCCATTTTTTCAATGATACCTGCATGGTTACGTTTTCCACAGCAGATAAATTTGCTAATATTGTGTTTAAGTTTTCTGAGAGTGATGGATTTAAAAGTTATATAAACTCCCACATTACTTCTATCCTGATGTATGCAGATGATACGTCATCTAACCGTGTGCTGGTTAGTTTCTATTTTCATATTACTATCTTGTGTAATTTATGCTTCATTAAAAAGTAGTTTATTCTAATTAAATATGTTTGAAAATAAAAGCATTCAAGTTACCTTTAATTTGATAACTACTTGGGTACTCGTATTGGAAGTTTCCAAATAGTCAGAACATGCTAACATACCGAACTATCTTAATATTTTTCTCTAACAACAAACTTGATCAGACCAATGCATTGGGTAAGTATTTTTTTCAATCAGGGTGTTTACATTTTTTCTACAACCAATTAAATCAATGCTTACAAATATGTTATATGTTGCATAAATGTATGTCATTGAAGTTATCAGGGTTTGTCCCATTATTTGATACATTTTAGTTGCATTCTTTCTGCTAAGATGATGTAAGTGGTTTACTTCATTCTTGTTATAATGTTAATATAACTAGAGACTAGAGAGTCATAATTTGTATGTCAACTGGTTCATCTAGTCATTCCAGTGTTATCATGACTATAGACCATGATTCTTATCATTCCTGGACCTGTTTTATAGTCTCAATCCATGTGAGAACCCCTAATTGCAAGGGTTTTTAGCCGGGCTATACACTCTGTCTCAAGCCGTATTGCAAACATCAAAGTAGCACAAAAGCAGTTATAGACAGATGTTTCGACTGACATTAGCAATAGGGTCTAGCCTGCCATCCTTGAACAACATGCGTCTCAATAAATAGCACCCTAAACCACAGCTGCTTACTCATAGTTATCATTCAACTTTATAAAAATACACTGTGAATGATGACACAATGGCTCTGTTGATTGTAATAGCTGCGAGATAAGACATCATCTTGTCGCCAAGTTGTCCTATATACGACCTACTACTCGGCTATAAAAACCAACATCATGTGACTCTTGTTGTAGCTAAAGAACTTTACTTCGGTTACTTCTGGCGATATGGTTGGAGACATTTCAGATAGTAAAACGCTGCAGACAAACAGACTGACGATGGTGATAATTAATGGTAATGTTGGAGATGCTTGGCCATGGGCTATTCATTTCACCGTGAAATCAGCTGATGGTCCAATAACAGGTACCTTCAAGTTTAGTTTGTTAATAATAGTTATACTATATAATAAACTTTGAAGTCATAAAGAATTTTGTTGAACTGGTTAAAGATTATTTCCATTCTAGCTCAAAATGTCGACCAATGATTATTATGTATTTGATTGTTCCGAAATTCTATGATTTATTAAAAAATAATCTGGAATAAAAAGATTGGTTTTTCCAAGATGAAATTATCAAAGGGTGTTGAAGTCTGGTATTGAATATAATAATGAGTTTAACAGTTGGTAATGTAAAATTTGTGAGTTAGTTGAAATACTCTGTTGGAATCATTAATGGACAGCTCTATTTTTGCTTATAGATTATCCGCTCTCATTCGCTTGTGGAGTTATAGCCCTGTGTTTGGGTGGTGTCACTGTATTGACTTTGCTATGTGTTGCCTGTTATTGCTGCTGCTGTTCAGACAAGGAGAGAGCTCGAAGTGAGCGGCAAGAGAGAATTATAAGACAACTCCGCAAAGAAGGTAGATTTCTAATGCATAGTTTTTATTGTACATGCTGAAAATTTAAGATCGTTTGTGAATATTTTAAATTATATAATAAACCACAAAATTTCGAATAAATTTACTTTGTTTGCATTTAGCTGCCATGTTGAACAGTTTACTGCTTATCATGAATGTTGATAACATCATTCGTTTTTCATTATCTCTGCTCTTTAACATTGTATGAACTCAAGAGTACAAAAAGTGGTTGGTTCACATCGTCTCCATATATAGTCATATATAATATTATATTACTGTAAAATTCTGCTCAGGTTATTCGGTCACAAGAAGCTATGGTGCTATTGGCGACACAACCCCGATCTTACGCCAAGAAGAAACAAGAGATATCTTTAGTCAACCACCACCCAATCAACAACAGAGTAGGTTGCCACCCCCATCAGGGTCTCAAATACAGCACGACCCTCCGCCCCCATACCACAGTGTGAGATCGCTGTCGCAGGCTGCTGCCTCTGAGTCATATCATCCTGCGTCAAACTTTCATCAAATTTCACAAGAACCGTCATATAATGGTTTTGTCTTCTATCATGATGCACCTTCATCTAGAATTCGTACGCTTCCGGCTGTAGAACAGGATACTCCAGGAACCGTTTCAGTTGTGCAGCAGGAAACTGCGAGAGTGATTCCTGAAGCCATCCTTGTTGAGATTAGCACAGGACAAGAACAGGAAGATCTGATGCAATTTGAAGTCACCACTCCTGATGCACCCCCACTGCCTGCTGAGCTTTTGGTCCCGCAAGCACAGGCCCAACCAGCGTTTGGAGAGGTGAATTAATCTTTCTTGTTGCTCTTACTTGTTCACCCAAGCATACTTCATCAATTACATTACTTATGTTACTAAATATGCATTATTTTCATACATTTTATTTCAATGAAAACTATAATCTAATAGATATATAATAATTTATGTACCCCTTCCGATTTTTCAAAGGTTTTACTTGATTTGGAATATTCTATTTTGGTTAAAAGTATACTGCGACCTACAATGCTTATCAAGTTATCTTTTATCATATCACTATGATGTTTTTTATGTATTTTGAGTTACTGAACAAAGTACAAATGATTGATAATTATTATTGTTAATCAATTTATTTTTATCTAATAAAGAAGATAAAGATATGCAGTGGTCACACTCTTTTACTACTAAAAGTACAAAAGCTGAACTATAACAAAAAATATCATAATTATTCTAATTTTCTTCAAACAATGAAACCAAGACAAAAAACTAAAACATATATAAATAGTGTGTGCCTTTATTTTATCTATAACACAGAATTCAATAATGCACAGGTCGGGCATCCTGTATCATTTGATTGAAATACTAGTATAGATAAATGAGTGTTTCTGTATTTGAGGACACAAAGGTTGGCTTGAATAAAATATTTATTCCTGTTGACTTTCTCCATCATACTCAGCTTGTGAAGCAGTTCGTGAATTTTGGCTATACTTGGAGCTGGAGTAACCACTAGCATACTGAAATAACAATTTATATGTAACAGTTACAAAATGCAAAAGAGTTTGATAATTGTATATACTATATTATTCTATTTAATCTGAAATGTCATTGTTGGTTATTTGCATGCTTAGCCACACATAACAAAGTAAGCTTATGGTGTGAGTTAATATTTAAAAAAGAAAGCGAGTCAAAGTTTCATATTTTAAAAAAAAAGTAATATGTGGAATAATATAATAATATTTAGTGATGCAGACTATAAGTACTTCTGGGAAGGGAATGATAACATGCAGCAATACCTACTAACACTCAATACCAACATACCCAAGTATGATTTAGAACTGTAAATAATGAACAAATGTATGAAGTGCTGGCTAGCCAGTAGAAATAAAACATGAATTGCAAGAGATTGACAGCTTGCAAAGCTACATTTACATGCTAGGCACAAGGACACATTTCTAAAGCAGTAAGACCAACAGTTGACAAGAAAACTTACACTTCATTTATTGCTCAGTAGTAGAGCTGCTGACAACTTTTCGGGTTGTTTTAATCACCACAGAGCTCTAACAACACAATGTTTAGCGTAAGGCATTTGCTATCATAAGGAAGGTTTTCTATTACTCAAAACTTGATATTTATGATTATGGCATAGTGAATATAATGTTTTTAACTAAAACACTTACTCCTGGACCACCACCAGAAACTGTTCGTGATTGGCTCATGCTGCTGCGGCTTTTGCTGCGAAGTTTGGCAACACTGTTTTCTGCCTCATCAGCTCGGTTCTCTGCTTCTTCAAGCTCGTGCTGTACCTTGCGGTACTTAGCAAGGTTGACAGCAGCAATCTCCTCCTATAATTTCACAAGAGAGTCGATCATCAAGTTAGAGCAAATTTAATTCATAGCTAAGCTAATATGTGGTGAAATTAAACTATTTCTGATTGTTTAGAAGCAATGCAACGCAATCTAAATTATCCCACTACAGATATCAACAGTTATAAAGCAGTAGCACACTTAATCATTCAGTAAATGCACAACTGCAAGTAGTATATAAGTATAGACAGAAGTATTGTCCAACTTACAGCTTCTTCAACTTGACGTTTGTAAACTTGGATCTTCTTCTGCAACTTGTCAATAAGTTCAGTGAGTCTTTCTTGGCTCTTTTTGTCCTCATCAGCAGCCATTTGCAACTCCTTGAGACGTCTCTCGGTTTTTCTAGATACTTTGATTTCTTCTTGGTGTCGTCGCTGTTCACCATCGAGTTCGGCTTCCAAATATCTGACTCTCTCCTCCAACTTAGCTAGAGCACGTTTACCGCCTCTCAAAGCATTAGCTTCAGCATCATCCAGACGGGTTTGCAATTCTTTCTGTTGCATATCCAACTGTTTGCGCATTTTTTCCAAGTGCATGCTGTGGTCTTGCTCAGCTCTAAGTTCCTCAGCAAGACGAGCTGCATCTTGAGCAGCTTTCTTGGCTCTATCCTCAGCCGCTCTCAGCTCATTGCTAGCCTCTTCCAGGTCGGAGTTGAGAGAAGACAGATCACCCTCAAGTTTCCTCTTCTGAGCGTTGGCATGAGCATTAGATGCCGACAGCTCATTCACACGGTCAGCGGCTTCAAGAAGCTCACCTTCTGCAGATTTGCGGCCTCTTTCAGCCTGCTCCAGCAAGGTTCTCATCTCTTCAATCTCTCCGTTGAGCATGGTGCATCTTCGCTCTGAAAGAGCATGTTGCTCACGCAAGTCATCTCTCTGTCTAACTTCTTCCTCCAATGAAGATTGGATATCTCGAAGATCGATTTGATATTTCTTGGCAGATTTCTCTGCATCTGCCCGTCCTCTGTTGGCCACATCAAGAGCAACTTCAAGTTCATTGATGTCTTGTTCCAGTTTCTTCTTCAGCCTGAGTGTTTCAGACCTTCCCTTAGATTCAGCATCTAGAGTAACTTGCATTGACTCCAGAGTACGGGCATGATTACGTCTGGTGTTATCAAATTCTTCTTCCTTTTCTGAGATTCTTTTCTCAATTTCAGATCTAACAGAACTGAGCTCAAGTTGGAACCTCATGACCTTGGCCTCTTCTTGTTCAAGCGCTGCCTCAGCTTCTTCCAAGGCAGATTGAAGCTCTTCCTTTTCTTTCTCCAATCTTCGCCTGGCCTTGTCTAGTTCATGAGTATTGCGTCCTCCTTCACTCAACTGATCAGTGATGTCATGAATTTCCTCATTCAAGTTCTTGTTTTCTCTTCGAAGAGACTCAACAACATCATTAATCTCATCAATCTGCGACCTGTATCTGAATACTTCGGTGGAGTAGCCTCGAGCTTCACGCTGAGAAGCTTCAAGTTCTGCTTGAGCATCACGGTACTTTGCTTGCCATTCTTGCAACGTACGATCAAATTGCTTCTCTCTTTTCTCCAATGCAGAGGCTGCAGAATTTGCGCGCTCCACTTCTACCATCAAATCTTCAATCTCAATGGTTAATCGGTTCTTGACCTTCTCCAGACTGCTGCATTTAGCATTTGCCTGTTCCAGTTGAGCCTCCATATCAGCAACGCGTGCTGCCATCTTCCTCTTCATTTCTTCACTGGCTTCACCACTTCCGAATTCACCACTATTGATCTTAGCCCTCAATGATGCCAACTCTCCCTGAACTTTAGCCATGTGTCTTTGCACTTCAGCTTTGCCTTCACTCTCTTCCTCAACTTGATCTCTGAGAGTGTCATTATCAGCTTGCAGGTTACGTACTTCGTTACTAAGTTTGGATCTCATGCGGGTCTCATCCTCAAGACTACGCTTGAGTTCTTCTAGTTCAGACTGCAGCTTAGCCTTGAGTTTGGTGAGAGCTCCGACTGAGTGCTCAGCCTCCTCAAGCTGTCTGGACAGATCCTGGTTTTCTTGACCCATGCGGCTCTTGCTGCTGTTCAAGTCAACTATCTGGCGTCCTTGTTCATCCAATCGAGATTGCAACTCTGACAGTTGGGCTTCCAGAGACTTGGCAAGCTTTTCAGCATTACTCTGTTAAATACAACATTTTAGTATTAGAAGTTAATTAATTTCATGGCTATCCTAGTGTCAATGTTGAATTAATATACCTGTAGTCTACAACTTATAAATTTACTGGTTATTTGAGCAAACACAAATAGCTGTAAAAGATTTGATTGCAAAAGCACATTCCTGCTTGAAAGCTTACCTTGCTGCGACCCATCATCTCCAGTTGTCCGGCAAGGTCATCCAATTCAGATTTGAGTTGAGCTTTTTCTTTCTCAACCCTGTGTAGAGAAAAAACTCTTAGTAATTCATATATCTATTCATGTACAAAGTATCATTATCACTACTAGACCATCAGAGTATACAAATAAGCTGTTGAATCATCTTAATTTAAAAAACTATCTTGGACCTTTAAAAATTGCATAAGTGAATTAAAGAATTTTTTCATAAAGTTTACATGAATAAAGTTGATAATAATGATTATATTCAAACCTAAAACTACGTACATACTTCTAAACAATGCTAGTGCAAAATTTAGGACTTTGTCTATTAAAAAGAGGTTAGTTTAAACTAAATAATCCAACAACACTTACTTCTGTTTAGTCTTTGTAAGCTGATCCATTTGATCGGAGAGCTCATTAACGGCATCTTGTTGCTTCTTGCGGAGAGATGCTGAGGTAGCCTCGCTCTGCATAGCTTGCTCATCGAGATCCCGCCTTAGTTTCTGCAACTCCAACTCTCTCTTCTTGTTCAACTCAACCTGCATATCATATTAATGAACCATGAGATAAAAGTACCATAAAAATATAAAACTATAACTTTATATTTAATTTGAAATTTAATAAACCAAAGGACTATCAACTGCAAAATTATAAAAGAGTGTAGCTTAAAAAACTTACAATTCAACTACACAGGTTATACAATATACAATGTAGCCTTAATTCTACAGAATGTAGCAAGTTACCTGAGCAGCGGTTGCGCCACCAGCCTCATCCAGACGGTCTGAGAGATCCTCAAGCTCGTGCTGCAACTCATTGCGTTGTTTCTCAACCTTAGATCTAGCAGCACGCTCTGCTTCAAGCTCCTCTTCGAGCTCTTCAATGCGAGCCTGTAAAACACGTAATACTCCATTTGATTTTCTATAAATGTCAAAAAGTAAATACAGCTGACCACTTTATATGGTCAGCCAATTTGAGCACCTGAACATATAGTAAAAAATGTGGTATTTCAGTAAAATTTACTTCAAGCAAATTGCGATTAACTTGAGGTATCGTTTCCAACTCTCGGCTATCACGGATGTGACGTTTGCTTCTGTGTGAAATATTGTTACTAATATAAACTTGTGATATGTATCTGCCAACGGGAGGCAGCTTTGTACTTGAAACTGGCATGAAGACTTCTGGTGCTGGTGTGTGAGGAAGAGGCACTTCATAAAACGCATCGGTAAGACCAGCATCCCCAGTATCTAACCCCCAAGCGGAATCTGAAGACTTGCGCGAACTATCCCCGTTATTTATCATGCTTTGACTGTCGGAAAACTCTGATTCAATATCCGAATAAAGTTCTATGTGTGAGCCGCGTCTGTCAGATGAAGCCATTCTACATTGCGAGCTGCAGCCTAATGCACTGATTATTTTACAGCTCACAGTACATGATATAGTTAGGGATACTCTTATACGAAAAGATAAAATAATTGATTTTTAACTGAGTGTAAAAGTTAACATTTTTTAACACACCATATGGCGTAATTAGCAAGCTGTGATAACATACTAACAGCCAAAATCGTATTAAACCATAAATTAAAGAGTAATTAGTATCACTGATAAATTTGGTAGGCACTAGCACACTAGCACTAGCACACTAGCACTAGCACACTACATGCGGAATAGATGATTAATTCAGTGCACAAAAAATAGAGTAAATATTTACATGATTAAAATTGATTTTTTAAACAAAGTAGTGGGCAGAGTAATATAGAGTATAGAGTAATATAATATATAAAATAATGAAAATTTTGTTGCTTTGATCAAATGTATAGCAAAACAATTTTTTAAATCAAATAAGTTATTGTGAAGTTTCTATCATGCACCAATGTAAGTACATTATACTAAAGAATACACATGAATTGCAATACCTGAAGTTCCTTGATAGTTTTCTGCAGTTTAGCAATCAGACCAGCATCATCTTCTAGACGCCCGTTCAGTCCATTGATCTCGCCTTCCTTCTTACGAACCAACTCCTCCATTTCACGTTTCACTCGCTCAAGATCTTCAACTGTTTCTTGAGTCATCTTCAGATCTCCTTCAACCTTCCTCTTTGCCTTCTCCACATCTCCACGCACCTTCTTTTCTCTCTCAAGAGAATCTTCCAGCTACAAAAAGTTGATGAGTTATTTTTACCGATTTTATAAGTTATTAATCAAAATTAGCTGAATACATCACAAACTGATTGACACTTGATGATCAAAGTAATCAAAATCGATGATCTCTAAATAATCATATAACTCACCTCATCAAGATTGGCCTCAAGTTTTTGTTTGATCTTGTTAAGATGGTTGACTTTGTCCTCTTCTGCCTGCAAATCTTCGGTGAGTTTCTTGCTATTCTCCTCGCTATTCTTCTTTTCCTTCTGCAGTTTAGCAATCTGCTGGTCCAGCTGTGCCATCTCGCCCTGCAGAGTGGAAATCTGGTGATCCTTGCTCTGCTTCTCAGTCTCTGCCTTGGACAAAGCCTGCTCAAGATCTTCAACATCTTTGCGCAGTTCTTCGCAATCACCAATCAGCTTCTTCTTGGCTCCTTCCAGATCAGAAACGGCATCTTCTTCGTCCATCAGCCGATCCTCCATTTCCTTCAGCTGAGCCTCCAGATCTGCCTTCTGAGTAATGAGGCCGGCCATCTTCTCATCAGAATCGGCTGCACCCTCTTCGTAAGTAGCCAACTCCAAGGTCAGGTCATTCTTGGCTCTGGTCAGGTCAAAGTTCTGCTCTTCCAGCTCCTTGTACCGCTTGGTAATCTTCTCCAACTCCTCCTTTGTCTTTGCCCATTCCTCTTCCTTCTTCTTCATCTCATCTTCAGCACGGGCAACGTTGAGTAGAGGCTTGACACGGAGATACAGTTTCCACCATTGCCAATTTCTCAGAAGTAGCCATTTTCTGATGTTTCTCTGGATGACGGAAAGAGCAACTCGTTGATCTTGCAGTTTCTTGTAGTTCTTCCTCATCAAATAACCTCTAATGAAGGCCTGGAATCTAGAAATAATCTTGGTCAAAGCTTCGTCTCTCAGATCTTCAAGACCTCCAAGAACTCCGGCTTTGAAGAAAACTTTGGTGATTCCCAGACGATATTCATTAGCATCAAGAGCCAAAGATCCCAGAACTTTCTCAGCTACAACTTTGCCATCAGCAAAGCCAGCGGGGACAGCATTGGGAGCAAGAATTGTGTATCTCTGTTTGAACTCAGAGTAGACGATCCTGTTGGGGAATCCTTTTCGGCAAATACGAATGCCCTCAAGCACACCATTACACTGGAGCTGGTTGAGTACAAGCTCAGCATCAATTACTCCAGGTGACTTGGTTTCATTAGGAATAATACATCTGATGAAATGAGGAGATGTACTATTCAGATTGATCATGAGCTTTCCCAAAGACTCTCTGTGAGCTGAGGAAATGGTCTGGAAAGCACCACCTTTCTTCTTCTTTCCACCACCACCTTTAACTTCTTCAGGTTTCTTGAAGAGGAAGGCAATGAGAGCCTCTTTAGATTCAGAGAGTAAAGTGACAATACACTCGTTGATTGGATCCTTGTTCTTTTCAAGCCAGCCAGTTATGGAGTAGTGCACCGTACCAGCGTAATGCCTCAACTCAAAATGAGCCTCGCGCCCCTTGACAGGCTTGGGCTTGGTGAAGCACGGAGTCTTGCCAAGATGCTGCTGATAAAGTTTCTCTTTGAAAGTGTTGTCATTTGCTTTTGGCACAATACACTCTTCTTCCAGAGTGGAAAACAGACCCATAGGCTAAAAAACATTAAAATTGCATATATTTACAGTCCAAGTGTAAAAATGTAGTGAAACACTATGTTAACAAAACTACACAAATTAAAATAACATGTATATCTATATAACAAGATTTTATGTATTACAGCCGAGAATTTCTCACCTTCTCAATAAAGTCAATACATTCTTGAAGATCCATGCCGAAATTGATGAACTCCCAGTGAATTCCTTCCTTTTTGTACTCTTCCTGTTCCAGGACAAACATGTGGTGGTTAAAGAACTGCTGGAGACGTTCATTGGTGAAGTTGATGCAAATCTGCTCAAATCCATTGTACTAAAAAATAAAGAAAAAACAAAAGATTACAAACATGCATAACAATTTATAATTTAGAGTTGAAAGAAACAATGACTACACTACTTTGTTCAATTAAAAATTTGACTACAATAGGTTCAAGGTAATTTTTTGCAAATTAAAAAGTTTTGTAATTAAAATTTTGATCTACCTCAAAGATCTCGAAACCAGCAATATCCAGCACACCAATAAAGAACTGCCTTTTGACTTTGGTATCAAGAGTCTTGTTCACACGTTCAACCAGCCAGGCAAACATACGATGGTAGAGAGATTTGACGGTGGCTTGGATACAGTAGTCACACTGTGCCATTGTTTGTCCCTTAGTTACAAACTCTGTTCCAACCTTTACTCTGGGCTTCAGGATGTTTTGCAACAGATCCTTGGCATTGACACCGAGAAGGAAAGCAACCTGACAAAATATTTGGACAAAACGTGACAAGCATATTCTTTGAGCAAAACTAGCATAGCAAGACTTTAATTTTCACAGGAGCTAAAATGGAATCACCACAACTAGCAAGAATTTATATTATTAACCTTTTCAGCTTCAGCTGTACCATCAGCTTCAGCCTGCTCCTCCCTTGGCCTTTGTTTGAACTTCATTTCACCAAAATGGAGGATAGAAGCCGTTGCTTTAAAGAGAGACAATTTCTCTTCAGCCGTGAATCCAAGAACAGCAAAAGCCTCATCGCACATTTTCATTTCCTCAACGTCATCAATACCGTCAACAGTGAGCACACCCTGGTTGATCATGGAGTAAAGGCCAGGATCAGGCGCCACCAGCAGCTTCTCGTGTAGCCCAGGAAGGGCTGGTGAAAGCAGCTGGTAGAAAATGTGGTAATTACGCTCGGCTTTCATCTGACTGGTGACTCTTGATTTCTCCAGTAAATAGAATTCAATGTCAGCTCCAGCGATCTTACCAGTAGTACCAAAGTGGATTCTGATGAACTTTCCCTAAACATGGAAAATTCACACCATGAATAAATAAAACAGTTCTTGCACATGAAAATACTATATACCGTAATGTTAAAGCATTTTGTATAAAAACTTGAACTATATGCAAAACTTTAATAAAAGCTGGCCTTACCAAAATCTACCTTAAAATGCTGTATAAGGTCTAATATTAAAATATTATATCTTTGCAAAATCGATACTTCACAGTTTTTAAAAGAAATAAATGTGTAAAAAATTGATACTGAAGAAACTATAATACTTGAGACAGTTGGTACAATGGTCACACTACTCACTAGGAATAAACTAACCATGTAGCTGGCAGGGTATAACATCAGGGAGAGTATAGGGTAAGCCGTATGTTATTGCAATCACCACAGTCTGCATTGTAAATAAATCACACGGGTAATAGAAGAAAAATAAACATCTACATGTGGAAACACCGTCATGCAACATAAAATTTCTTAGAGGGAAGACACACATGTTTAAATTAACATAGAAATATCAATTATATACTGCACATATATTCTAAATATATTATTGATCAATATTTAATAATTCTCTTTCCAAAAGCCATATGCTATATTAATATTATACTTATAAGATTGTATTTATAACAAGAGTCATGTTGAATTGTCCTCTCTAAGCTATACAAGAGATGACAACTTGCATATTGTATGTACTTAATCAACACTAACACATCATGGAAGGTGATATTTTACAAGGTTTGCAAGCAAGGGTATGGTAAGGGAAGCATGACAACATAAACTTTGAAATCACAATTATTTATCATATTTTATTCCCAATAAGAAACTCATTAGCCAAAGATGTATTTGTTTTATGCAAAACATATATTCAAAATGTCTATTTAAAATTTTATTAAATGGTATAAAAAATAGTGGTCACTTATGTTTCTGAATGTAACATATTTGACTTCAGATTGTAGTTTATGAGACCAAGATAAGGGAAATGAAAACAGATGAAAGAAAACTCGGGAAGGGTTAGAAATTGGTTCTAAAGACTATAAACTCAGGAAAACTTACGAATCTTGAGGAGTTGTTGTTACGAGTAGTCTTGGCATTGCCGTAAGCTTCAAGAACGGGGTTGGCTTGCACAATCTGGTCCTCCAGAGAGGTCTTCTCCTCCTCGTCTCCCTTCTTGGAAGCAGCAGCTACGTTTGCGAAGTAAGAAATTACTTTCTTAGTGTTCTCAGTCTTTCCAGCTCCAGACTCTCCACTGTTGAAAGGAAAAAATATTTTTACTGTTTACTTCCAAGTTCCAATAACAAGGGAAATCTTAAACACAGCACAATAGTATTACTGTAAGAAGCAAATAACCCAAAACACAGTCTTTAAAAGTGTGAAAAATAGGGAAGACTTATTTAATAAATAAAGCTAATGACCTTACAACAAGCAGCACAATATTATGAAAACCAAAAAATATTAATTTCCCCACAATAGCACTTGTAATCAAATATACCATATACACAACAGTCCCATTGTTTTCCATTATTTGAATGGGTTTTTCACTCATGTTTGGGAACAGTTGTATCAAATGAGACCACAACCATAAGTTAATGCCAACTGCAACCACAAATCCACTCTCATGAGCTACAAGAGGACAGTGATGGTGACCGAGCGGAATAATACATACGTAATAAGAATTGACTGGTTTTCACGGTCAATCAACATGTCACTGTAGGCATTGTCAGCCACTGAGAAGATGTGAGGTGGAGTTTCATTCCTTCTCTTGCCCTTGTAGGAGTCAATAACTTCCTGGGTGTAGATGGGGAACCTCCTGTATGGGTTGATAGCCACACAGAAGAGCCCAGAGTAAGTCTACAAGAGACAGGTCGGGTATAACAAATACAGTTGATATACATACACTTCCTCATCACCTGCCAGGGTTAACATAATAATATAGGAACAAGTGCCTGCATGCTCTCACATCTACACTTCTATGATTAACATTGAGAGACTTCTTTTGATGGCAAAGGACATTTAAAAATTATTTTTAAAATTATTTATCTCTAAATAATCATTTGAAATAGAAATGAAATTATTCCCACAATTAAAAACAAAGCCTCCTACATGTGAGTGCCCCACAGTCAATATTTAAGCAATGAGTGTATTATATCATATTGATAGAATGTTATGCATACAATTATTAGGTTTCACCTATATCTCTACTTATATTATCTAATTGTTATATATAGATAATCCAGTAAACTTAATCTTCTACTTAAACACAAAACATTTACAAAATATTATATTACTCGGGTCACATATAATGCAACTTCCAAATATGGAAATGTAGTGCCGATAGTTATACAAAAAGCTGATTGCAAACACAAGCTACTAACTTACTGCTATTAAGCAAGTAGAATTAATATAGACACAGGAGGGTAATCAAATACAATGACTAGGCTAAGTAAAAGATCCCTGCAACAGACTGCCTGCAAGCTTCCCTAGTTAGTTTATTTTGCAGTATATTAACAGCATGCTGACAATGCAACTGCAGGACTTTAAACTGAGCACAAGATGTTAGCATATGCTTATAGCTTGCAGGTACAAGCTTAGTCTGATTTAATCTGCTGTTAATAAACCTACAGAACAATTAATAAATCATGCAACTTCAAGCTCATTGTCTTGCAAGTATATTATTGGGTATTAATTTAGACAGAGAGTGTATTTTACTAATTATGAAGCTAATTAGAAAGGAAGTCATACAAGCTTGTAATACAGTAATTGAGTAGAAAACTATATAGTTTGAAGAAAACCCTCAAATAAGTATTTAACATCATTTCCACTGCACTTATTAGAACAGCATTGCTGTCATTATATGCACATCAGCATACTGATTATTAGCCACATAAAAGAGGCTTTAGCACAGTTGCATATATTTTATAACTAGGTCTACCTAGCAGACAGATAGAGATAGAAATTGCATCAGAACAAAGTTTAGAAATTTTTTTGAGAATCATGAGGTTCAAATAATGGCACAAATAATAAATAGCAACAAAATTTTTATGTAATTCCAACTAATAATATAAGTTATAATCTAGTTTGCAATATAATAACAGTAATAATTATATAACTAGTTAGTATATTACTCTGTAGTATTACACTATTTTTAACATACTTTGATACATAACAAAGTTTAATGGAACACAAAGAGCTAAACATTATACTATATCCTATAAAATGATTTATTACAGTATAGTACACTGTAACAGTAATAATGAAGTTTTGTACTCACATAAATCCTGTTGCTGGTGTATCTGGACCTGAGGTTGTGCAAGATGGCAGCCTCAGACAAATAGGTCAAGTTGGACATGTCCTCACATTTCTCAAACTTAGGAGGGTTTCTCTGGTGAACCACATCCTTGTTCACGGTCTTTTGCTGTTATATAACATGTAGTTATGTAGTACATAAAACACTTTATAAATACACTGTAATATATGCAATAGGAATACCCATACATCAAAAAGAATAATATACACTGGCAGCTATCATACAAATATAAATAAACATATATATTTAAATTCAAGTTAAACTAAAAAATTTGTAATGGCCTCCACTTAATCAAATTATGAAAAAACCATAAAATTTAAAAATTCACAACCTGAACTATAATAATTATTTTACATGAAAGTAAACTTTAGCAGCAAAGTTGGTGTTTCTAATATCTAGAAGAAATAACAGGGTAATTTAGTGTATATTTCAATGAGAGAATGCAATAGGATGTACAACATAAAATACATTACATAACATAAACTACAACTACATTTAGTAATAAACTAGACTTGCTTACTAACCCCAGCTCCCTGAATTTGAACAGTGATTTCATCTCCTTTAGACGAGACAATATCAGCCACAACGAACCCGTCCTTCTCGTCAGGTACGAAGCAGGCCTTCTTGCCATCGAATGGAGTCGTGCCTTGCTCCTTGATCAGAGCCTTGCGGTCAATAGCAAGGTACTCCTTCCACGGTGCATAGTTTGGATCATACGCCATGACAAATCAGGTGTTGATGTGCTTGAACGAAGAAGAGTTACTTGAAACACACGAAGACAGCCCTTTAGTGCCCGTACCTACAAGGAATCATGGAAGAAATAAAACCCACAACTCCAAAAATTCCAAACGCTTATTTCTTAATTAAAAGGTTTGAAACCTGCTATGCCTTAGCAATTAGTAAAGTCAAGTGCCACAACTAGAAAGGTGAACAACTCCAAAAGCATCAAGTTACAAAAGATGACTATGGTGCAAACTACTTACTAAGATGCTGTTGATCGAGTGTGTGGTCAGTTGAGTAGTTAGTGCTTTTATATGCATATACCTGCTAATATTGATGGTGATTGGCTGTGAGATAGACACTTAGCCAATGATAATGAGCATAGAGCAGGCACTTTATCCTCATCATTTCCACACATAATACCAAATAAGGGATATCAGGTTATCGTGCAGCATTAGGAGTGGGTGGAAGTTTCATGCAGTGATCACCCATTTAAATTTCTGCAAAGAGTAATTATTGAGTAAATGCAACATATCAGTAATATATAACTCAAGCTAATGGACTCACTAGTATACTACCAGTCAACTCTACTAAGTTTATGATGCCATTTTGTTTTCATGCCTTTGCTTTTCAGACAAATGTAAAGAATACACTCTTTATAATAATGCTAGTTGGAAATTAATTCAAATTTAAATGTATAGCATGCAGTCATAGCTAAAAGTAACAGAAAAGATGGAGAAATAAACAAAGTGTATTAGTAACATCAATAGTGTAATTTCATCCCTATGCCTTATAGCTGCCATATTGCCAATGACATTTCTGCAAATATTACAAATCTTCAACGGAATCTCCGATTTACATCATATTAAAATTACTAACATATTAAATTTTCTAGAGAAATTATACAAATGAAAGTTTTTGAAATTGCTTCTGGACAGTGAATCTGACATTCCAAAAGAGTGAGTAAACATTAGCTAAGACCATGCAGGACATCTGTTGCATATATAGGGTCCTACTTTGTTCTGCTTCATCACAAAAGCATTTCAAGTAGACAAATATAATATATACAAGAAATATCACAGCGAAGTAATGGCACTGAGAAAATTATATGAGAACAGAATTCTGAAAGCATACCACTCAAAAAAGTACAAAATTTATACGTGAATGAAATGCAAGTGAAATGAATTATTATATAATAGCAGCAATTATAACCAGTAAGGAAATGCAAGATAGTGTTGGAATAGCAGAATAACTTATATGCATACTTATGCAAACACAGTGCATACACACAGTCTACACTAAATTATTAGTACTAATGTATGAATGACATGCAGGACTCCTTGCAATGCTCATTCATTCAAGAGGAGATAGTGCTGCGCCAATTGTTGTTAAAACTTCTCCACCCCTTATAGAATAAATTATTAGTGTGGTGTGTAATATTTTATAATAAATAAAATTGATGTCACTTACTTGTTAGATAAATTAAAAAATTAGTTGCAAGTTTATGATAAAAAGTTGCAAATTATTATAAATATGTTGAATTGGCGCAGCACTAACACGAGATAATTCTAGATATGCAGCAATGTGCAATATGCAAGAGAGAAAACTAGCAATGCATACATCACTTCCACAACTATAGATAACTTGCACGTAGCGTATATATGCAAATATACATATTTTATAATAGAACTAGTAATTCAACTGAAATTAGCACTAAATCTGAGTAAACCCTTTCCAGATCGAAAATTAAAGAGCATTTACACTATTTTTCAAGGTACAACAGACACTCATTTACAAAATATTTTCCATTTGCTTAACAACACAGGAAACAGCAAGCTAAACAGGAAAAAGATAACTGTTCTGCAGAAAGACTTCCGAGGGGAAAAAAGCAAAACAAAACTCTCAGAATACATAAAAATACTAAAAAAAAGTTCTCCGAGATTTGTTTTATGTGCTTGAAAGTGTTGCTACACACACACACCTAGGTACGTGCATGTGTGTAGATGAATACATAATATGTGCGTGTTGTCTGTAGTACCAGGTTTTGGTGGTATCTTGTTACTTTACAGGTTACTATTAACAGCTGGGTCTATTACCTTTGAATTGCTGAAATTCAGGAACAGTAAAACCCCATTTCTATTGTGTATAAAGTCATACTGCCATGAATACTTTTTATTCATCCTAAAAGCCAGTCCATAGCTTTAAATCCATAAATTGAATATGGAATTCTACAAGGATAAAAATTATAAGAATTGTTTATTATGCATTGGGTTACTTTCTTTGAAAGTGTAATAATTAAAAGACTGTTGGTTTATTTAGACACATCCAAGTTAAAAAATCTACCATTTTCCATACAATTGCATACCTTTGAGCACATCTCTACAAAAAAGTAGGTAATAAAGAAAGGCATTTCCTTTTGCACTAGAACAATTTCAAACATAGTTGCACCTCTTTAGACATAAAATTTGTTATTCTTCATTTACTTTAAATTCGAAAAGCTTTAGTAGAAGGTACCCTGAAAAAATCTGAAAATAATTCCTGATTAGTTAACTGAAAAGTGTAAATTCGCTACCTTATAATAAAAAATCTCAAACACTTGGCAGCTTTGTACTTGTTATATCCGAATTTAAACTTGGTTATGGTTATCTTCTCTTGCTACTACATACATAGAGAGCACAACTTTATTTAGGCCTATTTAATATAGTTCACATCAATACAATAAGTGCAAAAGAGATTTTCTGTGTCAGAGAAGACGACAATAGAGAGAGAACAATATAGAGAATATAGTGAAAGAGATAGAATAAAGTTCTGAGTACACAGAACCTGGGTGTATATAGAAAAACTTGTAAAAATGTGCGAGAGTGTGCGAGTATGTTCTCAACTAAAGATCCTAGACTGTGAAGCATCATTAGATGAACACCCTAACCTGGAGTTCTGACTCCCCTACAAATTGACAAGAGCTAGAGTTACCTTGCAGCCTAGCCAAGCAATTCGTATCAATACATCAACTTCTGAGCAAACCCCGAAGGTTACAACATAATATTATTTGGTGAGTTCACAAATAAATCTAACATCATTTGGTGGAATTCAGCAATTCTTTCTTGAAAAATAATTGCCCCCACTGAGATTTGAACCCGAGACCTCTGGCTTGCAAGCAAGTGTGCTAACCATTACACCACGGGGACCACTGGGTAAACTCATCACTAGCACCACTGCAGGATTTTAGCTAGGTGTTTCTGTATTTTATTTGTAAGGCTTACCATGAAAGTTGAATTTGTTAAATTTCTACCTTTTTTATACCTTGACTCACTATAATTATTATTCATACGCAATTTGACATTTAAACAGGGTGGAAACCAACACTAAATTATGTGCACTGCGCATACAGAAATAGCTAAACATATATAGGCCTAGACAAATTTTCATAACCCAATTGTATAGCATTTTCTGTCACATAATGGCTACATGTGGTGACCGGTGCCATCTATTCAGGTGCTGTAAAAGTTGGGCTTTTGTTCCTCAACTTAGTGGCATTTATAAAAAAATTGGTATAAAACACTAAAGCTATTTTTTATCACGGAGTTGACGCTCTTAATCTTACAGAAAAGCAAACAGTTCAGCTTTAGCCTTTAGGTTAAGTTCCAGGCTGCAGAGACAACTGCTTGAGAGATCTAAAAACCCACCAACCATAGGCATAGCAGAGTTGTGCATGTAAATGTAATAGCAAGAGAACCAATAACCTCAACATCAACTGATAAATATAAAACTAAATTACTATAAGTATTAGTATAAGTATTAGATTAGGTATAACAATAATTAAATAATTAATATCATTTATATTAAATATTAGTGTTTAATATTATACTATAACTAAAAATCATAAAACCATATAAACTTACAGTTAATGTTATGAGATTCATATCGGGTTAATTCAAATTTAATAACCCTAAAACTTAAAAGTAAAACTAAAACTAAAACTAAAAGATTAATTGATATTATAAATTACGACTTAAGAGTAAGACTAAGTACGATTGTAAATTGTAAATGTATCATTTCACATTCGATTTGGTTTTGACATCTGACTCAAAAGTGAGCATAATTATCACTTATCAGAAAATCCATGCTTATGTTCATGTTGTTGTTATGTGTGCCATTAGAGTTACTGTCTTGAAAATGAATGCAGTTGATGGAGTAGTGGTGTGCGTTTAGTTTTATGACCTTGACATCCAAACCGAAACCGTTTTCTCTTTGTTGAAAATATTATTATTATAATATACTGCTTGATACGTACCAATTATGAAGTTATCCCCACTATTTCAGTGGTTATAAATATCTGACAACAACTGCATCAAGTACCCAAGTTAAAAAATACGGAGTTGTCTCCTCACCACTTTTCGACATTGCTGGGAGAGTGTGAACATAACCATGCTGTTTGACATCTGGTAGAACTAGAGGTAGATGCTAGTGAAAGGAGGTAGGTTTCATATAGCGTGGTGTAATCATTGAATTTTGAAATATGACTCATTGAAATGGGAGATTTTAAATTCAGTGGGTGTTATTATATAGCTATAGCATTAACTGATTAAGTAATATGAGTTGAATAAATAAGTATAACAATAAACTTTAGAGTTACTCAGTTTAGTGATTCTCATACTCATACTCATACTCATACTGTCATAGTATCAGTCATAGTCATACTCATAGTCATACTGATACTTATCCTGATACTGATAGTGATACTGATACTCATAATCATACTGATAATCAATATTATAAACTTAAACTAAAGTGAAAATGATTATGATAAACACTCATAAACTTACTCTTAGGAGTTAATCTTATACTTAAAGTTAAAGTTAATAATAATACTTACTCAGTTTAGTGATTCTCATACTCATACTCATACTGTCATAGTATCAGTCATAGTCATACTCATAGTCATACTGATACTTATCCTGATACTGATAGTGATACTGATACTCATAATCATACTGATAATCAATATTATAAACTTAAACTAAAGTGAAAATGATTATGATAAACACTCATAAACTTACTCTTAGGAGTTAATCTTATACTTAAAGTTAAAGTTAATAATAATACTTAATAATAATAATAATACTCAAGTCATCCCCATTGTAATTGGAGCCCTTGGAGCTTCATACAAGACTGTAGACTGGATGGCAATACTTGGAGTAGCTGAAAACAAATACCCACTGATTCAGCAGACAGCCTTACTAGGATCAGCTCACATCTTCATCTTGAGGAAAGTTCTCTCCATCCCAGCCTAGTGGAACTAGGCCGATGGTAGAAGGTTACACCAGCTAAAAGTTGTGATACAACCAATAATAATACTTAATAATGATAAACACTCATAAACTTAGGAGGTAATCTTATACTTAATCTTATACTTATAGTTATACTTATAGTTATACTTATACTAGATAACACAACAATAAATAAAATTAATGTGGTGTATTTGTAAATTGTGCCCTTCCAGTAATATCTCACCTACAAATTAAATATGATGCAATGACTGTGACAAACCTAATGAGAAAGATGATGTTGCAATAACATTTTAGAAATCATAAAATTTATCTTAGCTGACTTTGGTTTTGCAGTTAGCTGTGTTTAATGCTGTGGAAGATCTGTGTTCTGGGAATAATCTACTCCTGGATTCTTATCCATATTTTATCAAAGATGCGAAGATCTAGGTTAACTGAAGTAATGTTGGAGAAACAGCAGCTTGATCTTCAGCATCGAAATGATAACCACTTCTACTGGTATCAGGTACTGCTTGCGTATTTGTTGCTTATTTAAAAAAAATATCGCTGTCTCATGAGCAGAGGTTATTGTTTTTTAAAATATTTTTGTTTCAAGATAAAGCTAGTGAAACCATAATGATGCGTTTTAATCTACATAATTTTGCAAGTTTAGGAAACAATGAATGCTTGCTTTTCATTACTTCACTGTTATACAAAGTATGTTAATCTTCATAACACTACTTGGCTCAAAATAAGAATTCACTGACTAAACATTGTATTTTCTCAATTCTTTATTGCTTTATGTTCATAATTAACTTGATTTTGAATATGTAATTGAATATAATATCCCTGAAGGCATCTTTCTCTTATTGTGTTAGATGATGCTCTATCAAGTTGCAATGGTTTTACTCTAGATTAGAATGGATGGGATTGATGAAACTGAAAGGTCAAAGTTTGTTCAACTAAATCAAGACGAGCAAACACAGAATTTTCTTGATACTTGTTACAACAAATCAGATGCATTTTTATTGCAATTTTGGCACGCACTAGCTGTTCCAGTTCTCAAAATGTTCATGACTCAAACCAATGTGAATGGGTATTTAGGTAAGTTGTTCATGGTGATTTTCATTTATTTTTTCATTTTTCTAAATTGTATTATTTCAAACACGTTTTGTATACCAAATGGTTTCTTGAATAAATAATACATCTAAAATATTTTTCTTTCTAGATCGTGGCTCTATGTTTGTGTTTTCATCGGCTCAATTCAGAAGCTTAATGTCTATAGAAGATGACTGGGTGGGAGATTCTCTGCTAGACCTGGGGGCAGGAGATGGAAAAGTGACAGATGTTATGGCTTCTCATTTCCATCGCATCTATGTGACTGAAATAGCCACCCAAATGCAGAAGCAACTAATTAGAAAGAAGTATAATCTGCTTGGTTTAACTGAATGGACTCATCATAAATTTGAGGTCATATCCTGTTTAAACCTGCTGGATAGATGTGATAAACCTCTTACCTTATTACAAAATATTCGCCAATCTGTTAAAGAAAATGGTAGAGTAATAGTTGCTTCCGTCTATCCATATTCTCCATATGTTGAAGAAAATTCATCATCCAATTATAAACCATCGGAAAGTCTTGATATAACAGCATCTTCTATTGAAGAACAAATTAATTTAATGGTGAAAAATGTTTTCATTCCCTCTGGCTTCGAACTTTTGACATTTAGTCGCGTACCATATTTATGTGAAGGGGACCTTACGACATCATTCTACATATTGTATGACATTGTCTTTGTTCTTCAACCTAGCAAACAAGATAAATCCTAACTATCACACATATTGCATGCATTTATACTGTGTATACCTAAACACTATTTTTCAGTCATGTGCAACAATGTTGTACCATTAATGTGTATAGCCACATTCGTTTGTTGGGGCATGTCTCTCCCCCCCCTCCTCCATTTTGTCTGACGATAATTTTTTAATGTTGTCTTAACCTATTACATTTTACTCCCTTATCAGCATGCACAGCTTTACCTGTTCTCTTCAGAATTTATGCTTTACATGCCTTAAGTTGATTGATGTACAGCCAGCTATTTTAGCTTACAGCCTAAATATTGCTCTTCAAGTATAACTGTACGAGGCCGAAAATCTGTTTATTCTCCAATCTTTATAGATCACCATGAGTAAAGCTGTGGAGTTTTGAGTAATTTAAAAAATGATATCAGTTTGAATGGAATATCATAAGCTGTACAGCATACTATACACCCTCCAAAACGTCAATTATAATAATATTGATAAATTGAAGTCTGGTAGTTTTTCAAAGCAACTTGTTTTAAATCGGGCTCATTTGCCTAGTTGTAATTATTTACATATTTTATTTGGCTGGTGGACATTAGGGAGCTAGAGTTCAACCCAATAAGGTAATGTGAATGACAAGAATTTCAAGACCTCTAGGACCCTCCAGAGGTTGGGCAACTAGGGGTTACCTGCAGCCTTTTGCCCATGTTTTCAGTGGCCCTTATAATGCTAAGTGAAAACTGTTGTGTATGCAATCTGATTAGCCTTACTTGACTTACGTGTACTTTGTTTTGGCTTACTTTTGAACTTGACCCTTATGCAAAAGAAGTTGCCTACCCTTGCTCTCTAGTCTAGTATTCAAATGTTTTTCTGGTATCTCTGAGTCGATTTAATATAAAATACTAAAAGGAGTACAGCAAAAACAGGTGTGTTTCAATAATTGGTAAAAACATAATTTACAAATGTGCAACTGCTGGTATTTAAGCAACATGTAGTTTTAATTGCATCCTATTTATAAAGAAATGAAGTTTGTAACTTCAGCTAATTGACTTGTGATAACCATGGTTTCAATTATGACAATTCAGAGACTTCATTCTGAGCTTCCAGATGCATGAACTAACTGAGCTGGATCTCTATTATCATACTTGTGATATAAGCAATGTAATGTAATAGAGAGTATAAGGCAAATTTATCAGTAAAAGTCATACCATAAAGCAAACAAGGGCACTGGATTTGGTAACAAAAGTTTATTAACATTGTATGAAAAGTAAATTCTTCCAACAGTAAAAAACTAATTAATAAACTCCAACAAAAAAATATTTACAATTTATTCAACCATTTTAACAGATTTATTGTGTTTAGTGGTACCGCATTATTCAGAAACAATGTGAAAATGGCTGTGAATCCCCCAGTGATCACTAACAAATCTGCTGCAATTTTTAATCTTTTCAACGCCAGTAAGTTTGAAGCCATATGGAACAATGTTTTTAGTGCACGAACTTCGGAAATAGAAGCGGTCAAACCTACAACGAGGACGGCCTGGTCCATCCATTTGTTTATTAGTATTATACTTTGTGTCCCAAGTGTATCTGGTCTCTGGTTTGCTACCCAATGTCTCCCAGATATCCACTACACTCTTCGGTATAGTGGTAGATCTCATGTCATTTGCGTTGAGATTTAAATCTCCTCCAAATATGACATTATATTTAGGGTCGGTGGAAACTATCTCATCAAAACAAATTTTTAGCTGACGAAGCCTTTCTACTGAATGAGACGCAGTACTTTCCAAATGTGTATTCATAAGCTTAACATCAATTCCTTTGACATTGACACGTAAAATTTGGAGTTTTCGCATCATGACGCTAGTAAAGAACGATTGGACTTTTTGACTATCTAGAAAAACAGTGGTAATTTTCAGCAGAACTGCAGTGAAGTATGGATCACTAGTACTAGCTGGAATCAGGTGATACAGAGTAGACAAGTCATCTTGAAATATTTGCCAAGATTTATGAACAACTTCTTGCAAAAAGACAACATCAGCATCTTCTTTTTTCAAAGTTTCTATGGCAGCTTTTGTTCGAGTTAATAAACTCACATTATCTAAGCCATCTAAATTCCATGAAAGCACACTCAGTCTGCTAGGGTCTTCACGTGTAGCAGCTGACTAAAAATATACACATTACATACAGTTATTACCTAAGAAATTAGAATCAGAATCTAAGAAAAATGGGTTTCGAAATGTGAATGAAAAGTTCTCCTTATATTACTTTCTGCTTGTAAGTCATTTTATGCTATGAGCAAGTGTTAAAAATGCTAAACCTATCAAAAGAAATTGATCTAAAAAATTGATGAAAATTTTAATCTGTGGACATTTCATAAAAGTATTAGGCATGCAATAACTTTTAAAGTTCTAGTCAAAAGAATACATTATAATAAAACACCTGATATGGGGTAAACATGTCTAAACAGCATATTAGAAGAGCTACAGCTAACTTATACCCAACGGTCATCAACCTTTGATAACAGAAATAAATTTCTAAAAACCTTACAACTTTAAATTTTCATACTTTTCTAACTTTGGCAGAAGGTTCATCAGAGTCAGAGGGCCTATCTTCATAATAGTATGCAATGGAAGCTTCTAGATTCCAATCGTGCTGTTGCAAATACATTTGGGCCTCTGCACTATTTGCTCCAGTTATCTGTAATCAAATGTCACCAATCTTATTTCTTAATATTATGTATGACAGAGAACTGGTTCATAGCGCCAGAAATCACAACAGAAATCACAACACAATTCATGCTCTCTGTAGAAACTGGCTTGACAAACAATCCATTGGCTAAGTTCAAGAATGATTTTGAAGGTGAAAGTAAAATCAACAAAGATGAAATTCCGGTAAGTGAATCTTCTGTACCAGTAGTCTGTGCTAGTAGAAAGGTTTCTGTGTACATGCAAGTTAAATTACAACAGAAAGCTGAACATCTGCGAAAATTAGAAACAGAGCAGACGGCAATAAACGATTCTGTTGAGAACAGTTGTGACGCTATGGTAAATGACATGGCTAGTTTGTTCTTGCTAGATAAGGCACGAGTTGAAAATAAACAGGTCAATCATGAAGACAAGGAAATGCAACTTCCGAATAATCTCATTACAGGAGGATGGCCTAAGCATAGAAGGTATTTTTATGTGGGAAGAAATTACAGTGCATACAGAGATAGGCTGAGCACATGCCATGATCTGAATTTCATGGACAGTAAATTCGTACTTTCAACAGTGAAACAAAAGTGATTACTTGATAAATTAAATGAAAAGCATTTAGCTATCAAGAAAGCAGATAGAACAACTAAAAACTCTGTATTTGGTCAAATGAAAGAAACAATACATAGTTGCAGTAAGTGTGCTAAATAAGATGATAAATTCAATCACAAATCATTAAATAACTATAAAAATTGATACACAGAAATATGCTCAGAGTAATAAGTCATTGAACTATTTGATTCATTTTTAATATATGCTGCTTTGAGGTTATACCCCTCATTCACACTTATGCCCACTACAGTCGAAACTCAACTGTGAGTTTTTGGAGCTGCTCCCGCATACCTTCAACGTCACTTCCTACTTTTTGCTGGTCACACTACAGTTCACTACAAACTATGAAAACTAACTGTCTCTAGCCCGCAGTAAACTTTTAACCAATAGAAATCTTGTAGCTTAGTTTCTGCTGTATCCGCAGCAACCAAAAATCAAATAAGATTTGCTATTTATTTTTATCCTAATTTACTAGCTTCATTTATTCAAAATTACTAGCTTCATTTAATGAGATTTACTAGCTTTATTCCATCGCTTTCGCTAGCAAAAAAAACTTAATATGCTAATAAAATTCAGCCAAATTAGAATAATCAAATATGCTGATAAAATTTAGCCAAATTTATCTGCTAAATATTTTGTTATTACTGGTGCTACTCATAGCTAGCTATTTAGCTTTTGCAGCCTTTGTTATTACTGGCTCTACTCATATTCACCCTCATGAACCAATCAAGAGGTGTGACGAGCCTAGCGTACATGGACGTTAATTCTCTGCTGGACGTTAAAAACTCTATAAACAGAGACTATCTGAAGGATATATGGAATAGACAATTCAAAACTCTAGTTAAAAATGTTGACCCTGGAATACTTAGAGCAAGAAAAAGAGAAAAACGAGGGGGGGTTCATCAAGTTAAAAACTCAATAGTTTCCCTGCCAGCCATCATACTGACAAATACACAATCTGTACGGTACAAGCTAGATGAACTGCACGGATTAATATTAAATACAGAAGCACTTGAGGCAGAGATTCTTTTATACGCCAGGCAGCACTCAAGCTAAATAAACCTGTATAATAATTTTTGTTAATTGTTTAAGCCATGTATGTTACACTGTTTTCATTTTTAATATCATGGGCATCGGTATTTAACACCTTTTTTTCACAACATATATCATGTTAGTGATAGAAATAAAATCAATCAATCAATCAAACTGCTACATTCAATTTAACTTCTAACTTTTACAGTGAACATGAAAGAAATTTGGTAATTTTTGATAATATAGTAGTAGTTTAATGAGCACTATTAAAATAAGTCGATTATTGATAAAAAAATGCAATATTACTATATTTTACAGTTATATTAATTATGTGTCATCGTTACAGTTTTCTGATAGATACTTGAACATTTTTCATTGAATGTAAACTCTTTATAAATATTAAGAGAACTTTAATTAAAATATTCAATTTATTGTTCTTATTTGAACTGCTGCCTACATATGTGTAGGCAGCAGTTCATACTATATAACTAAGCATTACAACCACTAACTTATCTCAAAGGAGTCACAGGTAGATTATAATTGGCTAAAATCAGTTAAATTAACAATTGATCCCGCTTGCTTTACTTTAACCAAGCCCTGAAAAATCTACCTAAAATACATGCAGATAAAAAAAGATGCATGTAAAAGATATCTGCTAGCAATGATTCTTATTTAAGATTTAAGTGGTCCTTTGCGTGTATATTTGACTTGACAATACCAAGTTTTTATATAAATGTAAACACAGAAGATTTGGCAAACCTCCGAGAACTCTTCGCACAGCTCACCACACTTTTGAGCAGCAGGCAACTCACGATCAGAGTCATGGTCACTCATGGTAATGATTTGAAACCAGAAGCATTTACCGGCTCAATCAAACAGATCTAAAATAATATTTGATACATTGCTTTGAAATGGTAGTAAAAATAAATCCAAGTTAAAAATCTGTTGGAATTTCACGGCAAAAACTTTTAGACAACCCACATCTAACTAACTAAAAATTTTGAAATGGATCAGCATATTTGAATGTAATAACAATTTCAGCCATTGAAGAGATATATGCTTTAGCAAGTTTTCAGTGTGAAATAATGCAATGAACAGAGTGAGGTCTTGAGTATTCTAGAAAAAAAAAGCTGCTATAGATGTGGTAGCACTCAATGCTTTGGCAGAGACTGTCCAGAGCTGGAATCATTTAAAGTAGCTGTAGTGTCCAAGACAGTGGGAAGGGTTTTGATACAGCGGGCACAGACCAGGCCAGGGCACAGACCAGGCCAGGGCACAGACCAGGCCAGGGCACAGACCAGGCCAGGGCACAGACCAGGCCAGGGCACAGACCAGGCCAGGGCACAGACCAGGCTAACTCTTATTCAATAGAAAAATCTATGTTCAAGTAACCAGAAGTCTTAATTTTGTTGAAAAACGGGATTTTGCGTACGCTGCAACCAATTCCTAAACCCTTTGAGTTTGTATAACCCAAAATAGGCACACACTCCCTCAGCTTCTGCCACCTGCATATACTATCAAGATAATTATAAAAGTATGGGGCCACCTGTTAGCTGGAGTTTTCAATTTAAAATGGGTAATACTAATTTAATCATTGGTTTGTAGTTGCATCAGCACTTTGATTTTTTGCTATCATGAATGTCAATATACACATACAATAATAATATACAATCATTGTGCTCATACTCATGCCGTAAGTAATTTAGTTTTACTCGAATTCTGGAGATTTATTACTAGTAGGCTATTACTAAAACCATTAGCTCACTATAAGTATAAAATTGAAACAATGTTTCCCAGAACTTGAACTAGGCATACGCATGCAGCTACCAGTAAAATCATAGTGTAGATGAAGTAGAAATAGTCAAACACACTTGCGTTGAGTTTTACGGTTCGAGTCTTACCATCAAACCATGGCATTGCTAATAGTATTAATATTAGACTTAGTATTACAGTAATATAATTAATATTAAAATTATGAGTATCTATACTTTATAGCAATTAGCATCCTTTATTTATTATCTATTAATAAAATGTTATGATAATCATGATGATTACCAACATCCTTATAATTATCATTATGAATATCAATATGAGCATATTAATATTATATTTATCACCAACATCACCATTATCAATTATGATTGTCAGTATAACTCATTAGTCATTACCATTATCATTATGATTTTTGACTACTCAATTTCATGCTTGATTCAATAATTACAAATATAACATTAATTATTATTATTAACTATAACTATAGGTAAAATTAAAATATAATTATCATCTAATAACCATTATGATTACGATTATTATTATAACAGACTTGAAGTGATTATGATTAAGCTAAAAGTAAAACTAATCCAAGTGAGTGTGACAATCAAAATGACTTGAAATAATACTCATACTGATACCGGTACTGGTAGTGAAACTGAATCAGTGAAGGTGATAGTGGTGCTGATAGTATTACTATAAGTATAAGTATAAACTAAAACTATAACCGTATTATATTATTAATGTTAGTATAGTAGAGGGACCACGATGAGGTTTGCTACTAGATGTAGGTGCAGTACTACTATTAGTATTAGTATGGGTGAGACTGAGCATGACCAGCATGACATTTTCAGCTTTGAGAAATTGAGAAAAGCCTGCGCTCTAGATTGGAAATGTAGCAAAAAAGTAAAGCTTTTGTAGAAATTTCAACTGGCCCCAAACCAAAATTTCTAAAGAAGCTCTAAACTCGAGATTCTAAACTACTACACTTGGTCACCCCTAACTCGAGGCTGCTTATGGATGATTTCTATTATTATTATAACTGTGCTGCAAAGAAATAGCGTTCGTTGGTCCAATTCAGTGTTTCGAGACAGGAATTCGCTTGAAGCAGCACCGAGTACATTGGTTCGGGGATCTCGAGATTGAACAAGGATTTCAATAAGGATACTGCATCGAGTTACCCAGATTGGTGCTGCTTCTAGCGACATCCTGTGAACACGCTGAAATAAAAAGCTGAGGTTTCGAGATCATAACAGCAAGTTGTTTTTCAATGGCAAATAAATATATATGTCACCAAAGTGCTGAACATTTAGGATGCCCTTGGAATTTGGTGTCTACATATTATTTACAATTTTCTAGTTGCACTATATTAACTATTTTCTGATGATGCTTTTACCAACTCAGCACTAGTTCACCCTAAGATGCTTTGTATATTTTATTGATTTCAAAAATATGTTAAAAACTACAGAGCAACCTTAGCAATCTTTATTGATGGTTACTTGGGGTTTTTAAATAGTAATAAATAGTAATAATTCATCCGTTTTAACATCACTAGCACAAGCATTTATAGTGCAGTAACATACATTTTTAGATTGACATATTATATACAATGCACATCCTATGTTTATACAAAAAATATTTACTATGATTATAGTCATTAAAATCTATAACAAATGAGAGCCAGACTATGTAAAAATCATAGAAATCAACATTTTTCAACATAATAATATTTGCATTATATATTATCTTAATGTTATTATTTCCAGAGACATACCAAAAAGTGAGCCAAAGTAAAGAAAATTGTTACACAAGTTATAAACTTTGCTAGTACCAGCAATTATGAAAAAGTGTTTCTTTTTTCCTCAAGACATTGACGTAACTGTGTAAAATATTTTGGCAGTAGATTTTTTCAAGTTCTTCAATTGATAGCTGTTACCTGAAAAAAAACAATAGCAAATTTGGAAAAGGATGTTTTAGACACCAAATTTGGTACATAAAATTCGAGTTGGTTTGCACCAAAATTAATCCAACGGGTAAACATAAACTGATGGCCTGAGAACAAAATTATTCAGAATCCAACTTTTCAGTCAAACAGGTTATAGCACTCTGTACATTCACTATATTTCCATGATTCACATTATGCAAATGGATTTTTCATTTGTCTTATGGAAAGTTACAGTGAAGGAAACCACAATCACAAATTAATCCCTACGGCATCCATTCCCATAATGCACATTCATGGAAATGCAGTGACTGCAATAAACCTAGCCTGTATAATTAGCTCCTAAAGTATAACATGATGTTGTTTTTATTATATTACACTTATAAACATGCTGTAATATATTATACAACTGGGCATTTTCAAGAACGTTACCTGAGTTATTATAGGAAAAACATTGTTTTGCAAGCAAATATTCACAGAAAGGAAAACGCATATATTCGCTGCCAATGTAAACATGGCACAACTTTAGGCTTAATATGACAGAGTACCAACCTTCTGGAACAATAAAGCTGTCATGATTGGTTATCAGCTTCTTATTATTGCTGTTTATTGTGAGCAAAACTGCCCCCTCCAGTACACAGAAAGTCTGAAATAGTCAAATCTCAGGGTCTCATAAACAAGATAGGTGGCAAAAGAAGGCAACCCTAGTTAGTTTGTCAAGCATAAACATCATATAATGACCAGCTATTAACTCAACATCACACATTCATGTGATTTGAACTGTATTGCACAACTTTAATAAATTCATCAGAAACAACAACTTTTACATATATTTTATTAGTGCCAATAAATACTTCATAGAACAGTTAAAAGTTAAAGTTCATTTTCAAATTTATCATTGTTCAACAATCATTACACTTCTTCATAAACCCTTACTGACTTCTGCATGGATCACCATCCATTTATAATAGGAAAATAATTAAACAAAAATATAATACCGTGCAACAAAAATTTGTAGCAGTTCACAATCTACAACCATTACTCTCAAATAGCATTTGCAATAGTCTTTTGAGCTTACCGCAGTGTATCCTCGAACAACAGAATTAGATTTTTCTGAAAAAGCATCCAAAATGATTTCCCCACATCGCACAGTGTCAAACTCGCAATGTTGAACTAATCTTACATTTGTTGATGAGTCTGCCACATTACCGCGGCAATCATATTCTGTAGAGTCTTTGCTTTTACAATTAACAACTGAAATAAAAAACAAATAGTTGTGATCTTAAGGGTTACATTTGCAGCTTAGAAATTAAAAAAATACCTGCTAGAAATTGTGAATATTTTTCATGGCCTGCAGGAAAGTCAAATGTAGACCATAGCTCCTTTATAGTAGGTACAAAACAGCAGGCAGCGTACAGTGAGTGCTGCTATTCACAAGTCAAGTATGAACAAATTTCTAGAGAATTGAAATATATCATACAAATTTGTATTAATGAATCACAGAAAAAGATTGCTAATAGCTAAATTTAAAATTTTCTTTTTTATTAAGCCTGTAGGCTAAGCTGTGCAATATCAATGCAACTAGCCATTATACATTGAAGGTCTTCTGCCATATAGAAATATACTGCATCATTGGAAAGCTCAAAACTTAATGATTTTACCAACCATCCCAAAATCACATGACGTTATTCAGTAAGACCAAACTGCCCAAAAGGTATCAAGGGGATGTTATTTCAACTCATATAATTCATCTATAACACATAACTTTAGTCATAATAATTTTCCAACACACAACAGATTTAGCAAGTTTCTGGTTTTCTAACCATACAAACTAGTGTCATTATGTACAACCAGCTAAACATTACAGTCAGAATTCTAGAACGCCATCATTGTTCAGCACAGACTTCTATTTTTAGCGCAAATAAACTGCATTCTACTTTCTAGTTCTAAAACAGATTATTATTACTCAACAGCAGAATAAATATCATAACTAAAAAAAAGATGTGCACCCTGCTATTGAGACAGCTGCTACAGATTCTAAAACTACATATTAATAACTAGAACAAAGTCTGCATATACAGAACTAACTTTTTTAAAGCAACATTAATTTCTTCGACCAGCCTAGAGTACAGATTACTGGATAGTAGATACAGCTATAGACTTATACCTTTCTTGACGTATGTTTGTTGTTTGGCATCATACACGGAGATTTCGTTATCTGACAAAGAGACATCACTGCCCACATCTTCCAAATGAAGGGAGCTATCTTTTGCTTTTCGAGACTTAGAACGCTTATTTTTCTTTTTTTTCTCTATTTGTTCTTTAATAAGAAAATACAAGATTATTCTTGAGCCTGAAACTTACCAACAATAACATTTTGAGAACTTTAATTAGAGTTGAAAAGACATTACAAGTGCTTACTTTTACTTATCCACTCTAATTCGAAGTCCTTTGATGGAGATGACCTCTGCACTCCAGTGATGTACCGAGTCCCTAGAAAATCAAGGATGCTATGCCAGTTAAACATACTAGGATGAGTAAGAGCTGTACAAGTATATTGTACAAGAGGAGCTGTAACATTCATACTCGTCATATCCTATCAATAATTATAAATTAATTTATAATTTAGTTTTTTGTTATTTGGCTAAAATACTCGTAGTAAGTTATTAGCCTACAAAGATTTTTATTTAGAACTGGTAATTTAATGTTGATATATTATAATGTATATTTTTATTAAATTTCAATTGAATTGTTAAGGAGCTAGTAATGTTTATCAATTAAAAAAAAATTCTAGTTAAGCTAAATTTTTTACAAAGCTCTCACCGCTATCTCAAAAAGAAGTTATCTAATGCTTATAACATAACTAGACTAAAATCAGAAAAAATTATGTTTGTTTATATTTGCATTCATTTACTCTTATCACAGAACGTGTACATTACATATTACTATGTAGGCAGGAAACCCTGGCTAGATATAGATATATATTAAGATAAGTTAGAAAATAACCAATCAGAGCAAAGCTCGTTCAAAGTTTAATTATAACACTGAATAATTTACTAGTTTCTTTATCCAATTCGTATATTGGCCTTTCTCCAGCATAGTGTCTTAAAAGAGGCAACTTTGTCCTTTTGCTTCGCCGTAAACCTTCAGTGCTGGGTGATAACCTTGGCAGTACTAAAACACAAATGAACATGATATCTAGAAAATAATATTCAATGTAACAAAATTTAAACCCCAGCCCACTAATAGCATCAACAAAAATGATGCAATATTAAAAAAATAGAATTTCAGTAAGAATATAAAACAAGAATTCAAAAATAATAATCTTAAAAATATGGTACACACATACATGTATCATATATGAACAATAAGCAGCTATGCTCCAACTCACTCAATTTCGGTGACTGATAAACATGTATCTTTTGCCCTCTCAAACCAGTCTTCGTTCGGGTGGGCTTGGGTGTTTGGGCATTATCAGTGATCTCATTGAAATGACAAGGAGAGGTTGTGGGTGACGGTAGCGAAGCATCATATACAGAATACCTACTTTTTGCTTTCCTTGTTATTGTCCTGAAAAACACAATTAAGGGCATCAGCATTTATTTATGAACTCACCATTAGCAATAAAAATGTGATATGTAACCTACAGCTTGTTTCAATAACAGCAAAAATGCTATCAGCTGCTTTTGATGTTTAAATTTCTGCTAAACTGTATTGGAACATATTTACATCAACTTGACCGGTACAACAGCTTTCAAAGACTTAGTTGATATTCTCCAGTAGCAACAAATGGACATCATACCAATCAGAAGTTTAATACCCACCAGTGTGAAATAAACATTCTTATCTATGCATTCATCACACACACTCAGGTTGCTATAATCTCAAAAATCGAGTAATGATGTTCACAATAACAAAACAAGCATAAAAAGAACAATTACTGGCAGATTGAACTGAGAAGAATTGTAGTTCGCAATATACATGCAACAATATATACCTTTTAGAGCCTTCTATCTTTGAGCCCGAAGAGCTCCTTGCACTGTTAGAGGTCTTAGTAGCTTGCTGTGGGTTTAGTGTAACCCTGTGCCGCAGTCTCTGACTTCTCCTATGAGGGCGAGAGTCATCGAGCCGATGGGCATCTTCTACACCAGCGATAATTGTGTCCCCTTGCGATGGGCTCTGGCTTAAGACTTAAAATGAAGATATTTAAAACCTGGTAAATTCAACAATGACCATCCGAATTTAGCTGGTGATATTATTAGGAGAGAATCGAGTGGAATACAAGGTTTTTGTATGAGAACAATTAATCCACATATATTATTAATTGAGTGCAAATTTTGGGAAATACCTGAATTTGGAGCAACGCTGGATATGGTGTTGTTGGAGATAACAGCAGTGCCATTTGGTGATATCTCCTCTTTTTTTAAATTAAGAACATGGACATCACTAAAACTAAAAACAAATAGTTGAATTGATAATTGTTTATTTAAACTTTAGCAAATTTCACTGGAATTATTTAAAGATGAAATTAAATTAACCAGTTACCTGGTGAGAGATTTGGCAGACCTGGAAACATCTCCGAGATACTCATTCGCAAGAGCATCGTCAGCTAAAAGTTGTTAAAAATAAAATTGAGTAAAAATTACTCACAGAAACCTAAAAGTTGGATTTTTAAAGATTAACACAACTGTGACAGAATGAACAAGTACTTAAGTACTATATATAAGTTCTTATTATTAAAAAAAATTATTACTTAAGTTCCTTTCACTTAAAATCTGAATATTAAAGACTTATTTCTGTAACATAACTATAAATGCAAAACTGTTGATATATTCAACCAATCCATAGTTACACTCTCAATAAAAGTTAACAAGTTCATCAAATTCAAACTTTCATTTGCCTAGAAAATTGGCTATTAGTTCGATGATTGAAAATTAATTGGTGACACTCGTATGATGATATAATACTAATATGACAAGTAAGTGACACTTTCTAATAGCTCAGAAAGTTAGACTGAAATATATAAAGTATTTACTTACCTTGAGAAGTACCTGAAGAGGAATTGCTTGCTGCGGATCTTCCTTCAAAATTATAGGATGGCTGGTCGACATTGAACGTTCGGGCTCCGACATTAGTTATATTATAAGTTACATTTTTTGCTGAGCGCGTGCTGATGTCTGGGATTATCTCCATTTCCTGTGAGCTTGTGGGTATATCGACACTTTCTTGAGTCCCGGGATTTTGATTAAATTGCATAGAACTATCTGAAGGTAGTGAGGAGCCGAGACTACTCGCCGTTGGGAGGTCATTCAACACAAGATCAGACCTTCTTTCTGACCCAGACACAGAGGAACCATCTTCACCAGTTCTAGCAGAAGCTTCCTCTGTAAGTTTTGCAAATTTAGAAACTGACGGGTCCACGGACATTGTTGATGATACTTCAGCCTCCTCAACTGAATAAGTGACAAACCTGTTTCCCGTATCCTCACCAGATGATAGAGTATTTGATGTATTATATTGTACATTTTCAGCTTTCATTGGAACTACTTTTTCAGAATTGGGTAGTTTATTAGAGTGTCTCACTATTTTCTCTACGTGTGGTGATGAGTCATCATATAATTGAGAAGTGGAGTCTACATTAAAAGCATTTGCTCGAAGTGTTATGTCTTTCAATATTGCTTTACCAATCTTGGTGCTGGTGATAAAACTGGACTGAGGTGAAGCAACAGGGGCGACCGGTTTCCACGTCAGCTCATCTGTAACCATGCTTCCATCAGAAGAAGGTCTAATTATATATATAAATAAAATGCAATAAATATAAATGTAATGGAATAAATAACATCAAGTACAGAACCTTAGTTATAGCATCAAAATACACCGAAAAAATGACCATGGAACTGCCAACAGCTAAATAACAAGACAAATTCTACTCAATAATCAAACAACATTTTCAAGTTGAATTTGAACCAATTTCAAAGAGTATGGTGATGATGAGTCACATGTTACCAGAAGTTATAAGCATATTACGCAACGTATACAGAAAAAACCTAAAACCTACCTACTGCTAGTTTCACTTTTATATGAAATCCTAACACTCTGCCCCAAATCTGCAAAAGAAAGTAAAGATAAGCATATAATATACATTTATGATACTACGTCACAAAAGCAAAGTTACTCAAAAACTCTATTAATTTTCGCAAAATCTGACAATGTTTAGTAAGCTCAACCACGTGAAAAAAGTTTCCTAAATATTCTTCGACATAATTTAGCAGTGTGGAGCTTGAAAACAAGCGGCCACGAATCAACAAGTACATGTAAAATAACCCACCTGAGAGCTCCGAGAAATCATCATCTGGAAACATAGCCCTGACATTGCCCACTCTCTCAAATTTCTCCAACACATAAAGATTCATAATGTTCTAGAAAAAGACATACATATTTAAAGGAAAATACTAAGCAAATGCATAAATGGCAGGTCGATATTATGGCAGGGCTCAAGTGCATGACACAGTGCGAAAATTAGATTACAGCACAAATAAATAAATTTGCTTTTAATTTCACAGCAAGCTTATATGCATAATTACAACTTTATGAGGCAAAGGCTGAAGAAAGGTCAAATTCACAAACTGTTAATACTTGATGGATTAGGTTACATATTGAAAATTAAATTGGTGTTCACCTTACAATATTTAATATATTGATTATGGTTAAGTATAATAAAACATTTTGAAAGTAACCACAAGCAAAATATTTTAGATTCGAAATGATTAAAACATTAAAGTTAGTTCTCCATTTTAGGGAGAGATAACTCTATAGATACAACAATTTAACAAACCAAATCACTAAAATAACTGTATAAATCACCTTTTTTATAACCTTGCTTTACGGCAACACTGTTTTATTGGCTTTTTTCACTTTACATGTTACACCGGCTATTGGCTACAAAAAAAAAACAGTAATCAAAGTTACTTACTAATCCATTAGTTACCAATACATTAGTATCAACACTGCATAAATAGTCATCTTTTAATGTTGAAGGCAAATAAATCCACTATAAAAATAGTTGAACAGAACGGTATGACAATGTAAGTGTAGCAATACAATATTACACTACACAACTTATTACATTATCAAGGAACTTCAATAATAAACTTTCTAAATTATCAAGTTGTGTGAAGTTGAAAAGTAAATTAAACAGCCCTTTTAGTAAAATCTGCCCTGGGTACAAGTTTTATTTACAGAGATGTCTTTCAAACACTATAAAATTCAATCTAAAATAAATAAATATAGTTTATTGTTCAAAAAAGCTCCTCTAGTTTAGGCGGAAAATGTGTTGGCAGTTTTAAACATATTATGCTAGTAGTGTCTATAGTCTATACGCGACCGCGCACGCGTGCATGCACACACATTCAAATCAACAAAATCAATCAAAAATAATCAATACATTATTAGTATTAGTTTTTTTATAAAACACTAACTAACCACCACAAACTTGTGACCCTTACACTCATTATCCTTAAAACTTATGTTTTAAAGCAATTATTTATTAACAATACCTACAGAGTAATAATAAAATTTCAAATTATGATAGAACCACACATATACAATAGTATGTCAATTAGTTCAGTTTACCTCTGTGTCAGCAGTACACTTTAGATCCCTACTAGAAAATTAGAGCTATAAACAACCCCATTGGATGCTGAGTTTAGTTTTCTACTAGGTTGCTCTTTCAGTTATTGATTATTCATTGTGAGTGAAGAGCAGACTTAGGTAAATGCATAGCAATATTGATATTCATACAGAATAAAAGAGACACCATATACAACTCCATACTGATCATTGCTATCAAAATTACAATAGAATAGACAAGTATTAGTAATAATATAAGATTAGTCTTAGGCCTTAGCTTTAAGTGTAAGACGAACTGAAGCTGTGTAAGTAATACTAAGTGTAATGATAAATTCAATACGAATAGTAAAATTATTACTAATAGTAATACTCCAATAATAATATAAATGCTAATAGTCTAGCAATAACAATGACATTTATATTGATCATCATGATGGTAATTGAAAGTATAACCAAGGCATGTTTTCAGCTTGGTATTCAGCCTTTTTAAATTATTACACAGGACTCATTGACTAAATCTTATCATGAAAATCCCGCAGGAAGAAAAACACTAAATACCGGCAATGGTGCATGATGAAATCACAAAATATCACTAAATTATGATAATACCCACTAGATCTAGCTGTCTTCTACATACATACACTCACTAGTCACTAGTGTATCATGGTAGTTTCTAATTATTACCAAGAAGTAGAACCATTAGAAACACCACAGGGAGCACATATAAAAAATAATAAACATAATTTTCACTTAATGACTTAGTTAACCTGTAGACTCAGACTGTAGTCAAATGAACGCCACACTTTATACCAATTGAGGCACTTTATAACTATAAGTTTGAGTGTTCCCAAGTGTTCGATATTTTCAAACTTCAAAGGTAATCGTAGTGGTAATAATAATACTAATACAGTAATAGTAATGATCATTAATATGATTATGATTATAATATAAAAACTCACGCAAGTTTGACAGTATGAGTATCAGTATGAGCATGATTCAGACTCAGACTGACATGATTACGAGAAATTGTAAATAATAAATACTCACATTCGCTTAACACTTAACAGTAAAACTAAAAATAAAAGTCAATTAGAATGTCATTTATTTTTAATCATTAAAACTTAAACTTAAAGTTAATGATAAAATTCAATGATTGAAAATGAAATTGAATGTGATAGTGTGTCAGGTGGAGAATCAGAATCGAGAATGAGAATGCAGTCTGAGTCTAACTTTAAAAACTAACAAACTAAAGCTCACTTATTTTTAATAATGATGAATTTAAAACAACTTACAGATTTTGATTAATTAGAGTGTCTTATCATGAAAATAATGTTATTACAGATCTTAGTTCAACGTGTTTGTTATTGTTAATGTTATTACTTCTAGCCAAAGTAAAGGCAAACGAGATCTCAACAATTTTAAATCATCAAGATCAACATTGAACCGCTACTTCTTCGCGCCAACCTAAGCTTGGATCCATACTTTTAATAAAAGGTATGTATATTTGACGGTTATCGTATATGATTTAAAAAGTTGTTTAATATAACTTGAAGCTGAGGCTTATCGTATAAACATTATTACCCCATTTCAAGGGGTGAATTAGTTTATCCGAGCAATTTCATTGGCTCAGAATAACTTCGATACAATAATAATACAATACAATAATTGTATTGTATTATTATTGTATCGAAGTTAAATTGTTATAGAACTACGGTATATTGGATTCATGTGAAGAGTAATTATTACTCTTCACATGAATCCAATATACCGTAGTTCTATAACAGCTATTAAAACTTCGCGCGCATTAGTGTACGCGTGTGTGCGAGCGTGCGGGGGGGGGGGGGGGGGATGTGGGTGGGTGGCAGCGAAGCAACTCTAGCTCCTGTCTTAATTTGTAGGGCCAGTTTTGCCTGTGCAGGTTAGGGTATTCATTTGTTTTGAATCCTGAGCTGAGCACTCACAAGCACTCTCACACTTTTTCAATTTATCTATTTATTCACAATTCACAATCTCTCCCCCTCTCTTCTAAATATAACCTCTTGCACATCCATCTTACACTGCCTATTACTTTAGCTCAACTTACACAAACAGTTTTACTCTCTATGCAAGAGAAGACAACTAAATATTATCAGATCTAAAGCTACGATATAACACTATACACACATTATAAAAGTATGCATCTAAAACTGGAACAGATTTTCAGAATGCAATCGAGTGCCTGAAATTCAAGAGATTTGGCTTTACCTTCAATGTGTTACTCTTCTATTTGTCATGCAATATATTATGTATATCTAGTGTAAACTATTATGTAATGTTTTAATCCAATCAAATGCTGTATGTTAACACCTGCTCAAATTGGGACAGTTTCACGTACCACGCTAGTCTGAGTTAGTTGTATGTAAGCTATAGAGCAAACTAATTAACAACAAAAATCGTTTGTTCAACCATTCAACCATTTGTGTGATACTCAAGATATTATAGTCAAAATATAAAATCTTAGTAAGACATGGCAAATAATATTATATCTCAGATAATTGTAACACCTAATACACAGGGTGGCCATATATACAAGTTTTATATGTAAGAATAGCTGTTGTAAACTTCAAAGCAGAAACAACCCATTTATTAAAAACCAATTTGAATTGCAACAAACAGTTAGTAATATTATATTATTTTATAAGAAATCTTGTTAAAGCAACATTATAGATGCAAGTATATATTTCATATAAAACTAACAAATAATATGTGTAAACATTAGAATCTATTAATGAAGTAAGCTCATAAAATACTCAGTAATAAAATAATTCCATCTCCATATAAACAATAAAAATATTATTGGTTAAAAATATTGCCAATAGCAATTATACATATTTATAGCAATTTAAACCATTCAAGAAAGAGTTATATAATAATAGATTAAAAAGCAGCAGTTGTTATTAAATAAAACTCATTACTCAATTGGTCGACTGACTTTGTGACAACAGAAGAGCATTGCCCTCAACAGATTTAGGCCACCCACTATATACGCTCCTGAAACAAGGCAGAAAACATTGTCATTTCAGTTCACAGTCTCAGCTCTTTTTTCACTGGCAGAGTCTATCCTAATTCAATGTGCTATTGCAAATTTTGAAACTATAACAGGCTGGTTTTAAAAATCGTTCAGATGGGTATTAACCCAACATAATCATTTTAATAATTTTGTTGCTCCCAAATCCGTTTTCTTGCTAATTTAAAATCAAACAACTGATAAAGAAATATTTCTTGAATATCACCAAATGCCTAGTAAATGATGTATTCAATGAAGATAGGAACTAGTTTATAGAAATTTTTTAAGCTTCATCATAAGGCAGGAATGATTAGCCTAGCAATTACTTTTAGCAACAAATACAACAACTTGTTTGGTTCAGCATTCTGGTCTTTAAATGAAAAACTGCTTAGAAAATATACATGTTAAACGTAAACATGCATGCATTTTGTAGCAAAACATTTATTCAAGCCTTTACATTATATAATTAGCAAATAAAACTATGCTTGTAATATATAATTACACTGCAATGCCTAATATGCTTTCTAGAGTCATGACTATGATTACTAGCAACCTATATGCACAGAAATGCCTGGACAGGGTAAATGTTTATAATTTATTTATTCAAGGAAAAAGGTATATGAATATACTTACCAACCCAAATGATATAAACACCGTATCCAGATGTAGTAAAAGCCGACACGACCTACATAAATTACAGATGAAAAAATTGTCACAGTTCAGAAACAAAATAGTGTGAATTTAATGATCTAAAGCAAGGACAATCAATTTAAAACATAATTCAAAACTTCTGGTAAATATAGTTTTTTTTAAAACCAACTAGCTAAATCTAAACCTTCCATGTTTGTATCAGTATACGCTGATCCAGGAATTGACATCTGGACTAATGCAAATATTGTCTAGGTATACATGAATATTGTAAAGCTTTGGACTAGTTGTAAATATAAATGACTACAAAATCCAGCTGGTCATTGCATGGTACACAGCAGATAGTGAACAAGTCTCTTAAACCTACAACTCGGTAGCCATTAGTTCAATCAGAAGCAAAACTTCACATTTTCAACACATATAACGTATATAATATTACTTGTTTCTAGTTTGATATCAAACAAAAACTATCCAAGCTTCTGCTAACAGAAGCTATTTATCAGTTAATTGCGTTTCCAAATGACGAAATTAAAGTATAGCTCAGTAGTGGGTACTCACCGTTGTCGAAATACCCAAAATCAAAAACACGGCACCAATAATGCCAAAGAGCAAGACCTTCCTTTTGATGTAACCATTGCCAACAGCAGACCTGAAAGAGTTAGTAGTATATTAAAATGACACTAATGACATCTCAAATCTTCTGCAGTGTTTGATTTTAGGTAAAAATGGCGCAGATAATGATGGCATAAATAGAAAAGTAGGTAAAAATGGCACACTGGTGCTAGATTTTCCCAAACCATAAACTCAAACCCCCACCCCAAACTTAAACCCCCACCCCAAACCTCCAACCCCAAACTCCAATAATGAAAAGGTGACAGTTTTACCGGACCCTGCAGTATTTCATTGGTGTAACCTAAAGCATCTAGTATAGAAGCTACCTTACATAACCAAGTATATAACATTGCTTTCTTGGGCCTATGTTTGAGATAGTCTATGACTCTATGTTAAGCTTTCAGCAGTAACCAACTGCCTGTACAAATTAGACTTGGAATGTCATAAAGTGTCTGGAGAAACTTAAACAAGTGTTCCTACAATCTGAAGAACGTAAAAGATGAAAATTTCTATTATGTGAATGAATATAACTATTTTAGCTCAACTTGGCAGCTTACCATAATTCTATAAATAAATCACACAATGAGAAGAGTGTAACCAAGATACGCTGCCAATAAAATTGTAACAGTGATTTAGTGGACAAGCTGTGACTGCAGAAGTAAAAGACACGGGAGGAGGACTTCACCATCAATAGATGTTTGAATATGAGCTCCAAAATAACCTTTATAGTTGAATAATATCTTATCAGCACGTGATATTATCTAATTTGTGAATAACTACTGATATGAAAAGAACAGATAAGGTGTTATAAATTCTTTTATCTAACAGAATAATCTATTGGAAACAGAATTTATCATGAGATTCGTGTTGAGCTACTTACACTCTATTGCAGTGAGGACATCGTGCCAGCCTAGTGTTCACAGTAGCCTTGAGTACCTACAGCAAACCAAATAAATGAACTACACACATTCAGTTAAACTGAGTCCATTGGCTACTATGCATAAACTGAAAAGTAGCAAAAAACAGTTGACACTCAAAACCAGTAACCTGCTTCCTCTATATCTCATGGATCTCATTCTCACGAAATTCCAAGAGCTTGGACCTTAGCTTTGCGGCTTATGTATGTGTGTATAGGGACAAAATAGCAAATTTTACGAATCCATGAGTTGAATCTCGTATTTTACCATGTCACGATTTGATGTTTTGAGACTAGTAGCTTAGTAAGATACAGAGTGAACACTGTATCTCAAATTTAAGTTCAGTGATTCAGAAATTGCAAAGAACAAAAGCCTTAACTCAGAATTGACAGTATTTCGTGGAACCGCATGTGGAGTCAGGAGCCAACTTGTCTGACTAATATGATTATACATTTACTTGTATTTATTTCAACACTACACAACAAAGTAAGCAAACAATTTTTTCACTCCTTTCCAATAAACATAACTAGCTTAAATTTATGATAAAATAAACCAAAAATGACAGTGCTTTGTGCAGCAAAAACATAGATACCCAAGTTAATAAATTGTGTTTGCAGCAAAGAGATGATCTTGCTCAATTACATAAAAAAAAACTTTGGTTGCTTGGTGTTTCCAAATTTGAATCTTCCAAAAAGACATAATCAAAAAGTTTTAAAGGACTTCTGCAATCACAATTTTTCTCTTTCTCTTATTACTAAAGGCACACAGCAAAAACCAGTGTACACAATAAAACTAAATTCTATTGTGTGTATGGACAAAGGTTTTTTTTATAAATGCATTATGTAATGTAAAGCAATTTTCTTTTTGGACATTGCCATCTCCCCATCATGTGAAATGTATTTTTAAAATGTACAAATACTACATTGGTTACAACCAGCAAGTCTTGAAGTTGTAAAAGGAAAAGGTATTAGATGATGAAAGACCTTTGAAGCCTTACACTAAATATTTGAGCAGTTATGTTGTAATAGCTAGCCGCAGCATACTTGTCTAACATATTTACACAAAAGCTAATCATAGGTCACAAACATTGAAATGCCTATAGAAAGTATTCAAGAAATAAAACAACAAACTTAACAAAAATATTTGTTACCATATAGAGCTTACTAACCACAAAAACTTGGTTGCAGTGTGCACAGTTAGCTCTAACAGCAGCCCTGGGTGCTGTAGCAACTACTGCGGGCCTCCCATAGGTGTCCGTAGCTTGGAGGCTGATCATTCTTCGACTATAATATTAAACAGGCCATACTGCAACAATACAGAACAGTTTTGGTGAGAGTTTATATAATTTATGTTTTTCAAAATCAAATTATGTTACCAGTTTGCACGAGGGCAGGCAGTACGGCGAGCATTTGCATTGCAGATCAGCAGGCAATTACATGGACACCGAACATACTTCTTCCCAGGTGCTGCTGGCTTTAGGGGCTGTAACAGATGTAAAGAAACAATTCTTCAACTGGGCTCCACATGCAAACTACAGAATTTATAAAGAACCTCTGCAAGACAATACAATTTTTCATTAAATCTACTACGCTTTATAAAAAAAAACACTACGATGCTTTATGAAAAAACTAGTTTAAAGAAGTGCTAAGAATAATACTCACGGTGGCCTCGTTACACTGGCCGCACTTAACTACAGCGAGGTGTTGCCTTCTCTCTAAATTTATGGGTACTTGGCACACCCTGCAATTCACAAAGAGATTAGCAGAGTATGGCGGAGGCAGCTCATCTGGAACAACTACATCTGGCACACCAGCGGTAGATCCTTCTAAAAAACAGAAAATTTTCTATTTTGATTCCATGAAAATATGATTAGTTTTTAGACTTCATATTGTATTTTCAGTAAAGAGTGATAGTGCACGTATAAACGTTAAAAATCCATTAGGCTCACACAGCAAGGCTATGGGCTGGCTGATGGTGATATGCTTCAAAAATAAACACCTTTTACGCCTAAGGTTTTCGTCTACTGGCCTTAGTTATGCTAGTCAGCAACTTGCATAAACTTTATATCTTAACCAATGAGATTGAGGTTGTGCATAGCTGAACTTGCTAATATTATTGAATCAAATTAGCCAACATAATACAACCCAAAATATTATCATAATTTACCCAGATTTATCAACAAAGTTACCGGCATGATTTATCCTGGTTTATTAAAATGCCATTTAGAATTAATACATTTATAAATTCCAATTGGTGTTAAATCTAGTTCTAATATATGACATATTAGTGTGTTAGCAAGTTGAATATTTATGACCATATTTATTTTACCATCAGCAGTGCCCAAATCTATTTCTGAATACTTAGGAGGCTGCGAAGCACAAGCATCATTATCATCCTCTCCTTCATCTGGTCTTATAAGGATTGTTGTGTCTGATGAAGATGCCATAGCTAAACTTCAAACCTAAATGAACAAACAAAATATCGATATGTAGTATTGATTGATATACCTTAGATATCGTTTTTCCTAAAAAAGTACCAAGAGGTGAAACTCAACACTACAAATATATAAAAAAATTTAATTAGCTAGTACTTTTACTTTTCCATCCTGTATCATTCTAATAATAAATGCCTGAAATAATTTGTGAAACAAAGATAGCCAGTATGTAGCTACCGCCAGCATAGCATTACTATTAGTATATTCATCATTAGTATAACTATAGATATTAGTTTCCAAGTATAATTAATTACATTACAAGATTGAATCAAACAATTAAATGGGCAACGTCAACTAACAAAGGGTACTATATAGAAATAACAATATATGAATATTTTGACAACTAAAAGTAAAATGATCAATAATTACTTAAAATATTGAAGAAAAAAAGTTTAAATTCTGTCCAGTGACTGATATCAATTAGTGAACTTGAGTGTAAATAGATAATCAGTATTATATTTTTATAACTTAAATTATCATATTCATATTTATATTGGCAATAAGCCTATGTCTAAGGGATTGATCATTGCTGTGACTATGAATAGTTGTAACATTATGACTGGGACATGTTAAAAAGGTTATCGTAATCATGGTCACTATAATGATAATCTTAATCTATATAACTCACTATCACTATGAGTATCAGTATAACTTTCATCTTAATCATTAAGTGATTGAGTTTATTTTAGGACTAACTCTAAAGTTATGATAATGATTATCTTAATCACATTTCCTTTGAAACTAAATAATATAAGATTAAGTTATTATAATTATTATAATTTAAATTATAATTATCAATTATTGAATGTTAAATTGTTTAGCCGTTAACTTCCAAAACTAAAAAAAAACAAATTGAAATTACTATTATTATTAGTATTACATTTTGATTTACAGTAATACTAATAGTAATAGTAATACTAATACTAATAGTATAAGTATAACTATAACTATAAGTATTAGAGATAAATTGAAAAATAAAATTAAAGATCACCACCACGGTCACTCACGGCTCACCACGTAAAACTAAACATTAACTTTAATAGAAACATTAATACTATCAGTATCACTAATAGTAATAGTAATCTGTAGTAATACTAATACTAATAGTAATAGTAAACAACCACCGAGTCGGACAGTGACTAATGCTACACGGAAAAAACGAAACTGAACTATGCCCATGGCCTAGCCCTATGGCCTATGCCTATGCCCTATGGGCATGGCACCATCACTATGCTGAGCCACTGTCATTGAAGTTCGAACGATACCAACAGTCAATGAGTTGATGACTTACAATAATTAAATAAAAATACTGACACCTAGATTAATAATAAATATAAATGATAGTTCATTTGATGGTTTGTTGGCGCATTCTTTCATAAACATGAGGATACAGAATAATAACTATAATAATATTATAGAGTGTTAGCAGTCTTTTATGTTGAAGATTCAGAAATACGTGATACAGCGAATCCGTTTGGAAAGTTTTTATCTCAACTGTTTGTTCTGCTTGTAGAGTTATCTCTCCTGCACTGTTGCTCAATTTTAAACTGAAACTTTACAGTTACTTTACTTCACAATTGATAAATATTAATTGAGATTGGTTATTTTATTTTTGAACAATATGTACAACAATACCAATCACTTTAATACCATTCTAAAACCATTAGTAGTAGCATAGCTATCATCTATAACTGCAACACTAGTGCTAGTAGTAATATAAAGGTGTATATTATTATTAATATTTATAATTATTTTAGTCTAATAAAACTAAAAGTCTATAACGTTAAGTTTAACATTAACTGTAATTTATAAATATAGGACTAAATTATAACTATAAGTATAATTATAAGTCCAAGAGTGCAACTATAAAAATTACTGTTACTAGTTTTAATTACATTTACACTGAAACCAACATATCTGAAACTGAGGTAGTGTTTAGTGTTTACAATTGCTATCTAATTCTATATTTTTTGTCTATAACATTAACTATAAGTATAAATATATTTATATTGTTATTAAAAATAAATAGGTACTTAATCTTATAGTATTTTATGACCATTCAGTTAATACTTATACTACCACAATTCATACTAGTAACATGCAGCTGTAGCACTATTAAGTATTATTATTATTATTATTATAATTATTATTATTGCTGTAATAGACATGGAGCTAGAAACATAAAATAAAAGTTATCATTAGCTTTAAGTTTAAGTATAACTTCAAGTTTAGCTTTGAGTAAACTTCAACTAGACTCTGCCATTATTACCTGTGCCATCTATATCGTGCTATTTTTACCTGTGCCATTTTTACCTGTGCCATTTTTACCTAAAATCATAATTTTCAGATTGGGTTTTACTACTATGTGAAATGGCAATGGTCATAGTGGTGCTAAAGGGTAATAGTATGTGAACACGCTAATAATCCTAATGGCCAATAGGCAATAGTACACTAAAAGCAAAAGTATCTGCATATATCGCACACACTGCATGTACAGTTATGAGCTATAAATAAAGTGTTAAAAGAATCATTTAATGATTCTTTTGTCAATTATGGAGTTTGAACCTTATAGTGTCAACTTGTTTGGTAGTGTGAAGTTATACCTATTGTACCACCTAACCACCAAACCAAAATAGGAGGGTGGATAGGGAAAGCTCACGAAAGCTTATCTCACTCCACATTATTACTTTGTTTTTAGGTACAATTCACTTCTGTTTCCTATATTAAATTACTTGACAGCTTTAGAAAACATTCTTTTTTGACAAACATTATGATAAAATACAAACATTTATATGTAATAGCATGATTAAAAGCAACTTCTACCTGTAGTTGGGTATAATCTCAAAGCTGATGGCAATTCTCAGTAATATGAAAATTTTGAAGCTGCCTCATTATGATTTTAGGTAAAAATGGCACACTAATGTTAAATTTTCCCAAACCCCAAACTCAAACTATCAACCCTTAAACCTCAAACTCAACCCCTTCCCATTCCCAAACTTAAACCCCCATCCTAAACACCCCACCCCAAACCCTAATATTGAAAGCGTGCCACTTTTACCAGACACCGCCCCACTATATAACACTTTTGCACCTGTTTTTAGCACTTTACATAACTAAAAATGTAACATTTGTAATGTGTAGATTATGATTCAAGAAAATTCTGTTGTCAAGAGCAAATCATAAATCTATAAGAAAATGCGAAGTCAATTGACTAAACAAAGAAACCAAAGAACTTACAGAACTGTGAAAAATTGGTAAGTTTGGTGTATGGCTCACTACATTTAATCTGTAATGCATCAATTTATATGTATCAAATAGTTATGCAGAAGAGGTATGTTTATATGCAAGATTTATATCTTTAGTTCTTTTGTGATCTATATGCAAACAAATACATAGGGTATAAAGTATATACTATATGCAGAAAACACCAATACGTTGATGTAAAATGATTATAACTTTCTGTATTAAAAATCATGAATGAAAGCCTTTCGTATATAATATGTGGCTCCTTACTCTTCCATACACATTTAAATGACCAGGAATGACTGGTAAATATGCACTGTATGTAGTTTTAAGTAAAAATGGCACCGGCAATAATGGCACAGGTAATAATGGCATAAATGGCAATGTAGAAAAAACTGGCACGCTGATGTTAAATTTTCCCAAACCTCAAACCCAACCCTTAAACTTGAATCCCAAACTCAAATCCCCAAACTTAAACCCCCCCCCATTCCAAACCCCTAAACCCACCCCAAATCCCAAACAAATATTGAAATGCGCCATTTTTACCTAATTTGCCATTACCTGTGCCATTTTTACTGTGCCATTTTACCTGTGCCATTTTTAAAGGACACCACTGTAGGCTATGTGCATCAAAATTTGATACACATAGCCTACAGTATTTAATACTCAATTATAGCTTCAGTCTTGTATAGTGTTGGCCTATTAGCATGTTTACTGTCACAAGTCACTAATCAGTGCTATGCACTAAGGGACTCAGCAGCTGCATAATAAGCAAGCAGGGTTGAAATTCTATATCCCCAATCAATAAATACTAGTTTGAATGTGGGCAAGCGTGTTGTCTATTTCACAGTCTCTGATTGGTTGAATTTTATTTATCAGCGTCTTTTGAAACGCATTTGTTATAGAACAGTTGATCTAAGTGGCACAATGAATACTGCATGAATGTACGTAGCACGATAACATATTTTTGAGAAGCATTCAAACAATGCACAGTAATTATGGCGGAGCATGATGGAAGCTTTTTAAGTGTGGATTCAGTAGAGTATAATAGAGAGTTGAGTATCAGTGGCACTGAAGAACCAGCTCAAACTTTTACTACCAATGACAATAACTCTGGGTAAGATAAAGACATTATTGAATATATGCTTCACAAGAAAGCTATGAGATCTATTTGAAGATAGACTGTGTGCCAAAATAGGAGAAGCTATTTGACTGCTTGTGCTCAGTTAGAGTAGCCTATTAGTAGCTAGTAGCTACAGTTATAGGATGTAAAACTTTGTCTATTAATGTTGTAGACTAAAGATACAGCTTAATATTTCACTTAACTTGGGGTTCTAGCTAAGTTTGATTTCAAGTATGACTGCATTATTGTACACACGGGAACTTCTCTTGATACAGATATGAATAAAACTTCACACTATGTTCAAAAATGTAAAACTGTTCAACCTAATCTTCATATTGTTTTTATTAGCAACATTGTAAACTAATATCAGAAGCGGATTTACCATTGACACCATTAATAGCCAATTTAGCTTGTCTAATCCAGGATGTAGAAGCTGCTTATTACTCCATGATTACTAGGCACCATTTTTTACTTTGACTGGCTACAATTGTTAATTTTCTTTACTTTTCTTTTAAGATCCGTGTATTGGAAAATATATATAGTAACAACTATTTTAGGGGTGAGCATTTTTATACCAGAATGACAATATTGCATTGTATTCTATATAGTTTAAAATTTGTGGCACATGAAACTCACTATAGTTGCACTTAATACAAAACATATACATCTGTTATACCTTTCAACACCACTTAGCATGTTACTGTGGTTTTTCTGTTTTAGTTTAATTGTACTGATTGCAAGTCTAAAATGTTTACACCAGTTGACTATAGGTTTGCTAGAGTATTTGTGTGTCTGATAGAAGTAGTCTACTTGTAGTTTCACGTAGCTTACCAATTACAATCTCCTCATATAGGTTCATCATGTAATTATAACTCATCGGACATCTGTTTCTTACTGCCATGGCTGCTTTTTATGTGTTGGTTTACGTTTTGTCCAACATTGATTTCCAAACTGATATTAAAGTGAAAATGAAAAACTGCAGCTTGATGCCATTTTCAAAGAGGTTTTTAGAGAGTTGTCACATCATTAAACAACACACTTCGTAGGATCTCATTTTAAAGACAATGCAACGCAGGAAATGTATGCTGTATGTTCTTCTCAAACATTGAATGTGCTATACATGGTGTAGAGAGTACATTAGCTGTCTAAAACTGTTTCAGTAAATAATTTGAATTATTCTATAATAATTCTATTCCATGTTGGGGGTGACTGAGTGCAGCAGTTGGAGGTTTAGATTGGAACTTGGAGCTCCCAATTCTAAACTCAAGACCCCCAAACTACTGCACTCAGTCACCCCCAACTCGGAGCTGCTTATAGAACAATCTGAATAGTTCAGTGGTATGAGCATGCTGGTCACTCAACTTGCTGTGGAATGAACAAATCATAACTGCATCTTTGTTGTAGTAAGAAGAGACACAACCCCTTGACCTACCATGTGCGGGACATCAAACGTCGTAGTACGTCTCTTTTTGACACACACATATCTGATCAGTTGTTAGCGGATGAAAACTGCTTATCTGAACTAGGAGTTACAGGAATAATAAAGTTAGACAGTATTCAGGAGACTAATACTGACTGTATATTCCCTACACCTTCTCCTACCACTTGCCACTTGTCTTTATTAGACAGGAAATGTAATCCAACAAACTGTAGCCAAAATAAAGTAAGCTATTACCTATACACTCATGTTATGTAGTATATAATATGTAAAATATGAAAAATACTTGCTGAGTCATGTAAAATGTCCTTTGTTTATCTGGTGGCTTAGGATGGTTTTATGGCTTGTATTTTCAGTATCACATTAAGTTACTAAGAAAATGATGACTTTAGCAGCATATTTATCATTTTCTTTATTATATTTAAACATAAATTTGTCCCTCAATTTTGGAATCGTTTCTGTATGTTTCAGTTTATGATTAAATTCTATATCGAGTCAAGCAGTGACTTTCTTACAAATTTACGTTTAACTTTTATACATTTTTTAGGATGTCAGGTCTTCTCATGCGAAGGTCACAAAGAATCGTGCCATCACTATATTTGATTCTCCTGAGGAAGGAAAACGAGGCTGGTCAGAACTTGGATTACGAATCCGAAAGCCGAACAAAAGTCGTGGGAATGAGTCACAAGCTAGCTATGATGGACACTTTATGTTTGTGGCCGATGAAGTAATTCTTTCTATTTTTCAAAAAATGCCAAAACGGATTCTTGTAAAATGTGCAAGAGTGTGCAAGCGGTGGAGGCGTATAGCGTGAGTTTTTTTAATTCAAAGTTTTTCTAGCTTTCTTATGAGTGCCATCTGTTAGTTTTTGTCAACGTTTCTAGTCACTGTCTCTTTGAGAACCCCTGGTGAAAGAAGGGTTTTTCAAGTTTTTAAGAACTTATCCATATGTGGCATAGAAGTAATTAAAATACTTAGATGCTCTACTTAACTTCACCAATGGCCTTTAGATGGGTTTGAACCCATGATTTCGTGTTTGCTTAGGCAAGTTTATGGTTACCTATATTTTTGATTGGAAATGAATAAACTTAGTTGTTGTTTAAATCACATAAATATATATTCTGTTGAATAAGGCCCATTATATTGAAATAAAATTGATTTTGTGCAATGACTATAAATAACTTGAGATTTGCCCTGCTGTGCCCCTACTTTTTATAGTTTTTACATGTGCATGATTGCTGTTGCTATTAAACTTTGTATGTGAAAAATGAAACAGGCAGTTGTTACATGTATATCAACTAAGCCGTGTGCTACAGTCAATCTATAGTATCTCTGACTTGTAGATATGATGAAAGTTTATGGCGAAGACTGGATTTTGGAGGTAGAATACTCAAGGGTGGTGTTCTGGGAAACACTATCCTTGACAGAGGTGTGGAGTTCCTTAGGCTAGCTAGTGCAGAAGTATGTGAGAAGTAGTCATAGATAAACCATGTCTTCAGTTTTAGACTAAGTTCCAAGAATGGAACAATTATTTGTCTGTGTCACCGGTTAAGAATTTTAGTCTACTCTCATTTAACAGTTTTATTGCGTTTAGTAATGTAACTTTAAACTTTAACAAATCGATATCTGTTACTGTATTGCAAGAAAATTTAGCTCCTAATAAAAAAAGTTTTTTTTGCCCACCACAGTAAGTTATTTTAATAACATCTGCTTTTTGACACACTTAGGGCACATTTTGAACAATGATTTTTTTACTAGCATAATAAAAATATTTTCTGTACGCTTGTTAAAGGATATCTTGCTAAAACCTGCCATTGAATTTTAGATTGGGGACTTCACGTTGGGGAAAAAGTGTTTTACTCAGTTTCATAAGTTACAGTATCTTGATCTCACCATGGCAAGCATCTCGCAAAACGCTTTATCACAATTGCTTGGCAGATGCAAACAACTTCGTAAACTTAGCATCGAGAATCTCTCTATAAATAATGATATTTGCAGGTAATACTTATACTTTCTGCTTGTAGCATTCCATGTATAGTTTGTTGATTTTGATTAAATTAACTATAATGAAGTTGATATGGAATTTTGAGCTCTTGCATACCTATTTAAAAGCTCAGGTATGCCACCCTTCGTTTTAATTAATAAATTTATGCTATTGTTACAATGTTCTACTTTTGCTTCTAGAATGCAATTGCTAGAAGTTAATGGTTGTTAATGGTCTTTGTAGTGCACTTTTTGTATTTTAATGTAGGTTGATAGCACAAAATGTGTTTCTTACAACGTTGAACTGTGCAATGGTTAGTGGGCTTACTTGCAAAGGACTAGAAAAGATATTCAACTCTTGCCCACTGTAAGCTTATATATTTGTATGTGAATTATCTAATGCATTCCTTTTTTACGCATGTGCCACATTTTTAAACATGTGCTTTGAAATAAATTTTCGAAAGGTTATATTTTCTCACTCATGCAGCTGGTAGTCTAAAGAATGCATGTACACAAACACAGTGTAATGTAAATTTCTGACTATTAGTCTAGATGAGTTGAATATTGGCTGGATCAAGTTATCTCATTCAGATGTTGGTTTAGTCATCAGTAAACTTCCACCAAACCTCTTCCGACTCAATTTCTCAGGATGCCGAGAGTTTATGGATGACCACAGTAAGGTTATAGATGTACCTGTGTTACAATCCATATTTCTTTAATTGTATATCAATACAATATTAAAATTAAAATTTTGTTTGTTAATTTTTTGTAATTTAAACCTATTTTTGTATCAAAGCAATGTGCAGTTTTCTATAGTTTAGAATATATTTGTTTTTGATTTGATAGCCTGTGGTCTCTTACTTTAGATTTGGATAGATTAGTAACTCGTTGCAACCAACTGAGAGAACTGGATGTGAGTGACTCCTTGGGCCTGACAGAACAATCAGTATACAGCATTGTCCGGGAACTGAAGTACTTGAACACTCTTCATCTTAGCAGATGTTATTATATTAGTCCAGGCAGTTACAGGTGATTCCTTGTGACAATGTAGTGGCCTCAGATATAATTACATATAGCTTGTTATGTTGCATATATTAGTGTAAATAGATACAGAGTTATGTTGCTATATCAGGTGATTACGTGTGATAATATTTTTCAATTTTTTGGTAGTTGCTGGTTATTGGTAATTATGACACTTTAGATTATAAATAAGTGTTAGTTACCAGCTTATCTGCTAGAGTTAAAAACATTCATAGTCTTTCTAGTATTGCTATATCTTTGTCCTTTTTATATAATTTATATAGTTCATCTATCAAGTATATGAGGGAAAATTTCAATGGTTTTTCACTCAGTACAGAAACAATTAAACAATAAATTTATCATGTTGCAAATGTTATAAAGTTCTTTTTTTTTCCTTTCAGTGTTCTTAGAGAGTTGCCACACTTCAAAGCTCTGAGTGTGTATAGTATGCTACCAGAAGAACATCTATCAAAAATTAGACGCAATCTCATTTCAGCATCAGTTAATTCGGAGTTGTTTTCTACCATCTCTCGTCCCACTGTGGGCATGTTTCGCACTAGTATATGGGGTCATCGTGTTAGAGACTTTGCTGTATAAGTTTTACATAGTTTTATCTTTTTGTTTGCCAAAAAAACAATCATCTGACACTAAGTAAAATATAGTATTTAAGATGCTCAACATATTAAATATTAGATATATTATATTATTTATCTTTACATATTATATTAATTACATATTGTTAAGCTGTTAACTTCTTTTAACTTTTATTTAAAAATTTTTAATTTTCTATTTGGCAGTAGACTGTAATTAATATAGTAATATATAAGTTTATTTATGTAGTTTGAAATTTATATGGATTTTTTTTAGCATTTCTGATTATATTTAAATTTCATCAGCTTATGTACTAACATTTGTTTAAATTGTAATGTGAGGTTTGTATTTATGGTGTATTTATAACATTTTATAATATAAGAGAGAGAAAGAGAATTTTATTTGTTTCAAGTTTTATAACTGTTACTTTGTTTAACTTCTGCTTCAACCCCATGTGTTTCTGTTGAAGAACTTGATAATAGGCAGTTTTCATAATATTTCATTTCTTTAAAACACTGTATGGAAGTTGTAACTTAGAATAATATATATATCTATAGGAAAAACATATTGAAAGGGAATAGAAAATATAGCAGTAAGCTTGCACTGAACAACTATGTTACGTAATAGCAATTGTGTTTTACAGAATATTTTGTCCTTATTAACTAAGGTTTTTTAAAAGTTTACTACGTAGTGCTTGTTTTATACTGGTACAAAAAGGTGGCTTCATCCTAATTATATAGTTTTACTATACTTGAAAGAAATTTTCTTACAGCTGTGAATTTTGTGCCTGAATACATGACGGGTCTTCATTAATTTTTATGGGAGAAGTGTAATAGAAATTGTCTATTGTTTAATTCTGTATGTATAATATGTTAGGCCACAATTGTTCTGTACAATTGAATTTATAATGGAAGAAATGCTGTTGTATATTTGCAATAAACATTTTCAAAACTTAAAGAAAACTTTATCACCGGAACTATGGGCAGCTCATGTATGCATTGCGTATATTACAAACTTTCCTACAAAAATCAGCAGCATTTAATTTATATTCACCTGCAACAGAAATTAAGTAGAAGCAAATCCACAAAAATGGCCAAAAGTTGCCACACAGTATAACAGGAAAGAGGAGATAATAAAATAAATAGATTTGTTGGATTACTAGCTGTTATTCAAATAATCAAGTGGTATGCACGTGTATCGACATTTATCAATATTATGAGCAGTCACTATTCATAAACTATAGGCTAAAGCAGCTTTGAAAAACAAACATTGATTTTTTATTAAGGAAATAGCATAACATCATTATATAGTATGTTGGACTAAGGACTATATTAGCAGCATGCTAAGACATGTCAACTTTATAAACACAAGCAAACCAATTACTTTTTACGTTGACATGACAATAAAAGTGCCAGTGGAAGGCAGTAACATTACATACTCATAATATATAATAGGGTAAGTAGAACCAGGAGTTGAAACAAATAACATATATTATATGTGTGATGCACTATCTAGCTTCTGGATAGCTAAAACATAAATAGCTAATTCTTATAGATGACTCAATCTTTATTGGCAAACAGCTTAGGCCTTAGTAGGGGTTGGGATAGCTACAGATCCTATGAAGGATGCTTTTGTGTCATTGCAGAAGGATTATTATTAGACTACAATCAAATTCGGCAATATTGATTTCAGTCTTTCGGTAATTCGTTACTAAAATAGCGATTATAACTATTGTATTTCTAACCTTTTTCACCAAAGGTGAGTGGTGGTGGTGATCAGGTGGAAAGCTTTGTAAGGAAACAGTTGCAGCCAAGCCCTATGTAAGCTCTTTATACAGAATTAAAGACAATGAGCTGGAGTCATCATTATGATTATAATTATTATTATGTCTCTGCAATATGTGGAAACTTTATTTTGATTAAAGAATACTCATCAGAATAGTCACTTCCTTTTCAGGTTTTCTCAAAGTCAAACTCAATGATTCAGTCAATCACAATAATGATGTGAATGACAATGAGTATGACAATGTGAATGAGTGAATGACAATCACTGAATTAGTACCACAATAGCAATCACAATATCATAGGTAATGGACTAAGACTGTTATCAATATCATACTTCATAGACATCAATATCAGTTATTATAATTCAGTATACCATATTCATATTGATATTCATAATTATAATATTAATTGATAATTCATATTAAATTAATTATTAGTAAAATTAAAAGTAAATGCAATGCTTATTTATTAATAGTTATATTTTTAGTCTTGATCTTTCTTTTTATAAATATATTCATGTTCTTATTAATATGATTATCATTTGAATTATTACTGTAAGTGTAAGACCCTGTGTATATTTTAGAAAGGTAGATCGAATAGTGAAATACTAATACTCAGTAATAGTAATACTAATAATAATTTAATTAAATTATATATTTAACCTACCTATTCAACCAACCTATTTGTATGGCTTAGAGTAAGACTTAGCCTACTGTTAAGTTTAACTTCAGAGTGAGACTGAGAGTAGATTCAGGTTGTTAGAAAACATTTACATAGTACACTCTCATAGCAATGATCACAGTCATACTAATCTGTAATCACTAATGCTAATCTTCAAAAAGAGAAATGTAAGTTTTGTTGTTTTGAATTTACTCTGCTAGTGTGTTACTTGTAATATCAATTCTCACTCTTGGAGCTTCAACCTGTTTTAGTAGATCTAATTGTCACAGTCGATGTAATACTGGTCACTAGACAGTGACTACTTTAGAGTATACTATTTATTTATTTTTTATTTATTTATTTTTTTTTTCAGTGACTGCTTCAGAGTAAATTATTTTTATTTTCAGTGATTTTGGATTTTGGATCTGCATTCTTTCAGGATATTTGCAATTCGGTTTCGTTCTTCTTTTGTCTTGATTGCTTCTGCTTTGGTTGAAGTTGCTTGCCCTTACAAATATTTTCTCTTTTTTTTCTGTTGGGCTCTTTTCTAGGAGCAAACTACTTTACATTTCATAAAGCAAATAATTTTCATAAAGCAAATAAATTTGTCCTTTGCTGGTTGTTCTTGCCCCTGCATTTCTCTTGCCTCTGCTTTTTCTCCTTTGTTTTCTTCTCGGAGCAGGCAGTTTTGTTGCTTCGCTCTGAAATTTTTTCCCTCTTCTAGGGGTACCTGATCTGACATCTATTCTTGGTCTGTAAACACCTGCAATGGCTGGTAAGGAGTCTGGTGGTCAGAGTTCTCGTACTAGTTCAACCTCGGGGAGCTCTAATGCATGCACATTATGCACAATGTCAACATATAATAAACCCAGTCTTGAGTGCTGTCTCTGTTCGAGATCGACACATACCAACTGTCTACCAGACTGGAAGGACCTAAATCGATCTATAGATATCACCAAACTGTTTTCTAGATCTGGCTTGAAATGGTATTGCCAGACATGTGAGCCCACGCTCAGTCATTACATCAGCGGTGATGAAATTAAAAAATCTCTTGCTCAAATAGAAACTAAAATGGATTCTGTCCAAAACCTGGTCTGTGAGAATATCAAACTGACCAAATCTGAGACAATCAAGCCCGATAACACAGAACCCTGGTTTACTAAAATCAAACAAACTGTCGAAAGATTGGAAACCAATGCCCAATCCCAACTGAAACGAAAAGAGAAGGAAGAACGTGCCCATAGTGTTATCATACATGGCTTAAAAGAGAATAACAATACCATGGAAGAGATTATGGAAATATGTGATATTCTAAGTTTCAATCATGAGTCTCTGTTAAAATTCTCTAAGACTAGGTAGACGTAACATGAACCTCCCCAACTCTGATAAAATAAGACCAGTTAAAGCCACCTTTAACTCTGAGATGAATAAAAATGATTTTATGTATAGATACAACACCTGGGAAAATAAAGCATCTACATTTTGTACACCAGACCTATCTCCTGAAGAGCGTGACCGTGACTATAAACTTAGAAAACTGAGAGACGAATTAAAAGCAACTCACTCAGACAAAATGTTTCAAGTAAGAAATGGCTCTATTTACTCCAAGTCTAAAACATCCAGGTCAGACCGCTGGTCCAAGTTTGCCCATGACTCTGATACTATTGCTTCAGAATCTCTCCGGGACCCCAGCGAGACTAACACCATAACTGATAAAAACACAGCTGGACATTACCACTCTAATGCTAACTAACCTGTCCAACTCAACTATCATGGCAGAACAAAAAGAGTTAAAAGTAATATCTTGGAATTGTAATGGTATCAGGGGTAAAATACATGAACTTTCCATGCTACTAGATCAGCAATCGCCAGATATCTTTTGCTTATGTGAAACAAAACTAGATTCATCAGTTTCCGATAATGAGTTATCCAGAGACTACACCCTGTACCGGCGTGATCGAACTGACGGACTAGGACGTGGAGGTGGAGTCCTTATAGGCCTATCCAATAAATGTCCCTTTGTTGTTAGTAGAATCAATGTCTCACACCCTGGGGAAATCATTGCCCTTGACTTATCAATCTGTGGATACTCTTTCACTATTGCATGCTATTACCGTAGACCCTGTATAAAACAAGTAGAAGATATAGTAAATTGGTATTATGATCAAACCAATCCGAACATTGTTATGGTTGGGGATTTTAACCTACCTGACATTGACTGGAATGATAGTAGCAGGCCTGTACTTAAAACAACTAGAGAAACTAACTTGCATCAATTGTTCGTAGATTTTATAATTTCGAATAATCTTTCTCAGGCTATCAATAAACCTACTCACGACAAAGGTAATACGCTTGATCTAGTTGTTACAAATGTAACTACCACTAACCCCCGAGTTGAGTCATCCTGCTCTGACCATTTTATTATCAATTTCAATGTGTTGGCGGATAATGTTATTAAAAGGACAGCATCCCTAACCAAACCAAAGCCATATTGGCAGTTTGAAAAGGCAGACATAACGAACATCACCGTGGACTGTTACTCCCTACATTGTAAAATCACCTCAGATATCTCTAAGAAATGTAGCGCTGAACAGTTATGGCATAATCTCAAATCTGGAATACTTCAGGTAGCCCATTCCAATATCCCATACAAATTTAGAAAGAAAAAATCAAAACTCTGGATATCCCAAGAAACTAAAAGTGAGATCAGAAAAAGAAAACACCTCCACCTAGCTTGCCTTAACGATCGCACCCCGCACAACATTTTAAAACATGCCACCCAGTCCCGGTACTGCAAGAAATTGTGTAACAGGGACTATAATAATTATATAAACAAACACATATGCAATACATTAGAGCAGGGTGATTCAAAACCTCTTTATCGGTTCATAGCAAGTAAAAAGGGCAGCTCAAATACTGTACGCCAACTAGACAACATCCCCCCTAACAACAATACTGCTATAGCTGAATCTTTTGCGGACTCCTTTGCTTCTGTGTTTTCTATTGATGATGGTAATATCCCTCCCTGCATTCCACCTCAAACTATATCATCTCCTATACAATTTGATCCTCGGGGAGTCCTAACACAGCTCACCAAACTCGATCCACGAAAAGGTGCTGGCCCAGATGAGCTTTCTCCTGCACTTCTAAAATATCTTGCACATTATATATATGAGCCCCTGACAAAAGTTTTTCAGTACTTCTACGATACATCTCAGACACCACAAAACTGGAAAACAGCAAACATTGTACCGATCTTCAAGAAAGGAAGTCGTACAGACCCGCTGAATTACAGGCCAATATCACTCACTTCTATCATATCCAAAATCTTCGAGCATATCGTATCACATAATATCACTTGTTTCCTCGAATCAAATGACCTGTTTTACCCACACCAACATGGTTTCAGGACAAATCATGGCTGCGATACTCAGTTGTTGAATACAGTGAGTGAATTTATAGATTTTTTTGACGAAATGATACCGGTTGATCTCGCTGTCTTGGATTTTTCAAAGGCCTTTGACGTTGTGTCGCACCATAAACTACAGGTTAAACTGCTAAATATCGGAATAGCTGATAAAACTGTCAAATGGATTTTTTCATGGCTTCAGAACCGTCTTCTTTCAGTCTGTGTCAACAACGTCAAATCGGCCACTAGACATGTGACCTCAGGAGTGCCCCAAGGCAGTGTATTAGGACCATTGTTATTTAATGTGTACATAAATGACATGCACTCTGCGGTAGCCAACAGCAAGCTTAAACTATATGCAGATAATTCCTTGTTGTACAAACCAATCACAACACCTGCTGATTCTAGTTTATTTCAGAATGACTTAGACCATCTTATAACTTGGGCAGACAGTTCTCAGATGAAGTTCAATATAAATAAATGTGAGCATATGACAATTCAACGCTCCACTGTAAATCCTCTAGTGTCTCAATACAGCATGAATAATGACCCCTTACAATGTGTTGACAAAGTATTATACCTTGGTGTCACGATTGATAATAAACTGTCATTCGATCAACATATAATAAACATTTGCTCAAAAGCTAATAAATTATTACACATGCTGATGCGCTGTCTAAAAAAGGCTAAAAGTAAAACCAGAGCCATAGCTTATAAAACAGTCTGTCGCCCTATACTAGAATTTGCGACCCACACCTGGTCTCCATTTAAATTGAAAAACATCAACATCATAGAAGGTATAAATAGAAAAGCCTTCAGGTGGACATTCTGTAAGAGAAAACGAAATCATATAACTGAGCTCATGACAAATTCTAATTGGGATAGCCTTGCACAAAGACGTGACAATGCAGACCAAAAAATGTACTTTCGTATGCTTTCTGGTAGTGCCGCTATAGACCAAGACCGGTTCTCCCTTCATTTTGCAGAGTCTCACAATACCAGACATGGTGCTATTAAGGGCAATATCAATACCAAAACTGCCAAACATTCATATAAACATCGCATCCATAAACTTTTCTAATGATTCTAGCTGCTTTGCCTAACTGATTATAAGCACTTAACATCGACTCTGCTTTATATCATCTGAAGCTGTGCGGTGTATATCTATTTATTTATTTACTTTTTTTTTTTTTTTCTCTTTCTTTTTTCTTTCTCTCCTGGCAGTAGCTAGCTATTGAGCTTTGAATCGAAGCATAATTAACTATATTCTTATCTCGTAGACAAAATAGTTTTCTTCCTTACTACTGATAATCTAAACAATTGTTCATACACCACTGCATCTCGATAAAGGAGCCAAAGCGCTCCGAGTGAGATTAATTAGATGAGATGAGATGAGATGAGAATACTAATACTAATAATAGTAATACTGATGATAATCTTTATATGATGGTTTTACAAATGCTGCTACTCATACTCTGTTCACTCAAGTGACTCATCATGATAGTCATACCGATACTTGAAGTTAGTTTTTATTGTATACCTAGTCATATAATAATAATGTTTAAATACTAATACAGTTCTATTTATACTTATACTTATAGTAATAGTGATAATCTTTTACTGCTAATCGGCATAGATGTTCTACAAAATTATCAACATTCATCATTAGCACATCATGCAAGGCTTACCTTTATGCAAATAGTGCTTTGATTTATCAAATTGTCGATTGCTTGGAAAGAGCCAACATTTTCCAACACAGTTTTGATTTTTTATTGAAAAAATGAAAAAACTGTGTTCATTAAAAGCAAATACTAGGCATGATGAATATGATGATGCCTATCATTTACGATAGTTTTAAATTTGCTTTTGAATCTTTATATATATATGCAGATAGATTGTCATACAACAATCATTTACAAGTTTAATTTTGAATATCGCTATAAAGTTTGATTTTAGTCAAGAAAATACAAAAGGGAATTTTAGCTTCTATTAATGGCTGTAAATATGGAGTGTTTAGCTACATTGAAAGGACATGAAGATCGGGTTTGGTGCGTGGCTTGGAATCACAGCGGGACACTTTTAGCTACTTGTGGAACAGATAAAGTTGTGTGCATTTGGAAACTTGAAGGTATTATGAGTATTGCAGCCATTACAACAATGATATATGCTATTATCTAGGCATAGAAAAGGTCTTGGAAAAAAGCAGTTTAATCTGAAACAACACACTCAGAGAACACATCTGTGCTTCTACATCTATTATGAGGCATACATACCTGTGCTTAGTAAATTCAGAAAAAGTTTTAAATTTTCTAATAATAAATAAAATGCTAAATTGCAAAGATCGTTAAATGGTGCATATTTCATTACTAAAATTTCTTAGATCTTTATTTCATTGTAATATTTTCTGATCATCTCATAGAAACTGTATGGTCAATATATTAGGAGAGCGATGGATACGCAGTAGTGTGCTTTCTGATGGACATAGCAGAACGATTAGATGTGTAACTTGGTCACCATGTGACAAACTATTAACTTCCACAAGCTTTGATGGAACAACAGCAGTATGGGATAGAAAGAATGGCGAATTTGAGTGTGCTTTAACCTTAGAAGGCCATGAAAATGAAGTAAAATGTGCAGCATGGTCACCATCAGGGCAATACCTGGGTAACAGAAAATATAACTGTGACGTGTGCAATTGTTTAAATATTTGTGGGAAAACCTTTTACATTGTAAATATCAATTTTCAAACCTTGCGTTTATATTGTTGATTATAATTGATAGTGTCACTTTTATTAAAATGATACATAAGATATCAACATATAAATATGTACAATATTTGAATACACTGTTTGTTTATATTTTATATTAATATCACATGTATGTAACCTACTCTAGCTACTTGTGGTCGAGACAAGCGTGTGTGGATATGGTCAATAGATGATGACTCTGATTACGAGTGTAGTAGTGTGTTGAGCTCTCACACTCAAGATGTAAAATCTGTTACTTGGCACCCTCATAAAGACACATTGCTCTCTACTAGTTACGATAACACCATTAGGATATATGAAGAGCAAGAGGACGATTGGGAATGCATTAGTGTGTTAGGTAGGATCTTTCAGTCATTTTATTTTTCTCAACTTTAATCTGTTCAAGTTTTATGAGCTTTTATGCCCTACTTGGTGCATATATTTATTTTTTTCAAGAATTTTATTATAATTGAATATGACACTGTGTTATTATTTCTCATTGTATTCTTAGACACTTAAAATTATCTAGGAGATATAATTTTGATTTGTAGAATCACACACAAGTACAGTATGGGCTGCTGCATTTGACAAGACTGGCCAACGATTTGCGTCATGTTCTGACGATTGCTCTGTCAAAATATGGCAAGAGTATCTCCCTCAAAACAAGGAAGGTTTGTGTTTTTGTTCACTATCTAGTGCCATGTTGTACCTATATAATGTAATAACTGGTGTTGTACTTCAAATATGTGCTATATGTTGCGAAGCTAGACCACATTCATATATTATAAAGTGCACCGTGTTTATGGCTAGTGTTCCTAAAAATACAACAGCTCACTGCTATGTAATATTAAAATATATTATATATGAATACTTTAGCAGAATGTAGTAAATAGACCCATCAACTGGGGTACTCAATAGTTAAAAAAGTCATATTAAAAAGATTGTAGGTAGCTTAGTTGGCTGGGAACAGGCAACTTTACTTAGGGTGTAGCTGTGTGTGTGTGTTTAATACTAAATTTTAATTTGCTCGAGCAATAAAAGATTTAACCACCAACCTCGTAATACAATTCTTAATAAATTAACACAGCATTAATTTTCTTCATTAGGTGTTATTACTCCAGGCAACTATTCCACCTGGAAATGCGTATGCTCTTTGTCTGGATATCATCAACGTACTATTTATGATATAAAATGGTAAGTTTATACAATAGTTTGTAAAATATATCTCCTTCATACCTTACTTTGTATTATCTGTTTGCATTTGACATTTGATTAGTATGACTCTCATACCAGTTGTTGCTATCAAAGTTTCCATGTATCTTATCAACTTTAGTTAACTACCACTATAACAGTATATACATTAATTTAAATTTATTGCCTTTTTAACGCTACCTTTCAGTGGGTAAAACTTTTCAGTTAGCAGTGATTATATGTTTTAGTTCCCTAATAAAACATTGATTATTTGATTTCAAGGTTCTTTTCAAAATATTTAATACGGCTTTCAACTTGTGCTGTTTATTTTATAGTAAATCGCAAGTTTGTAGATGAATAGGACAGGTTTAAGAAATAAGTTGCAAATCCTTCACCTGTTTTATTTATGCTCTAGGAACAATGTTACTGGATATATAGCAACTGCTTGTGGAGATAATTCCATTAGAATATTTAGTGAAAGTGCAGACTCTGATGACAATGCCCCTTCATTTCAAATGATAGCTCAAATGAAGAATGCTCACAATGAAGATGTAAATAGCATTGACTGGAACCCAGCAAAGCCAGATATGTTAGCATCATGCAGTGATGATGGAGACATAAAATTGTGGAGATTAAGTAGTGAAGTGTAGTTGAGACTGACTCAATTTACTTTTATCTTTAACTATCTTACTACAACAAATTTCATAATTCAGTAGTCAAGTCATTTGATATGAAAAACTTTGTAAAGTAACTGTCCATATTCAATTAGCAATGCATTATTGGATGTATATTTACACATTGTGTGCATATAGTATTTTGGCGTCAACTTTGCTACTGCCATGTGACCATTTTATTCAGTTTTTTATCTTGATTGATTATTTGTTGCTCTATGTGGCCTTCACAATACCACTGGAGCATTTCTGCAATAAAATTTACATTTATATTTTAATGGCAAGATGCCTTTTATAAATTATGCAGACTATTTGAGAATTTTCTTACACGTTCTGCAGGTTTTTGATCATATGATTATATTCTCAAATAATTCATGTACTATACTTGTGTTGGTATTTTTTATAAAATTATGGAAATTTTAATTAAATAAATTGTTAAGATTTTGCTATAATTTTCAGTTCTCAAAACTATCAAATTCTCTCTGGAAATTTTACATTCCCAAGACCAACAGACCCATTTTACTTGAATGTGAGCATTTCTTTGTAACATAACATAGTGAAATTATTATATAGATAACAGCTTATACTTGAAGTAAGATGACTACTCTGTGCTGCTGACTGTACTAATTCAGAACAGGAAACATGCTGAAGTTTTCCAGCTATTTACAAATAAAGGCCTACTAGACTCAAAATAATGTTCATTGTTTCTTTAGGGCAATGCAGAGTTTTCAACCATTCAGGGGTCACTAGTTTACTCAAAAACTTTTTGCATAGTAATCCAAATCAATTGAAGCTTAGTAAATTGGGTTTGACACTACAGCTCAATCAAAGTTTTGCTAATACAAATGTTATATCTTGTAATAACCTACATATGAAAATTTCTACCATAATCTACAACACTTACAAAGCTGCACCATTGCACAACAAGCCAGTAAAGCAAATTTTTAGATTTGAATTAGAGATTTACATTGCCAAATGGCATGCCCATCTCTTCCCTAGAAATAATATATATATAGTGTAGTCATCTAGCAGTTTGTGGGTTTTAGACACTGAAATCATTCTGAAAATCATCTACTATACTGCTTAATGCAAAATTGAGATATTACTCTCACTACAGATTCATATATGCGGAAATGTATTCAACAACAACAAAAAATAATAGAAGATAGAAATATTAGTCAGCGTAATAGTCAATGAGAGTTTTACACACAGTATCTAATTATTTTAGTTATCTAAAATAACAAAGCTATCTATAGTTTAGACAATGAGTATACGATTGTCAAGGCTTAATAAATGTACATTTCACTGAGAACAGGGAATACTAGATGATAAAGAACGTAGTAAATTTTTATACTTGTTTAATTCTTCATCTTTAGTTTTTATTTCATCAAGAACAGAAGACAACTTGGCGAGCTTGAAGTCTATGATAGCCTGATGATGCTGGTTTGCTTCTTCTAGCTTGGTTTTAAGCAACAACTTTACACTATCTACCTACAACGTAATGCAAACTGACACTATAATATAAAAAACCACAAATTTAGTTAAACCACAGGCTACTTCTATTGATGCTACTCATCTGTTAATAAGTGTAACCTTTTGATTCTCAACTTGTAAAACCAGATCAGCTGGTCAGCAGGACTAGATATGATTTTTTATAAAAATAAAACAAAATTTGATCAATTGGAGAAGATTAGTTGTTTATGTTTTTCACATTTAAATTACCAAAACTTGAAGCAATCTGAAATTTTCAAGTGTATTGGAAATAATACATTGAATAAACTTGTAATGCATAAGAATTAAGTAAAAGGGAAACCTCCTATTAAGTTACGATAACTTACTTACCTTTTCGAACACGCTCTTAAGTTGATCATCAAATTTTAAAGTAAGTTTGTTTTGTACTGCTTCTGAGCATTTAAACAGGGCATCTACACTACCAGCAACCTGGTAAACAAAATTTCCTGATATCTTTGCTGCATGCAAATTACTGAGTTGCTCTCTAAGTTTTTCATAATTTGTTGTCGTCAAAGCTGCGGAAAGCACATCAGCATCATTACAACTGTCCTCTAAATCATTTTCATCTTTTTTCTCAATGAGTATTTCATTGATTTCATCAGCTTTCGAAGACTTGGTTAGCATAAGTTCTTTATTAGGCGTGTTAATAGGTTGGGGAGGTGGCATAAGTCTCGCAGATTCCGATACATTATTTTCAGGCTTCGCTTTGTTTTGTATCCCATTTGAGTTTGATAATACATTGATGCAACTGCTTTTCTTCTCATTCAAGTGTTTAATTGTAGAGCTCTCGGTGCCATTTGTCATACAAAATTTCTTGCCATTACAAGTTACTTTACTAGAATTACCAGTTTCCTCAGGTTTATTTTCCAACTTTCTTTTACTGACTTGATCAGATTTGGAAGGCTGACTTTGGCATTCCTGAATGGAATCTTCATGTCTCCGTATTTCTTGGTTATGCTTATAACCAGAGCTTCTAATCTCTTTTGGCTTAATCTTGTCTTTTATGTAAATTCTAAAATATATCAAATCATCAGATGCACCCATTGCAAAACAACTAAATAAGCAACGAATCTCAATTCACTTTAATTATCACCTAAAGCATCTTCAATAGGCGATTATACTAAGTGTTTTTGTTTGGTCCAGATATTCATTTGTAAAACTACCTTGTAACTAAATCTTCTTGAGTTGTTGCTGAGAATATTGAATCTTTATTCTGGGTGATTTTTTGACAACTTGTATTCTCCATTTCTTCCTCACTGTTGATAAAAATGCACGGATTTCTTAATTAATAATAATCCACACCTCAATAAGCTTTTGGTAAATTACAATATTTCAAACTACTTTGTTGTTTTTGAAAGTAAAATTATGAAATTTTTTTTATAGCAACAATACTGCAAAAGTAGCTATAGCGTTTCTAATATTATAGTAATAATATAAAAAATTAACAAAATGCATTAAAGCAGAGCAAACAACATATAAATTTTAAAATTATGGCAATTTAACAAATTATTTGCTTCTACAAGTAGAATGAACCTTTTATTTCATTTTATTATGAATATGTTATAGTCAGACAGAATTGCTACTTTATTACAAATTACTTTTATATATATAACATATATAATATATATATTATATAACATATATATTTATATTATATATATTATATATTTTTATTATATGTATTATATATGTATTATATATGTATTATATATATATATATATATATATATATATATATATATATATATATATATATATATATATATATACATGTATATATATATAATCATATATATATAATCATATATATATATATAACATTTTATCTATATATATATATATATATATATATATATATATATATATATATATATATATATATATATATACATATATGTGAGTGTCAGCAATAACAACTTTATAACAAAACAATTTAACTAATATATTGTATCATTTAAATTACATAAACAGAGCAAACCTGAAGAAAAAATTGGTAGTAGTTGTATTTTCTGAGCCACCAAATAAAGCATCAATAACATTACTATTTTCTGGCTCTCTTCCATCATCTGACGATTTGTCGCTATCAGCAAAAAAGTTGAACATTGGGTCCATAGCAATGCTGAATAATTATAATCATCAACCTATAATTTGAAACAACTAGGTTTTAAAGATAGAAGGATATTACTGAGCCCAAAATTTAAAAAAAAATGCCATTTTACTCATTTATATCAATCATCAATGTGATAATGCTAGCATGCCCACATGCACCTAATAGTAATTTATCATTTATGTAGCATAAAATTATATATATAATATATTCACATATCTAATTTATATAAATTTTTTGATCTAAAATCAAAATAGCATAAAATTGAATTTTTCTGATAAGATTAAGAACATGAAGCAACACTTTAGCAAGCTTTTTTATTGAAAATTTATCAACTGAACATAAATGTACAGTTATTATTAATCTAATGGCTATGCCTATGGCCTATTCCAAATTGAATTTGAATTTCTATATTCATATTGGCAACAGTAAATTTGCAATACTAGTAGTAAATGTAATACTAATAGTAATAGGCATTCACTAAAAATAAATAACTAATACTATTAGTATTACTATTACTATTAGTATTAGTTAAGTATTACTATTAGTCACTATGACAGTCAGCATGAGTACAGGTACCAGTAAATGTAATGAGTAATGTCCTTGATAAATTGCTATGGCAGTAAACCATGGACATACGCCTAGTTCTAACGTCTACGATACTCATACTGATAGTGATACCAGTATGAGTATGACTATGAGTATGAGTATCACAGTGAGTGTGACACTCACACCGACAGTGACAGCCTGAGAGTAAAATTATATATATATATATATATATATATATATATAATATATTATATATATATTATATATATAATATATTCACATATCTAATTTATATAAATTTTTTGATCTAAGAAAGTTTGAGTTTAAGTTACTCACAGATAAATTAAAATTTAAGGTTGGTTAAGATAGTTTTTAGGGCTTGGAAGTGATTTTGCTGACAAATGTTATTAACCACACGTTGAGTATAATATGATTATGTATTGCTAATAAACCAGAGAGCTTTGAACAATAAACTCAATGCAACTTCAGGTTCGTCTGCAAGCTTGTGACAAACAATGAGGTCTTCAACATATCTACTCTGGTGAGAACTTAATTATTCATCAACTTCGAAGTAGCTACGAATATGTTCGGAAAAGGTATGAGACAAAGATATGGTTTAGACGGCTAAAAAGAATTTTCACGTTACTCTAGATACGGAGTTTTCTTACTAAGGCCACTGAACTGGAAAAGTTATTTTTAGTTCAGTCACTAAGGCGTGTGAACTTAACCCTTTGGCTATAACTCCTATCGGTTGAGGATATAGTGCGATTTATTGAAATAAAATTAAACTAATGCTCATTTTTAATTTTGCTAACTAATTTGTAAAATACATTGTAGCGCATGTATACATAATTTTGGTTATCATTTATCAAAGGGTTAAAAAATCACTCTCATTTATCTCCTACTCCTATCTCATATTATTCAAACAGGCTCGCTGCAGTAATGTAAAATATACGTTTCAACAAAGAACTAGAAACGACCAGTATTTCTAGTTTGGTGAGTAACGATAAGACTATTACTAGAAGCAGCACATATTTGTATTGTTGTCCGAACTTTGAACTCAAGAGCCCCAAACTAACTCGGTGCTGCTTCTAGCAAACTTTTTTTAGTCCGGAGATTAACTTTCTTTTTAACGATTCAGATTAATTTATGTGAATGATAATTTCCGTTTGTACGCTACTACTAGTATGTAATTGGAACGATTATCATACAGTTACAATAACATTGTTAACACAGTTAACAATCACAATGTCAATGTGCAGCACAATGTTTATTATTAGAATTATAATTAACAGTTCTAATATGATTATCTTATTCATTTTGATACTTGTAATTTAATTTCAACAAATTAAGTATTACTGTTACTATTAATATTAGTGTTACTATAAGTATAAGTATAACTTAAACTATTAGTATTACTATTACTATTAGTATTAGTATTAGTATAAGTATTACTCACTACTACTACTAGTACTAGTAGTAGTATTATTCTACGTATTATTTATATTATAACTTAACTATTACTTATTTAGTTATTAGTTATTATAAGTTATCAGTTTTAATCATAATGCAAGTTCACATCAATAGTTAATGTTATTAGTTGCATGCATTGCTTTTGAGCAGTCTAAACTATGAGTAAACAAGAATAAGTTTTTAGCTATAGGTTCCACCATTTTAAAACTGTTTTTTTAAGTTTCAAACTGAAACAGTTTAATTTTTGTTTTTAAGTGTACAATTGCCTATTGGCATAAAGACAATCAAAGGTTACCCGTATTTTAAAACAATAGTTTATTAAAGTAGTTGTAAATTATAAACTTAATTACTAATTAGGCAATTTGATACTTTGTTCTGCTTGTATTTTAACAATTTGTAGCTATATCAGTCAAGTCAATTAGTTGTCAAGTCAATAATTTTAGCAAATCGATGAGTACACGAATGAGTAAGTGTCGGAAAATGAGTGACATCCAGTCTAATACTGATGTTCACACTTTGTGAGTGAGTCATTTTGCTAAAGGATGCATAGGCCTATTGCTCTTTACACCAGTACAGTAGTCTACTCAATATTTTATAGACATTTTAATATAGGTATATTAAAAAGTCTGATTGAAATTATGCATCTATAAAGTTGAATATTTTGCATAGTTGTTTCATATGGAAGATGAAAGTGAAGCTGCTCAAGGGCAGACAACTGCCACAGGTAATGCTTCTCTGGCAGCATCTCGTGAATCACCAGCTCTGTCAGAAAGCTCAGTAAGGCCCAGGTCAGCTCCATCTCATAATGTTGCATCATCTATACGAAAAGAGTTCAGAAAAGGAGCTCTACAAAAGGAAGTTGATGCTAGCTGTCCGCTCAAAGCAGCAAAGCCAGTTTACCGACACCAACACCATAGCAAGAAAGCATTTGCTGAGTTTAACAAACTGAGAAGGTATAGTAAATGTAGTAGCATCTAATTTACTCAAATTGCTAAAATGTTTTTCAGTATTAAGGTATGATTGGTGTGCAAGTTTAAAACTTATTTGAATCAATTTCAACAGGGAAAACTTGTTATGCGACGTTGTGCTCATAGCAGATGAACAAGAGCTACAAGCTCATAAAGCTGTGCTGTCCGCATGCAGTCCGTACTTCTATGCTATGTTTACTTGCGAACTCGCTGAAAGCAACTCAAACCGTATCACTCTCCAAGAGGTTGATGGTAATGCGCTGGTCCAGCTAATAGACTTTGTTTACACTTCTGAGATTCAAGTCACTGAAGAAAATGTACAAGTATGGATTTACGTTTAACATTTTTGGTAAATGATATTATACAAGTGATTATTACATCAAAGTAAATACTATGATGCATTATGTTTCATTTGAAGGATAGCACTTTGACCATGTTCCTGTAAGAATATAACTGCCATCTTTCAAGTTGATGTGGTGCCGTGGTCTAGGGGTTAGAGCGCCTGGCTATTAAACACAAAGTCATGGGTTCAAGCCCTGACAAATGCCATTTCTAATGCTAGGAAGAGTATCCAGTCATAATTGCTCCTTGGCCCCATCTGAATAAGTCCTTAGCCCGATTTAACAAAAACTCTTCTATCAAGGGTTCTCACAGGAATGGCGACTGCAGACCTGCTTGAGGTTTTTTTCAAATTGATGTGATACATACAATTTTTCCTTGACTGATAAAATTGCTGCTGCTTGTAGACTCTGCTACCCGCTGCCAACCTCCTTCAACTATCTCAGGTAGAGGAAGCCTGTTGTGATTTTCTTCAGTCTCAGTTACATCCCAGCAACTCACTGGGTTTCTCTGCTTTTGCTGACTTACATAACTGTAGAGAATTGTTGTTATGCTGCACTCAATATACTGAGCAACATTTCAAGTGAGTTAATTATTTAATAAACTTTTTTGTGTCCATCTTTAATTTGTGTATATTTTTAAAAGAAAAAAAGTTATTTAGATTTGTACTATTTTGAAATCAGAAATTTATAATGGAACTTCAGCTCTGATGACTTTGTCTCTCCAACCCTCTTTTTCTAGGAATGATGGCATGCAGTATCCTAGATTAACTAAATTCTTACCCTTAACTAGGCCATACGTGAGGGTTAACTATACTGAAGGTGAAATACTTTCTAGTTGTTTGAAGTAACTTGATTGTCTTTTTCAGCGAAGTAGTTACACATGATGAGTTTATGCATCTTACTTTACCTCAGCTGGTGAAGCTGATCTCCAGTGACAGACTCTCTGTTAAAAATGAGTCACAGGTAAATAATATATATATTTTTACTTATCAATTGTATAGTACAGGAGAATGACTATGATTCCACATATTCCATGCATAAAGTTTAACTTTTTACTCTCTTTACTTTGTTATCATTTAAAGATATTATAATTATGTTGAGATTTCTTAGTGCATTGTTAATCTAGCTCAAAAACTCCTGTATATATCACTGTAATATATTCTCCTCAGGTGTATGAAGCAGTTTTGGCATGGGTAAAGTACGACTTTAAGAAAAGGTCTCAGCACTTTGGGCACATCATGGAGTATGTCAGGTTGCCACTGGTCACTCAGGAGTACCTGGTTAGGGTATGATGTCACTGGATCTAGTAATATTTGAAGAGAATAGAATATTGAGCAATCTACCAAGCGTTTAACTCGTACTAAAGAATATGTATAGCTTGGTGAAATATCTGCCTCATCTTACATGCCAGTCAATGTATACATGTCAACCTTGCAACAGGTGCTATCGTTTTCAGTATTTATAATTTATATAAAACATGTATAGCATGAGTTTACACTTATTAATTTAGAATACATTCAATACACACATATGCAGGTGGAGGAAGAAGAACTTGTGAAGGGTGACACCAAATGTAAAGATTACTTGATCGAAGCTCTTAAATATCATCTTATGAAAGGAAATGAAAATATGTCTCTGGTCACGCCTCGAACTAAACGCAGAACTCCTGTTGGTCTGCCAAAGGTTTATTATCTGGCTTTTTACATTCATAAAGTTAACTTCCACTAGCTAGGGCTGCAGAAATATTATTAATATAGTGTAAGATATAATATGATATATTAAGTACTATCTCTCTGTCAAGAGAAGTTTTCACTTGTGGCTGACAGATTCTATGTATTATAGCAAGTGTTTTGATGTCTACAGGTGCTGTTAGTGCTGGGTGGTCAAGCCCCCAAAGCTATTCGAAGTGTAGAAGTTTATGATTTTAAAGATGAACGTTGGAATCAAGTTAGTGAAATGCTGACAAGGCGATGTCGCTGTGGTAGGTTTCATCTCGCATCTGTGTGTTTTATTTGTTAGGTTTATTTATGTTGTTGTTTGAAGATATGTATGCAATGCATGTTTAGTATGGTTTATAATACACTACCTAGTTGCATATGCTTTGATCAACAAATAGTATTAACATCTATAATAATAGCAAGTTTGTATTTTATATTTTCATCTCTATGAAAGTTTATTTAATTCAGTGAAACACACAGAGCTGTCTTATCTATTACATCATTGTAAACTTGAAGAACAAATAAAAAAGAAATTTTGTTCAGATATAATTTTACATTGACTCCTAATAAGTATTTTATTTATGATAATTATTTTAATTGATTTTAAGGAACTTAAATGAAGAAGATTAGAAAATGTGTGTATTCAATTGCAATTCTACTTTATGTGTTATGTTTATACAGGTGTAGCAGTGGTAAACAACCAAGTTTACGTCTGTGGGGGGTTCAATGGTTCGTTGAGGGTGAGAACTGTTGATGTCTATGACCCTGTTAAAGATGTCTGGACGACAGTACAGCCAATGGAGGCTCGAAGGAGCACGCTTGGTGCAGCTGTCCTTGACAACATGGTATATGCTGTGGGCGGCTTCGATGGCTCATCAGGTGAGAATATAGCATATGACCTCCTTTTCGGAAAAGAAAATGATAAAACAATAATTCTAATTTTTGATTTGTTGTAATTTTAAACGTTAAGAATATACTAGTTTTTAAAATCTCAAGAAGTTTATATAATAGTCTTTATAGTGTAGCTCTAACTTCATAAATACTTTGATTTAACTAAAAAAATTGAACGTTTTTAACATTTAAAAATAGTATCGCATCGCAAGTGCTCTTTGTGCATTTTATGTTACCAGAATTGCCAGAAATGCCACTAAATGGCTGTCATTACCAGAAGTAAATTATAATTATACTTTTATGTTATGCTGTTGGTTGAAGACCCTCAAAACTTCAAGGTTAAAAGTTTTGTAAGCTGTGTGCTGCAGATCTCATTTTCAAAACCATAAAAAAGTAATGTTAAAATTTACTAACTAAAATTTTAATGATCTAATCAATGAGAAGTAATGAGCTAGTTTTTATACATTAGAAGATGTTGGCTCAGTGAATATCCCTGGTTCATCTCATTCAACAGATGATTACAATTTTTTTGTTTGGTCACTAGCGGTCGAGTATGTGTTGGCCTGTTTCCCATTCATCATCTTATAATGATAACATTGAATTTTTTAGTTGTTTCACTGTAGATTGGTAGTTTAGCTTCATTACAAACTATAAATTCATATAGTGTTTATGAGTTTGTTAAACAGTTTCAAAGTTCATCATGAAGTTTTTTTTATAGATATATGTGATGAGTAAGAAAAATAAATTGGTATAAGAAATGAGTACTTTGAGAAAAAATTTAGTGAAATATTTAGAGAGATTTGAAGCTAACGTAAGTTTGTAATATACTAGATATTGATACATAATGAATTATGCTCTTACAGGTTTGAATAGCGTAGAATGTTATGATCCGGAGGTTAAAGAGTGGAGAACTATTGCTAATATGAGTACAAGAAGAAGCAGTGTTGGAGTTGCTGTAGTAAGAGGTAATGGGAAATATAAAGCAGAATCAATTGTTTTACATAATGCTAGCAGTTTATTGAATCTAATTCCGCACTTTGCTATTGAGTGAGATTGGTAGGCTTATCAGCCTAATGCCTCAATAAGCTTTTTGGTGACCATACATTGCACAAGTGTTTCAAATGCTATGTTATACAAATATTGAATTCTAGCTTAATGGTGAAAATAATTTTTATTTTGTAACCATCAGCATTCATTGTTCAAAAATACAGCTTTGTTTCCTACTACTAGCAAACTACTAGCAACAGTGAGCATAATATATAAATTTAGATTAAGTTTGATGGAGGCCGGCATTGCGGTATGCTAGTTTCCTATAGAGCTATAAAAGACACCGCATCATTGGATCGGGAAAATATACATCTTTACAAGTTAGAATTCTTAAAAATATGCATAGTATTTGCTCAACTGTAGCTTTATGCTCTGGTAGCAGCAGTTGAGTTGTCTGACATGATTTAATGTGATCATTTTATACCAGATATGTCTAACCTGAAAAGCTACCGTCAGTATAGCTGTTTACATGAAATGAAAAATAGTTTGCTATTAAGTCTGAGAGGGATCAGGCTGTGGCCTAGTAATTAGAGCGCATGCCTAGTGGGGTACAAGTCATGGGTTCAGTACTGCAGGCCTTTGGTAATGTTATAATTGCTCCTGTGCCAAAGTAAAAGTCCCCGGACCCATTTTACCAACATAGCGAGAGGCGCAGTGCTTAGCCTGCTTAAAAAACCTGTCATTGGAGATTTTCATAGAGTTGGAGACTTTGAAGAAACATGAGATATTTCTGTAAGTCCAAGATTCACATAAATCTCACAGCACCACATAACTCAGCATAAGCAAGGCTTTAGTAGTGGTAATCGTATTAAAGATGCTTTATTCCGACAAACTTTTGTTTAGTTAGAAATATTGGAACAATATATTAATTTTCTGACAACATTTATTTTCACATTTGTATTGTGTTTATAGATTTACTCTATGCTGTTGGCGGGTATGATGGTGCTTCTCGTCACTGCTTAGCATCTGTAGAGTGTTATGATGCAAAACAAGATAGCTGGGCCACTGTAGCTGAGATGTCTTGTAGACGTAGTGGAGCAGGTTTGTCTATGACTCCATGTAATATTACTTAGTTAGTTTGTCTGTTTCAAGTCTTTTGACTGGAATATAATTTGCTTAAACACATCAGAGGCTCTTGTATATTACCACATGCATTGTACTGGGCTGATTGTTCAGTTACTTTGAAGCCTTTAGTGTGGCTGGATACAATGTCAGATTTTCACAGAGAAAATAACTCTAAACAAACAGGAGTTACTGTTATTTGTTAATTGTAAAATTATCTTGAGCTAAATTACAAATAAATTTGACAAGTGCCAAGCCCACTGATTATTAAACTAGCTACTTGTAATTAGCCTCTTGTAAAGTTGCAAATATAGTTCATATGAAATGTTTACTAGGTGTTGGTGTTGTGGATGGTCTGTTATATGCCATCGGTGGCCATGATGGACCGTTAGTAAGAAAAAGTGTCGAGGTCTTGAATCCGGAGCTCAACATTTGGACACAAGTGGCAGATATGCACTGCTGTCGTAGGAATGCAGGTACCTTGTTAGTGCTTATTCCGTTAAAACTATCAGCTCTAAGACAATACTAAATAGTATGTTGTTAGTGGGGCAATTTGCAGCACCTTGCTACTGCAAGGGTTCAAACTGCTACCGGTTTCTTAGTTTCTATATCATATAATTTGCTGCAAATACAATATAAATTGTATAAGCATTTTCTTATTTCAGGTGTTGTGGCTAATGGTGGCCTGCTGTATGTTATTGGGGGAGATGACGGATCAACAAACCTTAATTCTGTAGAAAGTTATGACCCAAAATCTAATACCTGGACATTACTGCCAATGGTTATGACAACTGGTAGAAGTTATGCTGGCGTAGCAGTTGTAGATAAAAATTGTTAGCATTATTTATAGTAGTAGTGCTTTATGCTTGCAGGTAAATTATAGCATCAGCAATTTTTTAGAACATGTCCCCTCTATAGCTTCAAGCACCACTAATTTGACTGTCCTATGTTATCGCTAGGCTTGCAAAAGTTTCCCAATGCGGATTTTACAATTTGCGTTCTGCTGCAAAACACAGCAATAAAATTGCTTGAGCTGCATTTCTACAGAATAAAATATCAGCAGGTTATACTAAATAGACACTCATCAATACATCATGGATCAACTTTGCGATACATTTTGGCTGTCCACACAAGAATACTAGCACTTGTTTTGGGGGAAATGCTGCAGTGATAAACTTCACCGATCATCTTATTTACAGAAGTGGCCTATCAGTATTCTTCATTGCCTTTCTATATCAATTACTCATACTATACAGCTTGTATGAAAACTCACTCATAAATTGTGAATCATCAATGTGGTCAACAGCTTCCAATATCAATTTAAAAATAAAGCTGAAGCTAGCGAGAACACAACTCCTCATTTAAAGCTGTCATTGGATAATGTTTTGTTAGCATAGCATACCTATTTGAGAAAGTTACTTGATGAATTTAGCTTTTAGCCTAATGTATTTTGTAGATATTTTTATATGGTAATTGCATAATTTAAGCTATATTTTATTCACTTAATAAATCAAGGTGTATCATATAATATATTTCAGTAATATTATTCAATACATTTGTAATTGAAAATAGAACATAAATAAAATATGCTCTAAAGTCAACTAAAAAAATATTCTAGAAATTAGGATCACATAGCATCAACAGTCACACACATTGGTAATCCAAGACAATGTTGAGTAGAAGTCTATCACATGTGTGCTCCCTTAATGTTGTATCCTATCAAACTCTTTCTGCCAATGACTTCACCAATAAAAAAGCAAAATGCAACATCTGCGATCACTACAGCATTAGTCATTGCCTCCTGAAAAATAAATTTACACAAAATTTAATCTATTGCTATAATCAAGTACACAACAAAAATGATTAGCAATGATAACGGTTTTAAAAGGCACTCAACCTAACTCTTAAAACAATGTGTAAAACTCGGTGTAAATAGTTGGGAATTACTAACTGTGGTTGTCTGTTGGAGAAACTTTCCAGTAGTAAGAGATTTCACAAACTGTCCAGCTTCTGCAGCAGCAGCACCCCATTCACTAGGTCCGGGTGGTCTCAGTTCAACTTTAGAGTATTTCCATGCATTAGCTAATCGAGGCTTAGCTGCCTCTACTACAGCTGCAAAAAATCACAATGCATTACTCAGCTTTTACTCCTGACTAAAAAACCCGTAAATCACTCTTATTTCAAATATTTATGCCGACATTTATTCACTATTACTATTTATTCATTATCATTCATATTATATCTATCACTATTAGTAGCAACTTCAAGTTATTGGCGTAATGTTACTCACTTATTAGTTACTTAAATTTAATAAATTAATATGAGCATATTAATAAATTTAATAATTGAAAATAAAATGATAAAAATATTAAAAATTAGGTCTCTTTTAATTTATTACGCTGATCAGTAAGTACTAAAACTGGAAGTGTAAGATTAGATATAACTATTACTATAATTATTTGTGAACGAAGTTTAGAAAGAATGTAAAGTCCAAAAGGCAAGGCTAACGTTTCCAGTTACATCTAGTTTTACTCTGCTTCTCACTGCTGCAGCCTAAACTAAAACTAGAAGTTAAACTTTAAAGTCCACTTTAACTCAAGTAAAACTAGAAGTCTAAACAAAAGTACAGCTTGTTCAGAATTGCTGTTAGAGCTACTGCTACTAAAAGTAAGTGCAACAGTAATTCTTAGTTCTAAACTAGATTTTTACAGATTAAGTTTCAGTTTGCTCATAGTCTAAGCCATACTCATTAGACATTTGCTATTAATGTTTTAGTTTACACTAATGGCTAACCTTACTCTTACAAACCTAGTGACTCAGACTGCAAATATCAACATCATGATGTCGATTATGTTGAACATGGAACTGCAAATGCTACTACTACCACTAATACTGCTACTAGTACTACTACTAGTAGTAGTAGTAGCAGTACAGTAGCAGTAGTTAGTACTAGGTCTAGTAGTCGTAGACATAGTCAGTACAAAAGTCACAGTGATAGCCATAGTGATACTCATACTCATACTGATAGTCTAATAAAGTTGGACTAACTCACTAAAAGTAAAAGTAAAAGTACGACATACTCATACAATTACATTGACTGATTGAGTCATAGTGATACTGATAGTGATACTCATACACTCATACTCGTAGTGAGTATCAGTATATCATAATCCTACTGATACCCATAGTTACTTATAAGTTATAGCCATACTCATAAGATTAATTTTAAGTCACAGTGATACTGGTACTGGTAGCCATTGGCATTACTGATTACAGTTTAAGTCAGTTTTGAGTTAGTGTTACTGTTACACATTTTCAATATCAATATGAATAACAGAAGAAGTCTAGTGATACTCCAAGGCCAACAGCAACCGAGACCTATTCCTAACACGAACACTGTTGTCTGCTAGTAACAGTAAGTGTAACGCTAACCCCAACTGACTAACAGCAACACTCTAACTCCAAGTCCAAGTCAAACACTAACTGAATAGCGAGATAACACAATACAGTGAACGTATTAGTAATATTGCTACCTCCATTTTATTTGAAAAATACATTAGTCGCAGTACATTATTATGATCAAATGCTACAAAGTTTGCATATCTATTAAATTTATAAACTTACTAACGCCAAGTTTAGTACCGGCTCTTACAATAGCAGCCATGTTGCACGATGTGGATTGTTGATGCGCGTACTAAGGTCTTTAAAATACGGCAAAAAACTCAGGGAGAGAAAACTCTACAAAATATTTATGCAAGGCTACGTACCTCCTGCGACATAATATAGTTACTTGAGCTATCTGATTCGCATACGCTTTAGTAGAAACACAAGTTTCTTCTATTGCGAAGGTGTGCGCCATGGTACGCTGTTCTGTGCTGACGAAGGGACAAGCCCTGAAACATCTGCCACAAACAGGTTGAGCATATATTTTTTCAGTGGCAAGTTCGCTGACCAGGCGCTTGTTTAGTTTAGCAGGGTCAAAGAATCAGTGTTTTTATATCCCTTTTGTCTTATATATTTGACAGAAGCAGTGGCTAAACCTGATTCACTTCGACAATCAACACTTACTGAATTTTAAAAAATCTGAATAAACTACTAAGCAGCAATAATAGAAATGTGCTATAGGTAATTCAATTAGTATATCACTCATAAATTGCTCTTGAAATTTAGCAGTCTCAATTTTCAATATATCATGAAAGAAACTTTTCAACACAAGAGATACAGTGCTGTGAAAAAGTTTAAGGACGCCTCATTGTTTTCCATAACAGCAATATTCCAAGCTAATTTTAAGACATAACAAAAGCATTTCCATAGACATGATGCCTATCAAAATGATCCTTAAGATCTCCTTATCTCATTTACCTAAATCATTAGCGTCTCTTTTCACTTCCTTCCAAAATATGGGTGAAATAATGAGATACTATGCATATATGGGAATTATTCAACGTTCTCACAATTTGTGTGTACTGTAGGATATCAGAATATTTTATTTGAAACATAAAAAAATATTGTATGTAATTTGTTCTACACATTATAGCAGCATTGCAACACACAGTGCTTTAAATTTTAGTATATCAATGTTTTGTTGGCCAGCCTTTATTCTCAATCACTAGTTGGCAGCGACGAGGCATCAACTCGTACAGCTTCTCCAACTCGTTTTCAGTCACAACATGATCCTATTGATGAATTACAGGCTCTATGAGTGTCACCTTAGTTGTTGGCTTCTGTGAAGAGACTATTTTAGCCATTCTTGACCATGAATTTCTTATTAGGCTGGCCAGTTAAGCGTTGAGACCCTCTGCTTTTTCATCCACTCTTCAACAGTTTTTGCCCAATTTGGCATGGTGCATTGTCATCCTCAAATACGTTAATTCCATTTAAAAAGAAGTTTTTTATGATTGGAAGAAGTTTAGCATTGAGATTCTCTATATATTTTTGGGCATTAACATCATTCTAGAGCAATTACTGAGTCGACCTACACCTTTTGATGCTATACAACCCCAGCCAGAACATAACACCGATAGGGTGCTTAATTGTTGTAAGAATACATTAGGGGTTATTTTTCTCATACTGATATCTTCTAACAAAACAGTTTCCAGCATGATTGTTCACATTAAATGTAGATTTATTTGAAATAATTACTTTTTTCTAATCATTCACTGTTAACTACCATGCTCCTTGACCAAACCGTAGCCGGTTTTCTTGCTACTTCTCGGTTAGTAGAGGCTTCCTTCTTGCTTTGCAGACACATAGACCATTGCTCAGCAGTCTTCACCTTATCAGGGATGTCGAAGCTGTTGTTCCTGTCGATTCTGATCATTCTTTGCCAACTCAGAACTTGTTTTATGGCGATTTTTCTTGCTGACCCTAATGAAAACCTTGTCATCTCCGAGTGTGCTTATTCTTGGTCGTCCACTTCCAGGTCGATCTGCTACACTACCAGTCTCCATGAAATTCCTGATAACTTGATAAACAGCTGTTTTTGCTTTGCCAACCTTTTCAGATATTTTCCTAACTGAATAACCTTCGTTAAAAAAAAAATTGTTACAAACCTTGCTTCTGAAGTAAGATTTACAGCTCTCATTTTGTCTATGCGCAGCACCTAAGTGGACACCATGTAAAAGCTTACAACTAAATGACAGATTTCAAATCATGGAAGAAAGTCATACTTTATGGTATCATGATGTCATGTACAAAGTAAAATTTCACTGTTTAGCCTTTTGTGATTATCAGAAGCAATAAACTTTGGAAACATAAAAACACAGGAGTTGCGCTTTCCTCGCTGCTTGTATAGTTAGCCTGAAAATAGGTAGAAAACATCATAGCAGTAGAAATTTATAACCTGAAAATTGTAGTGCACATTCTAAGGGTCATTTTGATATATAGAACTTGCAGGAAAATACTAAGAACTTCCAAGAAATGCCTATTAAACAATACATAGAAATACATAGAAATTTCTGCAAGCGTCCTTAAACTTTTTCACAGCACTGTATATAGCTAAAGAATGAGAATGATTTTTTATTTACAAAACAAATGTGTGAAAAGTATTTGCTATGTGTTGGTAGTGAATATCAGCAAATCACAAGTCATCTGTACATGAAGGGTATTTCAAACAACAGTATATCTGCTCTTGTTAATAGGTTGGTAAGAGTTCTGTAGTCTGACAAGTTCCTCTTTTATCAGTCTAGTGATTTCAGCTTTAGCCTTCTGTACTGCCAACTCGGACGTAGCTTCTATGGCCAAGTAGAGCTTTTGCTCACCAGCTGGGGGCTCCTTGTTAGGTAAAACATATGTGCCCCTGACAGTAATGCCCGCCTCTGCGTACTCACTTATACTTGCCAACGCATCCTACAACAAACCACACAACATCTTACTAGTTCAAAGTGATTTTAACCTAAAGTAAGAGATATTACTGACTGCCATCATATTACATTACGATAAAAAATATTGTACTTCGGTAATATTTTCAAATGTTTATGCATCTGTTTCTATGTTGAAAAATGTTAAAAACATAATTAATTGCAAAACTACATTTCAAGGAACAACAAAACAATAAACTTAATTCCAGATAGAAAGTAGGAGTACAACACTAGACAAATAAAAATATCTATACTAACCCTTGATGTCACTCGCCATCTGCAAGTCTGAGGGAAATCATTGATCTCTAGCTCCTCTTCATATCTCGTCACTGTTTCCACGACCTCTTCTTCCTCTTCCACTCGAGCTGTGTAACCCAGCTTAGCATTGAGCTTTTCAGCCATCTGATTGGCTATAGTTCGCGTCTTAAACAGAGAAAACAATGGCGGTCAATACATATTTTACTGTTACTGCGAGCTGCACTGAACTTGGTGCTCTGTGCTATAAGGTTGAGCTAATTTATGCTATTTGGTGAAGTGAAGGGTGTAAATCTTAGCTAATCTTCCACTGAAATAAAATAAAGTTATGTTTGTTCGAGTTTTGACACAAAAATTTGTAACCGCCAGTTAAATTTCACGTGAAAGAGCCAAAAACTAATAAATTGATTGTAAATTTTCAAGTGAAGGCCAAATGCATTTACCGAAACTTGAGGGGCTTGTAAAGCACCGCCTCTAAGTAGAGCGGCTGCAGCTTGCTGTGTGATATCTGTAGCCTCAGCGCCTATATTTCTAGCCCTGTGAACTGTAGAGGCTCGTAGGCGAGCTTCCTCTAAGGCTTTGAGATTTTGAGACTGAGCAGGTGTTTGGGTACCTACAAAAGTATGTTCCATCTATAGAAACATTTATTGTGACTATGAAATATAAGGCATGATAAAAAAATATGGATAATAGCCAATTTGGAGATCTAATTGAATAAACTTTATTATTGTTAGATAGAATATACGCTTCGGCTAGTAGTGTGACATAATAAGTATTGACTAAAACTAACAGCAAGTAGATAGTACAACCTAAAAACCTTATACTATCATTACTTTTACATTTAGCTATTGCATAAAGTACCACAAAACTCTAATAGGTTATATTTTTCATGAATTACACAAATGAAACAAACCTGCAGCAACTATAGGCATGTTTGCCTTAGCCACATCGGTTACTCTCTTTTTACTAGCAAACATGGTCTCGATCTGCTCATCAATCTACAACAATTGACAAACAACACTACAGTTGCCATCACACACTCAGACATAGAAATGTAGAGAGTTCTTGCACTTTGGTAATCTTTTGAAAGTTCATTATCAAACGCATTGTGTGTTTACACACTGTAAAAAAAGGATCCCAAACACCATTATAATTAAGTAACGCACACTACTATGAAAACAAGGAAATACTGATTTGAAAGGCGTTCTACTTGTAACATTGGTGATCAGAACCAACCCATAGCCAATAAAAAGCATGAATGAGATTTATAATGGAACTTAGGTCTCTAGATTATAAGATAATATGCAGTGATTCTGCTGCACTGTTAACATTTAAACAGCAAAGGTTAAAGTAGAGTATATAATAATCACATCAGCAGGTCCTTCATCTTCCCCGCCATCGTGGGTGATACCGAGAGCTGCAGCTTGCACCTTCTTCCTGTCACTGGCAATGTTAGCCTCAGTTTCATCAAATTTAAATCCTCGGCCACCAAAACCACCCCCTCCAGCTTTCACAGTCTTGCCTTCCTAGAAACAGTGAACTGCATAATTATTTGATAGCAATCCCAATCTGGAAATTGGGACATGAAATTAGGATTTAAATATATATATATATATATATATAACATTCTTTATTTAAATGAATGCGGAAGCACATCGGAAGTAAATAAATTTGCAACAAATCTTTTGAAGTCACCATAAACTATAGGGTAGATTTTTCATTACATGATGTGTTAAATTTAAAAAAAACTATGTAAGCTTGCAAAAAACAACATCCCATAAATCTAATATAATGTTTTACAACTAACCGCCTTCATTTCCTCAACATATTTGTCCCACAATGTCTTTAAATCATCAGGTATAGGCGTGTGACTCAACTCGAAGGCCTTCATGACATCTCCGGCCTGCCGCTTCTGTTCAGGAGTAATAAATGTGTAGGCAACTCCTTTGTTCCCAGCTCGACCTGTGCGACTGTAAATAAAAGAGGGGCATTAGCAAACTAGTCAGGAGCAGTGAAACTAATAGAAAGCCTTCTACTATTACAGTGAAACAGAATTGACTATCTCGTCATTAGAGGGTTACTCGAAACTGAAACTAAATTTACATGTGCATACAATTCTAGGAACAAAATATAAAAATTTTAACCATAAATAAACACTGACACCGACACGAGTTTGAAAAAAATGAGATTCAATTTTAAAAAGACTGGCGTTGTAATTACAGAGAATCAATTAAAATTAAAATTAAACAATAAACAAAGCAGGAGCAGTGAGTTAGCTCACTCACCCACATCTGTGCACATAATCTTCATAGTGATTGGGACAGTCATAGTTAACAACTAATATTAACTCTTTAACATCTAACCCTCTTGCAGCTACAGAGGTGGCCACCTGAACAAATTTATAATACAGTTTTATAGAACACAGAAATATTTGACTAGGTACTTATATCTAGACACACTGGGAAACAAACCTAGGTATATACTTGAGAAAAGTTCAAAAACAATAGACTAAAGTTACACATTGTGTCTAGAAAAAAAAAATTCACCAACACCCACAAACACAACGTAAACAGATACAAGTTTACAATGCATACTTGACAGTTTTCTGAATGTCTACATTGCAGAATACACTTTTATGATGTATAAAATACTGTATTGGTAAGATCAATAATACTAATACAAAAAGTGTTGCTAGGTGGCAGAAGGCTTTAAACACAAATATATATTTTTGAGATTTACAAGTTATAGTTTGTGGATTTTGTTGTTCATAAAAAAGCTACAGCAATAATGAAACGTATAAAGTGAAATATTTAAATGACGATTTTTAGAACTTTCCCTGTCCTTGTCTAAATCTTATGACCGTATACTTAGTACCTCTCCATAGATTTGCAGTTAACACTCTTTTTATGCTCATTAAAAATTGCTGTTTCAATTTCTATGAAACTAGTTCCAATAGTTTACTGCTACTTACAACAGTGTTCAATGCAAGACTATCAACAAGTTGAAACACAAGCAGCAAAGCTCCAAGTTTAGAAGATATTAAATAAGATATTAATAAATCTACATTCAACTGTTTCCTCCTGCTAAAAATATAGTTTCACTTTTTTGACATCGCATTATAGTAGCAGTGAATTATTACAGCAGCATAACAATGATATAACAACAATAAATTTAGAACATTACATATAATAAATACACTACCAGAATTACAAAATGGCCTACCATTAACTTGATATTTCCATTCTTGAAATCAAGAATAGTGCTATCTCGGTCATATTGATCTATTCCACCGTGCAGCGCCATACAAGGATATGAATGCTTGCACAAATTATTCATCAGCTAAAATCACAACACAATACAAAATTATTTAAATATTACTCGGTAATTGACACCTATACTTGCCTCCTAGACACAAGATATCCCACAGAACTAATTAGCTTAAAATAATACATATAATGGTAATTCTACCTATGGGTAATTTTATGTTACTTTCTTACAAGTTATGTTGAATGTTTTTCTAGGACTTAGTAGTTGAACAAATAACAAAAAATAACATCGATAATAAGTGAAAAACTCAAAAATGAGATGAAAAAAAAATTCTTACTTACAGCATAATGACAAAGTAGAAGCAAGTTAAGTAATCTATATATAAGTCTTATTTTAAATTATCTATGCTTTGCCTTAGCACTTCCCATTAGTAATTTAGTGAAATATAAAATTTTGCTTATTATTTCGAAGGTATTATGCACTTTTTATTAGTGCTCTCAACTAACAATATGAAAATTTAAAGCTAGAAATTTTCAACATTTCTTATGGAAATGCCTATAAAACTGCACTTTTCAATTTCAAGAAAATGTAGCACAAGGCATTACTTTAAATACATAATAAAATGGCTACAAATGTACAAAACATTGAAATGAGATTGAATATCACACACCTCGTCAGCATGCTCCTGCTTGTCAACAAACACCAGCACACTGCCATCTTCCTGGTATAAACCTAAAAGTTCTAAAAGCTTTAAAAACTTGTCTTCATTGTCACAAATTATCTAAAACAGATGAAACGATAAAATAAATCACGTGATAGCACTGTTTTAACATTAAATTTATCAAGTTTACCGTCAGCTGATCTGTCCTATAGGCAAAGTATAATGACATTGGTAGCTTTCTGTCAACATTGGTGAAGATATAAATAATCTTGAATAAATTATGAGTTTCTAGGTTGGATTTGCTAGTGAGAAATAACTAAGAAATGTCCTTATACAATCATACACCCATTTGTACAACTAAAGAAACTATGAAGAAATTGCCAATCATGTTTATAATAAATTTCATTTTAGCAAAATAGCAGCTGACTAGAGCATCATCAGTCACCTATGCTGCTGCCACAGAATACTTACAACGTGTTGTGATATATCCTTAGCCACCACACTCCTTCCTCCAACCAAAACCTCTATTGGCTTGTCCAGTATCTTTCTGGCCAGAGCCTCCATCTGCCGAGGGAATGTCGCAGAGAATAAAACGGTCTGGCGATCGGGCCTGATATTGTCAATTATTTTCATCACTTGTGGTTCAAAGCCGAGATCAAACATGCGGTCGGCTTCGTCCAGCACCACGTATGTAATCCTACGTAAATTAGTAACTCTCCCTAATAAATAGCCCAGAACAGATACAGTGAATTATGAAAAGTTAAAAACAAATGTATTTTATGGCGATATATCTTGAATTTTTTGTTTAAAAAAAGATTATTCAACATAAGAAGCAAGCCAACAAATAGTAGCATATATATAATATAATAGTAATATTTTAACTACAGAATAGGGAGCAGCCGTGGTCTAGGGGTTAGAGCGTTTGCCTAGTAAAGACGAGGTCATGGGTTCGAGCCCTGACAAAGGCCATTGGTGATGTTAGGAAGAGCATCCAGTCATAATTGCTCCCGTGCCTCATTTAAATAAGTCCTTAGCCCGCTTTAACAAAAACCCTTTCTATCAGGGGTTTTTCACAGGGATAGCGACTATAAACTTGGGTGAGTGCGCGAGTATTTTAACTACAGAATGTTTCAAATATTAACAAAAAATAATGCAATATGATATAAAGAAGGTATTTAAAAAGAAACACATAAACTACCAATAATCCTACCATTGTTGGCCGCCAACATGTCAATCATTCTTCCAGGAGTGCAGACCACAATTTCACACCCCCTTTTGAGTTCAGCGATTTGCTCCGATACGCCAGTACCTCCATAGACACACACTGTCGTTAAACCTAGAGGCTTTGCAAACCTTTTGCATTCCTTAAAGATTTGCATGGCCAACTCTCTTGTTGGAGTGAGAATTATACCTAAAAGCCAAAGTTAAATAAATAGATACACAATATATATGCACTCTTTGTAAGGTGAACAAGATATCATATAAATTATATATAGATTTAATTCATAGTAAGCCGGGGGGGGGGGGGGTGAATATAAATTTTGTACAGCAGTAATAACCTTGTGACTTACCCACTGGACCATCTCCCTCTTCTATGGCTTCCTGATCTAGAATGTGCCTCAGCATAGGAAGCAAAAAGGCAACAGTTTTACCACTTCCTGTTTTGGCTATACCAATGAGATTCCGCCCACTCATAATGGCAGGAATGGCTTGCATCTGTATAGGAGTTGGTTTGGCGTATCCATGTCTAAAATATGCAACATGTGCAAGAAACCATACCTGACACGTATTACCGTAGTTGGTAAACAAAACCAGATACGCATACAAATACCTAGACCCTCAAGCAATACGATAAAAAATCCAAGCCATGGATATTTTGATTAGAATAGCTCTTAGTAAGCAAAGAATGAAATAATTGGAAGAAATGTTAGTCTGACTGGCATACAACTATATCAATACAGCCAGGTTACCATTTTGTCTTATGAAAGTGACAGCCTTACTTATTACAGGATTGTGATATACATTTGGCCTGTTGAGATGCATGTTGTAGATATTACAAACAAACAACCAATTGAGTTCCAACCCTTTAGCTTACTTTTTTAATGCATCAAGTAGTTTCTTGGATACACCAGCTTGAGCCCAGGTTTGTACTGGGCGAGGACAATTCTTTCCTTTCACCTTAATATCATCCATTTCACTTCTCATAATCTCAACCTCTACAAAATTGCATAAACTCATACTTTAAAGATCATCTGACATCATGAGTTATTAGGTGACCAACACCCAAGCAAGTTTCCCATATGACACATAGACATGAGATGCATGTGATCACAAGTGATATTCAATAAACATGAGGTAATATATAGTAAGCATCCACACTATCATGAACTAGTCTGAAACTATGGGTATGCAATATCATAAACCGTTAACCAAAAATATTTATACCACATAATTACAATTCTTGAGCAAATACATAGATTTGATTTAGTTAAAGTGCAAATACAAATTTATTGTCTCACATCCAGAATTTAAAGGTTTTATAATGACTAGGAGATAAAAACCTTCAGCTGACATGTCTTTTATCTGTGGTACTTCAACGTAGAAATTCTTTTTAAAAGGTCTGTAATAAACTTTCTCGTGATCTACAACAAACAATTCCTTTTTCTTATTCTTCAGCGAGTTTGCCAGCGTAGTCTCCAGGTCCTCCTCTTCTTCTTCAGAAGAATACTGAAATATTTAGTGTGGAAATTACACGATCATTACGGAGATTAGAATTGAAACAAAAATTAGGATTACAGAAAAAAATTATGCATTCAAATCCATCAAAACAAAAGTTAGGTCTTCTTACTATAAATTCAAATGCTCTTTGGTTACTCAAACATATACTTATTTAATTTGACTACGACTGTTCTTATTTCAATAAGTTTCCTAATGTTCTCAATATTACAAGACAAACAACAGATGCAGTTATAAAACAATTACTCAAATACATAGCTTTCTTTATTCAACAAGTGTAAACTGTGCGACAACTCTAATTTTTCCTAATAAAGTAAGTGACCATTTACTATAAGCAATTATCCCATAGCTAATCTAAAATTGTATAAAACCAACTATAAACACAATTGCAATTAAAAGAGTATTTTGTTTGAAAAACTCACAATATGTTTCAACATTTCAGGCAGGTATTGGTAAAGTTTAGTAGTATATAGAAGTGCTTTGTCATATTATATTACTTGTAAATAAAGAGATGATTCTTAAATTATAAATATTAGTATTTCTTTTTTACTTGGCAACAAAACCAGGTGTTGAGAGAGCGAAAATAATTATTACGTTTGCAACGTATGATGGCAACTGATAAAAGTGAAAAATAGTGGAATTTGTAGTGAGCCAACACAATCTTAAATCTCCAAAAAATATTCAATTCATTTCAAATGTGTGCGATTATTATTTAAAACAAATTATTAAAAAATTATAAGAAATCGCTACCTCCATGTGATCAGCATCATTTTCCATTCTTTCTCCTTTTACTTTCTCCACATCATTGCTTTTTTTAGCAACAACTGCTGTGATTATTGTAGTCTTTCCCGTATTTTTGGCACCATCTTGGTTTTTAGGCTACAAAAACGTTAAAGAAAAATTGGAGAAAATACAGAGAGCAAAACTCCAGGTTATTTCATTCTGAAAATGAGAAAGCTGCATAATGATGAGAGTTAAAAGTACTAACCGAGGGGGCACGAGAACCATTTTTCTTCTGTTCATCTGTATCAAGTCCCTACAATATAAACTATTATTTAAACACTAATTCTTAATTTCCATAAACTCTCTATAATATATATTTACAACAATTACCACCAACAGACCTTCATGAACGCGTCAAGGGGATCTTCCTCGCTACCAGAGTCATTCTTCTCTGCATTCGTCTCATCATCGTCCTCATCCTCGTCTTCTAGATTCCAAGACTTTGCGGTGGGCATGATCACCTGGCAGCATAAAATATTGCATCAACAGCAGCTTGCGGCAGGTTAATTTACCAATAGATATAGATCACCAGCTTCAACTTACCATTGCATTATCAGATTTTCCTTTATTTTTCTCTTTTCGCCATTTTTCTACGCGTTCTCTCCGCTTCTGCATTTCTTCTTCAAGTTTAGCTTTTTCTGATTCCTAATTAATGAAATAACGTAGCAATAAAATAGAAAATAAACAGAAGGGTAAAATTTGTTATTATACTAGTCAATATTATGACTTACTGTATTCAAGCTGCCTGGCTCAGAAGCTATTGCACCTTCAATCACTAATCTTTTATCTTCTTTTTTATCTTTCTCCCTGCTACGAGATCGTGACTTCCGCTTACTGCGACTGCAATCATATGAAATTTAAAAACAAAGTTAAAAAATGTAACAGAGAGATGAATTAACAAACGAATAAAAGAAATCAAAAAATTGTCTTGCTAACATTAACAACCTGCTATGTACAATGAAAACATTACAGATTTCACCTTTCTTTACGATCTCCAGATCGACTTCTCTTACGGTCTCTTGACCTAGCCCTTTTCCTATCTCTAGACCTTGAGCGCCTTCGATCTCGACTGCGAGATCGTTTTCGATATTTACGATCTCTGGATCTTGACCGACGAGAAGTCTTTTTATCATCTTTTCGATCAGAAGACTTTGATCGACTCCTGCTTCTCTTTCTGTAGGATCTGAAAACATTTTGAGCTAGTAAAGTCAGGTAACACACAGTAAGCATCTGAACAAGACAGTTGACAAAACAAACTATATTGCAATGTATTATCATAAAATATCATTTAATAAACTTTCTATTATGGCTTATAAATTCAAGTTAACCGTCATGAAATGAGTTGGCGATTGTAATAAAAATATAATATTACAGGTTGCATAAATATAAAGCGTTTTAGTAAAATTTCAAAAACCTCAATTTTGATTAATTACTGGGTCTGTTAGAAATGTATAAATGCTTAAACTTGCATATCCTTCAAAGCATACTCTTATTAATATGCACAAGTCAAAACATTAACTAGTATAACTATGCAATAATCATTACCTGCTTTCTCTGGGCATGTTAAGTTGATGACTTGCTGACTATAACCTTAAACTTAAAGTTCTTTTTCTACAAATGGCAATGAAAAATTAACATAATATAACATCTTTGACCTAGACCATAGAATAGACCAATACTTCTGCTACTGCCAATACTATTGCAGCATGAATTTATTTCAAATCCAGTACTACTAAGTTTACTACAGCTTTATTTCTCTGCTACTACAAGTTGCAGTACAACTCAACCTTTAATCTTATTTTCAAGTAAAATTTATATTTCAAGTTTGGGTATAATAAAATATTAACATCAGTTCTACTACTAGGAACCACGATTATAAATATCAGCTATAACAATGAAATTATGAATGTGAATGGCAGTTAGCTTTACTTCAGAATGCCCAGTATCACTATGTTGAAACAGAGAAAAGTTTTAAAATTTAAATTAAAACTGGTAGAGCATAGATTTTATGCTATCATTAAACTGAGTAAAATTTTAAATAATAGTAGTGAAAAGAGCTGTATGCATATTGTCATTTGTATTAATTCTTTTGCAACATTTGATGTTAAGTTTAAATGCTGATCTAATCATATTTATGTAAGATAATGATAATAAATAAATAATAATCATTATCATAATATTAATTAGTACGTGTAATTACTAAGTCAAATACTACTACTACTACTACTCACTCTTAGTTATAGTATAATTATTAGTATTAGTATTATATTTATATTATAATTAATATATTGTCGATGTTACAATAAATATAACTATATACATATAATTAAAATTAATAACAATAAAATTAAATTTTATTAAACTTATTATTATACTTATACTTATAGTCATTGTGTAACACTAACTGTAAGTAGTTACTCTATAACTATAAGATTCTATAACTATAAAGTATAAGTATAACTTAATTATAGAGCAATTATTAGCCACTATCACTATGACTAGGTTTAGTACTAGTACTACTACTAGTAGTAACTCTAACAATAATGAATAATCATAATGACTAAACACAATACTCACAGTTATACTGTGAGTTACTGTAAGTGTAAGTGATATTAATGACTAATCACCAATGACTAAGAGTAAGTCTAATGAGTAATCAGTAATCCTGTAAGCGTAATGTAATTGTAAAACTAAAGCTAAACGTAAATATAAAACTAAATAAGTATAACTATAAGTATAATTGTATAACTATAACATTAACTATAAGTATAACCGAACTATAAGACTAAGTTAAAGTTAAACTTAAAGTATTAGTATAACTATAACTATAAGTATAAGTATAAGTATAACTATAAGTAAAAATTATATATTTATATTACTATAACTACCACTATTAGATTATCCAGTCTATAAGAATAGCATTAATTGCAATATGCATCGCTTTTTATCACAAGATTCATCATTTACGAGCATTAAATTTATTATAAAAGATATGAATCCCTGAAAATGAAAGTGTGGTCGATGAGTGGGAACACAATGGAAATGAAAAAGTTTCGATTGCAATCGAAAAGTTGTTATCCAATAAAAGCACACTCAGAGATTTATCGGCGCGATTATAAAATACTGGGGATAGGATAACCCCACATTTCGTGCAAGAAAACAAGTTGAAATAACTGGAGTCCTGTTGATTTGTGAACTTTTGTTAATTGTAATTCTTTCACTAATATTATGACTTGTATTTAACAAATCATGACATATCTTTATTTTATTTTTAATGGGTTGCAGTGTTTTTCAATCGCCATATTAAAGTATTAAAGTAAATGTCTGAAAGAAAGTGGAATTTATTAGAAGTAAAAGTAAGAGCAACAAAAGTGAAAGTATGAAACTCTATGTTTTAAGTATATTAATAATGATCACTCAACAAATGTGGTGGAATTTAAAAATTGAAATGATTTATATAAAATTGTTTATTAACCGGGGAATAAACCAAAAACATTTTGTTACACCAATTTCAAAAATATACACGTGTACAAGTGTCAATAAAATATGGAAAGGTGATAAAACAAGAAAAAGAAATACATAAAATGGCTTTTAAAAAGTTTTCCAGAATTTCTTTGAAAAAAATCGGTGATTTATGAAATGAAGACTGTACTATAAATGAAGCGCTTGGAAAAAATCTTTACTACTGAAATGACTAGAATTATTTACTGAGTTGAAAGTTTTTGCTCCAAGTGATTGCATCATATGCAGCTTAGGCATATAGATTTCTCCACATCATGAGATTCATATCTACAAAACATTTATATATAATGTTATAATGCTTACACAAATATTAAAATGAATGTATGATAATGGGTTGAGCGACACAGCTAACATAATATTAGTATCAAATAGTAAGATGTAAGAACTAAGAATATTCCAAGTCATATTTGATGCAAAGCAACAAAAAGTACACCAAGGTAACATAATTACTAAATCAATATATTATTATAAAAAGTGGATAACTCCGATCCTTATTGCAACTAAGTTTTATATATTCTAATGGTGGCTAGAAAATTACTGACTCAAGTGCCTAAAAACTAGAATTAATGCAACCATATGTATTTTAGGCTCACTAAACGCCTGCTTCTTGTCTGATGAAGGTCTATCAGCATAGAAACAGTTTCGTGAAAAGGATAGCATAGAAAAAAAGCACAGTGATACATTTCAGCATGAATAAAATAGACATTTCCGTAAATGACAAATTTTTGTTTAATAGAATCAGAGAAAAGTTTTTCACTGTGCTTGCGAATTTGACCGATAGGAAAAACTGTGAGAAAATGTGCTTGTTTACTTGTATAATACATAATTCCTAAACTGATCAGACAATAAAAATAAGCCGATTTTAAGAACCATCTCCAGTCTTTGCTTTACTGCTGCAAATGGCTCAGTTTTTGTGATGAAATCAACATACTAAATATTAGATTATGTAGCTGCATATTATTGATATATTACTGAATGAAATTGAGGTTTGTCTATATAAAAAGGTACAGCAAAAACCACGATCACTTTTGGTGGTTACTGGTTTTAGTAATGAGATAATGAACCCTGGATATTTTGCAGGGTCAGAAACACTGTGCAAAAATAATAATATGCAGTTACATTAGTCAATGTTTAGGATATTGGTTTCATCACAAAAGTGGGACATTTGCAGCATTCAAAAAAAGGTTTGAGATAAAGCATGAACATGACAAATTAAAAATAACAAACCTGGGACTGGAGCAGTCTGAGCAGAATGAGTAGTTGCAGTCACTGCACAGACGGCTACACATCTCACATAAACATTTCTCACAGAAATGACATGTTGATGGTACAGATGGAATACTCTGGCACGAACTGCAGGCTATCGGCAAAAATTTCTTCTGAGATTTACCTATAAAAACATAATTTTACTAAAAAATCAATTTGGTACACAGTAGGAATGGCATATCTCTTAATCACACTGTTAATGTTGGAATTCATGCTTAACTTTAAATCATCTATTGTTGAAAATCTTCAATCTGCAATTATGCTACACTAATTGATATAAAAGCTTTTTAAAGAAAGTCGTGACATATAAAAAACTTTATGTTCCAAAAGTGCCCAACATACTGTAGCATTATGCAATGTGGTGATACTTCAGATTTCATTTATTTTTATTGTAATTTCACAGTTTTGACACTGAAAATAGAGAACGACTCCTAAATTCGATCACAAAAATAATTTTATCAACAAATTTATAAGCAATAGCTCACACTGGTTAGATGTATAGCAGCCATCTAGTTGTCCATAAAAATTCAATTTACGCTGGCCAGGAAGAACATTCAGCTTTTGAACAATGACAGGGTAAGTTGTAGGGGTTTGTGGACATGAATTTTCCTTTCGGGCACCGTCATAAAGCAGTTTCAGTGTTCTATCTAAAAATATATGTAAACATAATTTATATCAAAATTTGAATTAATTTTCAAAAACAAAGACACAGTTTATAAATTATAAATTAAGTTAAAGTAGACTGAAATTACCATATACTTCCTCCATTCTTTCATGACTCGTCACACCTAAATTAATCTCCTTTAAGCCAATGTGATTCTTCATTTGTGGTGCATGGCTTTCGGCAAAAGGACAACTTCTTTTTGGCATATTGGAGTAAGGAAGTATTGAAGATTTTTCAGCTCAAAGCTATATTCAAAGGAAAATTGTAGCCTCAAATATCACAAAACTTTGAAGGAGAATCTAAAACAAATCTACAAATATGGAGCAATTTGCAGTTCATATGCTGGTATAATTAAAATTATAGTTGCAGCAGTTACACAAAATTGGAATGGTATACAAGTTTGTGTCGATTAGTAATTAAATATGTGTTGTCTTTGAAGATCAAATAGTGATGGAATTGATGCACCTGCAGAATAAAAGAAAGGAACACAGGCATTGGCTACTTTGCTAACTTTCCCCAAAGAATTAAAAAAAATGAAGCCCTTTCCTTAACCTATAGCAACATAAAAAACTGCAGAAATTAAATCTATGTACAACCAGAGAAAAACCAACACCTATTTAAGCTATTTCCCATAATAACTAAAATGCATATGGAACCTGTGTGTGAGACTTGAAACTTTCAACATGTAACTTTCAAATTTAAGAGTACAATATTAGAAAACTATAACATCTATCAATAACGTATGCTTAGTTTGATTTTTAACAGTTACTTTTAGTGCTAGAGTTTGCCCTTTACATCATCATTATGCTTATGTCATGATTTATGAATATCAGTAAAAGTAAAACTCAATACATAGTGATAGTCCACATAAATTTGAGATTAATATAACTCACTATGGTATGAGCATGTGTCACAGCGTAACAGTACCTAACACTAATTTAAATACCAATATTAAATTCAATATTTCAATTAAATTTAAGATAAATAATAAAATTACATTAATACATTTACTTACTTATATTTATTATTATACTTAATCTTATAGTTATACTTATAGTTATTGTTATAGACTTAGTCTTAGAGTTATAGTACTAATAGTAATACAGTAATACTAATACTCAGTATTACTAATAGTACTTAATCTTATAGTTATACTATTAGTATTACTATTACTATTAGTATTACTATTAGCATTAGCTCAAATTGAACTTATGAGTTACACTTATAGTTATTTACTTAGTCTTATACTTATTCTTATACTTAATCTTATAGTTAACGTTATACTAATACTAATAGTAATACTAAGTTATTTAATATTTATACTTATAGTTATAGTAATCACTTATGACTTATAGTTATACTTATAGTTATAGTTTAAATTATACTTTATTACTTATTAGTATTACTTATAATTATATTTAATGTTATTAGTTATACTTATAGATAACAATTATTACAATTTCAATTAATATCATCATGATTATAAAGATCTTTAACTTTACGATCATCCTAATCATAATCACTTACATATACTACCACTGACTTACAGTTACTGTTAGTGTTATAATTAAAATATTACGCCTGTTCCTAACCACGGATGGCATCCATGCAATATTAACGCGCGCTAACTTAGGAGACAAAGCTAACACACTGTAGGTATTTTTACCGTTACCGTTGATAATTATATCCAATATAAATTCAACAACTTATAACCTGCTAAACTGTTCTCTCAGCACCTATCACCGCTAGCTGAGATCACCAGGTTAGACGGTCGAGGCCAAAGTCAGTGGCCCGTTAATTTTAATTATTACGTGCGCAATATCACTGAACTGGGCAAGCCTATTAAATTTAATGGTAATACTAATAGTAGTAACACTTATAGAGTAATATTAATAATATTAGTATTACTATTACTATAACTGTTAGTCTATTACACTTACACTTACAGTAATACTTATAGTAATTTAGTAATACTAATGTCTAATAGTAATATTATTAGTATTAGTATTACTCATAGTCATACTGATACTGTGTTACTGTTAGACTTAGTGTTAGTCTTAGAGTATTAGTATTACTCTTAGACTTAGCCTTACTGTATTGGTATAACTATAAGTATTACTATCACTATTACTATTAGTATTAGTATTACTAATACTAATAGTAATACTAATAGTATTACTATTGTTCTATTAGTATTACTGTAATGAGTATTAGTATTACTATTAGTATTACTATTAGTCATTAGTGTTACTGTTAGTGTTACTTATTGTTATTACTATTACTTTTAGTATTACTATTACTTATACTTAACTTATAGTTATACTATCACTATAAATATGTCTATTACTAGGTCTAATGATATTATTAATATTATTATGCTTGCTATCATTATCGGTATGAACTATAAAGACTTTGAAGTATTACAGTTGTCAGTGTGTAAGTGTACCTCGGTCGAGGGCCTTTCTGATTTCATATTAATATTATGATTATTATTTATATTTAATTTATTATTTCTAATAGTAATGTTACTGTTAATGTTATTATAATGTATACTTATCATATAACTTTACTTATATTTATCATTATTATTATAAGTTATTCTAAAACTTAGTCAATGTGAAAATAGATATACTTATACTAATACTAATAGTAGTACAGTAAATGTAATACTTATCTCTAATATATATGTATTTAATATTATTAAATTTGATCCGTTGAGCTGTTTTTAGACTTGTAGCTAAATTTTCAGCAATAGTCATAAAGCCTGCTGACATAGACATGTGGTTTAAAGCACTATAACTATTCCATCAGGCAACAGTATTGCGCACAAATTCTATTGGTCAAGATACTTCACTAATATATGTCAGGAACAAAGAACATAAATGTATTACTTATATCTTTGAAAGTTTAATGGGAGACTTACCATGCTGTACTACTAAGTACAGTACTTTTAAACTTGTATCCTGAACTGATTTGTTCTAGATAAAATAGTTGCGTAATAAGGCAGGTATGTCTAGCTTAAGTGAAGCCTTGCAAGAAAAGGCTAAAAATGAGCTAGGTGAAAAAGTGGAATGGAGAGATCGAGACATTCAAGCATTGCGGGACCTGTTGAAGTCAGATTTGGGTAAAATCTATTTTATAAACATCTATAGATTGTACATATAAATATTCATTTCACTAACATATGCAAGTATGCAATGGCTGACAGCTGTAAAAAGAACATACACTGTGTTACCAAAGTACAAAACAAAACTTATTTTGCATCTTCAATTCAATGCAGATATTTAGCATATTGTTATTTATAAGGTGGTTATTTTCCAGCTGTTTATCTGCATCATTGTTGGTGGCATTAAATTTATATAAACCAGCATTTACTTTCATTCAACTTCATAATATATAGTATAATTGTAGCTTTGCACTGTCCCCTTGAAGACGATAACTTCCTATTGATGTTTTTGAGAGCTCGTAAGTTTGACTATGAAAATGCTGCCAAGCTCGTTAGAAGGTATATTTGGTTTTGAGGTTTAATGTTGTGCTATTGTTGGTTGTAAACAATCAGTTTTTGTGAGTTTGCTGTTTCATATGCATGAAGATGATGTGCCCTGTTTCAAGGTTGAAATAATAATTTATTCTTCAATTTCTCTAGATATTATGAGGTCAGAATAGAATACCCAGATTTTTACAAAAAGTATCGCCCGTCGTTTGCAAAAGAAAAATATGAAAAGGGAATGTACCTTAAGTTGCCCAAGTCAAAAGAAACTGATCCTGTGCCGTTGCTGGTTAGGCTAGGTATTATATTATTACTCACATATGGCTGTTTAGTTTGAGTTCAGGTATAAAAGCAAAAATGTGAATATTCAACTTTAAAGTCGATGAAGCATCATTTTTAAACATTAAAGAGATGTGCGTGTATCATTGTAATTTCAATTAAATCATGTTTTTGCTAGAATTACTTTCAAATCAGCTACTTCTTAAAGATGTAAATAGTTATAATAAGTTTAATATTTGCTGTAGATTATCATGTATAGCTTTTATTTCAATTTTTCACTTTTTCCTTTTTGTGTTATTTAGATAATTTTTTATACATGCATTTATTTTGTTAATAGTGGTAACTTTAAAAATAATTCAATTTTTTTTACTGTCATACAAGTGTAGCTAGTATGATTGTTTGTTTCAGTAAAATACATGTGTTGTTATTTTCAGCTCTCTGGGATCCAAGTACTGGTGGCCTTGATGATGTAATCAGAGCAAACATTATGCAGGTCGAGAAAGTAATCCGGGTAAAGACTTACAATTTTGCATTTAAAATTTCATATAATCTTCTAATCTTCAAATACACATGCAGTTTCATTCTAAGAATTATCCAATAAAATAACGCCTGATTTGGGCTGAAAAGTTATACTGTAAAATTGATAATATAAGTTTGTAGTAAAATGGGATTTATTTTATGGTTCTATATACACAGAGTTCAGTGTACCCATCAACAGGAAAATCTGTTCGCAGTGTTTCCTAATGTTCAAAGTATTTGTAATTCGAAAGGTTTATGAATATTAAGGCTGACATTTCATTTGCTAGAGTGAAGAGGTGCAGGTGAATGGGATAGTGATGCTTATGGATGTAAACCAACTCACCTGGGCTCATGCTAAGAGTATGAATCCATTTATTGCTAAACGCACTATGGCTATCTTGCAGGTTGGTGTCCTAATCAATTCTACTCTTTTTTAATATGCATTTGTTGAGCAGTATTAATTGTGGCTTTGATGCTCAAAATTAACTTGATTATTTTATTTCAACACTGCATTTTAAAGTTATGTTGACTTATAATAACAACTGTTTCAAGATATTCCATTTTTGGTCACCTCACAAAAATGTAAACTTGATAGAAACTAACAAGAGCTGACTGTTTGCCCGAATCGTTTTTGCAATAACTCAATATTTAACAAGGTCATAAAAATATTGTTTAAAGACAAATTTTGATAAATCATACAGTAAGATTATTTTTGAAAACAAATCATGCAACATCCTACATCACTTAATTCTTTGTCTGATTGAAATTAATCTCTCTGATGTATATAGATTAACATAATATTAATAGGTTCAAAATTGATAGCCATCTTTATAACTCTATCAAGTTGAGGTGATTGAGCTATATTACATATATTACCCCTCATTTCTATGATTATACTAAGCATTGATGTGTTTTACAGCATGCCATGCCTTGCAGAGTTAAGGGAATACACTATGTCAATGTACCTCATTTCTTTGAATATGTGTTTGCCATGGTCAAGCAGTTTATGTCTGACAAACTGAAAAGCAGAGTAAGTTAGAAGTGTTTTGATCTTTCATACGTTATGCATGACATGCTTTAAAAAAATTCTTTTTTTGTAAGACACCTGTAGTGCTGCAGTGTATGTTAACCGTAAGAGCACTTACAGCTGCAGTACACATTTTCTTCGATTGTATAATATCCTAAAAGTCATATATGACATGTGTAGATGCTCAGCAATTGCTATCATTTGCAAGGTTTTGAAGTAACTTGTGTAACTCAATGTAAGGGTATGCACCACCTGCACCATGTTACATAACAGTTTTAGATAATATAGACACGCTGTATTTTATATTGCAGATACACATTCACTCATCACCTGAGTACTTGAAGGAGCACTTTAGTGTTGATATGCTGCCAGAGAGCCTAGGGGGCACTCTTGTTACTGAGCCTTATGTCAAGGTAGCTGTCAATATTACCTTAGTTAATAGCAAGTGTCTAGTATAATAATATGTAGGACAGCTCATAACAATTCGTCCATACTTTTCTATGAATGTTTTGGAGTTTATAGAAACTGCCCAAGAGTTGACTAAATATTCAAATAGTGTTAATTTGTATTAACTGATAGGGTGAACTACTAAAATCCACGGATTGACAAGCTTTAGAGTTTAAAAAGTTTTCTTCTGATGTCTCTGCCGTTTTAGTTGTTCAATGAAAATAAGCTCAATTTTTTTAATAATCTGTAATTTTAATGGTTCCTTCAAGCTGAAACAGCTGTGTAGTCTCACCGAATTGGGCTCATTATAAGCTGGATGCACAATGGATAAGATGCTTATTGTGAATTCTATAAAACATTTTATTTATAACTAAGAAATCAATCGAGGTATTATTTCGATGCAGAGTTGGGCTGAGGAGATGGCAAATAGTGAAGATGAGTTTATATCTCGGGAGAGATACGGTATCAAGCGAGTAGAGGCTGTTGCTGATAATAGCCATAAACAAGCTGATGCCGCCGGAGGAATTACCGGAACATTCAAGAAACTCAACTGTGATTAGTTCTAGGAAGTCTTAGAATCTATATCTAACATTCCAAGTTATGCTGAATTAACAATGCTGCTTAGGACAAGTTTTGATCACTAAGAAGTGCTAGTTTGTGTCAATACACTCAGTTATTCTATTACCTAAATGCAAGCCAGCAGTCCTAGAAATGTGGCTATACCAAACTAAAAGGACTTCTGTTTTTCAATACCATTGAACTGTTGAGACGATTAAACTAAGAATTCTTGTGATTATTATACAGAGTACGACTTTTATACTTGAAGGTTTTGTTTTCTAACTACACATAATTTAGTGGACCAAGTAATTAATTTTAGAGCTTCAAATCAAACCATTTTTATCAAACCTTTTAGCAAAAAAACTGACTAGATTACTCAATTTATTTCGGTCTCACAAATGTTTATTTTATAGCAAGTAGTGTCCAATTTTTGGGCCAAAAAACTAACAGTTATTTTATAATATTATATGATAAGATACTCACATTTTCAAGAATCTCTTATATGCACTCTATTTGTCTGTGTTTTATGTCTTAGTACTTTTATCTCTATTACTTTTTACAATAACAACTGTGACACATGCAAAATTGGAAACATTTTTGCAAAGTTTACTATTTTCTACATTGCTTGCTTATGAGATATTTCTTCAAAACCATTAAATTTAGATCATATGTATTTTTTTTTGCATTTTTCTAATTAGTCTAGACCAAATTTAGTGTCTGTGATGTTCAGTTTTAATTTTGAGGTTTCTTTTTTTTAATTTAAGTGCTTTTATGCCACTACATGCTCTTTAATAAAGTACCATAATAGTAATAGTGTCCCATGTTTAGTCAACACTGCTAGACAACCATAGGTCATAGTTCAAATGTGTTGGCTGCTAACTTATCATTACACATTAACCTGTCTCCACTCTCCCATCAGCAGGTAGAATACTTACATCGAGTTATTTACACTGCGTTTCCATTATACGATTGGAGTTTTTATTAGATGTGTGGGAACAGTTACTATCAATGAAACCATAAGTTGATACAAACTGCAAATTATTTGGTATGAGCATCCATTCGCAGCAGTCATGGAAACGCAGTGCATGTAACAAAACATCACACTGCTTTCCAGCAGAATCAATTTCTACTGGTGCTTTCAGTATTTTTTATTTCTTCCAACAAGATTTACCACCTGGTATAAAAATGTATTACAAGTTACAACATTAGGAATTTACTAAATGCAGTGCTTTAAAGTTGCACCCAAAGGCAAATGACTTATAAATATAGTTCATTAATGGATTGTTTTGAGCAGCTATTTCCTTATAGAATTGCAGATGAGCTGCTTAGCTAGAAATTATAGATTTGTGTTCACTGTAAATTTATTCTGTAAGATTAAACAGAGTTGTTTTGTTGGAAGGGCAAGGGCATATAATTGTAGTCTTTTGGTGTATCAATGGCGCTGCACCTTATGCAATTTATGAGTTATCTATTGTTTTAAAATAAATAGCTAATTTGTCCTACACAGAATATAATTTTGGTCTATAAATATTGCTCATTTTTCAAGAATATGCAGCCTTCACAGAGAAGGCAACTACACAACTAGCTAACAAAAAAATCTGGAATACAAATATCCAGCAAGATCAATACATGGGAAATAGGTGAGCTGTAAGTAATGTGATAAAAATATGTATTGTTAAGAGATGTTTGTTAACAATAAAGTATTGTGCAACTGCATGCTACCCTGTTATTAGCTAGGCTAACAGCTGTACTGTGTGGTTGGTCACTGCTCAGTCTACTCAACATGACCTCACTTAGCCAGGCACTTCAAAAGAAGGCAAAAGAAGAGCTCCATGAAGATGTGGAAAACCGGCAAAAGCATATTTCTAAAATGAGAAAGTCTCTGGAATCAGATTTAGGTAAGAATGTTGCTTCCACATTTAGCATATTGCAATGCTTGCTTGTGCAGTAGCTTGCCAGTATTCAACAGCATAAATAAGGCAGTTGTTCATCTTTGCATTTAAAACTTGAAACAGTCTTTCAATTATAAGCTTTCCTAAGATTCATTTTACAAATTGGAACCCATTGCAACAAACAGGCTTTGCACCAGAACTTTCATATAGCATTAGTTCTATCAATATATTTTGCATCAAAACAAAGCAGTTAGGCTTCAACCATAAACATCAAATCAAAAAGTAAAACCTCACGTTAATTAAAAATTAATGTCTTTAGAGAGTTTAAACTAATATAACATTCTGTACAATTATTCATGCAGCATAAAATGAGTGCATATGCAACTATATAGTAATAATTAGCCTAGTATCTTAACATATAACCATGTATAAAATTTAATGTTAATTGGCAAGTTTTGTGATCTTTTATTTTTTGGAGTTGGTTTGAAGTTCAAGTTGATTATTTTGAAAGCTGCAAGTAAGTACTGAAATGATGCATTTTTAAGCTGCCAAAGTTGCTTGTTACATTACTTAAAGCTGCCAGAAAACTGGCAACTTTTATTGGCTTAAGCATCAGCAGCTTTTCAAATATTTCTCACTGTTTTCATAGATGCAGCAGCTACTGTTTAGAGTTTAGTGATTAGAGTGCTGGGCTGCTGGCCTAATATGGTATAGGTCATGAATTTAAGTTTTTACAAGGTCGTTTGTGATACCAGAAAAGGGCCTTCGGTTGTAGTTGTAAAGAGACATGTCTCAGTACATATGTGTGTTTGGTGCATTTTACTTTGTAATAAGGCACAGTGCTTTATTATAAAGTAAAATGCACCAAACACATATCTTATACTGAGGAATGTCTCTTTACAACTACAACTGAAGGCCCTTTCTCAAGCCTCTAAGCCTTAGAGTTTTGTTTGGGGTCTTTGATAAGCCTGTCACTACCAAAGCTATGTCTGCACAGTTAAATAGGCTTGGTAGTGGGGCCTTGGTTATACTACTTAAAGCCATTTCATAATGTAGAAACGCCAATACTATAAGCTTAGTCAGTGAGTTACAGCAGTCTAAACTCTAAGAATTAGTAAAAGTTTATTTTTTCCTCCAAAGTATTCCTTCCAGTTATCTTTCCTCCCAAGTGTATGGCTTCACCATTAAGGAGGTGAGAGTTACTAAAACAGTAATTATTAATGGAAATAGATTTCCATTTGTACCAGTGCTCTCTCAATCAATGGTGTTGCAGTTACAATAATTGCTTCTGTCCCACAAGTCAAATCTCCATGGGGAGGGGCAAAGTTCTTAGTCTGCTTAATAACAGGACAAGGGTCTTCACAGGAGAAAAACTTTAAAACAGATGCACGTTTTTTACCCAACTATTTCATATTAGTCAAATATTGTTATATTTGCAGCACTTCACTGCCCGCGAGATGATGATTTTTTGTTGATGTTTTTGAGAGCTAGAAAGTTTGATATTGAGAGAACAACTACTCTTATTCGAAGGTAAAACTAAGCAAGGTCTATAATTTCAACAACATACTATTTATGCTGTTAATCTGTATTGTGTGTGTTAATTGATGCAAAGGTAATCTCCAACATCATACTTGGTCTGTTTAAAAGTTAACCCCTGGATAAAAGTAATTCAGTTCTTTGGAAAGTAATACAATAGCTTTAGCTCCAAAGCAATGCTTGTATTATGATCAATAACTATTTTAGTTTTTAAAGCACTGTGGTCAGCGCATATTTACTAGAGTCTATAAACTTAATAATATTTACCTAGTATATCAAGTAATTAGATACTAAAGCAACCTAAAAACAGGCTAAATAGGCATAAATATGAATTTGAACAACATTTCTATATATAAAATTTGATAGCTGCTCACACAAGTTATGCACAAACAAGAAATAGACGGTCTATCGTTATGTGTAAAGAAATTTTATGTGAAGAGAATTTTAGTCAACAAGCTTCATATTAAACTAGATACTATGAAGTCAGAGTGGAATTTGCCGACTTCTACAAGAGGTTTCGGCCTTCATTTAGCAAAGAGAATTATGAGAAAGGTCTTTATATTTCATTACCAAAGGTAAAAGAGACAGATCCACAAGCTATCCTGATAAGAGCAGGTAGATTCCATGTACATGTACCAACACACACAACACACAACACACAACACTCACACACACAACACACAACACACAACACTCACACACACACAACACACAACACACAACACACAACACACACACACACACACACACACACACACACACACACACACACACAGCAGATATCTATATTATATTTATTAGATGACATTTCCAATAGGTTCTGATTGTATAGGGTATTATAAAACTGATACTTATTTATATGGCTAACTTTCATTGCCATTGCTGCTGTTATTGGCTTCTGCAGGAGCACATGGCTTAGTCACTGAAAGTCTGAAATCCAAATAATTCAGGACTCGCGGTCACAAAATTTATTATAAAACAAATGTGTTTGGGTATACAATCCTCCAACAGCCTTTAGATAGTAGCTAAGAATTAAGATGTATATGAATATTTAAATGATACATAAATATGGAGTGTTGGAAATTCTTTATAATGGAAATGTAATCTTATAAGTGAATATATGGGGCTATAAAGCGTAATTTTAGCTCATTTTTAATTTGATGAGATCAATTATTTTCGCTTTCAATAAAACTTTCTCGCTTTACTATTCCATAAAGCTTTTCATTTATTAGAATTTAAACCCCATCTTTTTGTACTGCAGCCTTGTGGGACACTGCTACGACTACAGTTGATGACATGTTTAGAGGAAGCATGATGATGATGATGGAAAAGATGGTTAGGGTAGGTAGTTTATATCTATTTACCTCAAAAAATACTCTATAATTTATAAGCATATACATAAAAAATGTTTCATGCTTAAAATTTTTTGCAAAAAGGCTAAAACTATATGCCTTTTAGTTTATCATTTCTATAGTGCATTCTTTTTATTTAAACTTCTGTTGAAGGTACTGTGTGCGTATTGACGATTTTGGAAATATATTGACTATAATAGTTTATTTACCTCTTTGTGTACAGCAAGAAGAAAATCAGATAAATGGTTTTGTGTTTCTGACAGACTTATCAAATCTTACTTGGAATCATGTTAAAAGTTTTAACCCATTTGCTGCTAAAAGGATAGCATCGGTGATACAGGTATGGATTGCATTATGTCTACTATGTTTATACATACATCTGAAAGAAAATCAACACTTTAGCCATATTTGCATGATTAATGCTTTTACACGAATTTAAACATGTTGTAATATATGTTTGCTAGCAGATATAATCATTATCTCTGAAGTCAGTAAGTAATATATACAACATATATAATAAGTATATAGTATAAGTATATTACATGATAATGAAATATTTTAGCGTTTGAAAGTATTTACTACATTAACACATAGCTTAGTGAAAGTTCATTTTTAAATAGTTTTTTTAAGAGCAGAAATTTTAATTGTATTCTTGTTGCAGCAAGCAATGCCATGCAGACTGAAAGAAGTACATTACGTCAATGTGCCTCACTTTTTTGAATATGTTTTTGCAATAGCAAAACCATTTCTCTCAGAAAAACTAAGAAAACGGGTAAGTTTTTTTTAAATTTCTAAAATAGACCTTAACTATCACGTGTCACAATTTTCTTGTGCCTTTATGTTAAATAATATTATGATGCTCTGTTACCGAAGTCAAATTTGAATTTAACATGTAAATAGTATTGTGTTATTCTAGAAACTTCTATTAGCGTTGATTAAAAATTGTATAATCTTATATGTGTTGTGTTTTAAATTATATAGAAATATTTATTGTCGCAGACTGAAAGAAAGTAGCAATGTGAAACCGTTACATCATGTAGTTTCAAGTGTCAAGTTGTAAGATGCAAGTGTGCAGATAGGTGAAAATGCTGGGGGTTATACCTGTCAAAAAGTTAAGCTATTGTGTAGTAACCATAATGAGTGTGGAAAAAGCATAATATAGCTGGCATAGCTGTGATGATACATGCAAACCTATCATGAATTAGGGAAAAGCTTTCCCAACTTATGTAAAGTCCCAACAATATTATGGATGCAATTTGAATAAAGCCTTCGTAATTAATAGGTTGCTTATAGTTTTAATGTTGCTTTGCATAGTGACAAAATGTTACACAACTAATAGGCAATGAGCCGTTTTTGTAGTTTTCAATTTTTACTTAAAGTAGTCAACGTCAAAAATATCATGTTTTAAACAGTTGTCATGTTAGAAAATCATACTTTTAGATTCACCTACATTCTACACCAGAATACTTAAAAGAATATTTTGATCTAAAAATTCTTCCTAAAGAACTTGGTGGAGAACTTGATATCGAACCTCATGCCAAAGTAAGGGCTACCTTTTTACTTTTTATAGTCAGTTAAAGCTTTAAGTAAAGCTGTTATAAGGCCTATAGTTTATCATTCGAAATTAGTATCAATCAAAAAGTTCACTATTAACTGTTTAGAACTTGAAAGACTATAAGATTTCGAAATAAGAGATCGGGCAATAATAATATTTAGCTGACTAAAAACTGGAGGAATTTGCAAGGCAGTGAAATTGTTCTGACAGTTTACATGCTTTAGAAAAATTAAGCACCTGAAGTTGATATTGTACCAAATTTTCAGAAGTAAAAAAAAGTTTTTACTTTAAACTCTAGCATTTTAAAAACACTTTTACAAGAAGTTTAATGATTTCAAGTTTGTTTTTTATAATACCAATAGGATGTAGCCAAGCTTATGGAGGCTAGTGAAGATGAATTTATATCTTGGGAACAGTACGGTATAAAGAAAGTAGAGACAGTTTCTGGTGACAGCAAAAAGCATGCTGATGCTGCTGGTGGTGTGACTGGTATATTCAAAAGACTCAATGTCGACTAATACCTTCTACAACTCATTTGAAGTAGTAGATGAGAAATTTCAATACACTCAAGTTTTTAATTTTCTTTTCAAATTTTGATTTGAGTCATATTAATTGCTGTAATCAAAATTATTTGTTCAGGTAGTATTGTAATGTATGGCCGGGTGAAATTTGAATTTTGTGTTAATTCCTGGTGCTACCCAGTTAAAAATGAAGGACAGAAGAGAGTCACTAATTGTCAGTTACCAGTCATTGGCATGAGTCACCATCTCCAGCTACTTTAGGCATGTCTGGCCGCAGATACAGTCGCATGCTGCTGCATTATCTTCCTGTCACATGACATTCTATATATAGCGCATTATTATTGGGCTAATGAGTTGATAATTTAATTTACATCTTGAGAGAGACATGACATTAAATAGACAGTTGCTGATAATAGCCATTAACAAGGTGATGCTGATGGAGAAATTCCTGGAACATTCAAGAAACTGATTAGTGCTAGGAAGCTTAGAATCTATATCTATAAACATTCCAGCTTATGCTGCTGAATTAACAATGCTGCTTATGACTCGTTTCGGTTCACTATGAAGTGCTAGTTTGTGTCAACACACTCAGTTATTCTATTATCTAAATGCAAGACAGCAGTCCTAGAAGTGTGGTAATACCAAACTTAAAGGAGTTCTGTTTTACGATACCTTTGAACTGCTCAAAGCCATTAAACTAAGGAATCCCTGTGATTATTGAACAGAGTATGAGGTTTTTACATAAAGGTTTTTTTTAATTACACACAACTTAATAATCCAAACTAAAAAAAAAATCATTTTACTAAGTTTTTTAGCAAACTGACTGGCAAAGTAACTTAATACACTTCATTAAATTTCATAGATTATGAGTAAATGTTTAATATAATAACAAAATTAACAATTATATTTTTACTATATATACTCAATTTTTAACGAATGCCGTCCATGTTCTGCTTGTGTTATGTTTTTATACTTTGATCTTCATTAATTTTTATAACAACTTCTGTGACACAAGGAAAGTGGAGATTGTTTGGTAAAATTGAGTATCTATATAATTTTTACTTATCCCCTGTTTGTTGAAAAGGAATAAATTCCAATAGTGAACTTATTTATTTGTTATCATGTTGTAGTAAAAGATAATATATTATGTACTGCAATAAATAACTAATTTTGAGCAAAATGCAGTATAGCTTCCGCTTTCTGTGTGGGAGCTGTAAAGCTTAAGTACATCACAGCATACTTTTTACTAAATTTGCAGCAATAAAGATTATATAGGGTTTATTATGCTCCATATAATACTATTCTACACACAGGTTGCAGTGAACAAGTGTTCGTGTGTTACATGATAATTTATCTTTGCACATTGTGTAGAAATGTTTGCTCTTGTTATCAAATGCAAACAATAAGGTATTGTGCAACTGCATGCCACCCTGTTACTAGCTAGTCTAACAGCTGTACTGCTTAGTCTATTCAACATGACCTCACTTAGCCAGGCACTTCAAAAGAAGGCAAAAGAAGAGCTTCAAGAAGATTTGGAAGACCGGCCAAAACATATTTCTAAACTGAGAAAGTGTCTCGAATCAGATTTAGGTAAGAATGTTTACAATAGTTGCTTCCACATTTAGCATATTGCAATGCTTGCTTGGGCAGTAGCTTCCCAGGATTCAACGGCATGAATAAGGCAGTTGTTCACGCTTGCATTTAAAACTTGAAATAGCATGCATTTCCAGTCTTACAAAATAAAAACTCTCCTAAGATCTTTTTTACAAATAAGAGTTCACTGAAATAAGCAGGCTAAAAACTTGTACTATCACTAAATTTTGTGGAGAATGAGCAAGGTGTCTAAATAGAATTAGTTCTATCAGTCCTTGTAGCAAAACAAAACAGTTTAACTTTAAATCCTGGAATTAAACAACCCAAACTACTTTAGAATTAATGACTTTGAACAAAGAGGAAATTACCTATACTCATTTTGCTATAGTATATTTCAACACTATGTATGAATGTGCCTTGGTAGTTGAGGTGATCTTTTATTTTTTGGAGTCGTTTGTTTTGTTGGTTTGAAGTTTAAGTTGACTACCTTGAAAGCTGCAAACAAGTGCTGAGGGATTTTCTAAAGCTGCCAAAGTTGTCATGAAGCTCAATCCTCTAATATAATCGGCAGTTGTTTTATTGGCATTAGCAGCTTTTTACATATTTCTAACTTCCCCAGTCAAATATTGTTGTACTTGCAGCTCTTCACTGCCCTCAAGATGATGAATTTTTGTTAATGTTTTTGAGAGCTAGAAAATTTGATATTGAGAGAGCAGCTAGTCTTGTGCACAGGTAAAACTAGAAAATATATTTATTTTTCACAGACTGCACACACATTTATGCTTTTATTTGTATTGTGTACATAAGTTGGTGAAATATAAAACAATATATCAATCTGTTTTGATGTACAGCCATGACTTCAAGTGTTTGAGTCTATTAACTTGTAATACAATATGTACTATAGCTAAGAAATATTCCATTATTAGTTTTCAAAGTAGGTATTGGGGTAAACTCATATGTCCTAAAGTCTTCTATACTCTACTCTAGGTATTAAAATAATCAGTTACTAAACGCTGCTGAAAGACTCCTAAAACTATTTGTAAAAACTTTTACGTGGATGAGTTTTTAAACCTAACACTCTTCTCATATGAAATCTGAAAGCTTCTCACACACTACATCTTAAACTAGATACTATGAAGTCAGAGTGGAATATGCAGACTTCTACAAGATGTTTCGGCCTTCATCTAGCAAAGAGAATTATGAGAAAGGTCTTTATATTCCATTACCAAAGGTAAAAGAGACAGATCCACAAGCTATCCTGATAAGAACAGGTAGATTCCATACACAGTGAGACAATGTAGGTACTACCACAGAGGAACTATCTATATTATGTTTAATACTGTATTTTCTAAAAGTTTAACATATATAAATTATTAACTTGGCAAAATAATTTTGTAGCAAAAAAATAAAAACTTATAGTCTTCTAGCTCACTCTATTGAGCGAGTTGCTACCCGCCTTGCCTACGCAAATGCACAGAATTTTCAATCAAACACAATGCATGCAGGTAGCTTTATATGGTTGACCCCACCAAATATGCTGGCTCTATGGTTTATAGCCACACGGGTCACCTGGTGCGGTTTCTTAAATATATCAGTTATAGTATGTCAGATACGCTACAGCAGGGGTTACTAGCCAGGGAAGAATTTTTCCTTTAATGGGAATTTTGAACATTCAGAGAGAAACATAATAGTGTCTGATTTCTAATTTTTCTGTCCTGCAGTGTCAGTGTATTGCATGCATGCTTTATTTTTCCACAAATTTCTGTTTCTACCATAAAATAAAGAGCAGGCAACAAAAATCACATTAGTTACAGGTGAACAGTTACTGTTTAGTAAAGTAATTTGTAATGCAGATATTTGTGTATGCACATGCCAGCACTCTTACAAGAAAAAAGTTACAAATACAATTTGTTTTCATTTAATAGTTTATAGGCAGTTAGATAGAAGTGTGTTTACATGGAGGGAATTTAAATTTCACTTCTAAGCATTGAGCAGTTATTTTATAATAAAATATCTTGCTTGCATTGTTAATAGGGCAAAAAAGTTATTAAGCCAATGACATTATTTTATAAAGCTTTCCCTTTATTAGAATTTAAACCATTTGACCTTAGACTTTTTGCATTGCAGCCATGTGGGACCCTACTTCTGCTACAATTGATGATCTGTTTAAAGGAAACATAATGATAATTGAAAAAATGGTTCGGGTAGGTTGATTATATTCAATTAACACAAAAGACACTCTATAATTTATAAACGCGCATAAAACAGTTTTATACTTAACATCTAACTAAAGTTATACGCTCATTATCTTCATATCGTTTTTTGTTATAATTTTGTTAAAAATATGTATAGAAATAGTTTTTGTATCCTTATTTTCATAGGCCTATTTATTTTCTTGTTAACATACAAGCTTTTGAAACAATCATAATCTTATGAAGTATATAAACATAGACCTATTTGCAAAACACTTCAACATTATAAGTCTATAATGTTGCTTATGTAATATATTTCAATATTTGCAAACAGCGAGAAGAAAATCAGGTAAATGGTTTGGTGATTCTGGCAGACATGTCAAATCTTACTTGGAATCATGTCAAAAGTTTAAGCCCATTTATCGCTAAAAAAGCAACATCGATTATACAGGTATGATTAGTATCACATTTACTATGTTTTTGTATACATACTTAAATAGAGCAGCAATTTGGTCCTTAAGGATATTACTTTTATGCTAATTTTAACATTGTAACATAATTTCAAAATAATGTTTTCTTGCAGCTATCATTATCTCTGTAGCCATTACATTATATACAACAATTGGGTTAGATATAGGCCTATAACCATATTTACATATTGTTTTGAGTTATAGCTGAAATAATATACATTTATATTTAATTTATCCATGAGAGCATTGTTATTTATTAGCATATATAGCAAAATAAATATTCAGCCTGAAGAGTTTATAAGCTAGAGCTGAAAACTCAATTTTGTACATTTTTGTTGCAGCAAGCGATGCCCTGCAGACTGAAGGGGATACACTACATCAATGTGCCAAGTTTCTTTGAATATGTTTTTGCAATGATAAAGCCATTTTTATCAGAAAAGCTAAAAAGTAGGGTGAGTTTTTTACTAGTTAATTCTAAATTAACTTCAATTGAGTTGCTGCACTAAAACATTTTGCAGTTATTTTTACATACATCTCAAAGGGCTTTACGGTTGTGATGTTTTAATTAGGCTCAAATTTAAAATGTGAATAGTGTTTCACTGTTTTATTAACTTCTATTGGTGTACAATTAATTATTTTGTAGTCCCACCTTAGATACAATTTAAATAAATATTGTTATTGGAAAAATGTGTGAACAATTTCAAAATTGATTAAATTTTTGGTAAAATACTAGTGTTATAAATGCATCAGTTTGCTTATATATGATAATAATAGCGCCTTGCCTGGTGAAAAGAGTTTAACAACTTTAAAATACCCTAAGCAGTTTTTGTTATGTTCACACAAAGTAGTTAATGTCAAATGAAGAAAATTTTCAGAAACAATGATTGTTACACTACAATTAAACTATATTTTTAGATTCACATACATTCTACATCAGAATACTTAAAAGATCATTTTGATCTAAAAATCATTCCAAAAGAACTTGGTGGAGAACTTGATGTCGAACCTCATGTCAAAGTAAGGGCTGTTTTTACATTTCAATGTCAGTTGAAAATCGTTATTATTATTTTAAGGATTACTCTTTACCATTAGCAATTATGAGCACTCAAGAAATAAAAATATTTAGATCTTGGAGTTATAGGATTCCCAAATAAGGGATGGGAATACTAACAGATAGTTGTCAATCTAAGGAATATTTGCAAGCCATGAAATCTTGTCAAACTATAATTGACTATTTTAATACTTGCTCACATAGGAGAAATTGAATTTCTAATGTTGGAACTTTATACAATTTGCAATGAATAGTGGCAAAATCTTAAATTTTTCCACAAGCTCTGGAATTTTAGAGACAACACTTAGACTACAATAATTATAATAGTTTCAAGTTTTGTTACAATAGGATGTAGCCAAGCTTATGGAGGCTAGTGAAGATGAATTTAAATCGTGGGAACAGTACGGTATAAAGAAAGTAGAGGCAGTTTCTGGTGACAGCAAGAAACAGGCTGATGCTGTTGGTGGTGTCACTGGTACATTCAAAAGACTCAATGTCGACTAACACCTTTTTCTAAGCTACTCAGCTCTGCATGTGTAATGCAAGTTGACTTAGCAAAGATTTTGGAGATCGCTAAATTTAGCACAAGGTTTGGGGTCACTAGGTGCAGTGTTTATATTATAATGTATATAGCCAGTAGCCACATCATTCACTGAACTCCACACCGGCCCCAAACTTTATGCTGCGTTTAGCGATTTTCAAAGTTTTCATCTAAGTATGTTTATATCTACCTTAACTTTATATTCTTGGGAATCAAATAAGTAAACTTGATGTTAAACCCAACGATTAAGTTTGTGAGCTCATCAAAAGTTTTATCTGGTCCACTATATTTATTTTTTATTAAAAAAATAAACGTGAATATTTTCTACTATGTACTGCTTTTAGCAGATAAAGAGCAGCAACGTTTATTGAGCAGTGCTATAAATTTTTTTATTTATAAGAGCGATTTATAAGAGTACAAAATTAATGATACCATTATTTGGAACATACAAAGTCAAACCTGGTTGTTTGCCCAAAACTTATCAGTCTATAGTTAGTGCAATGTAAATGTACATACATTATTAATGTAACAATAATAAGAAAAATACCAGGAATGTCCTTTATTAAATTATAATATTGTTTGTTGTTATAAGGTCATTTGCCACCTTCTGCTACTAGAAAACTTACAAATCTGCTAAATCTTTCTAGCATAAATAAATGTGCATCAGAAAAAACAAATAACAATATAGAGCGGCAAATGTACTCTCAATTTCATTATGCATCTTCAGGGTATATCTGTTTTTACATAAAAAATATTTTTACAGTAATACAAAACATCATGTTGGTTTGAAAAAGGAAATCTAAAGCTCTGTAATAGTAAAGAAAATGCTAGGCAGCTAAAAACTTAAGAAATATCAAACGGGAAAAGTATTTCAAAGAATTCAGTGCCTAACTTTCTAGTCTGTAAGTTTTATATGCTTCACGTGACATTGCCACTGCAGCCGCTAGCCATGTATGATATACAGCAGATCAGCTAATCATGTAACTCACTCATTGTCAATTGACTTCTGCTAAAATCATTCAGCTTTCGCCTCCGAACAGTAATGATGTAAAACGGTATTACTATAAGGGCGATGCCTATCAAAAACAGAACAATGGCGGTTGCTGCCGCTCCTCCTGGAGCTACGTCTGCGTTTTGTCTCACAGCTTCAGCAGTGACTGGTAGAGGAGTCTGTTTATTAGTGACATCACTGGGAGTATGAGTCGGCTTGTTGGAGTGTGGACTGGGTGTTGCAGTAGTAGAGTTGGCATTGCCTGTAGTACTAGAGTTCTGGGCCGAGGTGGTACTGGAAGTCGGGGTAGTACCTGGTGCTACAGTGACTGGCCTGCCATCTAATAGATAAAAATAACAAAAATTAAACAAAATAGTCATACAACTTGGTTTTTATTCTTTGAAAATATTTACCAGCATGGTTCAAAATTCAAGACATTTAAAATGCATACTTCGAGTAGATTACTGGGGGGGGGGGGGTACAGTTACAATGCAGAAAAAATTAGAAGAGCAAGTCACTGCTAAAGGTATACTGTTATATGAGAACTTTTGTACAATTTTTTTGATATACATATATTTATGTTCGGTAGATTTAATAAATACCAAGTTTTTGAATAAATAATACAATAAGTATATAAAAACAATATAAAAAATGCCAGGGTGGTAGAAAACTTATCAGAAACTATTATAAACAGCCCTAAAGTAATACAGGGATAAAATAGTACCTACCATTATCAATAACATAGTAAACTGATGAGCCGGGTCCACGACCCACATTTATTGACCTCACAAAACTCTCACTGTCAACCTGGAACTGTGTTTCCTACAAGATTTCAAAACACTTGTTAAATGCAGTCACGTAGTGTGTGCTATACACTAAAACAGAGAAAACATTTCTTTCTAACTTAAGAAGTTATGGGTTCACACAGTTCTGCTGTAATTCCAGATTGTTCCAACAAGATATTTGCAGTAGGCAACTTCAACAGATTTTCCAGCTTTGAATCAAAAATCAAGTATTTGCAGTGCCCCAACAGGATCTATTAACATTTCTCCAGTGTAAGCATTATGCTGCCCAAAGCTGAGATATGCAATATGATACATCAACTGACTAGCCTTTTCAACATAAACTTCAGAAAAAACAAAACTCAATGCCAATCTCACCCTTCCATTCCTCATCAAGTAATAAACTAGAAATTTTCCTGCTCCTATAGATCTATTGAGAAACCCTTCAGCTTCATCCAGTGAAACTTGTTTCACAGGAAATGGCACATCACCTTTTATCTTTGGAACGCCGAGAATAGTAAATCGAGTGAAGACTTTTGTCTCGTCAAACTCAAACTGAAATACATATCAGCTACTTGTTCTTTTACAATGATATAACACAGTAAACATGCTCAAACTACAAAAATTCTAAGCCTAGATCAATAAGAGACAAAAATGAATAAAGACATTATTGCAGTCAAATCCAATGCTATTAGATATTAGACTGTACAAAATATTCTAAAAAAATTTGTTCAATGATTTTCTGCAAAAGCTATAAACTGGCAGATAATGTCACAATTCTGCAACTAGGCAACTTTGCAGTGCAAAAGCAATAAACTTAGATTTTGCTAGTTGCTTACCATGCTACATAAAAACACAAAAGCTGCATTATTAACTCTCAGTGCTTTTTTTAAATAAGAGCTTATACTTAGAATAACCTGTTGTACAATTATACTAATGTGATAACTTGCCACTTATTAACAAAATGCAGATGCACTTTAAACTCAAACACCAAATTAAAAACTATTAGCTTTAATTACGCAAGAATAGCATCACACTGTAATTTAGACAAAAAAACTTTGTTCAGTAAAAACTTACATCAGAATTTAGACAAAATATTTAAAATTCTGATATTTTCTTACCTCCACTCCATGAATTCGAACTGCCCTGACATCAGCTTGAGCCTCCAAAGCTGCTGTGGTCCAGTATTTCAGCATACCAATATTCGATTCCAAGTTGAATTTTTTCACATCAGCATTCATTACAAATTCGTATGACCGGCTTTGTTCATGGAGATCGAAGCAAGAAGAAATATCATAGAAATCATTATCCGGAGGTTCCTGGTTGAATCTGTAGACGTTAAACTCTGTGATCTGGTTGTTTAGCTACAAGAGTGCAACTCGCCATCAATAGAATGCCGAGGAATATCTTAAACACACAAACAGTGATCAAAAAACACATTCTCTCAGAAACTTGAGACTTTAAAAAAAACTTGGCACAGCTATTTATATAATAACTCCACAATTATACTAAGAACTGGCTCAGTAACGTGAATAGAGTATGATAACCGTAATTGTTGCTCTGTAATATACGATCAATCATGCACTACCATATTTTTTCATATTTTAAATTTACATGGTTTAAACTAAAAGCACTTGACACATTAGTGAATGTTTTTTGCTTAAACTCCTTTGTAAAGCTTAGAGTTTAAATTATTTTGCAATATAATCAATCAATTTTCATTTGGAGGAAAAAATATTAAGCTTACATCTGGCACTGTGACAACCATGCGGAATGGTTCCAGGGTTTCTAGAACATCGCCATTAGATAGAACCCATTTATTCTACAAAATATATTTATTAATTATTACTTCAAAAGTAAACGACTGTTTTAGTTAACCAACCAATTCTAGACACAAATTAAAAATCTTTTTTAACAATAAACTTTAAGAAATGCGTTTTCCTGATACATTATAGAGTTGTAACATATAAAGGGAGCTACCTCAAGACTATTTATCCAGATAATGTTTAACCACATGTGTGACAACATAGCTATAAGTTGAATAAGAATGCGTCAATAAAAAAACTGGCTGATTGTAGAAGCCATCAACTCACATTGGTGAAGTACCACTCCCAGTATGCATCAACATTAGAGGTCCTGGTAGGATATGGCCTCTTGGATATCCAGACTTCACACTCAACTGATCTTATGACATGCTACAGAAAGTATGATATACTAATGTAATATAATGTAATATAATATAGTATATAATAATATAATATAATGTAACGTAGTATAATATAATGTAATATAATATAGTATATAATAATATAATATAATGTAACGTAGTATAATATAATGTAATATAATATAATATTATACAATACAATATATTATAGTTTAATAGGGAATAATATAATATAATATCATACAATACAACACAATGTATTATAGTTTAATAGGAAATAATACAATAAAATATAATATAATATAATTTCTGACAGAAAGAATGAGACTTCTAATGCTAATTGATAATGTGATAAATTGAATAAACAAAAAAGTTGAAAGAACAGCTCTAATAAACTAATGTAAAGTCTGGGCAATATATTTTTTGTACATCTCCATAAAAATTTGCCTAAATTCTCAATTTCATAGATTTATTGCAAAAAGTATTATTGTTTTTGCTAGAATAGCTCTATTAGCTCATTGAAAGTAAAGTTTAATTACAGTTCCACTGTAAATCCAAGGGTGATCTTCTAAATCGTCAAAGTTGAAGAACTCTTTTGGCGTTCTTATTCGTACAAATTTCTTATCACCAGTGCTGCCGGGCAGCAGCTCATCATCTATGCCGTACGCATCGATAGTGTCAATTTCACACTTCTTAGTGTATCTGTGTATCTTATAGGCCACACCTGCTCAAAAAATACAATTGTGTTAATTGATGAATACCTAACAACCTAACCATCACATTATTTGCATAGCGAGCAATTAAATTCAAGAACTAAATAAAATTTCAACCAATTTATACAAGTAACTGAATTTAAAGCCTGGCCTGCAAATTAAATAAAACGGATGACTATTATAGTATAATGTTTCAATTAAAATGGGAAAACTTCGCAAGACATGAATGAAATTAATTTGAGCCAGTTTGCTGCAAATGTATAATGTATAAATATAGACTGACATAATGTAGCTAACAGAAAATCAAAGATAATTTCTTTTAAAAAAAACCAGATAGATTTCCAAATGCAGAAATATATTACTACTACAAAAATTATTTTAGAATTTTTACCTGTATCGTAATCATTTATAACTGTCACAGGCTCAGATTTTTTTGACCGATCTTGCATAGTATTGTAGTCAACTCTCGATAAATTGGCCTTGAAATCATACCATTCCTGCAGAAAATGTGTATACAGTGAGCTAAGGTGATGCATGCGCAAAGCCAGTATTAATTTATATATGAAAAATGCAGCTCAAAATTCAACATGAAAAAAACACGTAGTCACTCACATCTGTATATATCAGAATTTGCTGCTGTGGGTCATGAAGCTCCATCGAGAGAGAAAAGTAATCGGGTACTTCTGGCACCTTTTTACCTGCTGACTCTCTCTTACAGTATGCACCAAGTGGAGGCTGTATCAAAAGCAAAATTACAATACAAAACAATTTAATAGAATATATAACAAACTACCTTAATATATGATGAGCTCATAATAAACTTAATAGTCTTAATTTACAGTTAACCTGGCAAAGTGGTGGTGGTGAGTAACTTGGTGTAATAAGTTCAAACATTACAAAAGGTAAAGTTGTTTTTCAACTATTGCTATACGCTGGTAGATCACATATAGGGCTATAGACCCACTGCTTCTATATATAAAACGTTGCATCAGCTGATAATAGCATATGGTTTAAAATTAAGTCCAAAACATATTTAATTGAATTTAACATTTAAATCATCATTATTAATATCTTGTATTTGTCTTCTAATTAGTTATTGGAAAAAATGAAATAAAATGACACCCATTTCCTTTTTATGGACGCCTGCTGTCTTAAACAAGACTAGTTTAGTTATTCCAATCAAGTGAGAGTTCACCTCAAAGTGACGAAGGTCATCAACACTCTCTTCGTACAGTTCGGAGAAATAAGCGTATTCATAAACACTCTCTGACGAGGCTGAACCGGCGGAGTTGTCTTGTATCACATGAATTCTCTTGATAACAGAACTCATTCCAGAAGCTGTTTGCCACGACTTGTCGGGATCAACAGTGTTATTCACTAAGAAAATACAAGACGCCAGATTTAAGTCAGAAACAGATATAAGTTCTATCTCAGGCAAACACTTTGAATAGAGTTTGTGAGTTCTTATACAATAAAGCTAATGAGTTATGTTTAATATTGGTGTTTGACTTCGTGACGCCAAGAAACATTAGAAAACATACATGTATGGAAAAGACTTTCAAACAAAAATTCCTGTTTTTAAGTAAATAGTCTTAAATTCAGAGCACAAACCTGAAAAGTAGTATGTAGCATTTAGAGTCATATCCGTGTCTTTGATATATATGCACCCATTCCACACGTCAACGTCGACATCATTTATTGTATCGTTGCCGAGATAATCCATGACAGCAGAAGTACCTCCCAGCAGCAGAACGTCTTTTCCAGAAACCAGTTTATCTGTGACAACATAATGCCATGTGAGATGCTCAATCAAATTATATGCTGGATGCTCCAACTTTTAGAATAAGTAAACGCTATTGCAATCATTTTATGTGTTTTCAGGACTCAACACAGCTGAACAGTTAAAAAGTTACTGTTCTTACCATGACCTTTTACTACTCTGAAAGGAAAGGCAAAATCATTGAAGTTGAGCTTATCAACAGTGCAGTTCCCGCCATACTGTCCATCATAGTCTACAAGAAATAAGGCAATTGAACACAAATGATGAGGTCATAATTTATAGTTGAAGTATTTATATGATCTATTGTGTTAACAATGGTACAAAACTATCCATGGCGTATATATTGCAAAAATTCTTACATGATACCAAAAAACGTGAATGTTTGGAAATAATTTATTTTTATGACACACAAACTCTTCAGTTACTAGATTAAGCTTAGAATTGATAAATTTTATATAAATTACACAAAACAAGATTTATTGTAATAATATCTAAGCCAAAATGCTTGCTAAAGTTTTTATTATACATAACCGCTGTCCACTAACTCAGAAATGCAAACTTTTACACATGTATATAACTTGAGCAAGCCAAAGTAAAATGACAAAAATGTAAATGTTTATAAAAAATACAACTAAAATAAAACAGGCAGCAAAGTACTAACAAAAAATCCAGTATACTAAGTCTATCATAGTCTAACTTCATTATACCAGTAGCTCATATCACCAGTTCCCATAGAAAACTTTTGCATTGAAAAAATTTGTCAGTAAATACTTTAAATTGTCAAGTTAGTGTATTTATGAGTGTTTACAGCATTAGACCCTGTTAACAATATTCTACTAACCATACCTGCATTATCTTGTTTGAAGCAATGTTTATGTTGAATAACACATTTTATAGAAGATATCAAAATAAATTTAAATATGAGAAGAGAATACCAAGATATCTGTACAGCCTTACTGTCTATGAAGACATATTCATTAGTGTCTGCAAAGGTATATAGTTTGGACCGAACAGCTGGACCCAGCAAGTTCTCTATCTCCATCACACCAACATTCAGATTATCTGAGAACATTTCTCTAGTGAAGAATGATGTTTTCACTGTATCCATGTTCCAAGTAAATTCAGCCCGGAAGTTGTTTGGGATATGAGGGAAATCTTTCGCTTCTAAAACACACAAAAATAACCTAAAGTTTACTCCATCTAAAAAGTATAAACATAATTAATTCTGTTTGCAGTTTTGCTAATCTATAATTCTGACATCCTATAAATATGTAGGCTGCAGGCTTATATATAACTAGTATGCAGTTTATCTACAATGCAACTTTTACAATTCATAAATTATTAGATTCATTAGATATTACAAAATTACATAATATAAAAATGCTTACAATATACATTATTAAATATATAATGAATGTCATCTGTTTTGAAAATGTTAATATCTTGTTCTATGACGGACCATGCATAACTATTATCACCATAACTGTGAAATAGATAACATTTTTTAAAACCAATAATAAAACTGTAGGAACCCTGCTAATGCAAGTTCATTACAAAGCTACTTTCTTGATTAAATATTAGGGGGTTATCTGGGTGCTTGGAATCTATCTGGTTCCAGTAAAGGGTTGTGACACTTATCTTCACCACAATATTAGTAGCACAATACAATGCACTCTAAATTGATATAGCAAATTATGTGGCCTGTGATAGGTAACAGGTACGTATTTATGGCTACAGTGTGTTGAGTGATGGGATAGGATTTTGTGATTGTTCCATTGTGTCAAGATGAGAGAATAATGGACAAAGGTCTCCAGATAAAAGTAAATATAGATTTAAATTTTATCAGCGAGTTTGTGTCTATAGATAAATATACAGCTGATTGTATCCCAATGTCGCTATGAGTGTATGTCACACTGTATGATATACACTAACTGTATCTCATACCGAATTTAGGTCACACTAAGTGTATGTCACACGGACTATACGTCACTGTGTGAATGTCTTACTAAGTGGAAGTCGTACTGAGTGTGTTATGCCGAATGTACGTCACACTGAGTATATGTCATGCTAAATATACGTCACACTGAGTATATGTCGTACTGAGTATATGTCATACTGAGTATATGTCGTACTAAGTATATCATATGAGTGTACACACTACTAAGTGATGCATATTCTAGGTGCTCATTTGTAACCGAGTGTAAGTCACACAACATGGAACTTGTTGACTGGAATGTTTATAAGTCGAATGCTATAGCAGTTTGTATAATTCACTTTATCATATCCATAGCTAAAAAATTAGGATAAATTACAGAATGCGTATTTTGTTTTGTAAGAGTCAAGTGCATTGACAGAAACTAAATAAAAAACCAGTTTCTATTTGAAAACTAAGAGCCAACTTACGGGGCTGCGGTATGTTTCCCATACAGATAGCTTTGTTGACTCCAGCTTCTATATTGGCCACCATAATTCCAGCAATCAGAAAGAGGCTGGCCCTGGCCCGCTGAAGACCCATCTTAACTTATCTTACCTATACATGTAAAATACAGGAACAGAGTATAGGTTTTAAAACTCCTTGATCTAACATAAAACAAGTCAATAATAACATCATACAGACGGCTGAATGAAATATCAGTAAAATTTTAAAAGAGAATAAAATGGAGACATAAAAATTACAAGGTATTGTAAAATATTTTAGTATCTATTAGATTATTTCTCTTCTTTAGAATAATCACCTGAAACACAACATATTATAAGCATGCAATAAATAACCCGGCATTACATTTACTTACATTCAATGAAATCTTTTGAGAGTTTTTCAATATATTAATACAATTTCATGAGCTGCAAGATAGACTTACCGTATATTCTGCCACCAGAGCGCTGTATGCTTCAGGTTACTATTAGAGTGAAAGGTGTAGATGGGCGTTTTGCTATCACTGTTCTCAGTAAACATGATATAATTTTATCACCAACAAGCATATCTAACAGATGAGGTTTCTATTATACTCATGTATAGAATACTTTATCAGTGTAGAGATAACACAAGTGACTAGTGAAATTCAGACTCTAACAGATAACAGTAAAACCTTAAAAATATAGCTGCAACTTACCACTAAACTTATCGTAAGACTTATTGTATGCCTGTGCAATGGTTTTAAATAGTATGCGAGACTTTCACATTTATTTTTACAGAAACACAAAAAATGTAGCAAAATATAGTCAATGCAGCAGTAAACAGAAACTAGAGGTAATTGCACAACATCAGAAAACTGCCTGAATTTTCTAATATAACAAATACAACATCAAAGTACGTAACAACTGTTTTAAGCAGCGCTGGAAGCAATTGGAGATTCATGAGAATAAGTTTTCATCCAAGTATTACTTGAAGAGTACAATAAATAACTTAATGAGGCATAAAGCAGAACTTTCATTGAGTACTAATTTGGAAGAATGCTAAACTGAGATATTTCTATCTTTCAGTGCATTGACTAGTTTACTGAGCAGTTTTTGTAGAGTTAGGTGGCAGCCCTTAGACAGTGGCAGCAAAGGGAAATACTTATGACAGGAGTTTTCTTCTTTCTCAGATTCTAATTGGTTGTCTGCTCTAGCGGAATCCGACACTCCGATGTATGTTGAAATCCTCTGTATGAAGCTAAAGACACAGAGAAACAAACTGTTGGTAAGCATGCACGTGTAAATTTATTTTATTTCACATCATTTTGATCAGATCTGGTAAAAGATATGCAAATTGATTAGTTTGAGCCCAAATTGATGACTTATACCATATACCTTTACAGACTGCTAATAAAATGCTATTGAAGAAAACATTGCTAAATTAGCATTGATCCATCATGCGCTTAAAAAGACACAAATAAACTGATAACAAACCTTTGACCATGCTTTAGCCAATGGTCTAAGATTTCTTTTTCAAAGGATGCGTGGGGCCTCTCTAACATCCCAATCATACTCTGTAAATAAACCTCTAGCTAACTGATAGACAAATATTCACATCACAGGCAACAACAGGACTATTCATCAACAGTTTATCAGATACATTCATAAACTACAGGAACACAAGTCAGCTCAAAATAGAGATGATGACATCTACTCGCTGAAACTGTTAACATAAACGTTGGTTGTAAAATTAAACTGCAATGACTAGTAGCTAAAACATCTGTAAGAACTGCAACTATAAATAGTTTCAATTAAAATTTTTAAATAGTTACTATCATTGTCAGTTTTTGTCTAAATATTGCAAGCAAGCAAAATTTTCAATAAGTTAGACAAAATAAAGCCGCTAATACCATAATTTCACCCAACATGATCAATGTAGTGATAATAGACATTTGCTAGAACAACCGTTTTTATAAGATTACGAAAACACGCATTTTTTTACAAAGGTACAGATTTTAAAATGTGTTACAAGGAAAAATCTTCTTCTAGCATGGTCAAGGTTTATCATATTACAAAGTTTCTGTTTTAGGTCACCATTATTTATATAAAACTGGTGGCATTTTAAACCACACATTCTGCACTTTCACAAACATTTGAATAAGCGGATACTTTTTCAACATTGAAACACTCCAATTGGCTGAGATGCTTAGGAGAAACATTTTTTTACAAGACTCACTGTTAGTGTAGTCAACCAAGTGCCTCACAAAACCTCATTTATGTATTCCTACTAAATATAGAAACTTTTGAAAGCAAAAAATATTCATGCTAAAACACTCTATGTTCATTTCATCACAGTTGTATTTTGTGATGGCCAGTTTCAATATTCATGTCTTCCACAAAACATCTAATGTGGACAGACTTTTACAATCTTTATGTCACACACTTCACATAAATACAAGAAAAGACAACTCACATACAACAGCTGTACCAGCACCATTTCATTATACTTCTTGCTATTTTCACAGCCCAACGCAGTGTTCTTCTGCTTTTCATAACCAGTTTCATTGTAGTAGGGCTCACTGACTAGAATCAGCCCTAAAAACATGGACAAAACACAATTTAATATACTGTAAGTAGTTTGTATGTAGTAATGTAAGTAAGGTGTGGGTACAAAGCAATTTGGTAGTATATCTTCATTAATGCTGATAATTATAATAAAGAATAACAAAAATAATAATATAACAATTTCTTTCAAAATAAACAAAGTATATAAAGTCTATGTGTTAGTAGTACAGCTTCATATAAGGTAATCAGTAGTCACTGGGACATAACCAGCAGATGCTGTCTAAACTCTACTTAGAAATTGGACAGCAACTTCATGGATATCAAAAGGTTACTCCAATAATTAATTGCTTGGCAGGGTAACTGTATGTAGAGGGGAGAGGCAGGGGTATGTAGAGAAGAGGGTAAGGTAACTGTATGTAGAGAGGGCGAGGTAGGGGTATGTAGAGGGGGAGAGGTAACAGTATGTAGAGGGAGAGGTAGGGGTATGTAGAAGGGAGAGGTAGGGGTATGTAGAGGAGGAGAGGGTAAAGTAACTGTATGTAGAGGGGAGAGGTAGGGGTATGTAGAAGGGAGAGGTAGGGGTATGTAGAGAGGGAGAGGGTAAGGTATGTAGAGGGGAAGAGGTAGGGGTATGTAGAGAGAAGAGGTAGAAATTGGACAGCAACTTCATGGATATCAAAAGGTTACTCCAATAATTAATTGCTTGGCAGGGTAACTGTATGTAGAGGGAAGAGATAGGGGTATGTAGAGGGGAGAGGTAACAGTATGTAGAGAGGGAGAGGTAGGGAAACAGTATGACGAAAACCATACCTTGTATAGACAGCAAGACTTGCAGGAGATTAGAGGTCAAAGGATTCCACAGCTCATCTGGTTTCCCAGTCCATGTTCCCAGTAAACTAACACAAACCTTCAAGTAATATGCACATTTAATTTTTTACTTCACTGCACTGACACTGATACAAAAAATAGGAAATGCTGCATATTATCACGTGTTTTACAAATGATGATTGTGACGTTTAAACTGTTTCCCACTACTGCAAACTACTTATTTAGTGTTCTACATTTTTTACAACCAGTTCAAAAATGTCTTATTTAAATTTGTATTTAAATTTCAAAAACACGAGTGAATAAAATATAGATTTGCTTCTCTAGCTGTCATGTCAGAGAACATATCATTATTAAAATTGATAAATTTAACATTTCTTTAAAGTTTTAATCACTTAAAAACAACAAGCACAAGTCACCGATACAGTAAAGCGTCGAATCAAACTTGAATAAAAGTTGGTAAACATACTACGTGATTTCAAGTGCTTTAAATTTTTTTTATAACATTTCAAATATTTATAACAAATAAAAACTTGTAGCACAGAAAATAGTTTCACAAGCTTCATTGAAAAGCTGTGTGAATTAAAAACATTTTGCGAGACAGTGGACTTCATTTGCAGATCTGCAATAAATATTTGAATTTGGCAGACTTCAACTCTTTACAGTGCATTTAGATTTTTGCATGATAATTAATTTCGACCTCAATCAGCTTGGCGTTTGGTGAAAATTACAACAACCCCAACTGTGATAAACACATACCATACTAACTTTTATAGTGATGAAGTATTAATTTTTGAAGTTGTATATTTATTTGTATAAGAAAAGATACACCAACTCACGATACGTACCTTTCCACAGACATATAAATTAGGGTTTAATCTCTCCGAGGAGTACGAATGGTAGTGGATGTTTGGAGGGCGAACTGGGTAGTCATGAGGCAGTTGGATATCAAATATGAACAGAGCACCTTCATATGGAGTGAGACTAGGCCCAACAATCATCGCACTGAAGCAGTTCTGAATTTATAAAACAATAAACGATTGTCAAAGTTGCTCTCACGCCAAAACGTTTGTTTGAGCTAGTTCAGCTGTGTTAACAATTGTGTTGTATAATTGAAACAACATATAATATTATTAAAACCTTAGTTACCACAGTCTATGGGCAAACTATCATAAGTCATTTAAACATATAACGATAACAGATGCTTAGTCATGGTGGGAACGAAAATTAAAGAGTTTTAGAGTCAGTAACTAAAATGATTTATGTAGTACAAGTAGAGAAATGATTGTAATAATACTAAACATGAGGTGCCAAAAACAGATTGATTGCATGATTTTTTTCTTAGTGTTTCTAACAATTTAAAAGAAGCAAAGAAAAAAGTGCTTTGAACAAAATTTTAGACATCATGCAATAATAGAAATATCTATTTAATCAAAAAGTTAACAAAAACACAATTAAAAGAAATACCAAATGATGTAGACTATTTAACAACTACTCTACTCACCATACGGTCTTCATAACCTTTAACTATGATGCCATCGGTAAGGTTGTTATCCAGGATCTTTAACTGTAATTCAGGAGATAAAAATATTATGTAGGTATAAAATAGATGCAGAAACTTTGCAAAGGTTCCTTGGATCCACACAGTCATTCATACTTGTAGTCAATTACTTGGTGCTTACAGGACAGTCTATCAAAACCGGTCAGTGATAAAACTCAAAATGCTCTCAAGAAAAATAACTTACTTCTCCTTGTAAGAGTTTAATAAATTTTCTACCAAACGAACAGCTTTGAGAAATAGAATAAAACTTGTGACAAGGGGGGCAAGTCCCAGAAATTTTGAGCTTCTGATCACTCGTAGCTCCCTGACTATCACCTGTAAATTAACCAGAAAATGTTAGAAAATCATAATTCACCAGTATAACCATTTTTATTAAACAAAAATTACATCATATACACAAAAAAACACTTTTTAGGAATAGAATTAGAAACAGCCTCTCGAAACCAACATTAAACTCTTGACTCAATTTCTTGAATCGTCTTCAAAGATTCGGTCTCAAAAAATTGTGCCCAAAACTTAATGTCTGCTTTAATAGACTTCTGATAATATAATGAATCTAGGTGAAATGCCTTGGACATGCCACAACTCAAGCAACTGTGAAACAGTGTGTTATACCATAGCCTTGTTACAACTGCATAAGAGTGTAAGTGGAACAAACCGTTTGTATATTCTTGCATAACACATTCCTTGTCTGCTGAAGAACCAATTTCTGACTCTTCAGTTCCTGCATCCTGTGCTTCTTGTTTTGGGCAAGACTCAGTCTAAATTTAGATGAATGACGCAAGTAAAACAATAGTTGTATCTATACCTATATATAAACATGCAAGTAAATGAAAAGAAAGATGCCATCAACAGCAGCAAAAAGCAAAAATTTAGTGTAGTTGATTTGTACTTATCTATGTACACTTGTGTGAAATTGCCAAAGTGAAGTGAATAACAAGTTGCATCCTTAATAAAGTTATATATTTGCAAAATACAACCAACAATAGATCATTTTATAGCCATTACAACCATAAATTTTAAAAGCAGAAATTCGACTTTAATGACTTGATTTATGCGGTTTGTAAACTCAACATACCAAATGAAGTTCTGGATTTTTATTAAAAGTTTCAGTTTCTTCTGTCCCAGAGGCTGTCTCGTGGCTGAAAGATAGAAAGATGGAATATCTTTAGTACAACCATAATATATGTTGTAAAAATATACACATAATTTTCAACAATCAACTCGAACACCTATAAATCTCAAAAATGGCTTCCTTTAAGAAGGTGAATAAAGCTCTCAATGCTATTGCAATGCTGACCAAAGCGCACACTACCTTAAAGAGAACGCCGTCATTCCATATTTAATGTCTATTCAGACCACATGGTAAATTTTATCTCAAAATTTACACATAGAAATAATTTTTTGCTCTATCTAACCTTACGCACTGTAGTATAAATATAGTTTTATACATAAATAGATAAAAAAGCATAGTTGAAGACATGTGAATTACCTGCTTTTATACATTTCCAAGATGGTGGTGGTTACTTCTTTCATTTGAGTGAAGAATTTACAAAGGAAATCTATGATTTGACGCTGTATATCGCTGACCTTTAAAAAAAATATATATAATGTAGTGATTTAGTAACTGAGCAATAATAATCAACAGTATCTCAAAACTTTCAAAATGATATACTCATATGTACTCGACACAAACCTTCGAATGGTCGAATGTTTTGATTTTAGAAAGAATAGAACTGACATGAGCTTCTTCATCAGCACCATCATTGTTTGTTTCATTTGAAACAGGATGTCCTTTTTCTTGGCACAAGTCTATCAATTCTTCAAGATTAAAGTGAGATTTATCCGTACCCTAATAATACAATCACATTATTGTAGTTTTACCTAGAGGTCAAAAAAAACTTTCATGAAAATAATAAAAAACAAACCAATAAGCACATTAACAGTATTCTCATTTGCACTTTTTTTTAGAAAATTCTGCAATATTGTTGCCAAATTACAAAAAAAGTTATGTATATCAATTCCACTGAGATACATACGTCAGACAGATGACTCAGAAGAGAGTTGACTGACTGCATCACAGAAACGAAATTAGAAACAAACACTGGGCATATGTCATCCGTACTGCCAGGAAAATTCTGAAGAGCAGCTTTCTGAAATTGAGGGAAAACATTACAATTTAACACGGATACAGAATTGTTAGCATAAAGCAGCATACAATATATACTTCCAAAGATTAATTGAAAACACAGATTTATAAATACAGTGTTCCCAACATATCTCACGGTTTCATATCTCACGAAATCCCATAGGTCATGAGAAGGGCCCGGACACCTGTTTTGTAGCTTATGTATGAGTGTATAGGGACAAAATGGCCAAATTTAACAGATCCTTGAGTTAAATCTTGTATTTTACTGCCAAAACATTTTTTGAGATTCAAGGCTTAGTGAGATACGAAGGGAGCACTGTACAAACAACTATCATGCCTCACCAGGTGAGAATGGAAAGCAGCTAGTGAGTGAATGAGGGGGAAATACGACAGAGGTGGAGATAAAGCTGAGGAAACCCCTTGCATAATGGATGACAGGTTACTGTAGACATCAGAGATTTCCAGTAACTTTTGAAACTCCTACAAAACATGCCATTATAGTTTTAGCATTGGTCAGTGCATTTAGTAGAAGGAAAGTAATAAATTATTGTATTAATTTAAGGATTATAATTATAGAGCTAACTAATTGATGAATGACAACAAATGACTAAAATGAAAGTAGCAAGACATAAAGAGTGAATAATATGGTTGATGTTTATGGAACATCTTGGCATTGGAATGTCTAGACAAACTTCACAAATTATTTGTAGTAAATTTCAGTTGTAAAAAAACCAAGCAAATTTAGCATGGCAAAAACTACCATCACCTTTTATAGCAAGAGTGTTGGCTAATGACAAACCTAAAACCAAATTATTCATAAATAACTGAAGCTTGGATTGTTAATCCTTCTAATGTCATCAACACAAAATTGAGCTTCAATAAAAATAGGCCAACTTTAAACTATCGACTTTTCAAAAATAAAGTTGAAGCAGATAATAAAACGCCTAGTAGCTGTAACTGCAAAACTAAACTTTAATTTTCTTTATTTGCATTCATAATAAATGAAACCATTACGAAAATAATTGAGAATTTTATGCTCATAAGCTAAGTTACCTCCACGTCCTTTCTAGAGATGGATATTTCCGCAGCCCTTTCTATTGAGTTATCCAGTCTGATCATACTTCTGTACACATCAGCTACCTACAAAAACATTGGCCTAGTAACAATTTTCATAAAATATATCAGCAAGCCAGTAATCAAACCCAGCATAACTCATAATCCTTGTATTTAACTTCTAGAACTTAAAAACAACAGAAAAATTACCAACTTGTTTCTTACATGTGAAAATATTTTAACTGCATAAATTTAAAAAATATATATAGCATGTTATATCGACTAATACATTCACAATACATAGTTTTAGTAGCCGATCTATATTAATCAGTTTATTTGTAAAAAAAAGTCTCAGCAACAAATAATCGAGTATTTTATCATCGAAAAATTTAGCTAGCCCTGTGACCCACACCAATCATTCACACCTGCTATAGTATAAAGCTAAGATCAACGTACTGGAATAACAATAATATTTTACTGAAAATTTTAAATTGATATGGCTAAATAGCCAAGATATGAGTTTCGAATTCAGAGTTCAAATCCTGGTGAGAACAATGATGATTAATTGAGCATGCCACTATAACAAGCAGGAAACCACACAGAATCAAACCAAAATATTATTATATATAATTAAATAGTTATATAATTAAATGTATTACCTTACGCAAAGGGCTTAGGATTGCATTAAACTCATCCCAAGGCATCTGAGAGCAGGTTTGTCGGATCTCCTGAATCGGTTCCAACACTCTCTCGTAGTTCTTTACCAGAACTGAAAGCTCCTCACCTAAATCTTCAAGTTCCTTTTCACTAACAGAATGACAGAGTAGTTACATTTACAATATATTATATTCTAATATAATATATTACTATTATATCATATTATAAGACTAATATATTATATTATAATATAATATAATATATTACTATTATATCATATCATAATAGTAATATATTATATTATATTAATATTTCATGTAGAACATCCAGTTACAGTACAATGGCCTGGCACTCGACCAATACTTTAGAATAAAGCTGTAAATGGAAAGGTTTGTTCCACAAAGGTTCAATAACTACTAACACTTAAAGTTGTTAACTGCTCATATCTTTGACAAATAACAACAACCACCTAATGGCTTGATTCAAACATTAAAAAAACAACATATATGTAATTTTTTATACACAAACTCAGTAAATACATACGGCATTGTATTATCAGCCAGACTATCACTTGACTCATCTAAAGTATCGGCCCAACTACTTGCCCCACTTTCACTTTCATCATCCTCAGAGTCCGAATCAGATTCATACTGTAACAGCAACAGCAGCGTTTTACAGAAGTGAATTCTACCCATAGTACACAAAAATACCTTGACTGATATATTCAGAGTGTGATGTGAAATTCTACGTACTAAGTTTGAAATCAGCTGGATTTGGTGAGGATAGAGATGTGTGGTGCAGTCATCTATCCAATGAACAGACATTAAACCATCACAGTCAAGATGGCGCACGGAGCCCACGGAATCCATTCCACATCCAGTTTCCATCTTTCAGTATACATAACAACAACTATTGTATATATGTATCTTTATATATGATCTCTATAGTACTTAGCAACACAATACTAACTGCCTTCTCAGTACTATTAGGTGGTTACAAGTTAATATAATGCATATTATTCCTACTCATATAAAAGTCCAGGAAATGTATATAATTTTGCTTGGAATTATTATGTAATCACATTTCTCATTAATTTCACAAGATAAAATATGACTCAACTTTTAGCATTTGTATTGACTGAAGAGACTAATGACTTTTAGTTTGTGTTGTCTATACACATACCATGTATACCAAACATGAAGATTTTCAAAGACATACGGCAGCAACTTTTAGTAATGCTGACAGCCTACTAAACTCACCTCATAATCTGTATCCTTTACAACAGCTGCTCCTGGTCTGAAATTAAACAGACTGTGATCTCTAAGTTCATACACACTCACCACTTCACTGTCATTGATCAGAGGTGCAGCGCTGGAAATTAAAGAAGAGATGCCTGTAACTAAAATATTATAGCAGTAACCATCAACTGGTAGACACTGCATAAACTCAGACAAAACATTACAAGTACTTCTGAGCTATTATCTTCCAAAACCTGTTGTATGCAGCAGTTGAACAAAATGCATAAATATAATTTAAATTTTAATCAATTCCACTTGAATTCATCAAACAATACTAAAAAATGAATAAGCTAAAGGGTATAACCAAAATGATTCTTTAATTCTGATGAAAAACACGAGAATACTCGAAATAATCAACCTAAAAAACTAAAAATACATCTTTCATAGCAGCTGATTTGAAAGAATGAACCATATGGTCATTTTATCAACTGCTTTAGGCATAGTAATAGACCTATTAAATGTTAGAACTAGAACTACTGTACAGAGTATAAGATATGTATTGACGATCTAACCAGCCAATTACATGATGTAGAGTTTAGCAAACAAGAACTTGACTTACTCATACTGTCCATTCGGAACGTAAATCCACCTGATGTTAGCAACTCTTTGGGCTTCATTAACTGAGACCACAACTCCATATTGAAGGTCATTTGCTACAATTCAACATATAAAATATTATATACAGAGAGTTATTCGCAGAGTTATGTGTAAGGGAAGATATTACCAGGTCTGCTGGTACATGCTTACAAGCCAAGTATCTGTTACCAATTATTAGAGTTATGGTAATGGAAGCTTAATAAAATCACGGGACATAATGCAACGCAACATATAAAGGTTTCTTCTATTAGGTTGATCAACAACATCTAACAAAAGCACAACATTATTAGCAGTTGGCAGGAATTGCATGCATAGCCATTTGAAATAGCCAACAACCATCGTGTTGACGCTATACTCACTGTGAATGTCTAACTCTGTAGTTACAACATAATCTCCTGGGAAAAACTCATAATCATCCAAATGGTACACAGGATATAGATTGTGTGAAGCCACACCTCTCTCTAATTCACCATCCTATAAATATATATGTGAAAGGTTGCAAGTGAATATTTTTATACATAGAGTGAGATTATAACACCAATAGACTTGATAATCAACTCATTATGTTGAAAGCAAATTTTTCACATTACATAACAGTTGAGTTACACAAAATGATGTTTATAGAACAAGATAGTATTTAGCCTGATTTATATAGAGTACAGACCTGCCACATGACGTCTACTTTGGTTTGCGCAAACACAACCTCTACAGCTACTTGATCTCCAACATTGAAGGAGACATCAGTTTTCAGAGAAGGCAGCATTTGTTTCTTTTTGCTGACCTTTCGAGTGCGCTTACTTTTCTTTGGGTTAGCTGAAAAAATGATACATTTCAAATCAATTAAGCACTACCATGATTTTGCTCCATGTAAAAGAGGATTTGTGAGAACTAACAATACACTGTAGGTCATGATGAGAATACTAATAAAACCTGTTACCTTCTGGCTTGACAGGCTCTTCTACGTCTTCCCAACCATCCTCACCGTCGTCTGAGCAACAGGAAACTTCCCTCTCCCCTTCATCCAATGAGTCGGGAAGTTGTATCTCACCATTGCTAGCAGGACCTGTTTCTTTACTACAAGATGGCTCTTTGCCGTGAGTGTGAGGACTAGGCATTCTATTCTTATTAGTCTGTCAAAAGATAAATCATGAGCTGGTGTAAAATAAAACTTGTTAAAAATTCTTTTAAGAATGTTTGATACTACAGCTTTCAACATTTAAAGTTTAATAAGATATTTACACCTAACCTCCATGTTCACATGGGCCTTCTCTGTCGAATACAAAAAAGATGTGCATAACTGAGATGGTCGACAGAGCTCTATTTTGTCTTCTTCCGCAATTGTAAAATAATAGCAGTCACCAATCTGTACTGCCGCATATGAGAACTCATCCACGGGCTTCATTCTAAACCAATCATATCCAATAAAGCATAAAGAATTATGCTGACACAGTCATAAGGTAAGTTTGTGTAGTGAAAAGGTAAACTCTAATCAAAACATATAATATTGAGAGTTGTCATACCAATGACAAATAAATATCTAAATTGGTCTAGATGAGTGAATGGTAGATATTATAGAAATCTTACCACAGCTAATATTTCACTGTACTAAAACTTATAAAAATTGTACCTTTTAATATCATCTTCTAGCAAATGTCTCCCTGGTCTCACAGGACAATTTGTTAAACCACACTTCAACCACTGTACACTCACTTGAGTCACTTTTATCTGCAGTTAGAAATCAACATTTATATGATTGAGTCGAGAAACAAGAAAAAAATTTAAAAGAAAACATTAGCAGATTGTTTCATACTATGCGTTTCATGCCTTTTTTAAAAACCATTTCTAAAAACAATGTAATTCCATATTCACTATATAACTTTAAACATAAACTTTCATGTCAATTAAACTGCTTAATCATTAAATAAACCACAACCATAAAATGTATATAATTAAAGATTAGCACAAGGGCTGTATAAAATAACACTTGCATTGAATATAATCAAAGCAGTATAGTAGTGAAATAATAAAATTATGGTAAACAAGAAATAGAGTAAATAAAAAGAAAACACGGAAAGAGAAAAGCAATACTAGAGAAGGGATACAAAGAAAATGAGAAGAAGGTAGAAAAGAGTAGAAAATAAAATTAACTTATTACAATTTACAACAGAGCTTTGAAAGAGTAAGACAAGTTGACCTGACTGGGCACCAGGTGACTATAAGATGGCGATATAACATACTGAGAGATAGTAAAAAGGAGCAATAATGAATTGTTATGCATTTACATACATCCAGCACAGTTATAACAACTTCTTTCTTCTTCTTCTTTTTAGCTTTAGCTGTCACTCGGCAGACGGACTTTAAACTACTTAATGGACCTTTCAGTTGCTGACCTTTATAGTAGCTGGTGCACAGAAAGTGGGATTCCTGGATAGAGTATCAATAGATTTAGCTATATATTAGCTTAAAACCATGACATAGTTTGATGACCCGATATTAAACATTTAACATAATATCGCTATCCATAAAATGCTGAATAATATAGCTGAACATTATATAACTGTCAGAAAATGTTATGTTTGTGAATTTATTCGCAAATATTTTTTTAGCTCAATTGGATAACTCTAAAAAAAATACTTTCAACAAATTAGAAAAATTGGTATTTGGTCATTGGCATCACACCACAGCATTGATTTTAGATACAACAAAGACATGTTTCACTCAAGTAAGACTATAAGTAAAACTGATATCTAAATATTATTGCCTGTGATGATTAGTTCTTTAAAGAGTCAATGCTTTGACCTCTTAACAAGTAGCAATTTCTGGCAATGATGTCTAATCGGATCAGAATGAAACGAACAAAATATCATTCCTTACTCATCTGTATGATATTAAAGCAAATTGGCAACTACATTGCAGAAAAAAAAACAAAATCTTTTAACATTGACACTGTTTTCCAGAGTTACAAGCGTAAGTCAAACAAAAAACATTTATCTACATTCAAAACTGTAATAAGCCTTACTTCTTCTTTTTTCAGAACATTGTCAAACAAATCTTCAAAATCTTCCACCTCACTTGAATCAACATTGAACCTGAAAATACAAGAAAACATTCTGCTAGAAAATAAAGTCTTCATTGTTTTAATCCTAATAACATTGAAGTTTTGACAGTTACTGTGGTTTAGAATAATATAGTTGAAAGCAAGCTTACGTTTCACCATCAGCTAATTGGATCAATAAGTTAGTTTTACAATGCCCTGCAATAGTTTTTCCAATCCACCCATCTAGCTCCACGTACACAGATTCATTAAGAATGTCCTATAAATAAAAAACAAAAATGGCTATATTAACTAGTTAATATGATTTGATGCTATTGATAACTGAATAGCTTGTCTACTTAGCCAGTGTCCTTGCAGACTTATAATACCTTCTGCAAAAAAGTGCAGTAATACATGTCTATCGGAAACAGAAAAAAACACTGAAAAACTATAACTTTAATATTGCAATGTTGCCTGAAACAAAGACTTTTTTAAGATTATGCACCATACTTTTTTGAGTTTCTTTCAATAAACTATCTAACCTTTGCATATGCTAACAAGGATATTACAATAGTCATTAAACTTACACTAGAAATTTCTGCAAATAGTTTGCTATCAACTCCATGTATGAATTTGTTGGTTCCTTTGATCAGTACAGAGCAAGTCATCTGGCAATCAGTGACATAGCCTTTCACTTCACCGCCACTCATACGTCTCACGACATCACCTGGCATCAGGGATCTGTCAACCAACTTCAGCTACAATTCGAATAAACCCTTAGATATTTATAAATACAGCTTTCATGAAGATACTATAGTCACTTAAAAAGCTCAAATATAAGCTTTGCTAGGAATTGTCTCTCCGATTGATGACTTTCACAACATCAAATCTTGTCATTGTAAAAACATTTATTGACAGCAAGTAAAATCACTCCATTTTCCTTTTACATAAAATAGTCAATATTAGCAGTATTAACTACCATGTTACTCTAGGCATGAGAAATGCGTCTCTATAGGCACGCTGCATGCTAAAATAGAGACTGAAACTTAGATGTTAGTTTTTAAACATCATGGAGTGAGGTTAGCCTGTAGCATAATGTTTACTAACATCTGTATTCTGCTGATTTATTAGTATAAACTGAAAATTGATGAGTTACTAATTATTAGTTCATTTTTCAATATATTCCTTAATCGTACCACTCCATGACACAAAAGTGACTTTTAGCAACTGATCTTATTGCATAATTGTTAGCCTAACTTAATAAAATTATCTGGTAATCTCACGACCTTCACTGTCACACATACATAAATCTTACTTAAGTTAATAAAAGGGCTTATCTACTTAGACACTCCCCAATCATACTTTAGTGAATGCAAGCACTATATTAGCATTTATGTCAAATGGTATAATTAATAGCACAATTGAGTCAAAAATTAACGTAAAATACTTTGTAAGCTTCTTAGAAGAGTGAAAGTTCAACTCTTCGAGTTGGTGCTGCAAGAAATACATACACAGACCAGTTTTAAATCCATTCAATATTCATTAAGTTCTATAAATATGATTATAAAAACACATACCTGGTCTTCATTAAGAACAAAAGCCCTGCCTTTTGGATAAAATGCAACTCTTGCAGTGGACACTTCCAGATTCATATCATTTTCATCATCAGACATCTCTTCATCGCTGACGTTATCAGCATAGCTGTCTATCACTAGGCCATAATGCTGGTTATTTGTTTTATTATTCAAACCGGTAACATTGTCCAAGTCAATGAAACTGATAATATCTTCTCCAAAATATTTAACGGACTTTTCCAGGTTATCCATACTAAATGCTTTCGCCTCGTTGCCAGTATTTCATATGTTTCAGATGGACAAATTACAATTTATCTGCAAAATAGTTAAAACATTTTCACAGTAAAGGTTAGTTTTATAAAATCTGTTTAAAATGAAAAAACACTGAATATTGAGATTATAACAAGATTTTAAATAGTTGCACACTTGCCGGTCCAATATCTTCTGCTAAAGTATTTAAATACTTTTTGCACATATCTTTGACAGCCTAGATATGCAATTTTGAAAACAAATATGAAGCTACATCACAGTTATGTATAACCATGGCAACCAGATTTTTATTATTTCCAAAAACATAAATTGCATCTTCTAAAAGACCAGCTTTATTGAAAAAAAAACACCTGGGCACCATGAACATGAGTGTCAATCTTTGATATACTATTAACGAATCAGTTAGTGTGAATGTACAAGTGTATCAACCAGAACAAGCACCACTATCAGCATCAGCATAAGAAAGAGCATAACTATTACTAACACTATTGGTAATTCATGTTGTATTAAAAATTAACATCATGAGACCATCAGTGATTCACAGTCACAAGGGTGGCTTAATTTTATTACTTATTTACTTAATTTTTACTTAAGTAAATGACTATTAAACTGACTATTTCTGTCTGATCATAAATATTTCATTCAGTATAAGTATGAATATTGCACATACAGTTGCACAAACTCTTTAGCAATTAATATAAAGTATTTCACAATTTCTACATCAACAGAATTTACACATAAATGTACTTTAATACATTAACTATTACAGAAAATATTGCTTTGTGTAGTCAACTGTTTCTTTTATTGTAGCATGCAATGATTAAACAAAGCTTCTGTGTACCAACAATGAAAGTAAATTAGTACTAGTAATAGTAAAACATATAACATATGCAAATATAAGCCAAATGATAATTGTGATAGCTAATAAATGAATGTAACATGAATATTAGACCCATTTACAATTAAAACTCAAGTTAAGTCTTAAGACATTAATGTACTAACAAAGCATGGGTTCTGGTAAAATTGTTCAACTATTAGTAGTGCAAAGAAGAATGAGTATATATAATATATATATACCCATTATTAGTGACAAGACAAGGTTGATTCTTTGTTGAAGAGAAAGCAATTTGAAATAAACAGCATCAAAATGACAAAACAGTTATTAGCTGCTCTGATAAAGAGATCTTTTTACAAGTACAATTATAGATTATTATAGCAGCACGTTGATATGCTTATTATTACATTCATAGTACATAAGCTAGATAGTAGACACTGAAAAGCCTTAGCGCCCAGGGGTAGCCTTGGGTTCAGTCGCGATATGTCTAACATTATAACCAATACTCAATAGTATATTACTATATACCAATAGCAATAATAATAGTTGCAGTAAATAAGTAAGTTCAACTGCAAAACTAACAGTAACTGAAGTGCAAAACTTTAAGCTTAAATTGAAATAATCAGAAACAACAAAAACTGAGGCTGATAGTGATAATCAATCACATACATTACTTCACAGTCATACTTATATAGCTACTGTTATACTCGTACTGATAGTCATAGTGATAGTCAGTGATATTAATTTTTAGTTAGCAAAAGCATTACAATGATTACATTAACTTCGAGTTCAACATTTGCAATTACATTTACTTTTAGTGATAATTTACTGATTACCAGATAAGACTTAGTGATTATCATTATGATTAGATTTAGTGATTATGATGATTATTATTATGATAATCATTGATATTGATTATCAATTATTATCATTATGATTATCATTATGTCAAATTCATATTAAGAGCATAAATTTGAGATAAACTTAAACTTAAAGTTTCAGTTGAAGCCACTACGTTTACTAGTACTACTAATAGTTGAGTACTAGTACTAGGCTACTACTACGAGACTACTAACTCTAAGTACTAAGTACTATTACTATTAGAACTCAAAAGTAAGACTTAGTACTTAGAGTTAATAGTCAAGCACTACTAGTACTACCTTTAACTAAAACTTCAAGTTTATCTAGCACTATGACTATAGTATTAGTCTTACTCTTAGTACAGGTACTATTGCTAGTACTACTAACTGACTCTAAGAGTAAGACTAAGACTAGGAGTAAGACTAAGAGTAAGGTTCAGATTGAGATTGCCGCAACCTGCATAGAACCAAATAATGAAATATCAATATGATTTCATCAAATGCGAATGCGGCCCAAGGTGAAAAAATACAATTGCCTACTTGAGCAATATAAACCAATAAACAAAGCATATGCATTTAATAACATTAACAATATCTAATACTAATAGTAACTATAATCCAAACCCTAGGTTAACGAGTGATACTAATATTTAAATTATCGTTATGAAAATGATATGGTTATTAAAAAATGGCTAATACTGGGTCAGTTAAACTTTGACCGAGTGACCTGAGCGATCGTGACTGTAAGCTGGGATTGAGTGAGCAACTCGGAAAATATTATTGTAAATCCCATATTATCAACAGCTATCAACCCTATCCACCAGGGGTTTCTCGCAGGGATAGTGACTATAAACTTGCGTGAGTTTTCTATGCTATTAATACAGAGTTATCGTTCCTCGGGATACTTGCATTACTTTCATTTTCATATTGGGAGTTGCCTTATCGCACGTGGAAGGAGATCTGACAGGTGGACAGGTGTAACCGCTAGGTTGAATTTATGAGCATAAAAGCTGTGTGTGTGTGTGTGTGTGTGTGTGTGTGTGTGTGTGTGTGTGTGTGTGTGTGTGTGTGTGTGTGTGTGTGTGTGTGTGTGTGTGTGTGTGTGTGTGTGTGTGTGTGTGTGTGTGTGTGTGTGTGTGTGTGTGTGTGTGTGTGTGTGTGTGTGTGTGTGTGTGTGTGTGTGTGTGTGTGTGTGTGTGTGTGTGTGTGTGTGTGTGTGTGTGTGTGTGTGTGTGTGTGTGTGTGTGTTACCTTTACAAACAAAATCTTTTAACAACGGATGGACATCGATCCATATTCTATCTATGCGGGGCTAAGTATGCAAGTGAAAGTTATAATTATGTTTGTGGTAGACTAATATAAATCTAAATAAATGGCAGCTGAGTAATGGAAAGAACTGCAATATCAAGTGCTTAAACATTTCAAAATTTTCAGCAAACCAGAATTTTTGTTTTGCTTAAATTTAGTGACTTCAAAGAAAGTTGTTTTAATTAGATATTCCGAAAACACTTGGCTGCATCAATTGCTCAAGTATTTTTGCTAGTAAATTACCGGGCTTGTATTTTGTAATGCTGTATGATATCTGCTATAAAACTCAAGTTTGCAACAGTGCTAAAAATGAAGCAGCTGTTACCTATAATGTTGCAGCATTTTTGTTCTAGTGCTCCTGCTGGTGAGAACTTTCGCCAAAGAAGCTGCCAGACTTAACAACTGTAACTTCTTGCCACAAAATTTTTTACCAAGGTTTCATGCAAGTTAATTGATACTAATTGTCAAACGAAAATAAAAAAATAAATAAATAAATTTTTTATTCAAATAAAATAAATTTTCACTTGATAATTTCTTGGTGGAGTTGATCAGAGGAATTTTTTTCATAATTTAGATATTGCTTGATAATTTTGCTTTTAAAATGTTGTGTGTGCAATCCAGTTTGCATACATGTAACTATGGAATGAAGATAGGAATCATCTTCGCTCGACAAATGTTTATTTATGGTTTGGTTTGGCAACATTATTCATGCATAAACAATATGTGTGGTTCTATGTATATTGTGTAATGGTAGCACTCAGGTTAGAAATTTCATGAGACAAATTTAGACCTGCCTCTCCGGAAATGAATGAAACTATTAAATTTGTATACGTTTAGAATATCTATTTGATAAGAATATGAAAACAAAAATTATAAGAGCAATAAAATTATTATAATAACCAAATTCAAAAGAAATGAAATAAATGCAAACTATATGAAACTGTTTCAGTTTCAGTTTCAGTTGCTAAAAGCTAAAACGTGAATTAAAATAAAAGTGTGCTCGCTAAATGATAGTAATTTATGTATAATTCATCAAGCATATAATGAATATTAAATATCATCCATATGTTAGTATGACTGAATAAATATATATGTCTCAGTTTCATTTATGTTTGTTTACCAATTAATGTTACAATGTTACAATTATTGTTAAAAATTACAAATCCCAACATGTGAACAAAACATGTAATTATCCCTATACCACAATTACTTGTATAATACCATATTACTAAGCATATTATATTTGCATTATCCTACTTTTAGTATATTAATGCATTTCTTGTTTAAAGCAATTTCCATGTAGCATCATGGCGTCTAGCTCATTTAAATTTGAGTACAAGTTTCAATTTCACCTGTACTCAAGTAACAAGTCTTTGCTTTCAGAATATGTATTCCATAGTCTTTCTTGAATTTTGTAGATACAGTGTAGTCTACATACCGTGACGGAGCAGGTATAATAATTTACAGTTACGTCAATCTGTCACAACAGTCATCTCACTGAAAGTTTCAATGAGACAGGCAAACCTCAGAATCAACGGAGCCATATTTCAGCGAGCTGGTGGAATATCTAAAAGGTATAACTTGTGAAATACAGAAGTAAGAGTTAAACATAAAAAAAGGAAAGAAGACCTCATACATCTATAATCATTTACTGTCTCAAGAATAGCACACTTTCCAAGAACTCTGACTTTCTGGGAATTAAATTATAATTTACTACCACTATCAAATTACATTTACTTGGCAAACTATTTACCACACATAGCCTACTCAAATTGTTAACTCTACTATAATCATTACCAGCATATTATTCTCTGTAAATATATTACATTATTGTACAGTATCTACTCTGCAAAAACACAAAACACTATGTATTCTCTGATCTGGCATATTTATACTTCAATAATTAAATTAAATGATAGCAGACCTGCATCTTTGGGTACAATTGCTTTCCCCTGAAACAATATAAGGACTATCTCACATTACTAACTTTCGTAGTTTCGGTTGTTTATCCATAGGCAACTTTGAATATATTCAACTTTGAGTACATGTACTTTACTATCTGTTTTTATTTGTATCCGTTTTGGTAGACAATTATTTTGATATTAGTACTGTTGGACTAGCTTATAATAACAATGGGCTAGATGCATTTCATCATGCTCCTTCGACCAATCATAGAAAACAATATGGGCATTTCATCATCCTTTTCTGACTAATCAATACGTTGATATAATGGGTTGTAGTGTTGTACTACGCCAGTCTCGGAGTATATAAATCACGTACAATAGACTATTGCACTTAGTGGCTTGGCGTCCTTTCCTCATAATTATTTGTAGGCAGTGTTGTTTGGTGAGAGGTGAGTGGCTAACCGCTATATTCGTAATGTTATTTTGATGTTACTTTTGTAGTAAATATATTTTAGGGGCATGTACTGTATGCTGTGCATTAGATTAGTGTAATCTACGTATCTTTTGAAATAAAACTGTTGAATTTAGAAATGCTTTTCAAGCTTTAAGTTTATAGTTATTTCTTTAAGAAACTTTGCAGAATTTACTAATATCTGGTAGCAATTGTAGCAGAATATTTTGTCCAAAGGTCTTTAATTATTAGATAATAAACCCAGAATAAGGTTATTCGATGAAAATAAATTCCCCATGGTAATTTTGTTTTTTTAACAAAGCAAATTTCGAAAAGATAAAATTTTAAGCAAGCAATCACAATGCCTTAATATTTGAAAACATTTGGAAAAGTTCTTTTCTAATTTTCTTTGTTTTATTTCGTAAACATAGAATTAACTTATATGCCAACAAGCTACAAAAGATAAGCTACATTCAACTGTTGATTCATTCAAAGTTGTGCTTTGTTTTGTCAGTCATTTGAGCTTTTTTAAATTGGCTTACAGTGCCCTGTTTACAGTGCGCTGGTGGAGAAATTTCTAAGTTTTTTTGTCAATGAATTTTAGTTTAGGATGTAGGTTGAAAATCTTGTAAGAACATAACCTCTTTTGGCTTTGCTATATTTTGCTATTTATCATCTAACTCTAAGGCACAGGCTTTTCTCAATTTCTCCTTCGCTGCACCCACCTTTTATAGTAAGACTATACTTATACTATACCTATTGGAAAGCAGCATAATACAATATAATACTATCGCTATGGATTAGCTGCTATGCCCTATTACACTAGCATGCAATATGCAATACAACTACCTCAAGTGTTAGATAGCTTATACAATTTTGTTGTAGCAAAAGTAAAATATGTGTGGAATTTGGGCTATCTTTGGCTCAGACCAAGATGTATCTAAAAAGATACCATCATGTTTGAAAATTCGCCACCGAGGGCCAGATGCCTTTAGAATCGAGAATGTCAACCATTTCCAAAACTGTGCATTCGGTTTCCACCGCCTGGCCATTATGGATGATTTGCAAGGGATGCAGCCTTATAGAGTTCACAAGTTTCCTCACCTGGTATTGTGTTACAACGGCGAAATATACAACTTCAAACTAGTAGGTCCTTAATTTTACTATTACTGCATTATTACTCTAGACTTTAAATTATAAGAGTACTTTTCTCAGTAAGAGTGCAACATGTGCATTCTAGCCAAGACCAGCTCCCACAAAAGTACATAAAACTAAAGTGACACTATAATTACTATTCCTTGTAAGAGTCTGTATTCATCTACTAGCTACAAATAACCGTACAATTTACAAATTTCAAAGCAAATAAGCTTATGTTTGGTCATATTTCCAAATCATTGTTTGAGAAAAGCACAGCACCTGCCTAGTCAGACAAAAACAAGTTGTTTATTATGTAGCTAGGAGAGCAAATGGGCTTTGACTATGAAACCGGACTAGATGGGGAGTGTATACTTCACTTGTACATGAAGGGTAAGTGCCTCTGCTGTGTTATCAATTTCTAAAGTACACTATTGTTATTCTTGTAGCCATAGTTACTGATATAGTTCACGGCTGATTGCATGAAAATTTCTATGATGATAAAAGAGTCTGGTCACACACAAAGTTTATATTCTACTACAGTTCTATATTGTTATAATTTACTAATTTGACAAAACCCTGTGAGAGATTGTATATTGTATAGTCAAGAAAAGTATATACTTATGGCACGTCTATTATATACCCCTAGGCAGATTATTTATTATAACATAAGGCTATTTGTTTATCACTTGCTGGTCTATAACATACCCAGATAATATTGATGGAATATTCTGAGTTCAGTAAACAAGATTTAGTAAATAGCTGTATACATTCAATGTATTCTATTCACTGAAATAATCACTCTCTACTAGAGTCTGCACGCTATAATAAACATAGAATAGAATAGACAAAGGCTAACTAGTAGCCCAGTAAACAACTCTTTGTAGTATAAATATTAAGCTTTGGTTTGCAGGTGCTTCAATTACAATTTCCTTTGCTTCTACGAGTATATACTCTAGCTCCTGCGTTTAATTATTGTATTTCTTTGATGATTTTCTCCCAAATCATGCTTGTACAGGCTTAGTACAATGGTTCAGCTTTACTTCGCATGAGCAAACTTTGATAAAAACAATCTGTTGTTTTCAGAATATAAGATCATTTCAAAATTAAAAGTTGATAGACAGTTATAAATCAACTATCTAGGTAAGGTCTGCAAATAAATGTTATTCATATACATTCATAATCTCATTAGATTATCACCTGGTATTCTTCATTAGGAGGAGTGGAGTTTGCAGCAGCCCATTTAGATGGTGTCTTTGCATTCACAATTCTTGACACTGACAAAAGACAGGTGTTGGTTGGAAGAGATACGTATGGAGTGAGACCTGCTTTTAGGTATGGCGACTTTACAGCTATTGTCATGTCGTTGATTGCTGGGTGTAATGATTATCAACAACAACATGGACAATCATTCATGGTATTCATCTAAATTTTTAATATTCAAGTTTGAACTGAAGTAGTTCCTTTATGGAACTTAGAGATGATTAATCATAAGTTGAAAATCAAGGATCTAAGTGTAGCCAGTTGTAAGCTAGATGGCATTCACTAGACTAGGCAACCGGATTGTTATTATTTATCAATTAGGTTACCACATGCCGTTATGATACACATACTTCACCTCTTGAGACATTTTCAGCACCACCAAGTTACTGAAATAATCTATGTAACATCCTGCAGCAAGTAATTACTATAAATTTTGACATGGAAAATTTGACAGGACTTCTTCAACTGATGGGTTCCTAGCAATCAGTTCTGAAGCAAAGGGTATTGTCGATTTATCCAATGGTTCCACCAATACCAAACTGAAACTAGAGCCATACCCACCCGGCCACGTAAGTCAGTATGCAGTTGATGAAGCTGGCAAAGTCTCTCTTGTTTTTGACAAACAGTTTCATGATGTTGGACAAGCTCCTAGATATACCACTAAGATGACAGAACTTGGTAAGAAATACACCAGCTTGTAGTAAATGATATACAGTAAATATTGCAAGCTCAATACTCGTACAATCATTTATGAGTGTATCTACTTTGGAATTTGATGCGAAAAATACAATTAAATATAGGGGAAAATTTTTTAAAACTTCATGATAGCCACAAAAAAATTCTCTAATTACACCTTTAGTAGAAGGTTACACTCAAAATGTCAAAAATCAAATTCAAAATTGTACTTGCTATCGACTTAGAATAATGATACTAGATTAAAAGGAGCTGATTTGTATTATGATAGTGCAACCTTATTATGCATATCAACTTTGTTTTCTAAATTTTTTCTCCACCTGGTGTAGCTCCCTCCCCTGAGGACAATGTCCGTCTACTGCTGACAGAAGCTGTCCGTAAGAGAATGATGGGTGTAAGAAGAATTGGCTGCCTCCTCTCCGGAGGTTTAGATTCAAGTTTAGTGGCAGCACTCGTATGTAAAGTTGCCAAGGAAATGAAGTTGGGTTACAAGATACAAACATTTGCTATTGGTATGGATGGAAGTCCAGATATAGCAGCAGCGAGAAAAGTAATAATTATACTAAAAAATTATATATGCTCAATGTTTATAGTATGTTAATGTACTTGTGATATTCAGTTACCTAATTATATATATCATTTAGACATCATAATATTTTTATGAAATATATGATTTTTCTTGTGTAATATTGGCATGACACTTCCCTGCAGGTAGCTGAGCATCTTGACACTGATCATCATGAAGTTTCATTTACTGCTCAAGAAGGTTTAGAAGCCATCAAAGAAGTGATATACCACAATGAATCTTATGATATTACTACTACTAGAGCTTCAGTTGGTAAGTTTTCATCTTAGAAAAGTTTAACTCAGCAAGTACATTAGATTATGTAACCCCTGTGCACCCGACAAACCATATTAACTGTAAATGGTATGTTATTCAATTCTGGCAGATACAGTTTATGCAATCCATATATAATCAATCCTGTCAACTACTAAAATATATAAATCAACACCCACTATATTGCACATAAATAACATATAATTTGTGTTTACAAGGTTCTCATTACAATGAAGAAAATAAGCTAAGCAGTGAAGTTTGAACATATGTTGACATGCTTTGCTGTAGACAATGCCAAGTTTTCAAACAGTTCAGAAAATAACTTAAAAATAGTGGCTCAGAACACAATAGTCCTGTTGGCTAATGGAACAGTTGCATTTGTCAACACATTTATTACAATATCAATGAATTATATGTAAAAAGTGTTGTCACCTCATCTCAGACTATGTCAGCCCATACTAGCATGAGTTTATACTTGCAGGAATGTACCTGCTGTCTAAGTACATCAGCACTAAAACAGATAACATCATCATATTCTCTGGAGAAGGGGCTGATGAGGTGGCCCAAGGCTACATCTACTTCCATAAAGCACCAACACCTGAAGATGCAGATATTGAGAGCAGACGACTTCTCTCTGATTTATACTTGTATGATAATTTGAGAGCTGATCGAACTACAGCAGCACATGGGTATGTTTGTAGGCAAATATATTTCTCACTGTTTCTCATCATTTTTCACCATTTCTCATTGTATAGCTGTTTTAGTCTTTTCGGGTGGTCCTATCTAACTCTGTTATCTATCATTGCTATTTAACTTCCACGCTCTCATACCATGGTATACATTTACCTAGGTCAAGGGCTTCCTTTTTTTCTCTAGCCTTCAATACTCAATGTACTAACTCTCTTTAAGTTCTCTTTTTTTTCTCCTGCGTGCATCCCCATACCATTCTAGCCTTCTCTTCCTACTCAACACAGCTGCTGTTTATACTCAAGCTTAGTCTCAATTCTTCTCATTTCAGGCTGTAAACAAACACATTTAACCAAGTTTAAAGCTGAAATAGATAACATTTTTAGGCTAGGAAAATTATGAGTAATAACTGTGATATCTCAGTGGAATACAATTTTATTCTCATTTTTTGTAAGTGTATCAGCTTTATAACTGCATCAAAAGCTCAGTATTTCATTGCATAAGTTGACTTCAAATATTTGTGTAGGTTGCACATAAATTTCTTTAAAATTTATTGTTTTGAAATTAAAGATTTTGTTGGTTTAAAATTGCAACACTGTTAGTGATAAGTTAATAGCTAAAATGACATCATTGTAGTATTTTGTACTAACCAAATTATATGTTTTTCTAAAGTTTTCTTATAATTCATACTTTTCATGGTCTTGTAATCCTATTTTAGGTTAGAGCTGCGAGTACCATTTCTTGATCATCAGTTTACATCTTACTACCTGTCATTACCAGCTGCCTCAAGGCAGCCACAAGAAGGAGTGGAGAAACACCTCCTACGATCATCATTCACTGGATTAGATCTGATCCCTGATGATATTTTGTGGAGACCTAAAGAGGCGTTTAGTGACGGTGTTTCTTCTAAGAAAAAGTCTTGGTTTGAGATTATCCAAGAAAATTTTGAAAAGACAGTAAGTAATACTCTACTCACTAAGCAACTGAGCTATGTCTGTCTACAAAATACCCATACATGTATTGTTTTTACAATTGTTGTATTTTAGTTAAAAGGTCTTTTGCTAACTGAAAATTTGTTATGCACAACATATAGTTATTATTAATTCAAGTATCAATTTTAGATTTCTGATCAAGATTTGGCCTCTGCATCTGAGACATATCCAATGAACACTCCACTCTCGAAAGAGGGGTATTATTATAGACAGGTCTTTGAAAGCTACTTCGCTGACCAGTGAGTTTGTATACTCCAAATTTGTTGCTTTAACTTAAAAAACTTATTGTGAATAAAAACAAAATTTTACTAAACTCATTTAGCAACTGAAATTGAATGCTGATTCTCAATATGCTGCAGCCATTTAAAACTTAACCTTTGCATAGCCAATAAATCCTGTAACTAGTAAGTAAATCATGTGACTAGTGTGTATATACAATTTCTTTTATCCTTCACAGTAACAGAACTCTATAACTTTTTATGCAACGCTCAAGTTTGTCCACAACCCTGTATGACATCATTTTAGGCGCAGAGCAAATGGATTTTATCCGATGATAATGGTACTAGCAGAGTAACTTTTGTTGAGCTCCAGAGCTCTACTTTACACTCAGAGAAATAAAGTTGAACTTTCGCAATAAAAATCAACAGCGTTGGCATAGTTTCAAATTTTAAGCAACTAGAAAAAATATGCATCAGTTTATTATACCAACAATTATTTTTTAAATGATGTAAGTAAAACATAGATGGCTGTTAGAGAGACTCATACTAAAACTGTTTTATCCAAATTATAGAATCCAATAAAAACCAAACATTTAGTTTAGTAACTCACATGCAGCTTTGGCCCAGTTGGTAGAGTGTTGGCTTATTAAGAGCATGTTCTATAGGGCCTATGCCATAGTCCCATTCCCAATTGCTCATAGGGATTTCAGGCCGGGCATTCGCTCATAGTTGCGCCTGTTATTTTTTAGCAAAAGAAATTTTTGCCAGAATTTCAACTTGCATCATAGACAAAAATTCGTTTTGAGAATTAAAGAACTTAAATGAGATTTCTCTATTACTGCACCCGAATGTAAACTTATGTTTTTTTAGTTATGCACATTTGTAATATTATAGTAGCAAGTGTCACACTGTAGTAGCAAGTGTCACACTGTAGTAGCAAGTGTCACACTGTAGTAGCAAGTGTCACACTTTAGTAGCAAGGGTATCACTGTAGTAGTAAGTGTGATACCGTAGTAGCAAGTGTCACACTGTAGTAACAAGGGTTTCACTATAGTGTTTTGTATATTCTAGAGCTCACCTGACACCATACATGTGGATGCCAAAATGGATTGGTGCTACTGACCCTTCAGCCAGAACTCTCAGCCATTACAAAGAATCAGATGTAGAAAAACCTACAATCACCGGAAAAGATGAAGACTGAGTCTCTTTTAGTTGTGTATATTAATATAGGTTGTTTCTAGGGTTACCTATTTTATACAAGCTGATATTATACAGCTATAAAAAGTTGCATATTTCTTTTGCCAGTGTATTCTTAATATAGATTTATACATTTATAATGTAGATTGTATGCCTTTATGTAGATTCCCTACACAACACAGCATGCATAGACTAGTTTTTGGAAAACTTCTGTGCTATTGTTAGTATAATTGTTAGCTTGATACATTGTTCAAATAAACATAAAAATATAGTCAACTTTTATTGTGATTGTGGAGTAGCGAAGTACATATTTGAGTGCTGTAAAAGTTGGCAATTGTTGAGAATTATGAGTTGTAGATCTTGAAATGGTAATGATCCGCAGCAGATATTCCCAATCTGTAAATTGTGTTTGGAGGTGTGTAAAGTTGGTAGATTACAAAATCACTGTAGACTTCCTAAAAAGCTTTAATAGATTATATAAAACTGCAGACTATCCACAGAAAGATTATTATATAAAGGCACACCATTATAATTATCACTTTTAAAAATACAACTCTAAGGTTATACTAAGATTTGGTAACAAATTATGCAATGTTTTATACATAGAGTTATCTTACCCAAAACTATCGTATGCTGCTATTTCCGCACAGCGAGCCCTTGAGAAACACATTATGAGCATCTCCGGTAAGAAAGAAAAAAGTCCAATATATAGCAACTGCAAGAATTAGAATTAGCATTGTGATTGTCTGCAGCAACCCACAGTGAAAATGTTTTTAGTCAAGTATTAGCTCGTAAGAATATTAAATTAAAAGTAAGTGGCTCTTTTACTAAGCAAATGGGGAATAAATTGGAATGATCACTTTAAGTTTACTGTTTAAGTTTACTCATTTAGTCTTGAAGTTAATTTTGTTGATAATTTTTTATTACTACTTTGATTTATTTAGTTGGGTTGCTAATTATTATTTTAAATAACAAAAAACATTTTTACCCCCATTAACTTTAAGCAACTACAACTGCAACTAGTGCCCAAATACAAGTTTAAGTATACTAATGTGAAATTTTTAGTTGTGTAAGTTAATAGCTTAGTACTTTATATTTATTCAACAAAAATCATTGATTATAAAAATTTGTTCAGTGATTAAGTAGTTTCTATGTATCTATATTTGAGCAGTTTTTATTCTAAGCAATTGATTCAAAAGACTAATTATAGTACTTCTTCAAATCAACTTTATTTAATTATTGAGTTATTCCAACTGATTAGATTTCTCCAAATAAAAGGTTGATGTTCAAGTTCCATAAAGTAGTTGCTGTCTAAAACGACATGCATGTATTTCAAACATTGAGATAAACAAAATAGTACCTAGTTTTATGCACATTAATGTATTATTATAGATATATGTGTACTGTTCGTATCTATTCATATTTTGTTCTCTTTCAGGTGGGAATGAATTTAGTTATACAAGACTCTACAATTCATGGATTAGCCGACAGCGATGGCTGTATTGAGCTGACCTTTACTCATGCAGATAGCATTATTTATGCACAAGATCCTTTCTGTTATAATGTTACCAATGGCAAAATAAATTTTTTTAAAGTTTTAGAGAATGATTGTCAAGAAGCCTCACATTCTATTTTTATTTTTGTCAATTCAACTACCAAAAGAATAATTAGCTGCAAATATTCTTTGCAAAGCTCTTTAAATATTATTTTGCATTCAACCAAAGGTTTATCAAGCACAGGGTTGCCTTTCAATAAGCTCTCCGATGATATATGCATACGTACGTGCAGTTGTCCTTCTACACAAACTAAAAGGCTATCATTTCCATGCACTTTGTGCACATTTCTAGATAGTGCAAAACCCAGCAAGTAAGCTCTTGAATTATTTTTTGTGTAGCTAATTTTCATTTTGTTATTCTAATCAATTTTAGAAACCAGTTGCCAAGTGAACAGGTTTGAATCGTTAAGGATTCTGATTGTAGAGTATTTGCCGTTCCTGAATATTTATTTAACATCTCAGCCACATTCAATGAATTATCACTCAAGAGCGATCAATTGAACAATGCAACAAGAATTCAAACAGGAGACTGCTTCTGCGGAACAAATTTCAGGTAGATTAAATGGAAAAATATTATTATTAATTATTATAGTGTAAGAGCCTATAGTACCTATGTAAATTATAAGTCAAGAGCTGCTTTGCATAGTGGATAATAACTCTTTGGTAAGCTCATTGTTGTACTTCCGTCTCACAAGTTAGTAAGGTGGTGTAATATATAAGAGATTACTTAATGCTTTTAAGTGAGCAGGTGCTATAAGAGTTCTAAGCCTACTAAAGATAAGTTACTTTTTTACTCTCTTGCAGCTTGTGAGAAAAAGTTTTTGTAGAATTTTAATTATAAAGAACTCAGTGCAGTAAAAATGCCTTATATCCTTATTAAGTTGGTATAACCATGCTTATAAAATGGGCTTGCAATTAATTGTATTGTTTTGATTTATTACTTTTACAGAGAATTTAAGTTACATTAAAACTATATATATAGTTTTTCCACTGTAAAGTAGATATAGTATGTCTGTGACTTGCTTAGCTGGCCGACACATTTCACTCTCAGCTGCGAATGATATCCTTCATATTTACTGTGTATGTTATATAACATATGTAGATGCTGGCAATGGTTGATAAATGGTATCATCAACATACTGCTAGGCACTGTGTTACTGACTCTATTTCTTTTGTATGGATCTGCTTTCTCTTCAGAACTGTTTCAGTATACGGAGGTAAATGTATAAACATTAATTACCTGAGCTATACCCAAAATTGTTCTTTGGTGTGAGTACAGCATCGTGAATTGTAATGTAATATTGTCGTGTGCAATTGTAATGTTTCGTTTGTTCATTGTGCTCAGCTACATTCAATGAAAGAGATTTGTGCTTTCTACTGTATAGTGGGTGGTCATAAAGATGATTTGGTTACTCGAGTGGCTAATGGATGTTCCTGCAGGGCTGAAACTAAATGGAAAACTCACGGTGTTTCTTGGTAGATTTTTCATGTACCATATATGGCTGTGGTCAGGTGAGCTCTTTTCAGTTTTTAACATAACTAATAAATACTAATGTAATTAGCTTTATGTTGATCTATTTCTAAAAGAAAACTGATTCAAAAATCACCATGTCATGTAGCTTATGTAAAATGCTTTTTATTTAGAGTACCTAAAGATAGCTGGATCCTACTTTGATAGGGTGCTTATGGTAATTGGCATTATAGGACTGCCTGGTGGTCTCAGCCTGCAGTTAGCTTTACTACAGGACACCATGAATGTTTATTTTCTGCATATTTACTGCTTTCATATATATACTGCCAGGTAAATTAATATGACATGTATAAGTCTGCACTAGTTTGGTATATTTTGCAATTGTCATTATATTTCATTGAGACTGTATATAGCTACCAAATGCGTAAAATTTTATTAAATTTGCCATCATAATGTGATGGTTTTACTGCTGCCAAAGATAAAAATTCAATGCTAGGTGAAATAGTTGAAATGCTATTTTGACAACTTTTTAAAAAGAATGAAATGTTTTTTTTTAATTAGATTATGAAGTAATTTGTAAAACACATGATTTCCCATGAAAAGCATGATGCTAGTCTTTTTATTTGTTATTTGCGGTAGTAATTCACTATATGTACTGAAGTTATTGCCAACAATTTGTAGATTTTATAAACTAGTACACAGCTCAGTTCTATCATTGTGGAGACTATTTAGAGGTCTGAAATGGAATACATTGAGAGAAAGGGTGGACCACGCAAGCTATGACAGTACTCAGCTTTTCATAGGCACTCTGCTATTCTCTATACTACTTTTCATTCTACCCACCGTCCTCCTTTATTACATAGTATTTGGTTTTGTAAGTATTCATTACCGTGCTGATTTGTTCAAATAAAATGTAGTGTTTTTTATATTAATTTGATTACAGTTCAAGTTTGTGGTGGATTTAGTGGAAAGTTTTGTTTTTACAAAATCTCCCCATTTAAACTAACCTTTATAGTTTGCTAATTTTTATCTATGGTCTTTTATTAATTGACAAAAATGTTCGGGTGGAGTAGAAGCTAAATCAATTAAATGTGGTTTGATAGCAAGAATATGTGCCATTATCTCATAACTATATTAACTACTAATAAGAGTTGATGTATTTTTTATATGAAATCATATTCTAGTTGCTATTTAAATGGAGACTTGCCTATTAACACTACTTGTTTTTAGCTGAGACTGATTCTACTAGCTGCGCATATAACTTTAAACAAGCTGCGCTGTGCTGTTTCACAAGGAAAGATTTTAACTGCTGTACATCTCTTCAAACGGAAGTTGTTAGATGGTGAGTATGTATATATGACTGTGTTAAATTCATTTTTTTTGTTTTCGTATTCTGGCTCTATGTTTATCATACTTGACTCTACTATTTTTTGCAGCAAATTATGGTTTTAAGTTTCAACCATTGGAGGGTTTTGAATCTGGTGTGACTGTATTAAAGGTAAAATATGAACAATTTTTATAATAATATTATAAAAACTTGTTGTGTTTAGCAGTGTTGCTGTAAGTTGATTTCATATAATGTCTTGGCATCTATTTAGAATTTTTTTTAAACCAGAATTTTTTCAATTTGATAAGCATTGCATTGGTTAATAATAATGTTTATACTTTTACAGCTATTGCTAATTAGATTATTGCTAATTATTCATAATCAAACAACTAAATGACTGACTACCCATACATATCTTTATTAGCAGATGTAGCCCTTACTTTTAGTTCTTAGAATACATTGAATCAGAAACACTCTGCAACTAGAGCAAACTGATTGTATTCTACGTATAACTACTCTAAGCACAATACTAGCTGTAACGGTGTAGTGATTCAGCCTGTTGGTTTTATATCCAATTGTTTTATGAACATTTTCAACAGTTTGCCATGAAATTGTTTTTCTAAAAGCAACACTTTGCTTGTATTTGGTGGTTGCTGTAGATCGAAAAGCTCTGATTATGTACTGGAAACAGCATAGAATGAAGATGGTTGAACATTAAATATCAACAATGCTCATGACAGGAGAACTGACTTGACTCTGATTATTCACTGAATAGACAGCATTATTACAGCTCCGAGTATTGATTTATCATTTTAATAGATTTTCAATAGTTTCACGTGTTCACCGCTTTATTTGTCGTTCTTGAGGTGTTACAAGACAGCTTTTGTAGCAATCTGACTTTGAAATTTTTGTACAGTTCATATAATGCAATGGAATTTGTAATTTGTTGGCAAAAGCTAATTTATTATTTAAGTTACAATTAATTATGCCATCTCTATTTAACTTCATTAATAACATCGATGACCTCTATTTTTTTCAAATTGCAGAAAATTAATTTGCAGTTTTCTTTGATAGGCCTATGCTGCATATTACACATAGCTTGTTTCATCAGAATAATTGTAATTGATAATAATGTGGCTGCACTTCATGCATTGTATTTATCAAAAATATAAAATTTTAGTTTTTTTACTATTTATCTAATTAAATTTATTTTTATAGCTGAAATTCCATGCAGTTTCATTTAGCGAAGTGATTATAAATAACAAAAACACACATTGAGGAGCAAAATTAGTAGAATATTTCAAGACTATTTCACAGGCCATGTAATATGTTGTCAATAGACTATGTATACCATTTAAAAATGTTGAAAACTCTTATTACATCACTAGAAGAATATTGTATGTCTTTATATACATGAAAATGTAAAATGCCACAAAGTTATCACAAAAGGGGAGGGTATATAATAATGCAAAAAAAATAATGATGGTGTTACGTACAGTGAAAGGGGTAAACAATTATTTCGAACTATTCAAACATAGAAGTGAGTTTCCAAGTGTACAGCAGAAGAATTTTATAAATAATTAGTTTTTCGAACAGGACAAAGTGGATATAGATGAGCATATAATGGGTGAGAATAGTTTTTCGAAGTGATAAGTTCAATAAAAATGACTAGTAAAACTGACTGCTGATTTTGTGGTAGGTGGCTTGTTTTAATTTAACCTCCAATCTGATGTAGGAAGAAGACAATAAACTGTTTTAAAAATACCATTCAATTAGTGTTAGAACCTATATGTACAATAATGATGATTTTATTGAAAAAATCTAAAGTTTGGCCACCATTTAAACTTATATTCCAACTCGTGACCCTTACTTTTAAATAATAAAAAGTAGGTCTGTTTTGAAACTGATTATCCTACATGTTTGACTAGTTTGTGTTTAGCTGCAGCTTCAAGTGCTGATTGTGAACATTTGCGGACAGCACTGTGTTCCTCCCCTTCCACTTTACTTAGAGCTAATAGAACCTCAAACAGTTGTGAGGAAACTACACCTTGTGACAGTTCACAATTGCTTTCCATTAGATTTGCTAGTAAATGGGTAGCTCTGTGTCGTACACCAACATTTTCAGAGACCAAGACTTGTAACAGCAAATCCTTCCAAGAAGCAACCTATGTAGTTTAATATCAAATAACATTGGTAGTTGAAAACATGATGCAAAAATATTATGAAAATGCTAAATTTAAAAAAAATTATTACATATAAACTTTTAATTTGTAGCAAAGCCAGATCTAGCATAAATATCATTACTACACCAAATTTTAGAAATATATAATATGAGCATTTTTAAATAAATACCAATAGCAAAGCTTAAAACTACTTTAACTAAAGCTAGAAGGATAAAGATGATTGATTACGAAATGAAGAGTTTCTACAAACCTTCATAATTTTAACAGCTAATTTATCAGCATAGTCTGATGAGAGAATAGCCAGTGCTCCACATGCTGCTATTTGTACGGCAGGGTCCTCATCCCCACAGTACAAAGTCAGTAGTTTAACTTTGTCATTCTCTTTAAAGTGAGATTCTGCAACCTATGCACACATAGCAATAATTTTCATTCAACTATGAAATGTGCATAAAGTTGTTTAATGAAAAAAATGTATAGTATTAGGAGTTGAACAACAAAAAGAATTATAAAACATTTAGTTATATTACATACTTATCTTGAGTTTAAAATGCTAGTGCAATATGTTCTCAATATTTCAAGCACATTTGAATTTTCTATTCATTTAGCTTTTTAAAAACCCAACCACTCCTAATCTTTGCAATGAAGAAACCAGAAGAAGCAAGTACCTCTTCATTGAGCACCAGATTACAGATACACTCAGTAGCAGCTCGCTTTAACATCTCATGATCGTCAATCATATACGACTCAATCTCGGCTACACCTTTTTCGGTAAGGATTTTTCGCCTGAAATGATTCAAATTGAGAAATTAATGTAGAGTAACAGTTATAAAAAAATCCCGAATGACATGTTTAGTATCAATCAGCTTTGTTTGTCTATGTATGAAATGTTTCAATACTTGTTTGCCTAAATCTGATGAATATCCACAAAAATCATGACTCAAACACAAAATTATCTTTGAGAAAATTGACTTCAAGCTGTAAAAATATGACTCATTATTGATGTACATCTAGTATCTCAAGTTACAAACCGCAACTGGTCAGAGAATGAGGGTCACATAGAAAACATGCTTTTTTATAAAGCATGCACAAATGAAATCAGTCAATGTAATGTCAATATGATACATCTCAGCCATACTCATACAGTAACTTTATGTTCAATAACTTAGAGCAAAATATTTCAAGCAGAAATGACAACAGATGGAAATTTATTTTTTGTCCAGTACTAATATTCACTATTTGGTTCACTAGGATAGCTTATTGAAACCATAAAATTTTGAAAAATCAGTCCAAGAAAAATAATCTACTACCTTTTAATGACTGCTTGGTTTTGACAAAATATTTGCATATAATAAAATACATATATTATGTATGTTTTCATTGAATACTTTCGATAACAAATTGAGATAGACCGGCCTTGAGTGCAGTGCCAAGAAAAACAGATTAGGGGGTAAATGATTGCAAGAACATGAGGTGGTGATGACTAAGCTTGATGAAAATATTAGAACAGGATGTTGGAAGCTTCAAGATAGAAAAGTGAAAAGAGAAAACATGGCATGCATAAAATTAGGTTTACAGTCACAATGCACAACTCTCCTAAACAAATAATTACAAATACATATGAATTCAAAGATGTCATAAGATTGTGCTGAAATGTCAGTAAAATCAATAGACATACTTCTAGTAAAACCTTATGTTATAAAACAGAAATATCCTTTTAATTCAAGTGGTTTTCAATCAAAGATAGAAATATACTGAAATAAAAGTAAAATCTAACAAACCTGGCTGATTCACTGACTGAAGTTATATTGGTTAACGCTAGGAGAGCCTCAAAGTTTTGTAGAGCAGTTCGTTCTGGGTGAAGCAGCTTTAAAAGAGGACGGATAACTTCTATGATGCGCTGTCCTGGAAATGCTACTTCTGGGTTTATAGTGATAGATAGCTTAGCTAGTGCTTGTGACGCTAGCTGCTTACCCACATCTGTGTTTTCAAGGGCCAGTGGAATTATTACCTGCATTAAAATATTTTATACTTAATGTTAGAATGTTACCCACAATTTACAGAATCCACAATTACTTAAGATAAAAGTGAGATTATGTAAGATTAAAGAGGTCACAAACTAACATACAAGTAACCGTAATTAAAGGTGCAACAGTCTACCAGCAGTACACTGTGCATTGATTAAGAAGTTGTATACCTAGTAAATTGAACTAATTTAAATACTGATGAACGCTAACCGTATTTAAGAAAAATAAAATAATGTTTCATTAAAGAGCTCCAGACTTCTTAATAACCTATCAACAAGTCATCTACTCAACTAGTATGAATACATGATAAAATAACAGCCTAACATTTTTATGACAAAATTATTATATAAGTATTTTATGGCTAGCTACTTATATATTTTATTGTTACCACGTCTTCCCTATGGGTATGCCGGTTTTAGTTTATATTTTATTTATATACCAATGGAAAATGAGTTTTAAATTATCATAATGACTCTATATTATTAACTTCTAAACAAATATTTGATTAAAGGTCATTGAGCAGAAGTATTGTTTTATGACATGGTTTGAGTTTCCAACTTATTCAGACATGAGCTTTGCACTGGCTGTATTGTACTAACTTATTTATCTAGACTTGCTACGCCAATTTGGCCAAGAAATTTAGGTGAACATTTGGTTCCCAATCATGCAGGTTCATTATTTAATATTCTATAATTTGTCAGTTCCATCTCCATGAATACACTAAATCTTTGCTTTCATTGGTATAATGTAATTTATTCACTTGTGGATAATAAAGACAAAATATAAAATGAAATTCAGTGCTCACCTTTCCTCCACCCTGCTGCACAAGTTTTCCTCTGTATTTCTCTTCTGTGGCAATAGCCAGGAATATTCTGGATAGAAGCTCTTTGCACTTAGGACTGTCGGTTACAAGACTAGCCAATGAAACAGCCGCACTGCCAACATCATAACCCACAAGCAGCTCTATACGCTTTTTCAAATATTCTTCTTTGTCCTAAAACACAAATGTAAACTACAGTAAGTAAAACTGACGTATTTTTTTAAAACTCCGGTGCGTAGTTATTTACCATTTAGTTATAATAACAATATCACTATACAGCCTGCAAAATGCTTAGCTTCTATAGTTGATAATAATCTAAACAGTTGGCATATTATTGGTTAAATATAGGACCACTAAATCACCTGATGATCACTTGGAGAGTCAGGGTCATGTTAATTGTGGTCTCAATCAGAGCAGAGCAAGTTTTAATGTGTTTTAATGGTGTAGCATGCATTATACTCTCGTGCTTCATTAAAAAATTTTTTGAATTTTTTTAATGTAACTGTTTTTTAAAATATCTTAGGAACTCACATTATCTCCCAAAAACAATGATAATGCAAAACTAATTATAGTTGTTTTTTTCACCACACTCAAATATTCAAATGTAGCATCATCCAAGATAACATAAATGCCAAGCATGCTAAACAGCTACGCCTTTTTTAAAAATACACCAAAACTGTTGTAATACTAACTGCTATTGAATAGACAATAAATCTCACCTTAGGATGCTCCTCTGGAACTTTCTGTTTGGCGTACTCAGCGAGTTGCTTCATTTCTGGCATTATTTCTGGTTTATCATAAGCGTTCATGAGATTAACAAATACACTAGCGGCTGGATAAATAACTGTTTGGTCCCCAACCTAACGGCACAATGAATAGATTGAAGGCTTAAGTTATTACAAGTGCACATGTACTTCATTACAAATAATTATTGCGAATGTATGTAAAACTTTGAATCAATATTTTTTATATTCTAATTTGCTAAACATAGTTCAATTGAGCTGAAAGCTAATTTTTGGGAAAAACGTCTTTTCAATACAGTACACAAAGAGTTTTTTTTTTAATATTTTGACTGGTACCTTGGCAATTTCAATGAGGGCCTTGATAGAGTCCAAGTCAGTAACTAGTTCTTCTTTAATTTCAGCATCCAGAGTAAGATAGGCTAAACCTTCCACGGCCCATTTCCTTAAATCAAGGTCCTTAGAGCTGTTTGCCAGAAACCTAAAAAAGCAACTTCAGCAAGTAGATTGAATTCCTTAATAATTCTTGCAGTAAAATACCAAGCATAAATTTTGATCTAATACATCTATTACATAACTTCGAGATGATAATTTATTTGCATTTTGCTATTTTAAAAAAAAATTTCAGTTGGTTTCTGCATCGTATACTGTTAAATATAAGTTTTGATAATTCACCTTCGACAAGATCGTGATAATGCCAGCTGAGATTCGTCTGATATAGTCTTGTCAGCGGCATCAGTGCCTGATGATGACGATATCTTGCACATTCCCTGCATACAGAGTAAAACAGTGACTTATTAGACTAACAATAAGATTCCATTTTAAAAATAAAGTGCCAAGGAAATAGAAATACTTCAAAGTAGACTTATATGATGCATAAATAAAACAAATCAAATGCATATGTTAAAAAATTATCATAAATATTTAAAAAGTTTCGGGATGCATGGCTTATATAGCATTTTACATAGTGTAAATGTTATCTCCTACTCAAGCAATATTGCATTAGTTTATTAATTTGCATATAAACTGCATAACTTACTTCCAAAAAACATAAAATATTTGTAAAATTACGTAAATTACTTTTAAAGAATCTCACCACAAGAGCTCTGGCTTTGATATGGTCGTTAGGTGAATCCTTGTACATTTGCTTTAGTATAGGAATAGCGGTGTTGACGATAGATACACATTTGTCCTTCTTTGAAGTGGCATGTACTAGAGCTTCAACCGCTATTAGCTGCACAAAAATATATTGACACTGAGATAACTGCGTATCTACTATCTCTAAGTGGACACAAGGCAGTATGATGGTTTGCTTAAATGTATTACAAGAGAAATAGCCAATTCTATTTCATAACACAACCTTAAGCCTATAAATTGTAGCTGTAGATAATTTATACTCCAAGTAATCAAACATATTCAGGTGAATATGATTGGATTAACAATACTGCTATAAAATACTATAGGAATGTTGGCAAAATACTAATATTAACATTTAAACTGCCTTGCATATTTAGTGTCAAATTTTATTAATATAATCTGCAAATTCATACATAAATAAATACATTATACCCAAACTATGCTTCGAATAGAAAAATAAAACAACAGCAAACATAAGTGCATGACTGCGTGTACAGCAGTACATAAGAAATTGTTGAAATACAGACGGTGACTTACTGTTAACAATATTTCTTGACCAGCAATAGACAAAACACAAAACTGGAATGATACTGCAAACAAAAACATGACTTGTCCACGTTTTAATGTTAATCTAAAATACCGTAACACGAACCTGGTGTGTCACATCTTTAGATTCCGCTAGTGCCAACAACATGTCCATCACCCCAGCTTTACCGAGTATAGAGTTGCCAAGTTCTGTGGGACCTTGAAGAAGTGAAGAGAGGGCAACTACTGCATCCAACTTGCTTTCAAATGACTTGTCTGAAAATTGCTCTCTAGGAAAGAAATGAATTATTACAAATTTATACATTCACCCTGGAATAGATAACTTCAACTACACAATTAGGTAATAATAAAACCTTAAGGCCATAATATCATATCAAATTGGAACACTAACTAAGTAAACTAAATTAATAGAAAAAGGAAAAATGCTTATAGTAACCTTAATTAATAGGTATTTATCAGCTTGATAAAAAATATAAACCATACACAAAATATTCATCTGTTAAGGTCCTGATTTTGTCTCTCTGCTGATCTGTCATTGTGTCATCCCATATTTTAGACATGAGCACTGAGCAGTGCATGCGTGTGTTGGTATTCACTTGTATAGCAGCTCGCTCTGGCACCATTCCGGCAACTTCCATCAGTCTAGCGGCGCCTAAATGTCCATTAATTTCATTCCATAGTAAATATTAAAATAGTATTCAACATAAAATAATTAGTTTCATATCAATACATAACTAAACAGTAGATACTGAATCACCAGTCTGTGGGAAACAGAGACGCAACTTACCGTCAGTCTCTAAGAACTTTCTAGTCCAGTTGAGACCATCTGATGACGTAACGTTTCGTATAATGAGTTCAAGGATGTTATCTCTGCCGTTTGCAGAAACTTTGTTACTATTAATAGATTTCACCAGGAGGCCAAATATCTCATCAACAAAGGCTGACTGCTCATCATCTAAAGTGCAAACAATGCTACAAAAATATTTTTTGAAGAACATTTTCCAGATATTTTATATAAAGATCTATTTCAGCAGTAGCAACATCTTTATAATATTCCAAATTCACACCTATCACACCTATACGGTCGTAGTCCTGTACGGGTGACCAGTATAATATTCCAAATATGCTTGATTATTATTATATTATAATAATATTCAAGCATATTAGGGCAGGTCATAGACTGTCAGCTTACCCAGTTTTAGAGGTTGAAACCTGGATCTACTGGGAGCCCCAGATCTCTCTTTCTGTGTTTCGTGTTTAGCCTTGTCGTCCTTGAACTGCTGCAGATTGGTGATGCCGTTGACTATAGATTGAAACAGACCACTCACAGCGTTGCATAACTCTCTGTCAGCAAAGCGAAACTGTGCTACTAAGCGACTTAGTCCAATGGCATTGATGACTTCCGTTGCCTAAAAGCAATTTACAATAACTTAGTTATAATTAAGAAGACTTTGATATAAATTAACTAAAAATAGACAACAATCTAGACATAGGAACAGCAGAATATTTAATATTCCTCCGCCCAACTGTTTAGTGCAGATGTGTAATGTGTAATGATATTGTGCAGTATTCATCACACACTACACAGTTTACAACCAGGAACATAGCACTGTGTACAGTGTGTAAACTGGATATGAAGTTTACCGCAACAATATTCTCATATGCCTATAATACTTATAATACAGAGTAGGTATCCACTGTACATACTCTTATTCTGTTGTGTTTGGTCAAACAAGCCAGTATCCTAATCGCAGTAAGTCTCAGAGGGCTCTCCTGATTGGCTGGAAGACTCAGTATAGAATTCAATTTGCTGATTCCATCCGCTGCACATATTTTCTCGGCTCCAGCATCTTCTCTTGACAGCACCAGTAAGTTTGTCAGCGCCTGTATGTAAACATTTGGAGAAATGTATAATTTGAATATAAATAGTTAAGAAAAGAGCAATTTACAGCACAGAGTGTTATTGTAATATACACTATATACCTGCTCCCGAGTTGTACTGTCTGATTGAGAATCTTCTGCAAACACCAACTCAAACATGCTCGTCACTTTACTCTCAGTGCTGTTCACTTTTTGGTGCTAAAATAAGGTTAACTACTAAACGGCAGCCAAATCTAATAATAGGCGCATTAACAGCCATTGCTTTTGGCACACAAAAATTGTCTCTGCAAAAACTTTTATATACAATATATGTGGAAAAAGGTTCCATAGAGAGTCTAAACTGTCGACAACTTTATTCTGAATGAATCAGCCAGCACACCCTGGTTTGAGATATCAAGACATTGCTAAACATACTTTGCTTATATTGTGATCAGTTGTCTAAAAAAAGTATTGAGTAAAAATAACCATTGTTTTCATGGAATTGTTCTAGTGCAGACAAATTTTAACTGTGTTGTTAACATTAGGGCAGACAAATTATCATCTATTTTACCAACTAAAAAACCAAATCATAACATTTAGCTGGATGCATTTTAGTTCAGTTGGCTTCATCAGGTTAAGACAAAGTGATTTACCTTTTCCTGGTTGATAACTGACAACCTCTGTATGATTGGAATAATAGCTTTGTTTTTAGGGTCAAGTTTAATTAGCTGTAAGGCATCTTTGTATGCGTCCCCATATTTTTCTAGTTGTTCTAAGGCTTGACATTTTCTGAATAGAGCTTTTATATCGTTTGCGTTATATTCCAACGCTACAATGAATACAATCTAGTAAACATTGCCCAGATAAAATTAATTCTAAACTTATTATTAAAATATTGGACTGTTTTATAAACAGAAGAAGTAAACTCTATATCAATTTTTTTCTATTTACGACCTTAACAAGTAGTAGTCTAAATAGTAAAAAGAACATTTAAATCAAAAGTATCATATATTAGCTCACATTTGGTGGCTTCTTGGAGTGCCAGCTGAGGTTTGCCAGTCTTCAAGTAACACGCTGCTTTGTTGCTGTGGACAACACCTTTAAAGCTGGTATCTGCAGAGCCTTGTTTGGCTGATATATCGAGGGCTTTAGTGTAGCACACTATTGCCTCCTCAAAGTTACCTGACTTGAAATACTCATTACCCTGAGCCTTGTACTGTGTGTGGTCCATTATGTCACCAGCATCAACAACCTAGAAAGAAAAGATAACTCTAATACATATCAATACTTGGAGATTCGTGACTTGTCTAGGAGTAGAAAAGAGTACAAACATATTGGGACATGGCTTTATAGCAAAATAGAATTATAGTGATAAGTAGTCAACTTTGCCTCAAAAATAGTTTAAATCATATTTAATTAACTAGATAATTATTTAGTTATAATCTAAATGAGCAAATCGAAATTTATCCAAGTTGATTTGTGGCAATAATAACTAGTTAACAGCTGAAACTTTTTCATGCATCAATATCAAAAAAGTTTGTGAGTTAGATGTACATATACATAGAAATTATATTAGCTGATAACTATATAACTTGCATCAAATAAAAAGCAATGTAAATTATCAAATGAATATTGTTGCAAATTATATTACATACATTAGCCAACAATGACAAGTACATACAGATGATGATATACTAGTAGGAGAATCTGGATTTATATTAAACTAAATGCATAAAAGGCTAAATTATAAATTTATTCAATATTCAAAAATACATTTTCAAGACACAAATATTTTTAAAGAAAACACATTTTATACAAATTTGACAGAATTGTTAAAAATCTGCTACAGCCTTACCTCTGAAATCTGCACCATTCTATATCCTTCTTTGCATAAACTAGTAAATTTCCAGCTACTGAGAAAGTGACCTACAAATATACAACACACAGTGTGTGAGATAATTATGCTACTGTATGTGTGAACAGCTATACAACAAGCAGCTTACTAACTACTAGATGGGCATCGCATTACTAATATAAGGGAAGAAAACATGCAACATATTTACTAGAACATGCTAGAACAAAGACCTAGATACTGTAGATTCTAGAACAAAGCATCTTGCTTAGCTAATCAACTGCATCTATTAACACATCCAGCAAGAATATTTTAGACACATGGATAAACTTAAAAAATTAGATTTTTAATCAGTTAATGACAACTAGAGCAATGAACAGAGCTTTTAATTATTTTAAAAATAAAGGAATGTATTGAGAAAAAAGAAGAAAAGCTGATGTGGACAAGAAGATGAATTAAGAAACATGATATTAATAGAACTGCTAGTGGCAGTAAATGTTGTAACTGAGCAGTCTAGGACCATACCAGGTCATCACATGGTATCTTAACATCATAGTTAAATAAAAGCACTGTGTTACAATTGAATGTAATTCGAGTCCAATTAATCCTTTGGTACACAGTAAATCACAGCAAGAATAAACAAAGTTGACTAACCATCAAACGATGAGTTACTAGTTAGGTGCAGTAATGGAGAAATTGACAAAAATCTGTGTTCTACATTAGAAATGTAGCAAAAGAAGTTATGTTCTCGCAAGAAATTCAACTGGCAACCCAAACCAAAATTCATAAAGAAATTTTAAGAACTTAGGCTATTTCAATTTCTCCACTACTGCTTATAAACAACAGCACTTGACAGAATGCACTTTTTATTCTTTGCTTAAGTAAAAATATACTACATATAACTAAATTAAAGTGTAGCAATACAGACCTGTACATTAGGGCATAAAATACTGAAAACATGCAAGCACTATGTAATAGGCTAAAGAGACATATAAATATTCCATGTATGAAATAGTGCAATTATACACTGTGTAGTAGATCTGCGGTGATAAGTTTAACAGCCAATAATACCAGTTTGAAATGACCACACTATGCACTTGAACTGAAACACTTACATTAGCAACAACTCATGCATCTACTTTATTATAAATAAACCTCTACAACATTCTATTAAAGAAAGCAGTCAAGTCAAGTGGTTAAAGGTGCCAGTTTAGCATGACTGATAATGTGCTAGTCTAATAGATCAAACCCTATAAAGGCCAAAGGTGATGCTTAGAAAAGCATCATGCTATACTAGAACCCTCAAAATAAATAATGCTCATTTTTTTGTTTTTGTATTATGTCTTGTTACAACTATTTTGTAATACCAATGTGTACAGTGCACAACTTTATTACAAAGTAGGTATATAGAATTTCATTGACTTGTTTCTAAAACACAAGAAGACAAATCATGGCATACAATAGTATTTTCTTGCATTTTTGTGTACTTTCAAAGATTTTAAGTAATGTTTAAAAATACAGGTTAAATTAATAGAAATGGGCAATTCAACCTTTTATTTTTCAATTTCCAAAAAAACAAAACTCCACTCTATACTCTGGGCTTTTGTTAAAACTCCCACATATTAACTAGCAAGTCTAAGTCTCCATAGTTGAACACATCCATTACGATAATACTTTAATTATTACCATTGCACATGCTTTAGAGTTTAGAGTGTAGAGTTTAAAGTTATTAGGTGACTTTGATGCTAACCATAAACTCTACACACGTTGAATATGTTATACAAATGTTAACTGAATATTTACAATATAAAACTTTAATCAACATCGCTAAAACTAAATTAAATACATTAAACAAACTCAGCATTTAGCTCCTACCTCTTGACACTAAACCTGACATGAATACTATAGTCTATAAAACTAAATACAGAACAGCATTGAAATATTTCAGTTTGGGATTTGAACTTGCAGTAAAAAGTATATGTTTAAATCTGGCTTCAAACTCAATAGGCATAGCTTCACCTTGCACCTTGTACCTACCTACTACTACTAGTACTTGACCATTTGACACTTGTAGTTGATCACTAGTAGTACTAGTAGTTATCTAAATATTAAATTTAATTTTGAAAACTAAATTTTAATTAGCAACTAAAGTTACTAAACTAAAACACCATGACTAACAATAGGCATAGCACTAACAGGAAACATAACGGTAGGTCTAAGAGTAAGAGTAAGAGTAAGTGAGGAAGAGTGAACAGTGAGTAGAGGAAGTGAAACACTAATGTCAATGAGTAATCAGTAATGACTAACAGTAACATTAACAGTAAGAGCAGTGCCAGTAACTGTAAGTCACCAAGACTAAGAGTAAGTCAAAGTCAAAGTGTAACTACTACGTCTACTACTACTACTACTAGTACTAGTACTACTACTACTACTAGTACTAGTAATAAATAAGTGTAACAATTAAACTAAAACTCACCTGGCAAATTTTATTGAGCGTATCTTGAGAAGTAACTGCGATGGGGTGCCTTCGCCTTGAAATTAAATCACGTCTCAGTAAATATTTTAGTGCTTTTAAAATAAAATAAATCAACACTAGACTTGTAGTTGTAGTTATCTGTTATTATAACTGCTATTTTAAGAAACCGGAACTATAACAATAAATGTCATAGCCTTCTGTCAGAGAAAGTAAAGTGGTATCTGAACCTCCCCGTTTTACTACTCGATAGTCTCAAGAGCGCTGACTATTAAAAGAAAGAATTGTAATAAATGCGCTCGCGACAACTCATAGCGGTTATTTAAATAGTGAGTAATTAAGTTCGAAAGTTGACCTGAAGTCGATAGCATATCAAAAAATATATAATTGTCATTGGGCTAAGGCATATTCATCAAAGCCATGGAAGCCCCTGCAAAGAGAAAACTTAGTGGTAGTGATAGCCCCACAAAGGGTCCAGATGATGATAATGACTTAGAGTTAGTCAAGCAGAAAAAAACCTCAGATGATGAGGATGAAGAATTTTGTGGTCCTACAATTGATATGGCTGAAACCAAAAAGAAGAAGATTAAAGGTGACGATTTAATTTTTTAAAAACAATATTATTATTTAACCTACTCTCACACTTACACTGATACTCAGACTGAAAGTGCGTAACACTCTCAGTCTGAGTCTCTCACTTTGTCAGTTTAATTGAGTATTTGACTCGTACTCATAGTCATAGTGATACTGATACTCTTACTGTTATCAGTGTCATATTGATATTGATATTGTGATTGCCACTTGAAAGTTGAAACTGAAGTAAAATTTCTATTAAATTTAATGCTTTTACTTTTAGTTTTAAGAAACACTAACAGTAATACTAAGTAACAGATATAGGTTGCTTTATTTTTATTTAGATCATATTAATATAAATATTAATTATTTAATAATTATATTAATTAGTAATTACTATTAATATTAACTATTAAGCCATAACGTTATCAAATTACTTTTACTTTTAGTAACCGTATTATGATGGTTATAAGTAAATATAGTATCACCATCAGTATATATATAGTATGACTATAACTTTCAAGTATAAGTTACTTACTATTTAGCCTACTAAGTACTCACTCACGCAGGTTTATGGTCACTATCTCTGTACGAACCCCTTTTGGAAAAGTTTTTCAAAGTAGGCTAAAGGCTTATCCATTTGTGGCACAGAAGCAATTATGATGCGTTTCCTAACACCACCACTGGTGCTTGAACTCAAACCACTGACCTCGTGTCTACTAGACCAGATTTCCAACCGTTACTATTATTATTAATAGTATTAATTAATATCATTAGTTATTACTATTAATAATAATAGGCTATTTATAACTTTGAACTTATATGTTGTAGTTTTGGCTCATGAGCAACTTTATCTTGAAAATCTTCCATCATCAGCTACATATGAACGGAGCTACATGCACCGTGATGTCATTACACATTGTGTTGGGACAAAGTAAGTTTATTTCCTCACTAACTCTTTTAGTGAGGGTAATTTTATCTACTTTTTTTATTAATATTTGTACAGTAATATGAAAGTTATACCTGTAGGACTTCAACTTTTTCTATAAAAATTCATATTTTTAGGTCGAACTTTTTGATTACTGCAAGTGCTGATGGTCACATAAAATTCTGGAAAAAGACTAGTGAGGAGGGTCTGGTGTTTGTCAAGCATTTCCGAACTCATTTAGGTTGGTGTCTGATAACCTGTTTAGACTTTCATTCATTAATATTTGTTTATTCTATCGACAAACATCTTTATTTACATACAGCTATTAATAAAACTTTCAATAAATTGGTAACTTCATACAATTATCTAGTTTCCATATTGCTTATCATTTATTGTAGAGCCAATAGTTGATTTGTCAGCCAGTCCTGGAGGGGAACTTTGTTGCAGCATTTCCACAGATAAAACTTTGAAAATATTTGACGTCACCAATTTTGGTAACTGTTACATATCATTAGTGTGTTTAAAACAAATATATAATTAATAAAGTAACAGTTTCATTGTAAATTTTTATTCAATTTAACACACTTTTTTTCTCGTATAAGCAATCACTAATAATTCCACATTTCAATTTTATTTTAGATATGATAAATATGATAAGACTGGAGTTTTCTCCCTTCTCTGTTTGTTGGATATTTAGTACAGGTGATGCAATAGAAGCTGTGGCTGTGTAAGTTGTATTTCCTACCAGGTTTTTAGCTGTGTATTATAAGGCAGAATGTTTAGTCTAGCAGACACACATACATTATATACTAAAACGTCTTGCATCATTTCGTTTACTGTGCAAATTTTGTAGCTCTGAGAATTCTGGTACAAAGATACATGTTTATGATTGTCAGAGTGTAGCACAGCCTATTCACATCTTAGACAGGCTTCATTTCTCACCAATAACTTTAATTCGAGTAAGTCCATAGCCTTTTCTCCATACAATAGTTTGTGTATATAAGCATGCTGGGCGCAATTATGTAGAGAATATCAGCTTTGATTTGCTTAGTAAACATGATTGAATGAATGAGATACTGTTTTATTACTGGCAATATATGCTTTTGATTTTGTAGTATAACTCAGTTTACGATGTGGCAATATCTGTTGACAGTAGCGGGCAGATACAATATTGGGGTGGGCCGAAGCAAGATTATAAAATGCCCAAATGTGTTAGATATGAGTCAGCTATGGAAACTGACTTGTTCACTTTTGTCATGGTAAGATATTTATCTTTAACTTGTCCATAGAATGAAGTGCTCACAACTTTTTTCAGCTCATTCAACTGTATTAGTATTTACATCAATTAGTTGTACACTACCTGTGCAATCTGACCTACAATGTCATACAACAAACTTTTGTATTTTTATGCTTTTCTGCATTTTATTTGCTTGGCTTAGCTTTAGCAACTTTAAAATAGTGTGCTTCACAATAATTATGCTGATTACCTGTAATACTCTGTGATACCTGAGCACAGCGGTAAATTTTGTTACAAAGCAGTTTGGTTTTTAAGCAGATGTGCATCATCTTTAGTTATGACAAGGTACCTAGCACCGGTTGAATGTCTTTATTTGGTGTTTGTTTGCACAACACTTTATAATACTCACCATACTTTTATGGCTATGATTTTTGTAATGTTACTTAATTATTGTGACTTTGTGTGACATCATGTCATTAACTAGCGTCTGCAGGCCTAAGTGCTAAGGCTATATATTGTATCAACAGTTTCTAGATCCACACTACTAGTATATATTGTTACTGTGTACCGATATAACATATATGTTTCAGAGTAAGGATAAGATATATGACGTGTCTTTCTCTCCGAATGGCAAGAAGTTTGCGGTCTCTTCTTCAGATAAGAAGGTGAGTTACTACCAGTCGGGTGACTGTTAGTTACACTCGGTAACACAATGAGATTATCTTGTAATGTCCTGTGACTACACAGTACTGACTCTATTGCAGGTTCGACTTTTTAACTTCCTCACCGGAAAGGTTATCAAAGTGATTGATGAGACGCTGCAGCAGTACACAGAATTACAACAGGTCAGTGTTTTTAAGGCTGATATTTTCTTTGAAAACAGAGTAACTGTTAGGCTTCTTATTTTCTCAGTAATATCATTTAGTAAACAAGTGGTTATAAATTTCGTATAAATCTGTATCTTGACAAATAATCACTCGTAATATAGTGACAAATTTTTTGTCTCATACACTCACAACTGTTCATCATGGATAAAGAGGAGTGTCTAACTTCACTGTTGGGCCTTTTGATTTTGATTTAAACTGTTGGGGATGTGTATAGTCATGACATCAGAAACTTAAGTTGTTAAATGGCGGCTGGTTTTCACTTTGGATTACCTTGGATTGCTGTTATATGCTGTCCTTTATCTGTGCTCATAGATGACTCAGCAAATTCCAGTCATGGAGTTTGGTAGGAGAGTGGCTGTTGAAAGGGAGCTCACTAAATCAGACCAACTTAGATTAGCAAATCTTGTTTGGGATGAGAGTGGAAACTTTCTTATGTATGGGACTTTGTTGGGAGTTAAAGGTTAGTAACTATTTCCACATTACTTTCTTCATTTAGTCATGTGACCTATTTCATGTTTCTGCAAATTTAGCATTCGTGTACGGTATGATGAAAATGTCTTGTTTTTTTATGACAGGCTTCATTTCTTAGCATTAATATGTTTTATACTTATTTTAGCTTGCATAGGCACACTATGTATTTTCTTTGTGATATTGATAGTTTTTTTATTTTAGTTGTCAATCTCCACACAAATAAAGTTTCTCTTATGTTGGGAAAAGTTGAAAACATTCGATTTTTACACTTGGTACTTTTGCAAGGTTAGTGGTTGTTTATTCCTTATTTCTTTATCCAGGTATTTTAATATATTTATTTATTTTAAGAAATATTTTATTATTAATTGTTTGTGTTTTTTATCATTGTGAAATATGTATTGCTTGTATGCAATTTTCGTACTGAATTGAATCTCTAGAAGAATTAAACACCCTATTTATTTCATTTTAACAAGGAACTGAACCATAACTCTAATCTGTGGTATTATTACACTCTCATGCTTTACGTAATGAGATTTAATATAATTGTCAAGCATTAACAAAATTCTCAAACTCATTTGGAGATTAGCCGGACTGAGTTATTCCAAGTACCCCGCATGATGCCTTCTTTCTCTCTTACTCATTTTCTCTACATCATATATTTGTTGCTACTGAAGGTGTTGTTCATTTTTAGTAAATGTAATAAAATATTAATTGTAGGAATGGTTAAGAAGTTTGTGAGTGCGTCAGTGGAGATGCAGGCTTCAGATAACCCGCTGTTGGCTGCCCCAACTAATGATCCAATGCTGTTTTGTACCGGATACAAGAGGAATAGGTTTTATATATTCAGCCGCCGTGATGCTTATACAGGGTAGGAATGCATTTATTACTTCAATGTTACATGCTAGTAGAGCAGTGGTTGGACTTTGAAATGATTGTTTGCTATTGCATTTTTATATGGCATAATAAAACTCACGCAAGTTTATAGTCACCATCCCTGTGAGAACTGAGAAGCCCCTGATGGAAAGGTTTTGTTTTGTTGAATCGGGCTAAGGACTTATTCAGATGAGGCACAGAAGCAATATGACTGGATGCTCTTCCTAACATCACCAATGGCCTTTGTCAGGGCTCGAACCCCTAGGCTGCTCCATTTTATATGGCATAATATAAATTTTAATATCAATTTGAAGGGATGACGTGGATAGAGACATACTGAATGAGAAACCAACTAAAGAAGAGTTGGTCTCCCAGACACAAGAGGCATCATCTGTACACTTGGCCCACTCAGCTGTTATACATACATCTATGGGAGATATTCACTTGACTCTTTTTCCTACAGAGTATGCTCATTTCTCTCTCAGTTAATTTACTCTCCTCAGTTTGTTAGCCAAAAGCAAGTGGTTTTCAAGTTGATACAATTTAAGAATTTTGTGAAATGCAGTATAAAACCATATATATTGAAACCTTATAATATTATAATATATTATAGGTGCCCTAAAACTGTTGAAAACTTCACAGTGCACTGTCGGAATGGCTACTATAATCAGCACATAATTCACAGAGTCATCAAAGGTTTCTTGATTCAAACTGGGGACCCTGGAGGTAAGTGATAGCGATATTTGAGGTCTCTATGTGTACCGAACAATAAATTTATACTAATGCAATTGAAAGTTTTGGTTTTCAAACTTAATCTGCAAAGCATTACATAAGTTTTGGTTAGAAAATATATTATACTTCAGTTAGGAGAATATGTTATACTTTGGTTTTGATCTACTGCTGTTTAATGCTTCTATTTATTGCTGGCACTATTGATGTTTGGCATCATTGTTACTGCGATACCGTAGTTTAGAAGTGTCAATGATTTAATGACTTGTTCTTATCAACTGTAATTATTATGAAATATTGCTAGGCTGCTGTGTGTAACTAAGCCTAGTATGTATTATGAAGGTAACGGGACGGGCGGAGAGTCTATTTGGGGAAGAGAGTTTGAAGACGAGTTTCATCCCACTCTGAGACATGATCGGCCCTACACACTCAGTATGGCTAATGCAGGACCCAACACTAATGGCTCACAGTTTTTCATCACTGTAGCACCAACTGTAAGTGATTTTAATGAAAATATTTTATTTCGATTGTATAATTCATTTTTCTGCCAATCCATTTTATTATATCTATATAATCCATATTGTGTAAACATAAATGCTCGGTTCATTATACCGATAATCATTAACTTATGAATTGTTTCAGCCATGGTTAGATAACAAGCATACAGTGTTTGGCAGAGTTGTTAGGGGGATGGAAATAGTCAGCAAGATTTCTAATGTCAAGACTAATCCAAAGAACGATAAGCCTCATGATGATGTGACAATAATTAATATTAAGGCAAAGTGACCACCAAACCGTACCCTTTTTATCGAAATATAATTTTGTAATCTATTGTACAATATTATAAATATTATCTAGAGGTTAAGCCATGTCATTCCTGGAAATGCAATAGTTTAAATCATTATCAGGCAATACTTTGTACATAATGACCATTTTATTGTCTTCTGATAATCTAATATACATACTTAGCTTGCATTGCATTTTTTTATTCTTGGCAGTTTTTAAAGTCAGCTCTGGTTGAGAAAACTTGTATTCAATATGCATATAATGAAAGATAAATACATTTTTGCACACGTATAATATCCCTTTACGGCTCCGTCAATATTTTGATGACAACATTTAGCATAACTGTTCAATAGCCACGAATACGTTGTAGACTGGTGTATTACTGTGTGAATTTGAAAGTTGACTATTGTGGGCTCTTAGAGTCATCAATGGCCTTCATTAGACAGCACCCCAACATTATTCCAATCATCTGTAATACACAACAAATATAGAAAATCAGCTGGCAGAGATAAAAAAAAGTATGCATATTTTTTCCTAGTTTTGATAACAATTGACAATGTAGTTAAATTTTTGCAAAGCAGTTCTGTATAAAATGGTGAAGTACCTGAAAAGCAGCCAGTACTAATGAGACAATCATCATCATTCTCGTAAACAAGTCAAGCATTGCTTTGTCTTTTTCTTGTTGAATTGATCTGTCCAGAATGTCTTGCAGATACTATATGTGACAAAACAAATTAGCACTAAATCATTCTACTATCCCACTTCACGCGGATCGCTCATAACTCTACACAGTTTTACAAGACAAACAATGCTAGATTAAGTTTCACTTTACCTGAGTCTCATTCGTCACTATGACAAGGCCAACAGCTGAAACCATCACAAATCCAAATATGGCAAAGGTAAGGTACTAAAACACACAGATCGAACGTATGATCAAATTTTCTAGCCTTTTTGCTAACAGACAGATACTCAGTTAGTATGCCATAGCATAGCAGTTACAAGCATCTTACTGCAAAATAAAGTTAATTTGAGGTTTTAAAAATATTAAATAATTCACCCCACTTAGAAATTCAGAGTAAACCTATGATAGCAGACCTATGAACTTTACTTTTCCCAGTGTTTTTTAACAAAATATAGATATATAAATCCTTTCAGATTTTTCTTTAAAATCTTTGCTGCCGAAATTAAAAACATTTGAAGTGATGCACATGCGATAAACAATATATTAGCTTACAGCAGCAGTGCAAGACCTGTTCATTCTGTAAGCGCCACAGACGGCGAGGGTAACGGAGGTTATAATCATTGTGCACCCAGTCACTAATGCAGATATTAGTATAAATAGAATAGTGTTGAAATCCTCTGTAGTTGAGCCTACAAACATACAGCATAAGTCACGGCACTTTCTCAGTACGTAGTATATAGCGTCTTCATCACCCCACAAGCTGAATATGATTTTTTGAGAACTAGTGTTTTAAGACACACAGTATGATGCAATTAGGGTTTTCCAAGTTATTTCAAGTTATGTCAGCTATAAATGACACAAAGTCATGACATAAGTAACAATGACCCTATGTTTGCCTAAATTTCTTATATCACAGTATGTAGGCCAAGACTGTTTACTACAATTACTATTATATATTTATTCAAGTTAATAAATGGGAAGCCCAAAAAGAATAAGCCAAGTATTGAAGAATAACGCATGCATTGCATTCTGGACAGATGAGTCTAAGGTGTGAGTTTATGATATAATGAAGAGCATGCACCTCATATTATTTTCAAAGACTGGTATATATATATATATAAAATAATTTAGAAAAATAAGCTTTTTTATGCAGTATTTTGAAGCAAAAAGTTCTTTTTCTTGCTTTTTATGAAAGTCCAAATGAAGTCATCTATAGAATAATTTCCTTTTTCAGGAATGGTTAATATAATGGTTGGCAGAACATTAAAAAACTAAGACATGATGTAATACAGAAACTAATTAAACTTATAAGCTTCATAAAGCAGCTACAAGGTGGGATACTATTTTTCCAGCAAATAGCTTTTTAGAATCTACAAAAGTATTTAAGACCACTACAGTATTTTAAATATGTAAACAAAGCTTTGTGTTTTTATTCACTGACAATGTTATGTATTACGATAGTTACCTTTGAGAACATTTTCAAATAGCATTTGAATATCTCCTCCATTTTTGTAAAAATACACCCCAGCGCCAATCAGTCCACCACCAACTAGCTACAAGAAATGTATATGCATGTCTGAATTATACAATTGTCAAGAGCTTCAGCATTTCCTGGCTACTAGTATCCATTAGAAAATGAAACTCAGCTACAATTTTAGAAAAAACAACAGAGAAGCAAGATGTTACGAGTATAAAATATACATACCACTGAAAAAGTTGCATAAGTCAACAAAGCGTACCTAGGCCATTTGGAAGAACACGAGTGATCTTGCTCCATTTGGTAAACTTAAGATATTCGACTCAGAGTAGCATGAGTGACCTATTTCAACTGGCTTAGCTTAATTAACCTTATCTCAAGTTGTCATACTGATTTGTTGGTCTTCATGTTGCTATTTGCTCAAAAGTTGTTACACGCTTACACATTACCTCTCCTGTTATTTGATAAACAGTTGGTGATAAGCTTTGCCAAACAATATACATGTATATAATATTGATATTAATATCAGATTGACAGCATACAGGTAAAACACAGGTGTATAATTATCATGAATTACTTTCAATACAACTTTGTATTTGCAATGGTTATGAGCTGGTAAAGTGCAATAAGTTGTTACTTGGTATTGATTAACATTCATAAGACACAGAAATTTTAATTTACACCATCACTCCTTTATTGTCTGCACTCTGAAAAATTACAACAACTGAGTTACAAAATGGCGGCATATATGTTTTATACAAGTTCAAACATGCAACCAACACTGCAGTTACTTCTCAACATGGTAGTTTGGAAATATTACATCCATAGGTGTTTAAAAAGAACTTTCATCTTTGAAAATCAATAACCTAACAATAAGTAGAGTTCACATTTATAGTGACTACTATTTCTCATAATTTAAACATGTTGTCCATATACTAGATCTATGACTGCTGTTCAGCTGCCATTCTCTCTGCGGCCTTGACTACATCGTCTAGATTTCCGGTCATATAGAAAGCTACTTCGGGCAGGTGGTCCAGCTCTCCACTCAGTACAGCTTTGAAGCCTCTGATCGTCTCCTCCAGTGACACAAATTTTCCTTCGTGTCCAGTAAACACTTCAGCTACTTGGAATGGCTGCGACAAGAATTTACTGATTTTCCTTGCTCTTGCAACAGTGAGCTTGTCATCTTCACTCAACTCGTCCATACCAAGAATAGCAATGATATCTTGGAGCGATTTGTAATCCTGCAAGCAGCAAACAGTGTACCAAGATTAATGCAAAATCTAAACAAAACATTTGTAATGAGGACATGACAAAACAATTGGGACCTAAATGCAAAATAACTTCTCATCAAATTTCATGTCACATCAACAGAACTGATAAATAAATGTTTACATAAATACAAAAAAGTAAACCCACAAATAATCAATAAAACTCAACTACCAAGATTAAACTACGCTAACCTGTAGGATTTTCTGCACAGATCTGGCAGTGTCATAGTGCTCATGTCCGACTACACTGGGGTCAAGGATACGAGATGTGGAGTCGAGAGGATCTACAGCTGGGTAGATACCAAGCTCGGCAATACCTCTAGACAACACAGTGGTGGCGTCTAAATGAGCAAAGGTGGTAGCTGGAGCAGGATCAGTCAAATCGTCAGCAGGCACATAGATAGCCTGAAATCATGACATAATATATGTATGTCAATTTTGCTGTTGGCATATACTGCAGATGAAAACATAAATGTTACATTTACTATGAAATGCAACAAGCACACACCTGGACAGAAGTGATGGAGCCAGTTTTGGTAGTAGTAATTCTCTCCTGCATGGTACCCATGTCTGTGGCCAGAGTTGGCTGGTAACCTACAGCTGATGGAATACGTCCGAGCAAGGCGGACACCTCTGAACCTGCCTGTGTGAATCTGAAAATGTTGTCAATAAAGAGAAGCACATCCTGTCCTTCAGCATCACGGAAATACTCGGCAACAGTCAATCCTGTGAGAGCAACTCTGGCTCTGGCACCCGGTGGCTCGTTCATTTGTCCGTACACAAGGGCGACCTGCAGAACACATCATGAGCTAAGCTGATTATCTGCAATCCTATTGCAGCTTGTGGAAAAAAGAACATACCACTTTATAGCAAAACATAGTAGACGCTAAGCTAATTATCTAACAGTGCTATTGTAGGTCGTGCAAAAAACTCAATAACTGTGCTGCTGAAAAATAACTTCATCCAGCAGTGAAATAATATGCCAGGATAAAAAGTTTTCACGAAGATTAGAAGCAAAACTTGAAGGTAAATAAATTTGAGATGGTTTACCTTAGATCCAGTTCCTTCAAGATCGATAACTTTAGATTCCTTCATTTCTTCATACAAATCGTTGCCCTCACGAGTTCTCTCACCAACACCAGCAAATACAGAGAAACCTCCATGAGCCTTGGCCACATTGTTGATCAGTTCCATAATAAGCACAGTTTTTCCTACTCCAGCTCCACCAAACAGACCTGACAACAAGTGATAACAGTGTTCTATAACATTGTAAAACTCAATGCAGCAAAAATATTAATAAGACAACTCTTAAACCATGTTGTAAAATTATTTCATGAAAAATCAGATGATTGAGCCAAGAAGGGACAACTGAGAAATCACAAGCGCCAACATTATAATTAAAAAATAAATTAAATTTCAAGGAACTATGAATACAACACATGTATCAACAGCCACACACTAACCAATCTTTCCTCCTTTGGCATAGGGAGCTAGAAGATCTACAACTTTAATTCCAGTAACCAAGATTTCTGCTTCTACACTCATGTCAACAAAGGCAGGAGCTTCCTGATGAATTGGCAAAAACCTAACAAAACAAATATATACATGAGCTGTTTGAGTCCAACATTATGATCGGCAACATATGATATATAAATATTTTCAAAGCATTTATTCTTACAGTTTAACATAGAAACTACACATACTTGTCTGTCTTGATGGGGCCTCTCTCATCAATGGGTTCACCGATGACATTGATGATTCTGCCGAGAGTTTCCTGGCCAACAGGGATTCTGATTGGGTATCCAGTATCACTAACAGGCTGACCTCTCACCAATCCTTCAGTACCATCCATAGCAATGGTCCTTACTGTGTTCTCACCTGTAAGCAAGAAGATAATACTAACTCTCCAGTCTGTATTGGCAGTTAGAAAATGTTAGTGCTGTGTCAATTAATTTTACATTATCATTTTACTATTCAGTAGGACTCTTGACACTATACACTATATTATTTTCCTCATGCAAGATAAAAGATGACAACTATCTCAGATGATCACTCACCCAAATGCTGAGCTACTTCCAGGATAAGTTTAGACTCGCGGCCCTCTACCTCAAGGGCATTGAGAATAAGGGGTAGACCTTCATCAAACTGAACGTCGACTACAGCACCAATGACGGCAACAACTTGCCCCTGTTTGGCAGCTGCTGCTTGTTTAGCATCTGTGGCATAGCTACTTGCTATAAGAAAAACAAAACAAGTGTTGATTACTTTCCTTTAAACATGCAGGATCAACTTTTGCAGCTCTTGAGGAGTTGTAGACATTTTATTGAGAGAAAGCAAATTATTAAATTGACAATTTAATAAAATCCAAATTGTGCAGCTTACTTGAGCAAAAAATATCATAAAATTTTCAAGCCTGTCTTACTCTAAACTCAGCAAAGCATTCCAACTTTCAGCAAATAGGCAGCATTTTATCAGAGACTTAGCTGTACATTGCAATTTAGAAATAGAATGTTCGGTTTTAAATCATTCTTTTCCCTTGAAGGACACATCTTTCAAAAACAGTTGGCATAAATAGGTTACCAATATAAAAAAAATAGTCTGCAATAAATGTCTATGCCGTTATTTTCAACACTATTTGTCCCTGTTTTGCAAACATTTGACAGATGTAACCCTCCATTTCTTATACTTATAGTTTTATTCAAGCCGGTTTGTACTTTAGTTATTTAGTTGGTTAAAACCATCCAAAGGCAAATGTATAGGACTAAAAATAATACCAAACAGTACATTATTACTGCTAGCTGTTGTGATAATTTTGTAAAATCTTGCTCAAGTTGAACTCCGACTCCCATGGCCATTGTGATTATATTCAATTTCATCAAATTCAATCATCTGATTCTGACGCGAGAACGAGTCTGTGCTCACATCAAAATTGTAATAAAGTATAAACATACAAATGTTTCTAACAATACACAAAATATTTTCCTATTCCTCTATTTGTGAGGGTTAGACTGGTCGTCTTTGTTGAGCAATGACAAGAGTTGATGGTTGTTCGATTCCGTTAAATTTCAATAGAGGGGTTTCAAACATCCCTCTAGGCGAATTTGTATTTTAAAGTTGTCTCCTCCTACAGGTATTGGGGGCAGTCTCCATGATATATAGAAGGCCCATAAAATCAGTAGAAATGTAAGGTTTAAGTGAAGACTACTACTAGTATAAGTTTCATTTTTTCTGAGATTAATATTTTGGCATAAGTACACATATGAGCAGTTTCAAAAAAATTTTAAAAAATTTTGTTAATGATAAATGGCACAAAAACAAAACTTCAAAGCATATTTGTGGTTTTGGTTATTGAGCAAATCTGAAGCTGGCAGCTGTCATTATTATTTGCTTTGCTGACTGTAACCAGTCTGTTTAGAGCTGCTAACCTTTCAACTCTTAGAACAATAATAACATGCTTGTAGACTATATAGCTGCACTAGTGGGCTCTGTCTTACTGAACTCCAAATGCTCCAAATTATGGGTTGGAACACATGCCTGTACGTTTATGAAGGCACTGGCTCATTTGTATTAACATGTTCACGTACTTACACACCTATACTATGAAAATAACTAAGCCACCCTACTATCTAATATTTCTATATATCAAAAGAATTATTATAAATATAAAGATATGTATTAAAATAGATAGATTAAATTTGTAATTTCAAACAACATCTTATCTAAAAATGCTAAACACTGTATAACTATATATATGTTTTAAAAGCATTTGTTTACATGGCATGCCTGCAAGTCAATGAAAATATTTAGAGAACAGTAAAAAGAAGCATATAAATTTCAGAATAGTTTCTTCTTTTCTGATATGAATATTTTGGAAATGTCCCACAATTCAACATTTAAATAAAGTCTGTAAAAGAATTTTTCACAGTGTATTCTCAATGAATAATTATTCTTGCAAGCTGGTTTGCGTTTGTTCTGGCATGCCATTTTACAGTGGTCTAGTTAACTAGGTCAAAGTTCATTAAGGTGGATTTAGAACTTCTCTAAGCAACTTCACAGTCTGATTAATTATCTGCGATATCTGCCTAGTAGATGATCCAAACTTAAAAAAATAATATACTAAATCCTTGTATTACATGAATGGATAAAAAATAATGCAACAAATTGGCTAAAGCATGTTCAAGTAATGTGAAAAACTCGAAATATAAATGAGTCAAGCTAGAGCTAGTCAAGTGTGTGGTGTTTTTGGCCGATTTATATGTGTTGTTTAATCAGCTTATTATCTAGTGATGTAATCCTATATATAATGTAATTTAAGTTAGACAGCTAAAGTTGGACAGTTCTCATCGTGCACTTTCTTGAACAAGCAGTTATGTAATATAGAGAGACAGCTACTCAACAGAGAGCTTCAAGCAAACAAAATTCTTGCAACGAGGTTGATTGAATACAAAACAGCTGCTGTTATTCTTAATGCAGCATGCATTGTATAAGAGATAGCCTGATGGTTCACATAGTTTACATACAGTGACATACCACTGAAAATTATTAGAAACCACAGAAAAGATATAAAGGAGAGAATGCTGGCACAAAGGAAGTATAGCAATGTGGTCAAATATATGGCTGAAAACTGACCTAGAGATAAATAAGTACAAAATGTACATAATATAGCTAAATCAGCAAAGCCAAATGATTTGATATAAAAAGTATTATCTGGGAATTTAGTGAAACTTTGTAGCATTATTTAAAACTCCACCTTTGAGCAAGACCCGTATGGAGTAAAGCCAATCTTAATTCCATTAGTGTCATAAGAATGCAGTCATTATGACATAGTTCGTTCTTTCTATACTTTACAGCTGGTACTAAATGTACATTTCAACTCTTTTTTGGAAACAAGCCAAGCTGCTTTGGCTGAAAAGTGCTTTTTTTGATGATTTTTTTTGCAATGCAGCAGTATATAATTTACAACGCTCCAAAAACATTTCTGTATTAGGAATGTTGGTATGCCAACAGCTTGCAAGAATAATTATATATTGAAAATACACTATGAAATTTTTTTTACAGACTTAATTTAAACGTTGAATTGTGGGACATTTCCAAAATATTTATCTCAGAAAAAGAAGAAACTATTCTGAAATTTATATACTTCTTTTTACTGTTCTCTAAATATTTTCATTGACTTGCAGGCATGCCATGTAAACAAATGCTTTTAAAACATATATATAGTTATACAGTGTTTAGCATTTTTAGATAAGATGTTGTTTGAAATTACAAATTTAATCTATCTATTTTAATACATATCTTTATATTTATAATAATTCTTTTGATATATAGAAATATTAGATAGTAGGGTGGCTTAGTTATTTTCATAGTATAGGTGTGTAAGTACGTGAACATGTTAATACAAATGAGCCAGTGCCTTCATAAACGTACAGGCATGTGTTCCAACCCATAATTTGGAGCATTTGGAGTTCAGTAAGACAGAGCCCACTAGTGCAGCTATATAGTCTACAAGCATGTTATTATTGTTCTAAGAGTTGAAAGGTTAGCAGCTCTAAACAGACTGGTTACAGTCAGCAAAGCAAATAATAATGACAGCTGCCAGCTTCAGATTTGCTCAATAACCAAAACCACAAATATGCTTTGAAGTTTTGTTTTTGTGCCATTTATCATTAACAAAATTTTTTAAAAATTTTTTGAAACTGCTCATATGTGTACTTATGCCAAAATATTAATCTCAGAAAAAATGAAACTTATACTAGTAGTAGTCTTCACTTAAACCTTACATTTCTACTGATTTTATGGGCCTTCTATATATCATGGAGACTGCCCCCAATACCTGTAGGAGGAGACAACTTTAAAATACAAATTCGCCTAGAGGGATGTTTGAAACCCCTCTATTTGACGCGTTACTCATCGAGTCAATCTCAAACTGCAAAACTTAAAACTAAAATTTGCATATGGTACTTGAACACTTCACCAAAATTTGCATTTAAAAGATTACAAACCTTTAATCTGTGCAGTTGGCAACGTTCTGCATGCAGATTGAATGGAAGAAGCAGGTTTTACAGCCCGAAGGGCAACACCAGCAAATTTTGTTAATCCGTTCATCATGGCGAGCCGGCGAGATAAGTGTCACGTGACACGATTACAAAGCAATCAGCTTTCCTCGCTGTTGGACATACGTAATTGGTCTCTTGAAAAACCACGCCTTCGCATTTCCTTACATTTCCGGTTTTGCGTGACCCCAATCAAATCAAGGCTTTGTACTTGCGAAAACGTCGTTTTAGCTTCTTCTCTATAATTAAAGTCAATTAATATAAAATAAAAATTGCACACAAAGGATTCATTTTGGAAGTAATTCTTGCGACGCTTAATTTCATCTTTTAGTTATACTCAGAGTAATAACAGTAATATATGTAAAATAAACATAATACAAATTAAATGTAGAACTACAACTACTACTAGAAGTAGATCTAGAACTTTAAGTTTAAGTTTAACTTAGAAGTAAAACTACTACTACTACTACTAGTACTAGTAGTACTACTACTAGTACTTAACTAGTACTGTACTAGTAGTAGTACTACTAGCCAGTGCTAGTGTCTACTACTACTACTACTACTACTAGTACTACCACTACCACTGCTACTAATACTAACACTACTAGTACTCAGTAGTAGTAGTACTAGTAGTAGTAGTAGTACTAGACCTAGTACTAGTAGTACTACTACTAGTACTAATAGTACTAGTACTACTACGTCTACTAGTACTAGTTGCACTAGTACTACTAGTAGTACTACTACTGGTGCTAGTAGTAGCAGTACTAGTGCTCTTCATCAGTTCATGTAAAACTATACACTTAGTCTTACAGTAAAACTAAATGTAATGATTAGTTATACTATTAGTATTACTTACTTTTAGTTTTAGTCAGTGATTTACTCTTAGTCTTATACCCATAGTATAAGTAATAATGATAGTTTAAGTTATACTAAGTAATATTAGTACACTATTAATACTAATAGTAGTAGCCTAGTAGTACTCTAGTAATACTGTAGACGTAGTAGTACTAATAGTACTACTAGTCACACTACTACTACTAATTTAATCATAAAATGTATCATTAAATTAAATGACTAATGAGTAATTCACTAATTAAGAATAAGTGTTAGTAAAAGTAGTAGTACTAGTAGTACTACTACTCTATGTGAGTACTTCTAGCCAATGGCAGTACAGTTGATGTTGAGTAGTCTAGTAGTATTATTACTTGTAGTAGTAGTGCTAGTAGTAGTGCCAGTGGCAGTGCCCGGTAGTGATGCTACACTTAGAGCCACTAGTATTACTACTATTACTATTAATAAGACTTGCTACTAGGAGTAGGTGTATTTTTAGCTTTAATTATTTAGTTATTTATTCTTTAGTACTGTTGCACCAACTCTAAGACTAAGTCTCACAGTGTGAGTCTGCAAGTTCAAAAGTAAGATTAAGTCTCTTTAATCTCAGTACAACTAGAATAAGAATTAGACTCAAGACTGTCATGGTCGTTGATTGCACTTGTTTTCTGTCCATTATGATTATATATTGATATGGTCATAGTGACTATACATTTATCAACTTATTGTTATCTTTGCTGTAGTATATCATTACACTAATACTATATTGAAGTTACTGTTAATATGTATATTTACTGTTGCAATGACTGTCAGAATGATTTTGAGTGTGCTGATTATATTTTTGTCCATTATGAGTTTATCACTATGTAAAGTTTATTCACATATTTATCATCAGTGGGAATTACACATGAAGCAGTATTTACAGTTTACTCTGCTTTTACTAAAGACAGAACCACTTCAGAACTACACAGGGCATGTGGTAGTTGTGTCTTTTTCAAAGAAAAACCTCTCTTTTTAATTACATTGTTATATTGTAAGCCCACATGGCATCAGTGCTAACCCTGCTACTAACCCTATGAGCCATCTGGGGTGCATGTGAATCTAGCAGTTACTAACAAAAGCTAAAAGGTTATCATGTTAATAGTTAGTCTAATTTTTCTATGACTAGCATTTATATAAATATATTTTTTATTTTATATTAATTTTTACATTAACCAACTGTCCAAACTCGAAATGTATTGTATAATATTTAAAATGACCAGTTTTCAGCCTTTTACTAGCAAGGCCAAAATATTCTAATTTGTTGGCTAGTTAAAATTTGGAGTAAACTTGAAGTAACTTTTCGTTAAGTAGAAACTAGCTTTTTATTATTACTATCTTTATCAGTATATATTTGTCTGTTGCTCGGACTAATGTTATAACTGTCAGTCTTGCTGAGAGACATAGTAAATTAATACTAATTTTTATTGTTCCTGTAAGTATTTTATCAATTTTAGTATAGCTATAAGATATTTGTAATATGTATTAGTTAAGGTGATGCCAATCAAGGCTGGACTAAACACAAATCAAGTTATGTCAAATCAATAATGAGCAAAGTAATGGCTTAAGCAAAACATCAAGTTGAAACCAGAATGCTTTTGTAGCAATCATTGCTTAACATTTCTTGTAAATAATTAGAATTATACAGCTAGATTAGATATCTTTGATAGACTGAAGGCTTAATTATTCAACACAGAATCATGGTTAACATTGTACAAGAGAACTCTCCAGTCAGCATATTGTTGATGTATAAATAAGTCTTAATAGTACTTTTTATGGAAAAATTGCTTTTTGTTATCACTAACTATTTCTATAGTCCATCCTATTCTACATTCAATTAATAAAATAAATATTTATGTTTTTAGTAGTGCCAAAGATGTTTTGGACATCGAGATATTTTATAAAAATTTTGTTTTGTTTTTTATTTTTGCATTTTAATAAATATTTTAAATGATAGTTAAGTTAAACTTATGAACTGTCCCTGTAATTCAATTGCAGTTAAATTTTTAATTTACTAATAAAATTGACTTCTATAATACAAGTATAATAATGCTTCTACTACAAATAGCTCTAAGCAATAGTTGAAGAAGACTTCTATAATAATTTTAGTGCAAAGTATTATATGATTTAGAAGGGAAGCATGTGAATTAGTAGGTTGCTATTGTTTTCCACTTGCCTCTCTTATTCATCATTTCAATTGTCATTACTCATTATCAATGTCAATGTTTGTGGAGGATTTATAGACAGATAAGGGTCACTAAGTTCAGCTTTTATCTTGTCTAATAAAATATCTGCTATAACATTGCCCCAAAGCCTGCTTCTCTAGTGTTTAGTAGGCTAAACTATGTAATGCTGTTAAATATTATATCTTATGCAGTAAATGAAATTATTTCAATGATATATTTTGGTGCAAATAGCTTTATTAATACTTATGAAAAATTTAATATTTTGTAATATCAATTACATTAAAAGCTATCAAATTTTAGTTATGATTTAGTATTTGAAATGTGACAGCTGTGTGTTATCTCTTATACTGTTGCTGCTGTAGAGAAAAGAGCAAAGAAGGAAGTAAAATCATGTCTAAAGGGAGCAGTAAGTCACAAGTTCATAAGGTTATCATGGTGGGGTCAGGAGGTGTTGGAAAATCAGCCCTGACACTTCAGTTTATGTATGATGAGGTGAGACATTCTTATATATTATTATGGAAATCTGCACATGTGAAGTTAATAGCTCAGGTTGATATTATAATTGGTAGGTTTGGCAACATTTTTCTATGTTTTTCACCAATAACAATATAATTCTAATAACGTATAGTCAATAGTTTATAAATACATAACTTATTTTACATACAGTTGTAAGTAAATGCTAGTAAAGGTAAACCTGATCTCACTTAAATTCTGGTTTTAGGAGTTTTCTCACCAAGATAGTTTTTTGGTAGAGATATTAATAAAGTATATGTGGTACTTCGTTACATTAGCTCACATTAGTTTAGTTGTATAATTGAAATAGTTGCGACACAGTAATATGGGGATTTTGAGTGATATCATCAAGTTGATTCTCCGCTCTGTATCTTATGATACCATTTCACTCATTGCGCATGAATGTTATCATCATGATTAGTTTTCTCAAGAGTAAGTATGACTATTCCAAGATGGAAGTGACTTTGACTCTCTTTTTAGTGACGTAATTGTGTTGCAACAACTTAGCAGCTCTTTTATTTGAAAGTTAAGATTGGGGAATGCACTTGAGTGTATTTCCTTTTGCAACATATTTTTTAGTCAATTTTTTCATCCAAGTTATAGAGTATTAGAAGTTCTATATATTTATAAGGAAAAAAGGATACACAACTTGTTTTCTGCAATTAGCTTTCTTCTTCTATTTAATTATACTGCCACTCTCATTTATAGTTATATTGTGTCATTTTTTGTAAGCGTAAATATGCTATACTATAACACCACTGTAGTCTGCAATGCCATGGTTTTTCTATTTACAGTTTGTTGAGGACTATGAACCAACTAAAGCTGACTCATACAGGAAGAAGGTAGTGCTGGATGGGACTGAAGAACAAATAGATATACTGGATACAGCTGGCCAGGAAGACTACGTTGCTATTAGAGACAACTACTTCAGAAGTGGCGAAGGCTTTCTCTGTGTCTTCTCAATAACAGAGTCTGAAAGTCTACAATCAACTCGAGATTTCAGGTAGTTGTCCACCCATGTAGATTTTGCTAGAATAAACCTTTTCTCTTTCACTATTGCATCAGCATGATTCAACAAGTTTTTTATCAATATTCAACTACATTTGAGTTGTTGTCTTTCAGTGGGAAATTTTTGCGTTCCTGCAAATTGGGCTACTACTGGTGTTGCACAATAACATTTATACAAAAATATAGAAAATGTAGACTTAACAAATTACAAATCATCAAATAGTTTTTGTTAGGTGCTTCAATTGTTACAGCTGATTGTGGTAGTTTGAGTCATGGAAGTTTTTTGCCATCAAAATTTTTGTTGTGTAATAAAAACCCTTCAGCTTCACTGAATATACTTGGCTTGAAGATATGTGCAGCATAAAAATGTAGTTGAGTTAAGGAAGATAAAATCTCTCATGAGTGCATTGTGTGATGTTTGATACTTCAATATCAATTTTTGACGTTATCTGTCCCTGTGTCGTGGAATATGAAAAATATTGTAGAACTTTTTGCCCATAGAATATATTAGCCTAGAATAGAAAACACTCTACATGTTGACTAAATCAAGTATGATTCTCATAGAGAAAGCTTGTTTCACAAACATCAATAGCAATGTGTTAATAAAATTGCATGAGCTCTATTGTTTTGATTAGAACGGAAATTATAGTGATGTCAAATATTTGCAGGGAACAAATTTTGAGGGTAAAAAACGATGAAGATATTCCATTCATACTCATTGGGAATAAATGTGATTTAACTGAGAAACGACAAGTATCACAGGAACAAGCCCAGTCACTGGCTGCAGAGTGGAATGTTCCATATGTAGAAACATCAGCAAAGAACAATGAAAATGTTGATAAGGTTAGACTAGCCCAACTGCTCACTATATATACACAATACTTATAATAGTCTTACTTTGCCTATTTAATAATCACTATTAATTTAAATAAATTATTTACCATAGCATTTGGTAGTATGTAGCTCATTGAATGAACTATTGAAATTGCAATCAAGTGTAGTTTTGATATAACATTATAATAAGTGATTAAAAAAAGTGTGCATTAATGGTATTTATTAAGATAATAAGTTGCTATTAGTTTAGATAGCACCTGTCATGTGTTATTTTTTATAGAATTTTTATTGTGTGAAAAGCTATGTTGTGGTATAAATCCAAATAACTTATTTTTATTTGCATTTACAATAAATGTTTATTTGGAGTTGTCTTGCTAATACACCATGTAGACCTATTAGTTTACATAGCAGTAGAACATAACTCCTGACTCGAAGAGAGTATTGATATTAATAGCTATAAGCTTACTCTTGTATATATTGACATTTCAGGTATATTTTGATTTGCTACGAGAAATAAGAAACAGAAAGACATCAAATGGTCGTAAGGAGACAACTGCTGCTAAGTCAAGCAAAAAGCCATCTAAAAAGAAATGCGTGATATTATAAGATAGAAAATATCAGAAACAATCCAATTCAAGCTTCCATTTTCTGCAGCCAGTTGCTTGTGCATAAGACCCAACAGATTTTTGATAGAAGTTAATGGCAACTTTAATGATATGCATTTCTTCTTATTAATCTACATTTACACATCTCTAAATAATTTAGTGGCTAGGTCAAATATGTATTACAGCTTTTATACCAAGTAAACTGTCAACGCATATAGTATGGAGTATGTTAGAAACTACGTGTTTCACATTTATGTTGAAAATTCAAATTAATGAACAATTTCGTGGAAGAGTTTGGTTTTCTCATTCGGCAATTTTCTGTGTTTTATATTGCATGTACCGAAGGGATGCTAGTGGTTAGTAGATATTTGTATATATCTTCTCCCTAATAACATTATTTTAATCAAGATTTATTATATATTTATTTTTTGCAAACTCTTCGTACAGTCATCCAAATAACATTTTGTGCTGTTTTTCTTATGTCTAGGCCACATTCTACTGTTATGTCTTCTTGTTGATAATAAATTGTATAAACCACAATTGTTTAAAATTAGGATTCTTGTAATCGTTAGCTGTGCTATATAGTTTAACTTTCTTATATTTATTTGTCCAACATTCTGCACATGTTTATAAAATATCCCTACACGAACTTTTGCCATTTTGTGAAAGCAGTTTTGGCACTTTCTAATCCACTAATATTTTGATACATAATTTTTGGAAAAATATTTGCAGTTTTGCAGCTGCATAGAAATATTAATAATTAGAGAAAAATTTGCCAACTTTGAAAGGGCTACAACGTATCATTGAGGAGAATTTTGAATGCTCATAAAAAATCCTAAAAAGGGTTTACAACAATGTCAAGTGTATAAGTTAGAAGAGTAACGCAAATAAGAATAAGGTTTGCATTGTGATGACCTACATAAAGGTTGTTCACAAGTAAAAAAGGAAATGCTACTGAAAAATAGCAAACTGACCGAATTTTCAATTCTCTCTGTTTTGATTGGTCAAAATCGGTTGCAAAAGTGTTTCACTCAACCTTGATTTACACAACCAAGGCACCGTTATTGACTGACTGCATCGTATAGATTATTAGATTTGTGTTAAACTCAGCACTTCATAATTTCAGCCAATGTACAAGAGATGTATGCTTTCTAGCTCGTGCTATCACCTTCACAGTACTGCTTTTCTGCTTTATATGACCAAGAGTAACATCAAGCGGTGCAGGCCTTTCTCATCTATAGTTTTACTACGTAAGTATTTTTCTGCACTTTTTTTATTTGAATTGATATTTTATACTTTCTTATAGCTAAAAGGGCTCTGAGGATTATTTTACCATTTATAATATAGTATACTTTAAAAACCCAACAAAGTTACAAAAACTTTGAAAAAAGTAAAAATGATCACATCTGCCCATAGCTATTATATAAACTTATAATCAACTATATAGGAAACATTGTAGGTCTTAACAGTATGTACTTGTATTGTGCTGCAATGTGCACTCACAATTTATTCTAGAATACACTGTACACTATAATACACATACATTCCATATAGTTTCTTTTTAGACTTCATGGGCATGTACTGTATTTGATATTATTTTTAGTAAACTAATAATAATTTTCTTAAAAATTTGGGTATATATTCGCTATCAGTTTGAATTATGTCTAACATAAGTTCGTCAGATTAATGTTTATGTGTCAAGGTACTCTCTATACATTAAACAGATTTCAAATTAATTTACACTAAAGAGTTTATGAAAAATTATGCCTATTTATTATTTACATTCATTTTGTGTATATTATATTAAATCTATAAGCAGAGAATGCTATTGTTTATCTGGTCATGTAGATACAGTCTAATTTAATGATGCATCTGTAATTGCCGTACTTACAGTAAAAACTTAGGCCTATTAACATAACTAGTCTGTAGTATTCTATGAGTAATATTCAATTGCATCAAGGGCAATGCATATAATGCCTTTCAACAGGACACATACTTTTAAACAACATGCATATACATGCAGCTTAGTTTTGGTAAAAAAAAGGGCATATTCTGCATATAATGTACTGTATGCTAATTGTTTATCATTTTCAAATAATTTAGTTCCAAAATGTCATAAGCTTTATAATGAGAGAGTTAAGAGATGCATTGCAAATGTTTTTCAGAGGCTTAATGCACTAATTTGAGATGATGTACTTAGCTTACCCACGTGTATAATGTTATCATTAATTTGCCTGGTTTGCTTTTTTGGTTGGCGAAGTTAAACAGCCTTATTTATATTTGCCTATTGTCAATCTGCAGTATTAAAAACTGCTTTCCAGAGCATTTAAAGTTTAGACCCACAGATTTCAACTAAACAATGCTTCAATCATTATATTTCTGTATCTAGAGTTCAATGCATTAGTTTTTACAACTTTGTAATTCTGTTAGTGAAAGTGACAAATATTTATATAACAAAACGAAATTGCATTGAAGGTCTCATGCTACCAGCATTGAGGAATTTATTTGTTTGGTGCACACATATGTTTACACTAGTGGGATTCTGTAAAACCCAAACTCTCTTCTAATGTCAAATGGACTAAATGGCAGAATACTTAGAACCCAGTAATCTGTTTTTTTCACCTGTTTTTCCTGCGAGAATTTATGCAAATAGAGTGGTAGAAGGTATTTTGAAGTGAACATATCAAGTGGGAATCAATATTGCCTGCTGGGTCTTACATTTTAGTAAGTTATGCGTACATAACAATCAATTTATCAACATACACAGGGAATTAAATAACACATAAACTAGTACTACCTGCTTGGGTTACATTATGCAGTAATAATTTAGCAAGAATATTTATACAGCTGCACCATGTTACAAAAGTGATAGTGGCAGTAAATGTTTCGATTTTAACATCATACTTTATAAATTTTATGTAATATTATGCAACTGTACTAAGGACAGAATTATAACAAATTTAAAAAATTTACAACATCGAAATGTAAGTTTTAGCTGTTGAAACAATGTAAATTTCCTATTTATTACTAACTTAGCTGATAATTCATAGCATTTAATATTTCACCTTCTGTATATAATTAGTTATAATTCTGCTAGAGTAAATGTATAAGTAAGAATGAGATAGATCTTTGCTGTACAAAATCTGATAAAAAGAATCGCATCTGGAAAAGAAGAAAATAAAGTTAATTATGATGAAAACAGCTTATAAAGTTTATGAATTATAGAGCAATTTTTTTGGATGCTTTGCCAGGGTAACTTTAAAAGTGTATCTAGCCAGCAAATGAAGTTTATTATAATTTATAAAGCAAAGATTCATTGACTGTATTTTCTTATTTCGATCCATGGTATCCTGACCCACAATGCCAGATTATTGCTAGCAGCATCATGTAACCTACCAATTTACCAAGAGTAAAATCAATGATAGGTATACTATGTATATGCAATTATGCAACCTTTATTTTTAGACTAGAACCTAAAAGCACAGTTTTAAATCTGAACTCCAACTAGCAACTGCATAAAAATGTGCATTAGATTTTTATGATACAGGTACAATGATTTATAAATACAATTACAGCTTCAACTAATTAAAATTCATTACAAATACTTACAAAAACTGGCAAGTAAGGAAAAGTAAGAAAATTACAGAGATTTAGACTACATCTATTTTCCTTAAGGTTTTAGTATTTTTCATTTTATAGCAATAATGAAATACGACATAAAATTGAAAGAATGTAAAGAATACCCTATTGACTTGCAAAATAGTATGAAGTAATAAATTGGTAAACAAAAATCTAAAAGAACTTTTATAGTTTTTTTAATGAGAGAGGACAACTTTTAAGCCATTAGAAAATTGTACTATCAGACTTATGAACAACACAACTAATGCTGATGATATAAAGTAAGTATATATATAACTCTTCTAAAGGAAAATTGTAATTTAGTAAAGTATGCACATTTTTGCAAACAGTATACAATTAAAGGACAGCATATACCATCAATATTAAAAATAGAAATTACCTCTGCTCTATTATCAGTAAGGTTTAATCTAAAACTAAAAGTATTTGTCACTTGACAATGAAACAAGCTATGATTGCGTTTTCCAATTGATGGTATTTTCAAAAATCACATTTATTTATAGCTACAAATTGTGCTAGAACCTGGTGTAAAACTTTTTAAGACCACAAGTATTCCAACTAAGTCTTACAGGCAGCCTAACTTTCGAATAGTGCTGCTGTCGCTGCGAATTGTCTTTCTAATTTCACTCTTGTGAGATTCAAGCCACTAGCCCATTGTGATACAAATGATCATCTCTATTCTCTTTGCAGCGACTGCTCCTTTAGTTGAAAATGATTTAGTTTGTGGCAAAATAATAATGAAATATGAACACTGAGATAATTTATACTTGAACTATTTAAACATACAACTAATTATGTCATTTGTGCACTCATCAATAAGTTAGTGTCTTGAATGTCATAATTAATCAATTTATTTTACTTTACTTTCCATCATAAGAAAGTCTCAGAGTATAACAGTAAGTTTCATAATCTACATTCTACATGCTTCACCACACGCTTCAGCTCTCTCAACAAACAACATTATAATGTTTTGTAATAAAGTTATCTATTTTATGGGAGTAATGTTCTTTAAAAGCTAGAAAAGTTGCTGATTCAATTTTGTATCATGATAATGCAATCTATTATTATAATAACATCAGCTCTAATCTAGTTTAAAGCTGAAAAATAGCAGCCTATTCAACTCGTTATACAAAACATGCAATCATTGGAAACAAATTCAAGACATGCAGTTATAGAGAAAATTATATTATAAAAAAATCAATAGACTGTAATATGTATTCATGTTTTGTTTTTTCTAGATAGAGTCTAGTGAAACGCAGAAATATGGCGAACTACAACTCCAACCTTTCATTCCCTTACAATGACTGTCAATCACTTCAGTTTGATGGGCTGAAAACTTTTTCAAGCAATTTCCAAACTCCTCATGGAATAATAACTCTTCTAATTTCTATATTTGGAATTATTTTCAATATCATAAATGTGATTGTATTGCTAGACAAAAAGATGAGAAGTGCAGTTAACATACTTCTCACTTTTCTAAGTGTGATAGAGATACTGTTCTTTCTCATATATCTGCCGTATATAGTTATGTTCAACTTGATGCTTCCTGCCGGATCTCCCACACAAACCACACCAAGTCTATCAGCAGCCTGTTACCTTCTTTTCTACATTAATATTTCATTGACATTATATTTATCTGCAATATGGTTGATTATTACAACAGCATTTTTTCGGTTTCTGCTTGTCCAGTATCCTATTCCTGCTGTGAAATGGTGCACACAGCGCAAATCGGTAGCAGCAGGTATTATGACCATACTAGGCTCCTTTCTATGCTCCGTGCCCAACTTCTTAATGCATACAGTTGGAGACGCCCGCTCCATCCCTGCTGATCCACAGAGAGTTTGCTTCTTCTATAGCAATCCAAGTGTAGACTATTATGGAATTGTCCGAAGTGAATACGCTTATCGCGTTACATGGTCACCTGTTTTCAATCATTGGTTCTTTACTACCATTGGTAAATTTATACCTTGTATTTTACTGGCCATATTTACGGCATTTCTTATTAAAGTGTTAAAAGAAGCAGAAAAAAGGCATCGCCGTTTGCATGGTAGCAATCGTAGACAAAGCACTTCTAAATCCAACAGCTCAAAAAAGTCCAATTCTGCTATACAAAGCAAAACTAGTGACTACAAGCAGACCACCAGAATGCTACTAGCTGTTGTTGTTTTGTTCTTTGCTGTTGAGCTGTCACATGGCATTCTAATTGTATGGACAAGTGTAACGCATCAACTGAATGTTTACGATTTGCTCGGTGATTTAGTCGACATGCTTACACTGGTGACGTTTTTCATAAATTTCATCTTATACAGTGCTATGAGCCAACAATATCGCACTTTATTTGTTGCACTCTTGATGAAGCCTTTCAGTACTGGACATCACTACAGGCAGAACAGAGGGAACAGGTATTCCAGACGTCTCACTCTAGCTAGCTGTCAGACAGAGCAGGTAGTTTTACATTCAGAAAGTCACCATTTAAATGAAAGTGAATTCGTAGAATCGCAAGCACTAAATTCAAATCAAGTCAGCAAAGAAAAAGAGACTTTAATTACAGAGCAGCCTGAAAAACAAATATGATAAATATAGCAATAAAATACTTGTGTTGCTATATTTGTGCATGTGGCTTATTATACTCACAACTTTGTTTGGAATTCTATTTGGTTGTGTAGAAATCCGAGGTGTATTACCATTAACTTCTTTTTTCTCTATGAATGATTTGACTTTGTGGTATACTTCAGTTTTGTGATTGTATTTATACTTTATCCATACCTACATTAGGCTGCTAACATATTTTATTATTTTATAAGTAGTAATTCAACATAATACTTTGATGTAGAATAATTTACCTGACTTGCTATATTGTTGTTATAGTGCTGTGACTGCAATTATATATATAATGTTTACACAGAGTTTAAATTATTTTATTCACTTAATAGTTTATCTATTGCAGATTTACTAGTGAACTCTTGTTTGGCTGCAATAAATGTAGTCTATTTTCTTAGATTCTGAAAATTGTTTTTGTTGTAACATAATTTATTTGTTTGATGAGTTGTGTCTTTCAATAAATACAACATTTATAGATAAATTGCACCAACTTTCAGACAAATAACTATAAGAATACCTGCAAATCATCCACCAACTTCTTGTTTTAAACTGCTTTGTGCCTAGAGAGTGACATGATGGGCTGAATTACCTATGTGCCTTAAAAACTGGGTTTGCATTTTTGTTTCCTAAATATAAAATTTCAGACTGAACATTAGCGACAGTATAATAGGAATGTACTTGTTATTTGAATTAGCATTTTTTGTTGGCTAGTCTATGCCTGAAGCATAGTTTAATAAAGAAAATCAAATCAGTAAAAGATTTATGTTATATAGCTTGTTTTTAGTTTTGATTTAGCCTGTTTATAACTTGCACCAGTTTAATTTGATCAAATCAACGAGTGACTGTTTAAGAGTTTCCCTCCCAATGTATTTTAGATAATTGTAATTTGTAATCCCTGATTTAGAGGTGCAGACTCTTTGTTTCTTAATGCAATCCTTTAATTATTAATTCTTGCTGTTTCTTGTGTTCAACAACCTCGATACTTGAATAAAATTACAAGCCTTTTTCAATTGCAAAAACTTCTATGTCTGCTTAATGTTTTAAATTATCAACATACTATGGCCAATTAGCAATTACATTTGCCACACATAAAATTTTCTGAAAAGCCTATTTTATAGGGTTTTACACTTACCAGTGCAATTTTGCTCTTTTCAGAAATTTTTGTGGTATCACAGGATATAAAATTAGTTTTGCTATATTATTTGCGACAAACATTGAAATATAACAATAATGCAAAATAAAGACAGCTGAACTAACATTTGCTTGGATAAATTAACAAATTATATAGAATCTCAGTGTTTAAATTGATGTGATCTCTCAAATAAACATGCCAAAAATATTTTCTACATGAATTAATATCAAGTACCTATTACTGAATGATTCATTTGAACATTTTAAAACATAATGTTAATTTGAGTTAAATTATTAGAAATTTAATTTTACCTGTCATATTACATTGAATTTGAGTCAGACACGTCAATCATTGCTGATCGAGGCTGGGTGGTGCAGCTTGATTATCACTATAGTTAGCGTATAGTTGCAATAATTGGTAATGGCAATGAGGTAGCTATTGATACTGCATTTATTGCAGTTGCAATTGTTGCAATTATTGAAATGAGTAAAAATAGAACAGGTAAGTCTTAGATCGAAGTGCAATTTTTTGGTTCTTCACAATTCTAATCGTTTTATCTTTGGCTCAGTGCTATCGAAACTTCAAATTATATAGCTCAGTTGCATATATTATGGTAGTGAAACAAACCTATATAAAACAAATATTTCTTTATGAGAGAGCAAATAACTCCTACAAACTCGAACTCATAAGCCTACAAACATAAACTCAAGTGAGAATTAAAGAAAATTTTAATAAGATTTGTTTTCCTTTATTTGTTTAGTAAACCTCAAATAAACTAATGGCTGTTTTGCACTAAAATTGCATAATTATATTTCAATCACCTCCTATTTAAATGTGATTTGTCATCACTTCATAACAGTGCAAGAGCATACAACTTCATCTTGACCAAAACAAATATTCGACACAATAGTTTATCTGTTTACAACTAAGAGTACAAGGATATATAAACCACAAGGATAATTATTTTTATTTTAAAAAATAAGCACCATCTATGATCTATATTTTTATATAAACAATATTTGATTAAAATTACATATAGTAGTATGTAGGTTTGGGGCTTTTAGAAATTAAACTTCATCAAATAATACACTTTCTTTTGTTTAAAACGAACTCACAATTTATTGTGTAACTGCTTTAAAAATTGTAGAGATATTACATTTGGTTTTTGCTATCTAATATTCAAATTAAAGACTCATTTGATGTGTTATATGCACAGCCAATGAGGCAATACGTTGGTGCACTAATTGATCCTATGCGCTGGATGTTATGTGTATTAACTTTTCTACAAACAGACCCTGAGCATGTAGATGTATAATTTACAAATATGTGCACCAATGAAATAAATCAAGCTATATAACAGCATATGTAAAACATAAAACTACTTGATGGCACATTTATTAGACATTCATACTTTTGTAAAGATAAAAGTATACTGTTATATATAATTATTAACTTTAAAAAGAAAAAACATAATTGATATTCCATCATAAGCTATTGAGCTATAAGAAGTGTACTTCTTCATATAAAGATTGGTAAATTGAAATATTTACTATTGCAGAGAATATATAATATAATATGTGGGGTATGTATTTTATAATATATTAGGGTTAAAGTCCAAGCTCAACAATAGTCAATATGCTTTAATCGCCTACTTGTAAGGTGGAATGCTGAAGATTTTGCCCCACCAATCATAACCTATACTTTAGTCGAATAAAAGATATGATTATTTCTATTCATTCTCAACTGTAAAATAAATATACTTTAATAGAAAGATAGATCATTCAAAAAATGCTAACCATCAACAGTAGACACTGAATAAAACCAAAATTCTTAGATTGTATTTTGTTTCAAACAATGGTTGTCTGCTTTCTACCAGTAAGCTATGCAAATCACTATAGAATATGACTGATATCGCTCAACCTTTGAAGCTAGTTCAAAGGAAATGAAATAGGAAGTTGTATCTTTGCAACAATTACTGTAAAGCAATACTTTATTTAATTTAAGTGCTCTGCTCGGTAGTTACATGTGTATGTGATGGATGAACACTGCTTTGATGCACGCTGAATAACACACTAGCTGATGTTATATAAACTCTTCTCATGTATATAACGGTGAGCTGATCGTTATGCTCTGAGACCAGGGCAATCAATAACGGACTTGCTTTAATGAATAAACAAAATGTAAACTAGAATACTCAAGTGGCGAGTTGAAGGAGCATTAGGGCATATGGAGCACTTATCAAGTCTTGTCAACAGAGATTTCTATCATTCACAATTCTAAATTGGTCACTCTAGTGGTGTTAATGTAACTAGCACGACAACAAGTCACCATCAATACTCACGCCTAAACGTATTTATCTTGGCAGCTTTCTAAATGCATGCCATCAATTTTTCAGCACTTCAACATGTGCTAAAATTTTTTCCAGTTAAGAGATGTCAATGTCTTGCAAACGTTGATTGCCATGTTGCATATCTACAGAAAGTCTTAGAATGTTATTCCAAACAGACAGTGATTAATATGATTATAAACACATTATATTACAAAATATACGGTTGAGAGTATTATGTGCCTTTTATTATACAAACTACACTTATACCTGCGTGTGAGACGATACCACTTGTTTTGGTTCTTGTAAACATGTCTGGAACATTTTAAGAATACATTTTTTTTCAAATTGTAACGTCAGATAATGTTTCGTGACAAAGGTGATCAATAATGAACTTGTTTTAATGAATAATCAAATTGTTAACCCAAGTATATGCTATAAGGATATGAACTTTATGTGTGAAAGCTTGTTTAAACATATTTATAAATATGTACAATAAACACACGTCATTAGTATATTATTTTTAAAAAGTCACTCTTGCAGGCATATTGTAATGGATAAAGGACCCTGGGTTAGTGTTGACTATTAAACTAATAAACAAAAGATATTATGCTTATTGACAATTTTTAAATGCTCCAGTAAACTTGAAACTTAAAATTAATAGTAAAATTCTAAAACAAGCTGCTACAAAAAACCTTAGAAATTATAGAACTTTATATTTTAGATCTTTCATTAGCAATCTTTCAGATTGTATAAATAATTGTTGGAAAGTTATTAATGAATATTCTGGGTAAAAATATGTTTACTGCAGCTTCAACACTTCTATAAGTTTAACATCTAACAATGTTGCAATAACTGAAGACAAAGACATAGTTAATAGTTTTAATCAATACTTCACTTTCATAGAAACAGTTTTGTCAAAGAAATTCATCTACGGCAACTATTGTTTCACTGATATTTATCTGAAAGCATATGCAATCCCTGAAAGCTAATTTAAACTCTACCAAAGACATTTAGTTTCTGCCAAGCTTGTAAAGATAACCGCATTTCATCTTTCAAAGCTTGTAACTTTCGTTAAGAATTTAACTATTCATGCTGGCACTAAATGAATTAAAAAACTAAAGTTATTTCTTTACACAAAAATCTACTGATTTAAGTAACTGCTGTTCAATTTCTATACTACCTGCTTTAGGTGAGGCAGTAAGAAAGATTTCAAAAATAATAAACTTATTTAGAAAGCATCAGTTACCTATTTAAGTATCAAACAGTATGTTTCAGACTAAATAGAAGCACAAAGCTTGTCTCAATTGAAATGACAGATATTACGATTTAAAATGCTATGAGCAATGGTAATTCTGTAGTTGGCATTTTTTTTAATAGTTTTTGTAACTTGCTTATGATGCAATCAGCCACCAAATTTTGTAACAAAATAAAAAATGTTCAACTTCTCAAAATATAGTGTTAAATTAATCCAAAAATATCTGTGCAATTGTCAACGATTCACCATCATCAACAAAATCTTGTCATCTGTGGAATACGCCATGAGTCTACACTTGGCCCCACCTACACTATTCCTGGTTTAGATATATGTTCTCCCAGATGTACCTACAGCTTATATTCGTTACTGATGACACTAATCTTATCCTTCTGTGCAACGCCAATGTTACAACTTTTGTCTAAAGTTAAGGCCTGAAGTAGGCTAGATAGTAGGCTTATGTGTCCCTGAAAATATCTTAATACGGATCTATTTCAAAAATAAAGTTCCTGTCTGGAATTATGAAGTAATGCAGAAAATATCTGTTTTGAACCATTGCACCTGCTACAAAAGAAAGGGTGTGAATTGTCTGTAAAAACTTTATTTTCCGATTTAAACCATTAGTTATTATACTAACCCTTCAATCATGCCTATTTACACTTTACACATGTGTTGAAACTGCTGTTGTTCTCACATAAACTTCACTATTCCCAACCATTACATCTCCAACATAGTAACTCTCTCACCAGCTTTCTGAATCCAAACACACTTCTTCATCAACCACTGCTGCAGATGATAAGAGAGTTGAGTTTCAGTGTGTGTTGTTATGAATTCAACTGCTGCATTCACTTTATGCTGTGAAGAGAGAGGCTGGTTTTGAATGTGAAAGGTGGAGATGGCACATCTACATATATTGATGAGTTAAAATAAAACTCTTGCTAAAACTAAACATATATAGTTTGCTACTGTCAACCATTCCTGGCTAGTGCACCTTGAATAGCTGTGGTGCTATTGCATCACAAAACCTTGTCAACAGTATTTTTTGTTTTAAATATATGTACTTTTTTTCAGGTGATGCTAAGTACTATAATAAAACAAAAAACAGATTGCAATTGTGAAGCTGAATTTTCAACATTAACCTATTTTATAACCCATTCAATGTATGTTAGCTTTGCTCTCTATACAATTAATTATATGCTAAAAATATGTTAACTGTCATTTACTATTTGTATAGCTAGTTGTATTTAACTGTTCATCTGGCATAATTTTGTAGTTTTTAAATTTGCTTTGTTACATATATATGTCAGCAGGTCATCATATATTTTCAAGTTGGGCTATTATCATTCCATACAATAGAATATTTTGAAAGTTGGCATCATATAATGAGTCTTACTGCTTTCTTGGTAGAAGAGCTTTTGCTTCTTTTTATGAGTAGTTATGCCTATCAGGAGAATTTATAAAAGGGGAGACTACTTTAGTTGTCCCATACTTGGAGCTTGAATTTTACAGGGTATCATTTTCTAACGAAGGTCAGTGACCACATTAACACTGGTGCACAGTTACATATATATCATGACGTAATGAAAGTAGCTGCTAAAATAATGCTATATTAAATTGAAGCAGTGAACACCACAGGCCCAGCAATCTGTACCGACTAACTGCATTGCAACTACTAATTTAGGTTCTGATGGCTAATGCTAGTTTTTTGTAGCCAGTTTTTATAAACTATGGTGGCTAAAAAAGCAATAATAAAGATTGAATTTTTGGACTTAATGTGTTTTCACCATATTTAACCAATAAGTGTAAGTAGTGAGGGGAATGATGTGTAAAAGTTTGCAGTTTCTAAAAATGTATATACAGTAAATTGCTATAAGCAGTAATATATGTGATAAGATTATATATGCTCATATGCATATATGATATGTTAACGCAATAGAAGACCTGTGTCCTATTGGATATTTATTGATGTGAAATGACAGGATCATATATAGAGAGAAATGCATTCATTGGAGGACTGCATGGTACAGTATAATTATATCAAGATATCAGTTGACTATAGATGATTATTGTAGTTTGCAGTTGAGCTGTTAGAGGTAATGTAAGTGGTGCCGATCTGAGTTTTTACATGCGGGTTTTGCATACATAGCACCACATTCATTCACTTTTAAACAGTCTTCTTGCAGCCTTCTTTATATGTAAATTGCACAGCCAAGCTAAGCATGAATATCATAGAGAAAGGAGCTAAAGAAAAAATTCTCTATCCGACACAAGATTTGTCGAGAGAGTTGAAAAACTCGGTAAAAGACAGGTAATGTTTTTGCATATTTCAAGCAACTACAACCGCACAGTAATAATGTTTGAATATATTTATATTTAGCATGTATTGAGAAAAAGGGCAGTTTTCATTTTTATACAATATTTCCATGCTTTAACTTCTACAGATAAACTCTTTTTTGAGCTTTTGGTTATATGTTTCAACCTGTAATTTATGTTATTTTGCAATATCATTACTTACTAGAATTAGGGGTCAACAACTATAAAATCGTACACACAAGTTTATATTGCAGGTAACATTTTACTGATAAAATGGCAAAAGTATATTATGGTAGGATCAATTATTTTGAAAGCATTTTTAATTAAGTTTTACTTAATTGGCAAAAAGAGTTTTCTATCAAAAGCACCTTATAACACACTGCAATACTTTTTATTAAACTTTTCTGAAAAACTCATTGGGCATATGTTATGTATATTCAATTTATTTTGCTAAATTTTATAGTCAACTGTTTTTATCTTTAAAACGGATATTCTTCCTTTTATAGAACTTTATGCTTTAAAAACAAAAAATCAGGTCTAATGAAGTGAAACTTGACTGATAAGAATGTTTTTAAAGCTTAGATTATTTGATAATTTGGATTAAACTAGTTTTGTGTTAACTCAAAGTTTTAATAATATTTCTCACTATAAATGTAGCTTGTATATTATGCATTTGAATAGTATATTATAGCATCATATAACATAGAATAACATAGCATGCAATAACATAGCATGTCATAGCATAGCATAGTATAACATAGCATAGCATATAACATAGCATATAATAGTATAACATAGCATAACATAGCATAACATAGCATAGCATATAACATAGTATATTATAGGATAACATAGTATATTATAGGATAACATAGTATAGTATAGCATAGCATAGCATAGCATAGCATAGCATAGCATAGCATAGCATAGCATAGCATAGCATAGCATAGCATAGCATAGCATAGCATAGCATAGCATAGCATAGCATAGCATAGCATAGCATAGCATAGCATAGCATAGCATAGCATAGCATAGCATAGCATAGCATAGCATAGCATAGCATAGCATAGCATAGCATAGCATAGCATAGCATAGCATAGCATAGCATAGCATAGCATAGCATAGCATAGCATAGCATAGCATAGCATAGCATAGCATAGCATAGCATAGCATAGCATAGCATAGCATAGCATAGCATAGCATAGCATAGCATAGCATAGCATAGCATAGCATAGCATAGCATAGCATAGCATAGCATAGCATAGCATAGCATAGCATAGCATAGCATAGCATAGCATAGCATAGCATAGCATAGCATAGCATAGCATAGCATAGCATAGCATAGCATAGCATAGCATAGCATAGCATAGCATAGCATAGCATAGCATAGCATAGCATAGCATAGCATAGCATAGCATAGCATAGCATAGCATAGCATAGCATAGCATAGCATAGCATAGCATAGCATAGCATAGCATAGCATAGCATAGCATAGCATAGCATAGCATAGCATAGCATAGCATAGCATAGCATAGCATAGCATAGCATAGCATAGCATAGCATAGCATAGCATAGCATAGCATAGCATAGCATAGCATAGCATAGCATAGCATAGCATAGCATAGCATAGCATAGCATAGCATAGCATAGCATAGCATAGCATAGCATAGCATAGCATAGCATAGCATAGCATAGCATAGGCTGGGAATGGGTACATTGGATGAGCCTATTTTCAAGTCTGTGGACTATAAGCACTGCAACTCAGGCAACTTTTCTCTGATGTTACATTTCAGTCTCCCAAGAGACTGGAGTAAGAATGTCACCATATCTACTGCTTATGACTAAGTAGCAGCATAATATAGTACACGGCAGCGGCAGCATACAGCCAGTCTGTTCCCACCAGCCTGTATGTCTCACAATATATTGTAGGGTCAGCAACAGCAGAACAACTCACTATCGTATGCAATATTTCATGTTGTCATGAGTTTGTAATGTTTATATTGCTGTTGGTATAGGTATTCCCAACACTACCTCAGTTTTGTATGGAGTTATGCATTATACATGGGATAGAGAAATCTCCAAGGGTTCTTTTCTTCCATTTTCATATATATACATAAATAGCCTATTTATATGTGGGCATAGATAATGCTTGTGGACATCATGAGTTTGCTTTCTTATACTCATAACTAATATTACGGTCAACTTAGATATACGCTACAACAGAAGTGCACTAGTACACATGTACACAAGTATGTACATGAGTATATACATATGTGCAGATGTGACATATGTATATGTGCATATGTACACAAATACTCATGCATGTACACGTGTCTATGTGTATACATGTGTACATATACACCCATATAAACTTACTAACGAAAATTTATAGTCTCCATCCCTGTGAGAGCCCCTGACGGAGAGGGTTTTTAAGTGCGCTAAGGACATTTTCCCTATATTTTGTATATTGCTTTCTTTGTGTATTCCTTTCCTAAAACGATTTAGAAAATTACACCAAGATATTTCATTAAAGATTAGTTTTACTGAAAAAATATGCTTCGTTAGAGATTCATTATTTGTCTATACTGCTAATATGCCAGTCATTCACAAGCCTTATTGAAATTTCATCCAAAAAATGTTTATTCTTAATGGGAACAAAGCCATGAAACTCAATCTTATTCATGCTTCTTGCTAAAAAATAAAGTGTCCCATGAAGCATCACGGTTATTAACTAGATCGATTTACACTATGGAACACAGTATTCTGTGTCAGGTGGTTATTAGTGGAAAAAACAGCTCTATATTATAGATTAGTTAGGTCAGGTGGTTGTTAGTGAAAATAAAGCTGCTTTATGTTATAGATTATCGTTCAGAAGTTACATATCAGTGTGTAATGCTAAAATAAATCACAAATATAATAAGCTACATTTATTGATATCAAAGTGTTGTATAAATCTATGACAAAAACATACATGTAGCTCAAAATACTTTACAGTAAATAGACGCACAGGTATGTTACATAAATAAACCTACGAAAGGCAGAATCCAAGTTTTACTTTTGTTGTTCACGAGTAAATCTAAAGGCAAAAAGCGTCATTGGATGCGCAAAGGAAACAGACTTTAATATGTATTTTGTCTCGAGCCAGCGCTCAATTATCGCTTTGACCTCTTTTCATCATTTTTATTGATTTTATATGACCATTTGACATTTTTTGTAATTTTAAATTAAATGGATTTCAATGTAAAACTGACTTCCTTCCTATTATCTGACTGTTATGTTTACAATGTGTAATATAATACTAAGTGTATTTCATAGATTATACTCAGCCATTGTCGTAAACCTTAGCATATCGAACTAGCCGCATGCACATTATCATAGTAATCTCATTGATTTCATGCGTTATTACTATGAATAGATGACCAGCAATTGAACTGCTTGCTGATAAATCAGAACTTAGGCAACTGCAAGCATTTGCCATATACAAATAATATGTATTATATTCTTTTGCAATATTGTCTGCATATACATTTTTTTGTTAAAATGTTTAGTATTTTACTGTAAACATAGATTATATAATAGAGCTGTATTAAAGTATTTTTACTAGCAGAGTTAACATTATACCATTTATAGACTTATATTTAGTATGTGACTGAAGCAATATGGCAATTATACATGCTTGTTTCAAGTTATTTCTTTATTAAGATTTTCTATATCATGAGCTATAATTCTAACATATACATAATTACTAATATGTATTCTGCAGAAATACATCAATATGAAAAGAAGCAAGATGTGCATTAAATTTCTTGTATGCTGCTAGAAATATTATTGACAAGCTGTCAAAGGCCGCCCCAAACATTTTCATAATTGAATTAGTAGCTCATCAGCAGCCCACTTACAATAATTACCATGATATCTTTTATCTGAATTTCATTTTACGTGCAGCTAAATATGCATATTGCCGGACCATTAATGTGTAATTTTCAGAACAGCTCTGAAACTATGCACTAATTTCCTTCAGTTGCGTGCTTCAATTTACACTTAATATTTGCTGCGTATATTATTGGCATTAATTAAAGTATTACCGTAGTCTAACAAATCATTTTATATTCTTAAATATCAGCTTTGTTTACAGTTTCTTGCCAATAGATTTCATAGGTTAGCAGTTTTATGCATTGAGTAAACTAGTATAAGCCAAGAGTAATTTTGGGTACAAAAACACATGAGTTTAATTATGGATATCAGGTTACTCTAAGGTGATGACTATTCTCCTTGAATAGTCTAACATTTCACAGTGCTGTGTTTTCACGCATTTCTCCGAATTTTTGAAGCTGTGTTTTCATAGTAGAAGCTGCAAAAATAGTGGGGCAGTGTAAATACTGCCACTTAATTTCTAGACCCACTGTTTGAGGAATAAAAATTATTTTGACGACAAGCTTATTTGCCACTTGTATTCAGCCACTATAGTGGATGCCCAGTTAAAATGGTTTATATATTATCATGGCAACCTAAAAGTGTAAGTTGTAACTACAATATCAAACAATATTTTTATAGGGTTGTGGAAAGTTCTGCTTGTTCAAATGAAAATGCATCTACCATTACTTAATGAATATGTTCAGCTTTGATCAACCAATTTTCATAGCTAGATCATACACTTTGCAAATATTAAAGAGATTTACTATTAAGAATGATCACAGCTATAACAAAACTTTTGAAACTGTTGTCTTCTGTTTTAAATAGAAAATTTATTTAAACCGAAGACTTAAGAATTATATCAAATGAAAATGATGAGTTCTATAATATTTCCTTCAGTAGAATGTTTTCTTTTAACTATTAAATTATTCTAGTTGACTTGCAGAAGAACAGATTTAAAAATAATTTTAACTTTTTAGATTTGCATCTGATCAAAAGCCAATTCCAAAAAAGAGGACTAGAACCAACGTTAAATACCAGGCATTGCCTGATGGTAAATATTCCGACACATTTCCGTCAACACTTGAATGCAGTGGACTGGAAGCAGAAGATGACAATTCAGAAAACTCTCAAAAAAGTCCCGAAACTGATGGAGAACAAAAGCCCCGATTCTACGATTGCTTTGATAGATGCAATAAGTACGTATATAGAAGTCATAGCTATTGCCTTAACCTTATTCATGGTTTTCTAAATTCTTACTGTCAAATAATGAGTGTGTTCCTTAATCAACTCTTTTATTTTGAAATAGTTTTCACTGAACATAAATTGATTGAGCTTTCATGTGAAGATTTTAATTATAAAGTGGTTTTAAAAATTTCACAACATTTTATAATTAACGCATTACCTTATATGCTGTTACATTAATTAGCACACTATACATGCTGCCAATGCATACGCTATAATTTAATACAAGTTACAGGTCATGATCCAGCAAACTAATAAAAGTTCAAGAGCCTGTTATCATTTCTGTGCATAATAATCTGCATTTTATTAGGACATGGACTAATTTTAATAATTGGTGTAAAGCAAGTGATGGAGTGCGCAGTTCTGTTACTTAAAACTGTGTGGTTACTTAGAGACAGATATGTTGAACTGATAAATTAAATTTTTATTTTAATTTTTAAAACCAATTCCTTACATTCACTTGTTGAAGATGCCCTTATCTTAGTGCATGTGCATCATTGAAAAGTTTGAGGAGCTTGAGTTTTGCTAAGCAAATCTTGAGATTTTTTCTGATATTGGCAAACTTTTAACGATTTTTAAAATATCCATCCACAAGTTTATATGATTATAATTTTACTCAACTTACTTGCAGAATGCATAGCTTTTGCTGTGAATGAAAACCATAAAAGTTGTGCCTAAAGTAAATTTCCATAAGTTTTAGTGTATAAGTAATGTATAAAACATTAGCATGCTTTCGAATGCTTCAACTGTCTGCTTACTCATAGTTGCTACTTGCAGGATGGTTGTAAGATTTGTCAACTAATTTTTCTGAGCCTTGATTGGTTACCAAGTTGAAAGTTAAATTCTGTTTGGCGATATAACTATGATCTGTTTTATACTTTAGTCTATTTGTAAACTATTTTTCTGAGATACATATTAAACTATTCAGTTAATGGTTAATATATGTATCTCAGCATAAATTGGCTGCCGTAAACCAGTTTAAAACCTATCATGGGCTTATAGCCACCATTCCCGTGAGAACCCCTAATGGAAAGCATTTTTAACAGGCTAAAGACTTTCTATGTTTTGTGGTACAGGGGCAATTATGATTGAATGACCTTCCTAGCATCACCAATGGCCTTGATGGGGTATTGAACCACCCACTGACCTTGTGCTTACTAAGCCACGCAGTGCTCTAATCACTATAGGCTACCACGGCTGCTCCTTTATCTATTATTTTAAAAATAGCAAATTATCAATCAAGCAAAGTTTAGCCATTGGCTCCATAGTAACATCTTCCCTCGACAGCATGTGCAGTCATAAAATACGATATCAAAAGTGGCAGCTGGCACTTGTACTGTGATAAGTTTTTCTAAAAAGTTATGCAAAAATCTATTTGGTTTAGTAAACAGATATATTGAAGTCAGCAAAGCAATATGATGCAATCCAACACTCGAATCAATAATGAATAATAAATCTCCGTGCTTCATAATATTTGAGTAGATCAATTTGTATCCTAGGTATATATGATAGATAGATTTACACAGTGATATTTTAGCAACAAAAAATCATTCTAAAGTTTACAGATAACATTTACATTGTTGCAGGTGTATGGCTAAGACTTCTGTTTGTGCCTGTTCAATACCAACTCGATACCAGATGTCCCTGCTGGCTAGCCTTGGCTTCATGATATCATTTGGCATAAGGTGTAACATGGGGGTAGCAATGATTGAGATGACTAAGCAAAGCAATGAAACTGAGGTGGTAATACTTTATGAAAGAGCAAAATAAATCTAATATGAAAAAAATAAACTATACATTGTAATTTCCTTTTATTTATCAAACTAGCATTTCACAAAAATTTCTCAGAGGAAAGGGAAGGTTTAAAATCATTAACAACTAAATTATACCAAAGGTTTTTTGTAAGTAATTTACTCTAAGATGAGAGCATTTATTAACTAACAGCATATACGCAGTTTACTAACTTGTAATGCACTTGTATTGTTATCAGGCAGAATTTGACTGGACTGGTGCTCAGCAAGGACTGATAGACAGTTCTTTCTTCTGGGGTTATCTGATAACACAAGTTCCTGGAGGATACCTGAGTGGAGTCTTACCTGCAAACAGGTATGTGGGTAATATGAGCTTAGCATCTGAAAGTGTTTTTTAAATTTTTTTTCACTATTTTTCTGTCCGATATAAGCTTAATTAATTTTTTTTTGAAACCAGATTAGGTTGCAAAATATAAAAATCATTAATGTTGACAAAAGAGTTAAAACTTTTAACTTTTTCTAGTAAACCGTACACCAAATATGTTTTTTTTGGTGAAATTGAATTATGCACTTGGCTTAGTTATATAAATAAACTAACTTTATAAAAATAAATTTACAGGATCTTTATGCTAAAAATTTTGTTAAAAGATAATCTAAATTCTAAACAACAAAAATTGGATGGTGATGAAAAAAATTAGACATAACAGAAATCAGAGAGCTGTGGTATATTTCAGAGTATTTGGGTGTGCAATAACAGGGTCAGCTCTACTTAACCTTTTTCTGCCATCAGCTTGTAAACTGCACTATGGAGCAGCCATTGCTGTGAGAGTAACTCAAGGACTTATAGAGGTCAGTGAGCGAGTTTACTGAGTTAATGGTTTTGGTTATTTGTTAATTTCAAACCCATAAAATGATCACCACTGTATAATACATACATGGATATTATACAAAAGGGAAGCTGTAGTTTCAGTATTAAATTCGTTTCAATTCTTAACTCACAGTGCTTGAAAAATGATGTTCGCTACAGTTCTATAATATACTTTATTTATTAAACAAGCTGCAAAATAAATTTTTCCCCTGCACGCATTAAACTAATTCTAAAATATATGTTGTTTATCAAACAAACAACAAAATAATGGATATCTCTGCATATATGCATTAATTGGATTCCATTAGTGCAAGAACGTCCTCTATATAAATAGGGCGTCACTTACCCAGCCTGCCACGGCATCTGGAGATACTGGGCACCACCACTGGAGAGATCTAAACTAGCTACCATTGCCTTTTGTGGGTCATACGCAGGTGCTGTGATTGGTCTGCCTGTCTCCAGCTTTCTCACCACCATTACATGGGAGGCATGCTTCTACTTTTATGGTAAATTTAGTCTCAAGTTGTAATCAGTTGCAGTATATATTTTACGCTGTATTTATTATATTTATGTAGAAAAAACATAACAAAATTAGCCATAAGCAAAAAGGTGACAATTCATGGCTAGAAAACGACTCCACCTGCATAAAGATGTCAGCAGTTCATTGTTGTCATCCCGATGCCATCTTTAACCTATAGACTATAGTTTTCTAACCATACATAATTAACATAGCCCGAGGAAACTAGAATAAGGCATGGAAAATTTGTCATGTTTAGCTGCTTAACACAACATTTAAAAAAAAATGTGTGACCAATTTTAGGAGTAGTAGGCATACTCTGGGGAATAGTGTGGTGGTTCCTATCCTTTGAGAGACCAGCGAGTCATCCGAGAATACCCCAGGATGAAAGAATTTACATAGAAGAAAGTCTTGGCTTAGCTGACAACACTGTTATCAAGGTATGTCAGCTACGAACAGGTTGAAGTCTTATAATTTTTCATGCATAGATTGCTAGAAATGGCGGCAATGGAGAAAAAATATCAGCCTTCCAAATTTGGTCTCGAAGTAGTGCTGAGAACTATAATATGGCTGAACGCTCACATTTCGTTGATATATTAGTTTGAAAGCTTGCAAGATTAGTAAATGTATAGGTATACCGTTTATTGTCACATTTGCGAAAATAATTTATTTAACCACATGATTTTTATGATATCATATTATTAGCATGCTTTTGGTTTTATCAGTTTTCTCACACACCATGGAAGAAGATTTTTACATCAATGCCAGTTTATGCTATAATTGTGGCGAATATATGTAGAAGTTGGACATTTTATCTTCTTATTGTCCATCAGACAAAATACCTCCATCAAGTATTCAACATTCCTATTGGCATGGTGAGTTAGCGGATGAGTAGTCTCACGTATTAGATGTTATTTGTATATCAATGCAAGGGTACAGTTATATGCGTGTCAGCAAATATATTAGAAATATATTATAACATAGAAATAATATAGAAACAACTACTATATATATAAAGAGATCAGCTCCCTAAACCAGTACACTGTTATTAACCATGTTGCAATAAGATTATTAGGCAGTGTTAGTGAAAAATTCCGTCATTCAAATTGATTGAAAGTTTCTGTCAGTTTTAAAATCTTATTAAAAGTTTTTTTTTCAAACTGTTGCCTTTTCTGTTAACTTTAAATGTTGATAGTTGAACCCAACCTTTACGTTTTAAACAACAAAATAAAAGTACATAATTTTACTATTAAATCATGTGCAGTTTTAAATCTCATGCAGCAATTAATAAACATTGTTATAAACATTTCAGAGTGGAGGGTTAGGTGCGTTGCCCCATCTGCTAATGGCAATTGTTGTACCATTTGGTGGCTATTTGGCTGATCTGCTCAGACGAAAAGGATTACTGTCCACCACAAATGTTCGAAAGATCTTCAACTGCGGTGGTAATGCATAGAAAAACAATACCTAAAACACCATGATCATTATATATTTCTTTATACTTTCAAAAGTACACAGAAAACCGTTCAGAAACTAAATAACTACACATTTGTTTTGAGGGACATTGATGTCTTAATGCTGTTTTTACTATAAATTGCAGGTTTTGGTTTGGAGGCCACTTTCTTATTGGTTGTTGCCTTTACTCAAAGTTACCCAGTAGCCATTGTGTCTCTAATGCTTGCAGTTGGATTTAGTGGCTTTGCCATTTCAGGTAACCATTGTAAATATTATCGTTAGAATCTAAATTTATGTTCAACTTTACTTTAAATCAATAAAATTTCAGGCAAATTTTCACTATTTTTCAACACGGAAACAGAGGAACCGTACAGTATAAAGTGTCAGTATAGCTTTGTAGTAATAGCTTTGTAGTAATACACAATATGCACAGCAAATTTAATGTATTTTATTGCCAGATTGCTTTTAAAAAAAATTAATGGTGAAATCAAAAATTCAAAGTGAAAAAACTTTATTGATGAAATAAATATGAGCACTCGAGACAGAAAATGCTACATTATTGCTAATAGTAGCAGACCTGGATAATCTAAATGTATCTCACAGAATATGCCACATGATTGCATCAAAAATAGAACTTCTAACAGAACATGTGACATTTTACAGGTTACAATGTTAATCACTTGGATATTGCCCCGAGGTACGCATCAATTCTCATGGGTATTTCAAATGGATTTGGTACTTTGTCTGGTATTCTCTGCCCAATAGCCGTGTCAGCATTAACTGGGTCTGAGGTGAGGAAATAGCAACAAATGGCAACTTCTCAATCCAGTAACAGCAAATGCATATACATGGTTCCATTCTTTATACATAAAACATGTTGAATGCTATGAGGAGTCCAACAAGAAAGACAAATGATGGCAAAAGAAAAGCTATTTTCTCCGCTTGTTATTTTCAACGAGTCACATATCAACCCTTAGGATTTCTAAAGTAACATTTTGTCTACAGCTGTTAGTTGACATGAAGGCACTGAATGCATAGGTTGTCCTTGCTCATTTCCTCTCTCTGTTTCTCACCACACTGAGCGAAGTTCCACTATCGGATCATCTTCAAATGCCTGCAATGCATTTCAAAGCAATACTATTAAATTATTAGGAAATGTGATGAATGTCTACATTATTATGGACTAAGTTAAATTATGTTTGACTTTTAGTTACTACCAGTACAGAAGAGTGAGTCTGAGGAGCCAGGATTTACTATAAATGTACGTACTATTATCTTACCCTTATACATTGTGATTACGTTGACCAGTACAGATAACAAACATTACAAAGACTAACTGTAATCGTGGGCTTTTTACATACTCTGACATACCCCTATATTAGTATTACAGTGAAATTAGGAAAATGTGTGCAATTTATCTGTTATACATCAACATATAAATTATAAGGACACACCCATGGTAAGGCCAAACTTTTAATACAGTGGCTTTTATTGCCATGACTGATTATTGTAGAGCACATAACTTTTCTTTTTATTTTACAGGAAGACATGCTTAAAGAATGGAAATACGTGTTTCTAATGGCTGGCATTATACACTATATAGGAATAATATTTTTTGGAATATTTGCATCTGGAGAAAAGCAAGAATGGGCAAACCCACAAGGTTAGTTTATATTTTGTATAGGCAAAAACCCATTTTACTGTATTATTTGTGTTTAACTTTGTAATTTGTATAAGCACAGAATATTGTATGCATTAATTTAATCACAGAATACAACCCTTATAACCAAATTGAGAGCAAAGATCGAAACATGGGTGGTCAACATCGTTTCCCGATAAGGATTGCCCTTATTACACTAAGTATATGTATATCCATGTATGCAAGGTTTCCAAGTTATATCGATGTTGATGCCTCAATTCATGTTAGAAAACTGCAGCCTAAAAATTTAAGTGACCGTAAAAAAGGACAAAAATTACGTAGCGACAAACAGAAAATTCCTTTTAATTGCCTACAGAGTATGTAAAAATAGGGAACCCTACAATATACAAAGTTATGAAGACCTATGCTACTACACAATACTGCATAAAATATGTCATTATACATTATAATACATGTTGGTGTTTGCATAGAGCTACAAGAAGAAGAAATCAAGGACAACCTATCAAAGTATGGAAGTATGAAAGGAAGTGTACACAGTCTGCAAAGTTCCAAACATGGCCAACACAACTGGGGTGAAGAATATGCAAGGAGTTACACTAAAGGCGCCATATCTGAAGAACTGCTTAGAGCTGATTCCACGAACAATGCGACTGGTGACGCAGGTGAGTGTAAAAATTAGTAACACAAGACTGGCTGACAGGTAGATACAGGTGAACACAGGTAGATACAGAAAGTAGCTTGCATGAGACTACAAAACTTTCTTCATTTTTATAAAATATTTTCATGGCTGCATCGATGGATTATTAAAAATGAATTTGGCAAGCTTTATATGATAAAAAGATAAGACGTTGATGAAGAGTTTCCACCAATCACGTAATAGCCACAATCAGCCTTTACCAGATCTACCAGATCACTTCTAAAAAGGTTAAATAGAATTGGTAAATGAATTGTATGAGTTCGAACTCTTGCTTTATTTTTCTTGTAAAGTGTAGCGAAAATACTTATATTTTCAAAGACTCCACCTGATTTGAACCATGTACAACTCGCCACAAATAATTCAACCAATATGAGTGTGAATTTGTTATCTAGCAGATGATGCTGCTAGCAGAGGAAGTAGTGAAAGCGACGACAACGAAACGTCAGCGGTAGACAGCAGCGACGAAAGTGACAGCAGTGAAGACCCAGTGTACGACAGCAGGACGCAGTACAACTGAACAAGATTTTGTGATAATGCAAGGACAATATGACTTACACTGTTCAATTGAAGGCCGATAGTGATAGCCGCACAAAAGTGCGGAGTAGAATTATATAATATAAACATATATTTATTTGGTGTATGAAGTCACAAATAGCTATTACATTATTCTATATATTTCAATTTAGACATTTGTCATTAGAATCACAAAACACTACAAATTATTTAAGTATAGACAATATTTTTTTCAACCTGATAAAGTCAACATTTTTGCACTGTATTGTGGTACTACAGCAAAATACTTAAGTTAAATTATTTTCAATAATTTTTTTTGTCTATATGACTGATGAGAGAGAGAGTTAATTATAGAGCTTGGTCTAAGTTTGTTGGTGCCTTCATATTGAACAGCCTGGGAACATACTAACACAGCTTCTTCGAGGGGGGGTATAATTTCTACCCAAAACCCTTAAAGGCAGCAAATGAGAAAACTGCTCAAACATGCTTTCCCTGAAGCCCAACATTTGACACTAAAGAGAATTGACTGAATCACTTGCTACAACATCCTGAATAGTTGGAAATTACACTCAACTGAGTTTACTCTAAAGTTATCAAAAATTCAGACGAACTGAGCATCCAATTGCTAAATTTAATGTGTTAAAACTTTGGTAAAACTGAAAAAAAAGTGAGAGTTCCTAATTATTGGGCGATTAACTTACATTAGGCAGATTGCTTTTACAGTATTACACAATACAATAATAAAGAGTAAAAAACTTAGGCGTGAATCGACATAGTTATTGGTAGTTATACAAAGCAAATAATGATTATTTTAAAATAAAAAATACTGAAACACTGAGCAAAAATAAAAGAGTTTGATTAATTGAAATCAGCTACCACAATACATGATGTGACTAGTACCTATATGAGATGAAATTTAGATGTGTAGACAACTAGCTCAGAAAAGATACCACCTGCTACTTCTCTTGCAACTTGTTACGAAAAAAAATTAGAGGAAAATGACCATGATATAAGGTTCATTTCGTCAACATGTAGACAATGACATGTTTATACTTTTATTTCTCATCAAAGTACTTCCCCACATAAACTTGTTCAACTAGTAGTAATTGCCACCAACAACATTGTATAGCTAATTGTTGCCACACCTTTGATTATTGTAGCACTTATTTTTAAAAAAATTGGACTAACTAAAATTAGCTACAGGTATTATAAGATAATAACATAGCATGCTTTTAAGCAAGGGTTAATCCTTTACAGTATCTATTTACCATGCAATGTGCAGTATATAGGTCAACAAGTATCCTATGTGGAGCCTACATTTTCAGTTAGTCCGGTAGCACAGTGGCTAAGGGCTCAGCCCACACTGCAAAGTAGGTGTGTGTGTGTGCAGGAAGGGTTTAAACCCTCGGGGAAGACATACTAAACTTTTTTTGCCTTGAATAAATCTTGAGTAATTTATACTTTATTTTGCCAACTAAATAATAACAGGGTATAAACCATAGAGAGACCCATTTTAAGCGGATGGCTAATGCCTCGTTCACACTACAGCTAAAAATGATCATTCATCATTGCTACTGGGTGATATGGAAAACAGGTCTATAACAACTGATTAAAATAAACGACAGAAATAAAATGGAACATTTTTCAATATAACAGAAAACATAATTATTAAATGAAACAATGAAAAACTCCAATGACAAAGTTAAACAAATTCAACAAAATTACTCAGCAAGGGGACAACACCTAATGGTTAAATATCTTGCCATTTAGCAATTGTCACACACTGACAATGCCAGTGTAGATCTAATTTTTAAACACAATACGTTGCCCTGGTTACATTTTGTTTCTTTTTTTCAAAATCCTATTTTAAACTCTTTAAAAAATGAATAAAACAGGTAATGGGATTTTGTTTTGCAACATGAGCAATACGTACTACAATATAGCATATAATGACCTCCAATGTTATAATTCTCTTTCCCTACACCTCATTGAACTACTCATCTCACAACTTTTCACACTAGCTGCTAGCAGCATACTTACATTAAAATATCTTGTGCGTTGAATTATTCTTTAGCTGTTAGAATCTGTTTACATCTCTCCACATATGGTGCTAGTTCAGACCGGCCTACTTTCTTTGCTTTAACAGATTTAGATGATGATTTGATCATCTTCCTGAAATAGGATACCTAAAATATACAAGTAGGAATGAAACGTAAAATTGAGAAAAAAAATTTATTACAATTTGCTGCATATTGAGTATATAAAAATACTAAGTAAATGCTTCACAACTTAAAAAATTATTATGAAAATGGTTGATTAATGATCTTTATTGACTTGACAAAGTTATATTAAACATGTGCACTGATTTGCATGGAAAGTCACCTCTTTAGCATTGAGAATGGTATAAGCTTGTCCAGGTTTGCCTGCACGAGCAGTTCTCCCAACTCTGTGAATGTAGGTTTTAATATACGGAGGAGAGTCATAGGATACGACAGTCGAGACGTCATCAACATCCAGGCCTCTAGCCATCAGATCAGTTGTTATTATACTGTAAATATTAATAAAGATATGTTGATGTGGGTTAGTATTTTACTGAGAACAGATATATTGTTATATAGTATAACATGCATTTGTTTATTATTCAATAGTCGGATAGTTTGACTACATCCCATTTTCAAAGGTGCCTTCAGAGGTTCGACATATTTACAAAGGTGAAGGACAGTTGAGCTAAATATAGAAGAAGTGGTATTAGTAAAAACATAGCAGTACAGAGAGCAGACCTTCAAAAAAAATCATATCTGACCACAGTGTCAACTACAGGAACTGAGCAAAAATAGAAACAGCATTATCATAAATATTTAAAATACTATATTAATGCAATACATATGGAAGTATGTCTAACCAAAGTCCATACGATACAGAGTTGTCATAGAAAAGTGACTGAATAGCCTATTGCCACGAGGATTGCGGGAATATTTCTATACCCTTGTGTCGTGATATTATATCGGACTGTACTAAAGACCTGTTACTAAGAACTATTCTGTTATTGTGCAACATGTTACTGCACTCACACGTCAATATGACTCCTACTGAACTGTCGGATGATTTGAGTTCGACGCTTTTTAGAGATATCTCCAGAGACCTGAGCTATTTTGACTTCTTCGCTATATTCTTGCATCAACTTGTGTAGCCTATTCAATATATACAACAAGGTTTACAATGAGCAATGTGCAATGGCGAATTAGGAAAACATATATTATGACAGACATATCGGAGCACTTTATCAGTGCAACCTACCTCTGGACTGTGGCCTGGGATCCAGCAAACACAAGTACTTTCCTCAGCTTTAGTGTATGTAACAGATATAGGAGTACTAGGGGTTTGTTTGTTGGTACGCGACACTCTATATAGTACTCCTAGAGGACAACACAATGCAGCAAATGTAATATGAATTAATATTCTTTGTACCCATTTTCAGTTTCAGTCAACTTACTAAAATTTCTAAATTTTAAAGCTGGTTTCTATAAAGCAAGATGGATTTAGACTACTCCAGCTCCATGTAATGTTGGGTACACTCAGATAAACTGTTGAGTTCTCCCACTAGTATGATGCTGATACGTTTATACTGCAATTCAGTTTAATCATCATGTATTAGTTTTTAAATTTAGCTACTGGTTTTTAAAGCATAATCTAATTATAAAACTAAGACAGACTTTCTAGTTGAGCTTCAATGTTGAAAAATTAGCTTAAAATCAAGTTTAGTAATACTTATGAAAATGAGGTTAGAAACTATAAAAATAACAAGAAATAGTTCAATATAACACAATAGCTAAATTACATCAGTTAATAAGAGCTACTTTGAAACATTATAAAATAAGAGACGTCCAAGAGTAATGAAAATTAAAACACCTCTCTTTAGACAAGAGGGAAGATATTTTACATATAAAAAGGAATTATCTATTTAATAGCAAAACCAGATTTCATAATATATAGTAAAAAATCATGTCTTTATAATTCCTGAAGGAATTCTATAGACATGAGGCTAATTTTGAAAGAACATGTATTGAAATGAGTGTGTGCCAATGTTGTTACTTATGTTAGTGGAATAATTGACTGAGTATTCAATAAAATATTAGGTGATACTACAACTAATAGTAGCCTGCAATAACCGAGAGTGATACCAAGTTGAGAATCAAACAATTCCAGAAAAATTTCAAGTTTTTAGGAAGATAAACAAAGTTAATTTTTATAGCCTACTTCTGTAATTTAATAAACTTTCTACAAAACCGGTAAAACTGTAAAAGATATGGAGATATTTCCCTCAGTTTAAAAACAAACAAGGGTGAGACAACTCTTTTCCTGCCAGTACAAACACTCAAAGAAAGATGGTGCCTTGCTGGAAATCTATTGCAGCATTATAATGTTTTGCAAAAAATCACAAGATAGTTTCCGATAAAACATTATATATACTAAAGTTATAAGAAAAGCCTTAACTTTTACTTTAGAATGATTACCTGCAAACCCTGAGGGGTGGTGTATTTGCCAGTAAAGTGATCATCAGGGTGGTCAACATCCATACCTTGCTCTTTGGATATGACGGAAGTGAATAGCCTAGGCTCACATAGCCTCAGTTTCTCTAACTTCTCAGGGTTCTGGGTTAGGGTGGCTGAGAAGAGTAACTTTTGAAGAGGCAGTGCGGCAGAGTTTAACCTAGAAGGATAGAACTTTGATTGACAGTCTTGCAGGACAGGAGCACTTCACGTGGCTGATAACCAATACAAACACGCGACACAATAGCTTGAGTTCTACACTACGTACGAAGCAGCGGTGATAGGCTGGGGCCAGCCTCTCTTGTCATATACAGCTCTCTCCAGGTAGTCCAGCCAGTCATGCTTTACCTCCTCCAGAATTTTGTCAACTTCATCAAGAATCTGCAAGTAGAGCAATTAAAACACATCATCAATACAAAACCCTAGAAGTACCTTGCATAGGAAGACACACTCAATAATGTCAACATAGAATATCAAAACACTGACCAGAAATCGGAGCTGAGTGAGATCAAATCCCGGAGTAAAACTGATGTGGTCAACCAATCTGCCCGGAGTAGTAACCAGAATATCAACAGCTGTTTCCAGTTCTTCTGTGATGTCACTAAATAGTCAATCAAGTAACAGATAACATTAGGTATTAGCCAATCAAGTAATAGATAACATTAGGTATTAGCCAATCAAGTGATAGATAACACTAGAGGCACAAAAAGTGCGACAAAAAGAGTGGCTGGCTAGCATTCGACTTCAACAATAGATAATACGATTTATTGTTTTGACAAGATGGTTTACCATACACTGTTAGAGTTACAAGTAACTTAGGTGAGTGTATAGTGTCAGTTGGTAGAATAGAGTAAGTGTATATAGTAAGTGTATATAGTAAGTGTATATAGTAAGTGTATATAGTAAGTGTATATAGTAAGTGTATATAGTAAGTATATAGAGTAAGTGTACAAAGTAAGTGTACAGAGTAAGTGAATAGGGTAAGTAAGAGTACTTACTTTCTAGTAGTCAACATTTTCTGCTCTTCAGCAAGACTCAACTGGCCATTAGTTAAAGCAACCTATCAAAAGCAAAACACTATAAAGTATAACGTATTGGAGGTGTTTATTCAAAATAATGGTGTATGCTGAGCATGAAGATATTTCACTCCTCCTTTGTTTTGTTTGATTAAATTTCAATTGTTTAATAAGCAATTTGTTGTAAAATTTAATCTCAATACCTCATTACTAAATAATAACATTAAACAGTTAGTTGTATTATGTGTAAAGGTCTAAGAATACTGGACAAGTGGATATTTAAGAAAAAGCCTTAATATGAGAGGATCCTGATAACACACAGAAACTGAGCACATTGACCAGACTTTGGTCTACCCACTATCACATGTTATTTTAATGATAGTGGCACTGTTTAGTTATCATTATACTTTAGTATTTAGTTAACAATTAAAGGTGTTCCAAATAATCTAATATAATACATCAATATTTAGTCCAAATTGTAGAAACGAATTTCTCCACACATCACATTTTTGTATTTTAAGGCAGAACATACGCAATGTCAGTCATTCAAATTCAAATGGCAAAATTCCGCTTAGCTTTCAAGTGTTTTTCACATGTGTTTCAACTGAAACCATAAATTGAGCAGGCCAATTGGTTTACTGTCAACCTTGAACATAACTTCTTAACTTGCAAGTAAATACAAGTTAATCTTTAGGCTAAATATAGCATTAATTTAAACATGGAAATCATGTTTTCAAAAAAAATTGTATTTGTTGTATAAATTGCTAAAAAAAACGTGTGTTGACAATACAGCTTGTGCACATGTAACTTTAAAAGAGTTGCTTGTATGCAACATCACATGAAAATAACTCTTTAAATATTTTTTGGAAATTTCTGTTGAATGGTCTTTTCTAGCAGCAATGTTACATCTAGGTTCTAGACAAACACCAGCTTTTGCAGGAATACATAAACCAAGAAGTTTATCCAATATAGAAACAGGAAACGGACTGTATAAACCCAACTAACATCTACCTCCTATCAAATCTAGTTGGCTACAGCCATATCAGCCCACCAGAGTTCCTGAACTGCAAGTTTCATGCACCTTAATTGTACACAAAAACAACTTACACTTGCTGATTGGACTACAGATTACATATCACACAAGTTACAATCTGCATATACAATTAATTGCTTATATAGATTGTGCTGCAGATCTACCTTTAGTGAAGTTCCCTCGCTGTAATCTTGGAATACTTTATATACTTGAAGCGCCAAATCCGATACAGGCAATACAACCAATGCTCTCAACCTTCGAGTGTTGCAAGTTTCCAACAGCTAAAATGTTACAAGTAACAACCATCCAGTCACAACATAAACACGGACATTGTGGCAATGGCAACTCAGCAAAACAAGTCCATAAAATCAAATGAAATCAAAACGATTGCAAAAAACGTATGACTATTATAGAGACTTGTCAAAATGATTTCTTAAGTTTATGTAACGATGACAAATTTATCAAAATAAAGTTGAAACTATCATATGTAATGCATTTCCACGAAATACCTGAATGACTGGCAGAGAAAAGGCCAAAGTTTTACCACTTCCTGTTGGAGCTGAGCAGCAGATATCTCTGGGTGGCAGACCCAACTTACTCATCAACGAGTTTGGTATCACAGAAGAGAGAATCTCTGGTATTACTTGCCATTGGACTTGAAATATATATAATGACCATTATTTTAATTATATATATGACATATGGGGTGCAATGCAGGAAACGTTGCAGTATGTCAACAGTATGAAAGCCGATCAAAGCAATAACATTTCATCGTCTGTTTGCAGTTTTCAATAACAGTCTGTGCAGAAATTTATGCAACTGGGTAAGTCCGTAAGTAAAGCAGTTTTAAGTTTGTATCAGTTCACAAACAAATGGAAGTCAGTGCTAAATTATATAGAGCACTAGTAGTCATGACTTCATAAATTAGGCTTTTAAATTGCATAAGTACAGTTGCATTCTACCTGGAAACAAATGTGTAATTTGATTGTGCTTCAGCTGAGTTCTTATTCTGTCCGAGATAAAGGATACAGAGTCAAGAGGTCTCTGTTTATTGGCTATGTCAGACTCCACAACATCTGGCGACTCTAGCCAAGCTGGCAATTTTCTCTTCACCTAAAAACAATTATATACTGTATATTCAGTATTTAGATGCACCAAATAAATTAAAGTTTTCAAAAAACAAACATCATTTAAAAAGAGAGATGAATAGAATCGGTTGAAATATTAAAAAAAAATTATTTTTCTAAATAAAAAATGATTTGAAAGTATAATTATGGCGGGTCAGGTTTAGAAGGTCAAATTATCAGAAACTGGAAATTTTACTTAGGGTTCTAATTATATCTAATAAGCAGCAACGACAAATATTTCATTCAACTCATGTTGCTTCTTAACATCAGTTTTATGTTTCAGAATCCTGTACTCTGGCGAATGTGTTACTAAAAAAATTAGGTTACAGGTTACAGAGCCAGACACTATATTACTTAGCAACATTGCTTTCTAAGTAGATAAAACTGCAAAATTGTAACTTTTAATTGTTTATAGTACAATTATAAACCTGAAATTGCACACAGAAAGCACAAAAACACCTCATTAGATGAGAAGCATATACAGCTCAACACCCATACTTATTACAAGTACAGTAAACTATTAATAAGCTGTGGCCTAATATATATTGTTCTTAAAAACTCACTTTTTCAACTTTCGTTTTCGTGACATCAGGCAAAACAGTGTAGCCACCAATCTCAAACCCAACTTTTTGAACACTGCTGCCTTCGTCCTTGTCTCCATTTTCTGATATATCAGAACTCGCAGTCAAACACTTGGACCCATCCATGTCTAAAGTAAATGAACCAATTAAAAGGGTAATGCAGCAAGACAGACTATGTTTGTTGCCCTTTAGAAGGCAATGTAGAATGTGAATATTCCTCTATGAGTTTTTGGAGCATTTTTCTTGAGTGCTATATGTCGGTAAAAACACAGATTTAACTGCACAATTCAAACCCAGTTACATGGTGTAATTCTAATCTTCTATAATAATTTCTCCTAGCTTATGCATTGATTTATATCTCTGATCACTGAGGTTAGAACTCTCACTTTGTATTTCTTTTCCAACACAAAAATTATACTAACATAAGCATCAACAATTAAAGTAACATGCAGAGTGAGAGCTAGTCTTTTAAGATTCTAGCTGTCTAAGAGCAAGACCAAAGTAAATCCAAGATAAAATCTTATGCCAATACTTGTAGTTACACTTGACTTTTACTTTTACTTTCATAATAATTACAATTATAATAATATTATAATTACTACTACAATTACTATTAGTATTAACTCAACTTTGTCTTTAGTAGTTATAGGAGTACTAATAGTATTACTAATATAATAATACCATTACAGTTACTAGCATTACTATTAGTATTAGACTATCAGTCATAGTAATACTAATACAGCTACCCTGCATGAGGAGTACTCATAGTCACACTGATAATGATACTGATACCGATACTTATACTGATACTCACACTGACGCTCAGTAAAAAACATCATGGTAATGCCAATCACCAAGTCTAATGGTCATGCTTTAACTGAGAAACTCCTACTTATTTATAAGTCGGTTAGAATCAAGATGAAGAATAAAATCATCTACTATTACTATTATTATTATTACTATAACTATAAGTATAATAATTATTATTATAAATAATTAAATTTAATGTATAATATTAATAAATATAATTAGCCTAGAATAACTAATAGTAATACTATAAGACTAAGTATAAGTATAACTATAAGCAAAAGTACAACTTGAACTTGTACTTGTAGTACAACTGGTACTAGTACTAAAAGTTGATGCTGAAGTTCACAGACAGCGTCAGTGTGAGTGTCCTTACAATTACTATTAGTATTAGTGAATTACAAGTGGCACTGAACCTGGCAGTCAGTAGCCATGCCAACAGATACAGGTATAACTATAAATATATGTATAACCAATCACCAATGCTGAATGCACTTGCACTTGCAGCATGAGTTCAACTTATAATAATAATAATAATTTAAAATTAATATTTTGTTATTAATATTATATTTAATATTTTAATTATTATTAATATTAATAATCATAATGATAATCAACGTTGTAAGTTCATTTACTTACAGTTTTTACACTTACAGCTTTAGTGCTACCAACAACCTTAAATATTATTCAAACTAAAAGTAAATGACGTTATTACCTTATAAATAATAACAATAATTCATTGAATTATATTATTTAAATTTAATCTTGATGTTGACGAAGCAGCTCACGTTGATGAATGACCTTAACCGTTGTCTAAAACTAACCAAAACGTTAAACTTTCTATTTTGCGGGCAAATAGAAATGCTCTCTCGTGTCTTGACTTTACGCACAAAAGGCGCACAGGCAATAGCTGTAAATCACTAAATGACAATAATTATTTAGATTACAAGTAAATTAATAATATTTATATTATCATATATAATACATGAAGTAATACATATTAGAAATTATTGTCATTGTTGCATATTTAATAGAAGTCTAATTAACTACATGAACATAATTCATTGTTATATTCATATATTTTCATCCTGTAAGTGTATAGTGTATAGTAACACTTACGTCTTACAGACTACTTACAGTTACTGTTAGTGTTACTCTTGACTCTTGAGCCTTAAGAGTTAAGACTAAAAGTAAAAGTTAGTGACCTGAAGTTGAAGTTAGTGTAACTGTAAGACTAACTCTAAGAGTCTTAGTCTTACAGTTACACTAAATTTAGTAACACTTACAGTTACATTAAGTCTAACTAATAAACTCATAAACTTTACACTTCAAGTTCAACTTAAACTCTTGAAAAACCAGTAGGCAGTAACTGTAAGTGTAATTCACTAACTGTAAGTGTAAATCAAAATATAAGTTAAATTAAAATTAGTAGCTCAATTAGTAGCAGTTAACCTCTATTGCTGCTATTACTAAAACTATAAGTATTAGGATCAGTATCAAATTCAATGTGAGTGTTACTATTACTATTAGTATTAGTATAACTTATAAGTATTGAGAACAAATACACACTGATTCAGCAGATAGCCTTACTAGGATCAGCCTATATCTTAATAAAAGCTCTTTTTATCTCATCCTAGTAGAACTAAGTTGATGGTAGAAGATTACCATCAATAGTAATAACGATATTTATAATTTTAATTTGTTGATTATCATTATGATTATGACATTCAATAATAATTATTGTTAGTATATAATTACAAGGCTGTTAATTTTAGTTGCAGCTTAGCTTTGTAGTATATTGTTTCTCACAGTCTTGTTAATATTGTACAATTATTATGTGAAATTTGTATATTATTCGTATAGTCTCAGCCACTAATATCATTATGTGAACTTATAATAAAGAAGTTTTTACAATAATATTTATAGCTATGATTTATAAGTGCTGTATTGTGTATATTATAAATTGTTTTAGTGCAATGGCCTTTTTCTACTGAATTATGGGAGAGAAAGAGTGCGACGATGACATTGTTATTCCCAGTATTACTGAGCTGTGCAAACCTTCAGAGACTAACCTTCGATGCATGTTTTCAGAATGTGGGCGAGTGTTTAAACATAGACCTGCATTGAATATGCATCTGACCAATACTCACAAGCTGCAAGTGTGTAATTTATTCTATTTAAATTTATTTGTGTTTTAATGATCCATAAGCTGTTTGACGCTCTTATAAAGTGAAGCTTTCATGTTTAGGGTTACGGAGATTATTCCCGAAAAAATGTTGCACAGAAAACGGGAGTCACGCGCCATTTTCTATGTCCTGTAAAGGGCTGCTCAAGATCAAGAAAGGAGAGGTCATTTCCACAGTTCAAACAGCTCCGAATGGTACACCAACTTTATTAGTAGTAGTCTTACAGTTTTTGTTTCAAAAATTATCCATGCCTTATTTATTTAAGTATGCTTATGTTTTTTTAGCATTACAAGAAAATCCATGGAGAAAAAATCTTAACCTGTGAAAAGTGTCAGAAAAAGTTTGCTACTAATCCACAGCTAATATTGCATAAACAGAAATGTGGAAATGTTTACTTGTGTCTTCTCTGCCAGACACCCTACTCTACCAAAGAAGCTATATCTGTGCATATCTGGAAACAGCATGGTAAAACCTATGGGGAGGACACTGCTATTTTCCAACCTTTTACCATGTTGAATACGCAGTAAGTTTCCATAGCATAAAAATTATTGTCATTTCTTATTATTGGTTTAGGCCTATATGCTGATCTAATTCTTAGTAATGAAACTTTTTCCTCTTCATCAATAGTTAGGCCTTTTTTACATTATATTATATAAATCTATGTTACAAACTTCATCATTTTATGTGTTACGGCTGTATAATAATGTTGTTTAACTTATTATGTTATGTGAATACTAAGTAATTAATGTAAACCATTCAGCGAAATAAATAGTATTTGGAATGACAACTCTCACTCAGACAAAATAATTAATAATGGAGAAATTTTTGTAAAATAATTGTAAAACAGCTATATTTTTATATTGTAGTGATAGTTTTTGGTTTATTCAACTGCAATACATCTAAATGCATTTTATTGAAATTATTTCAGGCAACCAGCTGTTCTATCAAACGCATTGACGAGTAGTGCTACAGATAAAGCTGACGAAGCCCCATGTGTCTCTAATGGTAAAACTTCAATCGCTGACAAATCAATAGGAAGCTGCACACCTACTCTGTTTACTAGGGTTGTTGGGAAGATGTCTTCTGCTAATAGATATGTGAAGTTGCTTCCTAAAGTCACAACACTCCAAATTGATTCTTCCACCCAAACCTCCCTGCAAGATTTCACTCAGACTGATCAACCAGTTTACAGGCAAACGAGTATTTCAACTCAAACTGATACTCATAAACAGGATGATCATTCTAATAGCATTTCAACTCATCAGCCTGTTTTCTCGCCTTGTATTTCATCCAGAAGGAGTTCTCTTAGACATGAGTGTTATGCTGCGCAACGCACTTTTCCACACCTCAATCTATATTCCAACCCAGCCCGGATATTGCGAACTGATGAGTTTATGAATCTACAAGTCAATCAGTCAGCTAGTATGCAAGGCTGTACCTTGCACAATCACAACATTTCAAACCCATTGATTTGGGCATCAAACCCTGGAGCTTCTTGCAATCCTTCAGTGCAGGCTCAAAGCAGCATTATTTCACAGATGTCTACTACAGATATAGGTGTAGGTCCTTGTCATGACTTGAGCTCAATTACACCTTCAGATTTTAGTACGCAGACATCAATGATCGCTACTTCTACACCACCCGTCTCAAATGCTGAGTTTGGAACACAGACTAATTTGTCAACTTTTCTTAATGAGTTAGCCAACTCTAGCTCTTCAAATATGGAGTTGCAATGTGAACTTGGTGACGCTTCTCTGCATATGTTAACTGATTCTACTTCCCAAACTATAAACGATTTAATCTCTTTTGGTACTCAAACTAATACTCAGTTCAATTATCAGGTTAATGACCAGTTTGCTACTCAAACCGATCGCAGTTTTGAAGCATCAATGAAAGATCAGTTTGTTGCGCAAAATGATATTTTTGAAACCTCTTATGAGCGGCGAATCGCTACTCAAACTGATGATTTATTTAATACTGAAACTAATGAACAATTTTTATCATCTGCTGTTGCTCCTACTCAGTCAAACTGCCATTTTACTATTCCAGCTAATCAGCTTTCCTCACACCCAGACACTCAGGTGTTTCATGAAGGTAATGACCAGTACGCAACGCAAACAGATGATATGTTTAGTATTAGTCATGATGAACATTCTACAGATTTTTCTGTCTCGTCTCAAAATGTAACTGAAGTAAACTCTTTTGGGACTCAAACAATTACGAAAAATCGTAATTTGAGCCAACAATTGGAAATACCAAAACACTGTAGGCCGACTTTACCACAACCGTCTCATTCTTCCGCTCATCAAAGTACTTCAGACTTTGCAATGCAATTTCCTTTTGATGTCATGGATTTTGGCACTCAGACTCATTCACCAACTCCAGATTTTGCAGATGTTGCTACATATATGTATGAAGACAGTGCAGGGATCGAGCAAACTGCTGTGTTATCACAAAGCTCTACTCAGACCGATTTCGACTATTTGTTGAATGATATTCACACTCAAACAGATTGGCGGGTTTATTAGTGTTGAAGCATTATATACTGTATATATATGTATATATACTATGATGCTATGCATTTGTATTTTGTAACTTATATTGCTATGATGTATGTTAACCATTTGATTTTATTGTACACAAATAAAATTGTGCCAGCGCATTAAAGGAAGATTTGAAGCGGGTTATTTGAGGTATTGCGACATAATGATATAGAATATATATTTGAAAGTTGACTAGAATGGAATATGCATGAATAAAGTAAACTGATGAGCTTATATGAAGACACATATGTTGTCACACAACTTGTGTATTGGTAAAGTTGCTGTGGCCACAATTTCCTTAGTAACTAATAGCCTTAAATCTAGACATTGAATAAGAAACTGTCAGAAGTGTGTTTGATGAAGGTGCAGTTTGAAAGTTAGAAAGTAATTAGGCTTGATGAGAAGATGGCACCTAGAGAGAAGTTGAAAGGCAGTTTTCTGTAGTGTTTTAATCATCGTAATATTTTCTCTGCCAATAGTCATTCGTCTGAAGTGCATCTTTGAATTAGATTTCAAGAGTTCAATTGTAAAAGTTGATGAAATGATTTTAATAAATCTGCAAATGACAATACAGATAATATATTGCGAATGCATCTTTCAAATAATATATATTATCCTAGAATTCTACTCTGTTAATGAGAAACAATTGATTTTATGGAAGCATACTACATAGAAATGCAACCTGCATAACACACTGTTCTGAGCTTACATCATTACTATAACTTGATTGCCAGGAGCTTCACGTAATATCTTAGATAGCATTTGGCAGTCCATCACAGGTGATTGGTAAGCCGCCATGTCCTGTTGTGTTGTACTTCTGATATTACACTCTAGTGGTATAGCACTACAGGTCATGATGGCACTACGTTATCAACTTCTACTAGTATTTTCAAAAGCTGCTCTGGAGTTGTAACATATTTGTGAATTTGGAAAAATTTTGCCATGAGCATAAAATTTAAGGTTAAATTAAGAATTTATTAACAACGTTGTACATAATACTATTCATATGCATGATAATCGGTTTTTGCTAATTGATGGTACAACATGGGTTGATAACCAATCATATTTGCTATATTACATGAATTTATGATTTTAAGAGTAACTGTTGAAAATGTTTGTGGTGAATTTTTAATGTCGTTAGTATTATATAACTATTTGCCTTATAAGCTGTGTAGCCTATCTTCTATATATGTAGCAAATTAGATTTTCTATCTCTAGATAACTATGGAATTTATTTCGATTTTTCAGTTGCACACAGTGTAGTGCCATGCAGCTGATAAATTTGTGATTTTCAATGGTAAAACTTTCTAGATGTTGAGTAGGTTGCATCATCACTAGTGGCTAATTTAATCTAAATGGCAGATTTTTTCCAATGCTTGCAAAATATTTACATATAATATGTAAATAAAACAAAAACTTCTTGTAGTTTGTATTTTGGAGTTAGATGCAAAGATTTGATCAAAATTATATCTGCAGTTTGCTACTCTAATAAAAAAGTACGTTTATCTAGAATCAATACACATGTGTACAGAAAATCTTGCAATAATAGATTGGCTTCACTCATGATAATAATTTAAGCTATTTTGGCGGCTATACTGTTGTGTGACAGAATATCATATTAATTCCGTGTGCAGCACTAGTAACTTCTACATCCGTCAACAGCATTATTACTAACATGTCATTAGTTATCCCACATTATTTATAAATTTTATTTAAGGTAGAGGACAAAATGCTTGCATGTGTGCGTGTGTGCGTGTGTGCGTGTGTGCGTGTGTGCGTGTGTGTGTGTGGTATTTGTAATAAGATTTTGAACTTGAAATCAATAAAAGTACATATGTAGAAGCAAAGCCCTTTAAACAATAACACCTGTAATGAATTGAATTCCTTCTTAAATTTCAAATAATTTATAATTTATTTATTTGTATGAAACACATAACCGTAACAATAATACAATCAACAACAAAAATTAACTTAAACACTAACAAAATAACTTTGCTGCATATTAAAAAGCTCTTAGTAAAACTCTTTGTTGCAGTATTGGACTCCCAATGAGCCTTGAGCGAATGAAGTTGGTTCTTCTAATAGGTATTGCTCTTATTAGACTATTACCCCTGCAGAATATCATAACATCATTGCATAAAACAAGTAAGAGTATGTTAAAAATAAGATGGCAAAAAGATTCCTTTACATCATAAACTTTATAGTTCGATTTAAAACATGTTTGCCGTTTTTTAATTTCCACTAATAGTTCAACATATAATTTTAACATATTATAGTACATTAACATTTCTTGGTATAAGCTAATATTTTGCTAAATGTGATTTAAAACATTTCGAATGGTATAGTTGTTATTAATATAGTAATAGCTTCTCCACAGAAGGCCTACAAGAGTTTACTTATAATCAAGGGTGAAATTGTTTAAAATGTCTTTTCACATTTGATCGAAATTTAAAAAGCAATTGCAATCATGAATTAATATAATATTATTGAAAGTTTTTACTTTTCAAGACTTGGAAGTTTTATGTATATTCAAATTATTAGCACGAATAAATACATTGACAACACACACATACCTCAACCTAGAGAAACCCAGTCCAGCTCCAAATCTTGCAATTCTCCCTCCCCTAATCAAACGGGGTGTAAGAATAGAATTGACTCCAGAAAAGCGTGTTATTACTGGTCTTGTAATCAATTGATTGCGCAAAATAAACTGCCCTGCAGCAGGTTGAATAAGTCCAACTGAAGCCATCATTAAGAAGATTGAAGCAAACAATAGCGAAGTGCCCATTTTGAAAATCTACAAGCAAAAAATAGTGTATTAGATTTTAAATAAAGAACATAAATGACAAACGCAGCTATATCAAGTATAAAGTAAATGCACTCAATGTTGACACAGCTTATGTTGCAAGTTACTTGAAAACACTATAACAAATATGTTCAATAGTGGTTGATATAGCTTTACTTATTTCAATTAAATAACATATTATGTATACTTATTTCTTCATTTAGTCACAATAAAAACAAACCTTTTAGGAAGTTTAGTTTTCAAGTTGCTTCTCTTTTCAGCTGTGAGAATCTGATAAAACTCCAAAGAGTTCTGACCTTTTATAGGAATGGAGAAGGCTGTTCATCGATTTATCCATCCATCATTTTCAATTACACTTGTGTCAAATGCCAATATCAGTAGAATTATTCATTGTTTTAAATATGATAAGTTTTGAACCGTCTTACAATTCATCATTCTAAATCAATTTCCTTAAACAGCTAGCATCATATATAAGGATTTGATAATATTTCTAGTTTAATAAACACTCTGTATGATAGACGATAATTAGGTGCACCCGTGTCAAATGTTCAATTAATTAGTTGGTTGACGTACATTTTGACAAAATATATTTCTATGAAATTCTTAATGATAATTAATAATTAAAAGAAAAAGTGACCTTATTTTCTGGGAAACTTAACGACACTTATTTTGTATAATACATGGTTTAACTGTACTGCAACACTTATAATATAAGAGAAGAAGCTTTCTAGACAAATAACATTTTGCTATAGCTGTTGAGTAGCAAAATGATTTTTTATAAACAATAATTCAAAATTTATAGACCCCCTGCCGCTGGACCACGCGGTGAAAGGTGACCAAAGGTGACCAGTTTATAATTCATAGTATGTTATTATTTTAATGGTATACTTATATCAGTGGTTACAAAAAAAATTACTTTTAAAAGTTCCCATGCACTGGCTTTATTATCTTGCAACAATAATTTATCTCCTGTGCATAGCAAGGATTTGCATATGCCTAGAACAAAAATAGAGATCAGTATAAGCAGTAATCAGCTCATTGCAGACAGATGATATGTATGGTTGAGCTTGCAATTAAAAATATATATTGCAAATGGCTCACAACACCTTTCAAGTAGAAACAAGATTATTATGGCTTTAACTCTCAGAAGAGCATGGTCATTATTATAAATAGCATGATTTGAATTATACTATATTTAGAGCTTTCTTGCAAGCTATTCAATGAAAATTGCTTAGCAAATGTCTTTATATATATTTGATGCTTTTTCAATATTCATCCTTTACATGTAAAACAATTCTATGTCTATATCATGTATTTCTTTAGGTCCTATGATTGTCCACAGATCATGTGGATACAATTATTATTCTACAACAAATAAATAGAGAGCTTCTTTTTTAACAATTTGTTCTTAAACATTTGCATGCACTGATTGAGATGGTTTAATATTATATTATCTCTGTAACAACATGCATGGATACAGGCATGCAGTCAAATTATTTATAAAAGTCTACAGATGCTAAATCAAAACTTTCAACTCTCTGTATATCCTTTACACAGTTCTTTTTTTTTAGTTATTATCACTATTAATTTTTTTCTAAAAAGTTCTTGGCAGAGGTGTTGCATGTAAATTGAGCAATCACATATCTAGTTTTTCTGCTACAGCTTGCATTTTTGCATTTTAAGGTTTTTGGGATTGGCCGAGTTAGCCAGGGCTTTTGCTGTTTTAGTTGAGGGTTGATTAGTTTTTGTAGTAAGTGTTCAAAAAAATTTCCCTTTTACTTTATTTGGCTCATGCGATAAAAACTTTTTGTAGATTGATTCAATAATTTTTAAAATGCAGACATGCTTTCAATATTGATTGTAAAATCATAACATTCGGTTACCGTATAGGTAATTATTGGGACTAAACAACCCCAAAATGTTACACAAAAGGGATGCAAAATATTTTACTTGAAGTTAAAGGGTATTGTGTCCACATATGTGGACAAAGACCTAGTCTGATACACTTTCACTTTTCTATAGAATAAATAACCACTCAACAACACTTATGATACTTCTAAGGTAGGTGCAGTAATGGAGAAATTTAGAAAAGCATGTGTTCTAGGTTAGCAATGCAGCAAAAAAAGTTATTTTCTCGCAAGAATTTAGTAGTAAAATTAAAGAACATTGTTCCATGGGTGACTTGAAGTATCAAATTATTATTAAAGTGTTTTGGTGCAGAAAAGTGTTTTCAGTATATGTGGACATAGCGAAGAAAAAAGGTTGATTTTCTAGTAATATACTAGAGTCCAGGGGTGTCCAATCTTTTCAGATCGAGGGCCACAGAAATGGAATATTTCATGACGAGGGTCACATTGTAAACTTCAGTTTGGGTTGGGGGCCACAACATCAGCATTTTTCAAACTACTTTATTCCAAAACTTTATGAATCATTATACAATTAAGTCCCAGTAGTTACTGCAGGCTGTATGTTTTGCATTATGTGTATAAATAAGGCATTTAAAAGGTTGTACAATGATTGTAATTCATGTATACATGTGAAAAATAACTTTAGCTCTATATGCGTTCGAGGGCCACATAAATGTAGGCTGGGGGCCACATCCGACCCTGGGGTCGCCTGTTGTACAGCCCTGAGCTAGATAATGGATGATAGATGCATATGCGAGTAAAATACTGGATGCCAAATACTATTTTATTTTCCTATTAAATTTATCATTATTTAGTATTTGATTATTTGTTTTTAGTCTTTGAGTTCATCATCTTATTTAAAATTGTTCAGGGGGTGGGGGGGGGGTTGTGTTGCTGCATATAGTTGTATTAAATGGATTTAGTAAGTTATGTTAATTTATACAGTTAATTTACCATTCCTGCTTAGGTAGTATGTATTATATAACATTTTAATAATTTGAGGACTGCTCCATTAACTAAACACAAATGTTATACTAATTTTGAAGGTATTCTAATTATGCATAAATAATAAGAGGAAAAGGATCCTTCTAGAGTTTGTCTGAGTTTTATTGAAATATTTCAACTTAGTGCCAGTTTATACTTGGTATGCGATCAAGTAATTCCATGTTATGACAAGAGCTGGTGACATGCTACCTGTCCCAGTAAATGACTCATTTAATCTCTTGCCACCAGCTACAAATTAACTATTAATTTATGGCATTATGTCTAATTACTTACTTACAGGTATAATTATTTGAAACTTTAATTAAAACTGACAAATATAATAAAAATCTTAATTACTCCAAGATAAAATAGCAGTTTTGTCAACAACATAATAAAAAAATATTTATATTGTAAAACACAACATGTTTCAGCGTTGAATGAAACTTTAATGCCTATGAAGGTTTTGCTGAAAGAGCCTTATTCCCATTACCATAAAACAACTTTAACTTTTTGTAAATAAAAAATAATCATCTATTAAGTAAGATCAAAGAGAGGTTAGGTAGCATTGTAGAAATGATTAATGTTATTTATTAATGTGAGCCTTGCATGCAATCAATACAACTTTTGCTAAACCTCAACCAATCTTGAAGTTCAAAAGCTTCAAATTATTAATAAACAATAAATAAGTTCTATCTTAAATGCGGCTGATTCATAGTGGAAACAATTAATCTTGAAAAAGACGGAGACAGGTAAAATAAGACATCTTAACTTTATTTGATAATGAAATGCAAATTGCAGGGAGACAAATTTTTTGAGACACTATGGCATATTACAGAGTAATTAAGGTGTTAATTGAGTCATGTGCAGCAATAATAAAATAATCTTATATAAAAATAAAAAGCAATCTAAAAACTTCAGGTTATAAATATTAAAACTAAATCATATACAAAATAGAAACTCTTGAAGATAAATACACGAGTATTACACAGCATTATAAATTTCATGTCATCTAAAAATAGAAACATTTTTTGAAACTCGAAATGAAAAATCATGCGTAGAAACTTGGAACATGTAGTCAAAATAAATTTCTCTGAAGACATATTATTAAGTATACCATACCAATACAAAGAAATTAAAAACTATAGTTTAAAAATTCAACTGCTCAACATAACTACATGTATGCTATTAGTTGTATACCCGCTACCTGAACAGGACAAAGCAGGGATAGGTGAGAATATTATTAATAGTAACAGCTAACTTCTCTCTGTAAATCTATAGCCATTTGTCAAATCAGTTCCTTCAAAGGTAAATTCTAAACAGTTGGAAGCATTCAACTAGAATCTTCTGGCGAAGCATTCAATTGATACCTGCACAGTAAAATAATTGTATTCATAAAAAATTCAAATATTTGCAGTAAAAGTAGTTTTTAAAAAATTAACATCTAATTGCATATAAATGCATGTCAACAAAACAGCAATATGTGCACGGTCATTCATTTAAAATATAAAATTGCTTTAGCTTAAAAAGCAATTGAGTCAGTCACAGAAGCTGTTACTGATTGATGAAATAAACTCTGTATAATGTAAAACTCTCCAAGAAGCTATTAATCTCATTACAAAAAACTATAGATGCATTTTAAGTTAGGTTAAAAATTGAGGTTTTCTATTCATAATTAAACCAACACAATGAATGCTATCGTACTACCATTGCTGACCGATATATTCATTGTAATAATACGTATGATGATGCTTTGCTAACATTAAAATGATATTGTAAAAATTATGATATAATAATGTTTGTATTATAACTAAGGCCCATAATACGATATAATATAATACCAACACACTTGATAATATTAGACCTATGATGCAATATGTAATATAAAAAAATAAGAATACACCCCAATACTTTACACACTTGATTAAAACTGGGTTAAAATGAGTTTTTATCCTTCATTCCAATGGACCAAATTTATTCAGGTAGATAACCAGAACTGACATACTCAATAATAATAAAAATGATAAGAGAGTAAAAATCTCAACATACCAGTTTACTGCTGGTTTATCAAGGTCCACGTTGCTGAGGTGCAGAGAAACATGGCCCAGCTCAACTTTTGTGAAAAAAGACTTTTCTTGCTTTACGACAATCTCTAGGCTCGTAGAAAGTATGTCAGCCACATCAATGTGAAACTCAAACCTAAAGAGATTGATGATAATATTAGAGTTGTAGAGTTAAGCTTTAATCAAACATTGCATTCGAGCTGCTATCACCTGCAAATAATTTCCACTACAAATAAAAATTAATTGAGGTCTAAAGTTGTTTTATTTTCATTGCAAACAGCCGGTGCAAAGTTAAAACTCCTAATATTGTGAAAGCATTCATAACCTGCGAGACACCAATTAACACAAATTTGAGTGCAAATTTCGACATATCTTTTTATTGACACTCCAAGCTTGAAAAAATGTGTAATGTTACCTTTCATCAAAAACAGGAAAAAAAGAGTTCTTGCAAATCTCTGATTTACACTTGCTAGTCTTGTGCGGCATGAGGTAGAGCTTAACATAAACGTCTGGCGCTTCACTGTCTGTCGACATTGCCTTCATAAGCTCTCTACAATTCACACAATAATATTATGTCAATTAAACCTAAGTGCAGCCCTCAAGCCGGAATCCACAAACCCGTGTATACGTGACAAATATCTCTCAAGCTGAAGATGTTGGATAGTTTAGCATTTAGATGTATATAATTAGCAGATAATATATACCTGATGATTAGTATTACTAGATTACTGTTACATTTCTAAATGCTATAAAAACTTCAACATCAAATTTTATTGGATTTCTACAATGCAGCCATTTCATAATAGTATGCCTCTACAACATCTCATGAGAAATTATAAAGCTGACAAGGGTTTCCAGCAAATCTTCCAAATATGCTATAACTCTTTTTGGCTCAATACCTACACGTTTATTAATTGTGAATGAAGTAAAAAACTTTTCGGTACATGCAACACATGAGTAGGTAAACAAGCTTGTTTCCGCAAATATATAAAAGAATTTAAATATATCCCTACGGACTAGTGATTTCATTAGAAATAGGTAAGCAAGAAACATTTAATTACTATTTTATTTATATTAATAAATATAGGAATGGATATGAGAACTCTCATTCAAACTCAGAAAATGGATACAGTAGTATCTGAAATACAAGTTTGCATTATTTATTTATATAAATAAAATAGTAATTAAAAATATTTCTCGTTTAATTTTAATAAAGGAATTTGTATTTTTTACATTTTACTTCCAAACTCCAAAGGTCAAGACGTATTTAATTGACATATTTGAAGTAATCAATTTTGATTATTATAATTCTGAGTTAATCAAATATGATATCATATAATTATGTTGACATTAGTATTATAAACATCAGCACTGAAATTAATAAAAGTGCAATGACACTACCACATTCTCTAAACTTCACTTCCTGGTATATTTATTAGTTTCAGTTCATATTAATTATATTTAATTACAGCTAATAATAATTAATAGATTCAGGATATATATTGTGAAACAATATAGCAAATAAATACAGCTTATATTTTAATACAATATATAACATGATACAACAATACGACAAGCTACAGTGAGGCCAAATAAAACAACAAGTCATGGAGTGAACATATATAAAACACACTATAATGATTAAACTACCATCAATCATATTATGTAAGCCTACCTGCATTTATGCACAATCACAACGAGCTTATTGTGCGTTTGTTGATAGGACAAAGTCAGTTCTATATCTCCAGCACTGACTTCTTTACTTCCTTTACGCACTTTTCGACCTTTATTACTTTTCTTTTCGCCAGTTAACCTTCAACATTCAACATATAGAACTGCATATTTGTACATTGATGCTGATATTTAGACATCATAAACTTCATAATAACAAGATAAAAGGCTTACAGAGTTCTTCTTCTGCGTAGTTTGGTGCTAGTGTTGGCAGATGACGGAGAATCAATTTGGATATCAACCACCGGCGTATTCAACAAACTCCCTGAATGAACTGAAAGGTCAGCCTCAGGCTTTATGGCAGCATTGTTGTTAGAATCAGAGCTGGTGCTGGGGACCACATGTAGAGGGTCAATGAAATCAGTTTCTTTAGTAACAGGGGCAGCAGCAGCAGCAGCAGCAGCAGCAGGCTCTGGAGGGCTGGTTGATTCTAATCCTTCTGAAGACATTTCAACGTCTTTCGGCAAACCAGCAGCTGCAGTATCTACACTGTCTAGGTTAAGGGAATTCTCAACTTTCAAGTTGTTTCTAGAATTTTTCGCTATTCTTTTTAACTTGTTGCCTGGTACAAGGTACTGTAATAAAGAAGCTAGCTGTATATTCTTGTTGGTAGTGTTCATCATTCCAACAAGTATATAGTAGTATGTATAAGGTAACTCTCTACTCACAAATTTAAACTTCTAAACATTTAATAAAATAATAGGAACAAAGCAGCAGCTTAAATAACATTTTCTCACCAGTTTTAGTAAAAATATAGCCTAAATACCTTAACAGAAAGTCTAGCAAGTAGCTCACTGGTTCTAGAGCCACCCCGCAGTATAAAGGGTCTGTATATAGTCATATCTGGACCTGATATGATTACGTTAGAGAGAAGTATAGAAGTGGAGCCATACACGTCATCACTGTCTACATCACATACCTACAAACACTACATGTGTAGCAACAGAACATATGTAGCTGTACTTGCGCAACTACAGCTATAAAATACAACCACTGAATACAACTACAGCTACAGAATAGTAACAAAGTATAAATTGAGTTACACTACTTGTTTACAGTCAATTACTTTTCAAATGGTTTAAGATGGAAATGGCTAGTCACATTACTATTATTTTCTTCCAATTTAAAATCTGCATACTACAGATACAGCATGCAGATCCATGTAACATTATTACGCATACAAACTCCATGACATGATGAGTTTATGAATACCATTTGTAGAACATGTGACTATATTGTAGATTAGGTATGAATAAAATCGGAAAGGCAGTAAGTTAAACTAACAACAACACAAAATATGATAACAAAACCTTCATAGTAAGTGTTTCCAGATCAGGCTTTTCTATAAGAAAGTGAAAATTCTTGTGGTAAACAGGGTTGGGAGTTGAAAAGACATCCTGGGTGAATCTTTCTTCAGAAGCAATGTTGAGTTTCACTTTAGATGATGGCTCAGATGTTTCACCGTCCGATGTCTTCAAATATGGTTAAACATATCATGTCATATTATAGTAGATATTATCACAATACCAGATATGGTGTTGCATACACACCTTAGCCAGCCCATCACGTATTGCCACTACTTCTGGGTCCAATACAACACAAAATTGTCACATTGCACTTTGAATAACTATTTTTGATTATACACAACAATATAGTGTTAGTAATTAAAGTAAGATTGTGCCTTACAGGATAAACTACATTAACTGGTATGTATATAGTAGTTTCAAAGCACCCCATTAAGACAAGAAGAAATAAGGCAGCTGTTTTAAAACTTCATAAAAAGAAGTGTTTATTCATTAAATATAAGTAATTCTTGTCAAGTTTAGACTTACCTCCAGGTTTTTGGCACTGTCTATATACACCGAGAGCAACGCCAAAGGTTTTCTTACAGAAGCAATGCTGGCCGGTTTCATAATAAAACTACTATTTGTAGTAAAACCATACCAAGTGCAGATATAGTGCAAGGAACCCTCATCATCTGCTAGATCACTCCACTAAAACACACATATAATTTGTACTTCATAACATAAAATCTATTATATTAGTATCTAATGATAGAACTACTCAATATTTAGCAAAGTTTAACTTTTTGAAAATAAAATTCATTCTTGTGTGATATACTGCATAAAAACAGCCGACCAGAAATGAAGACAAGTTTGATTTGACCCTGAATCACATGAAATTTTCTAGGGCAAAATATGTTTGACGGTAATCATCTGTCTGAATGAGTCATCAGATTGATTTTGCCATTTCCAAAAGACAGGCCAAGGACCTGTTTTACTCATTGGCTCCGCGAAAACCGAGTATACAGGAGATAAAATTTAAATATAATACTATAAAGAGACTTAATACTACTGTTTTACACTAATAAATGTTTTCGTGTTGTTTTTGGTCAGGAGTAACATAGGCTAGTTTGTAACTATTTAACAGTGTATCATTGAAAGTTGGCTTTCTTCCTACAGTTTCCTAGTTAAGTTGTTACATTGTGAATGTTGGTGAAACTGGTGCCAGGATTGTGGTTTAAATGCTGTACTGCATATTGTTGTGTACATTATTGTTTGTTTGATGCCAAAGATGCTGTGTAATGAAAGAATTCTTCTAATATTTTCAATAAACTTTAAATAAATTTCGATCAATTTTTGTAGAAGCATGTTGGCAGAATGACAAAGTGTTTACTTCAGTTGCATTGTGTTGAGTTTATTGAATGTTTAGTGAAAACTTCTTTTTACAACCGTTTGCTTGGTAAGTTGGCACTAAGTTTAAAAAGTTTTTAAACTGATGAGATAGAAAACAGACACAAAACATGACTCCTACTATATTTGTTAATATGCTTAGCCATAATATACAGTAAGTACACAGTATAAGTTAGTCATTAAAATACTTACAGTGTCAGTGTGGCCTCTTTCTTTTAAACTTAACAGAGGGATGGATACACTAAAATATAGTCAAAATAAATATATTGTAAAACACCCACTTTTTAAAACCAAAGGTAAAAACTAAATAATAATACAATGTAAATAAATCAAATCATGTTTTCATATATTAACTATCATCTTTATCTTTAAATTTATTATTTGAATGAGTTTATTGCACACAGTTTTACAACGTACACAAATAAGCTACCATTACCAGTTTGAACCAAACAAAATAATCTGTTTATAAGTTCTACACTACAAAAACTCTGTGAAGATAAAATACAGCATGAGCAAATTCCCTCAACTAATGACACACACAGAACAAAGAAGAAAAACACAACTTGTATATAAAGCATTATGTCTGTTCTGATGTTAGACAAAACTATGAGAAATAGGTAAACACACAAACATTTAATAAGTATAACTATATTACATATAGTAATGTAGTTATACTTTATGAGTGGTAGTTACTTTATATTATGTTAAAGAGCACAAAATACATACACTGCACGATGCTAAAATATACAGCAAAATGATCATGAAAACGACTGAGTGGGATGGTTTTAGTATTGAAATTACTGAATTATTTGTTATATTCTCATGACCAATTGTAATAGCAAGGCATTAAACGAAATAGACGAAATCAGTCATCCAATATGTAAGTAGGTACTGCAAATGCTCAAATAAATAACTTGTTAGTGAAAAGCAGCACACAACATAAAAGTTAGAAGGAGAAAGGCAAAACCCAAATAATCATCTAAAGAAGCTATCAACCATTTCTCTCTATTACTACATGATAAAGCATTTGACAAGCTGCTTTGGTATTTATATTAATTATTTATATTAATATGCTTAGTTGAACATGAAGACATAATGAACATAAATGGCATAAAAGTAATATGCAACAACATATAGGGAAAGAGGACATGCTAACTATCCAATTTGTTGTGGTAAAACCAGTATTGCCATGCCAATAGTGAAAACAAAAGCAGGTTGAACTACAGTGCAACCATCCCTGGCAACCTAGTTAGCAGGCTGGCCAACAAAATACGTAATTGTGTTAGTTTTAAATGCTAACATAAACAATATATGTGAACTTACGCAGCCGCTACAATAAAATATAATCAAATAACTATTAGAAATGCAGATATAATAAACAACGTATTATAACATCAGTTGTTACACGAAGCATTGATTGGTTTGTATAAAATTACCCATGAATCCAATGAAATACGAACTACTTTAAGAGCCTCACAAACTATATTTTTTTAAACGTTTATTTATTAGAACCTTCTAAAAAACCATATTACTATTCTGTTGCATATCCTTTGAAGGAAACAAATGCATAAACTTAGCCAAAAATTCAACATTTTTTTTGCATTTATTTACTTTAAATATTTTGTACAACTACCTAAATTTCTAGCAAAACTCAACACCCTTAAATTACTTGTCTGTCAGCTTTTGAAAAGCATGGGTTTCTACAGTTTTTACTTTTATTGGATCTTCTTACTGTCCATAATACTTCATATAAAAAGACTACTTCTAAAGAAAATTACTCACACTATCCTTTTGTAATATATGTTAATGAAAGGTTTACTGCTTTAAAATGTTTTTCATATTAAAAGCTCTTGTCCTAATAAACAATCTAGTGATAAAATTAGTACTAATTAAGAAGCTGTACAATGAAGATTTAACCCTTGTGGTCTACATAGATATTATTTTATAAACTGCGTTAAACAGCTTATAAGGCACTAATGACTATTGCAACTTGAATTACATCAGGAAAATGTGATGAGCATACACACACATACATACACATACATACACACACATACATACATACATACACACATAAACATACACACATAAACATACACACATAAACATACACACACAAGGATAGCTTAGCACTATAGTACGTGATCTTAGCTTTCATTGATGACAAATATCTGATTGCAGGAACCATTAGGAGGCACACTTTAACTAACGGAATAAGCGTCATGTAATGATTTGATATGAAGAGCGTCAAACCTCTATATGCACCATACACAATATTTGTATAATCTACTCACCCGAATGTATACCAATGCTAGGGTTAGACACTAACAAGTTTTAAATTATGTATATTTTAATAGTGAGTGTGAAATCATTCTTTTATAAAAAAATATGCTGTATTGTCAAAATAAATGACATTTGTCGAAACAATCTCAAAATTTCGACATTGCTACTTTAGCAAACAGCAAACAAACAGCTGCTTCAAATCCAATTTCAAGGGTCTATCAAGTTAAATAATATATATTATTTCTTTAATTGCTGTAAAAACGTAAACAGCTCTATGAGTCATACACTGTAGCAGCAGATAACTCACCTTCCCATTGCGTCATCTTTAGAAGCATCATCTTTGTCAAACAGCTCCATCATCACCTTCACCCCACTTGTCTCAAGGACTGTAAACTACAGCAACATCACATAAACATATCAAATACACCTTACATTCTATTAATGAATAGTAAATATTTACTTTTTACTGGAATTGACAGTTCATAAATGTTTCATTCCACTTAAGTGGCTTGAAATCATATCCTATAACTGAGAAACAGATAATTTGAGTAATTTATTTTAGTTATTTTGTCAGCAAAACTCCGTATTCTATGCTAATTCAGAGACGTTTCACAATTTGGAGAACGATAAAACTAAGATAAAAAGTAAAAGAACTATCATGATTTGCAAAAGTTGAAAAAATTCTAATATAAAAATTAAATTATGTGAAGAAAAGTTTTAAAATGGAAACTCTGAACTTGCACTAAATATTTTCTTGTTACGATAATAACATCAACGAGTATATTACAGTGCACACATATTTTATATTGCTCTAAATGTTTTGAAACAGATGTTTTGATGACAATGACTGGTTCGCAGTTAATCTAAAACTCTAAATAGTTTAGTTACTTAGAGCAAAAATAGACATTTATTTCCCCAAAAGTTTGTGCAATTAGCTTATCAGACAAACCTAGGACAGCAGTTTTGAAAGTCTACCAGCAAAATACTTTAATGACTTACGAATGTTATAGGCAGCATTGTTTATAAGGTGGCTGTAGCTGTAAGTTCAAAGCCTTATTGGAAACCAGTTTAAATTTTACGTTAACTTTGTCATTTTCAGAAACAGCAAACCCAGTACAAAATATACCTTTCATAATTCAAATTGAGTTTTATTTAAAAAAGACACTTCTCTAAGAACACAACCAACAACTATACGTATCACATTACTTATCTGATTATCAATTAATCTATTGCATCATATTTAATAACATTACAACTAGTGGGCTCTATTAGAATTAGGATTAGGAGTTGGCTGCCCCTACCGCATCAAGCTATTTCTATCATCATCACAAAGTGTACTTACATAAAAGACTTCATTTTCCCACACAGGATTATGGGTATTCATCTTTACACCAGTGCAGTGCTCTTCGCCAGACACTAGAAAGAATTGTTGTTGAAATATAGTAATGAATAGCGTGTTAAAATTGGAATCACTAATATTACCACACTTCGTCAAAAACACTCATTAAGCAACACTGAAGACTTACAGAGCGTGCTTTGTACTTCTCCATTATCATAATATTACGTACTGTTTTCTCAAAATAGCGATAAATTTAAAAATAAAAAAAATTCTCTTTCTAACCAATCATAAACTAACTTATTGAATTTCCAGATTGGACCGATTTTCGTAGAGATGAGTTAATAATGACCAAACGAGAAGGATTTAAACTTGTCATACTGTAGCCATACTGTGGCATATTGTAGATAAAATTAGTCGAATTATGCTTTATAAGGTATGTACGTAATTGTAAAATGTGTTTAATCTTATAAAATATAATATCCGGCATATTGATACACGGGAACATCGTGGCAAGTATCTCTATTCATGTGTAAATCATTAGATTACCTCCAGGTGTTTGATCTGTTTTTGAGTGCATAAGATAAGTTCATAAAGTAAATATAAAACTCAAATTCACCAGATAAAGAAAACAACATGCCATTTGTAGAATTTGAACCCTTGCAGTACTTAGACTCATCAGTGTGTTCTTTTGGGTCTGATAGGGAAGTGGTTTGGGGCTTGTTTTACACTGCTAAGTAAGTATAAGGCTTCAAATCCTATCAACTGCATGTTATTTCCTGATAAATTGAACAACTATAGCTTTACCAGTAATTTTAACATAAGGATCAGATTTAGAGGTGAGGTCATGTCCAGATAAATCTTTGGCTTCCACGATCTTAACCATAAGCACTCCCTAGATGTGTACGAAATAGAAAGATATGTGAAAAGAAGTTGAAGTACAGCAAAATCTTAGTTCTAAAGCTAAAGCTATAGTTTGTGGGTGTACACACATACTCGCTATAAAATTTATTTACAATAAAAACAGAACAGATAGAATGCAGCAAATTTGTATTAATCACAGTGATACTTTGATTTACTTTGATTTACAAATTATACAGCTCTATCAATAAAAATCATATATTTGTTATTATAGATATAATATAATTACACAATGAAAGTTAAAATGTTTGTCTACTAATGACAACTTCAACCGACAAAACAACAAGATAAATACAGGGTGGGGTCTACCTTGGGCTCTGAAAACTTCAGATGTGAAGCGCTGATTTCTTGGGAGAGAGGCAGCACGATTTTGTTAGGAAGTACCATATAGTTAGCAAGCTGAGTGAGAAGAGCTTTCCGCAGTAAGGAGTAGAGCCCAGGCAGCCCCAACACACTAGCAACATTGGTGAGATCAAAGTCTAACATCTATCAAAATTAACAGAAAATTTATTAACAACATTTTTTTATTTAGAAAAACCTAATTTCTACAGCCTTGTCCGCCTATCTATCCTAGTGAATTTTAATGTTTAAAATCTAAACTAACAAAATGAACGCAAGTCTGTTATCAGTAGAGTGAATATATAAATAGAATGAACACCCATTTAATGTACAAATAAACCATACATTGACATTACAGAACTCAGAAAATGCTAACAATAAAAGAAATCTGACTACAGTACAGTGACATTGAATAGTGTGACAGCTGTTACCTAGAACATGGTTACTTCTACTACAGTGGCACTTACTACTTCTAATAGTTTCACTGCTATTGCAACTATTTTCATTAACAAGTAAATTGCAAGAAACACTGAAACAAAACAGTTCTAGCCTGATACCATAGATATTAAACTACTGTTTAGTTATTGCATTAGTTTTGCTGTAGTAGCTTCTGTCACCCTTTAAGGTGCTACAACACACCACATAACATTGTACTACTGCTGCACTGCACCACATAACATTGTACTACTGCTACACACTACATAACACTGTACTACTGCTACACACCACATAACACTGTACTACTGCTACTACACACCACATAACACTGTACTACTGCTACACACTACATAACACTGTACTACTGCTACTACACACCACATAACACTGTACTACTGCTACACACTACATAGCAAACAAGTAGCTCACCGGGTACGTAAGAAAGTAAATCTGAATACCACCAACAAATGGTGGATGTCTAAGCAAAGGCTTCAGTACAACTCTCAAAGTCCCTTTAAACTCCACATCTTTAATGCCAGCTTCAAACTTGGAGAGTTTTACACTAACTTTTGCATCGCCAGCATAGCTACAAGGTACAACACTGTATTTTACAGCAGATACATCTCATTTCTTTCACTTGCACAGTAAATACAAAACATGTAGCAACTACAGCCATTTTCATAGCTATAAAACAGTAGTAAACCATTTATCCCAAGTTAATGATGCATAATATATACCATAGTATCTATAGGTATTCACCTATTAATAGCTTAGTATATTAATTGCTACTATAATTGCTAATAGATTATACAATTACATAAAATAATGATAATATAAAGCTACAAAGTAATACAGTTGTAAGTTCATTTTGTTTTTTTCCAGTGAAAATATATTGGTTTAAAGGGGTACTGCAGAAACTTACAATATATTAGCATCCAAGATAATTTCATCTTCAACATGTTTAGTATAAAGTTTGACTCCAGTTATTTTTGGTGGCTACAAACAATTGTACAGATTAAAGCTTCCTGTAACATACTGATAGACACTAAAGTAACATACCAATAGGCACTGAAGCAAGAGTAGAAATATTGGTGACAAACCAAGAAACAGCTGACTTATTTTTTCTGTGCCTCATTTTAAAAGCCCTTAAACCAAGCTGCCAGCATTATTTGAGACGTGCATAAAACTTTTTATAAGAATTGTGACTAAAATTAAATATGAATTTTATTTGCATGAGCATCTTTAGATCTACAAAACTAAATGACTACATTTGGTGGTGCATTTGCAGCAATTTACTGTATGATCAGAGTTCTAGACAAATTAGTAAGTAAAAAGAGCTATAACAATAGTCAGTTAATTTAGGGCATTGAAAACACATTACCAAATTATTTGAGAGAAAGATCTGGGGAGAATAGTAGCTAAAAAATACCTTGTCACCAAGATCAATAGTCTCGAAGCTGAAGTTACTGATCTTTTTTGGTAGAGACTTTTGAATATTGGGTTCAATATTATGCTTCAGAAACTCCCTGGCATAATGTGTGACGTCTGGCCATAAGCGATTCATTAACTGAAATAACAGGTGACAAATCAAATATATGTATACATTAACGTCTTCTTCATGATATACAAGCATGCACCTAATAGCGTACTGTGAAAATATATTTTTTAAACTAATATTCTGACCAAAGTATAATTTTGCCTAATTATTAGAGTTATAGAGTTCAAACCTTGTTTAGCCATTCTGTTCTTTCAATATCTGGGAAATACACCTGCAGTATAAAAATACCTTGTGTTGAAATAGCATTCTGTTAGTGACTAATTTTAGAGTAGAGTCTAATAGGTACTAATTAAAATTGTTATGTGACAAATTTTGGAATGTATATCATCAGTTTGTGAAGAGTTTATTGACCTAGTTGTGTTTATGTAATGCTATTCAGAATTGTTTGGTTCTCAAAAATGTTATCACTATCAAAGAACAGAATACGCAAATAAACCAAACATAAATTAAAAACAGGTGGTGAGCAAATCATTGAACATTTTGATAAAATCTTTACAAAATTTGAGTACTAATGAAAATATCCATACGATAATTCTCATTTTCGTCTGAAGGCCTTAATGTACAGAGTATGACAAAAACACTCAAAAAGGTATTATTGAACTTTGCAGATTTTGTGATGCAGAATTTAAGTAAAATTAAAGTTTCTTCAGGACACAAAACATACAGAATAACGCAGACAATTTTACTTGAACAATTTTTCCAACAGAAATCAAGTTTACTTTGATAACACTCAGTCATACTGCCACAGGCTATATTCTACTGTCACTCTTACCCAACTTGGTATTTCTTCAAATATCTCGTGTATAGTTTCTTTTTCTTTGCCAAAAAATGCTTTAGCTTGGTCTTTTTTAACACCTCGGTATTGTTCAAAAGTAATGTGCCAGCTAAATACAGCACACAGGAACAGAACACCAATCAGGCTAAAGTTCAGCCAATGAACAAACCATCCAATAAGTGAGAACACCAAAGAAATCCCCAAGTTCCTTGAAAATGTGATAGCTTCTTTAGCCCCAAACTTAAGCATATTACTGGTGGTGATGGTTACAGATCCAATAATTAATTTAAAGATAATAGATATAGCGACTATAGTTGATGATCCTCAGACATATGCTCTGAGTATCAATGTGAATAAGAATTTGACTGCCACGCTGATATGTCAAAACTCAAAGTCGAAGGTATATCCCATTTTCATTCTACAATTTACAATAGCATTATGAGTAAAAACAAAAGATAGATTAAATAGCATGATATATATATTATCTCAACAATGAGTATAACTTTTACCACAAGTATTACAATACTCTTACTTACAGCGCCTGTTCAAAAATATCGAGTCTAATACAAAGTGAGCAAAATTAAAATACACAATATATTCAACATATAATACAAACAATCTTTCTACAGCTACACTTACACTGAAAATAAATTACAATTAATGCTACATTTACTAACCCTACATATTATATCAGTGTAATCTATGAATCCTAAGACTGGCAGTTATACTAATAGATTAAGTTATAAGACTAGTCATTTAAACTTTTGTGAAATTCAACTAGATGTAACACTAATTGTAGCCATAACCTTTAGCATTGTAATTACAAAATTGAAATTAGCATTAATATTATCATTGCTGTCTACAATTGCAGCCTTGACTTGATCAACGTGAACATCTATAAAATTAAATTATATGAATACTTCATAGAGATAGCTGATAGAGCTAAGACAGCTAAGACTAAAGACAAGTAATGAAGTTCAGCTTGGTGTAAAACTAACTCTAAATCTTACAATAAGTGTCAGTGTAAATTAAAATAAAAATAGTAATACAAGTATTACTACTAGACCTAGTAGTAGTATTACTATTACAGTATTAGCATTACTATTAGTATTACTATGCTTGCGGTATCAACTTTAAGTGAACATACTGATACTGATGCTCATTCGTATTAGTATTACTATAGCACTACTACTACTATTAGTATTACTATTAGTATAAGTATTAGACTTAGTATTTATTAGTATTACATTTACTATTAGTATTACTATTATTATTACTAAATTACTATTAGTATAAGTATAACTATATTTCCAAATTTTCAGAGTACAGCTTCAAGTTTATCTCATCCAATTATGGCAGATAAGTCCCAAAACTTACATCAGTGTTTAAAGTAAATGCATTTGTACCCTTATCTTGATAACACTGCATTGCACTGATTGCTAAGCTTACACTGTAGCCTGTAACCACTACAATCACAATCACAATGCAACTATACAATTCAGCTTCATCCAAAGATAAATTAGTTTGGCCTTGACCTTATTAATAACAGAGATTTGTATATTTTACTGTTCGACTTGTGGAGGTTAAACAATACCCTCGTTCAAAGTTTAGAATTGCACACTAAATACTTTTAAATTTGAATGATTCTATAAGCAGCTCCGAGTTGGTGGTGAGTGAGTGCAGTAGTTCGGAGTTCTAACGTATAGAGTTATACTTCCAATTCTAAACTCGCGAACCCCTAACTACTGCACTCATTCACCACCAACTCGGAACTGCTTATAGAACCATGCTTGGAATTTACATCGCTAGTTGGAATCATTGAAAGATAACTCAATCTGCAATTTATTGGTACTCGGTAGGAACTATCGATTCGAATAGTAAACTTAAAAAGAATAGTTTTTTTACAGTACAGTCAGTTCTAACTTTTATTAGAGATTGGTCTTTGGTTTGAAATTTTAGTTGTACGACGCAGTCACATCCAACTAAGTCTAAAGTTTATGCTCTATAGACCACTAGTACATACTCATACTCACTGTCATAGTGATAGTATAAGTACTAGTATTTAAAGCTTAAAAAATCCAACAGCCCTTGCCACTGTTATATTGAGTACTGGGGGTTTTCAACTACTAAGTACCTAATATAACACAGGGTATGCATACAATTAGAATATTCTACATGTGTATAACTATAACGCGTTGATAGTTGGTATCACACTTACCGGTATTATTCTTCTCTTCAGTCACATCTGCTTACGACGGACTCTAGTGTACAAGAGATCTGGAATCCTGTACCAAAGCTGCCACGTTTAGACAGAAGGTTCTCTCATTGCTTACTTCTTGTAGCCAGAGCTCCGTCACTCAACATAAAAGGTAAGGGTACGAAAGTGATAAGTATCTTATAGCTAAAGAGCAAAGTGCTATAATCCTTAGGCTAGAAGTCCTGTTGCGAAACATCATATATGTGGAAGTATACTTTTAGGGCTAATGTTGTACCATCTCCAATAATTAGTTGTATGTCCTGTATCATGGTGTATAACCTTGTAAGTGTGTGTCTATTTAATGTTACTGCTACTCTATATAGTAGGCATACACTATGTATGGAAGAAAAGATATATTATAAATGGGGAAAAGATAGAATACATGGAAGTATTCAATACAAAACAATATTAAGCTCTAACTAAGGTTGCAGGGAAGCAGGATGCTATATCTGTAGTATATTATATTGTAGTGGTATAGCATACAAAATGTCAAGTATGAAATAATACTTGAATACATCTATAGCACCACAAGTAAAAGTACTCTTTCATTTTATTATACTATTTTACTATATAGGTAATAGAGTACTGTCACCCATGGCAACAAGCTCTGAAGTGCCGTTAAATCTACTCCCATTAAGAAAGTCCTTGTTTACTTCACCTTGTACTGAAGTGGAAGAGTCAGAACCCACTAAATCTAATAATGGAAAAGGTACCTTGGTGGTATTGCTAAATATAATATTATCTTATCTATAAATGTTGTTGAGAGTTGCAGATCTCGTTTTTTTACATATTTCATACATTTTACAAGTTCGTTAATATTTTTCCACTTGATTTCAACTCATGTGATTAGATGAGTTTTAAATGTCGTATTGATTACAGAAGATCTTGAGAATAAAGCATTGAGAAATACAAGTATTACACTGGAGTTAAAAGGAAGTAGCTCCAGTCATATACAGACCAAATGTAAGTGTCAGTGGATAAATTTATAAATTTTTTAGATATTTTTTTCGTGATGGAGACAGGACAGGGAGTATTCTAGGGACTTATGATCTTTTTTTATTTTCAACTGGGTTTGGCTAGCAGGGTTCTTGGATGTGTTTTTGTCTAGCAATCCTTTAGCAATTAGCATTTCAACAAATAATATTTGTGACTTACAAATCACTCATAAGAAATTGGAGTGTCAACTAGACATTAAACGGAATAAGTTAAAGTATATTTTTTTTAATTTCATGTTTCAAAAACTCATGGTTAATTTATAGTTGAAAGCCTGTTGAGTTATAATATGGCATTTACTTTTCTTTTTGCTCCACCCATGCTGGTAACATGGTTCAAAGTGGTAGTTTAGACCGAATACTTTGTCATGATATCAAAGAGCCATTCTCCAACTAACCAAGCATCCCCATTTCCTATGACCTAGTTGCTTTTTTTAACAGTATCATAAAATCTTAGAATCCTAATTTAAAAGCTGTGAAAAGTATCCTTCAAATGTAATTTGAATTTGAATCAGTTGTGAAGGCAATTATCATTAGTAGTGCACTTAATATTTTGCTGGTTTTAAATTATGCAATATATCAGTCTTTTCTAGTTGTCAGGGAGTGTTTTGCATTGTTTGATGTTTTTATAGATCAGCACAATAAAAGGCTAAAGAATCTGAGCAGTCTACTAGCAAGCTGTGAGAGTACCAACTGGCAGTATGATCCAATAGAGAAACTTTTGGGTCTTCAATGACATCCAGACTTCACAAAACAGAATAGACTCAGGGCTAATTCAGTCTTGCCATTTTATTCTCGTTGTATATAATATTTACTAGGATTACTGAATTCTCTATAGCATTTACTCTTTGTATTGTATTTAGTGCTAACTTTAATATCTGTTAAGTTATATAAGTTCACATAGTGTGCTTTTATAAAATAAAAACTGCTTTAAAATGTGATTTTCTAGAAATGATGTATATAATTGAATTGAAAAATATAGTTATAAAATAAAATTTATGTATTTATCTCTTAATACTGCAAAACTTATGTAATCCTCATTCGGCTTTTGTTTCATCAGAAAATCTTAAATAAGGTTTATGAGATGGTGCCAACTATGTGTTGTCATGTCTGTGCCTAGTTCTCGTCATTACTAGCCAATTTATTTGCTAGCAAAATAGTTTAAATTTGAAAGATTTTACACCACAGCCAGCATTCTGGTCATTCGATAATAAAAAAGTGTGCATCAGCTGCAACTACTAAATGTGTTTTTTATAAAACCTATTCTTCTAAAGAGAGTTATCCTCTCTATAAATTATATTTGGCGTTCATTTGTCGAAAAGTGTTCCGTATAGTTGCTACGCAACATAAATACGCGCAAAGGTCAAGGATGATTAATCATCTCTGTACTAATTTAGTAATAGTACTTTTCTGCATAGATTTTAGATAAGTTTTAACCACAGGCTTGGCCTATTATTTGTCAATTTTTAGTAATATCAATATAGTAACTACTAATTATGCATATCAGTCTGCTTTATCAGTTTATGTACTTGCAAAGTCTAATCCCAAATCTGATTAGTCTTATGCTGTTTTATTTTTAATTCATATAATCATAATGGTATATATTTTCATTATTTTGTTTTGTAATTTTCATTTTGTCTTTTAATTTTAGTAGGCGTAGCTATAATTATAAAAAGTAAAAAATAAGATACTTGCACTGATTTTAATATAAATATATTTATAGTAAAACTTGGTATTAAATAAATTTGCACTCTAATTCTAAACACTAAATGTAATACAAAGTTTTTTGTTGTTGTCTAGCCAATGTTGCCAAGGTATGACTAAAGCAATTCTCAATTACTTGTTTTCATTGGATTATCATAATTAAAAGTTTTATTAAAGCTGACAATATGCATGCTTCAACCAACTTAGTATAATAATACTGGCATATTTAAAATTACTATTAGTTTTTGTCACTTAAACATGTCATGGAAAAAGTATTGCTGGTCAGTGAAAATAGCTATTTTTGTTTAATTTTTAGCTTTAATTGGATGCAGTGTGCATTATCTAATTTGTTTATTTTATTTTGTTGTAGCATGGCTCTGATATATCATGTCAAATATAATAATTTATAATTATTTCAGATTACCTGGGATTTTTTGAGCTTCATAAAAAGTATAGATTTTGTGAGTGAGGAAATGCCCTGTTGAGATATTGAACAAAAACCCAAAGTCAAATCAAACTGAATTATGGTAAGAGTTGGTGCCTTTTCTTTATACAATAATATTTTCAATAGTATAATAAACAGTCAAATGATTGTTTTTCAATTGTGTAAAACTTTATTTTTAGGCTGATGGTGAAGATGGAAAGTTCAAACCTCATAACTGGAAAAAGATTCCAGAAGAAAAGTTAAAAAAGATGAATTCAGTATCTCGGAGTCGATATTCTGCTGTAAGACTCTTATTATGTCAAAATATTAATCACAAACAAGTTTATGTTTTGTAAAACCAGCCAAGCTACTTTCTATATGTTTCTTGGTTTGTGACTTGATTGTTTTTAGAATGTTTTGTTATGTTGGTATCATACAACACTATAAATTTTGAAGCAGTAAATTAAAAACTGTATACTATATAATATATGGAGATAAAACTTCAGGCTTCAAAAAATTCATTTATAATATTTAAAAACTAGGTCTTGTACACAATAACTTTTTAAAAAACCGTTTTGATTCTAAATAGGTTATCAAGAGCAGAATGTTAAAATATCAAATCTGTAGCTGGGTGCAATTAAATAAAGTTGAATGGTATTTCATCAAGATTTAATACATCTCACATTTGCTATTATATATATTATTGCCTCGATAGGGCTTGAGAAATAGTGTGTACGTTTGCTTTGCTGTGAGGGTAGCTCCAGTGCCAATCTTTACTATTATTTTCAAATCCTGTAAACTGTAATGTTTGACTGTAAGAAAGGAATAAAGCTTTTCAAGCTAGAATAGCAATATAGTTTCATTTATTATTATTATACATTAACTCATTGTTTATTATATGCATTCACACTTCTCTCTCATCTACACCCACATTTTTATTATCTCATTCGTGCACATCCTGTATGCGTAATATACGTATATGCTACTTGGACCATACCTCAACATTAATTGTTTATATTATTTCAGCTAAATCACTCTGATTTGAAGTTGTGCTCTCTATACATGACATGGACAAAGTACTTGACATAATTAAAAGTTGCAATATAGTACATGTTATTATGTTGTTAGCCAGTTACAGGTCTGCAATTCATTTATTGGTGTAGCTTTTATAGCCAAGTTTTAGAAGAAATTCAAATTCTTGCCCATATGTTATAGTAAAACATAATTCAATAAGTATTTGCTAAGAAAAAATGAGCAAGTGTATGAAAGATATACAACAATGTTTTTAAGTTGACATCAACTTAGTAATTATATATATTGTCAATGGTAAAAAAATCAAGTTTGAAATTTTAAAGCCAGTCACATTCATTTCTGCATTAATTTAGTTTGACACCAGATTTATATAATTATAAAATATGACATATCTATAGAGTTTAGCATATAATATATGGTCATCATGTACTGTGATTAAATTGAGTATGAGCAATAACTCAAATCAGAATGCGGCTAAGAATACGTTGATGTGAGAAATGACACCCAGTTTAGCTACCACAATAGTTACCCAAAGGTCTCGAGATTGGGCTCAAGGCTTTTAAAAGCTATTCTAGAGTCCTGTTCTTTATCAGAATACACTGAATATCTATAAATCAGAAGAACATTTAGTATCCTGGTAATATAAATCATATTTGTTAGTTTTACTTAAATATAGTTATTTATGATATGTTGTGACATCCTATTACTAAGTATGAATTACAAAACTATTCATATCGTTTTATTTTCAGTATGAAGAACCAAATAAAGCTGTAGCGGAGAATATTGCGGTTACCAAAAAGAGACTATTGGATGAAAAGAAAGCACAAGCAGCGTAAGCATTACTGCTTATAGCATAATTCACTTTTATGAAATACCTTTTTATTTAAAAAGGCAACAGCTTTATATGTGTTTTTGTCCTTTAGCACTCCTTTTACAAGTTGAGGGCTTATTAATCTGTGTGACATATAGCCATAGCAATATAAATCACTACATATATCCTGATATCTATATTATTATAAATGGGTATCCATATATTGCTACAAATTATACATTGTTTTTGTTGCTACAGTCGAAATATTTCACTCACTAAAGAAGAAGAACTGGAAAAGGAGCAGCATGCTAAACTAATAGGACAATTAAAGTAAGATGATTAGGAATTATATTCGTGAGCATGATATTAAATAGCATATGAAGGTGTTACAAATTCATTGTTCACTTTTTTAATTTAGCAACCATACATTTTGGAACTAAAGTTTACCATATTATTCTCTACAAATCTTGGCTTGCCTGTTATAGCTCGATTATTGACAACTTTGAGTAAACTTTGACTTGGCAAGTGGATGCAGTGGGTAGTTTTGCTGCATTATGAAATATTCTGAAAATTTATAGACAGACTTTCGATTTTGTGTATGAATACTCATAATGAGGTTTTTATGGATAATATAGCATGATCTCATAGCCAATTAATGCTCAATTTGTAAAATCAGGCTTGAATATGGATGTATATGGTTTAGGGCAACTCAATAGGTTTGTCAATCACTGTGACATTACATTAATTGACATCGCACTTTTTTCATTTAATCAACAAGTGTCCTCCTGATATGCCCATATAAATCTTGATTTTCTTAATTTATATAATACTTATTACTTTATTACAGATGTTTCCTGCAGGTATAGAATTAGTTTAATCCATATTCTTTGATGTATCATGTGAATCATTTAACAGAGCTGCAGAGGCTCGCAACAGGATAAGAATAATGAGGTTAAGGTATCAGGCCAATAGAGGACAAGAAATCAATCATCTCATATCCTGTCAGCCGTCAGCATTACAAGCTGTTCGGCTACAAGCGCTTGTCCCAGCCAAGTCCGAATTACAAGAGGAAAATGATACACTTGAAAAACTTGCTGTAAGTCATTTTTCCATCATAGCTTGAGTATAAGTACCGTTGTAAATCATCACAATTCAGTTTTGGCTCATCTTATGGTAAAGCAGCTGTAAAAATAGCTTTTATGAAGTTGCAGTAATTCAAAAGGGTTTGCAAGTAATGGCTCGTAGCAACTCAAGTATGTATTATAAAGATTCAGTTGTGTTGAAACTGTTCAAGTAATAGCAAAGTGATATTATACTACTAATGATAATAGTTTAAACAGATCAAGTGAGAATAGTTCTGATCGATGCATTGTTATCTGATGCGTTGATTATGTTTTGTATTACATTGTATGTAGAGAGATCATGTCGAGGCACTTCTGAATGACGACACTAACTTGTTGACTCAAAGGATCAACTGACATCCTCTGTAATACACCATTATACTAAATTTCAGCCATGCTTCAATAGACAGTATTTTTTATATTTATGTTGCGCAATTATATTAAGTATATTTTATTGTCACCTACATCACACTTATTTGTACATTATAGTCATTAGTCAAAGAGTTTATTCTTTTATTTCTAAAATAAAAGAGTTTGTTTAAAATATTAATATTAAAATATGATAAGTAGATCATAAAAATGCCTGCGCAAAAAATTTCGCACCAATTATTCGTATAATTACAATCAGATTAGTAAAAATAAATTTCTTTTAAAGTGAAACATGTATATATACAATCATTACAGTACATACAGAAAGATTGTAAAAATATCAGATCCACAAACATTTATAGCTATGCTTTTCTGATACTAGAAAATATAATGTTGCCCTAATAAAAACTGGAGCAGTTTGTGAAATGAGATCACAATAAATACTTGATATGTAATAAATGTAAGTATATGTGCAAGTTGATATACGAATATGTGCAATATGTAAAATTATCATAATCATCAGTGTACATAAATATTTTTTACATATAATCACAGAAAAGGGATTACAATCGTAGTGTAGGTGAAAGTATGAAAAGCTACAAAATCAACAGGTTGATTGTGGTTTGTAGGTTCAAATATTATAATGCTTAGAAACTGTTTGTGCCGTGAAGCCAGTGAGCTTAGAGCTCGGTTGAGTATGTGTGACTGTGATGTATTCTACTTGGCTCGCTCTGCTGCCGGTATGTCTGTCTGTTATCCGTCAGCATGTTCTCACCATACTATAAGAAATATAATATCACATTAAACTTTTTCATTGTGCTAAAAGTTTAATGCACATACTTTTGCGAAATATTTATAAATCCAGACTTTCAACAATAAAATTTGTAAGAATAAAATTCATATAGACTAACCAGTGAATGTTGAGGTTGATAGTTTGACATGTAGTCAGTATCGGGTTTATGAACAACCTGCCCGTAAATATTCTTCCTGTGGTAGTTAGGTCGATCATAGTGACTAAGTCCTTTGTCAAACGCAGACTGCTGAGGAGGTATCCACAGAGGCTCCTCATATTGCGGGATATATGGCTGTGAACTTGTATACAAGCCATTTTTATTGTTTGAATGAGAAGTCAATTCTATATTTGATTGGCCTTGACGCTTGAGCATATCCTTTACCAGCATCTCTCTGATATTCTGTTTATTTATATTTTGCTTGGCCGGTAACTCTTTATAGCCATCAGTACTTGCTGAGCTGGAAGTCTGTCTGGAGTATGAAGATTGAGAATGACTTTGAATGGTAGAAGTGGGCAGACTATCTTCATATGACTGACAGCTACTTACTGGATAATATGTTTGCTTAGCAGTTGAAGAATACGGCATTCTACTAGTATACAGAGTGCGAGAGTTTGTGGTGGCGTTATTTCTTGGCACAGGTTCAACTTCTTGAAACTCCTTTGGAGGAGGGATAACGCTAGGGGTAGGGCTGGCAGTGATATTTCTATCAACTGTCGGAGATTTGTAGCCTTCTCGTATATAGTCATTCCGTTGCAATGTGGTCGGTATATTTACCTCCTTATATAAAGAGTGCTGCATCTGAACAGGTTTAGACTTAGGTATAGAGTTAACATCGTTGTACATATTAGAAGTGGTAGAACTTGGTCTACAATATGGCCGCGCTTGAGTAGCAGGCCGAGAAGTTGTAGTGTGACAAACTGGCTCATAACCATTAGTATACGATTGACTTTGAGAATAACCCTGCTGAGCTTGCTTGGACAAAAGTGTGTGATGAGTAGGCTGTTGCGAATTAGATGACATCTTAGAAGCTTGCTGCTGCTTTTGTTTCAACTGTAAAATTGAGTATTGCAATTTAGGGGGAACGGTGTGTATAACTCGATCTGAGCTACCAGCTGTGCTTGCTGACTTGACAGAATGGTGGCCTGTTGATGAGTTTGTGCTGCTGCAGTTACTAAGCTGACTATCAGTGCGACTGAGTCTACGAGGTTTTGTATTTTCTCTGCCAGAAGTTGGTGCTTTGTGTATAGCATTATGAAGAGGAGTATAGTCTGACGATGCCGCCTCTCTCTTAGTCTGGTTATCTATATACAGTTCCGTCATAACGTGTTTGCCGGAAGAGGAGGCAGTAGAACTAGCTGCAGTCTCTCTATCATCATCACCGTCTCCCACCACTTTGGTGAGGAGATGCTGAACTCTATTTGAGCAGTAGTCATGCTTAGACTGTACAAGTGTTACTAGCTGCTTACTTTCTGGCTTTTGATTCAGCACTGAATTGAGCAAACCTTCAAAAACAGAAATACTGCCTATTCATCACCTGTAGATAAATCTCTATATGCACAAACTCAACCAGACCTTCAACATATTATTCTACTTCTATTCTTAAAAACACAACACTTGAGGCTGTAGCAAGGAAGCATATCCAAATCTGATAAGTAAGATGGTATTTGGTGAGAAAACATGTCATGATATAAAGCTGAACATGTAACAGATCATTGATCTAGTAAACAGCTGATCAAATAAGTTAAAAATTACCAAAAGAACTTCAGCAACTGACGAATAGAACCGGATTTTATGATATACTTACTGACGGACTGCCGGCAGAAAGCGAGCGATGTACTCAGCTCATTTCTCTCCTCCCGGTCAAAAGATTTCTGAAGAAATTCTTCAGCTGACTGAATCATTCCTTTTAATTTTGAATCTATCAAGAAAAATTTGATGGAATATCATTACAAATCCCTCTTGTAAAATAATGTATCTTTAAAAAAATGGGAGACTAATCAAATAATCAATTCAAATTGATAAAATCTTAACTCAACAGATGCAAAATGTTTGAAAATGATAGATTATATTTTGATCTCACAAATATAAAAACTAGTGTACCAAAAACAGAACAGCATACAGACAGAATATGTAGACGAGGTAAGAAACACTAACCCGAGAGAGAGAGGTTGTTTAACTCATCGAGTAAACTCTCAGAGGGGGTGTCTGGTAGGGCAGTGAGACTCTCAACTGAGGGGGTCTTCCTGTGTTTCACTGTGCTCGCTTCTGACAGCAGACTGGCCTCAGACAGCTGCTTGCAATGATTGCTGCCGTTACTGAGTAACTCAGCGGGTGGAGGTGGGAAATCAAAATCATCACTAGCAGAGTCAGCATGCAGCGGGTCATCTACAGAGTTTGTAGTTTATAAAATATTTCTATAGATCCATAGATTCAAAGTTTATAAAATATTTCTATGGATTCAAATCTATGGGATAAAAATCACTTTACCAATATATCTTGACTGAAAATTACGCCTTTTTTAGTAAATAACTTTGACAAACTTGTTTTTGAATTTCTCAACTACTGTAAGTTTTAAAAATAGAACACTAAACCTATTATAGTAGAGCAAGAGCAATAAATCAGCAGAATGTATTGAGTTAATTATATTTAGCATTAAAATCTGATAACACTAAGCTAATCCTAGATTATTATAAATAATCACCTACTATAATAAATCGGTTTTTATATTAACCAAGAGTGAGCAATTAATTATCTTATAGTTAATGACAGCTAATATAGAAAATACCTTGATTTATGCTGTCATCTAATGACAGTGGAGCAGGTTCGCAGTAAATATGTTCCCTCGTGTCAAATTGAAAAGAACGATTGACAGTTGGAGATTCAGCTGACAAACTAGATATGCTGCTCGCGGAGTTACTTCCTCTATCTCCCATACTTCTAGACAAGAAGGCAGCGCTTACAGATTGGAAGGTGAAAGTTCACAAGGAAATAAAAATTTAAACAATTATCAAGAACTGGAACATTGGAAAAAAATTTCAACTTATTTGATGTTTATAAATAATGTTTCTATGATAGAATAAGCTATTAATATAATTAATAGCATTATCATAATTGCAGTACTCATCATTTTTGAACAAGAGTTATTTCGGTATAATATTTTAAGATATTTTTATTTTGGATACTGACATAATTTATATTAAACTTGAAAAATACACCATAGCATTAGGTAATGGTAGAGCAATAGACTATTAGTTACCTGTAACCGGAGTCTTTTAGTGAGCTCAGTGAGGCATTATCAGATGTGAAATCCAGTTTCAACTCACTTCCCTTGTTGTCAGAGGTGTAAGTGTACTCTTCAGGTAAGACAAACTGTTCATCATAAGTGGGTCTCATCATCTTTATTGATCCTCGAGACAAAGCCTGAGAACAAACATCCTCAGTGACAGACATGCTCAGTTTCAGATGCACTGATTGGTTGAATAAAGCTACAGCAGTGCCGAGTAAAATCCTACGCCACATGCCATCATGAATGATTGCATTACAACTAGTTGAAATCATAGAGATTTTGCAAGCTAGATGCTCTAGTTGGTTTGGCTAGCATATTTACTCTTCACTGCGTATTGCAGTTCTTGCAACATATTTAACTGGTGATGATAATGGAGAGAGTTTTATTTCCGCAATCTCACTAGTTTGTGATAAAGTGAGCTTTCAAAATAAAACTCTAACAACACTAAATCTGGTCTTTGACCAGCAGAGGCATTAGTTTCCTAAATATTTACAAAATTTCATCAACGAAGTTTGTAAAATAAACATATAAAGTTCCCATAAAGAAATATTCCTATCGGAAATTCATAAAATTTCAGCATTTTCCGTTCACACACACCTTACGCTGTTGATTCAGTATCTTCTCCACACTGCTTTTGCTGATGTAAGACGGACCATCCCTATCTTTCTCATTGATGTGAAGCAGAGGTTTCAGCTCTGGCGGTTTACCGCAAGCAGCGGCAGCTTTCTGCCCGACTGGCTGCTCACTCATTCCATTAAAGAGCTGTATTCTTGAACTGATGCTCGTGTGTGTATCGCTGTGAGGAGATGCCTTGTCATCTATGTAAAAACAACTCTGTGAGTTTCCAAACAACTCAATTAACTTTCAATTCAGCAAACTGATAGATTACATTGAGTGTGGATTACCTGAGTTACTTGAGCCTTTGGGGGGTAATATAGCCTCAGGACTCCTAACAAGAGCGGCAGGCTGCGGAGTCGCTGATGCAGCTCTCTTCTTTCGAGGCAATGTTGCGTAGGAAATTGAATTCTGACTGACGTCTTCAGCTGTATGAGCAGTTCTCGTCAGGCTAGAGTCATCATAGCTTTGGTTGTGCACATCCAACAATGAGACTTGACTCTTGGAATGGTATCTAAAAGGTAAAGAGTTACTTGTGGCTCTGGGAGAATGGAGTGACTTCTTAATAATTTTACTGATACGAGAATTAGTATACAATATAGAGTACTATGTGATAGGATGACTAGTGTCAAGTTTTATGAGTTACACTACTAAGTTGCTACCTCACAGTATAAAAACCTTGCTGCACACAAGAGTAAAAAACCTTAAATTAACTGGTACAAAATATTTGAGAATTATCTGCCCTTACAACTGGCACATGGCCTGTTGGCATACGGCCAGTTATCTGTAATAACAATCATCATTACTTAATATTTGCATTTGTATATTATGTATTGCATTTATTTGAACTGTATAATTTACAAAGAAGTCTTTCAGACCACTTTGTTGTATATTGTGAATGCCTCTGATTCAATCAATAAGGCAGGCAAAGCTTTTATGCCAACACTAGGGGCAGAAACTAAATATAAGTTGAGCAAACAGAGTCAGATTGTCGGTGCCAACCTCATGACATCCGCATCCAGTCTGTTCTTCATCTTCTTCTTCTTTAGGGATACTTTTTCCTTGTTTTTCTTTTTCTCAGGTGTCCTGTCACTTTGATATCCCAAGACACCGTTACTGTGCAGGCCGACATATCCCGTATCTTCACTTTCAACTGCAGATGAAACTAAAAGAGAAATAATTTAACTGCATATCCACTGATAAAACCAATCAATGAGTGTCATGATTATCCATTATTTCAAACACACAAATGATGCACAACAGCAATTTGCTGTAACATAAGACAGCACACAGCAAATTACAACCATCACAATTTCACTCATCAATAAGCTCTTGTATTAACTCGCAGGCAATGCACAGGCAATGAAACAAAGCAGTACTAGTCAAGATTGTATCCAACATCCAACTTGTATAAGTTCAACTTACAATGCTAGCTCTGAGTGCTAATACTAAACATGTGAAGTAGAATGTTTTCAATTATAATGTATGCAGTTTTTTAGTTTCATATAGCAAGTCTCTAACATGTAAGTGAATATTGCAGCTAATAGACATGCAGACATACAGACAGACACTATGTTACACTGCAGTAGCTGCTAATAATAGAGTGATGGGTTAGACAGTCACTATCCTTGAATAATTTATTGTCAAAGTTGTAACCCAGCTCAATGGGCATAAATAACCAACTTGGAGATTAAATTACTTTAAAACACCTTCTTTAGTTCAACATGGATAGGTTCAATCAAATAGAAAACTTGTGATTTCACAGATCACCTAGTCACCTAGTGACAGTAGCAGCCACTGAGCAGGTGCACAGGTGTAATTGTGTAAGATCTGTTCAAAGCTACATTAACTTTGTACTTGACAAGACTAGACAAGTACAATGAAATTGCGCAGGGTCCTGGTCCGTGCCCAATTTGTGAAAGAAGTTACAACTTTCATCTCTGCCTTTTTTGAAAGTAACTCTTTCCCAGCTGTGGTTGGAACTCAATTTCAATATTTTATGAGGAAAAGGCAGATAGAAACAGGGCATTTACTGTGTTAAGACTGCTTGGGGTATACATGTGGCTATAAGATCAGTGTTTACTAAATACTCACAGGTAGACAGAGTAGATATACTTACAGCTAGACAGAGTAGATATACTTACAGGTAGACAGAGTAGATATACTTACAGATAGAGAGAGTAGATATACTTACAGATAGAGAGAGTAGATATACTTACAGCTAGACAGAGTAGATATACTTACAGGTAGACAGAGTAGACGTCCTGGAGCTACGGCTGCAGTAAGAAGATGCCGTGTCCGACTCCTGTCTGGTGACCACTTGGTGGCCAGACGAGCCGCTGTCGGAGGAGTGCTGAGTCAGCACTGAGGAGATTCTGCTCACGGAGTCTCCTTCGAGGAAGGCAGAGACCTGTGACCTGGAGGAGTGAGTGCTGACTCCAGAGTCTTGTCTCGACAGCGCCGAGGAAGAGTTGGATACCTGTCTGTCAGCGTATCTGTCTTTAGAGTAGTGCCTGGCAGCGTATGAGTCATCCACTTCGTCATACCTAGAAAATGTTTATGGTGTTTGTCACAACTCCAATAAAAATCTGTAAACATCGAAGGAGCAACGATACTTTATGGTTATTTCTTGGCAAAACAACTCAATTCTAAGACAATAAACTATGTACAAGAATTTTAGTTGTCAAAAGAAAAACATACATAATTTATTTTACACCATAAATGAAAAAAGTATCAGTTTCAAAGATAATTTTTATCTGTTGAAATAAACTAAATTAGGGCAATGATGGAAGTTCTCTATTTCCTGGAAGAGCAGCGGCTAAAACAAGTTTGTTGTGTATTTACTTCTTTTATGAAGTTGATGTAAATACTTCATAATAAGCAGTTGTTTCCACGGAGATGAATGCTTATTCGTAGGTTGTTGCATACAAAAAGACAGCCAAATGACTTACAAAACCCATGAATACCCTAAAGGCCACTAAAATACTTGAAACCCAACACTGTAATCACAAGAGAATAATTACATTGTGTATCACATGCACACAGTTGAGTGGTAACTTAATAGCCTAGTGATGGGCTGCATCCCCAAACCTAGTATAGTTGCTAATTAGTCCATTCAAACCAGGCAACTAAGTTTTTACATGTTTAATACAATAAAAATGTATAATAATACAATAACTTAACCATAACATGATTAACAGAATAATATATTCTAGTAAATTGCTACATTTTCCTTCTTAAACTGAAGAATCACGTGTTTCAGTTCAGATTAGTGGAATAATTATCAGCATTACTCAATATATTCCTTCAAAGCGAGTTCTATAAGCTACATGTGCAATAATCTTGTATTTTTATAGCTGCGCAAGAATACTTTATCACTTGCAGGTGCAGATGATTTTCAGTGAAAACATTTAGTTGTGGACTTTATTCTAACCTTTTATCTAGCCTTGTTGAGGGAGGCTCAGAAGGCACCCTTCTCGGCAATTGTTGATGGTGATAAGACTCCACGTCTGGTACAGAGTTCTTCAGCAAGCTATTTGGTTCATTGTGTTCTATAAATAAAAAAAAAGATAAATCAGCTTTAATATTAGCTGCAAAGCAGAGGAGAGATGAATGAACAGACCAGGAGAGAAATTTGGCAAAGAACTGAAAAAATAATAGCTAGGAAGTCACTAAATTATTGCTTCACAAACATAACTTATATGTCCATTAACCCATGACAGCCAATTGTTCTATGCCAGTTGGAAATGATTTCCAAGTAAAGTTGGCAGATGAAGTGTCGAATACCTGGTAAGCTTTCTAAGCTGCATGGAACATATGCCAAAGTTGTTAAGACTTGAATTTCAATAAATATATTATAATAAATAAATAAATATGAATTGGCGGAGCATATGGAAAGCCAGATATAAGGTTCATACTGCAAAGGGCTTTCATTAGTTACTATATTGTATACTCCTATTAATTATTATAATAGAAAGTATGCTGAAATCTATATCTAACATGTGTAGTAGATGTTGAAGGCACAAAACTCAAGAATCAACTATTATTGGAATATTTGTGGGGTTTACACCCCCCCCCCTCCAGATGCAAAAAATACTGTAATTATGCAGCCTGCACTGTACCTTCATTTTTCCACTCATAACCGGGTGCCATGGTGCTGTACTTGGGAGCCGTGGTAACATCCACTGCCTCGGTGTTTGGGTTCATGTAGAGGAGAAGCAGGGGCTGGTGCCTTCCTTTGCACAGCTTTTCACAGACCTTAGACCAACTAGGGCTAATCTAAAATTCAGAGAGGAAAGCTGTTCTAGATCAAACTGCATTCATTACAATATGATTAGCTGGAAATCTAAACAGAGATGTGTCTATTGTAAACAGTTCTTGTGATTTAGGTCACTTTGAGAGTAATTCAAGATGGAAGTCATGGGGAGAGTAATCTGAAATTAATAGAGACTCCAACTTTAGTAAGTTAGGGTGTAAGTAAAAACTGAGGGTGTAAGTAAAAACTGAGGGTGTAAGTAAGGCTGAGGGTGTAAGTACAAGAAGAGGGACGGTTTACTAACAGTAGTTGCGTGATGATGTGAGAAAACTACAAATTACATTTATTCTTTTATAACAGAGTAGCTCCTCCTGCGCCACTTGAAGGAGTATGAAGAGCTTAACAATGTTCATTTTCTTTTGACTAAACTGCAATAGCTGCTGGGGTAAACAATAGCACCTATTATTATCGCAAGAGTAGTGAGATGGCCGCCACTGCCTAGCTTCTACCAGCCGAATTTAAGCTGTAGTACACTGTGTACTGAAGGTAGACATAACTGCTGAGCTGGTTGTGCAAATTGTAAGAAACAGTGATATTTTAACTCTTTATAATATTTTGAGTTATTTTTAAGATTCTGCTTACACTGCATTTCCAAGTTTCGGTTTATTGGAATTGATTTTAGAAATGTTACATCTAATGAAACCACAACCATAAGTTCTTGCAAACAGCAATCACAAATTAATATGATGGGAAACCCAGTGTTGGTGAAACTGTGGTATGCCTTTCACACTGTGTATGTGAAAATGTACAACCCACACCTACCTGGTGGTTGGATGAAAAACTGCTCATGTTTTAAATTTTACTGTTTCCAGCAGCGAAAAGTTAATTAGATTAGAGGGAACAGTTTACATTCAGCAAGTTACAGGCTAGTAGCTGGAGCTATACATGTACATGTGACTACATAGTGCAGGTAGCTGTGACTACACAGCACAGGTAGTTGTGACCACACAGCACAGGTAGTTGTGATCACACAGCACAAGTAGTTGTGACCATACAGCACAGGTAGTTGTGACCACACACCACAGGTAATTGTGACCACACAGCACAAGTAAAGGGAAGTAACAGTATGGCTGGGTGAATAGTTACCTGTTTGACCGAAGCATCATCAAAATAGATCCATTCGTGAACTTTGGAATGAAAAAAGAAGGTTGAGTAATGTTTACCATAATAGCAAACTACTCCCACCAAGTGCAATGGTGTTAGTGGGGGTGCACCTCTCCCACCCTCACTGCCACTAGCCGGAGTTGAGTGAAACAACTACAACAATAGCAGATATAATAATAAACAGAAAGAAGGAAAACATAGGATGAAAGGTAAGCAATAAAATGGTATAATAGAGTGACACTTGGATGGCACTGATGATATGTGACAATAATATATGAATGATGAATAGGAGAGCTGAAGCAGTGGATAGAGTAGCTTACAAAGATAATTATATCAACCAACACCCTGACTTGTCTACATACAAATAGATTAACACAACTCTAAGTTGAATAATTAATGCAACAGAACTCTATAAGAATAATTATCTGTTTCATTTGCAAAGATTAATTATTCTTTTTATAGTTGACATGCAAATAATTAAGTGGTTTTGACTAGAAAAATAAATTATGCTTTAGCTGTTTTTTTAAGCTTTGTATTTTTAGCTGGTAGCCTATTTATAAGCAAGCAAGTTGCTACAGTCAGCTATAAGTATTATTGACTCTACATATTGGTATATCACTCTGATATTTACAGAGTGAATGGACTGTAGCTGGGTACAATAAATTTCGATTATCAAGTAATTGAAGTTGACATAAGAGGCTGTTTCAACAGTGAAATGCTTGATTATAGCTAGTTGGTCAATAAACTATACAAAGTAAACATTATAATAAAGTCTTTTATATTTTCAATATCTTTATGCATACTATAATATATTGGCTAACAGGTTTAAGAGCTAAAATCGGACATTTACAGCTTCAACAGCTGTTCTTAGAAAGCATATAATAAAATTATTTCTCTTAAAGAAGTTGAATTTGTCTACATATGTTGAGTAAGTATTACTGGACTTGCACACATAGCCTATTACATATTCATAAACATTCTAACTCTAAATTCCTGAGCAATGAATGAGCCAGGATTGGAATTCTAGACCAAACCATCCCGGGAGGTCAATGTGATAGGATGGAGTCCAGTTTGATAAAATTTGCCTACCTCTTCCAAGTTTAGCGTGGTACCAATACAGTTGACAACATCTCGGATGTGCTGACTGCCCGACTTAGCACTCTCCCACACCAGACCAATGCTCACTGCAACATAGAACCTTAGGCTAAACACAAAGTCTGCATTTATAGGACAAAGTCATGCAAAAACCTTTACTGATAAAAGAAAAAAAACAGAGTCAGCACAAGAAATAATAAAATATGGCTACAATAACATAAATATTGTAAATTTCACTGTAAATGAATGTGGATATAAACATTTAATTATTACTTAGTCGATTAGATAATTTACTTAAAAATTTACTTCAAATTTTCCATTGATCTCTTCTATGAGATTGACTTGGGGGTTTCATTATGTATTCTAAGGTCATCAAGTGGTGATTATACGATTTCAAAAAGTTTCAGTAGAGCTGTAAAGGGGTGTTGCCCAAAGGGTGACATTAACGTGTACGGCTAAGACTAAGGGGGGATTTGCCGGCAAAAAGGACGCAGTGCAAACCTGACCATAAATCATATAATAAGAAGCTAATCTGCCAAGCTGAGCTCTCACAAACGCATGTCAATCAGCAAAAAAAGGTAAGCATTAAAGAATTAACAAGTATGACAGCCGTGTGGCACGCTGCAAGCTCAAGCTAATATGTCACCAAAATATTTAACTTTTAAAACTTTGCTACAAATTTCCTCCATCCCAGCAACCTTTGGAGGCTGAATCATTGTATACTTGCTGACTATCATTTGTTATTATTCAGTGATTAACAATGCTGACCTTAATCTGGTAATGATGACAGTATATAATTAAACTTATATTTGGATTATCACGCAGAGGTTAATTAGCTTCAACAAACATCCTGGCAGCTATTTCTAGATATAATATCATCAAAAACAGTACTTTTAGTGGGAGAATATGTGGGGCAATGCCAAAGACTTATCAAATCAAAACAACCCTTTCATCTTCTACAGCTAATGCATACATCTTTAGATTTAGAGATTATTTAAATTTATACTGCAAAATGGCACCTTGGTTATTTCTTTCAAATGTTGATCTAAGGATCTATAAGTTTTACAATGGATCAAACGGATCATTAAGCAAATAGAGATTTTCTCTGAGATTATAAGATTATGCAGCCATTATTTAGACATCAAACTGTAAATACTATTCCAACATCTGGTAAGATCAAAAGACAGCCACCACCTGAGATGGCGCTGGAGGACAAGAGAAGGACACTGAAGCTGATCAAACTCTGACAAGATGTCACAATAATAAATGTTAGCAAAGGTGAAGCGGGTTTGGCAGAAATATGGCCTACAGGATGCAAGTGACAAGAAAAAGATCCACGGCAAAAACATTACTTTTGTTGGCCAGCTGCCAACTCTTTCTCAATATCATATATCATATATAATCGTGAATGAATCTATAAATTATAAAATGACTTGAAAATAATAAACTTTTAAGGAGATGATATTTTCACTTAATGATGCATAGAAAATGTTTCACCTATTTTAGCCTCTAGTGCTAAACAAATCAGAAAGTCAAAAATTGGTAAAATGGAACAATAACAAGCTGAGTTGACTTTCAGCAACTTAAACCCCTGAAGGCTCACGTAATACAAGTCAAGAGAGCTAAATAGAATCCATGTTGTTATTCAATCAATTTTTGAAATACTAAGATAACCAAACATAGGTGTGTTATACAGCATACGTACCAACATCTGGAACGTTGGTCAAATCTCTTTTCTTCTCTCCCAGTTCCCCACAATTATTCTAAAAGCATATCAATTTAATGCTTAAAATTTCATCTAAAACATGCAATTATTCACACAGACTACCTGCAGAATGTAATGTACTTCTCCATTCCCAGTCAAGATGAATTTCATTCAACTAGTTATTCTACTTGCTATGTGGGCTTATTTAGCAAATTACAATTACAACCAAATAGTTTTAGGAAACTTATGGCAAATGGTGAACACCAGAAGCAGCTAAAACGCCATAATTTTCATAAGGTAAAACCCACTTGATATGATTTGACCACAGTGACCCTGTGCAAAGAGAGCTTAGGGGATTAGTTAGTCAAATAGGAAAGGAACTATTGTGATAGGCCGTAGGATAATCTAGACTACAATAGCATTAACTACATTGTTCTCTAACATTACACCTTTTTAATTAGCCAAATTAATCATCTATGAATAGATGCTGGCAAAGTGGAGAAGAATAATAAAGTTAATTTACAATATTTGGAGCTTATTGAAAATCCCCAGGCACCTTAATTTAGAGTGCTCAGTAGATGTGTATCAGAGCTTTTACTAGGGTTTTACTAGGACTTTTATTGGCTCAAATTCAAATCCAAATGTAATAAAAAGTAAGCGAATTAAAGCTAAAGGTTAATTATGGGTGGTAAAGTTTTAATGCATTTGATTTGGTAAAAAAGAGAAAAGCAAAAAATAAAGTAAAGATAATAAATTGTTTGCAAGAATAAATAAATAAACTGTTTGAAATAAGATATCAATAACAATGGTGACTGATACTCACAGGGCATGATCTGATATCCCCTTTACTAACTGTACTCTTGAGTAGCTGAGAGAACGACAAGTTGCTGAGTTCTTCACTTGAATTCGACTTGAATTCATTTCTAAAAAAAACATCAGACGAGTCTTGCAAACAAACGGAGGCAGTAGCAGAACACAGCAAACACACAATCTGTTCTCCTTCAACCTACAACTAATACTTTGGCTGTTGAGTTATTTGGTACAAAAAACACAACTTGATTTGTAACCTATTTACACTATACCAACTGTAAAATAGTCAAAATTCATGATGTCAGAATATAATTCAAGGCTTGAAGCTAACTTTGGTTGAGTTTCAAAATAATGAGATGTAGTGAAACTTTAGCTTGCCAACTTTGGAGGAGTGTTGAAGAATTGTAATAGCTTTGAATAAACATACGCCCCAACCCAGAGCCAACCCACGTAGACCAACCCAAGTAGGCTAAGCCTTGTAGGCCAATAAGAAAACAAAGTGCAAAATAAAATAATAGCCATATCTTAATGTGGATTATAATTTATTTACCAAGCCCAATTAATTTATGCATCGCCACACCACAACATACACAATATGGAAAACATGGCCAAAAAACATTCGAAGTCAGTCTTCAGTCAATCAACAGCCCAGAGACAATGCAATTCTCATTACGGCTGAAATCAGGTAAATAAAAATCTGCAGCTATATAAGATATGATGATGGTGATATGGTAGACTAACAAATTTAAATTTGTTATGACAGACAGACACTGAGTATGGCATGATAAAATTATAGCGCCATTTACGTGTACTAAAAATACATCATCGCACCATTCACAAAATAGTATCTCAACACCATCCCATAGCTACTTTAGGTCAGTGATGTTTCATAAAAACAAGCTAGACAAGAGATTCTTGTCAGTCTTGTTGCTTTTCGTTATTCCAAATCATAAATTGAAAATTATTTCACACAAATATGTTTTTCAGAATTTTGAAATGATGAATCAGTTAGGCCATTCTAGAATTATTAAATCCTCAAAAATAGAGAAAAGAAGATAATTATGCTAATAGCATAGGTATAGTAGGTTTCCGTTACATATTTAATAAAACAGATACTTCGAATTAACCTCCTGTGAACCAAGCCTGTGTTACAGAGGAAAAGTAGGGCATGCAAGCTATATTAGCTATATTAGCTACTCAGTCTTCACTACTTACACAAGGGCTCCTGTGCTCACATAGAAGACCATCTCATTGAATGTAAAGGGCTCAGACTTGGCTCTGCAACTCCCACACACAACCTGTAAGAAAGTAACATTTACATAACAAACAAACACTGCTCCATAGGTAAAAGATAAGTTGACTTAATTTGCATTTTGTTGTTTCACAACATCAAACACATGTCTTGTGAAATACCATGTCTTAATCATCAGTAAAAAATAAACTACAGGCCAGAGTGCCATCTTTTAGTACTAACTAATAATAGAGAATAAGTCTGACCTGTTCAGATACAGACATGGAGAATTTGCGGTGGGGTATACAGTGGGGCGCTGAACAGCTGTCTTCACTTTCCTCTGAGGCTATATGGTTGTGCATCCTAGTCAGTATGTTTTCCTGAACACAATTATTAATAAATCAGTTCAATAAGTGGAAACAGAAGTGAAGGCAGGACATGAGGGGTGATTAATTACAACTGGATAGACAGTTCCTCAGGCTACCCTGGATACTCAGTCTAACATCTCCATACTGCTATTAACTTTCAGCTCAATTCTGGCAAACTTCGTGCAGAAAAAGTCAACAAAACTAGTTTGTAAAAGATGCCTCTGATTTATGGGGTCAGGATGGTAACGTTACAGAAATGCAGTTTATTGAGTTAAAATGAATCTGTATTCAAATGCATTTCAGAGTATATGAAACCAGATCCATAAGATTGTTTGACTAAATGCAGTCTGCGATTTCACCCATCAGCATTAAACATAAACTATTATTGTAACACAGAGAGGCTAGGAGGGGTGTTATTATACACATTATCAAGTCTTTAACCTGAATGCATTTAGTATTTTGATATCCATAAAACATAAGGCTAGATTATTGTTACAGATAGTAAGCAATTAGCGCCAGTATATCTAGTCAATAGCCTGGTTAGTGACATGTTTAAAGAAACTTTACTCTGAAATAAACCAGTTCAGTGCTTCAGTATTCATCATAAGATGAAGATCATGACTGCTAAAGCTGCCTACAGCTTGCAAAGAAGATAATCTTCAGATTATTTCAGTGAAAAGAAACATCAAAGACTCCAGAAGTTTTACTGTCTCAACGAATACAATTGGCTTACAAAGCATTCAGCTGCATCGTCCATGAAGCCCATCTGAAATCTCTGTTGGTTCTGAAACGTCTCTGACAAAGCTTGACGCAGGGTGTCAGGGGGGAGAACTTGCTTGTCACTGTATTGAAACTGTGTAAACATCACCTGCAGTGAAAAGGAATAGCAGGTGATTGATGCCAGAATGACAGGGCTAGAGGCCACATTGCTTGCAATACACTGGGGCTCCAGTACCAAAAACTTGAAAGTAACTTCATTTGCCTCTTAGAAACTGCACAGCATACAGACAGGGCTTTGTCAGCTTCAATGGTATTAGTTTCATTGTAGATAGTGAAAGGTGTTGGACATGTTGCTTAAAACCACTGTTTATTTTATGAGCCTCTAGTGAACTGAGTGCAAACAGAACAGGAGATGGCAAATAAGTTAATCCCTCAGCTGGATACATGGTCAGGCCAAAGCACTGTTGTATCAACATAACACGATACTTTTGTATGTCCTGGCATACGCCACTCCTGTGTCAAGTCTGTTTGTTGAAACTTTTTTACAACTTTATGCTTACTAACATTGCCCCTTAAATACAACTTTTGCTTATGCTATAATCCATAGTCTGAACTCTGTATAGCCTACACTCTACATTCTGTACTCTACAGTATATACTCTATACTTTATAGTCTATATTCTACAGTCTATGTTTCAATAACTAATTGACTATCACCATAAAATTTCTAAGATTTATCTAGTTTGTGAATCTATAGCTAATACAGCATATCTCTTAAACACAGCACAGAATATAGTAGGTGTCCATATACATAGTCATACTACTAACAATAATAATTACATGGCTAAATGGTCACGAATGCCGGCATTGTTCAACTGATAGTAAGAAAATGGGAAGAATTGTGGGACAATTAATAATTAATTACAATAATAAACATAATGAAAAAGCCTTTTACAAGTTTCTGTGGAGTATTGTTGAGTTATTGATAGGGTTGTAAAGAGCAAACCTACCCTCTCCTCAGAAGCTAATTGATATCAAAAGTTTACTAACAATGTATAGCTAAGTGAGACAATTACGTGTGTATTTCCACAACCCACCAGGTGTATGCTAGTGGAAGGAGTACAAGTAGTGAAACTAGGGTAGGTAATAGCTAGTTAGTGTTACTATGTACGCCTATTTACTATGCTGGCAATTATTTCAAAAAACATTTCCTGCACAACTGTAACAAGAGGTTTATGTAAAAGGGTGATTTTAGCCCATTTTAGTAATTTCCTGCATCACCAACTTTTTACAAATTATCGAAAATTAGAAGTAACAATCTCCTCACCTTGAGGGCACAGAAAATACATGCATTGCCCATGCATGAATGACCTGAAAGCAGCCGGAAGCTCCTCCTAAACGCATCCAAATGCCATAGCACCTGCAAGCACATGCATGTCATCCTTACTATGTGCTGATAGATAAAAACGGGCGAAAATTATCATTTTCTAAACACATAAAAATATGTACAAAAACATACAGGCACATAAAACAACATATGATGTAATATGAACTTTTAAATTCAAACAGGTCTATAAAGTATTTTATGGAATATAACTTGAATATAAAGTGTAAATCACATAGGCCATTTTCATATACAGCATATGAAAAATTAAATCCTGAACCAAGTCTCATAGATTATACTGGGGTAATTGATCAAACAGGGTTATTACTTCTTAATTTATGCACCATCCTACCATTTCAATTTGTGTAACCCAGCAACACTGTAATAAAAAAAACAGAGAAGTCATGCTAGCCAATATCCATGTTATTATAGCCACCGCAAAAGTGTACATCAAAATCACCATGACAAGTTTGGTAAATTTAACCTGTAATATATTTAGTAATGGAGGTTACAAGGAGTTGGAAACTGTATTGTATTCAGTTTACTTGAAGTTGAGATGAGAGATTCTGTTTATTCTAAATTAAATTAAAGCATTGCACACTATCCTATTATGATACATAGGATAGTATGTTGTTACATTACTTTATCAACATATGTCTATTGCTTTTATAATTCTATTAATTTGAAGTATTTAAAAATGGCCAACTGCAACCTTTCAATTTCAATTAATATCAACGATAGCTGAAATATCCTACATAAATTTTATTAAGGAATATAATGAGATGAATTGCTTTCATAATAAAGCTTAGTTGCCATAAATCTGTTTGTAAGACAAAGCAGATTAAGCTCTAAATCTTGTCAGTTGAACATTAAGTTTGGTCGGGCAAAACAGCAGTATAACTTTAAGGACCAACGGGGAGATTTGAAAACTCATGAGACCATCAGCTAGCTGTTTTTAGTTTCAGCTTTTATTTACAAGAAAGTTTAGAGTGTATCTTTAAAATAGCCCAACGAAGCAATAAATTTAACTGCTATAAGAAAGTTTATAGATTATACACTTGGGAGTCTTTAGTTCCTAGCTATGCCAGTGGCTCAACAGTTGCCTTGTAGTTGCATAAGGCTATAAATTAGCTTAGCTAATAGATAGAGAGCTCAGTCTCTAAATCCTCTAACTTTTCATTTTGGGAAGTTGAAAATTTGATTGTTGCTAAAAACCTATTTTATCTTCTCAGTTCATTTTAAATTTAGCAGCTTGCATACCAGTGCAGCCTAGCTACATTTCTGTAGCAACTTATTAGTAGACGAGTATAAATCCAGAGCATGGATGAGTGCTTTAACATTGGGGAAGTAATTACACAGAAAAAATGAATAAAGCTGTGGAAAACTGCAAGCACCTGTACAGCAGAGTTGAGGAAGCAGTTGTTTTGTCCTGGAGCATTGGTTAGTCCTTTGCTACTGTTAAAAGTGATACTCATCCTAGAGTTGGGCCCATGTTTATAATCCTTCATGCAGTGATAGAGTGTATCTTGAGCCCCATCAATCCCATTGTGATATCCGTTGGTTGGAGCTGTGACTAAAGCCATTTTTAACAGCTAGTCGGCACCTGAATTGAAAATAACAAGTTGATTATAAAATGTGAATAAAGTAGAGACAGGTGATAGAAATATTGAAGGGTAGACCTCACTTTCAGTAATTTGTTATCAAGTGGTTTGATTCTTAGCCAGACAGCAATTAATTAAGGTAATTATGCTGTTGACTTTAGTTACAAAGATATACAAGAGTCCAATATGGCTAGAGCACCTTGGCATTCTAATAATCAACTTGTCAAGTATATTTTGATTAGAGAATGGAGAGATATAATGCAAAGCAGATGGTTGAAATCAGCTTGATGACTCATCTAAGCAAATAGCAAGCATAATTGATTGACATATTGCAAAACCTTTGAGGTTTACTTGTACAAGCAACTTAAGCAATATGTTCAATGAAGTGAATGAAATGGTTGATAAACTATTAAGCTGTTTTTGCATGCTCCAAAAATAAAGGTTTATGTAGGCTAAATAATGTTACAATCAAGATGACAGCAAAGTTGTGATGATATTCTATTTTCATAATTCTGATAGTTGTAGATTTATCAAGATCTATTAGGGGGAAATTTGGAACTTGATTTACACAGATTCATTAATCAATACTCAGTACTGTAGGTAATCATATTGATACAGCTATACCTAAAAATACCAGACTACCATCTATTAGTATTAGTTATTACTATTACTATTACTATTAGTATTGGTATTGCCATGTCTATTGATATAATTATATGTAAAAAATAATACTATGACTACCTCTATGAGGGAAGTCTGAGAGCCTATTAAATAGAATTCGAATTATTATTATTCATAGCCTAATATTATTAATATTAAATTTACTATTAATACAATCGTGCTCAAAACGATAATCATAATCTGATTGGGATACTCATACTGATAGCCAATCTCAATGAATTCGTTAAAATTAAAATAGTTTTACATCATTGTCTATTAGTAGTAGTACTAGTTATAGTTCTTCTATTAGTTCTACGTATAAATTATAATAATAATAAAAATTATTATAATTTTTATTTATAACTATAGGCATAAGTTAATTAATAAGTATCCTGTATAACTATAAGTATAAGTAAATAGTATACACTATACTGTATAACTATAAGTATTAAGTATTGCTATTAGTATTAGTATTAGCATTAATAATAGACTAATACTATAACTATTAGTATTACTATTACGATTAGTATTACTATTAGTATTACAATTACTATTAGTATTACATTTACTTTTAGTCTTACCGATTTAGTTTTACTATTAGTATTTTTATTTAGTTTTACTTTTACTATTACTATTAGTATTATTATTATAATTATTATTAATTGTAATTATCTGAAATTTTCTCCAACCTTTTTTATCTCGGTCTTTTAACTATTTACTATCCATTTTATGAAATTTACCACAATCAAAGACTATGAGGAGTCATGCAGTCCTCACTTGGCTACAGCCTTATTATAATCGCTATTGGCGTCCACAGGAATGTAGAGTATATAGTAGTATATAGACAACTACCTGTTCATACCTGTGCGCATAAATATTCTTTACTGACTTTTCAGCTTGCACGGTAAAATATTTTTAAATATGTGCTGTATTTATAATTTCAAACACTAAACAATATTTAACTTTCAAATATCAATTAAATATTGAAATAAATAGAACGTTTGACAATTTGTGTTGAATACGTTGAAAGTTTTGCGCACTCATAATTTATTTATCGTAAGACGGCTAAGGTAACAACATATCGGTAACCAATTAAACTTTAGTATGACCACAATGCCTTAGCGCAATTAATGCCCGCAGCAACCTGCATGAGCAGATAACTTTGAAACCCTTCTAAAGGCTGGTTATTCATCAATATTACAGAATTTTAGAAAAAATTATATAAAATTCTTTTAACTCATAAAATTACACAGGATATAGGATTACATAATATTACAAAATTATATCCAAAATGTTGTACCCAAAGTACTTCTATGGTATATCTTTGCCAAAAATGTGGATGGTAATGAAACTAACAGCAGAAATAATTGAAATATGTATGGTACATTTTTTGAACCACCTGCTTTATCAATCTGCAAAGATAACTTGTAAGAAATTTAATTTGATGAAACACTAAATAGTGGGATAGTAATAAACAAAGGCAGTAGAAAATAATTCTGTAAATCATATATATTTATCAATAACTATGTACAGTTGAAAGATTTAAAATGCAGTATGATACATAAACATCAATGATGCATATACAATTTGTGTGGTGTAAAATGATGGTTTAGTTTCTATATAGCTCAATCAGCTAGAGTGATTATTACACTAAACCAAGTTTATACATCCCAGCGCTTCTTTCTCTTTTTCTTTTTCTCTGGTTCTTCATCGTCATCCACATTTGGTACTGATGGCGGAGGTGGTGGTGGGGCGTTTGGATCTGGGGTTGCAGTCACAAAGTTTGACTTGAATTGTGCCTAAATATTACAACATACTTTTAGAATATGTCTCGAAGGAATTGCAACACTTTCTAGCATTATTATAAAGTATAAAATCTACTCAACCTAATTGAAATAAATTATGTAAACTATGAAATAAGTTTACAAAATTTGAGAGCAAAGAGTATCAACTAAATTCTATATTCTCATATAGATGAGACCTAAATAGATAGAATTATGTTTATATTTATATATTTTAATGATATGAAACTTTTGCAAAGCACATAACTCTATTGAATCTTAACTTTTTTTACCACATTGCCAAAATACTAACTGATAGAAATGCATATTTACTAGCCATGGTGTTGAGATAAAAAATGTAAGTAAACATAGACTAAGAGCGACAAAAGTAATTAGTAATCAATAGTAACAAAAAGAAAACATACCTTGAAATGAGCTCTCATTGTATTTAATCTGTTTGTAGGTTTAAAATCATTGGTAGAAACAAACTTGCTGTTACTACTACTAGCACTACTTCCAGCACTCTGTCAAATGAAAGTGTAGTGATATTAAACACAGAAGATAAACATGTGTACATATCTGTATTCACAACACATACAAGCACGCATTACAGCAATGTATTTACACTAACCATCAACAATTCATAAACTACAAGAAATATTAAGCTCTGGGGAAACAACAATCAGCACATCAAAAATCCTTCAGAGAATGGTGTAACATGACACATGGAACTCATTATTCTACAGATGCTGCACCCAAATAATACAAGCACGAATCCAGCTCAGGGTACACTATATATTTGTCAGATTTGTACACATTATTAAACCAAAAAATATTGAAAAGTTAGCTTATGAAATATATTTAATACCGTGCATTACACATAATATATTTTAAATATAATAAACAAGTTTTTTCCCAATTTTTTAATAGCTTATAAGAATGTTTAATATATGTGAAATGTAATTATGAAATCAAAATCAATTCAACATATATACTCAATAATAAACTTACACTGCCCAGACCAGGTCTTTCACGAGCTTTGAATCCAAACCCAGAACCTCCTCCAAGCTTCTTCGCTTTTCCTTGTTTAAAACGAGTGTTGGCAAACCATGCATTCTACAGGTAAACATACAAAAATAAGCAATAGAAATAATATTAGGTAACACAATACTTGTCTTAAACTCAATAAATGTACAGGAATCTTCGCTACCTTCATTGCTAGATCAAGGACTTCTGAGGGAACTCTCTGATTTGCACCTTCCAAATTCCTTACTAGATGAGCGGAGAAGTCAATGTCCTTTCCCGCAGTTAGCAGAGTGTATGCAGTACCCTTTTCTCCAGCTCTGCCGGTACGCCCTACCCTATGTGTGTGCGTATCAATGTCCCGGGCTACGTCATAGTTTATTACAATTTTTATAGATGGAATATCCAAACCTCTTGCTGCAACATACAAGGCAGATAATTACTGATATATATTTAAACTCAAAAAGCAAACCAGTTCTCAATATGTAACTCATCACAATAATAAGAATAACAAGTAGCTGGTTAGAAAATTACTCAGTCAAACCTGCAACGTCTGTGGCTACCAAAACAGGAAATTCTTTTTTTCTAAACTTTGTGATAATTTCATTTCTACTACCTTGACTCAAGTCACCATGTAACAAACCAACTACAATCAGAAACAATAAAACATTACATAATACTATTACTATCTACAATAAATCTTAACAAACTAAACCCCACATTTATAGTAGAAAATTCTGCTATCCACAATATGCATTAACATTTCAGTTTAACTACCAAAATTTGTAAAAAAAACTAGAAACGGTAAATGTACTGGTGTACGAGAAAATCACAGTTTATTAAATCAACAACATAACACAGAATAAATGTATTAAAATTGAAACCGACAGTAATAACCACCTTTCATATCAATTTTGGTCAGGTTATTGGCCACTTCCTCGCAATTGTCTTTCCTTGTTACAAAGATCAGCACTGCACCAGTGGAAGTAAACTCTACTAGATATTTCGATAGCCATGGCCATTTATCTTCTCTCCTTTTGAAGACGTGCACAATCTGAGTAACATCTTGGTTAGCTTCACCGATGTCTCCTTGTACAACTCTTACTGGATCAGACAAGATATCTCGCGCCAATCTTTCTACTTTCCGTTTGAAAGTTGCACTAAACAAGAGAGCTGTAAAAAGAATTAATATAATATAACTTTATTCCCCCAAAGTTGAATAATATCTAAAAAAGCTTCCAGAATTGAACAAAAACTTTAAATTTACAATGAATAAAAAACAGATTTAATTAATTACCATAATACAAACTCTGTCCATAAATATAAAGTAGTATAAGACTACAGCATATGCGTAGAGGGACTCACTTTGACGGTCAGGTCTAACATGGTTGGCAATAGACCGAACTTGAGCTTCAAATCCCATATCAAACATGCGATCTGCCTCATCAAACACCAAAAAGGTAACACGCTGTAAATTTGTTGACTTCTTTTTCACCAGATCAATCAGTCTACCTAAACGTACAGAAACAATATTAGGAAAGTGAATCTGTGTACCTGAACATACTAAACATACTGCCGAGTTTATATGTAAAAATCAACACAAATGACTTTTACATTTACAAAAACACATAAATTTATTTAACTTATGCACACAAATGATGCCTGAGTAAACTAACCTGGAGTACAGACTATGATTTCAGGACATTCTGTACACGCCTTCTGCTGCTCGTACATGCTTCCTCCTCCATAGGCACACACCACTTGGAGACCATATGGTTTGGAGAACTTCTTAGCCTCCATGTAAATCTGCACATACATTTGTAGAATGCATGCAAAATTATTGATAAAAATCAATAATTTTATCTATTCAACAAAATGTGTAGGCTTATGCTGCACAACTACATCCAGAACAACACCAAGCGTTGTGCTCAAATGTAGGATGACACTATACCTGCTGGGAGAGCTCTCTGGTTGGAGCACATATCAGTCCAATAGGTCCGTCTCCTGCTTTCTGCTCCCTTTGATCCAGTATATGCAATATCATTGGCCAGATAAAAGCCGCAGTTTTTCCAGATCCTGTCTTGGCTATGCCAATGATATCCCTGCCAGACATGGCTACTGGAACACCCTGGGTGTAAAATCGAGTGTTGGCAGCAATGAATATGACCAGAAGGTAAAAAGTATACTGACATTATGATAATGGCTGTTATGAAACTATGTTTTTCACTTGACTCAATAATAAACGTCTTGAAAGTTCATCACCTGTACAACCCGGTAGCATTGTTTTAGAATACACAGCAATTAGAAACTTGCAAATGAAAAAATAATCATTTAAAACAAACCTCAAATACTCAAAATTCAAATTATGTTCAAGTTTTCAAACAAATTTTATAAATTTTCTTTGGTATGAAACTATAATGTATAGCTGCGAAAGTTTACACCAACATGCTAAGACTATAACATCGGATTACCTGTGCCTGTATAGGTGTTGGCGTAGTATAGCCAGACTTTATTATCATATTCATCATTTTCTCATCAAAACCTAGATGGCCAAAACTGGATACTGGCTTTGGAGGTTGAATGCCAGATACCTTCAAAGATATACCTTCCTATTTTTTTTACATATATAAAAATAGGAACACATAATTTTTAAATACATACTGTAAATTAAAGCATTGCACCAGAACTGTACCAGAACCGTACCAGAACCGTACTAGAACTGTACCAGAACTGTACCAGAACTGTACCAGAACCGTACTAGAACTGTACCAGAACTGTACCAGAACTGTACCAGAACTGCACCAGAACCGTACTAGAACTGTACCAGAACCGTACCAGAACTGTACTAGAACTGTACCAGAACCGTACCAGAACCGTACCAGAACTGCACCAGATCTCACCTTAATCCCCAGCTTATGTCTCAACTCATTAACCTGGTGCTCTGAGAGACTAGCAACATCACTGTGCTCCTCTAAGAAGTTCTTGTTGAACTTTTCATACTCTATATCATGGTGATCAATGGGGGGCAACGGATCAATTATCTTACTCTTGTGATATATGACATTGCCGTCCTGGAATAGTCAGCAATAAATTTATCATGAGGTATTATAATCTATAGGGTTAAGAAAGTTTCTGAAATATATTAAGATGCATCATTATGAGAAGTGAGTGGGTAAACAGGTGGATAAATGAGCTGTAAGTTAAAGAAAACAACATTTAATTATCATAAACTAACTAAGGCATACTGCATTGCACACCTCATCATATTCTACTATCTCATCATCTTCCATGTACACTCCTGCCATAGGATTCTCCTCCATATACCGATAGAACGCCTCTTCCACGTCTTCCTGCTCAATGTCATCTCTTATGTTCCTGTGGCAGGCAACATAACTCAAAACTGGTCTAACAGCTATTGGAATATTACTTGAATATAATAAAAAAAATTTAAAAATAAAAGTATAACATAAAGAATACAATGAATGATATAAACACTTATTTTGTACTGCATTATAACTTTACTGCTTCGAATTAGTTTTAGATTAGAAAACCAGTTTAAGAAGCTACACAAGTATATGAAATAACTTGCTGTTACAAATAAACAACAACAAAATATTATACTAAAATACAATTTTTAAATAGTAGACAAATTAATTGTGACTTATATATACTTGAAGGCAATGATATGAAATATACTACACATACTCTTTCTTTTTTTCTTTAGCTGGTTTTTTCATTTCAGCTTCAACAGCTTTCTGCAACAATACTCAATGTTAATAAAATACTAAAAAACTATAAAGGATTCATCTCGGCACAAAAATAACTCAAATTTTCAAACTGCCTGTAATATGAATGCTAAAAATTTATAAAACTGACACATCGGTAATAATGTAATACTGCCAGTTAAAAATAGAGAAGAAAATTCCGATAAAAATATAACACTGTATGCATAAAACTAACGTCGATTCCTTGCATGTAGGCATCTAATGGGTCTACAGAATCATCAGATTCGCTGCCAGTGCGCTTTGCCTCCCTGCCAGGGCTGTCAGGAGCTGGTTGGTATTCCAAGTTTTGCGTGGATGTCTGCTCCTCGTCATTTTCATCATCTTCAAAATATCTACACCCAAGAAAACTAGGCTGTTAGTAACATATCGGTAGCGTTCGATGAATGCCCAGTATAAAATAAGAGGATTAATCATGAAGCTTAAGAGACTAACTTCAGTGTTTGGCAAATTGTATATTCAAAGGTGAAATATTCCATGTTCGGCCAGAATAGACATTCATAGTCTGCGTTAATTACAATTTTGAGTAAAACAAAATAGTTGAAGCTTCAAAAGTGGTAAACATTTAGGTTATCAGATTAAAGTATATAGATTCGTAGATACTGTTTCTTATGGCAAGTATATAGCATAAAAAACATGATAAAATGCTGTGTTTTTCACATACTCGCTTTCTTCTTTGTAACGCTTTTTCCCAATATTAGTCCCGTAATAACCAGAATGCTGATGGCCATGTGCTCCCAAATCTACAATATGACAAAATGTTGTACTAAGTTATCGCTTCTAACCTACACTATTTTATTCTGACCATAGAAACAATTAAGTTGAAAAGAATACAATGAACTTAATAGTACAGGTTTACACATTCAAGTGTTTAGATGCCACCTCATCACTTAGCTTATGTTTCTAATTAATACTAGCTTGAGATTTGCAATGAAACTTTATTAATGAATAAACAACTTCTTATCCTACTTCTGTTAGCTAGAGCCCAGATTCTGATGCACAATTTTTGTGCATCTAATATCATTTATTAAACAATTTTTAATAAGCAAAACATGCCTCAAAACTTTAGTATATGCGATTATATCATAAAATGTATTCAAACATACTAAGAGAAAAGCCGGGTTGCTCAAGTGCCTGTTTACTTGGAGCAGGTGCCAACTTGTTTATCTTCCATGACATACTCAGTAAAATGTCTTTCTGAAACTACAATAAGTGGCTACATATTATATAGGAGATGTTTTATGTTTCACCTGTAATATAAAACAAGTATTTCAATGATGTAGAAGCTACTGAAAAAATTCCTATTTGTCAAAAAATTAACTTAAACATCCGAAAACTAGCTTATTATAATGATTTTAGTTTGTTTCTAGTTGCTACTTTATATATATGTGAGTTTAATAAACCAATTTTCTAACACATTGTATTTCACGTATGTATTAGATAACCATCAACTAACTGCTGCAAAAGACCAATATCAAATCCAATTAGAATGGGTATCTGAATAATTTTAAGAGATGATAAACAGGCCTACTGATTATTTCACAAAAATCACAATTATATTCATTATGATGAGTACCATTCTAACAATTAGCCTAGCTATGACATATCATGCAATTAAAATTATGATTGAACTTCAATTTGGTCTCAATTCCAACACAAATATTAATTTACTAAATAGCATTATCATTCATAATTATTACTAATCGTCACCTAAAACAGCTAATGTTAAGGTAGTTAAAACCAAGTTAGACTTATGCTTATACTTGCACACCAAAACTGCACTCACGGTACAGTAACAGTAACACATAACTGATGGCATTGCATGAATTAAGATCACATAAGCTCAACAAAATACTGTGATTATAATATTAATAATAATTATATGAGGCTCTAAGTTATAGTTCCCAGTGGCAATGTGCAGTAATTCTAAAAAGAACAGTGATGGTGATCATAATACTGATAGTAATGCCTACATTCACTGATTTACATCAATGATTAAATTAACTAAGTCAAATTATAACACTAAGTTTAACAGTTTGAATCTTACTTAATTAAATTTAAAATATAAACAATAAATAAATTAAATAAAACATAACTTTAAACATTCTTATTTCACTTATTGATAAAAATTTAAAACTAAATACAGATACTGATAGTGATACTCATACTCATTTTGATTTTCATATAATTTTTGTAATAATCCTTATCATTATGAATATAAATATAACTATCAATATGAATATCAAATTCAATATGAAATGGAATATCAATATGAATATGATTAAATTTAATGATTATGGAAGTATAAAATTGAATAACAAAAAAAAATCAAATTAAAATATTTACATTATATATTATTTATACTATTTTAGTTGAACTAACTTGATAATATCAAATTTGTTTTCCCAATTTATTTCTGGTTGTAAATAATATAAATATTTTGAATTAAAATCATGTATTATTATTATAGCCGCCAAGTCGATTGTTAGTACAAATACTAAAATTAATATTATTAAAAAGGCAAACACGCGTTGACATCATTGGTTGTCATTCAAAAGTATACTTGAGTCGCTAATTCTAGCTCCCAAAATGCAAATCAACTTCCTTAACAACAGTGAGCGACACAGACTGGCAATATTTTGATAGATTAGCTACAGTCTACAACAGTGGAAGCCACCCAGTTTATTAGATTAGGACCTACAAGGCAGACCTTCTAAAATACTGTAGTTTCAGCAGCAAAACGATGAATCCTTCTCATCACATTAATTCGAGGACTGACACTCACCTAACATCTACAGGTGTAGGGCATCATTGGAGAGATGGTTACTATTTTCCTGAAACTACCTTTAAGGTATGCTTTGATAAAAATATAGTGCTAATATTTTATAGTTGTTGGGAATGAATTTTTTTTTCAATTTTAATTCTATATTACATGTATAATCAAACGCAGTTATTATGCTCTATTTGAGAACAAGTCAATGGAGCAAAATACCTAGCATAACTTTTAACACAGATTATCATTTGTCTAAAATGTAGCTCTTTTTAGGCTTTTAATGTTGAATTATGTAACTTATGTATCAGTTTATTAATGTGTGTTTATTGTTCTAAACTTGTGAGTTTTTTAAGTAGCTTGTTGTTTGTGGTGGGGGTTAGAATTTAAGTCTGTATAACTAATTTGTAACTACTAGATACACTTACAGCTTGCCTATATCTTACTTATTTGCAGCATTTACTGTATATGTTAAATTAAGGCATTAAGCTATCAAGTGTAATATATTAATTGTTTTTATTCTCTCTGCAGTTGCACGAGCCACAACAAGCTCTTAAAGTGACTATATTGGATTATATGAAACATGTACTTTAGACTAAAATATTTGAAACCTGCTTATAAAATATAGTACTGTTACTGATTTGATAATCTGCATCTTTTTGTATGTTTTAGTCTACAATGAAAGATTCATTGCCTCCGGTACTAGCAAAAATGGATGAAATGCCTAAAGATCGATACTTTGAAACTACAAATGGTAAAGTTCATGATAGAAAGTTTTTAGGTGGACCATACGGAAATGGAAAAAGTAACGTGTACAAAAAAGCACCAGCACTTTATAAAGTAAATTATGTGAAAGACCATGCTGAGAAAGTAAGTCAGTATATGCACTACTATGACACTTGTTGAAAAACAATTATTATCAAGAGCTGAAGATTTAACTTACAATAAAAATAGTAATGGATAGTGCAATATGTTGTTCATCTGCTCTAATCCACTACGTACCAATAAAGTAACTAATTACCATGTAGGGTTATAGAATTAAATCAAAATTTATACTGTAAACAACTATCTCATTTTATATTTTACCAAGAATAGTTTTGACTGCATAATCTCTAAAATCTAAATACTCATTTTTAAAAGTTACAATACTTGCATTGGTACTTGGAAAAAAAATTTGATGTAGTGGAGCAGCAATCATTAATGTGTTGAAGAAATGTTTTTACATTTATTTGTGATGCATATCTAAGCATTGAAAATATTTATAAATTACCTTCTATGCAAGTATTGAAACATTTTTGTGGTCTTGTTGTATAAAAATTCAGTCAATATTTTTGACATAAACTTAATAAACAGAAATTAATTTACAAATCCTAACATATTAAAAGTAAAAATAATGCTTAATGCTTTTTCAGCTTGGAAAAGGTGGCTGGAGAAAACCCCTGACCATGGGAAATCAGCAATCTGAAACTCATGCCGAGTTTAATGCACGACCTGGTTTGTCAGAGCCCATTGATTTCAAAGGTGGACCACAGCCCTACAATCTGCAAGCTCACCAAAATGAGGGCCCATCAAAGGTTGTTAATTGTTGCACAAAAGATAAAGCTTCATGACATTAATTTTGTTATAATACTAAGTTAGTTACCTGTAAAAAATACTATTTAGTGTGTTTTAGCCAACAGATTTTACAAGTCACCTATCAAGATAAGGAATATCTGTTTTAGCAAATGGTGCCCTCTACCAGAAATGAAGCAATGGCAGGTAAAGATATTTATCCAAATGACAAGGGTGTGCTCAATCTTAATGACATGTATACAACCACCAATCAAGCAACTCACAGAAAATTCAAAGAAAGGGAGTTGAAAGGCTACCCTGAGAAAAATGTACCCACGTACTGGGAATGTGAAGAGTATCCAAAAGTGTGGGGACATGGCCTACATGAAAAGTATGAAATAATGAATATTTTGTGTAAAGTTATTGTAACAGTTTCTACAGCCCGCAAATGTGTCCATCTAGTTTATTACTCATGCAAATCTAACACTATAAAAATCCTTCACAAAATATTTTTGCTAGTTTTGTTTAGTTTGCACGTATCATTTTAGTCCTCTACCGAAAAACACAGTTCCCCGAGAAAAGCTTCCAATGGTAGATAGTATGCAATTTAAACACAGAACAAAGTATATTCCTAGACTGCCAAACGCGATGGTACCAGTACCACATGGGTAAGTGCAACTTGAACCAAAAAACTGGTTTTTAAATGTGTGATCAAGTTACTACACACTTTGATAATTCAGTAGTGATGCAATACTGCTAGATAATAATAATCAAGCTCGAAAGCAGTGCTGTTTAAAATGTTTCCTTTTTAAAAATTTCAGAGGATTAAAATCTGAGAAGACAGATCGTTATCAGAATCCTATGGATGTGAAGAGAGCGAAAGATGTGTACATCCCTGTGGACACACCTTTCGTGCTTCCAGGTAATTTTCTACATATTTAGCTTCAGTAACTTTGCGATATAAAATCATATAAGCAAAATATGTCCAAATTATCACTTTTACTTGGAGAACACAAACTAAATAAGGAAGTTACGCTAATCATATGTATTTTTAGCACCAGGAGCAAAATCAGCCTACATGTGTGCACCACAGATGTACAAAACAGAATATCAAAATGTTGGAGGGAAACAAATAGTCACTGTATAACATATAAAAATGTGTGTTTTGATAGCAACAGGATAATACAATGTTTTGACAACCATTGTAGAAAAGATATAACTTGTATCAATAGAATTATAGTATAATTATTCTCTTTTGCCTTGCATGTAGTTTTCAACATCCAATCATATTTAACCAAAAGTCAACAGAGCATTTTATTTTGAAAATGCACAACCAATGTGTTTATTGTAAGCTCAATTAAAAGGATCAGTTATTCCATTTTCTAAGCTTAAAGTGAAATGGTAAAGATTTCACTGAAATATATATTATATGCCCAATTGTTAATTATACACTGTTTGTTATTGCAATAAAAAGATATTTTCATGTACACTGAGTTTGGTAATACTAATAAATGACCTAAATCAATCATATTCTAGTGATCTATAGACTATATTTGAAGTCTACTACTAGCTATTTTGCAAATTTTGCATAAACAATCAGTATGATCCATTTTAATAATCTTGGCTTTGACAATTAAAAATTTGAAATATACTGTAAATATGAGGTTTTATATCGTGAATATGGGATAATACTGTACTGAATATATGAGAGATTGTACAGCAGATACCAGAGATTAGACTGTAGGTATGATGTTTTATAATGTAACATTGATTACTATTGATCAGCAAATATGACCTAGCCAATTGCATTCACTAACTACCACAAAATATATCAATGCATAATTTATGATCAATACCATCACTGAAACAATATAATACATAAATAGAATAATTATAATGATTTTCTAAACAATGTAAATCAAGTAAAAAATTACAATGCCATAAATGATTAGAATTACAGTAACAGGGAAAATTGATTGTCTGAGGGAATAGATTAAAAAATACATGGATTGATTCCATTGGTACAATACGAAAATATTTAGCAAATTCTAGAAAACTAACATCACCTGTAGGCATAGAAGTCTCAATAAAAATCTGTTAGGAAGTTTTTTAAATTTACTAAAAAATCATCTCTTCTATAATACAAACTGAATAAAATAAATTTAATTGATTCTTCAAATGATCAACTACTTCAATTTCACATGCTGAATATTCACAGAATTATGCCATCATGTATGACCAATGCTGTCAAAAAATCAATTTAAAAATTCCACAAAACTTTTAGCAATTATTTTCACAAATTATCAGTTTTTAGGTATAAATTAAACCTAATATAAAATTCATCATAAAAAGACTGTGGGAAATATCTAAAGGAAACAGCTTAACATTTCTAACATATGGGTTCATGAGTTTTGCATAGATATTATATCAACAGGAACAATAAGAATTTGCACAAATAATCGGCCTTTGATTAAGAAGCTCATTTTAAAAATTCAAAATGTAGAGTAAGCTCATCAAATATCACAAACTCTCTGTTGAATCCATCTCCTGCTCACTGGTTGGCTTTTTTAATAGAGCGGGGAAAATTTCTTGAAGTAGAGGAGGCACCGTTGGCCTAAATTTCTGTCGACACGTCAACATTGCATTTTTATTGTACTCATTGAGTAAACGTAATGAAGGTAACATCATTAGAAACTTTGGTAATGCGTGTTTATCTGTCGAGTGAGATCTTTTTAACGTATATAGTAACACCTAAAAACCCACAAATTTAGATACTTAGCATGGAATTCATCACTAGCTAGGCATAGAAACATACTTTTATATTATGATAACATAATGCATGCTATTTAAATACTAAAAACTGTTTTAATAACATCATAACACCTTTTCACTGCACCAATTATAAATGGTGTATTAAAATCATTTACTAAGTACAAACAATTTTACTAAGAGCTTTGCTTTGCAAAATGTCAAAAAAAAGTTTCTGACAGCTACATGCACAATTAGGTTTACGATAAACATAAATCAAAACAAAGCAGAACATTTTCACATATTTAGGCGAGCATTTTTAATTTTTCTTGGATGGGAGAAGAAGATGAAAGGTGACAGTAGAACAATTGTATTAAGCTGCTTTTGTTAGCATTATCAAATAACATATACACAAATAATATATTGTAATACGCTGCATACTATACTAAATAGCTGGTAGAAGATTTATACTTTATAGTTTGAAATAACTTCCAATAAATTTTATTCTTCAAACTAGTGATGAAAGCATTTTCTGTTTGACATGAAAAAGCAGCCAAAAGGTATGTAAGCATAAAACTACCACATGGAATAAAATTTTTACTGGACTTTGTTAAACTAGGAATGCCTCATCAAAAATCAAAATAAATAATTCAGTAAACTGCAAAAATGTGAATTAATAAAGCAGTTTACATTTGATTAAAGCTGGTAAATTCAGTTAGCTGCAATACATTATTACAAGGTAAGGTGTGTACCTGAGTGAGCGTTTCTTGAATGTGAGATATGGTAGATAAGACTTCAGAAGATAAGCCATCCCGATCACTAGAGAACACACATATGGCAGACAGAACAGATACATTTTCTACTTTCATGTCTAAAGCCATCATTTGTTTCATACATCTAAAACCGATAACACACAAGACATTACGAGAAAACATGGCTACTGAATCTAGCATCAAAATATAAACTCGCATAGGAATAACTACCTGATAAACAGGTGATTGTGGTCCCCACCTTCTGGATAATCCTCATCAACCATGTACAAAATTTTTAAAATAACGCCTGGTATCAATGTAATGGTTCCTGACTCCTGCCTATAATCTATCATAGAACCCCACTCTGGTCTGTAGTAAGCAGACATTAATAGCATGGAAACTTCCTGCCGTGACGCTTTAATTAATGTTATCTGATCATTGACTGGGAGAGTCTGAAATTGAGGGAGTTTTCTGACAAAATGAACAAACATCCTGATGAGTCGGTCTATCCGATGAAGCCATAGCTCAAACAGCTGAGTCGCCAATTGTTTGTATTGTGGCATCTCCATGAGACGATCGAGTTCAGACAAGTCACTATCTCCTAAAGATGCAATAGTCTTTTCAGCCTGTCAAATCGTATAACACAAGGTCATTAGTTGTCTGCTAAAAACAGCTTAATGACATTCAACAAACAATTTTATATTATACGACGCCCTACAATATAACAATGTTTTCTTCAACAGACTGGTGTGCTTTCACCATAAAATTCAATAAAATATTAAAATCATTACAAGAAAACAAAATCGATGCAGAACTACTTGAAGCATCAAAAACCCTTAGTGTCATTTCAGAAGACCAGAATGACTGTGATAATGTTTTTCATTAGATAAGTTTTGTTTTTTTTTATTTCAAGAATACCAACACAAAAATCATCAAAATGTAAAAATTGAATTTTAAATAGTTCTTAACAATAGTAAATCAAATCTGATCATAAACAAATTATCTACCTCTATACAATTTTTTCATATCAATACCTAAAATTTAAAACAATCAGAGGTATTTGAAGCCCAAAATAAAGAGATCAAAAGGTAAGCAGGCAATATAATGCATGTATGAGCAATGAAAAAGGTATGTGATGATTAAAAATATTAACACATTAATAATGTACACTTACAACAGCAACAAACTCAGCAAGTTGTTGATGATCTTCATCATTGGACGGTGTATGACCGGGGCTATATAGGACCCCCATCACTTCGGACAAACCTCTATCACTCAGCATCTGTTCAACTATTTTATTTATCTCCTCTGCATGCTCATTCAAATAGGTAGCATCAACAAAACTCTTACGGTAAGCTTGACAAATCTCGTTAGCAAGCGAAGCTAATTTCTCCTCACTTTCACCAGCACTAACACTTGGTAAAGAATGATCTGGTGTATCGGGCTCAGCTACAGATGATGGCAGGCTGCATGGGGTGACATGCTTAATCTCTAATGTGTCTAAAGTTCTCTTCTTATGTGTGTACCGTCCAGTTTTAATAGCTACACAAGCAAAGGCATAAACTGTGGATTCGTATATAAAATGGAAATGGAGTAGGCACTGGAATGTAGTACTAAACAAACCGTAGCTTTAACATTTTTCAACTTGAATGTTTAAACAAAGTAATAGGCAAAAAAGTATTGTTAAACTTCCCAAGTTATGCCATTATATAAAATTCGCTACTAACTATAACATACAACAAGAATCATATATTGTTTGAAACTTATCATGAATTAAATGTGATTTTCCATGAAACTCTTATAAATAACAAAAATTCTAATAACTGTATAATACTACACTGTATTATCATTGTTGTGATACAAACAAAATAACTCAATAAATCTAAGAATTTGTTTTAATTTTAAGCATTAGCTCTATTAGGGTTGTTTATCGTTACCATCCCTATAATACAATGATAAGGTATTTCTTTAAAGTTATCAACTTCCTTTGCCGCAGGCTCTGCTACCAACAAGTAACACGCAAGTAATTTTAACTGGGTGCTCTCCCTAATGTCATCATTAGCCCAGGTAGAAATTGTACCCTCAGTCTAGCGAAACGTGTCACGATTGACTAAGTTTCTACCCACAAAACTTCCTCTATTTTACTCATTTGTTATTTAAACTTTAATTTAAAATTGATGCATGGATAAAATATGAGATATGGGAATACAACTAATATTAATATTCAACAGTTTCAAGAAATTGGGAATAAATTAATTTAAATGTTTAAAATTTTCTAAGCTTTTCAAAAATTTTAAACTCCATATGACACATTAAGTCTTTAGCAAAAACTATCCATTATGCATGCCTGCCATGTTGTATGAAATTGATGAAATGGTGTGTAAAATATTTTTTCAAAAATTGTTCATAAATTAAAAGTTGAAGATTTGCTATTGTAATATTTTAAACTTACAATCAGCAACTGTAAAGACAACACTTACCATGTTTAAGCATTAAAATGATACTTGATCTGAGCATGAAATAGGTTGCAGATTGTAGAGCAAAGATCATATCCATGAGACACTGTATTAGTATGTGATTTAATATGCTTGTTTATCATAATATCATATCATAATTCATTCAAGTCATTCATTCAGGACATGGCGATGAAACGTCAACATCAACAGATACTTTATCTTTTACATGAACGGATATATGAATTTCAGAATAATCAACTTAGTGGAATTTAGCAAACAATTAATGACACCGAATAAATAATAGTTTATAAAATTGCACTTCAAATGACACAATTTAAAGTTTCAACATTAACTTGACATTGATTAGCCTGATGAAATTTAGAACTATGCTACTATTAATGATAAATTTTACCACTAATCAAATGCTTAAAATAAACTAATTAATGGTCACCATAGCTGACGTTAAAGTAACACCAGTTAAATAGAATTCTAGCCATTGAAAAAATCCTAAGTAATCTTGACCTTTAATTAAAAAACCCTTACTGGTGATAAAAATGGCAGTACACAAGCAAGTCTAATTGCTGGACCAGCAAGCATGTTTTCTAGCTATAATACATAATATTCATTAAAACACACCTTCTTTGCTCATTCCTACAGCAACACACTTTTCAAGTCTACAAGATGCACAAGCATTTCGGTTTGTCAATATTATATCACAGTTACCATTCCCAGTACATTTAGAATAAGGAGTTTTGCGTGCAATGCTTCGTCTATAAAACCCTTTGCATGCCTCGCAAGTATTAACACCTGCAAAATAAACAATTCACATTTCTGATCGAAATTTCACCAAACGCTTTTTTACTTTTGAAAATATCCCAAAAATTAAAAAGAGTCCTGCAAAAGCTTGTTGAATAAACTATAATTAACATCAGTAGATTTTTTCTTTGCAAATCAATAAATTGACGATGACTATTTAAATTTCCAATAATCAATGTTCAAACAAGTTATTAAATACTTTTAATAAAGACAATAAAGCAGTTGTTAGACATACTTCACAATAAGATAGTACAAATTCATGTTTGCATAAAACTTAAAATAATTTATTGCAATATTTTTAAAATAAGCTTTTACCCCAAAATTTCTTAACAGCAATGGATAAATTACCATAATGAAAGCCAGATGCTACACTGTCGCAAACACGACACGGTGGAAGGTATGGCAGTTTTTTCTCTCTAGCAGTCTGAGTTTCATCTCCTTCATTGAATTTTTCCATGAGAATGAGTAAACATGCAAAGGCATTACATCGACTGCAAAGCAACAGTTGCAGAAAGTCATATAAACATTGAAAATGACTAAATTTATTGATTGTGATGTACTGCTATAAGTTTTGGTTTCAGTAATAAACCCATTTCAAAGTTCCATCAACAAGATTGTTTGTCACACTAAACTCTAAAGACTAGAGTCGCTCTCAGTAGTGAATACAAAACACTCACATTGTGAGAGTCTATTTCAAATATTGACAGTATTTAGAAAATGTCTTCCAGCAATTCATTCTAAAATAGCTTTATTTTTCAAGAGATTTTAAATAAATAGACATCAAGTGAAAATCCTTGGCAAAATTTAAAGTTATAAAAGTTTGTACCTAGTGAATAAGTTTGGGAAACTTTATCAAATAATAGAAAAAATGAAGAGAATAATTGGAATGAAATAACCAAAGTTTTAATTAAGAGTATTTAAACGGCTATCAGTGGGTAAGAAGCTATGCCTAAGTAAGGAACTTTATACAAATGATCTAAAAATCAGTTTGAGACAGTAGCTGCCATTTTAAATCTTTTTTTTCTCGTAAAATTCACAAAAATGACATTCTATTTTTCACAATTTACTGCTAGATCTAACTAACACCAGAATTTCGTTCCCTATAGATTTTATACAATACATTTCATTGAAACTTAATTTTTCTGGTTGAGAAAAAAATGTAACAGATTTATGCTTGCAAAAATTTGAAACTTGATAAAAAGTTTAATAGAATCAAACTTTTCTTTCAATAAATTACATTTAAAAAAACTGTTTAAAATGATGCATTTATAAAATGAAGTTAATTAGTATTGCTAGCTGTTGCAGATTTAAAAAATGACTTTTATGATGGCAAAAATATGAAATAATTCATATTACTTTATGTGACACGTTCTCTATTTAAGAACTTAACAAGTTTTTTTTTAAATACCTGTACAAATAAAAATGCGCCTGTTATATTGTTTACATATAATAAAATATTATATTGATAGCTTAAAGCACTACAATTTGTTGTAAACTGGTTATGCACAAATGGTGATTAATAGTCATTAATACAATCATATTAAAAATCACTATCAAAGCTCAAAAAAATATATAAGCAACAAGCAATAAGTAAATTGATGTACATGCATGTAAAACTTACATAGATCGCTTTTTTCTTTTAACTTCTTCTATAAAGGTAAAAGATAACTAAATATTTATCAAATAGGGTGCTACAACTTTTTACATAGCAGCATTTGGAAATGTTATTTTACACTACTATTTGCATGGCTGTAAAAACAGTCAGAGAAATATGAAATGAATGAGTAGAGACCTAAATTTAGTAAATAGAGTTCAAACTTGATTTTTTTTCCAATGATCTCATTAAATTATTCTATTTATTGCTATACATATTTGAATTGTGGTTACTTCTGTTATTAAAGTTTTATATTTCGTCATTCACATCATTTATTTTGTGACCACAAGAGTTTCCTACACCTATAAAACTAACATATTCAAAAATTACAAATATACAGCTCTAGATCTGCATTCTACTTTCTCATTACTGGTTCACAGTCACGGGCCATTGCAAAACTAAATGAATAATCAACAGCATTATCAGCATACTTGGTTTTATATTTGATACTAGTCATGATCACTAGTCATGACTCATAGTCATATAATAATTGTACAACTATAAGTATGGGTATCACTATTATAATTATTTACATACGTAGTACTATTAACTAGTTGTATTATAAGTAACAAACTAAAATACTATCACTATGATCATTATCATAATCATTGGTGTTATAATAATCATCAGTATCATTTATCCATTATGATTAATATTATCAATTCTACTTGAAGACTACATTCACCTTGCATTATAATAATTTGGTGTAATCAAGCAGTCTAATCTGAAGTTTAATAGATATACTACATCTAAAATCAACAATGCCAACAAAATACTTAGTTGTATTGAACATACAAGAGCTACAACGTTCCCATGAAAGCAAAATTAATTGCATACCTAAGTCTATGTAGGCCTATTTTTGAATATGAAGACACATTGAGGGAAACAACAAAATCATCTAAAAGGAAATTAAGCACGCCCAAAACCAAGCCATCAGGTTTATTGCTAACCTAGCAGAGATATGTGTCATCAGTTAAGCTCGTACTGAGCTTCAGCTTAAAACTCTTGCATGCTGGGGAACCGCCACCGACCTACTTTATTAACGAGAATACCCTCAAATGAAGAGCGTCATAAAAATAGCTTTCATCTGCTTATGAACTATTCAATTCAAAACGGATCGGGATCTGATAAGAGAAGATAACTGACGTTTATTGCTGCATCCTCACCAGGGCTGGGGTAATTGTAATTTGTAATTGGTTGTAATTAATTACATTTTTTCAAGTAATTGAATGTAATTTGTAATTGATATATAAAAATGTAATTGTAATTGTAATTAATTACATATTTAATGTAATTAATATTTACAATTACTTTTTAATTACGTATCAATTTCTTCAAACTTTTAAATCTTAAAAAATTCATGCTCTTCCTGCCATGCCTACTGTTAAATAACAAGTTCAGATTAAGTTAGTGTAGTATACTGTATAGTATCACTGTTGAAAACAAAGGAGGTTCACCACTGTCAAAATTGCCCCTGGTAGATGGACCCTATAAGTGAGATTGCATATAACTTCTATTTATTCCTTGTGAGAACAAAAGTAATTGTAATTGTAATTAATTACATTGCCATGTAATTGTAATTAATTACATTAATTTTTAACTGTAATTATAATTGTAATTGACAAATTTTCATGTAATTGTAATTAATTACATTCACATGTAATTGACCCCAACCCTGATCCTCACAGAATTGTCACAACAGCCTTCTCCTTCGAAGGATTAGATATTTAAGAATACTATTTCATAACACAAACTAAGCGTGGGACCCAACCTGCAGGAAGGATATTTCTGACTTAGAATAGATACAAGTGGACGCAGTGCGATTCATAGCCAATATTAAAGGCCACAAAGATGTCGAAAGTGTCATGAAGAAATTCTGCCTACAGCCCCTTGAACAACGAAGGAGAACCAGACGTATGAATCTTCTTATGAAGATTCTGGCAAAAGAAGAACAACATCTGGCTCTCAGCTCTGCCTATGATGATCTGCTGAACAAACCAACAGACAGAACTATACAGACTCGCTCCCAAGCGAGAGGACAGCCCCGATCAGTGGGTGCTAACAGTACCAAGTACCTGAACAGTTTTCTTCCAAGGACTATTCGGGATCTGAAAATTGGTCACAAAGCAATAATTCAGAGATCTCCATGTTGAGAAACAATCATGCGATCCTATCGCTAATCACATTCATGACAATCACGTGACAATATGCTAACTAATTGCTTTACTAGAATCGCTGTATACTTGTTTACTCTCTCTTCCGTTTTATATTATACAAAACCATCACGCTGTTTTTCATTCTAATAAACATTTTATTATCAAATAATTAAATCAGTCAGTCAGTTTGCTCGATAAGTTAAATCAGCAATCAATAACGTATTTCATAATAAATACTAAATACAATGGCAACACATTCAACAGGTTATGGGCCCAGTGGCTTCAAACACAGGCTTCTCTTTGATGGTGATTCAAACAATTTCTCAATTTGGGAAACAAGATTCACTTCATACTTGTACACACAAGATGAAGGAGTACACACCGCACTTCTACCCAAAGAAGAAGGAGAAGATAACGCTGCTGACTTCAACAAAAAGAATAAGCGAGCTTACGCTGAGCTTGTACAAGTTTTAGACGAAAAGTCTCTTCAACTTGTGATGAGAGATGCCAAAGACGATGGAAGAAAAGCATTCAAAATTCTAAAAGAACACTATGCAAGTACACAAAAGCCTAGAATATTAACTCTTTACGAACAACTTACAACTGTAAAAATGAATGATACAGAAGACATTACAGATTACCTGATTCGTGCTGAGAACTACTCAGCAGGCCTCAAGTCTGCTGGGGAAAATATTAGTGACAATTTGGTGATCGCAATGATTATGAAAGGATTACCAACATCCTACCAGCCTTTTGTTGTAGTACATACGCAACTTGACAAAAACCAAACCCTATCAGAGTTCAAAGCAGCTCTAACCAACTTTGACCTTACTGAGTCGGCAAGGTGCTCTCAATCTACAGCCATGGTATTTAAAGGAAGAGACAATTTCAAACCCACTAACAAACGTGATAAACAGTGCACTGCTTGTGGTAAAAGCAATCATTCTACAACAGATTGTTACTCAAAGCACAAACTAATTTGTAACTACTGCAAGAAAGCTGGACATATCGAATCAGTTTGCTGGACAAAGAAGAAGACAAGTAAAACTGAAATTTCATCGGCAAATGCCACATATGCCTTCACTGTGAATACATCAAACCAATGCAACATAGCCACACAAAATAAATCTCAAGGAGGACAGTTGCTTATGGTGGACTGCGGAGCGACAAGTCATCTGGTGAACAATGAGAACAACTTCATTAATTTTGATAAGAGCTTCACGCCTGAGAACCACTACATAGAGATGGCAGATGGTCGCAAAACAAACAAGCTGGCTGTAGCCAAAGGCACAGCACAGTTTACCATTACTGATGACAACAATATGGAGCAGCAAATTCATCTAAAAGACGCTTTGCTAGCACCAACAATACCAACAAGCCTATTTTCAGTCCACGCCGCCACACAAAAAGGGGCAGAAGTACATTTCTCGAGAGAGAAAAATATACTGACAGTCGACAGGACAAATTTTCCAATCATGCCCAAAGGCAGATTGTACTTTTTCAAGACAACCCATACAGGTGACTCAATGAACACCGCAAAATCGCTGCCCGATTGGCACAGGGCACTGGGTCATATGAACACCAATGACATAATTGAGCTGGAGAAAGTGACAACAGGTATGACCATAATTGGAGCAAAATTAAAAATTGCATGCAAGACATGTGACGAAAGTAAAATCACCAAACAACCTCACAAACAAGACGATAAACCTGAACTAGCTACACAGCCTCTACAACGTGTACACTCTGACTTATGCGGACCCATCACACCAACTGCTAGAGGAGGACAAAACTACATAATAAACTTCATAGATGAATTTTCCGGTATGTTGTTCACCTACAATATACGCCACAAAAGTGATGCCACCACCGCACTTAAGCAATTCATTGCAGATGTGGCACCTATAGGAAATGTGAAGGAGATCCATACTGACAACGGCATGGAGTACCTTGGACAGCCATTTGAAGCCGTGCTACGTGAGAGGGGAATCAAACACACCACTACAGCACCCTACTCATCCTACCAGAATGGTAAATCAGAGAGGACTTGGCGCACCATAATGGACACAGCACGATGCCTACTCAAAGATTCAAATCTCCCCAAGACTTTCTGGAGTTTTGCCGCTGACCATGCCAAGTACCTAAGAAACCGAAGCTACCAGAGACGAACGGGAAAGACAGCCTATGAGTTATTCACAGGCACGCTACCCGACATGAGGAAAATTCACAATTTTGGATCTCAATGCACATTCTACTCAGAGGGAAATAAGTTAAAACTCAGTGACCGTGGACAAAGCGGCATATATCTTGGTGTCAACACAAAGGCCCAAGGCTACCTTATACTTACCCCTAATCAGAAAATTGTTACATCCAGAAATGTCATACCACAAATATGCGGAAATGACGCAATGAACGTCATGCCACAAGGACCCGCACAAAACAGCAGAAATGGTACCCAGAATACCATGCCACAAGAACCTGCACAAATATGCGGAAATGACGCAATGAACGTCATGCCACAAGAACCCGCACAAAACAGCAGAAATGGTACTCAGAATACCATGCCACAAGAACCTGCACAAATGTGCGGAAATGACGCAATGAACGTCATGCCACAAGGACCCGCACAAAACAGCAGAAATGGTACCCAGAATACCATGCCACAAGAACCTGCACAAACATGCGGAAATGACGCAATGAACGTCATGCCACAGGGACCCGCACCAGATCCGGCAAAGGCCACCAACCAACCTGGACCACGTAAATCGGAACGGAAACGAAAGCCTCCTACATACCTACAGGACTATGACATAGAAGACACTGACTATGCTTGCTCACTGATGGCAAACATACCACAGTCCTACCAAGAAGCTGTAAATTCAAAAGATAAAGAAGCCTGGAAGAAAGCCATGGACAAGGAAATAAACACCCTACGTGATTCAAACACCTGGTCTATCCAGCCGCTACCTGAAGACAGGACAGAGACCAAGGGCAGATGGGTTTATACCCTCAAACAGGGAAAAACGCCAGGTGAAACTCAACATAAAGCTAGATATGTAGCAAAAGGATTTTCACAAATACAAGGAGTTGACTATGAAGAAACTTACAGTCCAACCACCAGATTCACATCCATCAGATTGCTGTTACAGAAAGCAGCAAATGAAAACATGAAAATACATCAACTAGATGTTAAAGGAGCGTACCTAAACGCACCAATCGATAAGGAAATTTATCTACAACAGCCTGAAGGGTACGAAGAAACCAACAAACAAGGGAAGCTTTCTTGTCGTCTCAACAAATCCATTTATGGCCTCAAGCAAAGCGGACGCAATTGGCACCAAACACTGACCACTTTCCTCAAGGAGCAAGGCTTCACACCTGGTGCTGGAGACCCTTGTCTATACTCAAAAGAGGACCCTTTAGATAAATCAGCCAACATCATCATTCTTTTCTGGGTTGATGACATCCTTCTCTGCTGCCGAGACGACAACAGAATCACACAAACCAAATCTATGATGCAACAAAAATTCAACATGGATGATAGAGGAGAATTAAGCTGGTTCCTGGGGATAGACTTCAGGAGACATGAGGACCAGTACACTATGTCACAGGAGCGCTACATAGACACGCTGATGAACACCTACAATATGGCAGATTGCAACCCTGTATATACCCCTGCTGAAAAGGACTTACAACTAGAAAAAGCAACAGACGACGAATATGAGCGTTCAAAGGACTACCCCTACAGACAAGTTATAGGTTCTCTCATATACCTAATGACCGCCACACGTCCAGACCTAGCATGGATCATTGGGAAGCTCTCCCAACACCTAGAAAGACCTGGACCTGCACATATTGCTGCCTTGAAGCGGCTGCTACGATACCTTAAAGGTACAAAAGGATTCAATCTGAGATTCACTCCCAATCAACAAGAACTAGTGGGCTATGTGGATGCAGATTGGGGCGGAGAAACCTCTACACGAAGATCAACTACAGGATATGTATTCACACTGGGTGGAGCCCCTATAAGTTGGAACAGCCGACGACAACCCACAGTGGCCTTATCATCATGCGAGGCCGAATACATGGCATTAGCCGAAGCTACAAAGGAGATGCTATTCCTACAGACTTTGTGCAAAACATTCAAGATGAAACAGCCTAACCCTAACACACTTTTCACTGACAACCTTGGAGCCATTGCCCTCACCAAGGGACAACCATACTCACATCAGAGGAGCAAACACATTGACATTAGATTCCACTTTGTCAGAGAGCAAACCACCATAGTGTACCAACACATCAGAGGAGCAGAGAACCCTGCCGATGTCATGACTAAAAGCTTGCCTAAAACCAATCACAGAATTGCCCTGGAGCTACTAGCTATTGAATCACATGCTTGAGGGGGCGTGTTGAGAAACAATCATGCGATCCTATCGCTAATCACATTCATGACAATCACGTGACAATATGCTAACTAATTGCTTTACTAGAATCGCTGTATACTTGTTTACTCTCTCTTCCGTTTTATATTATACAAAACCATCACGCTGTTTTTCATTCTAATAAACATTTTATTATCAAATAATTAAATCAGTCAGTCAGTTTGCTCGATAAGTTAAATCAGCAATCAATAACGTATTTCATAATAAATACTAAATACAATGGCAACACATTCAACACTCCATTTAGACAGGATTAAGTTGCTGTTCAGTAAATACAGCCCAACCACTGAACCAGTACTAACTGTATGATTATTGACCAATGACACTATGACTATTAGTATTAGTATTACTATTAGTATTAGTATTAATAAACTATTATTAATATCACTATCAGTATGAATATGAGTACGGCTACCACTCTATGAGTATCAGTATGAGTATGAGTATGCCATTGACTATCGTGATCGTTCATCAGCGTGATAGTTATTAATTATTTATAATCATAAAATGATTAAATTAAAATGTGATATTCAAATTGTTATTTTAATTTTTATTTTGATTTTGTAGCTTAAAGAAAAGTTAAGTTAAACACGAGCTGAACTCGGTAACTTTTAGTTTAAGCATTAAATTTAACGACTACAATTCATTAAAAGTAATATTTTAAAGTTTTAAAGTTATATTATAATTATCATCATGATGACCATGAACCATTCTTCGTCAAATTCAATGAGGTTACCAAGTTGAGAGTGCGTCAACTAAACCGCTATCATTATCCACGATCCAATAGCAATGACCCCAGTTTGAAGGGACACCGGAGAAGCAGATAACTTCTATTGACTATTTTGAATAATTTTCAGAGATCCGTGTATTGTCTAGCATTGCTAGACCGCTTTTGGCGACTTCTAAAGGGGTAGATTTAGAAAAGTAAACAGATCTACAGGGCACAGGGCAGCATCAAATAATGCCGCACGTGTTGTTAGAGTGACACAATATATATGCCCCTGTAGATGCCCATTTAGTCTTTAACCCTTTGCATATTGTTGGCCATGCAGCGTGATGATAATATCATTATTGTAATATTGATATTCTTCCTTTGGTGTTGGCAACACCGAAATAATATTTCGTATTAAGCTATTTTTCAGCGTGCTTCAACTTTTAAATACAGAGTTATCATCTCTCAAAATAAATAAAGTCGACCACTGAACTGAAACTATAACTGAAATTGAAACTATAAGATTATAGTTCAATGGTCATGACGTCATAAATTTCAAACTAATATTAGTGACTATGCGTCCCTGAAGTCTAAACCCACGTGGTGTCATCACCACTCTAGTAGTAGTAGTAGTAGTTATATTTACTTTTAGTCCAAGTCCCTTGCATTTTGACTTACACTTGGAGTGTCACTTAATCGATTAGTTCACAGCAACTATTTACTGAGTGTGAATAACAGAGAGTTTTAGTTTGAGTAAGTTAAAGTTGTACTTGTTACTAATACTAATAGTAATAGTAATACTTATACTAATACAGTAATAGAAATACTAATACTAATAGTAATACTAATAGTAATACTAATGTAATCTAATAAGAGTACTAAAAGTAAATATAATAATAATGATAGTACTAAGTCATACTGATACTCATACTCATAGTCATACTCAATGTCAAACTATTAACTTTAATTTTGATGGTTACAGTATGAGACTGAGTAGTGAGTACTAAATGCAAATGAATGTTAATCGCTTTAATCAGTTTAATGTGACATAGGATAGTGACTCACTATACCATTAATAATCAGCATTAAAGGCATTATTAGTATTACTGTGAACATCAACATAACTATGAGTACGACTGTAAGTATAGCTACAAGTATAAGGCTAAGTAGTTTTAGCGTTGATGAAAAGGTTAAGTCATAAAATAAGAAAATGAAAGCTAATAGTAATAATGGTTTAACTTTAAATCGGCCATGAAATAACTATAACACTCATAATATTTAATTTCAAGTGAGAAAGCTACAGCATATAAGGCACAAGCAGGTTCATTATGGAGTTTCACCACTGAAACTAGTTTCTCTTTGATTTGCTTTTTTATTTCTTAAATGTTGATTAGCTTTTACATGTGTTAATAATATAATACTAATACTAATAGTAATGTACTTCCTATTTGATTGAATACTGATTATAACTTTAGTTATAATGCTATATTGCTTGTAGCCCCATTGCAATGGTGCCTGTGTTAATACTCTAATCTCACTATGTTTTATTTTTAGGTTACTTATAAATTTAATTAGAGGCTGTTAGTCTGTCACATAGGCTAAAGCTTGGTTTTTCATAAAAATGGCTCAACGAGAATCAGACTATGAAATACGACGCCTAAAGAATATTGAAGACAACAAAAGGGTTCTTGCAGAACTGGGGCTTCTCAACCCTGTCAGTTGGTGTTGTATTTCAATACTTCCCATGTGTATGTTGATATATTGAAGTATGGTAGAAATTAGTTATAGTGTTTTAAATTGCACTCACATCGTGTTTGCAAAATTTAGTTGAGGAAAAATAATTAACATTACTATATTATAACAGTTGCTTTATGCATACATAGTCATATGTAACTTGCTACTAATTATCCAAAATTTAATTTTGCTATTTAAAATTCTTGAACTATGAAATATCCAGTTTTGAAATAATAAAAGTTACAGGCTTAGCAGAGTTGAAATCTTTAAATTTAGAATTGTGATAAATCAATTAATGTCACTATATTTTGTAGTATATGAAGCTCTGCATAAGAAAGAAACATAGTGAGCCAATCAAAACACTAAAACCTGTAAAGAAAACTAAAAGACCTTTGTGCGATACATCGCCACCATCTGTAGAAACAACTTCTGGTAGAAGAAAGTCTGCACGCATTCGAGGCATTGTATGCTTTCCCTGTTCAGTTTTGATTTTTTTCACAGATATTGTATACCAACATATTCCAAAATAAAACAACAATGTTTATTGAGTTGGTAAAAAATATATCAATAAAGTTATTTTGATTTCAGAGTTCTTTTTGGGAAATGTTGAGTAATTTAGCTTTAAATTGAAAGAAAAGTACTCTTGCTTAATACATGTAATGCATGTGAAATCACCAAGGCTGATGGTCTGCTATCAATAGTGAAGTATTTTAGGTGGAGCTCCATAAAATTTCTCTGCATAGAACACTGCATCGCTGTTGTATTTCTTGCAAATTCTTTCTGTTGTGTATTTATGGTGTGGTTATACATTTCAATCATAGGCTGTAGAAGATGTCGCATCACAACTTAGTGAAGATGAGGAGAACATAATTCCTAAGAGAAGATATATTCCGAGAGAGAATGTTTATGGAGCTATTGACGGTATTGAACCAGGTGCTTGGTGGGAGACCAGAATGCAATGTTCTGAAGCTGGAGTACACAGGTACATAGTTATATGTTGGTCAATGCTTTTAGCCAAAATAGTAATATTTTTAGATTAAGTATACTATTTAAAGCATGACTGTCCAACAGGCGGCCTCTGGGCCCGATGTGGCCCCCAGCTTACAATCATGTGGTCCTTAAAGGCATATCAAATTAATAAAAACTTGTTGTACACATATATGAATTAGAGTGGAAAGTCAACTTTTTAAATGTTCTATTAATAACATGCTAAAAAGCTTGCGGTTAGTTTTGAGACTTCATTGTGTAATGATTCATAGGAATTTGGAATATAGTAATTTGAAAATCATTGATGCTGTGGCCCGCAGCCTAAGCTAAATCTCATAATGTGACCCTCGCCACGGAATATTCCACTTTAGTGGCCCTCGCTCTGAAAAGGTTGGTTACCCCTGATTTAAAGTATAATTGCCATCAAGAAATACCAACTTAGTAGATGAATTATATATAATATAATATATGCATGCCTTTGTTTATTTAGACCTACAGTTGCAGGAATTCATGGTAATACTGAAGAGGGAGCATATTCTATAGCTTTATCAGGTGGCTATGAAGATAATATAGATCTTGGAGACTGTTTTACTTATACTGGTGAAGGTATGTTTTAGGCTTTTTCAAATCAAACATTGAAATAGTGTGAAGGCAAAAGTATGTTTTCTCCAATCAATTTGCTACAGCTGCCTCACTTGGAGAGATTTATTGTATAAATAATTATGTATAACAATAATGCAGTTCTTAGGAAGTAATGGCAAAATTGCGTATTACAATTAAAACCGCTTAATGTTGGTGGGTAGAGTAGGTTTTTCAGGATTTTTTCTTTTTGTCTTTAAAAGCAAATTTGGTGTTGAAACAGTAAATTTTTTGTACCTAGTAATTGTTGGCACTTTGAGATAAAAATTTTTGTTAAATGCATCTTAAAAAGTTCTAATCCTGGCCTATTTACAAATGATTGATTTGTTCTTACTTACATATTTGGTTTCATTTCACTTTGAAACTTTGAAGATTCATTAAAGCTCCACTTAAGTCATTATTTTGTCTAATTTAATGTTTTTATTCGGTGTTTGTTAATTTAAATATTTTTTGCTATATCACATTTAATATCCGTGTGTACTCAACCTCTAAATAACACCTAATTTGCAAATTAATTTTTATTTGTTTAACTTCAATCTTGGCTATTTTAGGGGGCAGAGACTTGAAGGGCACTAAAGCTAACCCAAAAAATTTAAGAACAGCTCCTCAGTCTAAGGACCAAACGCTAACTCGAGGTTAGAACTCATCATAGTTTCAGGTTTATAGTAATAGTTTGCCTATAAATGTCTTGAAATATTCCTTTTAGTCAATTAGTTGACTGCTTTATTATACTGTCTGGTATTTCTCAGTGTCTGACGATCTTAAAGTTCATGGAGAACATTTTGACATACCTGGATACTGTGAATATTGGTCAAAAGTTAAAGACCAAAAGCTTTCAAGTTTTCACCAAGGTTTAAAAATGTTGTTTTCACTTAACCTCTAGCTAATCTAAAGTTGGTGTTTAAGGGGACAATCAAGCCTCATTAAAAAAAACAGTATTTTTGTTTTCGATTCCTTGCAAATTCTTCATTTTGGCTTTACTATTTGCTGAGTTTAGTACTTGCTATTGTGCTTAATTTTCCTCAAGTTAATCAAATTATGACTTGCTCAAGTCACTTGACTTGCAACATGTCAAAACAAGAAATACCTGATTTGATAAGTTAGCTGAGACAGGAACAATGTGACAATGCCCAATACTCATTCACATTCTGTCCCTAATATTTTACTTTTATTGACTTTGGTGTGATTCAATTATTGATTTTTTATCTTAAATCCAATTTGCATTACTGATTGGCTATTCGATGCATTCTTATAAATATTAAATTTAGATACATATAATATGTATTAATGCTGTGCAATTGTTTTTATATGTAAGTAAGTTATAGATTATTTAAGGCTTACATCACTCATGTTGTGTGATAGCCTTTAGTTTACCTGTTATCTCATATTCATATTATTTATTTGGTATACTCTATAGCTGATGTTAGCTATGCTGGTTTATCCTTTTATCTTTGTTGATTTAAGGGGGGTGGGACTCTGACATAATTTAATAATTTCTTGATGTCATTAGAAGTTTACTTATTCTACTTAACCTAGAGTTTTGTACGCTGTAGGAGTATTCAATAAAAAAAAGCAAAGATGTGATTTAGGATAGTGTTCTCTCAACAATTTTCACTTTCCTTCAACTTACAAAATAGTTCATATAAAAGTAGTGAGATACTGGGTGGTTATATGTTCAGTAATATCTCATAAACAGAGGGGAATGCAGAATGTAGAAGTGCATGTGGTTTAATAGTCTAGTGAAACTCAGTAGTATGAGAAGTTGTCTGACTATGAAATAAAATATTTATTTTCCAAGCCTAACATTATAAGTCCAAGGTTAACCAAAAATTTGCATCTCTGCACTTTACAGGTAAAATTAGTCTTCGAACTAGAATGGCTCAGGACCAGTTTTAGTAGCACCAGCAAACACACAGCGTGTATGATTGGAATAGTATTTTGACTGGGCGGGGTGTTTGCAATTTTATCTCGTAGCTCAAGTTTGATAGTGATGTCCTAAAATAGGAATTTTAAATTATTTGATTTTTTTTAGAAATTGTTGACAAATAGTGAATAAAACCTATTTAGATGTTTTTGCCATTTTATTAATTGCAGGAAAGTGCTGGTGTCCGAGTCCCTTTGGCACTTTTTGTGTTACTAAATGGCTTGGGTCTTACTGCTTTTCATTACGTAGCATTTTGATGTAATATTTTAGGATGTGAACTAAAAAAACTCACATCCAAAAACATAATGCTTAGATTTACACAATGGTTCCACTTGACACTTCTTGCATCATTTAATTTGTTTTGCTAGTGTATACTTGCATAGAAGATAATTTATAAATATTTTCAATGCTTAGATATGCATCACAAATAAATGTTAAAACATTTCTTCAACACATTAATGATTGCTGCTCCACTACATCAAATCTTTTTTCAAGCACCAATGCAACTATTGTAACGTTCAAAAATGAGTATTTAGACTTTAGAGATTATGCAGTCAAAACTATTCTTGGTAAAATATAAAATGAGATAGTTGTTTACAGTATAAATTTTGATTTAATTTCATAACCCTACATTGTAATTAGTTACTATATTGGTATGTAGTGGATTAGAGCAGATGAACAACATATTGCACTATCCATTACTATTTTTATTGTAAATAAAGTCTTCAGCTCTTGATAATAATTGTTTTTCAACAAGTGTCATAGTAGTGCATATACTGACTTACTTTCTCAGCATGGTCTTTCACATAATTTACTTTATAAAGTGCTGGTGCTTTTTTGTACACGTTACTTTTTCCATTTCCGTATGGTCCACCTAAAAACTTTCTATCATGAACTTTACCATTTGCTATGTTGGTTTAGTAAATCCAGAAGTTTTTTGAAATTATGGACACTGCTAGGCAGCAGAAGAACATTGAAGTGTTGAATGCATGTTTAAATGTCTGCCAATCAAATTAAATATATATTTTACCCAAACTGTGGTATGATTGTTATTTTAAGCTGAATAGGGTAGTTTATTTTATTTTAAGCTGGATTCATTTGTGACTTGACTTGTACTTGAATCAGATTTCTTACCTCCATCATGACAACTATTGATTTCACTTGATTTTTGTCAATTTCTGTGTATATTGTTTGCTAGATTCCAGTTTTCTTGAGAATTTTTAACAAATTGTGAGGTTTTGCATAAATTTGTTGCTCATAAAAATTGTACAAGTGTTTCTCCCTGGGTCACCTCTTTACCTTAAGTAATCATCATTGTAGGCAACCTTGCTCTGAGTCAAAGTGTGAAAACTGGTAATCCAGTTCGGGTTATAAGAGGTTATAAACTGCCCACAGTATTTGCTCCCGACACTGGATACAGATATGATGGGCTCTACACTGTCACTAAATGCTGGTTAGTAGCCACTCTAATTCTGGTGATGGAGTGATTCCATGATGGGTAACTGATCAACTCTATGGCTTGAAATTCAGAATTGGATATTGGCTTGGATTGACTTCCATAAATGTCGCAAGTTTTTTTCATGAATAGCATTTTTTATGTTTGTTGATGTTATTCACAGTTGCTATTTTAGCTTACTTTATTTTTCAGGGTTTTTCCTCAGTGTATGTGGAAAAGTTTAAAAAAAAGTTTATTACAGCAATAAATATTTAGTGAGACAGCTGGTACAGTTCCCGCCTTTTGGTACTGCACTCTAGAGAATTTTAGTCTGAAGTTGTAAATTTAAAGCAGCAATCAGCATAATCTATTGTCTACTCTGAAGAAATTTATTTCAATTTCTGCATTAGCAGACAGCCCTGAAAAATTTTTTTTGGTGCTACTTGTCAGGCTATTGCAACTCATGCTTTTGGTAGCTGCTTAATAACTTTATTTGCTTTTCTTTATTGCAAAACCTTTGTCGTTTCGCATCATTTGATTTCTTCAGAAATCAGCAAATCTCTGCAAATCAAAAGCTGTGGTATATGATGGTGCTGCCTGTGGTATATTATGGTGCTACCTGTGATATATTATGGTGCTGCCTGTGGTATATTATGGTGCTGCCTGTGGTATATTATGGTGCTGCCTGTGATATATTATGGTGCTGCCTGTGGTATATTATGGTGCTACCTGTGGTATATTATGGTGCTGCCTGTGGTATATTATGGTGCTGCCTGTGGTATATTATGCTAATAATTACCTGAAACATAGTTTTGCTGTTAATTATTTTAGGTATGGTACTGGCGCCTCAGGATTTGGTGTTTGGAAGTTTGCTTTAAAACGGTGCCCTGGGCAGTTACCTTTACCCTTTGAAGTAACACAGTCTGCAACACAAAGCAGTTGACTCTGGTAGCTGTAGTAGAAAACAACACCCATATAGACACAATTTATGTGTGCTCTGGTCAATTTTATAAAAAAAACCCGATAATAGTGATTATTTAGACTTTGCTCGATTCTATCTTACAACCTTGTATGTTTTTTGCATTTTAGTACATTATGGCTTTAGATATCTAACAGAACTATTATATATCATTTCTATAATATTAAATAATTTTTTATAACAAGGATCTCTGAATTATATAGTATAAGTATTTTTATGAAAATAATGTTATATTGCTCTTAATGTACAGAAATAACCTACATATTCTACAAGCTGTAATCTTGACAATTATATGATTACATAGACTAATAAATTTTTACAAATAATATTTCCTTTCAAGACCCATCAGAAACTTTCATTAGTCTACCATTCCAAATTCTTTAAATACACTACATTAGGGCTTAGGCGATGAAGATCAATTACTGGAATAAATTACAATTGCTGGATATAGCCTTTACCACTTCCAAATGAAATTTGCAATATTTATTTTAGAATAGAATAATCAGCCTATGTCGGATTGTACAGTGAGGTTATTTAATTTACATTGCTCGGCACAGTTGCTAGTTTTTTGCCAGATTTTGCATAAATATCTTATTCTAATTGGCTTACTATATCTTTTTTGATAAACAAATTTGAACTATTCCTTGTTGTTTTAAGCTGCGCTTTCTGGTAAAACTAAATGGTTATTGTTTGCTATTTGAATGAAAATCGCTTGAAGCCACACCCACTTGGAGGTGATTGAGTGCAGTGGTTAGAAATAAATTATTTTGTAGTTTGGACAACAATGCGTATACGAACACTGTACTCCGACACTTCTCACTCAGTGCTACTACTGGCAACATTCTCTCACAGTTGATCGAATCTTCATTCGCATGTAGATCGTCTGCGTGTCTGCTATCGCAATGATGGCTCTGACCTACACTTAGCCTAGGGCCACACTGTGCGTATTTTCGCATGCGAAAATTAAAATCACGAGTAGCAAAGGTGTCCACTGTAGCGTCAGTGATGCGTGATAAATAAAGCTTTCATTTTTAAATCGCACTCGCTTTCAATAAAACGCAATTTACTGGAATATAGCACTAAATAAAGAAATTGGGCTCGCTGAACCACTACCAGCCAATTAGGTGACGACGACAGAGACGATTCGAACTTGCGTTGAAAATGCAGAGCGACAAGTGCGAACGTTTTCTCAACGCGCACAGTGGACACCTTTGCTACTTGTGATTTCAATTTTCGCATGCGAAAATACGCACCGTGTGGCCCTAGGCTAAGTACTGCATATTGGTGGCTAAAGATAAGCTAATACATTGCGTATTTTTAATCTAGCCAATAAGTTTGCATTGAAGCCGGTTTTAACTTGACCTTGTCATCCTAGTTCGACCTATTTGCATATCAGATTACTTTGGCTGACTGTTGAAATAGTTCAGTTTAGAAGTGTATGAGCCAGGTGTAGTTTTGAAGTAGAACTTGCAACTGCAAGAATAATAGCTGTTTACTGCTGCTGCATTGGTGGGAAGTGACTATGTCTCAAGTCAAGCCCAAAGTATTTCTTCCTGGTGGATTAGCTTCTCTGTGTACCGAGTACAAGGAGCTCATGGATATTGCAAATTCTCAGATTGAGGTGGTTTCAGATGAAGATTTAGTTAGTAATCCTGGATTCGGCACTGAAATAACTGCTGCTCTGTTTTATGTCCATGATCCACTCAAGTTACAGATATTTAATCGAAAAGAAGAAGGGTTGCTACCAGCATTGCATTTAGTGTGTAACAATGGTGTTGGTGTAGACCACATGCCCTTCAGCCGAATGAAGCAACTTGGTCTCCGTCTAACTAACACACCAGGTGTATTGAGTGATGCAACAGCTGATATGGCCATGGCACTTATGTTGGCTTCTGGCCGCCAACTTGGTACAGGTGAGGTAACCATTCAGAATGATATGTGCCCCTTTCAATGTTCAGCTTTTTTGCTGTTTTCATTGTGTTAACTAGTGCTTTTGTTCACCAGCTCATACATTATTTATCCAGTATATTCTATCAACCATCCAGTACTAATGGCCAAAACAGTTAACATATTATTATTGAGTTTTAATACTAAATGTACTAACAAACTGGCATTTTTTCTCCATATGTGTGATATAATCTTTCTATGTTTCATATATACAAGGCCTTGAATGGGCAATGAAAAAAACTCTGCAAGAAAAAAATCAGCTGTTTAAAAGTTTGCATCTTGGGCAAGAAATCAGCTTTTCCACACTTGGAATTGTTGGCATGGGATCCATAGGTATGAAAGTAGCTCAACGGGCTAAAGCTTTCAACATGACTATACTGTATCACAACAGAAACCAAAGGTATAATTTTGCTATAAAACAATTTATCTTCAACTATTTGAAATAGTTTGAAATGTTATACTGTTTATAACAGCTGGAACATTTTGAAAGCAAATGCCTCTTTTTGTCTTCAACCATCATGTTGACATATTTAAAATTTAAAAACTTTCATAATTATGATGTTATATTTTGTGACACCCTATTTTTATAAACATGTCATTAATATCTTTATTTAGTTATCTCAACCTTAAATAGTTTCATCAGCTTGGAAAATAAAATTGTTGAACATTTGATACCCAATAAGCTAGTGTCTAACCTGTGTACAATTTATGCTGCAAGTCAATGTTTTCCTTTAGAGCCGATGAAGAAGCAGTGGGAGCAAAATATTACTCTGATCTATTAGAAATGCTGCCACTTTGTGACTTTGTTATCATTAGCTGCCCTCTGACAGCCGAGACTAAAAGTCTATTCACTTCCCAACATTTTGATATCATGAAGCCGACGGCCCATTTAATCAACGTGGCAAGAGGTTAGTTTATGTAATTAAGTGACATGGTTGATAGTGTAAACTGCAGAGTGTAGATGGACTAGGAGTGAGTAATTTTGAATATAATGTACTTAAACATATTATAGCAAGTGCAAAACTTGAAAAGGGTAGACAACTGTACTGCCTCGTTTTGGTAAAATAAAAATATACTATACTATACCTTTTGATCATCCATCACTCAACCCTATTTTGTTTGTAAGTTATATAAGCTGTTAACGTACTCTACGCTCAAATTATTCTTGCACTACATTGTAAACTACATAGTGTAAAATCACTAAGTGGGTCATTTTACTTAACTTAGTACACACTGGGAATCTTCAGTTTTTAGCTATTTCTTTACAATTTAGCTGCTAATGAACATGGGTTTTTGCCCAAAACTAGTAAAATAGCAATAAATACACATAAATAATCAAAGTTCTTTTTTATTTTGCTTGATTCCCCATGTTTTTTCCTAATTATTCAGCTACTTTCAATTGCGGGCCGTTATGGTTTTTTTCGTAACGGTCCGCAATTCAAATTGGCTGAATAAATAGGAAAAGCATGGCAAATCAAGCAAAATTAAGAGTAACCTTGATTATTTAGATGTATTTATTGATATATTACTAATTTTGGGCAAAAACCCATATACATTAGCAGCTAAATTGTGAAAAATAGCTAAAAACTGGAGATTTCCAATGTGTACTAAATTAAGTAAAATGACCCAAGTTTAGTTTCTATAACCTTGATAAGGATTTCATATACCAATTTCCCTCTAAAGTTGAAACAATATATTCTGCAAAAACATTTAGAAGAGTAAAATATTGTGCCACAGTGTTTCCAAGCTTCTAAAACAGAATTTATCAGGTTTCCACCACCAGCTCATCATACATATACAGTTCAATGGTTGCCTGAGTTGAAGATAAAATTTCCATATATTACCTGAAAAATATTTGATAGCCCCAAGATACAATGAAAAATATTATATATTGATATATATTAAATAATATAAATATAAATGAATAAATCATATTAAATAATATTAAAACTGTTTTTAACAAAATTTAATTGTGTATTTTTTTACACTTCCCAATTTATATAGAGTAGTGGGGTTTTTCCAATCTTGCATGAAAGTCAGATAGTGTAGAAGAAATTTTACAAGATACATACTGTATATATATAGTGTAACCTTTTGTATATTGCAAATACTATTTGCCTGATTTTATAATTTCCCTAATCCATAATGTGTTTTGCATATTGTAAGGACAGTTGTTTGTATATTGTAGGGTAGTTCTTTGTATATTATAGAGGCAGTTGATTGTATATTATAGGGGCAGTTGTGCACACTGAAAGTCTAGTTGATGCACTCAAATCTAAGAAGATAGCTGCAGCAGGTCTGGATGTGACAGACCCTGAACCCTTGCCTCATGACCACCCCCTTCTTCAACTGGAAAATGTGTTGGTGACACCTCATTGGGCCTCCGCCACCGTGCAGGTAATCCTCCGGGAGGGGGGGGGGAAGGGGGATGTAATTGAACTTGGTTCCTGTTGTCACTGGTGCAAGTTTTATTCCAAAGCCACATTTTGCAACAGAAATTATTTTGCAACATATTATAGTAAAAACAATGAACTTAATAACCATAAAATTGAAAGTTTTTTTGTAATATTGGGGATAGTTATACTTTCAACACTGACCAGCTAATAAAAATTCATATAGATTAGACTGTAAATTAGCTGCTGCTGCTGCCACTGTTACTGCTATTACTAGCTATATGAGTGCAATTTTCAAGATAGATTGTAGACTGTAGAGTGTAATAATTGTTGGTTAGATTATTTGTGGTCATTATAAATTATAACTATGACAGTCACAATTATGATGTAATAAGTTTTATAGGTCAGCTATTGCTGGTTGATGATGATATATATAGTATTATTATGAGCCAATACATTGTATCAAGTGTTCATAACTTCACATAGCATAACGTAGCATTGAGTATGTGCAGCTAGAGGTTCCATCTGTTGGTTGGACTGTAACATTGTCACACCACGTGGTCACATCACGTAGTCACATCACAGTGATAAGTTCCGTAACACTTGGACTGTAGTTGAAAATCTGTGTGTATCAAATTTTACAAAACAAAAACTGAAATTGCTTGCTGTTGTTTTTCAGACCTCTAATTGTATGAAATTATTTTGAAAAAAATTTCTAGCATACAAATTGAAATATTTGAAAGTTTCTGCAATGTTCATGTCAAATTTAACTTGCCAATATTAAGTGAGAAAATCTTTTAAAGGTGCTGGTATGAAAGTTGCATAGCATATTTTGTTTTTTTTAGACAAGAGGAAAAATGCTGCAGCTTTCAATAGATAATATGAAGGCATTTGTTGAAGGAAAGCCTCTTCTTAGTGAAGTGCACATCTAATCCACTTTGTCTTCACATGACTGCTTCTTAGCTTGTTCCTATGCTTCTTTCTAAGTCTGTATAACATGTTTCCAAAGATTCTGTATTATTTTAAGACGTTGCATTTAGTTACAAAGAAGTCGAAGCATTATGAAATTAAACTTTCATACCATACTGATTGCTAGTCAAAAAATTAATGCATAATTTTGTGTAAATGTTTTGACTAGTTAGTTAAAAGGCTGTCGAACTTGACTAGCTGATAACCTAATACATAACTTTACTTTTAGTCAAAATAACAAGTTCTGCATAACACATCAATGCTTTGCTAAAATACAATAATTATATTTCTATTATTGAGAATTAACTGTTGCTACCAAGTATACTTCAATACATCGATTTTTACTATAACGATTGGCTTTTACAAGATAACTGGTATTAAAATATTATTTCGTCAAAGAATAGTAGGCCTACTTAGTTTTAAGTGAGCAAATTTCTTACAAATAATTTGCTATTCTTGAGCAAATCATTAGAGCTATTATAATATTGTGATCTCCAACCTGTAGTACAGTCATAGCTCATAGATACACTTAAAGTAATAGTTATGAAAGTTCAGTTATGCGACTTATTATTTGTGGATCATCACATAAAACATTATAGATCAATATAGCCTATAGATCAATATTTGTAAAAATTGCTGATATTTTTCGTTACGGCCTAGGGGTAAATTTTGTAAAATTGTAATGCTTTTTTACTGTAAGTGCTTTTTCTCTCTAAATAGAAATTAATTATGCTGGAAATAGGTAAAGGAACTGGACTGGAAAAGACCATTGTTATTTCTAGCTCAGTGGTTACAGGGTTAAAGGTGAAAACTTCACCCTAGGGCCTAATAAAATATTCCATTTGCGATGACATGTTTAGGTAGTCAAACCTCACCCCCAAACTGCGTTCTGCATGCAGAAAACAAGGCTAACTTTAATGCTTATTAAACACTATGCCCGGGTTTTAATAGATCAAAGTTTTATTTTCATCCTGACAACAAGCATTGGTGTCATCCATAGCTTCTGCAAATCAGTTAGTGACATTGCTATGGCTTTGCTAGTAGCATAATATTTTCGTAGCATCAGCAAAGAACTATTTAGTAGCTGACAGATCCTTTATTGATCACTTGGAGTTTATATACCAGCTCTCTAAATACTATTGTTCTAATCTGAAACCATGAACACAGAAGAGAAAGAGGTGAGCTGCCAAGCATGATAATATTCCTACTTTCATTATTTGAGGTAGGTGCAATCATTGAACTATAATCGGTTATAGTTTCAGTTCAGTGGGTGCAATAATGGAGAAATTGAGAAAAGCCTCTGTTCTAGATTAGAAATAGGAATAGCATAAAAGTTATGTTCTCTCGAGACTTTCAACTCGCTACCTAAACCAAAATTTAACAATAGAATTTAAAAACTTAGCCTATCTCAATTTCTCCACTGCTGCTCCTAAATGAAGCTAGTATAAGTAATACTGTGGTAAAATTGTGTATTTTTCAATAATTGTTGCGTGTATTCCTTACTAGTATTTCTTTCATTCCCATGGAATGGGTGTTTTTCTTAAATGTATCAGCTGCATAGCCCCAGTCCATTAACAGCTAGGTGTCATGATGGTAATGACTGGATTAGTTATTGTTCCTAGCTACATGTTATTATAGTACTGACTGGATTAGCTATTGTTCCTAGCTACGCATAGGACTGCTTACATAATAAAGATGACTGGGATTTCCCCTCGAAGTTCGCTCGAATCGAGCGAATTCCTGCGAACCTTTTGTTATTACCCTGCGAATCCCCTGCGATCCGAGCGAACTCCCTCGAATTCGCATGGAACTTTCTAGACTAGTCACATCCAAACATATAAAAGGAAGCCCTCAAACCAGTGAATTCAGTCTACTGCCAGCATCAGATGAAGACACAACTTGGAGCTACCAAGCCAGGACATTTGTATACTTAGTGTATAGTTAATTACTTTATACCTTGAATAATAGTTACTAATAGTTTTCCACATGATGTAAGGAGTTATCCTCTCTAACTTTCTTCCTATTTTTGGATATATATATTTTGGAGTGCAATAAAGGATAGTGAGTATAAACCTTCTTATTTATTTGTAAATAAATACTCTCCACAAAGAGTCACTGTGTTCTAAATACTCTCAACAAAGAGTCACTGTGTTCCATCACCTAACAACCCACACCAATAATTACATGCAGCGAATTATAACATTCCACACATAAAACTATTACACCCCCCCCCCTCCCCCAGCACTTCTTTTCAGCGAAGGTATAGACGCACCTTAAATATGTCAATGGCGAGTTCCACATATAATTCAATCACTAACTGTTTTTTACCCATGTTGCTAGTTTATACTTATTATTGTGCAGCTCCTCATGTAAACAAACAGCATAATGGCCATTTAATATAGTAGTTATAGTTATACAACTATGGTAAGATGACTCCAAGATAATGCAATAATGCAAAGTAGTACATGATATGGTGCATAAGGTTTTAATATATTATAATACATGTATAAATAATACAATCTACATAATTATATTTGCTGTATAAACTTGCATTCAAATTGCACAATATAAGTTTTAAGTGGAGGTATCAGTAGCCATTCAGTCTTCATGGTTGTAGATTCTCAATATTACATTGCTTGCAATTTGGTTTAGCGTCAACATTATTATTTCATGATTTTGTTTTAGTATCCCTGATACCAGCTTCAGGTTTTGTGACAGCTTCTAGTGGTGGCAGCAGCAGCAATAGTATTCTTTCTGTTAGGCTACTATAGGCTACATTATTGATGTCTTTTATAGTTGGTGTCTTTATTACAAGAACACATGCAATTTAACTTCAACACACACAAAGTTTTCTAGGGTCAAGTCAACACAGTTCATAAATTATATGTTATATCAAAAAGAGCACAACACATACTCAAAAAAATCATCACTAAAAATACTGAAATGCTAAAAACAGCTTAGTAACCATTTAGTTTCGACATCTTCGGAATTTTCAATATCAGTTCAGCACGCATTTGAGTATAATATTATTTTTTCACTGCTACTAGATCAGTCGACAAAAAATATTTTCATGCAAATGATGCACCTTTGAGTTATCTATTTATTGCATTTGGTTCTTTATGGGCGCCTCATTGGATCGTAGCTGGTCGTCAAAACGACGCTCAAATGTTAAAAGGCAACTCCAGTGTTGCTATTTCTCATGCAACTCGCCAAATCGGTGCTAGCATGCAGGTAATGTTATTTACGAGACCACTCAAGCAGAATATGTGGTCCTAGATTCAGGCATGGTCTAACTCGCTGCCCTAAAAATTAAAGCAAACACAATGACTATGTGACTATCACTATGTCTATAGTTTTTAACTATTTTATTTATTATTTTGGTTTCTAGAAGTTTTTGTAGTTTTAGATCATCTGTTTAAGTACAAGGCCACAAGTGTTTAATTTGAATATGGTATTGCTGTTACAGTGTTAGTGTTACACAGGTTTACTCTCAGTTTTTCTTTTAGCGAAAATAGAATTATAAAATAATAAATTTCAAATTGAAATAATTAATATTAATATTATTATTATTAATATGGATATGAATAATTTAAATGATTAGAAATATCAGTATTAATCAAAGAATCATTATGATTACTATTTTTATTATAAATCAGTATCAATTTATGATTATCAATAGGCTACCATAACTTAAACTATAACATAAGGCATAATCATAATGATAATGATAATTTAATGGGTATAATGATAATTTAAAGAATAAATAATCAATAAATATAATCATAATGGTTATTAATAATAATATTATTAATAATAATGGTATTATCATATTGATAATCATAATCATAATGAATTATCAATTAATTGTGATGGTTATGACAATCACAATGACAATGATAATATTCTTGCAGTCACTGCTGATGATGGTCATAGTGATACTAAAGTGAGTGCCACTCACTAACTCTAAGCGTAGGGCTACACGACGCGGGTTACCCCTCGCGGGCAAGATGTGGGAACTCGTCCAGCCCAGAAGTTGGCTGTTGTGTGCGGGTTTTCATGTGAGTAGCATGCTGAGCGAGAAGGGCAGAAAGCTTGTGCGAGTTTGATCTAATTGGCTAATTACCATTTAGCGAGCACACTTTTTATTTCAATTCGCATTTTAGTTTTTAGCAAACTGAATTAAAACAGTTTTTTGTAGTTCAGATTTTTGCTTTTATAATATCTAAAGTCACTTTGCCAGTGACGCAGATTTAAAAACAAACCTCTGTAGGCGAGCAGTAAAATTAAACTTCAACATCATTAGCTAATAAATTTCCGCACCCACAACACACGCATTGTGTGTACCAGGTCGTTATCGGAAAGGGTTTTCAAAAGTTTGAACCAGCATGAAGGAACCCTGCGTCGTGTGGCCCTACACTAACACCTACAATAAGAGCAACACTAAGCGTAGGGCCCCACGGTGCGTATTTTCAAAGAGGAAAATTCGCACCACAAGTAGAAAAAGTGTCCACTGTATACAAATTTCATGCATCGAGATTGCTGAATGACAAGTGCGAATATTTTCTGCCGTCGTTACTTAATTAGCTTGGTTATTTAGCGAGCCCACGTTTCTTTAGTGCTACAAATTACACGCATTGAGAATGCTGAATGACACTTTGCCGTACCATACGCCATAACAGCAAATGTCAGACATTTTTGTTCCCATCCAGGCTCAATCGTACCCCGATATACGTTGCTGTGTTGATCAAACCCTGCTTTATTCAAAAAATCGCGCCAGGCTCTTATTGGGCAGAGTTACTATGGTACTGAAATTTAAAGAATATTTCCTGCTGGTTTATTTTAATTGCTTATTGTTGATTTAATTTATTTAACTCCATAATTTCGTGAGATTGAAAAAAATCTTTATCCAGCTCGTTTAAATTAAGCCTAGCCTAAAAATCTAGTTTTTACTAATTACATAAAACACACAAACCAAATTAGTTTGCATAATTACTTAAAGGACACATATATTTAAAAGAGAGTTTTCTTCTTTTAGTTGTTTTTATCTAGTCAATCACATTTATATCACATCTTTTGAGAAGAATGTGGCGACAAATATGTAAATAATATCCAAAAGCTTACAGCTCATGGCAGACAAGAATTAGCTTAATGGTGATTGGTCACAGCTCAACGTCATGCATTGTACTTTTTTTCAGTGTGTGAACTCATGTTGACGAACCGTTTGTTTTTGCTGTCAAGTCGTACGGTACAGCAAAGTGTGAATGAGGGGTGATTCAGTATTGTCAACAAGTGTAATTAGTGTACAGTGGACACCTTTTTCTATTTGTGGTGCAAATTTTTTTACCGCAAAAGTACGCCCTGTGTGGCCCTACGCTTAGTGTTGCTCTTATTGTTGGTGTTAGTGAATTAAATTTACTGTACCAAACACAGTATCAAATTGATACTGTATTTGATATAGTAAAATTAATTAACTTTTTTATTAGTTAGTAATTTAGTAAAACTAAAAGTAAATGCAATTGCACATTATTAAAAGTAAATAAAAATGCAATGAGACAGTTAATGTAATATTTTTGGTTTTTGCAATAACTCGTACTCATCACTGATATTTCTCAATATAATTGGTAGTAGTTTTAGTGGTACTAGTGGTAGTAGTTGCAGCTTTAGTAGAACTACTAGTGCTAGTAAGCTTTGAATTAAGGTAATGTCATTTTATATTTATTGTTAGTCATAAATGTAGCTGAAAAGCTGAAAGTAAACTGTGTTCATTATTATCATGGTCATTGCTTCAAAATAAAGTAAAAATTTATGCTTACCAAAATTTAAGTCAACTTTATTTGATTTATTGGTAATTTTGTATGTTTATTTTAACAGTTTCAGACTAAGTATAAGCATTAACCTCCTTAGTACTTGGTGTTATAACTTTGGACCATGAGTTTAAATATAACTAGCTGATTGAGTTTAGCCTTGTTACCTTTGTTTCCATCACAATACAGTGTGTACCTCAATTTATATAGGTTTGAAAACGAAATAGACACAGGCACCATTATCACAGGCTACACAACCATCGCAACATTAGGCCATCTTTGATATAAGCTATTGCACTACAACATGACTTTAGGTTATTACAAAACATGATAACTATGTTGCTTTTTTTTACATGCTTCAATAAGTCAACAAATGTATATTTATACTATTATTTAATTTATATAATCAATCAGTCAGTAAGTAATTATTGATGTGTTTGCAGGTGAATTGGCAGTGATGGTGTGTCACATATAAGGCAGGCAGGCCCATTGTGTTTTAATTAAACAATCTGGTTTAGACAGTGTTTACAAAATGGCTCTCAGTGAACAGACCAAACAGGGCTGTATCGAGTACTTTGTGTGGTTCTGCAGAATCTGGGGAATAGCCACAGCTTTAGGTATGATATTATATTTCTCAGTATCAAGATATTGAAAAGATGTGGAAACTGATTCTGTGTACATAATTTTTGTTGAATATCTATAAAATATCTTCTGACGAGTAAAGAACTTTTGTATTTCAGTGTTATGGGGTATTGGAATAGAAGTAATTTTCACAAAGGAGATGGTTGGTTACTATATCATGTAAGTGCTATCAAATGACTATAAAAAATCGTAGTTTGACTGTTTTTATGTCTATTGTTTATATGTTATCAGTTACTTTAAAACTGTAGAAACTCATATATTTTAATGGTTGAGGAATTACCAGCTGTTAAGATTTGCCAATGTGCAAATAATAAAATTTCAAGAGAATTTTACCTAAAATTTAGATATTTGCATCAGCAAAGGAGGGAAAGTGTGCTATGACCAAAAGTACAAAATATGCAATGGAAAAAATTCTTTTAATTAGTCTCAGTTCAGACCTTCTACTGGTTTGGGGAATATTTTATATTTTGCACAAGTTTTCACAATTAATGTAACAAAGTATTTCTGCACGCTTTCCAGCTGTATCTTATCACTAATCCAACTGCTATGTTATGGTGCATCACTACTGTGTTGAATTTTAGAGCGGTGGCTATCGTCATGTCTGTTTTTGAAACGGTCTTTCTGGTGCACTATCTCATAAGTGAATGTCAAGGGTATGTTTGCTAACATTCTTATAGGTCATGTTAACATCTTGCTTACCTTTTTATTATTATTTGCCTATTATTAACTCAGTTAATCTCTACCATGATTTTTAGTGAAAACATGTGATTTACCTATACGTAACTCAGTATAGGAAATGTAATGTTGCTAGCTGCTGAGTCCTGCTTTAGTAGCTGTGTGTAGTTAACCTTTATATGCTGCATTGCTATACTAGCTGTAGCAAGCTCACTTCACTCCCTTTGAATGGGTCATTAGAAATGTTATAGCATCTTCAGAAATCTAAATTTTCAATTTCAAAATTTTTTTTCTAATTTGACTCTGTAGAGTTTTTTGTTTACAATATTGTCCCTTTAGTACCAGATGTCCTGTATATAAAACTTGGAATATCTATACATGTTTAGTACCTCTAGAGTCCAGATTTATTGATTTCTAGTTAATCCATCTTGTTCCTATTTTCCCTAAGATGGTGTACAGTTGTAATTATTTTAAAAATGAATATCAGCAATTTTGAAAATTCTAGCATAAATTGTGAAGTACAAGAACTATATTTGAAGATTTTTCTTAAACAATTTCTAAGTTTTAAATTGATCAAGGAACAGTTGTTTTCAAAAAACTGAAACTCATTCAACTTAGATTAATTTTTAATTCGCTTGTGAAATTGTAAAAATCAGTCTTTTTATGTTTCCGAGAATTTTACAAGAGACATGTCAGGCTCCATAATTTTTACATTTCTAGAATTTAGTTTTACTACAAATAATTTGATTATTTTATCTAAATCCTACAACATGCTGCTTTCATGATGATTCAATCATATATTGGTAGTTTCTTCACTCTAATCAATAAGGCAAAGCATGAATGTTACTATCCAACTCTCTATTTGTTGGCTAGTTTTCAAGCAGCCTTTATTATCTGGTTTACACTTATCTGTCCATTTCGTATGTTTTTCCCAGGGATTTAAGCCAATCGTGTCTGAGATGTTGGAGTTTTGTCTTACTCATAGATGACTGGCGTAAAGCTTTGCTATATTTACTTCTGTCTGTCTTCTGTCTAATACATAATTTCTTATTGGAGGGAGAAGCGTGGCTCTCTGTGATTGCAGGTATTTAACAAACTTGTCTCTTGTTTTTATTTACGATTGAGTTTTCAAGTTTCAGGCAGATAGGCTTGGATGTATTAAGTCATTTAGGCACTATAATATTATAAGGAAGCTGTTATCTTTGCTTGGTGTTCTTTTATATTATGTATTATGTCATTTTACTGAACTTTATTATTGACAAAAAATTCAAATGGCGACCTTAGTTATGCATTTCAAATTATGTTCCACGAAAAATTACTTTTGCTCTCTAAGAATGCTTTTATTGATAGCATTTTCAGGAAACTTTGTTCAATGTGAATAAATTAGGGTTATTAATAATCTCTAGATTATCCAAGTGTGTCTGTAAATGGAAGACTACAGATAGTTATACAATTCCACAAACAATTTAAATTATGTTCCTACATTCCTTTGCAATAGGAGCAATAAACTGAGTAGCTGCATGTAAACTTGAAGCTATAGCCTTTTTTAAATAGCCTATAGAATTGTAAGTAACAATGATGACCATTAATTAAACTCCCATAAGCGTGTACAGCAGCAACACTTTTGATTAGTCCTGCTATAAGCATGAATAAGACTTACGCATTACATCATCTAAAATCAAGAACATTGTTCTATAGTTAATGACAGGGTTATAAAATTAAAAGAACTATTAAAGAAAGCTTTATACAGGAAATATATTCCGCAGGTACAATGGTATTGATGTCAGCACTCTTCTACTTCCTCAAATCTCTTACTAATAGTCAGCTACATTTACCAGAGTTATCTTCTCAGAGCTCCGGCAACAATACATATAACAGGTTTGTTACACTTGGCAACTAGTAATATTATTTAGTACTCTAAGCAGCTATATTCTAGAGTTGTCTTGTTGGCATGTATTGGGCATAACTTCTATGCAGCTGTCACTTGCCAGAGCACATATTTATTGCCAACTCATGTCTAATATAGAGGAAACAATTTGTGTCATTGCATTATCATACTTATAGTGAATTAGGCAACTTTTTGTTTTTCTTATATGCAAGTTATTCAATAGTGAAGCTATTTAAGTAAATATTATGGCAATAGCTATAATGATGTGTTCGTTTTGGCTTTTAATTTTTCATGGAGCAGTGCATCACAAATACTATGTCAAACTATGGGGGAACACACAATTTTTATTATCAATTTCATCTATATTATTGTTAAATAGCTGTATATGGTAGGGTTGGGGTACACTTTACCTTCTACCACTGCTTATTTGAGTTTTTTAACCTAAAAATGTCTGCATTTATTGCCTATTAATATGATGTTATATGAAAAAAAACACAATTCTAGTAATATACCAAGTGCATTTTTATTGTTTATCAATAAGTCTCTACAAATTGATAATATTATCCATGCTTAAGAAACATTTCATCATCAAATTACAGCTCTTAAAGCTGATTGCATCTTAGTATAGATTAGTGTACACATGTTTTGCAATATATAATCATGTGAACTTTTGGAATAGAATACTTGAAAGTCAAAATGTTGTGGAATTTGTTATCATGTCAAATCACACTTCAGTATGCCATGTTGATGACGTGATGATAGTAATGCTATACGTTGGGCAGGCTTGATAGGACCTCAGAAGAGCTGGGTTCTGGTGGATCTATTGCCAACGAGATGCCAAACCAATACGGAGACACAATATCTATACAGAGTGGTGCTGCTCTCATATCAAACGCACAAGACAGATCTTTAGCTGAACAAGATGGCATTATGGAAGCCTAAGCTAACATGCTGGAAATCTCTTTATCACAATCTCAGTAACTCTTCTTTGCCAAATATTTATATATAGCTGTATCTAATGTGTGAAGGTTTACATAAACCAAAGCATACATAAATTAATATCCTGTTTTATATCAGTAGTTTTCTGGTATGGTCTCTTGTAATCTCTTCAGTATCATGTATTTTAAGGGTACATTATAATTCTGCCAGTTGTAATTGTGACAAATTTAGACAGTCAATCATTTTTTTAGAAAAGTGGTCAACCTTACGATATTCTTTAATTACAGTCAAAAGTTGATATTGTATTTCTATACTTAGTACCAGTTCATTGTATTTTCTTTAATTCTCTATCTTGGTACTGTTTCTATAGTAACTTGGCATTACTTTACTTTTTAAAAGCAATTGCTCATTGGGCTTTAAACTAAAATCTCTCTTATGTAACTGTTGATACATTTGAATCACATTTGTATTTATATTGAAAGAAATACATTCTTTTCAATTTTTTCATGGTGACAATACAAAGATTTTTATTATTCTACAGTTTGAGAATGCAGATATACACAGATATAAGGCTATTAGCACTCCAGTAAATGTGTATACTTCACAACACTGCAGGGTGATGCTTACTGCAGTTATGTGTTGCAATGCTATGCGCAAAGTTTGTTGCTTATGTATTGGGGTTGGCAGAATAATTCTCCAGGATTCTATTGCTGAGCTCAATTTTGTATTATTTAAGTTGTGAATTTATATACTAATATACTTCACAAACTAGAGCAAGTATACTAAATTAAACCATAACATACTAGCCATTGCTGAATTTTACAAGGGGTGTTAGATGCAGCTATAACTATTTAACTTCCAAGACAGCGCACTATTATTAAATATTGAAATTGTAAATAAAGCCCAGCACAAATAACTACTTTGAAAGTAGTAAGCCATAAACAAATAATATTGACTGTAAGGTTGATAATTTTTTATGAAGCAAACTTGCTTGTGAAAAAACTGAACATTGCAATAAAAGAAAAATATGTAACTGGCCTGATTGACATAACATATTGAATTTCATGAAAGGTGAATTAGATGGGATGCTGCATTTGTAAACAACCATAACCGATCACAACCAGTTACTTTGAAGGTATTAAACCATAAACAAATAATATTTGCTGTATGATTAATTTTTTATGAAGCAAACTCTAATGTGGACAAACTGATTGCGTAAAAAAAGTATGTAGACTTGATTAACAGACTTGAGCACTAAAAGAGATCAGATAAAAACCTGTATACTCTTCATATTCTTGTAATTTTTAGTGAAATATGTTTACCTTGTATTTTAAAGATTTGTGATTCTGCTTTTCAATTTTAACATGTTTTTATTTTATATTTTCATACAGTAAAGATAGAACAATGTATCTGCTAATGAAATATTAACTCAATAATATTATGTTGATTAGTTGATGCATGGAATTACCATAAAAGTTTTATTAAAATTTGAGGTAACTAAAATGGATTTTTTATCACAACTAAACTGTTCATCAGTAAATGGTCTCTGAGAAATATGAGCCTGCATAATTCTTTTGACTTCCAATTTTGTTTTGCAAGTCAATTGAAACTACAAAAATAAGTTTTATGATGCTTTGCACTCACAGAGTTCTATCTATATATACTTGGCAAACTTCCAAAATAATTATCATACTTCAATCAGTGGTTTTCAATATATCAAGTTTTACTAAAAGCTTAAAATTGTGTATGACGTAGAAAAATAGTATTTCTATAGTACCATTTCTGCTAAAATACAACTACCGGTGTACATAATACACCTTGCAATAATTTTTGTCATTCGACCTACTTAAACAAATCTAAAGTAACGCATGAAACTCACTCATATTATAGGCTTTTTATATAAAAAGTAATAAACACTTTTGACACCTGTTGGTGGACTTTAATTAATTAATCAAAGCTTTACTTTATTTTCAAAACATGTCTTTAAGCCATGAACCTAGCAAACTGGTTTTGGCTGGCTAAAAATGCTGCGATTTATTATTTTAAATAAAGTAAGGTAGTGAATTTTTTTCATGTTCGTCAGTTAGGTATATCCCGTCAGTTTTAATTCTTTTTAGAACTTTAGCGAAAAAGTATGTGATATATTGCAAAAAGTTTTTTTAAAACTTTCTTTGGCAATTTTGTTTGGCTAAACTGAAAATCATTCCTTGAAAAATATTTTCAAAAAATTATAAACATATTTTAGTTCAAAAGTGCCTTAATACATTCACCTCTCTTAGTGAAAAACTCAATTTGTTAAAGTTCCATGGGAACTATAAAAGAATTCCAGGTAGAGTTGAAATAACTGAAGCAGCATTGATTTTTTTAGCAAAAGCATAGCCATGCATGGTTAAACTTTGTTTAATAATTGTTTAAGCTGCAAGTTAGCTATTATGAGTATCTTACCTCAACCTAATAATAATATAAACTAATCAATACATAATTGAATACTTTAAAGTCTGGAGGTAGAAAAAACAGGAACTCTCTTTACTTGCATGTGTGGATGAAAAGAATATATACATATGTACATATATAAACAATACCAATGACAGAGTATTGATAATTCTAATCACTATCACTGAATTACTAAAGTTAGGTAGCTACAACATTAAAAGTTGATATGGCCTCTGCAATCATAAGATTTTACAATATGCTTGTTATGTAAATTGATTATATAGAAGTATAGCCTAGCCTAACCTAAAATTATACAAAACCTGCATAATTCAGTAGCTCAAATTTACTGGACTTTCTATTACGCCTTGCATGACTGTCTAGTTCGGGTAACATTGTCTTTGCATATTGAAACCCTCAACTTGTCTAAATGTCTGGCATTATAAAGGCCTGTCTTTCTGTTCACGAAAGAAATGGTGATTTAAACAGCTTTTATGGGAATCAAGTCAAAATTTATCCAACTTTATGGAATATTGAAACGTATCGCTACAGTGAGCTTTTAAAAGGTACTTAATTTGAGAGGTTAGTAACCCTAATCTTAAAATATAAGCATAATCCATCAACTATAATTTTATTTTCATAATTGAGATTAACGTGTTAAGCCTCATTTAATCTTTTTTTATATCTTTGAATCATGTTTCAGTAAGCAAGCTGTCTTTTCAGTATTTAAATACTAACTTCTATTTGTTGCTATTGGCACCAATAAAAAAGTTAGTTTGAGTTTCGCCCTATGAAAAGCTACCATAAGAATAATAGCATTTTGATTGTATTTTGTCTACTGATGGCTTTTACTTCTTTATTTCTTGCCTTATCCTTTATTTTCAGCAGCAATTAGCATTTACTTCACTGGTTTAAAGCAAAATTTCATATGGCTTTATAATTATCTGGGCAACTAGGCTAATGATAAACGTTAAGGCTACAATTTTCATGTTTATTTAGATTTTAGAAGATTTAATTTATGCCCAAAAATAGACTAAAAATTACCAGTCATCTTGATAAATATTTAGAAATCGCAGTGATAGTTTCTTTTGCAGCAAAAACATATACCTTTATAGTGTTATCAGTCTTAAAATATGGTATTAGATTTTAATTCAATATAACAAAGAAATTTTGGCTGAAAACAGCTACACACTTCTTCAAGGCTTGGGCAGTGAATGACAGCAGACAGCAATCTTGTCATATTTATGCCAGCAGCTAAGTCTCAGTTCACCAATAACTCTGACTTACAGTTAGGGCTATAATGCAGTTTTGAAACCAGTCCAGTTATAACATTAAAAGTGCAAATGCACTTTCAACATATAGATAGCTGGGCGAAACTTGTATCACTTCATTTTGCTTGGCAGCAATTTATAGCTCGGGATGCATTCTCACAATTAAAATTTTATTTTACATACAAGTTAAAGTGACGTGAATCAAGATATTGTCCCATAGAAATTTAAATGGAGAAAAGTTGAGGCCGCCATTCAAAATACTCCTACCAAATTCTATTAATTATACAAGCCAGCAAGGAATGCAAGAGCGCCAGAATTTACTAATATGGCTTGTATAACATAGAACAAGGGAAGTAGATTGTATTTACTGTGAGCTAGGTGCACATTGTATTACAATTTATAGATTTATAGCTGTCAAAAACAATATTAGTTTTGTTATTTAATGTCAATTTTTGGTCTGATTTGCATATTTATTTGATAATTTGAACTGCTAAAAATTTACAATGTTTGACAACTTTATTTTGGAGTGGAATAATTAATCATACCTCATTGTAAGATGAACCAGTACTGATTGAAGTTAGTTTTGAAGTAATTATATTGTCAAGGGTAATTTTTATTATTTACAAGTTAGCAATATCTACAGACAGATCAAAAAGAGCATTACTCAAAATAATTGAATGTTCCAGCCTACGATTTCGCAATACCTCACTCAGCATTTTAAAAGGAAACCAGATCACATGACAAAATGTATATATTAGCGATACAGCTATTCCAAAGTTTAGACACTAATTCCCATTAAAATGATACATGGCTGATAAAGTTGCTCTAAGATACTAGATATGCTTACAGTCATAAAAAAACTTGTAATAGAAAAAAAGCTTTTTAGCGAAAAAAGAGTTATTTCAAGTTATTATAAATCAAATATACAATTTTTACAATTAATGTATGCATGTACAAAGAAAAATGAAAGCTTTGATTATAAAAAAAACAAGGAGCCTGTGGGTGGCAATGAAAAGCAATCTATAATAGACAAATGTGTGCAAAATCTTATCTAGGTCAATTTAAATTAAAAAAAATGTTATAGGATAATTCTGAAGGCATTGCGTGTACTCTCATGCCATGAGCCATGCAGGTAAAGCTGTAGTAGATCAGTGAACATTGTCAATATTCCGAAATCTTTTTTAGTAGTCTCCAGCGGAGATTTCAAACTCTACCAGCAACGACAGATGGTCCGAATGCACATGAGGGTGAGGGCAGCCAATTACTTTGTTATCAGCGAACCAATTGGGGTCCAGCTGTCCAAGTAATCCTAAAGCCTTCAGTTGCCGATTGTGAAAAATATAATCAATGACTCCTTTGAAGTCGTATCTAAAATATTTAAATTAACAAATTACTACTAAGGTTGATATACTTGAAGGTTAATCCTATGAAACAGTATAATAACAATTACTTAGTTTCTACAAAATGTGCAATGTGCGGTCAAATCTTTTCTTTCTTTCATAAACTACGTGATAAATAGAGTTCAGTTAAGCCAAGCCTATGAGAGTTGATGTTTTTATAAGCAAATCAAACTATTACAAAATACGCTTTGTTTTTTTTAGCCTTTATAATGAAAACACAAAAACAATGTCTACAGTGAAATATTTTAAAAGTTGCTTACGTGTAGTTGGTGAAAGGCATGTGATCCATGCTATAAGCACTTCGAAGCTGGTAAGGGTGGGTGGCCTGCTTGTCCAGTTTTGATCCACTGCTGAAATACTCCAGAACTTTGCTATAGTCGCATTCTTTAAACTCCTTGTGATTGGCTGCAATTCTTCCTTTGGTGAGAAACTCACAAACACCTGAAACAGAAAATTAAGTATTTTATTTACCTATGATTCTAATAGTGCTAAAAGGTTGAACACTGTAATTTGTATTATAATGCAATATAAGTTTATTACACTCAATGTTATTAATCTCAGAGTGGACATCTTACGAAGCCTTACCTGACTCAGGCAGGGAGTTGAAGTCACCGCATATAATCAATGGTGGCTTGCTGCCGGGCCCCAGACGCTGCTCCACAAACGAGTCTATCTCATTCATCAACATGATGGTCTGGATAAGTTTGACGTCAGAATACTCAGGGTCCCACGTGATGTGTGTGTTTGTGACCACCACGTGTTTCTTGACAGACTCCCCTTTTGGTAAATCTACATTATATGATAGTAGTACTATACAAAGCAGCTGCAGCACACAGGTGAGGGGACACAATTCCTTTTGAAGAACGAAAACCTAATTCTTGGAAATAGTTGCTGTGTCTGCAATTTTGAGCTTTCTGATTAATTCATGAAAGACTTGAAAAACTTAACTCTTGAAATTTATGTGTGAGAAACAACCATCTACTTGAATGTGTGTATAAGTAATGCAAGTTGATGATAAACTCACTATTGACGTCCCAAACAGCCTCTTTGGTCTCAAGCAACAAACACACACCGATGTTGTCTTTTGTCTGCACTCTGTTAATCATGTTGTCTACACCAAGCTTGGAGGACCCCACAGCTATCTTCCTGAAGTCTATGTTAGTCTGTTCCACTAGAGAGAACCTAACAATCAGAAATAACAGTAATTTATCACATGCAACATTACACGTTACACTTCACATAGCAATAGGTGAACCATTAATTTGTTATTACAAAGCTTATATAACTTCGAAACTCTCAGACTGCTGAAAACTAAAATAATTGCTCTTCAAAAGCAATGATGTTTAAGCTACATCCTGCATTGAATAGTTCAATGTCTTTGTGTAATGATACAAGGTAGGCAATGATATGATGATCATCTAACCCTTTGTCTTGATGAGATAATGATGTTACGACACAAAGACATTCTATGAAGGCACTTTAGGAAAACGAAATTGCACTGTAATGTCAACTCAAAATATATGCAAATGACTTACTTATTGTCCCTCCAGAAAATAGCGCAGCCATCAACTTTCTCAGCCTCCATGTTGGTAGCTGCAATCTGAGCTCTGCTCTTGCTGAAATGCATGCCGTTGTAGCCATCCTTCTGCAGTTCTGCGCTGAAGAAGTCTGCGTACTGTTTGAATTCCACTTCTTGCAGACAAATAATATCGGCGCTGTAATGGCGTATCTCCTCCAGGATGCCTTCAAACACCAAACAAACTTCCAAAGTCTTGGCAAAAGTTGCAGTTGGAGAACACACAGGTGTAAATATTAAAACATTACACAACATGAAAAGGTACTGTCAATCTGGAAGGTTTGTTTACCACTGTGTCGCCGGAGAAGATGGAGTGTGAAAATGAGTCAGAGATGCAAGCAGTAATTGAAGATAGCCTGATTAGCATTATTAATTATTCAAAAGTTGGCTTAATAATTGAGAAGGTGGCAGATAGGGATGTGGCAATATTAGCATATCCTCTCACTAGACAATCTCATTGCAATAAAACCAAATCTAAGATTTCCTAATTTTTATTAATAGCTCCTAGGAATTGGTGGTAAACATTAGTTGGAAATTAGCAAATAAAACAGGCAGGTATATATAAAATGCTAATAACAATATTAATTAGGATTTAATGTACAGGGGGCAGTAATTTATCAGTTTACAATTGCATGCTCACATATTAAATGCCTCTACATCCCAGCTTAAGTGTTAGACATCTAAAAATAGCCGATAGCCTGTAATATACATAAACGCACCTTTCTTCCTGTAGTCCCAGTGTAAGGCCCAGGAAGGGCAGTATCCATATACTTGTCTGTTGCAATAGGAATCACTCAACACATTGTAGTTCATCACAGTAAATAAGGCTGAAACAAAACAAAAACAAAACTTTTAGGTTAAAGAGGGCAGCTCAAGGTTAAATAAAGGTAAACATACATCCTTAAAGGGAAAGACAACAAAACACAACAATATCACAGCTTACTACATATTATCAATAACTCAAAAGTAAACTAGCCTATATGATAGGGTGGATGTAGAAGATAAATGAATATCATTTATAAAAATATCATCACCATGAATTATTATATACAGATTAATAGACACTAAACAACTGAAACAACTAAACAATTGAAATGACAAATATTGTGGAAATGTCTTCTACTTAATAAGATACGATATTGTGGAAGCCAGTTTAAGCCAAGGTTTAACAATGACCAAGCAAATTCCCAGTAATTCTTCTTTGATAATCAAAACACACTTAATCCAGTATCTAGTAATCTGTAGCAAAGTAGGCCATTGTTTTCTAATATATATTATTGTTATGGCTAAAAGGTTTGGCTGACACACATAAACTCACATAGGTAAGCAGCAAATATCTACATTCTCTTTCCAGAAGTAAACAAACGCCATTAGAGATTTAAAGGTGTTTATTGCACACTTTTATATCACAAGCTGTATGGTATTTACATGAACTGATACGTCCCATTAGCTGTGGGAGTAGCACCATGAAAGGTTCTATAATTTATTTACTAGATAATAATCTAACATGTGTATATTGACTTAGCATGTTGATTGACCTTAGATTTAAACTTGGCATATATTGTAATTCATGGAATGTTATGATTCACTTCTAGTTGGCTAGGTTACCCAACTGACTTTGTTTACAGCTGCAATCGCACAGCTATCAATGAACATAGAATCACAGGCTAGCCGACAGTGAGGAGTGTTCCAACAGGAAGTTGAATCACTGAATCTCTGAGTGAACCCCATTGTTTGCTCTGTTACCGTAATATTACAACAGGGGCATAAAGCAACTTTCTTAATCACTCCTTTACACACTATGGTGTGCAAAGATATAATAATGTAAACAATATCAACAATTGTGGTGAAAAGCCGGCCAACTCAACATTATGGTATATAATAGGATAACAGACTACACCGGTAAAGAGAATGCATGTTGTGTTATTACATAGACCCAGCAAGGGTAGATGCCATTTGTTAGATTCAGTCAAGAACAATGTTGAAATGGACAGAGAGATTAGTTGGCTACAACTCTATTATAATTATTGTAATATATAGCAAGTGCTCACATCCTTGTTGGAAAGTATTGCATCATCTCCATAATTTTATCTAGCTGAAAAATATTTAGTGATGTTTACACAGCAGTAGAAAGCTAATGGCTTAGAGCCCACACTAAGCCATTGCCAAACCACAAAGCTTGAAGATTCTGGCTGGCTTACTGCATTTTTAAGGAGAATGTTACAAAACGACCCTTTAAGTTCTGGCACCGGTCCAGAATCAGAGCAAACAGTTGTTATTTGGATTAAAGCTAATTTCAGTAGACATCTTTGACACGATTTACCAAGATTATTGTTTATTGATCAGCTGAGATAATTTATATTGTAGTTGATTCACACTAATAAGGAAGTGAGCTATAATCCAATGCTGAAGTTAAGAAACTATGAAGGAACGTGAAGCTTAGCGAGACAGTAGCATTCGCAATAGAAGTGAGAGGATTTGCTTACCTGTTGGCACATTCCTCTGGGGGCTGTGGAGTGTAACCCAGGGCCGTTGAGGTGGATGCGTGGCAGTAACTGAAACATGAAATAATAATGCAATGCAATTGTCAGTCATGATGACAGTATATCTGTTTTGTGTATTTATAGTTGCTGTAATGGTAGCTGTCTATGAGTCAATATGATAAATGTTTTGGGGAAAGGGAAGTAAGTGACGACAACAGCTTATATAAAATATTGTATTCTTTTCTATAGTACAACTTGTTGAATGAGTAGTAGTCATGGAAAGTGGTGGATACAAGTGTAATTAACCCTGTATTTATTAATAAAACCATACATTTGAAGCCAACAGCCTGGAAGACTACTAACTCAGATATACATCAAGGTTAATCTCGTGTAGTCATGCTCGAAGCACACTATTAGAAGTCCCTAAAGCAAATCTGAACACCATCATTATGCCACTTTGTCCAAAATGCAACAGTGAGGAAAGCAATTAACCCAAATTGGCAAATGATTACTGCAGTTAGCAGGTAAAATCTCAATCAAGATAATATCATGTCGTGGTTAGTGTTGTGAAGGAGAGACCAAAACTGAAATACTGCAGGTGTACTAGGAGCAGAGGAGCAGAGCTGAAGATGGAGCCACTGAGGCATACTGTTAGATGGTTGACAGTTACATAGGTGTCTAGATAATCCCATGGTTAATTACATCAAACAACAAGCAATCAATAAGATTTTAATATAAGCTGCTATAATTACAGGCAATTCACCTAAAACCAGGTAAACAGTGCAAAACACAGCTGGTTCACCAACTATACCAAATTAATTCAGTCTATTGTGTTCTATCAACTCAATCAAATACCACTTCATTACCCAAAGATATTTCAACAATTAGATTTGAGGCTATTCAAGCCTTTTGTTCAAAAGAGCAACTTAAACAACTGTAAAAGACAAAGAACCACTTGAAACCACAAGAAGACAAAAACCAAGGAGATGGCGGTTTAGTAGATTGAGAGTAAGTGTATATAGCTGTCTTACACAAAGCTCTTTCACTAGGGGGAATCATTAAATGTCTGGTTAAAGAGGATGGTTCCATAGGCAGATCTGTGTAGTAAGTTGCACCGTTTGGAGTTACATAATAACCGTGTTCCTTCATTTGAAAGGTAGCATCTCCAATCGACCAGTTTACAAACTCTTCAACGTGAATATCTATGGCTAAATTTCGAAGATCAACGGAAAAGGAATCTTCTATACCGAAAGCCCTCATCTGATTATGTTGGTGCTGATGCAAGGCATGTGTGTACGACTCAATGCACTGCCTGCAGGAGTCTTTGCTGGTGAACTTTTGAAATGGAACCCCTGTTACATACAAGGCAAGAGCCTGTAAGTCCAGCTCGGCTTCTTCTTTTTCCAGTTTCGCAATTGAAACAACAGCAGTTTTAGATTTCTTGGCAGATCTTTTGGAATGAGACTGAGAGGAATAAATAGAGCCGTCATCTAATAGACTGAGCTCTAAGGAACTGGTGGACTCGGATGATGAGGTTATACTTCTACTGTCCGAAGAACTAATAATACTAGCTGTGTCAATAGCACTGTCAGTCTCACTTTCATAGTCTATGAGGGATTTTTGATATATTTCACTTGATGAATTCCTATGGCATTTCTGTGATGGTGGCAGACATGTCTCTTTTTGAACCTTACGGCAGCCCTCACAAGAGTTGGTAGTCAGTATATCCGACTTTGCACGTCTGCGTGCTCTTCCCATCTAAAAGCAAGTTTGACTTATGATAATGATAGTCTTAAAAAACTATAACTACAAAACTGAAAACATTCCATTTGAATATATTTAGCTTACAACCTTTTACAAAAATACTTACATCTATTTCAGCTGCTTGAGGTTATGTTTCAGCGTATTCCTGAATAGTCAAGTTGAAACGAGTACTCAGTTCTAAATATATCTTCCTAATTATTGATTAACTTGTATATCGCAATGGATGCTACGGCATGGACTTCGGCTGCAGGTTTCTAACAACTCTCACGTGGAGCCTAGTATTATATAGTAGTGAGTCGGCTTTTGTTGTCCATTGTAGGTCATAGAGCCATCAGCCAATAAGAAGCGAAGGCTCTTGCGCTGATGCACAATGAACTATGAACACAATGCGTCATGGTTATTCAGTTCCACGTTGGAGGACGGCATGATGATTGTCAATCATATAATACTATTATGATCGTTTGTGTATTGCGGATAGTAACAATTTACAAAACAGCCGTTCTTTGATTAATATGTCATTCTCTGTTAATAATTATTACTAAATTTGCAAGCCTGGCTGATAATATTATACTTATTTGTTAAACAAGATTTCCAGGGTGGTGAGCCTAGATTCAACTGTCCTATGGATAATAGAGACTATATTCAAAATGGCTGCGTATATGATATATAGCTATTAGATGAAAACCACTCTAAAACAAACCCACAACGAGTGTTGAACAACCAAAAGACTAAAAATAAAACGTCACGGATGAAAAATGAGAAAATTATAATCAACAGATATACATACTAGTCATATTAGCTAACACCATCGCTTTAGAACTACTAATTGGTCAATACAGTCGCTGGTCCAACAAATATTGCGTGATTTTGCAGTTACCTAGCTGACCATCGTAAGTAAAGCTCAACACCCCCTGCATATCAGCAATGCACAATAGGATACTATGAAAGTTCTATTAGCACTGGATAAGTGTTTAGTGCAGCAGTAAAGCACTGTTTGAGATCTTACTACTTGCCTTCTATGAGAATCACCAAAATAACATAAACTATACTACCACCAGTATACACTGAAAGACAAAAGTTGAACTAATGCTAATGAGCACCTCTGACCATAGTATGTTTAGTTTGGCTGACAAAGCTAGACAGCACCTTAGCTAAGTAGGTCAACACTATAATGTTTGTGGAAGTCTCAGAGAAAGTATAACCTCAGGAGTTCCTTATTCTGTTGAAAGAGGCATCACAAGGTGAACTTTACATATTTATTTAGCAAATTAGCATAGAGTTTCCTGAAAGCTTGATAAAAACTTTGTCACACCCTGATTATAATATTCCTATAATTATACAATTATTATAATGCAGGTGACAAGGGGAGAGCTCCGTGAATACACCAGATTGAATTAATTATAGGATTTTATAAAAAAAAATCAAAGGCAAGTTAAGCTTTGGTATAGTTAATGTATAATATATACATAATGACTGTAATTAATATCATGAATACAAGGAATATATCAGTGAAAATATAATAAACATTATTAGGATATCAGCATGGTAGATACTAAGGTGATGAACATATTACAAGCTGCAATTATTATAATTAATAGCCTACAAACAGCTATCAGCTGATACTACTGCCTACAGGTCAAGGCATAGCTCAATGCTCTAGTAATGTAACTTGCTAGCTAGGGGTATCCTAGAGGACGAAAGGCACCAAAACAGCATAAATTTACCGAAATAGAACTATGACTTTCTAATGCAAAAGGAAGTCATGACTTAATTCAGCTTTTAAAATAAACTTTTTTCATTGGATTTGCTAAAAATCTTGTTTAACTGTAAAAACTAGAAGTATTTGGAATAAAAATTGCAGTAAGAAGGGAAAGTGGAGTATACAGGTTGGTGAAATAATTTCTGAGTATTACGTAATGTCATTGTTGCAGTACTGAATGCAGAAGTTACCAGCTGCAAGGACAAAGGGAATATGGATGAAATGACTTTGTACTCAGCCAAGATGACACCTCTGGTCAGTGAGGTGTCATCTGTGAGCAACTGATTACAGTAATTATGACAGGTTCTTAGTAATTTAGCAGCACTAATTACACAGAGGGGCACTAGCCTGCCACTTATTGTTACGTCAACTGCTAAACTGCTGCAGTGGTTAGACTCCCAACAAGCCTGCCACTTAATCATTACCAAGTCAGTATCCTACTTTTTCTTAAGCAAAGAAATGCAGCATTCTTAGTATTTGATAATTTCTGACCAAATATCAACTTCTAAACACAAACCCATAATATCTAATCAGGGTGATTCAGTAGGGGCGGTGCTGATAAAGGTACAGTCTAGTGACATAACAAGTGATTACAAAAATTGAAGTCTAAAAGTTACACGGGCTGCTGAATACAATAAAGTGAAATTAATGCAGAAAAGCCAGAGAAAAAGAAAACATTATTCTCCAGACAATGAAAACAAAATGTCATTTTCACAATAATAAAACTTATTAACAAAACTCTTGCCAACTTGAGGCTATCGGAAGTAGCAAACCTTCCTGACAGTCAGTGATGACAAGGATGGGAGAGACCGACAATGTCCTTCCTGAGAACAGAAAACAGTTGCTTGATGATCACACACTATCTACCAGAGCGTGAGTCAACCTGGAGGTTCACCACATTTATTGATTCTAGTAAATTAGAGGAACTGAAAAACCACTAGAGTCAATAAGTAGAATATTGAAAAGGTGTTTTACACATGAAATGTTTCAAGTTAATATATAATAACTTTAATTTGTTTAGTCACTCCCATGCTTGAGTAGAACAACTTGATATTTCCTGGTTAGCTTTCAGACACTTGTTACTAACATAAAAGAATGATATCAAATTTACTACTAAAGTGTATAGTACTTGTATAGTGTGTATAGTGTATGGCAAGCTATGCCATCTCATGTTACATAAACTTTCATAATAATAAGTTCACTATGTGATACTGTTCAAATTATGAGTCGTTCACCTTCCGTTCATTTGAGATTGACTCTACTTAAGGTTATGACACCAGTTGAGCAGTTGAGTGTAGTGCACTGTAGGGTTGTGTAACATCTGCTCCATCAACAGCTACATCCTCACCAATGTTTAGTCTCATAACAAATCGCTACTCAGAAACAACATTCTACGCTGCTAAGTACGGTGATGCGAAGTTCAACTTTATTTAAACAGGAGGACAAGCAGTCAGGAAATAGAGAAAACTGGATGGCAAACTACGTGAATTTAATATAAAACAATCTTTATTCAAAACCAAAACACTTCCGCCCAGATGAATAGATAACTTCAGAGGTTATCAAAGTTATCAACTTCAATTATGCATAGAACAAAATATGTTCAGTGTCAACAAGTGAAGCAAAAGAAGTAAATAGTATAATAGCTATCTATTAAATTATCAGTCAGTGAATGTTTCAAGTTGGAACCAGTCGTTGGAGCTAATATATGCAGTATTTATGCTTAGCAATACCACAAAACCTCATTGAAATACTAAAATGATTGATATAATAATATGGTATAAAATTGAAAACCACCTAGAACTTTAGCATCTATATTAGTTAAAATGTATCCAAACTTCTAAGCACACACAACTACAACACTAGAAAATACAGCTACCACAGCAATAGCTTGAGCGCATAAAGAAACCTTACAAAGCAGCAGACAAAGGAACATAGTAACAAAAGCATAAAAAATAATCTAAGATGGAGCTCTATTATGACAGGCTTGCATATCATAAAATAAATATCATTGATTTAGTGCTTTTGCAAATAGCGATAGTTGACTATTTCAGTTGTACAGTTGGAATTACTACCCTGAAGAGCAAAGGAAAATTTATACAGAAGTAGAAATTTCAAACACAACATACACACCCATCAGTATCAGGGTAGATAGAATAAACTTTTGTGGTTCTGTTGATATGCTCTTTTGTTAAAGTAAATATTGTTGCTGGTACTTTAAAGATGAAGGCAACCAAAATAAACAGGCTGCTGTTGTTACTACTGTAGCCATTGCGTACTTACAGTTTAGTCTTTCCAACATGAACTGCAGAAATCCTGAGAGACCACTCTTGGTTGCACTGATGATGTCCATGGGGAGCCCCACATTCCCCTCCAGGTCTAAAACAAATGGATATGGAATTTGTACCAAAAGCATATCTCCATGTTATTCAATGTATTGCGCAAACGTTAAGGCAAAGGCCCTGGACATAAAATAAATATTTCAGTACAACAATTTTTTTTTTCAATTAAATGACTTGCCTAAAATATTTTAGAATTAAATTTAAGAGTTTAATTATTCACAAAATGATCAATATCTTAATACTAAGTAGATCTGCATTTTGCAGAGTTTAGGAGTTATCCAGCAAGAATATTTTTATAGTTTATTGGAATCTGTGTTAGTCGAAAATAGACATTAAAGTAGTAAATATAAAATACAATACAATTCACTAGGCTATAGCTCTAATAAATATTATTACAGTGGAGGTAGGCTAACGGCAACGTGCCCCAAACCTCCTTAAATATATATCCAGTTCTGAATAAATTAGTTTGCTAAAATATGGCAACTGTTTCTTAATTAAATCAGGTTATTTATTGGTTGGGTAAACATCAGATGGGTAGGCCTCTATCACATCGGAAGTCCTAAAAGCTCTAAAACCACATAAATTTGGCAAGGTATAATTTAATGTTTTAAGAAGTAGAGTGGAAAACACAAATATTGCGCAACTTTGTCAGTAAGACTATTAAAGCTTATATCATCATGATAAATACGATAGTGATTATGCAGAAAATTTCGAAATTTAGTATACTACAGTAAATTCATGAGTTTTTAAGTAGAACTGCAAAGAAAAATTAATTTACAAAGTGGTTTAAAGAAAATCATCAACATCAGTGTGATTCAGCATAATAACAAGACTTACATTATATTCAAACATAGGTACTACAGCAGCAGATGGGAATTTGGTGTAGATGGAAAGACAGTTAATATCATGAAGAGTATTTGGAAAGACTCATAAACTGGAGTAGTGCAATTCAAGTCAAGAAACAAGAACAAGCTTCCCAGCAATTTACTTGATATAAGATAAACGGGTAGCAGGCTATTAGGAAGATTTAAGGATGCAACCTCACTAGTAGGGCAAACATCAAATTTAGCCAAATAATTCAAAAAAGCAGTTCCATCACTAATCCTCTAACTTGTGGCTCATTATCCATTATTATTAATATTAATTAGCCCCTTCAGCCTGATAGTCATAGCTTTTCACCAGCCCAGCCTCCAAGACGGCTGAAATCACCACCGATTCAGACTATTCATCCCAAAACTAAAGCATAACCCGGTGCTAGACACCAACTGTATGCACTGAATCATTAGTACCTATGGCTGGAATCATTCATCTCAATGCTAAATGTGCACAACAATTGCACAAGTAATTAAATTATATTTCGAACTGTCTTGGCGAATATAAAATTTAAACAGATTAGTTAGATTTGTGGTAATACGCTTCCTCCATAAACAGGAGATAGGATTAAACTATCTTCTGTGCCAGAGTTAGAGTGTCTTTTTGGCACGGCAAACTCCAGGCAATCTTTTACATAAATAGCCTGATTTCTCAGCAATAAAATAAACCGAGTTTTTCCCTTCCCAAGAAAAGCTGCTTTGGTGTTAACACCAGTAAATTTTTTAAGAAATCAGCTTTTTTGTCATTTTTATCTTTCAATCTCAAAATAAACCTTCCTATCCAAAGCCTTCACAAATGATTTATTTAGATGTACACCTCAAGCAATATAGTTATTCAAGAAACGTAAAACTTGTATGTTTACATATGCTACTAGCACCCGCAGACTAACGTTTGCTTTATATAACTTACTATAACTTAAAAATATGCTGGCACCACACAAGTTGAAGTTGTTGCTCTCTTGCATGTGAGAGATCAGAAGCACATTAGTTGAACAAACTTATTGTAGGAACATGTCTTAAAATCCAAACATACATTAGGTGTATGACAAGGGTAGACCCACACTGTGTATGCATAATTATATCTTAATATGTGTATATCTTGATATACTGATGATTCCGGTAGCTTCCAATAAAAGTGAAGCAGTGGCTAGTAATGAGTAGATAAATATGATTCACATTTGACTCCTGATATAGAAAGCCAAGTTAAATGAAGTGTCAATCAATTTTTGAGGGTTTGACGCACACAATTATGTCATAATGCATGACCATTATAGAAGGCTATTACCATTGTTCTGTTAAATGACATTCAACTTCCAGGTGCCTCAAACACTGTAGCTGTTATAGATGGTGTCATCTTTCAACTTGGAAAGTTTTGTATATAAAGCAAATGCAAACAACTTCAGATAAGAAGATGCATTGGAAATAGATTGTTTTATAGCAGTTCTACGTTTAAAAAAAAATGAAAACTACAATTTATAAACATTTTCAAAATTTAAAGATTTTTATGATGGCGCTGTGATTATTTGATTGAACTGAGAAAGCCAGAAAAGATGAGAGTTTAAAAAGGAAGAGGAAATAACAACACTAGCAGTGGACAGAGAGAGCTTAGTTGAAAAGGAAGGAAGCTAATATTAGGTCAGTTAAAAGATCCCAACTGAAGCTACAAAACCAATCAGATTTCTGCATACATTATTATGCAAATTACAGAGTGTTAGTAATGCCAAAAATTGTAAAAATGGTTGCAAGTTTCCTCATACAGTTTCATAGAGCTGTGCATTAATAGTCAACACTGCAAACAGCCTGGAGCAAAATTGTTAATGAATTATTTTTAAATATCCAGCGTTTCACTTGAATCAAGTCCTGAAATTTTTCTGCAAAAATTTTCTAGAAATTGCCACGCCAGATTTGATTACCTTTACAAGAAAATATTTATAATTTTTGTTTAAAATTTGCTAAAAGGTGCAGTTTTTCAAACTAAAATTATTTATTACGCGTGCTAGTAGAATTTTTATCTCTTGCAAAACTCTTTGGGGTGGGGGGGGGCGGAATTAAGAACTGTGAGTAAAGTTGGTGAATGAATTAAAACCTGTATAAGCACCAATTGAGACCCTTACTGAAAGTAGTGAGTTGAAAGAGTCTCCCAATGTCGTGAGGAATTGCACTCAGCTTGTTGTTTTTGAAGCTGAGAAATCGAAGCTCTACCATATCACATATCTCCTCTGGAATCACACTAATCCTAAAACAAACAATAATTTCCTAAGTATGATACACTTAACTCATTCTTCAATTTCAAAACAAATAAGAGAGGACAACTACAACTTATTGTCTGCAAATTTATTACAAGATTTTTTGCTCATCTATTTGATTTAAATAGACAAAAATAGCTCCACTTTTTCAAATATTGATTCATGAATACAAAAAATATATTCACACTCACCTGTTGTTGTCAAAGTTAAGGTACTGCAGAAGAGGCAACTGAACTATTTCAGGTGGAATTCTCTCTATTTTATTGTCTTGGAAATGAATGGCAGTTAGTTGTTTGTAAGAGAATATTTCTGGAGCTATTTTCTTGACATGCACTGATGGTAGAAATAAAAGAACAAAATGAATAAACTACAGATGTACTGAACCAATTATAGCTATATATTGTATATCAGATGATAAATGCTGTTACACAAACCTCCTGATCCCCCAATAGACAACTCTGGCCAGCAACTCTTTTTGCCCTTTTCTCTATCTTCATTGGACATAATTGTGAATGTCCTACCGGGCACTGGCGGCTCATACTTAGTTCTACCCATTACTATTAATCCAGTATGTATCCAGACGTCTAAAACCAATTACAAATTTACTATGCTCAATTAAAAAAAATTGAAAAATACTTGAAAATTGTCGCAAGTCTTCTGTAACCTAGCATACTTTTATATTTCTAGAAAATTAAGGTGAATATGAAGGAGCAAAAGCATGTTACTTTAATGAAGTCTTTTTAAGACATACTTGTCAACAAAGCATATTATATTTCTATAATCTACCAAATGCACTGTTGGATAAAATTAGTAAGCCTAAAATTTCTAGTGATAGAAAACAATGATGGGTAGTAGGGCTTCAAACAAATGAATATATATCATTAGTTTCATAAATCATAAATTGGAAGGAAAAAGTGCTAAATGACAAACTAAAACTACCATTTTGAAAAAAAGTCATTTACAAACGTATTAGAAAAATTCTGAAACTGTTATTAGATTCTTATTGGCAGTTATAAAAAGTCCTGCTAAAATAGTTTAATTTGAATCAAGAGTCAAGTTTTAGTTAGACTTTTATTGTATGCTTCTAGTCAGTGGCACGATAATGATTAAGTTAGTGCTGCTGCACTCAGTTTACCTAAGCCCCACTCTTCTATTGTAGAGGAGTGAGTTAATGGGGAAAAAAGGCAATGGTTTGTATTATAGCCCTTTACTCACTGGCACTAGGTAGACTTTCAATTGGATTTTAAATGAATTTACTAAAATTGCTTCTGGAGAAGAATGTAGCATAGTATTCCAATAATCCATAACTTTTTTTTCTTTGAATATAAATATTTTTTAATAGCTTGAAAGAATTTTGGGAATTTTCTTAGCAATGACCTCTTATGCTCAATTTGATTGATATAAATTAAAGAAAATTACATTGGCTCAAAACTTATATAATTGACAAAGCAATACCATATTTAAAATTTAGCAAAGATTTGTTTTACATAAAAACATATTACTTGTTTTATTGTGATATAAAAAATCTTTCAACTGTTTCAAGTAGCTGGCCTGCTTTGAAAGTACAAAATTTTTACCATGCATCAAGGCATGTTGCTGTATCAATTCCCTGTATTTTAATATGGTTCATTGCATATTTAGCCTTTTTATGATTGCAAAAAATCCATTGTTTTATTATTAAAATTAAAATTCATCCTCAACGTTAAAGTGACATTATTTCCACGAGCTTCTAACCTTTTTAGTTCCCTTATCAACCACTTTTATTGCTAAAAATTCTTATGAACTGCCCCAGGCACAAAGTTAATGAACGCCAGAGTTTAAGTGGTAAGTTTGATTAAAAAAGTTAGTAAATGAGAAATGCATTGGCTTACCAAAGTTAATGTTCTAGTGTTTCGCTTGAAACTAACAAGAAATCATGACAGAGTTGACAACTGGCACAATTACTAATTGTTCTGATCAGCACAGTCATATGAGAGTTTAAAATTAGTTATTGACATTGTCATATAACTATAACTATTGGTGCTGGTATTACTCACACTACAACTTGTCTATGGATAATACCATCATAATAATTATTATCTAGCTAATTATGCACTTGTACTGCTTGCAGTACAAGTACAATCAATGACAACCGCAGTGCAAATGTCAGGCAAAAGGAAAGTGTTAGTGAGAAACTTAAACTGGATAGAAATAATTCCTTGAATACAAATGGTAAACCTAAACACTATTTATTCTTACTCTTGGTACTTTAAGTAATAGACCTTTCAATTTCAACTAAAGTGGGAAATACAAATTTTTAAACTTACAAATGAAAACAGGGATTTTTATCTTAGTGGTATAGGGCTTCCCTTAGCATTTACTGTGTAATTTATAAGTGTTTCATTATTAGACCGAGGGTTGCAGGTTTCCACAATATTGCCGCTCAGAAATAAGAGTTGGTCTCATACCCCATGCATAATTCAAAGCAAAAATTATTTTGTATAGGTTCTTCTCTGTTGATATTTAGGTGAGTTTTTCTCTGGTGACTGCCCTAGTGGTTATTACTAGCTTTTTATCTTAAACAATAATTTCATAGGTTTGAAATAGTGATGGACGGCTTGCATTTTTTAAGAATCCTAGTAATCAAATATAGATGGTATTTTTCTACAGTCTTCTAAAGATTGGTTTGCAACAGATTTTTTGTTGGCAAAACTTTTAAGGTTGGCTATGACCAATATGACAGTATGTTGCACTAGCTTCCTATTGTGTACACTGCTTTTACTTTGAGAGCCATAAATCATATTCACACATTGCACTATGAGTCTACACATAGTAGCATATGTTAGTGGCTTAACACTTTCATTTATATGTATTTCACTTGACTCGTTACACCTTCACACATATGTTGGCTATACTTTGGTGCAAGAAAAGCAAAGTTACTGAGGCGCATGTATCTCAATTAAAAGGTTTTGGTTTTTTGCACCTTATTTTGTTTGGTCCAAAAATTTACCTCAGCTTCTTTGCTAAGCAGAGTTGAATACTAGTGATGTATGCCTTGTGTAAAAGGTGACCAGTGTGACCTTCAAATAGTGTCAGGAAGTGAACATCAATTAAAAACACTGATGGCTTATAGAAACCCGCCCTTAACCAAGCCACCATTATCTGTTTTGAAGCAAAATTTTATAGCTATATCGATCACATATTGATTATCGGTTTTTACCCTGAAGAAGCCTTTTTACATGTAGTTCACTAGAAATTGATTTTAATAAAAATACTAATAATCTTTGCATATTATCATTACTTTTGCAGTGCATTTCTGTTTTAGAGAACTATCACTAGCTTGAAAGGATTTTCGTTTGCGCAGTCAAAAATTTTAAATACTTTTCTTTAGTGAGTATTATACTTTCTTTGCACAGAATTTGAAAGCTTTGTGTACAGCTATTCCCAGTTTTTTCTACCCTACTCCCTTTTGCTCTCTATTTCTCACGCCAATGCAATAGATATAATCAATTTTATACTAAATACGTTTTCAAGATGAATTGTCCAATAAAATTTTTTCGGATGCTGCCTGAATCAGTAAGACTAAAAGTGATGGTCAGTTCTAACTTTTGTTAATTCTAAGCTTAGCTCCAAAGCTTAATAGCGGTAGTAAAATTAAATTTTTAAATCAAAATGTAACTGAAATGCCGAATAGTAATACTAATAGTAGTAGGGTGAATAATTCTAATGCTAGGCTTAATGAGTAATAGGCAAACATAATGGTTACGGGTATCGTCTATTACGATAACTATTTCTAAATAACTATAATTATCAGTATCAGTTATGCCTTACACTTATGGTCTTTTACGTATCAAATTTACTCATATATGTTTTACTATTACATTTAGTTTTACTATTACTATTGGTATTACTTATTTACTATAAGTATTACTATTAGAATTAGTGTAAGCTGCATAACTACACCTGTACTAGTGTATAAGTATAACCGTAACTATAAGATCATCATTAAGTAATCATCACTAACACCAAGTCCAACAGTAACTGAATATCAATATGAATATAAATATAAAATTGAATATCATAATGATATTCATTATCAGTATCAATATCAATATTAATATTAAATTCAACATCAAATTCATTTTCATATATGAATATCAATATCAATATGAATACTTGAATATAAAACTCAAATTCATTATTCAATATCAATATGAATAATGAATATCAATATGAATATCAAAATTACTATGAATAAAAAAAACTCACACAAGTTTAGAGTCGCTATCCCTGTGAGAAACCCCTGAGGTCCTGATGGAAAGGGTTTTTGTTAAAGTGGGCTAAGGACTTATTTAGATGAGGCACAGGAGCAATTATGACTAGATGCTCTTTCTAACATCACCAATGGCCTTTGTCGGGGTTCAAACCCATGACTTATTAGGCAAACGCTCTATCACTATGAGTATGACATTGAGTTTGACTATGACTATGAGTCTAACCCCTAGACTACGGCTGCTCCCAAATTTATTATGAATATTCAACAGAAATATGAATACCAGTTATTAATATGATGAAGTTGAATATAGTATTCGAATAATATTAAAATGCAATATCAATATCTGAATATGAAAATCAATCTCAATCTGAAACTCAAACTCAAACTGAATATTAAATAAATTTAAAAATTAAAATATGTCCCGATATCTGATTCTATACGACAAATAATTATTATAGCAGGATATGCACAAAATCACAAATCTTATTAAAAACATTCAAGCTGCTGCAACCTACAATCGTTATCAACCAATTACAAATTACTGATAAATGTTTTAAGTTTTCTCCGGCATCAAATTAAGACTCGGACTGAAAACTGAAGACTATCGAACTACCACTGTCAGACGGATGTCATTGGTAGCTGAAAATACTTGAATCGCTGAATAGTTATATTGGCAACGAACCTAGCGTACATCATGATCGGGATCAATATTATTATTATGTCAGTGTAAGCTATTAGTATTAACCTTTTGTATAATATAAACAACTAGTACTACCACTACGTCTAGTTCTACGACTACTGTGATTATAATTAGAATAATCATTATATTATTCCTGTTAATTTAAAAGTTTAATGACGTAGCTTAACCAGCCTCTTGATTATGCAATCAATGAATCGTAGCTTATAAAATTAAATGAGTAAAACTAATACTAATACTAATAGTAATACTAATACTAATACATTTACTAATAGTCACTTATACTAGTAATAGTAATAGTCATAATGATTATGTTTATAATGATAATAAATTGAATTGAAATTATTATACTAATACTAATTAGACTCAAAGTCATATTTATACTCCTACTGATTCGTGTAAGTTTATACCTGTATTGGTACTCATACTCTCACTTACACTCACTGATATTTGTGCTGTACTGATAGTGATATCTGTGGTGTGCTGATGTTTGGGCTGTGTTGGTGTGGGGAGGCAGGTGCAGTAAGGGAGAAATATTAAGGCAAAAACAATCAGATGCAGTGAAATCTTTGTTATCTCATAATCAAAGTTGATCATATGATGTGAGTATGTGTTAGTAATTAGTATTACTTAGTGACTTACATCTACAGTTGCACAAACTTAAGACATGCTAGTAACACTATGGTTATTACTGTTTTAACTATTCTCTTTATTTTAGTTCAACTTCTAAACCTGTGCTAGTTGTTAAGAAATGTTAGCTGCCAATGATGAAGAAGCAGAAAAAGAATGTACCACCGAATCATTGGAATGGGGTACTCACATAGATAAAAACAAAACCGATGTGAATGAGGTTAATTATATTGAATTATTCTATTATGGAAATGTTGGTGTTACAATATACAATCCTTAATTTGAACTAAATTACTTGATATGCCAGGTTGTTAGCATCTGTATTATAATTTAATAAAACATTTACACTCAGTAACTTTGTTGCTTGACTGTACAAATGTTGAGGTACCTTTTTTATGCCAAGTTTATTTTTAGTCATAGTAAACGCAGTTTTCATATCTGTAACTGTAGTTCAAAGAAAAAATAATTTTGTTTGTCTTTAGCAGTTCTCAGAAGTTCTAGAAACTATAAGATTTTTTCAGTCAATATATTATTTAAATGATTGCTGTAAAAGCTTCAAAAACAATCTTACATCAGGTTCTGAAATTTTCCTTCTTGCTTACATCAACAATATAAGTCCCTACTTGATAAAATTGATTTGCATACCACCATGTTTTATAAAATAACATCATGCAGTTCAGTTTAGTTTCTCCTTGCAATTTTTTTATTATAATTATATTCCTGTGTTTGTTTATTAAATATTCTGATGCCATTGCTATGCAGAACCCATCAGGTGCATACAATAAATTGTCTGAGACTCTAAGACAATCTTTTCCTCATGAAGCAACATGTTCGATGTTTTGTGGTGGGAAAAAATGTAAATACTGTTGCTGTGACACTTGGAAGGACAATGAGCAAGCCGTCAAAGGTCTTTATTCACATTGGTCAGTAATTTTGCCTTAGTCATAATGTACATTTTGAAAACTGCTTTTTTACATTTTATTCAAGTATAAGTACAGTGAGTTACACTCACACTTGTATATATATTTTGTTATAGAATAGCTAAATTTCTTTTATTTTTAGGGTAACGGAAAACATATTGGCCATGTCTCGTCCCATCACCAAATATGTAAAGAAATTTGATATTATTTCTCAGTTTAAAAGGTTTGTTCATGTTACTATAAAGTTTAAAATCTTAGCAACTTTTAAAATATATTGTAATATATTATTAAAATTTAGCCTTCTAACTCAATTTATTTCTATAAAACTTTTTTTGGTGTACCAGATAGTTATAAATATAAGCATATCAGCTGCTTGAACAGTTTAGTTTGTGCAACTATGCTGGGTCTCATTAGATTGACTTGACTTGAAACAAATATGTAGGCATCTATTTGAAAGTAACCTATTTTATTCTGGTGCTACTTGTTGCATTCACCACCCATTAAACATTGGTATGATTTTTGATTAATTTTTCTCACAAAAAAGTAGTTATTAAACTGATGCGAATTGATAAAAGTCAGATGGTTATTTGAGGAACTAACTCTATTGAATGTTGTTCATACTTGTCATATGAATAAAACTTATAGTTAGTCAAACAGTTTCACAAGTCAAACAAAAGTTAGGGTAATTGTAAGCAAGTATAAATATTGAACAGTTGCAATATAATAGTTTAACAATTAAGCAATTAATTTTTCATTGTATTGTGTTGATTGGATCAAAAGGAGTGTTATGCATTAGAGATGCTTTGAATTTTATAGCATTAACAAGCAAAGATTTGATTTTGAACTAAACAAAGTTAGGTAGCAGCCAAATAACTCCTGCCAATATATTAAAAGGTGTGCTGCTGATACCAACAATGCTTGACTAAGAAATACAAGTTCTAGTGCAAAGACATTTCATAACAGTTTTTTTTCTTCATTCCATTAATATTTTCATCAGCATGTGAACCAATGATTACACATGGAAACAATTTCACTCCATTAACATTTGCTTTGATATTAATTCATTTCATATAAGAAGCTGTTTTTACTTGTGTGTCAATACTGTAAGTCATAAGTACATGCGTAGCATCCTAGTAATCTATAATCCTCATAGCAGTTACTATTATGTATTACTTTCAAACTAAAAACATGACCAAACGTGTTAATCTACATTCCCTAATGTGATGATAAGGAATGAGAAGTCTATAATATAGGCAGCATTTAACATGTCTATATGCAATGCTTGTAAAGTGATTCTATACCTCAGGTTGGGTCTTACTGCCATCATTAACCTGCAGCTACCCGGTGAACACTACAGTTGTGGTGATGGCTTGCACAATAATGAGTTCTCATACAGGCAACAGGATTTCATGGATGCTGGAATATTCTTCTACAACTTTGGATGGTAAAACAATCATTAGATTCTTGATTATACTTCAAAGGAGGTGTTTCCTGTAGTTTGTGAAATGTTTTTCATCACCCTTTTATAGGTTACATTTTTTAAATATGTTGAAAGGAAATTTTGCTCTAGTTTTTTAAGTATTTCAAAAGTGTTTGATTTTAGGGATGATTTCGGTGTGGTGGAGTCGATGACTGAAATGTTGGACATGGTGAAAGTGATGCAGTTTGCAGTGACTGAGGGAAAAGTGGCCATTCACTGTCACGCTGGAAAAGGTGGAGATATTTTCAGTTTTAAACTAATATATTATTTTAATAATTATAAACCAACACTCTTGACTTAGTGGATTAACTCACGAGTTAGAGGATGACATTCTGTAACATCAATGAGAGTCTCTAACCTCCTTCACTGCCAGTCTGCTGAAAAGACACTTGCAGTTTATAGACTCAATGTGAACTTGTATTTTGTATTTGACTACTTGGCCTAAATCAGCAGTCAGTCTTCAAACCAGTCTTTTCATTTATTTTATCTGACAAAATTGTACTTTCTTAAATTTTTAATTTTCAAATTTCACAAAATTATATGGTGTTTATCGACAGTTTTCAAGTGCTTTATAACTATATTCAACAATATTTATTATTAATTTGTACTCTGATAGTAATTATTTTATGTAAATTCAAATACTTTAAATCAGAGAAGTACTTGAAATGCTAGTAAGACTACTGGTAAAATTTCAGCACGCACTAGCTTATTATGATTGCATGTTATGAATTTAGATCATGTAATGTTTTATTTTAAACATAGTGCTGTTATTTTCTTACAGTGGTGTTATGGTTGTTGAATAAGGACTAATTTAATGGAGTAAAATTTTATGAAGCAACTTACTGTTCTAATTGCATCTTGGTATAAGTCAGTTACACTGGCAGTTTATATGCAGTATTTGTTATGCAACAATAAGTTTAATTCTTGTGTGTAAATGCTGAATTATTACTATAGTGGTTGAACTGTTTTAGGTAGAACTGGCGTTTTGATTGGATGCTTCTTGGTTTTCCAAAATCGAGTGACAGCCAATGAAGCTGTCCATTACGTTCGGTCCAGAAGACCTGGGTCAGTGCAGACAGCACCTCAGGTCAAGTGTGTGCAGGATTTTGAGAGGTTTCTCAGACCGTACAGGGTAGTGTTTCATACACAGTGAGTATATGCTGTATAGTGTGTAAGGGCGATAAATATTTCTCGTTTTTGCTTATGCACTCTTGTGCTGCTGTAGTTGACATTGTAACATTTTGACAGTAACTGAATAGCAATTATTGTTTTTGAATATCTGCAGTTATACTAATAATTTGTTACCATTCATTATACCAATTTTACGTTTCTTCCTTCAGTGCTGATTGTCCAGCTTTCAATCTTACACAGTTTTTGTCGAGGCAAAAAGGTATTCTCCACGGTTTTCAAGCTAGAAAGCTCAAGTTTTTACCAAAGGTTAGTCAAATGATCACATGATTGATAACAATTTATAATTAAGTTATTAAATCAATTTTATGATTTTCAAACTGATAAAATTAACGTTATTAGGAAATGAGTGGGAAGAAGTTTCTATGGAATATCTGTGCTTGAATCAATAAGAGTAGCTCTGGGGTTACTGCAGTTTGTAGCAGTAGTTTTATTCACTCATGTTGTTGAAAATATAAAAGCTAGAGTAGACCAGTACAAACCATTACTATTACAGTTAACACTCTACTGATTATTTGCATCAAGTGTAACTCACTCTGCGTTGCCGCATTTAGAATCTCCCAAAGCAGGACAAGACTAAACATGTGTTTTCCTGACCTTTGGCTATATTATAGACTGTTTGATGTTGCTCAGTGGCCATTTGATTTGGCTTTGCTTTGCTCTCAGCATTGATTCAACCTTGTTTAAGATTATGCTGCAATGACCTGTCACAGTGATCTGTGTATAATTGTATAGTTGGCCAACAACCTTGCTAAGGGGGCAGTAAGTAAAGTCAGTTACCTAATAATAGCGATTATATGCGCATGTGTTTGACCTTGACACACGACAGCTGTTGTTCTCATTTTGCTTCAGATTATATACGTCATATGTGAACGGCTGCTACAACTAGCTAAGAAGAAGGAATTACTCCACATCCCTACAGATAAGTCTGTAGCAGTAGAACTGGAGACAGCCCCTAGTGCTCTGCGTATTTCTCGGACTATTCAGGATACAAATGATGGGGTGTCTTCTGACCCCTCTTTAGATGGACTATCTTTAGACGAGGTGCCAGATGGCCCTAAAACTCATAGGCATAGTATAAATGGCATTCATGGACAAGGTTTGTTTGAGAAACATTGAAGATGCTTTATTGATAATTGTTAGGAACTTGTATGGCTTTAGTTGAATTATTTTATTTTGTAAAAACCAAGTTGATTTTATGTGAAATATTAAACCAAAAACAATGGCTGTAGCAGTATTCTTCATCATAAATTTGTAATTGAGGCAACTGATAAATTCAGTCTAGACTCAGCTGATGAATGATAGAATGTAAGTTGTGTTAATCTAAAGGACATTAAATATATCAACATAAGCAGTATTGTATATTATATATTGTATGTTTAAGATATATGGCAGAGTTGTGTCACCTTGCAGGTGAAGTATTAGAGGAAGTGAACCATATCTGCCAGGCACTGGCAAACGAGAAGTTGTCTCCTCAAGATAGTCAACTTGTAACCAACTATGAAAAGAAATTGAATGAAGAGGATGTGGCTTGGGATGATTTGCGTCAAGAAAATAATCCTTATGTGTTATCTCAGCTTCTTTGGAACTGGCTAAATCAACTTAAGGTATGAGTATTGTATTGAGAGATGATCTATATGTATTTTCATTCAATACACACACATGCACGTGTACACGCACAGCTTGGCTAATGAAGCTTATATCTTAATATTTGACGTTGTAGCTGTTTCTGTCCTTAAAGATACTGGTTCTCAGTCTGACACCCTATTCACTCAGTCTGACACCCTATTCACTCAGTCTGACACCCTATTCACTCAGTCTGACACCCTATTCACTCAGTCTGACACCCTATTCACTCAGTCTGACACCCTATTCACTCAGTCTGACACCCTATTCACTTAGTCTGACACCCTATTCACTCAGTCTGACACCCTATTCACTCAGTGAACTCTTACCTTGCTGTCTGTTTTATTTATTTTAAAGCCCCTCAACGTCATTTGTGTATTTCCAATATTGATTAGACCTTCTGCACATTTCTTTCCCATCCTGATCATAGTGGTATGCTCTTAATGTCCTCATTTTTATCATAAGTGGGCTAGTCTTCAAGTTGATTTTTGTAATTTTTTCTAGTTCCCTGTCATTTCTTACTAATTTCAGGATCCTGTTCTTCGAGCTCAGTATGAAGAGCCGATGTTTGACCATGTTGAAGATCCACATACAGCTCTTGAAAAAATGGACAAAGTAAATATAAAATGTTTTTTTTGCATGTGATATCAAATATAATGCTTTTAAAGTTCCAGCATTTCAAAATAATCACCTAATGAATTTTCTTAAAATGTACTAAATTTTCAGAATGTTCTAATCTGATATTTTCTTTGGTTGTTTAAACTGTCACACTGCTACAACATTTACTTCTGTCGTTGCCAGGGCTGCAGGACCACCATAATGTACTTAATGAAGTTCTTAGTACAACTACAGCCTATTCAAGAGGAATTGGAGTGTGACATATTACTGAGACTAATCAGCTCACTGATGCATAAGACTTTAGAAGGGCAAACGAGAGGTTCCAGTTTTGAAGATATCCCCGCCAGTGCCAACAGCTTAACTGAAATAAAACATGTGGAAAAAATGAGTGTCTTTGGGTGAGTATTTCATTTTTTCAGTACTTTGTGGGTCGCTAATTGTTATGACGAATTTTTTACAATAATTTTCTAATACTATCAAACAGTAAACTAGTTTTGGAGTTTAGTTGTAAAAAGTCATTAGAAAGAAACCCTGGATAAGTTTTTAAAGTAGTTGAGGGCATATTATAGATATTTATTACTCGACACCTTAGCTGCTGTTGGAGAGAACCTAAAGCTAAAATATAAATACTTTTTGTTGTAAATTATATAATCTATGCCACTGTAACACTGTTTTTATACTAATGCATCTGCGCACAGTAATGATTCAATAAATGAAATATGTCTTCACACCAATAGATCAAACTTTTTCATTTGTGAACATATTTTCAAGAGCTACCATGAGCTGTTACATGGTAAAAGTATGTTTTCCTTCTAGTTTTCAGAGAAGGAATGCAACACAAAAGTTAGATTTATGTTAAACTGAACGTGGCACGTTTTGTGACTTCAGCTTTGAATTGAGAAATTTACAGATTTATTGCTGACCACTCACAATAATTCTATAGGTTTTCCTGTTGCCCATACTCTTTGCTGCACCTTCTTTTATCCTATTCTTGTCTTTATTTGTTTATGGGTAGCAAATATCAGCTAAAGAAATGTTATTTAATCAGTAAATATTTGTTTACATTTGAAAAAGAATGCTTATTTCAAGTTGTATATAGCATAAAAAGTAGTTAGACATTTTTAGTTGGCAATATTACCTAGATTATAACGTGACTATGTTTGTTTCAGGTTTTTTTATAATCTGCTTGAAGCTCTTGAAGATGTGAACCAAGCATAATCTAGCTGCTGCAATCTAACCGGTCTATAATAGCCTGCATAGCTTTCTTATTTAATTTTCTGTCCAACTTCAGTGATATTTTTCAACTCAAAAGCCTTACTTAATGTACATGCATTTTAAATTATAAATTATAGTTTACTTTAAAAATTAATAAATTATTTATTTTGAGAATAGTTTTTATGCTATATTTTAGGGATACTGTATAAATTTATGTTCAGGCCACATATCTATAAGTAAAATAATTTTATATGTGAATGCTTTATGTTCTGTATTTTTAGTGTTTTTAATTTGAAACGTTGACTGCTATTTAGTGAGAAATTTTAAACCGTCCACTCTACTTGTAACAATAGCTGCAAGTGCTTTGCTGCTCTTGCATTTTGTAATACTCATTCTTTTGCTGCTCATCCTTTATGATCTCTAGTTTTCTGGGCCTTTAATTCAAGCCAAATTTTATGTCCAATCAACTCTTCTAAAATTTCTTTTGATGTGATAGGCGAAAAATTGCATACAGAAATTGGCAACGAAATTGAAGAAGTTAAATCAATGTTTTAATATCTGCATAACATTTTACACTATGATCATTAAAATTTTAAATAAAATTATTTGCAATAATAAATATTATTCATGTTCGTAGTTCGAAACTTGCTTATGAAACACAATTGTTTGAATTCTTCATCCCTGTGACTTGCAACAGTCGCAGAGGTTAAGAATTATAGTCTTTTAAGTAAGCTAAAAATGGTGTCTTAGTAGCACTGCGACGATTATAAAATCACTAATAGCTCTACCAGGATTCTTAACATAAAGCATGACATGAGCACACAGCACACACACACATCATTGTAACCACTAGACCCCACACCATGACCACTGCCTTTGATTTCCAAAATTTTAGTTATACTAACTTATGAGTTATGCTCCCTTAGTAAAAAGAATCGTGCTGGATAGTTGGTCAATAGCACTAATGAACTCGATGCTATATATAATGTAGTATACTGAGACACAAACACATAAAATCAATAGAATTTTGTGAACTATAGCTTGCCTTGAATATCCAATAAGTTATGTGGCATTCACAAAAGAGCTATTTGCAATACTACTTGAAAATGTCAATAGAGCCGATAGATTAACTGTTGGTGTGTTTTTTCAAGTGCATTGAACTACTGCTGCTAATACAGCTTCCCTTATTTCTCATATCATAAATAAATATGGGTAGCTGGTTCTATTGAGGCATGCAGTGTATTGTATATTACGTGTATTGGGTGTCAATAGCAACGGATATAACTAACATTCTATTATATAGCAAACAATGTGAAGCCTGTGATCCTGAACTAATTGAAATGCAAACTCTAGAATATCAAGTAACTAATGAACTTTTTCATGTTATCAGAGTTGAATAAAATAACCAGACTACAAATTTACTACACTACATTTGCAAGACGCAACACTCAACAAAGTCTAGTATGGAACATAATGCAAATTCCTGTGATATAGAAGTTTAATGCTGAATACTTTTTACATAATTTATTAACTAACATTTTATTTTTTTAAGCAAATCACTGCATATAATTTCGAAAAACCCAAGAAAATAATCATGGTTGTAGCTTCCTCAACAAATGTTGTGGGCTCATGGGTAAGTTGAGTATATTTCATTATATACCATAACTATCTATAATATTGTTATTACGACACATCAGCTGAATACCATGGATGTGGTGCCACATTGATATTCCTTTTCACTACAAAAGAACTGTTCTCTTAGATCAGTTATATAGTTACATGCATAAAATAACAAATCCACTCTCAAAAAAGTTTCTATTAAAAAATAACTTGCTATATTTTATGAATAGAATATTCTAGTATGTAGTATATTATCAATACTTATATTGGTTACACCAGAGTCTTCTGGTATTGAATGCAGAAAGAACCATACTAATTCCACTCATACATCAGTATTTACACTTTGCTTATACTAATTCTAACAGCAGCTATGATCCTTGATCTATTAATCTCGAGCACAGCTTTTCGACAACAGAAAAATACTGTTGCAGACATTCATGCTTCCATGATTCAATGACCACTAATATTTCAATTTAGTTTTTCACCTCTTTCCACCTGTCAATTTGACGCAACTCTGTTTTAATAGTTTAATTGGAAATTCCATTGTAGCACAATTCTGGTTATTATGGCCACTATAGAAGTCGTATTCGAAATGATTTCATGAATGAATACAGACAGAGAGCTAAGCCTCAACCTCCACAAAAGTATCTAGAGAGATCTACGGTATGAAATTTATGCAATCAAAGCTTTGTAACTTATTTAAACTTGTAACATTATGTTACATATAATGTATATATGTCTGTATACATAGGTATGTATATATATAAAATAGCATGTTTTATACAGTATGAACTTAAGAATTAAGGACTATACTACATAATTATATAAGAAAAACACTACATCCAACTGCTTTAAAGTTATAAACACTGTTGCTTCAGACACTAGATTTTGATAATCATGAATATGTCGCTTGTTATATAACATTTTATTTCACAGCATATAATTATATACATAACTTTGAACACTAAAACATATAGAAATTTTAAACACAAAGCTGAATGGTAGTTTAATGCATACTATAAAATATACTTTACCAGTTTTGGGCAAAAAACCATGTTCATTAGCAGCTAAATTGTAAAAAATAGCTAAAAACTGGAGATTTCCAGTGTGTACTAAATTAAGTAAAATGACCCAATTCAAAAGACTCATCTTTGTTATTGGATATTGAATTTTTATTGATAGGGATATTATTGAACAAATAAAATATATTTTATTGGTGAATTGTTGTCTATAGTTACCACATCAATGACTGCTTTGGTTACACAGTATAAAGATACAGTATAACCTCCTCAATCAGGTCACTGAGAACATTTTGAGCTGGCGTAAATCTAATAAATACTTTTATTGATCATCTGTACCTATATTGATTGAATATTATAGGCTCAAATTTATTTTTTAATTGTCTAGGCTCCGGTACGAAAGCATGCCTTTTCAAAGCATGACAACAGAGAGCGATACAAAGATAATGCGCTATACTTTGTGGATGTGAGTATACAGCAACTCCATAAAAAACAATTGACATGCATGTTTGTAGTATAAAATTATATAAGAATAAATGCACAGTTGGAGAACAGGTTTGAAAAGAATTATTGCGTCTTATTTAATATTTTGTATCTATAATTCAAGTGTTGATTAATAGCGAATATTAAATGTAAACTAAACACAGCGTGGTGCTGATTGGTGTTTGCATATTACATATTATATAATAATTATATAAATGAAACATAATTCTGCATTACTGTATAATGCATGTGGTATACTTGACATAAAATAATCTATACTAAGGCAAATAATTGATAATAAGTTTACTAGAACTTTACTTTATATTAGTTTATTAACTATCATATGTTATATTTTGTCACTAAAAACCGATATAATGTGAAGCAAGCATGACAACGTTTATCTGTGATAAATATTATAGTAACCAATATAGATATATGTTATCATGTATTAAATGCTTATATCACCATGAAATTAGAAAAAGTAATTACTATACCTTCTATTTTCAATGAATTGTCTTATCTTTATAGGGAAATGGGAGAAGGCAAGTGCATAGCGCAACTATTAATTACAAACCAGAGTTTATTGCCTGGATGCCGCACAAAGCTGAATTAATTGATAAAAAACAACCTTTAACTTCTGTATACAGAGAAAACTTTCACCATGGTGTAGGTGCACCAACCGCGCATGCCCATCACCAACTTTATGCAAACAACATAGCTAGCCAAGCACCAAGAATCCGATATAAATTAGACGCGAAAATCTCCCAGGAAGTGTTCAGTGATGGATATCCTACAGACACGAAGAGCCATTTTACAACTACATATCGAAAAATCCACTGCACGCCTGACCCTAGAAAAGATGAAGCGAAGCAGATCAACACCATTTGTTACAATTCAGCTAATTATCAGAAGATACAAAGAGCTAAATCCGTTGGCCCCTCCCAGTTGAGAGAATCTGTAGCCGGCTGCTTGAGCTGGGCCGTCCAGAGACCACAAACTTCCGGTGAGTTCTTGAGTGTCAGTTGGAACTTGGATTATCTTTAACTTTAGTTTGACCCAAAACATTTCTATGTTCATTTTATATGCTTGCAAAGAGCTATGATACAGAATTATATATAGTATCCCAATTGATATTCTTTTATAAATACCGTGCAGCAATTTCATGAGAAGTTAACTTTTGGAGATGATCTAGCTTACAGATCTGCCTGTAGTTGCTGAAGAACTTGATAGTGTGTGAAGTAACCAGCTATCATGATTGTTGTGAAAATACAGTTTTAAATGCTTATCTACTGTGCTACTTTTAGTACCTCCATCTGATGCAGTAGAAAGCCAGGGCCAGAAAAGACTTGAAGCTACTCCACTGATAAGTGCCAAATCTGAATCTAACATTTTACCTACAGTGTCAACAGCAAGCCCGGCTGATCTAGTTTGTTAAGAAGTAAAGTTGCATTCATCTTGTGTTTTTAACTATGCACAGCCACTTTCGATTATTTTTCTATTCACTATGTATTTCGGTTATTCAAATGAACCAATATGTTTTACGCATAGTTCATGTTGTAGATAACAAAAATGACCCATCATTTCTATTCTGTATATATTATTGTTAGATAATTACTCCCAGGCTAGAAACCATGAAATTAGAAAATCGCTTGAAGCAGCACCGAGTCAGTGGTAAATGAGGGCATTGGTTGGGAAGAGTTCCCAGTTTGGACAGTCTTGTGTATACAAATACTGTACCCAGCCACCCTCAACTCGGTGCTGCTTCTGGTGATATTAATAAATCCAGGTCTAGTTGAACCCTTCTATTTAATTAGTTTAAAATTAAAATCGTTTAGCTACTGCAAATTATCGAGTATATTCAACACTTTAGAACTACTGTAGACCAAGTAATTACCCTAGTTGATAGTGAATGTTTTGAATACATTCTACATCAGTTGCAAGGTTATACTTGAAAGCTTGTCACTAAATAAACCTCAGTTTGCTTCAGACAATGTCTTTGTATTTTAATTATTTAGCCGAATAAAGAGTTGAAAGGAAATGGAATCATTTACTTTAGCTAATAGCTCATGTAATACATTATAGAATTGATAACTAAAAGCAATCAATAACATGCTAAACAATTGTACACTTACAATATGGTATATTTATTATACAAACTATACAAAGTGAATATAACCTAAATGTTCATACATGATTAAAAAGTCATTTGTCTGATGAACACAGAACAAATTGTTATTAAAAACTGCTCCATATAAAACCTGCAATGGAGATGGCTCATAAAACAGTATATATTTACAGATGAAAAAGAAATCAACAAATTGATAATATGAAAAAACTTAGAGCGCTTTCAAAAACACAACATCAAAATTATTTAGTGATCATGTTTATATTCTGTAAAAATCAAACTATATAATTAATAATCAATTCAAACTGTATATAACCAACTATAACAATTATGTAGCTTTAAAATTACTCCATTACCAACTAACAATTAACAATTGACACTGTAATTAAGCAAATAACGATTATTATTGGAATTACATTTTAAAATTGAAACATCATGTACACTGATTTTTGCTAAGAACAACTTAACATATTTTCTACTTACCATTGGTTGAATGATAATTAATATTATTAACAGTTACTGTGAGAGAGGTTAATTAACAAAGCGTACCTTAGTAAGATTATTGCGTAAGAGAGACAGACTACAAGTTGGTGAGGGTAAGATGCCATCGCACATATATAAGCACTAGTCATTCCCTGGTGATCTTTCAGTATATATCAAGCAAATGTCGTAGAAATAAGGATGAGCAGTGTTTGTGATTTTGTGATTAACATGTTTAACAAATCTGAGGGAGTCAGCATCTCGGTATACCAGGGAGAGACAATTCTCACGAGGCTCCAGTGTCAACAGCTACAATCACAAAAGGAAGATGATGCAATGCATAATCCAGCCAAATATAAATTAGATGTCTGAACTGCCACTACAATTATTGAAATACAGTCAAAAAACAACCAGAATTTAATACTCTTATAGTGAAGGATGTGTACAAACCTCTTCGTCATCCCCTTTAGCTATGTATGATGTAAAACCACCTTGGCTAGCATCCCATTCTATAACAAAGATAAAACGCTGCAAAATTAAAATAAAACTTAAACCATGTGTATCTCGGAGACACTTTGTGAAAAATTGTTCTTTAGCACACAGCTACACTTATTTTTCACAAAATGCCAGCACAAGAACAAACAGCAAACATACATAACAATCAACACTACTGCTATTGAGTCAAGTAAAAGTTTTGAACCTTCACAGTTGAAATACATGACAGCATCAAGAGCAAAGTCTTTGCCTTGTTCCACATCTGTGTCGTGTAGCAAAGTATAGGCACCATGAGACCAGCGCCTTACTTGGTACGAAACTTGTCCACACGGAGACTCATCTACAAAATATTGACAAAGTTATTTCACCAACCATAAAGACCACAACTATTAGCAATAAGTTTATATAGTTAGCCAAACAGGCAACAATTCGAGAGGACAGAAAAGGTTGGTTCCACGAAGCTCACCAGAGTTGTCTCCTTCAGATCTAGGTTTCTTTGGTTCAGGCTCAGATGATTCAGTTTCGTCGTCAGAGTTGCTGTCGGCAGCAAGAGGATGCAGACGTAGTCCAGTCATGTTTGACAGTATGAGGAACATGGCGTCAGATGTAAGCAGGCGTAGACACTGCTTTACGGATTCAGGTAGACTATCTTCATCGGCAACTTCTACGTTTCTATAGAACACAATATAACAGTTCTTATCTAAATTATATAAACATGGAAATGCAATTATATTCATGGAGAGACAACTATAAGTAAAAAGAAATTTCAAGGTTCCATGAAAAGCCCTATTATATATTAATAATAGTTTCATACAGTTCCAGATAAAACTTGAGTGTGAAAAAAAAACATAATTCATAGCACGCTAAAATCAGATTTTAATCAACACTGACACAAAGCAAAATAAAAATATAATGTGATAAAATATTAGTGATATTTATGCATTCCCATTGGCCAATATGACTATTTGCTCAAATATGTATGTAATGCTTTTTGGCACAAGTCTATGGACATATTATGTGACCATCACCATTGAAGAGCTTTGTGTAAGAATTTCTGATAATAGGCATGTGACTTCAATTAAGCATAAGCCAAGTTTTGTTTTAAGCTTAATCATAGCTAATCAGCTGAGAGGAATCCAAATATAACAACCTTAGCTTGGCTTTGTCACTGTCAAATCAGACAGAATGCAAGTGGTTGCTATGTGCCGAGTAATTTACTTTTAGTACAAGCAGCATGGTTTTAAGTTTCACACAAAAGTTTTTGTGATGAAACGATGAGTGGCATTTTAATTTAGTTTGTGTAATTTCAGTTTCATATATCAGCTGTCTCAAGTTGAACAATAAGAAGTGGAAACAGAATGTGAGGAACTAATACAAATAGTTTTCTAAAGCATTACTTTAAGTATGTTTTTGTCTTCTGGTGTAACGCAATGTGAATGATGCAGTGAAACTACATTTATCATAAACTGACTGGAGCTAAAACACCTTTATTAGAATATTTAGGCTTTCTGATCTATACTTCAGTCTTTAGCTTTTGAATGATGACTGAATTATCAGAATTTCTTACACCAATCACCATTTTGAAAACAGCAGTTAAATATATCCATGCCTTGCAACAGTAATATTATTAGATTAGTTAAGGAAAAGGTGGGTGCAAGTATGTTAAACACAGACCTTTTGTTTGCTGGGCCCAGCTTCTTCCAATTGATACTTTCACCTTTGAGGGATCCACAAATACTTTTATATTTTTCCAGCTAAATGAAAAAAGACACACTATGTTCAATGTTGCACTATTCTTAAAAATCTATATTACTTATTTTTAATGCTATGTACACCATGATGGTAAATATGTTGACCTAATTATCAAGAGCAGCCTCATAAAATTCTGAAAGTTTGGCAGTCTTGTAAAATCCCAACTATGCTATATAATGGGTCTTCCAGTAGACAAAAATATAGATATTCAAGTAATAGCACACATATTCTGTGTTTCAATAAATTCGCAAAATTATTTGGCAGATACATTTTGGAAATAAATTTGAAACTATTTTTTGCATCTTTTTTTAGCTTCTATTACACAAATCTATGCTGACCTGGTATTCACACAACTCAAACTGTAAAAGTACAACATAACCACAAAAATAATTTCAAGCCGGTGTTTTTTTCAAAGTTAATGCAATTGTTTTACAAAATATATTGAAATATTAATATTAATATTTCAACATATTACTACTTAAACTCCTGGAAGTACAGTTTAGATTTTACATAAAAAGCCAAAACATGATTTTTTAAAATTCAGCTATTGATTTAACTGCATTAAAGGCTGTACCACCATAGTGGAGACAACTCTCAAACACAAATGGAGTAAAAGAACATAATATAATAAATGCCAATTAGCGTCCTTACAAAAAGTTGAAGTAACTAACATTTTTATTGCAAGAAATAATATTCCTTAAAATGTAGGACAACATACAAAACAATGTCGTCAAATACAAAATAGTTTATGGAAATCAAATTAGTAATACTATAACTGTAATGAACGAAAAAACCTACTGAAATAAAATCTGCGAGTTGGATTTCAGAATCTTCTTCAAACTTTTCTTGAATTTCGGATTGAGTTAGTGGGTTTATATATTCATTATTAACATATGAATACAGTATTTCTTCCTCTATATCATTTGGATCAAATATCATTTGAGACTCAGAGCTGTTGGTACAAACTGGTCTGGGGTAGGGAGGACCATGAAACCACCCGGAAACTGAGAGTCTACATTTAGACTGACTCAGTACTTCAGCTACCTGCATAGAGACAGAGCGTATTAATATGTTGTAGTGAAATACAACATGAAACAAAAATATATAATTTTCAATTTTATGTCGAGTACTAAAAACACAACTCTATTAATATAACTAAGTTTAATATCAAATAACTACCTATCATAACCACGAAAGTAAATTTATGCTAATATAATTTAAAGAAAAGACAAATACCTGATGAAATGATTTGTCAGTAACTTCGAAAAATATAAGAGAATTTCTCACAGGGCTGATAGATTTAACAATAGTGTCTGGCAGACCCGATTCTACAAAGAAATATAGTTGGTTTATTTTAAATTTTGTCAGGAAACCTAACACTGCTCTATAAAACAACCGAATGCTAACAGACATATAAGAAAGAAGGACCTTGCCAGTAAGAGCTCTCTGTGAGTTGTTGTTTAAATTAGGAGCACAATTTTGAACCTTGGCATCATGTCTACTTGACTCCAAACTATAGCAAGCAATAAAACAATGATATTGATATTGAAAGTCCATAGCTTATAGTCACCATTTCCGTGAGAAACAGCTGATAGAAGGGTTTTTGTTTTTGTTAAATCGGCTAAGGAGTTATTTAGATGGGGCACAAGAGCAATTATGACTGGATGCTCTTCCTAACATCACCAATGTCCTTTGTCGGAGTTCGAACCCATGACTTTGTGTTTACTAAACAAGCGCTCAAACCCTTGCAAGAAAAAAAAGGCTCTATCGATTCAAAAACAAACGTTATATATTTGTCATAGGCTAATTCCCTGATAAAACAAAGCTGCAAAAACAGAAATGAAAATTTTAGCTTATAGGTTTCCAGTACCTGAACAAGTTGAGAAAAGGTCAAGAGCTCCACCATCTTTCACACTCCAATCATCTGGCACCAGGTAGTAGATGTATGCTATCCTCCTACTTTCTAATTCATCATCATGACACAACAGTGTATCTACAAGAGAGTTTTCTTCAGTTAACACATTTCACTGCAGATGGTGTATAGTGTATACATATGATGTGTGATAAAACACCCCATTATAAATAATAATCTTCGCATCAAGTCGCACAATGACTCACGTTTTGCATCCTACCGAAAAAAAGCGCCGGAATATCTCACTTACCTGTATAACCATACTTGGCAGCAAACATATCTATTTTATCAAAGAGTTCAACATTAAAGATCTTTGATAAATGGTGTTTCAATGTATTCAAGGCCGACCTACAAAAGTGTTTCATTATTTATGTGAATGAGAAAAGCCAGATGTCACATCCAGCAAACATGGTTCAGCCCACAAGAGACATACATTACATGATTTCACAATTGTTAGATAACAAGAAGTAAATGAGAGAGGGCTACTAGTAAAGGTTCAACTAATGAGATCACTTTAAATATTTTGTGATGAGGAAAAGTAGTAAACTAATTCCTGCTGCAAACAATTGCAAATTGCCAACTATTGGTTTAATAATAATATTTTGAACAAATTAAGCAGCACTGGGCTTTTACTTTTAATAAATTAAATTCAACAATAGATGATGTCGAGTGAGTAGAGTGAAAACTAATATAGAGCAATAAATTAAACTGAACTAACAACAAATAACACCCAATGTGTGTGTCCGTTTGTTGACGGGTTGACTTATTTGAAGTTGTCTTTATTTGAGAGAAGCAAATTCCGTACTAAATAAACCACAGGTAAAGTAGCTTTTCAGTAAATCTTAAAACAACCATTAATTCAAACAATAGAACTTTAGTGATATATAAATCTTACTTCAAATGTTTTATGGCTGGTTCATTTCTTTCCTCTAAGGCTTTAGTCTAAAAAAACGTCGTTGACATTTTAATTTAACTGAAAATCATCATGGATAAAAACAACACAATTAAATGATAAATTGGTCTATGTAAAAATATAAATATGAAGTGATATTTAGACCACATATATAAAATAACAAATTTAGTTTAACACAAAAGATAATAAAGTAACTTCTACTGTTTAGATGATAGTGGAATGACATAAGCTAAAAATCATACTTGCTTGAATTTATACAAGTCATTGTTTTTATCACAAAATTTCAGTTCCAATATAGTTCTTTGCAATTCTTCCAACCCCTCTTGTTCAAGAAAATTTCTAATGATGCAGTGTACAAACGGTTCATGGCTGCATATCAGGTCATCTGACAAGCCTGTAAGCACAAACAGCTCTGAATACAAAACACTACAAAATATTAACAACTATACTAAAATAATTTTAATTACTTTTTCGTATTTGTTTTAGCAAAGTTTTGTACCACCTTACTTTATTTTTGCCACAATATAATTAATAAATTATATACTCAAATGCTTCTAGCAAAAATTTTCACCAAGTATTTTAAAATTCTGTATAATACTAGTAACTATCATTGGACACTTCAAAAGTTTATAGATTTGACTATTCATAAACATAAACCTGGGGAAGTCGAGCCAAGACGAAATGCTTCTTCTAGTTTATTCTTGGTCAAGTTTGAGTTTAGTACTGGAGAAATTTTAGCTGCACTAGACATATTTGGTGTGTTGTCATCTAAAACCTACAAGAATGGTAACAGCAAAACCATTTGAAGTTCAGCTATTTATGGACAGTTTTAAATAACTGTTGAATTCAACAGCTATATAATCATAATATGCTCACCGTTTCAAAACCAAGTTAATTTGCTGCCAATACTAGTTTTAAAAAACTATCAATTAAAGCTGACTTTTGAAACTATAAACAATTTGAATTTCAATAATCTCAGGCTATATAATTTCCTAAAACAAGACTCTTGTATAATACTCATACTAAAAGTAATAGACTAATACGAAAGCAATTCGAAAAGTAAATTTTATTGTTTTGCAGGTTGTAGTAAAGCTAAATACTTCAACTTTTTAATTTTTTAACATATAATTTCCAGTAAGTCAACACATTTTGTCATCTTAATTCCATCTTCCTGATCCCCTCAGCATAAAATTTAGTAAACTGACCTAGTAAACAGTGAGATTAACGCCATAGAATTACATGTCTATTAACTCAGCAACTTCTTCTTATAGTTATACTGTTACTCTCCCGACTGCCCTGAAAAAATCTCTACAGTTTCCAATTAGGTTGATATAGCAGGTTTTTCGCCTTTGTCCTACCTGACCCGGGTCCATTCTTTACAGAGGTTGTTCCTTTCTTAAAACAGTTACCCAATTTTGCAACTCTATGATGGTTTACACAACTGACTTTTTATTCTCCTATAAATTTCACTTGGGCTAATCAGCAACGGTTAATGGCTATCCTGTTTTGGTCACACACTTTATTATATAGCTACAATTGTACTTGCAATATTTATATTAATATAGCTCAATTTTTTTCATAATAATAATAACAGTTAAACTTAATGATACTAATAGTAATACTAATAGTAATAACTAATAAGTAATGATAGTAATAAATATAATGTAATAATAATTAATAATCATATTATAATTATTATTTATTTAATTTTATTATAAATAAAAATACAAAAATATATTTAGTTGCATTATTATAAATATTAATTGATGATTTAATAATATTTATACTAATAGTAATACTGGTATTAGTGGTATACCAAATAATTTTAACCATGTCCAGTCACTTTCAGTTTGAGTCACATTGACAGTGACTGTGAGTTTGAGTTTGACTAATCATAATCATAATGACATTGACTTGGAGCTTCAGGCGTGCAAGTTGAAGTTGCTTTAAAACAGAGGACAAGTTGCAAAGTTTTATTGTTAGTATTGATTACTATTATTATAATAACATTGTGACTCTGGCGCCATGGGTAAAGCCAAGAGGATTACTCACTAGATCGAGAAGTATGAACATACCATGCTTTGGTGGCAGAGCGTGAATTGCTTGGAAATCGCTTGAAGCATTACCGACTTGGAGGTCACTGAGTGCAGTTGATTGGCGTGCGGAGTGTAGAGCTCGGAAAACTATGTGTATACAAATACTTCCTTGGTCACCTCAAACTTGGTGCTGCTTCAAGCCATTTCTATGACAACTGCTAAAGTTGAATTTTTTTGTAAATAGTTCCGAGTTAAAAATGACTGAGTGCAGTAGTTTAGAGCAATGAACCAATGAACTCAAAATAATTTTTCTTTTTCAGTTCAGTGCAATGAACTCTTTTCCAGTTCAATAGTTTAGAGTTCTTGAGTTTAAAGTTGGGAGGGTTTAAAGTTGCAATCTGAACCTCTAGAGTCTAGACTCTAGAGTATCAAATTACTGCACCAGTCACCCCCAATTCGGAATTGCTTATAGAATAGTCTGCACAAACTACATCAGATCAGAGTGATGTATATGTCATTTAACCCTTTGCATTAAAATAGAAATTCTCAAAATAATGCAGAAGATTTTCTTGACCAAGAACCTTTTATTCCACATAAACTTCGTACCACTTATTATTTCCGATTGCTACAATACAAGTTATAGAGTTGTCATTCCTCATTTGAGCGTTATGCGAATGCTCGTCTAGTATTATTTTCTTGCCTACACCTGTAGCAAACTGGGTCCAGGCAATATAATAATAATAATTATTATTATTATATTGTATATCAGGGATAGTGACTATAAACTTGCGTGAGTTTTTTTATTATATTGTATATAATATACATATCGACCCCACCGAAAACCTTAGCAAAAAATTATGAACCGACTGGTTTGGGCGAGTTTCGAAAAAAGCACAATGCTACCGCTTTAGATGTTGTATGCGTCCGCCATATTATATTTCATTTTTATTTTCATTTTGTACTTACTATTTGACTTAATATTGTACTTACAGTAACATTTTTTACATCTTTAAACTTGAAAATTAGGTACACTAACCTCAATGCTGATAGTGGTATCTTAATCTATAACTAAATAGTTAACTTTATCTCACAGTCTCAATCTAATCCGCGTCGCAGTCACAGTGTCACCCAATCTCAATCTGAATCTCATCAGTAAAAACTTATACTTATAGTTATACGAATAGTAATACTTATAGATTAAGTTATACTTATACTTATAGTTAATGTTATACTTACTCTTAGTCTCAGTCTGTCTTATTAAACTAAAACATGAGACTCTCTTTGACTTTCATTTTCAAACTGAAACTGACTCTCACTCTGACTCTGAGAGTCGAGAGTGAGTGAAGAACACTGACCAGTATGAGTATGACACCCACACTGACTGTTACTGTAAGTCAGAGTGAGAGTGTCAGTTGATACTTGAAGTTGATAGCAATACTCATTGTGATTGTCATACTGATAGTGATACTCATACAGTTATAGTTATACTTATACTGATCTCATACCGGTCATTGTGATTGTGATACTCACTCAGAGATAGTGAATGTCATAGTGATGCAGTTAGGTGTAGTAATCACTATGACTATCAGTAATGGGTAATAGAGATTTTGAAGAAAAATTGTTTACTAAACTAAAACAGTAAATGGCATTTTCATTTTTGTTGAAAGTTCCCTCTTGTGTTAAAAATAGATGAGCCATACCATTACCTGTACCAACAGTTTCGAAAGTGTAGAAAACTAAGTTTAGTAATCATCATCACAGTCATACTCATTCCTAATGATAAGTCACAATCACAATGGTAATAATAGTATTTATAAATTAAATGCCAATACAGAATATAGTTTAATTTTTTGTGTTAGGTAAATATTAATAATCATAGTGATAATAGTATTATCAATATGGTTATTAATACCTCAATAATGATTATTAATACCTCAAAGTATAAAGCTATAACTTTATAAAGTAGCACTATAAAATATAATATTGGTCCTGCATCATTATAATTATACTTATAGTTGGTGAAAAGTTTAAATTATTGTAATTTGAATTCATAATATGTAGTTATATTACTATAATAAATGTAATTATTATGATTATAAATTAAAACAAACTAACTTGAAGTTAATAATATAGTCGGTGTTGGTATAACTTGAAATAAATCAAAGGCAAAATGTTTTATGTACCCTAAATAAAATGCAATTTTTCTGCATTTATATGAAATGAGATTGTCAGAAGTTTTGATATAGTCAACCTATTTCATAGCAATAGTCAATTTGTCATGATTGCAAAATACTATAGAACACTTTATTTTTAATGCTTGCTTCTGTATCTTAATATAAATACATGGCATATACGGGCATGGCATGAAGTTGTTATGAATTTATTATTATTGAATGTTCTATCGATTTAATCATTTGCTGTACTATCTTGAAATTTGTGGCTCATCCAGTCTCTAATATAGATATCTTGAGTATTGCCCAATTTCCTATTTGTTAAATTATTTATTTTTGAAATAGGATATGAGCTATGTCTGTTCTCTAAAAACTGTCACTACTAGCTGGTTCAGAAAATGTGTTTTGGTTTTCTGTTGAAAGTTCGCTGTTTGTAGTTTCTCTGATCTCTTAGGACAACATTCTTGATTCCAATAATATTATTTTAGTTTATATTATAGCAAATTTTCTCTAAGTCTTCTGTTGAAGTTAAAAATCTTATTTGCACATTACTTAAGTAAAATAAAAGTAGATATTGAAATTGCGTTATCTTAGAAATCTGACAATTGTGGTGTGTCTTTAATTTAAAATGTATGTACAATGTAATAACCATAAGTTTGAGATATACAGTAGCACTTAGAATGTCTGAATACATTTATACATACTCAAAAAGCACTGGTGTAACCATATTCAATTCATGCATTTTTTTATTTACCATTTGAAATTTGCGTGTTTTTATTTATAGTTTTTCTTGTATTTTTAGGCTAAAATGGGCTCTCGATCACGCTCTAGAAGCTCATCAGCCGAGGCTGATACCAAGGCATCAGTTCATAGCGATTCTCCTGTTGACAAACGAAGATTATCTGACAGATATGATAGGAAGCGGCCGAGTGAAGGAAGGCACAAATCTGATGACCGGGATCTCTCACCTGACGATAGAAGACGATCACCTGACGACACACAGAAGTCTCCAAATGACCGGGCCAAGTCTTCAGTGGACAGAAAAAAGTCTCGTAGCCGTAGCAGAAGCTCAAGTCATGAAAACAGAAGGCGCAATAGTCGCAGTCAATCTAGAGGGAGACGTCGCTCGAGGAGCCTTAGTCCTGCAGATGTTGGTTACAGATTGCATTTAGCTGATATCGGTAATCTGCTAATATGCAATTTTGTGTCTATTGTCTAAAAATTAATTTTTATTAAACTTGAATGCTAGGTGATGGTCCTTGGCTGTAAAGAAATCCATGTACTTTTTTTGCATTTCAGGTACTAGACCAGATAAATACACAATAGAAAAAAGTTTTTCTAAGTATGGAAAAATACTGGAAACCTGGGTTGCCGAAAATCCTCCCTGCTTTGCCTTTATTGTTTTCCAAGAGAAGGAGGATGCAGAAGATGCAATGGAAGAGATGAATGGAGCGTGAGTATAAGTGGTTCCTGTAGCTTCAGTTGGTAGTTTACTTTGAACTTTATTTAGTATCAATTTCTTTAATCAAATTTTTATATGTGTATTGAAGCTCTTAGTAATACACTTAAATATTCTCACGCTGCAATGTGGTTGTTTTATAGTCCTGAAAAAATAGTAAACTGAGAAAGATCACTTTGACTGAAATATATTGTTTTATTGAACTGATTAGCCAATATTTTTAAGATTTCTAAATTAGTAAAATTTTATGCCAATTCTATAGCTTTTGGAGTCTTTGTTATTCTAAAACAGAGGTTAATTGGAAACTAATGCTGTAGTTGAGTTAGCTTTAGATTTGAAATGAAGTAAATATGTCCATAAGTAATGGGATGTGATTTGTTGTAGTTTGATCAGCCAAATTATTTATTTCAGCACAATGTTTGGGCAACGTATTCGAGTATCCTGGGCAAAGCCAAGAAACAAAGGTGGGAGAGCCGCTGCAGCTGGTGGTTCAGATATGCGCAGCTTTTCTCGTCCTTCATACGGCAATGACATGAGATGCTACAACTGTGGCCGCTTTGGGCATTTAGCAAGAAACTGCTATGACAGGCGTTCATTTCGTGGAAAGTATGTCCATATCTGCTCTGTATATCTCAATATTGCTTGTGTATGGGCATTTGCAAACTTTGGTATCTATCTGTAGCTTTGTTGCATTGCACACGGTATATGTAATTGTTGCTAGATTCTCGCATTAGAACTTTTCTACTGAATTATGTTGATACAATGTAACACCAGTATGCTTGTCATTCTTAGTGATCAGTATGCGATGGCAACTTTTATGGCAACTTTTATGGCAACTGTGGGTATATTGGCAAGATAGTGGATGGTAGAATGCTTTGGTAAATCCTGGTTTAAATGTGCAGAGGTGGTTTAGCAACTTCTCTCTTTGCGTGCACTGAGTAGACTCATGGTTGGCTGTGGTAGAGTCATGAAATGTATTAAATGGTAGCCGAAAAATGGCCTCCTAAGAGTATAGCTTTGAGGTGTAAAGGAAACAAATGGCATGATAATGGCCGATAACGACCAGTTGAAGGTTGATGGTGGTTGGAAATGGCAAAATTTATGTTGAAACTGTGTCGTCTAATGTGCCTTTTCATGGATTTGGTGATTGTAGATATCCTAGCAGGTAGGTATCTTTTTGACCTCCTTCTTTCCCTTATGATTTTTTAAACGAGAGATTTTGAGGAGGTACGTCTCTTCTAATGAACATCATAATATGTTGTGCTAATATTGATTTGGCTAAAAAAGCAGTTTACACGTTTGAAGCAGCGAAAATCGTATAGGTTTTAAAAATACCACCAATCAATGACCCAGTAATTTTGTTTAAATGCGTGTGGAATGTAGACTTAGCTCGTCATTTTAGATAGTTGAACAAGATAATTGTATTTATTGTCAAATGTACTTTCTGCTCAACAAATTGTTATATGTTCTTAACTATTTACTACTGGTTTTGTTTTAGTGTCGTTGACCTCTCTTGCTAAATTATTAAAATATTTGTATTCTGCTCTTTATTTTCTTGGCTAAAAGTCTCGTTGAAATTTTATCAAACAATGCTTAATTAAAGCTTCATTTAACAACACCCAAGTGTTGTTATTGGTTGTTTTTCTGTGTTACTGGTTACTCCAGACAATTTACTGGGAAGAAATACCACACTGTAACAGTACTCACTGACACGCAGAAACTCCTACATGCTTTGTGAAACTAGTAGTGTATTTATAAGCTTAGCTAACCAGTCATATTGAGTTACATAAGAATGTTTGCTGATATAATGTTGACTTTTTATTACTTATAAATAATTGATGTGATAATCTATGTTGATTAGGTTGCCAATAATTTTCTATAATTAACCTTAAGGTAACCAACTATCTACTTTGTTATTTTATAGTCAAGGTGGACATGGTGGCCAAAGGTACAATGGATTTGGAAGAAATGCTCGTAGCCGTAGCAGAGACCGCAGAAGGAGTCGAAGCAGGTACCTGGCTTATGATATGTAATGTTCTTTATTGTATGCTAGCAACAGTCTGGTATCTGAGATTATAACCCCTCCCCCTTTCCAATATGGCTCTCAACAAAGACAGTAGTATAAGTTATGCAAACTGGTTGCATTTTGATGTAGGTTAAGATAAAATAGACAGATGTTTGGATAGCACACACAATGTTCTTTGTGGCTCTCTTTATGCTGAACTCATATAAATATTGGGGTTTGTAATTATACTATTACTGTCAGTTTTAGGGATTGCTGCACATAATTTGTGTGTTAAACCTCTATATATTATACACCCCAGTCTCAAGATTTCTTTTAAAATTTAGTTGCAAAATTTAGTTCAACTTGGGTTTATTATTCCATACTAGTTTATTGCTTCTCTGACATAGTGTATTTTAAACTTGAAATAACTGTAGAAGTCCCAGACGATCAAGAAGCCCCAGGAGGTCTGCCACTCCAGAGAGGAGACGTAGCAAACGGTAATGTTGCATGTATTACTTTTCAGTTTCAGTCAATACTTCGGTTTCTAGTATTCTTACTTAACCATTTAGGGTGCAGTTTGAAAAAAATGACCATTATAAGATTGAACATTGGTGTAGGCCCTAGGGTACTTGGTTGTTTACTTAATCAGCCAATTTGTTATAACTCATAATAAATTTAGTTTGGTAGCTAGTGCAGTGCAGTTCAACACACAGACTTGATGAACTATTTTGTGTTTGCAGTTATTTAAAGTGGCTATTGAAAGCATATATGAGGTTATGCTGATCTATGTATTTTATCGCCTGATATTTCCCTAATAACTTCTATGTATTTTTACTCTTTGACCACTTATGTAATACTTGGATTTGCTTTATTGTAGGTCAAGATCTTTGTCTGGGTAAAACTGATGGGGGAACCTCCTTCAAGGTTATACTCTCTAGAGTTGACAAAAATATTACAATATACTTTAATCTACACCTGTTACTGACAAATGTTGTAATGCTGCGTGATAGTTCTTCTTGGTGTCAACATTGACAGTTGCTTCAACAAGTAATTAATATAATTTTCTAATGTAAAAATAAATTGCTTGTAATGATGCTCTCTTGTAAGATATCAGTCTTATGTATTTGTAATATGTATAGATTTGTTTTTATCAAAAAGATGATTTACTGCAATCGTCTTTTTAATATATATATTGACTCACACAAAATGGTAATCTATAAACATTTTAAAGGTTATCTTTGGCCATTAGCATCAACAAACTAACAAATGAGCAATACAATATTACAATAAACTATGTAGAGATATGTTATTATATTATTGTCGTTATTTTTATGAAGACGACACAACATAATTAAATTAAGCCCGCCTAGAGACTGCTGCTATTATTTCTTATTACTATCAAAACAGTGCTAAGGCAGGGTCTCGTTTGTGTAGATTGTTGGCATTAATGATCTTCTTCTTTCTCTGGTCCTTGTTTTCGTGGGCACAGAAACTTTGAATATAGGTACTATAATGTAAAAATTAAAATGCAAGACCTTATATTACTGTTATATAACTAATACAGTCTATAACTAACAAAGAAGAATCTGCACTACACTTCAGGGGCCTGTTACACAATACTGTTAATTGTATCCGAGAGCTAAACTCATGAGTATAATTATGCTGGTATATGGTAGACAAAAAAATAATGGGGAGAACAAATAGCTCCCTTCCAATCTCGCCACCAAGCAGTGTATGCATACATACAGCTGCATAACTTTAAATTAATCAGCAGCTGCAAAATTTTATACATTAAGAAGTTGAAATCATTTACCTGTAGAAGGGTTACTAGACACTCCGCCTGGGAGAAGACTAGCTCTTCGATGGCTGGCCTTGTTGATTGATGGTTCTATCTTTTGTTGCTTGACATCAGATGGACAGAGTTTATTACTGTTATAATTGTTAGTTGTCTCCACACTATGGCTGGATTTTGAAAGATAATTGAGATAACCATTTCCTTTCTGGTCACCTAGCCTTTGTTGAGTGATACTAATTTCCTCACTTTCGTCTACATCTGTAAAAGTAACACTAATTCCTCCCATTGTTTTTTCATCATTGCATCTTGACCTGTCACTATCACAGCCATCAATGCAGTCTACAGTTTCATTGCTGCCCTTGTCCCTTATACATATCTGGTTGATGTCTTCTGTATCGGGGCTGCCCATTCTGCTGCAAGACGTTGAACGTAGATTATATTGTGAAATCTGTAAAGAGATGCCTTCAGATTGTTGCTTCAGGGCATCGGCTGCACCAACTAAAGGCACCTTTCGTTTCTTGGGCAACTTTCCTTGTGCTTTGGCATGGTTGTAGTATGTTGAAAAGTTATTCACTATTATGGGTATTGGAAGTGCGATGAGTAATACGCCTGTTATAGCACATATTGACCCAAACACATATCCTAACGCTGTTTTTGGAGTTTTGTCACCATATCCCAGCGTTGTCATTGTGACAATGGCCCACCAGAATCCAATAGGTATAGATGTAAAGTCATTTCTTGGAGATTCATATACTTGCTCAGCAAAGTAGATAATAGTTGCAAAGCAAATGATTAATGAAAGTATTAGCATCAGCATTAGTAGCAACTCTCTTGCACTGGCCTTCAAGGTATGAAAAAGAATTTTTAATGCAGGGAGATGAGTGGCAACTTTGAAAATACGAAAAACTCTCACTAGACGCAAGATTTGAATTGCTATATTTACATCCTCAAAGTTATGTCGGTCAATCAAAAATAATAACGACGTGATGTAAAAGGAGAGCAATGAAATCACATCTACAATATTTAACCCATTTTTGAAGAATATTCTCTTCTCTGGGCAAGTGACTATGCGTAGAATAGTTTCAAGAGTCAGTTCACACATGCATACAACTTCAATGTAGAATAGAACTGGGTGAGGCTTAGTTTGTTGGCGGTATTCTTTAAATGGCAAATTTTCTTTACTAATATACGAGAGAGATTTGTTTCGAGGTATCCGACACGTGGGGTCTGTTTCCAGAATGAAGGTCGTAATCACAGTTAGTGTTAGTGTTAGAGAGATCGAGGCAAATATCTGCAAAATAATACAGTGCATATAAAAATAGTTCAATATAACATTATATAAAAAAGATAACATTTTGAGGTCATTTTAATGTTTTTCACAATCTAACTTTGCTATACATAATGACAATACATAAAAACCAAGCAAAAAATAATGAATAACTGATGCTGTTACCTAACCTAGCCAATTGGTACATGAGGTTTTATATATATACATTGATTCAACCCCATATTGTAGCACCCTAGCTGCAATCTAATTCATGAACCTTAGATCATGCTTTTTTAGTTCTACCAGGATACAAAAATTGTTTTGTGCTAGCAGTTAGCAAATTTAGAGAGCTATGAAATTATTACTGGGTTGTTTCTCCACTACCACCTCTTAGTCTCAAATGCCTCTTTCAGCTAGAGCAATTATTATTACTCCCATGGTAATAATTATAATATTAGGGCAATATGAGTGCATGTTTATATGTCTTCTAGATCATCACATATGCCAAATTCATTTAATAGCTGACCTTTTGGAGATTGTAGAAAAGCTCAAGATGCAAAATAATACTAGCCTATGTATAATAAGTAAAAGTTGATCAACTAATGGAACCAGTGCTGTTTAGATAAAAATATTTCAGTTGCTATTTTCATATGAAATGCAGGGGCATAGAAATGGTTTGTTTTAATGCAGCTGGTTAAACGTTATAAAGCGTTACAAATTTATATCACTTGCTTATAAAAAGAGAACCAAATGTATTAATAAAGAGCAAATATACTATACAATGTAGGAGCTCTACATTTCTACGTAATGACCGGCATATAAGCTCTCCCTCAAGTCAACTATGGCATAGTGTTTTAAACTTGTAGGAAGTCAGCATTTAAATTTATATTACTCCGTACCATACCATCAAAACTAAACCAAGTAATTAGCAGCAGCATAAAAAGCACATTATTTATTGACCAGAACTCATTAGAAGACAACCAATTATATGTGTTATTTTCTGAGCAAGCAATGGGTGTAATTAGTACACTCCCCTCCTGGTAATTTTATAGGCTAATGCTTGGCACACACCCCATGATGTTGTTCACTGATAAGACTTAAAATAGGGACCCAACTGTACAACAAACAAGATCTCCATAGCTAAAACTGAATTATGATGTTTCTTTTTTCAATAACAGGTTTTATTTAGACTTTAACTACCCTATAAAAAATCATGATGAAATACAGTAAAAATCAAACATTTCCCATAGAAGTATGGTCGCGCTTTCTATAATTACACTCAGCGTTATAATTTCCTTCTCATTTCTACTCACTTTTGCAACTATCGATGACGATTGGTTGTTTAGTACTGCCCACAATTTTGGCTTAACTCGTTCCCACGTTGATGTCTTTTCCTCCAGCTCCGTGATGCCAAACTTACCAGCAGTACTTCCTACATCGTCTCCATATTCAGATTCTTCGTCATTCTTTTCAAAATTTGAATCTATTTTTAGTTCAACAAGAGTTTGCTGAGCATCCCTATGTTGGGAATAATTACCCCAACAACAAGATTCAATCTGTTTCTCATCAATACCCCAAAATAGAAGTTCTTCTTCAAATGCAGGACCACACACATCTGCAGGAATATGAAGCCTTCCTGTGCGATAATAGTTCAAGATCATCAAAAACATAGAAGGGTGTCTGTCGAAGAAATATTCCCCAGTTATTGGGTCATAATCAGGGTTGTCAGCTTTTGATTCCGCAATCCACGCAAGTCTTGTGTCGGGAATATTTCTCAGTGTACTTTTATATGTTTCAAACCTGTTACCCCCGACATTTATAATAATCTTGTTCGGTTGTAGAGGGACACTAGAAGAACTTCGCTGACTGCCCATATCCAGCTTCTAAAGTTCAAATAATTATTCTAAATACAGCTCTATTTTATTGTGATAAATTATAAGCAACATTTGGTTGTCAATTAAAACCAATTTATTTTTTAAAAACTGTATTCCTTATCTGTCACACTTCATTCTTGAGTGAAATATGATGCCAAATATTTTTAGGCAGTTGTATTGTGTAATAATACATTACTCTACATACATTTATATATATGTAAATAACTATTTGGAAACAAAAAGTGATATACGAATATAATTTGGATCACCTATTATTATCAACAATAATTTAAAACATTTTTCAAAATGAATTTGAGGTAAATCGAAAAAAATATGAAAAGTTTTCATACAACTTACCAGAGACATTTTTCAGTCTGTGAGGTGTACCAAGTTTGCTACTTTCTAAAATATTACAGCTTCAGTAACACGCATAACATTTGTAAATTGTTTTTATAGCAGAAAAACAAGAAAGCAACTAAAGCTCCGCCTACAGTCAAGGGAGGAGCGAATAATCAATACTTCATATGTTCCTTAAATTTTGCAAAAATTGATCTACTACCATTCATCACTGATTAGCTGATAGTTAACAGTTGAAATATTTATGAGAAAGTGTAGTACTTAAAAAGATAATACATAAATGACATCATTAAAGCAGTTGTAAATAAACAAAACAAATGCTCTCAAGTTTCTTACATGGATACGCAGACATAATATCCATATATTCCACAAACTGACATCCATCTGACACATGTCAGCAAATATATATCAGATGCGTATAGTAAATATTTGTAGCTACAAGGTTAAGTAAGGTGAAAATCAGATGACCTATGAAGGAAACTTGTAAACAGGTAAGAAAATTGGATGACGTATGAGAGAAGTTTGTAAACATATTCTAAGGAAATTAAATATAAGTAATTGAGAGTGTAATTAACAATAATAAAGTAGTAGCACACACAAGTTGACTATATGCTACCTCATATCTGGATACTAGAGATATCATATTTTTCCTTGTTTATATCTAATAGTGTTGCTATGAATTATATGGACATATAAACACTATAAGGAGGTTGGGGTATCAAAGCCTGTAAGAGCAGCTCTGTCTGAGAGCAATGAAGAGAGGCTATAAGCAGAATAGCAGCTGCCATTTCCAGGCAAATGGTACACAGTGAGATCAGACTGGTCTACATAACAAATTCACTGAATTGGCAGTAAAACACATTATATTGCTGGCAGAATTAATATAAACATCACTATTTATTTAATTCAATTGAATCTAAAATAAAACATTTAATTTCAATACATTTATAGAGGTGGAATAAGTAAAATATAGTATTAAAAAATTCCTTATGAAATTATAATGTAATCTAATTTGCAAAGAGATTATGTATATGGTGCAGGGCATTCCCACAGCATGAATTTCGAAATCATGACACAACTGAGTAGAATGATGACATATCAAAGAACTAAAGTTGACATATTTAACACATTGCAAGACAAATCAGCATAAATATAATTTTAAACTGGTAGCATACAAACACAGCCTTAATGAAACATGAACCATATTTTTATGCACTTAGATATTTTATAGCACTCAATTTCTGGTATTAACATATGCACAATGTATAAAGTGGGTTATTTATCCTAGAATTCATTGTTTTATTCAAAAATAAAAATAATTAGGTACAAACTATTGGTTTATAAACTTTGAATATTGGAAAAAATTTAGACAATAAACTATTAAATAGCATTATGTTATTCATATACAAGTGTGTCTGTCTGCAATTGGCTATAATAATCTGTTTCACTTGACAGTGTGTTGGGAATGACCAACTATGACTCATTTATTTTATTCTCCTGAACCAAAGACTGAAGATCAATGACATCCCATTGCTCTAGAAGATTCATTGCTTGCACCTACAATGTTTACCCAACACAATCATTAGCACTCCTGCCAATATCACTACCAACAGTAGTAATACTACTAACAATAGATCTATCATAACATGACTCACTCATACATGAAAAAGCAAGAGTATATGAGCTTTTGAACATATGAAACTTTTGTAAATAATACTTTTTTCAAAAAGATAATCTGATTACTTATATAATTTATGAAATCAACCATGTAGAAAAGTGATATATAAAAGAAGACAACTCCCAAGAAGTTATTAGAAGGCGCTACTACAGTATTATTCACCATAAAGTAAGCGCTAATAGACCCTTTTCAGAGGTGCCAGGTATCCCCTTTACAATTAAGAGTTGTGTCATCCCAAAATGAATAGGTTGAACTTTTGTATAAAGAGCAAACTTATTAAAGATTCAAAGTTTGGCTGCTACTTAAAATTCTAATTATACTATAGAATTGTTCTTTTAGGAGATAGATATTTTGGTATAAGCACACATAGTAGGAGGTAAAAAATTGTTTTAAAAATGTTTCTTCATAAAAAATTTTGAAGAAAATAATCTTGAAAACATTTTTGTTGTTTTGATTACTGAGCAATGCTAAAGTGGCACTTCAGTATTGCTCAGCAACCAAAATCACAAACATGCATTCTAGTTTATTTTCTTTAATAATTTTTATTTTGGGAGAGCACAATTTTTAATTATAGGGGGGATCTTGGGAACCTCTGAAAAGGGTCTATTATTGACACCCCACCATGCTAAAACTTCTCTATACCATTATCTATTCATGAAAAAAGAGACATACAGCAATACTTTCACACATCTCAACAGGGACATGGTAGTTTAAACACCATGTTTCTACCTCAGGTAAGTTGTGCACTGCACAATGTTACTCTCATTATGTATTCTTACCTTAGCCCTATGTATACAGTGATTAGCACCGGGACTATCGTAAGACGGTCCAATAAGAGTGAGAGGAAGCTCCTGCTCTTTAATATATTCGTCTATTTCGGCTACCAATGCGGAATGGCCTATTGGGTATTGAGGAATAGCATCCTGAAATACAGCAACCTTAGTAAAATCCACTGCGGCTGTTTTACTGCACAATAATTTCACGCAGTCAGACACGCTGAGTATAAAAATGAAGACTTAAAACTTCTGTACTAATTTTCAAAAATAAATTTAAAGTGAAGCAACCCTGAGTGAATGAGTAAATGGTAATTCATCAAAAGTTGAAATAATTTCTTAACAAGTCAAATAAAAAGTTAGAAACATTGACTGCTTTACACTACAACCCTTTACTTTCTCATCGCTCAGAGCCTGTGATGATACTATTTTTCTATGTAAACTACATTTTGAGATGATGAATACAAACTTAGATAAAAGCAGATTATGTTGCATGTTAAAAGCATAATGAAGTCTAAGTTTGAATAATGAAGCTATTACCCGTATAATGTTAGCCTTTATATTAACTGGTCTAGCAGAAATATTCAACTGTTTGGCAACAGATCTTATAGCTATCTCCTCCACTGTAGATATAGTGGGGTCAGCACCAAGGACACTATCAAACCACGCACCACCAATCATCACCTGAAATATTTATACATCATTACTTAACATACTAAGCAATAATTACCAGAAATACTAGGTAACAATTACCTGAAACAATAGGTAATAACTACCTGAAATATAGAAGGTAACTTATAAACACCAAGTAGATTTAGAATTGTGCAAGCGCAGCTTCAATACAATGTCATATTAAAGTCAAACCAGCAATTTAATCAAAAGTTGATATTCAACTGTATGCTAAAAATTATTATGCAATTCAATATGCAACTTGAAAGCAGCCATTTAACATTTCAACTTGATGTTTACTGAGAAGCTTGAATAATATGTGAATTTCAGTGTCTCTACTCAGCATTCTGCTAGTTCAGCCAGGTCAGCTAACACAGTTGCTGTGGTGAGTTTATTAAACTATCAATTAAGGTTATTGTCACAGTTTAGAAGATTTTCAAAAAATTTGCTAGAATATTAATTTTCAGAGGTATAAGTTTATATCAAATTAAAATTTGTTAGAATTGCTAGCAGAAAGATTTCTTAATAAATTGCTAAATTTGTTAAAAAATAAAAACATGCATAATTAGGCATGTCAAAGAGATTGAAAACAATTGAGATACTCTTAGTGGTTAAATAAAAATATGCAATAAGACAGTCTATTCGCTACCTAATTGACTTAAAGTCAATAGCAAAAAAACATTTTATAAAGATTTATAAAAAGTTTTTATTCAAATTGTAAAGACAATTGTTGAAGCAATATCCTATTACATAGCAACTTACTGTTAGTCTTTTAGTAGAGTTATCTACCCTGTCATGTTGAGGGAATACCATGGATTCATAGATAACTCCCAAATTTTCTTCATTTTCACAGCTTGGCACAAGATGTCCAAATGCCTAGAGACATAACTTTGCATAGAAAAACATTACAATAACGCCATAATGGTTATGAATTTGTAAATTACACATAACTTTCAAATGACTACTCTCAACTCAAGATAATAATTCTAACAGCAAAGCAAAATGATCCAAAATATAGCATAATCATTATTTTAAATTTTAATGGTTAGCATGAATAAATTAATAGCTGGAATACAGGATCAACAATGGCCAAACGCTTTCAGGATGAAGTCAGGAGAATGATTCTGAGCCATCAAAACAAAGTCATAACTATATGTTGAATTATCAACAGAAAGGATATACAATGAGAGAAACTTACCTGTGGTATATTAGATGCAGTATCAGCAGAATATTCTAGAGTGGCTGTAGCCACATCATGTATAGGTAAATTATTCAACTTTTCTGACAGTAGTGGGTGATCATCCTGTAGCAGTCTAGAGATTATTTTAGAGTTGACAGCAGCAACAACGGCATCAGCTTCCACTACACCATCAGCTGTATGTATCTACAAATGCATAACAGCTGTTAGAGAAATAGATAATTTTTCTGTAATGAAAGAATGATTGATAGAGCAAAATCCATCAGCAATGCTTATATATGCAACCAGTCACTTACAAAACCTTTATTAAACACGCAATACCAAACTTGCAGACTGTAATAATAGATTATTGATTTTAGCGAAACTTGTGGCACTCTGGAAGATTAAAAAAGATTTAAAGGAATGCTACTCGAGAGATAAAACTATGATTAGAGTATGCATGAAAACATTCGGAAAAATGCACTTTATGTTACTTACTACAGTAGTTCAAATAGTTATAAAATTACCAGAAACCCTTGGCCAGATTTCTCTAGTTTAGTACAAGAAGTGCCCATCTTTACTTCAGTCTCCTGGTCAAGTAATGCCGTGTGCAATGCATTGGGTAGAGTTTGCAGACCAGATTTAAAGTTCCACATTGCCCATTTCTCATCCTTAGCTCTTCGACACACAGCGCTCTCTTTAACAACCCCTTTATCAAACAGCACCATGTTGCAACACACAACTCAGCACACTAAACCGTCATCATGAACTATAACTTGACGAGCATTGCAATTACTTGATGAATAAATATTAATATAAAATATAAAATAAATAATATAAAAGAACAGCTCTAATAAGTATACAAGCATATATAGAGATGGAAGAATATGGTTAGTACTGTTTCACATATAAAGTCAAGTTCACCAACCTCTAACAGGCTGTGAGACTTTGGATAAATTTCTAATTACAGAACCATAACGATCTTCAGCTGCTTTAAGATTGGGAAACATAGAAATAACACTTGTCTCCTTCGAGTCACCAGCTATAATTCCTCTAAGAAAAGGATCAGCTACATAATCAGCAACCTGGAAGAGAGAAATGGTAATACAACAAGTTCAATTGCCAAACAGTGCAAAGGTGGTTATAAATATAAATACAGCAAAATGATTACAAGCAGGGTTTAGGGGTTAAAGCATTGGCTTAGTAAACACAAGGCCAGTAGTTCGATCCACAGTAAAGGCCATTGAGGATGTTAGGAAGAGCATCCAGTCATCATTTCTCATTTGACGCAATAGAAAACATGTCTTTAGCCAACTTTCCACCAGAGATTCTCATAGAGATAGATAAACCCAGTTGAGCGAAATGATTAAAAGTTACAAAAGTAAATTTAGGTAGGTTCTCACTATTATAGGCCCTTGGGATATACGACTTCAAGGTGACACAAGGTACCAATAAGGAAATGTAGCAATAAAGGAATGATTGATGAGCTTATGTCGTAATGGTAATCATAAGACATCTAACATCATTGCAGTTTGCCAATGATGAGAAATATCATTTAGAAGTAATTTTAATACAAACTAAAAATTTTAGAAGGAATTAAAACATTAATATATAGATCACACCAAGTGTCAGGCTGTAACATACTTTGAATCATAGAAAACATGTGCACAACACACCTCTGTGCCAAATCTTCTTGATATGAAGCTATGAATACTTTCGTCCTTATTTTTAGTTTGTATGGAAGGTGGTGTTTTCATCTCACTATATGCTACAGCTGCCATGGATCTGTTTATTAAAGGAAACTTTCGGAGAAACCCCATAATGCTGGTAGGCAAAGGATGCAGTTTATCTTTACCATATATTAGCCTTTGTTTTCCGGGTGGGCTAGTACGCGTAACAGCAATAATTTCAGAAGCTAATCCAAGTTCCTCAGCCTAAAATGTGGCCAATAGTTCTATATATCATAAATTAAAGGACGGAAAAAATAAAACCAGAAGTAGTAAAATTAGATGATGCAAAGTTAATAGCTCGAAATTACAATTAACTTTTTGGGCAAGGTTAACGAATGATTATAACCTCCACAGCTAACTAGTAAACCATTTAGCCAGCCCACCTTAAAAGTTTAACGCAAGACACTATAAATTTAATAATAACTTTGGAAAAAAATATTATTGCGATAAGATAAAAATAGAGATATATTTATAACTAAATAGATTATGATCTGTCATCAACTAACCAAAGCCATTGAGCTCCTGGCTTCATGACCAACTGCTCTAAGGCTGCGAGGACCATATTCAAACACTGCTTTAGTGGACTCATCTTGATGTGATTTCATCCAACCGCCAACTTCTGAAGACTTCTCTAATAGAGTTACCTTTAATCACCAAAACCGTACATACAAATTCTTAGAGAATTCATTAAGCTACCAGACTGAACCTGATAACATGTAAGCTCATGACTTAATAAATTAATTGAAAATGTTCAACTTCAACCTCATCATCATTTAAGAGCATTAGTGGAGAAATTGAGATAGCCTAATCTCTTTAATTTTCTTATTAAATTTCGGTTTGGGGTTTGGGTTGAGTACATAACTTCTTTTGCTACATTTCTAATCTAGAACACAGGCTTTTCTCAATTTCTCCATTACTGCACCTACTTCAAATTTTACAAGTTTCACAATTTTAACATTCATGTTGACATGGAAATATGTTTGAATTTTCAATGTTGGTGTCCGCTGTACAAATGGAAAAGTATAGTTTGTACTTTTAAGTTGTATTCTAATGGAAATAAGCATCCCAAGCACAAGTTAATCACCAGGGCAATAACAGTCCATTAATCATTTTAACATCAGTAATTATACTTCAGCATAAATCTATGTCCTAAACATAACAGAAACTGCCATTGTCCAATTTTATAGCAACATATGTAACAACCATAAGTTTAGGTGATAAAATATTTTTGACATTGCATACTATAATTATTAGCTTAAACATACACACCTGAGGTAACACAGATCCTTTTACAGTGAGTATACTCCTTTTAAAAGCATTCATGTAATAACCAAAAGCTAGACCAGACACACCACCTCCGAGAACAACAATCCTTCTTTGTTTAGCCATTTACGTTTCCAATATCATCACTATTTTCCCCATGTAAAATATAACAACAATATTTAGCAATGTGATATGTTACTTAGATGTTATTATACAATATTATTTTCCAATGATATCAAAATCACAATGGGCTGCAAGTCAACAATTTTATATCCATTTTTAACATAGACTAATGATAAATTGAGAAATAAAAAGGTAGTAGCTCCAATTCAAACTATTTTAAATTAACTTTTATGTATAATAATTTAAAAACAATAATAATATATAAAATATATATTAACCATAAAAATCGCTATTGATAAAGCATATGATTGTCAACCAGCTGTGTTACTTTTAACAAAAAGCCTTTAGGGAGCTTAGCACCTCACCTTGCTATCTGGATTAAAGCCTTATAAGAAATTCCCTACTGCGTGAGGGGGGGGGGGGTCAGACCCTTGTGATGGTTAAAGAGACTAATGGAGAGCAGCCTAACAGGAAAAGAAATCAATGAACTACTGTCTGCATGAACATGTTCAATAGGTATTTCATAAAATTTGTAATAAATTCTATTCAATGCAACTGCGTAATTAATTACATTTCGCTAGTGTGCGGCTAAAACAGCAAGAACATAAACACAGTCATAGAGTATCATAGTCATAGCTGTGATACAAGACTAATAGAGCCAATAATTATAATAATAATCCTCATGCCTACTATAAGTTTATCAATAAACAACCTAGCCCAGTTTGCAATAAACTTAAAGTAAAGCTAGAGTGGGTTAATAGTAGTACAACTATAATAAATTAATATCAACTTAAAGTTAGACTATAATATTAATAAAGATACTTTTAATTTTAGTCTCTGCAATTTTATTTATTGCCCATTGGTATGCCGTATGGGGCTGCCCTTAAATTTTGAAACCAGTTTAGGCTTTAGCATAATGTTTAGCCCATGGGGCTGTGCTATCACTGCTATGAGATTGAGTATGACTATTGAGATTTGAATTGTTATTGGTAAACTAACAGTAACGCTAACAGCAACTCTTAGTTACACTTACTCTTAGTCTTACACTTACAGCTCTTCTCTTCTGACTTGACTTGGTTATCGATTGACTGGTTGATTTTACAGTTGACTTTGGACAATTCTCATTTGTGAATCTCAATAAGAAGTTTTAATGCTAAAATTATGTGGCTTAGTTGCAAAATAGAGGGAACAAAAAACCACCTCCTTACAGTTACACAGCTTTAGTCAATTGCAGAGAGTTTTATTTACTATTTCAGTATTTGGTTAATTGCAAGGCATTGCAATAGTCTAAACGAGTACAATGCACGTAAATAATTATAATAGCAGTATCATTGAACAACAATTACTATGTAGCTGATGCTGGTACTCTTTGCAGAAGCAATGACCTTAGACTTGATTTACTAGCGTATTATCAACGTAACAGGGGGTTATCAAGCATTGAAGCCACAAAGCTTTCGACTCTTAGTCTATGTTTGTAAAATCCAAGAACACTACAAAATTACTAGTCAGTGTCGCTAGTGTCGGTGCGAAGCCTAATGTGAATGAAGAACTGAATGTGACTGTAAGTATCAATCTAATCAATTTTGTGTCTAAATAACTTTGATTGCACTTTTATGAATTAGCCAAATTGTAATTTGAGCTTTTACTTTAGTAATTAATAAAATAATTATTTCTCTTGTCCTTTACTTTAGCTTTTAGTTTTACTTTTAGTTTTACTCAAGAGTTAGACTTTACTCTAGTCTTCAGTTTCACTTTCAGTTTCGGTTTGAATTTCACTTCTACTTTTTCTAAGTGGTCTTGAAATTGAATCATTATTATGATTATCATGATGATTCGTGTGCTAAGCCTAAAAGCTAAAAGTAAATGCAACTTTTGCTGCTAAAAGTAACTTAATAAATGATTATCATTATGATCACTTGATGCAAAAGGAAAAAGTTCCAGGCGGTAAAAGACCTTGAAGATGAACTTGAAGCAAAATTTTCTAGTCAGAAATTTTGATTTAAAATTGGTTTCTTTTGTTTTTGTGGAAAATTATGTTACTTAATAACTTTATGTTTAAAAACCGGCTCTATATAGATTCTATTCAGCGTGGTAATTGTTTTATATAGTTGTACTATTTCTATTTTATATTTTGTTTATAGTTGTAGTTGTACCAACTTGAGAATAGCTGCTTGTTGGTTGAGCTGTTAATTGTAAAGTGTTTTTATTAAGTAAAAAATAATCTGTGCCAATGGGGCCAATAGTCTGTTGAACTTGGAGTTATTTTGACCCACAGAACTTTTTATGTTCTTAGAATGCTTAAGATTGATTTATTTTATCTATACTTTTTTAATATAATAATCTTCTTGCCGAATTCCAAGGTGAAAATGGAGTATGTGCCTTTGCATGTGGCATTTCCTCCTCCTAATTTCTGCCATCACACAGATTCTGGAGCTTCATCTCAAGATGTCTCAATGATAGCAGAACCCATAAGTTTACAGGCAATGTGCATCAATGTCATATGTTTTACTCACAAACAAATGAAGGTACTGTTGTTTAAAAGTTTCATCAGTCGTCTAATCTTTATCACTTTATAATTTTACTAATAGCTGAATGTTGAAATTTTAAAGGAAATATAAATTTAGAATGAAAGTTGTATAGCGCATCATTTAGTTCTTACAGTCATAAAGGATATAATTTTTAGAAAACTTAATATAAAATGCAGTTCATAAGGATGTGTTATAAAGCACTATATATACTTACTATTTAAGGGGTGTGAGTTGAATCTTGGAAATTTTCGTCTGCCTGTGAGCCTGTCTGCAGATTTACTATTTGCAATGGTGAAGTATCGTCTGCTTAGTGATGAAAGTATAAGGATGTTCAACTCAAAGCACACCAACCTCACTTCTGTAGTTCTCCATGATGTTGTAAGAATCACCAACATACATGTTATATTGTAGCTTCAAAACATAATAGTCATATTTTATCTGTTAGAAATCATAATAGAGGGGTTTCAGACATCCCTCCAGAGGAATTTGTATTTTAAAGTTGTCTCCCCCTACAGGTATTAGGGGCAGTCTCCATAATATATAGAAGGCCCATAAAATAAGTAGAGATGTATGGTTTGAGTGAAGACTACTACTAGTATAAGTTTCATTTTTTCTGAGATTAATATTTTGGCATAGGTACACATATGAGCAGTTTCAGAAATTTTTAAAAAAGTTTTGTTAATGATAAATAGCACAAAAAGAAAACTTCAAAGCATATTTGTGGTTTTGGTTATTGAGCAAATCTGAAGCTGGCAGCTGTCATTATTATTTGCTTTGCTGACTGTAACCAGTCTGGTTAGAGCTGCTAACCTTTCAACTCTTAGAACAATAATAACATGCTCGTACACTATATAGCTGCACTAGTGGGCTCTGTCTTACTGAACTCCAAATGCTCCAAATTATGGGTTGGAACACATGCCTGTACGTTTATGAAGGCACTGGCTCATTTGTATTAACATGTTCACGTACTTACACACCTATACTATGAAAATAACTAAGCCACCCTACTATCTAATATTTCTATATATTAAAAAAATTATTATAAATATAAAGATATGTATTAAAATAGATAGATTAAGTTTGTAATTTCAAACAACATCTTATCTAAAAATGCCAAACACTGTATAACTATATATATTTTTTAAAAGCATTTGTTTACATGGCATGCCTGCAAGTCAATGAAAATATTTAGAGAACAGTAAAAAGAAGCATATAAATTTCAGAATAGTTTCTTCTTTTCTGAGATGAATATTTTGAAAATGTCCCACCATTCAACATTTAAATTAAGTCTGTAAAAAAAAATTTCACAGTGTATTTTCAATAAATAACTATTCTTGCAAGCTGTTTGTATACCAAAATTCCTAATAAAGAAATGTTTTTGGAGCATTGTAAATTGTATACTGCTGCATTGCAGAAAAAAATCATCAAAAAAAGCACTTTTCAGCCAAAGCAACTTATTTTGTTTTCAAAAAAAAAGTTGAAATGTACATTTAGTACCAGCTGTAAAATATAGAAAGAACGAACTATGTCATAATGACTGCATTCTTATGACACTAATAAAATTAAGATTGGCTTTACTCCATAGGATCTTGCTCAAATAGGTGGAGTTCTAAATAATGCTACTAAGTTTCACTAAATTCCCAGATAATACTTTTTATATCAAATCATTTGGCTTTACTGATTTAGCTATATTATGTACATTTTGTACTTATTTATCTCTAGGTCAGTTTTCAGCCATATATTTGACCGCATTGCTATACTTCCTTTGTGCCAGCATTCTCTCCTTTATATCTTTTCTGTGGTTTCTAATAATTTTCAGTGGTATGTCACTGTATGTAAACTATGTGAACCATCAGGCTATCTCTTATACAATGCATGCTGCTATAAGAATAGCAGCAGCTGTTTTGTATTCAATCAACCTCGTTGCAAGAATTTTGTTTGCTTGAAGCTCTCTGTTGAGTAGCTGTCTTTCTATATTACATGACTGCTTATTCAAGAAAGTGCACGATGAGAACTGTCCAACTTTAGCTGTCTAACTTAAATTACATTATATAGGATTACATCACTACATAATAAGCTGATTAAACAACACATATAAATCGGCCAAAAACACCACACACTTGACTAGCTCTAGTTTGACTCATTTATATTTCGAGTTTTTCACATTACTTGAACATGCTTTAGCCAATTTGTTGCATTATTTTTCATCCATACATGTAATACAAAGATTTAGTATATTATTTTTTAGGTTTGGATTGTCTAATAGGCAGGTATCGCAGATATTTAATCAGACTGCGAAGTTGCTTAGAGAAGCTCTAAATCCAATGATAGTATTTTATCAACACAAGGAGGTTAATAAAACAATTCCACCTCAATGAACTTTGACCTAGTTAACTAGACCACTGTAAAATGGCATGCCAGAACAAACACAGACCAGCTTGCAAAAATAATTATTCATTGAAAATACACTGTGAAAAATTCTTTTAGAGACTTAATTTAAATGTTGAATTGTGGGACATTTCCAAAATATTTATCTCAGAAAAGAAAAAACTATTCTGAAATTTATATGCTTCTTTTTACTGTTCTTTAAATATTTTCATTGACTTGCAGGCATGCCATGTAAACAAATGCTTTTAAAAAATATATATAGTTATACAGTGTTTGGCATTTTTAGATAAGATGTTGTTTGAAATTACAAACTTAATCTATCTATTTTAATACATATCTTTATATTTATAATAATTATTTTGTTATATAGAAATATTAGATAGTAGGGTGGCTTAGTTATTTTCATAGTATAGGTGTGTAAGTACGTGAACATGTTAATACAAATGAGCCAGTGCCTTCATAAACGTACAGGCATGTGTTCCAACCCATAATTTGGAGCATTTGGAGTTCAGTAAGACAGAGCCCACTAGTGCAGCTATATAGTGTACGAGCATGTTATTATTGTTCTAAGAGTTGAAAGGTTAGCAGCTCTAACCAGACTGGTTACAGTCAGCAAAGCAAATAATAATGACAGCTGCCAGCTTCAGATTTGCTCAATAACCAAAACCACAAATATGCTTTGAAGTTTTCTTTTTGTGCTATTTATCATTAACAAAATTTTTTAAAAAATTTCTGAAACTGCTCATATGTGTACCTATGCCAAAATATTAATCTCAGAAAAAATGAAACTTATACTAGTAGTAGTCTTCACTCAAACCTTACATTTCTACTTATTTTATGGGCCTTCTATATATCATTGAGACTGCCCCTAATACCTGTAGGGGGAGACAACTTTAAAATACAAATTCCTCTGGAGGGATGTCTGAAACCCCTCTATTAGCTATACCACTTTTAAAGTCATCATAATAATTTTGCTGAAACATCTATTCTGTAATTTTAATTTAATTTTTCATTTTGCTGTCAATGTAAAATATTTTAATCCTGAAAAGTATTATGCATGAAATTTTAAGATGTGTTATGAAATATTAATTGTTTTCATTGGAAAATGTATACCTGAGCAATAGAGAATATGCAAGAATATCAATTTTAGGGTCTTGTTTTTAATTTAGGTATTTTTCTCTCCGTTTTAATGTGCTTGTCTTTCATGTAGATGTTATCTATTGAGGGACTCGAAGTGCTGCGGCAACACACGCTCACTGAGCTGACTCTGAATAACATAGGGATTTACTTAGAAGATGCAATCAGTAACAGAGTCATAAACTCATCGACATCAAAATGTTTGAGAAGTCTAAGTCTTTATAACTTCCGAATGGAAGAGGACTATATGCAACGCACTGTTATGACAGATCTTGCTAGAAGATTTACTAATTTAGTTCATCTTAGCCTAGTTTCGGTGAGGCTAGAAAATGACGGGTTAGTTATATGGTTTTATAAAGATGTAGCATATTTATGTGTTAAGACATAGCTGCTAAATGCCAAACTTGAACCAAGCAAGTTAACGCATTCCAATGACTTCCACCAAAGTTTAAAGTTAGGTGCACCAGCCAATGTTTCAGTCAGATATGAGTTCTATTGAATATGTGTAACTAATGGAGTTGCCCACCCAATATAAACTGATTGTCTAACTCAAACCTCAACTTTGAATATCTTTTTAAATGAAAATTTAGGCAATTCACTTCAAAAGCTATCTCATTCAGATGAAACTTTCTCTTGCACAGCTTTCTTACAATATTATGTTGCTATTGCCTATTTAAGATAAAATTTACTCATTATTTATTAAACTGATTTTATTTCAGTGTTTTCTTTAAGGTTTAGTTTCTTTAGTAGCTGATGAAATTAAATTCAAATAAAAATACCAAAACTGTAAGTGCTAGTTACATGATAGACTACTAACTCTCAGATATTGTTTGCTTACCCTTTTGTGTTGATAGCAAAACAACCAACTATAGCTGTCACATTATAACCAGCGTGGGTTTTATATAATTAAAGTATTTGTAAACTGAAAAAGCATTCTTACTCCATCTTTTGCCAATACATAATATTATCAATGATTTTGATGTTTTAAAGACAGCAAATTTTTCCATTTACAAGTAGATACTGAGGGTTTTCACCAATGGCTGCAGGATGTCATGTAACTTGGCTTGTTTAGTAAATTGTGATTAACGAAGTGCGGTGATTGGTAAAGGTCAGACAAGTAGTGTACGTCATGTTTATTCTCGTGGAGGGATTAAGTAGCTACTTTCAATATTTGTAATATTGTTTTTCTGTTTTGCTGGTGTGTATTAAGCTCAAATAGGATTAATAGTTCTCATCAATGTAAGCAAAAATATTCTATCTGTATAGTAATCATGAGTTTTTTTAAATAAAAATATTACATAACAAATTACATTAACCATTTTAATCTGCAGGAACTAAAAATTCTTTGATTAGCCCATCATAAATTATAAATATGAATTGGTGCTAAAAATGTTAATTTAGCATATAAATATTTAGCAAATAACTAATTGAAGCCAGAGTTATTGATTGGCCAAAGATATGCTACACAATTTTAATACTCATCAGCCATAGTTGTATTTGAGTTGATAAAAATGATATTAGTTGCTCATTGTTGAAACAAATTGACTTTTGACATTACATGGAGTCATGCAACTGTAGGAAACGTGCCATTTTGAAACTGTCAGTCAGTTTAAATAGTTTCAATTTTAGTGTCAGTTCTCTATTATAAACCGTAATTTTTTAATTCCTGTTTTAGTGTAGCTTAATTGATTTTTTTATGGAGAATTCAACTTTTCATCAAATAGCCATAATTTACCTTGCTAACAATGGTATGTACATATAATTTACCTTTACTTTATTCTTTGTAGGTTAGCGAGTCTTTGCTCTGCACTCACACCAACTGTAACACATTTGGATATTTCTCGAAACTTTGTTACCGATATCTCCCCACTTACCAAGTTCTCCGCTTCTCTTAAGTTCCTCAATATGTACAATCTTTATAGGTGAGTAACTTACCCAACCTGATACTTGCTTATTACTCTACGAAGACACAAGTTATATATTGTAATGAAGTATGTTTAGTAATATAACATTGTAGATACTATAATACTATCCTATAATATTAAATGGATTGTACTAATAGGTAATAATAAAATATACCTAGTCGGTATCTACACCTCTTGCTGACTTTAATTAATTTTTTGCTTATAATTTAATTTTATCTGAAGTTTATTTCCAAAATTGAACTAATGCATGAAAAAACTTATGCTGTAAAATATTTAAAACTCTGACAAATGTACAAATCGTATACTAGAAATGGTGACACATGCAGTTCACTTGTGACCCTGTGTTACTAGTGTGAAAGAGAGCAATGCTAAGATATTGATGTATGAGCTGAAGGAGCTGCTGCATCTGAACATATCGTGCGAGTCTGGCCACCAACTGGAGGCGTTTCTAAATGAAGGTGTGACTCCACTGTCAGTAGAGAAGATGCTACTCACTCCTGGGGGTCTGGCAAAGCTACAGTCTATTGATTTGTCTGGCAGGGAACATATCACAGAGGATGTTGTAAAGTAAGCTGTATCTATATGATTGGGGTATAACTGAAGTTATTGCAGCTAAAATTATATATATATATATATATATATATATATATATATATATATATATATATATATATATATATATATATATATATATATATATATATATATATATATATATATATAGTTACTATATAAATGTAGGCAAATCACTTATAGTGCTAATTACTATTGGGTACGTTACTGCTAAACATTTGTAGTCCTAAGTTTCTCTCAGCGTTGATTCTTTTAGTGTGAGATTAAAACAGAGTTGAGCATATTGTGTTGAGACGGGTGCTGTACTCTTTGTTTATTTAGGCCAACAAGTTTGATAATTCAAAATTATGCTTTTCAATACAGAATGCATGCAAAATGAGCATTTTGCCCTGCAATGTGATACATTACTTAGTATTTTTGTAACCCACAGAGAGTTTCTGAATTTGCATCCGAAGATAAGCTTTGTTGGCCTTTTGCTGACGCCAGCTGCCAATATTCAATATGGTGATGAGCCTTGGTATGGAGATTCTGTTAGGGTTGGTATATCTCTGACCTATCTCTGATATGGTGTTAGAAATGTTGTATAACATTGTGTGTAATGATTAGCAATATTTTTCTTACTGTCTTTCATAATATATACTCAGCTCTGAAATTTCTTGCTTTTCAATGCAAATATATTCTGTTGTCATTGCTGTCATTATTGTTTCTTTACCATATAGTATATTATCTAGAATTTAGTTTAATTTCTTTACTTATGCACCAGAAATTGTTCCACCTCTTGAGATATATAAATCTCCATTCTGTTCTACTTGCGTTAGTCTGAGAGTTTGTTACTTCAGATAAGTTCTCTGGCTACAGAAAAGCTGATTAAAGAATCTCTCAAGAGGTATGGTGACAGATTCTTCTATGTGCAGAAGAGTCTGGTGGCACTTTTCCAGCTGACCAGAGAAACTGTAGACCACCATCCTGGTACTGTACCTGTATGTTCATACATCTCTGTTTGTATACCACTAACATATCCCAGAGATAGAGAGCAGCCGTTCATATATTTCTCTTTAAACAGTATATCTATATATTTACATCTTTATTTTTATATATATGTAACACTAATGTATCACTAATATAACAAACTAGTATTCTTTCTTCACTCATCAGGCATTACTTTACATATGTTAGCAGCAAGAGTTGCTTGAACTCATATTAACTAGCTTTAACCAATAATTTAAAAATTAGTTCTGCTTTAGTTTTTGTGGTAAGTGAAATTAAGTGAGATAACCTGCATTTTTAGTGGCAAGTTTTAATATGCTTACACTTATTTTGTTGATGGTTATTAGCAAAGGCTAACTGTATGAATTAAAAAAGAATTTTAAAGTCAAAGAACATTTTTTGTTGCAAAAGTGCAAATATTTTAACTTGCTGTACATAATATAAAGCAGCAAAATTGTACCAAGAACTGAATAAAAAATTGTGAATAACTTTTACAGTTGATAGTGGAAACCATGTCTAAGAATATTGATCATGTGACTGTACAGATGGCTAGCACAGCATGCTTGTATAACCTGACGAGAGAGGAGTCAGGGACTCGCATACACCCTGATAGTATGAGACTCGCTGTTCACCATATACTAGAAAGTATGGCCAAGTATCCCAGCAATGAACAGGTCAGTTGCACTTCTTAATGTTACATAATTGACCATTTTTTAAATTGCAAGGATTGATATAAAATTAGCTGTTTTTAAAAGTAAAATACTCAATTTAAATATAGTATTCCATTATAAATTTATCAGCTTGGTAGCTATTGTAATTAAGTTTGACTGTCCTGTTGTATTTTTCATTATTCATTGATGAATATGAATTTTGAATACATAGACCTAGTGACCAACCAACTTGTATTAAGTCCATATGGATAATATTGACACTATTACTTTGTATCAAAGAATTGACTCTAACTGACATAGGTCGTTGTTGAACTTATCTTCATTTTTTTTTCTCGCTAAGAATTTTTTATGACAGTATGAGTTTGATTTGTCACTACCAACCTCTGTAGCTCAGCATATACCATAATACTGTTATATAATTGCCTAATGAAGATGCTTTAGGCAATGTCTAAAATTAAAATTATTTTTACATAGCTGTTCTGACAAAAATTACTTTTCTAACATATTCTAATCATGTTAATGCAAAGTTAGGGTAAAAAATATTTTATAAGTACTGCAGAGAATATGCTTTTCTAAAATGATACTCAATCTTATTGAGTCGAGTGCTCTGGTTTTATTGATGGTAGACTATGTTGGGCTTGCAATGCTTGCTTTAAGGACTTTGGATAATGATTAATATACTACTTGATTGTAGTTACAGAGAAACTGCCTCCTTATTCTTTGTACAGACAAAATGCTTGTAGACGTGGTAAGTAGTGCAAATATAGTAAAGGGATAAATCTTTTTAAAATGTTGTCCATTTGGATTTATAGAAGTTGTCTCCTTTTACAGCAATAGAAGTACAAATTTGTAACAAGCATATTTTCATGATCTCATTTTTGCTTTTTATTAATTTGTAAAATTTAAATAAATAAATGCAGAAAATTTGTTCTTTTGAAATTTTACAACCAACACAGTCATAATTGATAATTATATTAAATTATCAATATTGCATTTTTCAAATATTTTGTAATTACAAGAAATACTTTAAAAACTGCTCATTGTATGGTGTGGCTGATAAGTATTTAAGTGAGCTGAAGTTATTTTTCATTTTCAGTTTGTATAACAGTTTGGTTTTTGCGCCACCGTCTCCAGCATGCATAGAAAAAGATTGGTTTTCTCTTTACATCAAGTTGTATTTCTTTACTACACAACAATTCATACATGTAATACCAAGTGACTAGCACCTCTCTTCAAATCAAGTCTATCAAAAGCTGCTGGTCGTTGCAGCAGTTACTTCTAGCTCTTTCTTATCATCTCCTGTCCCTATCTATTTCTCATCATTTGTTACTCTACCACTTCAGCTTGAATAAAAAAACTTTTTGAATATCATTTCTTGCTATCATATTTTAGTTTACTATAAAAATAGTTTCTTGTGTTTTGCGATTAAAATTTCTTGTCAATATACTTTTACTTTTGGTTTTATTTATTTGAGTATAAAAAATAACATTTTCATTCTCAAGTCTAATCGTTTGTTTTTTTAGAATTTTGATAAATACAGATGTGCTAAACTGGTAATGGAATGCCTGTGCAAATTTGAAGACACAAGTATTGTTAGAATGGTGTTGGCCATTGTATCTATTCTTGCTGCAAGGGTATTTATGTTCATAATAGATTTTTACTATAATTTATTTTTGCACCTGAGTTCTATAAACAGTATTTAGAATCGCACTGTTCACATATAAACCGTGGAATGCCTGGCCTGCAGCAAAATTTTAGTCTTTTTTCTTTGATTAGCTTTTTGGAATTTAAATATGTTTATGTTTCTTATATGATGAAAACTGAATGACTATATTAACTGACTTCATTTATTAGAAACGTTTGTTTATTTAATACAAATTACATATATTAAATATATTCATCTATATAACTATAATTTATTCACTGTGCTTGTTAACTCACTTTTGTTATTATCTTTTTACTGATTTACCTCACTAAAGCATCATATTTACTCAATATTGCACAATTATCTAGATCACCACTGAGCAGACGAGCTCCTTAGCATCTAACAGGCAGTATATGACGAGACTTCTAGAGATTACAAGAGACAAGTTGATGCAACGGTCTACAGATTGTATTATGAAGTTCGCTCTCTCTGCTCTCTGGAATTTGACTGACGAGTCCCCAGTTGCTTGTCAGACTTTCACTGAGCTGGATGGCATTTCCTTAGTCATGGATTGTCTGAATGTACGTCAACAGTTGCTACAGATTACCAATAATTATAACTTCAGCAACTATATAGTGTTGTATGCTAAAAAAGCAAATCGTGTTTAAATTTGGCTCTGGTTGTTTATAATAATTATAAACTTATTTCGTTTTGTTTAAATATTTAGCTCTAGCAGCATTTAAACATTTTGTTATGAATATGCAATTTGTATCATCACTCATGCATTATGTAACTTATGTATACAGAAATATGAAGATATTGGTGATGTAGAAGCTAAAGTCCAAATTCAAACCAAAGTTGTTGGCTTATTGGTACGTTATTACATAAAGTATGCCATAAATGTCAAGCATTACATACGCTTCGTATGATGAAAAAATTACTAACTGCATTTTTTATGTTGCTGCATCATAAACAGTTACTTGTATGAAGTTCTTTTGTGGTACTTTCGGTTTGTGCAATGTGAAGTGTTAAGTTATTTGCTAACTCCATGTTGCATTATATTTATTGGCTATAAACATTTGCAATGCATAAATTAGGAAAAATAAGTTTCTCATTGACAATTTTATTTTTTTTATCAACATGTAAATAGTTTTCAGTTTTATGTATTTTCCTTTTTTTATATAGAATAACATTGCTGAAGTAAAAGAGTTACGAGGAATATTGATTACAAGAAGGTTCATTGATATGATGAGGTACATAATAAGAATTCCCATGACCAATACGTCTTTATTGTATTAATATATTTTTTTATTTTATGAAAGTTCTCATATTAGGCACAACCATAAATAACTAAAAAGTAGCTGTAGCGTAGCAGACGAGGGTGTAGACTGTAGCCTATAAGTAAGAGTGTGGTTTGGTGGTGATAACGTAGCATGTTCTCTTGATCTGCTAAGGCAATGCATCAAATCATCCAACAGTTTTTGGTGGCGTCAGGAAAATAATAGTAACTAACAGTTAGCATTACGGAGTTATCTGTTACATAGCGTAGCTCAGCTTTGCTGACATATGCCAAATGTGTTGTAGAAACTCTCTGAAGAGTGATAGCAGTGAACAGCGTTACTTCTCTGGAGGTATACTTGCTAATCTTCTTTCTGATTCTACTAATGCAGCATGGGATGACCTGGTGGCTGAATATAGAAGTACTGAATCTGAAGTGGTAACTATAAGCATTTGTTTATTGTTTTAAATTATAGTTACGTTTCAGAAACATAGCTATTATTTCATATGATTAGTGGTGATAGTTGCAAGTACATAATGTACATAAGATTGATTTACGTGTAGAGAATTTATAGCTAGTGTACTGTACATCTTGAGTTTCATCTTTTCTTTGTTTATAGTCTCTGAAGTTTTTGTTTGAAATAGAATTATTTTTTTGGAAAAACGATTCAGGATTAAAAGTTATATTGAAATTACTTTTCTTTAATTAACTTTTATTTGGTGAATTAAATTATGTTTGAGGTTTGAAAAAGTTACAATAAATTATTGACATAGACATTACTTTCTGTATATTAATTATTTTATTCAATTCATATGCTAAAAGTATAAAGTTTATATAATGAAGTTAGTCATAACTACTTCTATTTGAAAAAATCAATTAAGAAAACTTGTTTAGATTATGTATAATTTATGTATTATTATGTATATTTAAAAATTGGTGCCTAGTTTTGCTTGGAGCCAAATTAATTATTTATCAAACTGCTTTAAAAAAAATCAATATTATATCTGTCCACTCAGTAAGTTATCATTGGCCAATATTTGTGGGCAAAGATGTTGCAATGTCAATAAATAAAGCTAATTGGTTGTTTGCAGATTACGGCTATATCTCATTGGCACCATCCGGAAACTGCTATGGTAGCTTACAGGTGCTTCCGTCCTTTTATTCCTCTTTTGAATTCTTTCACATCTCTTGCCTCTCAATACTGGGCCCTGTGGGCTGTTCATCACGTCTGTACTAAAGATCGTAAGTGTTGTAGCAGCTTATAGACAATTGTAAATATCTTATTTCATGTAAACTAGGTTTCTATAAGAGGCAATGGTGTTTTAATCACAAAATTCTTAATACAATTAAAAAAGAAAAGTAGCAAATGAATAATATTTTATTTTATGAAGCAGTCTGTCAGGAAAGCTATAAAAATTTCAATTTTTATAACATGTGTATATCTTGGCAAGAAAATTAATGTGCCTAATTATTAACTTGCAGACAGTTACAATAACTCTTGGGTTATGTTAAAATTGATAAAAAGACCTTTAATGTTTGCAGCCAGTAAGTATGTGCCGATGTTGACAAGAGATGGAGTGTACGAGTGCATTGTCAGACTATCTATGCAAAGTGAAGATACAAGTTGTTCAGAAGTTTTAGAGCTTGCAAGGAATCTGCATGACTTTGTTTCAGATTTTCAAAAGGGATCACAAAACGATCAAAATCTTCTAACAACTACAATTGAGACCAAGTAATTTTAGCAATTTATTTTCTTTAATGAAGCATTTATCCATGTTATTTATTTTGTACAAAGTTTTTATTTGCTATGAAAGAGAACACTTTAAAGCAAGACTGTGTTGAAAAGTATTGGGTGCTTGCTTCCAAGTTCTTATGTAGTTCCAGTATATCTTCCTCTCACAGTTATAATCAGGACTGTTACGAATTTTTTTATTTTTATAGATGGCTTATTCATTTATTAAAATCATTTCTGTATTATTGTTTTTTAAAATTTCTCAATTATAGCAGACTACTGGAATTTTATTATTTTTTTACTAAAAAATTGGCAGAAGATATATGAATGATTATACAAAATTAAATTGGTGATTTATTTCAGAAGTTTGTCTCATGACATTATATATACATGTTTATAGTAAAACGCATTAAAGTTATTACATGGGCAGACTCTAAAATTCTCTAGTTGGATTAATTGAAATAATAAAACTTGTGGCACCAACATCAAGTAAAGTTGATCTAGGTATATTTTTCAGGCAGACACATATTTTTGTACAAAATTCCATGCAGAATTACCATCAGCTACATACATTGCATTAGCTAATGTAATTTGTGGAATATTCAAGTAAGGCAAGAGCTAGTAAGTGAAGATGACAAATCATATGCAAGAAAGCACACAAAAACACCCAAAAGGTGTATAAGCAGTATAAAAATCAGCAGAAGAAATAAACAAGAGAGCAAAAAGTTTAAGCCTTTCAGCAAGTGCCTTGGTTTTTAATTTGTCCAATACTCTTTTTAAAGTCTGCCTCAAATGCTGTCAATGTATTGAAAGGTTGCTCATCAAGTGAAAAGGTCAAAATTGAGTTCTGGCCAGTTGCTGAGATGTGCACTTAGTTGCTTCAAAGAACATAATTTGAATCAGTCTTTTTACAGGCAATTACTCATGTTCTGTTGGTAATCACACAATTTACCAAACAGCACCCTTTTTGGTAAACATTCATGCTCTATCCTGGAAACATTACCCACCAAAGTTCATTTTTTAGCAGCAGTGACTCGGTGCTAATATAATTTGACTTTTTTTGCGCAGTGGTGCGAGGGACATGTTTCCACCCTTTTGTTTGGAGACAGTGTCGATGGAAGTGCATCGAAACTCAAGTGTAGTGTTTGTAAGCAACTCATGATTCACTTTTATATAGCAAGATACATACTTCAGCTCTGTACAGGCATATTTTATGATATCTACACTGTTCAATAGGGAAAGTATTCAACTGCAAAGTGTTACTGTTTAAAAAGGGCAGCAGCATGAAACCGATTACCGGTAATGATACAAAATGCATATCTAGTAATTAGTGTGGTATATATAGGGCTACTATCAAATATAAATAGTAGCACATGTTGTAGATAGTATTGTGTGCAGTAGTTGAAAGTAATGAAGTATAGTGTAGTGCAGGCTGTGAAGTGTTATAGAAATTTAGTATATAGCTTTATTATGTGGTATGTATTGATAACCATTGTAATGTTTTAGTAATTATTAGGTAATAACCTAATAATATAAAGCTATTTTGCTCATTTCAAGAATGAAGCCATGTCAGCAACATAATGGATGATGCATCATGTTTTGAGCATGAAAACATTCATATAAAATAAAATCGGTCTAGAGCAATGTAACAAACGCAGCAAAAACATTCTCTTGCTGCTTCTCTAACACAACACACTCAACAAGTGTTAAAACCATGATTACTGAATCTATAAATGAAAAACTCTCCTAACATTGTTGCCGAGAGCTTATAGAAAAGGAAAAGACAACTCTAGAAGTGATGCTGCAATATTAAAAGAGTCAATATTTAAAGGTCAAGGACATATCAACAAACCTTGGCTTCTCTAAGGAAATATGACCGATAATTATCAACCTGTAATTATTAGTATCACTGATTAGTACTAGTAGTAACTTTACCAACTTGCAAATACTAGTTTTGAGATTAGAAGCACAAATTTTAAGCAGCAACTGCTAGTAAACTGCCAGTGTCATAATACCTGTTTCAGTGTTTGGTAAATATTCAACAATAAGTATAACATTAAGTGATTAACTTTAAGTTTAACTGGAAGTGTATAACTAACTCCAAATCCAAGTGCCTGTGCTGTCACTACTACTAGTACTACTAGTACTAGTCTACTGTACAGTCACAGTGTATAGGTACTACTACTAGTACTTGAAAGTAAATCTGATAATCATCCCCGCTCTGTGATTCTGTATTCAAAATCGCTGTCGTCTAGTCAATAGACTATTAGTAGTACGGTATAAGATTCTTTCGCAGTTGATGGCACGGTGTTGAAAGTGAATTAGATTGAAAGTAGCATGCCTTATTTGAATACACAAATGTTTTTATCTATGCCAAATCATATGAACAATATCAATATTTTCAGTTTACAAAACCACAAATGTCAAACTCAACCACATACTAATTGGTCACAGGTACCGTGTAACCGGAAAAGAAAATGAACCTAAAGACTGAGGCAATGAATTCACGGGACGCATGAATACCGCCCTACGCACGGTAAAGCCAGCTTATTTAGCCCACTTTAATCTATAATTTATACGAGTGCACGCATAGCCACCCAACCCATGTAAGAAAATAGCATTATAACCGGACCCACTTAAATTAATATATTTAAATGTTCGGCTGTTATAACCGAACCCGGTTTGACTTATGTTGATTAGTTTCCGGTTGTTGTAGGACTTGCCCAGGCACCAGAGACCAGACTCAAGTAAAACTAGAAAAAGCCCCATTACAGATAAAGAAGCAACCAACTTAAAAAATGGAAGAACTTTAAACCACACCACTGATCAATATATGAAGACTAATGATATTTGTTGTTGCATAATGCATGTTGTTGCAATATTCACTGATAAAAAAATTGTTTTTTTATCTATCAAATTATTAAAGCAACATCTAGCTGCTTACTGTAAATATGTATAAATAAAGAAAACTAAAATATTGTTCTGCAATAAAATGCAACTTTATATTCCTAACTAATATTTTAAAAAATCACTGATTGTCTTTAAACAAGAGTTGACTGAAAACAAAAATATTAAGAGAAAATTTGATGCAATGTAGCATTAAATATGCATAAAAAATAATTTACTGTGTATTAAATATTAACAAAAAACGATAAAACAAAAAGGTACAATCAAAAGCATTGACTGTTGAATGCAGTGTTAGGTACACATAAACCTTTCACCAGCTCGAATAGCTTCTTTATATAGGCCTCGGATGAGGATCTAGCCAATAAACAAGGTGATCAGAGCCGTTTGCAAGTTTAGCCAATTGCTTGTCAAACTGTACTGGATGCACAAGAACTTCTGCAAGATGGTAGAGAGTTTGGTCCCCCCCCCCAGATCACATCCACCGCACACAACCACACCGACTGGCCGGTTCACTTTGGATGAAAGATTAAGATGATCTACTGTTGTACACATCATAAATATTTCTGCACTAGAAGTTCGACTCATCTGTAAATAATTGTACAAGGTGGATTAACATAGTCTGAAAATAAATACAATTTATTTGAGCAGCTTATAGAACAATTCAATTTATGTTGAAATAGTAAAATTTGCCACACCATTTGAATTTGGCGTTATTGATATAGGCTTTTGGGTTAGCTATGTAGAGGTTAGAGCACACAGGCTTAGTACACCTGCAAGTTATTGGGTTTGTTCCTAGTGACATTAACAAGTTTTAATTACTATTTAACTTCTTAAATCCAACACCCATTGATAGAAGGCTTTCTTTAGTGATGCATTAGCAATGTATGCTGATATAAAGCCTTAGATGAAGAAAATCAGCAATTAAATCTTGCAAAGCAAAGACATGTTCTTGGGCATCGTCAACAGAGTAACCATCAAGTTCAACAAAACATAATGTTTACCACAATGTTACATTCATTAATTGTAATTTCATTTGCAAACAAAAATGTAATACTAATTAGTAATTGCATTTAATTTTTGTTTACCTATAATAAATATTATAGTTACTTGCTATCAATATCATTATGTTTTGTAATAGTGGGTTACACTAATACTAATAGTAATATACTAAGTCTAACTGAGTATTAGATTTAGTGTAACACTAATACTAATAGTAATACTCAAATAGTAATTACTATTACAACTATAAGTAATTTAATAGTAACACTAACAGTAGCATATTACTTATAAATTTTATTAGTATTACTATTAGTATTAGACTATAAGTATTAGTATAACTATAAGATTAAGTATAACTATTAGTATTAGTATTACTATTACTATTGGTATTTATTACATTTTAAACTGAAAGTTAAGGTAGAACTTATTAAATACTTATAGTTATACTTTTATTTTATATTTAAATTAAAGCTGAACTATTGATTGCATTTATATTTTAATTTGAAGCATATTAATTATTATAATATTAATTAAATCAAATTACTTTCACTTTGAAGCTTTAGAAAAAGTATAAACCAGAGTCCTCTAACGATATCGGAACTAAGGTGGTTACGACCGATGACGTTGCGTAGTCACAGTCTATAAAAATTGAAAATTTAAATGCATTTTACTCATTTAATAGCAGCTGAAACAAGATATAGTTGCAAAAATATTGTTTATATGATAATATGGCAGTGAGATATGTAATAAAAATAAGCTTAGCTATAATAAATTAAACCAAAATCATTCATATAAATTTCGACGAATTCTGCAACTTACCTCGTGTGAATTTCAATATGAAAATGATGAATTATTTCAATGCCACTACTGCCTATATTATAACCCTACAATATGCCCCAAAAATATTCGGATTGGAAGCTACAGAAAGGGATGAAAAACCCATTCGAAAGTGACTTGAATTCAGTCTTTAATTACGATGGTGTCAATTCCCGAGGTATGGGTGAGAATTTGTGAGACTTTAGGTCACGTGATCGAGGGAAATTCCCGTCATCTCCCTACCTACTATTAGTATTGGCATGTCATATTGTCCGCGTTGCAGTAAGCGTGTATTTTTTGGTAAGTACAAATTGAAGTGTAAGTAAATTTTGTCATGTTAAACCTGAAGTTCGAGCTGTTATTTCCAACTTTAATGACATCACATTATGATTAACTTTAAGTGATTAACCAGTAGTACTAGTACTAGTAGTGCTGCTAGTAGTAGTTAATGCTAGTACTCAATTAATTAAACTTGGTGTTGGTGAAATTGAATAAATCATAGTTATAATTTTGATTATAACAGTGATCATGATTATGATGCTGTCAGTAACTGTAAGTGACCATGTGTGACTAAGTTTGATAAGGGTCAGTGTGAGTATCAGTATGGGTATTACTGTTTTCTTATTAGTATGAGAGCAGCTATCAGCTTCAGTATCAGACGACAGACTTATAATTAGACTTAGCTTCATCTACTTCTATCCCGGAGTCTAATCACTATGTCTAATGGCACTGCTGTTGTAACTATAGCTTTTAGTTGGGTGATTCACACTTTATTAGTCACTAGTAATACTAATAGTCTTAGTTGTAGTTTGTAGATGTACTATGAGTATAACCATAATGATAAGTATCCTTTGCATTATCTTGGGTGATATTGATTAAGAAGTGTTCAATTTGAAATGAGGTTGACAAATATTTAGAATTATTTAATCATAATTACAGTCACAGCTTTCTATGCTGTGAGAAAAACTGTTTAGTGAAGTAAGTGTTTAGTGCTTAGGTTATAAAGCCGTAATTTGCAATATAATGTAATTTGGTTAAGTTATACTTCTTTCGGTGTCCGGTAAAAATGGCAGAGGTAATAATGGCACAAATGGCAAAGTAGGTAAAACTGGCACATTTTCAATATTGGGGTTTGGGGTGGTGTTTGGGTATTTGGAATGGGGGAGTTTAGGTTTGAGGATGGGGGTTTGATGTTTAAGGGTTGGGGGTCTGGACTTAGGGTTTGGGAAAATTTAACATAAGTGAGCCGTTTTTACCTACTTTGCCATTTGTGCCATTATTACCAGTGTAATTTTTATTAGTGCAACTTTACCTAAAATCACTTATTTCAATTAATGTTGAAAATAAAAAGTTTTTTTTTATAACTTTAAGTAGCTGAGGATTCCTTACTGAGTGAAGAATTTGCTAGTTTGCTTCTTTACTAGATATCCTAAATCCTAATAGACAATAACATGTTTTGGAATTGCTTGTTGATTGTTGTGCATTGTGCTGCTAAATTCTTTGACAGTTGCTTGATTGCTGCTTGGAACTAACCAGTTTTTTAAAATTGTGTGCATGTGCATTGTTACAGCTGAACGAAAAAATTCATTAGGGAAAGATTGGCACAGACAATGTCTAACTTGTGAAGCATGCTCCAAAGTTCTAAACCCAGGCCAGCATGCTGAGGTAGTAAATTTCTAGTGTACTTTCTATTTTTAGAATCATCAAGTTAAAATTCAACTGTCAGCTTTGAAGGTTTTGTGTGCTTATAAAATCTGTTTTTAAAAGCAAATTGAGATCGTGTTGATTTTTAGATTAATTTCTGTAAACTGAAATTTTTAGCACAAGCTTTTATAATTTTTTGAGTTTGCACAGCTGCTTCAAAACTGCTCAGACTGCATTCTCTAGCATGAATTTTGCGGATGTTTTAACTTATATACTTACACTGTTTTATTGGCTCTTTGCATGTGGTTTTATTAATAGAAATTACTGTTTGCATTATATTTCAACACTTTAAAATTGAGTACATTAAATGGCAAACTTGCCATTTTTGCTTCATGCACATTCATTTATACTGGCTATTTATTTAAAACTCACACATGTTGTCTTAGTAGATCAATAAGCTTCTAACTTACTAAAATCAGGTAACTTCTACTATATTTGGCCCTTAATTAAAGTTAGGCCTGATTTATTTCCATAATTTATTGAGTGTGAAGTGCTGTGATTTAAAGATCTTCTTTCTCAAGCACCACTCCTTCATGCAGTAAAATTACTTCTGGTAGATACTATCTTAGTAGGTTTCCAACTACCCAGATGTTTGTAATACTGCTTATCCCATAATTCATTGTTTAGCCTTTCTTTAGTACTCTGGTACAATCAAGTGTTTTAATTGGTAGCATTTTTCCAAGACTGATAAGCCTCTCTAATACTTAACCATCATGTATGGAACAGGAAGGGCTACTAGGTATTTACTTTGTATCCACTTATGTGGTGTTAAGCTGTTTGGGCGTGTAACCTGATATTGAGTAATAAATCTGGGAACATTGTAACCATTGTGACGAAGATACACTGCTTTACAATTATACTTCTTTATCATTGTTATTTGAGATTATAATATTTGCCATTTGTATTAAACTGAGAAAGAGTTACGTCTTATCTATCAAGTATTGTGTTCAATTTAGCAAGTTTGAGTTACTGATTAGCTGATTTTATACACATGTTGGCAGTTGTTCACATAGCCCTAGCTCTAATAGTTTATGTGGGCTACTGTAGAGTGACTGTAGAGTTTCACACACACACAAAAAACAACTAAGCTTCTTGAGCCCTCAATATGTTGACTAACCACTAGTTGCAACCAGATACAGTCCTAAAAATGCTGGAATTGTAGGATTCTACTTCTGAAAACTGCTATATTCTATAGCTGCTTGCATTCTTTTACTGTTTGCTAGATAGTTCTTAGCTTTGGCCTATCTGTCTCTTTAGAACCCCTTTCTAAGATTTCCTCGTGACTATTTAAAACTTTTATATGTTGGTTAAATGAAGTTTAGTTATAAATAGTACCATCAGCAATGCTTAAATTCTTGAGTTCTTCTCAAGATTTAAATTAATGACAAACTGTAAAGAGTTGAAATGTTTAAATACATTATTTAACATTTAAAAAACTAATTTCTACCACATTGCTATTGATATAAATATATCGATAGATTATAATATTATATATTTATTTATAGCATAAAGGAGTCCCTTACTGTGAAGTACCTTGTTATAAAGCTATATTTGGACCAAAGCTGTATGGGTTTGGGTCTCAAGTAGAATCACACGACTATAGTCCTAAAGTTAATAGAAGAGGAAAGCATATCTTAGCCCCCAGTACACTTCCAGTAGTAAAAGCACAAAATGAGATCAACATAAGCATGAACTCTCCCAGAATCCAAGGCCGCTCACCACAAGTTAATCAGTTACAGCTGTAAGTTGACCTTAAACTCCTACTACTCTTTTCAACTATGATCCAAATTGAAAAACTCGTTTTGAACTTCCTTTTTTCAGTTGTACATAGTTTAGTAGTGCTTATACATTGAGAGAAAAATTATAAGCCATACAGTCTATTGGTGTTGTCAGAATTATGATTGATAGTTAATGCTCTCTTCATAAATGTCAAAACTGTTCAGCGTGGCTTTTACCTTCACCTTGAATCACCTTGAATCACCCATAATCATGTATGAGCTGCATCACTCTGTGCTATGGAATCAACAGCTGAAATTTTAAGCGTGCTATTTGAGAACTTCTGGAATGTTAATTATATTCAAATCTGCAGAAAATAGCATTGACTCAGTTGCTCGCAAACCTTCTTATTTCAAGTCACGTGACAAATTGGCTGGTGAAGCTATAGTCTGTCAGCTATCACTTATCAGCCAATCATGTCAGTGCAGGCTTTACTCTGCGGCTGTATGCGTGTGCTCTTACAGAACTTGTTCATTATAATATATGTTCTCTATGTTATGTACATATATATAATATTTATTAGGGTTGGAGCAGCTGGCACTTACAAGAAATTAACCAACATTATTACCATAAAACGTGGAGTAGTTAGTGCCATATAGCTATATATTATTTAGATCTTTGATATAATAGCTAAAGTGTTGTATAAAACTGCGTCTAGTTTAGCTGTTAGCCCCAGAAGAGTTTGTTCCGGTGATTATTTTATTTTGTAACATTTGGAATAAAGAATTTTTAAGGCTGTCTCAATCGTAAACATGCAGGTTTTTAGTTGGTAATTTTTATTTTTATTTATTTTATAAATTCTATTTGTTATAGATGACCTTTTGTCTTCATAGTAATCCATATATTGAAGTTATCTAACAAAGAACATTTTAATTCACACAGACAATTTTTTTTTAGTCAAGAATTGGAGGAAAAACTAAAGTTACATAATGATGTTCATCCTCAAAACTTTATCTCCCTGATTACTGTAAGTAGATATATAACATAGATCTGCAGTGTCATTATCTTCATTCCTATTACATTATAGTGTCATTACCTGCTCATACCGTCACATCTGCTGCCTTTCACTGAAATTTCAGTCTGAAGGCAGCAGTAAATTTTAGCATTTCCTGTGAAATACAATAAAAAAGCTGACAGAAAGAGTAAAATCAGCTGATGATGCAGAATTCCACTCTCACCAGTAATTGAATGACTGGCAGGTGCTGGTAGGCCCTGTTAGTTTGACACTGTCCTTGTGTGTTACTTGTATCATTAGCTATACACAGTAGCCTATATGTTGTAATATAACATAATATCATCTGGGAGCCAGGATACATATGCAAGGAAATCTACTTCTCAACATGTACTTTAAACAGACATTCCTTACAGAAACTAGTACATTTCAATGATTAGATTGTTTGGGAAAATGTTTAAAACATAGAATTCTGGTAGTGGTAGGTCTTGCATATACAACTCTCCATTTGATGACCAGTTTTTGAACAAAATGTCTTGTTTTGGTTTTGCTGAAAACACGATGTGTAGACTTGGCCTCTTGCCAGAATAATTGCTTACATACAGTGATGATACCCTAAGAACAAATCTAGCTCTTCACATTAATTATGCCAACTGTTGATTTTCTTCTTTCTCCAATTATTTCTCTTTTATAACTTCAAAATTATCAACTCAGTACGTAATTTTGTAATAAGATCTGTTGCTAGAAGCAATGATTAATACTCCTTATAAAAAAAAATTAAAACTAGTATTATTTTGTTTATTTTATACTCACATTTACCTTGAAGAGGATATAAACACTGGCTTTCCATGGATTGATCTGAAAGCGATCTAGGCGAGATTGGTCCATGGAAAGACGTCAAAGATCGATCTGAGAAGTAGAAAAATGTCTGCTTGCTAAAATTTTGTCTGCTGATAAAAGTGATAACTTATTGTTTATTGCTAAGCAAAGTACTTAATAATTACGGGAGCCACTTTTTCAGATGCCAAAACTTTGACTTTCAGTATAATGATTAAGAAAACTCGATTATATAAAATTATAGACGGTAGAAAGTACAAAAAGTTGGAGCATTTAAATTGAATTTTAATGACTAGTAAAACTTACTTTTATTAGTTACTTGCTGCGTAATTTCAAGCCTAATAATTCTGTAAGTTTATGAATAGTCTTCAAGACAGCTATCAATTTTGTATAAGCTGTCAAGCTAAAAAATTAGGAGTAATTATCTTAAATTGGTCAAATTACTTTACTCTAAAAGCTTTGCTGCGTATAGTTTATAACTGATGTTAATTTCTAAACTGCAAAAATCTTGTTTTCTAATAGCAGTAGCTTTAATCACTCAGGTGGGTGAACTAATTATCTTTAAAAAAATTATTTACTTAAGAGGAGGCAACTACGTAAGATCGATCTGACATTGTCATGGAAAACGATCGATCTGAGCACAATTCTTAGATAGTCTAGATGAGATCGATCTGAGATCGATCCATGGAAAGCCGTGAAAGTGGATAAATGGGAATACATTTTTTAACTACTGTATGATGCCATAAGCAATGGATAGCACAAATTATAAATGCAAACTAGCAGTGTGGGTTTATCATAACAAAAAAAATTGTTACTTGATTCATCATATGCCATTTATCCTCTTTAATTATCTGTTGAACAAGTTTTTATAATAATGAGGTGACAGGTGTACAATAAAGCTCTCGTAAGACACTATCATGCTAAACTTGATTGCTGCTACCGCAGTGTTAACTTTGTAAGCAGCATTGCTGACTCTCTATTGTCTTCTGCATATCTCAGCACATTCATTGTTATACTCTTGCAGAAAGATGGACACGTGACTTTAGAAGGCCCGCTGAGAGTTCACTGGGGTGTGCAGACCAACATCCAGTTCAAGAAGGATGACAGCACCGAAACAACATCATTCACAGCTAGACTCAGGACTCATCGTGTAATGAAGACCCGCAGCTTCCACAGCGACCTTTCATCAAAATATGTTCCCGATAAGGTTGGCTAATGTAATGAATATACTACTATTGAGTTTGATTGTTTTGCTGTATAATTTAAAGTTCAAGTTTGTGTCTGCAAACTTTCATAGGAGATGTAATGTGTAAAAAAAAGAATGCAATGCCCCGACCCATTTTGCTGAAGTTGAAATTGTTGGAATAAAAGCACTTTTGTTTTAACGTGAACCTTTATTCTGTTAGCATGGGTTCTTTATTGATTTATTGCATATAACAGACATGGGAACATATTGTGAAATTCAGTGTAAATACTGGCCTTAATAAGTAAACATGAGCAAAAGTGGAAAAAAGTCAATGTTATCATTATTATAATTTAGGCTTTACTTGATACTGTGAAATTTTGTAAAGCAGCCATCCCAGGACCCTTTTCAAACATTGAAATCTTCTGGAGTGCCACCGGAAATTTCCTCTCAGCAGCTTCTGGCAGTCAAGATGAAAAGAGGGCAATTCCACACTATAAAGGAATCTAAAGTCACACGCAGATGTTCTATCAATGGTCACTACTATAAGAATGAGGTAAATGCTGAACAGAGATCTTGTATTTAACCATTGTTGATAAAAGATATATAAAGACATGAAATTTTCTTAAAGTTTATCCCCTTGGTAGAAATTTGTTGCACTTTGAAGTAAGTGATAATTTTTCAAGCTTACGAAATATTAATTCTTTTCTATAAGTGAAAAAAGAAATTCTGACTTAAATATACACATACAATTTAAGCCACTTGGTTCTGCCTTTAGTTTTCTTTCACCAGGAATCCATTGCTAATCCATGCATAACTAAAGGTAACCAATATTAGAGCAAATAAAATGATATAACATTTAGCCGCCTGATTCCTTTTTACATATGTAAAAGCTTGACTTTTATTCCACTCAGTGGTATACGTTTTTGTATTTTAGTGTGATATTATTAAGTTAATTATTGGAAATTTTGTAGCTGGAATCAATATTTGAGGATGAAACATTAAAAAGGGTATATTTTTATTATAAAGCTATAAACTATATTTTGTTCACTATTATTGCCATTGTTCCTGTTATTGTTACTAGGTTTAGCTATGGGGGAGGTGTAGGCATTAACTGATCTGTTTTCACCTGAAATTTTTGCTGCTGGTTATTTTACAACTGCGTAAACATCATCAGAATTATTTTATGTTCAGATTTAAAACAAGTTTTAAATACTTTTGGGTTAATTTCTCAGAGCTGGGTGGAAGTCAATGCAAGTCAAGCAAAAGGCCAAATCAAGCAATGATTCAAATGATAGTGCAACTCCTCAACTCAAGCTAATACTTTAAACTAGTTCAATATTTATAGAATATTTATTAAAAAAATTATAAGCGGTTTTATACATTTAAAATTTTGATTAGAGAAGAGTTGGTAGCTTCATTTCTAGCTCATTAAATTTATATTCGTCTAGCATCAGTGGGTGATGAACTAAATGCTGTATGATTAGAACTCAAGTATAATAACTATTGGATGTTGTTTAAGTTCCTTTGCCACCTAGTACTGATTTTCGTCATTAAAAGACCGAGATGCACTGATTCTAAACCGCATATTGTTTAGTGCACATAATATAACTTCTACAAATTAGAAAACAAAGTTTTCATAAATAGTTGTCACTTGAGCATCACTCACTTTTTCGGAATTCATTTATAAGACACTTTTACTTTCTTATAACAGAACTTACTTTTCTTATTGACTTATTATCTTTATGCTTTATAGATTTAGTAAATTACTAGTTTTGTAATAATATATGAAGTGCTGGATGGCTGAAGATTTGTGATCACATTATTAAATTTGTTTTAATCAAATTTCAATGCAAATATCATTTATTGTTAGCCAAAATCTTTGAATCAAGCTAATTAGTTGGGCAAATTGAGTCAATTGAATAGATTCTGTAGGTTATCAACTTAAGTTCCAGGGGTCAAGGTGACAAGATCCAGATCTAAGTTTTATAGATATAAGTCACAATACTGTATGTTTCTTGCTAGTCATAGTTATTCTTATATCACAAAAGAACACAAACGTCTTGGAAATAGTCCAGGTTGTATGAAAATTCTCAGGTGAAAACAGTTTTAATGTAAATCAGTGTTCAAATGGTACAAATAGTAAACTTATTGGGTGTATTGGCTATGCATTTTAACACATGGAGGGTATTGTTTACTCAAAATATTTCCCTATGTGTTTTAATATCCGACCCTCCTTAACATATCTTGACAAGCTGATAAGTTTAATGTTGGTGATCTTGTTGATAGCCAGGTTCTGTAAGACCTACAGCTGCTAAGGCCAAGGTGAGATGACTAAAGTATAGGATGACTCACTTTTCATTGCAGTAACATTTCACTAATTTGTAGTCTGCTATGTTATTAATGAGAGTTGAAATGTAAACTTGCTGAAATGTTTTTCTTTTCCTTTTAAAAACTAAAAGATAAAATATATTCAATTTTGTATAGTTGACATCATTTTGAATGAAATCTTTAATACTAGATCATTTTCAAGACACAGTTGTATGCCTTGTTGTTAAGAGAATTTTGTAGCTGCCTTCTCATAAGCTGAAAATATTTTTTATTCTGAAGATTGATTAGCCAGTTATGCAATTTAGTTTTAAACAATTTTCTGGAACAAAAACAATCACCACCTTAATATCGGCATTTAATTGGTGTGTAATTGCATTTTAGTGGTAACTTTATACAAGTTTTTTCTCCTATTATATAGTAAAACTTTATTATAATATAGTAAAATGAAAATTTAGTTTTAAAGGCTTATTGTTAAATTTATATTAATAAATATTGTTTAAATATTATGTAATCAAATTTATCTTATACTATGTAGTGTAGTGTAATTACTCAATAATAGATTTAATGCATACTTTGCTTTCTAAGAAGCTGGATAGTGGATAGTGTGGATAGAATTTGTGAACTCTGTAATACTTCACTGGTGGATGGATGCTACCCTGTAACATAGATAATAATATGTCAAGAGTTGTCTTTTCATGCTAGCTTAACTTTAGCCTTAAATCTTTAAATTATATACTTGCTGTATTCTTTATGAATCAGCATACAACACGGGTGGTATCATTTATATTATTCAAGAAATTAATAAATGGCTTTGAGCTGCTTTGATTTTACTAACCCTCCTTTACCCAATCTAATAAAGTCAGCTATCATAATCAAGAACATATTATTATTATTGACACATTGTATTAAGAAGTTGTCTTTCTTTTCTCTATAAATCGAGATCCGCCACTACAACTCACTAAACTGTGATGTATTCTCCACTTCAATTGTAGAAATCCTCGAATGATTTCACACCAGCATTCGGTAGTGTGACTCAAGTGTTTGTAGGAAGTCACTTGCAGACGGTAGAAGTCATTCAGAGACTTCTAGACAAGTTTAAAATAGAAAATGACTCCTCCACGTTTGCTCTGTACATGGTGAAGTTAAATGGAGGTAAATCATGTAAAACTTTTTTTATTTTCAAATGGTTTTTTAATGTTAAATATAATTTTGTTGGTTTTCATTCACCATTAGCTTTTATAAAGAGGGAGAGTATATAATATGTATATTTCTAACATAAGGTACGCTTCATATGAATGAAACTAATTTATTCAGTCGTTTAGCTTAGGATTTTTAAATATTCAGTCTGCTTCTATCAACTCTAGAAAAATCGTAGGTACAATAGTTTGAGTTAATAATCTTAATATACAACATACGGCATCTATTTAGTGTCAACTTTTTGCACTGTCATATTGCTAGTCTAATCCAATTTAGAGCTAGTATTTTCTCACAGATACCAAAATGGATGTTGTTTATAGAGATGTGGCCCTTGAAAGCAGATGATCATCCATTAACAGAAAGGGTGATGCTAGTAGATCCTACTGCAAGAATATTTTTGATGGATAAGCCGCATAGTTTTCTCCCAAATAATTCGTATGTGCCAATTAAGTCAGTAAATGACAAGAGTTTAGTTTCATCAACCATATCTGACGTGTGGAAACCAGTAGACTATGTTCCTCCACCACAAGATGCAACCCTTCCTTCAAAAGACAAGACTCTTGTGGTCATGAGACAGAAAGTGTCACCAGAGGTCTGTCAAGTTTGTGGTAGTTAAATCAGTAACTTTTGTTTGCCAGCAGCAATGCTGCTCATTAGCCTATAATACTCATCAGTATATGATAGTATAACAGCTAATAGCATACATACATATTATATTAAAGTTAAGATTTATCCTCCCTTATTTAAAACTTCAAAGAATTCGAAGCTGCTATGTCATTTAAATATAATTTCAAACTTAGAATTAAAAGTTGAGTTTTGAAAAAAAATCATAATTTCAGTCTTGTATTTATATTATCAGGTAACAGAAAGTTGTTTTCAAACTGAAGAACTAATTACAAAAATATGTTTATGAAGTTTTCGCAATGAAAGTGAAAAATTATATAATTGTTTCATAAAATAAACAATAAAGGTATTGGCCTAGTTTTTTATTTATTGATAAAATGCTTATTTTAGTAGTTTTATTTACAAAAGACAGTACAGTATTTCATTATCATTAACATATTACAACCCAGATATATAGTCAGCAATGCATCACAGCACCAACTATTATTTTGTAGCTGTATAGAAACTATTGTGTAATGACCATTAATATGTGCACCAATTTTCTTTTTTTTGAAATTTATCAAACAATCGATCAATACAAGCAATTGATATAAAAAAGGTAAAAAGTTTAGCTTACAGTATGCTACCATTAATATGGCCAAGGAATCACTATTGTTGAAGTAAAATATGTTTTTACTAGTAAAAGTAGCACAATAAAATACCAAACTTATATTATTATTAAAATAGCCTCTGGCATAAAATTGTAAACATTCAATGTCATTGTAGTTGGCTGGCTTCTTATGCCTCCCAGAGCCAATGTTGAACGGATTTCTCAACATGTTTGAAAATGAGGAAGCTGTTGCGATAAAGAAGATAAGAGAAAAGTAAGCAAACTTTCAAAACAAACATTTGTGTTTTTATTTTAGTATTTCTGTCGAAACTAGGAAGCTATGCTAATTTAGAGCAAATTATTTAGTACTAAATATAATTTTAAAATGGAATTTGAAAATTAAGAAAATTACATCTATCTGTCTAGGCCGTAGCTTATCAATGAATCTGTTTTGGCAAGTTTCAGGACACAAGTGTCCATGTTGGTTTATAAATTGTTTTTTATTTTGTTATCAAACTTGTTTCCTAATACTTTCTTTGCTTGTAGATATGAAAGAATCCGTCAACACATCACAAAACTTATGTCCGAGAAGCAATTGACTCAAGAAACTTATTTGTAAAACATAAAATTGTTTTCCCAATTACTCAAAAATTTATTGGTATTTGCAAACCATTCACTTTTTCATTATTATTTACAACACACTTGATGTAATATTGTAATGCACATGTTCATTCTAATATAGTGTGATAGCATTCTATTTTTGTTTATCATTTCTTTGCTCAGATAATTCAGAGAGTTTTTTTGGTAATTGCAAGCTCATAATTCTTTTTATTTTAGTATTGAAGAGGTTTGCAGCTTCATTAATGTTCGTTCAGATTTTTATAATTAAGAGTTAATGGAAGTTGCCCCTTACTGCTCTATTGTATGTTGTGTTGAAACACTCAGTTCTATGTTATTTTTTGTATGCCTTCATTTCAAAATATGCTCATACTTTTATGGTTGACTTTTTTATACAACTGAAATAGTTATATAAAATTTAGGTAATATTTGGTATTTTCATTTGTTGATATTCATATTCTTTTTATAAAATGTAATTAATATACTCGGAGAAAAAGTTAATTTGTAGTTTCTAATTAAATATTGTGATAATTACGTGTTAGCATTAATTGACATTGCAAAATTCAGCCAACGAAAGGTGTGTGCCCAGTGCCTTTATTACCTCCAAGTGAAAAGGTAGTGGTGCAATTTTGGTTATGTGAATTATTTTTTTTATATTCTAAATTTAGGTTTTGAGTTAATTTTTTTCAAATTTCTTCACTAAAACATGTTTGAAAAGTGCAAATAAGCTATAATAGGTCTGAAAATATGACCTAGGGCCTAGATTATTTTTACCACAACACATAGCATGTATCTTGTGAATTTTGTTTATTGCTAATGAGTTAGTGTTAATTGAGCTGTCAAGTAATGGTGAAACACTAGAATTAGTCCATTTCTCTGATTGGCTGAATTTTACTTATTCTAGTAGAGTATTCCAAGTAGTGCCGAAAAAGTTGGAATAAACTACAACTAAATTAAACTCAGTTGAGGTTTAATAAGGAAAAGCTGATACATATGAATATTATGAGGTGAGTGAGTGATCACTGTAACAATACAAATTTGCAATGGCCAAAATTAGTTTTGCTACTCAATTAAAAACAATTACACCCAAGCACACAATTAATATTATATTTACACATTTTATTTTTATGAGCAAGTATGTAATGTTTCTGCAATATGCATGAGTGAATATAAGTTATGAATGTAGTATTATAATGCATGTTGACTGCTAACCATAAGCAATGTATAACTGCGAGTTTTAGCTGAAACTATAATTACACAAATTAGTTTTAAAACATAAATAACTTACCAATAACTTACAATACATAAGCTGCAACGTAGTTCTAACTTTTAAGTAATGTCTTTGTGGCCTACAATCTGCACTGTGTGGGGCTAGTGGTTGCTAGGTTACGGCTTGTGAATATTATATGAAATTATTAGTAAAGTAGAAAGTTTTCTGCCTAATTGTTGCACCTAAAGCTCTAACAAAGTTATAAAATACAATAATTATAGGTTGTGTAATTATTGCATTAAATTATTAATATATATAAGTTCAGCCATGCTTCATTTTATGTTTACATATATATATATGTGTATATATATGTGTATATATATGTGTATATATATATATATATATATATATATATATATATATATATATATATATATATATATATATATATATATATATATATATATATATATATATATATGTATATATATATATATATATATATATATATATATATATATATATATATATATATATATATATATGTATATATGTATATATGTATGTATGTATGTATATATGTATATATATATGTATATATGTATGTATGTATATATGTATATATATGTATATATATACATACATATAGCATGATGTTAACAATGGCACAAGTTGCATTATGCGTTGTGTCTTGCGACTAGTTCAACAATCGAAAGTTCACTCTGTATCTGTCTCTTGGTGAAGCAAGCTGATTATTCTCCTCTGTTCTCAGATCATATATCCTTGGCTGTTTATTCATACATTGTACTCTAGCAAACATTCACTTTCTGATAACGCTTCTCTGACTACTAGTGTGGATGAGATTGTCTCTCCAACCAACACTCCTACTTAGTAAGTTTATTTATAATTTCTTTTATGACTTGAACAAAGAAAGTTTATAGCTTTACAACATGTTGCCTTCTATCAATATGCAGTTACTAAATTTACATCCCTATAGTATTCCCTAGTATATAACCTTAAGTACGTCGAAACCCATCTAAGATTGTAACTCTTTACTCTATTACAAATTAATTTGTTCAAAATATATATTTTGAAAGTTACTAGTTGGTACATAATGCTCTCCATAATGGATGGCGCAATGCGTTGCACAGCACTGTAGAAAAAATGTAACAGGGAATACAATTCCAAAATATACTTGTTGAATTGTTTTACCTCTATCGGTAATTATAGCAAATCTTTGTGATGCAGTTTATAACGGTGAATTATACAAATGTGTTGCCAAAATATATTTTATCATGTGTCTGCAAGTCAATGTGACAATCTATAAAACATATTTTAGAAATCCAAATGAAGTTATAGAAATGAAAGTATTCGCTAAAAAGCAAAGAGTGCTATTGGCAGAGATGAATTAGATGATGGAGTATGTGTGTTGGAAAAAGTGATAGACCATGCATAGGATAACATTGGAAGATATTGAACAGGAAGATGATGAAGTTGTCTCTGCAATTAGTAACAAAATACTACTTTTAAATCTACATTCTACAATTTACTTCAGAGCATTAGAAAGAAAATTAGGAGTAGTAGTGACAGTGACGCTAAAGCTATATCTTATAGAGTATAGACATTAAACAAAATCTATTGATCTAATGTTAAATTAAATAAAAGATGGCTAATTAAGGCTGTTAAATCTTGTTTTACAGTAAAAAGTGGTAAGTGTTCTCTATATAAAGACATCAGCTATATTAACTTATGTTCATTTGAATCTGTAGTATAGCCTATCCATTTAGTACTGTAATTACACATATGCATACATGTATATATTTTTTATTACCCCATAATATGTATGTGTCACTGAATTAAGAACTATAGCTAGTAGTAGCATAAATATGTATGTATATCCAAAGCCAGCCTTATCTTTTGCACGGAGCCACATTTATTTTTTATAATATTGCACTGCATGTATAGCAAAAGTTACTTTATTGAAATAAAATTTTATCTACATTATATGTTAATTATAACATATTGCTAATTTAAATCCTGTTGTAATATAATTTTAAAACATTCAGTATATAACAGCATTGATGGCATGGTAAAGTTTTCTCATGGCTGCCAGTGAAAACACTGGGATTGTTATCAAGACATAGTAAAGTCACTTTTATTAGTGGCATCTTGAATATCAAGCATACAATTTAATAAGTGCATGCTTACTAAAATCACAACGGCTGCAAAAAAACATGAACATAATTTATGAAAAAATTAAAAAAAATGCTCTGCATTTTACAAATTATGTACGAAATTGCATTTTACAGTAATATTATATTTAGCTGATATCTACAATGTAACACTAATATGCAAAATAATTGCATATAGCAGTAGTGTTTGAGCTGACCAATATAGTATATACGGGTTGTATAATGCATTTATTTAGCTTTCACTTTGTTTAATTGCATCGAAAAATCATAAGTTCCATATAGATTCTACCAGTGTGGTATATATACCACACTGGATTCTACAGCTTCGAAGATGCAAAGCTATGCGCTTATAACGGGGAAACAACTCCTTAGCCGGCTATTTAGCGGTCTCTTTTCACTACAATATTATAATGATATTATTATTATGATGCAACTTCAGTTAATCTCAAATCCATTGAGTGTTGACTCCCGATAGTCATAGTGGTTGGTACTCACGGTTGAATTCACACCACAGGCACAGCTGTAAGGGTTGCCGAGTTAGTTTATCAGTTAATCATAATGGCTACCCTATCACTTTGCTCCAAGTCAATAGTTAATTTATTCATTGTTTATGATATAATAATAATTATAAATAATAAAATATCATTCATTCATTAATCATTGTAATCGCATCAGTGAGTGAGTGAGTTCATCACAATTAATGAATTATGACAATCATTATCATTATGATTATAATTCAGATTAACGTGATTATGCTTATACTTATAGTTTTAGTTATAATTATAGTTATACTCAATACTTGTATTTCAACTAGTAGCAGTGCCAGTAGTTATAGTTATTCTATTGGACGTAGTCGTAGTACTTCAACTTGTGGTGTTTAACTTGAGCTTAATGTTAATCATAGTCATAATGATAATAATAATCATAAATACTTTAAATTTATAATTATTTTGAAAGCAGTGGTTAACAATAACATAATTGGTAATACTAATAATAAGCATAAACCATAAGGTTAGTTTTAGTTTGTTATCGTCATTGTGATTATCATAAACTCACCTCACCTCGTAAAAATTAGAAGACTCTTTTAACACCTACAGGCGCAAAATTATGAGTGCCTCTTATGTTGTTTTGGTTTGAGTTTATCATATGTTGAAATGCATCTATTCTAGCATGTGGCTAAGTTTGGATATTTTAATTGTAATGTAAAGGGTTTTAGCACATAGCTAGCTAAGCTGAGTTTGTGTACTCTTATCCTTATAGTTGGTGTTACAGTTATACCATAAATTGTGCATTCACATTGACATTGCATTGTACTTGTAGTTGTACTCACTTGTAGTAATTCAATAGCAGCAAAACAATTGGCTAATGGGCATTGAGACTGTGCCCTGAGGTTATGTAATAATCCTTATTCTGTTAGTGTTGGTGTTTCATGAATGTCATCAGTTTGAGTTTGAGTCACTAAAAAACCTCACTAGCTCACCTAAGTAGTTTTGCCTTGAACTGTTGTGGTTTTCATAAATTTATAGTATTGGTGCTCTTTGGATTTTGGACATGTCACCCCACATCTATTAAGTAAAAATGTGTTAATGTATGTTGTTTATATTTTGAGCATGATGATTTAGGTTTTTATTGATGTTGAAAAGTTTCATAAATTAAAATTGAATGTATTTATTTTCTTTAGAGTTTGTAGACTTTGAGAATGTCATCTGACAGAAAAGATGCGAGTTTTAGCACAACGGGATCGGCAGAAGGGGCAGAGCTGTCCCGCAGAAGGAATGTGCCAGTATTTGGGGCTGCAACTGATCAGCAGCTTCTTGCTTCTTTAGACCACCCAATTCCGGAAGACAATAACATGAGTCAGTATACAATTTGATTTGCTGTATGAGAATTGTTCACTGCATCTCTTTCCAAATTCTAACAGAGATTGTTGTAGATTGGGAGTTGAGAAATCTTCGTGTTATAAGTGTAGGAACTTTTAGCTAGTATACTAAATTTATTGTCAGTTCTAAAGGGGCTGTAGTATAGCATAAATAATTCGTTTAAAAATTTGTTTTAGAGCCAAACTCTAGCGAGGATAAAAAGATCTTATTAGTTCTGCATTGACACTGGTATAGCTTAAATCGTTGAATTTTTCTGTTCCAGGAGTTTTCTTAGGGAGGGTTCATATATTCATCACTATGTAGTCTTTTTGGCTGGGCATTGGATTGATATTCAGTTCACTTTGCCAAGCATTTAACGTGCGCAGATTGTGTAGCCTTGTTAAGAGTTGTCTTACTATGACATGATACCAATTGCTAATATAATAATTGGGATTGCTACTTTTTTAGCCCATGACCTTGGACCAGATGGCAATAAGTATCTTTTACTACTAAGTGAATTGTCATTCAATCTCTTCAGGTGAGTTTTAATTTTTTTTAAAGACCAGTTTTAAGGGAGAATGAATGAAGTAGAGCAACATTAGTGTTTAATGAAACTAATTATATTTAGTAGAAAAACATTTAACAGCATTTCTGACAATTTATATTGTTCTTAAATACATATTTAGAATTTAATTAGTGAAGTGAATTATGACTCACGCCACACTGTTAAGTAAGTTGGGGCTGTTGGGGTTCAAACTACATTAGAAGCATAACATTCTTTTCGTCATCATTTCTTATATAATATTTCATTATGATATTATTATGTGCTGTCAAAGTTGATTAAGTTTAGTATAAGCCCAGATACAAGTTCCAGTTTTTGAATTTAATGAGATGACTACTAGAAGATTAAGCAAATGTTTAGCTGCTTTGGTTCTCATATAGGATTAATTTTGTTACAATCAACACCCTAATTCTTAAAGCCATTAGACAAAACTAATCTGAAGGACTAAATCACTAGTGATTGGTAAGTAAGCCAATACTAACCACTTCAAACATTTGCTGCGCTGCTGCATGTTCATATACTTGACAGGGTGACTACGCAGAGGCTTCTAACTTATCCGTATCTTGTGTTTCGTAACCAGTGCCAGCTCAGTACTAGAGTGGGCACCAGCTACAGGCTTATGCCCTGGTCAATATTTAAACCATTACACAGCATATACAAAAACCAGGTATGTATTGTGCTGCAAATTCTAAATACCTTTACATATCTCTATAATTATCTTTTGACATATGATTGGCAGATCTATGAAGTAACTTTACCTGTTGTATAAAAATAGATTTTTTAAATGTCCTCAACATTTTCAATATTTTGCTTAATATATATTCACAAAATTAATTTGCATTCAACATCAAAACTATTAAACCTGAAGATAATAGGGATGCAATTTTTTCCCATTCCTTGTAAAAAATATATATTTTTCAATAGATTATTTTGTCAGCTTATACTTGTATGGCTGACTGACCATGTTTTCTCTGTTTAGGGAGTTGCGGCATTGTGGAAAGGAGTTCACAATGACTTTATCATAGCATCTCTCAGAAAGGCACTAGAAGTTATTTTATCAGAAAACTTTCGTCTTCCACTGTGAGCATTCTTGTATTACATTATGTAGTTTTTCAAATGTTGTTTTTATATTTATTGTATGAATTTGTTATGTATTTTAGAACGCTAAGTGAGCCAGCAAAGGGTAATGTGTTTAGCAACTATGGAAAGCACATGCTTCTTAAAACCATCAGTGTTTTCACAGCTACACCTTTGATATGTGCAGGCTACATGCTTCGTGTGCAGGTATTTAGTTTCACAGTAAAACTAATACTACTAATGTAATTAGCTGTGGTGAGCTAGTTTTGTTAAAAAGTAATGAAATTTGATTCTTTGTGGAAATATTGAAAGTGAGGTTGTTTCTGCATTGACAGTCTGTAGACTTGTTTGGTATAACTTTAGTGCGTTGCTTAGCAGTGATTAATAAAATTAGCTGAGTTTCTGAGAAAGATGGAGAAAACAAACAATATGTAGGTCGGAGCTGGAATATGGCGCAAAAACAATCTAAATAATCTGACCAAGTGACTGAAGCTAAATTTTATTCACGTTTTTGCAGAACTAATCAATGAAATCCTGAGAGGGATGTATTCTATTGAACAAATATTTTTAGTGGCTTGTAATTTAAATAATATTTTTACCAGCATTTGTTTATTTGAGTTTTACTATTTATGTTTTACTTTTAAAGTGTTAAATTGTGCTGATCTATTCCATGCGGTGAGAAACGTCTTCTTAGACCCAGTCTACTTGGATGTCTTCTTTGCTCTATATAATATATATATATATATATATATATATATATATATATATATATATATATATATATATATATATATATATATATATATATATATATATATATATATATATATACATATATATAATGTAATTATTAAATTCTTTCATGTTATTCTAGAGTCAAGTTGTGGTTGGGGATACAAACTACTTCTCGATATTCTCTGAGTCATATCATAGAATTGTGTCCTCAATATATCCTCATAGCAGGTAAAATATTATAGTAGCTGGCATATTTTCTCTTAAAGTGCAAACACACTATGCAGGCCATAACTTTTGTTCAGTCAGTAAAATCCTATGTAACACACCAAGTTTTAAAGAACTATAATTCAGCATAACCCACCTAATACAGCTTATCCAGTGATTTTACCATTTTTGTTTGGTAACAAAGTGTAAATGCTCCAGTATATAATAGTAGTAAAATAGTAGTAAAATTTCCTCAACTCACACATAATATTGGCCAAAGTTGTTAGCACCTTTATGTGATCCTATCTGGTGTACTTCTCTAACGAAACAGTTTGTTTCTTTAAAAATTACTCGTTAGCTATGAGTTTTTTGTGAGGGCTGGCATATTCAAGATTACACTGAACCCCCCCCCCTCACAAATATCACAGGCATAATTCAGCTGTATAAAATAAAGGATTAGCTTCAAAAAAAATTTCATGCTTTTATGATGGAAATGGAGTATTTTTTGCTTTATTGGCTGAACAAATTCTGTCTATGGGCCAAGTATTATCTAATACTGTTGTTCTGATACGAGTGTTCTGTAATTGCTTTACTATTATATTATATGGCTGTGTCTAACACGTATTTTGATTTATATTCATTTAAAATTCTAGTAATTGAAGTAGTTTTTTTAGCTGTACGCACAAACTATGTTGATTCGTGTTTTGTTTTATATTATATGCTGTGCAAGAGCCAGTTTGAGTGCAATTTTTGTTTGAATGTTAATGAGTTTTATGAAAATCCAACTCACTATTTAGTTACTATACTTTCAGTGAGACGAGTCACATGCTTCCTCTACACAAGCTAGTGATTCCCATTACAGCTCTCTCACTCGGCTCTTACATAATACATAGCATGTCAATGGGAGCTGTACACAGACAGTATCAGCAAAACACTCTCCATATTCAGGATGTAGAGCATGTAAGTTCTAGTCGTGATATATTTAAAAGTAATACTGAGGTACTTTTCCAATATGAATTAATCAACTAACCAAGCATTTTGCCTTTTATATCAAGCTCTATAGTTTTTGGAAGTTACCTCATCATTTAAGTTTGCTTTAAACAGTTGGCTATATTCATGTATGAAACATTCATAAACTAGTTTTTTGCAGAAAGCTGTTGGGAGTTACTTTTTTCAGAAATATAAGGCTTCACAAAAGTGTCATCTAACATATTAGAAATACTGGATACATTTAATCAGATTAAATTGAAAATCATGTTTTTAATTGTATTGCATATACTTTGTTTGTGACGAACAAACACCAACTACTAGTCTTAGCAAGCACACTTGTGGCTTATATATTTGCAGGATGAGGTGCCATGGATAAAGACCATTTATGACAGGTACTATCCACAGCTGGTGGGTGCATTCAGTGGTCATTTCATTGCTGATGTGTTCTTTTACCCTCTCTCTACTATCACTGGTAGACTTATCCTGCAAGGTACCAGAACTATCATAGATGATGTTGAGACTGGTATGTAAGAGTATTATGGTATATCCTCTTATCTCTGCTGGTTTAATCAGCGTCTGTCTCACTAGTTGTGGTATTAGTTTGATACTCCAATACTGTCTTGTTTTAGTACATATAATAATGGCTTTTTTTCTGATTTATTTGTGATAAAATTTAAACTTGCAGTCATAGATGAATGCTATTGGCAGTAGAGTAATAAAAAAGCCCTCTCTAGACAACTGCACAAGTGAAAATCATTTTTAATCATTTGAAATTGTTATACTACTTGTCTGGCAGGAGGATTGCATTTCTGTTCTCGCATTCTTTAATTGTTTTCCTAGCGTCTGTTGCGTTAACTTACTTTTGAAGATGAGACGACGTTTTTCTTATTAGATAAATTGAATTTTTAGCGTTGCCATTGCTCAGGCATTCAGTTATGCTGTGTCGCCATACCTTATCTATGAGTAGTTGCATACAATATTTGTTAATTCTACATTATATACATTGTTCAGTATATTATATACAGAGGTACATGTGTGCTATTGTGTTTTCTATGACAGGTAATGCAGTACTGCCCTTCAACTCCAACTACACTGGAGTGGTGAACTGTATGCAGTCTATTATCAGTGAAGAAGGTGTCTCTGGTCTATACAAAGGGTTTGGAGCTCTAATAATGCAATACACAGTACAGGTGATTTACCACATACTTAGAAAATAATTACTCCAACATTTGCATACAGTCTGTTCACATTCATCATCTATAATATCTACTGCAGGCATTGTTCCTTAGAGCAACTCATTTGCTATATGAAAGAATTATGGAGACTCACTATCCCCGGGTACCACTCCAAAATCTCTACACTTCTGCCACCCCTTCCTCCACATACAGCAGTGTTAACTCTCTCAACAATAAAACATAGTTGAGCCTGTATAATTTATCTACTGATATACTCATTAGCATCTTTATCAACTCTATTTATATTCTATCAATTTTTTATTATGATTGTATAATTTGCATATGAGTTTCTTCACTGTCATCTACAGATACACATTTTCAAGTTGATTCACTCTAAATCCATGTTTTTCTGCTCTAAACGTGTGCTTTTTATTGTGCCAAACTATGTTATAAAATGACTATTGTATTAACTGCTATCAATATGCTTGTCTAGATTATAATATTTTTAATGAAAGCAATTAGCCTATATTATTACTTGTACCATTTTGCATACTATGTATACTATATAACTAAAAATGAATAATAAAAATTAAGATGTTGATCAATTATATATTTACAAAATAAAATTACAGGAATGTATTGAGATGGAATGAAATTTTTCATTTCAATAGGTAGGGGCACTGTTGGTTTTAGTGGACTCAATAAAAATAGTGGAATACTTCAAACTCCTAGCTTTGACCTGGGTGCGTTGCACTGTTCTAAATTATTATGTAAACTAATGAATCATCATAATTTTATACATTGAATCAATCAAATAATGTGAGCTGGGTATAATTTAAACATTAATTGTGCTATCATTCAGATTCTATAGCTTAGGGATCTCCTATATAATTATAATAATATATTACACACTACTGCTGTGGAGTATGAGAATCTTATTTGTTTATTCAAGAAAGTTTCAAACTAGAAAATAATAAGTGGGGGGAGGGAAACAGTACATGATGTTGTAACTCCTGATGAGTTATAACATATAATATTTTATTGCATTGAAATGATTTATCTCCATTTCAATGTTTTATCGGTTGTAATACCAGCAATCAGAGGGTTGCCAAGATCAGATGATGCTTCTCGACATTTCTACACAGTGAGTGTGGCGATCACTGGCGTTTCCCATTACTAAATTACGTAAGTTCTGTAAACTCTAAGGCTAAGGATCCTAAGGTGTTCTATAAGCAGCTCTGAGTTCAGAGTGATTAAGTGCAGTAATTTGAGGTTTTCGGGTTCAAAGTTGAAGTGTATAGAACTACTGCACTCAGTCACCCCCAACTTAGAGCTGCTTATAGAACCATTCAACCGTTATAGTGTAACAGCAAAGTGAAACTACTACTATTAGTATTTGAGTGTATTCACTATCCACCAGCAGTTACTAGGATGAAACATTCTTGTTGCCTACTTAGCCTTATAAGCTGTGCCTTTGTGTCATTTCGCTTTGGCGAGATTAAATTTGAATCAATCGTATAAAATTATTATAACAGCCATAGGCAATAAAGTTATAATAGTACTAGTAGTAGTACTGGTAGTAGTAGTAGTAAGACTAACTATCTACTTCTAGTAACTATAAGACTTTGAGTTAGACTAACTCTTAGACGCCTACTCCCAGCGGCTTGTCCGTAGGTCTAGTACAGTAGTACTAGTTCGTAGACTAGTAGTACTCACCACTATTAGTATTAGTAGGAAAAGAAGACGTTTACAATTACTGGTACTATTGGTACGTCTAGGACTCCAGTTGAAGTTCACAAGTATGTTTAATTGTTTGCAATTTTATATTTACTCTAAGTTTAGGAGTAACACTAACAGTAGCTGTAAGTGTAAGACTAAAAGTAATAAGAGTAAACCAAAATGACTGCTAGTACTATTACTATTAGTATTAGTATTATTTTATGTAATTTTGCTATATTATAAGGTTATTAGTATTACTATTAGTAATATTATTATTACTATATAAATTTTAAAAATATTAACACTATTAGTATTAGTATTATTAAGTTTAATGAATTTACAATAATAATTTCTTAATTAGCACTGTTGTCTATAACTATAAGTAGAACTATCAACATAGATATTATTATATTTATTACATATTCGGTGTTACTGTTAGTATTACATTCAATTTTATGTATACAAGTTTGTGATTTACTATAACTGTTACAGTATTACAGATTACTTATATTAATATATAGCTAATGGCAATGTTGATGGTGCAATAAATTATAAGTGGTGATGGTTTGATTTGCACAAGACTATGTGATAGGTACTGTTTGAATTTAATCTTAATTTGTGAAAACCATAAAATTAAAAATAAATAATGCTATAACTTTGTTAGTTCTACTATTACATAAAGATGCTGTAAAATAAAGTAAAATATTCAACAGATTGATATATGAATAAAAGTACGACTCCCATTTGCTAATAAATGGCAGCATAAAGATGGCTATCATTTATAACTCATTATAAGTTTTAATAATCAGTAACAGAATATTCATTTTAACACAAGTACAGGCAGTTACACTTAATGGTTGATATAATCTGCATATGGAAACAGGGGCTAGTTGTTTTTAGTATTTAATGTATATTAAGTGTCCATAGTGTAGATTAGTTTCATATACTAGTATATCATGCTTGGCTTATAGACCTAATGATGAAGACTTGAACATTGCAGTGGCTGATGCTAGAAAAAATAATGCTGAAGAATCTCATGTTCATTTCAAGCAAAGTGATTCAGAGGGAAGTCATGAACTTGCCATAATAATTGAAAAAAAGAGTGACTCTGTTCAAGAAGTTCACTTGGGTAAATTTTCTTGTCATTTCAAAAAATAATATGTTGTGGATCTTCGTATGTAAATTTTCACTTTGTTCTGTCATTTGATGTAATGAAATTTGGATTGTGAAAATGGGGAAAGGCCATGGGAAATTGTCATTCTTAGTTATGTAGATCTTTCATGTTTGTAGGGTTGAAACCCCTAGACAAAACTACCTAACCTAAAATGCCAAAATTTTGTCCAAAAAAATATGCCTTCATGCAGGTTTTCTTGTAGGTTTTCTCAAGTTGAACCATCATTATGTAATACAGTTTAGTGTAACAGATGATCTTGGAGAGGATATCTCAGCTGATCCACTGCAAAATCTTCACTGCCGTGTAACATCATGTGTGCCTACAGATGATGGTAATTTATTTGTATGTTGCTTATGTTGCTCATCTGTAAAATTAAGCAGTACATACAATCTTAGCAATATTTACTACTTAGAATCCTAATCAAAGCACAAAGCATGCAGAAATTGTATCGGATTCTTTTTAATGGATAAAGTGAAAGCTTACATTTGAGACTCTAAAGCATAAAAGGTTAAAATAGTCTATTGGCAAAAGCAGAAGTTGAAAAGGAGACCTTAAAGTTTTTAAATATTTAATAACGGAATAATCATTTAAAAGAGTTTAATATCTCTTTATTCATTATATACAGTTAGGTTTACTTTCTTTGATTTCCTATAACACCTAAAATGACTTCAATTGCATTTTCGTTTGAGTAGCAAAGTAAATTGGTATTAGTGGAAGAAGAGATCTGTTACCCTGCGATCTGCAAGAGAAGTTGACCTAGTCTAACATTTTATGCATAGCTCATTAACATTAACATTCTTGTAACTTCTACACCAAATTGTGGAAACTGTTCTACTAAGAAATTATTTAAATTTGTTTAGGTGAAGGTCATACAATTAATGTAGAATTCCATGCATATAAAGACAAACTAGTCAATGAGTCTTTGGTGTTGACGAGTGTAGATAACTCCAAGTCACTCACTCTCAAACTATTGGCAAGAGTATTAGGTAACTACTTTGACTTTTATTTACTGTTATTATTTTTATGTGTGTGTGTGTGTGTATATATATATATATACGTATATATTTGTTTTAGTATTTCTAAAAAAAGTCGAACTATAGTAGTATTTAATTGTAATTTATCCTGGCATGCGTAATGAGTAATCCAGGCACCTGGCTGGTTGAGCTTTTGACAGGCTTATAAAGTGCAAACTCAACCTTTATACCGGCACCGGAATGAAGATGGCATTCATTACACAAGCCTGGCCTTCACCATTTGAGTAATTGATTATTAATTAAAGTTATGCTTTATGCAGGTAAAAATAAAGGCACTCCAATGATTAGAAACGGAATCAAATGTGTTGGGATAGATGCAGATGAAGACTCAGAGCAAAGTGATTGGGCTGGCTTTAATTGATTATTGCAACTACTTTTCTTGGCATATCATTATTAAGAAATTATTTGTTGAAACCTCTCTAGTATTAGCCTGCAAGAACAGCTACATAAAATTTGTTTATATATGCACAAAGTCTAAAGTCACGAAAATGTATTTTTAGGAGATACATATTTAAATAAAGGCTGTAAAACAAAACTACATAACTGAAAATATAGTAAAGAAAGTATACACAAGAGAGTACACCAAAAAGAATAAGCACATAGATAAAAGGATGCTAAGAACAAAAAGTAAATGAGCAAAATATTCCAATAAATACATAACACAGTCTAGTTCTTTGTCGTTGTAAGAAGAAAGTTGTGTGACAGCTTGAACATGATGTGATGCATGAGTTTATGTTGGTAGTCTTTGGATTTTTTCTTTCAAGTTGTGATTTTTTTCTTTCGTGTGTGTATGTGTGTGTGGTATTAACTGTTGTAACTTTGGGTGTGCATACTTCAGTTTTGTTGTGTTACAGTTGTTTACATAATTTGACACCCAACTGGAAGCTGTATTATGTATGACAGAATCGGAGGTTATTTCTAAATAAGTTGCTTCAAAGAGTTACCCTCCCTTATCGTTCTCGTCACGCAATCATAGTAAATAACATCATATTCGTCGCCATTGAGTTCATCTCCGATTTTCTACATGTCCTTGAACTGTGATACGATTTCTTATACAAACGGTACTGCAGTGGCACATGAACTTCCCACAATTCACGGGAAGCCACGTCTTCATTGAGTCGCGTTCAGTTTCAAACATTTTTTTCTTAATCAGTTGATGCCGTAAGTTCGTCCTATTGGAAGAATGAACGCCTTTAGGCTGGTTGGTGATTTGTGTCATCTTGCAGCCATTGTCTTATTGCTTTTAAAAATATGGAAAAGTCGATCTGTAGCTGGTAAGTTTTAAAAAATAAAATACTAAAAGTAAATACGAAATAATGAGCAAATTGAAATACTAAACAATGAGCAAATACTAAATTAGTTCAAAATAAAAATATACTAATACAATTACATATCTGATATCTCACTCATAATAATAATATTCTGTATCACGTGTTCGTAATGATAAGGTGATGGTAATCATAAGTATTAAATCTTAGAGATAAATATAGTAATATTGTTAAAGTTAAACTTGAAGTTGAAGTGAAACCTAAACAGTAAACTTACTTCTTAGTTCTTTATCTTACGATCTTTAGGTTTATTATTTGAGTTTTTGTTTCAAATGCTTAAATGGCTTTAGTGGCATCCGCATTGGCATGAAACTAAAGGTAAAATATCATTTCTACAGTTTTATTACTAAAGTCAAAAGTAGCAGTATAGAATAAGAATCTGAATAGTCATAATCATAATGTCACTCATGTCCTAATATGGCTAATAGTTGAGTAATAGTAATTTATTGATAATTTGCAGGAAATTAATATTACTATTACTATTAGTATTATGCTGTGAGAATCATATATGATAATGTGATTGACTGTCTACAAGGACAACTATTTTACAATTAGTATTACAGTTACAAGCAGTTGTCATAACTCTAATAATTAATTGACCTGACTTATCATTTGAAAAGTGAAAAGACTTGCTTAGACTAGTTTATAATATAATTTGGAATTAAAATCAAATTCTCTAGATTTTTCTTAGCATTTGATTATACATTTGATAATTTGGTGATTTACTTTTAAATCTACCACTAAGTGTTCGTAATTATTAACCTTTAACACTTACTCTTACAGTTCTTTGGCCCCTCTAAAAGTTGTTTGATATTAAAAGTCTTATATATCTAATATGTAAAAATATATGGGATTCAATCTTAGAGAAATTAAGTTAAATAACATCTTAGCTTTGGAAAACAATAAACTGTGTTAAAGTTTGTTGTCTACTAAGATAAGGAATGTAGTTAGCAATTTATAAAGACTGTTCAAAAAAGTTTTTGGATATACGAATGAAGTTATCATACCTATGCAAATATTAATGTATGAGTATAACATCACTTGTTTAAACTAGTACAGTAATATCCACATTCTGGCTGCTCAGTTACCCTGCGATCTGCAAGAGAAGTTGACCTACTCTAACATTTTATGCATAGCTCATTAAAATTAACATCCATGTAACTTCTATACCAAATTGTGGAAACTGTTCAACTAAGAAATTATTTAAATTTGCTTAAACATAAATATTTTCACTCTGCAGCTTGGTTTTTCACTGTAACTGTCTTATAAAGTGCATCTTCAGTTGAATCTGCATGATACAGTTGTTGAAAATAATTTTTACATTCTACTTTAGAGCAATATATGAATGAGCATAGATGAAACAGGATAGGCTATTTGTACCTTGAATCTTTCAAATCACTGTGATGCCAATATGGCTTTATTTTTCATTTCTTCGATATTCTAGATATTCTAGTTACAAACATCTATTTTAGCCTCAAGTTTCGGCATATTATATGGAAATTATCCATCATGTATCACTTTTTATGTCATTGCAAGCTTACAGTTCACTAAATCGAACGAAAATAGAATATAATTTTGTGTTAGAAAATGAATTAAAATTAATTCTGTGGTATAGAAGAGTAAATGTATTGTGCAATATTGAATATTTTGAGATTTGTTGGCTATATAAAAATATAATTTTCACAGTGCACCTACCATGCCACCTAGAATCAAGCAATTTTAATTTCTGTAATAATACAATAAATGTTACAAAAGGAGTAGAAAATTTTAAGATGATGCTTCATATATTGACTTCATTTACTTGTGGTTTATAACAAATAATGTCAATGTGTTTGGTTTTTACAGGCTTATCAGGAAAGAGTCAGATCCTCTTTGGATTGGTGTTTGTTACGAGATATTTGGATTTGGTAACCAATTTTGTGTCGCCTTATAACACTATAATGAAGGTCTTCTTTCTGAGCTCTTCGATTGCCACTGTGTATCTTATTTATACGAAGTTCAAGGCTACTTATGATGGCAATCATGATACCTTCAGAATGGAGTTCCTACTTATTCCTTGTGCACTCTTAGCAATTGTTGTTAACCATGAGTTTTCACCCATGGAGGTAAGAAAATTAACTCAAGTTATTTCATATATTGTATTGCTCACTACCAACTGAAAGTTTGGCATTCAATATTTTCCCTGGCTCTAAACCAACTAAACCGAGTTCACAAAATGTAACTATTTTTGTAGATCCTGTGGACATTTTCCATTTATCTAGAAGCTGTAGCCATTCTTCCTCAACTGTTCATGATTAGTAAAACTGGAGAAGCTGAAACTATTACAAGCCATTACCTGTTTGCTCTTGGTTCTTACCGTGGCCTATACATTATGAATTGGCTTTATAGATATTACTATGAGAATAACTTTGACGTGATAGCAGTTGTGGCTGGCATAGTACAAACTGTGCTGTACTGTGATTTCTTCTATCTCTACATCACTAAAGGTGAGAAAAATTAACTTTTGAAACTTGGTTTTGTTTTGGTTTCAGATAACAGTTATAAATAAATTATTGCAAAATATACTTTTTGCATAAAATTTTTCACCATATTTTATCGCATTCAATTTTTGAACTTTGTATTAAACCATCACCAAAACTGTCATAGGAAGTTATTAGTTTTACCTAATTAGATTACATTTCTTTGTTGTGCATAATTAATGACACATGTGCCACATCACGAAAGTTACCGTTGTCAATATCTTGTAGTGCTTCAAGGTAAAAAACTGCAGCTCCCTGCTTAAAGAACCTTGGATACCACCCACATACGCGGTAACTTAGATACTCTCTCAACAGCATTGGTGACACAGGCAACTCTATAATTGGCTAATATTTATTATTAAGAGAGAAATAAGACCTATAATGTCAATTAGAATGTAGATTTGTATATCAAGCTCACACATTTCTGTCTTACTTTTATCAAAATAAGAGTTATGTAACAAGAGCAAGTAGGTCAATACTCTGTATTTTCTAGGTAGACCAACATCATTTTCTATTATTAGCCGTGGAAACTATTTTCTTGACAGATAAACTTTTAGAGTTTTTAAAATGAAACTTCTCATTTGGTGTATCTGGTCATAATGTTACTAGTTATTTAATGTATATGTATGTTATGTGTTGATTATTATTACAAAATACAAGTGTTTATAAAAAAATATTGCCATGTAAATTCGCTGGACACATCGCACAATGATACTTAGCAAAGTAAACATTGTCCTGCTATCAAAGTCTACCAATTATTAAAATTCAGGAAGACTTCAAAGATGACAAATGTGTAAAGTTATGTGAAATCATTTCCTGAATTTCATCCACTAGAGCAAAGCCACGTAAGCTTTGCCTCCTCATCATCTCACCGACAGTCAGTGCTAAGCAGATTTAAGATACTTGACTAATCTCTCTTTTATGTGAGTTACATGAACTTCTTCCTAAAACAACATTAACAAAACATTATTTAAACATATCTTGCTGGCCATGTACTATACCAATTGCTCAACAATTTCATAAACTGAATTGCTACTGATGATTAAATATATAATTACATTGTATATTTAGAGTTACTACAATATAATATATTTGCAGTAACTGCAAGCAATGAGTAAAACCTAAAACTACAAGATGTCAATTTTAGTATTTCTCTAGAAACAAATAACAATCAAATTTTGATTTCAACAGTGCTTACAATGACAATTTTGTATAATAATAATTATAATGAAAACCTTATGAAGATATTTTTTATAAAAAATAATTTTATTGCAGTATAAACTTGTATAACTAAATAAAAAACAACCAAGAGTCTTGAAAGTTTTGCTGTTTACCTTCACAGATGCATACATATTGTGAAGATGCACTTTACCATCTTTCAGAGTGCTATCTGTAATCGATATCGCATATGGCACTCCAACCTTCAGCAATCTATATAATACAACTGTAAGATTAGAGCAGACAATTACCAACATAAAATTTCAAGAGTTGGGAATTGGTATAAAAACCTGCAAGAGTAAGGCATACATATTACAAAGTTCCTATTTGTAAAGAAATAAGTTTTCTTGCTAAATATAGTAGAAAAATTGTATGGAGCAGCTGTTAGTTGGAGTTGAGAGCATGTCATTTGCTTTAGTTAAACCTGTGCTTCATTTCTTTTAGTAATTCTGAGTGTTGATCATAACCGCTTGCATAACTACTACTTTTAAAATACTAAACTAAAGTTATTAATTTGAAATCTTTAATTTTAGGGTGTTGAAATATTAAATTTGCCCAAAAAATTGATGATGATAAAACTCATTATCACAATGAATAAATATTGAATATACAAAAAATAACTATGATACTAATTGAACATTTTTAAAAGAAGTTTTATCATTTATTTCTATGCCACGTAAATGAAAATTGATAACAAAAAGCTTTTTCTTTCAAAATGACGTAACTGTTCTGCGATTTCAACCTAAGGGAATATGGGCGTCGGCTAAATTATACTGAATGTTGATTTTGAACAAATGTAAAAATTTGCTATTTTGACTCAAAAGATAAAAGCTTGTAAGGGTGCATTTCCATTGAACTAACCAAAATTATTAATTACCATTAGCCCAAACTAAATTGACACTAAGGACAAAATTATAAATTTATTGTATTATAACATAAATTATTGTTACTTCTTTATTCATTAAAGATATTCAATGCCCATAAAAGTTCTACTCTTTTGGCTTGTTCACCGATTCGCTTTGCATGGCAGCCTCCAATGAAATATTATGACATTATGAAATATTTTGACAAAGAATAGCTGGTAAACTTAGTATTTATCTTCATTGAACATAGTATTTATTTTACCTGTTGCTGTCTAAGCTATTAATATTTGTCTGTATAAGAATCGTTTCCTTCCTGAGTTCATCTTTTATATAATCAGCAACTACTGTCAGATCTCTTGTGTCCTCTCCATTGATCATCATTCCCAGTTTGTAAGGGGCAAGCCTTTGATGAAACCTAAGTCTCTGGTAAGATAACAAAACTCACGTCAAACTAATATGCACTTGGCAAGAAGGATATGGTTAAAAATATTGTAAAACAATGGTTGCATATCACCTGTAATAATTTATCATTTATCTGGGTTTCAGAATAACCATCATGCAGCAGTACCATCACTGCAACATCGGCTGAGATCTTAGAAGATATTATGTATGGTGAGTTCGCTAAATCCACATGTGGGCCACTAACGTCAATGCTTTCAACTGTAGTGTTTCCGTGGCAACTAGAATAAACAATATGACTGCTAAGATTTCCACCTTCTGTTCTAACTGGAGTGAAATCTTTTGAGTTTGACATCTACAAATGTATGAACATAGATATATCACAATGCTGCACTAGTTTTGCAAGCAGATTTAAAGCTGGAGTTATATTGTTTTAACACCAACTTGAGTAAAAATCAGAACTGCAAATAGAAGTATTACTATGAAAAATAATGATAATTACATACTTTTTTCCACCACATCAAATGATCTATTTCCATTCTGTGAAGAATATCAGTAATAGATTTCTGTGGCACAAAGTATTGCACTGAGCATTCTGTGTACTCATTTGGCCTACAAGATTCACAAACAGCACTTTACTTAAATATATTATTACTTCATGCAACAAAAACCGTAAAAATAACATAATTTAATAGCAAAAACTTTTTTCTCACAATTAAAGTGAAGATCCATTAAAGTGATGCACATGAGCCAATAACAAGGTTTTTTAACTACAATGTATGTGCACTATAAATATCTTACACATTTACTGTATTTTAGAATCTATAAAACATGAAATCCCCAGTAGCTTGCTATTTTTCAACAGAGAAATATTAAGATAAAAGCACAATAACTCTTTACAGGTTGGTTTAAATTACCTATTCATCTCAAAGACTTTCATGTCACATTTGTTTACACACGTACCATTGGAGGCAACACCAATCGGAAGTTGGCCATTATTTAAACTCAGAAGTTCATTGTAGCATTGAAGTGTAGCTAAAAGTATAATTCCACAAGTAAAAATGATTAAAACTAGGAAATAGTTTTCAGTAGTTTTCCTGTTATGAGCTAAAGTTACACCACGGTATGGTATGGCAAGATTACGTTTTGTAAAACTTTCGTAAATTCAAAAGACATTATTATACTTATAGCTGAATCATGGTGATCAGAACAATTTTCAACCTAAATACAAATAGTGAAGCTATAATTAGTAATAATACTAGGTACACTATTTCCAAGCATTCAGTTCAGTGTCTACTCTAAAAAATTATATTTAACATGAACAAAAGCATAAAACTACTTGCAATACTGATTTTATTCAAAAAGACAACTAAAAGTTATTGAAGCACTATAAGTAAGATATTGCATATTTTATTACATAAACGAAGGTTGCACGCAAAAAAATTATTAATTCTTTCAGTTTGATGCAACTGATTTTATTACTATAAGTTTTTACTTTCATTAAATTCATACCAAATACAAAATTAACTTTTCAGAGAAAATAAAGTAGAATATAAAAACCTGTGGATAGAGAACTTCGGGGTGTTTTTGCTTCACAAAATACAGGAGATGACACTAAGGAAACATTATCTTTTATTGCTACATTTGCAGTAAACCTGCAGATAACAATAACAATAGGTCCATTTTAGTCTAAAATATGTATTAGCCCTAAATTGGGATTGGCAAGTAAGCCACAGTTTACATAAATGATTGTACACATATTTCACTCCACAGTAAAAAATGCCACACCAAGCGAAATAAAACGCACACCATTCATTTAGTACTTGGATCTGCTGCTACAATTAATATGTTATATTTGCTAAACTAAAAAATATAAGATATAATACGTAGTGATACCATACCATTCATTAATAAAGTTGTGCAACAGAAGTCCACCATTAGCCTTATATTGATAGTATGAAGGCAATGAAGTTGACGAATTGTAACAAATAGAGAAGAATCCAGCATCTGAGAAAAACTGAAGAGCCCGGGACAATTCAAACACACTCCTTCTTGCCATTACATTAATAGTGCTTTAAATTTTTGCATTCTACAATATTCAGTTTTGACATGTATATATTATATATAATAAGCTTATATTTTTCAAACATTTGCTTTGCTATCTATGATACTGCAAATTATTCTATTTCAACAGTGTTTGAAGTATATTAAAAAAAAATTAAAAATTAGAAGTGGCATCAGGTAGTTATGGTTGTAACCTATATTATTGTTCAACCTATGCAACAACATAATGATACTTATGTGAGCTGCTATTAATAAACATGTAACTAACATAAACAAACCATAAGGCATTGGCAGAAAGTCATTTACAGTTTATTTACAGATATTATTATTACTATAGTTTGAACTGCGAGGTATATAAACAAGCTAAAGGTTAAGAAAAAAGCTTGTCGGTGCACATATAATATAAAATCAGCAATTATAAGGGTTTGTATGAACAGGTTTTTTGTTGTTTTTTTTCACATTGACAAGCTCAATCTACAATCATGATATTAAAAAAATGATGGTGAGCATTTCGATTTCCAAGAAATTAGACTTACTAAGTACAATGACGAGTTTAAAGGTCTTTCACCACCTGGTACTTTTTATACCATTAAAAAGGTTAACATTTACCTTACTCACTTTGCATAATATGTGCCAGGGCTAGATTTAACTATCTAACAGCATTAATTAATAATTACACAGCCAGCTTTGATTTAACGATAAGGAGCTTGGAGCTTACTTATTGTAAATTATTACTGGATAATAGGGAATACTTCTTTTCTGTATTATTTGTTTCTACATTGCCATGTGAAAATATATTGACTACAATCAGTAAGTCTAAAACTGGCCAATGATACAAAAAATGCTATCATAATCATTGATTTAATTTGAAGTCAGTCATAAACTAAAACTTAAAGTTAAATTTCATGCAAAAACTAGGCGTAAGACCTCACCCCAGAAAGATGTAGATCAAATGAAATCAGAGGGCCTGAAGTATCCAATTGTCCTTAATAAAGGGCTGCCATAAGCATAAGGTTAGTTAAAATTTACTAGTATCATATTGAGATAGGGAAATTTTCTATTTAGATTACAGATTAATTATTATTATTGTTGTTACAGATGAAAAAGATGTTGGCATAAATAAATATAAATACGAAGAGAAAAATTATAACTACAAGTAGTAGAAGTACAAGTAACCTTAAGCCACCCAATGTGAATATTGCCTTTTATTCTTGTTATCACTAACCGTAAAAGTAAAGCTAATTTACTCACCAGGTCTAGTGGCTACAAGTATAAGTATAAATATAACTATTGCTTCAAGGTATGGAAGTGAGTATGAGACTGAGACTCACCAATTCGGTATCAGTATGACTATCAGTATGAGTATCAGTATGAGTATCACTATGACTTACTCTTACTCTTAGAGTTTAGACTTATTTATAGTATTAGTTACTTATACTTATAGTTATACTGATACTACGAGCAACGGTAAGAGTGACTAAGACTAAGTTAAAGTAACACTAAGTGACTAACAGTAACTGTAAGAGTGCAAGTGCAACAATAACTGTAAGTCTATCTAAATATTATTATATAACAGTAACAGTACCTGCAAGTGTAGGTGTAACATTACCACTAACAGTAAGTTAAAAATACAAGTACTTGTAAGTGTAATAGTAGCAGTACTAGTAGTACCAGTACTAGTAGTAGTAGATCACTAGAAGTAGAAGTAGATGAATTTGAAACAAACTGAAAAATATCAAATAAAATAATCAATTTTACAGTTATCCTTGAAACTTTTACTAGTATCAACACCCTGGCTTATGTAAATGTTTTAAAGTATTAAATAATTATTACTAATGGTAGTACTGTGGGTATTACTATTAGTAAACGCAATAATTATTTATATTACAAATTGAAATTTGCATTGCTAAAAGTAAAAGCGAAACCAAACGCACTTGATTGTAGTCCGGCTACCACGTGCTAAGTACTGCGTTTATTGCCATCGCCTTCTAATTGGACTAAGCTGCACTTGCAATTATATTATTACACTGCTTTTACACAATAATAATGTAAATGCGAACGTTGGTAAATATTCACACAATATTGTTGATTTTATCAATTCATTAATAAAATAATAAAAAATAAACAAAATTATTGACATAATGAATTATAAACTAAAAACTATAATAAAAAATGCAACAGCCTCGAATTTACCTACATGTTCGTGTGGTATCTTCCGGTTATCCGACGTGAAAGGTTCTTTTTCAACCTCCATATTGAAGTGGCAGCCATGAGGTAAGACTATTTTCTTTTAATTTCATAGTTATACGCTCTTTACAGTATTTTTCATCTTCAAAACACATTTTTTTACAATATTTAAACTTTAAAGTTTTTATTATTGTGCAATTATAACGGAAAGCAAAGCTAAATTTGGTTTAATTCAGTATGAGTATTGAGTAACTTTCAATGACGAATGACAACGCTGCATGTTAAACTTCGGGTTACTGTTTTAGAGTTCACTTTGGGTGTTTAAGAATTATTGTGTAATAAATTTGCTATAACGGTTATCTAATTGTAATTAAGACTCAAATTTCGCAGTGAAACTCATTATATTCACGAGTTTCAGTTAGACTTGAACAAACATTATCATTATGATAATCGTGTAGATGTTGCAAGTAAATGTGAAACTGATTGATAATATAAATAAGTGATAAGCTAAATGACGGTTAGTTACTAAATTACATTTAGTTTTATAGTATAATATGTTAATATTTAATCGATGCAACTGAAGATATGCATATGATCACAGCATCAACATGTCAATTCAAAGATGAAACAAAGTGGTACAATGCTAACAACTAATTTTTTATTTTTAACTTTCCTCGGTTTTCTTCTCTTATATAGTACGCTGCGACTACAGAAGCGGCTTGCGTCCGCTGTGATGAAATGTGGGAAAAACAAGGTTTGGCTTGATCCCAATGAAACTAATGAAATCAACAATGCTAACTCTAGTAAGTAATACCCTAACCCAGATCCTCATTCTCATTTTGAGTCTTATTTTCATACTTGGTCATCTAAATTATGATCAAGTGAGTATGATAACGGTCAACCTGTGCATTGGTTTATCTTTCACAGCAATTATTGATAATTTTGACAGCATTAATTTTATTCATTGCAATATCTTATGTGATTTAGGACAGAACATTAGAAAGTTGATAAAGGATGGTCTCATCATTAGAAAACCCGTAGTGATTCATTCTCGTTGGAGAGTCAGACGTAATGCCATAGCCCGAAGAAAAGGCAGGCACACAGGTCCTGGAAAACGAAAGGGTACTGCAAATGCCCGTATGCCAACCAAGGTAATAGGCCGTTTAATGATCAGCATTGCTTGTATTGCATTATGTGCATTTTTTAATATTTACATAGTATAAATTGATTGTGCTTTGAGTTTGTAATCGTATATTGGTGAGAATTAACAACACTATTGTACTTTCATCAATTTATACCTTCATATGGCCGTTGTTGCAAAATTATAACACTAGTATATCATTCATAAAAGGTTATTAAGAGCTTGCCAGAGTGAATAACTATTGAAATTTGCTTCTCTAAAAAATTCAGGTGTTGTGGATGAGAAGACAAAGAGTATTGAGGCGTTTGCTTAAAAAGTACAGGGAATCCAAGAAGATTGATAAGCATCTGTAAGTTCATCAGGAACCGTATTTCCCTTAGACAAATAACCTTAATACTGTTTGCGTCTTAAAGTTTGCAAGTTCAGCATGGCAATGCCCAGCTCTATGTAAAAGCTAGATGCTGTAGAAGCTCAATGCAAGATTAATTGGTAATCTTTTCAGGTTGGCATAGTTGATGCTATGTTGACTGTTCATATTGCATACAATATTTATATAGTTGAAACATACTGTTCATATTGTATACAATATTTATATTGTTAAAGCAAATGGTCTCTTTTTCTAGGTATCATTCTCTTTACCTCAAATGTAAGGGTAATGTGTTCAAGAACAAGCGAACACTCATGGAACACATTCACAAAAAGAAGGCTGACCAAGCTAGATCTAAACAGCTCAGGTAAGCGTGCCCCAAAAAGTCAGTTTCAGATGGAGAAGGTCAGAGACCAAAATATGATAATTTTGTTGTCCATTTAGTTGTAACTACAAGAGATTATTCTGTGTTACAGTGACCAAGCTGATGCCAGACGACACAAGGTCCGTGAAGCTCGCAGACGTCGTGAGGAGAGACTCAACCAAAAGAAGGCTGAGCTTCTTCAAACATATGCTAAGGAAGAAGAGGCCACCAAGAAATAGAGTTTACATTGTTGGAGTACCAAACTGCTATTCAATAATGTCAACAATTTATGGATCGATTACAACAATGTGTATATTCTACAGAAATATATCATGTACACACTACCACCATTTGTTTGGTTATTTTATTCTGCCAAGTGCCAATTGCATCCATAAAATGCATGAACAGGCTCAATTCTGAACTGGTGACCATAAGCTATAATATTATTGTGTGGCTTAGATGAATTGCTTTGCCATTAAAGATGAAATCAATGTTGATTGTGCCTGGTAACACAAATAATTAATTTTGTTCTAACAACATAAACATTCTAGATTAAAAATAAGATACATGAGTACTAAATTTGCTTGTTCCTGTTTGAGTGGAGTGAGGGTGCATGGTTGGCTGGCAGGCGTCCTTTCAACATGGCATGTTGAAAAATCTACTTGTTCCCTGAAGTTTTGCTTCAGCCTGTAAGTGGCTTGCAGCAGATTTGTTTTCTGGCTGTGGTAACTCCTCATTGATTTTTGGACCGGCTGCATTTTAATGTCTAAAAATGGTGTGGTGGCTGCTACATAGGGTTGAACAGTTTTTGCATATAATATATATATAATCACTCTGGCTACTGCGTGCAAGTTGCAATCGATACGCTCGACCATTGAACTGGAAAAGATACATTTTGCGTTCGACAGTCCCAAGTTGCCATTTTAGGAGTTGAAAACTTCTGGTTTCTCGCTATGTTGAGGAGGTAACTCCTTTAAAAATTATGTAACTTCACAAAATTTCAATAGCCTTTTTATTTCAAATAAGAATTAACTTAGACGTGCTGCTTATGCATAGCCCCGATATCTTGGTTGGTACACTGGTTACAAACTATACTAGTAACATAACGTAGCGGGCTAATTTCGTAGTAATATTTCTAAAATCCAGATTATTAACATCGAATTTGCCTTTGGTTATGTCTGTTACTTCAGTAAACAATCTTGTATTTGCTGTGAGATTTTTCAGACATCAAAATACGCGACTAACAATTCAAGTAAGATGAATAAACTATAAGTATAAGACTCTGTAGGCACGTCCCTACTCAGTAGACGTAGTCACTGTCAGATCTGGATCAGTATGACTATGACTATGAGTATCACATTCACTTTCAGTGATTAACTATCAGTATGACTTTGACTGAGTATGAGTATCAGTATAAGTATGGCCATGCCACATGGGTACTAGTTTAAGTTACTAAACCTAGTACTATTAGTACCACTAGTACTACTACTACTAGTAGTAGTAGTAACTCACCTCGTAACTCACTTCGTAAGAATTAGAACACTCTGCTAACACCTACAGGCGCGAAATTATGAGTGCCTCTTATGTTGTTTTTGTTTGGGTTTACCATGTGTTGAAATGTATCTATTCTAGCATTTAGCTAAGTTTGCATATTTAATTGTAATGTAAAGGGGTTTTAGCACATAGCTAAGCTGAGTTTGTGTTATGAGGTGGTATCCTCAAATCTCTGATGCTTCGAGGGAGAAAACTGTTGTGAAAGGTCTGTGAGGATGCAAAAATTGATGTTGGTTTTCCTCTCTTAGCAGATCGAGTGTTTATTGACCGATTTGAATTTAATAGTTCATCATAAGCAGATGAAAGTTGAGTAGTACTAGGAGTAGTAGTAGTAGTACAGGTACCACTACTAGTACTAGCAGCAGTAGTACTAGTACTAGTAGTAAAACTAAGTCTAAAAGCTCTGCATTTTCTTCCAAGTTGAAATTTAGCTATTACTATAACTATAAGAATTAAGATTTACTTCCACTTTTAGTTTTAGTATTATAATTCAAGTTTTTATAAATCATTCGTCATTAATGAAATGATCATGAAGAGAATCACTGAATTTGATATTTCCCAATCAGAATGGTTCAACCTCATACTTACTGTCAAGTGTAGAGCTGTTTAAAAACATATGTGTTCAGCATGAAGGTTGGAAAAGTATCTTTTTAGAGTCACCTGTCTTCTATTTTTGCTAGATAATCTGGTTTGGCTGAATTTATTAACCATTACACATGCTTATAAAAGGTTGCAATCTTCTGGCCTTGAAAAGCTTGAAAATTTGATTTTGAGCAGATGGCTGTTTGATAACTGCATGTTGTTTTATTGTTGCAATGCTCTGTTTCAAGTTTAGTTAAAATTGCTCCTTCAATGATAAGTTTACGCTTGAGCTAAAAAAACATGTTTGTAAGCAGTTTTCCAAAGCTTTCTGTTCAATCAATGAGCCATCATTATCAAAGGCTGGCACAACTACTTTTAATAAATCCATAATAAATATAATAGTAACATACGTGTCTCAGTAACTGAGTTTCTACTAAAACTGAAACTTAACAACTGTAGAACTATTTGTAATTTGCTAATAAACTTCAAATATGTCTTTTGTGATCACTACAGGCGCTGGCTAATAGTAGCCTCATCAGTCTTGGTAAAAAAGAAGCATGTTAATATTGCTTCAATTTTATTGCTCACTATCTTAGAGAGCAGTAGTGGTGCAGTGGTTAGGCATGGTCTAGTAAACACAGAGTCAATGGTTAAGTCCAAACATCTGCGTTGATGTTAAGACGAGCATCCAGTTATTTATAATTGTTCTTGTGTCACTTCAGAAAAAGTCCACTTTATAAAAACCCTTTTCATCAGAGATTCTCACAGGGATAGTAACTACAAACTTATAGAGTTTTTTTATTGCTAAGTATTTAGTTATGGATCATAGTCATAATCTATTTACTTAAATACTTGTGTTTTGCTGGCAGTCAAGTGTTGCTAAACTATGTAGAAGAAACCTCTCAGTGACTAATAGCATTTGTGGAGACACCACTTATGTGGAAATTCCAGTATATTCAGCAAAGCCAGAGGAATCTGTTCAACAAAAGAGAGCCAGGCTTCTATACCAGTCTCGAAAACGTGGCATAAAAGAAACAGATTTAGTTCTTAGGTAAAGTACACATAGCCTGTGGCAGAGATTGCTATTTGCGTGTATTCTGTTAACTAAGGTTTGCATACATCTATCAAATTCCACTATCCAGTCTATACTTTTAAATTGCTGTTTGCCATATACCTATAATTGCAAAACTGTGAGTGACACTCTGACAGTCTGAGGTTTTATAGCAGTCAGTTGGCACAGTATTGTGACTTTCAAGAAAACCAGGCAGTTTTAAATCATCTAACTGAGAAATAGCAGCTCTAAGTGGAGTGCAGTCATCGTTTGTTATTACTCAAATAATTAACTACATATTTAGTATAAATATGAGCAGTAGCTATAAAATGGGTGTAGAATAAAGTAACTGAACTGTTATGTAACATACAATATGACACTGCAGATTGCCAAACACCTGCCTATTGCAGTGTTGTAAAGTTATCATTTATAACAGTAACAAAACATGGTTATTTAAATTAAATTCAGAAAAAACTAAATGGTGATTTTATTTCTAAAATATAAAATTATCACAACAACTGCCCTTCATTCAATTTCCTTTATTGTTTTGAGAATTTATGTATGCATTTGTGCAGATCTAATTGTTGCGTTTGATGGATTTATTTTGCAATATCTCACCTGGCTTCTCTACTTTTACAACAGCACCTTTGCTCACAAGTATTTGGACTCGATGTCAGAAGTTGAGTTGATGGAATACGATAAAATAATAAACTTGCCGAGCAATGACTGGGAGATATACTATTGGGCTTCAGGTACGTGAAGAGAAACTCTCTATTTTGCTCTCTATAAGCTTTACCTTGCAGCTCCATTGAAAAAATTATGGAACTACCAAATATTTTAAAGATGAGTAGTGAGTTTTTGAGATTGTTTTTCATCTTGCAGTTTTCAAACTGTTCATATAAACTTTTTATTTCACCAGATTTTGCACACTCAGTTTCAAGGTTTCTAATGTTGCCTTGATCCAGTGGTTTTTTTTCATATTTCTATTCTTTTTTATTTTAAACTCTTAACAGAATCATTTTGTCATAAAAGTGTGTTTCAAACTTTTTATTGAAACTGTCGAGCTACTGGTTATGCTCTTCTTCATGATAGAAGTTTGGTATTGCTTCTTTGCCAAGTCTTAATGGCATATGTGTGCTATTTATATGATCAGTAGTGACGTTGTGATGTATTATTTTATTGTTGAAGGTGTTGAGGAAACACCAGAACAGTTTGACGGTCCAGTCATGAGGAAGCTCATTGAACATACACAGAATAAGGAACGGGAGAGCAGACTAGTTCAACCTGACCTGCCCGTGCGAAGCTGAGCCTATGATGGCATTTTAAAATCTTTTAGACGATAAATTGTGCTGTGTGATATTTGCATCTCATAATTAGAGTAATATTTTTCTCATGTGTACTCTGAATTATTTATAATATGATGTGTTAACGTTCTGGCTGTTATGCAGTAAGGAATTATCACGATGTACATACAGACTTGTTCATTTGTTCTGGTATTAACCATACAGTGACTATTTTTCTTGTATTTTATATTGGTGAAAATCTGCTGTTCATGTAAATTTCTGTTTTCTTATAATGAGCCGATCCATTATAAACAAAACTAAATAATAAAACAAAATTAATAAAATATGTAGTATATTGAATTGAAAGGGCAAAATATATTATTAAAATATAAGATCAATAGTATCTATTATCCATGTAAGGTCATTAGCATATTTTAGCATACATGACAGTATGGGTAAGGAAATACAGATGAAATGTAATCAAGCGTGGGGTTGTAAGCATATGATGTAAAGCTACAGGTTATGAGCATAGAAGGAAACTTGGTATGATGAAAATGGCGCTATGGAAATCTTAGCTGAGAACGCCTATTTTTTCACAATAAAGCTGAAAGTATCTAATGCCTCAAAGCACATTTCACGGTCTACCAGTGTGTTATAAGCAGCTTGCTCCCTAGCATCATTTTTGTGTAACTCACGGCAGCTAATGATCTAGAGTCTAGACTTTAGTGAGTTTAGAGTGTTAACTTTTAATAATTTTGGGATGAGAACATTAGAAATGCTTCCAATCTGTGATATTAAAGATTACTGTAATGTGAATTTAAACTCTAAAGTATAATTTATGAGAAAAATGAAAATATATAGAATTGAATTAAGTTTAAATGTACGCGTGTGCAAGGCAGCTTATTAATTCTTTTACAGAGCTCTTTAACTTATTCATGTAACTATTTTAGTGCATAAAAAAACATAAAATAATGTTCTGTCTTCCACAAACGTTACATATTTGGGTTATATAGTATATGAGAAAATAAAATGAAAATCTTGCTGCAGCTTTGAACAATAAGCTTGTAGTTTTTACAATTTTTACAATAAAGACTGCACTGATAGTTACTAGCCTATAATCTCGTGAAATCATGAGTAGAAAGTGTAGATTTTTCAATTTTTTGTTTAAACATGACCTTTTCGGCTTTCCCTGACGATAGTTATACAAAAAGATAGCCTTGTATCTATCCTGTATTGGCATTCTGTAAATAAATTACCAACTGTTTTCTTGCTCAACCTTCTGTTTATTTTAAAAATGGTGAACATCTATATACAGTAAACGTCATGGAGCAGTTAGGGTCATCCTTGTCAGGGAGAGAGGTTGCTTTGTAACCACGTTGAATGACATTTACATCACATAAACTACAACAAGAAAAGTAGTTTATGCATACTTGGATAACTTCTGATACATCAGACAACACAAAACATTTTCAACTGCACTAGTTGTTTACTTATTGATTAATTTTTTAATAAGCTATATCCACGTGAATATAACTATTTTCAGTTCATCTATAAGCAAAATTAATGCATACAAGTGCAGTTAAGTGTTAACTATGAAACATATTTTGGAAAATAAAAAAATTTCAAATTCCTGAACCATAGGCTACATTCCACGCTAAATGCTATCATATCATTCTACCATTTTAATCATATCTGAAAGCTGATAAGAAAACATACTTTTGGTTGAGAGTCCATTATAAGTGCTAATACACATTTATTATCAGCTTATACAACTTGCTATCCCAGGCACATGATCACTTGACGTCGGCTGCACACAAATTAATCACCACGGGGTTATGTTGAGTAGGATTTATATTCTATGATTTGCCACATAGGTGACCCTTTATACTCGGTGAGCTTCGTATGTCTGAGTTCATCATGTCTTTTCTTACATAACATACTAATTAATGTCAACCCAACTTTTGACAATCTATGCATGCACTTATAAGTTATAATATAAACAACATGCAAGCAAACTGAATGTTGTTGCTACACTTAGATAGATTCATTATATAGCCAGTTACTGCTGTGCAATTTTAGTCCTTAACTCCCTTATGTAGTCTATCTATGTAACATTTTGAGTTTTAACTAGCCAAATGGTAGTAATGAAAATATTTCTAGAAAATTCTTTAGAGTTGCCTGGCGACCAAAATTATATTTGAAAAACTTAAGGATTGATTTCATTTCAGATTTAAAATCACAAATGATAGTCAATATCCATGATTTGCAACGGTACATGTGTACAATACATAATACATAAAGGTTGATGTGCAAAATTGTTATTCAGAATTTGTCTAAATAATTAGGTCTTAGAAAAATTACAATATTGGTCATATTTTTAAATTCAATAGCTATTTTGCAACACCAACTTTGCCCTCCTTCCACTCTTAGCTGCCCCGATTTCATTGCTGAAGTGCACCTGCTATGCAATAGCAGTGTTATAAAACTATTTTCAACTTTCCCATACTGTAACACATGTATTCTGTTGTGCTTTGTTTCCTTTTTGGAGTGAAATTTGTAACTTCCGTAGAGTAAGAAGTCTTCATTTTATTATTATTATTATTATTTTAGACCATAGCTGCTACAATCTCAATGAGTTGAAATTTGCAAAGAAATATTTACACCCTAGTAAAAAATTAGGATATAGAAATTATGCAGATATTGAAAAAATTAAAACTTATCTACAGAAAGGTATAATGTTAAGGTACTGCATACAAATATTATTATGTTGTGAAACTCTCATACTGCTTAATAGATTTAACAGCAGCAACTAGTATTAATATATTATAACAACATAGATAGTGGCTTTGCATCAAGACCAATCACCATGTGTACAACATCTGCTGGTTATTTCACTTCACAACTATGCTCATCTTGCTAACAAAAGGCTTTCTTATGCTGAGTGTTTTATAGATGCACCCACTTTGCTTTTTAATAAACTTATTAAACTGCCGCCCTATTCACAGTCAGGCGGGTGGTTTACATAAAACTGTGATGTATAAGTTATGATTTATATCTTATCATACCAACGACTTGTGCGCACCTCAAAGTTCCTGCATAGCTGGGGTATTCCATTGACGTCAGTTGGTTTGACTGATAGTGTTTAGTGTTACTGTAATTTGATATAGCGTAGCTTCTATGAATCATTTTAACTTTCAATTAATAAAGATCACATGGTGTCATTTTAGGAATATACAAAGGTGCTTGTTACAAACAACTCAATACATTTCCTTGCAGGTGTCCGCGAAGTGTGTAGCAGTGTGTAGCGTAGCACTTGAAGTAAGTAGACTGCAGACTGGATAAGCAGGTAAGCTTGCTACAGTATTTTAGCATAAACTCACAGTTTTTCCATAGTAATATATAATAAAATTTTTATTCTGTGTATAATATGTTGTATATTGTATACCATATTTATAAATCTATTCCCATGAAGCTTGTTACAACTGCATGATTTTCATATTATATCAAGGAATTCATGACACATGCATAGTTCACTTTCATTTCTTGTCAATAATATTTTATATATGATATTATAGATTTCAAACCTGCAGATTTACTCACGCACCATCACAAATATAATAAAATTTATCATTATTAAAATATGACTATTTGTATCCGATGCAAATAAGCAAGACTAGAGTAGACATATCATACCAAAAATAGCTCAAAGTAAAGTTTCATTTTTTCATGCTTTTACCAACGTCAACATATGAACTGTAATAATGCCTGAAATAGTAAAGTTGTACCACCAATTTATCATATTGTGGTGTTGTAGCGTTTGTATAAACATGGCAGCTTCCACGAATGATCCACTGAGATCTAGACCTGAAAACACACCAGTGCCCTCATTTCTAGTAGAAGCTCCAGTTAGAAGTTTGTTTTTGCAGCCTTCTTCCTCAAATGAAAGCCTCACTATGACTACAAACACAGGTGCTTTAGTCACAACAGTCACCTCAGATTCCAGAAGGAACTCTTGTAAGTTGGAAATGAATAGCAAAGTAATTGTGGTAATTCTAACTTGTGTCTTGTATTGCTACAAACCACAGCTGTAACTGATATGAAATGACTATTCACAGTAGATGACTATATTATACAGTATATGACTATATTATACAGTATATGACTATATTATACAGTATATGACTATATTATACAGTATATGACTATATTATACAATATATGACTATATTATACAGTACATGATTAGTGTACAGTAGATGGCTTTATTATACAGTAGATGGCTATATACAGTGGATGATTATATTATGCAAGTATAGGTGATTAAATCATGCAGTATATGATTATATTATACAGTATATGACCCTATTATACAGCAGATCAGTATAAAATACAGTGAATGACTATATACAGTAAATGACTATAAAATGCAACGAATAACTATTTACAGATACTTTTTGGGTACTACCGTATTCATGTAAGCTTACTCTTAGATCACGCAGCACACTGTGACTTTTGCCATGTTGATTAATAATAATTATTAAGTTATAAATTAACATTAGAGTTATTGGTAACTAGCAGCCTACTAATGAAATGTCATTTTACCCCAAAATTGATTCAACTTTTGCATGTTTAGTATGATGTACTCCTTATTAATTATTTTCCCAAAAAGTCCAAAAAGGTTGCAAATTGATCAAACAAATTGAAACAAAATATTATTATAAGAATTGTTCATGATGCAATTAAATTAATACAGGTTAAGTAAATATTCTACTGGTTTCGCTGTGTCAGCCTGCATACTGTACAGTGAATATGATATGTTGTAATATTCTACTATACTATGTTGATGACTTCAGAATATATTAGTATTAGGGCGCTTTCGGATTCCCTACCGAATGGTCATCGCGTAGGGCCTACAGTTACCCCTACGCCTAGGGAATCCGAAAGCGCCCTAAGTCATGGAAGCTGTATTGTAAATAATGAAGACTACTAGTTTTTCATGATAATGCCCAGAAGTTTTAAACTGTAAAGAATAAAATCATATTATATAGTTAACATTTTTAGTTGTGTGGCTGTAATAACAGATTTATATATTATTTTAAGTTGATTTCATACGTACGGCATGTGAGCATACTTCCAACTACTTATATGCTTCATGGATTACTTATTCTCAGCAAAACAATTCAAATATCAATACACTGCATGATTATTGAGACTGTCTATTATGTGGAAAAAAGCTGTAAATAGCATATGAATCTAAGCTATAAAATACCAACGGACAAGTCATATTATTTGTAAAACTAGGTAAAAAAATATATATGAGCCTTTGTATCTAATAAGATTGTACTTGTACACCTTAATTTGTTTAAATATAGTAATATAATTGTGTTATGTTTGTAGCCTTATTACCGTATCAAGTAGTCACACCAAATAGAAGGCATAGTGTACAGGGTACAGCAGCTACATTCTATCCTGCATCCACAGCATACTCAGGGGGAATGCAACTCCTAAATCAACAAATCCTATCTCTACAAATATCAACCAGATGTCTAGAGGTATAAAAATAATGTAGCCTCACTTAAACAGCCCTGCAAGTTGCAAACTTCAAAGTGGCAATAAAAACATTAAAATTACAAAGTCGAGATATATTATATGACAATATACCATAGGACATATAATTACAAAATAATATAATATATAATGCATGTTATTTATTTCTCTCTGTCCCAAAGTAGTGTTTTACCTAATAGAATTTTACAAGCCACGAGCAGCTCAATTTATAAAAGAATATTCTGCATATTATAAACAGTATGATCATAGAATTCAACAAGTGACAGGATGTGGGAGGTTATAGTAGTCATTACATGTGTTGCAACTGTGGAAATGTATACAGATGCTGGAATGATTGATATTTAATATGAATCTGCATATAGCAAATACATAATAAATCACAATTTTATTTTTATTTTTGTTAATTTGGGTAAATAGAGAGTATAGCTATATAATAAGAGTTAGATGCATGTATGCACAATAAATCATAAGACAACTATAGCTAGACATGCTGGTGTTTCAGGAGCAAAGTAAAGAGTGGCAAGCTAACAGTTCTCATCTAATGGAAACACAATTGGAGCGGACAACTTCCAATGAGCAGAGAATTCTTCAGAATCAACAGTATATACAAGAATTACAGAGAGACATAAGTCAAATGAAACAACTATATAATGGCAATGCTGAGACAAAATCTAGACCTTTAGTTTCGTATACACACATTTTACTAGTTGGAGTGGCAATAATAAGCTTTCTTATTGGCCGAGTAACAAGTTGAAGCACTCTGGTTGGCCATAAACTACGATATAGTATTTTAAGTTCTAAAATTTGATAAAGACAAATTTCTCAGGCCACAATTTTTAGCAGTTACACATATCGAATCGATTTGTAGACTTCTGCAAATATGGACATAAATCTTTTGAAGTTTGCAAAATCTTTCTTTGTTTTTATTTTCATTTTGGAAAATGCAAAAAATCTGCTTGTGTTCTAGCATCAGTATTTGATAAAGAACTATATATTATTATAATGCAATCAACTTATTTAGATTTTCATTTGTGTATAATATAATTACATTCCAATTATTTCCAACATTGGTGCACATTAGCATTAAAGCTTGCTACCAGATTTGCTTCTTATGCAAGGTCTTATGGCTTGGAAAACCATTTCTTAGTCACTAGCTAATTTGCAGTACTTGGAAGAATACCTAGCACTTCCAGTATAAAATTTAGAAAAGTTTTAAGAACTTTGTACGAAACCCGCTATTTATGATAGAGAAAATTTTATAGGAACACGTGTGTCTTTCACTCTATAAATTAACTTGTATACAATATTTAAGTACTGAAGCACACCTGATGTTTAATGTTATAAATGCATTATATATGCAACTAGTGTGTAAGTCATGAATCACTTTCACTTTTTGTTCAAACGCAGCATAATATTATAATGTAAAGCAATGCCATGAACCAGTTCTGCAAGTTAGATTTTCATGTTAAGACAACTTCTATATTTTATAGCCATATAATCTCAATTATGAGCATTTGTTGCTTATTGGGTAAAGCATTAATTTTTCAACATAAATACTCCATTGTCAACAGAAAGACTGGATAGTCTCTGGCACCTGATCTAGCAGTTAGTGATCTGAAAAAATCAAATGTGACGTATGCATTAATTTTTAGGAACACATTTTATATAAAAACTAATGCAGAGCATATGTAGAAGTTATGAATAGCTTGAAGTATCTAGGTCTTTTTAGTCTCGTCAATATTCAATTAACTAATATTATTTCAGAACATAGATAGGCTAAAAAGACCAGGTAACTAAATTTGCATGTATTAACTCACTATATATGAGCTGTAAGTCAATCATCACACAAATAGCTTATAGAAATGTTATATTTATTGATGACCATGATACTTATGTAGCTACATGTAGTGAGTTTCAGCTAATAATAAGACATAAAACATATATTGCTTGAACTTGTCTAAAATACAACATATAAGAATAGGAAAAAGAATATTCTAATTAAAAAGTTTTGGCATCTTGTTCAACAACATATTATTCAGCAAGTCAAAATACATAGAACTGCAGTAGAGAACTGAGGGTTATTCCGACAGGTTAATTGTGAGTGGTTTGCCCTTGGGGTCATCGTACAAGTCGAAAGTCTGTATGTTATTCAGCATCATCAGACCATAGACTGTGGCGCCAATAAGAACCAGGGCGGTGAGCAGGCCTGTCCATATGGCTATGGTAAAGAACCCGGTACAATCATATGCACTATCAAACACACCGGGTGTCTCTACGCTAAACACCTGAACCTGCAAACACATGTTACATTAGATTACTTAATTTATAATACTGAACAGCTTTACAATACTCCTGACATATAAACACAAGGTTACTACGATTGTCCACAAGGTGATTGATGATATTAAGAACACCTGTGTTTTTAGAAATTGTTTAAGAAAAATATAATTTATTGCAATTTAAGGAAATAAAAAGTGAAAAAAAAGTTTTTGTCAATGTGATTGCTATTGAAACATCAAGCTGCTTAGTGAATTAGTTAAAAATAAATAATTATTGCAAAAACAACTAAAGATCCGAACAAGTCAAGTAATTTTCAAAAAGTGTATCAATGGTATTCAATAAATCTGCAAGGCCAGCTCAGATTTATGTTTAAAACTTGCTTTTTAAAAGCCATCAATTTCTTCACAGACTAAAGATATAGCCAGAAGGTCAGACACATATGGCCCAAGGTTTGTTATTAGCCTCTCAAATCAAGTATTTTCAAGTTTCTAACAAACTCTCAAGTACCACACATTTTCAAGAGTCAATAACTCCATCAGATGTTACATTCAATACAACATTTCTACACTTAACCTGGGCTGGTTTGTAGCAACTTCAATAACACTTATACCAAAGAGTATATACATAAAATATACCTGCAGGCGTGTAATCTCCACTACAGGTGCTGCACTGCTGTTGCTAAAAGTAATGTTTTCGCTGCAGTGATAGGAGAAGCCGACAGGTGCACTGATTTCAGTATTGGAGGTTAGAACCATATTATCGTAGACAACTTTAACCAAACTCCACATTGCAAATGCGTCCTTAGTAAAAATGAGTCTGTAAAGTATGAAACATTTATCAAAAATTGTAAGAATACCTGCTTTATAAAACTATAATTATGTGTATATTATTGTAATTGGCATATTTTTATAGGGGCAGGCTTAATTTAGAGTTGTCTACTTTCTATAGAAAAATAACCTTGTTATTAGATGGAGTCAAAACTTCACATTAAGTTTGAATCCATATAAAGTTTCCTGGACTCTATTACATTTTCTAATTAAACACTGAAAGGTTAATAGTGGAATTTAGAAGTGAATGCTATATTTTGCCAAGATAAATAGTTTTCGTGTGCAAATAAATTGACTTTAGTAACCGAAAAGCACCAAAGTACCAAATTTCAATTATACAGTATACTCAACACTGAGATTTTACATTTTTAAATTTAAGCTTTAATCTTACAGAAATAGTTTGTATTGTCATTATTATTATATTCATTAAGGAAATTCTTTACTTTAGAGATAAAAATAAAGAAATAATACTTCAGTTTTATTACTTTCAAGGTGCGAGTTACATGAACATTACAGTCAAATTCATTATAGTTGAGTTACTAAGTTATCTGGAATTGTAAATGTCAGAACTAGCTTTTTAACACTAATATTCAAAAAATTTTCATCAGAAATACAAAAATCTACCTATCAATTTTCAAGCTTTGTTGTCTCTATGTTTAAATTTCAGACTCATTTTTTTCCAACCCCATTAGGCCATCAAAATTACAACTAAGTATTCACATATAACAAAAAAGAATTTTTATACAATTTTAATCATACGGAAAATTTTGTGCCAACTTTTGATATAGTCACTAGTAATTAAAGAGTTTATATTAATTATACATTCCATATATACAAGAAATTGAATTGCATACAAGAGCTGAGTGATAATGTCTATAAACAGTTCAGGTAATTATTTGTTACATAAAATGTCGTCTGTTTACGAAACAAAACAAAATATTTTCAAATTAAGCTAATATTAAAAATTTGGCAAACACATAAAACTGCAGCTCCAAGCTTAGTTACTATTAGCTTTTAGTTCACAGTCATCGTTACTATCTACTGCTTTAGAAACACGTCTGCATGCCAAAGTGTTCATTCAAACACTGCATCAACCATTATATAATGTTTCTACTCTGAGCCAGTCACAACCTTTAACATTGCTAACATTGCATTTTAAGTATACGGTAACTATACATGCTCCAACGTAATACTAAGTAATAATAAGTGCTACTTGTCATGCAATAAATAATACACTATAAAATATGCATGTACTTACTCTAGAGATGAGGGGATCTGGCTATCGGTAATGGTAATATTCACCTGCCTAAAATATTTACCAACTTTATATTTCTATAAGAACAATGCAAAGAGCTCAACATTGCTAATGTCACAATAATATCATATACTGCAAACATATACATTAGCATTCTCTGGCAACATTATCAGTAGAATTTCCCAAGTAAACTTGTTGCTTATACATTGTACCACAATTGAAATTTTATTGCATAAAAATTCACACACAAACTTTTAGTATACAAAAATACTATTTATGTTTTTCATCTGAATGTAGGTTGTTAGTTTTTCAGTTGGGAAGTCACTACGGCAAGTTTAAATAACTTAGCAAAATTTCATTTATTTGACAAATGCCCAACCTGAACATAGCCAAATGATTTAAATGTGAACTTACGAAGCTGCAGCATCTTCAGTACAGCTGACACTGGCGTTACCAGACAACACAGATGCTCCTACTGTTACTGACTCCATATACAGCAAACAGATACTACTATTACCAGAGAATATGGTGTCAGTGGTAGCTGCATCCTCAACTTGTAGTAAATGTCTTCCCACTCCTTGAACCACTGCTGCACTGTGTGCACTCTGTTGGTGGAAATAGAATGTTAGTTACTATTTATGTGATAATACATTTTAATATACAGCCATACCAACAGCGGCTGGCTATAGGTTTTGATTACAACTTCACACAGCTATGATATCACAACTATATTTGACATAAGTTTATAGTCACAAGCTCAGTAAAGCTGGGATCTTGGAAAAATAACTATGGGTAAAATACAAACTCAGTAATGCTGAGCTGTGGTTGACTATCTATCTTCAGTATCAGCACTAGAAGCTAACGAGCCTGAGTTACTTGTTAGATTAACACCCCTTACTGTCACTCTTTAATCACTTGGGTGCAGTTATAGTGGCCTGAGTCCCTTATATTTACACATTTCGATTTGGAATACAAGCTGAACAATTCAAGGAACATAACTCATTTTGCTACATTTATAATCTAGTACACAGGCTTTTCCAAATTTCTCCATTACTGCATCTACATACTTATAAATTATAATACCCATCTAAAGACATCAAACTAGCCACCCACCACACAGCACACACACTAAGGTTAGTTCTATGGCTAACCAAAATACAAAAGTGTACATTTTGAAATCTAACAGAAAGCTATAAATAAGTTCATACAGAAAATAGGAAACATGCACATACTAAACGCAAAAAATGGTTTGTTGTATCTTGAATGCATTATATGCAAAATAATATGTATGAAATTGAATTAAACCAGTCCCAGTGTAAAATGCTAGTTAAAATGAACTTATTTCTAATACATCAACACTATAATGCTTAACATAGCTCATACCCTGTGACTTTTACCAGTGTAGAAGGCTATATAGGATAAACCTGGTTTCTCAACTATCTTCATGATTGCACCGATGAGTTCATCTAAAAAGAATCATATTCATTTGTTAACACAACTAAATGTAAATAGCGTTTATATCAAATTAAGTATATTTAAAGATACAATCAGCTGGGACTATGTGCTGTATTCCAAGGCACACTATGTGATGTAGCTAAAGCAGTCCAAGAATATAATTATGATTAAACGCTAAATTTAAAAATAACTCTAATTCAAGAACGTACCATTCTTCTTGAGGGATCTTGAGCTGGTTTCTTCATCTCCAGTAGGATTCAAATGAATGATCAGAGATGTATCTTTCTGAAGCTGAACATTGTTGAGGTAAGACAGGGCTTTGCTTGGGTCTTTCAATTCAATTTGCTCATCATATTTCTGGTCTAAATGGCGGAGAGCATGAGACGGGGCCTTGACTGATGGGAAGAAACGTGAAGAGCTCTCAGTGGAATAAGTCTGCAAAACGCAGTGTTACGTGGTACTGAAGTCTACACAGAGAGTAATGCCATATTTTCCTGGAAACTAGCAGTCACAGAACAACTCTATCAATAGCAATACTTTATTAACACTATTATTATTCATTTTAACTTCAAATTACGTTTTTATTTTACAATCAATTATTTTAATTTGTTCCAGACGTGATGCACTGGTTACACACTGTTGACTAATGGTAGAGTAGAGGTGACATCTAGGTTGGGAATCGTGTCAACTGGTACATATGCTGCTTAGCCTAGGGCCACACTGTGCGTATTTTCGCATGCGAAAATCAAAATCACAAGTAGCAAAGGTGTCCACTGTAGCGTCAGTGATGCGTGATAAATAAAGCTTTCATTTTTAAATCGCACTCGCTTTCAATAAAACGCAATTTACTGGAATATAGCACTAAATAAAGAAATTGGGCTCGCTGAATAACTACCAGCCAATTAGGTGACGACGACAGAGACGATTCGCACTTGCGTTGAAAATGCAGAGCGACAAGTGCGAATGTTTTCTCAACGCGCACAGTGGACACCTTTGCTACTTGTGATTTCAATTTTCGCATGCGAAAATACGCGCCGTGTGGCCCTAGGCTTATTCAAAGATGGGATAACTTAAAATATTTTCACCAAAGCCAAAGATTTGTTCACGTTAAATTTATGCGAGAAACTTCTGATAAAAATCTGTTTGTGATAGTTGTAATCCTTAATAGTTTTTCAGGTTTATAGAAATATTTTTGGCTCAAGCTGTGCTGCCAACAAAACTCAAGACCTTCAAAGTAATGCAGAAGTAATTTGGACAACAGTAGCCATTTATTTGTGCTCAACAGTTACTGATGGAGATCAAACAACTAAACTCTAAAGTGACACCAACAGCACTTATTTTGAAAATTATTTTTCAAAACTGCTACCAAAAAAAACAGCCTATCTCATTGCGGTAGTTTCCCTGGTTTAGGTTTCATTGAGCTTATTTTTACTAGTCATGTAAAGCAGTTGCAGAAAACGGTCACAATGCCGTGATGATACTCGTATATGCATCAACTATTTCAAGCATTACCCCCAGCGATTTAGTTGCAAATTAATCACGGTTAGAACTATTTATTTTGCTGTAGAAACCAGCATCACCGTTTAGAATTTAGATGCTGTTATATTTTTTTGATACAGTTATATATGCAGTATAGACTATGGAGCTTAATTTACAAACCTGTAAATTCTTGAACAAACCACCTCTCTTCATATCTGAGCCCAATCTAAGAAAGTCTTCACTACTGAGCTACAAAAATACTCAACATTATTAATAGAACTAGTACTGCATCACCATTCTAAGTATACTATTTCCATAGCTCATCATCAATACAGTATTTATTATTGTTAGGTTTGTGTGGCTTAAACCTGAATAGTACCAAAGTAACAGCATTGACCACTCACCTCATCTTGCAAGAAAGTTACCGCAAGACCAGGTTTCGTCACACTTGTGATGATATTTGAAAACTCATTGGTAGGAATAGTATGTCCAGCTAAAGGCTTTGAGACACTAAAATACAAACCAGATATTAACTAGGCAATCATTTTACACACAATTAAATTATACTATAGTAGTGCAAAACAAAGCTACATGCCTATTACTAATACTAATAGATATGCCAGCAAATAAATATTTAGTCAGATAATATAGTCAAGCAGAGTATGAATTAAAATCCATGCGGAATAGAGTTCAAGTCATGTGGGCTTGAATGAACACACTAAACTGACTGTATTACTATTATGAATAGTATATAATAATAGTAATACTGATTCCTTGGAGTTGGTGTGATAACACAATTGACCAACTTCTCAGGAAAATTGTGGTATTATTCAGTATGCAGGTCTTGATTTTCAAGTATAGCTAATAGTAATATCAATATGTACAGATACGAGTACTTGAAATTTGTTAACTCATTTGACTTGTTAAAACTATTAGCTCCGATTTACTTTTAGCTTGGCAATTTTAATTAAAAGCAAGAAGAACTAGAAGAACTAGAACTAGAAGTCTCAAATTCCTACTAATTATAAAAATACTATATAAAATTTGAAAATATAACTATTTAATTTTTATTTTATATATCATTATCAATAACTTCAATATTATAACAATTATAATAAAACAAATACTGAAATAGATATATTATCACGATTATAATAATTCAAATTATATTTAAATTTTAATTTATTATACTAAATAACCACTATAAAGCATAATTTTATAAGAAATATAATATTAATTAAAATAGAATTACTATTAGTATTACTATTAGAAATAAAATAGATGGGCCTACTGATGTTTCAATTTGAATTTTCAAGCTTCAGCTATTCAATTTCATATTCTCAATTCTGTATTCATATTCATATTGCAGTATGAAGCATAAGCATTCAGTATGACTATGGTATAAGTATTGTCAAAATCTCATTGCAGTTGCTAAAAGTTAACTTCAACTTGAAGTTAAACTTAAACCTAAAGACTAAATTTAAAGCTTTAGCTTACCTTTCTAAATTCAAGTCAAATCCGAATAGAAGAACTGGTACACCAATATTGGCAAATGACAGAATTGGACATGTAGCTAGTATGACTACAATGGCATTTATTTTTTTACTCCACGACACAGACATGGTGATGGTAAAACGTATGGTATAGTATTAGTTATAATTAAACTTGTAATTACTAGTAGTAGTTAGGTTCAGCTCACTACTAATAGTAATAGTTTCAGTTTGTCATGTGACCGATATTTTGAATATCCGTCTCCTGTCACGTGATCATCCTTTTTCGCCTGGTCTCCGCCATCATGGGTAAGCATGTTGTTAAATCAATCTTAGCACTTCTATATTTGAAATATTTTAAATATTCAAATAACTTTGTCATGTGATAAGTAAAGCTGTGATAGTTCCAGCAGCTTGAAGTTTCACTTCAAACTGTCTGGCTCTGCCTAAATGTGTAAATAGCTTCAAAATTGACCAAATAACTTGATACTCATCGCGATAACACAGACCGAGACATGTCTATGACCGCTTCTCAAAGTCAAACTGAAACTCAAACTCGGGTTTCTAGTCATGCAGATGCTTTTAGTTATACTTGAACCGTTGCTTAAAAATAGCGAGGCTCGTACTCGATACTAGATACACTTACAGTATTTAAGTTAAACTTGAAAAGTACGCGTCTCGCTAGTAGTAGTACTATTACTATTAGTATTAGTATTGTATTACTATTAGTTTTAGTATTACTAAAAGTAAAAGTAAGTCTAAAATAAAAATTAAACAAGTGTAACTTTGAGATTAAGAGTAAGAGTAGTAATGTACAACTGTTCACTTCACCATAAGTAAATACTTTATTTGACTTCTCCGTATCGCTGTGACACTGACAAAAACTAGTACTGCTACTACATACTGATACTAGTAATGCTTCTAGTTTTACTACTAATTCTAATGGCAGTAATGTGACCAGCTACTATTTACTGTTAGTAATACCAATGGTATTACGTTTACTACTAGGTATAGTGCCGTCAATATTAAGACAAACTCAAAGAAACCGTGTTAGTGTTGCTGTAAGTGTAACTGTTAGCAATATGAATAGGGTTAGAATTAGATTTTGATGTTGATATCACTATCAGTTCCATCGCTATGAGTTAGTTGATACAATATATATTCGTCATGTCAAATGAATTTATGGTGGTTTTAGAATAGTTATAGTTTAAATTGAGATGATCATTTGCATCAAAATTTCGTCCGACTAAGTATACCTATAAGCATACACATAGTGTCTAATACAGTAATAATAAATGTACTACTCTGATGTTAATAATAAATAATGTAATAAACTATACAGTCCAAGTTTGACATCATAACTTAGAACTGGGGGTTGAATTACAGCTCCAACATTAAACTTCACTTCAGTAAATTAGTGTGACCTTGAACTTGCCACTTTCACAAATATAGTCGCTGGTTATTATTACCTTACACTAGACTGCAATTATTTAGTGCAAGGGTCAAGTCTGTCTCGCAGCTGTCAAATTAAATGCCCACATTTCAATTTTCACTTTTAAAAATGTTATTGTGAACATTGGTGGAACGGTGTTTCAAAATGTTGCCTGATTATGTTCAGCCTAGTTAACAGCATATTGAATTGCTGGTATTTGCTTCTATAATAATTAGGTTTATAATTTCAGGTAAACCTAGGGGTATCCGTACTGCTCGTAAGCAAAGAAATCATCGAAGAGATCAGAAATGGCACGATAAGGATTACAAAAAGGCCCATCTTGGAACAAGATGGAAAGCCAATCCATTTGGAGGTGCATCACATGCGAAAGGCATTGTGTTAGAAAAAGTGTGAGTTGAGATTGCTTTCTGGTTCAGTTGCAATAATTTACTAGTAACATTTTTTGTTATTAGAATACCTGAAACTTGTTAATCCTAAAGTGTCGTTTGAGAAGAGAGCATAGTATCTATAAATATAGTTATTTTCGCATTACTGTCTATTAGACTAACCCTTTTTATCATGGTGCATATTGGTTTATTTATGCTGCTAGATGCTGCCATGTGAGCTGCACCAATCATGTGCATCTTATGTGAATGATTTTAATACATATCAATACAGTGCTGCTACTTCTCAACAACAACCTAATGAAATTGATAATCCAATGCCATTTGCCTGTTTATTATTACAGTGGTGTAGAAGCTAAACAGCCCAACTCTGCCATTAGAAAATGTGTTAGGGTGCAGCTCATAAAGAATGGAAAAAAAATCACTGCCTTTGTTCCCAACGATGGTTGTTTGAACTTTGTGGAGGTATGTAATTAATAGCAAATGTTAAAGCAACAAGAAGCTATGTTTATTGTGGTGTTGACTTTGTCACACTACCAAATTGTCTAGTTGTGAAAAGCAACATTACCAAAAAGTTGATTTCGGTTATGGCCTTTTTCTCAGCCATGAATGTCCTCCGTTCTACTCATTTGCTCTGCATTTCAAATAATTGTCTTGAAATGTGCTATTGGCTAGTGGAATCCAGACTCAAGAAAAATTCATGCAGTTGAAAATAGTTGCTAATTTTCTATAATTTTACAGGAAAATGATGAAGTATTGGTATCTGGTTTCGGTCGTAGTGGCCACGCTGTTGGTGATATTCCTGGAGTTCGATTCAAGATTGTTAAAGTGGCTAATGTCTCTCTCTTGGCTCTCTTCAAAGGAAAGAAGGAACGACCAAGATCATAACATGTACTTTGTCTTGCTATTTACTTGTATGTAATCTTGAAATAAAATCTCCGGTTCCATACACATTTTTTGTCTAGTCTTCAACTCCAAAAAAGTGAAAGTTTCAATAGCTTGTTCACTATTTTGTTAAGAACTTGTCCTACAAGCAGTGTTGGCAATAAAATAGCTCTTGACTTCCAATATGAGATGCATATTACAAGAATCGTTATATATAACTCTGATAACTTGCTAACAGCACTGGCTGGCATTGTTCTCATAAAATAATGGTACTGCTCACTTTGTCATCTGCCCAGGTGACAACTAACAGCTGGTTCATGATTACATGGTGTTTACTTGGCATTCCTGTATTCTAGCATTGCATGGATCTGGAGATTGCAGATGACAGCTTGCAATTTTTGTGTTTGCTGATGATAGAAATAAGTATCTAGCTGAAGTCATGAAGTTGTTAGCCTAGTTACCTAGTATGTTGGCCAGATGGAAGAGGGTAAAATATTTTCCACATTCATTTTACACCAAAGGGAATGGTGTACTATTTTGCTACAAAAAATTTAGGATAATTATTGTTTTGCTGGCATAAATTATTAAACTGTTGAACTATCCCAATTACTTGCAGTAGGTAGAAGTTTTTGCGCTGGTCAACAAATTGCGGTTGCATGCAGTTATTTCAATACATGTTTTCTATTACCTTACAATGTGCTCTGTATTTTTTAAAATAATGATTTCATGTTCATCAATACATTTCAAAGTTGTAGGCATATTACTGGATCTACTTCTACATTCTAAAACTACAATAATATATGGTATTGGAACTTTTCACTCATCTAATCTGTCTATGTGTAAAACTGCTTTGTGTAAAACTTATGCATTATAATTTGAATAATTGAATAAAATATTTTATTACTCTTACTAAAACATTTTGCTTACAGGTAAGCAGGAATGTTACATAAACATAAATAAAAGACTTTTTTAAATAGTAGGTTGGCTATGGTCAAAATAATTAGATTGGTGGACTGGGATCATATCCCAGCAACCTGAAGTCATGAGAATAAAGCATAGCTAAATCGGACAGCAATCTTTGGTCAAGTTGTTTGTACCAGTATGATAATGGAAGATCTTTGGTCTTGTTTGTACTGGAAGCATTTTTCTTTACAAGAGTTGTATTCATGTGTAGAACTTTCAATGCTTCAGTTAAATCTTCATCCATATGTTCTAAGTGACCAATGATGTTAAAGTTTGATTCACAAAAGTTACAAAGTAGCGTCTGGGGCCTCCAATGAAAATCCATTTTACCACCTGTTCCAAACGTAGAAATGTTGTCAGAATACGAGTAGGCTTCATCTATAATACATTGTATAAACTGGGAGAAAGTGAGAGCAGGTGCTGGAGGTCTGTTTTTACTTGTGCAGGGTTGTTTAAAGTGTCTTACGTAGCGTCCAGCATCACGTAAAACTTTGTCTTTGTAGGCAGAAACAAGCCGGTCATACGGATCTCTAAGGTTTAAAAAATTGTTGATTAAATTTAAAACAATTTGCATAAAATATTCATTACCATTGAGAGAACAATATCTGGTTTCAACAATATTAGCTTTTGCAAGCATTTAGAATTTGATACAGAATTAGATAATTCTGTATATATTAGCTATTTAGCTTAAATACATATCAACTTTGAAGTACATGGTTGAGATGACAGTGTTTCGAAGTTGATCAATTATTTTCCATTTAAATTACGCATGATAAACTGTGATATGTCAATAAAGTATTTTCAATTACATAATAATTTTATATAGTTTAACAATTACCTTACAAAAATAAGGCGGTGAATAAAATGTGAGTTGTGTCCATTCCTTATAACTTTGAATCCTATTTTGTGCCACTCACTTTGGAACCCTGTACTAAAAATGAAACTTTTATTTTAAAATCAAAGATATATATACACACACACATATATAATATATATATATATATATATATATATATATATATAATTTTTTCTAGTCAGTCTGTTAAACTCAAAGATAATTATTGTATACATAATATAGTCATACACATATATAAACTATAAATAAAGCAGTAAAAGGTAGAGTTATAATTACAAATTAAATTTAAAAAACTTACTGTCTGACATCATTTACTAACTCTAGCATTCCAGATTCTCGATATAACAGCCATTTCCACGTTGACCATCCGGCTTTTGGGATAGGACAATAAACTAATTTCTTACCATCTACAGAGGCAATACTTCTTCCTTTACCAACATATTTTCTAAATTAAAACAAAATTTGGCAACATGTATGTTTATTTAAGGCTTTTAAATCTTTTACTTTGAACTATTCATGGTTTTTACAAGCTCAATATTGTTTAAATTATAAAACATCTAATTATCAACTCATGCTTAGAATGTAACTCAGCATGCAAGGTGAACATGTAATAATTATTCATGGGTTTTGTAAAGCGTACTACTTACATTTACTGGGCGAATTATAGTAAAATTATGTGACATACCCTATAAAGTGTTATAGAATTGACATAGTAATGTAAAATAACAACTTTTGTCTTGCAGTTGATCAGGCTTACTTGATTTTCCATATATGTAGCATTATGTCATTCCTAACGTTTTCACTCAATGAAAGAGATTTAAATAAAAAATGAAAATATGCTTCACTAGCATTAAACTCTTAAAATAAATATAAAAGTAACTCATACAAATTGTTATATTTATTGAATATATATAGTATACACAATAAATGTATACATATAATAACTATTCAAACCAAAAAACAATGTATTGCATATTTGAATATTTTCCACTATAAGCAACTTCGTGTATGGTACTACTACAAACTCTTAGATAATTTGTTTGCTCCGTCTTCATTCAATTTTGATTTGCCATACTATAAAAGATACCTGGTCAGATTATAAAGTGACTGTGAACAGAGTATTTTCACTCTGCTGGTCGCATTAGGCTTAGCCACAGGCCACCTTATATTCGCCAGAGAAGTTTTTAACTTGTCGAGCTGAATTAATGAACCGCTATTTGTCTGAAAAAAAAATGAAATACTTTTTGTAAAAGTTAAGGTATGTTATAATATCCTATATGGCTACTATAATAATATCCTATAACAGCATCATACCTAGTTTTTTCCAAAGAACTGCACCAAAGGCCACTCCTACATAATTTAAAATCTGGCCAGAAAATGTACATAGAAACAAGAAAAATAATAATAATTACTTACGTAATATCCTTGAAATAGTAGCATGACAGGCCAAAATATCGTCAGTAGTATTATCTTGTACACGTGTGATCGTTTAAATCGATGCATGTTCTGCATGTGGTTATATTATGTTTTGCAAACTGTAATTACTTTCAGTTGAACAGTCTTGCAAAAACTAGGTTTAATAAAAACATTTCAGCCATCACCTTATTAGAAAAATGATTACTGAAATAAAATACTTTTGTGAAACAAAAGCAGAGCAATTAACTGTAATGCACTTCATCAGTATGAAAAAGAGGATTCTGTGTTATGCTCAACACAGCGTTATTTTCTTGACGCATTGCATAAAGATAATTAGTTATGAATTATAATTTCTTTCACTTAATTGTACATTTTTATGCATGCTGCATATAATAATATCATATATTAGATAATGTTTTTTTCTCTCACCTATTTCCCTTATTAGATTATGTTATGCTATGCTATGCTATATTATGCTATTGTACATGTCATTGTTGCCTCGTACCATGGTAAAGAGTGAATGTAATGTGATCACCACAGCATAGCCATCAGTTGACTTTTCAGGTTCATTCTATATTGCACAATTTATCAATCCATGTTAGCAAAACTAATCCCTGTAAGGCCACATAAAAATGAAATGTCAATGTACAGTCACACAATGAGCAAAAGGATGACGTTTGACTGCAACCAAAAAAACAATAAGTCATTTTTGCTGTGATACATGAAATTTTATATAGCATCCAAATAGCAACAGCTACCAACACTCTACACCACACAAAATATATAGATTTTTCGAACCAGATAAAAAAGTTTTAGTAGAATAAAAACCGCTACTAAAATATTTGTACAAACTACTTTGAAGAATAAATATTGTACTGTCTTTTCAATTGTTTGAGTTTTGGCTCGTTGTTTTTTAATATTGGCCTTAGCATCCCAAAGGCTCCCTATGATTTTGATGAAATGTAAATGTAATAAAGGCTCACAACTTACCATTGAAAGCTAAACTTTCAGTTGCAACTCTGTAGGGAAATACACATCAATGGGGACTGGCTACCACCGCTAATAACTAACTTATCGTAGTACTATACAAACTAATACAAATCAAATAATGCACCTATACAGGCACCAGCATAACTATGGTAGTAAACTTATAGCCACTGAGTCATATCCCAGTAGCTTGAAATCATGACTATAAAGTTGAGTTATTTCTAATAGCAATCCCAAGTCAAGTTGGTTATACCAGTATGATAATGGAAGGTCTTTGGTCTTATTTGTACTGGAAACATTGTCTTTCACAAGAGTTGTATTCATGCGTAGAACTTTCAATGCTTCAGTTAAATCTTCATCCATATGTTCTAAATGTCCAATGATGTTAAAGTTTGATTGGCAAAACTGACATCCAAGTGTTTGAAGTCGCCAATGAGTATCTAGAAAACCACCTACTCCAAATACAGACAAGCCTTTACTATGTGTTTTGGCATTTTGAACTATACACTGGACAAACTGCTGAAAGGTAAGAGCAAGTGCTGGTGGTTGGCATGGCCTTTTCCTTATTCTGACATAACTTCCCTGATTCTTGAGCACTTTGTCTGTATATGCAGACACAAGTCTCTCATATGGGTTACTGCATAAAATACAGGTGTCTTCATTGAATATGGGTGCATAGCAACATACTTGTTTCAAACTGGAGCATGGGTTTTGGAAATACAAAAATCAACATGAATAAGGTGATTTTTTATTCAAATTTTATGAAAATATAAATCAGCTATAAAATAAAGTTTTAAACACTTGCTGTAGTTTTCTGGACTACTACAATTGTGGATTATTATAAATGTGCGTTGTAATGCTAGAACATAACTACTTGCATGTAAGTTGGAGAGAGAGCTGCACTTGTGATTGTAGTGAGACGAATATATTTATAATACTAATAAAAAAAGTAACTACATCAAGGTAAAATGTGATAACAAACAGAGGTTGGTTTTCTAGTAAGCTTTATAACAAGTCCAATAGCGAAGTGAAGTCTGGGTTGTTGTGTGCTTCTAATTATTCATGCAACACGCATATTTACTAGCTATCCAGTTGCTTAATCACATTGATGACATTGTTTACAGTTAATGAGTCCGCGTCCACGCGGCAGAGCAGCGTTGAGTGAGTGGAACGAGGTTGACAAGAAGACGCTGACTTTATGATTCATTCAGACCGGTATGGTTCTAGAATTGGTCATTCCGTGATGTGTTGACGCAGAGCTGAACGTTCTTTGGCATAGCCAAAAGGATGTATTGTTGATATTCCCCCAGGTGGCTCTTATCTGGAGGTCAATTACAGGTCCACCCAGCATCGCTCATGAAGGGGAGGGGGGCGGGTAGTGTCTCTTTCTGATGTAGGAGGAAGAGAGAGTGTGGCTCCTCTGGCACTAGGCCTTTATCTCAAAAAAGTTCCGGTGACATGGAGGCACCCGCAGTAGCAGGTCGAGTGATATTCAAAAGAGTAGAATCAGGGTTAGATCCGTGGAGACCTTGATACTCTAATTCCTGTAAAACTCAACTTTGTAGAGTCTGAGGATTACTAACTCTTTTGCCGTGCACTCGCGAGACAATTGGCAACGAGGTAGACTGAATGAAAGCCATGGATTCCAGTTCAAGATCTAAAAGATCATCTGTCATTGCCATGTTCTCATTGCCATTACCCGTTGTCAGAGTCTCCAGCAAGTCTAACTCAACTAAGTTAATTGAGTCAGACTGAACTGATAACAGACCCGTTTTCATATTGGTAGGAATACTAGATCTGACTGAATTACCTCTAAACTCAGTATTTGGTTACATACTTGAATGTTTGGAGGTGAAGTGTTGTGATTTGTAGAGCACAGGTCTGGCCTTAACTACAGCTGCGTATGAAAAGGCCAGGCAATGTGGTTGTTGTGAGTGACTCAGACTTTGTACTGTTGGCGCATTAATTCCGTCCAAAGCTCCGCTTTTGCAAAAGTCACTCTCACCCTTGGGCGCACAACTCCCAGGCTGCCCGTGACAACTCCCCGCAATAGTCCCGCATGACTTGCTGATCTGCGGCTTTGTAGGCAGCCGCATACAAAATCTTGTAGGTATGGCGGGGGTTGCCGTGGCCGCTGACTTCTCTCGAGAAACAGCGGGGACTCCATCCTTGAGCTCCTTGGAGCCGTAGACAGGGTCGCCGGGGGGACCTATATCAGTTCCTATCTTGCCAACGGGGTCGAGACTAGCCTCTAGAAAAGGAGTCTCCACCTCCTGACCCAAGTCGGGCTCAGAGGGTGGCAAGACTGAGGCTAGCTCGAGAGGCGGCGGCTTCTTCTCTGGCGGAGGAGGTGGCTGCGTATCCCTTGACGGATCCCTGTCTTGCCGCACAACCACTTCGAACTTGAGTCTATGCCGTAGCTGCCCCCGGGCTTGAGCAACGGGGCCACTTTATATACCGCATCGGGGCTAGCCCAGTATGGCTTCAAGCAAACCTCATTCTGGATAGACACCTATCCTGAGCGTTCGACCTTGTACGTATGGTTGGGCAAAGCCTCAACTACCAAGTAGGGCCCCACGAACTTTGGCTGTAACTTAGCCATCTGTCTGCAGCGCCTACAGTAGCTAGCCATTCAGACCCAGTCTCTCACCTAATAGAGGGAAGGCTCCTCAGAATCCTTGCTCGGTACCTGCCATTGCTTCTCTCGAAGCATGTCGTGTGCGGCCCTCATGCGTCCTACCAGCTCCTCACATACTCATGTACAGAGTTATCGTGGTCAAGAATGTGGTAGGTCAGGTGGTTGGAGACTTGGGTTTCTTGATCGAGCATCAAGAAGCTGGGAGTTTCTAAGGTACTGGTGTGAGGCATACTGCGGTAGGCCTGCATAACCTGCGGAAGTATCGTATCCTATTCCTCTTGGTCGCAGCCGAAGAACAGGCTCCAGAGCGCATTTCTCAGAGTGTGGTTGTTGTGCTCAACAACCCTGTTACCTTGAGGATGGTACGGGGTGGTCCTGCTCTGGTTCACTCCCCAGAGTCGACAGAGGTTGCCCATGAGCTGAGACTGAAATTGGGCATTCTAGTTCGAATGTATCTGCTCTGGAAGGCCTAGGTAACAGAATACATTCTGGTCGAGCGCACAGGCCACAGTTAGAGCCGACGTGTGCGAGATAACCAGTGCGTCGACTCACCGAGTAAGATGGTCCGTGAGCACCAAGATCCAGCTGTTGCCTAGGGGTGTCAGGGGAATGGGGCCTACCAGGTCAACAGTCACCATCTGCCATGGGCGACCAGCATACAGCCTTCGCTGCCCCGATTTGCCTGGGGGTCGGCCATGCTTGCTGGCCTGGCAGAATTGACACTGTTTCACTTTGAGCCGCACATCACGCCCCATCTTCGGCCAATACTATCAGAGTTGTAATTTTGTGAACACTCGCTGGACTTCTGCGTCGGCCTGTTTGTGTGTGTCCCAAATTAACTCTTGATAGATGGTGAAAGGACAGATCACCCGCTCTTGCTTCGGGTGTTTGTCTGTGGTAGCCAACGTAATGGTCAAGAATCTATCCTGGTTGATGCGCAAGGAGTCCCAGTAATGGCAGAACATCTGAAACTCAGAACACCTCTACCTGCAGAGATTTTCAAGTGGTACCTCTCACCAGGTGGTCCCCTGTCAGCCTCCTCATCTGAGAGCATCAGATTATGTCTAGCCTCGAGAGCTGCTGGCTCATTTCCAGTAAAGTCCATGTCATCAGCAATCTCCAGTGGCTGTTCGTCTTCTAAACCGACGTCCTTTCTACCAGCTTTATTGTTCTCTCCCCAAACTGGGTAGCATTTGTTTCAGCACACTATATTCCACCGCTGCCACTACTGTTGTAGTTTTCCAGGCTACTACAATCGTAGGTTATGAATGTGCGTTGTAATGCTAGAACATAACTCCTTCTATGTAAGTATGAGCGTGGTTCTATGAGCAGACTAGGGAAGGGGGTATCATAGTAGGTCCCACGGCTATCACACACTTCCATATTGCTATTAAGCTATGAAATAATATATTTGATTAACTTGGCATCAGTTTTATCACGGAAACTTTGTTTTTTTTTTGTAAAAAATAAGCATCTGCTGTTGAGTGCTGCTCGCATATGGTGATGATAACTTTATATCATGCTTAAAACATAAAATATCATTAAATAAAGTAGAAATTATACGAACACACATATAATATGACGTTTATCATGTTAATAGAGCTATATATATTTATAAACCCTTTTCACATACCCCTTAAAGGACAATTATAGTTCGAAGTTGTCTGCTCCCACCCGGTCTAAAGAGGAGTCTCCATAATAGATAGAAAGCACATAAAATCAGTAGAAAGTTAAGGTTTGTGTAAAGACTATTGCTAGCACGAGTTTCATTTTTTGAGATAAATATTTTGGCATAAGCACACATATTAGCAGTTTCAGAATGCCTTTTAAAAAAAACTTTTCTTGATAAATTTGAAAAAAGTAAACTTCAAAGCATTTTTGTAGTTTTGGTTATTGAGCAATGCTGAAGCTGGCAGCTGTCATAAAATCCACTAGTCACTTTTTGCTGGCTGTCACTACTCTGTTTAAAGCTGTTAGCCTTTCAACTCTTAAGATCATAACAACATGGTCATCGTACACAATACAGTGCTGGTTATTGTATAGCTACAATAGTCAGTTCTGTCTTACTAAAATCCAAATTATTCAAATTATGTGTTGGAACACATGCCTGTAGTTTATGAAAGCACTGGTTCATCTGTATTAGCATGTTCACACACTTACACACTTTTACTATATGAAAATAACTAGGCCGTCCCACTATCTCATATTTTTACCAAGAATATTATCACAAATATAAAGATATGTATTAAAACAGATAGATTAAATTTGTAATATCAAGCAATATTTGCTGATCTAAAAATGTCAAACACAGCAGTTATATGCTTTAAAAGCATTTGTTTACATGGCATGCCTGTAAGTCAATGAAAATATTTAGATAACAGTAAAAAGAATCATATAAATTTCGAAATAGTAATTAATAATATGCTAACAGGCTACATATTTATTGCAATTGTAACAATTGCGCTCAAATAAACACATCTAGATAAGTTAATTCAAAACCTAGACAACTTTTCTATTTATTCCTAGCTGTTAGCATTCAGCTCTATGTGTTATATTTATGGTATTTCTTGATAATATTGTGCTGTGGATTGTAGCAGTTATCCTTGTAAGCTGCAGCAGACTCATAACCTCAGTCAATGTAGGTGATGAGTTGAAATTTAGGAATATATTGTCCAGATAGATAAACAGCTAAGCTGATCATAATAACGTAAGGGAAGTGTGAGTAGCTGTGATAGGTGAACATATAATCATTTAGCAGTTTTCCATATATAGAAGGGAGTAGGGAAAATCAATGTCTGGTGTCGAACTTCCTTCATATACCACAGCAGTTCTACCTATAGAACATGTTGAATGCAAAATAAAATTTTGATTTATGATAATCAAGCTTTGCAGCTGCATATTTTTATAGACTGAAACACCATTCCTTCTAACACATACACTGCAAAAGTTCTCATAAGATGCGAATGCATACGTTGGCATCAAGTTTAATGGCATCAAAATTAAATTATTCACCAAAAACTATTTGACCTGTTTTGAAATATGCGGTGGAGGTATAGGCCAGATAACATATTTCAAAATTATGTTGGATGAAAAGATGCGGTCTAAACGACATAACTTATATTACATAAAATTTTGCATAAGCTAGGCTTTGCCTTTCTTGGTAATATCTTCTTTTTAAAGATAGTAATTTTCGGTGACTAGTCAATTGCTCCAAATATCTCAGAGAAAGGTCTGCAGTGCATTTTTTTATCTTTGCAGTAGCTTTTATAGATTTTTTATAAAATTATGATATATACACTGAAAATGCGATATTTTTTTCTAAGTAATCACTGACCCCTTATTCACACTTTGCCGTACCGTATGCCGTAACAGCAAAAAACAAAATAAGTAAGGATGCCCTTAACTTTCCTGCGTCTGCTAATTCCTGCGTCTGACTTAATACCTTCGGAACAATGGACCTTCAGAACAATGGGCCTTCAGAATCTTCAGCCGCAGCATGAAACTCTGTAAAGCATTCATAATTATTTAAAATGTTGTAGCATAAAAACCCTTCAAAGTATAATTACTTAAACATACTAATATAGATGATTAATTACTATTTCAAAGTTTGTATACTTCTTTTTACTGTTCTCTAAATATTTTCATTGACTTGCAGGCATGCCATGTAAACAAATACTTTTAAAGCATATTATACCTACTGTGTTTGACATTTTTATATCAGATATTACAAGTTTATTCTATCTATTTTTATACTTATCTTTAGATTTGTGATAATATTCTTGGTAAAAATGTAAGATAGTAGGACGGCCTAGTTATTTTTATATAGTATAAGTGTGTAAGTATGTGAACATGCTAATACAGTTGAACCAGTGCTTTCATAAACTACAGGCATGTGTTCCAACACATAATTTGAATCATTTAGATTTTAGTGAAACCAAGCTGACTATTATAGCTATATACAATAACCAGCACTGTATTGTGTATGATGAGCATGTTACTAATATCCTAAGATTTAAAAGTAACAGCAAAACCAGCAAAACCATTAATGATTAGTGGGATCTATGACAGCTGCCAGCTTTAGCATTGCTCAATAACCAAAACCACAAAAATGCTTTGAAATTTTTTTTTCAAATTTATCAAGAAAAAACTTTTTTAAAAAAGTTCTGAAACTGCTAATATATTTATCTCAAAAAAAGAAACTCATGCTATATAGCAGTAGTCTTCAAACAAACCTCAACTTTCTACTGATTTTATGTGCTTTCTATCCACCATAGAGACCCCCTTTAAACCGGGTGAGAGGAGACAACTTCAAACTATAAAGGCCCCTCAAAGGACATGTGAAAAGCATAAATTTGATATTTATTCCTTGTTATGCTAAATTATAAAATGACTTGATACTATAAAGTGTAGTATTTCTTTTAGAACTCAGCATCAGTAGGTTATTAAGTAGGTGCATAGTTTAGCATTTAATAATGACACTTACCTAACAAAAACTACCCGATGCTGGAAATTAGTTGTTACTTCTGTATTATTTATTTGCTTTAGCCCTTCTTGTGCCATTCGCTCGCATATCCAAGACTGTATCATAAAAATTAGGTCATTACAGAGTAAAAATACAGTTGAGGGAAAAATGTCTTATATACACCTTAAAAGTTAAAACTAATTAAAGTAAAAGCTGTCATCAAAGTAAATATCAATTAATAGAAATGAAGTCTAAAGCTTGTCATGCCTCATGTATCAATTGAACAGCAAAACATGATTAATAATACAGTTTATGTAAATTGTGCACAAAGCAAACTTGAAAAATATTGGAATAAACTTAATCATATCTCAACAAGTCGCTACTGATTACATAACACTAAAGAACACAGCAAGTTTATTTTATATTATGTGTTGGCTTGTTCTTACTGTGCAGAGTCTTTTACTAGATGGTCTACCCCAGCATGTCGGTATAAAAGACGTTTCCATGTTGACCAGCCAGCCTTTGCAATGGGACAGTACAACAACCTTTCACCCTTCATTGAAACTAAACTTTTCCCATAAGAAACTCTAAAAATTATCCTTCTTAAATTACATTTAATAGATGCAACTTTTGTGAATTTTTTGTAAATAGTCATTGTGGAATTGCCTTTTGATTTCAAAGTTAACGACTTAAAATTGTAGCAAAAATAATATTTCAAAACTTCACAAATTATTGTTAATTCTCGAGGAGATTCAAAATATAGAAAAAGTTTTCATTAAACTTGGTATGCATGTATGTACCTTGTCTTCAATTAAAACTTAGATTTTGTGTTTAGCAGAATATAACGTTTATTTTCATATAATATAATATAATATTTTCATATAATTTTTCATTTTTGTTAAAATACAAATTTCAATACAACAGAATAACAATAGATTTCTAAACTAAATATTCACACACAGTAATTGTGCCAACCTTGGTGGTTTGTTGTAAGGTCTTTCAGAGCAAAACCTTTGAATTGTCCTGCTTCTCTCTAGCATAGCCTGGGTAGCATTATACTTTGGTGTTTTGTTAGAATCCACACTCTTCATATTAAACATTAGATTTAATGAAGAGGCTTTATTTCTGCTTTTGGAGTTTAACATTCGTAAATAATGCTGCATTTCCAACTCGATGTCCTCATTTTGACTCCTCTGATAGTTCTGGTATATAGCAAAAAATTTAAAGAGTATTAAGGTTTTACTTTGCCAGGAAAGCTATCTGAATCTATCACCAAGTTCTGATGAGTGGGGCTCACATATTTTGCCATATGAAACTGCACTGTCATCATAAATAATGAGCTAATCTAAGTGTTAATCCAACAATACCCATGATTAAAAACTAATTTATATATATAGTATAGAAGTAACCTGACCATGTAAAACTCAGCCAATCAGCAAACTGTACCAACTCAAATCTCCACCATTATAACTTGTCTAAAATTCTGCAAGTTCAATTGCAAAATGCATGTTTCTAGAAAGTAGTTGTGCAATTTTTTTTAAGTACATTACTTTATTTCATATCCTAAATTTATGACCCTTTGATTTATTTTTCAAAACATCTAAATTAAAAATTTATAAAATTATGCAATTAAAAATTGTATGTCTACAAAACTGACCTAGTACAGGCCAGTTGTTGCATAACTGCTAGCTTTATTTGTTCTCTATTATACTAGTACGAATGACTATTGTTCACCAATATGCCAGCTGGTGATGAGTAAAAGAATTTGGTACAGAACTCTGATTGGCTGGGTTTTTGAATGGTCTTCTATTACATGCATCTGATTGCCTGAATAATGTACACGCTGTTAACATTTACATGGTGCAAGCTACAGGGTAGTATTACAAACTTTCTGTTTGTAACTGCCATGGGAACTACTAAAGAGGTTAAATCAACTATCACTGCTGCTAATACTGCTTATGAACCCATCACATTATGGTTCTTTCCCCTAAACTTCGAAATTATTTCATTAAACATTAGTAGTTGAACCATCTGTATATTTATCTGCAGGGGTTAACAGTTTTAGGCAAAGATGTTTTATATAGAGTATTCATCGATCACCTAAAGTAGTTCACTTGCCATCTTAACTTATTTAGTTAAGGTCATAATTTAACATGCAACAATCCTATACTCAGTGGAGAATTAACTTTTTTGGTTGGAATTATTTTTAGAAGAAGTAAATTGGTTTCGCTTATACTTTTCTTTGTCATTTTAAAGCCTATCAAAGGTGACCTCCTTCACTAGTTATTGGCTGAAATTACTTCAGCGTTTAAAGTTAGAATACTTTTATACTTGTTGCTAACTTCACTCAAACACAAAATTTATTAAATTTTGTTATAGCTACATGGGTTTAAACCAGCTAATAAGTAAAGCAATAGTTGTTTGTCAGAAGTATTTATTTAAACTCATGAATTGATTCAAAACCTTTTCCCATACAGCCAGCTTATTATGCATAGCTACAATATTATGCAACCAAGTTGACACCCATTACATTCTGTTTGGATGGCAAAGTATTGGGTAAAGCCTTCAGCAAGCATTTCTTGAAAGTTCTATGGTCTGCTGGGATCTCTGAAATCTGCAGCCACTCTTTTTAACTGATGAAGTCCAGTATACCTTCATAATATTCTTCTTACAATGTTTCGAAGTTCTGAGATTAGGTCATGTAAAAGCATTATGTTATAATGAGCAGCATAAATTGCAATTTTTTCTCACCAATGGTTTATAATGTATTTATAATTCCTTCATAAAGCTAATAACTGTGCATTTCAACTCCTGCAGATAAATATATGACTAGTTCAATTTACTACTATTGTCCAAACTTAAGGAGAAAAACAGTATTTTAGATGCAGAAGCAGCCAACTCAGGTTTAGCATAAGCTGTAATACAGGCTTTTTAAGTTATGGTATCGGTATTTACATAAGCACAGTTGATAAATAACTAATACAATATAATAATTCTTGCTTTATTTGTTTATTTTATCTCAATGCTTTGCTCATAAAACTATATAATCATTCAAAAATTGTTACACCAATAAAGACAGCAACTTAAGTTTGTTACAATATAAACCAGAATACCCAAGCTTGTGTATTGATATCAAGTTTTGCATGACTTCTAAGTTCGAACCTGCAATTTGCTATAAATTAATGGTTATAATATGCATTAGAATATGGAGGCCAAATAGTCAAAAATTCACTTATTTTTGCATCTCATATATTCACAATAAATTATCTAGCCATTACTCTTTTTTATATGCTCAAAAAAACACTTACAGCTCTCTAATTTGCTCTCATGCCCTCATTATTCATGCACTTATGTCTATTATTTGGTCTCATACTGTTATTCTTCATTTCCACACCCTTATTTCTCTCTCTTCTATACTCACTATTCAGTCTCATAATTTTATGATGTAATGTCATACCTCTATTAGTTGCTCTTTCATGATCATTATTCGTTCTCTTGTGCCTATTATTGCCTCTCATGCCCTTGCAGTATACTTGCTTTTGCACCTCCATTATTGACTTCCATACCGCCATTATTCACTACTGTGCCTCTAGTCTGACTTGCTAATATTTGCGTACCGGCACAATATTTAAGTATATACCAATCTACCCAGTTTACCCTGTTTACCCTGCCTGACGAATTTTTGACCATTTGGCACTTCATTTTGAGTATTGGAAACTATTTTGAAAGAGAGTTTAATGCTGTACCCAAAAAATTTTGACTTTTTAATATTTAAGCTATCCAAAATGTTACTAGTTATCATTCTATCTAATGTTAATTGATAACAAATAATTATTTCATAATGTTAATTGATCATCAAAATTAAAATTAAGATACATTTTCATCACTTTAAAAATTATTTTGCAGAGTTTCCAAAATCTAGCTAGAACATGAACGCAAATATAAGAAAATAATCAACACTACTTACATAAAAGCTCTGGAATAGTAGCATGACAGGCCAGAATACCATTAGTAATAATATTATCCTGAATACGCATAATCGTTTAAATCGATGCATATTCTGCATGACTTTATTTTTCACTGAATAAAATTTTCAGTTCTACACTTTTCCTGAAACTGGGTTTGGCAAAAAATTTTTAAACTTCACACTATCAGAGAAAAAGCTATTGTAAAATAAAAGCTAAGCAACTAACTATAATGCACTTCAGTGTGAATAAACTGATAATTACACATTATGTTTGACACAAAGTTATTGTTGTGGCGTATTGTTGAGATGCAGTACGTAAAGAGGTGAAGAATTTTTGTTCATTATTTTTGCACTTGATTATAAATATACATAGTAACAGCCAACAATGACTGTAACGACTACATATAATAACTAACTTACAGTATTAATATACAAACTAATACAAATCAAATAATGCACCTATACAGGCATCAGCAAAACTATAGCAGTAAACTAGTCACTGGGTTATACCCCAGTAGCTTGAAATCATGACTATAAAGTTGAGTTATTTCTGATAACAATCCTGAGTCAAGTTGGTTATACCAGTATGATAATGGAAGGTCTTTGGTCTTATTGGTACTAGAAACATTGTCTTTCACAAGAGTTGTATTCATGTGTAGAACTTTTAATGCTTCAGTCAAATCTTCATCCATATGTTCTAAATGTCCAATGATGTTAAAGTTTGATTGGCAAAACTGACAGCCAAGTGTTTGAGGTTTCCAATGAAAATCTAAAAAGCCACCTACTCCAAATACAGACAAGTCTTTGCTATGTCTTTTGGCATTTTGCACTATACACTGGACAAACTGCCGAAAGGTAAGAGCAAGTGCTGGTGGTTGGTTGGTTACTCTGCATGGAGTTTTCATTACTCGGACATAATTTCCCTGATTCTTGAGCACTTTGTCTGTATATGCAGACACAAGTCTCTCATATGGGTTCCTGCATAAAATACAGGTTTCTTCATTAAATATGAGTAGCTAGATAACATGCTTGTTTCTAAATGAAGCATGGATTATGGAAATACAAAAAACAACATGTACATGATGGTTTTTTATTGAAATTTTACGAAAATATACAATATCAGCTATTAACTTAATTTTTGAACACTTCCATCCATTTTTATCGATATTAAGCTATTAAATAATATATATATATATATATATATATGTATATATATATATATACATATATATATATATATATATATATATATATATAATTAAATTGGCATCAGTTTTATCAAGAAAATTTTGTTTAGTGTAAAAAAATAAAAATGTGCTGCTAACAGATATTGATTATAGCTTCATATTATGCAAAAACATGAAATATTTGTTCATAAAGTAGAAATTGTACTCACACCCATATAGTATGATGTTTATGATGTAAATAGAGATATATATCAATTCAAAGTTAAGTTGGTATGTATTCCTAGTTATGCTAAGTTGTAAAATGACTTAATACCACAACGTGTAGTATTTCTTTCAGAACTCAGTATCAGTAGAATCTTCATTAGATGTATATAGTTTATCACTTAATACGTTTGTTAGATAATGACACTTGCCTAACAAAAACTACCCGATGCTGGAAATTAGTTGTTACTTCTTTATTATTTATTTGCTTTAGCCCTGCCTTGTGCCATTCGCTTGCATATCCAAGACTGTACCATAAAAAACCAGATCATTATAGAGTGAATTAAATACAGTTGAGTGAAAAATGTAGTATAGACCTTGAAACTAATTAAAGTAAAAGCTATCATCAAAGTAAACTTGAAAAGTATTGGAATGAACTTAATCATATGTTAACGAATTACCACTGATTACATGTTAACACTAAACGATACAGCAAGTTTTTGTAATTTAATGTGTTTTCTTTCTTACTGTGCAAAGTCTTCTATTAAGTGCTCTACCCCAGCATCTCGATATAAAAGACGTTTCCATGTTGACCAGCCAGCTTTGGCAATGGGACAGTACAACAATCTTTCACCCTCCATTGAAACTAAGCTTTTCCCATAAGAAAACCTAAACATTATTATTCTTGAATTACATTTATTAGATGCAACTTTTATGAGTTCTTTGAAATAGTTATTGTGTCTTCTTGTTTCAAAGTTAATGACTTAAAACTGTAGCAAAAAGATTATTTCAAACATTTACAAATTATTGTTAATTTTCAAGAAGATTCAATATATTGAAGAAGTTTTTATAAAATTTGGTATATGTACCTTGTCTTTAAAGCTCAGATTTTGTGTTTAGCATAATACAACTTTTCATATTCCTATTGATTTCAATGCAACAGAGCAACAATAAATTTCTAGACTAAATATTCACATAATTATGCCAACCTTGGTGATTTGTTGTAAGGTCTTTCAGAGCAAAGCCTTTGAATTGTCCTGCTTCTCTCTAGCATAGCCTGAGCAGCATTATACTTTGATGTTTTGTTAGAACCCACACTCTTCATATTAAACATTAGATTTAATGAAGAGGCTTCAGTTGTGTTTTTAAAGTTTAACTTTTGTAAATGCTGCCTTTCCAACTTGATGCTCTCATCTATATTCCTCTCAAACTTCTAGTATATAGCAAAATGTCAAAGCAAATGAACCAGTATCCAAAAATAATACAAGGTTTTACTTTGCCATGGAACTAATAATGATTTACACATACATGTATGACAAGTCATGGGATAGTGGTAAGGACAATAGCATAATTGTTTCTATATAAGGGCCAACTGCAGATGTAATGCACTGACTGCAGATGTAATACACTGACGGCAGATGTAATACACTGACTGCAGATGTTATATACTGGCTGCAGATGTGATATACTGGCTGCAGATGTAATACACTGGCTGTAGATGTAATACACTGACAGCAGATGTAATACACTGACAGCAGATGTAATACACTGACAGCAGATGTAATACACTGACTGCAGATGTGATATACTGGCTGCAGATGTAATACACTGGCTGTAGATGTGATACACTGACAGCAGATGTAATACACTGACTGCAGATGTAATGCACTGACAGCAGATGTAATACACTGACTGCAGATGTGATACACTGACTGCAGATGTAATACACTGACAGCAGATGTAATACATTGACAGCAGATGTAATACATTGACTGTAGATGTGACATGTAACAATGTTTAAGTTTTGCTTATACTAATGTAATGATATAGAAACTGTTACACCAATAAAGGTAGCAGCTTGTTTGACTTAATGTAAACTAGAGTACTGAAGCTTTGTAGAGTTATCAAGTTTTACATTAATAATTTCTGACCTGCAAATTGTAAGATACATGAGCTGTGTTATTATTTATATGCATTATAAAGGGAAAGTTGGGTACTGACAATCGCTTTGAAAGAGGGTTTAATGCTGTATCCAAGCAAAAAATAATGTTTCGAAATTTCAGCTATTTTAATAGTTATTAGTTATCAGTCTATTGAATAGTAATTGGTAGCAAAATTAACATCAATTAGAGAACATCAATGATTATACAGAGTTTCTAAAACGCGGCTTGAAAATGGACATAGAAATTAATAAGTTAAAATAATGAACATTACTTACATAATTCTTCTGAAACAGTAGCATGACTAGCCAGAATAATGCCAGTGGTAATAATATTCTGCATATGTATGATCTTTTGAGTCTAGACATACTCTGTTATAACTTTTACAGTTATATGCTTCACTGACTGCAATTTTCAGTAATACATGTTTAAATTGTTCAGTATTAGAAAAAGAAGTTTATCAGATATTATACTTTCACAAATTGGAAGAGCTATAATATAACTGCACTTCGCTTTATTGGCATAAGACTTTCTTACACACACACAATATTCAATATAAGAAGCTCGTTAACAAATGATTGAAATGCATTTTGGGGTAAGTGTAGTATTTGAGAAATTGAGAAAAGCCTGCGTTCTAGATTCTGACAAGTTATACACTTTATAATATTTCTTTCAGAAGAATGTTCATTTACTTATTATAAAATAGTACACTATAACCTCAATCAGTCATTTCTTTTAAAATTTCGAAACAGTTTCCGACAATATTTATACATTGCTATATTAATAAGTAAATATGTCTGTGCAGCAACAATAGTAGCACTGTCTACTTCAAAACAACTTTTGGCGGACACACGCGCGCGCGCACACACACACACACACGTTTACATATATGTGTATTTCTATATATATTTATAAATATCTAATATATAATGTATATAAGATAATATAAAATTAAGTCTTAGATACTTACTGTCTATGCAGTGATGTCTATGGCTCTCAAAATCAATCTCATTCAATGCTTCAATAAGATTGGCAGTCAATGGCTTGCTTCTAGCCAGCAACCGACTCCCAATGTCTTGGCACCTCCTGTAAGTAATGAAGCTGTCAAATTTACCAATTACCTATGCAGTTTTAATTAACTATAGCCTAGTGTTACAAACATACACCCAGTGTATTACCAGGGGTGTGTCCCAGACACCCTTAGAATATGTGGTTAGTGTGTATTTGTAGGAATCTCCACAAGCATCAAATTATGCTGCAGATACTGATTCACAAGTATTTGACCATTACCCAATATTAACTTAAAATTTGGCACATCTACCACAAAAATGGAGTTACTTCAAGTATTTTATGATACAAATATACTATACCATAATTATTTTAAAAACACTTTTCCTTGTTTAAGGTGACTGGAAAACACAAGTGATCTCGCGCGCCCGCTTGGGACTCTCAGCTTCACTGTTTGACTTCTTTCCTTCAGCATTGACTATATTATCTAGAATAGACCTAATCAAAGAAAGTGGCTTGAATGCGACTGAAGCTGCTGGTATTGACTTCCAAGATTATCATGATTTTGTTGCTGGGTATCTAATGGGTTCTTTATTGAAGGGCTCTACTACTACCACCCTACTATTGTTATTACTATGAACGCTGAACTAGACTTTTTTTAGTTCATTCGTGAACATCAAAATAGATCAAAATGACAACTAACATAACAACATAACCAGGGATGTAGTGGTACCCATACAATCCCGTATGCCGCATGGTCTAACAGAAAATGAGCAAACTACATGTCTGATTGTAACAGCTAAGACCAGAATATATTTCATTGGACTTTATTGCTTATAACATTACATAGATGCTGCACATAAATAATAATATAAACAAATTTTTCTAGTGATAAGAATAAAACAATATTTTACAACCAGTGTGGCAACAAGCTGTCCTTTTGAGCATAAATATAATCCAATTAATTTATAGCTGAAATAACCTAGTGGTAACCACTGTCATAGACTAATAATAATTACAGTTACTAATATCAAAATATACAAACAAATAATTGAAACTATGCAGTGTGAGCATCAGATAGAAACATAATAAATATGTAAATTGAAAATAACAAATTTCTCATAATACTGACTAAAAGCAGCTCATGAGTGCATGTGAAAAAAATAAGAAAGCTGAATTATTTGGTGAAATTAGATGCTAATAAATTGAGAAAATATTCCAAAAAGTGATAGAAAAAGGCACTATCAGTGATACCATCAACAGCTGACTGCACATATTACAATAACTTTTTAGAAGTATAATAATAAGTTCCAAGTTAAATTTGGTATCAGATAATAAATGAAAGAAAGCATGTGATTCACCAAACCCATTTGATAACATGGAAAATATTGACTATCGTTCAAATATAACGCTGTAGTTGACAATCAATGCTTCGATGGCACGTGCTTCCACTTTGCCGATTGTCATAGCAGATATGGGATCGCTCTGGGGGGACTGGAGTATAGTTGGTGCAAATATTATGGATAAATTTTCAGCAGACATCATATTCTGATTCTGAAGTAGTGACACTCTACAAAACAGCAGATCGCATTAAACTCTACACATGATGAGGTAATTCGAGCCAAACCCAACCTGAAAGGCCCAATGACACCTCCACATAAGACAGTGATTGTGGCCAAAGAGTATCCATCAAATGGTGCCATGATTACAGGTATCAATCGTTAATGATCACGTGCCCAATTCAACCAAGGCTTCTAATCAAACTACGTTTTAGCTTAATTGTTGTATTTTATTGTTCAAACAATTTTGTTGCATAATAAATGTTAAGGCCTAAGCAGGCTGTATGTTGCAGAAGCTAAAAGTAGCATGCAATAAAAGTCAGCAATGATTAGTTTTAGTTTTATAATTGCTTATAAAACAAAATTGTTTGATCATACAGCCTTGAAACAGTCTGTAGATGATAGCTAAGATATTTATGAATATTTTAATACTGCACCAATCAAGTGTATTAGAGATTACTCAAGTCTATCTATATGAGCAAGTATTTGTTTTAATTGTTAATCTAATAAATTTATGAAGTTTTATAACAATATCTATTTATTCATAAAAACTTATTGCAATACTAAAACCACAAATGTAGTTGTTGGCTGTTGCATTAGAAGTTTTATTATACATAAAAATTAATAGCCACCCCTTAGATCAGAGCAACTAGGTGGTAATTACTCTTTCGAGACTTTTACTATTTTTACAACTGCCCTTACTAAAACTACTACTACTACCACTATTTCTATTACAACTATTACTACAACTACGAATGTACTACTATACAACAACAACTACTACTACTGCTATTAAATACTTGCTATAAACTCACCTATTCAAATGACATATAAGATACTTGAGTGTCTGGAAGTGTGATGTTGGTAGGAGAATCAGCGCTGACTTTAACTCCACGAGTACATCTCTAACAAGGCTACTCTCATTGATCACTAACAGTATAATCAAATAGACCATCAATCCTCACAGTTTAAAGGAAAAATTGTGTTGATTGACTTCTTTCACGAATAATTTTTTAGAAAATAGTCATGCTATGTATGGGGAGAATTAAAGTTTCCATAGTGAAAATGATGTTTTTAAAAATCTACAGTAAAAGCAAGATAAAATATGTTGTAAAACCAGGATTCTTGTAAAACCAGGATTCTTCAATGGCTAGTTATTGTTCAACTCGAAATGTTGCCATCTCTGTTACATTAATACTGGTAGCTAAATACACCACCCTTATACGTTATCACATGAATGGCATTACACATTATAAACATTCCATTAATTGAAGTTGATTGATCACAATAGATTATTAATTACTTAAGTAAAGTATTTCCAGTTTAAAATCTTGCTTCAACAGCAACAATATAAAATACAATTCTCTTGCTTTATATCTGTGCGTTCTGTTGGCTTTCATCTACACATACAGCACATAGAGAAACATTCAAATTTTTTGAATTTTTCAAACACCAATACGCCCTCATATACATTCAAACAGGAAACTACAGATTAAAAACTGAAATACATGAGGTTGCTGTTAGATGCCTTCAAGATCTCCTCCATTTAACAGCATCCAAGTTACCAGCAGGCATAGATACAGCATCTCCGTAATTACCATAGTGAATATATGAGCTGGTAGTAGAGAAGGTCTTTTGCTGTCAAATCTATTGTGCTCACTAACTGTAGCAGCACATTAACTTATAGAGCAAAGTCAAAAAATGTTTGAAGCCTTTTTTCATTAACTGTTGCTGAAAAAAATGTTTTTTTTAGAATTTTACAAGCTGATGGTTGGTTGAAACTGTTGAAGCATTACCGAAACAATTACCTGCGGCTGTGAGTTTAGGATAAACTTCAAATGTGATCAGTGGGACAGGCAACTGTCTGAAAAAGAGTTTGAGCACACTAGTGATGGTGGCTATGTCTTCATAACCATGCTCAGTGATGTCGGCATCACCATCTACAACAAAGGTCAGCAACGTACACAACCTGCTGTCACACATGACCATTTAGCGAATAAATGGATGTTGGCCTGAGCTGATTTTATTCAACAAGAATAATGCCAAAGAAAGCTATCAGGAAACAAACTTGTGTAAAAATGTGTCGCAAGTTTCATATTACAACTTTTGCTACTAAAACCTCCAATAATCTTGCTAACCAAATATCTTACTGTTACACAGCACATGCAAGCTATAGGCATGCTACTAGTATACTATTTACATCTCATACAGTAGGTTCCTGTGTTTATTTGAATACTTGCAGCACTAAATAACTCCACAATATAAACTTCTCACCAAGATCAAATGCTTTTCTAATTTCTTCTATATGGTCATGGAACCCAGCCACTCTGTACAGTCCCTCATAATGCATACCTAAAGCAAACCGCATTTCAAAACTGAAATAAACAGCAAAATAGCTGTCAACTTTGATAACTAACTCAATAAACAAGTATTTCGTGTGGCATACTATAAATAAATATAAAATATATATGCACTTATATGATGCATTAGTAAATAATAATATTTGGCCCACACACCTCTATTTTCTATTTCTTCTATGCATTTCTCAACCACATAAGGTATTGACTTGTTAGTGGCTTTCAGCAGCGTAGTGAGGTCAAGGCCAAACATTCTCTTCAACTTCTTCATAGTAGGCATACAATCATTTGGCAGCTTCTCTGAGCACTTCTTATGAGCTCTAAACCCACAATCTGCAAAGTTATCAAGAGCATTTCAATAAAATATACATATAATATGTATAATATTAGCACTATTACTTGTAACATCATGTTTTAACACTCTTTACAATGAATGCTTATAACAAACCAAATACAGTTAAAAATATTCACTTGCCAATTGCCATAACATAATTATGTACAGGTTAAATATTAACAAGCTTGAGAGTTGTCTTTTCTCACATGATATATAAACCACATAGATAATATGCTGCATTGCATAGAGCATACTAGTGTTGGACTAACCAACAGTTACAACTGTTCTGATTTTTTTCAATTCAATTGTGTGGACAATTAAATGCAATACCATCACTAACTATTGAGAGCAATTATATCCAGAGCAGTTATTAGTTATATTATGCCAAAAACAAGTTCTTCACTGAAGAACCACTGATACAGCATCAGCACTGCAAAAAAATGCAAACTTGCAATGATAAAATCTAACTTATAACCAACTCAACACCACAGCATATGTTTCTAATTGAATTTTACAGTACAACAATTTTAAGTTTGAAAATGAACCAAGTTTCCACCCTGTGATAAAAACCAGAGGAAAAGGTCAGCTACTTCTAGAGGTGTGTGGGCAGTAGCTCACCTTGACATTCTACTCCTTGCTGTATTAATCCCCACATGAAGTGGAAACAGAACTCACACCAGCAGTTGGCTAACGACTTGAATGTAGTTGTCTACAACCACAAGTATAATTTAGTTAAATATGAGACATCTACTGCTACACTATCTAAGCTTCTGTGTAACAAGAAATAGAGAGAAAATAATAGCAATATCTACTCTATAATACAAATGTGTAGTTAGCAACACTATAGCAGATAGACTACTTAAATTTAGTTTATGTGTTTTTATAGTTTCTTATGTAGCAGTATCATCATTACTGCTACATAAGAAATTTAAAAGATGGATGCATATCATAATCATCATTTTACTATCAAAAATGAACATACTTGCGTATGTTGTTTCATGTACAGTAGCATACCTTGAAGTTGTGAGTCTTTTCTTGCTGCATTATATCCATCCAGTCGCCAGCCTGTTTACCAGAAGGGATGAATCTAGGTCCGTCGAGCCCGTCACTGCTCAACCTCCGCGCAGGAGGTTCGGTGGTGGGCGTGGGAGGCTGAAACAGCCAATAGAATAGTCAGATCACGGAAAGACTAATAGTTACCTTGACCTTCGTATCTTATTGCTGAGCGCCACTATAACCAGCAATGTAAAGAAGCCCTACACTATAACATGGTAGTGTATGTGAGCCTTCAACTTTACATTATTAGTCCTCCACTACGATGCAAAGTAGTTTTAAATACACTCCACATTTATTTATAACGCAAAAAATGCTCCGAAATCATTTATAGATCATGATGTCAACAATGGCGAGAGTAGTGTAACTTAATGCTATTATAGCAGACAAGCCCAACAATGCAGATACACAACAAACAGAATAGAAATAAAACAATGGTTTGTTAACAATAGTGTTAGTGGATTGGTTAGCTCCTTTGCAAGGTGTTTATGATACCATCTAATAACTGTTGTTAAAACAGTGAATCAGTAATATCAAAGCAAACTTTATTAATCAAAAACAAAAGTTATAATTTTATTTACTGAAAACTTTAGAGTCAGTAAGCATAGACAATAAGGTAATAGAAATTAAGGGTTAGGTGCACTAAAGCTCTATACACTCTACACTCTCTATATGCCTCCCCACCTACAGGACAATTGTAACCAAACCTTTTACATTTCAACACTATAGCAACATACTCTGAGGTTACAGAAGAAGGCGTAACTGAGGTGAAGGGTAGAAAGAATTGTTACCAAATAGCTTAGACCAGTTAAGCTGTCTACTTAATATTAAATAGAATTCAATTTGGCAAATATTATAAACTAAAAACAAACCTGTGAATATAATAAACTACCAAATACACTAATTTTAAGTCTTATTTTATTTTAAGTTCAAAACATGCATAAGCCTGAGTAAGCTAGCCTGTCAAATAAAGGTGGAGATATAAGAATTTTAGTTCAATTTAATATTATGCTGTATTGCTATGAAAAATCTTCAAACAAATAGAATTATACATGTAAATAAAAAAAACCGAAGAGTAGGTGAATACAATAGAATAACTCGTTGAAACAATTTTGACTAATTTAGGTTTTAATTTCACAAGCATATTTCAAATCGTTGACAACTGAAAGTGAGTTAAACCAGTTTTTGAATTTCAGAAAAATTGAAACAGGTAAAATAAGATGGTTAGTGCCACAGTTAGGGCAACAAGACTAAAGCTTACAGGTGAATAGTGGACAACTCTGTAACTGTACACGAAAGAAGGTCATCAAAGGTGAATTGAAACGCATTGCAATTTTGACAAAACCCAGAAGAGATTGTTAGCGAATAACAAATTCTTAAGCGGTGCAAAAGTGAAACAAGCTCTAAGTAAAATATTAGAAATACAAAATGTCATAAATCTGTACCCTTACAATAATCGGTTTCGGTTCACGTTTCAATACAGTGTAAGACGTCATAAGTTTAGAAAAGGAAGCCTACAAAGGAGTAATGACCACAAAGAATTTATATTCCTAATGAGAATGTGCACTCTTTCCTAGAATCTATACAAGCAGACATACAAATAGATTACAGATGAGTATTTCTGAACACAGGCTGAGCACATCACCAGAATCTAAGAGCAAAAATAAACCAAACAAACATCTCAGAGCCTAAACAGAAAATATTTTATTTGTATGAAAACATACAATTGATTGATTGATTGATTGATTGATTGATTGGTTGATTGATTGGTTGATTGATTGGTTGATTGAATAACAGTAGACTGTTCTTTCAGACTCTGATTAACTTGATTCTATTAGGACAGTTTTATGAAAAACAACACCAAGAACTAGACATAAGTGATACAACACGCAGTCAGTGCAAATCTCAACCTGTAGGTACGTAATAACACACAAAGAATATAACACTTACCGGTACTCCAACGCTGCCGTTAAAAACACTACTACGAGGTGGTAGGACAGGAGCACCTATGCCTGCTGCCGCTAGGTGTCTGCCAGGCAGCTGTGAGGATCGCCGGTGGGGTGACTGTGGTTTGTGGGGAGGCTGTGTGGGAATAGAAGGGGGTGATTGGTGGAAGGTTGATTGATGTGACAGCTGTGATGATGCGGAGGCCTGGGCTGCGGGAGATTGTGATCTTGTACCAACTAAAGTGGGGCGACTAGTTCTCCTGGTCATCATATCATTACGATATCTACAGTACGGTGCTATATTGTAATACACGGCACGCAGAACAACCACAGAATGAGGATTAATAAAGGAACATCTGAACAGGTAAAGATCATTTTTGGCTAAAAAAATATAATAACAGTTGATTAAATGCTAGAAAAAACGTATTGTTCTTAGAACAGATGTTTCACTGATTACGGAAAACAGCAAATATAAGCAATGTAATACATATGAAACATGCAGTGCAACATTACAATTGGCCAATAAACTCCAAAATGAGTGAATAACACCAACACAGGCATGTCTGCAGCAGTTGATGAAGGGAGACAACTGAAGTGAGTACCTCATATATGGTGACTCATCATAGTGTGAGTCATCTCCAGTGTTCATGGAAGCTATGTAACCCGGAGCTTTCAAGTGGACATAGAAACAGATGAGGCCATCAGCCACCAGGTCATCCAGGTTATCAAAGTATTTATCTCCAACATAATGCTGCTGTAGATTCACATCATAGTATAGCTTGTAATTCTTTGTGGCATTCTCAAACCTACACCCACAACATTCTCAATGCTGAGACACATCATAGATTTCTTGTGCAGATATGTAGTCATGCTATAGCAGTTGAAGCTCAAATTTATAGAAATTAATGCAAATGACATCACATGAAGATTAGAATATTTACAAGCAGTAGAAAATGTCCCTTATTTATTTTCATAAGCAGTTGAAACTTCAGTTTAATAAAAGTTATATTACTTGTTAATCAAAGAATGCCATTGAATATTAGTATGGTAATTGTATACACATTACACACTACTCATCTTATCATCACGTTTCAGAAGCTCAATGCCTGTTGGATAAGCAATATTTAACATACTTGCAATATCAACCACTTTTAAGTACCACCAGTAGAAACAAGCAAGTGGACACAACTCCAAACTAAAACTTCTTACAATACACAATGTTCTGCAGTGCTAACCTAATAGCTAGAGTGTAGCAACCAGGATTTCTTTGGCTCTCTCTAACCAGATAACACCCATCTGATAGGAGTAATTCATCAGCTTCATGCCTGCTTATCTCCCCATGAAATCTAAAGGATAAAATCACAATTGATAATATCCTGGCTGTAGCGATGACAATTATGATGGTACTTAAGAACATTTTCGAACAAACAAAATTCATAACAATCCCTTAATTTTAAACTTAATTGCTCAAATGTGGTATTAAAATTTTCTTTTTAATCAAAATATTGGTATACTTATTGCTAATCCCAACAGTGTCAATAGCAAGTAAAAATTCTTATACAATTTTTAGTAACTACTTTCTTTTTGATAATATGTGAACATATTTACATGGACAAGAGAATATTTAAAAAACATAAGCATACTCAAATAACACGCCTTTATGATAAATGACAAATTTCCTCCGGAACATGGGAATAAACACTGAAATAGCAATTTCAACACTTTTTCGTCAAATATTTCACACACAATTTTCCAATAACTATTATATAATGGTTCTAGTAAAATACAACTAACTCAAATTGACATCTTTAAAAACATGTATCCTAAAAGTTTAGTTAGTGCTGTAAACATTGAAACTGTGTATCAATTTAAGTTACTAAATAACAAGATATTGAGAAACTTCAGAGCCAGTTTCAACCCAGTGTGTCACAAATTAGCATTCTGTGAAAATAAAACCATCGCAAACTATGCTGCTGGCACAGCAGATAATATTTCAGATAGCTCAATCATAATTTCCAACTGCTGGTTGCACATGTGCTCTAAAATATTTAACTTGATAAAAGCATTCTCAAATTTCAATACCAGCTGATGATGGGCAATGCTGGTGCATTAATACATGATGGCGACTGAAATAGAATTTTCCTATACATCACTTCAATTATAAATGAACCAGTGTTTAAACCTGCAGTAAATACGACAGGCATACACCATTAGAGTAAATTTATCTATTAGCCTCAAGAGTAAAACTACTTCTTAGCGACTATGAATAAGATAAAGTTCTGTAAGCTGTCTATATACTTTACAACTGACTAAACCACTAAAATATTATAGTACGGAAAGGTGACTAAGATCATGGCCAATATAGCAACTACATATCACTATCCTTCTTTGCCATCCACAGCATAAATTCTTGCAAACCATCTTTAAAGTTTTCAAAATACAGTTCAACTAAACTCAGTTACCATAAATAAGTGTGAATTTTTCAGTCCTATCTCAGTTAGGGCTTTTAGAAACAGGAATACCCAGTTTCTACAATCATTTAGTAACTTCTAGTATTTTTTTTCTTTAAGAACTTGCAAATAAGAAATGGTGTAGATTGTTGCTGTTACAAAATAAAAACAAAATACGAAACCTAAGTTGCAAAAAAAACTTTATTTTGTGAGTTGGGGTAAAAAAAACTTTCTTACTAATTATTTTGCAGTTTATACTGTGCAACAACTGGAATAGACTATCAGAAAAACTGCTACGTTCTTCAAAACGATTGCCTAGGAACTATTCAATGATGCATGATTAGTATGTAGGTGAAAAACAAACCTTTGCCTGTGCTAGGTTTGTTGGCGGAGGGGTTTGGTGGTCACCCTCATAATTTCTAAGAGTTATAAAGTTTAAAATAGACTAGAAAAAGACTTTTAAAACTATGTAAGTAGGTAGAAAGTTACACTGACTAGAGCATTAGTCATCAGCACTTACTCTTTTCCATAGAAGACTGGTCGACTTGGAATCTGCAAAATATAAAAAATCATAGCAAATAGTCAATATTTTAAAAAAATAGTTTGATTTTAGTTACCAATAATAGCAATAGTGAATCTCTATTCTTTGTAGGACTTTATGTAGATAACATTATGCCAAACAATAGTTAATATGAGTGAATGGAGAAGGCCTAAATCAAACAGTAAAAGAAATAAAGCTGCAATGCATATTTTATTTTCAGTTACTACAAGTTATTTCAATTTATTAGCTACTGAACCTGTGAAACACTGCAAATAATGAGCCATTAGGCTTCCATATAACATGCTGCCTTTAGCAAAATATCTACATTCAGTCCAATAGCAGGGAGCAGCAATATCAAAAAATACCATAATACATACAGTAGACTACATCAGCACATGTATATTGATTTTAAAATTAGTCCCACAAACCAGCTAGATATTGTAAGAGCATTTACTTAGATACATGAAGCATATGTGGTCTGTGTAAAATATGCTCACACTACTTGCTATGTTGAGTTGCATTTTACGGTACAGTACGAAATATTCCATTAAGATAGCATAATGTATTATATTATACAGTGTCAAGCCACCGTAAAACAAACTTCTACATAAATAACTGCAGAAGTACATATTGAGCTTCTAAAGATTTAAAATCATCAACATATACTCATGTCTTCTAAGACAAATAGTTTTGGATCTATAGAGAAGACAATCAAAGCTAAAAAAGTATCACTCCAGTACATCATTTCAAAATCCCCCTCAACAGCTTTTCCCCTCCAATTAATCAACAACTTTTAAGAATGACCCCAGATTTGCTGGCTTATTGTCTCCAGGTACAGAAAGTTACATGAACAAGACCGGCATCTAACTGTTATATTTTACAATAATCATTATAAATTTACTGGTATGTGCTGTGAAGCTTCTATCAGGAATTGCAATGAAAGTATATCAGATAATTGTACAAAATATGGCTTCATGAGTGTCATGGATTTCCTTTCCCACATAAACGAAGTATAAGAACAGTTTTTTTCTAAGAACATTTTATATGCATCATGTTTTCACTAAATAATAAACTTAACATATATCAGTTATTATGACGCAAAAAAGTTACTCACGTCAATATGGCATTCAATTTTCTTTGGTTTTGGTGCTTGTAGCTGTATGTAGTAGACTACAAACAAAGTAAAAGCTTGTATAAACTGATACAGAAAAAGACCAAAGCAAAAGATTCAAAATTATGCCTCAGGGCATAACAAACTATTTATTTTTACCAGCTCTCTCATACGAATGGTGTGCTGTAGGCTGTATAATTATGCTACTATAATTTATCTCTAACAGTAAACTCTGAGTTTTAGAGGAAAACTATATTTAATAGAACTTGCAACACAACATTGCTAGTAATCCTGAATAAACACCCACTTGCTAACTGGGTGGGCTTATTCTCCAATCCATAAGATTTTAAAATCAAACAAAATGAAATTAGACTCTAAAACTTACTATCTCTTTTCCATTGTTGAATAGCTGCTAATGGATCTACAAGAATAAAGGAAACAATAAAAGAATATTGGAACCAACTCAGCAGCAAGATGCTAATCTTTTGAATAACAAGCAATATCATTCTCATGTATTACAAACAACTGCATAACTCTACATAACCTTCCAGTAAACTGTCCAATGCAAGTGATTTCTATCCCTATAATTTAGACTGTTAATTATAAATATTAAGCTTTACACTGCATTTAAAAGTCTTAGTCACCTAGCGAGAAACAAAAGAAAGTGTAGTAGGTTGTAACAGTATAAACTAAATTACAGGGAAATACAAACAACTGAGAAGAGCATCTTTACGTTTCTGTAGTGTAATCATAACCCACTTTGTCCTCTTATAGTAAAAGCTCCACTTTCTAATGTGCATATCTTCATGATAAGTAAATTCACTCAAACTCAAGCATTGTAATTAGTTTTAGATGTTGCTATATTTAAAAATACATATTACAATATTTATAAAAGATGAAAAACTTACAAGTCAATTCAAATTGACTCACTCATGTTACAGCTTGACCGGGTTGAATTTTACTGTGGAAGGAGTGACTTGACTTGGTTTGCTATAGACTTGATTTGATTTGCCCTGACTTTTAACTAGCTTTGCATACTTATAGTCATAACTAGCATTGCATACTCATAGTCATAACTGGCATTGCATACTCATAGTCATAACTAGCATTGCATACTTATAGTCATAACTAGCATTGCATACTCATAGTCATAACTGGCATTGCATACTCATAGTCATAACTAGCATTGCATACTCATAGCTGTAACTAACACTGCATACTCTCGAAATTATAACTCATAAAAATAAACTGTAAGTAATTTTGTTAACGTTGTTTTATAGCTCTGCTTTCAGCTGTAAATCAAAATTGAATTACATAACTTACACAACATGACTAAACATGCAACATCATATCTGCCATTTAAAACATATCACATGGCTATAAATAATACAGGTTGGTTTTCAGTTGAGAAATCTAAAAAAGTCCTTACCACCGGGCTGCATTATCAATTTGTTGATCAATAGCTCTTTATTCCTTGCAAATTAGTAATTATTGCTAAGCTAAAAACAGTTGACAACTGGTGGAAGTTAATATTGCAATTTCTGGTCAAAGGTCGAGTTTCATCCGGCTTCAACACTGAAATTACAAGAAGAATTGCTAAAAGTATGACACCATCAGCTTATCAATACCACTTTTGTCTCTTTTTGACGTCGATTACATGACTGAGAATGAATGTCAGCATCACCATCACAATGCATATATTGACTTTAAAACATGAAATCCATTACCAACATGATAACTATTGATATTCTTAAGTGTCAAGTGTAACCATGAGTATAAAATTAAACATTTGAGCAAAACTTTCATTTTTTGGAGAATAGGTACAACAAATCTTAACATTGAGCTTCAACTACATAAATTATTTTCAAAATTTGAAACTTTTTTCACCAAAAAGTTCACTACTGCAATATCCTGACTTCAACTACTAAGTCTAACATTAGTACGCCTGATAGCACTATTTCCTATTTTTCATTTCAATTGTATGGACAATTAATTGCCATTCCATCATTAACTATTGAGAGCAATTATATCTAGTAATACTATTAGCATTAAGTATTACTATTAGTAATATTACTATTAGTGTAGAGTTACTGACTATCTGCAGTACAACACTACTATGCTAAACACTGTTCAATTTGAAAAGGTGCACAAGTTGGTTTTTCTTATATTTGCGGATCTATCAAATTTGAATAGTTTTCAGAACAATTATAATATGAATCATAGGATGTGAACCTTAGAATATCAACTTTGAAACCTAAAGCAACAGAAATAACATTAAGTACAAAAATTAAGTGACAGTGGCATAAAATATAAACCAAAACACACAAAATTTATTCTATTTAAATCTAATTTACAGCAAACTGCATAAATTTTTATGAAAGCAGATAATATAGCGGAAAAATGAAATAAATACCTTGAGAGTTCATGTACAATGTTTTAGCTAAATATTACATTACTGCAATGTTATAAATAAAAAAGTAAATTACCATAGCATTTTCGGGCTATATAGCCAATAGCTAGGAATAGTACTAAACTGTGGTTATTTAGCATGATAGCTGAACACACGCCAGTCATTTTAAATGGTTTAGCATATATCATATCCTATTATTATAAATGTCAATGCTCCACAGTGCCAGTGGGCTGGTAATAAGACCACTGGCAGCCCCAGGATGATTTTACTAAGATATTAAGTTGAGCAGTGTTTTTTGTTGTAACTGTTATTACAAAACAATTAGTAGTTGTCCAAGTCTGTAACTATCAGTATAGATAATAGTTATTTGTAAATGACAAAATTCTATAAATTACTAACTGCCTATCACAGTACTGAGTTATAGGCAATTTTATTTAGTAATTCATTCAGTTTATTACTACTATAAATATTAATAATAGACTTAAATTTTAGAGATTCAGTAGGCTAATAGTAATAACAACTCTAAGTCTAATTTACTAGTCTAATGGTTATTATTATATTTATATAATAATCCAAGGCGGAGTTAAACTTAAAGGCTTTAAACAAATCCAGACAAGAACACAGATTCACGCTATTCTTCAAAGTGTTGCAGCATGAAGCATTCTTCCCTAACCTAATTAACACTCTTAACTCCATGAAATCTCTCCGTAATACCAATACTGGGGACAGTAACTCTTTTAATTCAATATCCTGTAATACTAATAATTTCCTGCATAGCTTCCTCATTAGAACAGCCCGTGAACTACGCACGGGAGAAACACTAGCAGACTAATAAAAAAAGACCTGAACATCCGATAGTTCCACCTTTCCCCTATTTGGGGTCTTGGAACTAAATCAAGACAAGACAAGACAAGATATCTAAAATATATTGATAACAAAATTAAATAAATATCAATTGATATAAATAAAAATATCATTATGATATCAATTAATAAATTATTAAGACTATCATTATTTTTGAGTAATACTATGAGTATGATACGCATTACCACTACTACTAGTATTCTGTATTAGTATTACATTTACTATAACATTAACTATAAGTATAAAAATTTCATTATTAAATCCATTATACTGTAAATGTAATACTGATACTATTACTATTAGTTATAGTAATACTATTAGTATTACTATTGATAATAATACTAATAGTAGTACTATTAGTATTAGTAAATAAGCTTAACAGTGCAACTAAAAGTACAAGTACAACTACATGAGCCCTACAGTTAGTGTTACTGTTAGTGTTACACAATCACGATGGCAATCATCAAACAGGAAATCAAATTATCAATATCAGTAGACATAGATGATAGTATGAGTAGTACTAGTTGAAAGCTTTATTCCAAGTCAAAACTTATCACTGAGAGTGACTGTGAGTCAGCTTGAGATATCACTACCAGACTGAGACTCGGAACAGATGAATTTTAATTTTACTGCAATATTAAATTTAATATAATAATTTATATAACAATAATGAAGTTCAACTTGAAATAAAAATGAGAAATTATAGCTTTAACTTATAATTTAAATTTATATTAATTCTATATCATTATGCTATACTTAAAGTTAAAGTTAATACTATTATTACATTATGATTATCATTATGATTATATTTATAATTATAATAATTGTATTAAAATTAACATCAAGTTGAACTTCAACTTTAAGTTTAACATCTGGTGTAATCCTTATAGTTATAGTTATACTTATACAGTTAGAGTTATACTAACTCTAAGTTGTAGTTATACTTAATCTTATAGTTATACAGTATACTTATACTTATAGTTATACTATAGTATAAGTATTAAATTTAATATCATATTTATTCTTATAATTTAAATTATGACCATGATCACACTTTAATTTAGATAGTTACTGTTAGGGCGCTTATGTGACATTACTAAACGACTTTCCAGTTTCCAATGCGTGCGAACGAGATTGATCCGTGATGCGCAACCGTTACAATCACAATGGCTCTAATTAATTTGTATTTTAATTCACAATAACTGCTAACTTCCCTGGACTGGGAGCTGCCATTGTGCTATCTGACGTCATGAGCTATGTTCCTGATATACAATCACAATGGTTGTACAACTCCGGTAGTAATAAATATGTGCAATAATAAAATCGATTTACACGAATAGTTACGCATGATTGAATCGACATTTATCATCGATAAAATATATAGTTTGCATACTCGATAATAAAATATCATTAGGTTTTTACAAAGAGTAAAATCATAAAAGATGTAGAATAGGCTGTGTAAACAACTCCAACAAGCTTCAAACCCTCATAGTACTATGTGTTAAGAAAAAGTGGGAGCCATTTCACATGCATTTGTAGGTGATGGCCGATGGGCGGTTAATTTACTATTAAGTAATTTCATAAAATTTAAATAACTATAGTTAAAACTACATAGGCTTTAACATTAATGGCAATTTGCCTTTTACATATAATTATAAATAGCATGCGTCTATGAATTTTGTTTTTTAAAATATCACAGTAGTTAGGCCCTAACTGTTAGGGGCTTATTGTAGTTGCAATAAAACGCTATATATAATATACAATGTTTTAGAATCAAAATTATATGTGATGTGATAAATTATTAATAACTTATCTCCAGAATACCAAAAGAGGTTTAAAAAATGTAAACGTTTAGGCTTACCAATGCTTCATGTTAGACATGTTTTATATTTTTTGTTGTAGTCTATAATTTTATTTGCATAAACAATTGTATAACAATATAAAAGCTTTGAACTTTTGAAAACCCCTCCTTAATAATATTCTATAATTTTCATTAAAAGAATAAAATGAATGAAAATGTGCTTGTTTTATAACATTTGCAAAACTGATCAGCAAAAAGACTTATAATTACAAAATATGCTGCAAGCTATTTGTGACATTTTATTTGTTGTAGGTGTTATATATAATAAGGAGAGTGCAAGCATAAAGCTAAGATATATTAATATGTATGACAGTAAAACTAAATAGTAGAAAGTAATTCCCTAAGGAGATCAGCTAGTGATTACTTCTTCAGTAGGCATTTTAGCCTTAGGCAATATGTACATCATGAGGTAGATACAGGTGTTATACATTACAGCATCTACAGACATACAGCTAGCAACTAGTAGAACTTGAGCTGTATCAATAGCACAACCATAACTTTTAGTGGAGAAAGATGTCTAAGGATTCAAACAAGTACACACTGAACGCCACAGCATTTCCTTCTAATTCAGGTAATATTTTAGCATAATATTATAACATTGTGAACTTTGCTTTTCTTACTGTAGTGTTGAGGTTTTCCAGTAGCCTTTATTGTGTAATTCTTAGTGTAGTGATGAGTTTACCCTGCAGTCCCTGTGGTGTAATGGTAGCGCACCTGCTTGCAAGTCGGAGGTCTCATGTTTGAATCCCAGTGGAAGCAAAATTATTTTACAGTTAGCGCACTATCTTGCAAGCTGGAGGTCTTCCATTTTATTTCTGGCAGAAGTAAAAGTTTTTAAACTTACTTTGTTTTTTCCACAAAAGCAAAGCTTTAAAAATTGCAGAGAAATTTTTTTATTAGTACCCTGCGATTAGTTAAACTGCAAAACTTGGCATCCGAGAATCTATTAAAAATATAATTACTTCCTCATGACTGGTACAAAACAAAAAATTGATGACACAATCTATGATAGTAAATTAATTAGTACAAAGTTAACGTATGTAGAGGGCACGTGGGTAAATATTAAGAACCTGTGTACACTACTATGACTTGAAGGTTTGATTGGAGAAGCTTATTTGAGGGCTGAAAAAGCAAAGCAAAGGCTCCATGTTATATTTGGCAAAAATATGTTTGAAAAACAAGATGCAACATCCTTAACAAGTCACTACTCAACTATGGACCAAGGCAGATTTATTCGTCCGAAAACATCTTTTGTTTCCAATAATCTAGGTAATGTATAAGCAAAAATTCTATATATTTGACTATTTTATTGATGACCTATATAGTACCACTTCTTTTATGTGTTAGAGCAGTTTTAAACAGGTCAACACCTGTTTTATGCTATTTCAAACAAATATGTTACATTAAACAGTTATACTTTTTTAACTTATACCATTATTAATTTAGATGTTGGTCATTATAAAAAAGCATCAGTTCATCAAAGATCAAGTTTCCCTAATCACACAAAGAAACCAAGAAATTATGAGTTTCAGTCAAAGCATCAGCTTAAGCACCAAGCATCTACTCGAAGCCTTTATGGTATGTTGATCATTAAGCCTAATATTATATATATGTAGGCATTATAAACTGCACACAAAAATAAATTACCTATATGAACTTGAAAGCTTCATTAAACCAGCAATATCCATACATGCAGCAAATGTATAATGAACACTGAACTACAATTTGCATATCTATATATAATATAATAATGATATACATGTTCATAATAGATAGAAATAAAATGTAATCATTGTAATAACTATTATAATGCAGTTTTAATTTTAACAGTTAATAATGTCTAATATCCACATATTGGTATCATTAATGACTGTGATGCAAAAACTTATAACTTGATACATACATGGTGAGCTGCTTTGATTGTGATGAAGTAACATAAATAAGTATAGGTCTCTTTCAATATACAATTGTTTTATGTAAAGCTTTGATGATGATGATTGCTGCTATGACATATGACCTAATAGGAATATTCAAACTTGATAATTTATTATATAGTTATTTTTTCTTAGCTCACAAACAATATCAATTAATCAACTATTCAACGTATACTCAATAATTAGTTGAACTTGTTTTAACATTGCATAACATACTCTGCAACCAACAGCATGCATTGATGTTTGAATATTTAGCAAAATATTAATCAAACTACATTACACAAGTTATATATAATGATTTAATTAAAATTAACATTTAAATAAAATGCATTTTGCAATTATCAAGTTTACTAATATTCTATATAAAATATTCGTCAGACTTTTAACTTTCAGCTACAAAGCATGACGAAGCTCCTTTGCACAATTCAATGAAAAAGAAATTCAAAAGTGAAGGAGATGTAGGCTTAGCTTTAAATCTCATCAGAGGCAACAAGAAAGCGCACTCGAAGTTGGTTCGTAGACTTGTAGGTATCTTTAAAATGAAGTAAATTCTAAACCTATTATGCAGTAATGTGTTATTCTAATGAAGCTTTAGAATATTTCTGATGTTTTACAGGACTAAATATAGTATGACTGAATAAAAACACATACTAATCACACTTACAGTGATTTTTTTACTGTTATTAATTGTTGTTCATCAAATTGTTTATTGCTTTTATGTTTTATGTTTTAGATTAGGGAAAATAATAAAATGGTCATTGTTAATGACTGACCAATGTAAAAAATCAATGCAATTGACTTTTAGATAATTGCTTCATGTTGTTCATTTTCACTATATAGCCTATATTATTTGTTGATCAATTTATTAAGCATGAGCACCATGTTGCATTATTTTTAGAATAACACAGCTTTATAGGACTTGAGAAAAGATTATATATTATTTTATCCACAGTATTGAGCATATATAACAATGTGCTGTACGTCAATTTTTTACCAGACTCAGCCGATTTTGTTTTCTTCAGCTGCTAGTAACGATATACATGTCTTCTATTTAGCAGTTTGTTTTTTTAAATCTGATAATTCTTTAAATTATAACACTACTTTCCTGCTCTAGATACAATTAAAGCAATTCCTTTTTTTTCTGAAAACAGTACAACTCTCTTTTGTTTTAGCAAATTTAAACTCTAACAGTTCAACTAATTTTCAATTACTAAGGTTAATTTAATCTGCAAAGTATATTATTATAATTTATATGGCAATAATTATTAGATATTGTACAATGTTTTCTGTCAAATTATATTTGTATAAACAATAATATTATAGTGTGATAATCAAATATTTAATATTAAGTTATAATATGCAATATTCTTTGTGCATCAAAGCTTTATTTTGACAGAACCATACAATCTTATAAACAATAAAGTCTATATATACTAATTGGATTCCAAAGTTTAAATATAATCTAAGGGCACAACATTACAAGTGTGAGCATATGAGAAAGAATAATGGCTAGATACTTTATTATAGGCATATGAGACACAATAACAGGCGAATTTTTGACCATTTGGCACACCATATGTGAGGCCCAGAATGCTTCTTGTGAGATTCCATGGAACAAAGAGTAGAAGTTCCCAATCTTTTGTGTACTGTTTCCTTTCTTGAACCAATTGGCAGTTGTTTCCCCTTATTAATTACATATAGGTTTTCTCAAACTAATTTATTTACCACTTTTATTTATATTTAAATGTAGCCTGGGGGTTTATCTTTCTTGCATATTTTAATATCAACACTTTTTAATATATATGCAACTTTGTTAAAACAGGTTTTCAAATAGGCAAGAAACTTCTTTGTTAAAACCGTCATTTACCTAAATTTGATGAATTATTTCACCTACACTTACAAAAACTGATTACTATTTTAAAATCAGATTCGTGTTGCACATTGAAAGTCAATCCCAACTACATCATTTGTGTCAACAGGACATCCAAGGTAGTAACAAAACACACCATTAATGCTAAGAGGGAAAATGTTAATGACAAAATATGAAATGTCAATGTAGCTTTAGCAAACTTTCTAAAAACCATCTGGGACTCATAGCCCACTAGGCATATGAGCCATTTAGCTATGTATCATAAATTGCACTTTTACAAGTGTATATGTTGTAAATATAGCAACCATACAAAAGGGAAAATATAGGTCAGAAAATGGCTGTTGAGTAAGGTAGATTGCAATAAGCAAGGGTTAACCTAATTTGACTTTGACCAATCAGGACAGCTTTTATTTTATTATGGCAGTGTGTTTGTTTTCATTGTCCAATATTTGTGATTACCCCGAAGACAGCCGTACATTTTGTTATAAATCAGTTTACTATTGTCTTGTGTGGAATATAGTTCTCTCAAGTTGTATGCCTGATAAACAATCACATTGAATGTAGTGATATACATACATTGCTATACAACATAAGAGAAAACACCAAACTGCTATGAGCAGTCAAACCAATCAATCAATTCATTATGTAACAGGAGAATACTGGCTACGCAACCTTATAATTATTATTCCCATCATTTCTTAGTAATCAAATAACACTGGGTATGATTTTTAAGTCATTGAGACATAACAATATATTAATTAATAATCTAAGAAATGAATAATATCATAATATTTAGAACTATTGTTAAACATGGAAATATTTACTAACCGAGAAATAGAAATTGTGATCCGAACAAAAAGAAATAGGCAACCAATGAAAAATATTATGGCCTTAGTTGAAAAAATTAAATGTTACAAAAATTTAATGAAAAAATATAGCATACAGTGTTGGTCTATTGTGTAGGGCTACCATCTAAGTTCTCGAAAATTAATAAAACTTTTCAATAATCCATCTACGCTCATATACAAAATTTTCAACCGCTGCATAATGCATTATTCTACAAAATAACTTTATTGAACATATTCTATAGTCATTTTAATGGGCGGTGTTGTAGACTATTGAATAAAATGATGAGTTTTAGGCATGGGCCTCACCACTATAAAGTTCGTCTGTATTATATGCAGGATTGACACTACCGTCATGGCCTAGTTCACCAAACCCCCTGATGCTTACTCGAGGCAGTGATCGCTCATCATCACCCAATTTTTTTACCTGTCCTTTAATTCGCCGTACAACAGTCACTATTACTATAATGGCTATTATAAGGATTAGTATTACTACAGCCATGGAAATGAATAATGCCAACTCTTCTGAATTGTTGATCAACCATTTTTCTGGTGCTATCTTGGTTCCATCTAAAAATAGTAAAATCATAAACTACACAGGCTCATGCGTGACATCACACTCGGAAAGCTGAATGGCTTTTATTCCATTTACTGAACAATTTAATAAGTAATTTCACATAAAGAATCAGCAACGACTTTTTACAGAGTTGCTACATGTTGATAGAAAGTTATGTTCTGTGTTTCTTATGCAATTTCATATTATTTAGTGTGCCTTGTATCCCATATCACTTATCATAGAAGTATATAGATAATCTAAATATATATCAGCACTAGAGTACAGAAAACAAAATTTCAACACACCACTACACTTTGTTACAACCTGAAAGTATACAATAAAATCCATGATTTCTACTGCCAAGTAATAAGAGAAGCACATCTATTTGCTAAGACTTAGTCTATGGTCTTCCAAACTACACCTTTACAAAAATAACTTTATCAATCAGCTCACCCGAACATGCTCAGTGTGAAAACTTTCAATTATTATAGTACGACTTTATAGGTGAGCTTACTGTATTGCGATTGTTGTTCAAGCAAAGGTGCATCAGCCTCCAGTAAACCAGCATTAGCTGTAGGATCTAGGCAAAGGTATGAGCCACGGATGTTGAGACAGACTTGAGCACCGGTGCATGGGCTAGGGCTTTCTAGACACTCATTTTCATCTGTAAGATACAAGAGATAATATATCAATTTGAGTAACAATGAATATATCAACTTGGTATAAACAACAAGGAGTACTTTATGATAACTTACCGTTACACACAGCGTTGTTTATAGAGTCGAGGATGAAGCCATCTGCACAGCCGCACTCAAAGTAACCGTCTCTGTTGAAACAGAATTGATCACATGGATACGGGTTGCCGTCTTCAATATCACACTCATCTATATCTATGCAAGCTGCAAATATATGTTTCATTTATAATAAACACATCTTTAATGTTTTTGTCAATGATATACGTATTTGCGCTCTATGAAAATTAAAAATAATATCTTAATATAATAATTACAAAATGTACACTTATGAAAAAATATTCTTATAAAAATATTGGTTTACATTTTAACTAAATAATTAAGAAGCATAGATATGGAACAAGCATGGTCTAGTGGTTCAAATCCACGCCATTAGTGAAAAGCATCTAATCATAATTGATCTTGTGCCTCAGTAGAAGTCCCCAAACCATGTTGCCAGCAAGATAAGCAGCACAATCTTTAGCCTTGGCTCTCAGTAGAGACTTTAAACTATTGTGAGAATTAGGTAACATAGTTGGTGTCAAAAATTTTTGCAAACATTTGTGGCTCAAAGATTTGCTAAACGATTGTTGACAAAAAGAAATGGTTTGACTAGTAGCAATGTAATATAGAGTATAAGTGATGGCATGGTGGGATGCTACTTACTTCTGTTTGTAGTTGTATCAAGTTTGTAGCCACTCTTACAGTAGCATTCAAATCGGTTGTAATATGGCCTGCAGAAAGTTTGAGGGTTATCAGCACATGGATTAGGAGTACAGAAATCCGTAGCAACAAATCCATCTCCTTTATCACCTTTGAGACCTCGGACTCCCATAATACCAGTCTCTCCTTTCTGTCCTTGAGCTCCGACGTCTCCTTTAGAACCTTGCTGTCCGGTGGCACCAGTAAAGCCCTGTAGACCTTGATCACCTCTGCTACCTGAAAATATCAATCAACAGTTGTCAGTATATCTAACGAATTAAAACATCAAATTATATAGTGTGAAGCACCTCGGCATATGCTTATTCTTAGTTGACACATAACATAAGAGTGTTTTCAAAGTTAACAGTTAAAATTAGCACCTTTGTTTCCAGTAAGTCCAGTTGCACCCTGTGCGCCATTGGAACCAGCTGAGCCCTTATCTCCTTTGAAACCAGTTGAGCCACGCTCTCCCTTCGAACCATTGAGTCCATTGAGACCGGCTGTTCCCTGCTCTCCTTTCTCACCTTGCTCACCTTGCTCACCTGCAATACAGAGTTACTAATGTACCAAAAACCACTTCTGCAGCAACAAAATGAGAGTTCCTTTTTAAAGTACTGTCGAAGATAAAGAAATGGACTGACTGTACATTCAGGCAAGTCAGCAAGCAACAAGCACTCAACTCAACAGGTACTCAATTCAAAATTCAAATGATTTATTACACTCTTGAAGTATTTAGACAGTGTCGACAGAAGGTTAAACCTTCCTGCTTATTCCTAACTGACACGAAAGCACCGCTTTAATTTTTTGAAAGCGTTAAATTAAGTTATGCTTAGTGTACTTGAACTTCAACTTACCCTTTGAGCCATCATTTCCAGCTTCACCTTTTCTTCCTTGAACCCCCATGATACCGCTTTCTCCTTTTTGTCCTGCAGAACCTTGAGGGCCAGTACTACCCTGTTGACCAGTGGCACCACGCTCACCATTGATTCCATTTGCACCTAATTTTAGTGAACCATGACTTAAGCAATCGACATAGTCTGAATTACAGCCACTTATACAATACCACTGCAGTTAGGTACTATTGAGAATTAGAAGATAAAACAAATAACTAACCAGCTTGACCTTTCTGCCCTGTTGAACCAGTAAAGCCTCGCTGACCAGTTGCACCCTGTGCGCCAATATTTCCCTGGGAACCTTTTTGACCCTAGTTTAATACATGCATTTATATAGATTCGCAACTCTCATACATAGAGATAAATGGTACATAAAAATATATTATTCATAGATGAAATATAACAATGCTCCTATTAATTAGTACAATTTGAAAATGTCATTTTAGGCTAAAGGATTTGTAATGAACAAGTTGCATTGTAAATATTTTAGCTGTTTTCTATTTGTTTGATTCATTCCTATCATTTTGAAAAACATATTTGGACATAAGTAAGTTTCTACTGAAGATTTCTACCATTAAAACAAGTATTGTCTAATAGACAGATATCAAGCAGATTCATTATTAGATTTTTACTTTGTTTCCTTGAGCTCCCTGAAATCCGGTAGCGCCAGGTGATCCAGCTGGACCGGTGTGGCCGGTTGCACCCTGGCTACCTTGAGGACCTGTTGCTCCAGTATTTCCATTGTTGCCCTTTTCACCAGCCACACCTCTTGAGCCAGAAACACCCTTCTGTCCCTTTTCGCCAAGTTCTCCCTTGACTCCTCGTTCACCCTGTGGTCCTGTCAGGATATAAACATTTCAGAGTGAATTTTCTAGATTTCAACGGCTTTATTTTGTAAAAAAAAGACAAAATAGCTCAAAGTTGGGGTAGTTCATAATCAGTAAAATCAAAGATCAAAGGGAAAATATAACAGAACACAATCTACAAAGTAATGAAAAATGCCACCCTGTTTACCTGCAGGTCCAGAATCTCCTTGCACACCAGTGGCACCAATGTCTCCCTTACGACCCAACTGCCCATGAATACCACTTTCTCCTTTTTGTCCTTTTCCTCCAGAAACACCAGTAGCACCTCTCGTTCCAGCAGAACCCTTTTGACCTGTGTTACCTTGTGAGCCTTGATCTCCTTTAACACCAGGTGCTCCTTGTGAGCCAGGTGCACCATTAGTTCCCGATTGTCCAGCGTCACCTGAATATTATTTAAAGAATCTATGACTCACTTCACTAATAAAAAACTCACGAAAGTTTATAGTCACTATCCCTGTGAGAAACCCCTGATAGAAAGGGTTTTTGTTACAGCGGGCTAAGGATTTAATTAAATGAGGCACAGGAGCAATTATGACTGGATGCTCTTCCTAACATCACCAATGGCCTTTGTCAGGGCTCGAACCCATGACCTTCGTGTTTACTAGGCAGATGCTCTAACCCCTACACCACGTCTGCTCGCTTCACTAATGCAGTGTTGAAATACTCTTATATATACTAGCTTTCATTTACATACTGTTTTAGGGTTTCGTGCTCAAACAATTTTGTTTTTGAATTAATTTTGTGTGTACATGTGCTGAATTGATAAATGGTTTCTGATCGCTTGCAGATGGTGTTGTCAGCTGGTTCTGTATTATAAAACTAATAGTAAATATTGTTGACTTTTCTTGTGTGCTATTCCTAGCTTCTGCAACTCTTAGTTTAATAACTGAGCTGATTTGAAAGTCTAAATTTTGAACTTTTAGCCAGTTCAAAAATTCGGCTGTGCGTTGCGGCAACTAAGAATAGCAAGCAATGACAGCTATAATTAGTTTGATAGCGTTAAAGCCAGAGCCTGCGTCATCAGTAAGGATGAAAAATCCCAAATAAATTCACCGCATGTGCAAACAAAATTTATAACAAAAAATTGTTTGAGTAGAGACCAAACCTTTATTTCCTTTAGATCCAGCAGCACCAGCTGGTCCTTCAGACCCGGATACACCCTTCTCTCCTTTCTGACCAGCTGATCCCTTTGATCCAGCAGGTCCATCAAACCCACGAGCTCCAGAATCTCCCTTTGGTCCTTGACTTCCTGTGGCTCCCACAAAGCCTGAAAGCGAGTAAAATGTATACAAACATGGGCAAGTTTGGAGAGTGCATAGTTATGGTGAAATTAATGACATGAAACATTCTGTAGATTTTGTTACATTAATACAGTCGGACAACTACAGATTATTTAAAACTACCTCGAAAGTAAAATGAATAAAAGAGCTATAAATTACAATTGTTTTGTTTTTGTTTTTTCACTAATTTCTGAGTTTTTCTACTATAAAACGCGTAGAATTTTTTTTTACAAATAATAATTATTTACTTCTTGCTATTTTGAAAAAAAATGTACTATCCTAAAAAAGTAGATAAGATAAGCAAACAACATTAAGAGCTTTGGAAATACAATAAATTTATTTTGTTATTTATTGACTGTTATTGTAATGTTGCAGGTAAGTTTATACTGATATCCTTTAAGGACACATTTTATCATTAGACATGTATGTATATTTCACAAAATTTTACAAGGCTCTAGCTGCATTCCACATTGAAGAAACACATTTGTTTTTAACCAATTAGCATGGAGAAGCAACAACTCCTACATGCATGTGTTTTGTAACCATTCTGCTACAGTGAATATCTATTAGAAACTTTTACCAAACATTCAAAGCACGAACACTATATGATTAAAAGCACCCAGTGCGTGAGAAAACATCCATTTTTAAATCAAATTTGACCATAGAGTAAAAATTTGAAACAATTGACAAAGCATTATGACATATATCCTTAAGCATATCAATATTCTGCCTTGAAATAAACAAGATTTCAATAAAAAAATCCAACAATTATAGTTTTACCTCTCTCTCCTTTCTGGCCGGTAACACCTGGTGTTCCGGTGCTTCCTTGTGGACCAGTGGCACCCTGTGGCCCACTGTCACCCAAAGAACCTTTAGCACCAGGAGCTCCATCAGTGCCGCTATCGCCAGTATCTCCCTTTCTGCCTTGTATACCTGCAATACCGCTGTCACCTTTCTGCCCTTTAGTTCCATCACTACCATCACTTCCCCGAGGCCCAGAATCACCTACAGTCACAAAAAATATGTTCAGATCTTAGCTTAAGTCAGCTACTTCTAAGCATTGGTGACTCATACTAATATGCAATATAACAATTGAACTCGAGAGAGTTTTCTTATCTCTGCCTGAAGCCACCGATTTAATTAACAATTGATTTGATTCACAAGATTTAGGGCAAACTACTACCATAAAGGCAAGATATGTTGTTACTCAACAGCCAGCTATTGACATATATATTATGCTTCTTTGAAATACATACAAGTACACTGCAATACTTTATGGAAATAAAACTTGTTCAACAAGACTACCTGAACCACACTACAGACTACAAAACCTACAACAGTGAATTATTACTTCCCCAACTATGTAGCAATTTCAGTACTTATGGAAATTGCGGTTTATTTACAAAATTGCTGCCGGCAAAATGAATTCAAACTGACTGAACTATGAAAAAAAATTTTCATAAATAAAAACTTTAAAAATATATGGTTAATAGAACTTGAGCATTCAAAAGTAGCAAATTTCTACAGCAACATGTATATTAATGGAATCTAATTAAGATAAAAATGGCTTAAAATTTTAATAAAATTTTGATAAAAAACTATACTGCACAAAACCTATATATAATTGCTTATTAGCAATAATATATAGAATAAACTATCATATTTGGGAAGAATAAGATTTATAAGTTACTAACAATAATTATATGTTACATCATTACATATATATTTGAGAAATTTTCTTACCCGTGTTTCCTTTGGGACCAATTGATCCTGTTGCACCATCAGAGCCACTATCTCCGGTGTTTCCTTTGGGTCCTTGAGCACCAGTTGCACCTTGTTGACCTGGTGCACCATCTGATCCAGATTCTCCTTTATTACCTTTAGGACCTGTAGCACCATCTCTTCCAGCAATACCAGAGTCTCCAACAGAACCTTTTTCTCCACGGTTACCTGTATAAATATTAAATTATCAATTATATGTGTACAAACTTGAAATCCATAAAAAACCTTCAAAACTACAGAAAATAAAAAATAAGTAGGCAAAGCAAGCTCAGTTTATTAATGCTTTATTAGTGGAAACATAGGTTACAAGAATCAGTTCATTATGTAAAAGTTGTATCTATTTATTGTATTTCTACAGTTTGAACAAAATATCTATATTTCAATAAACAAACCTTTAGGTCCAGTACTTCCAGTAGAGCCATCTGCACCAGAATCACCTTTAGCACCATCAACTCCACGAACGCCTGTTGCACCCTGAGCTCCAGAGTCTCCAGTACTACCAACCAGCCCACGACTACCTTTCTGTCCCTTAGCACCAGCTATACCGCTGTCACCCACAGAACCTTTAGCTCCATCATTTCCATCATTTCCTCCATCACCCTTCTGTCCTTTTTGCCCAGGATTGCCTACAGAAACCCAATTACATGAGCTATCTAGCAGTGCATTTCTTAAAAAAGGCAAAGTAAATTATTGGCCAGCGATTAACCAAATACCTGTAGGTCCAGAATCTCCCTGCTGACCAGTGGCACCTGTTGAACCTTGTTGACCAGTAAACCCTCTATCACCCTTTTGGCCAGGTACTCCGGCTGGTCCGCTACTCCCTGGATTACCTTGTGGACCCACAGGCCCAGTAGCACCCTCTCTTCCCTGTACACCATGTATTCCGGAATCTCCTTTTTGTCCCTTGGGCCCAGTGCTGCCAGAAGGTCCGGTTGCACCTGTGTAAAACAAAGTGTATGAGTAGCAACTTTCTTAGTATTAAATACTGTTTGGCTATAGATGCGCTTTCCTAATGAAATATATCAAGCGATATTATAAGTAGTGCTGATAACTTGACATACCTGTATTTCCAGTCTGTCCCTGAGTACCCTGTGGGCCAACAGGCCCAGACACTCCTTGATTACCTTTTGGCCCATCATCACCTTGTGGTCCACTTGGCCCTGTGGCACCAGCAGCACCACTAGCACCCTTAACACCAGTTGGTCCAGTGGCACCTTTAGTAAAGCAGAATTACTACGGTTAACATCAGCCTAGCAAAGGGAGTCTTGGGTTGCAAAACACACATGATACATAATTAGATAAACAAAACTCTGAAACTCTGTAAAGGCTGATTGAGTGACAAGAAAAAAAAATCTTATAACAGCTCATAAGAGCTTCAAAAATCCTAATTGACAAATTTCAAGCTGCAGTTTACCCAAACCTTCAAATAAAATAAACAAAACTGCAGCATGCAGCAAATTTGTAGGCATTTAAATGCAAACAACTAGACATTCACAAAATAGTCTTACCAATGGAACCTTTAGATCCAGCAGGACCAGATGCTCCCACATCACCCTTTGGACCCGGTGCACCAGTTTGCCCCGTGTGTCCAGTTTGTCCTTGAATTCCACTTGCTCCAATAACTCCCTTATTTCCTGAGTCACACAAATACAATGATACAGCAAGCAAAATACATCAGTAATTTAATAATTAATAAATAATAATAATTACTAATATGACATGATTAGTATACCGTAAATCAAATTAACAAGATATGAGCTGACAAAACAATTCAATAGGAAATGTTATGCTCATTCATAATTAAGTAGAGATCACTTGATTTATATGCAAGACATACCTTGAATGCCCTTTGACCCCTTTTGACCAGTAGGCCCTGTTGAACCTGTCTGGCCAGCTGGTCCTTGGATACCAGAATCCCCTTGTTCTCCTTTACTACCTTGGTCTCCCTGATTACCTTTAGTTCCGGTGTTACCCCGGGGCCCAGTTGCACCTACGGCTCCTGAGTCACCTTGACTTCCTGCAGTCGGCAACGTAAGCATGCAAGATATATTTAGGTTTCAAACTGTATAATATTTAAATATTTTAACGCAGTTGAATCATGAGAAACAAAAAACACAAGTTGAAATAACCTTTAGGTCCAGGATTGCCAGTTGCACCAACAGGTCCGGTGCTTCCGATTTCTCCCTTGACTCCCTCAGGCCCTCGGGCACCAGTGTCTCCTTGCTGACCAGTAGCACCAGGAGCTCCTGCAGGTCCAGAGCTTCCTGATCAAAAGAATAAACACATGACAACTTTTTGGTTCAAGAATCACAGTACTACAAGTGTATAAATGTCATTTTGACCTTATAGAAAGTTGAACAAAATTCATTTACTCTAAATTATTTACTGAACAATTACTTTTACAAACATATTCCTATTAAAGTAATAGTTATTAACATAAATAAAACTTGAGATTATCACTAATGAGATTAGAAAACTTGCCCATAATTTTCAGAATTATTGCAAAAATGTTGGATTACGCGGTTGAAAGTGGCAGTGAGAATTGACATAAACACACAATGTTTAATTTACCTTTTGTTCCGGCATTTCCCTTCACACCTGTAGCGCCTTGAATACCTCTAGGGCCGCTATCACCAATACTACCTGCAAATATCACCTCAAGTATGATTGTCACAACCCAGAGTACACAATCACTAGCAATGCAGTATATGTGTGAACGTAGAAAATAAAAACTTGGTAGTTGCAATCGTACAAACTTTGAAAATCTAAGTTAGCTTTTACTTGACTTGACTACATTCTAGTCTAACTTCACCATTTAGCATTTTTAGTTTTAGTAGGCAGTATAAAAAAAATTAAGAATTACATTAGACTTAAAATCCAAGCTTACTCATAACAAAGAGCTTGATTATTTTTGACTAAAATTCATATGCAAGTTACACATAAATCTGATATATATAAGTTGTTTGCCCTACAAAAGTAAATCAACAAGCTTGACCTTTGTTTCCCTTGATACCAGCGCTGCCCTTTGGCCCAGTGGCTCCAACTGGTCCACTATCTCCAGTACTTCCAGCAGGACCTTGAGGTCCAGTTTGGCCAGTGTGTCCAGTAGCGCCGTTGACTCCCTGGTTTCCTTTACTTCCTTTTGATCCAGCAGGACCAGTTTCACCAATGCCTCCTAATACATTGCAGAATCGGAAAAACTAAACTTCAAGTATTCAACACTTCCTGTCAAACTAATATATGAGGTACCACTCAACTTCAGGACACTGCATTATGTAATTTAAAATATTGTCTAGATACCATATATTTTATACCATTTAAATAGAAACAATTTTGTGTCAATTATATTGTTCTTACCATTGACAAAATTGGATTCGTCAAAGGCATAAAACATTTAAAATATATTCAGTAATAAAAAAAAAACTAACCTCTTTCTCCAGTTGCACCACTTTCACCTGGTTGCCCATCTGCTCCTGAATTTCCAGTGCTACCTTTAACACCAGTGGCACCAATAGCACCCTTCTGGCCAGGCTGCCCAGTGCTGCCAGTATGACCTATAAATACCCCCCCAAAAATTTGCTAAAACTGGAACTAGTGTGATTAGTTAATGAAATGCAAATAAGTGTCATAACAAATTGAAATTAAACTAATAACACATCCTGATGTAAAACACTGCTACTTTTACCTGTTGAGCCAGCACTTCCAATTGATCCTTTTTCTCCTTTGTTTCCTGTTTGACCCGTCTGTCCAGGATTTCCAGCAGCTCCTGTATTACCAGTGGGTCCAACAGCACCAGAAGGTCCTAAATATGGAAATTATATATATATATATATCCTACTAGTGTGTTGAAATATAAAATTAAAAATAATCAAATTACACAGATAAAATAAAAGGCATACCACATACTTAAAAAATTATATTTGGAAAGGTAATTATTAAAATAAAAAAACATTGGAATTTAAACAAATAAATATATAAGCAAAGTAGGTGTTGTTAAGGTAGCTAAAATAATTAAGTTATGTTGCCCCAAATAATGTTTACAAGTGGTCACAATTTCATTCCAGTGTTAAATGATGCTTTTTTTAGTATTACATTGCAAATAATACATAGCGTTTTTCCAACAATAAAAAGTTGCATAGTTTGCTAGTTTTGCTGAGAAATGTAGTGTTTTTTTAAACTTCATATTAAATTATATATTTTTTGCTGAGTTGTTAAATGTTGTTTTCATGTTATAAAATCTAAGCTTAAAACCACTGATGTCTGGTTTTGAGTGCTGCATCTATCTTTGTTTGAAACAGCGGCTTGGTAAATAAGGCAATTGGCACTTTCCATGAGTAGGCAAAATTTTGTTGCTTTAAAATTTTCATTTGTGAGATGGTTCATATACATGTTGGGTTGAAAGTTCTTTCAATGGTTTCCGATAATATTGCTTATATTTTGGCTGCTACTGAGCTTGAGATTAATTTTCTTAAAAAACTTGTACAGCTTTTAGTATTTAAAGATTTCTTCTAATAGGTACTTCGAAACATTGTTTACTCAGAACAATGGGTCATACACAGAATGTATATCTTAAGGTAGGTGTTGTTGCTATTTCTGGCTTCAATTTTAGTTTATATTATTATCCACTTTCATGTGATGCTTTTAAGGCTGTTTGTGAAAACCTGGCCATCATACTACAGGTTGGGGAGTTTATAATTTATCGATTATGATATTTCTTAATGATGTGTGGGGTATCGTTGGTGCTAGAGATCGCATGGTATAGCCTTCCATTATTAGGTTTAGAGTAAGGCCCGTGCTTCTTTTGTAAACACCCAACGTAGTTATTGATTTTCTTATTTACTTCGTTTGTGTTGTTGGAACATTTTAGTACAGTTCATTTGTGTTGTTGAGTATGATGAAGTTACTTCTAAACATCTTATTGATTTTATGTAGCAGGAATAAGCTAATTGAAGTGCAGCTATCAGTTCCACCATAGCTACACATAGTGATGTAAAAGAGAAACTTGTTCTTTTTTTTACTACAAAGGTGCTAAGATTTGCATAATAATTCTCTTAAAAATTGCAGTCTATTCAACTGCTGTAAAGTCTAGTGCAGTTGTTTTCCGGATAAGGAGTGGCAGAAATCAGCAATGTCAGACTTTATAAAAAAGTTAGTTAGATTAGTAAACCATTCAATTTCTCCAGTCAAGTTGGTCCCAAATGTTGAGACCCAGAGTTGGAATATCAACCTTAATTTTGATCATAGTTCTGATTTTCACTTCAAATCAAGCAAGTAGTTTGATGAATTGAGAAATTCTTTTCCACAGCCATTATGTTTCTTAATAAGCTTGATAATGAATTTTTTATTTGATTGTATATTTTTTGTATTTTTCATAAATAGATATATAAAGTTTCAACTTACCTCTAACACCAGTGGCTCCAGTAGAACCCTGTGATCCTGGATTACCAGTTGAGCCAGCTGGACCGGTTTCTCCAATACTACCTCTAGGACCAGTAGCTCCTGGTGAACCAGTTGCACCAGTATTGCCTTGAGCTCCAGTGTTACCATCTTGCCCGGTTGCACCTGATAGATGGATGGTTTGAAACTATTGCTGCTTAAAACATGCCTCAAGCCACAAAGCTTCAAGCTAACATGTAATTTAGGCATAATTTGTCCATGTCACACTGACTGTAAAATTAACTTACCAGGGCTTCCAACTGCTCCAGTTTCTCCCGGTGATCCTCTTGGTCCTGTAGCACCAGTCTGACCTTGTACTAAAATGAATGTAAATATGAAGTTACACAAGCTAGATCATGGGCATAAGCCAAGAATAGATTTTCCATAAACCTGTTATTTATGTGAGAAAATCAAAAATGATATGCAAATGAAATAGTTAAAGCCATTTTAAGATTAAAATAAGACAAAGCAAATATAAGAATTAGTTTCAAGTTACAGAGGGCTAATTTGTCATGAATAGTTGACTCACTATTGCTTACAATCTAGGCTACACTATGACAAATATACTCAACAACCATCTCACAAGTAACAACTCAGGTATTCACAATAAATGCACTCAGCAATCTGGTCATTTTCTTGTCAAAATAGTGATAATGGAGGCCTTGATTCCAAATTCCATTGAAAGATACTATAATAGTGCTTAACATCAGCTCCACGTAGCAACCCAGCCCTAGTTACAATTGTTACTTTTAAATCAAGTCGAGTAGTCTCAGCCTTTCTTCAAAGAACAGCTTTACAAATCTTCAGCTAACCTAAGCCTATGTATGGAGACAGCAAACTATATTGACCTTCATAAAGTTCAGGAAAGCTAAGACGGTCCCAGGGAAAGACTAGATGCTAACTCACTTAGGATGTAAACCTAAACTCTGGCATTGAACAAGAGCTAACAGCAGCATTAATAGTAGAAACTAAAAAGTTGCTAGGTTGGAAAAAGTTTCAGCAAAAACATTCCCTACAAGTTTGAACAGAACTTTTAATTGCTGGAAGCTTTTCCATTAACAATCTTGCTTCACTCTGGCACTCATTGGATATGCATGCAGTTCAATATGCAACAATAGCATAAGAACAAAATGAAAATTGTGCAATAACGCAAACAATGATATCACTTCTTATACAAATAAAAAGTGCGAATAAATTATTATTCATACACTGTACTCCTTCAGACTGTTCAATCATTATCACAATACGTTCATCTTTCTACATTTAACCAGAAATTAATTAATTTTGGTATCATATAAACATTTCCAGATTGTAGTAAAATCAGTAAGACATACTTGGACATTTTATTAAACAACTAAATTACCTTAAAACCCTACAAATGGTTCTGGCAATCGAGGTCAAACAGTACTTAAAAATTAATGATAGTTTGTTCGAGCCAATAGAAATCATTTAAAATATTATATATAGCATATATACTTTTATTAAACAAAATAGGACTAAAAGCATCACAAGCCTGTAGGTTGAAAACATAACTCCCCTTTATTATGAAGAATATATAGAAGAACCCATGGCACACTTTACTTATGCAGTATTAAAATATTCTTAAATATATACTAACCTTTATCTACATACTATCTTGAAATTGTATGCTCAAACAATTTTTTTTACGATCAATTTTGTGACATACATGCTGAATTGATTCTGTTAGCTTGCAGATGACGAGATTTCAAGTTTCTTAAACACAAAGTTTTCACTATTCTATTTGCTCTGTCACTGAGAACATTAAAGCATCTCATTCACTTCCTGTACTCACTAGCCACTCATTCAAAATCAAAGCCTGACACACCTATTTGCACGGTAGAATTATTATTGCTCTTTGCCCTTTTGTTACACTAAGAATTACATTTCTATTTAAGCAAATTAAGAACAATATGCTATTTGAACAGAATTAAAAGTAGAGCAGAAATTCTTATGCTCCAAAGCTTAAACGAGTTTTCCTTTTCTCTTGAAACCTGTCTACAAAGAAGTGATTGCATCTATTATGCCTTCTAATCTTGACAAATGCTCATATTTTTTGATTACAACTTACCAAGGTAAAAGGTTGAGTCCAAGACCAATATAGCTAGACAGAGCGCACAGACTGCTTTAACTGCCATTCTGAATATAGCCTTTTAAAGGCCGAGTGACTTAACTATAGGCTATCCTAAAAAGATGGATGCAAACAAGGTCAAAACTTCTTATAGCTACAATATAAAGTCTCATACATGTGTAAAGAACATAATAGCTTAAGAAATATGCAAGTATTATAAAAAAATAGTTATATAGTTTATTCCACCAAAATAAATTCATGGCCCATAAAAACTTTTCAACATACAATTTTCGACAGAGTTAAAAACTAAGAAATATATATATACAAATTAAAAATTTACATTTTACTTCATGAAAAAAATCTATGGCTATCACTGACTTTGATGCTCACCAAATAAGTATGAAAATATATCACTTCTTAACAAAGGGTAGCACAACTCAAATAGGCCTACACACCCATTTTTCACCTTTTAACGGCGGCAAAAACAGGCTAACAAAAGCAATAAAACAGGGCTACAGCAGAAATCAATTTAACTCCACGAATATGCTGCTACTTTATAGAACAGGGTAATGCTGTGTAAGCATTGCAAAACAATGAGACAGGTAATAGACAATATTGACATTGCCAGTCAAGTGCTTTCATACTGACGGGTATGATACATATAGCTACTGTTAGTAATAGTTTAGAGTCAACTGTGTATTCTCTACACACCTACCAGTTACACATTTTACAAATAGTTTTGTGGTGTTTGCGATTCATGAAAATTTAGCACATAATTCAATCTGAAGAATGTTGAGCAAAAATAATATTATTTGATCACAAATATTGTAATTGAAAAAAACAAGCACATGTTAAAGATGCAGAAGTTCACATAGTTTCTTAAATTTAGGCATTGCTAGTATCCTTTAAGCCCTGAGTATACAGCAACTTTGCAGGTTTTTGACTGCTCAGTTAACTAAAAGGTTATGATATATCAGTCAAATTCAGTTTATGTTGAGCAGACAATCTTATTTTTACTTATTTGAGAGCATTCTTCAACCAACTGCCGCAATTTCTATAATATATTAAAACCTATTTACTTAGGCAGGTTGTTAAACTGACTTTAATGCAGACTGCTGTAGATAACTTAGTAAAAATAGAAGCATAATTAAATACAACTTAAACATACATAGCCTAGCAAACAAGTTACATATTTGGAACTCAATCGTTGCTTATTGGTTGTAAGAAGAAAGCACCTTGCACCACTGCATAAACTCCATAAACTTTTTTCCAAATAAATTTAGATATACTTTAGGCCAATGATTGGTTAAAAACCTAATTATTTAAATTTAAAAATTAACCATAATAAAATTAACTGCAAAGCTTGCGAATTGCTTAACAGAAACATTTTGAAATGTCAAATGAGCATTACAATTATTATAGGTAGGCAAGAAGTTGATAACACAGAGATCAATTTATTTTGATGTATCTTTTATGACCACACCCAAAACATCCCTAAAATAGGCCAACAAATGGCTGGCAATTTATTCCCAAAAGCATTTTTGCAAAACAAAAACTATAAAATTTAGAGCGAATGCTTACCACACGCAAATAGCTTCAGCCTAAGCTGATGGAAAATAATCCTAAAAGGTCCAGGAGCTGGATCTCAGCAAGCGTCTCTGAGGAGAGAAAGCAACTGGTTTTAACCCTCACACCCGGCTAGCTATACTCATTCTCTCTATTCATATGCAAATCATGCGTATAATGCCTACAACTGCTATACTCCCATTCAGCTCATTCTTCGACTGCAAACAGTATTGAATAATAGAAGGCTATAATAGATTGTATGAAGGCTCCTTATTGTAAATATTGAGGAGTAGAAAATTTGATGCAGTAGCTTTATAATAAAGTGAGTTATAAAGGACGCCTAGACATCTACTCAGAGATTTGCACTGTGTATACATTTTCAATATTGGAAGACTTACAGGTAGTAGAATAGACAGTAAACCCTGAACTTCATTGCAGTCTGCCAATCCATCTTATGTGGGTGCAGCAGCTCTCAACAATACATCAGTCAGCAATTCTTCTACAGAGCTATATAAAAGCTGCAACAAATGTCAAATATGAAGAATTTTTATATATTTAAATAGTCAAAGAGTACCTTGTAAAATAAGAGTATAACATTTAGAAGAACGATATTGTGCACACTACAGTTATTTAGCCATAGCCTACCATAAGACTGTTTGAAGATGCCCACCGGTAGTAAATTGACAAAATGCTTAGCCCAGTTGTCTCATAAACAACATGATGATACAGTGGATTGGCTGTGAGCGTGAGAAAATTCTACCATCTCACAGTTTATGAGTGAGAAGTGTTGGATTGTTCCGTCATCTACCAGTTTATGATGATGAAATAGGATCTGAAAGTTATCAAATTGAGCAACACACAAGTATAGAATATATCTGAAGTCATGCTTGAATAAGACGTACTTGCAGCACCCAAAATATGATGTGATTTAAACCTCTCTTATAGTGCAAACAAAAGAAAGTGAGAAGTTGATGACTGAGGTATTTTTACCTGCTATAAGCACTTTGTGTCATTTGATGATGAAATGAACCTGCTTCAACACCCCCATAAAGCACATTCTTCATTTCTTCAAATAATATACATCAAACAGATACACTTGAAATTATCTAACAAATATAAAGATGAAAAGTTTTCTTATTTGATTTAGTAACTGAAGTCTAAACCAATTCAGAATTAAACAATTGATTTTCAATTCATCAATAAGAAAGTTTCCATTGATTGACTGCCAATATTGGAGTATTCAAGTTAGTGATCTATATTTTGTACAATAGCCATTCTGGTGTCTTTCACTTTTAAGTGTATTACATTTTGTAGGTAGTTTTATCAAGGTCATGGAATTATACAACAAATGAGTAACTATAAAGCTGTAGTGATCCTGTTTGAATCATTTAGTAATATAATGGATAAATGGTACTAGTTATTATATAATAGCATCACCTTTATTGATTTAAAATGTTATAGACCTATAGCTAAAAGATTATGTGGCACATTTGCAACAAACTGAGCATACTGCTTAGCTTACTATTTCTGTTATATAAGCTACCTATAAATCACCAAAGCACCAGGCTCGGGCACTATTGCTAGGTTAATTTTGAACATTAGCTCATGGCAATGTTATCTAATTACTTTATAAGAGTTGATTTCTGGTTATAAAATTTTAATAATTACCTAAATTTAGAGTGCATTTAAATAAGCTTGCTGAAGGTTTTATTTATTTTCAATATAATATGATATGTAAATTCTGCACTTTTTTTAGAGAGCACAACTTCTTACAAAAATTATGTATTACACTAAGATACTAATTTAAGTCAGAAATAAAATATAATTTATTTTCATTATTGTATTGTAATCTTACAACTAACAAAACCATCAGTAAATTATAATGGCAGAACTGAACGAAACATGACCAGTAGAACTTTTAACTCAGTAAGATTTTGCTGACTGCCTTTAAATTTAAAACCTCTCCTGAATTACATTTTCGTACAAATCCAGTAGACCTATAAGAACCAAAACTTTGTAAATTCCTCAGTGTTTTTTTACAACTTGAATATTGACAAAACTTGCAAATTATAGGTGAAGTGACAGACTCTTTAGCACTATAGCTACACATTGAACACTAATTTATCTCAATAATAATAGCCTCTTTAAAAAACTAAAAATAAAATTTTGATGGCAATGTCATGCAGAAAAAAACTATTTCTTTAGATATTAATTTTTAACTTTGGTGCCACCTGCAAGTCAAAGTATAATAGTGCTACTAATACTAAAAGTAAATTATTAATAATAATACTAATAGTAATAGTATTAGTAATACTAATAGTGAGCTGTGATAGTAATACTAATAATAAATAAATATATAATAGTAATAACTAATAGTAATACTAATAGACAATGTCACAATAGTCATGAATAGACATAGTCACTATCATAGTGAAGAGATATAGTGATAGTGATACTAATAGTAACCCACAGTGGTACTTATAGTGATAGACTGATACTGATTACCGCAGTTTATTACCTCAGTTGAAGTAAGACTTCTGCACCAACTGGAATGTCTGTAGAGCATTTGCATTTGCTGTTTTGTAATTAGTTATTACATTCTCCAGGAATCTCACTGATTGTTCGTGGCAGAAAACTAGTGTGAAAAATGCTTTTCCCAGCTGATATTGAAATACGCTCTCCTCTGACTAGGTGGTTAGCACTCTGTCTTCAACAATCTCGTAATAGGCCCTAGATAGAGCCTGGTGTTGATCAAGATTCTAAAGAATTTGGGTGAGTAAACACAGTCGATGATTTTTTTGCTATCATCCAGCGACCGGAGTCTTAACTCATCCTTCACCCCAGAGATACACTGCCAGTGCGTCCATTCCTATTGCTTATGAACTGTACGACGCTGTTCTGGACCAGCTCTATAACACGCACCTTACTTCTAGTCACAGGATCCCAAACCACATCTGCATAATCAAGAATAGGCCTGCATAGATTTGTATAAGCCAGTAGCTTTGGGGCATCAAACACCAAGTGCTTGATCCCTCCAACTTTCAGGGGCTAATACACTTATCATATATATGCTGATCAAATCTTAGGTCTGACTGGATGGTTACCTCAAGGTATTTGAGGCTTTCTGCCCACAAAAAGCATGTGGTACCGAGTATGTAATGTGATATGGGGGTTACTTTACCAAAATTAATTGCCTGGCATTTCTTTTCGTTGAAGTGCATTTCCATTTTTATAAATCACTTATATACAGCATTGATGTTTTTTTGGAACAGTTCTACTACCTTAGTTGTGCTCACATAAGAAAATTTATATAGCATAAAAATAAGATTGGTCCTAGCACAGAGCCCAGCGGTACTCTTGAGGTTACCTAGCACTATTAAGAGCTGGCTCCTCTCAGTACAACAAACTGCTGTCTGTGAGAAAGGAAATCGAGTATCCAGTTAAGGAGTTATATGTTTATACTTGGTATCTCCTGCTATCTTTGAAGCAACATTAGGTGAGGTACTTTGTCAAAAGCTTTTTTGAAGTCCTCAACTCCTGCATGGGTAGTGTGTCCCTCATGGACTGCTTTCAATGGGTCTTGGTAGGTAGCACACATTTGAGTCTGACAGGACGAGTCCTCTTCTAAAACCATGTTTGCGATGATGAAGTAGCCTACACTGTATACCGTCTAGCTTTTCATTAAGGCAACACAGCACAATTTGTTCCATCATTTTACAGGAAATGCTTGTCAGGGAGGCGGGCCTGAAGTTGTTTGGAGATTCGCTGTCCTCGCTCTTAGGCTTATGTATTGCCATACTGATACTCATAATCATACTGATAGGAATGCGATACTCAACCTCATAGTGGGTTAGTCATACTAATAGCAATAAACTAATACTAACACTAATACTAATAGTAATACTAACACTAATAGTAATACTAACACTAATAGTTATACTGAAATGATGGTAAATCTGATTTAGTAAATGTAATACTCTAAGTCTAATACTAATAGTAATACTAACACTAATACAGTAATAGTAATACTCCAATGGCAATAGTCTAAATCTAGCTATTTAATTTTATTATTCAATACTCAATAGTAATACTTAATACTAATAGTTTAATACTAACACTAATACTAATAGTTACTAATAGTATTAGTGTCAAAAGTGAACTTGACTACTGCAACTGTCTACTTGAACTTGAACTTAAAGTTCTATTACCCATTCAATTGCCCATTGTTCATTGGCCATTGGACTTGGTATTAAATTAAAATTTAATTTTAAACTTAAAATTAATTGATAAATGAAATAGATTCGACTGAAATTTGTGAGTTTAGAACTTTTCTGACTGACTCGTTGACTACAATTAAAACACTAATTTTGGCCCAACTCTGATCAAAGATTATCGTTAAATTTCTATTCATATGTTAAATATTTATAATTATTGCAGTATGAGTATGAGTAGCTGCAAGCATTTTTGCAGCAAACCGGAAAAGCTAAATAATTGCCTAAAATCAAAACACTAGTTATAGCAGCATACCCAGCCACAGCAAACCAGTGGGATATCGATCATATCTGCATCTAACTAGTATACAAAGCGAAGGTGGCAAATCCAAGTTGAAATATTATTGCCTTTCATTCATAGAAAATCAAACGCTAAGGCTAAACTATCTGCCTTGCTTTGCAAGAATCGCTATGAATAGCACAAAGTTGAGAACCATTTCGTACAGCGTTTGTATAAACGTCGTTGCCAAACTTCAAACTTGATACGTCCAACTATCACTGCTCTTAACTTACCTACCGATTTTGTGCTGCTTTAAGCGATTCTTTACTTTGCGCTGACCCTTGCCTTGTACTTTGGTGTAAACGTTGGCAGTAATCAAAATCTTTGAGACTGTTGGCAAGGTTTTGGCTAGTAGTAATAGTAATACTACTATAACTATTAAATAGTACTTAAACATTGCAACGAATTTGAACTCAACAGCGATGAGCTATAGCGCATTTCCTTTTACTATTAGTGAGCTACTTTTTAGTTTTAGCTTTGTAATATTAAAAATAAATGTGATTATTATAATTATTATATTTATTTTCATTTTTACTTTAAGTTTAACTTTTACTTTTAGGTTTATTAACTTCAAAGACAAATTCACTTTCAGTAGAACTTTTACTTTTAGTCACTGTCAGTAAAAATATTATTTAATAATATTATTATATTATTATGTTTATCATTATGCTTGATTTTATTATAGAAGTTATTCACAATAATAAGGCCTAATGGTAGTGATTGATCATCATAATGACCTAGTCCTATTAATATTATTATTTATTCAATAATTCATTATAATTTTATTAAGTTTAATTAGTAACTTGGCTAAAAAACATCTTGAAAATTGCTTGAAAATACTAGCTTTTTTATTTAATCATTGTCACTATCACCAACTATTTTATAACAGTTGTATTAATACTTATTGCTATTTTTCAAATCAATAGATATTAATATGTTTATTATAAAATGCCTTAAAAGATATAAGCGTGTTATAATTGTATATATTATTGTAGTGCTGGCAATATACCATTCTTAAGACCTGTCTTATTAAATTATTGAACAATTCACAGTTGTGGGAAATAGGTGCTATTGTCTCAAATAAACAACCAATTCAGTTCATTTTAGTACAGTTGGGTCAAAGCAATACCATAGCAACTCAAGTCAGTAATTGGCCTAACCAAGTCTTGGCTGTCAAGTTCAGAATACTTATCTATGCTTAACTTTAATACTACTAAGAAGTAAGTTATGAAATTGGTAAAAATGTGTAAATGCACTTTTGAATTTAATTTGCAATAAAATGTAAGGATTGTCTAAAATTTGCTTGCACTCTAATTTTAAATGTGCAACAGTATGATTTAGAATACATGTATAGTATAGATATGCCATAGTTGGGTTCAATAACTATCTCACCGGTTTCATTGCAGGCAGTTTTTAGTTCTAATGGTGAAATGTGGTAGTTTTAGCAAGTTCTCCAGTGTTTACACACAATATGTTCTTGACTTTTAACTTATTACTACTGCTGAGACTAACATTATGCATTAAAAATAACTAAGTCAAAGGGAATAAAAGTTTGAGCTTTTATTTGTATGTAAACAATTTAGTATTCTTGAACAAAGCTCTAATTTAAATCGACATTTAAAAAAAGAAAAAAAAAAAAAAATCAATTTTTAATTTTCAGCCTGCAATCTTCTTTTAATGTTATTCTATATTAATTTGCAGTATTTTTTTTTCTATTCTTTAAATAATTTCTATTGCTTTCTTCATTGTTTGCTTTTAGTGAACTGAGCTAAGCTAATGACTTGAGATGGATGTAGATGATGTGTATATCAGAACTGGCGAATTTGGCTATTTTCAATGGAAAGTCTTCAGTGGTTGTTTTTTGGGCGCTTGGTTTGCCGGTACACAGATGGTGCAAAACATATTTGCTGGTTCAATACCTAATAATATGTCTTGTTTAGATAGCCATTTTAATGCATGTGATGCAGGCTGTCCATCTATTGTGTACCTTGATGATGAACTTAAATCATTTGCAATGGAGGTAGGACTTATGTGAATGTATTTATAAACTTGCATGCTCTATGCTCCAATGATGTGTTTTATTTTTGTTTGCATGAGAAATGTATAGTACTTTATGTATGTATTTGACTGTCTGTTGTATTTAATATATCTGCAGTGGAACATGACTTGTGGCCCCAGCATTACAGCAGCTCAAAACACTCAAGCCTTGTTTGTATTGGGTGTCATGATTGGCTCATTCTTTGTCGGTGGTTTGGGGGACAAGTTTGGCAGGTTCCCAGTGGTGTTAGCATGTCAGTTCTTGTGTGGATTATTTGGCTTACTCAGTTCATTTGCGCTTAATTGGACTGTATATGTTGGTTTAAGGTATGATTGTTGTTAGATTCTGGTTGCCTCAAAACCTTGCCAATTGGCCTCATACAAGGAAGTTAAATTGCAATCATTATATTTATTATCTGTTTTAGCCAGTTACAAATTATTTTATTTCAACCATATTTTTTAAGCTGCTAACAAATCATATTGAATTATAATTTCACCATGGTTGTTTAGGTTGATGACCGGTTTCTTTCTGAGTGGTATAATCATTATTGGGTTCGTGTTAACTTCAGAGTTAGTAGGACCAAGTAAACGAGGTGTTATTGGAGCTATGCCCGCTTTAGCTTTTGCTCTGGGAATTTCTACTTTGTCACTTGTTTCATGGTTTACAAAAGATTGGAAAGTCATGTCTATTATATTTGGGATTGTTGGAATTGTTTGCACCATTCCATGTTACTGGTGAGTTTACAACAAGTTGCAAGTGTTAAATGATATAGTGATTTTAATGATGTTGTAAAATATGTTTATCTAGGATCCCACCTTTGTATGTTTTGTAGTTTGTGAAATATCAATTGTATAGTTAATCTGTAGATATAACATTAATAGAGTTTATGATGTAAACACTGTATAATCAATTTTATATTGATATTCAGTATTGTGCATAAATTTAGCTATACTATTTGCAATCGAAATAGCAAATGCAAATATTAATTATATTGACTTGAATTCTCTTGGCTGTTGATGTAAATCATTTCTCTTAGTCTAATTATGTTAGCAATGACTGTTATGATGTTTTAAGGTCAAAATGATTGGTTACACAGTTTGCCTTCCACAGGTTAACATAAAGGATTTATTGAGAAAGTAAACTAATAGGTAGATCTATATTAAATGTATTTAGCCAATGATAATATTATATCAAATTGTACATCTATTTACTAATTTAGCATGGATGAGAAATGATTGTACTTTTTTGTTGGTATACTTTAAATTGGTTACTTTAGGTTGTTTGTGGAAAGTCCGCGCTGGTATCTTGGAAAAGGAAATGTTGAAAAAAGCAAATTAATACTGAAAAAGATTGCAAAAACCAATGGTCATGATCTTGGTGATATTGAACTGAAGGTTAGCTGTTTATTTTTATTTTGTAGTATTTTAATATTAAAAGATATGCAAAATAATAACAGAAAAAAAACATTGTGAATTGTTAGTAACCAGGTAATAGTCATAGTGCTTGAATAGTAGCACAAGTTTGAATAGTACCATTGAATAGTAACTCTTGAATAGTATCTTTTGAATAGTAGAACTTGAATAGTAGAACTTGAATTTCCCAGCTCATAATTTGAGTGTAATTATTCTAATAGTTGCAAGTTGAAATTACTAAAGAAAAATTGAAAGTTATCTTGGGCTGATTTATAAAGGTGTGATGTTTTATTAAGATTTGCCCTCAAAAGTTGGCATTTTATAACTAAAGTGAACCTGCCCATTTCATTATGCAGCAAATCTTTGTGGTAATTATATTTTTATTTCCCTCATCACATAATTCAACAAACATTGTGCAGGTACCAAGTAAGGGAGATGCAAGTAAGAAAGGTTCAAAAACTTCAATGCTGTCACTACTCACTAATGGCACTCTTCGTAAGATAACTGCAATTCAACTCGTTTCATGGTTTGTGCATTTATGTAGAACATTAAAATATAATTCTTCTATATATATGATCGCTTGTTCAGCAGAGTGGTTACCACTCATGAAACTAGACAAATTTAATGTCGATTTGTATGCATTACCTTCACTTTATTAAGCTAAATTATTTTCTTCTACTAATTTAATATAGGTTTTTGAAAATAAAGTGCTTTTCCTCATATTGGCTAAGTTATAGGTGTAAATTTTGGCGTACTTTGTTTGAAACAATACGTTGGGAGTGAGGGGTGCCAAAATGCAAAATCGAGCAGGTGGAAGAAATTAATACTAACCTTTGTTGCTATAGATCATTGCCAAACCAACCTTCTGAGTTCCAATATTTTATTAAAACTTTAAAGAAGTGGGTTTTCATGGGGTTGGCAATATTCAAGGGGGTATTATAGGATTTTAAAAATGTTATTATTTAATCAAGTTTATACATTATTGTAGGTTTACGTGCAGCTCGGTATATTATGGACTGACTATAGCTGCTGGTAACATGGGTGACAACAGATACATCTCAGTAATACTTAATGCAATGGTAGAAGTACCTTCCAGTATCGCTATTCTCTACATTATGAATATACCGCGGTGGGTAGATTACTTTGTTATTGTGTTGCTATGGTTTTGTTATTGTGTTGCTATGGTTTTGTTATTGTGTTGCTATGGTGTTGTTAAGATGTTGTTGTGGTAAAACTGATCAACAACAGTGTAAAGTGAGAACTAATACTCCAAACTTAAAGATAAGTAATGGATAGTGAGTTTAATGAGAGTTCAGAGCTGATAAGCAGAATTTATTTAAACTGACATTTACAAGTTTCAGCAGTTACAGTGAACTGCAATAAGATCAATTTTCAAAGAAAGTTATGAGTTATTATTTTATTTTACTATAAGTTATAAAAGATAATAATAACAAGATACTAGATTTTAGTGAGTTTCAACTCCTCTGCTATTCCCCACTAGGCCACCTCAGTGTTTTTATTTTATTTATATATAACTATATGAGATTAAGTCTCAATTTATAGAAATTAATAACTTCTGAAACCATTCATCTGTTGTATCTTTTCAACTTAATTTTTTCTACATTTAGAAAAGTATACTTGGTAACATTAAAATGTAGACTAGATATGTAGTATCGTAGCCTGATTTGTGCAGCTAAACATTTATTTATCTCTCTTCAACAATATATTACAGATGTGGTAGAGTAAAGAGTTGTGTTGGTGGACTTATATTTAGTTCTATATTCTGTGGAAGCATCTGGTTTATTCCTGATAGTAAGTTGAACTATATATATATATATATATATATATATATATATATATATATATATATATATACATATTATTAAATGGGTAGAGTTTTGCAGTAATATATACCATTACCATTGTGCATTATATTTATTGACTGGTGTGTCTTTTTTTCTAGATAAAAAATTAAATTATCAATATTGATGTATAATAAGATTTGTTTGCCATTTTAAATTTTACCATAGTATAATTTGTAAGCAGTTTACTTCTTGTGAGTAGTAAAGCTCAGATTTGTTTATGTGTCTATATTATTCTTTGCTGTAGGAAACACATTAGTTGTCACTGGATTAGCATGTGCTGGAAAGTTGTTTATATGTGCTGCTTTTGCTACAATATATGTTCATGCTGGGGAACTATACCCAACTCCTGTAAGGTATGTTGGTGACACAAAGGTAATATAACTCCAAAGTGGCTTCTATTTAGGTTTAAAATATTACCATTGCAGTGTAGAATAACCATATGTGAAAATATAATTCTTCCTTGGTCACCATATTCACTACATTTTAGGAATCTTGGATTAGGTGTCATTTCTGTGGCAAATCGACTTGGCGGAGTTATGGCCCCATTGATTGTGAATCTAAATAATATATACCACAATGCACATTTTGTGGTGTTTGGTGTTGTGGGATGCATAGCTGGAGTTCTTTGTTTGTTATTGCCTGAAACCCTGGGTCGTCCTTTACCAGAATCTCCAGAAGAAATATATCAAAACTCCAAAGAAGTAAAAATTGTTTCATTAGAACTGGAAAAAAGTGATAAAAGACCTTTATTACTTAGTGATATGTTAGACGAGGGTGCCGACATAGATACCTGAATATAAATCTTCTATACAGTTTTGTTCTATCAAAATAGTTTTTTATCTAGCTTTATTTTATCTAGCTTTATTTTCTGTATTCTTTAAGTTTTGTATTTTTACCAAGATGAAAGAAATGATTTTTATTTCTAAAAAATATATTAGACTTGCAAGAATTTTCTTCTCACACTTATTACGATGTATCAATTAATTACATACTTTAAACAAAAACATTATATAGAAGATTGATCTCTCTATTTATACCCATTTTTAATAGAAAACCGAATAATTTACCAATTATTTTCTATTAAATATAATTTTGCTTTCTTTACTAATCCAGTTTGAATAATATGTGTGTTGAAATATGGATGTGCAAATATAAAACATGCATTGCCATGGGCATGCGTTTAATTAGCCATTTGTTTTTTTTTATATTTAAATGAGTAGAGTAATGGTCTGCAGAGCTAATAGCTGATAGATTGATGATATTTAATACTTTTGATATTTAACAATATCATTGTTCACAAGAAACAAATTTAAAAATTTGGATTTAGAGTTGTCTCCAACATGTTAACGGAAAACCGCTGTAATTTAATCATTCGGCTTGCCGATGTATCTTCTCATGTCGGTTATTGGAAAGAATGGACGTAGTTGGTCAGTATCAGTATGGCGTGTTCATGAAACTTCTGCAACTGCTTTAACGCCATGATATCAATTTTTGTTTTACGATAAGTTCGGATAATCATTGTCATAATGGTATTTGCTATTGCCTAGTGCCATTGGTCTTTCACTTGGTAATGATGAAGATTAAATATAAATTGAAATGATAATTATCACTATCAGTATCACATTGTGATTGACTTTGAGTTTGACATTGACATTCAGATTCACTATCACTATGACTATCACTATGACTATAAACAGTTTATTATAAAGTATAATGTAATTATGATAATGATGATAATTTATTGAATCTGATCTTCATTTTCAATAATAAGTAAAGTTGTTCATATTGATATTCAGACTGATCATGTATTTGTAGTACTAGTACAGTACTACTACTAGTAGTAGTTGTAGCTGTACTTCTAAATCTTTGAGCATCGGTATGAGTTGTACTGTAACTGATCATCAACTCGTACTTTAGTACTAGTAGCACTAATACCTGTAGACGTAATACTAGTTGTACAGTGTACTGTAGTAGTAATAGTGGTATTTTAGTACTAATGCTAATACTAATACTAATAGTAATACTAATACTAATAGCAATAGCTACAGGCGTTTATATGTATATTAAATTGGATATTTATATTGATATTAATGACTATGAGCATACCGATAGTGATACTCGTAGTCATAGTGATAATCATAATCAATCATAATTATATTCCAATTGGTATATTATTATAATTATTAATATTTGTATATGATGATTACTATTATATGCTATATCATATATGCTGTTAGCTTTTTACTGTTTGAAATTTTTAAAATCTACTTACATGTAATATTCATATTATAATTTATCAGAAACATTACAGTTTAACTTTATCAGTCTATGTTATAATTAATAATTATTTATGATATTTTCAATTTTTACCAAGAGTCACACTCACTAGCAGAGTGACAATGACTGTCATATCACTGTGAAAATGAGCTGCAATTGCATGCAGTTCAAATAAAATACTTGAAAATCGCCATTGAAATAAAAATTAATCTCAAATTATATCTGCACTAGTGTCACAGCTACTACTAGTACTGCAATAACATTCTAAGGCTAATGCTTAATAATAACAGTATTACTAATACTAATAGTAATAGTAAAACTTATAAACTAGTACTAATGGTAATGCTAAAAGTAAATCTAATAGTTATACTTATAGTAATAGACTAATAGTATTACCAAGTACCAACACAGTAATGGTAAATGTAATAGTAAAAATCTTAGGTAATTATTTTACTTATAGTTACAGTGATGCTCAGTATCAGTATGACTATTACTATCAGTATCATACTCACTGACTCTATCATACTGATACTAAGTTGAAACTCATACTGGTACTGTTATGATCATTGTGATGGCCATACTGATGCTCATGAACCATGACAACAATGATAACCCAGTCAGCGATGATCATTCGGAGCCATTAAATTTTTGCATATCTGCAACTGGATCTTAAATTTAACAAATATTTTAACAGCTTATTTTGTAGTAATGTAATTGCATGTGTTGTTTTTAGTCTCTTTTGAATATTGCTACATTTGCTTAATTTTAGATATATTGAATTGTACTTAATATATTTTGTAAATTCAATGGTAATAACTTTGTTTTTATATGTTTTAGGCCAAGCTCTTAATTGATATGGCTATGGATGAGTTATAGTCTAAACTCAAGCAGAATGATTGAATTCCCATATTTCATAGCTTGTCTTTTTGTGATAATTGTGTCATGCATTAGAGTTCTGCATGTCAACAGCTGTGCTGAGTGGCCAGAACTATTTGTTAATGGTGCAGAGTTCACTTGGAGGTTCACTTCAGATGCTACAAATGATAAAGCCGACAACTCTTCAGATGATAGCTTTGTCACTCAAATTCTAAAACGAGCTCCTATATTTTCAAAGCCGTAAGCTTATATATAAAATGTGTATAAATTTTAAATTTGTTGTGTTTCCTTGTGTGAAATTAAAACCCAGTTAGATCTTATAGGTTTACTAATGTTTTTTATTTACTTTATCGGAACTCAGCAAAATGTTTGAAGTAAGGGAAGTCAATGTTTATCTTTCTCTTTCAGAGTTGATGTGAAGCATCGATATATATCTTAATTGTTTTAAAGTTTTTTACCACAACTTCCTAAATGATATTCTTTTGCCAGTAGAAAGTTTTGTGTTCATCATAGTTTTATGCAGCGTTAAATTGAAATCACAAAAATTGAATAGATCAAGTGTGTAGAAGTAAGCATACTGAGCTCCTTGCTTTCTTTCTAGGTACATACCTCCATTGCTATGGGGCAGAAGTGGACATCTTCAAACTATTATTCACAGTACCTTTAGCCGGCATAAGACACCTCGTGTGAAAGGCGATAGTCGTCACACCCTATTTCTTTCTGATGGCAGCATGCTGACCTTTGACCTGTTCCAACCTCCTACTGGTGCAGTGTCAACTGAAGGTGTGTGTATTTTTAAGATGATGCCTAGATTTTTCGTTAATTCCTGTTGAAATTTGTGCAGGATTTAGTTTGTTGTAAAGATTATTAAAAGTCATGGAACTCCTATATTGCAGATGTCACCCTTGTGGTATGCCCTGGAATTGGTAACTCAAGTGAGACGGTGGCTCTTCGAGCTTTCTCTCACCATGCTAATTCATATGGTTATAGAGTTGCTGTGTTAAATCACTTGGGAATAATACCAAGTATACCTCTTACTACAAGCAGGATATTCACGTATGGTGAGCTCATCAAAATATGTATGATATTATGAATATGCTGTTGAATACATTCAATATCTGATTCTACTGGCATCCCTGTAGTCAAGTCAAGTATTTTCGTAATATTGTTTTAAAAACTGTCAAGTAAATACCACAGCCTGTGCCCTACCGTGTTTTATCAGATAATGCTGCATGCCTATTATATTTGCTCTGTACATAACTCTGAGATATTTCAGACTAATGGCTCTTTATCTATTTATTCTCTGGCAGATTGCAGAGACAGTTAGTAGTGGTTAGGCTGATTGAGTAGATGAATGCAGCTTGTTTTATTCACAGGTAGTACTGAGGAGTATGGCGCGATGGTTAACAAGGTCAAGGAAATGTATCCACAATCTAAATTAATAGCTGTTGGCTTTAGTATGGGAGGGAATATTATTTCTAAATACCTTGGCGAATGCTCAAAACAGAGAGCAAATTTTGTTGCCGGTATTTCGTGCTGCCAAGGCTATGATATACTCAAGTGAGCTCTACATGTAATATGCTAGTTGGTCATTCATATTTGCTGGTTCTGTATGTTAATCAACACTTGGTATGACTGTTGAAAGACAAATTTAGCTTTCTTTTATTTTTACATTCTTTAATATTTTTGCTATTCATTTGAAATATTCATATCATGTTGTGTCAACTAGCTAAGCATTAATATTGTCAAATTTAACAATAGTTTAGCTAGTTGCTAATCAGTAGGTGCTCAGTCAGTGTGATTTGGACCCAGCCCTGCAAATATATAAATTTTAAAATATATAGCATTTTATAAAAGGTTTATTCCTTTTTCAATCACATTAAGACAATTTTGTGATATCAAACTTCATAAACACTACGTCCCTATGCTTTGCATTGTGCAAAGGGATTTTTCATTTGATGCATGTGGACAGTGTCATTTGAATGAAACCACAACCATAGGTTAACACATAATGAAACCAAAAGTCCATCTGTAGGAGCATCCCGTGTAAATCCATTCAAATCATGGGATGGCAGTGAAAGAGTTGCTTGATCTTGTAAATTATTAATCTATTAGCTTATAAATAATTCAACTGTTATATTAATGTATATGCAAAGGTTACATGAGTATTGAAAAAGTCAATCCATAATTTAAAGTCTTTATTTACTTGAGTTATATTTATTTTGTTTTAGAATCCATAAGCATATTTCACATATTAGTCTAATCTCTTTGTTATAAATAGAGCTACTTTGTGTGTATATGTATTCAATTAGAAACATATTCCAATATTTAGATCACTGGAGATTATGGGGTCATGGAAGCATATGGGTAAGGCCTATCTCAGAGCTATTTGTGTCTGTGTGCAGAAGGTGCTCCATAACTTCCAGGTGGGTTTACTGAGAGGCAAAACCATTTAATCAAGAACATAAACTGTAATTTTGTAAAGGGCCTCAATAAATATTATTTATAGTGATAGCATCTCAACCCTTTGCTTGGACTGTAATTATATCATTCATTCATTTAGAGTTGGTTCAACTTTTCCTATTATTTGTACATTCTAACCTTCCTCCTCCCCCCCATCAAAGCTCAAATTACATATATAGTCAATTAGTATCATTTGTTACAGAGTGTACTCCTCTCTGATGAGCAGTTGAGCCGATTCGGTATTCAAAGCAGAATGGAGTTGCTGTATTCACTGAACATGGTACATTTGGATGACATTCTACTCAGGTGTGTACTTTTCAGATGATCAATAGACTTATTGTTAATATGTTGAAATAATGGTTTTTAATCTGTGTGGGATAGTTTGTAAATTTTAAGTGTAGATGGTGCTAAATATAAGCTGGGCTCCAATACCTTGAAAAAAAAATTAAATTCTTTAAAATATTTTTAAAAAAATGATAATAATAAGGCCATACTTGTGAAGTTGTGATAACTTTTTAAAGTTTTTTATTGGGGGTTTTCACATTATATTTCATGAAAAATCATTTTGCAATAACAGAGTGTATTATTCTTTACAATAGATAAAAAAATTGAAAATGTTTTGGTATGCATGGTACCTGTCACTGGCTGTATTTCTTATCAGTGATTTATCAGCCACTGTAAATAAATGCAATATTGACATTCATGTGAAACAATAAATTGTGAACAAGCTTTTAACTGGCCTTTAAATTTGGTTGATGAGAACTCATCTTTAGCGTATGTCTATCATAATATGCATGTCATTTTAGTTAAGTTTCATTTCATTGCCCTTATTCATGGCTTTTTACTTTAATGAATCTATTATATTTTACTTGTAGTAAAATGGCTGGATATTCTGACTACAGAGAATATTATAGACAATCTAGTTCTTCCCTTTACATCCCACAGGTATGAATTATTAAAGCAGGGCTGCTTCATTCTGCTTACTTATATAGCAATGAATTTTACAAAGATATTGGTTCTAAGTTATTCCCATGCAAATTGATTTTATAATGCATTTTGTCCGCATATAACTTCAAATAATTCATGAGCTTGGGCAACCTGATTTATGGAAAAGTTGTTGACAAAGCTATTGTTAATTTGATTATTGGCAAATACAGCCACCTATAACATCCAGCAAATAAAATGTTGCTTCTTTGTTGTTGAGGTTACACCTACAGTTTCCCTTTCTCATGTTTTTATTGGATGTTATGTTATACATACAATAACTGCTCAATGAATATAATGTATTCTAATTGCAATTGTTTTTATTATCATTAGTGTTTTATAGTGAGTTATTAAATTATATTTAGTGCAATTTTCTATTAGCAAGCAACACCAATTTGCCATCTGAAACTTGTTTGGATATTTTGTTTTATCCAAAATTTTCCAATACTAATTAATTTCTTTACCTTGGGTAAATTGGATATGAGTAATAAAATCATGATCATGATGTAAGTTTTTATCATTTTGAAATTAAGTTTGAAATAAACCTGAATAGGGTTTGTATGCTTTATAATATATTACAATCAAATCATAATTATACTTAATTACTATACGCTTGCCAGTCATTATTCGTGTGTATCCGAACTGTTTGCTTGAGCACATAACTCCGAAAAATAGGTTTATTCAGTAGCTAATATATTTTTCAAGTTTTAGTAATGCACATGATAATATGATTAGGGGGCTCTGCTTTAAATATGAAAACGAAATCTGTACCTGCAGCATTAAATCATTAGGATTGGTGTAGTTTGGAGTGATCAAAAGAAAACAATTAGACTCTAGTCAATGTTATGATATAAAATGTAGGAGCATCCGATATAGTTGGTAATTAATAAGAGTAAGATTATGCAGGTCCTTGGTGATGTCAGGTGTTGCTTGCTCAGCACAGCTTTAACCTCCCTCACGAAAATAGAGGCATGGCACTGTGTGCATAATCTTAAGCAAATCAAGTTTCACACTTGCTAAAATTAATCATTTGCTTATAAACTTAAACTATTCAATATAATAGACAAATGAAAATATTCTCACCTTGAATGATGTGTAAACAGTGTAAGCATCAAGTGTTATAACTGTACCTTGGGGAAAATATATCATCTGCTTGATGTATTGTAGATTGATATACCTATGTTGTTCATTAATGCAAAAGATGATCCACTGATTCCACCTGAGATGTTTGACACTCCTCTTCGCCATACAGGTTACTATTTCATGCTTGCCATATTATTTGCTGCTTAGGGCGCAGCCGTGGTCTAGGGGTTAAAGTATTGGCCTAGTAAACGCAGAAGTCATGGGTTTAAGCCCCAGTAAAGGTCATTGGTGATGTTAGGAAGTGCATTCAATCATAAATGCTCCTGTGCCCCATCTGAATAAGTCCTTAGCCCGATTTAACAAAATTTTCTTCCATCAGGGGTTTCTCACAAGAATGGCTGCTATAAACTTGTCTGAGTGTTTTTGTATAATTTGCTGCTTTCAACAACTAACTGCGAGTCACCTTCTCTTCATTATGTAGTTACAAGTTCTATGTCATGGATTTCAAACATTTTCTTCTCTTGTAGAAGTCAACAAAAAAGCTGTTTTTGTGGTGACCAAACATGGAGGACATCTTGGATTCTACGAGTGCCAAGAAGGCTCCAAATTCTTTCAGAGAGGAACGTTTACTTGGTTAGACAAGGCTGTTGTGCAATATGTAGGTGCGATTGTCTTCTTAGCTTCGGCAGTGCAGCCTCAACTCAGAAAACAGGAAAAAAAATGACTAAAAACTAAGTGAAAGATTTATCAATTACAGCTATTGATATTTATCAAGCTAAAGTCTAGTATCTCTCAATGAGTGAATGTTGTGGGCTCTATCTTGTTATTAATGTATTAAATTATCTTTATTTTAACTAAATGTAATTGCAAAGTCTATAAGTTTCATTTACAAGTTAGCAAACGTATTTTGAAAATATATTAGCAACATTAATACTGATAGGGCAATTGAAACTTCGTTGTTTTCCAGTTTACAATGTTTCATTTCTGTTTCTTTTATAATTAAAACTTCTAGTTGGTGATTTTTGTGCAGCGTAAAGATATATCAATGTATGTCTCCATCCACATATATTTTATTTATTAGCATTAGTTATTCTAATGTCTATCTTTGATATTATTTGTAATAAATATAAGCAACACGATAACCTTCCGCCATTTTGAACCTTGCCAGAATATTCTAGAAAAGTGAAAATAAGTAACATTGTAAAATGAGTTTTCTAAGCAAACCTCACTTCACTAATTTTTATGTTAAAACGTAGTTGTACAAACTAAGCATTTATCATTTATAAATAGCTCTATAATATTATTTAGCCAAACTTGCAAAACACTAGTTATTTTCAGCATTGTTGCAAAACAACTACAGCATTTCTAGACATGCTAGTATAAAACGATATAATGAAACTACAACAGCTATAACAGTTTTTTTTTATCTAGGTAGGTATTGAGAATTTGACATTCACTGAAAATAGATTTTTTTTCTATTGAATGTTTTTTACATTTCTGTAAATTACTTTTTTATATCAAGTCATTAGTTGGTGTAAAAGGTACTTGATTAATTTCCAACAGTATAAGCTATGTAGGGAGATTAGTTTACAAAACAGTTCTCAGTTGAATAGCCAATATCAGAATATTGCACTAAATAACTTAGTTCTAGGCTAAAAGGTAATAATTAAAAATTATTATCAATTCCATGATCCAAGCCATATCAATTTAGCTAATTATATTTGAATTTTTTGAGCAGCTGTTGTTATTTTGGTGAATTATTGTACAAATTCGAGGGAATAACCCAACAAAATAACTAAATCACCAAGTTTTGGTGTACTGCAAAGAGTTTTAATATGCAGGTAGTATATCGATAGCTATAAGAATAAGAAGCATACAACAATTGTGCTCATGCCTGCTTTCGCTGGTTAATGCATGGAGTAGCTAACCTTAAGCTTTCATTTTTGAGTAGAGCCTATATAAGCAATAGACTTAAGTCAAATGTGCCTCCAAGAAAAAATTCAACTCTATTACTTCCTTAAAACAGTGGCAATATCTTCTTCTACTGGTGTGAAAGCTATGTAAGTAAGGATTTTAAATTTATCGCAAGTTATTTCCGTGCAATAAGCAATTTTCAAAAAGGTAATATTGTTTCTAGCTATTTTAATAAAATATAAATGAATTGAAAATTAATGATGGCTAGTTTGATTTTATTAAACTTGTATATATTATTATATTATTTTGGTTGTATATATTCATAATAGATACATTATTATGCTGGGTAACTGTCATAAATGTGACATGTGCAAATATTATAAACGTGTCGGTTTTATCATTAAATTGATATACTTGATTCAAATGACCAGAGATATTTCTTTTCATTGTGCCGGTTAAGCATCGTTTTGGTGATTATCTGATACTTTCAGTTTAAATTATGGTTGAAATTAAAGACTTAACAGAATCAATAACCGCAACTCAATCGAACATGATTGCCAATGTACCATCCTCAGCAAATTAATGTTGTTAATTTAGAAGTTGCAAATAACTCTATGGCTGCCAATAGAAAAAAAGTAACTCTTGCTGACCTCTTGAGTGATAACTCACCTAAAGATGCAGATGTTGACTTTGTGAGAGAATATTTTGAATTTCTGCTAAAAAAAGCTACAAGTGCATCTTGTCGCTTTGTACGGCATAGAGTAAATCTCTTAATTCATCAAGTACTGGTAATTCATTATGTTATTATTATGCATGTGAATGTATATTATAATTTACAAATCCTGATAACACTGAGCTATTGCATTCTGTATTTGTTTATGACACTTTCTAATTCATTGTTTAATTTTATATTCTTATAATGCAATAGGCTATTTACATTCTATATTCAAATATGCCCAATGCCTTTGATTACTAAATAACAAAATTTTCACTGCTCCTGATTTCTCTTGCACTATAGTTTGCTTTATAACAGAACTTGGTTTGTGGCCTGACTACAAGTTTTTATCTATATAATAGGCAAATGAATTGACAGTTAAAGCATTTTTAGAAGAGCTATCTAAGGAGTTAAATGACCCAAACCAATTATTACCAGACATGCTGGAGGAATATTTGATAGTAAGTCTTCAGATGATTTCAATATAGTTGAAATGGTCATTTATATGTCATAGTTATGTTATGGTGAAATTGTGAAATATTATAATTGTATTTTTGATGATAGCATACCTAAGTGGGTGCAATCATTCTCACCATTGCATATAATACAACATTAACATAATAGTTGTCTTGCTGTACATGTACGACTTCTGAAAATTTTAGTAATGGCTAATGTAACCCCAAAAGTTACTGAAAATCAAGCAGCACATTATAGGGAGAACTGTGGTTTTTAAATGTCAGCCAATCATTTTAAGTTGCTACCAATTGTTGTCAAAGAACTCATTTGGTTCTCACTGCTTCTCACTGTTTCTCATTGCTTCTCACTGTTTCTCACTGTTTCTCATTGTTTCTCACTGTTACACTTATAGCCGGGAAGTCAATTCTTTATGCTTTTTTTTTGTTCAATTTTTTTTAGTAGGATGCAGAAAAAATAGTTTAAAGAAATTTGGATATTATCATCATTCTGAAAGGTTCAATTTGTTTAAAGTTGTTGAATTACTAATATTACCCTTAATTTTGCTGTCATACAGAAAGCATTGGGTCCAACAATAAATGTTGAACAGTGGCTCATACAGCTTATATATATAATACTTGTTAAAAATTTGTTGAAGGTATTAGCCAGCACTCTACTAAATCTGAAATATATTATGCTGAAATGTTGAATTGCTAGGTTTCAAATTTTTAATGAATTTTAGACTGCTTTTAGAAGGTTGCTATACCATGCATGGTTCAGACCCCTACCATACCATAATTGTAAAAATGTCAAAATGGTGAAGTTTGTTGATTAGAAACAACTGTTGGACAAGGGTTTTGGCCATTCCCAATGTTGCTTGTTTGGCATAATCTATTCTGGTCTAGTAATATAATAATTTTATTACAATAGGTTAGATTCAAGGGCTTCCAGGTATAGCTTACGTGAAATGGAAGCCATGACCCAAATCTAGATAGTGTGTACAGTATGGCTTTTCTATGAAAACATTGCTTATAATAATGCAGTTTTAGAGATTTACAACAAGGTCTCAAATAGCTGATAGATATTTTAAATCTCTACACTTTACCAAATTATACCATCTGCAGTCAATATATTATAATGCAATGTGTAAAAATCGGCAATGTTTTGTCAATCCTTATATGATGTTTTCAAATCACTGACTTCAATTTCTTTTAGCAAAAGCTTAGAAGTTGTCACTAAGCTCTCAAAGACTAAGCTGCCAAAATTAAGAAATATGTCTTTGATTTCTTTTTGTTTAGGAAGTCATTCCTAAAATAAGAGTGAGGCTAGTAACAGGGGATGTTGTCATACACGGATTAGCAATTATACAGGACTATTTGACTAAGTTTCTTTAGAAATAATGAGAAAAGCTTGTAAAGTTTTAGTGATTATTTTGTAGTCATGACAGTTTGCAATATTGCATGTACGTTTTTAATTAATCATACTAGAATTTGTGTCATTATGAAATTGAAATTTTATTGTGCATGTTTTATAATTTTCAATAAACCAATTTTAATGTAAAACTAAGTTCATATTGATGAACTAAATATAAAAATACATTTTGATTCAGAACTATTGAACCAATAGTTGAAAATAACCAATTTACAGGTGCGTGTGTTACATCAGCTGATTTAGGGGTTGTCCAAAACAGACCAGGCCATCCATCTATGATCTATCACCTGGTTATGTTGATACCATGATGGCTATTAGATCCCAAATCCAATTTCATACAAATGCTTAGAAACATAAGTCAAGAAATCAATTAGAAGCGCAATCATCTATCGTTATTTAGCCAGTCCTTATAATAAAGGTTGAGAGCTGGCTATAGCATCTATAATATAATATAATAGAATTATTGGAATTACCGTTCTAACAACATTCAGTTATAAGGTATTTGCTAAAAAGCAATTTGGGTTTTCCAAGTTGGCACCATTAAAAAGAATCTCATCTATATTGGCAAAAAGTGCCTGGGAACTGCTAAGCACCAGCATTAGCAGACATCTGCCGTGGGCATAAACTGTGTAGTCTGAAAGCATTTTCTGGTAAATTCAAAATAATTATAGTATGACCATGATTTTTTTTAAATTATAAAACACTGATACAATGTAAGTATAGAAGTAGTCAAATAGTCAATTCATCTATAACCTACATTTATTATAATACTATATTGCTTTGCTATTAATAAAAGTTGACAGATTAAACAGCATAAACGACTTGTGAGTGCAAAAAATTACTGTTATCTCTATGTAATCGTATGGGTGGTGCTCATTTCTCAAAATTTTATTCATGGTATGATTACACTATTGTTGTGGTTGGCTTTACAGAAATAACATGTGCTACCCAGAATCAAGCGGAATAACTCCCCAATCCGCGCAGTTCAATTAGTAGCCAATAGAAATCTACGAGCTGTTTTTAAGAGAGGGGAACCTATTTATATTGACTACCGAAGGGAGCTACTCCTCCCCGTTCTTATAACCAGAATAACCGATGCCTTTGTAAGCATGCGCAATCAGCGCCCCTGTCAGAGCCAAAATGCAAATGGCTGCGTTAGGACGTAGAAATGTTATCTCTCCTATATAAGTTGCAACTTTTGTTACAATTTTGCGTTTCTGTTAGGTAAAACACAATAAAATGACAACAACGTACACAAGTGATTTAAATGAAACAATATCCATGCTATCAGCAAACTTGATATATGTTTCAAAAGTAAATTTACGTTCAATTCTTCACAAGTCAAAGTTGAACTTCGTGTTCATCTTGACTTAGTTTTAGTAAAAAGTGAAGATCACAGTGTGAAGTGAATAAGTCAATGACAAATACTATAACTGTAAATATTCCTATTATTTTCTTATTCCGAAACAATTTATATATGTTTTAAATTAGGAATACTTGAAAATCAATGAAGTTCTAAGTAGAACTAATAAGTAAATGTAATTCTAAAAACAAAGAATCTAAGTCTAACTTCTAAGTTAAAGTATAAGTATTACTATTGCTATTAGTATAACATTAACTATAGCGATAATCTGCAAGTCTAAGTAAGACCAAGTATGAAATTGATTGTTAGTAATAGTATAAGTATAACTACTGTAAAATATAATACTACTTTTTATACTCGTACTCTCTTAGTGATAGTCATTGTATTCTATTCAACTATTACATTTGCAGTATTAGTTGAATAGAGTACAGCCACTACAATGACTGGGTATAAAAATTGGTATTGCATTTTACATAAGCTACACTATTGCTAACAATCAATTTTATTACTATTGCCAATACTTATAAATATAATATTATAGCTAATAGTAATACTATGTCTATTGCATTCACTCCATTTTTTTACTTTTACTTTTAACTCAACTAAACTGATACTATTCCTAATACCTATACTAATAGTAATAGTAATAATATAAGTAATAGTAATGCCAATGGTAATAATTGTAGACTTATAGTAAATAAATCAGTGTTTACATCAATATTTAATTGGTATAACACTAGAGGTAGATGTAAATCTAATATTAATACTAATCTAATACTGATAATAATTAATAAATATTAATATGTAACTATAACTTGGGTCTTTGTCTAATCCTCTAATTGAACTTGTTTTCCACTTACTATTTACCACTTTAGGTTGAATTTATTTTTGTGAATTTAATTAATAATACTAATAATATGTAGTTTTAAGACAATATAGGTTAAAGTTAATATTAAATCAACAAGCATTAATATTGAATATGATTGTAGGCAAGTTTTAGTTGAAAGTTAACTTTATGCCTAGCTATTAGTGTTTTTGAAGTCTAGCGGATTACTAAAGGGGTAATTTAGGAAAAATAGCATCATTTCTATTTTAACATAATCTCAAAAATAAATAACTTTTACAGTAGTAAACAGATGAGTAATAGTAATAGTGATAAAAGTCTAAGATTAATAGTATGAGTATAGTATATTTATCTGTATTAGTATTATATTAGTTGACAATTGCAATAAGCATGATCATTGATGATAGTGGTATGGAATGTCATACTCCACTATTAATACTATACAGTAAAGGCTAATTATAATACTAATAGTTATAGAGAAGATTTAATACACTATTTTAATGAAAATAATGAAAAATTGTCATTATCAAATATATAAAGAAAATCCGTTTCTAGCCTTTTTTCACCGCCACTATAGCAATAATTGAGCAGGGTTGAGTATAGCTAGGGTTAATGTGTATTATTGTAAGTTTTAAATATTCATGTTTACAGTAATCTGCAGCCTGCTCATGTCCTTTAGCACAGTTCTTCTGCCACCTGAGGCTTTTTAAGTCACTGGAAAACCTGGGATGTACTGATTCTAACCAGCATAAACATATTTTGCAATATGATTATGGAGTGGTATTAGTACAAGTTCCAACACCTCGTAGCCCTATTTCACTCATATTTAATTATTCTAATTGTAATTAGCTTATATCATACTATTAGTATAGATGATTGGCCATTGCTGTTACAAAGTGTCGGTATTACTTGAATTGACTTGTAATAATGTTCCATTATCACTGGAATATATTAATAGATGTAATAATATAACACCATTTGAAGATAAAATTTAGCATTTGAAGGCCAAATACTGTTAGTATCTTCTTTCGCTATCAAGTGTGCCTGACCAATATATTATAAGTATAATTGGTTTGCTTGACTATTTTAGATTGTGATAGAAGATAAATCATAGAAAATCTCTTCAAATTATGTCCACAAATGAGCCACATGCTCAATTAAATGGTGATAAAGTGCTGACAAATTATCAGACTGGTGTGAAAAGTAGCAACAATGGTATTGTTATAAATTCGGTTAGCACACCTGCCCCAGTTGTCAACGGCAATGGTCAGTTGGGTGCCACAGCCATGTTCAATCTCGCTCAGATTGCATCCTCTGAACAGAAGCAAACTGTGACAACTCCTAACACTAACTCTACACCAGTACCAGTTCCTACACACAATGCCGTGGGTACTGTTGCAGCAGTAGCTGCTAGCGGCACTGGTCCAGTAACTATCTGTAGTGCTCCAACTATAACTCAAACAAGACCTCAACCTATACAACAGAACAACACTCCATTGCGACCAGCACAAGCTCTAAATGCACCTCTGCTAATACCTCGCAATGCTAATGTGAGTTACTTGTATATATGAACTATTCTCGTTTATTCTTGCTCGTTTTCTGATATTTTTTTATAGTTTGTGTTACCTTGTAGGGCTGATGTCATTTGACCTTTTGTATGCTAAACCTAAAATTGGTAGTATTTTTTATATTGTATTAACATATAACTTCTTGTTTACTATACTTGTTGTTTTAGATTTTATATTACTTTTTGCCAATGTATGTAGTTGGTTGAATAATTATTTTAGAACACAATATCACTTCCACCTGGCTTACAACTGCCACCTGGAACTATCCTAATGCAGAATGAGAAAGGTCACATTGTCTTCATGCCACGGGCTCCAGCCCCTCAAAATGTAAGTGATGTACACCTCCACTGAAGTGAGTCTACTCTGGGTTATATTCTATCTGTCTCTAAACCCCCTCTTCTGTATATCGTATGTCCGTTAAGATTCTGCATGTCTGCTTGGTAAGGTGGTGTGATGATGGGAGTACTCACCATGTAAAATCCAGTGCCTGTAGATGATTTTATTGTAGTTTGGTTTGACGCAAGTCAAGCTACTGTTGAGCTGCAGGGGCTGTTTTTGTTTGTTACTAACTAAAGACCACAAAACTACTTGATATTTCTTTCTGCCTAGTAATGGGTTTTCTAAACACGTTAGTTTCGGGATTTCCCAAAATGAAAATAGATCAAAGCTATTTTTAGTTACAAATACTAATTGTTGTTGGAGAGTTGGTTTTGAACAGTAAAAATATCCTCCCACCCCTGTAGGAAATTCTTAAGATACACAATGGTCAAGCGCTATGCAGCAGAGTTGGGATACACTGCCTGTGTTGTTTCTTATTATCTTATTCTGTAAAACTCTGCCCTGAATTTTCATCTTTGTTTATACAAAATTTTGTCAACATTATCGCCCTTGTATTGCTAATGTATTGCACATGTATTGTACATGTATTGCCCATATGTTGCTGCATATTGCCTGTGTATTGCTGGTTGCTTTTTGTGCAGTGTAGTGTCTGGTCAATTTAATTTTTGGTATATGTTCTAAACTTCTAAACTTGGCATGCAGACATATTTATAACTTTAATTAGTCTTAATAAAAGCATAAACTTTTGTAAGCAGAGCATTTTCCTCTTTCTTGCTTTTATATTGAAGTGTTATTTATTGTGGGTCTGTAGCTGGAAGGATGCGTACTCTATATAATATTCTTTATGTTGTATTGTGTGCATATCTTGCGTAGGAATGTTCAGTCTTAACCTTTTTTGCACATCATGTACTAAATATCATGGGTATGTTGCATGCAAATAGACTTTTCCCTGTTTGAATGACAGTTGAATAGGTTGTACTTCAGAAGACAGCAAGTTTTGCTATTAGCTTTGAAGTGTGCTTTGCATGCACACTGCATAATATTTTGTATCTTAAATATGCATTATAATTTTTATAGGCTTCTCTTATGATATATTTGCAATGGCTAGTGTTACAGCAGCACTGCTTTTGTTATTATATAAACATAATTTGCAGCTATGCTCTCTTTCTAATGATTTCTTGTTAATTTTATTATTAATTTTTATCAGCTCATTCCTTTCTAAATACACTGTGATTCTCAGTAGTGCTGGGCAATTCTCTTCCTCAAAAGTGTCTGTTTACAATTTAGATAGGACTAGTATATAATTTATGTGCAGCTTTCACTAAACGTTGTGATATGCAAAGATGTATGATCTAAGTTCTGTCTATTAACATCTCACATCAATAGGCTATTAACATACTTGCTTGCTTGCTTAGCTTGGTCACCCACCTGCTACAGACCCACAGTATCGCATGGTACAGCGTCAATTTGTTGCTCACCACCCCCCTATAATCAGACAACTAACACCTCAAGCTAACTGTCCCGGTGATGGTGCTGCAATTGGCTCACATGCTGTACCGAACCACCACCAACCTCACCCTCTACATCGTTCGTCTTATCTCTCTCAACAGCAGGCCAGTTCAGGAGCCATACCAATACAGCCCAACCCTGGTCAGGTGATCATGAGACCAGCTGTTGCCCCGACAATGCAAGCCATTCGTGCCCAAACCAACAGTAAGTTGCGTTTTCTGTTGAGCATACTTAATGTGCATATTGCACAACCTATGTAGTACAACAATATGATATTTTATTGTGATTGAAATGATCGTTCATATTCTTCAGACTCAATTCTATTAGTTGTCTTCCTAGTATAAGATGACCAGAAGAGTTGAGTTAAAATTTAGTGTTACAAAGTCATTGAAACATGCTTCTCATAGTTTTAGCTCAATTGGCTAGTTTAAAGTACATGGTTTATAGAGCTATGTGTAATAGAGTTGAAAGTGGAACACCCTAATTATAAATAGTTGTAAAAGTGCTTGTAAATTCTAAACGTGAAAAGTGTTCATTCTAAAGAATAAACACTGAAACTACATCTAAATTAATTACCTTATGCTCTTCAGTTGTCTCCCGACCCATAATGCCTGCGAGTGCACCAGATAGAAGCAAAGATGAGACAAAAAAGTGCAAAAACTTCCTGGAAACTTTAATCCGTCTTTCTAGTCAACAGCCTCAACAAACTTTAGATAACGTTAAAAGACTGATACTAGGATTGCTGGTTGGTAACTCTGTATTACTCTGCATTTCTCATAGTTCTCATCATCTGTTGTGAGCTGATATTGGTACACTTGGAGTTGTTATACCCAACCAATGTTATCACTCACAAAGCAATAATATTATAAACTGCATTCACACACAGTACAATGTTGTGAAAATCACACATCAAGTGTCTTCTAGTTATCTGTTGTTTATAAACTTCTGTATGAGCCGCTTTGTCTAATGCAGGAAGGTACTGTTCAGCCCGATGTTTTTACTGTCAATCTTCAAAAAGAACTCAATTCTCAGCGACAGCCTGGCCTTGCAGCTTTTCTCAAGGTTGGTGGGAGTAATGCTTTTTTTGAAAATATCTTGTTTATTTTAATCAATGGCAACTCACGATTTGAATTATGATAGTCTTATATTACTGTTTAGGGAACCAGTAATATTATTGTAAGTTATTCTATTTTTTTGGAATTTGTTTGTTTTTTGCTGTATTTGTAAGTCAATGTAGCTAACATTTTAACTTATGTTACTTTCTTGTTCCAAAATACTAACCAAGTAATAATTTTATGTTCTTGTTCAGTTGATGTTTCACGAAAATACAAATGACTTTTGTTTACATATTGTTGCTATAAATGTATTTGCATGTAGCATCAATACATTTTGTTAACATATTTTGTGTTGCAGAAAAGTTTACCAGATTTGCGGCTAGCAATTAGTCGGAATGAGTTGAGTATTGATGGTTTAAATCGTCCAAACATACAGATACCTGTCTCTAATCTTCAAAACAATGTAATGCAGCCTATGATCAGGGTATGTGGTATATGTGTTCATCATGTTATATCATGTAGTAGGAGAAAGGCACTATTTTTCCTTGATCTCATCTCTCGTAGCAAAGTGTGTGTATGCATAGGCATAACTGTTTGGGCTTTTTAATGTAAACATTTTAATGTAGTGTACCAATTTTATTTACATCCAACAGTAGAGGCATTCTTTTAAAAGCTCTGCAAAATCTATAAAATTTTGTCAAATTGAAAGCGATAACTGGAAGGCATAGTTTTCATGTGAAAAAGAGTATCCAATATATGCTATTACAACCCCATTATTCAATGGTGTGCTTAAGTTATTACCTGGTGCATTCACAGCCTGTGCAACTCATCATCATAATATTAATACACACTTTATTAACATTATACATATTTTAGCCAAGTCCTAAACCTATGGTTCCTAAGGCACCATCTCAACAAAAAGCTCAAGGAATAAGTAATATACAGAGAATGGGTGGCCCAGTGGCAATGCGCCCCTCGTCAACTGCCAGTCCATTGCGCCCTGCTCAGTCTAGGGTGCCTGCTACATCAGCAATTCCTAGAGGAAAGCAGCGATTAGATTTAAAGTAAGTGAAAGATATCTTTGACAGCTTAATGTAGTCATAGATATCAAATATTCATAAATTTTCAATTTGCATATATTTACCAATCATTATATAGTCTCAATGTTGAAGTAGATTTGAGTGACTGGAACACAATATGAGGCTATGTAAACTATTCTTGTTGTAGAGATGATGACGATATAAATGATGTAGCCACTATGGGTGGTGTCAACCTTTCAGAAGAAACTAAAAACATTCTCGCTGCTGTTCCAGAATCGGCAGCACAACTTCGTTCATGTAGAGATGACGCTTTTCTCTCACATACTCCTTTAGCTCAAAAAATACGACAACTAGGTTTCTATCCATATAATATTATTTTCGCTTTTTGCCAGATATCAAACATTGTTATTTCCATTCAAATATAATTCTCTTCTCAAAAATAATATATTCTCTGGTTATTTGCAGCACTTCAACGAGGTGTGCGAGATATAAATAGTGATGTGATAAGTTTAGTATCTCATGCGTGTGAGGAACGATTGCGACATCTCACAGAAAAAGTATCACTTGTTGCAGAACACAGGCTTGATATCTATCGGGTATGGAGATAATGATTTTCCCCTCTGTTGCCCTGTCACACATTGTATATAAATTATATAATTCAAAAGATATAACAGTTCATGGTCATATCTGTTACTTCAGCAGTAATTAAAAACTTCAAACCTAACTATTCTATCTGACGATTTATTTCAATATCAAATGATTTCTATATTGTCTAGGTTGACAAACGTTTTGACCCCAGCCATGATGTTAGATCTCAGTTGAAATTTCTTGAAGAATTAGATAAGCTGGAGCGAAAAAAGCACGATGACTCTGAAAGAGAGGTGCTGCTGAGAGCGGCCAAGAGCAGATCTAAGACTGAGGACCCAGAACAGGCTAAATTAAAAATAAAGGCCAAAGAGGTACCTGCAACTTTTGAAAGATTTATTTCTATGTCAACTGTTACCTGACATGTATACCTATCTTTAAATATCTATTTAATTATATATATTATATCATTTTAGTTGAAAGAGCAAGAATTAGAAGAGTTGCGGCAGCAGGAAGCAAACAAAACCGCACTGGCAGCTATAGGCCCTCGTAAAAAAAGAAAAATAGACGATATAGTGAGTTTATTATTTTAATCAGTGCGGAAAGTTTTTATATATAAGAAATCTGCTTACAACAAATTTTTTTCAAATTTGTTATAAACCATAACTTTTCTGACGCATAATACATGTAATACATGTTTTTAAAGAGTGTACAAGTATTAAAAAGATGCTGACCCCAAAACTTGTAGCATCTAATTATAAAGTTAGAGAGAACTTCTAAACTAAAATGAATATATTAGTATTATAAACCTCTCTACTACTAGTTCTATATACAGATATATCAACAATAGTTATTCAAGCTTTTTTATAGGAGTAGTTATGTTTTATTTTGTAATATTTTCTATTTTCAGTCAATCTCTACTGTGTCAAATGAAAGTCTATTTAGGTTGTAACTTTACTTATGTATTTTACTGAGCTATATTTAATGAGCTCAAATTTATGGACAAGCATACTGCTAACCAAACCAAAAGTCCATCTAATTTATCTAATGATTTTAAAATATATCGAATGCTATCACTGTGGTGGCTTTACATTAAATTTCAATAACATTAAATATGACAAACAGACTCCTCCTTTATTAAATTTAGAGTTTAAAAAAATTCTTTTTTCAAATTGCTTTGCAACGCTATAACTATAAAAGTAAAAAAGCTGCCAATGTAAGTTTATCATCATTCAAATATTTTGTTTCAGATTACAGGAGCTGGCAACGCTGGGGGTCTATCAACATCAACAGCAACTACTAGTACTAATAATCAAGTAAGTTAAAACTTTTACCTACATTAAATAAATGTTAAATAACTGTTAAATAACTATAAAGTTGCATAAAACATGTTTATTAAAACAGATACTAAATTTTCAACCCAAATCCTCACGTTCTTCAAAGTTAAGACATTGTGAAACGTCATTTTATCTGAAATTGTAATCTGATAATGAATTATGTGGAATTGTGCTCTCAATAAGCTCCATTGTGTCATAAGATATTGATATATGAATACATTTACTTTAGGGTTACAACCGTCCAAGATTGAAACGAGTGAATTTAAGAGACTTGACATTTGTTCTAGAAGAAGATAGAGATTCATACAAATCAGATACTCTGTTTAAAGCTTTCCTTCGGTGACCAGTTATATAATTTATAGTATATATATATATATAAATTTTGCATCACTGTTGCAATTGTCTGTATCACAGGATTTTATGTAGTCATTGACCACAGCTTACATGACAGGTCATGTGTGTAACAACTGTTGTACAGATAAAAACTGTGCGGTGTTCAAATTGACTTGCAAGAACAATTTCTCTGGTAATTTTTATGAGGATGTGTAGCATGCGATATTTTATCAATACCATTTTCTTTCATTTATATCAAATGGTATTAACATTGTTGAAAAAATGACCTCACTAATGATGCTATATAATTAGGCGCATGCCATTTTTTTACAAAAAAATCAATGTACAAATCGAAATTATTTTTTCACTTCACAAATATGCAGAATATTTTTCCTGAAATTAGCTCAATTGATCAATTTGATAGATTAGCCTATCTTTCTAATTGTCTTTTTGTCAAAAGTGTAAATAGTTGTACAGTAAATGCATATGAGATTGTACGTTTATTATATCAATGTACATTAAAATAATGATGGTCCAAGAAAAAATAAATTTTTATGAACTCTATATGGACAACTACTGCTATTTGCTCTTATATAGGCTCTTATAGATTATGTTGCATACAGCCAGGTTTAGAAGAAGTGTGACTCATACTTATTGAAAGTGATGAGACTATCATCATCACACTTCATTTACTGGGCAGAGTTCTTATCAATTATAGTATTGAACCAGCAACTATATGGGTCATGATGCAAAAAGTTTTACAACCTGTCTTCAAGTAATGGCATATATTTGTTGTGGAAGGAATTCTCAGACTTTTAAATTTTGATCACATCAACTTTTGTCTGCTGTGTCAAACTTCGATGTACCTGCTAATACGCAGCTAAGCAGCAGTATTTTAGTGCTCTGCTATAACAGTACTTGCTACCTAAGTAGATCAAGCATATACTAATTTTCACAGAGCACAATAGGGTTTGAATACTGAGCTTCAATAATTTAAATATACTAAAATTTACTTAATTTTGCATATCTTTCGGTTGGCAGAATTAAAAGAGGGCTAATATTGTTTGACTAACTTTGAAAACCATCTCTTTAAAAGTGTGTTAACACTGTTTGATATTAGGTGAGAATAGAGTTTTGGGGTCTAGACAGTCTAGTGGGTGACTGGGTTCGGAACTAGTATGCAAATTGTTATAAATTACAGTTGTTGATCACTCAAATAGAAAGTGATGTCTATTTTGTCTACATTCTCAGCTAATATTAGGTAGAACTAAACTGCTTTTAAGAACAATTATATTACTAGTCAAAAACAGTTGCACAATTATATTATCATATACTATGGTAATTGCAGCCATAAAATTTATGCAAACAGTAATGAAACGGTAAGTTTTGTGACTATTGAGATACACCAGAGCTCTAAGATCTATGTTGACAGTGCGCACAACTTACACCCCCCCCCCCCAACAAACACATAAATTCCACTGAACATAGTAACATGTACATGATTCACTAGATAATAAAAACCAACAAAGGTATGACAAGTCCAAAGATTCGAGCTAGAAAGTAAATTTGCCAACTGAAACTACTATGAATATTCAACTAGAAAACCATGACAAATGTTGCAACACAAATTGGATACACAGCTTAAAAAAGTTCAATATGGAATTCCTCATCAATTTAAAAGAAAAAATACAGCTTGTTTTAATACCTATATTGTTTCATCACTTTTTCCCTTCTACCATGATTATATGGTAACCAAATTTAGTTTTAACTGGTGGATCTGTATATATTGGAGAGTTAGTGGTGCTATTAGCTAATGCAAAAGCAGCATCTTGAAACGGACCAACCATAGAACCACGCGTCATCCAACCTAAATCCCCTCCTTGCCTAGCCTTATCTTCGCTGTGTAATCTAGCCACTTCATCAAATTTTTGTCCTGTTCAAACAAATATAATATATACGTCTGCAAAAAGTTCACAAAACTTGTCTAACAAAATGAAGAAATCAAATGCTAAATATCATGTTTTAAGTTAAGCTATTACTAAGTTGAAACATACAGCCTAGCTAAATCATTCACACAGCATTTCTATGATATCTATGACTTATCTAAACTGGGTGAACTGAATTTATAATTAATACAAATACCTAAAAATACAAAAATCATGAGTGTCAGAATTGCTAAAACTGAGAACAAAACATATTTTCTAATGTTTTACAATCTAATAGGACTTTTTGCAATTACTAAAGAAAAATTATTAATAAACATAATTTTGACGATTAAACCACCATGCACATAGATTAGATAGCCATAATGAAGCATACCAGCTTTTAACTTCTCCATTGCCTCCATAACCTTCCCATGCTTTTCACACAAAATGTGTCTAACTTTAACTGCAGTTCCTCCTTTTGCTTCTTTTTTACCACTGGCTCCAGAATCAGAGTCTAAATAGAATAATATCCTTGAAAATATAGATTTCAGATTTTAAAACTTTCTTTTTACTAACATGAGAATTGAACTACCCACCGCCTTTTGCTCCTCCTTTGGCACCTCCACCAGACTTACTTTTCTTAGCAGGCATCTTCTGAAGCTACAACATAAATACTAAACTAAAATGTTAAACTAAAATCAAGTCAATGAAACTCAAAGATAGCCTATCATCTGAGTAACTGTGACTTGTGTCTAAAATGGCAGTAATCAGTTACAAAATTAATTGGAACTGTGAATATACAATCAAATGCAAAAGGCAATATGGTATGATTATTGAGTACATCATTATCATGATCACAATTTGGCAACATAATTTTTCAGCTAAATGGCCAGCCTCTCAGTGACTCAGTCTCATCAGCAATTACAACTAATATTATTGTAATTAATATTATAACAATAATAATGTAAATTATAATAAAATATTTAATAGTTACATATATGTATAAATATGATATACTTGGTCTTATACTTATATTTATAGTAGTAATAATATTATTATTAATAGAAATAATTGTTGAAGCTTAGAGTTAAAGTTTAAACTTAAAGTAATTAGCCTCATAATCGTTGATCAGTATGAGTATAACCATAGTGATACTGATATTATATTAATTATTAAAGTTATTAAAACTAGTGCCCAATAATCTTGTATATTATATCTATTCCGACAAGTTCATAAATAATAAGCATCAGCATAAGTCATAAGTAAACCAGAATGAGAAAGTAAAATCACTAAAATGCCTAGCTAGAGAACTAGTAGAACTTAGTAATTTTTATAAGCAGCTCCAAATTGTAGGTGACTGAGAGTAGTAGTTTGAAGTTCTTGAGTTTAGAGTCGAGAGTTTAAATTGGGCCTTTGAACCCCCAACTTTAAACTCGAGAATTCCAACTATTGCAATAAATCAATTCCCAAATCAGAACTGCTTATAAATAATTATAATTTCTAGTTAAAAATAATTTCTAATTTCAGTCACATCTTTGATGACCATGAATTAGCTTGGGCACTAACAAATGCATCAAAGTTGCAACTTTGGTTAGCTCTGCCCGTTCTATAAATTAAGTGCATAGAAAGCTATCCAAGCGAATCTTACAACATTCAATAAACTTAGCCTATGTACCCCTCAACTCGGAGCTGCTTATAGAACAATTCTGTGAGGGTACCAAACACGTTTTTCATAATCATAACCATAATCATAACGATAATACTGTAAAGAAAATAAGTGCATCACAATAAAACTTGAGCAGTAATTAAAAACAAGCATATATTTATTTATCAACTTAACTGGTCAAGTTTCTCAAAGACATAGTGATAGTCAAGTTCAAGTTGAAGTTTCATTTAAATTAAAAAATCACATTGGCTTTCAGTTTTATATTCAGTGTTCATTATCATAAGACTAAGAGTAAGTGATAATGATTATGATTATCTTAAAGTTAATCTGTTATCATATTGATATTCACAACATAATGATAATTATATTTATTATCATAATGTTTATATTATTAATAATAGTTATAATAATTTAAATTACAATTCACAATCATTTTCAATTTTCATGGTCATAATCATAATGTAAAATTAAAACTAAATCAAAATGAAAATCATAATCACAATGATTATAATAATAATGATCAGTGATAATGATGATCAATATCATAATAAATTATGAATACTTATAGCTATAGTAATAGCAATGCTAATACTAATACTAGTAATATTAATAGTATTAGTATTACTATTACTGTATTATACTAATAGTAATACTAATACAGTAATACTAATACTCATAGTCATACTGATACTGACACAATTTAAATTTGAATAAGTCATTACAATATGAATACATCTACTTATATTAATACTTATAGTTATATTTATAGTTATAGGTATACTCATACTGAATAGTGAATACTTAGTCTTATACTTATACTTATAGTTATACGTATAGTATTACTATTACTATTAGTATTATTATAAGTATAACTATTAGTATTAGTATTACTAATACTATTAGTCATAACTATAAGTTTATAAAGTTAATGTTATAGTGAATAAGGATAACTTATAGTTATACTTTAGGTTTATAGTTACAGTTACACTAATAGTATTAGTAATCGTAATACTATTAGTATTAGTATCACTTGTAGTTGTAAAACTTGAACTACAAGTACATGGTTTTACATGATAAAGGCATGTGTTGTACATGATTTATTTTGACCATTATGATCATCATAATGATCACCATCACTCTATGTTAATGTTTATGATAATCATAATGATGGTGATACTTATAGTGATAGGGACCATGTAAATGTCAATTTGCCATCTGTCCATTATAATTATGTTTATTATTAATTAAAGCACTTTTGTATTAATCTCTCCCTGCAACATGCTGCTGTTTATCAATTAAATTTCTCAGGCTCATTCTCTCAGTTTTTCCCACATTCATATTCATATTGTGGCTATATGATTGATTATTAGTATATCTGTTCATGTGGTTAATCGTTCTGACTTGGGCATATTTATCATTCTGTTCCTCACTGGTCATTAATAGGGTGTCATCATGGACGCTTCCCAGTTAGACGCTATTTATTTTTTTGGTACAATATATATTCTATGTGCAATTTATTTGAATATCATTGAAATATATGTATATTTTAATAAACTTGGATCAATTGCTTGTTATTTAGCACTTAAATAAATTCCTCTGATCCTAATTTCCATTCCTTTTAAATGTAGAACAAACTGTAAAGTTAATTACAATATAAATTATATTACTTCTTAGCACCAGTGTTTATTCATCAATGTTAGTTGCACATAATACTAGTAATAGTAGTTGCAGTAAACTTTTTTGTCAAGCCAAGCAATTTTCTTAAATATTTGAAAAAGTTGCTTTGCTGTAGTTAAATATTTAAATTGGGCATTTCAATGCCAGTGTGACTCTTACTACCTTTGAAACCAACTATTGTTTTTGTTTTAGCTCTGTACTTTTTCTTACTTCCCTTCAGGGTTCCATACTCTCATCTCCAGGTATATTTAGCTACACTATGGGGAAGCGAAATGTAAGTTACAACCTTTATAGCTGCTTCAGCTAATTGTATGTAGTGTAATCATGTATTCTCTTTCATTGTAGATATTTTTAAAGCTCTTTTTACATTTGCTTATAATTTTGATTGGAAAGTTTCAGAATGAACCCAAAAACAAAAGAAAAAAATAAAAAGATTTGTACTCCTAATTTCTGACATTATTTCTATTCAGTATTGAGCAACCATTGGGCAAAATATCAGCTTACCATACTCACTTTATTCAAGATGTATATAAAGCATGGGTTTTGAAAATCTTTTAACCGAAAACTGTATATATACTGCTGATAAAACAACGAGTGAGAATTGCTTTGAATAATAAACGTGCTAAAATTATATTTTAAAAGATGGTTTTTTTTATCAGGGAAAATCCTTGAAGAAAACAAGGCAATTGCAGAAACAGCGGGGAGAAGATGAAGAAGTAAAAAATGCCCCCCATTCTTTTGTTATTCCTCGAGGAAAAGTTGGCAAAAATGTCATGTCTTTGGTGAATAACATGCGAAAAGTCATGTCCCCATTTACTGCTGAGCACCTCAAGGTAAAAATATGTTCACTTGTGCTAGTTCTATATTTACTTGAATTTATTTTTAATTTTAAATTTTAAATTTATAACTACCATAGTGTGCCATTTAAAATTGTAGGTTCATCGTCGCAATGTGATGAAAGATTTTGTAGCAATGTCCGGTCCTTTGGGCGTATCACACATGCTAATGTTTACAAAGTCAGATACGTCAGTCAACCTTCGGGTATGCAGGTTACCTAGAGGCCCGACCTTGACATTTCAAGTCAAGTCGTATTCAACTATAGCTGATTTATCTCATCACGTGAGTATAAAATAGTTCCATTCTGAAAAATTTTATTTGGTACAATATATGTTAATCAATACTCACCATAGTTGAAACCACATACATTACCAGTTTGTGTCATGATGTTATATGAATGTGTCTATATCCATGCATTTGTAAACTTGAAACGCTATTTGTAGATACGTAGACATGATGTGAATGATAACCATTTTAAATACCACGCCCTCCTGGTCATGAATAACTTTAGCAAGGAAATAAAGCATCAAAAATTGACAGCAAGCATGTTCCAGAATATGTTTCCATCTATAAACATCAACAAGGTAAAGTATTGTGCTTTTAATACTTACAAGTTGTTATTTTTGTTACCTATACATATTTCCATAGTCTTTGGATATTTGCAATGTACAGTTAGTTTTTGCTTCAGCGGGCATATAAACAAAATGTGTCAGTATTTATTCAAATTAGCAGCAGTATAAAAGTTTAGACTGATTATGATAGTTTTATATCGGTGACAGGTGATGTTGAGGAACATAAAGAGAGTTGTTCTGGTCAGCTATGACGAAGAAGCTGATGTTGTTGACTTCAGACATTAGTGAGTAAACTAGTAAATGGAATATGGTGTAATGCGGTGTAATGGGGTGTAATGGGGTGTAATATGATGTAATGCAATATTGAGCGTTACTTGTTTTATTTTGGTCTAACAAATGATTTTTGTTTTTTTAGTCACCTGAGAGTTGTGCCACTGGGTGTCAGTAGATCTGTCAAAAAGTTACAGAAGAAAAATGTGCCAAAGCTGTCCAAGTATAATGATATCAGCCAGTTTCTTCTCAAGTAGGTTTAGCCACTGTAGAGCTACTAGTACTGTTTTATAAGATTCAGGATAGCTGACATCTAAGAGCAGTTTCTGCTTTGTTTGCCAGTGCTTGTTTAAATCTTGGTTTGGTTATTCATGCTCTACTTCGTTAACCCACTTTTTGATTTATTCAACTTGTTTTAAAACTTGTAGATTTAGTTGAAATAATTAGTAGGTCGTAACTGTCACTAACGTGTGTTTTTATGTGTTTTTATTCAACTTTGTGCTCAAATTGTATTTTATGACTTTCTATTGTGGTACAATGCTGTTTCAATTATGGTTTACAGTCCAGGGGTGCTGTCCGAGTCAGAGGCTGAACTAGATGGAGAACACAACTCCGTTGAACTACCACAGAAAATGACTGGAACAGGAAACACTCAAAATGATCAGAGTGCCATCAGGTACATTCAGCTGAATTCTGTAGCATTCTTTCACTCTGTACAAGTTGTAACCTGCAGAATATTGAATAATTCAAGTAACTTCCACTTACAAACCCTTTAAATAACGTTAGTGTTTCTAGTAATTGAACAGTTCTTCCTAAGTTAAGCTTATATATACTTGCTTTGCAGTACTCAACTTAGTTGAAGAAAATCAGAATAGAGTTTGACTCAAAGTACATGATATACTTGAAGGAGTTCAAACTGAATTATGGTTTATATTCCTAAGTCAACAACTTTTCTAATATTCTGTTTTCTTTGTCATTATTTTGTTGTGGCAAACTTGAACTATGAAAGTATGTTTTATTAATATTATGGAACTCCAATGCAGGTTAAAGGAAATAGGACCTCGTATGACTTTATCGTTGACAAAGATCACAGATGGTGTTTGTGGCGGGGACGTACTGTATCATAAGTTTGATACATTAACAGATGAGCAGAAAGCCGAGATTGTTAAGAAGAGAGAGCAAAGAAAGTGAGTGTGTGATTAGTTTTCTCTGATTTATTTTTGATGGTTTGTATTCTGAAAAAAAATGTCAATAATATTTTTAATGTTGATAAAAGGCATTGCAAAATCTGTCGACTCCTTTTGATTAAGCTGGTGAATGTGTACTAGTGGGTTGCAGCTGCCTTGATTAACTCTAGGTTCTGTTTTTATATGCTTGGTGTTATATACATACTGAGACGAGCTTAGTCGCATGTACATATGCATTGTATATTGTTTATAATATGTAAACTCCATGATCGAAAGTAATGTAGATAAAAGTATACATAAGAACTACACCAGGGAAAAAGACAAAACATATACAGCAATTTATTAAATATCTAGCGATTTAAACACTGCACATAATAATAGCCAAGTGTTTCATTTGTATTTTTTGCAAGTTGCACGCAACAAAACTTCTTTCAAATGTTCTAGAAAATTGAAAGCTGAAAGAACTGCTCAGCAAAATGAGAGGGTAAAACTGAAGAAACAGGCTAAATTAGCTCACAAGGAAAAGTCACAGCAGGGTCAAAAGGATTCTGTCAAAGCTCAAGATGGTAGGCAGTGTGTTTCATACTCGTATGTTTTTCTGGAATGCATAACTATTTATTTCTTAGTGAATTTAACTCAGTGAATATCCAGCCAAATATTATATAGCCAGTAAGTCAATATATATTCAATAGTCTAGCCATAATGATGTGTCCAGATTAACTAGTTTTTACTATCTATATATATGGTGTAATTCATCTTCCATTAACCCATGAAGTGATTTGGGTTGACGTGGAGAGCTACTTAGTGAAGCTTTTTGTGATGCTATGTATCTATTAGTAGCCATGACTTTGTAGAGGGGGAGAGTGATGGAGATAGCTATAAGAGTGTAGATGATTCATTAAGTGATGAGATGGATGATGCAGACTATTTTGAACAAGAAGTGGGCAAGAAACCCGAACACGGTAGATATTATAACTGTTTCCATTGTCTTTGAAGCTAAACACTATAGGGTATTTGTCTCGTTTCACTGATTTTAGTTGAGTCATTCTATTCCCAAGTCCCAACTGTAGTAGTCTAGTATTTAAATTATATGTTTACAAAAATTTACTTTTATGTAAGCAACAAAATATCCTACACGTGAACATGTTCGTTGCTTAGCTGCAAAATTTTTATTAAGTTTGTAGATATTTTTGCTTAACTTGGAGACTCTAATTATAGGCAAATATTTACTGTATATAATATTATTGATAACCAAAACCGAGTCAAATAACCAAAACCGATTGTTAAGTTATTATGCTCCTCATGAGTTGGAACTACACTGAGAGTTATACAACATCTTAATTTGATGCGTTTGTGCACTTGAAAGAGCGAACACATTTTCACTGGGGAAAATTCAATGCGATAAATAAATTCAAATAATTTTAGTCAATATTAATGAAATATTATCATGAATAAAAATGCAATTCTTTTGCAATTTGCATTTTTTTCTTTTTTTGCTTCACAGGCATTAATTATTCTGATGAAGTATTTCAAAACAAATTAAAAATGCTTTTAGTTTTTAATATCAATACTTTTGCTTCAACAATTAATTATAAACTTCTACGTTTAATAAATTTTGCTATTAGCTATTATATCTTTTATGAAGTAGCTTCATTTTTTGAGTAAAATAGTAATTGAGTTGAGGAAAATTGAACAGTGGCTTAATCAACTGTACTGGGGAAGTTATATGTATGACAGTAAATTAGTAATGAGAATAAGTTTGTTTGTTCAGCATCAAAAATTGTAATTAATTGACAGGATATTTTTGTGGGACAAATTTTACATGGTTTCAGCTTAAAAAAGAAAGAGAAGTTATTAATTGCATTGCAACGGTTTGGAAGTGCAACTCTCATTGTAGTATTAGAATACAGTGCTTCATTTACTTTGCGTTTCCAAAGCCTTCTTGGTTATCAACAAACAGTTATGAACATTGATCAAGTTGTTTTATAACTAGTCCATTGGAATATTATTGTATTAGTGCAGCTGCATCTATGCTAGCAGGATATTGTTATGTAACCTAGAGGTTTTTATGCATGTGTAAGAAACATATTCATAAAATAAATCTTCTTGAAACCTGTTTTTTACTACGTATATTACTATTCATTATATTATTTCCCACAGGTCTGTTTTCTTCACAAGCTCGGAAAGCAAAGAAAAGACCCCATCCCGCTAAGTCTGTTCAAGTCAGTGATAAAAAATTGTCTAAAAGACCAAAGCTTGTAAAATCGAAATCAGCTGCACATAGTAAACTTAAAACCAAACCTTCTATGCCTTTCAGTGGAGGTGCAAGGAATCAAAACACTAAATCTAATCTAATGAAAAAACGTAAATGAAAGCTGCTACATGTTTGATGTTTTTATTCACCCAAAACTATGATATGATTGGTTAAGTTTTGTATCAATTGATGCAGATAGTTTTCTTAAAACTGTCAAGTTACTAATGAAATAAAATATTTGCATTTTGTTGAAATTTATATTTTAATATGTTTACAACGAATAAACATTTTAATATAAACTTGGCATACAGAATGTAAATTGAGTGTTCTAAAATATAAAAGTGCAACATCAATGTTGGAAAACAATAACAATCATAGATGAAAGGAAGGAAGATTACACATTCACAAAATTTTCCAATATTATGACTATGTTTTGAATTTTGCATATATAAATGTTGCATTAAATTATTGATAAATAGTTTATAACAGAAAAATATAAAAAACCTACTCATTGCATATTCTAAGAATATACGCATTTATTGAGAAGATGAATAGTGTGCACGTGTGATTAGCTGAATCCTCCCGAAATATTAAACTAAAAAACTTTTAAAAGGCCATATAAATGTAACACATACTTGACCATTACATGGGTTTTACTCGATACTAGTCATAGAAAAAATAGTTTTACCTCCTTCTATTACTGGTTGACCAACATCTTGGTCTCTATCAGTTTGTGACTGACTAGGTTCAGGATTTATTCTCTTTGAGTCTTGAGGTGTGCCAGTAGGAGCTTCTTTGGGCTTTGTTTTATGCTATGTAAAGAAGATCTTCTATTGAGTGTATATGTCTATATGATACATTTTATTGCAGAATAAGGTACTGTTTTGCATAAACTAAGATGCATTTTTTTAGAAACAAGTTTTGTGAGTAAAATTCAAATGTGAAAGTCAAACTTGTTTTACAAAAGACAACATGTTTCTAGAAAGCAAGAATAGCGAAAGTTGCAAATTTACCTGTGAATTTGAGCCACCTTCATTCTTTTCTTGTTCATTTACCAAGTTCCAAATAAAACTTGAAAACTCTGGGCCATTAATTCCGTTCTCTTCTAACCTTGATCTGGGCCTTGCTGTTTCTGCCCTTTTAAATGGGTCACTAAATGGGTTTGAGGATTCATTGGAAGTGAGTTTATCTTCTATATTTTGTTTGCTACTACGAAACCGTGGGTACTGTTTAGCAGACATTGGGGTGGGCCTAGTAGCCGCAGTGGCGGCCTGTTTCGATTTTTTTGTTGGGTTTGTACTGGGCTGGGTATTTTCTCTCCTGGAATGTGGTTGCTGGTTAGTTCCCTCTTTAGGTGCAGAATCTTCTTTTGCTTGCTTTTTCTCAGTTTGCTTTGTGTCGGAACCTTTATACCTAAGTTAAGATTAGTACGTCTCTCACTGGTAGCTGCTAACCAATGATCAACTATGATGTATATTTGATCAGCCCTAAAATATTAATAGCAGCTGCCCTTTGCCAATGGCATGTAATTTGTGTTAGATAAACCACTCTTGAACAATGTTCTAATTTTACAATACATGTGTTAGGAGAAAAAAGTTTAACATAAAGCATCACTACTACATAACTTTAACATACATGTAAGTAGCCCAGATATTCTAAGGTACATACCTTAAGTTATCAAGACGCCTTCTTGCTGCCTCTGATATGATCTTGGCGGTTTCCTCACTAATCTCCTTTTCAAGTTTCTGTCTTTTTTCTTGTATAAGTTTTAGGGTTTCTTTTTTCTCGGCTTCTTTGACTTTTAACCATTCGTCATATGACTGCCGGTGTTTCAAACGCTTGTGTTTTTCTAATTGTTGGATTTTATCTTGTAAACCGGGACTATTTTGAATAACTTCTTGCAATGGCACTTGCTTGGTTTTAAAACTTCTACTAGGTGGCGCTGACTTTGGCCTAGAAGCACTTGGCACCTTCTTGCATGTTGGTTTATCTTTCTCTTCTTGAGCTCCTTTAGGGTTTTCTAAATTGTTTGCACTACCAGATATATGTTGAACAGTTATTTTCCTTTTAGCTAAATTTTGTCTTCGAAGCAACCTTGCTTGCTTTCTTTTAGATGCTTTCCATCGCTTCAATTGTTTGTCAGATTCAACTTTTCTTTCTGCTTTCTGTTGTTCTTCCAGCTCTGCAGCAGCTTTTTCTTTTTCTTCTGTTTGACGATTTTTTTTCTTCATTTGTTTCACAGCCAGTTCCTTCTCCTTTAACCATCTTCTTATGTCAGGATTAGATGTTCTTTTCAAGTTACTGTCACTCTTTTTTGTCCCATTATTCATTTCTATAATACCATAAAGCTTTTGTTTTTCAGTCCTTGGTAGAAATCCATTATCCCCATTTCCAAATTCTTTGTGTCTATTAGTTTTTTCCAGTTCTGTATTTGCTATCCTAGTGCACTCTTGTTTTTCTGTGGCCTTTCTAATGCTCAATATTTCTACAGAATCACCATTGACGGTATTGTCTGATTCAGGCTTTGTTTGATGATCTGTATGTTTACTATGTTCTAATTGATTCAAAGTGTTTTGACTATCATCAAAATCTTGTGATGCAGAGTTTTCTTGAGAGGCAAGATCAGAGTTGGCAAGGGAAACATGTGCACTGGGAATTGTGATGTCTTGGGCAGAAATCTTTTTCCTAGATATTGCAATATTTGGTTTAACATCTTGACTGTTGGCCATCAGTGGAGGTTCAAATGATACCCTTTTTGTGCTGCGCTTGTTTTGAAAAGGAGACCGACTTGATGAGTGTTTCATTTCAACCATCTCTGAAATAATAATCAGACAGTGAAAATGATGTAATCAGGCCATATAACCAGTAGTAATTGTTAACATTGCATAATTAAACTCAAGCATAAGGCAAGGATGTGGCTGTAAGCCTGTAACGCTGAGAATATTTTAAATATATTATTTCAGCCAATATATTTTATAATAAATATTTTTTATGCAAGTTTTCAGTACTTTTTCCACATTATAATTATAAACTTTCTGTTAATGCCAACGTTTTAAAAAGAGCACAACTTTTACTTAAATAGAACTTGAGAAAATTAGCAATCTTTTAAATAGATTTATAAAGTTTGAATTCATCCAACAGAATTTAGTTATTCTATTCAATTCTTATATTTTGAAAGTATTGAGGTAAGTTTGAACTTGCAAATTTTAGATTTGAGTAATTTTTTTTCGATCCTTTTAATTTGTGAGCAAACAGAAATAAGAAATTTTCAGGATGGTACCTCTAGGAGTTGAGTTACTGGTACTAGATGAAGAACTAGATCTGGGAGATTTTGGTCTCAACGCTTCTGGAAGACTTCTAGATATGATAATTCCTCTTGCCGGTGCCCCATTGTTCATTTCTTTGAAACCAGCTGAAATTTGGTCAAAGTTGGTTAGTTAGCATCATCATTACTATACACTCACCATTTATGTGGTTAGTATATTATAGCACATGTTTATATATTTAAGCATATACAGTAGCATAGTTTAGATAAAAGTTAAATTAATTGTTTTCGGTAAAAAATTTCAGGGTAATTACATTTTTACAATAATCATGCTTTTGTTCTTGTGCATGCAAATTTTTTGAAATTTTGAGTTTTAAGAAAAAAAACTTAGCGTATTTATGCCATTACTTGCTTCAAGAAAGCTGTTGGCTAATAATTAATATGAACTCATGCTAGTGAGAAATAATTTAAAGGTTTTTTCATTAAGCGGGTACTAATCAGGCAAAAGACATCCGAAGATTGATGTATAAAAGAGATGTTGTAAATAGAAAATTTCTCGAACAGAAGACTCATGACTGACTACATAGACAGGCAATAGGATAGATTAGTGTTAGCTTAGTTGATTGAGTCTTCACATATGGGTACTGATTAATGAATTACAACATGTTTGGAGTGCAGACAAGAGCCAGCAACTGGGTGCATGTGACAAATGGTGAACACATGATAACGCCTGTCATTATATTAAGTATGGTATGATTGTGTACTCTAGCAATAACAAAGTTTAGGAAAGCAGGCGAGGTTTTATTGATTGAAGAGCAAAGTATGCAGTTGTACCATAATAGTTGTGTTGAGTTTTAGGGCTCTCATTGCCATTGTAATGACAAGCTACAAATAAACATAACCAGTTTATCAATTAGCAAAATTAAATTATACCTGTAAGTAAGAAATAGAAATATTAAGTTCACATGTTGATTGTTTGAAAAACTTGATCAAATGTAATATTTGCTTTACAACATACCTATCATGCTTTCAGTTTGTTTTACATGCTGATAGCTAAGTTCATCTTTACTCATATTTTCAGAATCTCTCAATAGATGTTGTAATTGATCGTATTGTTCTTGTAGCATTTCATCATGTGTTCGAATTTTCAGATTTCTATAACGTCTAGAAGTTGTCTTGGGAAGTTTGGTTTCTCTTACAAATGATGACATTGGTGGTGCCTGTGGTAAACGTTCTAGAAAATCTGACTTATTTCTTTCTATTAAAGTCAATTCATTTGTGTTTAATAGCTTTGATGCTGAAAGCAAGTTGTCCTCATAAACTCTTTTTGAGTTTTTGGCTTTCGATTTTAGCTTTTCAAATGTAGAACAATCTTCTTCTAGTAGACTGCTACAATCACTACAGCTTCTTCTTGGTGTTTCAATATTATCCCAGCTATCTCTTACACAGACTGGGTCATTTATTAGAACAGAATCACAACTTGTCATAACTATTGATGTTAAATGGTAAGATCTATTTCTATGACTATGAGTTTGTATTAGCTTTGTATTACTAATTTCCCACTATTGCATTATATTTCAAAGTGACAATGTCTTTTCAATATGAATAAACATAAAAATAATTGTATCTATGTGAACCACCAACTACTAGCTATAAATATTCCTGTTTAGTCTTAGGTGTCATCGTTGCGTACTTAGTTACTAAGTAAGTAAGTTAGTGTTATTATAACTTGAATTATTATTATTAAAATTATTGTACTTTACAGCAATACCGATCTTCTTGAGCACTACACACGGGTTAAACTTAAAGACAGAGCCTTAGAGTTAAAGTATATAAATAAAAAGCATTGCTATTACATTCACAATCACTGCGACTATTAGTATTAGTATTACTTTTACAGTAATAGTGTTACTAATAGTATTAGACTTAGAGTTTGAGTGAGTATAACTCTAACTGAAACTGAATCAGAATCATCACCATATAGACGTGACAGCTAAGCTGAAACTTTGTCGAGAATAACTTTAAACTGTACTCATCTGATTATATCAATTAGAATTAAGTTTAAACAAAAGCCAGTTTTTAGGGTTTCCTAGGAATTGACTCGTGTTGAAATTATAACACCTCCGACGTACAAGCTTGTTGCTGGCTGTAGTAATTCAACTAGTGCAACCCAATCTAATACCTTAACGCGCTGTATCTATTGCCTATGGCAACCAGTATTGTTCAAGGACATACTCGCGTTAAGCACATTCGGAGTTGTTTTACCTAGCATGTTGACCGCATCACCAGAGAATTCTATAACTTTATAAACCTAATTACAAACACAGAGTTGTTTTCTTATTTTGATGTGCGGTTTACCTCATTAGTCCTTGACCGGAGTTGTCACGGTTACAGGAAGTGAACGAAAACCTAAACTGAGGCATACCATGAAATATCACCAAGTCTAAGAACTAATGACAAGTTATGGGCCCCAGAAAAGTAGTTTACACGCATGATCAGGTAAATAAAAGTATAAAAGTATGTGTTTTGCAGTAGTTAGAGTTTAACCTCAAACCCCATGCCCTACTGCTTCACCCAACCTATTTCATTTTCTACATTATAAAGTTTTGGATTGGTAGAATCAAACACATTTTTGAACAGATACTATCACTTCTGCTCTCCAAGTTCTTGAAGAATTTAGGATTTTTTTATGAAAGTATCTTAAGAAAATGTTTAGCTATTTAATTTAAAGCTTTTAATTTTTTCATCCTTAGTAGACTATAAGTCAATCAGTACATTTAAATTACTTTCAGCATTGAATGGATGGCACCTTAGCTCAGTGGCTGGGAAGATTTAGGAATGGATGTGATGAGTGTGAATACAATTCAAGAAAGAGAGCACTTATATACACCAGTAGTGCCTAAAAAACATGGGTTTACCCCAAGAAGAGTGGAGAAACTCACTCAGTTACCTTTGCCGAGGACTATGGTTAACATTGAATGTAATCACTTCCTTAGAACAAATAGAGAGGAATCTGCTCATGACCATAAAACTATAGAGTACCAACTGTGGTTGGAGGCAGGAAAACATAATCCCCCATTTCCAGAAATGGCCGATTCAAATTATAATTCGAATGTTTGGAGAAATTTTAAAAAGAATTTTAGTTTTAATTTAAATACAGCTGGTAGATCTGTGTCAGAATCTGCCGCAATAGCTCATCCTATAGCAATACCAAAGCCATCAAAAGTCGGAGATTATACATTTAATAGATTTATTAGAGAAACACCTGCTCTGATTAAAGATGAACGAGTCAGGAGTATTGCCACCTGCAGAACTGCTGTTGATGAGCATATGATGGAGCAGTTGAAAATAAAAAGTTATAATAGATATCCACCAATTGATGTTAAAGGTAATTTTTTTTCAAATTCTATACAAAAAAAAGTCAATATGATGTTACATTGTAAGTGTTTTGGTATGTAAAATTGTTACAGCTTTTAGTAGAAATGATGCTTTTATAAACTTTAAGCTATCTTAATGTTATTTTTGTTTTAGGTAACATCATTGCTCCTGAGCACTATAAGAAACATCCTCACTATTTCAAGCCTATAGCCAATCTGCCTACTACAGAATATCTTGTGGCTCAACTTAAGATGGCTCCTCCTTCACCTTACGGCTATCATGAGTCACCTTTCAAGTATACACCTAAAAAATCTCCAGCTTGGAGGTTTAATCTGAAGTCTTCCAACAGTAATTACCAGAAAGCTTTAGCAGAGATTCGAAGGTATAGTGAGGAGCCAGCCTCCAGAGAACCATCTGTCGGGACTCGTGTCAAAACCTGCACTCCCGCAACTTCAACCGCTCCTAGTGAAAATCTGTAAGTTTCAACAAACGAGAACGACATTATTTTTCAGATGTTTTACATTTTATGGTAGCTTAATCATTTTCTTATTAGTGATGGTAGAGACTATGGCTCATTAAAATAGATCTTATTTTTGTCATCAATTATCTATACTCTTTGTTATGCAAACATATAATATAATATTCGTTGTATTATATAGCTACTTTAATATAATAATATTGTTTGTGGTATGTTGAAAATTTTGATATATAGACATCTGAATGGCTCACTTGTTATAATGGTGCTTACAATGCCGATATTTTTATAGTTTTACTGAATATACTATTTTCAAACAAGTTTTGAAAAATTTAACTTTGGCACTTTTTATTAGATCGTAAAATAAAAGTTTGCTGGCATACTTCTATGGTTATGTTTAAACAAACATACCTGCACATTAACCAATTCCTTACTAGTCTAACGCTAAACTCACAATGCATGTTGTTGTGTGTAAAGTCTACATACAAACATCTCCATATAAATTGGTATGTTTGAGTGGCAAGTGCTCGCTCAGGTTATATAAATTGGATTTGCTTGGTGTATGTGCTAAGACTGGATATTCAGATGAAATTTGATGTAACATAATTATACACAATGCATTATCTTAGCTCAGCATTGAGTTCACAGAGAGACAAATATTATTAATGATATATAGCCTGAAGCCCTGAGCAGACATGCAGGTATAGAAAATAGTAATACAGAGGATGGAATTGTTTGTTAATGCTAACAGAATAAAAGTGCTTGTGGCCAATTTTGAGATAAAAAAACCTTCTCACTGTTTGCATATTATTAGCAGTTGGTTAGTCATTAATCAAGAGAGGTGTAAACTGTAAATATAAGACTCTATAAAATATAGAATGTGTAGCACATCTATATTTTGGGAATAGATAGGGAGAGTGAGCTGCAGGAGATAAAGTGTTGCAATTGAACATGTGATGGTACATAATTATTTCAATAGCCCAAGTTCTTTAATTATTTTCATGAAATTTTGTTTAGGTGCGAATTGAAACTTTTTTAAAAGCATGGTTTCTATTGCTACATTTTTCATCTACCACAAAGGCTTTTTACAATTTTTCAGAAAGCTGTGTCTTGAAGCCGTGTATTCAATTTCGTACTGTATTTAATAAAACTTTATATACTCACTTCATATATCTTTACAAAAGCCAGGATCAAACAACACATTACTTCAAATATACAAAACATACCCAACTAAGTGGAACATCAAGCTGAGGAAATCGAAGGATCTTCGGTTTTGAAAACATAATATTCCTTATTCCTTGGGAGCTTTGCAAAGTAAAATAATAAAGAGTTATCTTACCGAACTGCTTAGCGCTTTGTTTTAATTCTGTTTTAGTACCTTCAACATCTGAGAATGAAAGAAATTAATCCATGAATTTTAAATACTAGAAGTATATGAATATTGAATAACTATGAGCTCAAACTGAAACTATGAATTGATAAAATTAAGTCATATTATAGATGTAGTTATAATATTTTATGGTATTAGTAGTAGTTTTAGAGCGATGTGTTGAATATTTGTTATATTTAAATTTTTATATATTCATAGGTCTAGGACTATTATTATTAATATTACTAACTCTAAGTTTACTGTTAGTGTTAGTGTTTAGGATTACCGAATACTATTACTATTAGTATTACTATTAGTATTAGTATTACTATTGATAGTGTATTACTACTACTAGATAATTCTGTGAACTTTCAAAAATGACCAAAATTTAAATAGCATTACTATAGTATTACCATTACTATTAGTATTACTATTAGTATTAGCCTTAGCTTAGGTCATAGTCATTATCATTATCATTATGATTATCATAATGATAATATTAATTAATCACTGAACTGGGTAATATTATTATTATTGAGTTCATTGATCATAATCATTTATTATCATTATGATGATGATTTAGATTATCATTATGATTGTGATTATAAATTATTACCCATTTTAATTTAGTCATTACATTTACTCATAATCATATCATTGTGATTAGATTAGCAATGCTATTAAATCAGACTTATTGATACTTATAGTTATACTGGTGCTCTTACTGATACTGATAGTCGTACTCATAGTCAAAGTGATTGTCATACTCATAGCCCATAGGGATACTGACAGTCTAAGTCTTACTGTTGCTGTTAGTCTTAGCGTTACTGCTAGTGAAACTGAAAGTGAATGTGGTAGTCGTGCTCATACTGATACTTATAACTTATAAGTTATAACTTAAAGTCAGTTATAACTGAGTGTAAGTCTTATACTTATAGTTATAGTGAGAGCGATACTGATACTCAGTCTCATATTAAAAGTTATAGGAAAAAAGCGATAAAATTGAATTTAAGAAAACACATTCGAGTTCTGAATTTCACAAGCACATATATTTCACTATCAATATGAGTATCTGACTCTATACCTTTGATACTGTTTGATGATTTAAAATACATGATGACAATGAATTTGAAAATTGGGTTTATGTAGCTGGTCAATGGCTATAACTATCAGTATCAGCATGACAATTATTATAGGATTTTATTTTCTGCAGCATTTGCCTTATAGTTATAACTGTATAACTATAACTATAATCAATCACCATAATGATAAAGCTGATTACTGAATATAGTAATACTAATGGTAATTAAAATATAACCACTCTGAAGACGAACATAAGCCATAAAATATTTTAAATAACCGTGGCGATTTTTGTTTACCTTTCTATCATATAATACGGAAATAGATACAACTACTCTGTGAAATATAGCTTAGTCGATATTGGCTCTACCAGCATCAGAAGCTGACATTTTTTTCGTAATAATTGATAATCTGTAAAAGTCCAGAAATTTTACAGTGATTGCCCAAAGTTGTTAGTATATGCCAAACTCTAAAGAGTGGTTTTCAAACTAAGTATTAAGTCCTTCCATACATAGTTTGTAGTATTTGAACCTCATCTGGGAAAACAAGCTTATAAACATGGTGAAACGTGCTGCTAAACGCTCGCGTAAAGACATTTCTGACCCAAAGAGTTCGTTGAAAATGGTTTTGAAAGTGAGTGCTGCTGACCATGCAACCAGTAGGCCAACTAGTCCCAGCACTTCTGCTGTCTCACAAGACTCTGATGATGACAAGAGTTTAGGTAGATCAAGTAACAAGAAGAGTCGTACCACCGGAATTGGTCGTCAGTCACCTCCTACACCCACACCATCAAAGAAAGGTAAATTTTAATGCATGGGCAACATCTTTTCATGTAGTCGCTGTTGAGCAAGAATTAGCCGTTTACTTTCAGATTAGTTATTGTCAAGAAGCTCATTTGTTTATTGTTATATATTACTTTTAAATTTGACACCCTGTTATTCATTCTGTTGAATTATCTATATATTTTGATATTAATAGTCATTATGCTTATTGTTAGTTTGCTAGTAACTGGTTATATAATGATTTTTTTAATTAAGCTCAAATAATATATTTAATACATTGAAAAAATATTTCTGTTGAACTAACTTCATTTTGTTGAACTTGTAAAAACTTTGAACTATTACTTTAGGGATAACTGCAAATGATTTTGTACCAGCTGAAAGAAATTTGCGGGACCGTCACCGTGCTCCATCACCCAAACCCCACAACAATGCGCTGCAAGATACGTTGCTGTATTTGCATAAACTTATAGAGAAGAGAGACACACAACATTTTTTTGCATTTCCAATCAATGATATGATAGCTCCCGATTACAGCCATGTGAGTATCAGGATTTGGAAACTGCATCAGCAGTTGTTAGCATTATTTTAATGTATCAATGCGCAAGAAATGTAGATTATGACATCATCTTGCTAATGTGCATTTTCTGGTATTTCTATTCTTCATAATCTATTATAGTGAATAAATACTAGGTTGTGAGTAACATACAATAAAAAAGATGACTGTTATAGAGTATTTATTAGAACATTGTCTTGCACAATTTAGTTCATATCAATTTGCTTATTTATTGTTGAATTGTTGGCTCAAGCACTTCTCACAGCATACGCTGCCTCTGTTGTGAGTAATACACCAATTTTATAACTTTTAATTACATTTCTTACATTCTTAGCTCTCAATTTAGGTCATCAAAAATCCCATGGATTTCAGCACAATGAAAGAAAAAATTGATAAAAAAGAGTATACAAGCATTATGGAATACAAGGGAGATGTCAAACTCATATGTGTAAATGCTATGAATTACAATCATCCGGATACTGTTTATTACAAGGTACATCTAAGTTATTGACCTCTGATGAAAATTTCAACTAAATGTTGAAAAATGTGGCAGTTATCAGTACTTTGGTAAAATATATTGCCTCTTAAGTGTCACAGCTAATCTATTTTAGCAAGTTTGCAAGCTACAAAATAAAAAAACCATTTAATATTAAACAGGAGTATCTTGTATTCTTGGAAATTTTATGTGCTGATCTTTCATATAATGTAATTAGATTGGAAATTATCTTTATGCAGGCCAAAATTTATTCAACAAGTATGAGTTTAATGTAGCTATGTGATAAAATGGTTTTAGGCTGCCCAGAAGCTGTTGGAATATGCTATGAGAACATTAAGTAAAGACAGATTACTTTCTCTCAGAAGAAATCAGCCAATGATGTCCTCACTTACAGACTTGGAGTTGTCTTTACATTTAGATGTCGATGCAAGTGATTATATAGCTGCTTCTAGACAGCAGAAGAAACAGCGTGATGTTAACTCTTATTTGACTTTTGAACCTATACCAGACCATTTACCTGCTAAAGATATTATTGCCATGGCTAAGGTATGTCGTGATTTTTGTTAAATGAACCTCAAAAAGCAAACTTTAGACTCTAGCATAACTGTGCACATTAATTTGAACATTTTTTATATCTATTATGTTGGAAAAACTTGATTTTTAAATACTCTCTGGCTTTTCGGCTACTATAGGAGCGAGCTACAGAAGCAGAAAATAATTTGAAAAGGTGCCAACCAAACGCTAAATTTGGATTCCTTCGAATGGAGGAAGATGGGACAACTTATTTGAACGTCTTGAATCCAGATAACACTGGTTTTATCAATGACAAAGAGAAAATTGTTACTCTTGGTGAAAAAGTTAACAAGCTAAAAGCAGGTAAACATTCAAGTATAGTTTTGAATCACATATATTTGATTAGTTTCTGTAGATCAACTTTAGACCAACTGTATGATTTATGTTTCATTACGAATTTAACATAATTTGCTTGATATTTTTCCAATAGCTTATTACTTTTATAATCTTGGTAGGTGTTCCATATTTGGAAAGTATACCGGCTGATGATGAAAGCACCGATATGAAACTGGTACAGTATTTGAATTATGGGCCATTCTCTAGTGGAGCACCAACCCACGATTCTACATTCTCTACATTGAGCAAGACTGAGTCAGACATGGTGCTTTCATTTTATGGTTCCCAAAACGGCCTTGACTACATACAGAGTCTACGTTCCTTTGTTGCTGATGGAAGTGATGAACTAATAAATACAATAGACAGTCTGGCTAATTTATGGACTGGTGGAAAACACACAGAGGCATGTTCAACTTAAAATTATAGTTAAAATGTACAGTTTTACTAGCAGTAGTTAATATTACATTTATCAATCACCGAAACTTGTATTGTCAGCAAGTGATAATTTTATTTTAGATATTTCAAATGTAGATGAATTAATAAGTGTTTTTGCTTTTCTTAATTTTTTAGGCCCAAAATATATTGAAAGAGACACGGGAGCTTGCTGCTAAAGAAGTCGAGCAGCAACGGCAAGAGGCAATAAAAGCTTTGAAGGCACACGTTCCAAACTCTCAAGTTGAGGCATCAAAGTCTCCTTCTACCCAATCTTCATCTTTTCCTGCTACACCAGCCATTAACTATGAATCAATGAAATCTATTGCTGAACTTGGCATAGATACTTCATTTTTGGATCATTTTGAAAAGACCAATTCTACGCAAAATGAGTTAGAAAAAGTATCTGACCAGTTGACCGAGCTAAACACACTACAAACCAATAGACTATCGCTGCCATGTTACAATGATAAGGTCGGGGACATATCAGAACGGGAAGATAAATTAGCCCAAGATGTCCAGGATGATCTTGTTGGTCTAACTAAACAGACCATTCCAAGTGATATATCTGATGAATCCAAAATAAGATCGTCATTGGGCGTTGGTTTGGTTTCAACACATACCAAGTCAGACTCAGATGTTGTTGAAAATTTACTCAAAAAAGTAGACGATGAACGACTTGAAGCAGAACCAATTGAAACTTTGTGTCATTCTGTACCATTAGGTCAATCTCCCACACAAGTCCCTTGAGTCTAGTTAGCCAGATTTAAATGTTAATTGTTTAAAATTACTTGGTTAAGATCTGTCCATATCTTTTTATAGTAAGCATACTTCGTTCTTATACTATATTCTGAAATTGTAGTATACTGTACATAAATAAATGCACTGCTATTTAATTACTATCAATTGTATTTTATCATCATGTAATTCACCAATAGTGAGGCTATATTATATATACATGTGTTGCTTGAAAGAAATTAATTTATTAAAAATTCCACAAACAATTTAGAAGCTAATTTTATTTTAATTGCATTATTATAGAAAAAAGTACTGTTGCATATAAAGTCTCCTGGCATACATCTAAATATATTCATAAATTAAAATTTTGCATTACATTGTCTTATTTCCAATAGCTTCTGCAACAAACCAATATGGTAAAAACTTGTAGTGTCCAGTCTCGTCTACTTTCATTAGAAATTGATTGTCTTTGGGTTGCCGAATAAAAACATGTGGCTTAAGCTCGGCTTGAACATTACATTTAATAAAATCCAAGAACATGTTTAGAAATGCAAAGCATACAGATGGTTTGCAGTGATTAGGGTCTTTCTTCAACAAATAAGGAATGTCTGCAATACGATACCATTCACAATGGCGAATAATCCCATTATCATCTCGATATCCACATAGTATATCATCAATCCCTATAAGAAAAGACTGTAGCCACCACTTGATTAATTTGAATTTTCGAAATGATGATTCTTGTCTGGCATGCTCAAATTGTTTTGTGGTTTTCAGTTCGATGTACTTTTTCGTGTCATTAGGGTGACAACAATCTACTTCTCCACCAAACATCATAGAATGTGAGTCTAGTTTGGTATATACGATTGATCCAAACTCGTTGTTGAAGTTTAACGGTTCGTCCACTTTTGGCTGCTGAGCAGGCTTAGCCGTTACGTATGATTCAAATTTCATACCCCAATATTGCATCAACTTTTGGTGCTCTGTTTGAAACTCTTCCTTTTTTATAGCTGATTCAGTCGGAAACTCATGCATATAATAAACACCATTCAGCTTTTGAACAACAACAATCAGGCCATCATCAAATCTATTAACCACATCATATGGTGAGCTGCAAATTCTAGTTAGTAATCCACGCCAGCTAACAAATTCTGACCGTCCTATTAGATCATTTAGTTTTATGCTTGCTAACAAGATATTCATGAATTCATTATCACGTTCTTTCTTAATTTGAGTTCTAAATCCCACATTAAGATCCAATTCAAAATGTTCACCTAAATTGAACTCTGAAAACACCATCCTATGAAACGATGGATCTGGGTGCAGATCTCGTTTGTCATCATGAATAGTGCAATATTGTGACCACCAATCTGAATCTTGCGTTACTGCGTCTGCAGCTTGAGCTTCTTTATGTTCAACATGAACATGACCATCCTGATCCTTATCCTCACTGTGCTTAAGCTTGGTTGAGAAGATGGCTAATTCTTTAGGTTTCCTGTATTTTGGAAAAGGCTGCTTTTCTAAAAACTGTATATCAGCAACCAAGTTAAGAAAGCTCGAAGCTTGCGAGGCCATATTAATACTCATTAACTTTAAGTTTAAGTTTCATGAATAACAATTGAATATTGTATTGAATATTATCTTCAATAATTATTGAAACTAATGTTCCATTCCCAGAGCGAAAGTGTCGAAGTTCGCTAGAAGCAGCACAAAATTTATTACCACCAAATGAAGTGGTGGGGGTACGAGTTTGAACAACTGTATCTAAACAAACACTGCGCTCGATGAGCATCCCCGATTTTGTGCTGTTTCTAGCGTCACAGTATCACCTTGACCTTAGTAATGCTGCTCAGTTCGATACCCCCAAACCACTGCATTCATTCACCAACAACTCGGAGCTGCTTATAGAGCCATTCACACTGCTCGCCACAAAAAGCACAATTTTGGGTTATTTTTTAGCTGAGGTTATAAACCTAGCTTGTCCTTGCACTTTTCAACATGGCTACCTCCAAGAAAAAGACACGCGTTGATTTGGAAACTGATGAAACTCTAGAAAAAAGCTATAAAAATGGAGATGATTGCATTGAAATGGATGATGATGAAGGTGCTGATCACAGTAGTAGTTCCGAAGGTTCTGACATGGAAGACGATGACAGTGAAATGGAAGTTACAGAGGTACAATTGAAATAAACTTGAAGCAAAAGTTAAACTGACAGTTACTGTTACTGTTAGTGTTACTGTTAGTGACAGTATTAGTATGATGTAATTGTATCAGTACGACTATGAGTAACTGTAACCAGTAACGCTTTTCGTTTTACTTTAACTTTTAAGTTTATTTTATTTTTGATTTTATTACTATGACTATCTTTATCTTAATCTTATTCTTAAACTCGAAGTTATTAGTTAAACTTGATGAATAAATGTAAATTGAAGTTGAACTTCTAAGTTGATCTTCAATTTTTACTTTTATTAAAACTATACAATACTAATAGTATTAGTATTGTATAGTTTTAATAAAAGTAGAAGTTGAAGATTAACTTAGAAGTTCAACTTCAATTTACATTTATTCATTAACTTCGAGTTTAAGAATAAGATTAAGATAAAGATTTAGAACTAGAAGACGCAGCGAAATTCAGAGAGAAAATAAACTAAAACTTTAGAGAATGGCAAAATTCAAAATGACCAAGTTTGAATTATCAAAATCAATAAAAGCTGTAAGTGTAAGTATAATCATGATAGCCTAAGGCTTATGATAATCATATTCACAGTGATAGATAATTGAATCAAATTTATTAATCTTAATATTTTATGTTACGATAATGATGATAATCATTACTCATAGTCATAGTCATTAGTCTTAGAGTTAGACCCGAGACTGGACGTAGTCTTCAAATAATTTATTTTGATCATCTTTACTATCATCACTTTAACTGTAATCAGGTTATAATTATAATTATTATATTTACTTTTATATTGTAATATTAATATTATCAATCTGATGATTGTAAATCATAAATGCAGTAGTAATAGTAATGCTAATAGTAATACTTATGCTGAATAAAACATGAGTAAAACATTTGCTAAATCTAATAATATGAATGCTAACTCTCAAGTCTAACAGCAGTACACTTACAGATACTAAGTCTAATGCAACTGAAACTTTTCATTGATTAAGCTAAAACCATAAGTATAGCTATAAGTACAATGAAGTAGTAATATTACTAACAATGATCATAAGGATAATGAAGTGATAAATCAACATCATATTCATGCCTCATATTGATTGTAATTATCATCACTGTATTCATAATCATAATGTAAGCTAAGTTAATTATAGCAATTACAGTTACTGTGTAGTAGTAAATATGTTTCTAACTAATGAATTAGTGTAACAGAATTTATTTCAAAAGTAGAAAAGTGTTCTTTTCGATGACCATTTGATTTAATGTTTGATGACAAACTATTCTAATTTAGCATATCATCATATGTTCCATAATGAAGCAGTATTGAAAAAGTTGACTCAAAATGTAGGAAAAGAATTGTTTTTTCATCTGTTTTTTATTTTGATATCTCACCTCACCTCTATAGCAATTCATAATTGCATAAATCTATTAAAATAAATTATTCTGTTTTACATGAATTTACTCTTATGTTATAAACAATATCTCCTGCTATGTTTATATAAGCTTTGCTTCAAGTTCACAAATAGCATCAATATTGGTTTTATTTTGCAGAAAGTGAATGTAGAGTTTGAGGCTAGAAACCCTGAAGAAGCAGACTTCCACGGCATAAGACAACTTCTACTTCAGGTATGTATATTGATAGTATGCGCAAGTCTATTTGAATTTTAAACCTTTATTGTTGTTACATGAATTTATATTCTTTAGTCATTTATATGTGAAAACTTTTATGTTTTGTAGTTATTTCTGAAGTCCAACATTGATATCTCAGCCATAACTGATTGGATCCTTACCCAGAAATATGTTGGAAGTGTTATCAAGGTGGGAATTATTTGTCAACATCCGCGATTTATAGTTATCTTTTAATATGCAGTGCTCCTACACCTAATAAACTAGCATACATAAGAGTGTGTAGAGACTCGTTGCTTATTTGAAGGCCATCAGCCATCTAGTACTCTTTTGTATCATCAAGGACTTGAGATTCACTTGCTCTAATCAATATAATGTTATACACTCTGTACCAATGTTATACAGAATGCCCAAAAAGTGGCACTGCTTTAGTATCATTTTATCTTACATAATGCATTCATAAGAAACTTAGTGTATCAAAGAAATTTATATATTTTTCTGAAGCCATAGTATTGTGCTAGGTAAAATAAAATATTGCAAGCCTCTAATTAGTGACTAATTGCTTTTGACAGTTTATATTCTCCCAAAAAGGGTTTTATTTGTGATCTGCTTATTTCAGCAATATTTGGATGATGGAGACGATGATGAGGATGAGAGTAGCATGGAAGAGGATGTTAACCAAGTATATGGTGTCATAACTTGCCTAAACATTACTAAATATAAGGTATGTTTATTGTGGTGAATAGTTATATTTCTAACAAAAGTGACTTTGTTAAAGTTTTTAGTGAAATATTATGACTGTTGGATTTGTAATCTAAGATTGGCATTAGCAATAAAATTAAAGTGAATATATTTATGTATTATTTACAGGGCAGTTCATGCTTTTGAAAGAGCATTATTGTTCTTTAAGCCGATTTGAGCCTCGAATACGCTAACTGTTTCCGCATCTATAAAAACTTGTATGATTACGATATGTAGGTTGGGCTGTTTTAGAAACATTTATACTTACTTGCATGTAGTATATGGATATTATGCATTTGTTAGGATAAACCATGTACTGATCAGATCAAGAAGCATTGGCTCCAGAAGTTAGCCAATTCCAAGAGCTCTGCTAGCCAATTACAAGCTATTCTAGAGAATCCCAGTAATAATATTGGATGGTTAATCAATGAACGATTCGTTAATATTCCAGCACAAATTGCTGTACCCTCATTCCAATCCATCAGGTCAATATTTTCATTAATTCTTAAATTGAAAATGAGTTTGTTTTTGTGCTATGTCCTGAATCAATTGGTTGGCATCATTCGAGCTCTAAATTTTCATTATTTTATATAGACAAGAAATGAACACTGCTAACCAGAAAGGAGAGGATTACCATTGCAGTCACTACATCATGGTAGCTAAGAAGTTTAGAATGAAAACCCTCCCAAAACCTGGGAAAAAACGCAGATCAAAGAAGCCTCTAGAATCAGAAATATATAGCAATGGGGAAGAAGAATTTTTTGCAGAGGTGTGAATTTCTTAGATCTATAAAACCTTTATAGTTTATTATCACTACCCCTGTGAGAAACCTTGATAGAAAGGTTTTTTGTTCCATCAGCCACATGCGGCAAAGGAGCAATTATGACTGGATGCTCTTCCTAACACCACCAATGGCCTTTACTGGGGACCCATGACTAGGCTATAGATTTACTAAACCAGTGCTCTAACCCCTAGACCACTACTGCCCTCTAATTTCCTAGATTTATATATTAATAATTATTTATAATATTGTGTAGGTTTCACAACAGTGCCCATAATTGCCTTCAACTTTTTATTTCCTGTCATTTAAAAACGGTGTAAAATTTTGTAAATTATAGCTACACAAGATTTTATGACTATCTTTAACATTTGTTGCAGGCAGCAGAGTTTAAAGCTACCTTCACAGTTGCAGAAGAACGCGACAGTGGTGTGGTACAGCAATGGGATTCAGAACTAGAAGATCAGTATGAACCATTACGAGAAATTATTGTGATAAAAGCCAATGAACTGGAAAATATCATGATCAAGGTTGAGAATGTTCTTTCTCAAACTAATTCCTGAGCTTGGATAGATGAAATATTCATATTTTTATTATTCCTACATTAATTATCTGATAGACTCCAAACATTTCTGTTTTATTGTTAGCTGCAAATGCTAACTTCAAAATGCTGTAGCCATATTTTTATTTTGGACTCAAGACTAAAGATATTTTAATGTTATTGAAGCCCTCATTGAAAATGATTTGTATTCCAATTTAATGTAATGGCAATGTAAGTTTTGTTTTATATTACATTTAAATTTTGCTATTAATATAGGTTTTAATATTTTAAAATTAAGAAATGTAGCAAATTGATGAAATAATTAGAATGTATAACAAGACTCCATTTTGAGCATTATAAAATCTTACAATTGGTTAAACTATTTTCAAAAACTAATATTTAAAACATTGTCAGTAAGTTTCTATTGGATTTTCCAATAGGTATTTTAGTTATAATACTAACACGAAAATTTCCTCTACATATTTAATAAAAAATTGTCACTTCTCTTGACCAAAAGAAAATTTCGGTATAAAGTCTGTCTAAAACCTTTGGAAATAATTTTAATAATTGAGCTTAAAAATGAAATAATCGGAGATGAGAAAAATAAAATTAAAAATCGTTACTATTGTCTTCAATTTCAGTGATAAGAGGATTCCTATCACCTTTTCTTTTTCCAGCAATTTCTTTCTCGGACTTTTTACTGTTGGGATAAATTTCTTCTGGAGATTCAGGTAAAGGGCGGCCAAGAGTTTCAGGAAGCATCAAGCAAAGAACCCCAGCTAAGCAGCCCAAAACACCAAACAACACGAAATGTGCATTGTGGTATATATTATTCAGGTTGACTATTTGTGGAGCCATAACACCGCCAAGTCGACTAGCTACAGAGATGACTCCTAATCCGAGATTTCTGAAAATATAAAACGATATGGATTGAATGCAACTAGTTAGACACAATAATGCATTTCTGATATTAGTTACCTAAACTTAAGACTGCATTCACACTACACTGTGATGTTTCTATATCTTTACAGAGATAATAAAGTTTCAACCTACAGTACATCAAATCTATCCCCTGCGACATGATTCACTGCGTTCCTGTACTGCAAGGGGTAAATTTGATGTGGTATGGGCTAAAAATTGCAACAGAAACAAATAACATAATAACCTGATAGGTGTTGGGTACAATTCTGCTGCCTGCACAAAAATCACTGCAAAGGAGGTAACAACGAAAAACTTTCCAGCACAAGCTAGCCCAGTAATGACTGCAATATGACCTGAAACAATAACAAAATAATTATTATTTGTAAGAGTTGAGAATATTGTATTGCATGATCATGGTAGAACTTTATGTATTCTAACCTTAACCAATAAAATTTAATTAACTTTTCGATAACAGAATATGCAAATCTCAACATCAAACAATATGAACTTACCATCAGGGATAAACCAAATGCTTCCGCAGAAGAGAGAACTAATTATTAGTCCACCAACACAACTTTTCACTCTACCACATCTACAGTAAGACATATCAACAAGTAGCTAGACTAGTATTACGCTACAACTTCTAAGGTTAAAGAGACTCTAAACATATCATTTTGATAATCATGTATAAATTGCTACACTTACTGGGGCAAATTCATGACATACAGGATGACCAAATTTGATGGAATTTCAACCAGCGCACTCAATATAACTGAAATATATCTATTTCCACCCATGTCACCAGATGCTATAGTTAATCCATAATACACGGAGCTGCATGTAAACCTAAAACAACAACTGGTGGTTAGGAGAATAATATGAAACAGCACAGGTCTTGAATACGGAAATTAACTTTTGGAGTTGTTTTCTCAATGCTCAAATTTCACCAGCATCTAATCTTTTATTGCTCACAAATTCGTGATAAATTAGAGCTTCTATTTAAACATATACAATAAAACTGCTGCATTTTGTTTTCAACTCACCAACAATTTTTAATCAATCAAAATATTTATGAAGAGTAAAAACTAGTGTGGGTTTAAAGCCACCATCCCTGTGGGCTGTGAGAACCACTGATGGAAAAGGCATTTTTAAGCGAGCTAATGAGTACTTGTTTTTAATTTTGACAAAAGAGCAATTATGACTGGATGCTTTTCCTAACATTGCTAATGGCTTGTACTGAGATTCAAACCACTGACCTTGCGTTTACTTAGCCAGTGCTTTAACCACTAGACCACAACTGGAAAATATACTGGTACCTGAATTTTAATATATTTTACTAACCATGATACCAACTGTATGAGAGTAATTTTTCGCAAAATATCATGAGAGATCAGTGAAATAAGAGAGATTTTACCTCCTTTACTGCTGCCTTCCGATTTGGTAGCAACCTAAAATAAGAATAGGGGTGAAACATAGCTTCTGACAATACTTCCACTAAAACTCTTATTCATGCACGGTAGTTAGACTGCAATTGGTTTTGTAAATACAAATAAAATTGGCAATAATTTTGAAATTTGTCATTTTTATTATTTTAAAACAATATTCTCTTGGTCTAAGCTGCACAACTCATATCAAGATATACCAGACACCAAAGCTTCATCAAATGACTTCTATTGACACAAAATATATTATGCAACTCATAAGCTGGCAGAGACCAAACGTTTCGTCATATGATTCACACATTGCCTGTAACTCTTATGTGCACAACTTTCTTATATGCAAATTTATCAGAGTATGGATGACATTTTTATATAGTATGACAATAGCTTCAAAGCTTTTGTCTTTTTTACAGGCCAATTTCATTATAAAAATGTTGCACATTTGAATCTATCTGATAAACATACATGCACTGTGAGCCCTCAACACAGTACTGCAAAGTATTTGGAATATTATTATAGGTCTGCTGCAAAGCAGCGCTTGTTTGAGTCATCAAGAAGCAGTATGGCGAGGTTGCAGTCATCTTTTAAGCCACCAAAAGCAATTTGTAAGTTGAAATACACACATTTACCTTAAGCTCAATATCACCCAGATCATGGCCATTTGTTCGAGCAATCTTCCTTAGAATTGACTTGCTTTTTTCAACATTCCCGTTACCAAGATGCCATCTGGGGCTTTCTTCAAACAAACTGTTGACAATAAAGAATTCTTTAAAAATATGTAAAATAATATCCAATATTTGCATCAGTTGACTAGAGTTATCAATATTTACTAAATAATCGAATTATTATACAATAAATCCTAAAAATAATTCCAACTGCTAAAATTAGCTTTTTCACTCTGTAAAATTTATATTGCATGTGGTGTAGTAAATATATTTATTAATAAGTTTATTTTAACAAAGTAATGAGATTACTCCTGTAATCGAATCATACTTACCAATATGATGGGGCTGTGCACAGTACACCAAATATGCCAAATATAGCAGTCATGACTCTCCAATTTTGAGTCAGCCATGAGACAAACGATAAAATCACGATACCGACAGCAAAAGCTAAAGCGGGCATAGTTCCAATGATGCCTCGCTTACTTGGTCCAACTAGTTCAGATGTCAAAATAAAACTCACATTAATAATTCCACTGAGAAAGAACCCAGTAAGAAACCTGTAAAAGTAAACTGTAAATAACTACAACAAAATAAAAGTTTGCTCCGTAAAGAAACTTCAGAAGGGATATAAAGGCTTAGGTAATGAGAAGCTTACCTAAAGCATGCATATATTTTCCATGTGTGAGCAAAGGCGCTGATTAGACAAAATAATCCGGAGAAGAATTGACAAGAAAGTATTACGGGAAATCGGCCATATTTGTCCCCCAGACCACCTACTATAAATGAGCCAATCATAACACCCATCATAAATATGGATTGTGTGTTTGAACTGAACGATGTGTCTGTTCCACATGTCAAATTCCACTAAAATTAAAAAAGCAATGATCGTCAAATACAATATATGTGCATTCATATAGATTATGGTGTGAATAGATGAATATCTTTAATCCTTACAAACAAACAATACTCTATACAATGCATATGTAAAATACACAAGTATTTCAAGTAATAATTAACTGATGAATACATTTTTTAACAGCTTACCAGGTGGGTATTTACTTAACTTACAGAGAATAACAAGTTGTTTTATGGTGCCATTAAATAATTTCATAGGTCTACATTAAACCAACACCTTATTAGAGCTTAACTTACTTTTTGATAACCAACAACCAGTTTATATAACAACAAACATATTTATATGTTTATATACACTAGCGAATAGCAAATATACCTCTGTGGAAAATGACTGAAACTTGTCATATGGGTACACTATTGATGGACATCTGCTATCACAAGCACTGAAATTCTCATCACTGCAAGTCATGTTATCAGGAATAGAACCAGAAAATATATTCTGCACCATATCTGTACCGCCATATATAGCACCTATCAATGATCCGGCAAATGCCTTCCACTGAAAATATCCAAATTCTCCGGTTCTAATATAGACATCGTCAATATCCATTATTGATAACCCTGAAATATCAACAGGCTGTCAAAGTTATTGTTAAGTTTATAACTACCATCTTTTATAGCATGCCGTTGTAAATTGGAACTTATAGAAAAATCATATGCATCCATTAAATAGAAAGTTAGCAGTACTCTAAAGAAATGCTGCATAATATTCAGGTTGCCAAGGCAACTCTTTACATGCTTGGTGTTTGTCATTATAAAGCATGGTCGTACGCAATTGAAGTTCAAAAAATAAGTTATATGCTTTATAAAATGAAAATTCAATCATTGGGAAAATTTGGACATCAATATATTAGTTTGGTGGTGGGCATCGGAAGCTACAAAACTTTTGTGTCTCTTCTGAGTTAGTGTGCCATGTGCTAAAACTTCACATCTCAATTTCATTTTTCTATTGAGAATTTTCTCACAAAACACACAAACTCTCAACTGCCAGACATCTATGATAACTTGAGCAGCCATCAGAGAAAAGCCAATTAATGAACTTTTCCTTTCCTTTATACTAAATTTCTTTGTATAAAAGGATACGATATTTGAGACCTGGAATTCAATAGTTTTTTAACTTAAATAGTGCAACACTAGCAAAGTAAAATTATTCATAGCTGTTTCACTACTATGAAGCACTGAATCACACTGTCTCTGTTAAAGTTAGATTCAGGTTAAGTCGACTTGAGCAAAGTTGACTGGTTAAAGTCCTTTACTTCACTCGACTTGATCAACTTGAAATTGAAGATTGACTTGTTTCAAGGACTTTTAGCACTAAAAGAGCGGATGTCTTATTGAAACTTCATAAATATCTTGTTCAACCACACTTAGAATATGCTGTTCCTGCCTGGTCTCCCAGTTTGTTAAGGGACATCAAGCTTATTGAAGGAGTTCAGAGAAGATTTACAAAATTAGTATCATCAAACAAAGAGGAAGACTATGATCTATGTAGGAGACGACTTAATCTAGACACCCTAGAATTTAGAAGGCTTAGATGCGACCTTATACAAACTTCTAAGATAATAAAAGGATATGACTTAATTGACTCTACAAAATTTTCCACATACCAAAAGATCTGTAAACAGTGTGCAAGAACTAACATTTGAAAACACTTTTTCTCCCAAAGAGCAATTGATGTTTGGAACGAACTTCCCCAAGTAGCAATTGATGCTACTCCTGTACTTGCTAATAAAACTCTAGTAGACATACATTTGCATGCTACATTACTCATTATTTGGGTTAAATAAGCCACTGGCTTTCTCCCCTTAGCCCACTCTTTTACGTCAAGAAGAGTGGGATAAAGGTAAATACAGTAGAAGACATTAAAATTTGAGCAAGTCCAAGTCTCAAAAATGGTAATTTGCTAATGATGTTAAACTGTTAATTGTGTTAGTCAGTGATATCTTTCCACCGACTAACACACTTTGACTGTAACACTTGCACCAACAGTAACACTAACAGTAACACTAACCAAGTCTAATGAAGACATTTTCCTTATTAAAGTTATAGTAACCAAAAGCATATGATTATGAACTTTTCATTTTAATAGGTATTTTTAAAACAATTAACATCTAATATAAACACCACAAGGATTTTGATCGTGTTTACTGATAGTGATTATTATAGTCATAATGATATTGATATCATAATATTAATCATAATGATTATTATAATAATTAATCTTAAATAAATGCTAAATTTAATGCTAAATCTTAAGCCTAATACTTATAGTTATTACTTATTAGTAATACTTATACTAATCTGTATCTGTAAGTGTATCTCACTATCTGTAAGTGTATCTTACTATCTCAATCTGTGTTGAGTCTCTAGGGAAGAGGAGACCTTCACGGAGGAGTGTTATGAAGGAGTGACTTCAGAGATTTTAAGGTCTCTGATTGTCCTGGGAAGGAAACTCATAAAATATATGTTAGAACTTGGTATTACTATTCACTATTACTATTACTATTAGTATTACTATTACTATTAGTATTAGTCTATTACTATTAGCATTACTCCTGCTATAAGTCTAAGAGTCTAAGCATAAGTATTAGCATAACCATCAGTATAACAATCATATTTTAACATAATCATACTGAATAACTTAAACCATAACTACAATACTTATACTACCTATCGTAATCGTTGTCCAAACTACTAACTTGATTCCCGAACTACTGCACTCTGCGACCACCAATTTTACGCTGCTTCAAGCCACGTTTGATGAATAGTTCTATAAGCAGCTCCGAGTTGGTAGTGAATGAGTGCAGCGGTTGAGTCTCAAGTTTGGAGTTAAGGACATAACTCTATACGTCAAACTCACTCTCGCCCGCTCTCCTCCCCCTCCGAACTACTGCACTCATTCACCACCAACTTGGAGCTGCTCATAGAACCATTCGCGTTTGATACGCGAAACGCATTAGCTTGGTTCCTAAATTAAACAAGTGACAATTAATATAGACACCCACCACAATTTTGCTATAAATAAACTTTTGGCTATGCCACGCATGAACAGTATATTGTCCATTTCGATTGTAAAGTGTCTGCTGACATTAAATGCACTTGTGAATCTAAGTAGATGCAATATTTGGTTCAGTGAGCTTGATCATCAAGTAATCCATTTTAGAGTTCTAGCAATATCATGTACCATAACTGTAAGCTGAGCAATCTCAGATATATATGTACTCTCATCTGAGGATATATGCTGAAATACACAAAGTTCCTTGCCAAATTTGTTATGGACTGTTGAACGCCTTTGCTAAGAGTTTCAATTCTTTCAATTACTATTTTTTGACAGGGAAATGCTTTTTAGTACTGCAGTCTACTTTCAAAGCAGAACTCATCAACAAACACTCCTAATACCTACAAAATAAAGATTCACAACACTCTGGTAAAAAAACAAAAAACCCTTTTTTTTCAACCTACCAAGCATAAGAGTACATAGGTAATCAAAATAATTAATTGGTAATGTTGGTAAATGTCAGAGTAACTAATTCATTTTTTGAGGCTTATAGCTAAGAATTTGATGTTTAATTTTCTAGAAGCTGGTTTCATGAAATGTGTTTAAAAAATTATTACAAATGGTTTTAATTCACCTGTTTTACAAATTCATCTTGTCAACATGGAAGCTGTTTTCTACCAGTTTGCACTGAAACAATATGGCTCAAATCTCACTGTTTTTATCATACCTTGTATAATGCCCTGTTGATACAGGGTCAAACTTCTGCTGCATGTCTTTCACATCTTCGATCAGCAGTCATTAAACCTACTGCGCTTTGAGTTGCAATGTTTCATAGTGTTTTAAGTCTTTTTGTACAGTGGTTATTTGGCTGCATATGCATGACACCCTATGATCGATATTTTATAAAATATTCAAGTTTCCAATTATTGCTAAAATTTCTTCCCCCACAACCAACCATCCTGGTTGGTTGTGTTGCAGAATAAACCCTTAGAGATCCTATGTTGTATGTCTATATGGTCTACTCAGTTGATAGAAATGAAGTTTCATGGGGGTTTCACAAAAATATTGCCATTTAAATAGGAAGTTCTCTGCATGAATGGGTGTTTTAAACTTCTTACTGCTGTGTGTGCGTGTTTGCGCTAGAAAGGCTAAAAGCTGCTACAAAAAACAACACTCCTAATCTGTTCATAAGCTCATTACAATTAGCTTTTTTATGTACTGGCGCCATTAGTTGCCTTCTTTTAGTTTAGTTTCTTTTTCTCGCTACAATTAAAAGTTCTAGTCATGATTCATAAGCAGTTTACTTTCCAAACTTTAGCTGTGTTAATAGCAGTGTTCTAGCATGTTATTATTATTTCTAATACTGTTTTATTTTGTTAGAAAAAGACCTATCAAATAATGTCAGCTCATATATTTTTCTTATAGTTGCATTATATATGAATCTTTATAAAGTTTCAATTTCTACCATATGCATGTTTGCTCACAAGTTGCTCATAATAATTGACAATATATATTATATCATAGGCTATATAGACGGAGTAGTGCATGCACAAGTAAATTATTTGTTACAGTTATGCTGATTTAATTTAACTCTGCTCTTTTTGATATTCAAACCACAATAATTGCTGCACATTTTACAATCACTCTGTGAATTAAATACTTTACTTTTCTTTCCATTATAATACAAACAATACTTTTATCCAGAAAATCTACAAAAATAAATTATATTTGATGAACAATTATTTTTGATGTAAGCATATACATGGTAATAATTCAGCTGCGAAATTGTAGAATTTCTTTAACCTAATGTTTAAAAGTAGAGGTAGATGCTAATTATTACAGACTGTTGGTATAGTATAACTTTTAAAAGCTTTTTGCGACATGAGAAGTTTTCACTAGTGGATTTGTTACACATTATTATATTATGAACTTAAGGAAACATTATCACATTATAAGAAATAGTTTGCAGTATATAACAACAATTAACCTGAGCTCAAGTATCTTTGTAATTGATTTTATAACCTACCGGACAAAATCTCAGCTATATATTCAGCTCAATAAAATCATATATTATCTGCTATTGCAAATCCCAATCACTATTTGTGTAGAGATGGCACGACTTGGTTGGGGTTATTAGGAGGCAAGCTCCAGTAAATAGCATTTACTATATAATCTAATAGAGATGAGTAATAGCAAAAGATTATCAAGATTAGTATAATCGTGTTAGCTATGTTTTAGGCTATTTGACATATTACTTGCAGTTTTTTACCCGATAATATTATCACTTAATACGTGTGATGATTACAATAATGGCTCTAATCCTCAATAAGCACTATAAAAGTTCTATAATTGAGAAACAGAAATCAGTCTATCAGACAGCAGCGCAAGTTTTGAGTCGTGATCTTGCAGGTAATAAAATATATGTATTATATAACAGTATTACTAAGCATCATATTGACTTTAATTTATATCGTTAATTATTTATAAAGCCGCTTATAGTTCACAGGGCATTAGCTTACTGTATAATAAACTTCAGTGTTACCGTATTATAGGACTTGCATATTTGCATGTAAAGTTTACAAAATTAATTAGGAAAATGCCTTATTGTAACAGTTAGCAGTTATTTGTATTTTAAGCAACACCATGTATATTTGCTGTTTGGACCTCTGAAATAATTGTTCAAATTGTGCATATGCATTGAAATAATATTGTATTTGCATGTTATTATAGTCTAACTTGTTTTATTATCTCACCATTGCTGGTTTCAACATTCTACTTATATTGTAGTTCGTCACATTAATAATAATACTTTATTTCTTCTGTAATAAAGTTAACTTGATTATGCTATTTAACATAATAATAAATAATATACTTTTTATATAATATGTTTCAGATTCGAAATGCAGTTCCTAAAAAGCATCGCGGTTGCAGTTAGCTTGATTTACATTGTTTCTGCTGCTGGATTTAATGGGAATGGTGGTGCCTTACTCGGAGGGGGAAACTTGGGATATGGAAATGGCGTTGGGAATAATTTTGGAGGCAACACCTTAGGGAATGTTGCAAATGGTTTAATAGCCCAAGCATTAGGGTATGGAGGACAAGGATTTGGGGGTGGAAACTACAATGGATTGGGTGGTGGAAACTTCAATGCATTGGGTGGTGGAAACTACAATGGGTTGGGTGGTGGAAGCTTCAATGGATTGGGTGGTGGAAACTACAATGGGTTGGGTGGTGGAAGCTTCAATGGATTGGGTGGTGGAAACTACAATGGATTGGGTGGTGGAAACTTCAATGCATTGGGTGGTGGAAGCTACAATGGATTGGGTGGTGGAAACTACAATGGATTTGGTGGTGGAAACTACAATGGATTTGGTGGTGGAGGATTTGGTGGAAACGGCGGAGCAGGTGGATTTCAAACTGGTTTTAGCGACTATGAGTACTTTAATGATGGGAGCATGTAAGTAGATAAATTATGATTACACAAAAGTATTTTAATGTTATAGTATATTATTGTTGTAGTACTGCAACTTGCACTTAAATGCTTTATCAACTACTGACTGCCTTTCATACAGAATGCACTTCTGTATACATATTATTGAATTATAGTACAATACCGTCTTGTTATTATATTTTTTAGACACGGAGGTGGCTCAGGTAAATACAATTAAATTAATATAAATAATGAAAGTAAAAATGGTCATGTTTAAATCGTAATTTACATATTTTTCTCAGTAGAAGAAATATTTATAGACTGATTATTATACCTGATGCTGTAACTTGAAGATGCAACTATATGCAAAGTTTTGCTTATGAATTCAAATATGGCTAAGTTTAGTGCATCTAGCCCTTCATTATAGTTGTGTGTGATTATGTAAGATATAAGCACTTCACCATAAAAAATAGATGCATGTAACTTGTCTATAAACATTAGTTAAAATTGCGCCCTTAATTACTGCTTTTATATGAACATATAGGTGTGTGAATTAGGTGCAGTAGTAAAGAGGCTTTTATAGCTCAAGTTCTTTTAGCTTTCTTGAAAAAAAATTGGCCTGTTTGGGCGTGTTGAATGTTTTTCTGAAATGCAACATTTTTTGTTACACCGACATAACTTCCGGCTTTTCCTAAGAAAAATATTATAACATGTTTATTGATTATTTAATGTGTAGCTAAGTAATAAAAAATAAGTTGGTTCATAGCTTGTATGCACTTAAAGCTGTAAAACGCAACTATAAAAATAAGGAATTTAAAAAACGTTCAGTTAGCATTTAGTGAAATCGTAAGCTTTTAAAACAAACTAATGCAGCTAGGAATTTACCCAGCTTAGTTTTACTTTAAAGAAGCTTATAAAAATCATGCAGCTATATAAAACATATTTAACCTCATTAATTATAACGACCATATATAAATTTTAATAACCATAATAATTATATTATTCTATCATAAATCATAATGATATAGTTTATCATAAACAATAACAATACACTACCAGGTAGTGACTACCTCCTATGACCTATGTTATCACCATTACATGTTATGCTAGTGGTACCAGTGCTTGAAATAGAAATTAGGACAATTGCATAGATGTGTGGTGGAAGTTTTCAGGCTTAACCCCTCAATCCAACTGTCATCTTTGATCTTATTTGATTCATTCAAATGTTTTACTGCTTCTTGAAACATTCTGGCTTCATCAGGCCAGAAATTAAATTCATCTAGCCAATTATTCATACATCAAATTAGAACTTTTTCCTTCACAAGTTCATAGAGAAACCCAAAAAGAATATAGCAGCTCTATAAGCTCAAATCAACATTATTTTCATTATCCGCCATCTCATCTCATGGTACATCTTATTTGTTTGTTGAAAAATGGGTTCCTTATGCTTATGAACAATCTTCAAACAGCAATTTATTGTTAAAGAACAGCATATAATTAGCATGAAACAAGACAACGGGTGTTCATGCTTGAATTTATTTATTTTCAGGTTTTCTCAAAAAATAAAGATTAAATCAACAAAAGAAACGGAACTTTCCGATAGTTTTGGGAAGCTGGGTACCAGCAGTATCAAGTTACTATATGGAATCATTGTGCACCCAAATAACATGATTAGATGTACACTTTGGATATTTCAATCAATTATATGCCAACAGTGATTATTACATTTATTGTTAAATTCAGCATCAAACTCCATACAATAAGTCAAACATCTTAACTTTAAATGATGAAAGAAGACTGCTTTGTTATTTTCTATCATTCCCTGCTTTTTTCAATTTGTGTCAATTTGTTAAGTTTTTTCATTTTGGAGCTGTTAAACTACCCAACTTTTGTAAATGCATGCAGTACGAATAATAAAATGCTATATAATGATCAATTAAAACATCTGTAATCAGCTCTGTACTTTAATCAAATATCTTAGTTAGCTAGAGAATCTAACTCTTGCCAGCTATTGCTCGGCAGCTAATGCTTTAATATATAACATTATAGTCCCTTTTAGGCTGTTTTTAGGTAGCTTAATTTTATATAAAAAATCAGTTGGCAACACATGAACACAAGTTAATTCTACAGTCGAGATCACTGGCCTACAAATGAACTCTTATAATGGCTTAGTAATTACTTCTCAACTGTCCACGGAATCCATCTTTAAGCAAAGCAACCTAAGTATGCACCAGCAAATTACATCCTCAAATAACTGAGTTCTAGTTGCATGACTCATTTTAAATCTTGAGATTAAACGTCTTAGCACTAATCTGAAGCTACATGGTAGAGAATGGTAGTCTCAATCTAAGCCCTTCATAACATGGATTTCACATTCTATAATCTTCTTAATAAAACTAAAAATGCTGCGTAGCCATGATTATAAACCTTTGAACTGTTGGCTTAAAGAAAATAGTTATATAAGAGGAGATCTGCTAATAGTAAGAAAGAAGTTTCATAACAAAAATGCTACAAGAGACTAAAGGTTATATTGATAATCTTGCCACCATAAAACATGTATAAATCCAAATGAATGTTCATAAATTATGATGTGGTTAATAAAAATGTGAAAAAATATTATCCAAAATGAAAAATTTTTAACTGATACTTAATTAATTGGTTCTTATGTTGCGATGTGAGCCTTAAGATAAGCAAGCCACAATAAATACAAAGACTGAAACAGTTGTTATAAAATCCCATATAAAAATATGTAAACTAATACAATCGGGCAAAATAAGGAAACATTGACTATATCAAATAATTATGAAGTCTACCGTGTTTGCATATTATCTGCTTATTGCAACAGCCAAGAATGGCCATAACTGCTTAGCTAGCATGTTATATAAAATATAAAGAATAAAATAATAATATTGAATCTTGTCTTATACAATGCAGCTAGTCTCGCATTAGAATATACAGCATAGCTTTTCATGTCTACTCATAATTTTTTTCGAATCTTCGACATGACACAGTGTCATGACAGCATGAAAACAAAAGATTGAACTAATTCGCATATTTCATACAAAAGTTACTACATTCTGAGGTAAGTATAACATGAAGACTCATAAAATATCTTAGAAGTCTGTCCCGAATCTAAAACCTAAAGGCCACTTCATAACAGCTGATAAAATAGCACCTGCTCGACATAACATTTAGGTACGATTAGCATGTCTCCGTTAATGTCAAGGTCATAAATACTACCCTTTAGCTCAGCATTTGAAATCTCAGATAGCAACTTTCCTGAAACAAACAAAACGTAGTAAGATTTACTATATTTGAAAAAAATTATATGAGACCTAACAGATATCTACTTGAAGCCTGTTTACAATTTTACGATATCATGTTAGCTTTGCGTATTACTACACACACGCACGCACATTCTAAACTTGGCATACATGTTTGCAATCCAGGTAGAACAATGTATCAAAAGTAAATTCTACGGTAACATTTTTATGATCTACAGTTTCACACCAACCTGTTTGTATATCCAAAACGCATAACATTTCAGAGGATCTACTATAGACCAAAACGCAACAATTTCTGTAGCACACAACTCCCTGTGGTTTTCCTACTGTCTGACATGACCATAAGGTTTCTCCTGTCACAATGTTGATGATGAAAACCGTCGATGCTTCAGAGTCACTTACAACTACCGATTCAGAATTAGCACATGCTACCGCCATGCAGGTGTTCAGTCCACAGGCTATTTGACTGAGAACCTCTCCATAAAGAGAATACACCATCAGCTGTCCGTGCTGCCTATCAGGCACGACAAGTTTGTTTCCAACAACAGTAATTTTATTATAAGAATAAGCCAGATCTGGGTGTTCCCAGTGATTTACATAATTTCCCTTCAGGTCATGTACGTATATGTAGACGGACTCATCCTCAAGTGTTACCAATGAGTACATCACATCATCCAGTATAGCTATCCCTTCAACGTGGTCTAGTGCACCCATGTAGTCCCAATGCGAAGGCATTATGTCATAGTCAGAGTCAAGTATAGCAATAGAACCATTATCAAATGAGATGTACGTGTTATCAGCATAGAAACATACAGAAATTGTACATTGATTTGTCGGAACTTGTTTACACAGCTTTAAACTCTGAGGTTCTAGAGTTGCTGAGCCAGAAAGAAAGTCTATTACCAGAGCTCTAGTAGGTACAATTTCTATCTCCAAATTTCTACATTTTTCTACAAGATGTAAATATCTAAAAGTTAGGAATTGAAGAAATTCAAAAGAAGTTTATCTGAATATGAATTCTATGAATGCCAGATTTTATGTTATTTCAGAAATGCCCGCAAAGAAATTTTTTCACAGTATATCCACTTACAAAATGCTGAGTCACAAAACTTATTACCAGAGTTTTTACAATGTTGCGGCAAAAGTAAATATATTTCAAATGTTACCTATTTCTCATTCCTAATTCTATTAAAAAAGTTTTAGAAGCTACTCACTCTTACTAGCTAATGCCAAGTTTTTAAGTTCTAGCTTAGGGACTTCTGCCAGCTTATTGTCCAGTAGTACGCTAAGCTCATCCTTAGAATCTTTGTGCCCCTTTATAATATCAACCTGAAATACCAATTTACTCATTTATAATGATTGACCACAAAATATAATCCCAACTTTTTATTGTATTACTACAAACAAAAATGTCTCGTCATCACCTTATGATATGCATGTATATGGCATAGTCTATACAATACATAATAAGAACCTTATATTTGCAGTGGGGCTAAACCTTTATCAACACCTGATTGCCCATCAACCTGAGGTGAGAACTTATACCCTGTATTGCCTGTTCAGTCAGACAGTAAATAAGTTGATTAAGTTTTCAGTGGTGTCACCAGGATTCAGTATGTACCAATGCCACCTTAGACATAGCATACTTTGTTTACTCCTTGTAGCACTTGGGCTTATCACGTTATAAGCTGCAGTATACTACCACACCCTACCGTATCAACACTGACTGTAACATAACTGACTGTAACATAATATTGTCAACAGTGAAGTATCACTGTGCTGTACTACTAGTGACACAAAACAAAACACATAATTTAAGTAGCAACACAACCAACTACCAAACCAACTGTGGATGCACACCATGTGACTGTGTTTGAATCTGGTTTCGATTCTTCTCTGATGATGATAAATTTCAGATAAGTTTTTTTCTACTCTGACTTCCACGAACTCCTTCATCTGATTTAAAACTTCACCTCTTTCTTTTACGAAATCTGCTTCTACTGAGGAGTATCCATCTCTAAGAGCAGCTAGCTAAAAGCATACATCTCTGACAATTATCAATAAGCCAAGAAACTGATCAACTACCCGACATCTAAAAAAGCTTTGCTTACCTTTAATACTATGACAGCCAATAACTAACTTATGCTTTACAGTTTTCTTACCTTCTATAGCTCAAGCATACTTTGCACACCTTACCACTTGATAACATTTTACATCAAAGTCCTAAGTACTACCTCACCTCCAGTACTGCTAGTATAGCCTCGAATCAATTGAGTTGTATGCCAATGCAAAACACAGCAAATAATTTTCAACTTAAGTTCTAAACCAGCAGAAAATTACATATCTAAGCTAATTTGTTGTTGATATTTACTACCTCAGTTTTGACGTAAGCACTTATTTCACTTACACTACACTTCTATGTGCATCAGAAGTGTAGTGCTATGTGACAAGTTACAACTATAGTGTAATTCTTTACATATTAAATCTGGATTTTTCAAAACCACTTAGTATTCTAAAATTTCTGGTTGTTGCTTGTACATCTTTATTTTTCCTGTTCGGCAAAATCTTGATGAAATTTTTTTATTATTGGGAATTGCCTTCTTTTTTGTACATGCACTATTATCGATAAGTCGATAAGATATTATTATTAAGATGAACATTATATCTCATGATGCTTTTAAAGCTTTTTGTGCAATGATATAATAAGTAATATAGTATAACAACTATACAATATGTATAATTTTTTACAAGTTCAAGTTTGTAAATTTATACTTACTATATGAAACCTTTGAAAAAGCATTTAAAATTTTTTGCTTAGCCTAATACAAATTGCAAAAACCACAACTTATGAAAGTTCTAGATGATGTTGCAATATTTTTAGAATTCTCTGGGATAAGTGAAATTTCAGTTCAGCTAGTAAATAATACATTAGCTTTACATGCTAATCCTGATCTTTAGTTCCACGTAATATAGAAAGAGGTCTTGCTAATTGCAAACACTAGGTTTAATACTTTACTAGAACAACCTTCCACGCTATAGGACCATGCTTATTTTTTTACCAACAAGCGGCTCAGTGATAGCTAGTTAGGCTAGTGAATCTCATCCCATAAAAATCAATGGTAACCCAGGAAGAGCAAAAGTGCTCCTGCGCTACTTTGAAACCTTTACTCTATTTTGCCAGCACACAGTTTAGGGCACAAGTTTACAGGATTTTATTGCCAAGGGTTTTCACAAGAACTAGAAGTTTAAAACCGACATGAAGTTTTTCCTACGCAAGTACTCCCAAAGGTCAAGCTTGAATGGTGTTATTAAAAAAAAATAATAATCCAAATTTGACTAATTTACACATATTTAGATGAATCAAGTTCAATCTATGAATCTTAGCAAATAGCGATGAAATAGTTTTTATTGAAAAATTAACATTGCATATAATAAAGCAATCATCTATAATGAGCTGACACACAATGAGCTGTGTGCTACCCAAAAAATAATCCCCGGGTCTCAGAATTTCTAAACTAAAAAGTCAAAAAATGTTAAATTTTTGTGGCAGCCAGAAACACACATTACATAATTGAGATAACTTGGCAACTTACCTGACAGTCTCGATTTTCATGCAACTTTGCCACAAAGCTCTGAGTTTCAATTTCATACTCTGAAATGATGTCTGATGTCACCTTGAAAAGTTTCAGTAATGCACCCTCTTTATTCATCAGCCTTTCACTTAATTTATTTATTGGCTTTCTCAGGAAGTTGACGAGTTCTTTTAGAGACAGCACGTTATGATGAGTACCTAAAAATTAACCAATGAATCATTGGTTAAAGTTATTTACATATTTTGCTAAACCGCATATTCTTGCATATGCACACAACTATTACACAATTTCAAATGTACAATAATACAATAGAAGTCCACAAAAGAGGTGGAAGATTAGGCAAACCAGTAAAATGCAATACTCTATAAAATCGTCCTCTTTTTTCTAGTACTCTTGTTTATATTATTACAAATCTACTGACTTTACCAGCATTAAAATATGTGCCTTAGAAAAGGAAATTTTATGCATTCTGCAAGAATAAATAATACCATTTTTTGAGACATTTTTGGCCCCCTGTATTATAAAGCATATTGCTTAAGTGTACAAAACCTCATTTGGCATGAAATCAGTAACTCTCAAGCTTTCTAATGATACGACAAACTGCTTGGAGGTAAAAGAACTTTAAAATATATAAATTATAACAATAAGGCTTTCACAAATATTAAATTACTGTCTTTATAATTAGGAACAAAGCCACTCACTTATGTTTATCAGTAATATAAAAAGAGGACTCTTACTGACCAGCACTACAGGTTTGCCTGTTACTTAGACACTGCACACAGAAGACCTCCAGGCATACTTTACACCCCAATGTATACGGCTGATCATGGTGCAGAGCACAAAACTTCACTTGTATCTTGTCACCTTGTAAGCTGTACATATTTATACTAACTATATGGTGGCTGCGGTGAAGTTCCCCATGCATCTGCAACATGTCAAAATAAAGCCGGCATAAACAATAAAAATATCAGCTCTAACAAATCAATATGCATTTTTATGAATTGTTTAAAGTTTGTCTGCAAAAGAAGTGATAATAATTCAAATAATATAGTTTCTTTACAATAACCTGCTGGTGTTTGTAACAATACTTTTTCATGCAGTCGCTGCAGTAAACAAGGGCTTGTTCGCCATTCAAGCTTTGTTCAGTGCAGACATTACACCAATGCCTAATTTCCTCAGAAGAAAGAGCAGAAGGCAACTTTGTCAGATCAATCGTATCATGAGTATCACTGCAAAGATACATTGTACATGTGCTTAATTGAGTATAACATTTTCGTAGTAGAAAATTGAAATATTGAAAATAAAATAGCATAACATGTAAGGCAAAACAATTCAAAATAAATAATTTTAGCGTACCTGCATTGGGAACATCTCACAATGTTATTAGTTTCAACAGAAGCTGTGAGGCAAGGTAGACAGTGCACATGAGAACATGGTAACACTTTAGGGTCCGTTAGCTTCTCGTTTTCACTAAGGCAAAACCCACACTGTATATTTTTAGATACTTTTTCATCAGATATGGAAGCTCTTTCCCTACAAAACAAAATATGAAATATCTCGCCATGTCCACTGGTTTTACTGAAAGCATATATAGTGGTTACTGGGCATCATAGCTTTGGATAGTAGAATACATAAAAAACAAATTTTTATCACCTTTTTGAAGTTGATGGTTTCACCATGTTACTAGCATCTAAACTGTCGTCTGCACTTTTTCTTTTAGCTGCCCTTTCAGAGCTATGGGAGAACTGCTAAAATTAATGAATTATTGTGATTCTTTAAAATTTATTTTCAATATGAAAAACAGCTTATCTATGCTCAAATCAGCAAAGCAAACTGAAACTACATGTTACTTAAGATTAACTTCACAAACAAATCCTGCATGATCTTTAGCAAATAATAAGTCAACTAACACTTGCAGACTAGGTCTTGCACGCTAATTGGTGCAAACTTACACTTAAAGTTACAAGGCTGCATAACGCAAATGGCAATGAAAAACCCAGGTAATTGATTTAAAAATTGTGGCTTAATTAAAGTTTAGCAATTGCAAAATGCATACTTCTAAAAATAATTAGTGCAGGTTTTATTGCATGTCATTATTAGGTTAGATCTATTTAAAAAAACTACTAAATAAAATCTTGAGATGAATGTTTAGCATAATGTCATCAATAATATACTGTAATACATTACATCAGCACCTCAGCTCATATGACTATTGCATATGTTGTGAGTATCACAATTGTATTCTTGCAGCACAATTCAAACCAGCAAATTATCATTTGTGTGCTAACAAGCTGTTCTTGGATTAGCGTAGGTCTCAAGTTGGTTTTACAAAACTTCAGATAGGTAAAACTAAAATAATAAAATATACAAGCATTGCTTCTAGAAATTTCAAGCCAGTAATATTCTATTTTCAACCTCTAATGTTTGTTTTCCTTAAAGTCCCAAAATAGCGAACCTTAGAAGTGAACTGTAGTTTTATAGAAAAAAAATAGTTTAGTTTATCAATGTATCAATGTACATACTAAAAATATCGACACAGGCATACATATTTCCTACATACATAATTCATTGTCAATGTACTCCTATGTTTTATTGTGCAATAGCCTTATGCCTTCAGAATTGATCAGGGTAATTGTAATATTTAAATACATGTTATGTAAGGCAAGGATTGAATATTAATTTGTAAAACGAAGAGTGTTTGTGACAAACTGGTGCTTCCTTATTGATATAACTTCAAGGGCATATTGAGAGACAATGGATTCAGAGAGTTACCAAAGTTATTAGATATTTTGATGAATTTTCTCCAGCTTAGCAATTTGTATTTTACAATTTCATGAAAAAAAAGCTGAAAGTAGTTGTACAGTCAAAGAAAATGGCCCATAATATTCATAAACGACAGAGTGATCTACGATAGGTTTAGTTTACAACTAAAATTAGAGTCAGAAATGTTTTAATTTTCAGCTTTTGTAGCTAATAAATGCTCAGCTATGCCACAGTTAATCAAAGCAGCTAGCAACTCAAAGAATTCTCATACAACATCAATTTGATGTTTAGATTTTTATTACTACTACAATACTGCGTTTCTGTTTATTTATTTAGTATTATCAAGGTTGAAAATTCACAATTAATATCAATAAAAGTTGAGCAGGATTTTGCTAAGGAGCTCATATAAAGATATAAGAAAACTTATAATTTTATGTTGAAATTTGCATAAAGTATGCAAAACATCGTAAGGAGATCTGTTTAGCTCAGTTAAATATAAGTAGAGACATTAAAGAAAAAAGAGAAATGCAGATCAACTGTTGTGAGTATATTTGAAATGCTTGCACTATTGCAAACACTATGAATACCTTAGAGAACACATACCCTAACCATAGGCTGCATCACGTTGCTTCGAAGACTAGAGACAGGTATCTGTATGTTTGGACGATTTAAACCATCAATACTCAACTCATTCCGACTAATTGCTAACCGCAAATCTGGTAAACTTTTCTACAAAACAAAATACAACAATTAATCCTTTTATAAACAAAATATGAATAATAAAAATAAATTTATAGCAACATCAACATAAATCATTTTTACTTTAGTAAAGCATCGGATCAAACAAGTATATAGAAGTATTATTGCTACAATTATATTAAATGAGAAAATCAAATGGCAATATTCAGTATGAACAACTCAAGTAAAAATCCAAAACAGATCATTTTGAAAATAACCAAATTATTCTAGAAAAATGGAATAATCCCAATACCATAACTGGTTTCCTAAAAATACTGCTGTAACACAAATGCTAAACTACAATTGATAAAGTTATAGAACATGATACATGAGCAGCTATATTTTTAAATACACCATTTCAGGCAAATACCTTAAGAAAAGCTGCAAGACCAGGCTGTCGTTGAGCATCGAGTTCTTTTTGAAGACGAATGGTGAAAATATCAGGTTGCACAGTGCCTTCCTGCAACAGATGACAATTTAGTAGTAAAACAGTATAGTGACGCTACATATACGCTCATAGAACAAAACAAATATTCGAGTAAACTCTCATCGACTGGAGGGAGAACCTCATAGGTATTGCCTTCTCACACTAATACAATTTATACCTGATGGTTGTTGTTTTAAAAAGCTAATACAAATAATAATACTCACAATTAAGATTTTAAAAGGCTAATACAAAAAACAATACTCATAATTAAGATTAGTCAACAGCACTACAGTATGTAACATTGTAATCTGAATATAAACATCAGTTTTTGAGTACCAACATCACTAGAAAACATATGCCCCTGAACTAAATCTTACACCTTTCAGTTTGTGTGCTGTTGGCCATACATGGATTATAACATTAAATCACTTTTACTTTACAACTGCCAATACCATTATATTTCAGGCTTTAAGTAAGAAACTGCTAAATACGAATCTATGGGTGAGCTAATGCAACTCTACTTATTGCTAGTTGCTGCTTTTCTGCAGATAAAAGGTAAGCAAATTAAAAGAATGTAGAGAACAAGTGAGTCACCTAAAAGCAGCCTTTGGAGATACAAAATATCAAGTATTGCTTGATACAGATGACACATAGTTTCCCAAAACATTTTGAAAATTTTCTGAAATAAGCCGCCTTAGATGTCAAAGAGGAAGAAAAAATAGCTTTATCTGGTAAGTTTCGTTGCAAATTTAGCTTTGTAAAGAAATCAAAATCGTGAGCACCTCAGATACGATTGCTTGACTAATAAAATAGTCAAGTTTTGTTTTTTACCTGTCCGAACACTGTCAAAATTTGCCTGTTATAAGTTTCAGAAACTTTTAGTGGTATGGTGACAAAGAGGTTGCCATCTGTGCCAAGCAAATGCGTGAGTTACCTACCAATAGCCCTAGTATTAATCCTTTGATGTTATCTAGAGTTTCTTGGGATTTTTGAATAGACAGGCGAATTAAAGTCTCCAAAAAGTTTTTACATGACTTTGTATTATCTTTGCTTCGATTTGGTTTGTTTTCAGACATTATAACCTGCAACAAAACCACATAACGAAAAATAATACAGGTATTTCCTTTAGTTTTTTTTCCATTTAGAGTTGCTTTTTCTAACAAATACAGTCACGTAAGGATTTTAGAGCTTCAAAATTTATGCAAAATTTGAAAATGCCATTAAGCTTTCTTTTTATGTTCTTAAATAATATCTCACAGTTTAATATTTAAACAAATCATGCAACCAGCTTTTTTCATGATACATTTCGGAAATAAGAGCTCACATAAGCTCTTTTGTGGCTGCATGTTGTATATTGAGTAATGTGGCAGCAATTTGACAAGCCTGGGCACAAAATTCCATTAGGCCTACAAGCTATTCATCGTGCTGATACTATCCTGTTTGAGCGCCATTAACAATTGTACACTACCTAAAAGTAATCAGTTTTTCACATTGTTATATGAACGCCATAATGAACATCAAATCTCATTAATATATAACAATTATTTATACTCAAAAACATATAATTATTGAATCTTTGTGAACTTTCATGTTGATTTTATTTTATAGAGAATAAAAAACTTGCCAGTAGACTATCAAAGGCAAAAACATACAATATAAACCATATGTAACATTTTTGTATTTAATATATCAGCCCTGTATTGATATAAAATAAAAGTATATGCTTTAAAATGTTGATTTGGTCAAACAGTTTAAAAACTAAAAAGATTTACTAGAAGCATTTCGTATTTTGAAAATACATTTTTAGTCAAAGATAAAACACCCTTTCAACTTTCAACACAATGTACTACCTACCACACCTAAATCCTCAGAGAAGAACTGTGTAGCCAATTACATAGGACATAAAAATATGTCAAATTTTACCAAATACACAGAAAAGGCATTTATTATAATTCTTGTACATAGCGATGATGGTAAACCCGTAAAATGGTTGCTGGGTTTAGTTCAAATTTCCTTTATGAACTAAATTGCTAGTTATCAGCTTGTAGCTCAACAATAGTATTAATAATAGTTATTGCTGGAATATAAGTTAAAAGCAAATGTTTTTTATCAGTGTCAAAATAAATTGATTTTGCCAACCCTTTTAAACGCATGTTAAGGTTTATAAAATTAAAATAAGAATGCTCAAGTAAACCTTGCACTTTTTTTAAATATAAATAAATAAAACATCAAAATAAAATTAAATATTTAATTTGATATACTTATAAGCTCTAGACTCTAGAGTGTCTAAACTATACCCCTGGAATGTAATAGTATCACTAATAATTGTAATACTACTTTTATATGATAGAATCACAAACTGGATTTACTTGTTGATGGAATAATATCGGCTGCGTGCCTAAATAACATATTCCAAGCCTTCATTGATTCTGGAAAGTTACCTATCCCGTGGAAGCTGGTATATGTTACCCCAGTACACAAAGGCCGAGATAAACAGGCAGCAAGTAATTATCGTCACAAATCACTTACCAGTATCCTATACAAAATGATGGGAGCACATTATACTACATTATATGAACCAAAAGCTGAATGAATTCAGACAACATGGTATATCTTGCGAAATGCAACTCTGCGTCACATACCATTAGCTAGCAAAGACTAAGCAAGCAACAAAAACAACACACAGGCATAAATTGCAGCACTTGACTTCAAGAAGTCTTTGACAAGGTGCCTCATGCCCTTCTAATACAAAAACTGCCTTTAATACCAGCTATACACTCACAACTGGCAAATTGGATTCAAGATATTCTGACCTATAGAAGGCAAAAAGCAGTTTACGAAGGTCAATCTTCTTCAGAATTAGAGGCAACTTCAGGTGTACCACAAGGCTCAGTCCTGGGCCCAACACTATTTTTAATATACATTACCGATCTCCTACCAACATTAAACTTCAGTGTAAGCGTATATGATGATAATATATTACTGTATCAGGCTGTTCATACAAAAAAAGATGCTGTGAGGTTTCAGGACAACATCAATGACATACAAAAATGATCAGTTGACTGGAAAATGCCTTTCAGCAAAAATAAATGCAAAGTTATAGCTGAAAAGTACAGACTTCTATATAAGCTAGGAGAAGTTAAGATGAATTGAGTCAACACAGCAACATACCCGAGTGTGAAAATGTAGCCAAACCTTAAATCTGATCAGCATATTAAACTAAAAAATGATGACGGTACAAAAATTCTTGGAGCACGTAAACACATTCCGCATGAGGCTCCCAAAGTAGGTAGACTACTGGTTTATACTAGTTTCGCCACCCCATACTAGAATATGCAGACACTGTAGAAGTGTAGGGGCTGCAACATTAGCCAAAGACATCAAGCCCTTAGAACTGATACAGCACAGGACTGTTAACTTTATTGCTGGATTAAGGGGATGGGAGAGTATCATGAAGGCATGGTCCGAGCTTGGCATTCAGCTTCTCAAACAGAGGTGCAAAAACCATTGACTAAATCTTTTTATGAAAATCTTGCAAGAAGAACAGCACTCAACACTTGCAATAACCTATGATAAAATTACAAAAGACTGCCAAAATATGTTAATAACCACTAGGTCTGCTGCTTGCAGTGAATCAACATCTGTACACGAAACCTTACTAGTTAATCATGGTAGTTTCTTACCAAGAACCAAAAGAGACACCAGAGCGAACTTAGATTAACAATTTAACACAACATCCACTTAATCTATAGTCAAACAAATTTCACACTGTAAACCAAATGAGGCATTCCAATAACCATAAGTGTTCCTGGGTGTTCCATATTTTAATTGTCAAAGGTATTCAAAACCAAAGGCAATAGGGATAGCCACGCCCATAGACTTCTGCCTAAACGTTTAAAATGTTAAGCATGGTAATTATCATTAGGGTTATTACGATTACTAATACTATTAGTATACCGATACGTATTAGATTTAATGTATTATGTTTACAATAAAATTATATTGTATAACTATATACTTGGATAAAATAAACATTATGATTATTATAATGATAATCATTGACAATAGGCTTAGCCGTGTTTAATGATAATAACTATAAGAGAACTACAAGCAAATAATTTTAATCATATTTGATCATAAGCATTAATAATTCAATTTAATGATAAAATTTTAATTTAATTCTAGCATTAAATTTAATTCAACGACTAATTACTAATTAGTAAATTACTTATACTATCACTATCAGCACCACTATCACTATCAATACTACTATCACTATTAGTATTACAATTACTATTAAGTTTAGCCTTAGCCAAGCAAAACAAAAACTCAAACTGAAACTGCCAGTGCCAAGTCTTCAATTTACCCGATTAAAATATCAATATGCAGTAGTACTAGTTAAAGCTTGCCAGTTTATATAAATGCTTCTCCAGTCTTTGATTTACTTGAGCTGTTTATTAAATCTAGTACTCATAATAATCATACTGGTTATGTAAAACTAGCTGCAAGCGTCGAGGCACCAAACTCCAAAGGCAAAGAAAGGGTTTTAACTTAAAAGGGAACTCTGCACTCTGCAGGGCACTACAACAGCGATACAAGAAACAAGGAAAGTGTTATAATTATCCGATAAACAACACTGCAAAAGCATACAATAATTTAAAAATACTAATTTAAAAAAATTGTTAATAATAATAATGACAATATTTTATTACATTATTTTATAACTTAAGAAAAAATGCACAGCGTACTTGTAGCTTGCTAATAGGGGATAAATAACACATCATCCTAACGCTGCTAAAACTATCGTGACAGAGGAGACAATTCTACATCATACTTGAACTCTTTAAAAAGCTTAATTTGCAGAGCTTTAGTTGGTAGAGCTTCGTTGGCTGGTGACTGTTCAGTTTATATCTCTATGACAATATATTATACTGGCTTGAGAAAACCATCCAGGTAGCACTGGGCTGGTCAAAGATGACTTACATGTATGTTTATAGCATTGACTGAGGCAGCAGTGTTACAAACTGTCCCTTTTTGCCACACTGTTGTAAATCTAGAATTTGCACTTCATCTTCCACAGTGTGAGAATTTTTATTGTATAGCAATAAATAATAAGAAACAGTTTCAAGTTATGTATACTATTTGTAGTCAAAGCTATTGCAATTTTATACCAGTTATAGAAAAACCAAATTTGAGAATTAGACAAAATGAAGAATACTCATTTTCAACATTTATAGTATTTCATCTGGTGTTATCCTTTTTTACCCAAATTTTCTGACTAAGCCAAAGATGAAGGTAGCTATCCTCAGTATGAATTAGAAATTACTAGGTGCAGCACAGAGCTTGGGTCACTGAGTTCAGTATACAGTGATAGTTTACGAATTATTGCTAAATCTCAAACCCCAAGGGTTGTGCTGCATCTAGCTATTGCTTGTGCCGTAATGGCAGTTGGTCATTCAAAGGAGGATAGTTGGAGCCACAATTGGCTTATAAAGCTCTAGAAGATAATGTGCACTTATGGATATTTAACTTGTAGATAAACATCTCTGTTTACAGATCATGGGAAACTGGTAGGAAGAAGGTACTACACCCTTCTAATAGATCATTATTTATTAATTAACAAAAAAATCACTAAAAGCTTTTGCAAGGTCTACTTGGTATGATCATACCAATAAATAACTATATACACAACCTGCAGTTTACTCAATTTTAGCAGTTCCAAAGCGCTATAAAAGCTACGTGAGCTAAGGCATAGTTTTTTGGTAAGTAGAAAACTGAAAATTTAGTCATTGGGATTGGAATTATACAAAAAGCAACATTAACAGATAAGCATTTGTGAGTTCATACAGACATATAACATCGATCATGCAATGCCATTGCTGGCATCTATAATATAGACCATAAAATTGAAAAAATAAAATGTATGTTTTATTTTAGTAAAAGCTTATGTCAGCAGTGCACTATAGCCTACAAGATTAAGTACATATACAATTATTGACATTTACATGCAAATAAACCAGGTAAATATATAATAGTCTAATCATTTATTATGCATGCTGTTTAGTTTAGGCAGTAAGGATGTCCTTTAATGCATCTACTCTGCTTTTATCTCTGACACACTGATGGCAGGAGGGATACTGCTTACATTTGAGTAATAAAGTCATCTCATCCTCCTTAAGCAAAAGTAAAGAACAAAACTGTTTGTCAACTTGGAACTGCTCATTATACAAGCTTCTCCGAATTGTAAGAGGTTGAGGTGTTTCTTTGGATTTCCATTTGCTGATATTACCACCACAGTATTGTGAAATTCTAGTATTAATATCGTTGAATATCTGTATCTCATCATCTAGCCCTTGTTCAGCATCTCTCAGCTTGTTCAGCTTCTCTACAGCCATTCTATATAATAATGCATCAACATTGTTCCATCGATAAACGGACTTCAAAAGTTGTTGACTTATATTTTTATGACTCCAGTGCCACTGTGTCTTTTGAATATTCTTGTTGACGTGAACAATGTCTTGCATAGACCAGCAAAACTTCCTCTTTAGAAGAACTAGTGATTCAGCCAGCTTTTCTAGAACAAGTATGAAGCTGAAGTCCTTCTCAATCTCTTGAATAAAGTATTCTATCGCCGATGTGTTATCAAAGTTGTCATAGTCCATGCCCAGATCTGCAGACTGCAGGTTGCGGGTCAAGGACTTAATTTCTGTGTTGACAAAATTTCGCATCCAATATGGCTTAGGATCATGCTTGACAGGGTTCAATAGAAACTTCTCAAATTCACTCTTGCCAAGACGAAGAAAACTGTTATTCTTGTTAACGCTGAAGTATTGGTAAGATGAAATCAGATGAGGAATTGGTTCTCTAACTACAGTCATGTATTTTGTAGACTGATCCATTAGAAGCTGTATTGAGCGTTTATTGTAAACAATATGATTTACCAAAACTTGAAATCTCTGTCCATCAGGTGATATCATGTTAGACTGGTTAGGAATAAACTTGAAAGGCCATGCTAAGTGAATATTGCCATCACCTGAAGGGACAATGGTGGTCAAGTTGTGTAAGTACGCATATTTCTGAAGAGGTGCGATCATAGTTGTGCTGCCAGATTTATGGGTTTTGATAAAAACAAAGCTCTGCTGTGGCTTGCATCCTGGTGTGTTAGTTGCCTGTACAGCTTTGGGAATATTCTCCATATTTCTAAAACAATATATGTGTATATATATATATATATATATATATATATATATATATATATATATATATATATATATATATATATATATATATATATATATATATATATATATATATATATATATATATTTCTGTGTACAGATTGAGATGTGTACATATTACATGCATCACATATATACATAATTGCATGTAATAAAATATATACATATTATTAGAGAATATCGGTGCAATCATGCAAATGTTCACTTCTAAGCTAACTTGAAGGTACATTGGAATATACCATAATAAATAATTATGCATGCTGTATGATATACACTGACAGAAATTATTGTTAATTGTCCACCTAGTAAATATATCTTTAAATAGTTACAAGCAATATATAATATATGGCAGTTGGCACCACAGACTGTGATCAACGAGGGAATAAAAAACATGCCACCAGACAACAAATAGCAACAAATGATTGAATTAAAACATTTTTAGTGTAGTGCATTGTGTAAATGTGAAATACAAACTTTTTTCAATATGGCCTTTAATTTTAGCTTTGAATGTATGTAAAATATTATTGCACACTTGGTTAAATGAAATCTTTCTAAAATTGAGAATTTCCCACTTTCAAGGTGTAATTGAAAATTATAACCAGTTGGCTTACTTTATAGCACAATCGAGTGGTCATATAACTTAACAACTTAACTTTTGGTGATAATAATGCTGAATATAAAAACTATCACCGCCATTAGTTAACATCAACACACTATAATATGTTACCTGGAAATATCATTGTTTGCTACTAACTAATTAGAAACTTTGATCTACTATGTTATGGGTAATTTTATTTTATTTTAGTTCCCAAGTTTTGTTTTAGATATAAAAATAATTGTTGGGAAAAGTACATAACAGTTATCACTCTTGCAGTAAGCCTCATTGGTTAAACTAACTTTTGCATTATTAGTTGAGAACAAAAAATATTTTTCTATATATTAAAGTTTGAAGCAGATAGGCTGCCTATATAAATTATTCTAAAAAATTAGACGTAGTGATCTATGCATAATTATATAACATGCCTAAAAATCTTACCTGCTACTACCTGTAAAGGTGGTTGGAATTGAATGACCAAGTTGTACACTAGCCATAATTTCGTTTGGTTCTATTTGAGAGTAGCTGTATAGCAGAAAAATGCCTAGCAAAGTCATAAGCCCAAGATATTGGAAAATCCTCCGTGGTGTAGGCCTATACATGTTGACAACTGAGAGAAGTTCTGATAGAGTGCATGTATAGAATTAAGGAGGGAAAAGTATATACATACAAAACAAAATGTAATCTATTTATGAATACTTTTAAATAAATTAGCAAGGGATGGGTTAGAAAGAAACCGGTGGCATGCTAATTATATCAGCTAGGCACAACCTACATATTATATGCCTTTGTGACAATTAGACTTACAGCCCATGGCTAGTCTCATTTCAATAATAGTTCCTCTTAGCAGCTTTGCATATATGTCTTCAATGCACTTCTCATGAAGATATTACATTGTTTAAATGTATTTTTCTGACAATGAAAGTGGTGTTTTGTGATTGATTGAAACTTCCTTCTAACAAATAAATGCATACACAAAATCATTTAAGTGAAGGAAGATTTACTTCCCAATAAAACCAAATCTTTTTTCTTAATGACCTGAAGATTTTGTATTAACAGAGGAACTCAAGTAAGTGACTCACAATTAATAGCTAATTTTGTGGTATCAAGTAATTATAACTTTGTATAAGAAAAAACATTAGAATTAGGAAGGGAACACTTAATTAATAAACAAAGGGAACAAATTTTCTTATGCCTGTTAAATATTTATTATGATTACGATACATAAATAGTAACAAATATTTACGAACATGTCTGAAAAGCTTCTGACTCAAAAGAATTTCATGATGCATAAAATTGTTTATAAATTATGATGGAAATGATAGTCATTCAAATATAAAATTTCTCTATTAAATAAAATATTATTAAAAATAAAAAATCATGCAACAGTTAAGCATACAAATATAAAAGTTGCAGAATATTGTTATGATTAGAATAAAAATACCAGCACCAGTCAAAATAGCATTTAAAATAAAGTTTTAAGATGTATACAGAAAAGTAGCGGTTGGCAAATGATATGTCAAAACATCAATTAGTTCCTCATAATATGTGAATATTGACTCTTTACCTAGAAGACTTGAAAGTCATGACTTGATTTAAAAAGAACCTAAGAATGAAAACTGTATACCTAATACAAGGTTACTCCTTGCAACATAAGTTATTTAACTATGAAGCCATTTTCCAGTACATAATGCAAAGGTTGATAGCAAATGAGAAATACTCAAGTGACAAAACAAAACACTTAGCTTTTATTTCTGGTTAATACTATATCATGCATTGAATTCAGCAGATATGCCCAAAAATATATGCGTAGAGGCTGTGTAGAACTGTATGTTGACCAAATTAGAAGTTGTAGAGCCCTACTGACCAGTAGTTACATGTTTGACTGTAACAAAAACCACACAAGCAACAGCCCATATGATTAAACCAAGGAGCCATGCTACATGTTTAAAAGGTGAAGTGTGGCTGTAATTGTTGACTGAGCCAAACTTCTTCTGCACTTCCTTTCTACCACAATACACTAATGCTACAGGAATGAAATATTGTATGGCTGACCCAGCATAGGACCCTGTGATACCCACTAAGATGTCAACTTGATTAGTAGCCAAAGCCACTGCTACAGGAGGTAGAAGAACTAATAGAGGAAATAAAACCCTTCTAATTAAAAATGGATAGATTTTACCATCCGTCAAAAAAAGTGTTTGTAGATTATTCCGTAAAGTAATACCAATAATTGGAAAGCTAGTACTGAGTGTAAAAACTGGAAATAGTGCAAGAAAATACTGGAAAAAAGCTGGTGCTGGATTATCGGGATTTGGACATTTACTTGGCTCAAATGTCAAGGTATAGAGGTCTGGAATGTGGGTAAAAGCAAACACTGCTGTCAAAGACAGCAATATGTAAAAACCAAGAATAAGTAAGTAATCTACACGGAGCAATAAACTAACTCGCTTCTTGTCTCTGATAGGTGTGATCATTGAAGGTAGAGAGTGGTGACACATAAACGAGTATACACACACACCGAATAGGTTGGGTACTTGAGCGAAATCTGCAATCTTAGGCTGAGGCTTTTGTTCATTCGTTGAGAGTTGATATATAGCAAGTACAATCATGGTGCCAAAGGCTACAAATCAATCAAACTTATTATTAATATAAGCAAGATATGTGCATCAAAATATTATAATATACTTACACAATGTTTAACTATAACTTGGTGGTATAACGTGGCTTACACCATGTTACTGTGTATACCATAACAAGGTGTAGCAAAAATATAATAATTCAAAGAACTATGCACCATGAGACTTCACAACCAACAGTATCCATTTATTTTATTATGTCATTTGCCAAATGATATCAACAAATATATCAGCCTATTATAGTTTATGTTGCTAGCAATAGTGGTTACGTAAGTTAAGAGACAAACACGGGCTTTCCATGTACCGATCTCAGATCGATCTCGCTTAGATCGATCGTTTTTCCATGAGAATGTCAGATCGATCTTGCGAAGTTGCCTCCTCTTAAGTGAAGGATACTTTGAAAGTCTAATTTGTTCACCTATTTGAGTGATTATAGCTACTACTGTTGTAAACAAGATGGTCATAGTCTAAAATTTAATCCCAGCTGTAAACTATACGCAGCAAAGCTTTCAGTGTATGGTAATTTGGCCAATTTAAAATAATTAATTTTAATTTTTTTGCTTGACAGCTTATATAAAATTAATGGCTGTCTTGTGGATTATTAATAAACTTACACTTACAGGACTGTTAGGCTTAAAATTACAAAGAAAATAGCTAATGAAACTAAGTTTTAATAGTCATTTAAATTCAATTTAAATTCTCCCAATTTTTTTACCTTCTACTGCATATAATTGAGTTTTCTTAATCATTGTACTGAAAGTCAAAGTTTTGGCATCTGAAAAGGTGGCTATCATAATTATTTAATACTTTGCTTAGTAATTATCAACAAGTTATCATTTTTATTAGCAGACAACATTGTAGCGAGCAGTCTTTTTCTACTTCTCAGATCGATCTGGCGTCTTTCCATGGTCTTATTGACATGAGCTCGATCTGAGTTCGAGCTCCACAGACCGACCAGCTCAGAACGACGGAGATCAATCTTTGGCGTCTTTCCATAGATCGATCTCGCTGAGATCGATCTGAGATCAGTACATGGAAAGCCGGTGAAAGAAGCACGTATTTGTGTGAACCTTGGGCGGAATTCAAAAACTGAATATTTTTACACCATTAGTAGACTTACAAAACCACCGCATCATCGAGGTAATAATTTGTAGCACCATAGTTTTCTTGAGGTTGAAGAACATGAAAGGTCCCAAACATACAGCAAACAAAGCAACACAAAGTCTATACGCCGACATTCTGCTTATAGTAGTGACTCCAGGAAAACACTGGGTATCATCTGTTAGCCATGTATCATTCCATCCCATTGAACAGTTTGCGTCAGCAGGTTTATATACACTGAAATACATCAACAACAGACCATTAAATAGGATATTTACAAAATTTTATACAAGCAACACAACTCCCACCAATCCACAACACAAATATTGAAATATATGTATATATAAATATCTATATTATGGTTATATATATACAAACAGATGAAATTTATAAAAATGACAAAAACTCACGTAAAATGAAATTCCTTATTTCTAAACTAGTAAACAATTTACTTTCAGTAACCCTTCAGCAATGTAAACTAAGAACATATCTAGAAAACAGCTAGATGCCAAAAGCTTTCAAAAATATGACCCACTATAGCTACAATATTTTTGAGGAGTTATTTGACCAACTCTAATAAAATCTAATTAGCTTAGTTAGATAAATTATGTAGTGTTACAAATTGCAAAAATATCTCTAGTGCAAAATGAATCAAATTTTAGTGTTATATCATTAAACTCACTGGCTTTGTATTAAATCCCGTGCAAATATGTTTTTTAATTAATTCATGAGCTTAGACCACCAATATAACATTCATAAGATAAGATGGGTGCAGTAATGAAGAAATTGAAAAAAAGCCTGTGTTCTAGATGAGACATTGCAAACAAAGTTCTACAAGTATTTTATCTTTTAAGGCTTAATAAAAATAGCAAAAAAGGCATTTTTAAGTTGTTCGAACAAAACAAAAACGAAGGAGCAATGTTGTAACTTTACAGGAAGTTCTAGCTGGCTGTACTGTTTAAACATTTCATCGACAATAATTTGTCAATTATCTTCTTCACTGGACGCAATATTTCGATAAGAGAGTCAAATTCACGAAAAAAATCGAAGACATACTATTACGTACAAAAAATGTATTTTAAAACTGATTTACTCTGAAAGTGCATTTATTTTTGCAAATTTTAACATTACACAAATATAACCAGGCAGCCTTGCATAAAAACAGGACATAGTTTTACTATCCTTCTATGAAGCTTTAATAAAGAAGATCATAACATGCACAAAGACAAATAAATGGCATGATATAAACTCATAACACCATAACTCAAACCAATGAACTTTACACTGATTCTACTGACAAAAGTATAAATTGCCAAGTAAAAAAACACCAAATAACAGCTCATTTGTAAAAACTGTTTATTGTCTGATACTTTAAAGAGCATGTTAATATCTACCCAGCTTACCATATGACATCACGAAGAGATTTAGGTACAGCAGCAGAATAAATTGCTAAATCTCCATACAAGTACACCACTATACAAATGTAGAATATCACAACTCCAACTACAAAGACAAGAATAAAACTTTAATAAGAAAAGTGAAAATAAAATGTATAACCACTTCAACTAGTAGTATATGTAATCAATACAATGGTCAATAGTATTGCAATAATGAAAAGGTCAAGAAAAGTGTTGAACTAACTATAGAGAAACACTAAAACAGTTGAATCTCATCACATGCTTAGTGACTGTGATTTGTTCATTCCAGATAGCAGGAAGATAACTACAAAATCAACTGCTAAACAGTGAACTGCCTTCAAGGTCACACACTCTCATCATTGGCATTATGCTGGTGGGTGCTTTGTGCTACAGTAAAATGTTTTACTAAAAAGTGGCAACTGCATTTATAGGATAATATAATAAATAATATGCTGTAAAACATGTCCCATCACACCCAGATTCCCATTTACTACACAATAAACACTAATTGAGTACTAACTTACTTTTATTGAAGAAGAGATGCACCATTTTACCCTACAAATTCAAACAACAAACAATCAGATACAATAAAAACAAACTATAAAACATAATATAGCATCTATTATTGAATTAACCAAATATCTTTATATTCTTTATAGGATATAGATACAAAATTTGCAAATTTTCTGATAATGACACAAGTTGAAAACTCACCAATTCAACACACTCTCTAATTTCAAAATCGTTTTCATCTACAAAATTAACACATTTAGAACAAACTACACAACCAATAATATACAGAATAATAAAGCAGAAAATTACATTACGCAACTAGAGGACAATATATATTTATATGTAGGTAGCACCCACTTGCAGCAGAAGGAGAGAGAAGATAACTCTGTTCAGTGACATCAGAACTATGTGAACTATTTTGAGAAGAGTTTAGTACACCAGGGCGTCGCTGATGAACAAGTATTGCGTTGGAGTAGGACATGCACTCTTGTATGTACGTCACCGTAATGTAACTACAACAGTAGATACATTGTAAGTGAAGGAACAGGGTTTGTGAGCATCAAGGTAGTTGGCAAGTACGTAGTGCAAAGATTGTAGGCCATAAGATCCACAAACTTGCAAAAAGCTTTCCTAGAGCATTAATAGTGGCAAATGGAAGTACGTAACTAACTTCCCAGATCTTTATCAAATCTCATTAGGTTAATAAACTCGTGTAATACAATATTAAAAGTTTGTTCCAAACTATCATAACGGGTTTATAAGCATTTAGAATAAAATTTATATGATTTGGTGGTACACTGAATAACCAGGTTTATGATTGCTCAATTAGTTATTCTCCTCCTTCCTGACCCAAGACTTGAAATATGCACTAGAGCTTGTAACAAGTTTCCTTAGGGCCTACTCTATAATACATTATCATGATGAGAAAAACCACTTACAGCTATTCATTTTTTTAATATTGAAAAAAAAATCATATTTTTTATTAATTTCTTCTAACATTTTCCTCTTCCTCGTGTTAGAAATGAGAATAATAATAGAATAAACATCTACATTTATAAAACATTTAATTTTGTATCTTATCGAACCATGTATTCAAGCACAAACCTGGAAAAAGCTATGCAAGAGACAAGAATTAAGCTAAGCAGCCAGCCAGCATCCTGAAATGTACCGGGGAGGGCTAATGCACCAGTTCCAACAATCAAATTGAATACAAACACCATCCCAACCTACAGAAATAATCATCATCAGTCAATAGGCATGTAGCCCAAGACAAACACTTTCTTCTAGAAATGTCAATTGAAAAGCTTATGTGAATCTGTAATGAATAAATCTTCGCACATTAACCCACTAAAAAATTTAAAATGATTAGTCAATCAAGCATACTAGTAATTCTATCTTTAGATATAGATTATTGAGTCAGTTTATCAAACATGTTTCTATTAATAGGAAAGAATTTAAACTTTGAATTCCTGAAAGAGCCTGTAGTGGTAAGGGATTTCATACAGGCTAAAGGTATGCTGGCAACAGAGCTCATGTGATTCACTGTGGCAATTATGACCAGAAACTCTTCCTGCCATCAACATTGGCTCTGCCAGTGTTAAATCCACTAGCATAGCACAACAAATGATACTCTAAGCCAGTGCCTTTCAACCTCTAGAGCATGATTGCTCACCAAAAAGCAGTTTACATATGCAAATCAATGCAAAACATACGGCTGAGTGATAGCCCGACTCTGAATTTGCCACTTGTATTTCATCATTATCTTTACTTTCACTAACGCCATCCTGGTCAGCCATTCTAGAAGTTGGGGTAATAGCTAGCAGCCAATGTAGAACCAATCAGTTTTTCTCTGTGAATGAAAATAGAGAAGTATTTTGGTAGATGATATGTTAATTTTGAGGCACATTATTTTGAAACTTAAATTAGATGATAATGATAATACTGCTGCTTTTTTCATAAAAATCACATATATGAGAAACAAGGTAAGGTAGCCTACCTTGTTAGTGAAAGTGCATGTCAAGAAAATATTCAGCACGGAAGGTATGGTTTATCAACCTATACCTCTCAAAATTATAATCAAAACAACAGCCGTGCTATTAAGCTCAATAGGCAGCATAACTAACTTTAAAATGTAACTTACAGAGAATTCTCATCAAATTTCTATTTACTAATAAGTAGCTGTGTAACAGTTTTTATAATAGATCAATTTTAAAATTGAGTTGAACACACATAAAATACATTTACAAAAACAGTTGAAGGCTTTATGTTAGATAGGTTTTTCACTGTTTAAGCACTTTTCATTGAAATAATGGATAGATAGATTTTTGGTCAATGAATATAAATTTGTTGGATGGCTCAAGTACTACCTATATTATTTTAAATACTTGGACTTTATTTCATCATAACACAATGTCAATTGTTTCTTATACTTAAACTATTTGAAATACATGTGTTTTACATATCATACAAAGTTGCTTCATCAATTTTAACCTATAAATTATAGCATTTTGCTCAATTTTATACAAAAATCTTGAGCGCTGTGTCTGTTTAGTGACTATTTTTTCACAATATATAACTATTGCATATCTTTTCTTTTAAAAAATAAGCTTCCTTTGCATTATAAAATTTAATTTAAATGCAAATTGCAAGAAACTGCTATTTTGAGTTTCAGGTAAAAACCATTTTCTGCCCCTGGAAAGACTTACGTAATCATCATCATCATGAACAAGCATTTACAGGATAAAAGCCTCAAAAAGGTTTAATAAAAACAGTAATACTAATTTCAAATATAATTATTTTATAATAATAATAATATTTATCATAATAATTAACATTATAATTCCATTTATATTTACTTGTTTTTAGTCGCATGGACACTTAGCCTATTGCCAAATTGGCCCATTACTCATTAGGCAACTAGTGATTAGACTAGACTCTAGAGTGGTTACATTTATTGGTTAGTGACAATAATAATGACAATGATACCCCTAACAGTAACAGTAGCACTAACAGTAAGTGTAACTGCTATCATTATGATTTGTTACATGTATAAATACAATTATCAATATATATTAATTATTAATAATCTATAAATATAACAGCTAATACTTATTATACCTATAAGATCAGTATGAATATAATTATAAATATTATCAAGTTTTACTAAACGGTTAATTTTAAACTATAATTTCAATTTGAAGTCATGAAGTTTAACTTGAACGAATTTGAGTTTCAGTCATTCTCATTATGATTATGGCTCTATTAATACTACTCTCACGGCTAACGACTAATGCAATGGGCAATGGCTAAGCCTAATGAGTAATCACTTCACAGTAATTACCATTGATTTTGAAATATAACTTGATTAACTTTAAGTTTTAATTCAGTGGTACTGGTAATGACTAACTAAGCCTATGTCTAAGGACAAGGTCTAATGTAAATTAGTAATCAGTAGTGGGCAAATAAAATGCTTTCCGAAAAAAAACAACTACGTAAATTATCATTTCAAAACATTGCCGCTTTAGCAATGATGATAAATCATAAATAACAATAGTTTTAAAATACAAATAAAGCCATCTTAGTCACAGTCGCATGACCTAGACATTAGAAGTAAACCCTTACATTGATGTGATTGTCAAGAACATTGAACTATAACCCCTAGAAGTTTTAGTTCATTGGTTGTGACCACGTTCTTGGCTTTAGAAGTCATAACTTCGCCCAATCAAGTCGCATTTATTTTTACTAGCCTATCCGGAACGAATTTTCGTACATGATTTAGTAAATGAGCTAACTTTACTAAAAATAAACTTCCAGTAGCCCAATCTTTATAAATTATGGCCGTGTGCTTCAGTTTTGTTCAGTTTCATCCAGGATCTTTTCCTACGACTATAGCTTTACTCACCTGAATTAGAAGTAAAGTACTGCATTAGTATTGCTACTCATAGTATGATAATGATAATCACTTTTACTTGTAGTTGTTCACAGTTCACTTGTTCTTGTTGCTGTGCTACTGCTATTACACTGTAAATATAATACTAATACTGTAATTTACAGTATTAGTATTATATTTACCATTAGTATTACTATTACTATTACTATTAGTATTATTTTTAGTTTTAGTATTAGTATTACTAAGATTTACTATTACTAGTAGTATTAGTATTATTAATTATTTAATAGTATTACTATTAGTATTACTTGAGTATTAGTATTAGCATTAGCATTAGTATTACAATTACTATTAGTAAATCATTGAATTGCCATTGTGATTGTTCATTACACTTTCGATTTGAGTTAGTGTTACACTTACTAATACTTAATAATAGTAATAACTAATAGTAATACTAATTAGGAGTGATAAGTCTGAGTAATACTCTAGTAGTTATACTAATAGTAATGCTAATACTAATAGTAATACTAATACTAATACTAATATATTTTTTTTATAACGATAATCACTTATCATATTGACAACTACCAGTAGTTGCATAAAAGTAATATAATAAATAAAGGAATGCCATCTAAGAGCAAAGATTGCAACCTGAAGGCTGATGAGCAAAAATGTCATGTGATGATACGCTGTGATTGCTGTGAGGCATGGTATCACAGCCAATGTCAGGACCTCACCAAATATGAGGCAAATCTCATCTCTAGCGCAGAAGGGAAAGGAGTAAGATGGTTCTGCACCAAATGCATACCGGAGGTGGTAATTAATGTAGACTCTCAAGACCAAACTAAAGCTAAAACTTCAATTACCGAACTAAAAGAAAAGCTGGAAGAAATGAATCTGTTAACAATGAACAAACTTAACGATATTGACCGAGCTGTTAAAGGCATGCAACTCACGTATGCTGATACACTAAAGAGTAACAATGAGAATATAAAGTCCCTAGAAGATCAATGTTCCAAGCTTGTTGAGCAAAGTACAGTGCAAATGAATAAGGCTGTTAAAGTAAACAGAAATGCTGAGAAGTTGATGCAGAAAAGTAATGAAATAAGTGAGGCAGATGCCAGAAAATGTAATGCCATTCTATATGGTGTGCCGGAGGGAGATGAAATACCGGTATTAGAACAGGTCGAAAAATTCATGAGAGAAGAAAGATTCAAAAACCTTGACAAACCTCATGCAGCCTTAAGACTCGGAAAAAAGAGTGCGGAAACTGCTAGACCCATAAAAGTTGTCTTTGAAACTATCCAATCTAAATGGGCCTTCATAAAGGGGGTGAACTCTTGGGGACTTAAAAGTGACAAAGTCTTCTGCAAGCTAGATGCCAGCAAGGAAATCCGAAACCAAGAGTTCGCCCTCCGTGAGTGTGTGCGTGGACTGAAAAGTGACAACCCTGGATCTGCATACAGAATAAAAAATCTGCAAATTGAATGTCAGCAACCCTCGGGGGAATGGAAGCGTCTGACGCCGGCATTAAACAGTGTAGTGAGAGCCCACTAGCCTTATTTTTGGCAAACTCCAGGTCTGTTAAGGGGAAAACGGCCGAAGTTCAATTCATTACATCTGAATATGATATAGTTTGTTTAGTAGAAACACATATTGATGACACTATAAACAACTGTGACATTCTCTCTAGCCAAAGCAAGACCATATTTAGATGGTACCGTAATATTTATGGTGGCGGAGTCCTTATAGCAGCAGCGAATTCGCTTCAGCCAACTAAAGTTGAACTCGACACTTTGGGCGAAGAAATGGTTGTAATACAGATCAAACACAGCATTATAATATGCTGCTACTATAGACCAAACATATCAATGCTAAACATGGCAGCTTTGAGAAATGTCATTGAACACATCACCAACAAATACCATCATCATTCCATCATTCTTGTTGGTGACTTTAACCTCCCTGAAATAGACTGGGAAACCAGAAAACTAAAATATGGTGCAAAGTTCAAGTCTGTACACTTGGACTTTCTCACCATGTTATTTGAAAACAGGATGCAACAACTTGTTACGCAACCCACTCATATTCATGGTAATGTCCTAGATTTAATCTGTACCAATAACACAGCGTTAGTCACAGATATTGATATAATATCTCCGGGTCTCAGTGATCACTACATCATCACTGCAGTGCTCACCTGCCCTAGACCAAATCTCTTAAAAACACAACCGAAAACAATTAAACTATACAAAAATGCAAATATAACTGGTTTCAGAGACAGTATGCAAACTGTCTGTAACAAACTTGAGGACATGTCAGACCCAGACAACATGTGGCTCTTTTTTAGAGAAGGTCTTGCGCAGGCTTGCAAAGATCACATTCCTACAAAAGTTTTAAAATCAAAAAACTCTCGCTGGCCTGTTTGGTTTGATAAGGAGGCAAAGAAGCTTGCTCAAAAGCAAAGAAAAACTTGGTTTAAGTATAAAAAAACAAGGGATGTGTTTTTCTTGGAGAAGTATAAAACAGAGCGAAAATCTTGCAAAAAATTGCTTCGTCACAAAAAGAGGAACTATGTAGTTGAGAAGGTATGTAAACCATTAGAGAGGGGAAATTCCAAGCCTTTTTTCAAACACCTGAGGCAAAAAACTGGTCAAGATAATATTTCTATGTCTCTTACTGACCCTGATACTAATCAACTAACTGACAACTCACTGAGATGCGCTGAAATCTTAAACAGTTATTTTTATAGTCAATTCTGCCAAGATCACCAGGTGTCACAATATCCAAATTATAGCAGTGATACTCATAACATATGCATATCCATCGAGGGGCTTGAGTCACTTATTAGAGGTTTGGCAAATGGTAAATCACCGGGGCCAGACGGCATAAGAAAACCAGACCTATTAGTTGATACTGGAATAAATGCCACTTGTCTTCAGCACATATACCATGCCTCACTTAAATCTGGAAAACTACCAAGAGAGTGGAAATTTGCTAATGTAACCCCAATACATAAAGGAGGAAGCAAGGAATCACCACAGAATTTTAGGCCTATCTCTCTCACAAGCATTCCGTGCAAAATGCTTGAGCACATAATCCTGCACTACCTGAATGCAACCCTTGACAATATACTTCACAACAGGCAGCATGGTTTTCGGAAGGGAATGTCATGCGATACTCAACTGTGCTCAACATACCATGACATTGCCAAAGCGCACGACCAATCACAAGACACACATGCAATTGTTCTAGACTTTAAAAAAGCATTTGACAAAGTCCCCCATTCCCTACTACTACTGAAACTACGTCGCATTTCAGAAGTTAACCCACAGATTATAAATTGGATTCAAGATTTCATCACCAACAGAAAACAGAGAGTTGTAATCAAAGGCTCATGCTCAACTGAGCTCCCAGTAACATCGGGCGTCCCCCAAGGATCTGTACTAGGACCCACACTATTCTTGGTTTATATTAACGATTTACCAAGTTGTGTCAATTGTTGTGTCAGTCTTTATGCAGATGACACCCTGTTGTACCAAAGAGTAAACTCAGAAGCAGATGCTGCAGACTTCCAGGTCAATATCGATGCAGTATATAACTGGTCCCAACAGTGGAAGATGCCTTTTAATGAAAGTAAATGCCATGCTATATCATTTGGTCGCCAAACAGGCCTTCCATCTTATAAGCTTGGGAGTACACCTGTCCAATGGACTGAAGAGACCAAGTATCTCGGTGTGACCATGCAGAGTAACCTTAAATTTGACAAACACATTTTGCTGAAATCACAAAAAGCTAGCAGAGTCCTAGGAGCAATAAAGTTTGCTCTCCATGATGCTCCAAAAAATTGCAAACTCTTGGCTTACACCAGCCTCTGCCGTCCATTGTTGGAGTATGCAGATACCCTCTGGGATCCTTATTTAAAAACCACCATACATGATATAGAAATGGTTCAGAATCGTGCTGTGAGGTTCATATCAGGTATCAAGGGGCGAGAGAGTGTTAGTGACGCTCGATGCGAACTGGATCTACTACCATTACAAACGAGGCGTAAAAATCATAGACTCACACTATTGACACGTATTCTACAGTCTGAAGCCACGCACAGTACACTTGCATCAGACTATGATGAGGTTGTGGAAAATCGCTCTCTCAGGTCCGTAACTACAAGATCAGCAACCCAAGGTTTACCCAACTCTATTTCTTCTCGCTCTAGCTGTTACCACCAAAGTTTCTTACCAAGAACGATACGCGACATGAGAGGATTTACCTAGCTTACCTATCAATTTTCCTTTTAAATATCACTATCTAAATTGAATAATATCAGCGGTAATGCGGAAGCACTAAAAAAAAAACGGAACACTCACTGTCACACACATGAGGCGCTCTACTAACGTCATATGATGGTCAAGAGCGTTCTACCTCATCAGAGGTAATCAGAGGTAATCAGAGGTAATAGTATTAGTCATTAGTCTTAGTGTCTTAGACTTAGTCACTTACTCTTAGTAATACTTAATATTTATAGTTATACTAATAGTAATAGTAATACTAAATCTAATAAAGTAATACTAATAATATAATATTAAATTTAATACTAATAGTAATATTATTACTATTACATTTACTTTTAAGTGATTTACTTTTACTTTTAGTGTTACACTTAGTATTACAGTTACTTATTTAATCTTATTATTAGTATTAGTATTACTGAGTGTTACTATTACTATTACTATTACTATTACTATTGCTATTGCTATTAAGTATTAGCATTTGTATTACTATAATTACTATTACTATTAGTATAAATATTATAACTATAAGTAATTGTAATAGTTATACTTGTATTATTACTAATAGTTATACTATTAGTATTAGTCTTTGCTTGTCATACTCACTCATAGTGATGCCCATACTGATACAGTGATAGTCATTGTGATGGTGACTTAATTGTTGTGATAATATTTATTAAACATAAAACACAAATTTAGATCTCAATTATCAATGTTTATATTATTGAATAAATCATTATAGTTAAACTCAAACTGAAGATTTAACTAAATTTTTCGTAAAATAATATGCTAATTGTGAATAATGTAATTTAATAATGAAATGTTTGAGCCATAATTAATGCTCCATCTTCTTGTGCACTGAAAAACAAAATCAGTATAACCAAAGCATTTGACAGGTTAAAGATAACCAATCTCAGCAAACCCTGAAAAGTTATGGACACAATATGCTTATTTACATCTTATCCAATAAGGGGGGGGGGGCCAAGTTGCACTTGCAAGTTTGTATGGAGAAGCCACACATGAAAGCTCTTTGTTATATATACACATACATTATGTTATTAAAGTTGTCAGGAAGTCAATCAGTGAAACAAGTTAAGTCGGTGGTTTTAACAAGTCCACTGAAGTCAAAAATTTCATTTTGAGTGCTGCATGCGTACGTACTCAATTAAACTTGAGTTATGCTCAGCTCTGGTGTTCAGTGGAAATTTGTCTAGGTATGTTATCTAGGTTCTTATACAACGATATTATCTGCTTTATCCCAGAGAGGCGTTAGCTGCTTTTTCAAATGAAATTAACCTTAGCAGCTATGAAAACATAAAGTGTATGTGGATAATCTGTTAGAAAAAGGATTGCTTCTTTCTTTCCTTCCTTGTTAGTTTTTTTTTCTGTATTTTCTTGTTGTCTTTATTGTTTCTGTTACTCTGTCTGTGTCATTCCAGCTGCTGTAACACTTCCCCCTGCAATACTTGGTATGCAAATTGTGTTTTGACTGTTGGACAAAACTCTTCGCATATTAAAGTTAGCAGCAATCTTTTATTTAAGAATTATAGTTGTAGTTTGAGTATTTTAAGCTAAATTAAAAATACAACTAGATAAATATAACTGTCTTTAAAGTAAAATTGTTGAAGAACTAATTATTAGTCAGTACCTACTAGATAATATTTATTTTATTTTTTATAAATTTAAAATACATTTTACCATACCTTTTCTTATAGATCTTATACTATTTTTATTAAACCATGCATACTGTCACATCAGTTATACTTTATACCAGCGAGACAATAGGTCTCTACTAAAGATTATTCGATTACAAATGCTCAATGCTTTCAGTATAACTACATTCATGATTGAAAGGAATAATTGATATTGATTATCATAATGCTTTTGAAAATATCACTATTTTCTTTTAGTTTTGTTTATAGATATAATTAATCAGTTGAATTGAGTCTGGAGAAGATGGGTGATAGCCGGGTAGTAGTATACCCTAGTAATTCTTCCAGTTCTAAATATGTCAAGTTGAATGTTGGCGGTACATTGCATTACACAACAATTGGCACTTTAACAAAGCACGACAATATGCTCAGAGCTATGTTCAGTGGCAGGATGGAAGTATTAACAGATTCAGAAGGTATATATGTTTACATAAAACTTTTCTGACTTTTTTTTACCTTTACAATAATTATGTAATAGATCTAAAGTTAATTTTTTGCTGCCACATACTCTTCGAATAGTTTGACAACCGCTAAAATTCATGTTTGATAACTTATTTTAATTTTCACACTGATCTAGTCAGCAATACAATTTTCTCGGTTTTCTTTCATATGTTAATGGTGAACATAGCAAATTTAAAATAAGAGTGCAAATGAACACAGTAATAAATACAATTTTACAGAATTTCTGTTTTTTTAAAGTTTCTCCCTTTTGATGAAAATATTTTTGTATGACGTTCCCGCCATCAAATTGCCACTAGCATATATGCTGTTCAAGTCATCTGAAATTGCAGGTTGGATTCTAATAGACCGTTGTGGGAAGCATTTTGGGTTGGTTTTAAGTTTTCTACGCGATGGTTCAATAGCTCTTCCAGAATCTCGCCGCGAAGATCTCTTAGAGATTTTGACAGAGGCGAAGTATTACTGTATTCAGCAGTTAGTGGATCAATGCGAACAGGTATGTCTGTCATTAAACATATGAATGTGCTGCCAGTCTGGCATATGTTGATCAAGTCAAGAACATTTTTTAAAGTTTTTTATGACTTTCTTTTATAGTCCATAGTAAAATAAAAGCAAAAAGTACTGTCTTTGAAAGAGATTTTGTGCCATGGACTGAAATACCGTAGTCAAAATACATATTACTTACATGATCGCAGTTGGTGACAAACTTTGATACATTTATTGTTAAAATAAATATACATGATAATTTCAACAGAGTTCTTAGTTTTTTAATTGTAGCAATCAGTTGGTTAGTTTAGTACTTAATTTTATATTTTATAGAATTTTGGTAAGCATGAACATTTATGATTCTAGCTAAAAATCTTTTTTTTTACTTTTATTAAACTTTCAAAAAATATGTTCCACATAGATATGTTTATTATATATATTATATTATTATTGTTATATATTTTTTAGCCTTGGCAATGTTCAACTTTAGTCTATAATTTTGGTGTTGCTAGCTGAGGACGAGTGATTTCATTATTATTTTGTAGGCTTTAAAAAAATCCAAAGATGAATATGTTCCGGTTTGTCGTGTCCCTCTTATAACATCAGCGAAGGAGGAACAGCATATTATATCAACATGCCGAAAACCTGTGGTTAAACTCTCCTGTAATAGACATAACAACAAATACTCATATACAAGGTAGGGGCTGCCTTGTTTTCACCTCTTCTACTTGTCTCTTTGGATCCTCAAACTGAAATTTTCATTTTTCTAGTACATTGTACATAAATCCTGTATTACTGCTCTTTAAACTATATAATTATAGTAGATGTTATATTCCATATAGCCTTTATGTCTCCAATAATCTCAATCCACCACCCTGTTGTCATTCAGTCAGTTGAACATTTCTTGTATTTTTTGTCACATTCATTCACCTCTATTACATGGTTTGTTCTTTAGCATCCATTTTCTCACCTACTCTTTCCATCTCATCTCCAAATCACAACAGCCTTGCTTCCAATGCGGCTGAGTTTGCAGTTCCTGTTGTATTATAATCATATTCATTTTTGTTTTCTTTAGCTGTTCAGAGCTCTTAAAGCCATCCTTACTTCCAGCCCTTCCAATTACTTTACAGCCAATACTACTATCTCAATTCTGTCTCTTCTTGCCGGTCTAACAATACTTGTATAAACATTTCCATTTACTCCAACTGGCAACTATTTATTACACTACTTACCATGTAACTTTTTGTGAACTCATTCAGCCATTCTGTGAGGTCATTTTACTTCTTTTTCATTCTTCTCCTCTTCACTTACATGTGACCTCAAAACCTTAAAGTCCTCAACATTTTTCACCAATTCTTTTTTAGCTTTAGAGTTGCTTAATTCACTGTCATATACCCTGTGTTGCTTCAGTTCATCTTTAAAATTTCTTTTTAATACTTTTCAATTTTTGCTGGTAATGTTATGCAACATGAAGCTGGAGTTTTTTTCAATATAGGGATATGTTTGGAATGTTATAATCTCAACTTGCCATGTTTCAACAATATAGGGAATAATTCGTGTTTGCTAGGTCATATTTTTATTTAAACGTTCTAGTTTTCAAATGTTCAAGCTGCTGTATTTATATGCTTCAGCCATTCTGATGACAATATACTAAGAAACATAGAACTCTTTGACAAGCTCTCTTTGAGATTTAGTGAAAGAATACTGTTCATCAAAGATGTCTTAGTCAGCAATGAGATTTGTCTTTGGTCGTTCTTTGGCAATGCTCAAAAGATAATAGATGTTGATTGTACATCTATTGTCTACGGTCAAGACAAGAAACACACAAAGGTATGGTATGTCCAGGTTTTTTTGGTTGGAGTTTCTGGTTCCAGCAGTGTTCATGCACTTCTGTTGCAACCACTGTGATGAAAATGTCATATATAAAGGCAAACACTTTTTATACTGGAGTCAGTAATTCTAAAAGTTCAATATGTAGCAATAACAGGCACATGTAGAAATATCTTGAATTTGATTCTAGTTATTGCAACTTGAAAACAGATGAACCCCTGTTGTGTGTCAGGGAATTTATTTATGCTGTTAGCCCTCAAAGGCAGCAGGTAGTTGGAAAATTTCAACTTTTTTAGATTAAAGTTAAACTACTTAAAATTAGGTTATTTTATTATATAATATTTTGTTATAAATAGTGTATTTTTCAACACTGTTGCAACACCACTTGTAAAGCTGTAACCTGTGTACTTTGTATCTTATACGATATAGGTTGAGTTTCCTGAAGCAAGAATATATGAAGAGACACTCAATAGTTTATTATATGAAAACAGAGACTCGCTGCCTGACTCTGAGTTAATGAAGGCTACTATGTCGTTGGGTATTGATGGTAATGATAGGGATGAACGAGAAAGGGTGGAGAGAGGGGTGGATAGATTGCGGAGAAAGTAATATATTAGAAACGTTAAAATTTTTATGTCACTTATTTAAAAAATTATCTTTATATTTTATGCTATAGTGTCATCACAGTGATGTGGTAATATTTTATTTAATTTCCATGCTTTGTTGTAATATCTTGTATCTATTGTCTAGGAGGCTGATGTAGTTGAAATTTTAACAGTTCAGAGTTGTCTAATTAATTCTTATTAGTACTACTGCTCAAAATTCTCATTCATATTCTATTATCTAAATAAACTTGATACCTGAACCGAGATTGAGCATTGGTGTAGGTTTATAAAATGTTGGTAAAACTATTTGAAATAATATAATAATGGTAGCTGGACCATATGCAGGTGTGTTGGGTTGTTGGGTTTGATTATCCTGGTCTTACCTATTTCAAAATTACTCTGCAGCATATTGGCTCAGCTACCTGTCCGCACTTACGTATGTATATGCATAGACTCTCAGGCTTATTGCGAGATATCAAGTTGTTTATCACATTTAGCAAAAATCCTGCACTTCTCTTGGAAGTGTAGTATATAAAATGTTTATTTTTCAAGTATTTTGTCACAGCTGTTCAAATGTATATGCAGCTCTGGATACAGAAAATGTAAGTGAGAATTTTATCTGTGCCTTCCCTTGTTCACGAAATGCTGAGATCAAATTATTATAATATTGGCCTCAAATTCAGTTATAAAATAAAAACAGCTTTTTGGTAAGTAGCCTTCGATGATTAATAAAAGCAAATGTCACAAAACTACTAACAATAGATATATATTATCGAAAGCTCTGAGGATAAGCCATGACACCCTGACAGGTAGAAGGTATGATTACACGTAGTGATAACATATAAACACAATCATAAATAAACAATGCTGCTATCAGCTGGATAATGATCTATATAACTAGAACGTGGTAATACAGATATATGTCTGCATTAATAAATGTGTTCTGAATTATTGTCTTATCAAATATATCTGTTGATGTTTCATAAGTTATAAGATCATGAATATATTATATTATAGGAATTGTGTCAAAGCTGTCAAGTTACAAGCAGAGCTATGTTTTTGCCAATTTTAATCCAATTACACAAGGAAAGCATGTTATACATGAAGAAGAGCATAGTTATATATAATATATATATATCTCAACATATATCTCAATATATATATTGCATTTGCTAACAGGGCAAATATAGCATAGCCATTAGACTTGATAAAAGAGTATAGATGCTAAAATTAGCATTTATTCATTATATTATAATTTGTTTGCTGACAAAATCAAGTTAATTTACTAAGATGTCAATAATCCAATGTTCTGTCAACTAACTTTTATTATAATATTACATGGCGGTAGAATACAGAAGTCAAGTTCATCAAATGCTATTATAAATGTCAGCATTTTCAACAGAACTGCCCATTCTTTGATGGATGATTGTCATTTTGCTGGATACACTCTTAGATCTCTTCTTGTGAAGCATACAAAGAATTTCTAACAAATGTTAGGCTTGCATCCACCTTTTGTGTGCTAAAAGAAATTAAAATTACCTAAACCAGTATGCAGCACTGGCACTAGATGCAGCAAATAAAAATTATGGTTGGTTAAATTACAAATGTTTAAATAATATGCTGAATTAATTATCCTTTGTTTGATTTTAAAGTTCTGGCTTAGAGTTTGAGCTTTACAGACTATTAAGTTGATTTTATTTACCTTTCATGCGCAATTTGAAACTTGAATGCAGTAAAACTAAAATAAGTTTCTCTTGCAAACACCAAAAAATATGTAAGTACTAATGCTGTTAAAGGCAATATGGTGCTTTAGTGCAAATAACAAACGTAAAGCCACACTGAAAAAAATTGAGCAAGCAGTTTTTATCTAGATTACATTTCTTATAAACTTTCATTTTTGTACTAACTTCAATTGTGCTGGAGTCTCGTAGACTTGTTGAGGGAGATCTTTACTCTCGCCCTGAGTGATGCGGGTAGGGCTGTTAGCATGTCCCTGGATACTTGAGTCATCTCCAATAGTTGTCTCAGTCAACATGTCATCGGCTACGTCATTGTTCTCAGGGCTTTTGTGAGTTCTCATACGAAGCAGTTTAAGATTGGCACGCTTCTTATGCCTGAAGAGAAGAAAGCTACTGCGTGTTACAGCTTTCAAATCAAGTGTATAGTCGCCATCTTGTAAGAAACCCTGGTCGAAAGGGTTTTTTATAGGGAGCTAAGGACAATTATTTATCTGTGACACAGGAGCAATTATTACCTAATGCTCTTCCTAACATTACCAGTGTTTCGACTCAAATCACTGATCGTGTGTTTACAAGGCCAGAACTTTTACCACTACACCACGGCTGCTCCTCGCCGCTTCTATATCATAGATCTGACTTATAAAACAAGCTCTTCTGCAAGCATTATCTAAAAGACATGTAGACTTACCATTTGTAAAATATAATTCCGGTCACTGCCAGTATAATAGCTACTACGGCTACTGGTACAGATACCAAAAGGATGGTTTTTACTTTTTCATCTAAAAGTATATATAAATAATATTTGCCCAATTAAATGTAGCTCAAATGATGATCCTCAGGGATGAAACAACCTATATAAGTTACATAATGAATGTGAAGGGCTACCTTCCCTAGTTGGTAAAGCTGTAGAGTTGAAGATATAGTTGGACATAACAGTAGTCATCTGATCCACCTCTAATGAAGAATTGTTATGAAATAAGGAAGTCCTGTCCAAAGATGGTCTGTTGCTTGAAGCCTGGCCCATACTTGGAACAACATGTGGGGTTGTAACGTTATTAGTGGAACTGTTTGTATTATTATTCACTTTATCAGGTACTATAGAGACTATTACGAATGCAGTTGTAGTATTCAGAATAGGGATCGTGGTAGTTGCTGTTCTTATCGTCTGTGTTTCCAGCGTAGCAGGGTCTGTTGTTGTAGTAGATATAACTGAAGCTCTAGCAGCAACGGTGGTAGTTGGTATAGTAGTAGTTAACATAGTGGTAGTAGCCGGTGTAGTGGTAGTAGCCTGTGTAGTGGTAGTAGCCTGTGTAGTGGTAGTAGCAGTTGTAGTGGTTGTAGCCGGTGTGGTGGTAGTAGTAGTTGTAGTGTAGTATTGAAAGTCATAACAACTAGAATCAACATTTTGTTTTAAGTCACTCCACACAGTGTTATTGACTATTCTTGACTCCTCAGTAATTTGACATGGTTGTGCCAAAAGCTCACGGTGGAAGGACTCTGGGGTGAGGTGACCATGATTAAAGTATCTCCATTGCCAATGGAAGGTTTTATGTTTTATAAGGTCTATTACTACTTCAACTTTGTTATTAAAAGATTTTTGGAATGGCTGACAAAATGTCTGTTTCGGCCACAATTTCTCCAAGTCAGATGAGTCATACGAGCCACAGATGGTGTAGAGGTCAGCACTAGAAATACCTTTCAAGATAAATACTGTCTTTACCAACTTCTCAGTACCATTGTAGATCAGCTCTAAAACATACCATTTAATAGACTATACTTACCAATTTCTAAAAGTATTTCTAATGTATAACAGAAATAAAATACAGTAAAGTGATAAACAAAGTTTTGTGTAGTTATTAAAAAAACAAATTCCATTTTTAGTATAAGAGTCTGCTTGGGCGTTTACGGTTTTAATGAGCTAACAATTTAAAATTTAGTGTGTAAAAAGGTAATATGCACAAACAATTTAAATGGATGCTAGAATAATAAATCTTATACAGAAAATTACATGTTTGAAAGACAGCCAGTGGGGAGATTAATAGACAAATTATTTGGACTCATTCTAAGGCATGTCTTACAGGGCATTGCTCATAGTGTTTTTAGATAAAAACTGCTTTTAGAGTTACAGCGACTTTACCAGTTTTAGAAAATGCAGTATTTGTAAAATTCTTTTACAATACAAAGAATTATACACAGAAAATAGTTTGTATTTTTAAACTAAAAACTGCCTTGTTTATAAAGAAATTATTCTCTTAATAACTTTTAATGAATGAAATTAGTAACCATTAATAAACCATTACCGTCAACGCTGTTGCCTCTGTCCAGTGTTGTAATTATAACAGAATAAGCAGAGTTTAGTGTCTTTTTGTACAAATATCTGTGATTATTTTGTCGTGTTTCATCTTTTCGGTTGCCATTTTCAAACCATATCCATTTCCATTCAAACTTTTCTGTACATGTAATATTTTCAGCAACTACCACCCAAGTGTTATCAATAACTTTACCCACGCCATACCCTTGTCTATTACCATCGTTGCAGTGGCCAAATATTTCGTAATAGGCTGGTGAGTTGCTCTGCCCTGTATGGCTTCCATAGAAGGTCAAGCGGGCTGCTTCTTTCAAATTGACATCTGTGAAAATATCCATGAATAATTTACATATAACGAATAACTGCTGCAAATACGCATTGTATATAGTGGAGATTCTATAGAAATAATTGCATTTATAATACAAATTCAAGTAAGCTAACAATTCTTTTGCATAATAATACTGCTATAATTCATAAACCTGCAACCCATATTATACTAAAAATGTTAAACGCTATAGCACTGCTATATATAAACAGAGAAAGATGATTTCGATTTTAAACAAAACTACAATTCTTGCCTACACTTGACTACGAAATGCTACAATGTTTCGTAAAATTCGTATTATACTTTAACAAAATATGTTTATATAAAAAAGCATATTAGATACACATGCATTTAATTGAGTGAGTTTATACATGTTATAAATCACTGAGCTCTCGAAAACTAACATTTCAAAGTGTCAAGGTAAAAATATTATATATAAAAGTTGAAAACTTCTTACAATTTTTTTAAAAGTTCATCAAGTAGTGAATTTAATTAAAAATTAGCTGAAGAACTTTCAAAAACTTGAAACTTTAGATTACCAAATGAAAAGTTGCATGTGCTTTACAATCATGAAAATGTATTTATTATTAGTGTACATGAAATAAAAGATAATGCAGTATTATTGAATAAAATATAACTGAGATCACATACATGTAGATTACTTACGTCCTAATATGAAGAGAAGCAGCACATGTACCTTCATTACAGAAATCTTTAGATTGACAATTTGAAACATTAAACAGAAGTTAGACTGAAGAGCTCAGCACATCACAAATCCACAAGCAATACTATTTTTCTTATCAGTAATATATGTGTAATATATATATTTTTTAGAGATTGTTTTCGCTTATTTGTTTAGATATAATATTGGACAATAACAGTATTGTGCTGTTTTTCTATTGTGTGTAGATATGAAAAAGATAGTGAATGTGTACATGGTGATAGTGTAACGTGAGAACTTTACTAATGACTGTGCAATCATGTGCTTTATGTTGTGGTTGACAAGAGAGAGCAAGCGTTTGCATGTAAAGTCACCAAATATCAGCAACAGGTATAAATTAAGGAGAAGAGGGTAGCTGTAGATTACTCTGTATTGCATTTCTTAGCTTTCAATAGAGACTAAAATAAACTCTGTAAATCTACAAATGAACATTTGGTTTATTGAATTTTGATTGATATAATAGCAAGTTAAATGCAAAGAAGTATGCATAATGAGTAAACATAAAAACCAGTACACATTAATTATAAAATTAGGATACCTACTGATAAAAAATCATGTTTTTACAGTTGGAACGTGCTCCTTCACAGAGTACAGGTTGTACCAGAATGAGGCATTTATAAAAAAATGTCTTGCTGAAAATGAGTTATCAGAAATATCGACATTGGTAATAATCAAGGTCAACAGCTTCATTTCAAAATTGATATAACTGTACAAAATGAAAAAACTCACTTAATGTCTATGCTATGCAAATGCACTCAAAAGCTTGCTTAGCAAACTGGCATCGGAATTATGTACTTTTTACAAGAGAGCTGGTAGCTTCATATTTGCATTATCCATGAGTTACGGCTATTATTAGTAATTAATCCTAAATAATTTTTTAATAAAAATGCACAAAAATAAACGTCAAGTAGCAAGAATAAATTCCTGAATAAAACTTAATTGTTGAAGTAGTCAGCGCATTGCATAAAATATTATACAACATAGAATATAAAATTCAAAACAAGTACCAAAAATAGCAAGAATAAATTTGAACTTGTACAAAGATTCGACTAGGTTGAATTTATCGATGTAAGAAATACTTACAAGGTTTACTAATAGTGACAGTAACATACTATACACATATAATAATAACTTATTCACATCACAACCTGGTCACTAGCATTCAATGTTTCATAGAACAGCTATTAGCGTAGTCTATAATTGTTGCAAAGTGGTGAGTTCTGTTTTTCCATGTGTGAAGCGATTACCTCATACTATCTTTTCATATTTGAATAGAGGCTTCATAATGATTGCCCTGGAAAACACCAACAACAGTATAAGTTAAAGATAGAACATGAAAAAGAAGTAGGAAAAAATTTCATTATGGAAATTAGATAAAAAGAAAAATGTAATTTTCTCATAATATAGTAAACAGGCTGTTGTAAAATTGTAACATGAGCAATTTTCAATATTTGGTTGCTACCCTTAATTATAACAAAATAAATAACACAGTACCTTTCATTTTCATCTATTTTCAATGCTCTTTGTTTTAAGAAATTAAACTGTTCTTTGGCAAATTCATAGAGTTCATGCTCCAACTGATAAATGAGTGACTCCTTTATAATTCTCACGGTTTCTTTAGAAGGAGCAATTTTATCTTTGGTCTTTCTGAGGTGTCCAAGCTTAGCTATGTTGAGAAACAGAAAAATATACAAACAAGCATAAAATAATGCAGTCTATAGCTGTTAGTTAGACGGATCACGTTTTCTACATGGAATTCATTGAAAATTCTATAATTAGCGCCATTTTGAATAGTAGCCTACTTACAGTTTGTGTATAGTTCATAAGCCCCTGAAAAGTATCTTGGAAGCATGGTCTCAAGAAGGGCAACGAACTCTCCAAGCTGCTCTGTCAGGCCAACCAACAGGAAGTGGTTGGCTAGATTGCTCTTTGCCTGCTCCAAAGCCCACGGCCCAGGTATACTAAGGAAATACAGTATGTCCAAAATCTTGAAAAATTATCCAGTTTAGAAACTAAGCCCAAAATCAAGGTTGCTGAAAGTCGCCCAACTAATCAAATTCATCTCAATTATCAAATGTAGAATTTAATAGATTTGGCTAACTTTCCAGTTGTAGGAAAATTTAACAGCAAAAATACTATTTAACTTTAAAAAATTCAAGCATTAAATGAATTTTAAATATAGGTGACATACAAAAACATACTGAAACTGACATGTAAGAATTGTTTAATATAAATCTCAATAAAAGGTAAATATAAAACTAAGCCAATTATTTCCCTTACATTCAAGCCATGCTGATCTTCATAACATTGAAACTATAATTAAATCATGTAGTGATGATAGACTCCCATATATTTTGCCCAATTTATTGTTGAAGGTTTACTGAGAGAGGTCAACTGCATTAACCTTGAGAGTTTGTAGGCTATGTTGGCAGTTTTCATTTACCAATTAGAGTTGGATCTTGGATAATTTTTAATATAACTGCTAAGTTACATTTTAGCCATCTTTTTCAAATGGTATACCCAGTGTAACAGAAACATTTCAGATAAACTGACTTACAGGCATTGAGCGTGTTGGCCACAGAAAAAAGGAACCTGCATCCACATCATCCGTGTTAAGTTACAGTTGTAACCGGAAGTCTGTATGCAATCATCTAGGGTCTATAAAAACAAGCAACACAATGCAATCATCAATTACAGTTGAGGAAACGAATTTGGCAGCACAACCAACTTCCTTTATCCTCATTTCCTTGTCTAGGTAATTTGTAATAAACAACAGCATGATGCTGCAGACACTGTATTCTTATAAATACATTTAACAGGGATGTGGGGCCATGAGATAATGTAGATGACATTCCTTCCCAACCACATCTCATTACTGTGACCTTTAGAATAATATAGCCCAGAGGTTAATGCAGCGCAATGAGTGCTTGAAAGCTGCCACTACAGATAAGGCAGCAATACGTTTTAATGCTCACTTGAGTGTCTTTTGATTTAGCTCTTTTTAATTTAGGCCGATAGTCATCTCCGTGGCGTAGGAAGTAGTAGTATGACACCAATCTCTCGATTGGATCTCGGATTATATTGATGTACACCGGATTCGAATAACCAAATCTGCAAATAGGACACAAAATTTATTACTAACAACAATGCATATTTTCATATAAAAAAAATCAAAATATAACTACCAGCTCCAGAAACTGTATAAAAATGACATATCAGTTAAATTTCTGTTTAGGCAGCAAAAGTTCAACAGCCACTTGTAAAAATAATGTCATGTAAACATGCAATGCAGTGAGAATTTTTAAGAAAGACACAACATGTCAATTTTTTGTCAGAATTCAACCAATATCTATCATGACTCAAGAGAAATAGTTCTTTACATTAAATGATTAACCTAAATACTTTTTTATTTGAAATTAGTTTCCTTTTTCACTCTCAGTTAATGTGCTGCTTATTTATATGTATATAAGAATTTCAAACATGAAACAATATCTACCTTGTGAAATCTAGAAATTGAAGATGACCATGATATAAAGCAGGGTGCTTTTCAGTCCAAAGAGATACATTTTTCACAAATCTTTGCTGAAAAAAATACAAAATATGCATTTTGCTGTTAGGCCAAACCAATCAAGAGTTTATATAACTTTGGTATGCAGTGTACCATTGATACAACAGCACAAAATTGCAATCATGTTAGTTTAAAAGAAATTGATAACTACAGGCTACACAGCCTGCATTAAAATACCTAACACCTAAACTAAAATAGCAAATAGGCAGCAGAGTTTAAACCAAATTACTAGCAGACCAATCCTAAATTAGTTGGTGGGGTAATCAATCAAGGAAAATGGTTGAAACTGGTGATCTGTTAGTTCTTATATTGTAAAACATGTAACTAAAAACTAACATTAACTTACTTCTGGTAGCAAATTGGCAATATTGAGCAAGATATTTAAGCTCATTAACAAAATAATGCAAATAATTTTAATCAGTAGCTTTCCATTAAAAATTTTATTTAAATTTTAATAGACAGTGAACAAGCCTACTTTTTTTATACATTTTTAATTTTTGTAAATTGTTTACTTTCCTACTAGCATCAACACATTCACATTACATAGAAAATATTTTAAACTTCAAAATTAAAACTAACCTGATCTAGAATATTGAGCCATTTAGTATTTTTATAAGTAACATTTATATGAAGCATGCTAAAGTCATTTCTCTGTGCCAGTTCATAGGCAATGTTGGCAAAGGTAGTGCTGCCTGTTTTTGGGACTCGGTTATAAAATAAGAGAGGGGGAGCCATGTCATTAGCATTCCGAGAGGAAACTCGGACATGTTTCACCTAAAATTCACCAGGTTACATAAATATATCGTTATAAATAAATATACAGACACACACACAAACATATGAATATACTCGTACCTTCTATATAATAATTTGCAAGCTCATCTAACCTAACAACCATGCCCATCTGGGATGAATGTGTAATATAAAGTCATTTAGCACAGAATTGTGAACAACAATAATAATTTAGCCTTCTATGTAGATGTAAGTAAGAATACTTACATGTACTTCTCTTATTTTGTCAGAACTCCTTTCAATTCTTTGCATTTCAACTAAAATAGATGTAACTAATTATTGCCAATAACCACACATATTATTATATTATATACTTGAGATTTGCATTACAAAATAGAAAGGTTTTCAGCCACTTGGCACGTTTTGCTATTAATTTTAACAAAAATATATAATTTTCTATGTGGTAAAAAATAGATTCTACAATATAGAATCACAGGAGTGATGTTTAAGCATGCAGAACCCATACCACAGTATAACGTAGTATTTTTCTGATTCAAATTAGATATAGTAAATTACAAGCTTCCTAAAAAAAGGTGTTATGTGATAAATAATAGCCCATTTGTACAAGCTTCACATTCTTTGAAATAGTTCGGTATATAAACCAGGTAAGTAATTATTTTAGCAAAAATAATAAAATCTTCGCACTTTTTGCAAAGATCATCGGGAAACATAGATGCAGAGTACTATTTACAAAAAATGCCTATCAGCTCACATAGTAATATGCACAGTAACTAAAATAATTAGCAAATTAATTTTAGCAAGGTGAGTGATCTAAATATCGAGATAGGCTTTGAACAACTATATTCAAAGTTATAGAATGACGTACCTGCTTGTGTAACAGAGCGATGTGAATAAGATTCTTGTTGAGCTTCATTCCAGGCATATTTAACAAATAATACAAAGTTTGCCGCTAGAATTACTATAGCAATATAAATTTTATTCGTCTGAGTTATTCTGCTCAGCATATTGGACTATCAAAAGATTGTGTGTTTTATTCAATTACACAACTTCAGTCTAATGTGAAGAGAATTGGCATCAACACGGAGCAAGTAATCTACACTCTAGCAGACTTTTCAGAAGAGCCAACAAGATGGAACTATCTAACTTCCCAGACCGTAGTGAGTCAGCCTATTCTGAAAAATAAATCAAACACAATTTTTAGTTATTGATATTGATGAGGCTTACTAGAGTAGTAGTATTAAATAATTATTATTAGATCTCTCTTTTATAAGTAATAGTTATTCACTATCAGTATCACTATGAGTATGTTTATAAGTATAAGTATAACTTGTAGTTATAAGTATAAGATAAAAAGTTAAATGTAATGAATACGTATCTTAATCTTATGATTGTAGTTATATCAATTTTGATACCAATACTAATACTAGTAGTAATATAATAGTAATAGTATTAGTTTAATAGCCATAATTATATTATAAGTTATTATTTATTAATATAATTAATACTCATTAGTTTGACTTTAAGCTTATATTAAAGTTACATCGAACACTCATACTGTGATACTCATACTCATAGTCATAGTGGTAGTCAAACTCAAAAGCTTAAACTCAAAGTCAAAGTCATGTTACAGTTACACTTACAGTGAATGTGATGCCGAGTTCTGTTATGCTTACTGTAACACTGTTACTAAGTTCAGCTGTTAGGCTTAGTGCAAACTCACAGTAATACTAATTGCAAGACTGAGAAAAATTAAAATCAAAATGCAAATGAGACTCAGACTGAGAGTGAGTACACCGATACTCGCCTTTCTTTTAAAGAATACGTTCAATTTTGCATTATATTCAATTGCTAAAAAAACGTTACCTTTGCAATTCATCATCATCGAGAGGTGGACAACCACACAGTGAAAAGCCACTTGCTCTCTACAGCAAATTTATAGCAATTTCTGCATGCACCATACCACCATGACCATAAATAAGCATTGAATTTAGTAATAGTAGCCTATTCTCTAATTCCATTAGTCGAACGAAGTTCAGCATAATTATTAACCACCGCAGTAACTTGCAACCGTGTTGAAAACCTACACTAACACTTTGCTACATTCTAGCGGTGATAGAGAGGATAACCCAAAAGGTGCAGAGAACCTAGCCAAAGGAAATCAATTACCATTGGTACCACATGACCAAAAATTCTATTTGCTCAGAATCATACCATATGGACATTAAATATCTGCACCAGTTACATGAATACTTAGATAGCAGGTTCTGATTTGGTAAATTTTTACCAATTACAGCAAAATTCTTCCTAATATTATACTAATATATATATATATACTAACTTTAGGATTTTAATTTAAAGCTGCAATAAATTAGCTGGGTATTTATAAAATCATTTACTGAAATTAATAGGACGTTCATAAATTAAGGCACATTGCAGAATTTTAAGTTATGCAGCCAATATATTAGTTTGACAAGCAAATTATTATTGACATCAATAATTTAAAAGTACATCCAACAAAAAATTATCTGCTATCATAACATAACTTTCTATGGATAAGCCTCCTTTAACCATAGGCTGCTTGTCTAGTGATCAGCAAGCAACAAAATGCTTTTAGCTTTAGAGAACTACATAATATGTAATAAGAACATGTAGTTGATTATTATTGAATGATATTTGGCTAATAACTGTTACAGCCCAACATTATTTGATAGTAACAATGATATATAATGATTAATAAACAAAAATAAATCCATTTATAAAAGCTTATGTTAATATATTTTTGTCAATAGTTTTACAGGTATTGTGAAACAATAAACAGGTTTTTTGCTAAAGTTTTATGGAAAAAATAATTATTTCAAATGCTGTAATCCTACACAAGGAAGATAATTATCAATAGACACCTTAATCTTTTAAATCGTTAACAAAGTGGTCACATTGTGTTTAGCTGCAATATGTTACACAAAAACTATACTTCCAAGTTAGCCCAGTAGAGTGACAATGAAAGATATTGCAAGAGCAACTGGACAAAAAACAAAAGTATATTGAGCTGCAAAGCATTAAAAATGCAAAAGAGCATATAAATTTGATAAGGTAAACTGTAATCATATTAACGTCGCTCCAAAGCACTATATTTATTAGATGTTTCTAATCTACTTGGCCCAGTAGGTGTACTACTGGACTGTAAGCTACCACCCCCTCTTACTTTCTCAAATCTTGATCCGTCACTAAAATACAAATGCACATTAAGGACTAATAATTTATTCACTGAGCATATACAAAATCACATGCTATATAACCGAGTATAAATTATCAGAACATTGCCAAATACATACTGCAACACCTGGCAATACTAATTATATAAATTTTCAAGTGGAGAGCAAATTAAAAAAAACAAATATTGCAAAGAAGATTGAATTCAACTATCAACATTACATCTAACACATGACACAGAAAAATGTAGCAGGACAGGGTATAAAACAAAATATAGTATTATGACAGTATGGTAGTTATGTACAAGAAACAAGAATAGTGTTTACTCTCCCAACACACAAGAGCTCACAAAATGCCTCTTCTATAAGTTATATGTGAGGAATAAACTGAAAAAGTGCTGCAAACATGTAAAACTGCAAGTACTAAACCACAGAAACAAATGGGCACATCTTCAAATGACAGCAAACAGTAGGTGTGGATGTGCTGCATCAAACAAGTGTGGTTACACAAGCATTTAGTTTCAGTGAACTGTCATCAAGTGAAAGAGTGTGAATCCATGATGGAATTAGATTTGGTGATGAAAGTAATTAAATTTTTGGTTGCAAATAAATTTCATAAAACTAGGCAAGGGGAGAAAGGTTTGGGGCGCAGGGGGGGTACAAGGTACAACCTAATAGTCAACATTGATGAGGTTCAGGAGGTATGGCTTAGTGAAAAGTAGAGAAAAAAAATAAAATCATTTTTTGGTGTAGAATTACAAAGTTGTGTGACCATTTTCATAGAAAACAAGATATTAAGTTGATTGTGTGAACCATGATCTAATGTAAAACAATTTCTGGTAGCTCTAAAACTAAAACTTTGTGAATGAGTTCAGAGAAATTACACAGTCTGGTATATTTTACTTACAAATCAGCAGTTGCAGGGCTGGCACCGAGGCTCGGGAAATCTTCTTGGCTATTCATATTGGGTGCAGTTTTCTTTCTCTGTGGCTTTTTAATATTGACTGGTGCCAGATCAGTATTTCCACCACCGTATCTTTTAGATGGGGGAACATATTTACTGTCAGTGACATTAGGCATATTTACAATCACCGGAGCTGCAAATAAATACAAGTATTGATAAACAAAACATCACTCATCATAGAACTCCACAACACTAGCACAACACTTTGAATAACCACTTTTTTTACTTTTAGAGCTATACAGGGTCCAGGGTAAAAAATGTATCCATAATTTTTAAATTTAATAAATAACAAAACAGGAAATAATAAATGGAAGAACACCTTTTTCTTACATTCAGTATTTGAGGAATTGATGAAAACCCTAACTCAGCTTTGAAGAAAGTTGTACAGCCGTTGAGTGTAACACTTATACACAAACACCACTGCTGCTACTACTAAAGTTTTACTCATTTCAAGTAATTTAACTTCCTAGCCATATACAAATTATAAACATCGCTTTTTGCCTTTGAACTTTAACAACTTGAATTCTAGCTGTTCCCTGATCATATATTTCATTGATTTATAAGAAAACGTAGCTATTATATTATATTGAATTGAGAACTTAGTTTTGCCATAGAATGGTATTTATAACTCAATCATAAAAAAAAGCTTTAACCAACCAGGAGCTTGAGGTTCTTCAATTTTCAACTCCTGTTGATTTTCTGGAAGCTTCCAAACAGTATCATCTTTCACCTTTTCTATAAGTTGGCCATCTTCATCATATTCAGCTTCAGCTCTAGCAGCACTTTCAGCAGCTTCTTCGGCAGCTTCCCTGTAGAATACATTATTTCTAAGATATCTAACTTGTTTATTGAAGTCACAGAATAATTTATTTTACAAGTTCTACGCAGCTTTAAGTTGATAGTTGTTGATAAAATAGAGTTGCTAAGTTTATTTGTTAGCACAATAGTTGATAGAATTGCTATAGCTGGTATCTTAACAAAGACAACTGAAAGAGATATTCTTATTTTAAACTCAAGCGATGACTCTCAGCTATTTTCTTCCTACTGAACTATATTGTAAACAAATGCCTTTTTACAGCTATGATGTATGAAGAAAAGAGAAAAATGTCAGGTTTAAGTTCAAAGTAATAACATAATTTCTACAAAAATCGGCTAGGAAAAGCTTTCCTGTATATACCTAATGTTTTACCAGAAATAATTAATGCTAAAGGGAAAATCTAGTTTCAAAATCATGTTGGGATACTTTTAAGAGTTTGCAAGACCAGCCTTATTAAAACTGCTGGGTTGGCATATCAGACGACGGAAAATGCATACATTTTTTCACCAAAATTCCTTCAGCTCATCCTCTATTATATTCTTATTTAAATAAAATGGAATCAAGTACTTCAACAGATTTACTAACTTGCATCTTTGCAAGAAAGGGCACCCATGTTCTAAGTGTTGGAGAAATCAAATGAATAAAAGCCACTTTTTGGGGAGAGCAAATATTATTTTGCTCATATTTTATATTAATTTTAATATAGAAATATTGGAAGGTCAATAAGATACATGTTACTCATTATTCGCTGCAGTTTGAAGATCAAAATAATACTGCAAATACACCAACTCCATGATTTGGCAACTAGAGAAATTAATGGCAAACTACAACAAATAACTATAGTTTTTATCGATATAAATTTGCCAGACTTAATACCATTTCAAGTGTTACAATGAATTTAATAATAATCTTGGTTAGCGGCAAGTGGGAAAAGCAGAAAAACCCAACTAATCAACAACACAAAACAACTAAAGACAAAGAGAAAATAAAACAGCTGTGAAGTAAAGCCGATTAATGAGAACTTCTTCGCATGAACAGATTTAATTGATGTTTTCTTAATATTCCTTAACTTGTTTGAACAAAAAAAACTGCTTTCAATACAAAAATTATAAGCTTAGCTCTTACCTTGCGATGCTTTTAGTTGCTATTCGTAACCCAGAGTAATCAACAGTATCATTCACTTCATTCCATTCATCTTCCTATATGCCAGAAAATCAGTCATAATAGAAATTTTACGGATACAGGCTAGTAAGCTAATTTTAAAACTGCCACACTTGTACCAAGAAAAGTTTGCAAAGCATTACATGGATATTTGAGCATGGATCAAGCGATCTTACTACAAATCTGATATTAGTTCTTTTACTAAATACTGAAAATAGCTTTTGTTATGTGCAGGACAAAAACATTAATTTGTTAATACAGCTGATTTAAATTACTTTAGAATCCTACATTTTCACCAAAAAATTCAAAAACTAACTCAAAATTAGGTTTAGATATTAAAATTGTATTTTATGAGATACTATTTAAAGAGTGAACTAAACTATTATACTATGAAGGTTACCAGTTGCATTGAAGTTAAAGCAGATTTAATAAGGAACAGTGCAATTTATTTTTAAAATTATTACAACAAAATTCAACATATTTTTCAAAAGCAGAACACAAAAGGTTATCAAAATTATAAAATGTTTGTCCAATTAGTATATACGTGACTTATTGCTTTTCTATTTAGTCTAGTGACTGACTTTCATTAATTTTTCGTACCAAAAATGGCCATTTTGCACGAGAACTTAACCCTTGAAATATTTACTTTTGACAAGAAATTCTTAGACAATTGAAGAAGTGCTAAATTTTGAGTCATGTTAAAAACTAAATGCATGTTATACAAATCAGTGATTTAATAATTTGATGTTCACCAAGTCTTATGCTTTGATTGTACACGCAACACTTTTTGAAACACCAGGCTGGCTATATGTACATTAGGAATAAAGAATTTTAGCTCACCTCATTTTTATTGATAACATCTCCACCATCTCGATCTTTTTTCTTTTTGCACTTTTTCTTATCTTTGGATTCTGGAGCTGGATTTTCTAATTTTAATTCATTAACTTGCTCAGCTACACTTGCAGTAGTTTCAGTCAATTCATTAGGGGGAGTAGGTGATGAAGCTGGGATTAAATCAGAGACTACCATCTTCCCTTTAGATTTTGATTTCCCCTTTTTTTTGTTAGATTTATCTTTCTTGGCAAAAAAATCATCCAATCCGTCTGCTTCAGCCATTGTGTTTTGATTTATATTTCAATTTGCAACTGCAATAACATTTAAAAACACATTTACATTGAGTATTTATTACATATGTTTTTATCACCGACTTTGAATTTTGCATCAACCGATGTTTTAAGAGTCTGCTCATTTTATAAGCTTTTTTTAAAATGTTTGCTATCATCTACAGGCTGAGAGTTGTATGCCCAAAAATTTTTGTTTCATAACAAATTTTGCGCACACATTTGGTGAGCTAGTTGATACAAATACCTTTCAGCAAAAAGAATAAAAAAACATATAGCAAATGCAACTTAGCAACTACTTGTTTTTAAAATTTTTTTGTTTTCTGCATCTAATGAACGAATTTGATGAAATACAGATTATGTAAAAAGCAACAGCAAATACTGAAGTAATCCTAATACCTGTTAATATGGAATTATTTAAATTTAAATTTGAAAGCAGACCAGGTCATAATGATAACTAATAGTAATAAAGAACTTGGTTCAGTGTGGTTTTCCAATTTAACTGTCTTTGCATTGTATTTGTACTTGGCCAGTAATACTACACTGAAACTATCAATCAAAATCGTAATGAGTATGTAGAGAAAATAGCACAAGCAATTTAAAATTAATGAGCAATTAATTTGAGTCTCATCAAAATGACAGTCAGGACAATCTTAAATAACAAATACAAGCCAGTTACTGTAGTGAGCTTAAATAAGTATATGCCTGAAAGGTAGGATCCAAGTTTACGTGCTAGGATTACCAGGTGGTAATTCATTAACAGTACCTGTTTATAAATATACACAAGTATATAGTAAGCTACTAACAGCATATTTAGAGCATTTTAAAAATGTTACATAAATAGTCCATATAGCCAAATTCTTCTATGTGGTTGTCACTGTATAATTATTGCTGTTACATGATTTGTTGAAATCAGGTTATTTCATTTTTCTAATGCACAATATAACCATAAGAAGTAACTATGACTTATAATATACATGTATATACCAGAGTGGTTGTATTTGTTTTCTCACTTAGCAGCATGTATAACCTGTGCTTCAAACATTTGAGCCAGCTTGGTGATTAATTTGTGTGCTGCAGCAGCTAAGAGCAGCATGCAATAAAAAATCATTCATATTTGGTATTGGTTTGATAATACTTCTGACTAGGAGCCACAGAAATCCCCAAATTAATTCAAGACATGTGTGCACAAAACTTATTGTAAAACATAATTGTTTTAGCATACAACCCTTAAACAGTCTGTAGAATATAGATAAGATGTATAATTACAAACTGTAAGTTACTCTAACAGTAACTTTTGAAGTAGTAGGACTACTACTAGTACTAGTAGTAGTCTCGTATCGATGGTGATACTCATACTCAGTCTCATGCTATGCCTATAGTACTTACTCTTGCTTTTAAGAGTTAGAGTTACTGTTGGTCATAGTCATGGTGTTAGTAAGAATTATCACACTATGACATTGACATTTCACAATCAGCATGAGTATGAGTATAAGTAAAACTAATAGTAATACTATAACTATAAGTATGACGTTTAGTATGACTCATAGTATGAGTATTATAATTAGCATTACTATTAGACTAAGACTTAGAGTTAGAGTTAGTATGAGATCAAGTATCAGTATGAGTATGATATTGATTATCATTGATAGGAATATCAAGTTCAATATGAATGAGTGACTGTGAAATTTACTTTTAAATTGAATCACAGAATGAGTGAATGACTATCAGTATCACATCATGATCATTATCATTATGATTACGAGTTTATCAGTCCATCACTCTCACTGTAGTCGTAATCGCAGAGTGTAAGCGGCATGAGTATTCAGTATAAAATTGAGTTTGACTATCAGTATGAGTATCAATATCAGTATGATATTGAATTGATTCAGAGTTACTCACTCTCACTCTCAGTTAGATTATCTCATCATCATGATTATTATAAAAAATACAGTGAACATGATTATCAAAGACAAATATTAATAATGATTATACTATGAATATCATCTTGATCATCGTCACCAGGCGGTCATCATGATCATGAAGTTGAAGTGGTCTCAACGACAACATGAACAATTATTCACAGAACATGCAGGTTCAACTCCGGACAACTGGGGGGACTGGGAGCAAAATATGAATTAATAACTTAAGTAAATAACGTTATCATAATAATTATTAAAGTAATATGATAACTATTTTGATTTTACAGTTGGTATTTCTTTTTGGTACCATGACTTGCACAAATTTAATTCAATTTATTGAGTAAGCCAGCCGCAGGGATGATAATCATGATGATGTCAATGAACTAACTTTGTTACACACGTTCTGGTAATGTTAGGCGCATGCGGAATACGTTTCCGTTTTCATAGCTAAATTGCGTTGGAGCGATTTCTCAGATGTTCTCAGGGTTGGGCGGAGCAGTGTGGTATATTTAAGAGTGTTGACTTTAAACCATGAAAAATCATTATGTCGCTAATGGTACCGCAAGTTTATATAAGTTATAAAGGAAAAATTTTGCCACTTTTGTGATTTTATTTTTTTTTATATTATGTGTCCATTTTTTTTAGTTTTGTTTATTGGTAAAGTTTTTAAACATATTTTCAATACATATAAAATTTTAAAAAAAATTGAAACTTAATCATGCACGTAAATACAAAGCTATAAAGTTTAAGCTTCGCTGTGATTACAATGTGAATATCAATTGAATAATGCTTGCAATAACCATTTTACACAAAATACGTTACAGTTGCTATAAATGTAAGACTAGTAAATTGGATGCAAATAGGCACGGTAATACTATTTAATTTTTGCTATTTTTGAAATTTGTAGTAAATATTCGGCATGTATTATATATATATATATATATATATATATATACATATATATATATATATATATCTATATATATATTATAATGATATATTATATATTTTTATATTATATATTGTTATATTATATATATATTATATATTTTTATATTATATATTGTTATATTATATATATATTATATAAGTATAATAATATTATATATAATATATATATATTATAATAATATATTATATAATATAATAATATAATATATTATTATATTATATATTATATTATATATATATATCATATAAAATATACTATTATATTATATTATTTACAAAATATATATATATATTATAATAATATATTATATATTATTATATATTATATATTATATTATATTATATATATTATACAAGTATAATAATATTATATATAATATATATATATTATAATGATATATATATATATATTAGAATAATATATTATATATTATTATATTATATATTATATTATATATATATTATATATATATAATATCATATAAAATATATTATTATATATTATATATTATATTATATTATATATATATTATACAAGTATAATAATATTATATATAATATATATATATATTATAATAATATATATATATATTAGAATAATATATCATATATTATTATATTATATTATATATATATAATATCATATAAAATATATTATTATATTATATTATTTATAATATATATATATATTATAATAATATATTATATATTATTATATATTATATTATATATATATTATACAAGTATAATAATATTATATATAATATATATATATATTATAACAATATATATATATTATAATAATATATTATATATTAATATATTATATATTATATTATATATATATTATATATATAATATCATATATAATATATTATTATATTATATATTATATTATATATGATATATATATATATTATAATAATATATTATACAATAATATATTATATATTATATATATAATAATATCATATATAATATATATATATATATTATAATATTATATTATATATTATATTATATATATATATTATATATATAATAATATCATATATAATATATTATTATATTATATATTATATTATATATATAAAAATATCATATATAATATATTATTATATTATATATTAAATTATATACATTATATATATAATGATATTATATATAATATATATATATATACATATAATAATATTATATATTATATATATATAATAATATTATATATATATATATATATATATATATATATATATATATATATATATATATATACATGCCAAATATTTACTACAAAATTCAAAAATAGCATAAATTAAGTAGTATTACCGTGCCTATTTGCATCCAATTAACTAGTCTTACATTTATAGCAACTGTAACGTATTTTGTGTATAATGGTTATTGCAAGCATTATTCAATTCATATTCACATTGTAATCACAGCGAAGCTTTAACTTTATAGCTTTGTATTTATGTGCATGATTGAGTTTTAATTTTTCTTTTAATTTTATGTGCATTAAAAATGTGTTTAAAAATTTTACCAATAAAAAAAATTAAGAAAAATGTACACATAAAATAGAAAAAAAATAAAATAACAAAAGTGGCAAAATTTTTCCTTTATAACTTATATAAACTCGCGGTACCAATCTCGGCATAATGGCGCCCATATGATTCCGTAAGATTTGCTAATGGCAACACTCTTAAATATACCACACTGGGGCGGAGCAGCTCCGATTTGGAGTAGAAAGACGATTTTAGCTAAGAGGTATTTCGTATTTGGAGTTATGATCCCAACTCCAAACTCGAGACCCCCCAAACTGCTACACTTAGTCACCCCCAACTCGGAGGTGCTTATTTCGTGAGTGAAAGCCTGGTCTGAAAGAAAAACTTAGTTTCAACTTTTCTAAGCAGCAGTCATGTTGTTTTGCATAAAATTTCCATTGTTTAACGGCTGTGGAAATTGGATAGCCAACAAACTTTCATATATAAAATTTTAACAGGCTTTGAATTTTATGTTAAAAAATTAATGAGTTCCTCAAAGCGATCAACAACGAATACGTATCCTAGCCATTCAATGTCGAATGCACTCCTTTCATCAATAAAGTCCTAACAACTACATACATCATTTATGGCTCTATTTGGCTAGAAGTTCTTTGTCTGGATCGTGAAGGAAGGCGTTGGGCATATATGTAAACCGGTATAAATGGTTGAAGAGAAAAATATATAGCAATGGTGGCACCGACAAATGTATAATAAATAATCTGTTTGCTAATAATGCAACAATTAAACAATATTGACAGTATAATTTTCAACAGTCAAATTAGTTATAAACCTATATATATATATCACTGGAAAATAATATTACGTAAGAGTAAGAAGTAAGTAGTACAGAATGTTGATCCTTCATGTACAAAGCTGACTGTTTCAAAAATACACTGCAGCATGATATGTATCGACTGAAACATAATGTATTGTGCAATGTGTAGCACTTTTGTTGGTATTTTGTTCCATTTGCTTTCAGTAGTTTCAATGCTGGTTATATTTATAATATTATACAATAAATTATATTATATTATATAAAATTAAAATTAGGAGGAGTCATTAGTTTTAAGTAGATATATAAGTATAACCAACATTGAAGCTACTGAAAGCCAATGGAACAAAATACTAACAAAAATGCTACACATTGCACAATATATTATATTTCAATCAATATATATATATATTACGCTCAATGAGATGGCTTTAGTTAGAGTCAGTTTTTCCATGTGCTACAGAACAAAAACTATTGGGCCACTTACATAAAACTGCGGGGTGACAACTCTCAAAACGCAAGAGAAGTTGACAATAAAATTTTCATCATAATAAAATAAAAAAATAAAAAACATAACCCATGAAATAAAACTAGCTAATAAGAAGCAACTCTCTGTCAATTACTTCTTCGCAATTTCAGTGCTTATAAGGAATGCAGGCTGTGCATAACTTCATATAATGCTGATCAAACAGACTCTGATCAATGGAGAACAACCACAGGCCAGTTACTATTAAAATATAACATATAATAATATATGCCTATATTTAGTGGCAATAACTGATAAATTACAGCCTTGCTAGAGAACATAACTACAACCGAAAGGTTTTACTAAGCCCAATAATTATAACTGAAATTGTATGTTTTAAATTTAAAAACATACAATTAAATATATAATAATATTGAGATCATAGCTCACTTTTTACTAGTATGACACTATAACTGATGTGCTATAATAAAGTTCACTTAATATAATTCTTGAGTTGAAATTAATCATTATTTTTGTCTAATAAAAAGTTTAAAATTTCTCGTCACAAGTTGTTTCCCAATTAATAGCTTTTTCACAATAAATCTTACTGTTTTATTATTAAGCAATTTTGGAACAAGTTTGCAAAATTTTGATAAACAAAATTTAATTTGTTTATAACCTGCAAGCTATAAAATGAATAATCTTTAAGCGTCTACATATTGAAGTTTATCAATCATTACAATTGCGTGGTTCCTGATTTGTTAAATTTCGACCAGTTATACAAATTCACACAAAAACTAGGTAATTAATAAGCTACTTTGCACTGTTGAAAAACTTTGCATGAACGATATTTACTATAAAGAATCAATTGATCTAAATAGCTTGAAAGTAGGCATCAACATTTCTATGCAATATTTATGTTTTCCTATGAGTACAAGCATAAAACTCATAATTAAGTTAAAAATTTGTTCTGCACAGATACTCAGCCTATTAGTTCTATACAAGTAGCACATTTTTTACTTTGTGGGTTATTGACTTGTACCTCCTTTTAGATATTTTAAAAATTGGCCTATGCTTTTCTGCATTTAAAACAGGGTTGTCCAGCAGGCGGCCTCAGAGCCAGATATATGACCTCCCACTAGAACTTCCCTTTCAGTGGCCCTCGCTCTGGAAAGGTTGGACACCCCTGATTTAGAACACTATTTACCAATGTTTCTACATTAATCATAGTTTTTTGATACTTTTAGTACAGTTATATTTGACTAAAACTATTTCTAATATATAATCTGAATTTAAAATGGTATATTAGGTAGTCATGTTTTGGATCAGCTCTGATAGTTAACAAATAAAAGAGTAAGAGTTTATTTAGAATTCAGTCTATGTACATTAGTTGGACTGGGAGCCGTGCTTATAGTGCTATAAAGTTTGACTTTTAAATTTAATCGGCAATTATACTATTGCTCTGCAAATTATAATAAAGCCTAAGCATGCTGTCTTTATTATCTAAAAATATGACACATGTATAAAAATATTCTTATTTTATATTTAGAATTTTAATAGAACTTATAGTTATTATAGTTTCTCCATAAAAGTATGAATGATCAAACACAATTTGGTTCAAGTATTAAGAGCACAAAATGTGATATACCCCTAAAACAAGAAGACAAAATCCTAAGCATGTATGATGTAGCAGCATTTCAATTTAGGTTTATTTACACAGACAAACAGTTCTGAAGGACAATTCACTAGTCATTATCAAAAGTTTATAATATTATAAGATTATATACAAAGGTTATATAATCATGCTGGTCATTATTTGTCATGCCCTTGTCTATAATTTATACCGTGACCAAGATGTCTTAATAAAGATGCAAAATTCCACTATGAGCGAAAGGAGATGCAAATGTTGTAATCATTGAAATATAACTTTTATTTATTCCATTGGCCGTAATTATGATTTTTATTTATCGCTATATTAATATTTTTGATTGGTGAAAAAATTAGCCAATACAAAGCAAAAAATATGACGTATGGTAAGATAAGTAACGCAACTAGAAGCAAAACTAGGCTGTTAACGTTGATGTAATGCGAATTAGGGTACTCGTACTAACAATATTATTTGGCTGAAGAGGAAGCAGGAATTCGACAGCCTGAGTCTACGCGACTACAAGTACATGTGCCTTATCTGGCTTTGCAAGTACAAGTATATTTATCTTTCCTGTGAGTATTAAAAGTTTATACATTTTACAACCCCCAGAGCAAAGCAAAGTTCTGCAATATTTTAAAGGAGTAAAATCTGGAAGATTTTCATGCTCACATGGAGTTTGACATTGGACTTTGACTTGGTCTAGGCACAACATGAAGTTGAACATTAATTTTAAATTTAATATAATATTATTATTGATAATGAATATTAAATATAACTTATAGTTAATGCTATACTTCATTAATTATTAACAGTTTATTAAGTTATAGTTATAGTTATACTGATAGTCTCTAATGATAGTCATACTTATAGTCATAGAGTTAGACTAACTCTAAGACATCTCTCTCTATCTCTCACTCTGACTGCGTCGATAGAAGTAGAGCATCAACACAAGCATTTACTTTTACTTTTAGTAATCACAAAATGTGCAAGTTAAAAATAAATGCATGATGCATCATAACCATTTATTATAAAATTATTAATAATATTATAACAATGTTTTAGTTTTACTGTGTAATTTTTACACTAACTGCGGTATGACATTGACACTCGCACTAACACTAACAGTGATGCGAATCAGCACATCGCAGATTTTTTGTTACTCAAACTATTACTTAGGAGTATTAATATTACTATTACAGTATTAGTATCAGTATTACTATTGGTATTTGTTGAATTGTTCTCAAGTCTAGTATGGATGAAGTTGAACGTCAACTCATACTCATACTCAATACTCATAGTCATAGTTATGGTGATACTGAGTCTGATATTCGTAGTAATACTCATACTCATACTCATAGTTACTGTTAGTGATACCGATGGTGATAGTCATACTGTTACTCATACTCAGTCTAATACTAGTAGAGTAATAATAATAGTTATGGTAATACTTCAGCAGTTCCAAGTCATAATAAGTATGACAATTATACTCTCACGCAAGTTTATAGTCACCATCCCTGTGAGAAAACCCCTGATGGAAGGGGTTTTTGTTAAATCGGCTAAGGACTTATTCAGATGGGGCACAGGCGCAATTATGACTGGATGCTCTTCCTAGCATCACCAATGGCCTTTGTCGGCTCGAACCCATGACTTCGTGCTTACTAGGCAAACGCTCTAACCCCTAGACCATGGCTGCTCTCTTAGTATGACAGTTATACTAAAATTTGTAAATTATTAATGTTGCTAAATTAGGGTTAGTAGCCTAATATTACTACTAGCAGTAAAACTATAAGACCAAGTGTTATGTTGTTTAAGTTTTCAATTGTCAGTATGACTGTATGAATATTACTAGTAGTCATCGCCTAGTTTAGAATTAGCGTAGTTTTAGTTTTACTTATTATAATTATTGATATTATATTATATTGTTATTGTTGAAGTGAAATTAAAAATTAAACAGTAGCACATATCCATCCTAGTGCTAGTGACCGTGAAACTCAAACTAAACTACAGTTTTTTCTAACCCAAATTATAGATCAAAAGGTTTGATGAAGTTATTATTTCTGTTAGTTTTGTTTGATGTAACTGGTGCTCATTCAAAGTTTGAAAAGGCTCTTCTCTCATGTATTTCTCTAGTTTCACCATAATATACAAATTTTAAATAGTAATTGTTTTTTTTAGTTGACTACTTATTTTCATTTTATTATTGGTAGTTAATTTTAAATTCAATGTTTAGGCATTATATTTTGGATTGATAGATTGAAATAAGTATAATGGCTGAACAATATTAATATCAGTTTTTTATTTCTATACTTATAGTTAGTTTTTTTCTTGTTTTACAGTTGTGCAAATATGAGCAGCCCAAAAGCAGTTTTGAGACTGACAGAACCAGGGGAGCAGGCATGCGTGGAAGTCCCCAGCAACCATAATACTTTGAAGAATTTAAGTGATGCTTTTGACACTCTATCTGTGGCAGAAAAATCTCGCCCAAAGCCCGCTGAAAGAAGTGTGCTTATGGGAAAAGAGAGGAAGCTGAGCACCAAGCAACTTCCTGAAAAACCTGAGTATGAAAACACTGGCGTTCCTAGACATCCTGTTGGGGGAGTGCCCACTGGGCAACAGGTAGGGCTAAATTTTCTATAGTACTGTAGGTTTTAAAGTGTATGCTAGTTTTTTTAATATGATTCTTATATATATTATATATTTTAAGTTCTTGATAGTTTACTTGGATAACTACTTAATTTTAGAGCTCACCTGTAAGAATTGATAGCTATCCATCTTCAGTTCCCGGGCAGAAACGACAGCAGCAGATGGGATATTTCAACAACAATTGTCACTCAGATGTTTATTTGCTTAATGATAACAAAGTAAAAAAGCCTTTGCCATATGATATCGATAGAGATCAAAGACTAGAAATGGCTCAAAGAAATAATTTTGCAAAATTTCCTTTTCAACCTGGCAATCGCCGACCAGTTGAGAGTATTGATCCTTCGGTTCCTTACGAAAATGGAAGCATGATCGGCCAGAATCAGTTGAATCCTTCAAATTATTTAAACATCAGTTCTCTGCCAACTTCTGTAAAAGGTGTGGCTGGAAAGTCACCAAGAGTTTCGCCAAGAGCAGACCAGGAGTGTGCTCCATTGCCTGAAATGAGTGGCCAGGATGTGAATGCAGTGTTAAATTGCTCAGTGCCGTCTTTGGCAAATCCTGAATATGTAAATTTGGCATATCAGCAGTACCGGCAGAATGTCAATCTTCCTAACTATCAGCATACAGGGCAGTCGAAATTTGCTGTAAGAACAGAACAGATGGGTTGCCAACCATTCTCTGGTCAGTCTGTAAGAGCTCATCGTCACTCTGAGTCTCAAAATTCTTCAGCAAGTCGCTCCAGCTTTTCATCGTCAAATTCTCCAAATAGCCAATACCACTACCCAATAAATTTCTCCCCACCAAGCGTGCCCAATTATACGAGGTTGCAACTTGACCATTCCCCAAACCATGTACCATACTCTCCTGTACAAGGCTCTCACAGTCCATATCAGCCATCTCCTTCACCTGAAACTTTCCCTTACATGAATTCACCAACCGGCAGTCATACTTTATCATCACCTTACTCCAGTGCTGCTAGTGGCAATTCACCTGAAGATCAGACACTCTACCCTTCAGACTCCCCATATAAGGAATTTGAGCAAAGTTGTTTTCCCCAAAACCTTCATTGTAAGTACTTGCATGTAGATTTGCATATATTTCCCAAAATGTAAATAAAGTTATCATCTTTTTATTTTCCCTATGCTTGGTATTGGCAATTTTCATGCTGGGCTGTGTTTGGGCAAAACAGGTGGAAAAATGATATCAGTAAACTTAGCACACATAGCTATAGCGGAATAACATACTGTTAATGTATAAAAGTTGTCATATTTGTTCATTGAACTTCCTGGTACACACTGCCAATGTCAGCTAACAATAGGTTGCCTAGTAGCCTAGTGCCAGCTAAGAGTATTCTGTATCCACTTTTGCCTCTACAAAATAAAACGTTAATGTTTATAAATGATTTATTATCCATTTTATTACTATTTAGTTATGTGCCATATTTTATTATGCTTACTCTTGCAAGTAGTGTTCTGGTTAGTAATGGTAGGCTATCCAATACTGTTACGATTCAGCAGATAAGCAGTTACTGTATTAGGAGTCCTTAATAATGATTAATATAATACATCAGAGCTCAAAAGTATTTAGAAATTGATGATAACCCTAGTTTGTATCTAAGCTCTAGAAATTGAGTTTGCTTCCATGCATATAGTAACATTAATTTTGAATTCTATTTTAATTTTTAGTTTAAGAGAATTTATATGCAGGGTGTCGGCTTATCTGACCAATTTCTCTACAAATGCTTAATTCTTATTAGCATTTATGCTAATTAAACATAATGCTTGTTTTTATCATAATGATTAAGTTGATAGAGGATGTAGGCTTGAGTTATGTCCGGCTCCACTGCTAAACATAGACAATAGACTAATGTGATTGGACAAATCCTAACCAATGGTACCTCTATATTTGAGGAAATGAATATATTGCGGATTAGTGATGTAATAATCTTCAGGTGTGTACACAATTGGCTATTGGAATTTTTTAGCCTGCATAATGGAATCCTGTTTAAAATTGTTTACCATTGCAATATGAATAGAAACCCCTTTTTCCAAGAACTTAGGATTTCAGCAAGTACACATGCAGTATATGGACACATGTCATAGCGGAGTAATGTAGTGGTGCTATAAATATTTAATTTTCAATAAAATAATTTGTTTTATATGACCTCTGGGTAGTAAAAGTTCCAGCATGTCTGTCCCAATAAACTGTCACAGTCACGTTACTTTTCCTTAATATAGGCTTGGTATTTAGGGTAGTTATCATGCATTTAAGCTGGCAACGCACTTGAATAAAGCAAGAAGTTAGATAATATCCTATATCCTAATCTCCAAGGTTCAGTAAATGCTGAGTATATTCCAACCTAATGGTGTCTAGAAGGCATGCAGCAGAATCAAGTAGAGTAGAGTCTAACTCTATATCAGAATTTACTGATTGCCTCAACTACAAATTTACTACATTTACAATCTAATTCATGATGTAACAAACCTAATGACTCAATAACAGCTGCACCTCATGAAGAGCTGAAAATATTGACATAATACCGTTATATCAGATCTGGTTTAAATGGATAGGGGAATACAATGATACTTTTTATATTGCTTATCACTTCTAGGAAGTGTCATGACACTGCCACTGTTTTATGAAATCAGTTCAAACAATAGCTGCTAATCATGTTTCATATATAAACAAACTATCACTTGTACTTTATATTTTGATTTAGATGAAGCAGTGTTTATTTTTAGCCTTAACTGATGATCTGACAGACCTTGCTGACCACACGAATATAGGGCTTGATAAATTCCAGCTCCTCGCCCCCTCCACATCTTCTGCCCAGACACAGTTACAACCAACCAGTTCAGTTAATTATACTGCAAACTATGCTTCAGCCACAACCTCCTATCCCACAATGCACTCGAGCAGTGAGTAGCTGTATTCTAAAATATTACTTTGACTCTGATTGTTTCTAGAAATTAATTTTACTTTGGCCAACATATTTGCTGTATAATTATTTATTGGTGCACTAGTAATGTATTGTACACCCAACATGTGTCTGAAACTTATATTTTAGCTTTTGAAAACAGTTTTTTAGTACAATGTCTTTTGGTAATGGAGCAAAAATATTTTCTGTGTACAACAGTTTTTAAATATCGTATTATTCAGCAAGATGTGCCGTTGAGATAATTAACATCAGCAGTGTATTTAGATTTGCAGCACCCAGAGGGATTTGTTACTCATGGTGCCCCTACACTACCATGCGGCCAGGTGTCCGAGGCTCTTTATTACCATCAGCAATACACACCTACGGTGTACGCGCCTCCAGCTATGCACGGTGCTCCTGTGACTTGCAATGTCACATCTACCAGTAATCTGATACCCCAGTCTTTGCAGAGTTTCTCAGCTCCAACTAATCCAGCTGCTGTCACTGCTACAGCAAACGGGCCTCCCCCTGGCAAGGTATTTTCTTCAATTAGTACTTCTGATTTTCAGTAAATAAAATTAAATACCAAATTATAATACTTTCTGTTTTCAACTAGATTTATGCTAATGTGATACTCTACCTAATACATTGCATGTTATAGATGGCTATTCCACCATTAAAGCAACCACAGACAACCCCCACAGCTCCCACTGCAGTATTACTCTGCGTAATTCCTCAGCAACCTCAGAAAAGTAAGCATCAACCTGACTGCTCTATGCTTTGTCAGTCTCATCAAAAAGTACTGCATTGCAATACTTGTGTTTGTATATATTTAATTCAATTTTATTAACAATATTAGCCGATAGATTGTACTTCATTGCACTCCATTATGCATTTTATTTGTTTATTGTTGGCCAATGTATACTAGATTCAGCACATGGTGGCATATGACTCTAGCAAATTAAACAAGTATAGTTTATTGGCAGCAGGGTAGCCATACAGTTTATTGGGTGACCCTGGGGATGTGGTAGAGAGATGTGATTTACTCTTACTTTACTTAGTAATTGCTTACCTCAGCAAACTAATTACATCAAGTATGTCAGGTCAGCTAGAAATCTGAGTAGTTCATGTCTGCCAATGTTGGGGTTACAAGTAGCTAACAAAAAGTGTTTAGAAAAATCATATATATTGATTATTTAGATTTGCACATTTTATTTTGGGATAGTTTTTCTAGACTAGCCCTTTATCTCCATGACCCAATTTAGAAAAAAAGGTTGAAAATTTTCTTTTGAACTTTATCTGATCATTAAACCTTTAGAGAAATGAACTATTTTCTTTACACATAAATATATTTTTGTTTGTTCACACCCCACCTCTGTTACCTAGCTTTTTGCCCTTACTGACTATACATTCCCTCCTTGTATACTAAAAAGATATTTCTTACTTTTCTACCGTGAGAGAAGTGGTATTTATAATTTAAAATAAAGTGAAATTAGCCCTTGAATTTTGTTGAGCCAAGTAATGAGTGACAAAATTTGCAAAGTAAAAATGATTTAGATGCAAAATAATCAACTGTTTAAAATAATTACTAAACTATTTGATCTCATTCTAGGAGTGTTACCTAATCTGGCACCCAAACCACCAACTGAGAGTGATGCTAATAAGACTAAGAAAACTGTGACCCCAGCATCTAAATCAAAAGGCAAAGGCAATGGTGGTGAGTTGTTGTTTTCCACTCTTGAAAAAAAAGTTAGAACTTATGATTGAAAATTAAATTTGAAGTTATGTTAGGTTCAACACTCAGCATAGCAATCGGCATGCACACATTCCAACCAAATTGCAAAAACTTTTTACAGCGTTGAGTGTATTATAATTTTTCTGAAAGAGTAATTCTAATTGCAGAATTTGAAGGTTCTTAGAGTTGTGTCTCTTATTCAGAGTTGTCATCCCAATCATGACGAACAGTTACTTTTTGGTTGTACTGTGTTATCTTTCAATGTTGGTGACTGAAATTGTTCCATTCACTGGGTATTGAATTTTGTGTCTAGTGCGATGAGAGGGTTGCATTTTACAGGTGTATGGTAGTCACATAAATGTCATACAATATCTAATTATTGTTGAATGAGTTATTCTGTTAGATCATTTATAAGGTTGTACTTAGGCTTAAGCATTGTTTAGACTTTAGAAATTGTTACATTAGGATGTCATAAAGAAACAAAATATTCAACATGTCAAACCAGTGGTAGTGATACATCTGGCACATATAACTCTCTTGAGTTTTCTTATTGGTTACTTACAGATATGTCTACAATTGGAAGCTTAATTGACATCATAATGATAATAATTATAATTGGTTTAGTATTTTTAATTTGATAGTTTAAACAATGTTATCATACAATAAATGATTTTATAGTTACTTAGACAATAACTGTAAGAGTATAAATATTTCTTAAGTTGATTGATTGGAGCTCGAATATAAATTAAAGCTGAAGCTGTTTGTTTTTAATTCTATACTTAGATTATGATTATAATATCAAAGTCATTAGAATTAGAAATGCAAAGACAATAATTAGTTTTGGCTTAACATGTTTAAGCTTTCAGTGACTAGTATGCTAATTGTTATGGTAATTAATTCTTTATAATAATATGGTATTGCGCCAATAAGTTTTAAATATTATAATTGATCAATATTTCATCACTACTCAAGGCTTGTTTAAATTTTGTTGAAAATTTTGTAAATTACCGTTAATTGAAAACATTCTATTTTTCCCATGTTCAATATTTCAATAGACAATAACTTTGACTGCTAGTGTTTTCAGCAGAGCAGCTTCTTTGTTCTTTCACTCAACAGTATGTTTAGTCTGTGTTGGGTTAATTTGTTTGTTTCAGCAGCAGTTTAATTAGCACTTGCTTCTCCAGAATTGGGCTGAGGGCTCATTAGTCACTAATGTGCTTGTGAAAAATAGATTATTAGCGCTTATGCTCCTTTGCTTCTTATTGGCTACATATTTTTGTTCTTGTGCTTTAGTTGCCTGTCTGTTTTTCCTGGTTCTTATGTATACTTTTGCCTAATTTGTCACGATTGTTCTTTTGCCTTAACATGTAACAAAAGTTGCCGGAACCAGTATATGTTTTCTAATGCTTTGATAACTTAAATTGACCTTCATGGATGAGCCTAAAATCTGAAATAATTAAAATCATATGTGCAAAATTTTCAATTAGCTTCAGCAGGCAACCTTAAAGTTGTACTTAGTCCATAGCTAAGACAATGATGGGGGTTTTATTATGACAAAAATATAACTAGCTGGCCCTGCTTCAAGCTGTTGTTACAACAAGAAAACACGCTATAGATGCTATAGGATAGTAACTAGGTTAGCTTAGTTATAATAACAATTTGCACAAATAAAATGTTATTCTTTTCTTACATCTGAAAAAAGTAACTTGACGGAAAATAGAAACGCTGTAAGAACCTTGTTTTAGATGCATAACTAATAAACTGACTATTATAACAATTGGAATACACCAGTTGGAAGTTTTCTCCAGTTCAAACTTAGAGACCTAAACTATATTTAAAACTGTTTATTGACTCTTTAAAGTTTAGAGGTACAAATTTTGTAGCTCAACTATTTTCACAGTCCATTTAAAAAATGCTGACTATACGTACTAATTCGTGTAACTGAGTGATAACTTTAAACTCATTTCAGTTTGAAAAATTATCGAGGCTTTTAGATTTTTCATTACGACAATTTTGTTGAATTTATCTCTTGTTAATAACTGTGAATAAGTGTTCTAGTTCAGCATTAAATGTGCTTGAAGAGAGAATTACCACATTTGTCTTGATTCTTGCTTGTATGTTTTTCAATGGCATTTGTGAGGCATGTAAGCTGTGTATCTATTTACTCTTGATCAAATCATTTCTAATCCTAATATATTTATTCTGTTACCACTTAAAAACCAGCATCAAACAGCAAGTGTTTGTACTATCTTGAACTGCCAGGTAACTCAGTAAGAAAGTTCTTACCCCTATTCAAACACTGAAAAAAGTACAATGCATGATGCTGAGCTGTGGCCAATCATAATTAAGCTAATTCTCGTCTGCAGTGACTTGTATGTTTTTGTTTATTATTCACAAATTTGTTACAACATTTTTTTCAAAAGATGCGATATAAACGTTATTGACTAAATAAAAGCAATTAGCAGATAAAAAACTCTCTTTTAAATATATGTGTCCCTAAAACAATTGTGCAAATTATTTTGAATAATTAATATTTAAGCCGTCTAATTAATTTTTAGGTTTTTGGTTTGCGTGTTTTTGTAATTAGTGAAAGCTAGATTTTTAGGCTAGGCTTAATTTAAACAAGCTGGAGAAAGATTTTTTAATGTTTTGAAGCTATGGAATTGAGTAAATTAAATCAACAATAATCAATTAAAATAAATCAGCAGAAAAAATTCTATAAATTATAGTACCATATCAACTATGCCCAATAGAAGTCTGATGTGATTTTTTGAATCAAGCAGTGTTTGATCAATGCCACAACTCAGCCCCCCCCCCCATGTTGACAAAATGGCTGACATTTGCTGTTACGGTGTACAATACGGCAAAGAGTAAATAGGGGGTTAAGGCCTGGCCACACCATCGTGAGAATCACACGAAATCGTCTATTTGACACGAAAAACATTCGTGCGAGAAAATTTGAGGGAATTCAAATGAAATCGTCATCGTTGGGTGTACACAACGATGACGATGGACGAAAAATCACAATCGACGAAAAGTACCATTTGATTGGTCAATAGAATTTTAGTGACAGTGATTATTTCATTTCTACTACGTTTCTCTATTTGGCAATTTTCTGCTGCTTGTATCTCGTGCAAGACTCATTCACGGACTGATAAAAATGACTTGTTGCCATCAAAGTGGTATATATTAGGGGTATGTATATATTATACACGCCAAATATTTACTACAAATTTCAAAAATAGCATAAATTTAGTAGTATTACTATGCCTATTTGCATCCAATTTACTAGTCTTACATTTATAGCAACTGTAATGTATTTTGGGTAAAATAGCTATTGCAAGCATTATTCAATTCATATTCACATTGTAATCACAGCGAAGCTTAAACTTTATAGCTTTGTATTTACGTGCATGAGTGAGTTTTAAATTTTTTTTAATTTTATATGCATAAAAATGTGTTTAAAAACTTTACCAATAAACAAAACTAAAAAAATTTACACATAAAATACCACAAAAATGGCAAAATTTTTCCTTTATAACTTATATAAACTTGCGGTACCAATCTCGGCATTATGACTTTTCCTCTAACGAGCATGTGACTGGTCAATACGAAAAGATAACTCACGAAAATCGTCACAAGAGTTTCGTGTGATTCTCACGATTGTGTGGCCAGGCCTTTACTGGGTTACTCTGCTATGGCGTGTTCATTCGATAACTCAAACCTCTCTTGTGAAAGATAACTGCTATATAAAATTGTGCTTTGTGGTGGGTACTATGGTCATCTATTGGACTGTTTGTTGGCTATCGGACATCCCTTTCAATCGCAGAATTCTATCCAATCGCAGACACATCGCGGTGGTCGCAACATTGACTGCAAGATCATTTCTGATAACCTTGCGACATGATGTATGTTGGTACAAGTCCTGTAGGCAGTTGGTCTGATTGCAGTGGCTGAGTTTGTGATTAATTGCTGCGTTCATCGGCTTCAGGGAAAAGTTTATTCCTGGGACAAACTTTTTTCCCCTTTTGAGCTTGCTGGGTATTCCCCTTTCTTTCCAGCTACGCAATTGTCTATTTACTGTATATTCCCTTGTATGACCTACGCTATAAATGCGTCAAGTTTAACTAAGAATTTTGCTTCAAAAATTGGTAAATAATGATAAATTATAGTTTTTAGTGTTCAAATGTTTATTTTTTAATTAAACCACAAACAATAAAATTGAGAAATAGTGCAATGTTGCCATGATTGTAGCGCATTATTGGAGATGTACAGTTATGCATTCAATAATAACCGCATGGTTACGCTAGCAAATATTTGAACACTAATCGGTCACGCCCGATATGATTCATTGTACCTCCCGTAAATTTCCTCACGATAAAATAGGATCTAGAGCTAGTTTCCTCCTATTCAAATGTAGCGTAAATAAACAGCCACTGTAATAGTCATGTGTACTATACCAAGAAAATATCGTACGGTACTTAGCCAACTGTTTCATTAATCATCCTGGAGACCTCCTGATCAGAGTAGTTTTCAAACTCTTCCTACACTTTTTATTGCGACTTGGAAATGGAACAAACTGGACTGTACGCAGCTGCTCATACACTAACACCTTACAACTACAAATTTAAACAAAACTATTATAGTAACTACGCTTATAATCAGTATCAAAACATGCATCGGAGGGCAAGATCTCATAATTCGTGGAGTCCTTACAAGTACCCAGGTAGATTCGAAAGTCGTACGGATTGATAGTTGTTTTTATGCATTGATTGGTTAGTTTATTGTAGGTTTTACGCATCGACTGTAACTGTAATATTCAATTATGTAGTTATTTATACGCAGAGTTGTAGAATAGCAAGCTGACTTTGTTTCAAGGTGAAATTATCTACCTGTTTGCAATAATATTGATCTGCTTAAATTAATGGCAGAAATAAAAGATCAAACAAACAAAAATTAATTTTTCTTTAAATTTTGCATCCTTTCTGCATTTTTGTCATTTTTACCCAGAAGTCATTATACATGTTTAGTTGTATTGTTATGATGTTGACTTTTTTTATAAATATTTTCATAGTCAATTTTTTTATTGAAACTTACTATTTGTTTGTGCTGTGCATTAGACATGGCACCTCTGCCAATACTTTCTAATCCAATTTGTTTTCCAGGTTCTTCTAAGAAACCTTCAATTCTCGGACTGGAAAAGTCTAAAGAAATGATTGCTGCGCAGTCAGATGAGCAATTACTGAATAAAACAAGTGATGGGAGGTAAACTGAATTAAAAAAATGAATAACAACTCAAACATTTGCTTTAAGAATTTAAGCAAGTAGAGTCTTCAATTTTTTGATTTAATAAACTCGAAAATAATTCTATATAAATAGTTGTACCTAATTTTTGCTTCTGATTTGCTTATCTTTTGAAAATTAGACGTATTTTATACTTGTGTAGTAGCTGCTTGCATCAGGCCATTATGTCAAAAGACCAAGCTATGGTTCTTGCAATGATAGGAGCTATAAAAGCCAGACCAGCACTCAAACCATTGATTGAAATGACCAACGCCAAACAGCAGGTAAAGGCTTATTACTGTGAGGTAGGTGCAGTAATGGAAAAATTGAGACAAGTCTGTGTTCTAGATTAGAAATGTAGCAAAAGAAGTTATGCTCTCGAAAGAATTTTAAACTACTCCCTAAACCAAAATTTAATAAAGTTAAGGAGTTTAGGCTATCTCAATTTTTCCACTACTGCTCCTAAATGATTGCAGCCTGCATTTGTATCTCAGCTGACTATACTTATTAGACTGTGAATTCCATCAATAATATACTAATACTATGATTCATAATATACTAATTTTTATATTATGATTCATGGCTGCTGATGAGAGTGTGGGCTATATTCCTAGTTGTGAAGGTTACTAACTACTAACAGGATGCTTGTATTCTCTTTGGTGGGTTAGATTACGTAATCACCTTTAATATATGTACAATGAGCATTAAGAACTGTAAGCCTACTTCACAATACACCAGATGTTGGTGCGGATTATCTTTTATTTTCCTTGAGCTAACACTAAAATTATGCTCTTATCTGCATTCACTGCAACTATAGATAGCCAGGCTCAATTATGATGCCTGCACTTGCATTCTACGGTATTATCAGACCATCATTGCTTGCTTGTCGAACTTCATATTACTCAGCCATTGTTTAAGAATACTTTAATGCTAGTTTTTTAACTTTGCGCTGATTTTGTCTTAAGCTGTTTGCTAGTCAATTTAAATAAATGTACTCATCATTTTGGGCTGAATCACCATCAGAAACTGATTGCTAATCATTAACGAATCTGTCATGTAGTATTTTTCAAACTTATCAGCTTTTCCCCATTTTTTCATTATTTTAAGAGTTTTTCAAGTCATCTCTATAATTCCTCACGTAGGCTAGCAACTCAGAATTTATTGTCATTAATCTTTGTTTCACGGAATTTGGGATGAAATAGACAGAGGCACATGGCAAAGTCAAAACTATACCAGGCTCTACTAAAATTCTGAACTAAGCCTTGCACAACTTAACAAAAATACACAGCTTTGAAAAAACTAGATTCATTTTAATTAAATGCATTTATTTGGCTAGTGGGTTCAGCTGATGTTTCCTTTTTGATACTACATTTTGTTTCCTGTTATTTGCTAAACTGCAGCTAGATACTAAAATGAAAACTTTCAAAGCCTGAAATGAATTCCACTTAGACTTCAGCCCCCTTCCCCCCTCTCCCCCCCCCCTACATGTTGAATCTGAATGTTGATCGTTCATTTGCAACTTTTGCAGACACCTTTATTTCTTGCTGTGACTGCTGGGCAAACATGGCTGACTAAGATGCTGGTACAACAAATGGGTGCCGACTGCAATGCCCACTCCCTATTGGAGGTTTGTTATATAGATTACTATAGTAACTTGGTTCAGACTATTGTCCTCCTTACATTGTTGTAGAATGTAGTTCTTCTAACCCATCACTGAGCTAGTGTTATCTTGTTTACCACATTTAGGTTTGCCAAGGACAGTTTGAATCTCGGACACCATTACACTATGCAAGCAGCCGTGGAGAAAAGTGTTTGGAAGAACTCAGTATAATGCTAGCATCTCCAAATACCAATGTGAACCACGTAGATGTATCAGGTATTGGTTGTTGATTGTTTCGTACTACAATTGAGCTATTTTAGAACGATTTTCCCAAAGATTATTACAACTCCTTATGGAGAATGCTGAGCATATCTTGTAGCTGTATAGTAATAGGATTATGTGAAGTTTACTTATCACAAATGTCAATCAAAAGTGAGAGTGATTTTCTTCTATATCACATGATAGGAGAGTTATTATTCAATTAAATCTTGAAACCTCAGCAATGTACTTCTCTGGAGATATGAAAACTGTACTGATCTTTAGCTTCTCATAAATTTTAAATAATATTTTTTTACAAAGAGACCATTTTCCAACTGTAGATCTGTTCTATGAAAAAGTGATAATTCATGTTGCCAGTAGCCAAAACTGAGACTACACACAAATTCCAGAATACAAGTTTCTATTTACTAGGTTTTTTTTAAATTATAGATTTCTCCAACACCTTAGGTGATAGGCTTAAATTCTTGAATTCACATATATCAAATTGATAAAATATAAACTCAGTTGTAGAATAACAACTTTATAAAGATAAGTTGTATAAAGCAACCAACAATCTGGCATAAAAAGAATCCTCATGTGCTGGATATTATGTAATGTAGCAGCTATTCGTTAGAATCAATGTTTAGAGTCTGAGATACTTCATTACTGCAGTTACAATGGCAATACTTTTTGCAGTGCTATATGCTATCCAAAAACATTAAAGGCAACATTTTATTTTCGAAAATTCTAGATTAAACTAAAATTATGACTATAATGATCAAACATACCTATTGCTATATATCACACTATATAATATGATGTAAGCAATGTAGCTGATGAATTTGTAGGTGCTACTGCTCTACACCTCGCTGTTTGGTATGACGGGCGAGTTGACACCAAAACTAAGAAGGCAATAGACAGCACACCTGTTGTTAGAACACTGCTGGGAGCTGGTGCACAGGCCCACATCAAGGTCAGTAAAGCAATAGTGTATGCTGAACTGACTCTAGCAAAGCAATCGTGAATCGAATGCAATTACCATACAGTACAACATGCCTATTCTGAGTTTGTGGTTTAGTAAATATAAATGCTTCAATACTTCTGTTATATATCTTAAGTTTCTATAACATAAGGAATCGAATTTCCTGGTCATAAATACTGCTATTAATTTCAATATTCGAATACCGGTTTGTTGAGAGGCAGAATCATTTATGAGTGACATACTGAACTTCTACACTCCCAGGTCAAAAAGCCATGAGTTGTTTGTAACTTGATACTATTTTTTCAAATCTGCTCTATTTTTTTAAACCTACTCTTAAAAGTGTTGGGTGTGGCGCTTGCTTTATTTTTTTTGGTGTTTTATGTTTTAGCACAACAAATGTGGTAAAACAGCTTTGCACTATGCAGTTGATAAGTGCAGTCTTCAGCTAACCAGACTTATTTTGGAATCAGAAAATCAGCTCACTACGCTGATAAACGAAACAACTTATGAGTCAAAAACAGCCTTGCATCTGGCTGTATCCTTACTCACAATCTCTGAAGAGAATCAGATAGATTTGGTGAAGTATCTCATAGCAAAAGGCGCAAACAAGAACGCAAAAGACAATGATAGGAAAACTCCAAGAGATCTTATTGGCATTACTCACTGCAATGTAAGATATTTTGTTACTTAGTGTAATATGAAATAGTCTATTGTGATGTTTAAGATATTAGGTATATGTATTTTTAGGTCATACAGCTTTGTATGAAAATATGCTGCGCTTCCTAATACAGGTTGTGAGATCATCGGCCTGGATCTGAGCATGAGTGATATAAAAACTTTCGTGTAACTCCTCTACTACACGTGTAAAACTACTCCACCTTTTCTATTTATCTCGAATGCTATATATTCATATATTCAATTAAAAATATCTAGCATAATTATTTTAATTTTTTCAATTACTGTAATTATTTTAGACTCTGCTAAAAAATTCAACTACCGATCATTATTGTATTAGAAAACCAGATATGTTTACCCCTTTCATACATTTTTCAAATGCAAGCGTGCAACAGTGTCCTAAATTTAAATATATCAGCCAGCATCACAAATTCTTTAAATACTGAATTATATTCTAGTCATGTTAAGTTGGTCATTTAGGTGAATAATACTTGTATTCGTTACTTTTAGATGTTGAAGTTATTTGATGATTCTTTGACCACCCCAATATACTACTCCACACCTGATGATAGTTATCTTTATGATCCTTGAACATTATATTGTAGTCTTTTATAGAAGGCTATATTTTGTATTCTACATTCCCTACCATTTTAATCCAAAAAAAATTATTGATATTTATATTATTATATTTATGTATATATAAATATTATTTTTATTTTACAATATTTTAATAATACAATTTTAACAAAATAATATGGGCACAGGCTTCTTATTGAGCTAGACTTGCTCCATGAATTATCTTGAATATGCATCAACTAATAATATTACTTCATAGAAATTTAATAATTTAATTTAACCAGGATCATTAGAAAAAAAAAGAAAATTATGAGGTTTATATTTCATAGAGAGACTGCTGCAGAGCATCCCGCAATGATGAATCTTCATCTTCATGCAAGTCCTAAAATATCAGTACATTCAATAATAAGTAGCTGTGGACAAAAAGTTTTTATCAGCTAGAAAATATACTGGCAACTCCTTAAGCTATTTGTCAAGAGAGAAGTGAAGAACTTTTAACTTTGTAACTTACCACAAATCTGTCATAATCAAATTTATGGCGCAGATTCAAATGATCAAGCAAATGACCACTAGCTTGGCCTTGATTCCCCCAGGGAAAAGCAATGCAAATAGTGCACACCTTCAAAAATCAATTATCAAAACAAGTGTATAGCATAGAGAACTGCGCTAAAGAAGGATGTGGGTCTACTATGTATTAAAATTGTATTATATTTTAATTGGTAATATTCAATATTTCGAAATAGTTCTTGACTAAATCTCACCAAGTTGTGGTTCTGTGCTTGTTTGTGGTTTGCATTGCAATGGGCTAAAAGGCTCTCTCTTGAAAAATTTTTCGATCCACAGTAAGCACAGGGAAAAACATGTCTATTAACAGTGATCCTGTTGAAAATAAAATATAATGATAAAACCAGTCTCTTGAAATAATGGAAATAAAAAATAAACTTTAAAAGTTTGAAGTTACTTAGAAAAATTTGGGCAAAAACGCCTACTCATCAAAATATCACTCTGCATCACATTTATTTTATAATTAAATGATGATTTCAGTAAAAAACACTTTTGTGAAACAAATTAATATCTTGGGGGAAGACAACCCAATTTATAAAGCTGAAATTCTTGAGAACAAAATGTTTGCCCAAGTGTCAATTTTTAACTTGTTGAATTCACTAACAACTCATCAAACTGTTTTAAAATATAGCAATTGCACCAGCCAGTTATAATGTTTAAAAATATGTTCAGCTACAGGCACCATATGCCCACTACACATGCTGCATAGGGCTTACCCTAAGCTTCCACCAGCTGATGCTTCTAAAGGTGAAGGAGAACATTCCATTTCATGCTGCCGGCCATCAATTGGCTTGAACTAAACACATGTATTATTTATGTAGCAACATTGCACCTTTCAACATAGAAACACAGAGCGTACAATTTTTCCAAAATAATCCCTGTATATAGCAGTCATTTTCTTATAGAAAAGTATCTATTATTACAAATGTAAACGATTTTTGAACAATTAAAGTAACCGATTGCATTCTATTTATCACTATTTATATCTAGAGCATGCATGTACACAATGTATTGAAGTAATCAGTAACAAAATACATTCTATTCCATCAGACAGCTGGTACTGTGGAGGTAATATTATACCCTGAAGTTATACGTACCTTTTGACCACAGTCTGCACAGTCTAGTGTTCTATTCTTCATTTTTGAAACAACATCATTGGCCTGAATGTATTCATTTGCTGACATTGAGTTTCTACAGAATGGGCAGCTTAGATTGTTCTGCAAGGCTCCATCCAAGCAGTTTTTACAAAATCTGTAACAGAATAAAACAAAAAGCTATGTAGATGTTATTGGTAAGATGAAAAGACATGGCAGATTATATGAAAAGAGATTCATACTAACAAAAATACACAATCTAGTACATAGTCGTATAATATTTCGGAGTCAAGATATTAGATTTACCAGCTATATTTGTGCATTTATGAATAGCTAAGGCAACATTTATTTTAACAAACAGTTGTAGTTGTGTTTTAATTTCTCCAAAAAAGGCAGTTTAAATTTCAGACATGAAAAGAGATAACTTAAAGTAAGTTTGCTTCATTAGAGTTTATTCCTTTTATTAATTTGGATATAAACTAACACTCCTACCTTATCCCTATTCTCAGAACTATTACCCTGACACAGCTGTTTTCAAAATCTATCGTAGTTTACCGGTTCAAGGTCTTGAAAAATGAAAAAATGGTGACAATCTGTTTAACAGAGATTTATCATACTTCAAACTGTACCAGCACATTACTAGTTTTTTTCAAAATCAACAAGCATGACTACTGAAAACATATTTCAAATTTGGAGGTATACTATTTACGTTAAACCAATTTGCAACACAATACGTGGTCTTTGCTAAGAAGCAAATAATCTGTACCCTTGCATATTGGAAGTGTGTCATCAACTAAACCAGGGGTGTCCAACCTTTTCAAACCGAGGGCCACAGAAATGAAATATTTCATGGTGAGGGCCACATTGTAAGCTCCAGCTTGTGCTGGGGGCCACAGCATCAGTATTTTTCAAACTACTTTATTCCAAAACTTCAATAATCATTGCACAATTAAATCTCAATAGTTACTGCCAGCTGCATTTTATGTGTTATTTGTATAAATAATGCATTTAAAAGGTGGCTTTTCACTTCAATTCATGTAAACAGTGAAAAATTATTTTAGCTTTATGCCTTCGAGGGCCACATAAATGTAGGCTGGGGGCCACATCCGGTCCTAGGGCCGCCTGTTGGACAGCCCTGAACTAAACTATAATTTGCCAGTGAGCAATTTTATTAAGAACATAAGGTTTCATATCTTTAGATAAGATTAAAGTAGATCCTCATTAAAAAAAAGAAGTAACTTTATCATACTTATTATATGAATTGTGTCTAAAGTTTAAATAAATATTTCACGGGATATTTTTCAAACTATAACATTTTGCCAGTTGCAGTTGCTCACTAGATATTATAAATATATTTCTTTTATTAGTTATAAAATTATTATCAATCAATGCTCAATGAACACTTTATAAAAAGAATGGTAGAGATAAAAGATAACACTACAGTTGATCTATTGTTTTAGAACTATATGTAGCACTTGGCTCATTGTGATGCTAATAAATAATAGCTTACAAATCTAATAAAATATTAAAGTTGTGTTCCGTAATCAGCTAAATTGGCATAAGACTCCATGTATAAAACTGAAAACAATATTAAAGGCAATTACATATTGAAAAACATAACTATCTCTAATTATAACTTGTAACTTTGACTTTGTCTCGCTGTAAAAACTAGTTTTATAATGGTTGCCACGTGGAAAGAATAGACTTTTTGTTACTATGCACATTGAAATTCTTTACAGAACACTATATGACTATTTTATAGTAAAAATGGCTATAAAACAGTCAAGTAGAATCCTTAGTACTACCCTTTCCTCACTAAATAGAATGAATGGCTAAAAACCTAAACAACTGACTTGACTTGGAGGCTGCCTAATAATGATTAAATGATAAAGAAGACTGGCAGCTGTTTCCTTTGCCTTTAAAGTATGTTTGCAAGTTTCACCTAACTCGACCTAAATCTGAAAAGACTTTGAAAAAGTTTAATCAGAGCCTTTGGTTTACTTGAGATGCCTTCCATGAGGCAAAAGAGTGTTCAGTATGAGTGTAGAGGAAGAATTATGAGCAAATTATAGCAGTGATTAGTTTGCTGAGATATCAAAGCTGACGTAGCCTTTCGAAAATTATGTTTGATGGTGATCAATATTCTATGTCCAAGAAATTGGAAACTATTTAGAAAAAGAAGTTGAAGAGTAATAGTGAGACAACAATATCACGGCAATAGACAATAGAAATTAAAAGACAATGGAACTTAACTTGATGTGTTCCAGGCATGAAAAAGGAGAAGCAAGACACACGTCAAACAGACTGAGAAGAGCAGAATTTTATGTTAGAATGTAAGGTGACTGCATCTTAAGAATTGAGAAGTAGAATAAGGACCAATAAGGCATATAGGTTTGGAATGGAAGAAATTTAAGTGGAAGCAAAATAAAAAAATGTAGAGTCACATAGACAGAACTTATCAACAAGATAGTTTACAGAGAAGAAACTTCACAGCTTTACAGCCATGATTTTGAGAAACCTGATAAAATATCACATGTTGAAGGGATATGCAAAAGGTTGTTCCAGTATAATTACAAAGAAAAAGTATTAACTTGATCAACACTACTCCTGACTTACTATTACTTACAATATATCCCTAAATTTCCATAAAAGCATTACTTTTATATTGACTTATCATATTTTTACAAAAATTCTGTGTATTTCAAGATGACGTACTTGAAATATGGATAACAGCAGTGACTTACCAGTGACATTTTATACTTCATAATAAACACAAGTAACCTAAGTTCATTAGGGGATTAACTGTTGAAACAATAACCCACAATGCCTATACAAGCTGTAACCGACTGCTCCAGATATCATACAAACACGTTGCTAAAACTTCATCAAAAAGTTGCATGCACGTCTTTATTCTAGAGTTGTTCCACCTATGACCAAATATGTATAATCAGAGCGATTTGAGATGGCTTTACTCGATTTCAAATTTTGGCAATGAAATATTTTAAAACTTGTAAAGATAAAATTGATAGTTGACACTATGTGTATAAGTATACAGTTACACTATTTTTTATCAATGATACTCATAGTCATACTGATAGTCATAGTGATACTCACTCTCAGTCAATGTGAATGTGAATGTCATTGTCATACCCGTAGTCGTACTGTTCGTGTATAGTTAGACTTTTTATGCTATAGAGTTTCATAGAAATACTAATAGCTTATAAACTTACATGTGATTGCAAGATGTTCGAACTGGATCATCAAAAAACTCCATGCAGACAGTACATTTAAATTCGTCATGATCTTGCTGGTGACGGCTGGAGGTGGCTCTACTAAAACTATGCATCGCCATATTATTATCATTTCCCTTTAGTAGCATTGTTATCCACAAATCCTGTAACATAGGAAACGGTGGTTTGTAAAAGGAAATTTGAGAGCTCATTGAAACAAAACTGGGGAAATTTCCCAGTTGGAATTTCCAATTTAAACTCGCACAAAGTACTACGCTTTGTTCAATAATAGTATGTACTCGCTGGTCAACACTAATCCAGAACAATTATTGTTCTTCGCTCTTTAATTAACTTTATAAAATATTATTATAAAAATTTATTTTTGATGAAACCATTTTATCGATTATTGTAGTTCTATTTCAATCAGACTTGCGTGAGTATTTACTATCAGTCTACCACAGATTGTGTAACCTCATTTAAAACCTAAAACTCAAAATTTATGCTGAACTGTACCTTAAAGCAACAGTATTCCAAAATTTCTGCCAGAATAGAGTATCACCCCTCACTTTCAGCATTTTATAAAGACAGGCTTTTTGCAACTTATTGTAGCTAATAAGCTATTGCAGCTTGTATAAATAGCCCACATGTATACAAGCTAATTTATGTAGTTGTAAGCTACTGCAATCAAGCATTAAAAGCACAGTAATACAGCTAGCTGCATTTGTAAAAAATGAAAAATGGCAACGTGTTATTCAATTCTAGCATACATAATGTACCATTCTTTTTTTACACCACCAACTATGAATATTTTACAATGTTAGGCTCATTGCATGCTCCAAAATCTATATACAGTTCGATATAGTCACTTGAAAGAAGTTTCAAGCCAAAGTAAATCAGTGCACTAACACTGAGCTGATGCAGTAAAAAAATTTCTGAAAAAATAACAAAGTACTTGACTCGATAAAGTAATTAAAATATATATGTATATTTTTACAACATACAGGTTATGAGAAATAAATTTTAAAATAAATTAAATATCAACAAAAGTTTCTCAACAATAAAGGTAACTACACCAAGAATATCTGTGAGCTCGTTATAAGCAAACCCACCAGGACAAAACAAATAAATAGGATGACTTAATTTAATACATAGTTTTACAATATATAAAAATAAATCCTCCCATAAACATAATAAGTAGGCAATAAACCAACTTTGTAACGGATGATACATTAGAAATATCAGCAGCATATTCTTATTGCAACACAATTTTCTGAACACTATTTTGTACTTCTACAGCGCTGACAGTCAAGGGCCACATGCCACCGATAATTCCAGCCTGTATAGACACACCCGATACAACAGCTAAATCAGCATCTATACCTGTATTTAGAGACTTGTTAAAGTAGTCTCGTATCAGCTGCCGTACTTTCGGTATGCGAGTGGACCCCCCTACCATAACTATCTCATCCACCTCTGCCCTACTTAATTCAGTATAGTTTAATATTACTTTTACAGGTTCTAGCACTTTTTCAAATAATTCTTTGTTTATATCTTCAAACAAATCTCTAGAGATATTTTTTATATATACTTTATGTATAGAGGTTAAAGGTAGCTCTAACAAAGTGTTGTTTTCTGTTGTTAATCTTATTTTTGCAGTTTCAACGGCAGATCTAAGCTGCTGCATATCGTTTGGATCAGTCAGTCTGTGTTGAAACTCGTTATAAATATCGTTGAGTAGATAATTCTGCAGTTGAACATTGAAATCTTGCCCACCAAGATGATTATTACCTGTAATAAACCAACATGTGCTACAGCTGTAAGAATCAGTTACATAAGAAAATTGTCTACCAAACATGACACTAGACTGTTGGCCTGAAGTTCAAACATCAATAGGAAAAACTTAAAGGCTTACCAATTATTTTAGTTTACAGAACGGTATCACTAGTACTACTCTAATAAAATACCTGAAAACATTTAATAAAGCTGTGCTATGATTTACCAGCCATAGCTTGAGTTAAGAACATTCCTCCTTGTATACTGAGTAATGAGACATCCAGCGTGCCTCCGCCCAAGTCAACCACCATAACTGTGCTAACACCTTTCTTCTTATGAAGACCGTATGCTAACGCAGCAGCTGTAGGCTCATTAATAACTCTCAATACCTTAAAACCTAAAGATTTAAATAACTTATTTATATAAAAAACAAATATATATAAAGGTAATTATAAATACATATAGTTTAAATTTTTTACCAATATGTTGTTCTATCTATTCTTAGATCATCGATTAAATAAACAAACAATTGATTAATTTTCTGAGAAAAATACTAGCAACTACGATTTGATAATCAAGTTAAGTTTCACACAATTACCATCATCATTTCTGGAGCGGAGAGTACAAATATCCTAAAATTATTACAAATGTGACTTCATCAACAATGTAGACATTGACATTGACCTGCGTGGCTGGCGGCCTCTGAAGTGTGATTTCGTTGCAACTGATTAAACTCGGCTGGTACAGACACCACAGCAAGACTTGGAGTTGAGAAGGTAAGATTCTTGGCCATTGTCTGTTGTAGAGCAGCTATAATGTAGCCTCCTATACGCTGAGGTGTCACTGTAATAGCCTTTCCTTCAAGTTGAGCATGAAATAATGCCAGGCCTTCACTATCCAAACTCATCTGATAACATTGTGCAAATATACGTTTATATACATGTAGTAAGTAGCATATAAAATTTATGTAATAAACAAGGTATTGTGCCCATTCATGGGTTAGAAGAGTACCGGTAAAAGAATATTCATTGGCAGATGGGCGTTTATGGACAGCTTCCAAAAATATATAATAATCCAAGCCCGCAACTCCAAATACCCTTGTGTAAGCAGAGAATAGATTTTTATTGTGAAGCAAATAGGACACGTACATAAAAATATTGAGATTATGATAGTTTTAGAGACAAATGTGATATTTAACTCAAGTTTATATTAGTTTACACTCTCCCTCTATCTCTTAGCATAACACTATAGGGAATGCATCTATCATACTTACTTTAAATTGATACCTCGAAGCCTCTTTTTCAAGTTGAGACTGGGTGAATTTTTTTCCAATGAACCTCTTAGCATCATATATAGTGTTGGCAGAATTTTTATTTTGTTGGTTAACTGCATCATGGCCGACCAGCACTTCACCATCTCTGTAACAATACTTGAGAATTGACACAAACCCAACAGTGGATAAAGTTATTTATGATTTAAAAATTTTGTAAGTTGGAAAAAGAAATTTCAGAAGGCTGTGAAGATTCATTCTATTTTTAATTTATGAGGTTAGTCTCATTACTACCTAGGTTGAAAAAGCCTGTACAGTAAAGAGACTTCAATACGTTTCTTAAGATAAAAGACAACATGATAATTTGTTAGCTTCAGTTAGAATAAAGCAAAATATATTTGTACTGAAATCCTAGAGTTGATTGTTAGAATGTAAGACTACTAGACTACCACTGAAAGTACTACAAGTATCGTTGTTAGTATCCATTAACTTGATACTGTTACTCCCACTACTACTAACATTACTACTAGTTCAGTAGATGATTAACATAGCAAAACTGCACAGTTTTTTCAACACATTTAATATTAATTTTCTCCATTTATTTTGTGTTGTTGTAGAAAAAGAGCGAGTCAATCAGCAGAACACTTAGGAAAATAAATATTTCATAAAAGTAGCTTGATGGTTTATTTCTAAACATTACTTTCAGAAAAGAAATCGTCTGGCCTTATAAAAAGGGAAAATTTAATCAACATGCAGACTTACGTAAAAGCCACGACACTTGGTATACATTTATGGCCTAGAGAGTCTTGATAGATAATCACTTCTCCAGATATAGCTTGATATGACCCAATGCAGGAATAGGTGGTCCCTAAATAATTTACCAACGATGACAATATTTAGTATTAGGTAAAAAAACAAGGAGTAATACACTAAATCAATAGCACAACTTGCCATATACTAACAACAATAAAAAAGTTGGTGGTCAAAATAGTGATGGATAATTGAATTTTGTATGATTATTGAAATAATACTAACAATTCCTTGCTTCTGAACCCCTCTACACAATAGCAATTCTTAAAAGGTCAAAACAATTATTTACAATACTACTTTTACAAAAGAAAATTTCTGGGCCATTATCTAATGGCATAAGCTGCCATTATATAAGATATATATTAGCAACATTACTCATCAGAATTCGAAAGCGCCATAAAGTTGCTTTCTTGCAAGGTGTCACAATTGATAGCAAAGAACAGTCAAAGGTTACACTGTAATAATTCAAAACATACGAGTGAGGAAAAAGATAGACAGCTTACCAAGGTCGATACCAACAACTTTAGGGGCAGGAGGCGGCAAAGAACGCTGTGCAAAATACCCGGCAAAGAGAAGTGCGATAAATCCAGATCCTAAAATAAGTGGTGCAAAATAAAATACAAAATGCCATGGCACATTTTTATTAATGATGAGGAGCGTTTCTTCAAGTTTTGTCACCCTTAAAATGTAATGTTGTGCTTACACCTTAGGGTTATTGTCCCAAGAGCTGGATGCTTACTTTTTAGTGCCTGTTGAAAGAATTATTTTTGTCTTGCCCCTAAATATTAATTTCACAAAAAACTACTCATTTTTAAAAATGATGATGTTTGCTCACATTATTGTCTTACAACAAACCAATAAATATGAAAATGTGGCAATTTTAACTAATCAGATTGCAGAATGGCCGAGACACCTAAATTACCGTTGACGTTTTTATTATAAGTTATAAGTGGAAAAAATTAGCGCCATTTTTATAAGTTATGACAGTTTACAAGAATATTTTATATATTTTTATGTCATACAACAAATTTCCACTTTTTGCCAAATCTGATTAGCTTTACTTTGCAAGACAAGAAATAGGTTTAGCTACTCTAAATTTTTGAAAAACCTGAATGAAGAAATTTTTTTAGACTCGATAAGTTTTTTACCAGTCATTGAAAGCATATATATATATATATATATATATATATATATATATATATATATATATATATAATTATATATCAGCACTAAAAACTAAATATATTACTTGGCCAGTTCAACATTTTGATAAACTAAATTTGTGATTAAATAAGTAATGAAGTGCTAAAAGGACATATTTTATATAACTATTTTAACATGACAGTATTGAACACATTTTATTTTATTTTTTTAAATGAATATACATTTTTCAAAAATTGATGGCTACAAATAATTTTAACAGATGCAGCGTGCATTTAGTTTAGCTGCTAACTGTTTGAAGTAGGCTGAACAATTCAGAAGGCCAAATGTAATCAATTTCATCAGCTTGTTGAAAAAACTACCTCAGTCTCCTGTAAGGAGTGGCTGAATGCCAGTTGGGTACATGTAAAATGATCACCTGTATGATAGTCACCAACTGTCTGCCACTAATATTTACACTAACTTAAAGAGCAAAATTCAAATTATCGAATTCAATGCAACTAAAAGCATATTGCCAAGGATAACATTTTAAAATGTCACAAGCATAGTTTAATATAATGACTTTCGATTAAAGTTGTATGTTATAGTTGATAAAAACATAGATCATACCGAAGAGAGTGAATGCAGTTGAACCCATATGGAATATTCTACTTCAAGGGAACTGAAATATAAAGTATATAATTTCTATGAACAACAAAAAGTGTTCAATCTAGCAGCAAAAGATAAACATAATGTCTAGAAACAGTATTACAGATAACTTTTGGTCAAATCTGTAGTTGTTGAAAAAGTTATTAATATGTTCTCCATCAAGATACTTTAATAATTCTGCAACTCATCTAAAACTTTGAAAATGCTGCAAGAAACACATACAATCACATAGTAAAAAGAAACAAGTTAAAAGTTATCAGTCACATAATCAAATTTGTCAAAATCTTTCAAGATTTACTTGGTTTTACTAATAGCCTACGCACTACACCAGAAAAGTGAAAAACATCTATTACCACGGAAGAACATAATTAAGAAACAGTGATCTAGTAAATAAATTCAAAATCACTTTCACATAAATCATAAAATCACTAGTAGTACTGTAGTGGTGGCAGTAGTACTAGTAATAGTAGTAGAAGTAGTAGTAACAGTACTAGTAGTAGTAATACTAATAGTAGAGGTAGTACTAGCAGTAGTAGTGCTACTACTAGTACTAGTAGCTGTAGTGGTAGTGTAGTGTAGTAGTACTAGTGGTAGACGGTAGTACTATTAGTAATTTATTATTTTATTTCATGCTTATGTTAATGTTATACTTATAGTTATATAATTAAATTTAATGAAATATCAATATTAATAATATGAATAGAATAATGTCCTAATGAATATCAAATTCAATATGAACTTTGAAGTTGAACAGTTACAATTTGACTTTGAGGTTGACTTAGTTTAGTCTTACTCTTGGTCTTACACTTTCACTTTGACTTACAGTTAGTGAGTTACAGCAACACAATATCAATATGAATATGAATATCAATATGAATAAATGATTAATGAATAATAATAATTCACAATCACAATGGTAATTGTTTTTATCTTTCATTCATTGTAATACTAATTATTTTTGTGAATTATCGCAATCGTAATAATCATAGTAATAAAATAATAATCCCACTGTAACTGAAACATTAAGTTCAACATGATAATATTGATAATACGTTTTTTATTTATCAACGTGTCTTTAAGTAACCATTTTGATTGGCTCCATAAGCAGCTCCAAGTCGGTAGTGAATGATAGCAATAGTTTGGGGTTCCTGAGTTTAGAGTAGGGGGTTTTCATAAACCTTCATTCTAAACTCAAAAACTTTAAGCTATTGCACTCATTTATCACCAAATCGAAGCTGCTTATAGAACTATTCAATCGCGTTTGATTGCTTTGAAAATCAAACAAGCACCGTTTAGGTTGTATGCGATGTGGCTGCGATAAATAACGAGTATCATTTGTGGATATTTGGTTATGAAATGCGAATTGTCGATTGGACTGGTCATTGAGAAATCGCTTGATGCAGCCCAAAGTTGGTAGTCACTAGATACAGTAGTTTGAAGTATCGGGTTTAAAATTAGAAGTTGGACAACCGCATCCGTACAAACAATGCACTCAGTAGTTCCCAACTTTGCGTTGCTTCTAGCGAATTTCTAAAAGTCGAGATGGTCATGTTATTTTTGAGATATGCTATATTTTATCCTATTTGGATTTCTGTGGGTTTTTTTTATAGGATGATTTCTTTAATTGGAAATATGAGGAAACGGAGAGTGATGCATATACCATAGGCATATTATGCCTTTTCATCTTTTGAGTTGAACGTTAACGGCTGCGTTCCACGTACTAAAGTCGAATTGTAATACTAATACTGTAATACTAATAGTAATACTCATACAGTCATACTGATACTGATAGTCATAGTGATAGTGATACTCATACTGATAGTAATAGTAATACTAGTACCAGTAGGCAGTAGACGTGGTACTACTAGTAGTACTGTAGTAGCAGTAGTAATACTGATAGAGGGATATATTCATATAACTATTAAAACTATTAGTATTAAACCCAATTCATCCTACAAAGCTATCCATCTACAATTTCTCAATATGCTTTACGAACATAACTTATACCAGATGGTTACAGAACCTACACACATTCACGGAAACACTCTTGATCTGATATGCCTCTCTAACACCCTTACAACAGATCCCCCAGATGTGGTAATCCCTGGCCTAAGCGACCACTATATTATAACCCTGAAGCTTAAAGTAGAAACAATGATGCACCAACAACACAATTGTAAAAATACCAAGGAAATCTTTGTCTATCAGAAGGCAAACGTTCAAGTCTTTACTGAAAAAATGACTAATGCTCTTCATCAAATTAAAAACCTAAGTGACGTTCATAAAATGTGGGATATTTACAAAAGATCACTTGATGAAGCCATACTTGATTCTGTTCCACTCGAAACTATACAAGTCAGAAATGAAGATCAACCACCTTGGTTTAACAAACATATTAAAAAAATGATAGACAAGCAACACAATACACACAGAAAGTACAAACAAACTGGAGATCCATACTACTTAAATAAATATAAGCAGCACCGCCAGAACAACAAGAAAGAACTCAAAAAGCTCAAAAAAAATTATTTGCTATATAAAATTTGTAAGCCCTTGGAAAAGGGGAACAGCAAACCTTTTTACAAACATCTTAGGTACAAGCAAAATCAACAGCATCCTTTAGAGACTATGACACTTATGGATGGCCTTCCAACCACTGACAGTAAGATAATCACCAACGAACTAAATAAATACTTTCACTCACAGTTCTGCCACCAAGAAAGTATATCAAAACTCCCACTTCTTTCAACTCAAACGGAACCATTTCCCATCACATTAGATGGTGTTGAAAAACTTATTGCTGACCTTAAAAATAATAAATCTCCCGGCCCAGACCAGATCCGCAAATGCCAATTACTAATAAACCCCAATATCAATGCAGAGTGTCTTCAGCATATCTTCGCTGCCTCATTAAAACAAGGTGTGCTCCCAGGTGCATGGAAGACTGCCAACATCACTCCTATATATAAGAAAGGTGAAAAAGAGAAGCCATGCAATTATCGACCTATTTCATTGACAAGTATCCCCTGCAAAATGCTAGAACATATTATATTACACTATCTAAATAAAACACTAGATTCAATTTTGGTTAATAGACAACATGGATTTAGACGTGGCCTTTCATGTGACACTCAATTGTGTGCAACTTTTCATGATCTTGCAAGAGCCGCCGACAACTCATCAACTACTCACGCAGTAATTCTAGATTTTAAAAAGGCCTTCGATAAAGTTCCTCATTTACTGCTCATAGAGAAAATCAGGCGAATTAAAGGAATTGACCCATTTATTGCCAATTGGATACAGAGCTTTTTGACTGACAGAAGTCAAAAAGTGGTGATCAAAGGGACAGAATCATCTGAACTAAGTGTAACATCTGGAGTCCCCCAAGGATCAGTTCTTGGACCAACACTCTTCCTAATTTACATCAATGATCTCCCTCAATCTGTCTCATGCAAAGTTAGTCTATATGCTGAAGACACACTTCTATATGCTGAAGTTAACAACAAAATACAACAGGAAGCTTTTCAGAGAGACCTAAACTCACTTTATAACTGGTCACTTAAATGGAAAATGCCGTTTAATACCGATAAGTGCGAAGTGATTATATTTGGTAAAAATGATGACACCTCACATCTATATTCACTTGGTGATCGCCACCACTCTTAGAACCGTTAAAGAGGCCAAATATCTTGGAGTAATCATGCAGTCTAACCTAAAGTTTGACAGACATATTACATCTAAAGTCAACAATGCAAGCAAAATACTTGGCTGTATCAAGCATACAATCTACAATGCACCCATGAAGGCAAAATTAATTGCATACCTTAGTCTATGTAGACCTATCCTTGAGTATGCAGACACGTTGTGGGATCCGACTAACAAAAGTGCCTGTGAGGAAATTGAACATGTTCAAAATCAAGCCATCAGGTTTATCGCTAACCTCAAAGGAAGATGTGGCATCAGTGACGCTCGAACTGAATTGCAGCTTAAAACTCTTGCGAGCCGACGAAGAGACCATAGAATAACTTTGTTAATGAGAATACTCTCAGATGAAGAGCGCCATGAAACGCTTTCATCTGCTTATGATGAACTATTAAATTCAAATCGGTCAATAAACACTCGATCTGCTAAGAGAGGAGAACCAACATCAATTTCTGCATCCTCACAGACCTTTCACAACAGTTTTCTCCCTCGAAGCATCAGAGATTTGAGGATACCACCTCATAACACAAACTCAGCTTAGCTATGTGCTAAAACCCCTTTACATTACAATTAAAATATCCAAACTTAGCTACATGCTAGAACAGATACATTTCAACACATGGTAAACCCAAACAAAAACAACATAAGAGGCACTCATAATTTTGCGCCTGTAGGTGTTAGCAGAGTGTTCTAATTTTTACGAGGTGAGTTAACGTAAACGGTAAATCGAAACTTTAGTAATAGTTATTTTTAAATTCGTTGATTAATTTAATGACAAATTATTATTTATGATTTTAGTAATTAATTTTCTGCTCAAATAACTGTTAGTGTTATAATAATTTTAATTTAAATTAATCAAATAATTACTTTATTTTTAATGATTTAACCATGATAATAATCATAATGGTTTGGTATTATTATTAGTGTTAGTGTTACTGCTAGTGTTATTATTAATATGTATATTCAAGCATGCAAAACCTAAAAAGCAAAGTGAAAACATCTGTATTTTAAACTCAATGCATGACTAAAAGTAAAAGCAAAGGTAACACTAACTATAGCTTATACCATCAGATTAGACTTTCACTTAGTAATAAAATATAGATATACTTCATTTCTACTGATTTGATAATTTTGTGAATATTAATCTATTTTTTATCAATATCAAGTTCAACATGATCATGAATATGAAAATGTAAACTAAATTTAAGGTTTGACATTGTTATATATTGTATATTAATAAGATTATAGTCATAAATACAGTTATACTTTATAGTAATAGTAATACTGTGATAATTTAGTGGGTTGTCAATGGAACCAAGCTGATGTGAACATAAACTTCTTTGTTCTTACTGAACTGCCTGCTGCAAAAACCCCAGGCGTTGTATCATACAAGTAGTCTTGGTGATCAAAAGTAGAATTGATTCAGTAGAGCTCTAGTCTTGAATAGACTTTAGAGTAGCAAGCTCACACTTGTATATACAAATCTCTCCGAATCGAAGGTCCGACTTTAATCAGAATTCGGGCGTCTGATTGGCATTTGGGTATCCTAATCGGAATCCCAATTCACTCTGAACAGCTCTTTGTACATATTAGTTATATTGGACAGAACCTGTAACAGCAGTATATTATAATCTAATTTCTATGAATATACATGATCTGTTTTGAGACTTATACATAGCGAGTTTCTTCAAGAGCAATATTTGTAGGTGTTCTGTTGTTTTAGGGTGGTTTGATTCTTTTATTTTGGATGAAATCAAATATGTGAAATGAAAACTCGGTCAGCATAACAGTACATATATAGAATCAAGCTACATAATTATATTCATAACGAAAATATTAGCAACTTTCAACATGAGAAGGTTGGGTTGATTTCAACTTTTTAAAGAAGCTGAAGTTTGCTTTGTGTGTTGTTCGTCCATTATAATCTATTAAATAGGTTTATATGATACTTTCAAACTATATTAAGTATGTGGAGTTTATTTGATTTTTAAAGATTTTATTATTTTCAATGAATATAATATATTAAAATCTCTGCTGGTTTTAATCTACTGTCAAAAAGCTAAACTTGCTTTATTAATGGAATGTAACTGTTTATGCTATTTCTCTCAGTTGCTCAGTTTAAGTGATATTTGTTTCAGGAAATTACTACGCTTATGTGATGTACTTTAAATCTACATTGTGTTGATTTTCAACACAATCACAAATCTGCATTCTGCTTATGGTAATTGCTTTTTGTTTTTATTGCAGTACCAGAAGATTCTAGACTCAAAGGTAAATTGGAGAAATCAAGTATTATGCATTGTAGTAGAAAAGTTATTTCATAATAATTGATTGTTAAATAACCTTACAAGAATAATATTTGTTTTAATCTTGGTTTTATTTTGGGTTGTGCCTAGATAACTAATAAATAATTTAGATTAGCTCTGACAAAACTTATTTTAAAAACATATATAGCCTTTTTGTCACGGCACATTGATCAGCTTCTTTGAAATTTTGCTTGAAAGTCGTGTTTGTATGTTACTCATTATACATGGATATTCGCTATGCATACTCATATTATAAAATGCTATGCTATATTATGTGGACAGAAATTGGTGGGCATTAATAGAATTAGTTTAGTTGTTTTATTTTTTTACATTTTAGTTAGTTTGTCTGTTCATTATTTCACAGATCAGACTTTAGTGTTGCTGGACAAATCAAAGAATATCAAAATGCATACTTGGAGATATTACTGCTTCTTTATTTCTACAATTGCTCTATTTGCTCAGTATGCTCAAGGTAGGTCCTGCATTCTAGAGATCATTTGCAATCATTTTAATTCCATAGAAGCTGTTAAATTTTAGCATCTTTTTAAATAATTATAAAAGTGTTTTGCACTAATGTTGACTTTCAATTTTCCAAAAAAATGTTAACAATATTCTGAAATAAGTTTAATGATTCTAAACCTGAATGTTTGGGATGTAGGTTTTGTTTCACAACAACATTGTTGACATGCTCTATGTTTAACTAAGTAGCTGCAAGAAATGTCAGATATTTAGGCAGTTATTTATGTGAAAACAAACTTGGGTTATTTTTATGGTTGTGAACTATTCACATGCATTAAGCATACTTTATTGTAATGGTGGTGTACCTGATGCCGACCATGACTTTGGAGAAACTGTGTCAGTCAGGAATAGCGTGCTGTTGCCTGTTGGAAAGGTCAAAGTTCAAATTTTGAGTATTGTTTTTGATAGCTGAGGATGCCGTCATCTGCAAGGAGGATGTGGAATGTGGAGTTGCTGGAACATGCAATAAGACAAGTGGAAAATGCAACAATAGTGAGTAAAATCATGCCCTTGTTGTGTCACTTATTATATTCATTTGATTGTTTTTTCTTGCAAAATTTTCCAATATGTATAATTTGTTTGCCTATAGAGATTTAATATTTAGGCAGTTATTTATGCGCAAATAAACTTGGGTTATTTTTATGGTTGTGAACTATTCATATGCATTAAGCATACTTTATTGTAATGGTGGTGTACCTGATGCCGACCATGACTTTGGAGAAACTGTGTCAGTCAGGAATAGCGTGCTGTTGCCTGTTGGAAAGGTCAAAGTTCAAATTTTGAGTATTGTTTTTGATAGCTGAGGATGCCTTCATCTGCAAGGAGGATGTGGACTGTGGAGTTGCTGGAACATGCAATAAGACAAGTGGAAAATGCGATTGCAGCCCACCTAATATTGTCGGTGAAAAATGCGATAATAGTGAGTAAAATCATGCGCTTGTCATGTCACTTGTTCTATTCGTTTGATTGTTTTTTTCTTGCAAAATTTTCCAATATGTATTATTTTAGTTACTGGTTTGCCTATAAAGATTTAATGTCAATTCATTTCTATTAGACACCCTTTGCCTACCTGGTTTCACTGGGACATTTTGTCAAATTGGTAAGTATGATTAAAATTAAACTGCTCTTCTCAATTTGGGCTGGTTATCACATAATCAAACAGCTTTGCAAGAAAATAGTTATATATATATATATATATATATATATATATATATATATATATATATATATATATATATATATATATACATATATATATATACATATATATATATATATACATATATATATATACATATATATATATATATACATATATATATATATACATATATATATATATATATATATATATATATATATATATATATATATATATATATAACTATTCAAGACAAATTTTTAGGCTTGAAATATATTTTGCAACCAAATGAAGTCTTAGGTATTTGAGGTCTGAAATTTTGTTGGTATTTCTCCAGCTTATGAAAACTTAATTAGATCAACATTTTCAACTTGAAAATTTTTTCTAGCTTCAATTAGTTGCTATTTTATGTCTTTCTGTCTAAACTCGCACCTTTGCACTGTTATGCGCATTTTCTTTACAAACACTTCTCTGCAGCTTGTCAAACTTGTTATGTTGTTTCCTGCGCCTACAATCTTCTATATATTGTCTCTCTGCATGCATATTTGTTTATTTGTTTACATATAAGTATATATATTTATATGTATATATATATATTTATATATATATTTATGTACATACGTATTTATATATAAATATATATAGAGTTTGTTTATTTGGTTTGTGTTGATATGATTTTGGTTGATGTATAGTTTCTGTATTTAAATTTTCCAAACATCAACTTTTTTGCCGTTGAGTTTTTGCAGACTCACAGGATATGCTTACGGATTTTGCCTGCAGCTGCAAATACTTAAATATGCACTGCATGGCAAATGTGCACTATTTTCAATAACATATTATAAGACTGCATCTATCTTTTTAAACTTATCTTGTACTGTCCTATAAAATGCTGTCAATATTTAATATTGCAGAGTGAAAGCTTGAAATACTTCAATAAGATTTACTAGTTATTTTTATTTTAATTTACTAGCTTCAGTTATTCAAAATTACTAGCTTCATTTAATGAGATTAACTAGCTTTACTCAAGCTCATTCACTAGCATCAAGAATTAAATATGCTAATAAAGTGCAACCAAATTAGAAAAACCAAATATGCCAAGAAAATTTAGTCAAATTTATCTACTAAATACTTATTTCCATAATTTATTAAGATTTGCATACATAACTTCATCATATTATTAAGTAAAATAATATAGTCTTCGAAGAACCAAATCAATAATATTGTTCGCGGGTAGCACCTGTAATAAGTAAAAACATTTAACCAATCAGGGCTTACCTGCCAGTCAGTGATTGGCTGATCGCTGAAAATCGGACAGTCGTTACATCACAGAGTTCAACGCTTAGCCTCTAGTTTCTGTTGAGAAACAAACATGCGACCCTATTGCTAATCACATGACAATCATGTGACCACCGAACTGAAATTATAGTTCAATGCATGTGACAATATACTAACTACTTGCTATACTAAAATCGCTGTGTACTTGTTCACCCCTTCTCTTCTGTTTTCTGTAATACAAACCATCGTGCTGTTTTTCATTCAAATAATTATGTTATTATCAATTAACTAAACCAGTCCATCAGTTTGCTTGATAAGTTAAATCACCAGTCCATATAAATATCAGAAACGTGTTTCATAATTGATACTTTACACAATGGCCACACATTCAACAGGTTATGGGCCCAGTGGCTTCAAACACAGACTTCTCTTTGGTGGTGACTCAAACAATTTCTCAACTTGGGAAACCAGATTCACTTCATACTTGTACACACAAGATGAAGGCGTACACACCGCCCTTCTACCCAAAGAAGAAGGAGACGATAACGCTGCTGACTTTAACAAAAAGAATAAGCGAGTCTACGCTGAGCTGGTGCAAGTTTTAGACGAAAAGTCTCTTCAACTTTTGATGAGAGATGCCAAAGACGATGGAACGAAAGCATTCAAAATTTTAAAAGAGCATTATACAAGTACACAAAAGCCTAGAGTATCAACTCTTTATGAACAACTTACAACTGTAAAAATGAATGATACAGAAGATATTACAGATTACCTGATACGTGCTGAGAACTGCTCAGCAGGCCTCAAGTCTGATGGGGAAAATATTATTGACAATTTGGTGATCGCAATGATCATGAAAGGATTACCAACATCCTACCAGCCTTTTGTTGTAGAGCATACGCAACTTGACCAAAACCAAACCTTGTCAGAGTTCAAAGCAGCTCTGGCCAACCTTGACCTTACTGAGTCGGCTAGGTGCTCTCAATCCACAGCCATGGTGTTTAAAGGAAGAGTAAATTTCAAACCCACTAGCAAACGTGATAAAAATTGCACTGCTTGTGGTAAAAGCAATCATTCCATAAAATATTGTTACTCAAAACTCAAACTATTTTGTAACTACTGCAAGAAAGCTGGACATATTGAATCAGTTTGCAGAACAAAGAAGAAGACAAATAAAACTGAAATTTCATCTGCAAACGCCACATATGCCTTCACTGCGAATGCATCAAACCAATGCAACATAGCCACACAAAATAAATCTCAGTTGCTTATGGTGGACTGCGGAGCGACAATTCAACTAGTCAACAGTGAGAACTGCTCTATTAGTTTTGATAGGAGCTTCAAGCCTGAGAACCACTACATAGAGATGACTGGTGGTCACAAAACAAACTGGCTGTAGCCAAAGGCACAGCACCGTTTACTATTACTGATGACAACAATATGGAACAGCGGACCCATCTAAAAGATGCTTTGCTGGCACCAATAATAGCCTATTTTCAGTCCATGCTGCCACACAAAAAGGGGCAAAAGTAAACTTGTCCAAAGAGAAAAATATACTGACAGTTGACAGGACAACTTTTCCAATTATGCCCAAAGGCAGATTATATTTCTTCAAGACAACCCATACAGGTTGCTCAATGAACACTGCAAAATTGCTGCCGGATTGACACAGAGCACTGAGTCACATGAACACCAATGACATAATTGAGCTGAAGAAAGTAACAACAGGTATGACCATAATGGGAACAAAATTAAAAATTGCATGCAAGACATGTGACGAAAGTAAAATCACCAAACAACCTCACAAAAAAGACGACAAACCTGAACTAGCTACACAGCCTCTACAACGTGTGCACTCTGATATATGCGGACCTATCACATCAACTGCTAGAGGTGGACACAACTACATGATAAACGTCATAGATGAATTTTCCAGTATGTTGTTCACCTACAATATGCGACACAAAAGTGATGCCACTATTGCACTGGAACAATTCATTGCAGATGTGGCACCTATAGGAAATGTGAAGGAGATCCACACTGACAACGGCGTGGAGTACCTTGGACAGTCATTTGAAGCCGTACTACGTGAGAGGGGAATAAAGCACACCACCACAGCCCCCTACTCATCTTACCAGAATGGTAAATCAGAGAGGACTTGGCGCACCATAATGAACACAGCACGATGCCTACTCCAAGATTCAGGTTTTCCCAAGACTTTCTGGAGTTTTGCTGCTGACCATGCCAAGTACCTAAGAAACCGAAGCTACCAGAGACGGACGGGAAAGACAGCCTATGAGTTATTTACAGGCACGCCACCCGACATGAGGAAAATTCATAATTTTGGATCTCAATGCACATTCTACTCAGAGGGAAATAAGTTAAAGCTCAGTAACCGTAGACAAAGCGGCATATACTTTGGTGTCAACACAAAGGCCCAAGGCTACCTTATACTTACCCCTAATCAGAAAATTGTCACATCCAGAAATGTCATACCACAGCATGCGGAAAGGACGCACTGAACGTTATGCCACAAAAACCCGCACAAAACAGCAAAAATGGTACCCAGAATACCATGCCACAAAAACCTGCACAAACATGCGGAAATGACGCAATGAACGTCATGCCACAAGGACCCACACAAGACAGCAGAAATGGTACTCAGAGTACCATACCACAAAAACCTGCACTAGATCCAGCAAATGCCACTGACCAACCTGGACCACGTAAATCCGAACGGAAACTAAAGCCTCCTACATACCTATAGGACTATGACATAGAAGACAATAACTATGCTTGCTCACTGATGGCAAACATACCACAGTCCTACCAAGAAGCTGTAAATTCAAAAGATGAAGAAACCTGGAAGAGAGCCATGGAAAAAAATGAACACCCTGCAAAATTCAAACACTTGGTCCATCAAGCCGCTACCCAAGATAGGACAGAGACCAAGGGCAGATGGGTTTATATCATCAAACAGGGAAAAACCCCAGGTAAAAATTAACATGAAGATAGATAGGTAGCAAAAGGATACTCACAAATACAAGGAGTTGACTATGCCGCAACCTACAGTCCAACCACCAGATTCACATTGATCAGATTGCTGTTGCAGAAAGCAGCAAGTGAAAGCATGGAGATACATCTACTAGATGTTGAAGAGGTGTGCTTAATTGCACCAATCGATAAGCAAATCTATCTACAACAGGCTAAAGGGTACGAAGAAACCAGCAACCAAGGGAAGTTTTCTTGTCGTCTCAGCAACTCCATATATGGCCTCAAACAAAACGGACGCAATTGGCACCAAACACTGACCACTTTCCTCAAGGAACAAGGCTTCACATCTGGTGCCGAAGACCCTTGTCTATACTCAAAAGAGGACCTTATAGACAAACCAGCCAACATCATCATTCTTTTCTGGGTTGATGATATTTTTCTCTGCTGCCGTGACGACAACAGAATCACACAAATCAAATCCATGATGCAGCAAAAATTCAACATGGATGATAGAAGAGAATTAAGCTGGTTTCTGGGGATAGACTTTAGGAGATATGAGGACCAATACACTATTATGTCACAAGAGCGCTACATAGAACACCTACACCTGAACACCTACAATATGGCAGATTGCAACCTTGTATATACTCCTGCTGAAAAGGACTTACAACTAGAAAAAGCAACAGACGACGAGTATGAGCGTTTAAAGGACTACCCCTACAGACAGGCTATAGGTTCTCTTATATACCTAATGACCGCCACACGTCCAAACCTAGAATGGATCACTGAGAAGCTCTCCCAACATCTAGAAAAACCTTGACCTGCACATATTGCTGCCTTGAAGCAGCTGCTACGATACCTTAAAGCTACAAAAAGATTCAATCTGAGATTCAATCCCAATCAACAAGAAATAGTGAGCTATGCGGGTGCAGATTAGGGCGGAGAAACCTCCACACGAAGATCAACAACAGGATATGTATTCACACTGGGTGGAGCCCCTATAAGTTTGAACAGCCGACGACAACCCACAGTGGCCTTATCATCATGTGAGGCCGAATACATAGCATTAGCGGAAGCTACAACGAAGATGCTATTCCTACAGACTTTAGGCAAAACATTCAAGATGAAACAGCATAACCCTAACACATTTTCACCGACAACCTTGGAGCCATCGCCCTCACTAAGGGACAACCATACTCACATCAGAAGATCAAACACATTGACATTAGATTTCACTTTGTTAGAGAGCAAACCACCATAGTGTACCAACACATCAGAGGAGCGGAGAACCCTGCCGATGTCATGACTAAAAGCTTGCCTAAAACCAATCACAGAATTGCCCTAGAGCTACTAGCTATCGAATCACGTGCTTGAGGGGGCGTGTTGAGAAGCAATCATGCTATCCTATTGCTAATCACATTTATGACAATCACGTGACAATATACTAACTAATTGTTATACTAGAATCGCTGTGTATTTGTTTACCCTTTCTCTTCCATTTTCTGTAATACAAACCATCGGGCCGTTTTTCATTCAAATAAATATTTTATTATCAATCAACTAAACCAGTCAATCAGTTTGCTCGATAAGTTAAATCATCAGTCCATATAAATATCCGAAATGTATTTCATAATTGATACTTTACACACTGGCCACACATTCAACAGTTTCAACTGCAATCTGTCAAGCACATAGCATTGAACAGGAAGCTCAGACATTTGTAAAAATGGCTGATATTTTACGTTATGGTGTACCATACGGCAAAGTGTGAATGAGGGGTATTGCCTATCACATGCTGTAGCTTTTGTGAAGGTTTCTCAATTAATTATCTTTTAACTTTATTTTTACACAGTTCTTCATAAAATTTCAAGGGATTGTTTCATTAAGCTGGGCTGGTCTACAGTCTACATAAATAGAACGCATATAGCATCAGTAGATGTATATATGTTTCCATTTGGTTGTAGATCTATGTAAAGCACTAAAATGCCAGAATAATACCTCTTGTGAACAGAAAAAAGATGAAAGTGGAGTAGAATGTATTTGTAAACCTGGATATACAGGAACTTTGTGTGACGCTTCTACAACTACAAGTAAACCCACAGGTAAAATATGTAAAACTACAACTCAGCATAGGATTATGAAGCGTGGTGTAACGTAATATTATAAACAATACTTGCTACAAGGTAGAGTAGTAAAGACATATTTGTTTTCAGTTTAAAAGGACTATTAGCTGTTTAACAAAAAACTTTTTATGGCATTGCCTCTGAAAGCTTAACTAATAATAATATGATAAAATATCTCCATAATTTGTAAAAACATAATTAAATATAAACAGAAAAACATTCAATATGTGGAATTTAATAATGCTTTTTATGAATGTTTTCAGTTGGTATTCAGTGTTGATAACCTAAAGTCATACTGGTAAAGAGCGAGAAAGGTATTATTGCAAATGCAAGCTTTATAGGCTATATTAGTTAACATGGTTCAAGTTTAACTATCTGATATTAAAGCAAGTATGAGGATAACACATCAGGAGATTTCGCTGATTAGTTAAAGTAGTTAGAGCTGGTTGCAGCTTTACAAACAGTGAGTGACATGACGTTTGTGCCTTTAAAAGAAAAATGTGATTATGATTAGTATTGTGCATTTAAAGTAACCTGTTATGCTGTTTACTAGCAATTTAAAACTACACTCTTGCAAGAGGTTGAACTAGCTGATTTATACTTTTCTGACTTGAAATTTTGGTTGCTTTTATGGGGTAAGGCTCCTCTAATTCTCTAATTCACTATTGGCATTTACCTTCATGACAGGCTTCTTGTCTGTTGAAGCAATTAAGTTGAAGTCTACGATTGCTGTTGAGCAACTTTATCTTAGTGAGATTGTCACACGAGCAAGAATGATGTTAGTGAGAAACCAAGATCTTGCACGTGCTGTTGGTCTTCAGTATCACAGACTAAAGCAAGCATGTTTCATAATTATGCGGATTAACTTCACACATAACCTGAGAATGCTTCAGGTTTTATGAAATAGAAAGCTTCAAAATAGAACCATCAGACTCTGTTGTTAAAAATGGAGCCTGGCTGAGGCAAGATAATGGTATTTTGCACATCAATGTGGCAGAGTTAGAGGCTACGATAAGATGACTAAACTTGGCATTAAAATGAAAATTTAAAATAGCAGATTCTACAAGTGTCTATGGTTGTGTCAGATCAATTATTGAAAACACTAAAGGGCCAAAATTGTGTGGATTGAACAAAATTGTAATTAAAAGACTAGGCACAATCACTCAACTTATATCAGAGTGTGAGCTAAATGTGACTTTGAAAGTTGCATTATCACAGAAAAACAAAGCAGATTCGCTCATATGTGTTTCTTAAAAATGGAAATAGTATGCATGGCAATTACTTTAAGTAAAGATGAAGAGGTAAGACTTTTTAGGGAGCTTTATGAATTACAACATGTTTTTGTTAAGCGAACCATCTATAGTGAAGAATATGGATCCCAGAAATGATAACCAGGTGGTTGCAGACATGTTGAAGTCCTGTCAGATGCGCAAAAAAACTTACCCTGCTCGTGTGACATGGAAGCATACAGGTTTATGCGTTGAGAAAACTTAGGGAATGTTTGGTGCAGATGTGGCCTATATCTTTGGAAAGCCATACCAGACAATCATTGACTGTGGTTCAGATAGGTTCACAATATGGGTTCTTATGGCAGACATAACTGCTGAGCAGGCAATCAAGTTCTTCAGAAGAACATTTTCGAGAGAATCGCTAAAAGAATTTTTCGATGGCTTTGATTTATGTTTTAAGAGTGGAAGAATAAAGAGCTTAATGGCTAGTTAGACGCATCACTGGCATTTTGTTGTGCAGATAGACATGCTGTCAATGATCTAGTCCAGAGAAACCATCGAACCATAAAAATGGGCTGAACACTCCAAACAGCAACAACATTGTGCCAGCAACTATGCTTTATGCATATGAGACTAGGTTGCCAGGAGAGCGCAGCCAAAAAAATAAAACTCTACGCTCCAGACTCATGCATGCACATGCTAACAGCTAATCCTTACATGGCCAGGGTGATGTGTATGTCAAGCCTAGAAAGGTTAGGTGTGACTTAGAGTGGAATCAAGGTATTTTTACAAAGCCAATATGTACAAGGTTGTAGAGGTAGATAGAATAAATTGTTGCGTTGCTGATGTAAATATGCAGAACAAATAGTAATGGTCAAAATAGCTGAATGGACCCACATTATGGCAAGATGGATATAGAATTGGGTGAGGATGCTGGTAGCCAGCTCTAATACGAGGGGCTGAAGAAGATGCTGGAAATTACAAAGATTCGAATAATGCAAACAGGGATTAGTGTTATATTAGTGTTAATTATCCCGAGACTGGTGATGCTCATAACCAGGAAGAAGCCAACTTTTTAGTTAGGAACAGGAGACCACCCCAATAAATGGTAGATTTTTACATGGGATGGCTCATTTGTGCTATAATCTTGAGATCAGTGGGAATGTGGTGTAAATGGCCTTATTGCAAAAGAAATGTGTAGTAATTCAATAGCTGTGAAAGCATACAGTCTGTGGAATGTAACAACACTTTTTTTACGAATTTTGTCAGTTGGTACTTCAGTGTAAACAGCATAACTTATGTAATAAGAACAAGAAAAGTGTTGTTGCAAACACAGGAGTAGTCACTCTTTGAGTGTACTAGATATTTCATTTGTTTGGTCTACCAGAAATGTTATTTGTAAACATAAAAGTGATATTTTTCTATTTTTCTGTTGTAGACCCATGTGAAATGCTAAACTGCAAAAATGATGGTTCTTGTGAACAGAAAAAAGATGGAAGTGGAGTAGAATGTATTTGTAAACCTGGATATACAGGGACTTTGTGTGATACTTCTACACCTACAGGTACGAGTTTATGGAATAAAACTATGAATCAGTATGTTGTCTTGTTGCCTGAAGTAGCCACTCTTTGAGTGTACCAGATATTTCATGCAAATAAATATGTAAGTTAGCAACTTTTTCAGTTGTAGACCCATGTGAAATGCTAAACTGCAAAAATGATGGTTCTTGTGAACAGAAAAAAGATGGAAGTGGAGTAGAATGTATTTGTAAACCTGGATATACAGGGACTTTGTGTGATACTTCTACACCTACAGGTAAGAGTTTATGGAATAAAACTATGAGTCAGTATGTTGTCTTGTTGCTTGAAGTAGCCACTCTTTGAGTGTACCAGATATATCATGCAAATAAATATGTAAGTTAGCAACTTTTTCAGTTGTAGACCCATGTGAAATGCTAAACTGCAAAAATGATGGTTCTTGTCAACAGAAAAAAGATGGAAGTGGAGTAGAATGTATTTGTAAACCTGGATATACAGGGACTTTGTGTGATACTTCTACACCTACAGGTATGAGTTTATGGAATAAAACTATGAATCAGTATGTTGTCTTGTTGCCTGAAGTAGCCACTCTTTGAGTGTACCAGATATTTCATGCAAATAAATATGTAAGTTAGCAACTTTTTCAGTTGTAGACCCATGTGAAATGCTAAACTGCAAAAATGATGGTTCTTGTGAACAGAAAAAAGATGGAAGTGGAGTAGAATGTATTTGTAAACCTGAATATACAGGGACTTTGTGTGATACTTCTACACCTACAGGTATGAGTTTATGGAATAAAACTATGAATCAGTATGTTGTCTTGTTGCCTGAAGTAGCCACTCTTTGAGTGTACCAGATATTTCATGCAAATAAATATGTAAGTTAGCAACTTTTTCTGTTGTAGACCCATGTGAAATGCTAAACTGCAAAAATGATGGTTCTTGTGAACAGAAAAAAGATGGAAGTGGAGTAGAATGTATTTGTAAACCTGGATATACAGGGACTTTGTGTGATACTTCTACACCTACAGGTAAGAGTTTATGGAATAAAACTATGAGTCAGTATGTTGTCTTGTTGCTTGAAGTAGCCACTCTTTGAGTGTACCAGATATATCATGCAAATAAATATGTAAGTTAGCAACTTTTTCAGTTGTAGACCCATGTGAAATGCTAAACTGCAAAAATGATGGTTCTTGTCAACAGAAAAAAGATGGAAGTGGAGTAGAATGTATTTGTAAACCTGGATATACAGGGACTTTGTGTGATACTTCTACACCTACAGGTACGAGTTTATGGAATAAAACTATGAATCAGTATGTTGTCTTGTTGCCTGAAGTAGCCACTCTTTGAGTGTACCAGATATTTCATGCAAATAAATATGTAAGTTAGCAACTTTTTCTGTTGTAGACCCATGTGAAATGCTAAACTGCAAAAATGATGGTTCTTGTCAACAGAAAAAAGATGGAAGTGGAGTAGAATGTATTTGTAAACCTGGATATACAGGGCCTTTGTGTGAACAATCTCCAACTACAAGTAAAACTACAGGTAAAATATGTAAAACTCAACTCAGTAAGGATTATGAAGCAAGGTGTAACATAAGAAATAGACTTGCTACAAGGTAGAGTAGTAAAAACATACTGTTTTCAATTTAAAAGAACTAATAACTTTTCAACCCCAAACTTTTCATGGCATTGTCTCTGAAAGTTTAACTAATAATAACATGATAAAACATCTCCATAATTTGTAAGAAAGTAATTAAATAAAAACAGAAAATTACAGAAGAAATTACAAAATCAAATAAAGCCTAACATGTACCCATGGCATCAGCTCCTATTATCTATCTATTTATTTTGGTCAACCACCAAACTGTTCATAGTTGTAATTCAACTTCAGGACAATGTGAAACCCTCAAAGGTTTGTGATGAACATTAAATGGTATCTTAGCAATAATTTTAATAATTCCACCTTATATAAAATCCTGTTATATTATATTTTAATTTATTGGCTTTAGCTGATGATCAAACATCCAGTTCTACCAGCTTTCTGGCGTACTTTCTAGTATTTTCGGTGATCTGTATAGTGGGCTATGTCATCTTTCATAACAGAAAAAAGGTAATTAGTTTTCTAGCAATATTTCGCTTATATTCAGTTCTAAAGCACACATAGTTATTTAAATGCATTTGCAACATTCTGTAGAGTACCAATACTATTTGTTTCTTAATGGTATGTAATTTTGTTTCACTGTACATTTAAACAGTGTTATTTTGTTGCAACTTCACTTTGCTAAATTTTACACAATTAGGATATATCACACGAGTTTTTGAAAAAACTTTTCAAGGTTTATATCTTTTATCGCATATATGGTGCATATGTTTATTTGGAATCTGTGGTTATGGATGGAATGCAGTAAATTATTGGTTGGAATACATAAACTACGAAAATGTATCATGCATATTTATATACTGCGTTGTGGATACTATTAACTTGATATTGCATTGACAGGTACATACGGTACTTCATTGATAAGTATATTGTATAGTGCAGCTGCATTCAATTTAATTTTATGTTTGCTAATAGCAATGAATTACATTGTAGGTAATGGGCCTCGTTCTTGAAGGTGGGTATAAAAACAAAAGTCAAAGGTCACGGTCTAGCAGGCCTCAAAGCAAAGATTATGCTCGCTTAGAAGAGAATGTGTCTGAATCTCTCTCAAAAGGCAGTGGGAAGACGTATATATTTTGACTGTCCAATCACAATCACTATCGGTTTACTACAGTTTCTGACTATACAAGGGTTCTTAGTTACACTTTTATATGCAACTGAAACTTTGCAAAAGAATCAACTAATCATGAAAATAGTAACTGTATCATATGCTATGCAGCATTGTAGCAGGTATGACTATGTCTATGTTCTATGAGTGCTATAGTAGTCCAGCAGCGTATATATGTAATGTCTCTCTTTCTCTCTCTTTGCTGCATTCCTGTTCCCAGTTACCAACTATGCATTATGTTATACACATCCTTTTATTATAATATCTATGAGTTAAGTTATCAACATTTCTTTTTCGTCCAGAATTTTCCTAAGTTTTTCATCTCAATATATCAACTAGTTGTAAAGTTCAAATGCAACTTATTTGCTACTTCTCGTGCCCGATTGATTTGTTTTTTAATTTGTTAGAACTATTTTTTATTCATGTGTGACTATTAATTTTTCACTTTCCTATAGCTTTTTAAGCCTGTGTATCTGGACAAATCATATATTTCTTTTCACCTTTCTCCGCCAGTTCCTCATCTGGTGGTCAAATTATATGTATTTCTTTTTTATTACTTTGCTATTGTAATGAGTTCTTATATTGATGTTTACTAAAAGGCTAGTTGTAGTCTACTGCAATACAATTACCTGTGTTTATCATTGCATCTTAAATACATAACAACTGATTTTCAAACAGTTTTAGACATGCATAGTATGAACATGTACCACTTGAAAATTCAATACTGGAATATTTGTTTAGCTATCGATAGTCAATAGTATTTAGTAACTTTTCATGCATTAAACATTATTTAGTTGAATAAGACTACTTAATGTAATATTTGGTTTCGGTAAAGATTTAGAACTGTTTTGTACTTGAAGGTATTTAACTTAATTAATTGTTTGTTTAACCCATGATAACCACTTAGCAACTCAGGGAATCAACACTGCCACTATAATTTGTAAATAATCTGATATAGAATAGTCCGCAACTTGCATGCCCATAGGAGTGTGGCTTTATAGGGACAATATCTGAAGGTAAAGTATTTTCTTTATTGTTGTTTATTGCTGAATGTTGGCACGTATACTTACTTCTTTAGTAACTGTATATAGAGTTACTGCATTATCTACTTGTACTTTAAGTAAGTATGTCATTAAGAACACTTTATAAACTCATCTAATAAGAACTATAACATTATATGATAATGACGTACTATCAGCTGGCTTTAAACCCTTGCAGTACCAAAAGCTGATTGCTTTGGTAATGTGGTGGGTCACTCAACACTGCTACGTGGGTTGGTACAACAACAGTTCAAACTCTACCATAATATGCAGCTAAAAGTAACACTTAGAATATAAAATATATGAAAATACTTTGGGTGATATAGAATCGATGACAAATTAATAAATATAGAGCTGTATATTTTAAATATGATCTTACAAAATTTTAAGTTATGTTCCTAAAACTTTTAATAATATTATGACTGATGCTGTGCATGCAAGGCCATCAAGCTACTCATTTCCTTTAAATTGTAAGATGTGTATAACTAGTAAAACGCATAAAAAGTGCAATTTTTATTTTCAGCAGATGCTTTTAAAGTATAATTATTATGTTTCAATATTCCTTACATGTGAAACAAGGTTATTTATAAACACTTTTAGCTTAATACAGCTAAACTATAGCTGCTGAAATTCTATAAACTATTGCAAGTATAGGCTTTTTGTATGCATTATTGTGTGCAATGATGTGCAAAGTACAAGTAATATATAAAAAGTGATTTTGAGAGAGCTAGTTTTCTTGAAATTCAGCAGAAAATGTAACCACTGCGTCTTAATTTTAAATATAATGCGCAGCTTAAAATAATTGTACCAGTTGAAAGTTTTACGAGAGCAAAGAATAACATTTATGAGCCTGCCTTGATGCTTCAAAACTTTTAGATTACATTTTTATTCTAAAAATTTGTTTTACAAAGATGTGAAATACAATGCAGTCAGTGTGTACACCTTACAGTGTTGTAGCTGCCTTTAATCTCAATTATCAGTTATAAAAATCGGTTAAACACAGATCTACCACAAAAAGTTTAATATCTTATATCTCGTGTACTTCAGACATGCATGCAAATTTATCCGTGATGCTCTCTGAAACTGCCATATTTTAACATGGTCTATTTTTTAGTTAATAAAATAAAAAAGGCCTCAATGAAAGTAATGGTTTCAACTCTAATACAAGTTATCTAATTGGTACAACATTTCACCATCTCCAAGCAGCTGTTCTTTCGTAACCTTTGTTGTAATTTACAGCCATTGTGAATACCTATATAAACAAGAACACTGTTTACAACAAGTATGTTGAAAAAGTTAATTACAGCTAGTAACAGAATATCCAAGTATTGAAGTTACTATTGATTAACCTCTTGTATAAATAACACTCCTAACAGTCAATATAATATGTTAACATAATGTGCAGCTTATATGATTACTAAACCTGTTAAATTAAGCTATTAACTCATATTAAGCACAAGAATTGGGTTTAATTGAACATACAAAGATCTTAGGAGATATTCCAACTACTAAAAACTGTTTTATTGTAGTTTCAATTCTTACTAAATTTCAATAGCATGGTTGGTATCATGATATGTTATGGTCAAATATTACTAACCTATTAAATTGAATAATCAATAACTTATGCTAGAAATGCAGGTCTATAATTATCATTAGCTAGAATTATTTGTGAATAAAATGAAGTGCTTTACTATATTCACAGATGAAATTATAATTTAAACTCATTATGTAATATAATATGGCTGTGACTTAGTAACCGAAAATTGATAATTGATCAATTGTTGTGGTTTCAGAATGCCTAAAATGTGTATATGAGTCATTGTTTAGAAAGTAATTGCTCAGAAAATTAAAAGTATTTAACCCCACTTCATTTACCAAGTAGTTTTTCATTAGTTGAAATTTATTAAAATTATTTGTAGGTTTGTTTGCAGCTCAATGGGTCAAAAGAGTCAGCAATCGAAAATGTGCAACTCTGATAGAAGCTTTTAAATTTGTAACAAGGAACTGAGGACTTGTTTTCTCCAGCTGCAGCAACAGACATCATAAATGCATGCCGGTTGTAAACACAACTAAACTAGTAAGTTATAAGCTTATAAGAAAGCTTTTTCTAGTGCTAGTGCTAGTCAATAGTACTTATTGTAAACTGCGATGCATACTTTTGCTTAAAGAAGTCATGTATGCTCTGTGTGTGTTGCGTGTGTTGCGTGTGTGTTGCGTGTGTGTTGCGTGTGTGTTGCGTGTGTGTTGCGTGTGTGTTGCGTGTGTGTTGCGTGTGTGTGTGTGTGTGTGTGTGTGTGTGTGTGTGTGTGTGTGTGTGTGTGCTGTGTGTGTGCTGTGTGTGTGCGTGTGTGCTGTGTGTGTGTGTGTTAACAAAAAAATGTCACAGTTTTGCTTGTATTAGTAGAAAGCCACAAGGACGTTCTAAGAGATAAACTATCTGCAGCATGGCGAGTCTAGGAGATTCCAAATCCAGAAACAGACCAATAGCAATGAGACAGGCTACAGTTCAGGTATTCTATTTCAATACAAAACTTTCTCTATTCAAGTGTGGTCAAAGTGTGTCTCATAGAAAAAAAACATGCATTTAAATAACATGTATTAACATAGAAAACAAAATCTGGTAGAGACTAATCAACTTCCATGGGCTTGTCATTTTTCTATTTGATAATTCTTACCAAACAAACAAGTGCCAGCCACAAGAACTCATCAATTAGCAGTCACCAACCGCACAGTTATGTTCTTATAATAAAAAAACTAACTTTAGTTATAGTTTGCTCAAATTATAAATAAATATTTAGAGAGAAAAAGTACTCCAGAATCTTGAATAAAATATTTAAAAACAACATTTTATCGATTTTGAAATATTTTTCTCTTACAAAAATAATGACTGATTGTACAAATGATCAATTCTTGCTTATTGCATTTTGCTCATGTTGTTATAATGCTGTTGGGGAATCAACATGGTGCTGTTTTTACAGAGTCCTTCAGCTCTTCAGGAAATATACACATCAGAAACAGCAACTTTAAACAGGAGTAAATCTCGAATACAAATGATTTTACACGATGACCAACCAAGTCGCAGACCTTCAGGAAACTCTGAAATGGAACATTCGAATTCAGCAGGACATCAGTGTGTACCTGAAATGTAAGAAGCTTGATAAATAATTGCAATGCTGAGTTAATTCTATAAACTATGGACAAGTAAATTAAATCTCTTTGAGCTCACATCAAATTTATAATTATAGCAATTGTGATAAGTTATATGACCACAACAATCTCAGCATGGTTAAATAGTAAAGTAATTTGTAATTATTGCATGCTTAATACATATTAGTCTCCCAATAGGCCTACTAAATGTTGAAAATTAATTCTAGGACAAACTATAACTAATGAATTAAATATATAATTTAATTCATTATAATGCTAATAGATGCAGCCTTGGCTGACCATTTGAAATAATAAAAGAGAGAACTACTATGTATATATTTTGTGTCTAATATAATGCTAACTTCTGACTTAAGAGTTCAGCCACCACCTCTTTTTCCCACTTCTTGCACTCTAAACAGACAGACATAAAGCATATAGCTATAATTACATTTGAATAGAAACTACGCTGACTTCAGTTTTGTATGAAAAATAACTTTCAACTTTTGCCACCACTCATCTGCCTTGACTATTTTTTCACAAGTATTGTGCTGCTCTGTTATAGCATTATTATTGTATTGCCAAGTTGACTATAATTGTGTTATATATATGAGTAGACCAAGCTTGTCCCAAAATCTTGTCGAATTATTTCCTTTCTTTTGCTAGTTTTTTTAGATGTTGAATTAATAGCTTCTAATGATGTGCTGAAAATCCTAGATAATAATTTCTTATTAGCTGAAACAACTGTACAATCATATTTTCAAGTAAATTTGCCAATTCTATTTCTCCAACAACATTAGGCAACATTTCTACTTTCATACTGCATAATCAAAAAGTTGATGCCTTTTTATAACATGTAAAACTATTGGCATTGAATTAAATCACTTACTGTTCAGGGTTATGAGAACTGCATCAGTGCACAACTCTTTCACATTCAAGAATTCCGCTTTCAATTACAATTTATCTATTAATAACATGAATACATTTCACAAAGGAACATAAACATATAAAAGCTTCCTGTAATTCCTAACTTGATGTGTTGACTAATAGAATGAAATTGCGAGCAATTTTATAATACTAATAATTTTTATTTTATAGTTGTGAGATGGCAGAAAAACTTAAAGTTCAAGTTGCTGATTTGAGCTTGTTTTTAGAGGAAGAAAGAATGCTTCATAAAGATACAAAAAGAAGGGTAAGTATAGATACAGACAAGATACTAGCATACGACTATAGCTGAACTTATGCAGTGACAATTGCCTTTTTAATTAAACATTATGAACATCTGATGGTCATTGAACAGACAGACAAACCACATTTATTCACACAAATTCTACACTTTACTGTGTGTGCTGAATGATACATTGCCGTTGCGTTGCGTCAAAGATTTTTAGCTATAACAACTATCGATTGGTACAGGTAGTGCCTATTTCCTTACAATACCATTGCAGGTTTTTTTATAATTGAAATAATCTTGTTTAGAAAACTAACTGGTCAGGTAAATTAATTAAAAATATACTTATTCTGATTTTGCAATCTTAAATAAAAAGTCCTGATAAGCTAGTGTTGAATACACTTGGCCATTTTATGATTGTTGGCATGATAAGTTCATGAAACTAATTTTATAGAAACATGCATGTGATAATAATATTGCGATAAACCAGTTAGACTTGCTGAATGTTTTCTGCTGAGAACCGTGGCTTGTTTTAGGAGCCAGTAAGACAGGGTAGGGTTTAAACACTTGTAAAGCTACTTACTACATGTTAGCACCAAGAAATATACTTTAATATAGTATCTCTATGCCACTATATAAGTTGAATGTTAAAATATGTGCTCAGCATAGCTTCGAAGCATGTGGAGAGAATAACAACAGAGAACAAAAGTCTAAATAATGTAAAGTTTAAATTACTGAAATATAAAGATATAAACAATCGATAATAAAATATAAAGATGAAATTGCACTTGCCTGCTACGATAAGAAAACTCCTAACAGAACAATCATAATATGATAGCAGATTAGAGTAAGTACTAAACACAATAAGTTAAACAAATAAAATTAACAACTATTTGAACATGTATTTACTCAGCACTTTAAAACAAGTTACTTGTTTTTATTTTCCATACTACAAACTTGTTTATATTATACATGTGTAATTTAATTTATATGCGTAATACAATTACTAATTTCTTGAATTAAAGCACTACAGGACACTGTAGTTGCCAATAGCTTTTAGAAATTAAAAGCTGGAAGTCGATCATTCTTATTTACATTATAAAGTATAATAAATATTTGTTTGCCGTACCGAAAAAGCAACTCAGAACATCAAGTGTAAAGGAATTACTTTATCTCATATTTAAGCCTCTTTGATTCAGGCTTCAGAGATACTGAAAGACCAGCAGATTTCCTTAAAGAATGACCACAAAGCAGCGCTTAGGCGGCAGCAGGCAGAGCATGAAGCAGATATGGAAGCTCTCAAAACTCAACATCACGTTCTATTAGTTAACGAGAGATTAGAATTTAACAACACTATAGGTGAGCTTAGAAAGTTAACATAGCACAATACGGTGAACAAACACTATATTGTGCAGAAATAAACAGAACTTTTTACTCACCAGACATTTTAAAGAAAAGTTTTTCTTCAAAGATTATCGACAAGTATAAAGAAGACTAGTATTGATGCTGTCATTTCTTTGAAAAGAGTTATTAAACTTATATGCCTATCTATGAAACAACTGAGAAAGTAGGTTAAATAAATTATTTACCAAAACTGGAGCATTTGTTAATTATATAATGGTTGAATAAATTTGGGCCTATTATTAATCATAAGCTAAAATATTTTTTTTGTAAAACTAACTTCATTCGTTAGTGTTATTGTTATATTTTTCAGATTTAGGGTTGATGTGCTATCCAGAGAGTCTATTTATTTACTATAGAACTGCACCAGGATAAGTCGAGTGAACGAGTATATTTTACACACAATTATACATTATAAAACGATACATTATTTCCAAACAAGTACACATCTAATCTATTTCACACTCTAGCTTCGACTGAGTTAGCAGCGGGAAACTACAATTGCTGCTAACTATCAACTACGCTAATTGGCTATCCATTGTTCCGGGTCAATTACGCGACCCTACATGTTGTGCTGCTGGTAGTTCCACGAACCACCACACCGCCCCCACCAGCAGAAAGCCATCTTTCTGATATATATAAAAAAAAACATTCATTAATAACTGCATACATCAGTGGACAAAAATAACACATAATATACAGGAAGAGACATAATAATAATACAGAGTCATCGTAACGATCCGTTGCATACAATTGGCCAGCTGTAGATAGACGAGGAATACTAGCTAGCTGTGGTGTTAGACAGGGGATAACCTGTTAAGCAGTCAAACATTTACATGACCCCTTGGCTTCTCCCAAGAGGCGGAGTTGGAGTACTCCGGGTAGTCAACTAGAGTCCTTGTTGGGCACGCCGGTGCTTGGCTTGGCATGTACGCAGTTTCCATTTCATACGGCATACGGATCCCTTTAGCTGGAAGAGTCCTGTTGTAGTGTTAAGTAGATCTGGTGCCAGCTGGGTGAATTCTTCTTGTAATCGCAGAAGGCGTTCTTCTACTGTGGCTAGGCGGACTGGGTCTGGGGACGGTGTCCGTCTGCGGCGCAAGGGTGGACTGGGGGACTTGGTTCGTCTCTTCGTCGGGGTAGGGGAGATCTCTCCTTCTTCTGGATATGTAATTTCCTCGGGGGTGTATGTAATTTGAGGGCGGTCAGACACCAACGGGGATTGTTGGCGGGCGTTGTCTAACACACGTTGGAACCCCGAGGACAGAACGGCTAACAGCATGGCCTTCTTCACCAGAGGTCGTATAAGTGTGAGGAACTCCGGGTATAGCTTAGCGTCGACCACGTAGTTTTCTCCAGGGAAACAGCCCGTCGCTCGGTGTCTGGTGACGGGGTAGGGATACACGTCATTGTACCCGCAGGGGCAGAATGTTAGTAGGAGATGAGCATTGACGTGTAGTTTAAGGGAGCGGTGAGAGGCGCAATCTTCACCACAGATCTGGCATCTCGTCCGTCCTCTGGACCCCCAGGCCGTTTCTATTTCTTCTTCTGTTTGTGGAGACACCCACCGCCAACGGCGGCGTAGTGGCTCAGGCCGGTCACCACTAGCATACTCCTCCGGATACGGAGCGGGAAGTGTTCTATCCCGTACCCTGGTTGTAGCGGGTCGAGTGTAATCTGAAAAAGTTTCAACAGTGTTAATACAGTACACTGCCGTGTTGTCGGCTTGAACAGCTTGGCAACTCCTAATTCAGTTACCTCGTAGAGATTTATGGTAGTGAATAGTCAGATAGAACACGTATTGCAATGAGATTATAAAAATCTCTAAGTCAAACTGAGTTCTTACTACGGTATTTCACTAACCTATCTCCAGCTCGATTGACTCAGTGAGTCAGGGCTGAGCGATGCAATCTAGTTTCGTATTAAGATATAGTTAACTCACCCCACGATCTGTTGTCGTAAGACATACTGAATGTGTGAAATGGTTTGAACTACTGCTTAGAAACACGTCTACTCCTGACTGCATCAGCGTATGAAAAGATCGAGCAACGTGGTTGGGGTGCGTGATTAAGACTTTGTGCACCCGGCGGATGAATTTTGTTTCTATCTCCGCCGATACAAAAGTTGATATTTCCGTGGTGTTGACAACTCCCACATTTGCTCGATACTTTTCTCGTACGGTTTTCCCCTAGACTTTCATACACGCCGCTTTTAACGCAGTCACATATGAAGTCCTTCAAGTATGCGGGGGGTTGCCTCGTACGCTGTCCCCTTTCTAGGGGGGGTGACACGCTTGCCGGTTCGTTAGTAGGGGCCTCTAATGGCGCCTCTACTTCACCGTTAGCGGTCACCTCTTCTTGTTCTCCGGATGGAGCCCCTCCCTCCGTGGGGGTTTGCACTTCCGGAACCGGCTCGGTTTCTGGAAGTGATGGAATTAGACTTGGCGGTGGCGGACACGCTTCTGTTGGTAGAAGCTGCCGCTCCTCTCTCACCAAGTTTTCTTCCCGCGGTATGACCACTTCGTATTCAGGTCCATGCCGCCGTCGCCCGCACGTTGTTGTCTGCCTCCTGGGCTCTAACAACGGGGGGGCTTCTCCCACTCCGTCGGGGCTAGCCCAATACGGTTTCAAGCGAGACTCATTCTGGATAGACACCTGTCCTGAGCGCTCAATCTTGTACGTATGATTGGGCATAGCCTCGACGACCACGTAGGGGCCTACAAACTTAGGCTTCAGCTTATCAGCCTGTCCGCGGCGCCTACGGTAATTGACCATCCACACCTTATCTCCCCTTTGATAGAGAGGTGGTTCATCGGAATCTTCGTGCCGCACCTTCCACTGCTGTTGGCGCAGTATATCGTGTGCGGCCTTCATCCGTTCCACTAGTTCACTGGCATACTCGTGGACTGAGTTATCTTGCTCTGGAACGTGATAGGTGAGATGGTCAGGGACACGAGTCTCTCTCCCGAGCATCAAGAGGTTTGGGGTCTCACCAGTACTGGTGTGTGGGGTGCTACGGTATGCACGCATGACTTGCGGCAACACCGTATCCCATTCCTCTTGACCTCGTCCAAGGAGGAGACTCCGGAGTGCATCACCTAGCATCCGGTTGTTGCGCTCCACCACCCCGTTACCTTGAGGGTGGTAGGGGGTGGTCCTGCTCTGATTTACTCCCCAGAGGCGGCAAAGGTCGCTCATCAGTTGAGACTGGAATTGAGCGCCTTGATCAGAGTGTATCTGTTCGCGAGCCCAAAATAACAGAATACATGTTGGTCTAGTGCCCTGGCCACTGTTGAGGCTGATGCATCTGGGATAGCCAGAGCATCCGCCCACCTAGTAAAGTGGTCGGTTAGTACTAGGATCCAATTGTTGCCTCTGGGGGTCAGGGGCATGGGTCCGACCAGGTCTACAGCGACTACTTGCCAGGGCCTACCAGCGTATAGCCTCCGCCGTCCTGCTTCACCAGGGGGGCGGCTATGCTTACTGGCCTGGCAGATCTCACACTGTTTGACTCTGAGCCGGACATCACGCTCCATTTGTGGCCAATACCACCGAAGTCGTAATTTGGACATCACTCGCTTGACCCCTGCGTGGGCCTGTTTGTGAGTATCCCAAATCAACTCACGGCGGATGGCTGTGGGGCAGACTACCCTCTTCCTTTCCGGGTGTCTGCCGCTGGCAGCTAGAGAGATGGTTAGCAACCCATCCTGCCCGATCCGCAGCGAGTCCCAACGCTGACAGTATAGCCGGAATTCGGCGCATCCCTGTCGTATGCGTTCCTCGCTGGGTCGTCGCCCTTCCCTTTTGGCCCGGTATATGTCTGCCACGACTCCAGGCAGCTCCTCTTGGAGCTTTTTCAGCTCTCGAACATTACCGGCCAGTACAGGGTTGGCGCGGAGGTTTTGTACATCCTCCGGGGACTCATCAACTCCCTGCCTGAGTTGACCCTGGTCCCAGTCAAACGGTGCTCCGTGGTGAGCCAGCGTCTCCAACTCGCATCGCGGGGGACCTCCATCCCTCCTCTCGATGTTGAGACACTGTTTGCAACCTCCGTCAGGTCGGCGACTCAACCCATCCGCATTGTTGTGTCTCTTGCCCGGTCGATGTTCGATCCGGTATGAGAATTCAGCTAGGATTTCGAGCCACCGGGCGACCTGACTAGAGGGCTCTGCTCTCCTGCACAACCAGATCAGCGAGGCATGATCCGTACGCAGCCGGAACTTCCTGCCATATAGGTATGGTCTGAAGTGCTTCACTGACTTGATTACTGCCAGCAGCTCCTTGCGGGTAGTGCAGTAATTTCGTTCAGCGGGTGAGAGAGACTTGCTGTAGTAGGCTACTACTACCTCTCGGCCTTCCTGCACTTGTGACAGCACAGCGCCAACATTTTGGTCACTGGCGTCCGTGTCTAGGATGTACTCCAGAGTGGGGTCTGGGTAGGCCAAGATGGGCGCCGTTAGTAGGCAGCCCTTGAGGCGGTCGAACGCTTCTTGTTCGACTGGAGTCCACTGCCACGTCACTCCCTTTGCGGTGAGCCGGTTTAACGGCTGGGCTATGCCCGCAAAGTCTGGTATGTATTGCCTGTAATACCCTACCAGCCCCAAGAAAGCCCGGAGTCCGGTCAAGTCTTGGGGGGTGACCCAGTCTTCTACTGCCCGTACCTTTTCGGGATCCGTTGCCACGCCGTTTCGACCGACAACGTGCCCCAGGTACTTGACCTCCGGCTGCAATAGAGCGCACTTGGAAGGTTTGAGCTTAAGACCGGCACCTCGGAGTCTCTCGAAAACCTCCTGCAGACGACTGACATGTGTCTCGAAGTCTGGAGAGATTACGATGACATCATCGAGGTAGACCAGCAGTGTCTTCCAATGGAGTCCGCTAAGGACTTGTTCCATCAGCCTCTGGAAGGTGGCTGGGGCGGAGGTTAACCCGAAGGGCAGCACCTTCCACTTCCACAAACCGTCCCGTGTGATAAACGCCGCTTTCTCTTGGGCGTCGGGACTCAGAGGAACCTGCCAATAGCCGCTTAGCAAGTCTAACGTACTGAAGTACTTGCTGCCGGCTAGGGCGTCCAATGACTCGTCAATACGAGGTAGAGGGTAGGCGTCCTGTATGGTTACGCTATTGAGTTTGCGGTAGTCCACACAGAACCGCCAACTGCCGTCTTTCTTCCGGACCAGTACGACTGGCGAGCTCCACGCACTATGGGCGGGCTCTATCAGTCCCCGGTCCAAAAGATCCCGTACTTGTCGGCTAACCTCCTTCTCTTTCTCCGGCCCCAGCCTGCGTGTGGGCTGCCGGACAGGGACTGTCCCTGCAGTCAGCGGTATTTCGTGTCTGACAATTCCAGCCAGTCCCACGTCATGCTCTCCGCTGCTGAACACATCACCGTAGTCGCGTAGTAACTTAGCCATAGCTTGGCGTTCTCTGTTACTCGCGCAGCCGCCACTGGCTGTTTCGTATAACTCCCGGAGATGTGTTGGGACTGCCCCTCGTCCCTGAATAGGGCACTGAGGGAGTGCCTCTGTCGCATCACCCAGCGACGGGCCTACGTCTCCCTCCTGAACAGAGTGAAAACGGCCCAGCATCGACCCAGCCGGGAGCTTGATAGGCTCGGTAAAGGGGTTGACGCACTGCACTAAGATCTCCCCTTGCTCAGTCAGCTGATTCAGACTGCTGGCAAGTTGGATCTTTTCGTGCGCGCCTTCAACCACCCCGAGTCCAGAGATCCGGCTACTATTCACCCTGCAGTGAATGGTAGCCCGGGAGCGGCCTGGTATGATACGGTTGCGTACCACTTGCACACCTCCCACTAAAGGGCGGCCGAACTTGTCGACACAGGCGAGTTCCCGCCCGGACATCATCATTGCAGATCTGCTAAAATCTATGTGACATCCGTGCCATTTAAGGAACGGCATCCCGAGGATAGCATCCTCCTTGAGCTGACTGACGATGAACGTCTCTTGGATCGTTTGATCACGGACTCGTCCCGTCAGCTCAATTATACCATAGAAGGGAAGGCACGACCCGTCAGCTAGGGTGCCATATTCCCCTTCGTATGCTTCCATCTCGCCCCTGACCCTAGCACTGAGGGTGTCGAAGAGTTGGCGGCTTAAGAGGTTTGTGGTACAGCCCGAATCAATGAGGAAAGTAACAGCTTTGCCTTCCAGTTTGCCGGGCAAGAAATAGCTGTTCCCATGGGGCTGCACCTGAACTCTCTCTTCAGGCCTTCCCCTCGCAGGGAGTACCTCCCTCGCTTTGGGTCGCGAAGGAGGTCTCTTGGGGCGGTGGTAGGTAGGCCTCGGGGGTGCCGAGGCTAGATTCTCAGCTACCTTTGTGGGCTCCCATCCAGATTCTTGGACTTGTAGCCCTGTGAATCTGTTGTGAAGGGGCATAGAAAAGGCAGCCGCGGGGCGAAGCCCCTTGCTGGTCCGTCGTGGCTGTTGCCACTGTTGGTTGCCAGTACGCGGTACCCGTCTGGGTGACCTGCGTTTCTTCTTCCCTGGGGGTTTCATCGTCGGCCCGCGGAAGGTGGGAACATCTGCGGGCCGCGGTAGTTTAACCCCTGATTTAGGAAGGGACAGTATCGGCGGAAATGTCCTTGATTTCCGCACTCCCAGCAAAAACTGACTGTTTCTCCCTGTGGCGGCGCCGGTGGCCGCATGGGCTCAGGGGCGGTACTCACTGGGGTTTGTGGTGTCAGTGTTGCTATCAGCTTGGCTAGCATGTCTGTCAGTTGAGTGACTTTTGATGCCGTTGCCAACTGGGACACGGCAGCCGCGGCGGGGGTTTCCTCCCCTTGTCCCGCGGCCGTGTCTGCGCGGTCTATCTCCACTTGACGGGAGCTCCCGCGACTTTTATGCATTTGATTAGCTAGGAGGTAAGCTTCCCCCTCAGTCAGAGCATCTTCAACGGTGGTGACTCCCCTAGCTAGAAACTGGTGGTGGAGACCCAGATCGTCAACAGATGCTATGAAAGCGTCGAGGGTATACCTCTCGCGGTTGACTGGGGGCAAGTCGCTGTACGCGATCTGTGCCAGCTTTATGACCGCGGCGGCGTGCTCCCGCAGTGGGGTGCGGGGATCACGCCGCAACCTCTGCAATCGGGCCCTGGCATCTGTAGCAGAGAGGCCGAAGCGGGCCCGCAGAGAAGCAAAGATATTATCAATGTCTACGCCCAGCCCGTAAGGCTTGGCTTTGTCCATCAATGCCATTCTAAGCTTCAGCAAGGCCACCCTAGGGGGCCACTGGGCGACGTCCATTACGTCGCTAAACTCTTGGATAAATTGTTCCACCTCCTCTTCACCCGTGAAGGTGGGCGCCTTTAATCTGTAGCGGTCCTCAGCTAGTTCTCGCGGAACCCTTCGCTCTTCTACTACATGGTTAACAGGCATTGTCTCTACAGCATTGTCTCTACGCTCACCTTCGATTGCCGGTGGTTGAGTTCCAGCATTTTCAGTCTCCATCTTGGATGCACTATCCCACCGCTGCCACCACTGTTATATTTTTCAGATTTAGGGTTGATGTGCTATCCAGAGAGTCTATTTATTTACTATAGAACTGCACCAGGATAAGTCGAGTGAACGAGTATATTTTACACACAATTATACATTATAAAACGATACATTATTTCCAAACAAGTACACATCTAATCTATTTCACACTCTAGCTTCGACTGAGTTAGCAGCGGGAAACTACAATTGCTGCTAACTATCAACTACGCTAATTGGCTATCCATTGTTCCGGGTCAATTACGCGACCCTACATGTTGTGCTGCTGGTAGTTCCACGAACCACCACATTATTTCATGTTTTTTTAGCCAAGTTAAAAACAGAATTGGAAATAATGACTGGAGCTTTTCACACTTTCAAAACACAAACTGAAATTAGTCGAAAAGCTGAACTCAAAGAGTGTGAAGCAAGAGTAACTTCGACTTTAAAAACAGAAAAAGAAAATGAAAAAAGAGACCTTGGTAAAATATTCAACTTTCACTTATTCATCTCAAAGACTGTCCAGGGAATTATTCATGATGCAGTCTTCTTGAAAAAAATGCTTTTTGTTTTTGTGAGAATCCAAAGCAAATTGACCTGCTAAGTTTTTGTTGACTTAAGTTTTTAGCAGCTTTTCTTAGAATATGTTGTCATTTAGCTGTTTGTGCTCACCAGTTGTTACTAGTTGTAAACTGTTGAACCTACAATATCTGTGCTACTTGCACTCCAGCTGTAATAAACGATTAGCTGCTCTGCTCTCTTTCATAAAGATTGAACTCTGTTCATGCAGGCAGTCACTGCAGGTATAAAAAAAAATAACTGTTTACCATTAAATAATAACTTTGGTAAACTATGTGTACGAATTGGGTTGTATTTTGTACCTATTGACATGCTTTTCTTTAGAAAATCTTCTAAATTATGAGCATAATCAAGAAGTACGTAGACTAGAACAAAGCCACCAGAAGAAATTAACAGATATGAAACAGGAATATAAAAAGCAAGCTGAAGCTTTGAAAAAGCGTTTTGTTGGACATGAAGATGACCTTTATGAATTGAAAGTTTTGCGTGAGAAGCTTGAGGTAACATGACTGTTGCATAAACAGACTAAACATGTTGAGAAGTAAATTATGTGAAAACTCAAGTCCATTTCAACAATTATATCATTACATAATCACAAATTTGATTAAAATTGGCTGAAATGGAGCAGTTTGTATTATTTTATGCTTTTCGTACAGAACACATCAGCAGAGCTCAAAGAAACCAAGGCACAAGTTAGTTCTTATGAGCAGGAGCTGTTTGACATGAAGATGAAGTACAGTGATTCGGTATATATTGCTTATTATATTTAGAAAGCATTTTTAATCATGCAATAGTGAATAAGTTTATAACTTCATATTATCAGATTTATTAGGCAAAAGTCATAGGTAAATTGTAGCTATCAATTAAAAGTGCATGTGAGTTGTAACCATTAGCTGGTACAAATTGAATTTTTTTAGGTTTCGTTTTACTAATTTTAGCATGCACAATCTGACAAGGCGCTTTTAAGCCAATATCCTTTCTGTGAAACAACACATTGTGATAGCAAACAGAATAAAAGTCTAACGTTAAATTATTGGTGCAATGTTACCAGCCACTTCTCACTGCTACTGACTTATTGCAATACTTTGTAATGAAACTAGCCTAGCTGAATTGTCTCTATTTGGACCAATTTGTGCCCATTTACTATTCTATAATTCACTGAATTGTCAAATGGGAATGCTTATAATAAAGTTTGAGAAAATGTAAACAAAAGTTACCTCAAACTATATTTATTTGACAGAAAGTTTTGTTAGCTAATAATGAGCACCAGATTGATGATCGGATAAAAGAGATAGAAACAAAGTATAAGAAACAACATGACAGTTTATTGGAGGCCAACACTATGCTAAGGCAAGTATTTATATTAAATAATTGTGTATTCTCCTTTGCAATATTGTTGTTCAGAGATTATTGTGTAAAAAACACCTGCATGAAATAACAGCGTTATATGTGAGTCATCTTCATAATATGTTTGCATGCGTGTGTACTGTGTGCATGTGTGTGCCTATTTATTTATATATTTATATATAATATTATATTTCTTTGACCAGCACTCAAAATTTAGAAAACCCACACGGACTCTTGCACAAATTCAATAAAAACTGATAAACCTTTTAAATGTGCTGTGATTTATTATTTAGATGACATTGTGAAAGTCTATCTATAAAATCGCACACATCTTTTTTATTCCCAATTTCTAATTTATCTTTTCATTATGTTTCGCTCTATCAGTATATTTTATCAACTTGAAGTGGCAAATTACATATAAACAGACGTAATATTGTCACATCTATTGACCATCAAGATCTAACTATGTTTAGAATGCAGTATCTTAAGAAGTGTGAAGAGCTATTTGAACTAAATGCGTCTGCCAAGGTTGATTCTATACAAAAGGCAAATGACGTGATGTCAAAGGCTAATGCAAAGGTATAATTATATTAATGGTTAAATTGTCAATAATACACTCATAATACTATTTCATAGGAAGTTTTTACTTCAGCAAATATTTAACAGTCCTGCATGTAGTGAGTTGGGTTTTAGGGCAATAAAACTTAATTAATGTTTCCATAGTAATTATTTTACCAAAGATTTGCTTACAACATGTTTACACACTATTATGAATATAAATGGGACTATTGAGATGTTACTTGAAATTATGGTAGCCATTATTTTAATTGGATAATGCACTTTTAATACTATATCTAAGAGGTCTTTTGCATTTGTTATATGCTGCATGACCTCATGACCTCAAATTTAAGGTTACAATGTAATAAATTCAAATGAGCACCTTACATCTACAAAAACTATCGGAATGTGAACCAACATGCTATGCTGCCTGCACATTTATTGATAAAACTAAATTACAATGATTTGTTATTGCAACGTCAAAGCGAGAGTACAGACTGAAAAACTCTCAAAGTCTGCTAGAAATGTCAACCTTGGCTGCACGTGGATACACCAAGTCTCTTTTCACACAGCTTCATGTACAAAACCTTAATCACAATCTCACATGGTGGCTTAAGCATATTAATCACACCTCCAAGAAACAGAGCAGTTTACATTTCATGCATAAAAGAAATGCTGAAAAACCAAAACGTATGTCCTATCTATAAAACGATGTTACAGACAAATTTTTCGCCTGATAAAAAGTTCTAAATTCATACGAGAGTAAATTGGAAATGTGCAATGTTTTTAATGTCAAAGTTATATAATTATAGTGACAAAATTGAATTTTTTGTGCAAAATGTATAATGCAATTTGACTAAAATAATCATCAGGTAAAAATGAATTACTATTTAATTTTGCTTTGCAGGGAAAAAGAAATTAACCAATCTTGTGTTTCCACCACTACCAAAATGCCACTTCTCAAAGAGTTTAAGCTCTAAGTACTCTAGTAAAATGAATTACTTGCAACAGCATTAAAAACCTCTCAGCACTATTATTATCATGGCTGTTAATACACTATACATCAAGTTTATTATTTATCAATTAAATAGTACATTCTGTTTCATATTATATAAAGTTATCAAGGTTCCAAATACTATTTTGAATCTTATTTTTAGTTTTTTGCCCAATTTATGCTTTTTATTATTGAAACAATGATATAGTATAGCATAAGTTTTCTCTGATGGATTAACTGCAAATAAAATTGAAAAAAATTATTCATTAAACATATATAACTGCTCTTTTGGTTCCTTCCCCCCCTTGACATTTTTATTTCAAAGTAAATTTTTGTTTTAATCTCTAAATTATAACTCAATATAAATTAGAGAGGTTAGGAGGATACAAATATTGTTGACTGGCTCTACATTATTTTCCCAGATCAGTTGAATTCATTACACTTTGTTTATGTTTTTATACAGTAAACTAAGAGTTGCAACATCCAAGTCTTGACTAATTCAACCACGAATTGATATTTTGCGTGTTCAAGTCAAGTACTACGGTTATCACGAAAGGCAGAATGTTTAATAGTTTGCTTTTAGTAAAAACAGCTGCCAAAATTTCCACAACAAAACATGCCATTTAGCTTAGAGAAAGACTAGAATTGACCTTTAACCCTTAGATGAAGGCTTACCAAAATATTATGTACAAAATAGAACTCAGTAATTTTCACTAGAGAAAATGTTCTATGTTGCAGAAGCAGAAAAGCTCTAGACCCAAGTAGATGATGAAACTATATGATGGGGCTGCATGTTTAATGGTGAAATCTTTAATATCTGGATTTATTTAATAGACAAATACAATGATGAGATAGATGGTACTTTCAACTAGGAACAAATAGACTAGTCAAAAATTCTATTTTTATATATTCTATTTAACATTTTAATGTTTTTTGTAAATAATATATTACAATGATATATATTAAATACATATTTATTTATGCAATTTACATGTGTATTTATATTGTCAAATATAAGATTTAATCACTGAAGCACATTTCTGATGCACTGTGCATGCTTCTTTACCGAGTAAGAAATAACATTACAAATTAGTTGTACTTGTTAAAAATAAGAAAAGACAATACTGTTACAATACTCTGAACTGTGAAAGTATAGTCTAGAAAGCTTGCTAAGAGTAAAGTGCACATAATTCAGCTTCCAAACTGCTTCTTTGCCAAAGCCTGTGGCAGGACAGCGCTAAGAGCCAAGGGACTTCTCTCAACCACCACAGCATAGTCTTCATCTAGTTCCTCATAGTGCATCAGATACTGCAAAGTACAGAGAACTGTACAGAGAACAATAGCTACACCAGAATACAGAAGCTGCACCGCATGCCACTTGATAAATTTAAAACTTGTTTGAAATAGTAAGAAACAAAAATTTGCTCTGATAACCTGCTTTGATACTCTCTTATAGCAACAATATTCACTGCAGGGAAAACTAGGATTTTACTGATAAGGCGGCTTACTTACCCTGTTTGGATACATATTTCTCTTTGATCCAATGGTGCCCTGAAACACAATAAACTGCAAGTAAAATAGTTGCAAGGCCGACAAACTAGCGAAACTCAAGTAAAATAAAAATGGACGTACTGAAACTAGAAATTAAGGTACACATAAGTACAAAGTTTATTACTCGTTGGTTCCATGAATATCAAATTAAAAAAATCATTGCCAGCATAGAAGCTAAAAAATGGTTGCTTTGTCCAACACAAGTGACCCAAAAAATTAACTAGCCACCGGTGTCACTTACCGATTTAGTGTTATATGTACGAACGCCTAATGCATCATGCAACAATATTATAGTAGAATCATGACTAGAGTACTGCATGTTTAGTACTTTGGCAACGACACTGAGGTAATGTGACTTTCTGCTCTTGTGTGTTGGAGACGATATTGTAGGCCTACTATAACATCTTTTCATCAAGTTATACTCAATAACCTGTCAATACACAAACAACTCTTTAAAGACATTTATAACAAAATCAGTTGAAAAAAAGTGAAAAGTTATGTTGAAATAACGATTAATCAGAGAAAAATAATATGATAAATCCAGTAAATATTTTAGCTTCCTGCGAATCTATCTGCCAGCTTTAAACTGCTGCTATGTACACAACTGGAAATTTTAAATGTTAACATTTTACTAAGTGAAAGAGAATAGCTAGGATTTAAGTTAAACCCTTGGGGTTGTTCACTGAAAAAGTTAATAGTCACCTATGAACTACAGTGAAATTTCTGCAGTGCAAATTGAATAAATAAAAAGCATGCTTAATCCAGACCATTACGAAAAATAAAAGCAATTACATTGTTGATGAGCCAGTATTTAGTCTTACTGTGGTATTTATTATGGTTTCAGTGGCTATCAGTTTTTCTAGTACAGATAACAAAATTATTTACATATCTGGTAATTAGTGTTTTTCATATTTCTAGTTATATAACACAAAGCCTCGAAATACCGCAAAACTTCCTCTGGTGTTGAATGGACATTTCAATAACTATTGACAACACAGAACCGAAGAATTATTATCAAAATTACTCCGAGTTTAGCAGCCGCTTAAATTTCAGTAACTTCAGAATACTAGGCCAGCAGCTACATGTATTGCAATTTTATTGCTTAATTCAAATACCTCGTGTTTAATTAAAATTACTCTGAAACCTAGATTCTAGTGAGAGGGCGACACTAAATGCAGGTCATCAGGCTAAACCTACAGAGTAGTGTTATAACGTCACAATAACACAAGATTTATAGCCAAAATAAGTGCAACTACACATAATTCAAATCGGTTTATTTGGTCCTTCCCCATCGACCCATTTAAGCTGCACTAAACATGTCGTCATATGTAGGAGATAATGTAGTTAATGAACAGGAACCTTGTGAGAAGACAAAGCGTAGGCTAGGCACTCCGAGTTGGGAGAGAAAGCGAGAGCTGTCACCAGCATGTCTTCTCTTGGCAGTCGCCATGTCAGCTGTAAGAGACTTTCAAATATTACGACTAGTTGAAGTCACGAACAACAACTTATATACATAATAATCTAACCTATAGATTCTATAATTTTATATTCTATAGATTCTATAGATAATAGCGCGCATATATATTGAGTAATTAATTTTTACTACTCATAAGCATGATCATGGGAGGAATTTATGTGAGTTTGTTTATTTATACAGTACTTATACATTATACAAGCATTATCAACAAACATTTAAACCACATAAAAATGATTAAAAATTAACATTTTAATGAAAACTCGGCATTTTCAATTGATGAAATGTATCCCTGATATTTGTGTATTAGCTCAAATCATTCTAGTGGTTAAAAACAAAACTACTCCTACTACGTCTGCACTAGAATGAGTAATACTAAAAAGAGCCATCAGCGAAATACCTTGAGAGAATCCTCGTGTACAGCATATACCAAAGTGTTGTAGTTAGAGTCTGAAGTAGCCACTTTACTACCATCTGGTGAAACCACCATCTGGTGAAGAGTTCCCACGGAGATGTCTGCAATTAGTCAGCATATTCAAACTTATTGTTTCACAATAAACATCTCGTCTATTGCACTTTATTTCAACTAATATTTAACTAAATTTTAGATACAATGTACTCTACATAAATACTTTATTATAAAAATTCAAGACTTTACTTTTTGCTTACCCATAAAATTGAGACAAGCAATAAAAAAAGCTAGAAATAACAACACAAGTATAAGGAGACTTAACATAATACTACAAACTTGCCTGTATTGATTATTATTTTATCAGCTGCACTACCTATTATAAGAGCTATATTTAACATTACCACGCTACGTTCAATAAAACTGCATGTTTTGTATTAGTCTACAGTGTAGACTCTACGGTGTACAAGCACACAGATAAATATGTTAGCCATGCTTCAACACGACAGCGGACTTACCTTTTTCAGATGTGGTGCTGCTAATGATATTGTGGATATGTGGCAGAGAGTTGGTAACTCTGAGCTGCACACATTTAACGCTGCCGTCGATGTAACCCAAGTATAGACTGTTATCAACACTGAACTTGATACATCTGATGGGTAGATGAGACAGAGTAGTGGGCAGACCTCGTAATCTACTGGCCGATATCTTTGGAGGCAATATCTCAATATCACCCTGTCAATGTTACATTTTCACTTATATGTATCACATAGTATATATAATATTATATTATTATATATAATTATACATAATATTATAATATATATATATCTATATTACATATACTATTACATATGTTACTATATACTGTATTATATAATGTCCTACAAAATCTATGGCTGGATGTTAAACATACACATCTTTGGCTCTACCTGACAAAGAAGACCGCTGCAAGAACAACCGTGCTATCCAAATGTGACATAAAATATGGTGTTGCCAGTCCTTAATGCTACAGACTTGTACTTTAGTAAGAATATATGCTCCAGCAAGCAATATGATGTTATATGATTACATCTACTGTCGCGCACGCACACAGATGTTCACATCTATAATGGTGAGTTGGCACAAGGCATGCACTAGAAAGCCGACTAAGAACTAATAACTCTGTGGACAAACCATGGTAAGGTTGAAAAGTCTAAGAGAGTTTCTGTCACAGTAGGCCACCCAGGTACCGTCACTAGAGATATCCGAGCACACAATGTGTTCTTCCTTTCTGCTTCTCAACTCCAACAGGTTTACTGGGCGAGAGCTCAATGCCAACATATTCTTACTCTTATCTGCAAGGTACAAACAACTGGTGCTTGCTATCACAACATCCTAGACAAATGCCAATACAAAAACCTATGCCTACATGCAACTGGCAACTGTAACCTTAGAAATAAAATGAAAATGTACCTTGACATAGAATTAAAGTTAAAGCACAACATAAGAGTAATCTATTTACATTTAAGTAGAAAGACAAACTATATTGACACAGCTTTGACTATCATTACATTAACATTTAAAATTTTGATAAAACAATGACCAAATATATAAAGTTGTTGATGCTACACAAGATTTTAGTATTTTTAGGTAAAAATTGTTGTGTAGTAATTGCATACCTGCGAGAGGCAGAGTGGTGTGAGTAGCTCCCAGTGTCCACAAGTGTACATGGGAAGAGTATTGTAGAAGTACAAGTCTAGCCTTCTTAGCCACATGCACCAGGTTATGCTAGAACAGTGAGCAATCTTGCAGAATCTGACACATAAACACAAAATAAGTATGTAATCACTGTATACAAGTGGAATGAAACACTTACATGTGGCAGAGGAATCGTCTTGTATTTTAGTTTTTCTTCAAAATTCACAGCCACCAGAGAGCAGTCTACACCTAATAACAAGAATTTAAACTATTGAACATTTTTGTGCAAAAGGATCGGCATACATATCAATAAGTTTATATATAAAGCAAACTAGCTCACTCATAATCATTACTATTACACACCAATTACCAGTATTTATTGTCTGAAAAAATGTTTAAATCGTATTCGATTTTGATAGCTTTGCACTTTATAGTACAGAATTAGCATTTGATTCACTAGAACTGTGTAACCAACTATAGAACAACATAACTCAAACTGTATTCTACAAGTGAAATGGCAGACAGTGCTGTGATAAAAATGTTTGAGCCTCTTAAACTGGTATGTTTGAAACTGAAGAACCATACAACTACGGCTGAGCTATAGTCACTCTGGTACAGCCAAATGCATCCAAACAGCAATGATAACTCATGATATATTCATACCACCAGTAATGACAAAGTTGTTCATCATAACAACAGCTCTGACATCATGGGTGTGATGAGCCCGCACTGAAGCTCTCTGCCACACCAGCCAATCAGAAGAAGCATTGACAGGCGTAAGTTCAAACTGGATCAGCACTGGGTCTATCCCGGCAGCATAAACTTGATTCTCGTCATCATTGACAGCTATGCTAAATATGTCAGCCCTGTGACAGCTAAACATCTACAAGCACATTATTTGGTAATTCTTTGTACTTGGATTTTAACAAAACAAGCTATACTTTTATTTACAGATATAAAACAACTGAAGAATTTAACAGACATGCATAGCAATGTTCTATCACCATCATGATGATGTGGCACTACAGTAAATTCTTACCTTGAGCTGAGTGCCATGCTTTCCATTCCAAAACGTTACTTTGCCTCTGGAATCTCCACTAACAATTGTCATATCCTAAATTTATTATAACAAGATTTACAATTTGGGAAAGGGTAATGCAAAAGATGAATAACCAGCAACTGCTGGCCATAACATGTGAGAAATAAAACACTAATACAAACACTTTACTTAGGCTTCTGTAAGCTCCATATGAGCCCAGTTTACACACCCAGACAACCAAATAGTTGATGTAAGCAACATAAGAAAGCAGAGTATAAAAACTACTAAAATTAAGACCAAAAAGAACCTCCCACTTAGCAGAAGAGATAAAGTGGCAGTTCTGTTAAGGAGAAAGATGAAATAGTTGGCAGTACCTTCAAGATGGCAACAGACCAGACAATGGTCGACTTATCAGGAGATTGTCTAGCTATAGTTATTCTCTGCAGGGCATTGCCCGAGTCCACAGACCAAAGTCGAATGTTATCTAGACCACCGGTAACAATGATGTCTCCACTTTCATGCCAATCTATAGACATCATTCTTTCTACAATCACAACAAAAACTGTTCTATCCCACGAGACCTTGTGGCTGTAGCTCTTATATGTGGTTATGAATGACCTCCGACTCTACCTTCATTAATACAAGTAGAACATAGCCTACCTTCCTGCTTCTGCAAGCTCTTCATATACTCAAATCCTTCTCCAGTATATAGAAACAGAACCACACAGCCCTCCTCAGTACCAGCCTGCAACAAGATTATGTCTAGTGAGATTGAAAAGTGTATTTCAGGTGATATATGAAATAAATTAATACAATGAAATATGATGACGCAGTGTTGCCATTCAGAGATTCGCACCAAGAAAAACAGTTTGAGTTATCATATGATTTTGATATTCTCTTCAATAAAGAGCAGTGTAATGTTCTTAGTGAGCACACAGCTTGAGAAAAATTGCAACAAAGACAATTGTCATTTTACGGAGGAAACCTAAGTGTATATTATAATTTTATATACATATTACAACAGTATTAATATACATTACACATAATACACATATATTAACATCATCTACTATTGGAAAATAATTTAATAATATGGGAAAAAGTGGAAATCTTACAGCTATGAGGGTCTCATCTTTATTCAATGCTAAGCACCATATCGCTCCGGCATGACCAGGAATGCACTTCTGCAAATGAATTTATTGATAATATAACCAAGATACATGTTCTAGCAGACTAAGGAGGTGTTTAACTTACTAATGGACATATAGTCTTTACACCAATTTACCTTTGACCTGTATGTAGTCATGTCATACTCAACCAAGTCCCCGTCAACTCCACCTCTGTAGAGGATACCATTGTGCCAAAGAAGTGCCTCGATTGAAGTTCCAACTTCATTACTCAAAATCTAGATGAATAAGACAGATAAAACAAACTTAAAAATGTGAGGAAAACATGAAATCTGTTTTGGTAAAAGATGCTCTGAGCTGAGTGACACAAACTCTTGGCACTGTAACAGTTGGCTATGTCAGTAAACCCAATTGATTAATATAAGAAAATTTAGACAAGTAGCAAAACAATGCAAAGCATTTATTTGCTGCTCAACAAGATAAAATTTCCTAAAAAATATTTTCCTGAAAAACAAACTCACTGCCTGCTGATATAAATCAATGAAAGTGCTACCAACTGTCCATATCTCCACGGAGCCATCCGATCTGTAAAACAATCCAATACACGCTATAATGTTACATAATTAGTGTGAAAACTTGAGTGTAAATGATATGTCGAAACACTTTCAAATTTTTAAAATTTTAAATCAATACCTGGACAAAGCCAAGCGGTTTCTAGCCCGGTCGCATGCTATACAGTTGATAGCCTGTGGCTCATAGTCAAAGAACTTGATTCTGTGCATTCGGTAAGTATGAAAATGTTCAGGTTGAGAGTCTACAGATCTTTTCTGCCTGCTTTCACTTGAAGAACGCCTTCTCTGCGGCGCTGCGGGATCCTTAGGTGGTTGGTCCAACCGACTCTCAGATTGAGACATCTTCCTGGCTCGTCTAGAATCAGTCTTCGGTGATTTCTGACCGGGTGTGATCTGTTGCTGAGAAGATTCTGCATTTCCTACAATTGGTAAATAAATTTTATTTAATACAATGTTTGTTGAATCTTTACGACATTAAAAATCTGATAACAAGATTGATGGTAAAGTAGAACGTACCAGACAAATCCATCATATCAACATCAGCTTTATTCGATAGCTTTTCCAATTTCCCAGTTTCACACAAACTGTGACGCCTCACTCTAGGAGATGCTAGAACATAATAGGAACAAATTCAAAACCAAAACAACAATAATAAAGTGACATCTTATATTGCAGAATACTTTTATATTTGTAACTAACATATCTAAGCTTCGCAAACATACATGGCTTAGGACTTGTAGCAGGGTTCAACTTTGTTGCAGCTTCTGATCTTCTTGTTCGCACCATTTTTGCTGTGCACTAAATAATAACAATATTATGCTAGCCTAAAATAGAATTGAACAAAATAAGAATGAATTAAAAACAATAGTAGTTTATTTTCGGTCAAAAATTAAATAAACTACACAGTGAAACCAAATTGAAATTATAAATTTAAAATCATTAAAATAATCATTATCACAGCCAGTATCACTATGAAATATTTATCACAATAATAAAATTGAAACTAAAATATCATCTTGCTCTTTAGTCTCTGTCTTGAGCTTACTACTACTAGTAGTTTAACTTTGTCTGATACTTATAGTTAACTACTTACTACTTACACCTGTATTTATAGGCAATTAGTATTACTTATACTAATAGCTTTAGTGATTTAGTGTTGCCATTTCAATTAGAATCACTATCGGTCTATCACACTAAAGACGAAAAGGAATTTTATCTGGCTTTACTTTTAGTTTTAGCTCTAACTTTTATGTAATCATGATTAATCACTTGATTATCATTATCATTCATTATCGATTATGGTTACCATTACATGAATATCATTATGATCATGGTAATCATAATGATAATTATAATGACAATCATAAATATTTTGACTTTTTTTATTATTAAATTTGATATTATATTTAATTTTATAATTTAACTTATTATCAATATTAAATTATTAACATCATAATTAATATTATAATTATTAGTCTTAGAAATAAGAAAAGTTAAACAATTTCAGAATTTGGATTAAGCAACTATAACTATTATTTTATTTTTAAGCTTCTAGTTATAAATTAATCATAATGATAATGTTATAGTTATTGTTGAACTTAATGTTATACTTTAACTTATACAATTACATTAGATTTAATGATTTAGATTATCAATATGAATATCATTCTCATTGGATTGATTATGATTATTATATTTATTAATAAATATTATTAATAATAATATTAATATTATCATTATCATTTACATTATGATTAATTTTAAATGATTACGACTATGAATTATTACTACAATAGCTATTATTAATATATTCACTAAAACTAAACAAGTATACGTATATAGCATGACAATAAAAAGTTGAGTAAACTAATAGTAACACTATAAGTGTAATATTAATTCAACCCTTTCGTTTATGACTGAAAGTTTCGGTTTCGACTTGGGCTATTAAAATGACCATGCCCGTTGCACGCATTTTAATAGCTGTAAGGCACACGTAGTGTAGTTCAATGTCCTTGACTTCAAGAATGTATGCTTTTTGTCTGCAAGTAATGAATTTGGACTATTTTTATAAAATTTACCTCAACCATTATTGGTCAACTATTTTAAGCGGTTAAACTAGAGACACATGTTAATGTGACTATACTGCCGTAAGACTAAGTAGTAAGTAGTAGTATTGAATTAAATATAATTATAGAGTTACCATAAATTACCAACCAACCTCGTAAAATTAAGAGCATCGTGATAACACTTATAAATATAAAAGTTAATAAGACTAAATTGTGGTAATTCACGTCCGAAGACACTGACAGAGGTATGTTCGTCGCGATTTTCTACTAACTCTAAGACTAAGAGTAAGAGTGAATCAGTAATGCACCAATACTCATACTGATACTCATACTGAATACTATTAGTATTAATCTATTACTAATTAGTAATTACTATTAATAATAATATTAATTATGTTTATAGTTATATTTATAATAATTCAAATTCAATTGCTTGGATTCAAATTTCGATTTGAATTTCATTAGCATTTAACTGTAAAAATGAGTTTTATCAATGACTATGAATGAGTATGAAATTAAATGTAATACTAATACTAATACTAACTATATTAATATCTCATAAGTTTTATATGATATACCCAGTATGAGTATGAGTAGTAATAACATTAACTATAAGTATAAGTCAACTATATTCTAGTTCTACTATTCCATTCAATCATTAATAATTAAATTTTATAAACCACTAAAAACTAAGAAAGTAAAAAGTCATAATCATAATGCCTAAGGCTAATGGATACGACTAATTAATTCCTTAATCCATTATCATCATGACAGCTACTCTATTAGTATTAGTGTTGCTATTTGTATTATTATTCTTATTATTAATATTATATTTATAATTATAAATTACTGTTAGTATAAGTATTAACTATTGTTTTTCCTATTATATGAAGAGTATAATATAATATTATGTTGATAATACTAATAGTAAACATTTGAACTTTGGGTGTATGTGTGTAAGGTTTAAAGTTTATAAAAAGCATTTAAATTTAGCTTAACTATACTGTATATTGTAGAAAAATCTGTAAACCCTTGTGGAGAATTAAAATGTTTCTGACTATTGGGAAGTAAGTACCATATATTGATGCAACATATTATGCTAATAGTAATATTCCACGAACTACATGTCACTAATGTTATATTTAATTGAATTATTTTGATTGTTCCAAAGAACTACTGATACGGACCAGCAGGAAACTGTTATTATAGAGCTGCAAGGAGAATTACAATCTAGAGTTGAGGGAGGTCTAGATGGTAAATTTATTGGCAATTTAGTATTCACAAATGAAGTAAGTTGGTACAAATTAACCTTTATTTTTCTGCATTTCTGTCGTTGATCAAGCATAAAACTTTACATTATATATTTGCAAGAGTTTTAATACAGTACAGTTTGAAAAATATATTAGGTATGCTGTGTATGATGAACACTTTCCATGCAAGTTGTTTTTATTTAGAGTGATAATTGATTGGTTACTGTTATAGTAAAATGAGAATATTGAGAAATTTGAAAATCTTTGTTTAGTTATGAAATAGTGTAGGGAAGTTGCGTTGTTAAATGAATAAAGTGGAGTGATGTTAACCAATATAACCTAATACACAAACCATTAATGCATTAGGAACCATTTTAAATTGTATTACAGGGTATCACACTAGTTGCCTCTGCTAACCAGTTATTCACATGCAGTATAACTGATAAAACACAAGTATTTTGCTAATCTACAGTGTTGGAAGCTTATTTATTATCCGAGTTTTAAAACAAATATAATTTGCTTTCACTAATTATATTGTTATGGAGATAATACAATGTTGGTAGATGGGTTTAAACACTAGTTTACTCAATGGGCCCCATCAGCTACATTGCTAGCACTTTTGTGCCTGTTGTATTATTTAGGCTGAAAGGTTGGAGTGAGCTCTTAACAAACCTACTGTCCAGCTTTCATATTTTTTGGGATTGGCTTGGTAATGTAGCAGATAAGCGCACTTCTGTGTGAATTGGTGTTGTAAGGGCTCTAACCCCAACAACTGCATGCTGTCTCCTGGGTCATAGTGCAATGTACTATTATGTACTCATGAATGAAATAGTCTGCCTAAACCAAGTTAGCTAGTCATTAGGTTTCTTTAATATTCAACAGAAAAATATTTTATGTTTTATTGTGATGTTTTTTTTAGAACAAGCCTATAATGATAATTGGTCATCACATACTCCATGGAAAAATAGCAAAACTTGAAAAGCCATTAGCTGTCATCAGGAAATCCAAACAAGCTGTAATGGATAGTGAAAGTTGCAAGGACAATATGCTACAGAACTATTATGATGTGACCTCAATTATAAAAAGAAAGATAATATTTAGTGATCTTCCTAAGCCAATAATAGCCAGCGTGCCTAAAACGCTCTAAAATATAATAACCTTACTTTGTTATCTAGCAAAGATGTAGTATTTCATTCACTTTTTATGATATTTTACCAAAAATCTGTTTGCGCTTTCCAGTAATTAGTGTTTAAAGTGCAGGCAAAAAGTTTGGAATGTTCAATTAAAAACTCAACAATTTTAGTTTTGAGAAATATTTGTTGTTTTTTTTATTAGTTTTAGACACTTTTACAGCAACCAATTTAGCAAAGCAGTAAAATACATGGTATTCGGAATTTTGGATATCATTGACATTAGATGTTGCCATTTAGTCACTAATGAGCATTTGGTGTCACAGCCCTTGTTCTTAAAAAACTTGGCAAGCTTCTCACAGTACTCTGGTGTGATGCTCTTCACTCAAACACCTTTCACCTTCGTTACCAAGTCACTATAATTTAGAAGTATTTTTTAGCCACTTCCTACTTCGAAATGGGTCAGCAGTTTTCCATATCAAGATCCTGGTTGCTGCCAGCCAGTCCAACACCTTGATCTTACTAGCCTTTAGCCATGACTTAGCTTTTGCAGTATGCACAAGTGCTCCATCCTGCTGGAGTCTATCACAATCTAAAATATTCATGAAAGGGCCCAGTTTCTTTTTCAGAATCTCTAGGTCCAGTGTTGCTGTAATAGTGGTACCCTCCTCTTGAAAGCAATGCATCCCCAGACCATGACTGAGAAAGGTGCACAAATGTTCTTGCTCCACAGAACTGCACTACTTTAACCTCATCACTAAACATAACTTTTTCCCCAGTTCTCAGGTGACCAATACATACTTATACTTCTGACTGAAGACAAGACAGTCAGCATTGTTTTTAGCCGACATCATCAACTTACACTTGCTTCATAAGCTTTAAGGTTCAACATCTTTTGAGCATGATACCTAAGAGTTTATGCTGACACCTTTATCAGTTATATTTAGTGATGAAATAACATCTGGTGAAGGGATGATCGGGTCTTTATTCATTAGATGCTGAGACCTGCAGATCCTGTGGGCTAACCTTAGATAGCCTGCCAAGTTGGGTTTGGCTCTTGTGTTCATGACTGAGATGTCCATTGGTTTTTTTCAATGTCTTAACTTGAAGCTGTATCTGTCTTGCTTCTATTTGTTTCAAGCCTCTCAGACTAATTAATTTTGCTCCAGCACTGCTCTTTCCTTTGGTGAAAGCTCAATGATGCTGTCTAGCTGTTCCTTCCAAAAAAATGAGTGTTGGACACTATGCAAGACTCAATGTTATGACATAATGTCTTGGTGCATAGAGTAACAGACTGTAAAGATATACAGTGAAAACGCAACTCTAATTTTGCTAGGGTACATTAAATATAGCCAACAGTTCAAAACTTTGTTTAAAAGCAGTATATTCCAGACTTTTGCCAGTGCTGTATTTTTGTACCAACAATAAATTCTATGTACAGTAATATAAATTATATATTTTTATACAGGTTGAAAATATGATGTAATTTGTTGAAAAATATAAAACAACAGCTTTCTCAATAACCTAAGTTAAGAAGGTGTCAAGTTTTTTGTGCACTTTGTAAATCCAGATGCTGTGGTTTCGTCACATGGAGAGCTTGTATTATCCCCGATTTCAAGTTCATTCAGTGATGGTAAAGGATCTTCTTCTGATTCTTCGTCAGTGGATTCAGATTCAGAATCACTACAAGACATTGATGTTTAGGATTAAGAAGTGCAGATATTTATGGCATAATCACATAAGGGTGAGCAAAGCATCTTGTGCTGAGGTCATATGTATACACAAACCAACATAATTATATCTTTAAAAAGAAGAGTGTTATTGTGAGGTTATCTGCTCTTTACGAAACAAATTCGGATTTTAGTTAGAAATTGGGCTTGGAATCATGCTAAAGTTATTTATATTTTCAATGTGTCTTATAATAATCTTCTAAATAACAACGTGATGATTATACAATCTTCTAGTAAATATTATTTAATATGAATTTAAAAATAAAATTTGGTGTTTTTTCATGAGTATTATATTACTGTCTACCTTGAAGGGAGTTGTCCAACCATTCTATTGGGATTATAATGCATTTCGCCAGACTCGTCACTGTCTGGTATATCAAATGGATCTACAAAATACACCATAGACATTTGAGCAACTTTGGTATAAGTGAAATTATTCATCATTTCTCAAAATACTTCACTTGTAATAGGTCACGATTATGCTACATATTAAATAAGTCTCATAGCACTGCTCAATTTTAATTGCTTTACACTCTAAAGTAAACTATGTTACAGTTCAATAGAAAGTTCCAACCCAGAATTTGTAATGAACTTTTAGATGAGTCATACCTCTGTCATCAGTTTCAGTCTTAGAGTCTATTTCATTGAGATAAGTATTTTGGGTGGCCACTACTTCTGCACTGCTGGAACATGTTTTGTACTTGAGTAGTAACTCATTGTTCACTGAGTAGAAGGCATGACCCCACTTGAAACAGCTCATTAGCATCTCTCCATATTCTTCTAGACCTTCAATAGTATATTGGATGGAATTAGAAATTATAATTCATTTCTAACAGAATTTTATAAAAGTCAATACCCCATGCATGGAATGAATAGCTGAAGCACTGGCAAGAAGTTTAGGATATATATATAAATATTAAAAGCATGAGAGATGAAAATGAGATACACATAGTAAGGTGCAGAATTTAAGGATTTTTAAATAGTTTTTGAATTAGTTGGTATTAATAATGTAAAGTTAACAATGTATAAAGTAAATATTGTTATATTATAAGTATATAAGTTATATTGTACAACTGATAAATGTTAGCAAGACAGTTTGTCAATAAAATCCCAGCCAATTATATCTAAACTTAAAAATTAAATATTTTAGTTAAAAATGTCAATTTTGACAACTTCTTTTGTAAAATCATTTGATACTAAAGTAATTATAAAATAAATATTATATAATACTGTTAGCAACAATTGCTTGCTACAAACAGAATTGATACAGTTTATTTGAGTCAGAAAACATGAAATATATTGATTTAAAAGGCGAATTGAACTTATCAAAATTTGGTAGAAATCAATATAAATAAAAGGTCCTCCACTATCTAACATGTTTTTATATAATTAAAGTTTTGGGATTTATTATATTATGTGTACCAGAATTAATGCCATGAGAAAAAATGTCCCATAAATGCATTATATAAGGTTGAATGATCTTTTTTAGATAATTTCCTTTTCCTAAGCCGTATAATATATTTTTAGTGTCGACAACAGAATTAGCATGTCTCATATTTCCGCTGTCATGGAAAAAAGATGTACTCAAACAGTAGTGTTGAACATTGACAAAAGAATACAATGCTTATAGGAATTAAGTTATATAGTTTCAACTAGAAGTGTACCGTTTAAAGGGAACCTCCAAAAAATTGACTCATTTCCTAAATGATGCCACTTTGAACTACCCATGAAATTGAAGGCTCATCATGATTCATGTCAAGTACATAAAACTAGAAAAATTGCTTTAAAACATATTGTATAACTGATAAATGTTAGCAAGACGGTTTGTTGCCTGCAATAGCACTATCAATTACTTGGCAAAGTTTCAATGTCCTATATAGTTGCAAAAACGAAAACGATCATTAGCATAACAAACATTTTAACAGTTTGAGAATTATTTACCAGCCAATGAAAGAGTGGCGGCCAAAGCTTCTACACAAGATAGCTTGCAGGGCTTGCCATAGTTGATCGGATTTGTCGCAACAAGGTAAGGCAAAAGGCGAGGTTGCACAACTTTCATTTTAGAAAACGGAGTTTCATCTAACTTTGCCCATGAGCAGTCCACAACAGCAACGCCATGTTGTAAAATGATATCTCTGAAATTCACATAACATTAAACAATTAATTGAAAAATTAAATAGTGCCTGTAAGTATAAATTCATCTAGCACCCAAAGTAAATGTTATAATATACATATTAAGTCAATATGATTGAAAGTAAAATTATCATATATAAGCAGCATTAAAAGTTTACATTGGCTTGCAATCACAATCTCTGTGAACCTCCTCCATATAGGTTTTTAGATGGGAAGCGAACTAAAACTATGTTGGTAATGGTTTGGGGGTGCTAACGGAGAAGTACTTATAGCCAGATGACATTCTGACATTACTTCCAAACATGCCCAGATCTGACCCATTAGCCTAGTCCAACATGTGTCGCCCTAGACTTTTAATTACAGGGCTACAACTGTTCAACAGTTTTAGATCGTCCTTCATTTGATTATCTGAATTTAAAGTATGGAAATTCAATAATCCTCAGCAGACATACTTATCAGCTGGTGACACACACTGTGAGCCAACTGGAGTGAGCACAACTCCTTTGAACTTCTCAGTCAATTTCAGCACTTTAATTTTCTTGTGTCGATAAAGTTTTCTTCCCGTACATTTTTTAGGGTCGCAGTGTTGAAAATCCCACATTGCTACTGGAAATGGAATAGTTTGATGCTTAGCTTCTTCATCTTCGTCTGCTGAATAGAAAGTCATAAAACTTACTGGCAAAATAAACTTGATGGTGAAAGGTTAAATTAATATGTAGTGATGTCAACTTAAATTTATTATCCAACAAGAGTTAAATTTACAAAAGTTTTGCTAGCCACAATAATTGAAAACGTACCATCATCTCCAGCTTCCTTTCTTGGACATTCTAAATGCTCCCTAAAATAAAAATATTCACATGATACTATTTGCAATGGTAAAGCTTCAAATCTTGCATTGCTAAGAAATCGAACAATTTTCAATTCCATAAGCTTCTCATAGTCAAGTTATTTTATTTTAGGAATAAGGCATATATGCAATTGCAAGCAAAATGTATTCACAAATTTATAAAACACAACTCTAAAATAACTATATAAAAAGAAACACAGCATTAAAAAATTCTTTTTTCGAAAAACCTAACAAAATTGCCGAAATTTTATATTCCCGAGTGTTATAGCTGTGAAGACTTTTTCAGCATTATGAAATGTCACCATTTCTTTTGAGTTTTTTTTATTTACAATTTTATAGTTTTTTTTTATATAAAAACACTTTATTAGTTGTTTAAAAACACTTGAACGAAGGCTGTTTATTATCCTAAGCAAATAAACCAATTATGAACAACTTCGAAAAATATTTCTTACCTTGAAACAAATCTGGAATTGTGATTTCTTTTAGCCTGAGCTTTACTTTTTCCCATTTGTTTTCATGTAGTCTTGGAGCTAGTGTAACAGGAAGACTAAAACAATTACTAATTGCAAGAATAACAGCAGCACTAAGTGACTTGCAGTTACTCTTACTCTTATGTTACTGTTACTTTTACAGTGAGCCTGACTTTGAGTAATTTTCTTAGTCTTACTGTTATACTAACTCCAAGAATTAATCTTAGTCAGAGTAAGCATAATAGTTACAGTATTACTGCTACCCAAAGTTACTGTTAGTGTTACAGTCTAGACTCTAGGACTAGCACTTACAGTAGGCGTAGCTGTTACACTAACTAATTGTGTAAAACAGAGTGATACTAAGTCATACTAAGTAAGCAATGTAAATCAGTAAAACTAAATTTAATACTAATAGTAATAGTAATACAGCAATACCAATAGAATACTAACTATTAATATAACACTAAAAGTAATACTAATACTAATAGTAAAATTTATATTTATAGTTATTTTTAACTATAGTCTATAACTATTAACTTAGTATTACTAATATAATTTATATTATAATATAATTTATAATATAATATATTATAATATTATAATATTTTGTTGCTATTGTATGTTGCGCAATTCTATACTCATAAATATTCAAAATGATATATGTCTTGAGCTTGAAAATCTTTTAACTAATACTAATACTATTAGTATTAGTATTAGTTAAAAGATTTTCAAGCTCAAGACATATAATTATATCATTTTGAATATTTATGAGTATAGAATTGCGCAACATACAATAGCAACAAAATATTATAATATTTTTATCATCAGCTATAATTAACAATGACTATCAAAACACAAGTGCAACATGGCTTTGCTATTTATTTTTAAGTTCATTTGAAGCTCATCTGAAACGTTGCTAACTTGCGGAAAAGATGTTAAGAACAAACTGGAATAGCTAGAATAGCTTTTTTTCTAGTACTTCGCGTTTCTGTTGAGATCAATAAAACGGTTTTTCTATACTACACAGTTATGCTACTATTACTTTCTGACAACATATTTTAAGGCTAGACTTCCGATCACTAGTAGTACCTACAGGCAAAGTAAAACTCAAAGTTGTAATCATAGTTGAAGCTCAATAAAAGAGCTTAGCCGTAGTAGAAATGTTTTTCATGAAAACTATAGATTTAATAAGACTTGCGTAGTATTTTTAGTGTAAGTATTCTTGTGTACACTTTCAGTTTTCGATCTCTGTCGTAGTCCTAGCCTAATACTAATAGTAATACTATTACTATTACTATTAGTAATAGTAATACTAATAGTAATACTTATAGTAATACTAATAGTAATACTAATACAGTATTACTAATAGTAATAGTAATACTAATACTAAGAGTAAGTCTAATACTAATAGTAGTACTAGTAGTAGTAGTATAGTAGTAGTAATACTAATAGTTATACTTATACTTGTAGTTATAGTTATACTTATAGTAGTTCTTTATTAGTTAAACTTAATTGTAGTCATAATAACAATTAAATAGCCAATACGAATAGGTAATACTGATACTTATACTACTAATATTATTTGAGTAATATTGTATATACGTATTCACATGGTTTTTAATTATTCAAATTTGGTTAGTTGAATTAAAAACAGACTGAAACTCAAACTATAAGTAAAATAAGAAAAGTTTTTATTGCAAATTGAAATTTAAATTAAAATAGTAATAGCATAAAACACGTTTTAGTTTGACTATTGTTGGATTTAGGTATAGTGATAGTGTGTATGTTGAAACTGCACCAGATTTCTAAGCCACTTAACAACTGACTTACTCTTAAAATTAAGTGCTCGGCTCAGTAGTAGAACTCATTCTTTCACACTTTCTCACAGTTTCATCTTTTTAGCAGCTAATAACAGCTTCCCTAATTGTTTCAACTCTTGGTATTTTAGCTAGTTTCACCAACATTTTATCTAATTTTCTACTATGCTGACCATGTAGAGTTTTTTTCTGTTTTCTCAATCTCATTTTTTCATTTTATAGTGCTCTTGTTATTCTATCTTTTTATAAAGTTACTAAATATTGTGTCTCAATATATACCTGTTCTTTCAATGTTAATTTACAAACTGCATTCTTCAGCCTTTACAAATTTCTCAATCGGCACCATTCTCCTGCTGCTTTCTTTTTTGTTCACACACAGCCTGTCCACATCTGCTTTTAGGTGAAATGCCCTATTTTGTTATCACTAGTCATCTTGTCTTTTGATCCATTATTTTCAGTATTCTAACTCTGACTCTAACACTGTTGCAGCTGCCCACGTATTCATTGCTTTTGAGTTCAGAACTTATTATTTGTTTGCAATAATTCTTTTTGAGGCCTTGCCTTTGATTTCTTTTATTTTTTACTTGTCTTCAGAGCTTCCAGGTTCGTATAAGAACTTGTTATTATTTATTCACCAGACCTCTTCTTTTTTTGTGACTTTTGTGACATACTTTTGCAATTGAAATTTTATCAATGCATATTTTGTAGGAATTCTACCAAGCTTTCAATTTTGATTTAAATCTTTCATAAATCTTTAGATCCATTGCGCATCCGAAAAGGTTTATTTTTGCATTTTCAAAGCTTGTAGCCTTGAGATGCTTCATTTATTAAAATTGATAGCGAGGTTAGAGTATTTACAGAAAGCTAAAAGATAAAGAATATTTTTGGAAAATTCTTGCTTAATGTCTGAATGTATAAAATCGTGAGAATTGTGATTATAATTAGATTATATGACATAACAGATGTAAAGGTAGATCTATAATTTGGAAAAATGCAATAGCGATTTGGCATTATAATGAATTTAAAATAAGAATAAACCTAACTAGCCGGTTGTTGCTGAAAGAGTTGTTTACAATGTTGGAGAGGGTGCTGAGTCAGCAAACATGCTTAGCCTCTCTCTCATCATAAATAAAATATGCACCGGCGTCTAATAATTGGCATTTTAGCGACAATGTTATCTGACAGAATACCTTCAACACAAAGCGTTATTAAAAAATGTTTTTTAACACGTTTAAAATATGATTCATATTTGAAAATTCAGGTTTATTTATATTTTCAAAACCTATGCTGCTCCTATTCCTATAAACTCAAAAAAACAAAGGGAATAATAAATAGTTGCATCATAAGTGTTTTAATTTTATGCTTAATTTTTTACCTATTGGGAGTGAAGTGTGAAGTTAACAACACGTGTAACTTTTTTGGATTTTTTTTCAAAAATCTTGAAAACCTGTTTAGATTTACTGATAGTAGAATATATAGCAAAAGCTGGTGAAAATTTTAAATTGAATTCTGGCTGTTTTTCACAAGATTCAGCTCTACGAAATTTCTTAAAGTGCTCTGATAAATTTGAAAATTAAATTTGCTTAGCATTACATAAATTTTAGTATTGCACTGAATATGTATTGATTCATAATTACCAGAATAATGCTAAAGTACTCCACAGAATGAATAAGGTAAACGTGTAGATAGGAAGTTGAAGTCAGAAAGTTTATTTTATAACGATTCTGCAGATTTTAAAGGTATAAAAAGTGATATAAATGATGTTTATCAGAAGCATGAAATGGTAAAACAATACTTTTGAATTTTGAGCTAGCCTCATTAATCTTATACTGTGCAAATGGTTATTTGCTTGTATTTAAATTAATTGGGAATCCACAGCAGAATGTGAGCTTATTTATGGACAAGTTTCACTTATCCAGTTGCCCCTGCTTCCGTAGCTGGAATTAGCCAACATTTTTATTAGCATTATTTGTCAGTAAATGCAAGAGTTGTTTACATCTAAAATCCAGTGCTGTCATGTGTTCCCCAAAAAATTCATTAGTTATACTAATTGGTTTTTTTCCACTTGAGTAATTTAGGCACAGTTGTGACACAATTCATTTAGTATTTCAACATGTGCAGCTTACATAAATAAGCTTTACAGGTGAATTTTCGCAGTTCCAAGGCAACAGTAAATTAGAACTTCCAGCAACTGTTCAGTAAACTGTATCTTGTAATAGATAGTATTCTTTGAGCAAATTATCTCTATACCATTGTTTACTTTCTCATGTATACAATAAAGTTACTGGTATTTTTATAATGAAGATACTGCAACTGGTTTTAGATGAAGATGTCTTGGACAGTGTATTTTTAATGATGAAAATTTGAATTCAAGTTAATTTGTTTTAAAAATTATGTGCAATATTTTGTGTTTAGTTTTAGTGTTTTGGGATTACTGTGGGTTGATGCCCACGAGACTAGCTTTTCCTTTTCTATATACTTTTTACTGAAAGTTGCATTCATTTTGAAATAGCTTTTACCCAAGTTGGCCGTACAGCTCTGAGCAACGACGTGTGTTCAGTTCATACCTTAGTTATTTTTTCTAAGTTATCACCCTTCAAGTTTAGATTGTCAAATTAAAACCATGTAATGTTGTTGGCAAGGTTTCAGTTCAACCATTTAGTTCTTATCCATATCATTTATTTCAATATTAATTTAGAAGATAATTTGAAAAGTACTGCAATAGTGCTGTGCTCACTGGTATTGTAAATGGTTCCTGTGGGGATTCTAACAGCTGTCTGTAAGTTTACTAATAAGGAGTTATTTCCCCTCAAACAAATGCACACTTCATCAGTTTTCAAAAGGTTTTGTTCAGGCTTTTCATTCAATAGTTCAGTATCTATTTTTTACCACACTTTGTTTGACTTTTGTTTGCAATGGGGTTTTCATTCTTACAGGCACTTTTAGGAGCTCAAGATAGGCTTTGCAGTATTCCAGAATAAACACTCTGTCAACGGCTGCAGTAAGTGCTACCTTTTATTTGCACCACTTCTAATCATTGTTGACTTTTCATCCACAAATATTCATAAATTATAAAACATGGATCTGTTAGCTGATTTTCAAAGTATATAAAGTTGTCATTCAATTTTAAATATGAATATTGTCATTTTTATTAAACTCGTTGCATGATTCTTTTAGTTGTCTTGCTCCAATCTGAATTTTCCACAGGGGTATCCTGTGCGGGAAAATTAATCCTGATATTTATCAATTTCAGTGCTTGATAAAGACGCTCCACAGGAATATCTTCCATTATATTACTGGCATTTCTTCTCAGTAGAAACTAGTTATGGATTTCAGTGGCCCAGGTGAGATTCCCTCTTTTTTATAGTGTAATCTATTGCTACTTTTTACTCGTTGATCTTAATTAGATCAGACTGGAGGCTTTCAGTTTTGGTCAAAAAACTACTTCTGCTTGATTCATATAATGTGACATCTGCCTTGCTTTTGGCTAAGTACAATTTAGCAGTCTTAGAAAGTTTAATAATTTATAATGGTCAACAAAAAACTGAAGGTCTCAGATGCAATAAAGCATAGCAGCACAGAAACTGTACCAAAGTTACAGATAATAGCTTGCTACTCCCACCATGAGACTAAACTACGATGCAGTTAAAGAGCTTCATAATGTACAGTGATGGTTACGTTTGAATACTCCAAGTTTGGTGTATGGTACTTAATGTATCACTTCTAGTTCTTGTTGACGTGTTTCAATTTGTGGTAAGATGTATTGATTGGGTCATTGAGATTTCATATCTCCGAACTAGCTTCTCAAGTCCCCACCTTGACTCACACACTTGATACTGTAGCTGCTTGGCTCTCTCCAGTATACTCATATTTTTCGGAAGAACAAATTATGTTGCAGTTGTAAGCTTGTGGTTGCTGCCTAAAGTTTGGTGATTAAGTAACAATTTATTTTGGGGTTTTTCACCAGAATAAAAGCTGTAACTAGCAACCTAAAAGTTTTCTTAGTGACTTTATATACAAGTCTTACTTATTGAATATGATAATACCCTCCCCCACCCTTCTTCACAACAGGGCACTTTCTAAGCTGCCAAAGCAGAGCATTTCAATATTATATACATATACATATATATATATATATATATATATATATATATATATATATATATATATATATATATATATATATATATATATATATATATATATATATATATATATATAACAATAATATAAGCCATATATAGGCGCATGTTGGCAACCAGGTGCTTAGCAAAATTTCAACAAACTAATGTTAGAATACAAAAGGTGAAACTTATTTAGCACTCAGTGTGGAGTGCATATGAGTACCTTGTGTGAGAATTTAGAATATTTATACGCAAAATTGTTACGTTTGAGGTTAATAAGTAGTGCATTCTTTTATCAAAGCGTAATATTAGGTGATGCAACCAGCACAAAATTTGGCTGTTAGCTGATTTTTACAAAAGAGACCAGCATTTTTCTCTGGCATACTATAATAAAGTTAAACTTTGAGTGAGATGAGTAAATGATTTAATACGGTCACCTTTACAATAATCTCGACTAAGAAATATGGATGGCTCCCAGAAAGGAACCTTTTTAAGAAGTAGAAGCTTGGAGTTGCCAAACTTCTAGTCATACAAATGGATAACAGAATAATTTATCTCTATTGCATAAACGGTTTTGTAACTCATTATTTGGAACTGTTTGATCTGATTTTTATATGAATCTTTAGGATAGCATATCACACACAATGTACATTTTTGATGTGCAAATGTGTACTGAGTTAAACATTATTTGTTGAGGAAGTGAAATTTGACCAGCTGAAAGTACCTAGCATCTCTTAAGCTAGAGATATGTAGCTAGGGAAGATGAGAGTGTCTATAAATATAGCATCCTCTCTGAAGATAAGCTGCATTCACTGATGCAACAGAGCGTGCCTATAGGTTCAGATTAACCGATTCTGATTTATTAGACTGAATCAAACATGAAAACTAGTGGCTAAAGTCACAGTTACCTCAGAATCCTGGCTGCGATGTTCTGTATTTGATATGTTGTCTGAACTACACATGTAATAAATATTCATTACGGTTAGTAATCCCAGATAACTGTGGCGGATTATCACAGTTAGGACTCCATCCAGAACTTTCAGAATTAAAATATTGGTATTTTTTCACTGGTTAGCAGAACAAAAGTAGCATGGTTGGGGATATCTTAATTATCATTGATTTTATCACTTGACAATACTGTTGAACAGTTTCCTGCTGCAACTTGCAGTTTCCTAATGTTTTGATATGATCTCATTATGACTAGAAGCACTGAGTGTTTTTGTTGTCAAACAAAACATGACACCCAGAGTTGGCAATAAAGGAGTAAACACTATGTACAGCAGTATCATTGCACAGCCCTTGTGAAAGCAATAATATTCTGGTGAATCTGTAAATACCAAGTTGGTTGAAGTTGGTTATGAGAGGATAATTGTGGTTACCCAACTAATAACAAAATAGATAGAGTAGTAGTAGTAGTTGTTGTGGAAACAGTAGTACGCCTTTAAAACAGGCTAATATCATTTCCACTATAGTTTTGACAATCTTAAAAGCATATATATGCATTCAATATAGTTTCAATAATATTGTCTATCTATGAAGTAACTGCACTAAACTTTGCCATACAGTATTTCTCTACCTAATACGTAATAGCAGTTTTAGAAATAAAGTAGGACAACTGCTAAAAACCATTCAGTATAGTTTTTAGTGAATGTTTTACGAGAGATTATCTAATTTTTGTGAATGCAGCAGGAGACTGAACTTTTTGGACTCTGCATCTTTAGCAAAAAGTTTTAAACCCTATTAGTCTGAGTTCAAATATTTCCTCGTTAAGAGGGGGGGGGCTTTAGGAATACTCTCTTTTTGTATCTACAGGACTACTGAATACCCCACACGCACCACTTTCCAGGTATATCCTCAGTCTAGTTTCTGATATGTAACTGCGCATATTTAACCTTTTACCTTAACATATGTATATTTATTGCTCTATGGATTTGGTTTTGCATCATTAGATGGATAAATCTACTTTGTTTGAAGTCTGGCTTGTTTGAGACGGAGTTTATGGTGCTTTGTGTCTAACACCAATGATAGCATTCTTTCAAAACCGGAGATTCTGGCATTTTTCTGTCGGCAGATCTTCCTGGAAGCTCTTGACGGGCTTCTTTAAAATTCCTGCTGACATACGTTGCGTTACCATGCTTCGCAGTATACTAATGGATTTTTCATTCGGTGTTTGGGAACAGTTTCATCTAACGAATGAAAACTGAAAATCCATTCAAACGGCTCATTCTAAGAAAAATGTCAATTCCGAATAATTTGTTAGAAAAAAGGTCAAATAACAGTTCAACTAATGCAGCCAATTCTTCTATAACTTGAGCTTCAGGGTATATTTTTCTCGTTAGTCTACTGTATGGTTGGTTTCACTTTAGATGTGAAATATGGATTTCATTAGGTGGTGAGTGCAAGGTCTGGTTGAATTCTAATGTAATAATTAACATTGATGCATGTTTTTAGTTTTATTGATTTTAGGCTGTTTTAGTAGGCTACAACTTAGTGATTTCATTGGCTTACTAATGTATCATCTATATATCACTTTCACTAGTTTGTAAACAGTCATTGTTCGTTTGAGCACGTATATTATACTATATTTCATTAATTCTCTCTTTTCTTTTATAAAACAAGTGTAAGTTGCTGTAGGTTTTCCTCTCCTGGGGCTTCTCGACTTTTTACATTCATGTTTGATTAAATTTAGCCGAAGACTTATTGATTCTGTTAACCGGGCGAGGAAAATATAAATAATGTATTAAAATGCTGTCAGCTTATGTTGCCTCATGTTGGAAACCAGCACTTGAGAACACCTATATACCGCTCAAGTCAGACCTTGTTTCCTGCCAGCTACCATTTGAAACGGTGAACCAGCCAAATTGCAACTGCTCTACGGAGCAAGATAACTCTACTTTCAACTTCACAATATTTAAAGTTATTACCAACTAATTCATGCTTCTCCCATCCCCTTATTTGAAAAGTTAGTGAAGTTTTAGTGTTATTTATAAGTTTATATGGTAAGTTGTCTTGCTTATGCCAAATCGACGCTGTGGAGTTCCCGTGTTATCATAGATGCTAAAAGCTTATTTACACTTGCGAGCACGTGTTTATATTTTGCTGGTCTGTTACAATATTACGCAATGTTATTACATAAAATACTAGGATATAGTTGAAATATTCATGTTTTTATTCCTATGATTCAACATTATGCTTATTTGATGAGTTGGAAGATGAGCTGATTCAGTATTGCTATCAGCTTGATCTAAAGTCATAAAACATGTGTATCGTATGAAATAAGATCAATATCGTGATAAAAGCTTAGCTGCCATTTATAATCTGCCCTAGCTGAAATGTAGATGATAGCTTGTGTTTACATGCTTTCTACTTTTTCTTTTCAAAATGAGGCTATTCTCTCACTCAATGGTGTTTGATCTTTGACTTGCCAATGAAATTCAATGCCTCGGTGTATGCATTGTGCCTCTTTGTATTACTACATTGTTGTAATTATTTAGCTATCATCTCAGTCGAGTTATGAAGGGGTTACTTAGTGCGGAGGTCACTCGGTGCATTATCGCAGTTGGTTATGTTTCACAGCCTCTTGAACACTCACGCTGCAGAGCCAAGTTATTTCGGCTACTCAACCGAAACTTCCATCGATATCATTTCTGTATATTCTGATATTTATACTAGTTATTTTGAGCAACCCCTCAGTGGGGCTGTTACTTCAAAGCAGTGACTTTTATTGTCGTGAAAGCTGGATGACTACAGCGAGCAAGGGGTGAGTGGCGTAGTGAACTATTCACAGCTAGGCAGCCACCACCTCTACTCCCCATATCGTCATACTCACACGCCTGTTAATCCAGCTAACAGTCACGTTCACTCAGCCAACATTTCTACTAGTGAAACGGGAGCTGATGAGATGATGGGTAAGTTAGAATTTAATAGTGAAGGAATCGTAATGGTTAGCATCTATTTCAAATTATGGGAATGGCAAATCCCACGATTAATAGAAGTTAGTTGTCAAGAGTCTGTAAATGTGGGTATGCTCTCGTAACTGTCTAAATTCTAAGGTACGTTCAACACTCCTATTCTCTTTGAGTGGTTTGCAAAATGTATTTGCGCCTGCTCTGCTGTTTTTTCTACTGGTAGAGTTTTGCCTAGGGATTAGTTGCTCATTACATGGGTTTCACCTTTTGGCTTTGCTTTGGACTTTGTCAGTTCTGTTAGTCATTGTGCTGAGCTTTCTGCTTAGATGAGTTGTCGTGATTAGTACTGGTAGAGTTTTGATGGACAGATTTTCGTCAGCTATGCACTGGTACTGCTAAACTACCTATTCTCTTGGCAATCTACTCTTCTGATGCTACAACCAGGAAAGAATGTGTAGTAACAGTTCATCAGGCTCGTATCTGGCACAAGTTTAGGCTAATAGAATAAACACTATAGTATTTTCTCAGATCTCTATTTGACAACCTGCACTTTTTTCCTCATTGCATGTCTTTTGAGGTTTTGCCAAAGCAGAGCACTTTCTTGAAGCTACTCAATTTGCTAAGTGGAGGGCAGATGTTGTGTCTTGAGTTGAATTATCATCATGTAAGTTTCTGATTTGGAGTGTTGATCACGTTGGAGATAACCTCAGCATCTGCATTAATTAGTAAGACACCTTCCCAATCTTCAACTTTGCTGAACTTCATTTGATAACTAAATGTAAGGCTATTTTCAATATGACCAAAACTGAAGGCGCAAACACAGTAGCAGAACTGAACCAAAACTGAAGCTTCATCAACTGTTTGAAATCTGCTTACATTTATTCCAAGTCGAGTCTGTCAATGTAATACTGCAAGTCTTTAAGTTTCGGACCAATTAGATTGAATAATTTACTTGGCCTTTCAAAGAACCAGGATTTAGCACAACCCTCCAAATCTTGATCAACCTGCCTGCCCATCTATTTCATAGCAGAACTTGTGCCCCTTTCCGCTAATTTCGTCCCACCAGCCCTAGGGTAACTTCAGTGGCCAGTCTGCTATCTCAGTGGAGGGTTCCTGAAGCTTACTACATCATTAAGCTGTAAGTTGAGTCTTTTTCCATGGTATGGGTCATATTTTGGAGTCAGCTGAAATTCTTACAAGTATTATAACTCAGTAATCCATATAATATTACATAAAACTTGTTTACTTGGTAACAGTAGCAAGCGATAATGTTTTATACTTGGGTATAGAAAACAAGCACATTTATGCAAACCATTGCAGCCCATTAGAAAATTATCAAAATATCAAATTATATAGGGTTTACAATTCCTTTCCATCATATTTTTGACCAAGAAATGAGTAGAACATTTCAAAATCTGCAAATAACGTTTTCAATTTTTCTCTACTGTGTAGCCTGCCAATTAGACTTTGCGTTAAACTCAGTGGCAAGTGGCTTGTGCTGCCACTTAACTTCGAGCCTTTATCAACAGAGCATGAGTGGAGTCATTCGGTCTGCCCTGCTACTCTTGATAGGCAGATAAGCCCTTGGCACGCTCACTTTTTCTCTTAACTCCATTATAGCATGTGGAAATATGCAGCAATGGAGGCAGATTTGTTAGCCCTCCTCACCAGTGTTTACACAACTGTGTTGTTTTGCACCTAGTAACCCTTGCCATGTGACCCTTCACCCTCTAACTAGGCCAACAGGTAAACTGCTGAGGGTGGCACTGGTTTAAGTACAGAAATATTTTTGAAATGGCTGCTATTGAAATGGCAGCATTGATTTCTCATGGCAATTCACTAAGGCTTTGTTCTGTTGGGCGAAATAAAATAATGTGTATATAATGGTTGACTCAGTAATTAGAATACACTTAGCCGTTGACATTCCTATGTTTCTATTATGTATGTGCTCATTGCTATTCTGTTTGTTTATTCAATTGAAACACTTCTACTTTTATAGTGATCGATATTCTTGTTTTGATTAAGGGTTATTGAGCATGCCGCCATTTGCTTAATTTTCAACTTCAAATGTTTTAACTCAAGTACTATAGGCTACCATGTAATATTTCTGTTTTCCTATTTCTAAATCGGAATATTAATGAGTAATGTTCATATTATTGACATAATTATTGTAAATGTTACGTAATAGGTGCTGAAATAGCAGTTTGTGGCGTAGTTGAGGTGGGATATATTAGAGAGTGGCTGTTGTTATTGAGAGATATTAGCCGTAGTTATCTGGTGTGAGGTTGAGATAACCCTCATGCCTACAATTACCTCCTCCGCACCCATTGGCCGATCGGTAATAGTTGGTGTGTGAATTCAATTATCACTCTTGCTACTTGATTAGGCCATCAAAGCTCTAGCAGGGATAGTCATTTCGAAACGGTTGGTTGAGTAGTTCGCATGTGTGGCGGTTTCGTCTCATTCCGTGCACCATTCTTTATACTATTTGGCTAGTTGTTACCGCAGTAGTTGCTAAGATGATGTGTGTCAATTATAATGATCCTCATGCTGGAATTATGTATAAGAATGCGTCTCACCATCACTCCATGGTGCAACATGATCAGCAGTTGCATCAACATGACCCTGGTTGGTTTGTTATTGTTTTACACTAGTTATTATCGTAATAAATACTAATGTTTTGATGTTGCTATGTTTTGCACATTCATAATATTTTAGATTCGTGTTGTTTTGATGTAGCTCTTGCGTATCGTTGAGAAGAAGTCAATTAGCTACACTCAAAGTTGTATTATCTACTTATTTTTATTGTCAACCTCGAGCCTTATTATTGTTATAATATTTCCAACTTTGGTGTTTTTAATGTTATTCATAACAGAATCAGTGAATGCCAATTTTTACTGTTACTATAGCACCATGACCTCAGTTTTTCCGTGTTGTCAATAGTAACGTGATTTCTTAATTCAAATTACATTAATGAATTTTGTTGCTAAATTAATTACTAATATTTCCTAAAATTGCTCCAAGTTATCAAATGTCTTGATTTGTGCGGTATTTGCGAAGCGCACTGAGCTAGTTTTCAGCTATGTTTATGAGTAAAGGTTTTCAGAGCTGGTAAATGCCAGCGCTATTGAACACTAATGAATATTAAAACCATTTTCCAGCGTTTACTCTCTACAAACAAGAACACATTTTGTTTTTAAGTGAAATATAGCTATTTGAGCTTCTATGGAATGTAAAGCAATTATGTACACATGTTACTAATAACTTACTGATTATATTCAGGCAGCTAATATTCGGAACAGCCTCAATTCTCATCGATAAATCATACTGGCCTGTAGTAAGAGATCTGTTGGGTATTACAATACATATTGTGTCACTTAGTGAACTGCCTTTAGGTGCAGAATAAAAAAAATCATTCACTTAATCAGCATTGTATTTCACATCTAAAATCCGCACTTGTTCATACTGCCCAAAGCTCACCATTCACTTATTCAGTGATGTATAAAACACATTCTTTCAGAAGTGAAAAGGCATTTCTTTTAAATATGAATTGTGTATTCTTTGACCTGTTTTGTGTGATTCACTGCAAGAAGTTAAAAATCTAATGGGAAAAGCTCCTCTCAATTTACCTGCATCTCAGCTATAATATTATAAGGCTGGGATAAAAAACAAGCTGCAATTGTAGTATAAATGTGATTTCCAGGTCTGCACGCACTATGGGAGAGTGTGTTTATGAAGATGGAGAACGAGCCAGTCTCAAATGGCGGGAATCAGGCCTCGATGTTGGCCAATGTGAATGTTGAGGCGATGAGACAGAGGGGCAGAATTAAGGAGGATAAATACTGTGGCGTGTGTGGAGACCGTGCTCTTGGCTACAACTTTGATGCCATATCTTGCGAATCTTGTAAAGCTTTCTTTAGGAGGAATGCCCCTAAAGGATTAGTAAGTGTAGTATGCCGTAATATCCATAGTCTTACATACTGCTTATAGCATTTCTACTTGCATTTTATAACTATTATGTTGTATTATACTTTATGATATCTCTAAGTTACTATGCATTAAATTATGGTAAAACTAACAAAATGGAGATTTCATCATCGTATGCATCATTAAATTCTGATTTAATATCAGAAAAAGTTGCATTTGCATCTACCCATAAGTTTCACTGCTGCTAAGTTGCATTTTTCTCAACCTTATTTCACTAATAGTCACATTCCTCATTCAACAAACTATTGAATTTCATAAAAGCTGGGAGGTCTGAAAAATTGTATTTTCTAAAGGCTATTATTTTGGAAAGACATATTCTGTTCCAGTGCTTCTTAAAGATTGTATGTTATAAAAGCATGAGAAAATTGTGTATAGTGGAAGGCATTATAAAAGACCGTACAATATTTTATTGATAAAAAACAATAATTTGAATAAATATTGTTTCAAGATGGTTGAGCAATTGCTAGGCGGACCAAGCAAAAAGGTGTAAGCTTATAGCACAAACTCTTGCTGTTTTACTAGGAATATTTCAAGTGTCCGTATGAAGAAAACTGTCGCATGGACGTGTCCAACAGGCGGTTTTGTAAAAGGTGCCGCCTGAAAAAGTGCTTTGATATTGGAATGAGGAAAGAATATATTTTGACTGAAGAAGAGAAATCTAGAAAACGTCAAAAAATTGAAGAAAACAGGTAAGAGTTTTGGTACTATTCTTGTGAAAATGTGCAGCACATCCTTTACCTCGGCAAGTTTTAAGCATGCACCTAACTTGTTTTTCATTTTTGGTCAACTTTAAATGCAAACATTACTAACCATGTGTAGACTCTACGGGGTGATAACTCCTATACACCATAAATACTTAATTCTTGTAGTAAGTAAAATACAGTTTTATTGTAAGTTCTTTAATTTAGTCCTTACTTCAATTTTCCTGTTGCTTTTTCAAGTGTAAATTTCCCGATGCTAGTAGATTTGCTCTGCAATTATTCAAATTAAGCTGTTGCTTAAGTCATTAATGTTGAAAATCATTTTACTTTAATTTCAAGTGTTCTATTTTATCTCTAGCACACACTGAGCAGTTTGTTGACTTTATTAATGGATAAACACAATGCTGCAACTTGAAATTAGCTTTTAACATTTTACTTGTCCGTAAAATACTCTTGTTGACCTGAAAAATACAATTGATTAGAGCTTCCTAAGCTTCATTTGTTGTTGAATCTTGTGAAGTCAAAATAGTTTCACACCAAGTGAAAAAGAATGCTGCACGCATTACACACACCGAAACAATAGGCATATAAAAATATTTTCTTGTAGCTTGTACTTATTAAAATATTTGAAAATACATGAAAGTAAATTGCTCTCAAAATTATTGCAAGCTTCTGTCTTAAGAAGATGCAATATTTTGTTTCTTTTATACTTCTTGTAATAATGGATTCCTATTATTTTTCCACCGGAACTGTACAAGGTTGTTGCTTTGTTTTCCTGGTGTGATCATTATTCTATGTAATTCTGATTTATTTTATAATAATTAACAGGAAAATAAAAGATCATGAAAGATGTAATGAGAATGACGACGTCAACAGCAACTGCAGCATGGACATCAGCTACTACGAAAGAGTTGTCCCTCTAACTGACCAAGAACAATTAGAAATCAATGAGATAGTAACTTCATATGCCACATCACTTGAAATTATATCTTATAATGGTGGCCAAAAAGACAGTATAAACGATTTGGTCAATGTGTGTGAAGTTAGTATTAGGCGAGTTATAGATATGGCTAAGAAGATGAAGTCATTCAAAGCTTTACCCCAGAGTGCACAGATATGCCTACTAAAGGGAGGCTCCATCGAATTGCTGATCATCAGATCTGTCCTCACATTTGATAGAGAGCGAGAAAGATTTCTGGAACAGACAGACAACCCTCAGACCAGTGCCATCACCCTAGCTCAGTTTAAAAATGCTGCTATGAAGCCCGACTCCAGCGATATTTCTAGCACCCCTCCGAATCCCAAGCTCCAATCTTCCCTGGTTGATGACATTATGAAGTTCATTAGAGTGCTAGGTCTGGAGTTAAAGGCTGATGAAACAATGCTTATATTTCTTCTTCTAATTTCTCTCTTTTCTCCCGACAGACCGAATCTTGATCAGAAAGATCTGAAAGATGCAGTGGCACAGGAGCAAGAGAGGTATTCTGCTCTCCTCAAACGTTATGTTGAAAGCAAGATGCCTCGTAATAAAGCAAGAATATATTATGCCAAACTACTGATGAAACTTACCGACATTAGAAATTTGAATGAGGAATCATCTCAAGTATTTTTGAATATGAATGCAGAGACAATTCAACCTTTGATGAAAGAGGTGTTAGATTTACAAAACTCAAAGGAATTGCCCGCTGATGGATCACCACAGCCAGCTGTAGTTACAGCAAAAAGTTAGACATTCATACTCTTTGACAGCCAAACAAAGCAATATGCATGCTGTGCAGTAACTGTTTCGAATGCATATTTTCACTGTTTTTATTCTAGACAATCTCAGGGGTTAGTTGGTTAGTTATTTAGATTCGTCCATGGCAGTGCTCCTATGCCATCATGCACTGGGACATAATGAGACAGAATTTTTTCCAATTTACCTATGACAGCTTGTGTATGTTTACTGTGTGCTATGTAATTAAATGCAAACCATGATATCTTTTTTTTACTAATAGTAAATTTCCTCTTTTAATCAAACCCTTTTTATACTCTATTGAAAAAATGCAGATATTTTACAAATGATATAGTATAAATTGATATTTTAGGCATTGTAATCAGCAAGCTTTTCAACTTTATTTATATTTCAACTCTCAATGTAATTTACATGGTTTGTTAAAACTTACTTGTATATTCAACTTTATATACTCCCTCAACCTTTTCAATCGTTTGCTGTCTGCTAATTTACCAACATTTTCTTGCAATTCTAGTATTAGGGTCAGCACCTTTGCACATGGTTAATATTTTTATATCAATTATGGTAATACTTGTATATAATATATTTGATATTCTCAATGATTTATTGTAGTTATTCATGTGATACATGTAAGCATTGTTTAGTATAAACAAATCACAGTTAACTAGAAAATAAGTTATTTGTAAACATTTGATGAAAAAGTTTAACTTAAATGAACTAAAATTGACCCACGGTTATTAATGAGGTAGCTCATGTACTACAGTAGTTATTATACATAAAGAGGCATTATATTAGTAGAGATGAACAAACAAAATAGAAAACAGAAAACTGTATATCAGTAAGCTGCCCAGAATAAGATACATAGACTATTATTCCATGCATGGTTCTTACACTGTAGAATAGCTATACAAATTATAATTCCTAGAATTTAGTGTTGTTAGCTTTTGACTAGATAGAAAATAGATAAAACTTGGAGCTTAGAGAGGTCTGTAGCTGCCCAGTCTGGTATTTATCTCGTTTAAACTCTGTTCTGAGTTGTAAGCATCAGTGAGACTTATCATCTTCTCGCTGGCAATGTCATAACACTCTGTCACCTTCATATTGCACATTGAATGTAGAGCATTTTTCACCATATCCTGAGCCACGCACTCACCTGCAAGAAAACGTAGTAAAAGATAATGTAAACAGACTGACTGAGAAAACATCTATAAGCCCTGCAGGCTTACACAAAACCAAAAAGTCTTATTTAGCAACTCAGTCCAAAATCGGTAGCTAGGCAGGTAACTTTGCAAAAAAAAGATTTCTTTAATCTCTAAAATCAGTATGGAGGAATTAAATAAATCCTCTGTATGTAATCATACAATTGATTTGTAAGTAAAAATAGGCATAGCAGCAACAAGAGGCAGCAGTACAAAAAGAATAAAACCCATTCTAAGAGTTAAGTATCTGCCAGTTTTTAGGCTGCAAAAGTACTAGTTATTAGTTGATAGGCACTAACAGACCTCAAGTACGCATGTATACAGTTTTAGACAAGCCAGTAGTCTCTTAGGTTTAAGTGGAGTTGTATGACATAAGACAAACTTAAGTATCTTCATCTGATCAAACTTTGGACACAAACTTCCCAACTACCAAGTGACTCTTGGGTTGGTGTACAGATGAAAAAAATTGAAAAAAGCCTCGGTTATAGAAGAAAGGTGTTGCAAAAGAAATTATGCCTTCAGGACCAAAATGCTCTCTCTTAAGATTAGCCAAATGTTTGTATATGGGCAGCACCAAATGTTTGTATATGGGCAGCACCAAATGTCTGTATATGGGCAGCACCAAATGTTCAAATTTATTTAGTTGGCAATCATATCATAGCAGGCATTTCGGGGAAACAAATCCAGGTGGTCTTAAATTTTGGTCTCCCTCATCAATGAGAACCCAGAAGAGTCACCATGGTTTTCAATACTAGCCACTAGAGGTTATTAGATTTAGCGAAGAGACTTTCATAACTAGGGGCCAAGCCAAGTAGCCATGCTGGGGTTGGTCCCCCCTCACATTGAGGATGAAAGCAAATGTAAAAATTAATTACTATAATGGCAAATTACCCTAGATATTCTGATGGCATTACTGTCAATTTTGCACATAATCATAAATAAAACATGTTATTTCCCTTTTAAAACACTAATTTTATTTCATTTAATTTACAACTTGTACTGTGGTAATGTACATTGAAAAAACAATATTAAACTATTTGAGAAAAGATAGCGAGGTTACTAGCCTAGCATTGCTGTCTCGGACTACTCAACCAGCCCAGGATTAACCACAACTTATCAAATGAGTCTCGGTGCAAAATAATTAGTCATATTAATTCAGCTGCAGTGATGGATGGTTTATTGCAAAGCAATAGAGGGATTGATTTAAATAAATTTGTGAAAGTGTAGTATTTCCCATCTGAGTCAATCATTCCAGCTCTAAAATTGGATTAACATTCAAGTCTTTTGTCTGAATTAGATTTTACAGAAGTTGAGTGCATACAAATCTAATTATAGCTGTCAGACTGCGAGACTCTAGAATCCCAATGAATCTACCAGAAGTCAACGCCTCTCCTCACTTCCACCACTCTTGCTTATACCAGATACCCATAGACTGGCAGAACAATACAGCCACCATCATAAACAACAAAATAGAATCTACTACTCTCTTTTATGGGAATACACTTGCTGAATTATGCAATTAATATACCTTTAATTGAGTTATGTAATACTTCCACAATTTAGTTATTATTAATATGGTTAATAGGCTTTGCATGAACAGCTTATATAAAAAACTGGCTTAAATAATAAACATCGACTTCTTTCAAACAGAATACAGTTCATATTTTACTGAAAGCTTTGACACATTATTGCCATAATTTATTTTCACAGATTAAATTTACTTCAGTGTGTCACATTAGATTTAGCTTTGCAAGTAAAAAGGACACTGAAATTGACATTGATACTAAAAAGATGGACCAAGCATTTGAGTAGCATGTACACGCTGCACACAGTACACGCTGGGGAATTTTAACAACATAAAATATCTCATGCTTTATAAAATTGACAAACCGCGCTCATTGACATGATTAATTCAAGTTTATGTAGTTCCTTTTTCTTGCAGAATGCTGCTAGTTTAGACTGGACCTGGCCAGGTAATTATATCAACACTGGTTGCTAGGGCTACATCACTGACTACCTCATATGCTGAGTGAATCACTCCATTCCAGTGTTAATCATGATTAAAAAAGTTGAGCAATGTTAATCATCGAGGTTGGTAAAACATGTTACCAGAATAGTTTCAGAAGAATACAATAACTCCAACCTTTTGAACATTTCCACATTCCTGACTATAATCAAACTAGATTGGAATCCACAGATACAAAGTTGCTCTCATATTAATATAAACACACAGCATGTATACATACACACATGTACATACACATATGTACATACATACACACATGCACATACACACATGTACATACATACACACATAAATCACTGATCCTGAACTAAATTATTTAAAAAGGAAATAAAAGGCAAATGGTTTGTTGCAGCTTTCATCTTGGCACGACAGATTTTAAAATAAAGCTGCCAAGTTTTGAAGCATAACGAATTTAGACAAAAAATTCATTTTTCTAATAAAATTTTCATGCCTTAGAAGTATTTCAACTAAATAACTTTTTTTAATCATACAAAAACAACATTCCAGCAATGAGCATTGAATAGTTACCATAGATGATTAAAAACTTACTGTAATTTGTAATACCCTGTTCAACCCTCAACATAAGATCTTGATGAATAAGCTTGGTCAGTTCTGCCACTACAATAAAACCAAAACATTTCAATAATTTCATAAACAACACGTTTAGTATTTTAAAACATATGTTTACAGAGCTTTTTTTAACTGTGGCGTACAAATTAAAGGTTTCCTGTGAAACCATCTCTTTAGTAACAAAGCAACTACAACTACCAGACTTGTAAACATAAATCAAAACTGCCATTGTGCTTGAAATTTTAATTGCATTTTTATATATCTATTTGAATCATCAAAATATTATTATTTACACCTGTACACAGATAAACATTGCTAATAAGCTACATGCTATAATCAAAAACACCTATATTGTCTATAAATGACATCTCATTTTATAATAAGCTCAAAATATTTTGGAAAATAAAATTAGATGGTAAATGAAGAGTAGATGGTCAATCGTATAGTTATCTCCCTTGAACTAAATTCAAAATCAAATATGGGGATTACCAAAGGACTAACTTGTCATCATACTTTCAAGTTATTGAATTAAAACTTTTGTTACTAATTAGGAATCAATTAGTTTTCTTATTGTAATTAAATGAAAATGGTATCAGCAAAATAATACATTCAATTTATCCGGCTTCAATGTAAGCAAATTAAAATGCTGAAATGTTTCAAATCGAGTACAGTACACTCAGACCTGGATAGATCCACAGGAAATAGACAACTGAAAAGGACAAGTCAAGATTTAAGTTTTTTGCTGAATTTGCTACCTTTTTATTTTAAGATTTCACTTCATTGTCTAAAACTGCAAAAATTGCACATAATTTCCAACACAATCCCTCAGCAATCAGTAGTTATATGCACTTCTTTATATTAGTCTGAATAACTCTTTTGCTTTTAGTTTGAAAGCGTACAGAAAGCAATAAAGTAGAAAGCAAAGAGGAATGTCTCTATAAGGAGAGAAAGGAGAAAGTGCCTGCAAATTATCTTAGTTGAATTATCTTAACCACAGCTGCAATTTAGAGTTCTGCTACTTGAAACATGACAAGTTGATGTATAAGACTGTGGTTATTACCCAATATGTGAGTAATTATACATCTACCATATATTATTATACATCTACCATTCTGTAAAACCACAACTACTCACATACTCCACCATCAAAACCAGACATGGTAATGGACTTTCCTTTCTAAGCAATCTACTGGTGTGTACCAAATAGACGAACATCTGCAGGAATATTTGTACTTTTGCAATTTACTAGTAGCTAACTTTTTCAACAGAAAGCTGTTCAATTTTGTAAAAATTAGGGTTTGAAATCAATAAAATCCATCATTGCACATTAATTGACTAGGAACAAAGGAATATCATTTTCACTAAAATGTCAGGGAATTTCTTTTAATCACGAGTTATGCATTGTAATGGCTACTTGATGGAAAGTAGTCATGGAGGTGTCTACGCTTTGCCAATGATTAATGCGTTTGCACTGAATTAATCATCAGCCATTTCAAACCTTCACCAAACAAAGTCATCCCAGAAAATAATCAGAACTACTATAATTGTGGTTAGGAAATGTGATAAGTTTAATGGCTTGATACACTGCAAACACTATTAAATTAAATATTACCAAATATCTCAAACAATAAAACCCCCCTCTTCTGGTTAGAATTAATTAGGTATCAATTATTTTTACACAATCTATTGCCCTGTGAAGATAATTATCAGAGAACTAAAAAAATCTAAACCTGGGGATTTGAAATGCAACCTTCCCCTTGTTGAATGCAAGGCCAAAATCAAAAGTACAAGGTTTCACAATTTCACAGTAACGAACAGTAAAAGTTACCCTTTTTGTTATGAATCCCAGAATGCTTTTAACACCTGCCCCAAGGCTTCGAAAAATGCCAATTTTTTGTTTGGGCGTATACAAAACTTTTGCAAATTATTATAATAACATTACTATGGTATTGAAATGCTTAGAAAAAAATGCTAGTTTCACAAAACAAAGAAAAACTTAAAATACATACTTAGCATGGTTAAAATTTGATAAACATTATACTTTATATTATTGACCCAAATAAATAGTCAAATAGAAGTCACCTAATTTTGACAAATTTTACCCTGTACATTAAAACATATATTATGGAGAAAAAAAATTCCAACAAACACCTACTTGTTTGGTCATGGTCTAACAGAGTGTGGAGTTTGCAAGAAACCACCCAATAACATTCAATCATAGGCTGCAGCAAAACACTCAGTCTTCTAAACTGGTCTTTTTCAGCTTCATTCAGCTGAAAATAAACCAAAATTTATAAATATTTTAGAAATGAAAAACAAATTGCAACTACAATTAAAGTAGACAAGTGGACTACTATAACTTTTCAGTGATCAAGAGCACCTTGTACTGCTTGTCAGGGACAAAGTGATCTTGAAGTTCCTCCTCATGGAAGCCATAGATGGCCTTCCTAGCAATACGACTAGTCCACTGCTGAGCTTCTTCATTGAACGTGTCTTCAGCTTCAGGTGAGAGAATCAACTCTGACGATATGAGAGACTCAAAGGCGTTGCTTAGCTCAGTCTCCAAATCTTTACACGGCTAAAACATTAAATAAAACAGTTGTGAATATATATAATCAATACAATATAAGAAATATCTGTCTTATGTAATACAAACCCTGGCAGTCTTAACTATAATGTTGAGTCTTTTTTAATGACTAAGAGCAATCTAGGCTTAGCATAGTTTAAAATGAAGCAATTACAAGTTCCCCTCAGCGTTGTAGAAGAGAAATATTGCCAAGTATTGATGGGATTTTACTCAAACTCCAATAATGATGTAATAATGAATGGCCTGAGCCATATTACGTTATTTCTCCTGTTTAAAGATATTACCTTAAGAAAGACATGTAATTGAATTTAAGCTGACATCTACAATTAAAAACAGTTGACACAATTATGTAAAGGATTAAAACAATTTCAGAGGAAACTGTCATGCAGTGTTTAAAAATATACTAGATACCTATCATCAATGGTAATCACCAACCAATTGAGAGTTATCAAGTGCAAGTTAAAAAGAAAAATGCTTAGAAGATGTCTGGAAAGACGCCACAATGACCGGCTCAGATGCTGGAATATAGCTGGGTGTAGGTAATAACACTAAAATTATATGATTATTATAAATTGTATAATAATTACAGATGATATAATAATTTCATATCAACTAATGGGACTTAAACACATTAAAAGATCAACAGTTTGAACTAAGAATCTGGGTTCAAGCTTTATGTTTAGATTTAAAGGAAATTAGTAATCATTATTGCAGTAGACTCATAGACAGTTCCGCTGATGCTATCTATAATCTTCACATTTTCCCTTACCGTCTTCTTGATGCTTTCCAGCTTCCCTTAATGCTTAAGACTTAGTACAAGTTATACACTAGCACAGCCTTGAATCAGCAACAAATTTAAGCACAAATATCTTTAATGCAAGTGAAAGTTTTCAGATTTGGTAAGCAATTTTAGTGCTAGAAGCAAACGGTAGGCTCCGTTACATTGCTGTAGGTCAAAAGTTGAAAAACAGCCCAAAAGTGTATCGGTTAGTTGCAAAGTACACAAAATACTTACAGCTATAAAGAGGAATTCATATTTGAATAGACTAGCTAGATATATAGCGTGTTCCACAACTTCATCTTTAGTGACTGACACGGAGCTGAACTGATCCTCAGTGGAACTATCTAGAAGGGCTACACCAGATGCGGCACAGATAGAGCAAGCTGCAATACAGTAGTATATAATCTACACGACTCCTGCATGGTAAATCGTAAACCGTAAAGAAAACATTCTCATATCCAATTCACGCACTGGTCAAAGATAGATGGTTGAACAGAAATAAAACCTTTAGCAGCTGTTTATTGCAGAACACATGTCAGCATTAGATGTGAGTCAGTGTAAGAAATGAGTCAGTATTAGAAGTAAGTCAGCAAGCTCATGATAAAATCAGCAAATAATATGACTCTTGAATCTCCTCCAACTGTATATATATTATAAAACTAATCTGAAGCAGTTAATAGTTATTCCAATATTTTGCCAAACAAAAACTTTAAATATGAAGTCAAAGAGAACTATGAAGATAATGCCAACATTTTTTGCCAAACATTAAAACATAAGAGACGAGGCATAACTAATGTAAAAGAGCATTGGTTCATCTTATGACTATAAAGAATGAAAAAAAGGTGAGACTTTGGCAAATCTCTCACTGATGCAATTTTTACACCTGGTTTAAAATGGAATAATTAATTGCTCCTTTTATCCTAGAATAAGCCTTCCTAACTGTTAGAATAGTTTTTCACCTGTAGAGCAATTACACAAAGTCTACTAATGGAAAATGAGAAGGGTGTCAGAGTGGTACAGCTGGCTGAGTCACATCTGGCAATGTTTTCTTAGTAAAATGTTTCTAGAAAGCTTATAACCCTAAGGACGGTGGCTGTTCAATCAGGGTCTCGCATGCAGGAGATACAAATTTCAACTGGCACCATGAATGCGCTCTCTGCCCTTCAATGATCCAAAATTGATCATTTTGATCATAATGAGAAACAAAAAACAAGTCACTAAAAAGAATGATACACGTTGATAAGACAGCAGGTTGAGTTTCAACAGGTGCCCTAGCATGTCAACAGGTGCCCTAGAATGTCAACTTATGACAGCAGAGAGAAGAACCTGGTGAGAAACTGACCTAGCAAGCTTTTCAGCTGGAAGACTGAGATAACGGAAGAAGAGTAATAGCTAAGTTCCAAAACATGTGGCAAAGAGAGATTGGGAGTGATCTTCACCTGATCACCACCTTCCTCGTCATAAATCTCTTGCCTGCAATTATATAATAACATATTTCAGGAAATGAGTAATTAACTTTTAATAATAAAATAATTTGATGAGTTTAAAAATTCAATTTAAATATTGACACTAATTTTCTAAAATATAGCACAGAACCATTGCACAATAGTACCCAAGTATGACATAACATTTTGAAATATTTATTAATGTGAAACTACTTGTAATTATAGTCAACAGAAAGAGTAAAGAAAGGTACGAAAAAACTCATAGCTTATATTTTTTATAAGGCCTCACATCTAAAAAGTTACATAACCAGAATTCAAACTCCAAATCAAGAATTAGGGGCCACAGCTTCACAAAGATATAATTTTTGCTCATAATTAGAACCTAATGATGTTACTTTGGCTATTCAGGTCTGAAAACAAGAAAAACCTGGAAAAGAAAAAAAAATTGATTATAATTCAACAAATTGCTCACCAGGAAACTGGAGCACCATTTCGCTCTATTGCTACCAGATTAGACCCTAGAAGTTTACACGCATGGGCTATCACATTTCTTGTCTGGCCAACAAACCCAACATCTCTGTTGGCTGCTAGAATAGCTTCCCTCAACTTGGTGATGGAGCTAATCAGCTCTGGTAAACTCACACCCTGCAACAATTTGCAAGGAAAACCCACTCACTGATTGAATGACAGTGACTTGCTATAATTTATTCCCCATAAACTTTTTTTATAAAACCACAATTTAGTTTTCATTGCCATTAAGAGATTACTCTTCTAATCTAATGCCATCCACTTGTAGCCTAGTGGTAGTGGCAAACCTAAAATATGGCTAGTCATTTCACTATATTGGGGTTTCTAAAGGTAGAACCAGTGATATAAAGATATGCAGAAAGATAATAGTAAATCCATTAGTGGGCAAGACAGCTCAGTGGTATAAGCTACCTTAGGAATGGAATTATAAACCAAACGGTGGTCTAAACTACTAAATAATTGGTTGAAGCAGTAATTAGGATGTACACATTATGTAAGTAGCCGCATATACTTTGTATATATATTGCAAAACAGACCACAGTGACACCATGCAACACAATAATGACTACAAAAAGAGTAAAAATTGATTGATCGGCTGATACAACAGCTGCAGTCTGGATACCAGAATGAACCGACTAGATTCGCGTGATTTGGAGAATCTGATAAACTGCCAGATGCTAGTTTTCAGATAGAAAATCTGTTTACACCAATTTGCTAAAACTGAGACATCAATCAACTGAGAAGATTATCTTATGATGAGAGAACGATTGCACAAGATTTTTAACAATGGGATGCAAGAAATTAGCTGATTATTATCCAAACTAGAGTATTATTTTCATTAGAATTCACTAATAGCATGGCAATAATTAGTGGCAAAAACATCCTAATGAAAAATTCAAAAAATTCTTGTCATGAACTATTTTTAAAATATTACAACAAGAGGAATATAAACCAGTAGTTAATAGTAATAACAAATGTGGCATGGATGTAGGCTCTTGGTTATTTTGTATCTCATTGGCTCTATTGGAGATTCTGAGTAAATCAATTCAACCCCAAATATAATCCTACTTGATTACACTAAACTAAAATTAACATTTCAATCCCTAACGATAAAATACATAGTTGAATGAGCTAAATCACTTATAAGGTATGTTTGAAGAAAGTGGTACAATGCACAAATGATATTAGAATGTAAATTTTTACCTGTCTGTAATTTGAGAGTAAATCGAAGGCTAAAATATTTGTACTCATAATAGCTGTCGCACACATACTGTCTACAATACAAAGATTCACATAATATAGATATGAGCTAACACTGAATTTACCTGCACATTAGTTTGCAGCTAAAGCAAATTTTAAAAGAAATATTGGATTAATGTGAAAGGAGTTATCTTCTCAAAGCATCAAAGTGAGAGCAATGATTGATATTTGTAAGAGAGAACTTTTCCTATTATTCAAAAGTATAAATTTTAATTTGATAATAAATATAAAATTGTAGATAATTTTCCGATTTAATTTTTTAGCTCAAAAACTAAAACTTCAGTCAAGCTCAGGGCTCAGTCACTTTACTCACTCTTAGTAAGTACTTTAAAAGTAAACATAACGTATGATTCTAGCAGAAGAAAAACACATTTCTATTTTGAATAAAAAGGAAAAAACAATAGCAAAAAGGAAACATTCACTCAGTGCAAGCACAATCATTTATTTTAATATTGCAAAACATTGTGAAGAAAGTTGATGTATTGCCATTCAACACTCACCACAATAATATCAGGCAAAGCAGGGTCTCAACTAATCTAATTATATGTACATACATTAATGTCTTTTATATTAATTATGTACATAAGTATACATATTTCACTGTGTGGTACCAAGTATACCAGGCAAGAATAATTGATAGCCAATATATAAGCTATTGGAAAGTAGATTTTATTAGTTAAAATGAACTAAGATGTAATAAAGGAGTGAAAGTTTATTAATAATTATTAATGATATGAGCCAGTGATGTTCAGACCAGCCTTTGATGAGTGCAATAAGCAATTAAACCAATATCATATCAAGTTATATACTGAAACAACTACTGCTATAAGGCATGATTAAAAGCTAATTAATGAGCTGAATAATAAATATATGTGTATATTTTTTGCAAAAAATAGAGGCTCTAATTTTTCCACATCATTTTTTTTGCTAAAATGAAATATGATGGAATGCATCCTTTGTTACGAGATCAATATCCAATATTTCCTAACCCACAAAAACCCCAACAGTCAGTTAGCTAGTGGCCAACATATTCAATATAAAAATTGTTATTTAAAGGGAGGATACAGCTGTTGTAAGATTGCTCTACTAGCAAGTATGAACTCACTGCTAAAATTTTAGACAGCATCCAACCTTTGCAACATGTAACTAGAAGATTCTCAAAAAAATGCAAAATCTCAATACTAATAACAAATTTCAAAATTTCATTCTTAATTTATAATAAATTATATCTTACTGTTTGAAATCAATTCAAGTATAATCTAAACTTCAACAGAAGTTACTGGACTGAATAGAAAAAATAGTGAGACAGTAGAAGCCCTGTGCATACACACTGTACTGTACCTGGAATGACCAGGGCACAAAGATTTCCTGAAAACTTGCTGTAGTAAGGTAAAAGTTTAAGCCTGTATTTAGTTACATACCTTCACTCAAGTTTCACAATATATACATATGATTACATTTCTCGATTCACTATTCAATTAGACTTACTGTAAAGAATGTGTCTAGCAAGAGCATCAATGACAACTTTCTCATCTTCTTTGCTGATGTCAATACCATATATGGAGTTACCGCTAGTGGCTCGAGTCAGCAAGTCACTCGATGTTGTAGCCTTAGATAAGTCTTGCATGCTGTCCTGGAGGCGGGGGTTACCCAGCACAGTCACTGGACTGAGCCCCGAAACTGATCTGGAAAGTAGACTTCTTTCATTGACGGACAAATACTCCTAAAATAATAAAAAACAACATAATACAAGATATTGTTTAACACAATGCAGCAAAAGACGTGTTCAAAATCATATAAAGAGAAAATTTAGCTCTGGTTTCAAAATTTACAGTTACATTACCTTATCAATGTATTTTTATATTTATCAAACAATACAAGCATTTTTATAAATCATTGCTGTACATTATTATCATTACACCAGATCGGAATTATACTGCATGTTTGCGAACATGAATGGCCTCAATCATGCCACTTGTCTTTATGTATCAACTGTCTAATTGTAAGACTTTCACCAGGTAAAATGTTGCTAACCTTGAGAGAGAATGGTTGGCAAAAATCCACTCTAACATTACCATAAGTGGTGCTGAACAACTTCCATATCGCCTTTACTGTTGACCAAAATGACTCTGGTTTCTTTGCCATACCCTAAAAACATCATTATACATGTGTATTGCATTGCATGGATCAACATTGCATATCTTAAGTCTGATAACCTCTGTTTCAATCTGCTTCTTTATACTAGAGTTCTTACTGTGATGACAGAATATTTTTAAAGCGTTGGAGTAAATAAAAGAAGTATAAGAAGCATTGCTACAACTAATTGAAAGAAAATCCAATAAATTAATACTATGCCCTTTTAGTTACACGGTCTGATGGGATTGTTATTTTACTTTAAATATAAGTTCAACAATGCAACAGTATATATCTTCCAAGAAACAATATATTCAATAGTGTTCAGACTATGATAGCAAACCATTACAAACCAAAATTGTAAACGTAAGATAATCTAAATAAACCAAACACCTGAAACCTGAAAGATTTGGTAGTAAACCAATGCTCTACAGTTAATCACCATTTGATTTCATACAAACATCAAACAGCTCCAAAGTTGCATTACTTTGAGACTAATTTGTGGCTGGCAGCTTTGCAAAAGTACTTTTTTATAATATAATGTCTAGGAATTTTACCATCTGTTCTCTAGTAAAGTCTCCATCTATTATTTTCTCATAGCTTATACCCACAGGCACGATCAATGCATCTAATCTCAATATCCCTGATAAAGAAATTAGAACAGTAAAACAAGTCTGGGGAAGCACTCTACTAGACAATTATTTTTACATATAATACAACAGCATCTAATTTCATATTGTGACATTTATAACACTAGAGCAAACGAGTCTATAATTTACAGTAACTTAAATTAAATACATTCAGAATAGAGTAAATTTATAAGAAAGTTGGGTTAACAAAAAAATAAACATGTTGAAAAAGTGAAAAATAAACAAGCAGAAGAATGAATGTAAAATAAATGGAAAAGGATAGTACCTAATGAATGCATATTCTAACAAGTGTTTACTCAAATGGTACATACAGGATAAAGTGTAAACATCAGGTAAGACTTGTCTGTCCAAATGTGTGACAACACGAGGATAGATAACTCTATGTTTAATACGTTAGTTTTACATTTATGGTTTTTTTAGTGAGGCTAATACTTTATGCTGTATAACATATAGCAATTTTTTATAGACCATCGTTTAAATTAACAGCTAAAAAACCAGCATCTTATTTGTATTTCGATTTTAAAAAATTTCTATACTTGTATAATTCAGAGCGCTCAGTTAACCGAATAAGCATGCCATAGACTTGGTGAAGCATGCTCATTCAGTTGACACAACTCATTTACAGCTTCCCAGAATTGGTGAAAAGGGTGCAAAACATGTATAATAATTGAACGCCAATTCAAAACAAATTAAATAATTACTTGAGCCTATATTTAAAAAAAATTAAGTCAAATTTCCAAAAACTGAAAATTTTGAGAATAGTGCTCATTTTCTGTGCCAAGTGAAAATTGCAATCACGCTAACATGAATTCAGCAAGCTATTAACTAGCTTCCACTTTTAATTAAAAAACAAAAACAAAAACTGTTTGCTAATGAAAGAAAACTTTCACAAAAATCTCTTTTGAATTCCTACCATCATATAAACCATAAGATTGCAAGACCCGCTACATTGCCAACTCTTGTAAGCCTAAAACAAATATGACTGAATACTTACCATCAGTTTCATTTCTAGATGCTAAAACCCAGTCAACAATAATTGATAGGAGACCGGCTTTAGGATAATACGCTTTACCACTTCTACTTCTACCTCCTTCTATAAAGAACTCTAGACTCTGGCCTCGTCTCAACAGCTCCTCAAGATACTACAATGTATTAATGTTTAAATCTCAATAGTCGTAATGGTAACTATCAATAGAGAGTGACTATCATCAGGACTTGACTAGCTTGTTGTAATCGAATAGCAGTTTGTACAAGACGCCAACCTCACTCAACACAGCTCTGTATAGGTGGTCCTTTTTTCCAACTTCTTTATCCAGTCTTCGGCGAATGAAAAAGCCACCAAGTGAACGCAAAATACGCCTGTGGAAACAGTTTAAAGGTTGCCGCATATTTCCAGGAGCAAGAGTATCACAGACCCAAACTATTATTACAAAACTAAAGTTTGAGTTTCTACATTAAGTAGCCGAAGCTGTCAGTGTATACGTGCAATAAACTAATAAACTATCCGAATCAAAACAAAAGAGACACGTAAGTAAAAATAAAAGACAGAATTGTATTTTTCATCAGTATGAGTATCTTGAGTCTGTTTAATATTACTAACTGTCGCAGTCAGCCTTGCAGTCAGCTGTTGGGTCGCAAGCTTAAACGGACTACGTGGAAAAACTCCAAAACACTACTAACAACGAGATTCACGTGAATTTTATTTTTTATTTACTCACTTTAAGGTTTCATTAAATCAGTAAACTCTTCCTTTAAGTTCAAGTTTACATCTGAATGTATCGCACTAATATCGTGTTGTTGGAACCACAACTCTCCATTTACAGAAACAGTAAAATCAGATTTATTCCACAGCAATGAGTAAGATTCTATAGAAGTAGTTTGAGCACAACCCACCCAAAGCCGAATATATTGAGGTTGTCACCAGCTGCGACGTACGGAGCTCGAATACCGTAATGCCAGAGTATGTAAGTCAGGAGTATATAGTCCAGGTGACTCCTGTGCATTGGCAGGTAAACTACGGGCTTTCCGCACTAGAATAGACGTGATGAAATGTCTATCTTCAGGTAGTTTTTACACACAACAAATTAGTATGAACTGGATAAACCAAACAAGAATGCTAAAAGTTATTTACTAAACTGATTAAAACATTAAAGAATTCAATCGACGGCATAAAGCACAACTAAGAAAAATCAGTTAAAACTGTATTCACAAATGCATTCATCAACTAGTAATGATAAAACAAACCAGCGTAGCGTCTTTCAAGACCAGTAGCTGTGAGTTGTGCACCTGCACCGAATTCAGCAAAGCACCAAGTACTGTATTCAGAAACCAACCGGTGAGTCTAAAGTCAATTACAAAATACAATTTTCTACCTGTTGATGCAGGCTTCTTCTTTGATTAAGTCGGCATCAACAGGTAGCAAATTGTAATCTGATTACCAACCCATTTTAGCACTAATGGTTATCAAACAGGTGACAGCAGGTTAGAAACTTGCCAGTTACAAAGATATTGACTGTATAATTTAGTTTTACATGCACTATTCTAGTAGTTAATGCATGATTAAAGTACATGCCAACAACTGTGTAATCTGTATACATGTATTCTCTGTACAATGCTAACACTCACCTAAATATTAGTGAGAAGATAACTACTCACTTGAACAAAGGTATAGACATCACAGCATTCATTATGTGAAATAACTTCTTTAGCTTCCCTTCACATTTCTTTTTCTCTTTCTTGTAAGCTTTACTATTTTCATCTAGTGGCAAGCCTTTGATATATATAGATACATATAAATATACATATACAGATACATACTAACTTATTTACACTATACTCTAAAGTCTAATCTCTATAACCATCAAATACTCATATGCTAGCACAGCTGGCTACGTTTTAAAAACATTTAACATGAATTTAGTCTATGGTTTGGAGCCATTGTCAATAACATACCGAGTAATATTATTATAATAGTACTTATATATACTTACTACCCTAAAAACTTGTTGTAAATAGTACGCGCTGGCACATTGACCATTGCGGTGGGGGGATAAGTTTATATTATATTTACCTTGTTGGTCAAGCAGTTCTTGCACAGTGCGTTCCACTGCCAACTGTGATCTAGGACTTCGGAGTACTGACTCAGTAATATTAGGATATCCAAACCTTACAGTGTGTCTATATGTGTAGGTGACATTACAAAATGCACTCAGTATCTTGCTATGCCGGCTGAAATATATCAGGTAGAGCATTACAAGTAGCACATATCACATACATACATATGTTTCACTAAGAATTACAATGTTAGAGTCCTTGAGCAGCTCAAAATTAGCTTAAATTGGCATAGAGCCAGATTATTTCATTATTACTTGAATCAAATAACTTCTGTTGAAGTAGTAATAAGACAATAAATACTAGCAATAAATATGCATGCTGGTAGACAAAATGTTGCGAAATGTGTGCTACAACTGCTAATTAGCTGAAGCCGTTACTTAGATAAGTGCAAATAGATGTGTAAAATCTCATTAGAAATATAAAGCTTTTGGAAATTTAAACCAACAACTAAACAATAAGCATTTAATATTTTAATGATTAATTCTGCCTTTAAAAATATTTGAATATACAAAGTTTAACGTTTTAAAAAATAGTTGGCCTGAACTTCCCAAACTTTCAGCTTAGAGTATTGAATATAAAATATTTAGCTAGCTAGCAGGAAATCTGTAACCCTAAATCTGCCCAACAGTTTGTCTGTAATTCCTTTTTAAAAAAAAGATATACAAACCAACAGAACCCACCATGATAATTCTGGTAAACGAAGAACATTGGTAATATCAGGCATCTCTGGGACAGCATTATGAACAAACGTATCCTGAAAAAATCCAAAGACAATCAAATGAACATAATGTATCGCACAAAATATCTATATTCTATATTCTATATATGAAATGAATACAGAGACTGAGACGCACCCTGCTTATAGGCATGCAACTGCAACACTGTCCTGTGAGAGGTCTGGCCCAGCTATTATAAGGTGGCTTGACACTTGGGGATGCTTTAAAGGCGCCCACTATTGATGAAATAGGCTACAGAAAAGTAAGCAAAATAATGATGTTTTGCACAGAATCGGAAATGTATTTCTTGATAATATAAAGCCCTGCCATTATAACTAGAATATAGTATAAAACCATTCTAATGAAGCATACATAGAGTTCCAACCACCACAAATGTCCAGCACAGGGCTTGTCAAAGGTGTACATACTAAGCAAGTTTTCAGTTCAAAAAACTACAGTGGCAATAGAAACAATAATGCATAACCTATATAACTAAAGCAAGCATTACAAGTTACAATATACATGCTATCATACGTAAGCAACAAGTACACATAATTTAGCATTGCCTACAGTATATATTACATACACAACTATGTAAGGCTACAAACTGACCAATCTAAATAGTAAGCATTATAGCTTACTTACCGGTTGTGCAACAGATCTTGCCCTCCTTGTAGCTGACTTGGCTGTCTTCCTTCGCTCGGGTTGAGGAGGCAACTGCTTAAATTTAGTCTTCCACGCACTTTTACCATTTGCCAAAACATTATCAGCAGAGTATTGCTGCTTTGATGGGCTGAAACTATTCCCATTAGGAGCACGGTCCCATTTAGCATAGACAGCATTCATTGAGTCCATCATACCTGCCATATTCCAAGCTGAACCCTTCAGTCAACCGTGCATAGAGAGCTCCTGGGTGTACGATTATAACCATTTTAAACTCAATTTTCTTAGATTTGGGATTGATTTATTATGATGGCAATAGGCAGTTTTGCAAAACAATTATTACATTTTTATTCAGCATGTTAGACTTATTGTAGCATATATTAAATCATATTGATTGATAACCTTATTACCTATTGATTATTTTATCTCCAAGTTATACTGGTATTCTAAGTCTAATAACTCTAAAGTGACATTGATGATGCTCTATAAAAAAATTAGACTAAATAAACTTATTTACAAATTTTAGTAATTTAAATTTACCATAAATTGCAATATCATAATTAATATTATTGCATATAATAATATAATCATAGTACTCAATTTTAATACCTAAAATTTACCTTTGACTTGAAGACAATTTAATTTTAGTTTGCAAATAGAATTATACTAATATTAATTTAATTACAATCAAAAATAGTTAATATGAATATTGTTGCTTAATTATTTAGATGAAATTAAACATAAATTCCCATTGTAAACCTGAAGCCTCATTTAAGACCTTGAGCTTTAACAAAAAAATAAGCTAATCCGTAATCATGATCATTATGATGAAAACTATTATAAGTATTATTTTAAGAATAACTGATAATAGTAATTATTAGAAATCCTTATTATATTTATCAAGATTATAGTTTTCATAACATTTTATAATTACAATTATCATAATGCAAATGATAATGATAATTTAGGATATATTATAATTATTATTTATATAATTTTTATTGATATTATTAATTATATTATTTAATTCAATATCAATATAAATATCATTACCAATTTTAGGTAAAAATGGCACGGTAAAAATGTACTAAAGGCACAAATGGAAAAGTAGGAAAAAATGGAACACAGATGTTAAAATTTCCAAACTCAAATCCTCAACCCTTAAACCCCAACCCAAACCTAAACCTCCATCTCTAAAGACCCAACCCCACCCCAAACCCTAATATTGAAACTGTGCCATTTTATCTACCTTTCCATTTGTGCCTTGATTAGCGGTGCCATTTTTACCGGACACCATTATGACCTGATTATGATAATCATTATGATTATGATTTATAAATATAATTTAGATTACAATAATTACTACTATAATTATTGTGACTATAAGTATAAGTATAAGTCTATAACATTAAATTTAACCATTACTATGTCTACAAAGGTATTCAAAGGTACTATTAGTAATACTAGTACTACTAGCACTACTACTACAGTACTAGTATTACTAATAGTAATAGTAAGAGTTGTACTAATAGTGATACTGATAGTAATACTAATACTAATAGTATTACTAATACAGTATTACTAATAGCAATAGCAATTTAGTACTTGCACTTTGACCTTTCAATTTCAATTTGGTTCAACTTTAATCTATGCCTATGGGCTATGACAGGATGAGCATCAGTATGAGTATGATTCATTAGTTTGACTTTGAGTATCACTATTACTATTACATTTACTATTAGTAATACTATAAGTATTAGTATGACTATCAGAGTACCACTATGACTAACTATGAGTATCAGTATGAGTATGACATTGAGTGACTATCACTGTGCTCTAAGTCTATCACTATGAGTATGACTATCACTATGAGTATGAGTATCAGTAGACAGTATTACTATCAGTATCAGTATGAGTATCACTATGACTCTGAGTATGAGACTGAAAAATGAGAGTGAATATAAGTATAACTATAACTTATGAGTATAACATTAACAATAACTGAATAACATTAACTATTACTATAACTATAAGTATAAGTATAACTATAAGTATATCTATAAGTCTGAGTATACAACTGCAAGGATGGGGTTTTAGATTTTTGTTTGCAATGCTAATAATTTTGTTGAAAAGGCTATACTTTTATAAGTAGACGTAATTCAAGTCATTTTGACTGTTATGGATCTGAAATCTAAATCATAAATAAATAATTATTATACTTATTATTACTATTAGTATTAACAATGACCAGTAAACTTTCTGCAAATAGAGTTCATAGTCTCAGTAAAAACAATGCAGGTAAGTTCTTATAATCTAAAGGCTGCACGAAATCAGGACGTCTCAAGGCACGTTATTCACAAATAAATTGCGTGTGTCGGTGAAATTTGCGCTACAGGTCTGGCACCATACGACCTCGATTTAAAAAAGACAGCAACTCCTGTATTCTGCCTACACGAGGCTGAGGCACACACTGCTAGAGGCAGTACCAAATGAGGGTTAGTAAGTTCAGATTTTGTATAGACATTGTTGTCTAAATCCCAAACCCCTCCAAAGTCCAACCACCCTGTGGCTCTCTGCAAGCTATTTCTGCATCCATTTATATCATGGCAACAAACTCTCGTGCCTATCCATGGTCGTTGCTTAGTTTAGCAAAATATTTTGTAACTTTCAAGTAAATCTTACCTGCTGAACAATAAGCTAAAATTTCTTAAAAGATGATGTGAAAATCAATCATTTTGCATCACCCATTAAGCAACCACCTCTACACATTTCACCATTTTACAAATTGTCTTTTCAAACAAAAAAACCGTTGAGTAAATAAGTGGTTCACTGGTACATTTTCTGATTATTCCACTAAGCAGTTGCGATCACTGAATTTCAATGGTTGCAATAAATAATTGCCTGTTCTATTCTAACTTGCAAATCTGTATATAATTATTTATTTTTGAAAGTAAAACTTTAGAGTACACCAAATTGTATTTTACTGCAGATGTCTTCCAAAAATTCTGAGCTCTAGCTAGTTGATACAATAATCTCGGAATTTGCAGCTGTGTAGCATAGCAGGCTATAGGCACATAATTGTCAGTTTGTTTGCATTCAAATCTCATGACTAACTCTACAAGTCTCCCAACCAGCTATTATCCTACTTTTAGACCTAGAAAATCAAGTATGATTTGCTCAAAAAGAGACTACAAAACTGATCTTTGGAGACAAAGCAACTAAAGCATGTTTTTAAATTGGCAGGAATGCATATAGCTTTATTTGCTGTACAAGCTATTTTAATTTCTACTAATCATATTCATCAAACGTTAAAATCTAAAATCAAATCTGATGCATGTGCGACATTGCAAAGATACAAAAAGCTAGTTATAAAAATCATAATATACACATTAAGTGAGCGTTAAGACAATGTTTGAACCACTTGAAAAACAAAAGCTGAAGAAGCAATTTTAGCTCACAGGATATGAACAGAAGATGTGAAAAGTGCAACAATATTTTACACCTTGCTACAGACCACGTGTGTAAATTTATGATTGAACATACGCTCCTACACACTACTAGAGTATCATCCTAGCCATACTATGGAAGCAGAGTTAACTATTCTATACACCGCGGTTGACCAAGTCTTTCACTTTATATATCCTGACTATCCAGTGCTCAGTAGTATATGCTTCTTCCAGCACATCCAGCTCAAAGTCCTTATTACCAATCTCAGCATTTCTAACTCTGTCATAGCCAGATGGTTTAGCTGCAAAACATTTCACACACAAAATTGTAGAAGCATACCAGTAATAAAAATGTATTATTCTACACCCTATAGCATCTTATAACTTATCTATAATAAGATGAAAAAAAATGCAACTCACCAACTTTCAAAAACATGATCGAGTGCCACAGTACTACGAATGTGTGAAAATTTTATAACTTTGAGCAACAAACCATAATTTCAGACATAACAAAAATATGCTAAATTTACTCTCCAGTTAGGAAATGGAATACAATCGCCAGACTTACTTTGCTCAGTGTAAACGGAGCCAAATCTATAATAGCAGAGTTTGTACATAAGACAATTAAGGAGCGTTGGAGAGCCTTCCTTGTCAATTCGGAACTCCCCTTGAGGTGTGTAATAGTCTGCTTCTTTAATGTGAGCCCCTTCTGGAGTGGAACCACCAATACGTACCATCCACAAGAACTTATTAATGTCTGCAAAAGGCACAAGACAGAGTGGCATGTTAGCAAAAGCTGCATCGGTTTCTTGTTGGTTAGTTTGACTCAATAAAGTGGACTTGAAAACTAGCTACAACTCATTTGACATGTTGAGATTGCTGTAACTCAATCAACAACAATAGAGAAATAGGGTACTGCAACTATGGTGTTAGCCATACCTCAACAATGTTTACTGACAGATATCATGTTTAATAATAGGTCATATATAATAATAAGTGAAGTGTGTATAATGCGAATTTAAATGAGATTCTACATCTCCAAAAATATTTGGGCTAAGTTATGAGTGACAATCATGAGAGAGCTTTTGAAATTATATAATTATTGCAGCTGCTATGTTCTGCAATAGATAGAAAAATAAGATAACATAGAATTAACACTCTCTGTCCGATCAATTTATTGCGATGACACAAAATATTAAAGATAAAAATATCTTAATACAAGAAAAAACTGGAATATGCAGACATACCATCGGAAGAATAGCCAGTTAGACCTCCAAATATGACCAACACATAGTCTACATCCAACTCCCTCATGATGTCATAAGCTTTGTCTTCAGGCGAAGCCATTGCCTATAAATCATTGAATTATCAACAAAATAGTAGAACTTTACTTACTATTGTTGCAAAAATTAGATGTATGAGGGTTAACAATATCAACACAATAAGTACTCATTCAGCTAAATTGATATTCTTCAGCTGCTTAGCAGAGGGCACTTTTCACTTTTTCTATTTTTCTCATTATCAGAGTACAAAAAGGAGAACTGAAACAATATATTATCCTTGTCTCATGAAAAAAATCCTTAGAATTTAGTAGCATCAAGATGTTAAACTAAAATCCTGATGATTAGAAAGTATATTCTATACCTGGCCAACTCTAGATATATGGGTATTATTCCAGGTGTTATTATCAACTAGGATAGTTCTGTTAGCCATAGCAGTAATCTGGTAGCCGTAATCCCACCAAGACATGATCTTAGCATCCTGAATAAAAAGCACAAAATTCCAAGTCAAATTTGATAAATTATATATTACATCATTTTGAGTCTTTTTAAATGTAATTTCATTTGCGAAAAAAAAACAATTTATATAAAAGTTAAAATTCATTAATTTGCACCTCTGCTGTGTTCTGTCTCAGCCAAAAGTAGGCCTCTCTAAAATCATCAAAGATAATTCTGCCCCCATCACCTGACTTAGCGGACAAGACAATGGATGGACTGGAATAGGCCTCAGAAGTAACCCATGTACAATGGAACACGTAAGTTATGAGAAAAAGAGTCAATGTAAACACAACAGCTGTAGCCACCTGAAAACAGAAGGCAATAGCTGGTGGTTAGAGCATATGAAAGTCAAATCACACTGTCCATTTTCTATAAAGGCTATTACAACAAATTCCACATATTCTGTGTTTACCATCATAATTATCTGTCAAGCAACTGCAATATCGGTTATAAAAGTTAGAAATTATCTAAATTACAGAAAAAATCTTTAACAACTAAAAAAACAAGATTTGTAGAAATTAATTTTCCAACCAAAACTCCTACCTCATTTTTCATAGGGTAGTTATAGTCTGACGAAATCTTTTTAGTAGATTTCTTAGCAGTCTGTTCCGACTTTTTTCCTCCAAATATTGGGTCGAGATTTTTCATATAAGTAGTTAGTGTTGCCGATACGCCAATGCCAGCTAATATACACATGACTGGTGCTAAGACCAGCATGAGACGCACCATAACTCCCTGAGAAATACAAGCAACTTAACATGACTTACCATAAACTAGCTACAATATATTAAAATGTTGCGTCAAAAATAAACACCACACCACAAACATGCATAGTCACATTTAGCTGTACTAGTCAAATGGTAGTTTTAAAAAAAATAGTTTCAATTTTAAATGCTGAACAGAGTACTAACCGCAAAATATATGCTTGTCATACCATACATGATGATAAATATGTTGGCATCAGTGAGTCGGCTGAAGCAGAAATACATCCCAGCTGCAACAGAGGGTTTAAAAGCCTATTGAACATATGCATAACTCTCCTGGGGTTTTTGCACAAGTAAAATTAAAGTTTGTGTTAAACATATGAGTGAAGTTCTTAACTCTGAAGTAGACAATATTAAACTTCGCAGAGCTCAGTCTAAAAAATTTATTTCTATATTTTATTCAATCTGATCAAATAAATGGCAAATGTAACTCCATTTTTTAAAAAAATCATTGGATTGAATACAGAAAAATAGAAGCCCTCATTTGAACCTCTCCTGAAGTATGATAAAGGTAAATGACTGGTTTGTAAGTAATCTATGTAAACTATTGAATATTAAATCTGCTTTTTACAAACACTAAAAATTGACAACCTGCATTTCACGGATAGACAGCTTAAGAACGCCGAAAAGTATTGTAGAGTTGATAATTTTTGATTTGTTTAAAATTAAACTTTTCCCACAACAAAAACCCTGAGATACTATGTGGACATATCAGTTTTTGAATCAATATGAAGAGATATTGCTCACCAACACCCAAGGGCCACATACTTGGAAGCTCAGGGTAATAAATAGGCAGCCATTGAATGTAGGTCAGCAGATACACTTACTCAACACCTAGAGCTGATTATCTTACCATTGTGCAATCATGTTGTGTGCTTACCTGGGAACATGAAGACCAGCATTTGCAAGTCAAAGTAGAATGAGCTCCAAGCTGTAGGCTGATGTTCTGAAACTGAGGCTATAATTGGAATATTATTCTTGGCATATGAGGGATCCAGTAGAGAGTAAAATCTGCCAGTCCAAGGTGATATTTTACCTACAAAGGCAAATTTAAGCATGTGAATCAGTCAATCACATAGTGATATAGCTTCAACATTAATATTAGTTGCTATTAATGAACATCAAATTATGTATGCTTACTGGCTAGTTGTAACTTGAAAATATTCTAAGCAAACTTTTTGGTTATTTTAGTAAACTTAGGAAATTTTTCATAAATTTATACACAATCTAAAGATACGTTTAGCACAGCCAAAAAGAAATATTTATTCATATATAAATCATTATCATAGTATTTGAGTTGAAGTAGCTTTTGTTTCATCATATTTTACACTACTTTATAGTCATCTGGAAATTTACATTAAAAAACAGATGGATTATAAACTCTTCAGGTAAACAGAAATGATAGAGAATTAGAATCACTTTAGGTGAGATAGTGAAGCAAGATTTGTCATACCAGTGGCTGTCAGAACTCCGCCCACCACGATGGCCACTCCCCCAACCACAGTGACTATAGCTTTGAGTAGAGTAGTGAACTGCTCATAGGTCATCTTAGATCTAACGTAATCTACGAATCCGTGAATCTGGCACAAGCCAAACACCCCAAATGCCTAAAGAAAAAACAGTAAGAGAACCTTCGATTATAACAATACAAATGAAAATTCTAGAGCCATGAAATGGAAGATATGTTTCGATGTAACAAAACTCAATTAGCAATATATTTATTTGGCTTGAAAAATATATAAGATATACTGTAGGACAAATCAAAAGATGATAACAGAAAATAAAAATGGTACTTACAGCCATATGTTCACTTGACTGTACTGGCTGAAAGCCAACAAATGATATTTGCATAGACAACAGGGTCCCTAAACAGTAAACCTGCAATAAAAAGCATTTACATTTCTATGTTATTGTTTACAACCACAAAATTAATAACAAGTACAATACACATTTTCATGCCTAAAAGTGCGGCAAACGCTCTCAAGTAAAGAATGATATACTATGCTCATATTGAGGGTGATATAAAAAGTATTTTCATTCCTTGATGGCATATATTATAAAGCTAGAACTTATTCAAGAAAAAAAATTAACACTTACAGTACTGTAAGCCACATAGATTCTATGAGAGAATCTTCCTGTGATCATCAGAGCCAGCACGTGAAGTGGAATAAGGTTTATAAGGAACACATATCCTCCCCAGGATGATACCTATTAACATACAGAAGATAAAGTATTACACGATGACAAACTCACTGGTAGAAATGTATTTTTAAAAAGAAAAAAAATAGTAAAACAGAAAGAGAACATACCATGTAAAAATATGCCACAGAGCATAGAGATGCCCAAAACACAGAACCAGTTTTGACAGCCTTGATCCAGAAGTAGTAGGTAAGAAGCATACAGAAGATAGCAATGCCTTCGTTATCATAGGACCCAGCTACAGATCTACTAATGTAGCCAGGAACTATGCAGATGAAAGATGCAGCCACCAGACCAGCTTTATGGTCCTACAAAGTATAATAAAGGATTTTTACTGAAGATGTCGCTATTAAACTTGCAGTATTATAGCTAAAATAAACAGGGCCAGCAAACATGTTAACATTCAGCTGATGAGTGAGCAATTTATTAGCAAAAGACATGCCCCACTTAGTGCATAGAGTTATATTCTTAAATATAAATCACAAATAACTGGCATTAGTGTCTACATAGTTTTAGTTTCAACAAAAAGACAGCCTACTCAAATAATTTGTGTTCAGTAGGCCAACATTCATATTAACCTATATTTCAGTTTTAATATAATACTATAATGCATGCAGAAAGTCTGAAAGTTCAAACCAACCTTTAACTCTGTAGTGAGATGATACGTAACAAGTGTAGTAAGGCTGGAGAAGAACGGAGCCAGGAACACACATATATTCCTTATGTCAACAGTGATGTTGAGAAAGTGCAGAACTTTAAATAGAGCTGCCGCTGTTACCATCAAACCTGTAAAAACAATTCCAGTTTACTAGATGTATCTGTGCAGAGGTCTAATTAATATCACAAGGTTAGAAAAACCATACCCAGGCAGTTGTTAGAATCCTACCTGGATATATGGTGCCCCCAATGATTCTGCCCAAAGGGTACCAGGCCATGTCATCAAACCAATTGTGAAATGCATAAAATCCTTCTTCAACCAGATACTTGGTGGTTCTGTAGTTGAAATAAGGATCAAACTCGTGGATAACACTCTCATATCTCAACACCGAGAACAACCGGGTGGAAAACGCTACAAACATAGAGCCTTGCCTAATCACTTCCAAAAATAGCAAAATAAATTAAAATCATATCTACACAACTACTTATACAGGAAACAACATTTCACACATATGTATGCATATATTTATATTGCATATAACAAGAATGTGGTCAAGACTAACTACAATTGGTGCACATTACAAAGGTTAGACATACAAAGTGCCATTGCCATAGTCAAGATTATCATTTTGAGCAACGTTTCCTGCTTGTCCTGAGACATCCGCATAAATAGCGCCTTCATCTTGACAGCCTCTTACCTAAAACTAAGTTTGCAATACTTGATGAAAAACACAACAAAATAGAAAGCTAGTAAACTAATAAGCTGAGACTAAACAAATTCCAATAAATTTATTTATATATGAGCTCAACAAACACAATGTTTCCATAAAAAGATAATTTTAAAAACAACCATTCTTTCAATATTTAATAATCAATTTAAAATTCAAACAAATCAATTTAAAATTTCTGATTGCTTACTGCTGATGACAGTCTCAGTTGGTTCTAGTGTTCTTGTGGCTGTGTTGCAGCAGCCAAAAATAGCATAAAAAGAAAGTTTGCAATAATCATTATCAGTTTTCCAATAATACCACAGATTTAAAAGCAGACTGGAAACGGCATCAGAGAGCCATAAGAATTCAAAATTAATTCAAGACATTTTTCCACAAAATTTATTATAAAAAAAAATTGGTTGAGCATAGAACCCTCAAACAGTCTGAGAGTGAGAATGGTAAAACTAAATGAAGTGCAACTGTGTCTGTGTTAAAGATTATTCAAGCTTTAGCTAAAAGTAAATACTAATAGTAATAAAGTAATACTAAATTTAATACTTATACTATTCAAAATACTAAAACTAAAAGTAAATACTTATATTTATAATAATAAAATCAAATAGCTTGGTAAATTTATAGCAATACTAAGTCTAATATTTATAGTAATACCAATACAGTAATACTAATAGTCATAGTAAAACTAACAGTAAAAGTAAATGTAATAGCCTCTAACAGATTGAATCAAATACTAATAGTAGTACATATAGCATCATCATCATATACTAATATAAATATTAATACTAACAGTATTATTAATAATAATAGTAATACTAAGTCTAATGGTAATACTAATAGTAATAGTAATACTTTATCTTACGGTAATAGTAACACCAACACTAATAATACTAGTTACACTGAGTATGAGTACAGAGTATGACTATCAGTATCACTATCAAAATGCTGCAAGTGTAAGACTAAGATCCCCCAACCATTTTTGCAAAATCAGCAGCCTACTACAGCAGCTTCCTTCCAAAAACAGTCCGGGAGCTTAAATCTATGCTAAATAATTAGTCAATACACCAGAGTTGCATAAGTGCAACACACTGAAAATACTTGCTGGCCTGTAATCAGAAACTGTAGAGGCGTGCCTCTTGCTACATGCTCTAGACCTAGTGCATACTAAAGAAGAAGAGGTAAGAGGTATGACTATGAGTTTCAGTATGGTATTCACCTAAAGTTAATGGCAATCAGTAATTCCAAGACCAATCACTATCACTATCGCATTACTATCAGTATGAGTATGAGTATCACAATGACATTCATTTGACAGTGTGAAACTGAAACTGAATGGCAATCGCATTCACATTGCCAAGCCCAATGGACATGCCCATGCCCATGGTGATGGCATTACCATGGCCCATACGGCCATAGGCATATCCTTCACTGATGGTCATGGTATCAAAGTAAAAGTCAGTATTTTACTATAATTACAATAATAATTTAGTTTTACAATTTGAATTAGTATTACTATTACTCCTACTCCTAGTCAGTGTCACTGTCATACTGATACTGAGTCTCAGTCTGATACTCATACTTGAGTATGAGGTTCGTACTTGAATTTGCAAATAAATCGGTTTATTTATTGCAATAATACGCGATCAGTATTACTTTTCGTATTAGCAAAATATCTTGATAAAGTACGACTGTATGTGTTTGGCTATGAGTATTAGTATTAGTATACACCGGTTTTGTTGAGCAATGGCAGCTCCCTGAAAAAAGTCCACATAGCAAATCGTGTGATTGGGTAACGTATCTGTAGCCTCGAGAAAGCTTTATTTTTATCAGTCTACTTAGAATTATTTTGAGCATATTTTTTAATGAAAACAAATAAAAATTTTAATAAATATATTAAATATTTATTTGAAAGATTTTAATTATTTAAACATTATTCTTTTTGTTTCTTACATTTCTAGACATGGAACGAGACTGATTTCGATTTTAAGTAAGACAACTCAAAGGCAATATTTCTTGTCTAGCTTTTAGAAACGCATCACGCCGAGTTCTGAACAGTAAACCATGAACTTGAGTAACAAATAATAACATAAGTTTAGTTTTACACGACTGTGCTACTTTTTCAGTTTTTGGAATCTGATAATCATTATAATTACATCACATTACGAAAAACTGAGCCATATTCAAATGCAATTATTGTTATTTCCATAGGCATACAAATTTAAACATATCGTTTTTAAAAATTAAAATAAATTTAAATTAAATTAAATCTTTTATATTTTAACTTACTTATTTTTAGAAACACTCCAAAAAGTAAGTCTAACTCTCTAAAAATTTACTGTTTTCAATTTTAAGTCTATAACTATTAATATAAGGATTAGTATTATTACTATTAGATTTACTTTTAGTTTTAGTATTACACTTCCTAAGTTAGTATAAGTATTAGTATTACTAATACTAATAGTAATACTGATAGTTCTAGTAATAGTGAATGTGATACTGATACAGAAAACTTAAGAGTAAGACTTTGCTTTAACAGCAAATACAGAGAAGGGACATATCCTTTTCAAAAACTTTTTTGATAAATGTAGAAAGTGAGACCATTATTTAAAGTTAAATTAAAGACAGGTTTTTTCAATTTAAATTTAAACTTGTTCAAACTGCTAGCATAACTTTAAGTATAAGTGTATATATATATAACTACTGTACTGTTGTTACTGTACTTGCTATTGTTAGTAGTACTAGTAGTAGCAGCAACACTATGCTAGTACTAGTAGTTACTAGTGCTAATAGAAGTGTCATTATTATTGTTTGTAAGCTATAACTAGCACTACTACTCTATCAGCATTGCTATACATATAAGATTATTACACTTTAACATACAGTATCAAATTAAAGTGTTTGATACTAAATTTTATTATTATTATTGATATGGTGAATGTATACTTGTGGTTGATATGAATATCTATAGTGATATGATTACGACATCAACATGAGTTTAAAAGTAAATATATGAGTTACTATTACTATTAGCATGATGAAGATACGAATCATGAACAGGTTATTTCATACACAAGTCGTTTTGTACACACTTTTTCATGCCGTTTCGTACACATCAATATAAATTAACTAAAATACATACTTTTTGATATTTATTCATTGTTTGGGTTTGGGGGTCAATTCATTATTCATTTTGTGTACACCAGTTTGTGTACGAAATGACTTGTGTACGAAACGACTTGTGTACGAAACGACAGGAACCCATATCAGTCATTGGCAATTGATAAATTGTATCATCTGTCAGCATGATTGCATGTATTGTTAAGGTTATTATCCCTTCATGTCTTTACTTTTTAATCGTATTTATCAATGGTTTTGAGTTTTGGCAATAAATATAAGTATAACTATAAGTTTTTGTATTAGTATGGGTAAAAGACAAAAAGCTAATCCTAACTTTCATTAACTTGTATTTCGTATTACAATTTATTCATTTTTCAAGTATTGTTTAAATATGTTATAACTTTAAATGTGGTTATTGTCAAATTTAATCAAATTGTATATATAATTGCTCATAAGAATAATTTACAGAAATAATTGCATGCGTTTTAACTAACACTGCATATATAATAATTACCATTTTCATTCTGTGGATTAGGCATTAATTCTTTTGAATCTCATTATAAGTTTGTCCGTTTAGACTGCTAGGATGTTTTAAGTGCTGCGACCAGACATTCGTGATGTGGGTCAAGTGTGAAGAAATATTGTTAGCTCACGCCTTATGGTAAGATACTTGCATTAACTTATATTTCTTATTAGTATTTGTTCATTTAAATTTTGATTAATTAACCAGCTTTAAGTTTAATCACACTTCAATATACTGACAGTTGCTTTTTGTTAAAATTCCATTGTATGAGTTAAAACATTTTCAATGTGACTTACTTTTAGGATTTTATCAATTTTTAAAGCACACGAAAATGCACTTTGTGTTTTTATCTAATAATCATTTTTTTACTTCTTGAGATTTTATCGAAAAATCTTTAGCAAGCTGCTAACTTGAAAGTTGCCAGCCTTGCTTAGGTTAGTAGCTTAAATACAGGAAAACCTTTCTGCAGTCTTTAAATAGCTAGTGTTTTGAATATCCTCTTCTGTCTGTTCAGAAGAATAACTGGTTCACAGTCAGCACAGTCTTTATTTTCCTCTGTAAAATGTGGTTTGTCGGCAGGAAAGGTTGTAAGTTACTATTGGTAGTGTTTAGTGATACTAATGCTATTCTGCATACTGTAGTGTGGGATTTTATAGTATCTCTCTATGAAGCTATGCATATGTGTGAGTCATAATTCAAACAAAGTAACCATTTTTATTTCTAGTATTCACGAAACTAGTTACTGCACGTAAAAATATTTGTGTCTTGGCAAAGTTTAAATTTTTAAGCATCTGCTTGTGTATGTCTGCACTGCAAGCATAAATTTAAAAGTGCACTTAATATACTAATAGCTCATGTCACACTTTAGAAACCTAAAAAGTTTTGTATGATTTGCAGAATGACAGGAACACAAATATCTGAACCTCAAGCCCTCACTATAATTTAATGAAAGAACGTTATTAACTTTTAAAGAACGTATGTAAAGTTAGCCAATGTTTTAATCATATTAACCTGGTTTTAGGACCACTGAAAGGGCAAATATGTTTTTCTTACTTCAACATAGAAAAGGTCGTGGAAAAGGCCGAGGCTTAGCTGGACTGCTTGTTGGAACTATGGATGCCGTCCTTGATAGTCGAGTAAAATATATATTATTGCTCCACATTAATTTATTTTTTGTTTCACATGCATTGGTAGAGATTCCTCTGCAAAACAGATGTCTTTTGATGTATTTTATTATAGCCTTAAAGATCTTCTCACACTTTACTCATTATTACAATATTAGGAAATTTAAAATTCACTCACTCTATCTAAAATATACTTGAATCATCATTTTTATGCACACTTTTTTCAAATTTGCCACAGTTTTTGAATCTCTGCACTTGAAAATAACTGATGTTGAGTGACTAACTAATATGTTTTCAGAGTTGCAAATATAGAATTATTCATCAAACTGAAAACAGTGAACTAAGCTGGGGTAAGTTGCTTTAATTGTATCCGCTCTATTGTTATGTTGCAGATTAAATGTAGTAGTTATTTGTTATTTCACTCGTTTTCATGTTCATGATATTAAATAGATCAATATTAATTTACAGCGTTTGACAATTAAATTATTGTTACACAGTCGTTGTCTTTCATAAAATATGTACTGACACCTCCATATTATAGTATGTACTGACACCTCCATATTATAGTATGTACTGACACCACTGTTCTCTTTACCAGCTTGTGCTGAGTCAGACTCCACTGCCGAAATTGAAGAGCATTGGAAATGGCTAGAGAATAACATGATCTCAGTGTTGGGCAAGTTTAATATAAACACCGTTGCATTTAGTAATGAATCAAATAAAATAATTCTTTTAATTTACACTACTTATTCAGGGTTATAAAAATGCCACATTAGCTTGACACTATTAAACTTTATATTCTGGTTTTAGTGTACGTGTAATTTTGCATGTTGTTTTAGGTGATTTTGAAAGTGAAGACGAGGTTACAGATTATGTAAAGTGTAAAATTGAAAGTCTTAGGACTGAATCTGTTCACGAAGATGGTGATGTGAATGGTGAGTATTATCATTGATTTCCTAGTAATGACTTGTAATAGCGGCTGAGGAAATGTAGAAACTTGACAGCCTTCAAAACTTGTGCAATCAACAGATCTATAAATAATTACAGGTTTATATTAACTATAATATGCAGGTTTATGCTACAAGTTTTAATGAAACTTGGCAAGTGTCAGGGTTTGGCTTGCCAAGATCGTGTAGCATTGCTGATGAATGTGCACAGCTTCACAGATTGATGCTGCGTTAGCACTTTGAACTGAATGCACTTGGAAGCTGGTTGTGCCAGCATTATCTGTGGGATTATAATTTGTGCTTTCTGGGGGTCTAAAGGGCATCTGCCATTTACATACATGCTGATCAGTGGTACAACTATGATGTCTTATAGGGGAGGAAGAAGAAGAGGCAAAGAGGTTTAAAGGCGCTATTGCTAAGTTCCACAAGTTATTCAACTTGCCCCCAGAAGAAAAACTTGTCAACTGTAAGTCTAATAACGTAATGATGCAAGTTTGTCGTAGACTGAAGACTGTAGATATTATTGTGGATATAAAATATATGTTCTTTAATTGTCTTCATAACTCTGTACTAGTTTGTTTTGCCAAAAATATTAATTAAAAAAATTTTAATCTCGTTATTTAGTTTTTTTGAATCAAACATTTTTTGTAGATTTCTGAATTGCATATTATTAACTCAGCCATGTTAGGCACTGCCTTTTAACAGTTTAACTTGTGTTGTTTCTTGTATGTGTAAATCTCAAACTATTTTTCTCTCAAGATTACTCGTGCAGTTATGTCAAGCGTCGAGTGCCCCGGCAAGGCTGGCTCTATCTATCTATTAACCACATGTGTTTTTACTCATTTCTTCTGGGAAAAGAGTCAAAGATTATCACAAGATGGGTTGATGTTATGGTAAGTGAATCAGTACTATACGTACCTTACCTACATGTACTTCTTATCCGGTGAGCTTGCTTAGCATTGACTTGTAGCTTCACAATTATTAAACTCGTTTTCATCACTTTCACAAGGGTATAAGAGATACCAAATTTTACAGCTTCTGCTCATGGTAAACAGTTTTTTGTCAAATTGTTAGAAAAATAAAATTAGTCATTATTCTCTTACAACTGCCATAAGAATAATGATATTTTGCTATTATGGCTGATATTTTTCGTTATCCGGGCTAAAGATTCGTGTTCAGCTTATTGTTTTTTCTCTTGTTTTAGCAACTTGATATTGAATCAAATATCCTATTTCCTAACGGAATACACGTTGGGACCCGAGAGGCTGATGTAAGTCATATATATTATATATCTCTGTACATAGAGTACCAGTAGAATTAAGCATATGCTGATTTTAGTAAATTTATATTAGATGTTTGTAAAAATGATTTGTATTAGCATTGTAACCATTATATACATTATGTGAATGTAGATAAGTTAGGTAGTAGATGATAATTCAGTGTGAATATTAATGTATATGCGCATGCTTACACAAACTACTAAATAACTGCATGCACTAACTACTCATTGCTATCACATACTTGTAGCACTACTTCACAATGTTTGTTAGCAAAGAAGATGCATACAAGTTGATGCAGCAGCTTACGAATATGGCTATGCACCAGTAAGTCTTTCTGTAATGTGCACTAATTAATGTGTAAAGTTCATTCTGCAACTTTATAGTTGTATTGTATAATAATTTATCTTGTATTCTTATAAGTTTTCCATTATGGTGATTTATTTTTGGCACCATTTTAAAGTTTTTATTTGCAAACAAATTTTATGATTATGATGAAATGCTATGTCATAGATTCTAATGGAAGTTGTCTGTTGCAATAGCTTTGTAAATGATCAGCTATAGTGTTGAAATATTTGTGGAGTAACTGAAATCAAAGAAAGTAAATGTTTATGCTATTTGTTACGCTACTCTTTCAGGTTAATTGTAGAAGAAGGGTTTGAAGAAGATAAAACCTTACCTCCAGCTCGAAATAAGTATGATAGTTTAAGTGATTTCACCTCTTTCTCTTCTATTAGATAGAATTATTAAGAAATGTTTTGTAATGTCGAATATAAGTAAAGTAGTTTACAAGGTGGCACACTATTTCATCGTCTTTGTTAATTTTTACCATTTTTAATATTTCAGTTCTCTTCAATTTTATTGAAAAATAATGTTTTTTTAACTCGCAGGGTATGAGAAACTGGTCATTACTTTTTCATTTTTGAAATACAGCTTCTTCTTCGACTTTCTTCAACACGAGTGATTTATCTGTTTGTTATAATTTTACAGAAGGAAAAAGAAGATACCCAGTCTCAAGAGGGATTTAGATGCACGAGCCCGCAGTGAAGCCTATAGAACTCTGTTCAGGCTGCCGATAGCTGAGAGACTGGATGGAGATACTATATGCTGTCTCTGGTTGCCTTTCAAGAAGACTCATACCAGTGGGCGACTGTACGTCTCTAAGAACTACGTGTGTTTTGACAGCAAGGTAGTTATTCATTGTTTAAAACTTGTTAAAGTATAAAATAAATCATTTGTTCCCTTCAAGCTGTGGTGCCATAAGTTTGGCGCAATCTTCTCATTTGCTCAATTCTGATTGGAGGATTGCTTATATTTGGTGAAATTTGCTGTAGGATCAGGATGATGTTCAGCTGGTCATTCCACTCCGTATGGTGACTTGCGTTGAGAAGACCGGAAACAAGGAAAATGAGATAAACAACGCGCTGTTGATATCTACAAGTGCGAGATCAAACTTTCTGTTTACCGACTTGTATGACCAGAATAGTATGTTGTTGAAGTTGGCGGACATGTTGGGTCAGCAGCAGGATTACAGGCTGTGAGTTGTACTAATTTATACTAATAATACACATTTATACTAATAATACACATATATACTAATAATACACATAATATATACTAATAATACACATATATACTAATAATACACATATATACTAATAATACACATATATACCAATAATACACATATATACCAATAATACACATATATACTAATAATACACATAATATACTAATAATACACATATATACTAATAATACACATAATATATACTAGTACACATATATACTAATAATACACATATATACCAATAATACACATATATACTAATAATACACATATATACTAATAATACACATATATACCAATAATACACATATATACCAATAATACACATATATACTAATAATACACATAATATACTAATAATACACATATATACTAATAATACACATAATATATACTAGTACACATATATACTAATAATACACATATATAGGCTACTAGTACACATATATACTAATAATACTATAATATATACTAGTGTACATATATACTAATAATACATATGATATATACTAGTGTACATATATACTAATAATACACATATATACTAATAGTATATATAATATATACTAATAATACACATAATATACTAATGATACACATATACCAATAATACACATATATACCAATAATACACATATATACCAATAATACACATATATACTAATAATACACATAATATACTAATAATACACATATATACTAATAATACACATAATATATACTAGTACACATATATACTAATAATACACATATATACTAGTACACATATATACTAATAATACAGATATATACTAATGATACACATATATCCTACACATAAATAGTTACCGTATACAAGTAATCTCTATGCTGTAGGAGATCTATAGGTAAATCACTCACTCAGATAACCACCTCCGTCGATGAAAATAGTACAGATATTTCATTTGATAACTCACAAGGTGCCTCTTCTACACCCCCTTCGCCTCCCCCGTCTCCTAAACATGTATGTAAATCATATTACTTGTGCAGTAGAGGGTTTTATAGTTCAATACTTATATTATATCATACCACATGTGTTTTTGGGCTTTTTGCAGTATTCAATTTCAACATGCATGTATTTCAAGTTACAGAAATAAATCTAATAAATCTACATAGATATGGAATTATCAAAATGTTACTATTTATAGACAAATACAGGAAGTAGCGAGTTTACTTTGGATTTGTCTCCCGCGCTTCATGAGCACTTCTGCCCTAAATCTGCCGATAGTATGTCACCAAAAGATGCTGCCAGAGAAAGTCTGTGGAGAACAACGTTTGCCGAATATGGTAGAGGTGTTTGCATGTACAGGACCAAAAAGATACATGATGAGATTATGCGGGGTTTACCTGATTCCCTCCGTGGTGAAATGTGGATGGTCTACTCTGGGGCTATCAATGAGGTGAAGTAACAATATGCAGTAGTAACTGAGGTACCATCTAGTTCCACTATTCTAAGCTACCAACGAGACTTCAGCATTACTCCAAATGTGCTTTATCATAGCAGCAGAACACTACATCCTTGATAGTTCTAATTCTGTAATGATGTAGTTGTGGTTAAACTACTTCCTACTACTTGAAACACCTGTTTTCCATTAGTAGTTTTAGCCACTATCACTAGTTTAATGCTATGTTTTTGTAATTTCGATTTATTTTAGATGGCAACTAATCCAGGTTATTATAAGTCGTTAGTTGAACAAACTCAAGGGAAGACAACTATAGCTACAGATGAAATAGAAAGAGATTTACACAGGTAAGATGTATGCTGATTTGCTATTGGCTGGATATGTCTGAATAGTATCTCTCTTAACCAAATATAAACTGTAACATTTATCACTTCAAACATCTATCCTGACTAAATTGAATACTGACAGGTGTGAGTGTGTAGTTATTTAGTCTCAAAATAGAAGAATAACCACGCAGTCTTATATTAGTCTATAGAAAAGAGGTTTTGTTTCCAATATCTTGAATACAGCATGTTGCATCTATTGTTAACTCAACTGTTTGGCTGTGATTAGCAGCACACAGTTTAGATAAGATCCTGGTGGATTAATATTGCAGCCACATGTTCTCGAATATGTATGCTTTAAATCTACAGCTTGTCAGGCAAGAATAATATAGACAGGCAGGGTGCCAATAAAAACCATTAAATAGTATCACTTGTCAGCTAGTGTGGTGTTGTATAGCAGTATGTGTGATTGTATTTTCCAGGTCACTTCCTGAACATAAAGCTTTCCAGTCTAACCTTGGCATAGATGCTCTGAGAAGAGTTTTAACAGCTTATGCTTTTAGAAACCCACACATTGGTTATTGTCAGGTACTGTCTACATGTTTAGTGGCTGTTTGTGAATTTTGTGCAATCATCGCTACATCTACAACGTTTAATACAGGAAATGTTGACAAAAATATGGAAAATATCAGCTTGATATCATGTGATGATTTTGCAATAGAATGTAAAAAATGAGTAGTACAAGCAACAGATAATAAATATGTACTATTGGGACATTGTTTGCTGTAATGTATAAATTCAATACTATGTTTCTGCTTCCTTCTTGTTAGGCAATGAACATAGTGACTAGTGTACTGCTCTTATTCGCTAATGAAGAGGAAGCATTTTGGCTATTGGTTGCCTTATGCGAGAGAATGCTGCCTGATTATTATAACACTAAAGTAGTAGGAGCACTAGTTGATCAAGGTACAGATAGAGATGACATAGTAATTGTATATTCCTTCACTAAGCATGTGTTAAGTTTATCCTGTCAGACTTTCCCAATTATTGCATTTTTTGTAGTTGAAATTTTATCTTAGTCTAACAATAATTTTAGTACATTTTTTATAGTTTGTAATAATTTCAATATGCTTGTCATCAAAATACTTGTTTGAAACTGAAGTTGGTTTAGCTGACGATTTCTTCATGTGATATTTTCAACACGCAGGTGTGCTGGAAGAACTGATCAGTGAGCACTTGCCTCACCTGCATGGACATTACAGCACCACTGGTCTTCTCTCCATGATAGCTCTTTCTTGGTTTTTAACCATGTTTCTCAGGTATGACATCAAGTGGCTACGTGGACCACTAACACGCCCTCGGATATATCATCTACCATGCACCGTGTAGATTTTACCATTTCATCATACGTCACTAAAGCATTCTTTTAATAATAATTGTGATACAATTGATTTAATGTATTTAAATATTAATTATCAATTTATATACACAAAATTAAAATGTCGTATTTTAATGTAGCCAATTAATATTATTTTAGATAATTTATTTGTCCATCGTCCTGATATTATGTAACAGTACCTACACATGGAATATAATCATTATTGCAGTGTGATGCCATTTGAAAGTGCTGTCAACATTCTGGACTGTTTTTTCTGTGACGGTGCTAAGGTGATCTTCCAGATAGCGCTTGCAATACTGGACGCGTGTTCAGACAAGCTGGCCAGGTGTAAGGATGACGGTGAAGCCATATCTGTGTTAACACAGTATGTAGATGGTGTCACCAATGCTGATGTCGCTGAACCAATACTCAAGGCTACTAAGTCTGTTGTAAGCTGCACCTTCATGATAATATACAAAAAGAAATATTATATAATTTTTTCAAATCCTGTTTTATTGTATTTCATTTGCTTTCAGTGTTCTATTGAAAATATTTTGTTTCTTTACAAATTGTTAAAAACTTTTAATATTGACTGGTTACTTTAGTCTTACTTTTTTGCAGATATTTGCTTTACTTTATTATTGCAGTAACTGCTATTATATAAATTGATGCTTTATTCTCACTTGAAGGCTACTATTTATATGATAACTTCTTTTCTTGCCACTGTGTAGACATCATCATGTACTCTATAGACATCATGTACTGTGTTACAGGAAACGTCCATTGATGTCTCGCTGTTAATAAATGATGCGTATTTGAAGTTTGGCGATGTCATCACTAATGAGCTAATTGACAGATTGAGATTACGACAAAGACTTAGTGTGGTATGCTTTTCTTTGTTATCTTCTCACTACTTGGTTATCACAAACTAAACTAATATAATCTAAACCATCAGATACAGGGTTGTGTTCTCTGCGTTATATGACATGTAGTCACTGTTTGTCAGAAAAGTAAATGTATTGGTTATACTTTATAACTTTCTAAGATTTGGTTATTATTTCCCTCAGTAGTGCTACTGTGATGTGAAAAACACATCTCTCAAATGAGTTGATAGTTTTAGCAGATGGGGTGCCCAGTAATAGCATCTAGCAACAATAATGGTGCAGAGGAGCAGGGATGGTGTAAATTTGTGTAATATTTTACTAGTGAATTGCTTTCCATTGAGTTTAACCCCTTGCAGCACCAACTGGCTTAGCAATGGGGGGGGGGGGGGCAAGCATCATGTTTATCACAAGTTTGTTTAACATTGCAAGGTGTACTTCTAAACATGTAATCTAATGGATACATTTGCCTTTGCTTATACCTTCAAGCTACTTTAACAATATGAAATTTTGTCTGCAAGCTAAATATTAAAAATGGTTATAAAATATTATTCACATGTTAACAATGATTTTATCATTTCTCTATTAGATAAACTAATCATTTGCAGCTCAACTATGGAAACTTTCAATCAGCTTTACATGTTACAGGTTCAGGGTATTGAAGAAACAACAATGAAGAATGTGATTCGGAGCCTTGATGGGGAAACTTGTTTTGATATTCATGAGTTGTCTGCTCTTTTCACACTCTACAAGGTAAATTATTACATCATCGTGGCCATTGCATGCAGTCTAAAGCATCACCTACTGCTAGATCAAAGCATCCAAACACACACATCTGGAATAGGGAAAACTTTAGTTTTTGTTACTCACAATTATGATGTGTAACTTCAAATCCCATGGTAATAGTTGATATTTCTTGAAGGGATTAAAATAATTGGCATTACTTTGTTGTTTGATCGCATTGACATTACATTCAGATCAGGGTGGTGTTGAAGGCTAAATTCACATCTCATGATTGCACAAAAGTGACCCTTGGATAACTAGCCTAATTTAAAACCTACATTCAAGCTGGCCCCAACATCTACCAAACAACGTTTGCATTTGTCCTAAATTATTTCTGATAGTGCAAGTAGGCTATGTACTGGAGTATCTTTGTAAAACTTATGGAAATAATTTAAACATTAAATTAAACATTAAATGTTTGTTAGACCTCTGAAGTATCATATTCTGCTCCTTCCTCTTTCACTAACTGGAGCAGGTAATGATTGCTGTAAGGGTACAGCTGAATACATGAGTTGTCTGCTCTCATCAATATATCTGTTATTCCTGCCCTATCACTACATACAGGAGGAGTACCAAGCTTCAATATACTGGAGAACTGGTGAAAAGCCTGCTGATGTAACACAGGAATACAATCCTAACAGACCTTACTATGATCTCTATCGGGTTGATTTCACACAGTTCAAGGCACTGTTCTTGGCCCTATGCCCTTGGGCTCAAGGTGTAGCGCCTGAGCCAGTTTGTGTGAAAGCCTTTAAGGTTTGTATTACCATTCTCTATAGAAAATGCACATCTACACTATTCTAATAAGTTGGTATATATCTTGTTCTGATCTGTTTGGTGAAATAGTAACATTGATTTGTATACTTCATTACAGCAAGGGGTATCCCCAGATCCTTCTCGTTGTATCTTGTAGGCATGTTTTACATTGTAATAGAATGTTTTAATGATGTATTTATATCATTGGCTTCCTTTAAATAAAGAATGTCAATGATATGTGATGATGAAATAATAACTGTTACTACGCAGCATGTCAGCTTTTAGTTTTTATATCAGGAGAGCAAAACTACTTCATCCCTTGAGTTGAGGATGTTCCGGGTAAATAGTGAGATGCTTCCAGATGCAACCAAATTTGTTGGCTTCTTTGTTTTAATGTTCGTCTTGTTGTCTAAAATCTTTAGTTTGGTTTAGCTGTTTAGGCTAGTGGCTTCACGGCACAATCACTGACGAGGAATAGCATAGCCCTAACAACTCATCTCCAAACTAACTGTTGATTTTACTATAAATATACTCGATACTGTAAGAATTGAGGTAAAGGGGTAGTTTGCACAAATAGTTAGCCAAAACACATTAACAGCATTAGTATTAAATAGTTGATTTTGTCAGTTCAGCTGGTATAAGTATAGGGTTTTTTTTAAAAAGTAAAATTTTGTTTTGGGCTATTATATTTAAGTTATGGATCTGATATATAAGTTTGCCGTTCCTATTCTTTCTGGTGGCTGATTTAGTTTATAATATGCAGCCATGTTACCATGAGCTATATAATTAATTCTACATAACAGTGTCACATGGTGTTAAATCTTCAAAGTTTTTCTTTCATTTTTGGCTGACAAATCAACCAATTATAAAAAGTTTTACAAACTATGCCACCTGTATTTTTTAAATATTTTCAACTGTGTAGTATTTAATAGAATTCACCAATGCAACCAGCTACTCTCCAATCCTATTGCCTTTAAGTCATCATGGCTCAAGTACGGTTTGTTTTTGGTGCTTGAAAAGCTATGCTTCAGAAACTAACTCAAGTAGCCTTTAATTTCCCTTAAATAAGTTAACTCAAAATGATTATTAGTCCTACATGATTTGAGGCTGTCAGCTGCAGCTTTGCTCTATTCAACTAATAAGTGAAGTTATCTCCTGCATTATAAGTGCATCCATTAATTGCAATGATTTCTTTTATATTATACTTTTAAATATTTAAAGCTGCTGGTGTGAAATTTTTGTCACTTCTACTGCCTAATGTTACACTTTCAGGACAATAATTATTCTTATTCTGTATTGCCTACCAGTTTTTGAGTTGTTCTTTTATCACCAGAATTTGGGAGATGATTGATTTTGTCAATAGTTGGTACAATTTATGTGTGATTAAATTAGAAATAGTAAACAGACGTATTTTTAGTAGAGTTGCAGTTTTTTAAACAATACTAGTTTTATCAGAAATTTGTAGCATGAAAATTTATGTGAACATGAAAAAAGCAATTGAACTCCAAACCAAACATGCATCTCTGTACTTAACTAACTAGGCAAGATAGTTGATGTGAATGTTTCCACCTGCAGTATACAAACAGTTAACCTTGCTGCACAATCGGCATGGCAGTGTGTGTTTTAAAAAACTGTAGTTGCATGAAAAACATGACTGCTAGACAGCTTAGATACAGCCTTAGAGTGTGTGCATTGTACAGCATCAATTTTAAGATATCAAAGCATAGCAAAAATATTATGTATTATGTTATAATATTGTACGTTGATCTTGTAGTTGTTGGATGAAAACAATCAGAACACTGTCAACTTCAAGCAGTTTGCCTGGTGCATTGGTGTCACTTGTAAATCAGATCTTGCTGACAAGTTACTTCTCTTCTATAAACTGCATTTACCACCTGCCCTTCCCGACAGCGAGACGGATAACAGCGCTGAGGCTTCAGAACCTGACCCCAAAGATGGTTAGACTTTAAACTGTGTCTAATAAATGGCATAATTTAGGCGCTGTCACCTTGACGCTGCTATTTCTTTATTGGCTTACATTACGTTTTGTGTCTGTATTCATGGTGGCTGCAGCAACTTGGTGAATATTAATATTATATAATATAAAATTAAACTTTACTCTTCTATTTGATATATCATAGCTGTTGATATAATAAACTCTCAGTAACTGCCATTTCTTGCAAACTTCAAGTTAGCCAACAGTCGTCTGCAAAACCCTGTGTATTCTTCAATATCCAATTGTTGTAGCTGATGGCACAGAGGCTATAGAGAACTTAACCTCTCCACACACAAGTTCTAAACCAATATCAGTCTCTCACTCTAAGTCATTTCCTACCAGCATTGCCCAGCCACGGTCTAAACACAATTCACCAGCCAGCGGCAGCTTCAGGGCGTCAAGTATTGGTAGGTTGTTTGTTCATGTTGTTGCATTTGAATGTACATGCAGCACCTTTAGTCTTAATCAAGTTCTTAATATATAAAATTAGTTTTATTGGAACTTTTTAGCATAAATATTATGCATTATAATTTATTTTCAAAATAATATTAATAGTTGTGCTATGTATACTGACAGTATTAGCTATTTTTGTTAATTGGTTTTGTTACATGATAGCAATACAATGTTTAATAGTATCAAGTACCAACATCAAATAAATGCTTTGTGGGTAAAAACTAGAAATATATTTAAATTGTATATCAGTTTTTATTAGTTTTATTAAATTTTATTAGTTTTTATTCTGCACTAAAGACCATTATTTGATTAAAGTTTTTTTAATGTGTATTTTAGAGATGTATAAACAAAGAAGTTTAGATAGCTCAGATATGTGCAGGACAGACGTGGTGAATGTGGCACATATGAACCAGGTACTGTTTTTGTCTCACAGTATATGCAATAATGTCACTAGCACTATTGACAGCCCATTACAAATCTTTAGTTGTACAAATATTTGTGCTAAAGTACTCAAAGTCAATTTATGTTATTCGTTCTTTACTCTTTTGTGTGCATTTTACTAAATTTGAATGATGCTTCTGTAGTAATGAGAGAAATTTGTTGAAATTTTATTAATTTATAGGTATATGCAGGTTTTCTGTCATGTTGATAAGTTTGTTAGCTAGTTTATTGCACATTAATTTGTATTTAATTTTTGTTAGAGGGTATTTTTAGATTAGGCGACAAACTATCTTACAGTTGCAGCAGCTGTACCAAAACTGTGATAATTTTTTTTTCAGCAAATAATTTTTTTTTAAATTGCAGGTGCAGTTTATACAGATGTGGAAGACCCTGTATGACATGTGCACGGGGTCACCTGATGAGCAACAACTTTATCATTCTATATCCACCGTAGCTACGTTACTGCTTCAGATAGGAGAGGTGGGTAAGCAGTACAAGAGTGGATTCAACTCTCCTCACAACACAACTGATGTAGAGTCTCTAGAAACAAGAGATGCCAACTCCAGTCCTCACACTCATGCCAAAGGGGACAGTGTCCACAGCTCATTGCAGAAGGCTGATCCGTTACTCCATCCAGCTGACAGTCAGGGGGAGGAAACAGATCCCGAGTCTGAAGAAGTGGTCCGGGAACTAGAAAGGTGTTATATGAAAGAGGAAGTAGCAGTTGATGACGCTGCCGACACGTTGAAAGGGTCAGCTAGCCCTTCAAAAGAAAGCCAACCAGATCCTAATTGGTCTGTGAACTTTGAACAATTCTTAGCATCCATGTTAACCGAGCCTCACCTGGTGGCTATCTTCGAAAAAGACACTGATATTATTAAAGTCGCAGAGAATTATCGACACAGGAGATTAAAACCATCCAATGACGACAATGTCGTTACTACTAACTCTATTTTTAATAAATAGGCCGTCTTGGATTCATATGTACACATTATATTACACTAGTCATATAACTACTGTGATTCGTCTTTTCTGGAAACATTCCGATTTTTCTACAACAAATCAACGTGCATCTCATTTGTGCAACTAAACTGAGGTGCAAAGACTGTGTGTGAAAGTCTTTAGTTTATTCACCATATTGCAAGGTGCACTGCAGTCGTTGGCTATTTGAATTACTATTTTGTGGTATTCACTTATATCCGTATTGCTACATTTCATCACTTGAAAAATCTTATTTTTATTGGAAAAATTAATTTTCAGATCTGTTTTTTAATTTTGTTGAACATAAAATGAGTATATATTGGTGTGAGGTAGTTTGATTGTCTTTCTCAACATTTTTATTGTTTGTGTAACCCTGCAAATTTTATGCAAAACATATCAAATTTTTGTTTGTTGATATTATAATAGCCAAGAGGCATGCATTATTATTTTAGTCCACTTAATTGTGTATTGTAGTGTAGTTCGTTGTTATAAATATTTATGACAGCCATTTAGATACAAAAAAGTGTTTCATTTGGAAATATTTTTAAAATTATTAAACACAAAAATCAACTTGGAGTTGTCTTTTGTGTAGTCAATCATTTGTCACGTGATCATTCAACTAGTAAAGCTAATCAACCGGAGCATAGTTGTCTGTGGGGGTGGTCTCAACAGCGTATTGAGCTTTAACAGCTCAAAGGTCCACAGATTTTGGGATAAAGCAGGTCTTTTTCGGAAGGTTGGCTGTTCGGAGTCGTATAGTAATAATACAGTCTATATGACACACCACTGTTGAAATTCTTAAACTTGAAAAATCAGTATTTGGATATCTAATTCTGTTCTTTTAAACATAAGTTTTCATAAGTAAAGATGGATTTTTATGTGCTCTGTGATGCAGCTACTCATTTGAAAATGTACCCAGTTTTTGATGTGATTCACTACACTATGATGTGCATCAATGTGAAAGAAGACGTTCAAAAATCAGGTGAGTTTTCCATGAAGTTTCAGAATGCATATCCCTCTACTTGAAGGTATCGTAGCTGCAGGTTTTCCCAATACCATAATATTTGAGGGCTTACACTTAGTAGATATATGTTTACTCTTTTAGTCTTCACATGATTTTTGTACATTTTCACCTTTATCATTATGCAATCTAATTATTGCATAAAGGTACAAATGACATTATTTGCCAGCACATTGAAAAATATCAATTTTCACATTAAATCACTTCAATTGCAAATTCAATTTAAGTCTGGGGCCAGTTTATGGGATATAGGTGCATAAACTGTTTTTAGCCTAGTTTAATTTTAGAAAGTTTTTAGTTTGCTTAACCAAACAACATTAAAATAAATAACCATCTTTGCATCTTATACTAGATTATTGGCTCTAGAAATTCTACTCTGATAGCAAGTATATTTAATTGCTTTTATGCAACCATTTGTGAATATATTATTTAATTAGAATCCAGGTACACTATTTCCTTACAATTATATTAATCCATAAACACAAAATTCAATGTTTAGCCTCAAACTAAATAGTTTCTCTACTCTGAAAATTAAGTTCCTACAAGCTCTCTTTGAAAGGGTTCAACTTTTAGTATATCTCCCCAAAACTGATAGATTCTAAAAAATAGATTTTGTGTTGCAATAGATCACCTATCCTAAAAAGTAGTCGCATATTCTTAATTTTAACTAAAACACTGCTAACAGTAGCAAAGTGTTTTCTAAAACATTGCATAAGTTAGTCAAGTCTGCAATAAAAATTATTTTACAACTATCGCAAGATAGTTTAGGTTAAGAATAATTTGATTTATACGTATTTAAAACTCAAAACTTTTCGTTGTAAGGATTTCCTTGTATTAAAATTTAAATGAGTGATCATCGATTGACAAAGCTAATGAATGACATATGCCATCTTTCAATTCTATCAAATTTATAATAGATGGGTGTCTTGGGTAACTTCTTGTTTATTTCTCTGAAAGCTAGCCACATGACAGAAGAATAACTAGTTTTAAGTCATTTTTCTGGAATATAAAATCTAAGATCTTGCTCATAATCCAAGCTGCTTTTTATTTTTTGCCTTTTAGTTAAAGACCTACTTTTTGCAAGGCTAGAAGATAACTTTTTAGCTTATTATATCATTTCTGAACTTATTGTGAAAGTTAACAGCTCCTATAGTAAAGGCTTTATATTCTTTATACACTGTTATAGTTTGCCTGATGTTAATTTGTTAATCTAGTTTCTAGAATATGGACTTGCTTGCAGTACTACTATAGACTATAATTATCACCCATCTCTCATTTTCCTATAATTAGTAGTCCAGTAGATGCTTCATTAACTGGGAACTGCAAGCACATTACCAGCTCTATTTCATAGTAATTTTTCAATTGAAATCTGTTTCTCATAATGAACTGCATATACCACATGGTAGCCCAACTTTATTCCTTAGCATTTATTGTAAAATGAGCATCTACTACTAGCCAATGCAAATCACAGGAGAAGATGCATGTACATATGAGCTACTCAAACCGTATATGGTATATAATGTCCAAACAATGTACATCGGCAGTCTTGTATGTGTGCTTTAATGATTACAATATTTGGTTTGTGTAAAAAGAGATTGGTCAAGTGGCACACTTATATTTATTATACTAATAATTAGCAGTATTTTATAATACAAGATATAATATTTTGTGTAACTTTTTATATGTAAAACATATGTTGCAGTGTGAAGCATGTCTACTAGTAAATAAGTGATAAATTTACTGAAACAGGCATAGATGGTAGTTCAGCCAGGCACTGTTGAACCACCTAGTCTGATTGATTGCTTAGTTTGTATCACAACTAAAACTCGGACCTCTGCATTCGCCTACCACCTGTCAACTGTATGTTAAATGAAATTTCAGAGACTGCCCTTCCTACCACTTGTCACTTTATACAGCAAACTAATCAGTATATCCCAGAGGAGGCCCTGTAATAGCTTACACCAGCTTTCATACTTTACCAACTCACATAAATGTCAAACCCACGTTTACAGGCCACAGAAAGATAGTCAGCTACAGCTATAGTCTGTATATACTATATACTAGTTACTTACTACAGCTATAGTATGTATATACTAGTTACTTACTACAGCTATAGTCTGTGTATACTAGTTACTTACTACAGCTATAGTATGTATATACTAGTTACTTACTACAGCTATAGTCTGTGTATACTAGTTACTTACTACAGCTATAGTATCATGTATGTATATACCAGTATCATCAAGGACTAATATAATAAATATAGTAACACTAAAATAAAGTTTATTATGAGGAGCTCATTAAAATATTTGTTGAAAAAGAAAGCTTTGGGTTAAAATCTGATCAGTTTTGCCAGATTTTACTCCAAATTACTTTTTAGTTACCACCAAAAGCTTGGTCCAATCTAGTAAAAATATCTGTAGGAGTATTGTAGCTAATTCACTTTAGTTTTTAATGCTGTAGATTGAAGAACATAATGCAGTACTATGATAACTATACAGCAGCTAGATAAAACCAGCAGTGGCACTATTTAATATGCATATTTTAAATATGTTGCTCGACACTGTTAAGATTTCAAGTGAAGCGCATGTCTGGGGTTTTGCAGATTGAACAAGAATTCACAACCCATAATTTAAAAAAGAATATATTATGTCTAACATTCCTAAGTTTTCTTAGCAGCCTGAGGAAGCAGCCTGCAATGTAATGTGCTAAACTACACGTGTCTATACTCTATTCATTCCCTAGTTAGTCAGTCAGCATTTATACTTATTAATTTATGATTGGTGGTTTGCTACGTGTTTGCTAATAATGCTTTAGTAGGAGTTATAAACATCACCTATATTAAAAGTTCATGAAAGTTATAGACTATATGCACAGTGTATGTAGAGTATATGCAATATACTCGTATATACAGAATTATATGGAGCATATATACAATTTGTAATATATACCATAGAATATAGACTGTATAGTCAACTCTTTTTCTTGTATAATTCCTTTGAATTTGTTCTAAATTGTCTGTTTGAGAATGACTAAGACTTAGACAATGTATAAGTGACAGGCTGTGTTGGTAAACAACAATAATGTATTTTCTATCAAAAAGTACATGTTGGTTGTAACTTGTTATGTAACAATTTTATACTACAAAATGTGTCGAGTTCCTTTTAAAAGAGCTGTATTTTTTTAGATGGAGAAGCTACTGTTGGTAGGGCTTTGTCGCTTGTTTTCTTATCACCCTGCCTGTGTACAAACTGTTTGAATCTGCGTCTATAATTCTCTCTGAATATTTTATAAAATGATAAATCATTGTGTTTATATATAACTTTATTGAAATTGCTGTAAAACTCTTAAATTATACTTAAGGCATTCATTAGTTGGTCATTTCCTAAGATTTTACCTGATGTGTGCATCGTGGGTTTTGAATTTTTATATTTACTTTGAAAAAGTGTGGAAAAATTAACTAGTTACTGACACCTCTACGTATACATTTAACTAAGCTACATAACATGAACAATTTGCATGTCAACCTGCTGAGTTTTTTGGCAAAGCAATTTTGAAATTTGTTAACCAGGTTATGCACTGTTTTACTGGTGCATTCTAACAATGATATTACTATGAACTTTCAGCAGCATTCCCATTCTCAAGGCACCACCCACTGGCCCTGTGGTTTAGCAGTATGCTCATGTGCTTTGCCAGTCAGATCTGGCTATGTCTGCTCTTCAACACCCCACTAGCCTCTCTGCTAAATAATCCTCACAGCATACTCATAGCCACGGCTGTGTGGTAAGTACACTGCACTTAGTAGGTTCCTATCTTTCTTAGTTAACTTATTAATATTATTTTCACACTCTAGTTAGTACATGGCCACTCAGTGACCTTTAGATAGGGTGTGGTTAAGGAATAGTGCAGGGTGTGGCTTGTCAACGATTGACAGCTTGCCTTGGACTTGCTTTGTTTAGTATGCTACCAGTTAAACATGTTTGTTGTTTGAATGAGAAGCTGCAAGACAGCACATTTTTTTCAATTATAGAGCTAAATGAATGTATATATAGTTATGTAGGCAATAATTTCCATATTATATTAAGTTATATAATCTATAATTTGCAATACATATGCATTGTATGTGTATCACTTATAATTATATTAATATAAACTGTATACAGATTACAGTATATACTTGTATAAACTAAATAACTGTTCAAACTATAGTTGCATCTATAAGCTCATCTATAGCCCAATATCTGCCTGTTGCAGGTATGCTATCAACTACACTCCAGCTGACATTGTTTATCGTCTGCTGTCATTTAAACTCTTCAAGCTAATTATATCATTAATGAAGGAAGTTCATCGTGTTTACGGAATTAATGCCGGAGTTCTTCTTGCGTATAAGAAATTTCCAACTCAATATCTGCTGCAAGTTGTAGCCGGTCTGCTCAAAGGTTTGTCTGCTCCTGTATTCTACAGTGTTGAGTTGTTACTCAGGAATTTTGTACCTAATTATTTCGTTTATAAGTAATACAAATAATGTAATATATTTTTGTAAAAACTACTCAAGCTGCTGTCAAGTGATTTACACTAAATGCATGTGTTATTGTGTTCTACACCTATCCTTCACTCACTGTAAGTAGAAATGTTGTCACCTATGTAGTTTGTGTTGCTTTTAGGAAGTTCATATGTTTGGATGAAACCTTTCGAAAGGTTTGTTCGTGGCTACTGGGCACCCAACAGCAATGAGCTACTGCAACCCAGTTTGTAAGTATAATTATGTAGAGATTGCCTTTCTTTTTATGCATTATAATTTAGAGCTTGTGCCTCTCATTCAAAGTCGGTGTATAATAAATATGATATGATCATAAAATACTGTTCCAAATTTGGTATTTTTACGAACGATTCACTTAGTAATTTCATAGATATCTAAACATTGAAATATATTTTCTCTTTCCTCATCTTTGCAATTGCAAAAAGCTAATTTTTTATTCAGTTCAATCTCTCTAACTGTAGCAGCAACAGATGGGTTTTAGCAATCAAGTATCTCTTTAGAAAATTGTTATTTCTTTGTTTGCTCTACTTAGTCTTCATCCTGCCTTTTGAAAGCTGTCTTTTTTGTCTTATGCATCTGTATTACTAAATGTCATATTGCAGTGTGTGCATGTTTCAACTTTGTGAAATATTTAAATATTTATAGTAAATGTATGTTATAATATGCATGCTTCAATTTTTTTCTGTATCAAGTAGCTTACGAATACCACACTTTTACTTTTCATTTTTGCAAAAATTATTTTGGTTTTTGTCAAGTGTTAATATACGACTAAGACTAATATTATAACTGAATGAAGAATTGTATGTACTCTAGATGTCAATGTATGCATACATAATATTTCTATGGTTTTGCAGCGTAGCCAAGGCCAGTACTGTTATTTCGTTGCTGTTTGTACTGAGATCCGCTGAAGTCATCCACGTAGAGCACTCGGTTCTCTTCTCTTGCTCAATGGCTGTACTCATTTACCTAAGACTTTCTATGATGCTACTCAGCACTAAGGACCCATTCCTTCCATTCGAAAACCTAATCTGCTCTGTAATTTTTGGCGGCATGTGGGACGCATTGAGGAGAGCCCGAACTGAACCTGTTAATGGAGTTGTAGCTACTGACACAAAAGTCAAAAAGTCCTGACTTTAATTTATTATTGTTACAGGGTAAACTGCAACAATTAGTTATAGTTGTTGAGAAACTTTTTTGACAACTTTATGCATGTTTCCTCAAGTGTTATTTAGACCTAGAATCTCTACAAATGCTTTGTGATTCGTTATGTATCAACTAGGATGGTCATTATTGTTTTGCAATAATTAAAGCAACTGGACAATAGCCTCCTTACATTATTCAACAAGCTGTATTTCTATAGTTGGTAGATCACATTCACCATCTCTGTTTTGTTATTGGATATTAAGCTTAATTTTAAAAATAACTGAACCAAGTTTGTTGTAGCATTTAGTACTAATGGTAATGGTGTATATAGAAAGATTGATGAATTTTGATGTCTTTTATAACACAATTTTTTTTGCAAGTATAGGTAAACTAGATTTTTACTAGCAGAAAATGAATGTATTCGAGTTTCACACAGGTGCAATTGAATAGCATTTTATAAATGAAGGTCATAGATATGCAATTTTGCAGGTGTTTATTTGTTTACTTTTAGAAATGATCCCTTCCGGTTGTACAAGTTAAATCCTATAATAAAGTTTGAAAATATAAAGATTTGTGATTAGAGTTGCTATGAAGGCAGGTTCTCTAATGTGCTGATAGGTAGATGAGTGTGGTGAGAACTCACAGGCACCTGCGATGTGCTGACTGAAGATGCTGCCTCAACCTGGTGACACTTTGATGACAATAGGGGCACAATTTCTTTGCTAATCTACAACAACATATAAAATAATATCAAATATTTGAAATCAGAACAAAACTTTTACCTTAAACATTTTAATTTTATCAAAATAATTTTAATTAGCAACATGAAATAACAATTTTCCAAACCTACGCTACTAAATCAGAAAGACTGTGTACCAATTCTTCTTCTTCTAGAAAACGAGCTATGCAGTTGTCGCAAGTTTGTAAAATCAACAAAACCAAACCCATAATAATTATACTGATTAAAATATTTAAACTATGGGAGATGCTTAAATGTATCCCAATAATAAGTTCAATGACAAAGAAAAAGAACAAACCTGGAAGATCTAAAATATTTTGCTTTTTTGGATTTACTTCTGCCTCTACCGCCAATATACAAACTTTCTGACAGCATATTGCTTTTCATTTCCTCTGCAGTAGCCTGCAACATTGTTTATAAATAACTTTAGAGATCTTAAAACTTGAACCCATCAAAATCTAAATGAAAAGTAACATGTTAATATAATTTGTACTTGAAGCCTTCATTTACTCTTATAAGTATTCCGAGAGATATTTTTATGCCCTAGTTTCTGTCACTAATTTACTTGTTGGAATGAAGAATAAAAATGTGAAAGCCTTTTAAGCTCAAAACAATGAAGTTTTATAAAGACTAACATTGCTGCTAGCAATAAAACAAATTGTAACATACCATAGTATCCGAAAAGCTGTGCTCCTTGGGCTGGTTGTGAGGAGTTGTCCTCCGAGCTATTGGTGATCGGCTCAGAGCTGCTCTGTTAGGGAATGAAATATTAACATTTTCGTCAGGAGATGAAGAGCGAATAACAGTTGAAAAACAGGGATTTTTCCGTTCACATTTCACTCCCTGAGAGCACCCACAGGTGGTAGGAGTTGCTTCCCTGTGGTTCTTCTGTCTCTGAATGTTGTATTCCCGAATGTCAACATTCTTATACTCTTCCGGTGTGGAATCAGTCAAAGCCCACAACACCGATTCGAAACTAGAAGTTGAAGACTTGGAGTTCTTTAGCTGCTGATTATTGAGGTTTTGCTGGGAAATCGTTTGGAAAAGTCGATGCATGGCTTCGGACAATGACTCATTACTTGTGGTCAACCCCTCCTTCAACTTTTCCTCCACCCCTTCTTCATTGAACATCCTTCTCATCGCTTCACCAAGCGACGAGATGCTCTCATTACTGGCACCTGGCAAAGCCTTCTTCAAATCTTCACTACTCGCTGCAAATAGCCACCGTAGTACATTTTTCATACTCGACGAGTGGTCAAGTATATTGGCCTTGACCTTTTGCTTCTTACCAACATTGTCGGCACTGTTGCAAGGAGTTACGGGACAGGAGCCAACCGGCAGACTAGAAGCTGGTGACTCATCACCAAACATACTTCTGATAGCTTCCAGGACTGAGTCATTCGAGCTCAGCGAGTGATGACTAGTGCATGTGCTGGCCAGACTGGGAGAGGAGCAGACGTTGAAAAGTCGCCTCATGGCTACGGCTAGGGAATCCGAACTCTCACTTTTATTGACATTTGGTGTTTCTTGTAAAGCAGTTGCAGACCTACTTTTGAGCAGACGTTTCAGTAGCTTCAGCCACTCTTCTTGGTCTGGTGAATTCGATAGTTCTACAAGAATCAGCTCATCATTGCATGGGTGTCATTTGGTTACATATTTACCAAAATTAGTGTGTAACTTGTACAACATGCATACCTGTATGATCACACACTAAACAAACTAAGTTGAGCACATAGCGTTGGTGACTGGATTATAAACTGTATTACTATCAAACTTTGAAGCTGATTAGCAGCCCTAGTATGTAATAACTGTATGCAACTTTTATAAAAAATAACTATTTTGGAAAAACTTTAGTCACATTTCAAAAATATGCATTTAGAAAAACCTTATAAATGGAGAAATTTAAAGTGCTGCAGTTGATTGAACAACCAGAACAGCTTTGATACTACTAACTAGTTTACTGCATGTTCAGATATAGAGCAACACACAAACCTCTCTCGGACGTCGTGGTGGGCTTTCTGTCCTCATTAGAAACAGTTTTTTCACTGTCTGCTGCAGAAGTAGCAGCATAACTTGTAGCTTTTTGCACGAGTGGCTTGTTGGTGACCGGCTTTCTTACAGCACTGCTATAGTCAGCTCCCTGCAACAAATATACAACACGATACAACTACTTGATACCTAATAATCATGTGTAACACATGTTTTTATCATTGCTTGATTATCAAAATGATCAGTGTGTTTTGCCCAACTAAGCTGTGTGTTTTCACAGATTGAAAAATTAAAACATATACTAGATTTAAAACAGTTCCAAGATAATTTTTCTCCCACATTGTAGTTTCAAGGATGCAACATAATTCTGTCCATTGGCCTAAACTAACATCACATGGACACGTATATATTTTTTAATCTTTAGCAATTTCATGTGAGTGTTCAAGTTTAGTCTGTAGTTTCACAGACAGGAAACTTGTCATGCTACAGATATTCATGGAACTGACGCTATATAGACTAAGAAACTGCAAATCTAAGCCCACCTCAGCTGAAGTGGCTGCAGGCTCTGCAGGCAATTGTTGACTGTCTAAGAACAGCTGGCATAACTTTCCGTATTCAGATGTCTTTTCAGCCAGCTCTTGCTCCAAGGCCTAATTACAAAGCATATTATGATGCCAAACAGTATTATAGAATAGAGCTGTTGTAAGGCAGCAGAAAGAAGGTTTACTTAAAACTTATCAACAAACCTTTATGTGTGAGACGAGCACCTCATTTATGCTCTGCAAGTTCATGACCTCCAGCTCCATGTCTTTCAATGTTGAGTCTTGATGCTGTTGCATATGATCCTGCAACCCAATAATATCGGTTTAAATTTAACATAAAAAACTAAATTTAATTGCTTAAATTTTCTGTTATGCACTTTTACAATAAAATATATATTATAATTTATTCAGACTTATAGTAGGGCTTTTTAAATTATATGAACGATTCAAACTGAAGGCTTGTCTAAATGTATTAAAACTTCAATCTGAATAAAGGTTGTCTGCCTCTGAGCATTTCGTTAGGTTATTTGAAGGTCATCACACTGCTTAGTATATATATTGGAAAAATGTATTCAGTAATATAGAGAGATGTCACATGTAAAAAATAAGATGTCATGCAAGTGTCACTTGATTTCGCATAGCGATGCCTTCACTTTATATAACATAGAACTTATTTTTCTTACACACATGTCTTTATGTGAAATAGTTAATGTTACTCAAGTTTCCATGAGTGACTAGTAGCAGAGGACCTTTAAAAACTATTATCTAAGTAAGTACCTGGTGTTTGGTGCATTTACTTGTAGTCCTGGAAGAGTGTAGAACTGTTCTCATCTGTCTCTCCAGCTTGCGAATCTTTCTGTTGACAACTCTCATCTCTTTAGCATGGGAGGAATGTAGTTGCGTCGCATACTTCAGCTCTCTAACTTCACTGAATTAAGATGCATAAATGAACTGGAGTAACATGAAATAACATTTACAAAAACAAAAAATTGTTGCACTGTATAAACAAATTTAATGTTGTGCATAAGAGAGATGTACTATGTTAATTTACCACCACTTTCCATGAAAAGATTTGAAAAAGTAGCAATTATACAATTAGGTCTATAACAAAGTTACTCTTTTCCAAGTGACTAATCTATAAAGATATACTCTAAAATAACCTGGAGAGATGTTTACCTAGCTTGAAACTTATACAAGACCATCTCAATACAAGTGATATGCCTACCATTAGCCAAATATGGTATAAAACAATATATCTAGATACACATCCAGACAACCAAAGCTGCCGACTACCTGTCGTGTTTAAACTCCTCCAGGTCATCTTCAAGTTGTTGATACAGCTGAGTCAGTTCATCAACTGTGTAACCATGGTGATACAGAATCTGTGGCTTCGCTGCATTTTCCTTGTTGATCGTCCAGTTTTGCCTGCAGCATTTACTATTAATATGACTATTGCTGTGACTATCAATATAACTATGGCTATTACTATAGTTAGTGTCAGAGCGCGCTTGCATACAACTTCAAGATTTAACTTCAAACTAAAATATATACATATTTATCTCAGTATTCAAAATAAATCACAAAAAATAATGGCTATGGATATGAAAGATAGCATTAACCAGATTAACATAAGTAACCAGTTGCAGTACAACGAATCCTTTCAATCCAGCTACATTAAGTTACGTGTAGATGAGTGATAGTAATACCTCAAGTCTAGAGTCTTCTGACCGCTGCCATTCTCCAGGAACACGTTTCTGTCATCTCTACAGATGATAGTCGAGTAGCCATCTTTGGTGAGATATTCAAGTACACCGTTTATAAAGGGCAGTAAGAAACTGTCCATGAACAACTCGTCTGGAGACAGCGCTGCCACTGGAACTCCCCTGGTAGACACATTCCCTCTCTGTAAGCCTTGTAATATCTCTGTCAGCTTGGTCTGTTGTCAAACATTTACATATATGTAGTAAGATAACTCCAATAATATATGGCTTTGATAAATTTTATTAGACTTCAAAAAGTAAAAAATAAGGCACGCCTTGCAATAATATTTGTGACTAGCAATCTTATTTACTAAATCATCAGACATATACAAATTTCCTAGAAAAATCTGTCGTGTAAACTAAAATGTTCCACTAAATACAGCATACTAGCAGCTATATTATAGAGAGGACAACTCCAAGTTCACAGACTAGTCAACTGTTTAGTGCTAAAGCATAGTACATGGCGTATAAAGCAGTACTAGTCTAAGTTACATACGGTTGAAACAAATGACCTCTCCGGAGATTTAACCAGCACTCGGTTGTCATTGGTTGCCAGTTTCAAAGGACGTGGAACAGAGTTTCGTGAGTGGTTAATCTTTTCATACTGCTTTATTAATTCTGCGACTTTGGCAATACTCTCTGTGGAAGAGGTTGGCTGGACTCGTGTGCTAATCTCACTATACGTGCTTGTTTCTGGGTCACTCTATATTACATAAATATGATGATATAGCAAATAGATCAATATAGTCATACTATAAAACTTTACTTCTATGCAAATTTAACTGGGATATCTACAACTCAATGCATGTATACATGATATAACATAAAAGCAATTTCAAAACAGTGTGGCTATCTACTGATATAAAAAACAAATTCAGACGAAGGTTTAAGAACAGAAATTCAAGCAATAGGTCACATATGCTACCATTGTGTTTATTGTGAAACTGTCATATAAAAAAGTCTTTAAAAGTAATCTCTAATTAAAAGATTAAGACTTTTTTTAGCTTTTCTATATTTTATAACATAGTAAAGAATGTCTGTGAAGAAGTTAAAATCAACTCTAGACATATACAGGACATATAGATAAGGAAGATAACTCCAATCCTATAAGAGAGAAATGCAGCGAAGCTAAGAAGACGACTCTCACATACTTGCACAGAGCCAACTGAGCTGGTGGTGCTGGCAGCCCTTACAGGTCGTGGGTGTGTGAGCGGCTCTCGGAGCAATTCCTGTTGACTAACTTTACTTGCTTCCAGCGTCAGCTCAACTGATATATCTTCTACCAAAGTAACTGTGATTAGAGTTTGTGAACAGACAATACCAATAACTACACTGTAAGATGTATGACGCTAATTTACAACATTTAGTTAGAGGTTTGAGTAACAGCTGCAAGTAATATATGTCATGTCACACCTTCAATGTCTGTTTCATCATCCAAATCAATGATGTCTTCAATTCTAAATTGGTGACTTTGGCCAATGACTTTTCCACTTTCATAGCTAATATATACAAACTGGTATTCTTTGGTCTTCAGCTTTCTATCAGGATTCTGAAAAACACAGCCATCAGATTATCATATACTAGTTCTAAGTGTAGTTTCAGGCTGCAGCAGCAGTTAGGAATATAAAAGACTCATGTAACAAATACTACTACTAAATTCTTTTAAACTTGCAAAAGTTGGGATATAGAGAAAAGCAGGTATTTATACAAGATGAAGTTAGACTGGACCCTAGATGAAGCAGAAAAAATTTCTGTAGATATCCAAAGTTTTACAAATTTAAAATTTAAAGAATTTAGCCATAAATCCTATTCAAAAGAAACTATGTTTAAAGATCTTTTGCCGCCTGCAACTTTCTCATCATTGCAGAGTTTGTGATTAACTATATTCCAATTACACTTTGTAAAATACATTTTTTACCATAAGAAAACAAGTTTTGTCTCTAAGTGTTGGTAAGGTATTATTTAACGTATTTGATGATGCACTCTGTTATATAATGAGATTGAATTTTCCTAGTACAAATATTTATATAAACTACCCATTTAATAATACAAAATGAGAGAGGTGGGAAAAGACATAAAATTACAACTTCACTTTCAACAAAATAAATACTGTCAACATACGGGAAGAGCTATGCGGGTTCTGTAGCTATTGCCAACAGGGGTGGTAGACACGGGCCACCGGTATGGGTTCAGCTCATGAGGCAGATTCACACCACATTTTTCTAGGGCAACGGAATCTCCAGGATTCATTTCATATTTGCCATTTATGACGTAGGTTAAAAGTAGTTGTTCACCGGGAAGGTAGGCTTTCCTGCAAAGATTGAAATACCACAAAACTATAGACTGCAAAACAAATATTTCCTATTTTGTAATGAAGATATTTTTTAAACTGTTTAATATTGAGGTGACTAAACTGCCCATGCTTTGCATAATAACACACAGTAAGACAAATATGAAAGTATTACACATCTACATCACAACAGCTAAAAATATTATCACACTTCTGTATGCAAAAGTTGAGTGATAATAAGTTATCGATTTGAGTTTAGCCCGTTAGAAACTTGGATAACAGAAATTGACTGTTGAGTTAAAAAATACAAAAAGTGTAAAGTGGGATAGAATTATTTTGCAAAAACAGCACAGATAAATGCAAAAAGTATTAATTGTGTCTGCTTACTTGATGCCAAGGAATGCTGCTTGAACATTTTTCTTGCTGGTTGGATGGGATTTCGAGTGTCTTCGGCAACATTTTGACTTACACTTAGCACCTGCCATGTTTGTTAACTTTTTCTGTTTTTATGGGAACTTTCAGTCTAAAAATAAAATCAGAAAAATTAGGGGGTTGTTTAGCTGCTTCTGGTTTAAGTGTGCTGCGCTACCAGTTTATATCCACTTGAATCTGGACACAAAATCACTCACCATTATGCATTATGATTGATTAAGTCTTCTACTCCATAGCCAGTCATAAATTTAATTGGTAGCATAAAAGACTTTAAAACTCTACCAAACATTCTAAGTGGAAATGTAATACTCAAGCCGATCTGTGGTAGAAGATTCATAATAATATGAACCTGTATCAAAACTATTAGAATAGTAGTCAAGTTCTTTCTAATTATTCCTTCTGCCATTTTACTATGTTTTTTGAATAATTCTGTTCCACAGAATTGAGTTATAATCGAAATTTAATCGATTGAATTAATTTCGAGGATAAGAAAGTTAGAAATCTTACCTTAAAGTGAGCCCGCATTAAACTGATGGCTTCAACAGAACAATCACAGAACAATCAATGTGATGCAATAGATTTTTGTGTTAATTACATTCTGGTATGATAGAAAGAATGCACTTTACTTTAAGAAAAATTTAAGGGTTTTCTGCAATTTTTATTTATATCAATCAACCTACCTAATATAAAGTTAATAAAAAACATCCTATTATATGAGAGACATAAACACATTTTTATACATTACAAAAGTACTGTACATTGTAAGGTAGTCTCAATGGTGATGATTCAGAGCATCATAAATGGCATATCTATTGCAATTCGTAAAAAGCAAAAGGAAAACAAAATAATTATGCTTCTGTAATTTTCTATTTCTTGTTGGGCAGAAAAAAAGCTTCGCTATCTGACATTTTAAATATTTTTCATATTTAAAAGGGTTGGTCTATTTTTTATGATTGGTGTTAGAGGAAATAAAATTCACCAAAACAAAATTTATGCAATAAAACTGATCTTTATTACTCTAAATAAATAAAATGTAGATTTAACAATAAATGTTGAAAAACTTATAAAATTCTCACTTTTTTTTATGCAATGGCACAAAAATTGTAGATATTAAACCACATGTTCGCTTAAGCAGTTCACGATAAAAACTGTTTAGGAATTACAGTAAAAAACTATAACTGAAAGTAACAAACTATTCGAAGCTATTGTAAGATTGAGCAGCACCATTTGCTTTTAACTTCCACTCAAACATTTCAGGCCTACAAACAATACATTAGGAAATCGTAAATAAATTACTTATAAATATAAGCTTTTCAGGAAAATAGAGCTTAAAATGTCTTTATATGACAAACCAATATGAGAATAATAATATACAAATAGAAAATGAAGATGCATTTCTTGATATATTTTTTTTCTTTGAAATTGTTGCAGTTTTGATCAAAATAATTGTTAAAATACTGGTGGTAATATAATACTGAGAGTAGTATAGTACTGATATTAGTATAATACTGGTAGTAGTATAATACAGGTAGTAGTATAATACAGGTAGTAGTATAATACAGGTAGTAGTATAATACTGGTAGTAGTATAATACTGGTAGTAGTATAATACTGGTAGTAGTATAATACAGATAGTAGTATAATACAGGTAGTAGTATAATACTGGTGGTAGTAGCATAATACTGGTAGTAGTATAATACAGGTAGTAGTATAATACAGGTAGTAGTATAATACTGGTAGTAGTATAATACAGGTAGTAGTGTAATACTGGTAGTAGTGTAACACTGGTAGTAGTATAATACTGGTAGTACGCACCTCACAAGCAGTCCAACTGTGCCATGAACACAAACACTCTACCAGACGAGTTACCGCCAGCCATAACTGGAAGAGAAGGGTGGAAAGCGTTGAGGGAAGTCACTGATTGTAGTAACTCGCCATTATCGTGGAACGTATGCAGCAATTTTCCATCACAACCAATGAGCTCTATCTGCAAAATCAATGCGAAAATAAAGTTTTTGAATAATGTAACATAAGATAAGTTGAGATATATGCATACAAGTAATTTGCTAGGGGTACAGCCAAGGTATTCCTACTACATGAACTTGATTTGACTTAATTTTGACTCTATTCTGGAGCACATATGTTCATCTTGACAAACACAATTATTCGTGCTTAGCCTAGGGCCACACTGTGCTTATTTTCGCATACGAAAATTAAAACCACAAGTAGCAAAGGTGTCCACTGTAGCGTCAATGAGATCGGAAAACTACTAGCTAATAATATTTGCGTTTAACTTTACTGCTCGCCTTGTTGCTATGGCTACAAGTGCGGGATGAATGAAGTTTCACTTTTAAATCGCACTCGCTTTCAATAAAACGCAATTTACTGGAATGTAGCACTAAAATAAAATAATTGGGCTCGCTAAATAACTACCAACCAATTAGGTGACGACGACAGAGACGATTCGCACTTGCGTTCAGAATGCTGAGCGACAAGTGCGAATGTTTTCTCAACGCATACAGTGGACACCTTTGCTACTCGTGGTTTTAATTTTCGCATGCGAAAATACGCACCGTGTGGCCCTAGGCTTACTACAGTGCATAAACATTTCCATTGCATATTTTGTGATGATTATTACTTGTCTAGGATGTTTCATTGAGCCAATCAGAAAGCAGTCTTCTCTGGAAGGGTGCCAAGTAGCTCTGAAGTTGGACAACCATCTGCCAGTGAAGTTGTTGTGATAGAAGGAGGATTCAGTCTTTATATTAGTCATGTCTGTAGAATTATACACCCTGCAAACAAACCGTAATGCTGGGGGAGATCTGTGCAACATGTAACCTACATAGAGAATAGGTGTGGTAATTTAAATACAACACACAATATACACATAACATTAGTCATTAAAAGAAATAAATTCAAAAGATGAGTTTTCCCAATCATTGCTGAAAGTTATCTTATCATTCAGAAACAAGAGTATACATTTGTTGAAGCTACAGCAAAAATAAGACTCAAAATAAATAATTCAACACATTGAATGATATTGTATTATTTGGGAGGGGGAAAAATACAATATACTATTAAAGAAACAAATAATTGAATGCGATATAGTTTGCAAAAATTTCCATTTTACGAAATTCAAATAACAAAACTTTTATACTTGATAAATTTTTGAAAAAAGTAAATTAACCCAAATCTACTCGTAAAAACTTACATAGTTTAAAAACCAACCGAGAACTAATAAAAACCTCACTAGTAAAGTGAAGCAAAAACTAATATTGTAATCATTTTTTCCAACCATCCAGCTTTAAGAATACATTGCAGGACAAGCCATAGTCTGAGACCCGTTTGAGTCGTTAAAAACAGACTCTCAGACTACATCACGTAAGCGAAGTAGTGAAAGTTGAACGTACTTGATCTCGTCACCAGCAGAGCAGCTGAGAATCTTGTCTCCAGATGTGGGAGAGAAGAAGGCAGACAGCACACCCTTCTTGTGCGGCAGTCTAGTTAGATATGACCTTGACTTAGCCAAGTATCTCTCATCCCACAAGTCCACGTGACCTTTGACCGAGGCAGTGATAAAATAGTGTTTCTCTATTGGGTGATGACTAACACACTTCAGTTTACCGCTTTGTGTATCAAACGATCTACAAAACAGGTAAATGTATGTGAATATACAGATATAATAACTATATTTGTATGAAGCGTGTTTTACTATAAACTCATGAGTCATGAGTTTTGGATTTTTATCATATCTTGGAGTTATATACACATTTAGGGCAATGGTTTTTACTCATCATAAATGCCTGAAGGCATGCTAATATGTAATAAATAATAGTGCATGTTGAAGAGTAATAAATGAAATCTGTTATGGTTTTAAACAGCATTTATCATCTTGTTTGAATCATATGCTGAAAGTTGGGTGTGATTAGCATGCGCTAGCAATGAAAAGAAATAAAAATGCATGGATTGTAGCAGCTGTGTTTACACCACCTGACACTGCTAGTCCGGGAGTCAATGTACGCTACGCAGCTATCAGTTGATGCCACACACACTCTGTTCATATCCACCTCACTCAAGTACATGTGTTGAATATCGTCTTCATCAGGTGTGCTGTATACCTGTGGACAAAGATATTAAGAAAAATATAACAAAAATCGAGGCTAATGACTTATTCAAATATCGAAAATTTTGCATTGATAAATACAACATTGTAACAGAAACTTAAAAATCTAATCAAGCATCATATTTTATTACTGGGGCCACTTTTATTGCATCAAGGTAGTTAGTGTTAGTGCCATACGGTTTATAAACAAAGTAATTGTGTTGGAGAATAGCATTTAACTTGACTAACAAAGAGTACAAATTTTACAGAAAATATAATTTGCTTTTAAAAATTATGAAAATAAAATTAATAAATACAATTTTTAGAAAACTGTAACACAAAGTTTTTTCCAACAAGTAAGCAATATATTTACTTGAATTGATAACGTAAGTATAAAAGACGGTGGAAACTAACGAGTTCAAACTGCTGCTTGTTAACATCACATCTTCTTACAGTGCCGTCATAAGAGGAACTGAAAAGGGTAGACTGGTCATAGTCTGAGAACTTAACACAATTTACTGGAGACACGTGGGGCTTGAATAGGCACACACCATCATTAGCTGATGATTCCTCAGGGATCTAGAAGGGAAAGGCTATGAAATAGATTCGAAGACATAAAAAAATATCAGAAAAAAAAACTAAATATTTCAATGACTTGCAAAAACAACTTATTTGAAGTAATGTTAGAAAAGAGTAAAAACAACTTATTTGAAGTAATGGTAGAAAAGAGCTAATGAAGAACTCACTACATTCCACAGTCCAACGTGTCCCCACTTGTCCCCAGCAGCCACGAGAGGAGAGTTGTGTAATGACGAGTGTAAGTCTACGGAATATATGCGATGAGGTGTCACCTTAGCAACGAGATTCGAGTTGATTGACATCAAGGAACAAATGTTAACAAAGTCCACCAAATCCTCTGTCACTGATGGCTTTCGATCTACAAAATATAGACTTAAATGCATTCTGGTTATATATTGTATTAAGTTCATGCAGAATAACAACACATTTTTAAGTAATATATACATATCTTTAACAAACTTACTGCAAAACAAATTTATCGAAAAATGTACAAATATGTGAATCTATAAATTATGCATTTTCTAGCGTACCACAAGAAGCAGCAAGTCTGTTGGTGAGTGTTTGAGAGTAAGAGCACCCCTTGGGTACTATGCAGTCCTCCCACGATATGACTGGAGCAGTGAGTTGAGCCTACAAAACAAGAGAGCTGACTTACAGGCCAGCGACACAAAATAGCAATGAAGCAGCATTGCAAAACATACTTCAGTCCAATCCGATTCAACTTCTTATGATGAAAGTAGCTCACAGTATTTTGCATAGTGTCTGAAGAGACAGGGCCAACGCCCCTATTGGATGACTCTGATCGCGGTTGACTAGACGTAGACAGCGTAACTTGTGACTCCCCGTCTTCTGGCAGGACTGATGACCGGGTGACGGGACGTCTTACAGGACGCAGCTCATAGGTTCGAGGCTCCATCACAGACTTACTAAATTCATATAAAAAAATTCAATAAACTAAAAAATATTTGAATCAAGCAGCTAGCCTTCATTTTCTCCATATTTTACTATTTTTACAGCTTTTGAGTTGGCCAATGAATAGGTTGACTCATGCATGAAATCAAAAACTCTCTGTGGTGATAAGATGCACATGTTTATTAAAGTTAATGTATTTTTAACAATTTGTAACACACAAAACTCACGTTTTGATACCGCGAGAAGATAAACTTTTGGGTTCAACTTTAGGCTTCAGTTTCAATTTTACCTAATAAAAAAGGAAGACAAAATTATATATTTACTAGGTACAATCAAATATATGTTGCATCATAAATATAGATTGTTCACATATTTATCTAAACTCCTTCTAATTAACTCATCAATGGTTATAATATTACAATTTTAAAACTGAATACAAGGCAATGTTGTAAATAATAATCATTATTCCAATATAAAATAGGCTCACATCATTGATATTAAGGCTAGCAAGAAATGCAGCGTTGGCCTTCAAGTTTTCCTCTCTTCTTTCTTCAAACCATGACTTGTTTTCAGTGAACTTTTTCTATTAAAATAAATGAATGAAATCCATCACAAGCTATAAAATTAGAGCATCAATTTGAACTTATGTCATTCATTGTTGCTTCAAACAAATGAGTCATACTTTGACTTCTTTAAAATCTTCAGGAGCATCAAGCAAGCACTTATCCCATGTACGCCGTCTGGTTGTTGCAGGCATAACTTCTTGTTAAAACAAGCACCTTTGAATGAATTACTTGAAAGTATCACTATCGTGAATAACTCCCACTACTCAAGATAGTTGTCTGCAAATGAAGAAAATATAATTTAATAAAACATAAAAAATGTATAGTCATGCTTAACCTAGGCAGCATCTATATTAATAAAAATTTAAAGAACTAAAATAAAACAAATAAATAAAAACTTGCAAAACTGAATTGAAAATTAACAATCAAATTATACTTATAGAAGACTACCTAACCTACCTACCTAAAACCTTGAGCTTTCACCTATAGTTTAAGTTTTACAGTAAAACTTTTGCAACTACCGTTACTTGACAATATTTAATTTTGTGTAAAAATAATTAGGATTATTATAACTAGTTGTGTGTTACCCACTATAAAGAACTATTGACCTCATCAACTTCTTATTTATGTTTAGGCATTACTCATTTGCCTTGTGCTGACTATTAAATCTGTGGTCAAGTCATTGTGGTGCCCCTCATTCTTGCCCTACCTCTGCCGGGCTAGGTTGGTACCCTGAGGCTACCCAGTAAGTGTTTACTATATTTTGGGACACAATCATTGTGATATTTTAAGACCAATTTTTTGTTTATGCAACATACTTTATGCTTGGTACAGTAACAACAATCATAGTATATAAACTCTTGACAAACTTATTATAATCAGTTAGCACCACTCCTAACAAAACTGTTACTATTTTAATCTACTGTTTTTACAATATTATTTACTGGCGCTATGTATGAAAGACCCAAGAGGTTGGTTACTTTTATTCATATTATTATCTGAATTATCATTATGTAATAAATACTTTTATGGCTTTTTTGTACATGGTTTTTGTGAGCATTACTTTGATATTTTCAACTACATTTATGCATGCAATCATTTATATAACTCTTGTTTTGTTTTATTTAGTTTTTACCAGCAAGTTCAACAGCAAGTATAGCCTACAATAAACTTCTGCGTTTGAAAATCCTGGTGTACTCATACGGAGCCAGTTACAATTATAATGATTATCTGATTATGATAATCATTTTCATTCATCATCATCATGATTATCATTATAATAATCAGTTTTAGTAACTTACAGTTACTCCATTGCATTTGTTGAATCAGTTTTACTGATGCTGATCCAGATTAGCGATTACTCATAGTGATAGTCAATAGTCATTACTCATTAGACAGGATTAGTGTTAGACTTGGTGATTAGACTTGGTCTTACCCTTAGGCTTAGGCTTAGCCCTTAGGCCTAGGCCTTATAATTTACTTTTAATGATTTATCAATTATTTTCAAAATATGATTCATTCATTATTGAAATTATTGGCTAGAATAATTTATAATTTACCTGGAGCTGGTGTAAAGGCCTTGTAGAGTGAGAGTCTGCAGTAACAGGCGAACAAAAGGTGATTTGCTGGATTGGGCTGGCCTACTCTAACTCAGCCATGTAAATAAACGTGACTTCGTTCCTCCAGTTATTATGCAAGCTTCGGTTTTCGCGCGTTGTCTTTTTTATCAAGCTACGTACGTCTTTGGTTAGTTTTCGCCTTTGATAGTTTGAATGACGACATTTTTGCCGTCTACTTATTTAATAAAGCATCATTTATATCAGGTAATAAAAGAATAATAATTAATTATTATCATTGAATTTGTTAATGAATGGTTGTATCACATATTTTGTCACTATTCAAATAATATCAAATAAAATAATATTAATACCACTGAGCTCACAACTTTTCCAGTTCAATACCCATTGATTGAATTTTTTCTACCACCGAGTCGAATAAGTTCTTTTATACAAAATATCCGTTTCTGGGGAGCGTGTCGAACTTGAAGTAGATATTATTTATGTTTATAATAATATTAATAATATGCTCATAACAGTTGCTTCAGCTTGTATCCCCTCCCATTTCCCAGGCTATGTAGACCATTAAGTTTAATAGTTATACTTATACTTATAGTGATAGAAATCCTTTTTGTCACAGCATTAGTGTTACTGTTAGATATACAAATTTTGCCAGTCTTTTTCCATATCAAATTCAATATCAATATGAATATGTAATTGTAATTTATTATTTACATAATACATTTCAAATCCAATAATGAATTGGAATTATATTTATTAATATTATCACTAATGACTAATGAGTAACAGTAATTATGATTGTGTCTATTGTCTATATACTGAGACTAATACTTATTTTTATATTTGTAGTTATACTTATACTAATAGTAATAGTAACACTTGCATTTCTATTTGAGTTTGACTTTATAAAATTAAAAATAAATGTCTGATAATCATATTAATAATGATTACCATAAGTACAAGTATTAGTATAAGACATAAGTATAACTATTAGTATTACTATTAGCGTTAGTGTTACTATCAGTACAAGTTATACTAATAGTAATACTGTATAAGATTAAGTATAACATTAACTGATTAACTCTAAGATAAGGATTGAATGTAACTTTTATTCTTACTTATAGTTATAGTTTAACAACAACAACTAGTTTTACTATATACCGTCTACCATCACGATATCTATTGAATGTACTAATAATATAAACTCAATCATAACACTGTAATTAATATTAGTAATTATAGTTCATTCATTGTAGAGGCCAGATTTTTACATGACAGACAAAAATTGATAACTATGCGTGCTTTTAATAACTAAGTTTGAGAAATATTTGACGACTGACATTTATCATTATGCAGCATGAATACTATCAAGATATTCACAGATAAAGATATCTTGGCTACCATCCAATCAGCCAATTAGTTTTATAATAAATATTGTGCACACATGTCTTGAATTTATTTGGAATGTCAGTTTGCCTTTTATTCGCTTGCTGACTGGCTCAATATTTGCAAGACTACTAATTATTGCTGCTGCATTTTTATATATTTTATTGACTAACTCATCTCAAACTCTTTCAGATAACTGATACAATGTCTTCATTGCTTATTGGGTTTCTCGATGGCAAAATTTCTGACACCGAAGCAATTGATTCTTATACAAGCAAGATAGGAGGCAAACCGGTGAGTCCATTGAAACCTGTTTTGGTCTATTTTTTGTGTGAATTCTGTTTTTTAAATATATTTCTAAACATTTTTCTTTCATTTTAGATAATATATAATGGCAAAGCAGTTTCTTTAAAGTGTCGCTGCTGCACAGTGCGAGACTGCACCCTGGTGTGTCAGCTGTATTGTCCAGTTGATGATGAGTATCATAGAACTTTATATGTATTTTCCTGTTCCAACTTATCTTGCTACAAAACTAACCTAGGGTAAGAAAAGTACTCAGAAATTTATAGGATTAATATAAACACATTTTATATGCCATCATAGCTATTTTAGCCATTTTCCTGAATGTTTGTAATACTTGAATATATTAATTTATAAAAGGTGATTTTTTTGCAAAAGAATGCATTGAAAATTGACATCTTATATTGGCTTTTAGATATCCCCTCCTAATTATTTGTGACAAAACTACATAAATACCAGGATGATCCTAGTGCAATGTTGCACAAAATGAATTAGTACTTCAATTCAAGTATATTTATTCCTTCGGGGTTTCACACCACATCAAACATTTTGTAGCTATCTTTAAAACTGGCTCTAGTTTTTATCTATTACTCCATTCATGTTTATATAATCTCTACTACAAAATTGCAATATGCAACTAGCATTGTTATGATTATGAAGACTTGTTTTGTTGCTGAATAGTGATTTTAGCCACAACCTTCACACTGTTTTTAAATCTCTTGGATTTTAGAACTTTTTATCTTTTCAATTATCCTCCAACGAAATGGCTTGCTTTCTAATTTTACCTGACATTGTATTTTTTATCAAAGTAATAACTTGCTGCTGAACGTGTTTAAGCAAGACACTCATAGAAATGCCGTCGGCTACGTTATGGTCAGTTAGTTGTGAAGTAAGCAGCTCTTTTATTTCGTTGTGAAGCTCTCATTCTGTGATAAATTTTACAATGATTTAAAATTTTAAATGAATGTGATCTTTTATTTTTATATTCGGTTTTCATAATGGTAAAAATTTTAAAAGCCAATGCTTTACTAAATGCTAATTTTGTTGTTAATTTTATTACACAATTTGTTCATAATTTTATCTAGTTGGCAAGTTTTACGGATACAGCAGCCGGTGTCCAATGTCACAGCTTCAGATAAACTTGAACACCCAACCAAATCGGCAGCATTTGACATAGAATGGGGTGTGGGAGACGCTGACGACTGGGGAGATTCACAGGAGAATTCTGAATGTAGTTGGGATGATAACTCCCCGCACAGTACTCCCCCACTTGATACATGGAAGGCATCTGAAGCGTCACGTGTTGGCGAGACTAGCGTGTATGATTTGGAACATGCTGTTAATGGACTGTCTCTGGGCTCTTCAACTGATAGTGTCGGCTTTGACTCTTATTATGTCTCTGTTTCTGAAGAAGTTATTTCGCAACCCAAACTTTCTAAACAAGATAGACAACTTTTAGATGATTACAATCTAGAAGATGCAAGTTTAACCAACAGGTTTTTAGTATTAAATATTCTCTATGGCCCAATTCTGTTTTCAGTCTGTGTTGCTTATTCAGTTGTTCAAGAATATGCATTATTTGTTCCGTGTATCAGAATGCCAAATAACTTTTGATGTAAATCCTAATCTATAATAACTAGCAATGCCTTCCTCTATAATTGAAGTATGATATTTTTTGCAAATCATAATTTTGCATATATGTGTAATAGTTGTATAATATTAATTATTTACTTGCAGAAAAGGAGGTGCTGCTACTAAATCAGCTACAAATGGTGAACATTATGAAAAAACCCATGTAGCCCATGGAGATACTGTGTTTTATAAGTTTATGAAAGCTCTTAGCAAAAACCCCTCTCAAATTATAAGGTATGTTAATCAAGGTTAAAATGCTCATCATGTAACCAGCACAAGTAGGATTTATATTTTAGGCAGGCATGTTAGCTCAACTTTAAATATTGGCCATTATTTATCAACATTAGAATTTTAAGGGATGAAAAACTTTTAACAAGTGTGAGCTTGCAATATAAACAGCAATATAATGCTAGTATTGTAAGTTGCTATATACTGCTTTATCTGCTTATAGAAAAAGTGCTATATTATAATTTAATAATAATATGTATATATCATTGTCATGATGACAGATTATAGTTTCAAGGACTGACATTTTGTGATCTCTATTACCCATAGATATGACTACGGTGGAAATCCTTTACCCATGACATCAATAAACACCTCAAATATCTCTGCCTGTCAAAACTGTGGAAGTCAAAGGGTGTTTGAAGTACAACTCATGCCCTCCCTTATGCAGTCTCTTGCTATGAATAATCAAGCTACTCATCTGGATGTAGGAACTGTAATTATATATTCCTGTAGTAAAAGTTGCTGGGACGGAAAGACTTTAGTTGAACACCCTATTGTACAGCATGATCCCGATGAGGCATTGCTTGACATGAAATTTCAAAAACGTTGAATGTATTGCTTTGATATAGTCAAACGAGCAGCATACCTGTATATTTTTAGCCTGCATGTGGTATACATTTTTGATAGACTTTATTTTTTCAATTTACGAACACCAAATGTCATCTAAACATCTAGAGATTCATTTTTAAAATTTTGTTATCTTTTGAATAAATTAGCTCTATTATTATTTTTAATGAGGAAAAATGAAATATGATATTTGAAACTAATGCTTCAATACAATAGGCAACATTAACAGTATACTTAACGGTGTACTTTTTCATTCGTTGACCCATAAAAATATATTTGTGTTACTACTGCCTATTTAAATTCATACAACATTGAACATTTCTTCACAACTATTATATGAAATGTAAAGCCCAAGTATCACCTTGTTTGACCCCACTCTTGCTCTTTAGTTAAACGTCACTGCCTGCTATGCTCTCTTTAATTATTAATTTTTCAACAGATATTTTCGTCCCAAATTATATAATTTTTGCAGTAATGGAGCATTAAATTTTTGCTAACTGATACTTTCTGGGCCAAGGCACACTTTTAATTTACTTGAACCGCCTCTTTTTATTTTATGTAATGGATATGTGTATGTGATATTTTATTTGATACTTATATAATACTCATCTAGCTTTTTGATAAATTCAAGTTGAAAACATTTCAAGTTTAATGTTACATTTGGAATACATTCTACCACGAGGCCATTCTGAATACTTAGAAATATATTGTTGAAGAATGAAACAAGAATCTTGCCTATAACTGACTTCAGTTGAAATCATGTTTTATATTTTTTTAAGATTCCTGGTTTATATTTTATCAACTGCTTTAGGATTTTCTTGACATTAACTATGAAATATTTTTATAGTAACTATAAAAAAACAAAATTAAAAATAAAACTTCAACAAAAATACAAGTATTATGAAGTTATTTTTAGATAAAAATTACCTGTCCTTTATATTTCTAAAATATGAAAACAATAAGAAAGCATATCTGCTAGGTCTGCAGCTTTCCTGTAACAAATTTCAACTCTTTCAGCCAGCCATAAAATTTCAAAAAGTTTTAGTAATTAATCGAGAATATAATTAGTATCTTTTTCTTCCAGTATAACAAGTTAACAGCCAGACTCTAATATTTAAACTTCAAAATAATATACAATACTCAATACTATAATATTATGGAAGTTTATATTATACATGAAAATCTAGCAGGTGGTCTATTGGCAATACTTGCTATTTTTAAAAACCTCCCTATTATAATGTGTAACTCAAGAGGTATTCAGTCTGCAGTCACTGGTCACATGACTAAACATTTCTCTTGAGCACTAGATAACAACTGGCCAGGTCCTTCAGTTAGTTTAGCCTGCATTTCTGACATGTTGCCTGGGAGAAATCCACCTGCAATAAGCAGTGTAAGGGAATGTATGGTGTGCTAGCACAGAGGGCATTGAACATCAAAGAGTGCGATACACTGAATAGTGTGCTGAAAAACTAGTTGTAATTAATAGCCATGTTGTATGTATTTTTTGTATGAACTTTCATAGTAACTGCATTCTAGGTATTAATTTGTAGATTCATTTATTGAGAAGATAAATCTATAGCTTTGTAAGCAACTCTAAAACAAACAAGTTCATTTGATTCCTACCACCCTACAATATACATGTACATCTTGTGTAGTAAAACAATAAACTAGCTATTGGAAGAATGAACTTCATCACTAAAAGTAGAAGAAAGGGAAGAAACATAAAATATGATCAACATGGGAAAGTGTTAAGAAGAAATCACCATTACTGCAGCTAGACCATATTTCCATTTATTTCCATTGTTTGATGTCTATAATATAAAATTTTCAAACCATAATTTCTATACAATAGAATTCATTACTTTTAGCTGTTTTAAATCTTAATCTGCATTCCTTTCTATTGGTTCAAATGTGCTTATATATAAGACATCTACATAAACCCAACGCTTTAATAAGATGGTCTATAACTGCCATGCATGGTTGAATAGCAGTAACACCCTATAAGAGTACACAACTAATTCATATCTTAATTTAGGAAAAACCACCCAACAAAAATATAAGATAACTAAAATGTAAAATATAGGTTGTTTCTAGAATTGAAATACACAGTATACCTTGACCACCTGGAAAAGGAAACATTTTACTACATTTAAATAATGTACACCAATAATGCAAATTTTTACAATTATTTTGCAAAAAATAACTAAATATAGACAGGTTTTCAATAAAAAAGATGCAAAGAAATTTAGTTCAACACTAGCAAATTCTCTGTCAGATTTAGATTATAGGATAATTAACTAAATTCATTTCATTCAACTACGCTCTGCTCTTACTAACCATCGTCCTCTGTAGACTCTCCGCGAGCTTCTGCAGCCAATTCTTCTGGTGTTTTTCTTTTTCTTCCTATTTGACCAGCCCTGTTTGGATCTTCCATTGCTGAAAATGTTTCTTTTTTCTTTATGTTATACTGTAATGACATAACGTGCTGATCGATTGCTAATAGAGAGTTTACAACGTTGCTCAGGTAATGCTCATCTAAACATTGCTATCATTAACTGAATTTCATCAATAATTACTGATATTGTTGAAGGCTCAGCACATGCCTGCTTCATATTGATTGGGTTGAGATTTAAACTTAACTGCTTAGGTTTTTACCTGTAGATAATTGTACATATGATAAAGAAAACGGCAGGATATTGTTGCTTATTAATTTTGTACTTTCAATATAATTATACGTATTTTTAATATCTCATGTTGCTAAATCTAAAACCTTTTAATTGTTTACTCATTGTTGTTTGCTACTATATTCTATAAAAGTTTCATACCAAGAACCAGAAGGGTTAAGAAGCTAAGACTACTAAAAAAGCGAAATAAAAATTGTGTTCACATGTTTCGTCAGCTCAATGCCTATACAACTTGTCAAAAAGTTTACCATAACTTAGTAAATTTGCTTTTTAATTATACAACTTTTGTAATCTAATATGCTGGTTTCATATGCTGTTATATCGGTAAACTACAAGCTGTTTTATTGACCTTTTTACGGATTTGAGCTCTAACTTCCTCCCGCTCTTCCTCTGCCTTCCTGTGTCTCTCTCGCCTTCTTTCCTCTTCTTCTCTTCGCGCTTCTAATACTTCCAGATCTTCTCCATCTTCCGTCTTCTTCTCGTCTTCATCTTTTTTATCATCTCCTCCTCCCCCAACAGCCCCTAAAATTATTCAAAAAATATCAAAACAGATATTATCCAATGATTGGGAACACAAGCTTGCATTTTAATGCTGCACAGGATAGAGAACTAAAACAACATTTTTTTTTATTATTATTTTTTCAACTGAATATTTCCAAATTATAGAGAGAAGGTTCTTCTGTTATATGAGAAAGTTTTTTTTTCCTATAATTTCAAAGCAATCAATTTAAGAACATCAACTAGTTCCAAATTATTGCTTGAAAAGTTTTGAAAAAATGGCAAAATTAGACCTGGTATATGGTGGGGCAATGCAAGTCTACTAACATTGAGCATGTTTGAAAGCAAAATATCTTGCTATGGTTTATAATAATGCTTATGTTTATTGGGAATGTTATAGTGAGATGATTTGTTAGTGTTAGAGTCTATATGCTATTTATGTAAGTCAGGAATGAAATAATAAAATCAAAAGAATTGGTCAGATGCTAAAATAAGTACCTATATAAAGCAAATAAAAATCTTGTGAAGGCAATCGACAGCATTAAATAAAGCTTAATTAAAACTTTCACACATTATTCATACTCAAGTTATTTACATCTTTGTTCTTTAATTTATATTTAGCATCATAAAGCAGGAGTGCAATGGCTGTTTAGAAAAATTATTTTGGCAAATGGTAAAAACCAGCATTGGTGAATTGAAAGCTGTTAAAAATTTTATATATGTTGATAGAATATGCAGTAAATAGCAGTTGCATCAAAACTTTAGCGAGTTTCAAATGCTGTAAAATCACATAATGATCCGCTGTTAAACTATTGATTTTCGTAAAGGATAATTTGTAGTCAATTGCATTACTCTTGATGGTAAATCAATATTTTGTTTTTACAACTTCCCTGGTACTTGCCTACACTAATATGATACCTTATGTGAATTGATAAATACGAATATATTTAGTGAATCATACACTAAATTTATTTGCATAGACAAATAGGAATGAATTGATTTATAACAAACAGGTATACAATCTAATTTTATTTCAAACAATGAGAGCTATCTGTATTTTTATAAGTTGAAACTATTATTTTTTACCAAGTATATATATACTTTACACACTTCAAGTTAGTTATAAAAACATGTTTTTAATAAAAAAAAATAACTGGGTAGCAGTATTGCTTTCGATAAACTAAGAACTCCCCATTGCATAATGTTTTACATGGAATAATTATCTTTACTTTAGACCTCTTCCATATTGCTTTAACATTATTATATATTACATACTATTTCAAAACATAGCCCATTGGGTCTAACAGCTCAAACTTCTTCAAAAATTTGAGAAATAGTATGGGAAAACAGCCAGTTGTATGACAGAAAGGAGCTGAGTTTGTGAACAAATGCTGTTTACAAAAATTGAGCAAAAGTTTGTAGTAAGCCGTTATAATTTAATATATTCTGTAAGTAAGCTCTGTTGTATTGCTGTAATAATATATACACTTGGCAATCCATTTAAGTAGTATATTCAACTTTTAAATCAATTATGTCTTAGTAAACTAAATATATGACAATATTATGTTTACACCAACCTTTTACAGCATTTAGCTGTTTTCCAACAAGTTGTTTGGCTATAAAAGAAGCCATTTTGTTTACTGTTACTGACCTGGAAGAGAAACAGTAGACATTAAACTTTCAATGCATAAAGCTAATTTATAAACAGCATTTGTTTCTATATGAACTGTGAAGAGTAGCATGAGATAGCGCTTATGCAAATTATCAATGGATATTTAATTTCATATACTTACATATCTGCAACAGACAACATAATATTTAAAACCTATTTTTCTCACACACGGCATCACTGAAATCATCATGTTTCACTGCTTATGTCAAAACACGTCTGCTTTGTTAGAAAACATGTTAGCAAATGGCACATTGTCAATCCCATACTAGCCAAAAGGTATGTTAGTTGACATTTTACGAAAGTGCTCAAGGTGCATATAAAAAATAAAGTGTACTAATGAGGACCAATCACATTCCCTTAGGAATTCTCTTTGTATCTATCAGCAGGTGTGGTAGCTTTTGTATACCTTCCACACCTGTGCACTATACCAGAAAATCTTGTTGCAGAAGAATCTGAAGTAGATAAACTTCAACTTGCAAATTTAAAGTGATTTGTTATTCATGTTGACACTAAGTTGCCCAGTTACTATAGTTTTAGGGTAATTTTATTAGTCAACTAATACAAATTTTACAATGATGGGCATAAGACTTACCTCTGCTAAGTATTAGAATAAAATGCAGTAAGTATATGCTCACCCAACAACAACTTTAGCTAAACAAAATGATTACTAGGATGTTCAATGCAGTAACTCTAGATACACACAACTACTAATATTGTAGTATATACTTCTGTAGCATGAAGAAATCAATATTACATGCATATATGAAGTTATACTGAGACTAGTTGAAAAGCTGCTTTATGTGTCATACACACCAACTACTAGTGATGCTATATGAAGCTATTGATCCATTTACTTGGTCTCTCCCCAGTCAAGTATTTCTTTCAACTTATTTTTCCTGTCATTTATACTAAATGTAGTGAATATGAAATATTAAATGTGTATATAATATCCATTGCTATATATATGATGAATGTTTCATAATGGCTAATAAATAAGTAATTAAATGCATGCAGTTATTGTATTTATACACAAAGATGATGTATGCAAAGAACCTAGAGTGCATAAAAGTACAACCAGCAATTGTTGTGTGCATATATTACGTCATGACATAAAAACTTTTTTTCAAAGATTTTTAAAGACTATCTTTTAGCAGCTATGCATTGGTTTCCACAAACTTTGTTTTGTTTTATAATGCTTATCTTCATGTATTTGTCTAGGGTAGATGAATTGCTACATATTATTATCCCAAAAGTCAAATACCAAATCGAAATAAGCATTTGTGAAATTTGGTATGCAGTTACATTTAACTATATTATAACAAACTGCTTTAGGCAAATAACATGCAAGTTTGCACAATTTTATTACAAGGCTTATAATTAACTACTTAAATTTTATTTCTTTAATCATAGAACATAATAATTATTGTTATAGCTTATATCAGTAACTATGTTGCATTGTGACAAGCAGTTATCATTAGAAATTGTTCTACCGTTTTTTGTTGCTTGGTTGATCACAAACTGCTGTTTTAATTTAGACCTACATGAATCTAGCCTTTAACCTATTAGTATATTGAAATAATAATTAACAAGTGAATTCTAATCAAGTAACTGGTATACATAGTAAGTTCAAAGAACAATGTTGATGCTACAGTAAAAAATGTTGAGGTGAGGGAGTTGTCCCAGAATTATACTCATTAGAGTTTAGACCATAATGGCATGCTGGATGTGCACTAGTGACTAGAATATAGGTCTGTGAATTATTCTAACATTTATAGCAGACCAGGTTAATGAATATTAGTAATTATAGTTAATATGTATACTAGCAAGAGATTTCCCCATGGTCACTCATTTTATCAACATACCTCCACCTCAACTGTCAAACCATACATAAATGATGTACTTATATGGCCTTGACTCAACAAATCCATTACGTAACGGAAACCTCTAAAATCTATTGACTTAACAAATAGTACATGCAAGTTGGATAAAATTATAGTGACTCTTTACAAGCTATTTAAAGTTTATGTAAAGTATAATCAAAGATCTTCATATATGTTGCCAGTTGTGACAAAATGCCTAGTATTTTGTCATTAAACACTAAAAATATAAAGCTAACAAAACAAAAAGGTTTTGTTGGCAAATAATAAAATTTATTATTTAGCTTGTTTTATTACAGGTGCTAAAATAACAGTACAGCATATAACTATGAAAAGTTTTTGCAATTGAATTTAGCCATGAAAAAAAAGAGTAATTTTGATTTAGTCACAAGTTGTTTAATATAACAGAGACGTTATTCGAAAGCTTAAACTGAATATAAAATTGCATTGGCCACAAGTTGTAGGTTTAAAGAACTACATTAACCAATAGTGGAACAAACAATAAAGAAAGTTATAAGAAACATGGAGAGGTCTTGGACAACAAACTAATGAAAGAATACAATCTTGCATGTTTCCAGGTCCAGCAGCAGTTGCGATATTGCAGTGAACACGAGTTCAATATTAATAATTGTACTTCTATTATATATTTAGTAGGTTAAAAAATATCTCGACAAATATACTTATTTTGACATACATGAATATATTGATATATAAAATATTATGTAATAATATATAAAGATGTTGATCAAGCCCTGGCATATCACAATTACAATAAATTCCAAAGTGACTGGTGAAACTGCATTACCAAGTACCACAATGGCTTCATAACCACTACAGTTGGATACTTCATCTTTTGTAATTGTTGGAAAAATATTGAGAATATGTCCTTGAAATTATGGAACTACGGCTTGACAGAACTAGTGATACGGGTGAACCTCACAAACTTGAGCACTAAGGCTAAAATGAACTGCCATAGATTCCTGGCTATTTGGCTTCGAGCTATCAATACTCTCCACAAAGCTATGACCATCACAGTATTGAATGTGTACCTAATATTTCTTAGCCTACAAAACACAAGCAAAAAGTAATTATGATTGGGAGTTGTGTTCCTTATTTCCAAATTGATAGTATGCGAAGGGTGATACAAAGTCTTACATATATACAATAGTTACAAATCATTAAGATATTGTGAAATATTAGTGTGTGTTGTGCATGCATGCATGCGTGTGTGTGCGCATAGTGTGATGGTTAAAATTGACCAACCATTTTAATACTGATTGTGTCATGTAATGTTCACATATCAGCTAAAATGTTACATACAACAATTGGTAATAAAATGCCGTCAAAAAGCCCCACTTAAACATGACAAGGTTTAGTAAAGAGGAAGTCCCACAAGGCAGCAAGTGGACCTACCTGGTAAGATGAGCCCGTGCTGCTGGCACACCAGCCATGTCTTCGTTCATCACATACAACTTTGTTCCCAGTATATGATTCTCTATGTACTCGGGCCAGTGTAGGCTCCTCGGGTCAATAAAGAATGTCTACAGCGTTGGAATAATTTTCATTAATTACTCCGCATATTAACAAAAGCCACACAAAAAAACATCTTCATTTAAATTAAAAAAATTTCTTTAGCAATGTAGCGCAAGCAATATGACAATAATATCAAAATCCTACCTTTCTATCTTGAGAATTTAGCTTCTGTGTAAGGGAATCATTGTTAGTATAAGTCCATTCCCAAGAACGAGATGTGAAGAAATTCAGGACATCCATAGTTTTGTGAAGTTTTGTATACATGTCAACCATGCTGCAACATGTAACACATTAGCATAGAACTCCTAGTAGTATTAACAAAGAAACTTCACATTTATCTTTAGCTAGCACAGAGTAATGGTGTTACCACCACTTTTGATCATAGTAGAAATACACATAAAATCTGTCAACAACAACCAAAGTTTAGAGTAAAAGAACACTTACATGGGTCTGCCGCCAGCGAGCTTATTAAATCCATCCATCATGTAAGCAGGTAGCAGGTGACTGATGAAGACCCAGTAGTCATGTACCAGGGAGTTGCTTCTCAGGACTGTGCTGGTGGGCCTCCTGAAAGCTTTCTCAAACGGAGTTTTCCAGAAGAACTTCAAAGCGATACTCTCTGAATATACAAGTATAAATTGAGTACATTTGCATACATTATATCAGAAAGTCGAAAAGCATTTAGCAATACCGAAACATGCCCTGGAATACAGTGACAAAGGGAGAAATAAAATCAATATATTTCATATCTAGGTAAGTTCAGCTGACATGAAATATTAATAAGAATAAACTATAAACTTGTGTGAGTTGCGTGACAACCATACAACCAGACTCACCGAGTTCTCCCCAAGTGAAAGGGTTGATACCGCCAGTGGTGCAGTGGTAGACGAGCACTTCCTTTGGCTTGGTAAGCACGGTGTACCAGGCTGTAGCTATCATCATATTCACAGGAATGTCCACGGGAACAATGTCTGCAACCGCATCTGTATCAGCTTTGAAGGATCTGAGTAAGCCCTTGCCAGCCTATTCAAATACATTGTCATTTACAGGTCAGCTTTACTTGGTGCTAACTTGTTGAAGTTGTCTAACCTTGAATTACTAACTGCACAATAATGATTGTCTAATTAGCACGATTAGCCCGACACATGTGATGTATATGTGATACGGTTCAGTGTATACGCAGGCATTTCTAATACCAGAATACATCACACACATCATTATATCTCAATATTTGCTGTTTATAAGAAATAATTGCCAAGATATAAATGCAAGTAGTTCAGCATGTACTAGAGGCAAGCAAATTCTCATCATATTGTAGATACATAGGTGTTTAAGCTTGAAAAGACAGGTCAAAGCAGTAAGAAGGTCTAGTTACAGTTGATAGCAATATGTATTGCGAGCTTACAGCAATGTACAGTCCACTCGGGCCGTTGTAGTTGTCTATCCAACCTGGAAATGGCTCCTTCCAGGAAGCACCAACTATAGACGGTCTAACAATAGTAAGAGGCAGATTCTTGCCTTCATTGACCAGTAAATGCTCTGCAATCTGTTTGGTGTAGGTGTAAGTGTTGGGCTTGTCTCCGAGTAACTTTGGTGTGATCATGTCTAGAGTGTCGTCATCTAACATACTGAAATTACATAGCAACAGATGCTACAAGTGAACAAGTGGTGTGACCCAGGTCTATTATTATGATGGCTCACTCGGTGCTATGATTACACAATAGAATATAGACCTTTTAAGATATACAAGTTGATAATTATATAGGTACAGATGTGTGTTTATTGTTTCTGATCATGATTATATATAACATATTTCACACTAGGATTTTCAAAATAATACCATAAAATGAAATGTTTTGTGCCTGATTTTCAGGTTAGAAAAAAAGTACCGGCAGGCATTCACAATTACTAGGGTATTTATAACTACAGGTAACTAGATAGAAATAGCTAAGCAAGGTTGAGATACTGGCACTGCATTGACCTACAGAGCAGTGTATTGTATTGTGATACCTGCATAGCTCTATAAGTTGCTGAGGTTGTACTGGTGTTGGGTATACCATCTCTTCAATATAGTGCCGGTCACAGTTAGCATACGCCGTGGACACGTGTACAAATAGCTACAAACACAAAATATAACTCTGTCAATTCTCAACTGAACTTATAGAAATTAAAGAAACTCTTTTTATAAATGAGCCGTTTAAACAGCTGGGGCAGCAAACACACTATATATTATAAACTGATAGAATGGAAATCAAAATACACATCTGCTTCCAATGGTTAAGAGCGCTAATAAGGTAAGAGAGTAGATGGAATAAAAAAGAGGAGGACAGTTTGAACTGTAGAGGTTAAAGGAGCAGAGTTCGAGATAATCAAGGTAAGTTCTCAGGGTTATCAGGTGTTAGCAGCTGATTCTAGAATGGACAGGGCAGAGTACAATCTAGCTCTGCTGAAGATAAGATACTAGAGATAACCAACTTTCCACCAACTCGTGTGTCTTGCTGCACGTGAGTTTGGCTCTCTATACAATACTCAGCTCACGCATGCTGATTGCAATGGTAAAGGCAACTCGGTACTGCATTAGTATCTCTTCAGCCAGTTGAAAGTTCAATTATATGCAAGTAATCATCAGTTATAGCACACTTTGAATATTGTAGCCTTGGGATATGGCAGCAGTCAAGGATGTAGTTCTATTTAGTTATTAAATCAATAATATCAACTGATTCTTGTCTATCAGGTATATATTGCTAATATAAGAAGACATTATGTTAGTAACAAAGTAATAAGTATAAATAACAAGAAATATAGCATAAGATATCTTATTGCAAATACATTATAAAATAATATGTACATTGTCACACATATGTAATATATGGCACATGTACATATTATCAAGTTGTATATATAACAATGTATGGCGGGATTAGCTTGGAGTAAAAATTGCTTCCATTGCATGAAGCTATCTCTACTCAATGGCCAAGACAAATCAGCATCTCATTGAAATTAATACAGCTCTATGATATTGAGCTAGGGTTACATGTATGATTGAGCAAAGAAAGTTTTGGTTGTTGATAAACAGGTAAGTTACCAGGCAATAAAATGCAGAGGTTAGTATCTGGTATTGTACTATAAGCCAGCCTGCAAACTTTATAGGTTGCAAAGCTCTGCTTTGTGCAAGTCATGGATAGACTTTTGAATAGAAGCATGCAGCAGCAATACAAGGCCAGTTGCCACAACAAAGGTGTTGGTGCTATTGTATACACAATTCTATATATTGATACGCCTTTGTACAGGATGCCAGGGTAGGAGAGAGCAAGGCTATTAATATTCTATGAGATACGTACATCTAATTTGGTGAAGGTGGAGCAGAGGGTGATCATTTTCCTCACAGCAATGACATTCATCTCAACGGCCAGCCTACAATCAATAACATGAACATAAGGCCTAACTAGACCTTGGTACAGCTTACAGGCTTTACTATTGGGTCATTCACCTCACTACTATAGCAATAATGTGCAGGAAAATTAAATGTGATAACATTTTAAAACAAACATTGCATCATACACATTACAAACTTCACCCAATTATTAGATTAGGCTCTGATTAGCTATATGGTATTACTCATATCTAACTAAGACTGCAATGACAACTATTCAACTATAAAAGGAAGGGAGGGACCAAATACACGACATATTAATAGTCACTTAGTTAAGTTATTAATTTTCGTACTCTGTGTAGTTTAGAGAGTAAAACCAACCACCAAGGTCTAAATCATAAAGTAAGAGCTTCTCAACAACTCATTCTATATATGAAACAAAATAAGAACAGCTGGAGTGCTGCCGCTAAATTATCAAAAGTGATAGCTATCAACACAATGTATTACGGAGTGTGTACTAAAACAATCGTGGTTATCATACAACTAACTTAGAACAAAGAGTCTATATTTTAATAAATTCATAAAATTGATAACTTTTATTGCAAGAAACTTATCCAGTTTGCTTGAGCCAGACAAAAACTAACTTAAAAAATGTAGCCTACTATATTCTCTCAATGTCACAAGTTGTACAATTCTCCTCACTAGGCAGAAAATCATCAACTATCATTTTCTTATCAGAATTTACAACTAAAACATAGCATTAGCTATTGGGTAAGATTCAAGACTGTTTGAAGTGCCAATTTAACAGTCATCATAACCAGCTACTGTCTGTATCTTAACTACATAACAAATATTTAAAGAATAGTGTGACAACACTAATAACATAATTAGTGTTAATAAATGTAGGCAATGAAGTGTGTAGTGTTCTAATAGTTCAACACAACATAGAAGCTGCTGGCCCACATGTTAACTGAGTTTATGGAGAAGCTTACAACTCAGATAGACTGCTAACCTCATTGGCTCATCAAATTTTACAGTTGCGGCAGAGTGAAACACAATGCTGACATTATTTCTCAGAGTTTCGGCGTCTTCATCGCCTATTCCAAGGTTGTGTTCCATCATATCACCTTCTATCGGCTTTACTTTACTACCAAACTCGGGAGATCTTCTCCGTAGCTCCTCAAAAATCTAATCACAAGATTCACAGCAATAAAGGAAACTGAACAATAACAATAGTATTTTTGTTAATAGAGTTTAATACATTTTTTCGACTTTGTAAAACACAGTTTTAAAATTACATTCTCGGCTCTAAGATATGTAGCCAGTATTATTTTTGCATTGAGATAGATGGATCGAAACCATGGTCACTTAACAATCACCCTTAAGGAATCACAATAAAAACACTAGCTTGTATAAGCAAGTTCACTTACTTTTTCTTTAAACATGCATCTTAACCTTTCATGAACTGATTTATTTCTCCGAGGGCGGATCAGTACATAAATGTCCCCTATTTCCGGGCAACATCTAAGTATTTTCTCAAGAAAGACCTTGCCAATAAACCCTGTTGCTCCGGTGAGGAAAATATTTCTACCTTTGTAAAACTGAGCTACAGTTGGAAAATCTTGTAAACTTATACTAGCCATAGTTTAGGAGCTCTACAATGTAAAAGTATCAATTTACAAAGCGACTAAAATGAATTGTTATTTTGATAAAGGCAGATTATACACATTCATTAATGGCCTTATCAGTTTGATGTTAACGTTAGTGCAAACAATAGTTGAGATACACAGCAAGATTGAAGAGCTCACGTTTATTAAAACATCTTTTTGGAGGTATATAAGCTGCTAAACTTGCTACCAAAGATGTGACAAACTTAGAAGTAGAAAGCCTTGGTAAAATCAATATTTCACCTGAATGGCTTAGTCCAAGTGTAAAGCTTACACCGGCCAGTCAACAAAAATTGCATAGTAGCAGATTGTAGTTTACTTGCCAGAAAGTACTTGAGTTGAAAAATATAATTAAGTTAGCCACTTGACCATCAGCTTATAGTTAACATTTATAATGAATTTTAGTAAAAGTTTGGATATGACATGAAACTGCTTCATTAAAACACACATCTTTTGCACACAACATTCACTAATCTTTAAAAGAGAAGTAGTATATACAATTATTATATCTACTAGCATTAATACCATTACTAATGTTAATGACAAAATGTATTTAGCAGATGCAATAGATACAATATAAAAACTACAAATGTCCAATTAAAGCATCAAATCTCAGCAACTATTAGGATATGGTAAACCTCTCATGTTTAGAGTTGAACAGCTAGCCAAGCCAATACATGGTTTTTCAATACAACAGATCATTTAGATTATTTAGAACAGAGTCATAAAATTGATTGAACCATAAGAAAATTTAAAGAAAGTATATCATTTAAGGAAAACTTGAGGGTTCTACCAAAACTCAACTGAAAAGGAATAAATATCACCTTTGTTCTCTGGAATTATCAACCAAAATAGTTATGTGCATATTAAAAATTATGTTAATCAAAACCAGACAAAGCAATATTAAGAAGGCTAGTAGACTTAAGAATCTACATCTTGCAGCCAATAAATAACAAAAAATAATGAAAACAACAATCATTTAAATATTATAAAATTATATTAAAAGTCTTAGTCATAATAGCATCGATGCACATGGACACTGCTGCGAGTGCGAAAGTAAACAGACATACATTTACAGGTTTCTTTTCACTAGACACCCAACGTTTACTTTGTTAACTAAAACTCAAGAATAGCTTTAGCAAGTCTTAATAAATTTAGAGTAATGAATAAAATATTGTAATTGTAGCAAATAGTAATAGTGAGTAGGCCTAAATAAAATTTAAACATTAGACTTAACCAAATCATAGTGATAGTCACTTTAGCCTTTCATAACACTGACTTTTACTCGAAACCAAACTACTTAAGAAGTATGATTATTACTGTAAATGTAAATGTTAATGATACTTACTGTCACTCAATATTGGCATGACTATCAGTATCACTATGACATAATTTATCTGATATAAGTTACATAAATCATAATATTAATATAAATACGAATATAAAATAGCACAAACCCAAAGGGCAAAGATAAATAAATTAAATGAATGAAGTTTACTGTTTACCCTTACAATTAATATTAGTACACGTATTACTAATAAGTACTAGTAGCTACTATTACTATTAGATTAACCATGATTAATTATCATTATTACAAATACAACTAATACTACGAGTATTACTATTACTATTAGTATTAGTATTACTATTACTATTAGTATTACTATTACTATTAGTATTACTCTATTTGTATTACTTTAACTTTATGATTATCATTATGATTATGAAGTAAATATTCGCCACTTTCAGCATAGTTTTATTAAAGTATAAAACGGATAATTGTCATGTTCAGTCTGATTCTTTTATAATAATTACCATCATTCAAAATTAGAACATACAATACATATAATTAGAATAAGAATGAAGGAATTCAAATTACTAATAATTCATTGTGGTTGTTAGGTTTGCAGCACGCCGACAAGAGGAAAAGAAAGCCAGTCAAGGATACCATTGGATAAGGATAATTCGGTGTAATTTTGATTGGTTAAAATCATGGCATGATGAGAACACTTTGCCACCCATCACATTATTTTGACTACAACTATGCTCATGGTCGGCTTTATTGACCTAAATAACATAAAAATGGGGAAGCAACTCTTATATTATTGGCCCAATGATTTATATTCATTTTTGAGACCCTATTAATACATTAGACTTTTATAAGTGTTATTAGCTAACAATGAACCCAATCATTGTAATTTGTATGTTATAAAATTTAAGTCATAGCTTGTTGACATTAATGTAGTAAAGTAGCATACTTGCTCAGGTTTTGTGAGTAAAATTTTGACAACCAAACATGGCTAGGGTACATATTATTGTCTGTTACAACCCTGCAGCTTTTGATTATTTTTGCATTCTGTGATATACAGACAAATGTTAAACACCTAGAGGCAGGGATGTAGTGGTAAAAATATTCTTGGCCATACTCTCAGGCCGGGGGTCCAGGGGGCCGCCTAGGCCCCCGGCGGGGTCCGGGGCAGCGCCCCGGCCGCCGAGGCCCTCAGAGCACTTCTGATGCAAATTTATGCAATTTAAAGCCATTGCGAATTATAATTCTTCTGAAAAAAATTTGTGTTGAAATGTGCACCTCGCTATTATTTTCATACCATACCAGCTACATGACGACTGGGCATTGCTGCAAACTATATAAATATTCAGTCTTGTCCTATACCTGTTGACTGTAATGTAATGTAATGTAGTCTTACTCAACTGCAGTTAGGTTTATTCTGACACTTAGTCCAACCTGTACAGAAAAATTGCTGAATATCTCAAAAAGATGGAAGGATAGAGGCAGGTAACAAGTGCTCTCCAAATGCAACCTGATTACTTTAAATAACTAATACAGTGCCGTGCACAGAAAAAGAATAATAGATCAGAACAGAGGAAGATTGCTAATCAGAAAATGTGTGTTGGTTAATTATAAAGAGCAATTTGAGTTGATAACTCATTGGCAAGCAGAAATTGGTTGAAAACCTATTTGGAGTTTATTAGAGTACTAGTCTAATTCATAAGGTGATAGGGGTAATGGGGGGGGGGGGCACAACGGGCCGAATTTTGCATTTGTTGCTCCCATCAGTCTGTTTTTCAAATTAATAGTTCAATAATCTCTAGTCTTAATGCTGCATCTGTTGTCTATTACAGGTACCAGTTTGTTGTTTCTATCTCTCTCACAACTTTCAGAATAATGAAATTTTCATGACGAAAAAATTGGCCCATTGTGCTCCGGTACCGGGTACAATGGGACGCTGGGTGGGACACAACAAATATATTGAAATTTTGCGTATTTTGTTACATCTGATCTTTATTTATTTAATATTACAAATAAATAAAGATACTCTTTCAGATCTACAGCAAAATTCATGTTTTAGCTGTACAGTTTGTACCACCACAGATAACAAGGGGAGACAAAATCAAGCGCACATCACTCATTTCTACGGTACCAGTTTCATTACTGTTTAGAACTAAAAATGTTTTTTTCTATTTTCACTTCACAGGAACTTTCATCAGAAAAAACTTTAGTAACATGTACTATAAAATTCCGAGTGGACTTTTTTCTATGAACTGTAGCTAAGGTGCATGCATGGCTGAGGTTTGTGACTGGAGTACGGAAGGGAGAGGGGGGAGCAAATGAGCAAATCACAATTTATTTTAGTCAAATACATGTATATTCTCTCAATGGTGTAATATATAATGATTATCATGACTATCTACTAGTAGTAACAGCAGAGTGTTTCGTATTATGTATAAAATGGCAAAGCTTTAACCTCACCAGATATATATATATATTAGGGGAGCTTCAACTTGTAGTTTTGTAGTCTTACCATGATGTCTTTGATATTTTACAAAAAGGTCAGAAATGGCTATATCTATAGATTTTAGTAACATTTCAACGAACCTTTTTGGCAAACAAACTAATAACAGTGATCAGGGTGCAATAATCAGGTGGCCCATTGTGCCCCGGTCAGCGTGGCCCATTGTGCCCCGTGTGGCCAAATTGAAAATAAATGTGCGTCAATGAAAATTTATTTCAGTGTTGGCTGTTATACTAGTTAAGAAATGTAGAGACAAGCAATGGCAACAATATTAGTAAAATCTAGGCTTCTTGCCTTTGAGTGTAAAAAGTTATAAAGCTTTAACGACATCCTAAAAAATTTACAAAAAGTAGGTAAAAACAGTTTTTTACTCGCCTTTCCAACACGTATGTTCCGCAAGTGTTGAAACTACAAAGGCTGAATAATTATGTCAATATCTTTTTATGAAAAAAAAATCACAACTCTAGGTCAATAATAAGTTCTCGCACAATTTGGCCGGCTTTTTGTACCCCTATGATCGTTGTGCCCCCGTTACCCCTACCGCCACACCTCCTTACACACAATAAAGCACACCCAAGAAGAGTATGTTAACTTGGTTTTAAAATAAACCTCCCCCCTGAGCTTCCACTAAATACATCAAGGAAATTTACTCCACAAGAACAAATTTGACAGGTTTAATATGTGTTAACCTACAAGATGATTAAATGTAAAGCCAGACGTTAGTACAATCAAACATAAAAGGTTACTTATGGTGGTGTACAGTTTGCAAAACCTTATTGCATTGATAATTAACATGCAATAATGCTAGGTTTTTGACAAAAATGTGGATATAGTACCTGTAGACCTCAGTGATAAATTTTCATTAGCCTCCCCTACACACCTGGTACTGTTTCTTGAAGACATTTTGATTTTATTTCTGGATTTCATGTTGGTTTTTTCCAAATTCCATTGCTTATTGACAAAATGTAAGCTCACACAAGATAGATAAGGGCCACCTTCTAGCTGTCAGTGCCTTGCTGAGGCCACATTATTGGTATATTATAAGAATTCAGTCCTGCCAAATAAAACCTCACTTAATTGTGCTAGAATTAAAATTTAAAAACCATGTTTTAGATCTTCCTGTTCCTCAGAGCGCACCTGCTTTTTTGAGTTTTCAATATTTTTTTGCAAAGTTATCGACAAAAATCTACCCATTTTTGGCCAATTTTACCTGAAAAATTTATTTTTCAATCCCTGCCAAATATCTCAGCAGGAAAGCATGGTATTCGAATAGAACAAACACTGTCGGAAACCTGAGAAATTTATGCATGGTAAATTTTTTGTTCAATCTTTTCAATAGCCTTCATAGATTTTCTACAAGTTAGTGATTTATACACTGAAAATCAAAGATTTTTTCCTTAGTAATCACCAATGCACAGCACTTCGCGCTTCAGTGAACACGTCGAGATAAGAAGATGCAATGTTGATAGCTGCATAGTATTCATAGTGTAATCTCAGGCTAAACAATCACAAGTAGGCAACACGCATGCCACCCACATAGCATTAACATAACAAGAACTTAAGCTAGATTGTGAGCGAAATTTATGATATTCTCAGTGAGGATGCCCTAACTATCCTGTGCACTAATCACTAACACTTTCAAAAAATATATGCCCATACGGGCGTATGGCCAAGAACAGTCTATTTTCTTCTAGGCCATACGGCGTATGGGACCGTATGGGTACCACTACATCCCTGCCTAGAGGGGTGTTAGATTTGAGACATTTTATAAAATAGCCAAATCTGGCACATTACTTTAGTGCCACTGTTTCATTTTGATACTTTTGCTCTTTTCTCTCACTTCATAGTTTTCTTAGTCTTAATGTTTTTTTAAATAAATTTATTAGTTTCCAATACTCAGTATGCTTCTTTAGAAATTATACAAATGCTTCGCATAATAAATCGCTACACTTTAAATGACAGGTTCACAAACCATCAATCAGTTTTGAAAATAAAAAATTATGAACATTATTACAAAAATGGTAAAAAAGTACAGGAAAAAACACTAGCATATTTAATATCAAGTTTAAATGCAAGCAGCAATGTTTAAATACATAAGCATGTTTATAGAAATAAATGATGGTACAAAATAACTAATTAAAAAAATATTCTCCTTCGTTGAAGACTACAAAGCCTGTGCAAGTTTGGAATTATTCTGTATATGATAATTGCATCCATAACAACTAATGTCAAAGTATTTCATTTGGTAAAATGAATAGTTTAAAAGATGGCCACAATTATAATGAGATAAAATTAATATTTTAAATCTAAAGTCACCAATATAGGTATTTGGTAACAAATGTCACTCAAGTCTCATAGTTTAAGTGGTTTTAAGTAGCATGACAAATACTACACCTTCAACACTCTACACTAACTTCTTAGTTATAAGAAAGTAACATATATGCTGGTTAATCACTGATTATAAAAAAATTGTGTAGCTTAAAAACCAATTAAATAATGCAGCATTATAATAGATATTTGAATGCAGAAAACTTGTGTGCTTAGGAATGTACTCGACTAGTGGTAGAATTGTATGGTTCTTCACCAGTGTCCATAAAGAAGGGATTTACTCGATAAACGTAACACTTGTTACAAATTCTCACTGCATGATTGTAACCGATATGTGGTAGTGGGGCGGTGTTAGCTGTACATCTCCCACAAAATATCTATAAAAAAGACATAAAATGATTACACACATGTGAAATAAGTTGTAAAAATAGGAATACATATATTAAAATCCACTAATAAATAGATGCATAGTGATGCTGACTGTGTCACTATATGTTCAAAAGGAAAAAAACTTCACTTCCTCTAGCATTAACTAGGACAACTCTTTATATACAAATAATTCATAAAAAGTTGATCTAATAAAAAAATTAATTGAAAATATAGCTTTTGCTAAAAATAATGTTCAAAACCACATTTTACTTTTGAAGTTTAAAAAACAGAAGATGACTTATATTACAAAACAGGAATTTCTTAGAACTTAAACTATTACATTTGAAATCAATAAATATTTAAATAGTATATTATAGTATTATTATGTATATCATTATAAAATTATTAGCTATGCCAATCGATATTATTCCAACAGTTTAAACTAGAAGCTAATATAAATTTTGAATAACCAACTTTAATTTTATAACGTAAAAATAATTGAAACAAAAAGTCATAGTTTGAGATTAAAGATAATCTAAAAAAACATAACATGAAACCAACAGATTTTATCGTAACTTCAACGATGAGTTAAAAGTCATAACTACATGAGTTACATGTTAGTTAGAGTTATCTCACCTATTATATAACACAAGACTTTACATATAACTCTATCAAACTCAAAGATAGACAAGATTTATCTGCTGAAGCCTCCTGAGTTGTAAAGACTCACAGAGAAGATAAGCCCTAAACATAAAAACACACTAGAAAGTAAATTAATACTTACAAGTCCACAATTTCTACAGTGATGTCTCCTACGAAGGATGGTGAAAGGAAGCTTGCACGAGCAGCAGTTATCCATCTCAGAATCAGGAATCCATGTCGGTGGAGCTAAATATAAAAATTTTGAAAAAATATAATATCAAAAAAATGCAACAAAGTATAAACAATCTTAACAAACCAAATTCAATTTGAAAATGTTGATAATAAAAATCGAGCAAAGAGTTTGATATGTAAAACATTACAAAATTATAAATTTTGAGCTAAGTCATTGCTAACAGAAATATATTAGTTTACCTTGAGGTAAAGTTGTTATGGTAGGAAGTTTTTGTTTATCAGATGACAAAGCAAGATCTGGATCACTATTATGCAACTCGAATACACATTTGAGGATGTTTCTCAAATCACATGCAAAGTTTGATTGCAATTGATCAGCCACACCTAAAGTAAATATTAGCGAATGACAAAAATAATGCATTTAAAGCAGTCATGAAAATTTGCAAGTTCACAAAAAAGTCATAAAAATTAGAAACATAATCTAGATAAAAAAAATACCACAGTACTACCTGATATACAGACGAATAGTCGTTGGATTAGTTCTTCCGTGTTTTTATGAGGTTTCTTTAAATTCTCTGATTTAGTATTGATGAGTTTTCTAAACGCTTGCCGCCGTTGACCGTCACCTTGACCTTCAAATTCATCAGAACTAGACGAGGAGTCCATGTCACTTAAATACCCTGGAGTCATACCCGACGAATCAGATGAAGAATCTGAGTAATGCTGATTAACTTCTTCACCTAACAGTGGAGTGTTGGCCGTGCCAGGCTCTTGTGATATGGCCCTATGGAGAGTGACACAGCCCGGCGCTCTACCTCCCACACTACTTTCTGTATTACCAGATGCTAGCGTCTCCACTGATGCTGCCATAGAGACCTCAGCATCATCTACGCCGCTATGTTGATTAGAGTTGGGTAAGTTAAACGCAAACTCTGACTGATGAGTCTGATGTGAGTCATGTTTTGAGTCTGAAAAGCTGACCAACTCAACATTGCTCTCTGCTGCCACTGCTTCGGCATCATATGTAACTGGAGCTTGCGTCGAGTCAACTATCCTTAGTCTAGCCACGCCGGACTCTGGGTCATTGATTATTACAGCGGAAGGTGGAGATCTGGTAACATCGTTGAGAGGACTATTAGGTGAAACTGTGAATGCACCAGCTTCTTGGTGGTCACTGTGAGTAGAAGGTGGTTCATCACCCAGCTGACCATTGCTTTGATTATCCTGAGGGACACTGATGTCTAGAACGGTAGAGTCAATGCTACTCCTACCAGTTACTACATTTGCATTTGAAATTTGATTTAAAGGAAGATCATTGAGATTGGAGATGTCATTAAACAAACTAGTTGAAGCCGGACTGGGCATCTCAAACTGGTGTTGAACAGACTGACAAGGTTTGTTTTCAGTTTTGTGATGCTCGACAACACATTCTGTATTGACAGATATTTGAGATTGCTTTTCAGGAAATTCTTCCAGATTACAGAGATATCTCTCAAGATACTTCAGTTCTTCGTGCCGTAAGGACCACAGGAGCTCCCTATTGAGAAATCAATGAGAATATACAAGAGATAAAGTTAAACCTGCTACCAAAACCAGCTTCGATCATATTATAGGCAATTCACTATATTATTTACCTAATATAAAAAAATCTAAAAGTTACTGTTGTGCTATCACGACACTTTTAAGGAGGGCATTGACGTAAGTCTAATCAAAAATGATTTATTACTAGCCACAAAGGTTGACAATTACAGATAAATAAAAGTAGAAATATAAATTAATATGATGATTAAAATATACTATAATATTGTACTGTCTCAATCACCAGAATCGGTATAAACATATCCCAGACTAAACAAGTGTGGTTACAAAGTCCCACTCAAAGCACTGATGTATTCTTTTCTATGAGTACCTGATTCTTTTCAGAAGACTCTGAAAGGGCCGAAACATCTCAGACATGTCTGCTGATTTCCTCTCCGGGTTTAACGGACCCTTTGGGTATATAACGAGTCCCGTGACAATAGCGAGTCTAGGTATGGTGAACATGAGCACAGGGTCATAGTACTCCAACATATCGCTAGTTATGAGTCCATGTCCAAGGGCTCTGCATGTTGTATAGAATATGCATACAATATCTACGTGCAACATGATAATTAATTCACACTCACAAACTGGTATGTATGACATTCATCAAAATATAATTATGACAAAGAGTTATAATGAAAGACTAGACACCTCTGTATGTATCTATTAAATCCCATAAGTATTATAAATATATCCTACAACAAATACAGCCAACACTGCAGTTGTTGCGCAGTTAATGTTATCCCTGCCATCATACACTTACTGCAACTGCTCCTGCTGTTACTTTAAGCCACCAGTATGAATGCACCTACTCTATTCGGATCACTGAAACTGCTACTAATAATAACAATGACATTGAAATGTGATATTGAAATACCTATGAACTGTCTCACTAAACAGAACAGTGACTTCCTGAGACATGTCATACTCTTTCATGGTCTTCACAGGCACCATGGCACTCACATAGCTGCAATGATTATAAATAGCTCATTTATTATATTATTTTGAAACATTCTGCTAATAATAGAAGGCTAGTAAGTGAGTGAAATCACACCAGGAAATAAGTAAACTTGTAATTTATAGCAAGAGATAAGACACTGAAATCTTATTATTCTCAGTTGCCATTGAGAATTATAAACGGCAATTGTTTAGAAACTAGAAAATAGCATATATGTGTATATTAAAGGAATTAATTGATTACCATAAAAACTTATTAATATTAGTACAAAATCCATCAGATTGGCTTCTTTTAATGACATTTTTTAGGAGTTAAAAAGAATCAGAGGTTTTTTTTGGGCGTGACACTGCATTGAATCATTATATGCATTGCAAAGTATAGCAAACAAAGGAATGCTAGCAAAATGCAGTAACTTCTAAGAAGTAAAGTGACAAATCATAAACAGCTTTACAGAAGATCCACAAAACAGCATATCATATTACTAAAATGGCACAAAGAATGACGTAAGGTTTTACTACGACAAATTTGATATGTAAAACTATTACAACTTGGATATGATTATATTTTTTATGTCAATTACTACTACCCTGGCATTAAAACATCTTTAAGATCAGGACTAACGGAATTAAAATGAAATAAAAAAGATCTAAGTTTTTTTTTAAAAATATGTAGTGTACACACATAAACTTACGCATGCAGTATAAAGCACTCACCTCAACTCAAAGTCAGCAAAAGTTTGGTCAAACTTAACAAAAGCTGTTTTGATTTTATCTGGAAAACTAAGTGGGTCTCTGATACTTTGGTCTCGCAAAAGTTGTCTGAGCAAATCAAGTTGCTTTGTTAGACTCTTTGCCATTGGCCGCATGCTTTCGCTTTCTATTTCACGATTTAGAATACTTGACCCAGCAGCAAGACACTGAAATATCACATTGTATATGAGATGTCTTGTTTTCAAAATATTAGGTCAAAAATTTAATTATCAACAAATTTGGCATATGGTGATTAAAATTTACAATAAATAGATATTTATTGTAAACTATACAATCTCTAGCTGTTTGACAAAAATATATATGAAAACAATACTAAAAATGAATCTTTCAGCAACTTTCTTCATTGCTTGATTGTTAATTATGAAGTAAACTTGTTATGTCACTGTCCTTATATGTACATGTATACCTACGCAAAAGAATTTGAAATTTAGTAGAAATAGTTTCAAAACATGAGTGACGGTACATATATTAATGTATGTGTGTACATACTAACACAGTAATATTAACAAGGTATCGTAACTTGCACCTGACATTGATGATGGGAAAACAATATTGAATAAACATGACCATTTTAGTCTACCATTTCAATAAAATATAAACTATTCTATATCTAAAAAGTGATAAATGAACTGACATTGTCTTTTGAAACCGTGATGCAAGTATTGGGTCGCACTATTTGTATAGGTGATTATAATGCTGTAGTTGGCAAGTTATTATTCTGCAAACACACCACTATAATCAATTGTTAATCCAAATTTCATATATGCTAAAGTTTTCACTTTCACTTAAAATTGACACATTTTCATCAATTATTTTACCAAATGATTACTGTGATATCAACAGTAGAATGTGAACGTTTTGCTCATACATTGTTATCAATATAAATACAAGTATGATAATTATATTCCCCGAACAACATTTTAAGTTGGCCTATTATTTTGATATTTTTATGCACAACACATCAACTTATTAAGGATACCTACGTACAATCAGCCATACATTCTTAAAGTTTAAAAAAAATGCTAAGATATATTTCGATTTGCATATTTTTTATACTAACTTTTACTAGTTTACCTACCAATAAAATAATGATGTTACTTAAACGCTGTTTTATGCAGAGTTCTACTGTTAAATCCAAAATCGCTTTTAGCTACAGCAGCATACAATACTTTGAATGACAACTATAGTTTTACTTGCTTGTCAAAAGACCAAAACCAACCTCTGCCCCAAACCAGAGTTGTCCAGCAAGTCCATCCTGTATTAAATCTTCTGGATATTTAACTCTAAAATCTCTGGAAGCTCGTTCATCTTTTATTACATCATCCATCATTGATTGCATAAGCTTCAGCACTTTATCTTGACACTGGACCAAACAGAAAACAGTCAAAAAAATTATATGTCAACAAACTTCAATCATAATTCAAAATTATAGCACACTAACACAAAATTTCATAAAAGCCAGAAATAGAGCTTATACACATAGATATAACTTAAACATATAAATAGCTTACACATATAGATAGCTTACACATATAGGTAGCTTATAGATATATAGATAGCTTATAGATATCAAGAGTTACAGATTAGAAATACAACCTGTCGCAATTGAGCCACCAGAGCAGCACATCTGGCTGGGTTTTTTCTTCCATCAAAGCTATCTAATTCAGCAGCCACTGTGCACAACTCAACATCTGCATAGTAAAATTGAGCTAACAGAGACGTGTCAGATTTCTACAAAAATAAAGAAGTATATTTTACAGCATGTAAGAAATCAACACTTATAAAAAGACATCATTATGGTGACATTAAATGGTTTTTCAAATTTTTTACCTTATGTTGAGAAATGATGTTTGTATCATGTTGTGGTTCTAAACCATAGAATAAGTTTTTAAAATAAGAACTTAACTTATAAAGATTTCACGTAATTTTTAAATAGTTGTTTAGTCATTAAACATAAAGCTTTTCAAAAGTTATTTCTGAAATTTACAGCCTTTAGAAAATATCTATTGTTAGAATCGAAACACAAAAGATTCTTTAAATTTGCATATACTTTTTAGTGCAACTGGAAAACTACTGTAATATCTGTAAGATTTCTCAACTCTTCATAACAATAGTATTTAGGGACACAATGGCTCTATGCATGTTGTAGTGAGCATATTAACACTTCATTATAGTTTCAATGCATTGCATGATGAATCATACATGTTGATTCAAGTTATTACTTGACAAACAAAATTTACTTCAAAAAAACCAACAGTAACTGTTAGGAAATTAGTATAAATGTTATTACAATAGCAGAGCTAAGTTGAAGTCACAATAGGTCAAGTCAGGGGCAAAGCAAATCAAGCAAACAAGTCAACTAAATGCATATTCTAGTCAGCAACCTATCAAGTCAAACCAATTAATTAATGGCTTGAGTCATTATATATAAAATGACTTGAAAACTTCAAGTCAAGTTGAGCCAAGTCAATTATTTTCGCAAGTAAAGAAAATTCAAGTCAAAGGGACCTGGATCCAGCCCTGTATACTGCAAACATTAAATATATTAGTTACCAATTGATAGGTCAAACACGACGTCAAGTCATAATAAGAGATAATATTTACCTGAGGTTTACCATGAACTTGAAGTAATCTCCTTCTCAAACCTAACATGTTGATGCTAGATTTCTTTAAACCTCTAAATTTGATGATGTGTCATCAATCTTAAATTATATTTCTACTATAATTATAATAAATGCTTATACTACTAAATATATTTTATTTCAACTTTTAGATTCAGCATATCAAATTTAAACTGTTTCAATCATTCTTAGCCTCAGTGTTCTGTGGATAGGCTAGTTTCACCCTTATTCAAAACTTTACCCAAACAAACAACCAAAATATATTATAATTATAAACATAGCAATAAATGAATGAGAATCTTTAAAGTATAAACCAAGTCTATAAACCAAGTCTAACTCACTGCCTTTCCCTTCTATCTTAGCAAAACATGATTATAATAATAGTCACATTATTAAACTCCTTATTTAATCTTAAAATTTATTGAACATTGAATTTGATTACTACGGTCATCTTATATTTACTTTAAAATTGCTTGATGATGATTATGATAATAGTTGATCATAAAGATGGTGTGAATGATGGGCTACTGTTAGTTCTGCTATTAGTAATACCGCGACTACCAATAAACCTTGCAGGACTACCACTGCTACTGCTACTACTATTACAACATTGTCATTACTACTGCCAACATAACTAGCCTTATTACTAGTACTAGTAACAGAAGTGCAGCTACTGCCTCTACTAAAGTAACTTTAGTTAAGTTTTTACATCGAGTTTGTGCAGTCACTCATACTGCTCACTGGTAGTGATTAGTGTAACTGTTAAGTGTTGATGCTTTATTATTTGATAACTCTAAAATTTAAAAAAATAAAAACTTTTTATTTTCATGGATTCAAATTACAATAATAAATAAATAATAGTATACTTGATAATTATACTATACTATAATACATTTATTTCAATTTGAATTACCTTTTTAGTTACTAATTAAACTTATAATTATACTATAACTACGTATATTATTATATTAAAACTATAAAACAGAATGAAAAATTAAGTAATAACCAAGAAGTTACTAACTATAAGTATAAGTAATAACTATCACTAACTATAAATATAACTATAACTATATTACAATTAGCATTACTAATACAAATACAATTACTGTATTACTATTAATATTAATAATAATAAAAATCACAAGTTAAAGTAATAACTAAAAAAATATTGATATAATAAATAGAACCACTATGACTATCACTCCATCAGGATCACTATCAGTGCATCACTCTAAGTCTAAGTCTATTAGTATGAGTATGAGTATTTTTAGTAGTACTACTAGTACTAGTACTAGTAGTAGTAGTAGTAGTAGTAGTACTACTACTAGTAGTACTATTACTACTAAAACTAAAAGTAAAAGACGGAAATAGAACTTTATTAGTCAATATGAAATTAATGAATATGAATATCAACATCACTATAAGTATAAGTATAACTAATACTATAAGTATAAGTATATCAATATGAATATGAATAATAATTTTAAGTTTAAGTAATTAGCAGAATACGAATATTGAATATCAATTTGAATTACAATATGAATATCATTAATCATTATGAATATGATCATCAATATGAATATGAATAATAATGTTAATATTGAATATCAAAATTCCATATCAATATCAATATGAATATGATTAAATCATTAAATGATTAATAATTTTAATTAACATTACTGATTACTATGCTTAAGAATTGTAAACTTGATACAATATGAATTAAATCAAATAATAAATATAAACAAATAATAAATATAATAAAAACATAAGTATAAATGCCAAACAGGGAAGCATCAAAATAATTATAATGATGGTTATAATAATAATTCATATTTACATTATTACTATTCTATTACCATTACAGAATGATTGAGCGTAGTTGAAGTGTATTGCAACAAAGACACTTTTACGTTTGCTTATGGTTATTCCCCGATAGTTGAAAAATGATAACTAAGGTGCACCCTAGGGCCTCGTTCTCATGATACAACTTTAGCGACCACAATATATTACTTAGTTACGTGTTTTCCGTTTGCTTGCTCTTGGAGAGTTTACAGCATAATTTTATTAATGAATAAGAAGTTGGTTGACAGCTGTAGACAATTTTAACTGTCAAACTTTCCAAATTATCCTTGAAACTAAGCATTTGCGTTAACAATATTATTTCATTCATTTTTCATAATTATATGCAATTGAAGCCTATTTCAGGCTTAACCGGAAAAGTCAAAACACAATTTGAATTTGAGGTCATTTTTTATTTAAAATTTTAATTTATTCAAATTTATTTATTACAAAACCAACTATCGGCGTTGTAAACTCAAACTCAAATTTACATTGGCAAAGAAAGTTCAAACTAAAACTCAGTATGTTTTTCAAAACAACTCCAAAATATTCTAATTTATTCAAGATCATTAAAGGCTCTGTACTGACTCCCAAGGCCACTGTTACTGTCAGGCCTTTGCACTTATTCTTAAAGTTAAACCCTCCAACTTCAAGTTTAAGCACTTTTACTTCTAGCAATTTAAGTTCTTCAGTCTTAGCTTGTAACAGTTATAGCAATATTTATAAGGCTCACAATTGCTGCCACAGATACTGCAATTTTAGGCAGTTCTCACACTACCCCATAAATGATAAATTTTTTGGACTGAACGATGAACAGATACAGGTGAGATCAGATCGTGACATTGACAGTATAATAGTGATATTCTCACAGATTAAGCTTAGCTTATACTTATAGTTATAATTATAGAAATGTTTACATGTATATTACTTTAAAATTACAATTGTTGCTATGAGTGTTTGATTCTATTTCTATGGCCATATTGTAATTAGTACAATATTGAATATATTATAATTATTTTTATTATATTTGATATTGTTGATAATTTTATACACTTATACTCGGCATTTAAATATTTATATATCTATCTTTAAAAAATCTCACGGAAGTTTATAGTCACTATCCCTGTGAGAAACATCACCATCCCTGTGAAAAACATCTGATTGAAAATGTTTTTTAGTGGACTAAGGACTTATTCATGACTATGAGTATGTGGTACAGGGGCAATTATGACTAAATGCTCTTCCTACCATCATCAGCGGCCTTTACTGGGGTTCGAACTCATAACTTCTTGTTTACTAGGCAAACGCTCTAATCCCTAGACCACGACTGCTTCCTATGTATCTATTTTGATCAATATTATTATTACTAAAACACAATCGTAATGATAAATAATAACTATGATTTAAAGATATATCTATCTTTAAATGATAATGATTATTTCTTGTTACGATTGTGTTTTAATAATAATATTGATCAAAAATTAAATAATCTAGTAGTATTTTTAATTTTATGTTAAAAAGCATTAATGATTATAATACTGATAAATACAAGTAGTACGGCCTGTTAAATTGAACCTCTCAATGAACCATAAATATAATAATGAATATTAGATGTGATTATTGTCATAAATTTCAATAAATATTTCGTGTTTAAGAGTGCAGACAATGATATTATTTATGTTTATGGTATTGTATTGGTTGAGTTTTAATGAGCAGTATTTGATTGCATTGTTTCAGAATAAATATGTTATTTTAAAGTTTTATTAAGTTTATTGAAATCGTCATATTATATTATAAAAGTATGATGTAAGCTGCTATTTTTTCCAAACATATAATGATTTCCATATTATATGTAGCTTCGGGAAACTGTCTTCAACTTTCTCCAAAAAGAGTTAGCTCCTTTTGCTGATCAAATCGATAAAGAAAACGGTTGGAGCAAACAACATGTGAGTTTTAATGGACGTATGCTATATAAAATATCACTGTGGTAGAAGCATGGAGTGTGGTAAAGTTTTGGTGAAATTTGTTAATTTAGATACTGAACTATGTTATTGTTACATGAACCCAGAAGTCAATTTATGCTTTTAATATTCTGTAATGCTAAGTGAGTTAAAGCATTTTTAATGATTTGAAAATATTATATTATTGCTAATAATAATTACTACATTTTTTACTGGTGGTGGGAAAAACACGTATACGTTAATGATATAGCTTCACAGTTTTGCCAACATTTGACATTAAGCTCACAAATTAAAACTAAAATTATCAGTAGTAAACATAGTAAAATATTTTTTGCATAATTGGCCATTATGGTGGTTGCTTATTGCAGTTTGCTTTTGTTAAGATGCCAATGTAGTACAATACACTCTGATCGAATCAATTATATTTGTTTAGGTAAATACTGTTATTGTTTCACATACATGATTTTTAGCTATTTTCATAATATGATGCTTTTAAAAACTTTTTAGGATTTTTGGAAAAAGCTAGGCGATATGGGCTTTCTAGGAATGACAGCTCCAGGTACGTCAAACCGGTGTCAATGTCTCATATTGATAACATTTTTAAGACTACTTCTTGCAACAAAGAGCTTTTAAGTTGAATGGGTTCAAATAAAAAATTATTGCAATAATTATGGTCATTGACATTTTCAGGTATGTGGTTTATAATTCACTCCTATTTATAACCACATTGTATGTGATTCACTTTTAGTTGAGTATGGTGGTACTGATATGTCATATCTTGAACATTGCTTGGTGATGGAGGAGATGTCGCGTGTTTCTGCTGCCATTGCTCTGAGTTACGGAGCTCACTCTAATCTCTGTGTCAACCAAATCTCTAAAAATGGAAATGATGAGCAAAAAGCGAAATACCTTCCTAAGGTAAAATAACTTTATGTTGCCGACAACTAAGTCTTTTATATATTTAATACAATAGTTGTACCTTCAGTCATTTCTTATTTCTTGTAAAACCTGAATTATACTTTTGACATACTGTTGTTATCGCATAGTGTTGTATTGTTTGCAATAATTTGACTGATGAGCTATATTTACTGATAGTTATTTTTAACTAGATTTTGTGTTGACTAATCCATTTATCTTTAATAACTTTATGTTAAATGTAAATATGTTTTTATTATTTGATGAATTCAATTTACTTATTTTGACCGTTTAATTAATATACTTTTATTTAAGCTGTGTTCTGGTGAATTTATTGGGGCTTTGGCAATGAGTGAAGCAGGTTCTGGTTCAGATGTCGTGTCAATGAAAACCACAGCTGTAAAAAAAGGTGAGTACATTTTTATTAATTAATACTGGTTACTATTATTTGTAATTGCATCCATTTACTTATTGCTTTTCTGCTCCTTGCAGAAATATTAATGCCCATTGTACTCTAATGTAGGAGACTACTATGTCTTGAACGGGTCAAAATTTTGGATCACTAATGGACCAGATGCAGATGTTTTGGTGGTCTATGCTAAAACTGACCCATCTAAACACCAAAAGGGCATCACAACATTTCTCATCGAGAAGGCAGGTTTTCATTCATTTACTGTATGTAATAAGTACTGAATTTTATCGATGTCAATGACATTTATAAGACCGTAATACTTGTTTAGGATATGGAAGGATTTTCACAAGGAGTTAAACTTGACAAGTTAGGGATGAGAGGATCTAATACTGGAGAACTAATATTTGAAGATTGTAAAGTACCAGGTAAAATATGCAACGCCAGCTCACAGCTTTTCGGTTTTCATCAAACTTTTAATTTAATGTTAGTGTGTTTATATTAAGAATATATGTGTAGCTTAGTTATTAGCCTTTAGTACTTTGTTATTTAATTATTCCAATTTGGTCACAGAAAGTCATATCTTGGGCAGAGTGGGGTTTGGTGTTTATATTCTCATGTCAGGATTAGATGTTGAAAGGACTTTAGGAGCTGCTGGTCCCCTAGGGTGAGTCTGCGCTCTATGCAACCTAGAAATCTAAGTCTATCGAAATTATCATGATTCATTTCGTTAGATTTATTTTTGGGGGACCTGCAGCTAACTTACAGTTATATACTCAACATTAATATCATTTCATTCGGCTTTAAAAAACTCTAATAATCTAGAATATAAAAAGAAATATTCAAAGAAAGTGCAGTTTTGGTTAGTAAAGTGATTTATATCTTATTGCATAGCTTTAGCCTTAAGAGTTGGTTTTGTTATAATATTGAAGGTGAACATCAAACTATAAGCGATAATTATAATTTCAATGCAAGTTAGAACCACATCTACACCATAACTTTTATTAGTGTTTGTAAATATCCCAGTATTCTAAAATTGCTATCATGCCATAATTATAATGTTAGTGTTGTGGTAATTACAATAATTCCAACAGTTTATTAGCTTGTAAAGGTGAGTATCGTTATGATTATAATTTGATTATTAAATTTAGATTATCATAATTTAACTTTATTAACATGTGAATACCAATGGCATATAATTTAATCTGCAATAGTGACACTAACACAGATAGTTACTAAATACTATGAATAGTATGATAACTATAACTAAAACTTGACTATTTGCCATAATGATATTAAGAAACATATTACTGTACTATTACTACTAAAATAACCATTATTTGGGAGTACTCAAAACTTTAGGAGTGTAGAATTGACTCACAGTGGCTAGCTCGAGTTAACTAATTAATATTGAGTAAACTCGAACTTTGCATTTGTTTTAGACTCGCTGGTTTAAAATCACGAACATAATGTGTAGAAATTAAAATGATTGCCATCAAGTTTATTTCTTATACATTATGAGCTTAAGGTTTTGTCCTACTATCAGTTATACGCACGCAAGTCGCCATCCCTGTGAGAAACCCTTGAGAGAAAGGGTTTTTGTTAAATCGGGCTAAGGACTTGTTTAAATGAGGCACATGAGCAATTATGACTGAATGCTCTTCCTAACATCACCAATGGCCTTTGTCTGGACTCGAACCCATGACCTTCGTGTTTACTAAGCTCTAACCCCTAGACCACGGCTGCTCCCTCCTACTATCAGTTATAGTGTAACAAAATTTATGAAGATTTGAGTTGTAAATATTAATGCTACTAAAATAAACAGAGCACATTTTGTGTAATTATATTATAATTATACATTTTATTACTGTAAGCACTATAACCAACCAAAAAATTTTAATCCATGTGAAATCTACTCATACATACTATCAACTGGCAGAAAATTGTGAATTTAGAAAAGAATGTGATGGGAAGTGAAGGAGGAGGAGTGTATGTACTGATGAGTGGTCTAGATATTGAGAGGGCTTTTCTTGCTGCAGGTCCCTTAGGGTATTTATCTTTTCCTTTTCGATAATTTTTTTTTGGATGTTTATGTAACAAGAACCTAACAAAAATCAAATTTTGAAAATTTAAGTTTTTTATTCTGTTTCATCGATTTATTTTTAAATTTTTATTGGAACTATTTTCTTGTAGCAATGTTAGGGAAATATTTCTATAGATTGTTGATTGGGGTTTTGCTTTGAAAGATGGCAAATGATGTGTTTTTAGGTTAATGCAAGCTTGCTGTGATGTTGCTTTTGACTATGCTCATCAGCGAGAACAATTTGGAAAGAAGATTGGCACTTACCAGGTTTCGTATTAATGTTATATTTACAATAATATATTTTATTCATTTTTGAAGCAGCAAAACAATGAAAAAATATATAATATTATGGCAATAATCCTAAATGTTTTTTAGCTGTTGCAAGGCAAAATGGCGGATATGTACACACAACTAAGTGTAACTCGTTCCTATGTATACAATGTGGCTAAAGCGTTAGACAACGGCAATAGAGTGCCAAAGGTAAGAAAGAGTTGACTATTTTATTACTTATGATGTCTATAAAACTGAATTAAATAATTGTTTAATGGTAACCACAGATTAGTAGAAGAATTCCATTATTTTAGCTAACATCTGACTATTAGTTTTTATTCAGTATCTTGATTTTATAACTTCTAGTTAGTGTGTATAGGTAATCTGTTTAACATTTGTATTATAATTGGAGCAAGCATCTAATGATATGTTGGTCTGCAATTGATTAAAGGATTGCAATACATATTTCTTATATTTATTATAGAACTGTATTTTATTTCAATCATTTGCCATGTTATTATGACATAGCAATTATCTCTGTTGTTTATATCTAAATTCTATGCTGTGTTTTTATTTTTATGTAAATCATTTTAGGACTGTGCTGCTGTTATTCTATATGCCGCTGAAAAAGCAACCCAGGTAGCACTTGATGCTATTCAGATCCTCGGTAAGAGTAAACTTCATCTTAGATATTCTGTGAAAAGATAACACGGTGTGTAACAACAAATCATGATAATTCTTTACCTACAAATAAAAATTGCTTTAAAGTTTTGAATTATTTTACGGGTATTGATTTTGTAGGTGGAAATGGATATATTAATGATTATCCAACTGGAAGATTTCTCAGAGATGCTAAATTGTATGAGATTGGTGCAGGGACCAGTGAAGTAAGGCGGATGGTGATTGGTCGGTCTTTAAATCAAGAATATTTGCAATGAGAAGTAATATCTCTACTTACGCGGATGTTTACAAAATATTTTTAGAAATACTTTACTTGCAATATAGGCCATATGACTTTACAAACAACCAATGTGTGCATTCTCTCAATTTTGTAATAATTATGAGTTGTTCTCTCAGCAGAAATATTGTCTAAAATAGTATGAGCATTTATTTGCATTTCCAGTTGAAAATATTACACTTTCTTGCACTGATAAAGTGCTGTGTTGTGTGTACGATCATTTTAAAATAAATTCATTTAACTTTATGTCTCACTATGTCATAGATGAAAATTATTAAACATGAAATAAACAAGATGAAAATTTTAGAATTACTTGACTCGAGTTTTAGTTGACTTGGTAATATGTATACTTTTCTTTTGAGTGATATGTTTGACAAACCATGCATAATAGTTAACCTGCAAACCTAATTCTTGTCTCGCCCATTTATAATCCAATAGTTTTCTTTGGGTAGAAAACGTGTGGATTAGTTGTAGACCACATCCTTCATCAAATAACTTCACAAATGAAAATAAATAGAAGCCTTTGCTATGGTGACAGACTTAGAGTTATACCAGGCACGACACAAAACAAGTAGGAAAATGAAAAAAATGTCGATGCAAAATATAAGAGGTAGCAGTCAGGGCCAACATGCAGGTAGCTAATTTTTTTTGCCACTCTCAATTCGCCCATGCACATGAATAATCTACAGGCTATAACATGTGCACAAATAATCTACCTAACCCCCTCATTTTAATGGTAATGGTAAACATGTAGTATTTTAAAATGTTTTCTAAAACATGAACACAATTGAAAAGTTCTAAACCTCTATAACCAATTATATTAAATGAGGAGAGAATAGCAATGGGTGATATTTTATGCAGATGAATTTATCACATGGCCATAATTAATATTCCTGCAGCTAGACCCATAAACAGAAGTCACAGAGATGTCTCACTACTTTTTGTTAACCAGGGATCTCTCAATACTATAACAATACATTTGTAATAACTTGCAATTGAGCTTTCGCAACATATGCTAGATCCAAGCTTTTACATTATGTACAATTTCACACTCTACAGTCACAAAGCTTGCCGGCCTACCGATCACTATTGTTATCAAGTTATCCTTTCTGCTGCAGTTGAGCTGTCACAACGACTCCGTTAAATCCCGAACAGGCGGAAAAGTAACCAATGATGTTTATCCAGGCGTACATGCTGCGCTAACAGGGAGATCACTCCTACGAGGGAAATAAAATAATGCTATGAAACATAACTTCGGCTACTAACACTAACACTAACAGTTATCTATATAACTTATAAATATGAATAAAACTGTAAGTTATAACTTGAAATTATTTATTTTTAGTTATAACAATAAAAATATTTGTTACAATAAATTAATTTTAAAATAATTTCAGTATTTAATTTTATTGATTATAATTTAAAGATTAAGATTTAAATATAATATAAATGATGATTATTATTATAATAAATTTAATTTTAGTGTTACACATAGTGCATACTGATACTTTGAGTTTGTAGTCATAGTCATAATCGGATAGTATTAGTAGTATTACTATTAGTATTGCTATTACTATTAGTTGAACTTGATAACTTGTAACCAATAAGTAATAACTATAAGATTAAGTAAAATTGCTGAGATCAACACCAACAATTAGAATTACAATAGCACTACGAGTAAGAGTAAGTCGTAGTCATAGTGATAGTGATGAGGTTAGAGTGAATTAGAATGTGGCAGTGATACTCATACTGATACTCATAGCGATAGTCATACTCATCATAGTGATACTCATGATGAGTAGTACTAGTAATAACATTCATATTCATATTGATTTTTGGCTTTGACTTCAAGGCTGAAGCTAAAAGTAAAAGTAAAACTATAAGTATAAGTTAATATAAGTATACCTAAGTTTGAAATTAATGCTTTAACTTCAAGTTTTAATTTTAATTATGATTTTAAATTTATGATTATCATTATAAGAAATTCACTGTCAATTAAACTTTTATTTTAGACACAACTATACTGTGTCTAAATTAGGATCTAGTTCTACAGTTCTTGAAGAGGTAAGACTTAAGAATAACAATTAGTCAAGACTATTGTGAATGGTTACTTGAAATCTACAAACTGAATTTTAAAACCTCTATATATCCATTGCTATTTGTTGTAGCTGAAGCACAATTCTAGATCATTTAATCATTAATGGATAATTTAGTTGTTATATATTTTATTTTTGCTGTAGTTTTAAACTTAACGATGAAACAATCTATGAATACTGTTGCAAACTTCAGTTTTTGAAAACTGTCTATTGACTCCAATAAAATGGTATTTGATTAAAAATAAAGTATTTGATTTATTTTCAAAAATTGCTTTGTAGAACCCATCTTTATAGACATGTATGATTTTGCAACTTCCTACTAATCTATTGAGTGTTATGTTTCAAACCTGTTTACTTTATAGGATCTTATGGGTGATAAAGGAACTAACATTGGTTCCATAGATGTAACTATTACTGATGATGCATTGGGTGACCTTGTTGCTGATGAAGAACCTTGTTCTATAGATGAGATTTCCCCAGATGTAGTTTGCGATGAGCAAACAGAAGCTATTTTTAAGCTGAATGAGGCTAAAGATATAATTTTTGGTATTCAGCAGATACCAGATGCAAAGGTTTGTATAGGTTCTTGCAAAAACTCCGTTGAACAATATAAAAACGAAACTTGAAAGTTCAATGTTGAGGATATATTTCAATTATTTTTACCTAAGCTAAAACAGACTTTGTAAAGTTGCAATGATATATGGCGTTGGAACCAGACATCCGCAGTATTTTATTTCTGCAGAACATTATATTTTTTGCACCTGTAGTTGGACTAATATTGAGCAATGGTTAAGGGTGAGTGGCAAGTTTGTTAGGTCTGCTTGATAGCCATATAATGTAGTATGTACTTTTGTATGATTATAGGAAAGTCATGAAGAAAAGGAAACTAATGAAGAAACTAATATTGTTGGGGGGAAAAGTGGAATTTCTGAATGTGACCCTAGACCTTCAGATAATAAAGAGCGTAAAGAAACTTTAGCACCGAATGGCTCTTGTGCAAGTACTATATCAGAGCTACCAAATAGAAAGGAACAGGAACTAACATCTGTTGACACTGTTGGAAATGCTAGTGTGCCTGGTAGAGATTTGCAGGAAAGTGGCAGCTCCTCGAGTAGCAGTAGTAGCAGTAGTAGCAGTGACTCTGAAAGCGACAGTTCTTCAACTAGTAGTTCCCACAGTATTGATAAAAGTTTGACTGCCGCAGCTCAACAGCCAAAAGTTAAAATTTTGAAAGAACCGCAAGACAAAAGACAAATATTACATAAATATCATGACATAGTAAGTAATCAGTATCATTGTTACCACTGTAGTATCATCAATTTAATAAATGATCCAAGTACCATAGCAGATTTGGCAACTGTCCAAACAACAATAATATGTAAGTTATTTTAGATAAAGAATTGAGAAAACTATAATATTTTTGCTGTTCCGATTTAAAGCTGTGATTATTGTTTTAAAATTTTGTGCTAATATTAAATATATATTTGGTCATATTAAGTTTTGTATTTATTAGATCTTAATTGGTGAGTTTACCTTCATTTTGGATTTTAATGTTTTTTAGATTAAGAATTGCAACATATTGGTTGACAAATACCAGTGGAACGTCAATTTTTGTATATTTGTAAAATCGTTACACAAACATTTGTCTGCTAGAGACTACAAACTGTACACCAGAAAAAAACGTGGACGTCCACAAAAAGAAAAATCCCAGAAGCAGTTACCTAGAGAACAAAAATCATCTAAATCTTCTGAACTCAAGTCAAAGCAGTTGTCTAAAAAAAAGCCTTCAAATAGTCACAAAAACTCAGAAGCATCCAATAGAAAAAGCAAAAATAATTCTGTTATAAAAGTTGAAAGTGCTCCAACATCAACTTATAAATCTGCTGAATTTGTTCCTAGTGATAGTAGCAGTTCTGATGATGAGCCTGCTACTCAAAATGACAGCAAGTCACTCCTGGAAAGAAAGTTTTCCCAAAATAGTAAACCGCTGAGAGTGGCTGAGCATTCTTCAACAGATCAAGAGTCACACGATTCTGACCTTGATGTGATAAGCAACAAAAGAGAGAAGTTCTCTAAAACACCTAGGAAATCATCATCTGTTGCTAAAGAAAAAGCTAAAATTTTGAAGGACACAATTATATCTAAAAGCAGTAAAAAAGTTTTTGGTGACAAGGGCAAATGTAGCGCTAAGGAGTCAACGGTTACCAAGAGGAAATTGAGTAGTAGTGAAGAAGTTTCTGATCAGCTGACTTCAGAGCCAAGTGCTATTGTAAGAGAAAGCAGCGGCTCATCTAAAACCGATAAAAGTTCAGTGAAACCAAAATTTGACAAATCTAATAATTGGGAGAAAGATGAAGATAACAAAGTTTCTGAACCTGTCAAGCTTAAAGAGGCGAGGCAAGAACATAAGGTTGAAAATGAGGCCAACCTTGAAACAAAAATTTTGGAAAAGGAGGGAATAGCAGAGGCAGACAAGAAAAGTGCCAATTCTGAAGCGTTGGAAGCTGAAAAAGTATCATCAAATGGCAACAATGGAATTCAAAAAGTTAACGATCAGCTTGTTGCTGCAACAGAAAATCAGGAAAAAACTACAAGTACAGCTGCTGTCTGTAATTCCCAAAACCAGCCAAATGATAAAAATAACTCCAGTGCTATTGATGCTGTGGAGACTATGAAAACAGATCATGCCAGTGGTAGTGATATGGAAACTCAACCTTCACCTTCTGCTCAACAACCTCAATTGGTGACTGCCCAGACACCTTCTGTCAAAGGGCATGCAACTTCTGAATTGAACTTTCCCACATCCGTTACATCAATACCTGCATGCCATTCAATAGAAGCTATGCTAAAGCAATGCAAATTATGTAAAGTTATTCTTCTAGACTGTATCCGTTATCCGAACAATGCTCAAAAACTACATGTTGCTGAAGTGCAAAATGTTGTTAAAGCAGAGCAAAGGGAAAAAAAGAAAAGAGAGGCAGAAGAAGATGGTTTAGAAGAGGTATCAGCGAAGAGGAAAAAATCTAAAATAGACAAAATAGCAGAAGAAGGCCAACCTGCTGAAAGCAAGGTTAGTTGTTTTGTAAATTGTGAAATTTTGAATACTCAGCAACTAGTTTAGTCTTAGTTATGCTTTAAGTGATTTGTTTGAATCTTGACGTTTTATGGAACTTTAGGTTTCAGGAGACTCTACTGAGAGTGTACAGCACAGCGGTGAGAATGATAAAAAAGCTAAACTAGAGAATCAAAATCAGCAGCATCTTGACCCCTGGTCTCAGGCAATAACAAATTTCAATATGATGAAAATTCCAAAGAAAAAACAAAAGGTATTTTAGACAGAAGCTCCCTACATGCAGTATGCTGGCAAATTATGTAATATTTATTAAATTCAATAATTATGTTTACGAAAAGCTTTATTTGACTAATCTAAATTTTTTCCAATTTCTAGAATAAAAATTTTCTTCATTAGTAACTGTAGTAATGGCTTGCAATTTCATGTTTTTTTTACATTATATATCATTGCCTTATTGCCTCTTCATAAAACAGCTTGTTGTGGTTTTAGAAGAAACTTTCAAAAGTGGTGAGTTGTTGTAGTGTCCATGTTGCATTCTATGCGTGAGAGGGTTTTTCTTATATTTCACCTTGAGTTTAATGTTATGTGTTGCGGTATGAAAATCAACTTATAAATTTTCTTCTCAGTTTGATATAGTTTTATTTGCATGACATGTATTTATTGTGTTAGTCCTCTGCTCCTGCTGTCACAATCCCTGTTGAGTCTGCCAGTGAAAGGTTAATGAAAGTTCAAAATGCCTTGCAATCTACTTTAAAGAGTACTCCCCGAGTAGATAAAGACAAACATTTTAACTACATGTATGAGGTGAGGCCATGCAATACCTGTTTCTTCAAAAAGTGTTGACTTTAAGTGATTAAAAAATGTCAATGATTTAGGAGTTGTCTTCTCTAAGCAAAAAAGCCGTTACTGCTAACTGTACGCACATTGCCAAGCTCTATTTTACAGCGTCATGATATTGGAGGGCAAGAAGCAATTTAATTTCAATGAAATGTAGTATGGCCTGCTTGAGCAATTCTGCTGTTGTAAGGAGTAATTGAACATTATTGGCAATTGTTTCTTTTTAGAATGAGAATAATCACCGTTCACAATACAAAAGTCTGCAGTTGCATGCGAAGTCATCTTCTCATAGTAGCAGAGACTCTCCTTATGAACATCCTGTGAGAAAGCCTGCTGCTAAGCCTTTTAATCCGTATGATGATCCTGATAGGATATCTAGACGCGATCAGCGTCGAAGAGATTTCGCACATAGACGTGGCAGTTCGAAGAGTAGTCGGGAAGCTGTAGTAGATGAAGCTCCGCCGGACACATTCACAGGTGGAGATGATTCCCCTGTCTATCATAGTAATGTTCAACTCACTGTGCCAGACTCTCAAAGGGGTCCCCGAACTCCTGACCTCAACAAAGATCCTCTCCGTCTCACTGAAAACCTAAACTCTTCAAAAGTAACTGTCATAGAAGACAGGTTCAGGGAAAAAGTTGTTAAAAAAACTGAAGACCGATTTTCTACAAGTGCAGAAATGGCTGCAAGACACGGCAAATCATATAATACTATTAAGGAGTCTAAGGGCTCTTATGAAGAGCAGCAGTTGAAAATAGCTGCCATGATGACAAAAGGCTATTCGCAGCAGCTTAAAGAGAACTTCCAGTCTGTTTCAGAACCTATAAAACCACAGTCGGCTGTCCCACGTGTGGAAGACCGCTTTAGATCTAGCAATGTAGATGCAGATAGTAAGTTCTCAAGTATATATAATATTGTCCATTTTATAATACTATGTATATATATGGGTCATTTTATTTAATGTAGTACACACTCGATTCGATATCTCTAGTTTTTGGCTATTTTTTCACAATTAATTAGCTGCTAATATATATGTTTTTTTTCTAAACTAATAGAATATTAATAAATACAATTAAATGATTGAAGTTTTCTTTAATTTAAGTTGACTTTCTATATTTTCTTCTATTTTTTTATTAAATTGGGATATGTTATGGAAAAATTCCTAACGTCCACAACCACATTTTAATTGCCAATATGGCAATTAAATGCCTTTTATTGTTGCAGGTTTCCCTCGGCCTTTTTTTCTATACGTATTTAAAATTATCATGAAAATTACCCCAACCTGTTGAATTTTTTATGACTTCAAATCAATTTCAATTGCTGATCCTAATTTGCTGATATGTGCTAAATAAAGTAAAATGACCCATATTAAATATGGGTATTTGTAGCCTAATTTCATGCCATGCTGTTCTCTCATTTTATTGTGCCATTTATTTATATAATATGATGCATCTTTGATAGTTGAAGAAGTCGCAAAGAAAAGTATAGCAAAAGAACTTGCAAAGCTGCAAGCTGAGCGGGAACAATTGCGAGTCGAGCAAGAAAAATTGGAAAAGCTTCGGCTAGAGGCATTTGAACAAAAGGTAAAACTTGTTTACTGTCTGTTCACCCTGTAGAAACATGGTCAATTTTATTTCTAAAAATTTCTTTTTCATTTTCTACAACATTAGCTTCATTCCAGCGACCCCAGTAATATTTATAGCCTGAGTATTTTACAATGCACCTGCTAATGACCATAATGCAATCAAACTAAGGGTCTCACCATTTATCCTATCTCTAGTGAAACATGAAATGCTTAATAACTGCTTTCTATCTCGATCTCATAATTTCTGTCCTGTTGATGTTTGCTATAAAGCTGTTGCCTAAGGTATATCTAAAAGTTCTTTGGGGTGTAATTGAACTGTCCAAATGTATATCTATTAGAACTTTGAGTAATATTTCACTTATTAGCTTGAACTGTTGAATAATATGTATGTTTATACAAATAATTTCTACATTCTTTTTTCAAATGTTTGAAGAAAAAATCGGATGCTGCTTTACAAATAGAAGAAGTGGAGCTGACACAAGCTGCATCAGCTGAAAAGAAAGCAGCACCGACTGGTTTTTATAAAGTCGATTCCAAATTATGTTCGCCTGTAGAAAAGAAGAGTCTGCCAGATTCACGCCTTCCAAATCAACCACCAGGTTAGGTCCAAATATGCCGGTGTTAAACTATTATTCAATACAAGTTATTCAACACAAATTACCATGTGTTGCAAGCTCATTTACTATATTATATAATATGATATAGTGGTTTTCATTTCACATGGTGGTTTTAAATGATATGTTGGTTTCATGGCTAATTCAAGTGGGAAGTGTTCAGAAAGTTGCTGTCAGAGTATTGTTTTCAATCTTATATTGACATCTCTTTACCCAATAAGGAAGCTAGTCGAGTTGCATAATTGACAGTTTTTGTTCCACCTTGAACAGATGAGCCTGAGATTCCTGAAGGAGGAGAGTTAATGAGCCAATCAGTGCTCGACGAAATAGCCAGAATATCTCTGGAGATCTCTAAACAGATTGCAGTTGCCACTGGAGTGTCTGGATCTAAACTCAACAAAGGTATTTCAGAGCACAAGATTTTAATTGATTTACCAAATCTTAAAAGTTAGCACTTCATTCTTTGAGCATTCCACTTTTGTAACTCTGGTAACATGTTCCATCAACTGCTGTGCTGAACATTGACAGAATGTTTGTTTTCCAAAAATCTAGCTGATTGTAACATCGCAAGTGCCAAAACTACTATACACCATGTTGGTAGTGATATGTGGTTTCTAACATGTGTTGAAGAAGCTACAGCAGCATATGGAATGTTTGGACTATTTTCAGTACTTTGCTAATTATAATGATAATAAGCAAATATCTTGCAACATGCCAGAACTTTTCTGGTTAATGTAATGATAAGTTTTTATATTTTAGAGGAACTCAAGTCTGAAAATGAAAAGATGGTAAAAAATAATAAATATGAGGAAAGAAAGGCTAGGATTAAGAAGCTTGTATCTGCATCCAATTCAGTCTCTCAGCCCGTACCCCCTCCCCCAGAGCACCCGCCACCCCCTGTGCCTGAGTCAGCTCCACCACCAGATGAGCCACCACCAGATGTGCCCCCACCCCCGCCTGATGATGATATGGATGCTTACCCTCCGCCTCCAGGGTATGGAGTACCGCCCCTTCCCAAGCCCAGCCCACCACGGACACCGCCTCTTCCCGTACCACCACCTGAAGAACTACAGTGTGAACCTCTACCTCCACCACTGCCCAGAGGTGATCCGCAGAAATATTACCCTTCTCTTTCTACATTTAGCAGTAACCAAGAACAACTGCATTCTCTGCCGTATTCTGAAGATTATTATCACTCGCAAAATTCTGTCAAACAGAGCAAAAAGCGGCTGCCCGATTTTCCTTTTCACGCATCCTCCCATGAAGATCCATTTCAGGTTTTTCAACCTTCACAAAGAAAGCAAGATTCTTTGTACTCTTTACCACCTCCTAAAAAAGATGACTTCAAGTCTCGAGGCTTGCCAGTGAAGAGGAAGTCGAAAGATCTTCACTCGCCTATGGTTCCTCCTCCACTACCTCCGCCTTTGCTATCTTCCAAGCGCCGAACAAGTATTGTTGATTATCTTATCAATTTCCTTAATATATATGTATATTTTTTTACTTGCCCTTGCTATTTATTCCATATGGTGTTCCTTCACGATTGAATTATTTTTCTAGGAATACCCAGTACACCACCTGACAGTAAAGAGCCAGAACTTGAGCTAAGTGAGGAAGAACTTGCTATGCAGGCTATGGGTCTACCTACTAGATTTAGCAAGACACCTTTGAATGGCGACCTTCTAATGGCTTCAGCTAGTAAACCAGAAGTGACACTCACAGCACCAGCTTCAAACATTCACGCGCCACTTTATGAGATGATTAAGGAGGTTAATGACATTTATTCTCATTTAGAAGAAGGTGAAATTCTAGATTCACCTACTAAACCTGATTATAGATCTAATTCTAATGTAAAACAAATGCCTATTCGTCAATCAGGCCCATCACCTCGGCGCCCATGGTTACCGCCACCACAAACATCTAGTTCTCAGCGACTACCACCAAGCAAAACGCCCAGTTCAACTTCAAGACGGAAATTTGATGGCTACAATTATCTAAATGAGCCTGCTGATGACATGAGTTCATATCCAGAGAGTACACTATTCTATAAACACCGAGAAGAAAGTAATGGTAATACTAATAGCAATATTGATGTTGGGAAAGGTGTTAGTTCTTTTAGCAAATAATAATATGACTCTAACTATAGGTTTAACTTGTTGGGTAGAATTTTTTATTCAAGCATAAGCTACAAAAATTTACCACTTTTCCGACTTCAATTCTTTTGGCATCATTTAATGTATTGTCCACTCTTACTTGGTGCACCGCCAACACACTCACAGAAATAGCAGAGTTTATTTCCTTTTAAAAGGCTTATCTGTTATTGTTTTATTATGCATGATTCACAAACAAAATAATCCACATTAACTGCTAAGTTCTTGTTTTCTATATCATATTAGACGAAAAAATTTTTGCTTAATAATTTTATTGTTAGAAATATAGTTTATGATACTATTGTGGAATCTGTTCATAGAACCAAGGAGAACTTTCTACGAATGGCAAGCATATGTTGACACAGAAGCTGGAGATGTTGAAGACGTTTCTATGGTCACCGCAGAATCCAGCAGAGGTTATAATTATCAGAGAAATAAACTAAACTCAAGACGCCAAGATAATAGTGAGTGCTGTTGTACCAATGTACACTTCCAAATTTCTAATTCATTCATTTAGTTGGTTACACCAATCAAACCATAGATACTTTTAGTGTCTTGGCTCTCTCTGTCTTGTATTATTATGTCATGCTAACCTGGTGATGGTATTGACTATGTTGGCCATTGTGCAAGTAATTTTAGTTTTTGATTATAAAAAATAACTATATTTTTTCAGACAACCCAATAACAATTTTTGTTAGTACCTGGCCACATAACAAGTTTAATAGGTTGACATTTTATTTTATTTGATATGTTTTGCTTTAATTGTTGATTTCATGCACTTATAAATTAATTCAGCAAGTAGAGTGAAAAAGGCCTTCTTTTAAGCATGCATGTTAGTATTTTAAGTTTGTATTTGCTGGCCATTAATATTCTAACATGTCTCTTGTATCTAGAAAATGGAGGTGGGGTGGTGGAGCCATTGTTTAGTTAGAGTTCTGCATGCATTTTATCTTTCTATCGATAACCTCCGGTTAGTTCATTCAGGCATCAAATACATTGAAGCTGTTCAACATCTGGCTTCAAAATCTAATGTACTATCACATAACATTTTTACTTTGATGTTATGCTCATTAGAGAACTTACATTAATTTGCATTTCTAAAAGGTAGTTAGAGGTGTCTTTATTTCTGGGTACAAGGTACGTGCAGCTACAAACGAAAAATATATTTTGCCTCTTTCATGTGTGATGTTTTTATACATGATTATTACTGACTAATTGCATGCTTCCGTTATTATGTTACAGTTGGCTTCTAAGTATATCTGTTTTGCTCACTATCCGGATGCTATTGGACTTTCCCTTTTCTCCATCTCACTGTCCACAAGTTCTTTCTACTGACACTCCTGAAAATAATTGCACATGAACCTATAGCCTGAGAAAATAACATTGAATGAATTTTCTCTCAGTTTCAGCATCTCAAATATATAACTCAAAACTTAAAATTGATAAGTCAAGTAGCGCCCCGACTCAACAGAACTCGCTCAAACAAAAAGTTAGTGTCTCTCCCTCAGCTAAGCTTGAAGTTACAGTTCCCAGCGTTCAACATATTCAGTTGATTAGTGAAAATGTTGATAGCAATCACTTTGGACTCACAGGTTGGTTGACTCACTTCCTGGTCTTTATCTGCGTTTATTTGCAACATTAAAAATGAAATAATCATGGATTTGTATAACATCTCTTTTTTAGGATAATTTTTAATTTTGTGTTGTAGAGTACAAAAGGCTTTTGGCAACTATAAAAGAAAATGCATCATCTACAGCTGTATTTAATGCTCTGATGGAAGTTCTGCACATACATGGTAATTCAAAATGTTTCTCGAGTACAATCAAGTGTTATGACTGCATGCTGCTATCATACTCCAAAACCTGTGCTAGAAAAGAGATAATAAGCTAGCCAATCAAAAATCGATCTGTTATAAACAGACTAACAGGTGTATCTGGTGGTGTTGGTATTTATTTAATCATTATAGGATAAGCTGTAATTGAAACCTCAATTAAAAGTAATTGTATTTTGCACAAGTGTTATATGAATTCAAGGCGTGTCCTTTTTCTTTGATTTCTGTTGTACTTGTCAAAATCTTTGTGGGTGGTTATGGCGTTGAATTGTTCAACAATGTAGAATAGTGTCTGTTCAGGTGCCACTCGATATGAGGTGTGTCTAATCAAGATTTTGGCATGGGGATTCACGACAAGCATATTATATTGTCCTGTTGCTATTGATCAATTTTAAAAAAAGTTGAGCTACTGGGAACCACAAAGAGCTTAAGTAGACTAGCATTTTGTCTGCCAAGATTATTGCATTTCCAGTACTTTAATTTGAGCTGGATGTGTATTTCAAACCGCCCAAGTTTGTACACAGCATTATTGCTAAAAGATTTTATTGAATTTCTTGCTTTACTATTTCTGCTAAGGTTTTCTCCTTCCTGCATGTGATAACTAAATATGTTTTATCTAAAGAATAAATATGAATACATAAAAAACTGTTGCTCTGAATTTATATTGTAGCAACAAAGCCTTCTTTGGTTGCAAGTTTCATCAGACAGCAAGAAAATATTCCAGGTAAACATGGTGGTGGTGCCATCTTAGTTTTATTGCTGCCTGTAATTGTATAAATCCTTATGTAAATGCAATTTTTAAATATGTTTTGAATACTAGTTAAAATGGAAAATGCAAAAGAACCTAAGGAATATCATTACATGATGTTATTATGAAAGAAAAAAACAGCCATTTTGCTACATTGCACCCATCAACTTTGCTATAATGTATGTTGCAGATTTGAACAGCATATATAATAAATGCCTAATCAACATATTGATGTATGAAGATACAGCACTCTTGCTACAAGCTGAAAAACTTGGAGAAAAATACTCACTAAATATTCATCCATGCATGAAATCAGCTTTGGAACTACTAAATAGAGATATTTAGTTGTAAAATACATTGTTTTGGAGTGTGTTGGCCATTTCAATTTATCATGTGTTTTTTTAGTCATATTTGAGTGTTCACAGGGGGCCATGATCACAGAGATATATATTTTTTCAAAATGTAAACTGTAATTTTGTTGTACATTGATTGAATATTTGTAAATATCCAAATCAAATCTTATGAATTTCACTCTAATACAATAATTTACTAAGAGTATTCAACTCATTTGAACCTAAAACAACCTAGTCTACAATTTAATATTCAGACAATAGGATGATAGTTAACAAATAGCAGTATACACCTATTACATCAGATAATATTTATTAAAATCAATTGTTAGGATAATGAATAGTTTAAATAGATATTACAAGTTAAATTCAACATCTTTATTGTACATAGATAATAAAAATAAAATTGCAATATATAAAAATATATAAGATGCACAGACAATAAAAAATCATAAAATAAGCAAATTGACATGACATTAAAATTGCCACCTTGGGCGGCATATTTTTGCAGCACATAGTTCTGAAATCACACAAAACCAATGTGACACAAAGAACATCGCGTAAGAAAATCCTATACTGAAGTTAGCTGGTAATTGGTAGGCTGTACCTCCTATTTGATCCTGTCCAAAAGCTGATGGGAACACAATTTGTGCCAAATTAAAGAAGACAATTGCAACAAGACCTGCAAACCTAGTAACAGTTTGGGCTTCATAAGGGTATCTAATAAAAGACACAATGTTAGCAACTGTAGCTACAGTTAGTCCAAGAATGCCTATAACGATGAACAAAAAAGTCATAATCCATTCAGGTTGAACTGTCTGTGGCGAGTAACATATGCGATCTGGAGATCTTCCATTTATACCTAAACATGTAGAAAGTAGACCAACAGTCATGTTTCCGTCATTTTTTGCAACTAGCCAATGAGTAGTGGAAACGCTAACTACAGCTAGCATAGTTGCTGAACCATAAAATGCCGCTGCCACATAATTCCATGGCTCAGCTCTAACTCTCCTTAAAGCATGTTCCATTTTCAAAGAACTCTGCAAAAATCGAAGCCTATAATTATTAGCTCTTGAAAATTTTAGTCAACATAAACAGATGCAGTTTTATTATATTATAGGTAATCAGTATTTTATACAATGCTATGGAGCTGTGGTACAAGTCACATATATTCATCTACAAAGAGTAACTTGCGCACCCTTAAATATTATGTTCATAATTGCCAGTATTTTTTCAGAAAGTAAAATCTGCAGATGCAAACTGCATTTAGAGTGATTCTTTGCAAAAATTTGCAATACTGCCAAATTTAGCGTTTTACCAGGAAATTTATCTCAATCACAGTCTTAATACTTCTAGCCTTGCAAAGGTAAATTCTACTTTTAGGTAATACCTGTAAGTTCTAGTACTAGTTCAGTGATTATTACTATTAGTATTACTATTGGTAACTAGATCTAATTAAATAATTAATCAAGATCATAATGACAATCATCATTATAATGGTATTATTGAATTGATAATTGAGATCGTATTCATTTTTAGTATTGAATATTGCAATTGTCATTGAGAATACAGATAATAAAACAGATCTCTCATATACATTTTCACTTTTTTCTGGACCATTAAGTTTAATTTTGAATTCTTTTTTAATCAATTAATCATATTTCCTAGCCCTATTGGCTATGGCTTACGAGCATCGCTATGCATATGCCCTATAGCAATACAAATGTCAGTTTGAGTAACATGGTTTTTAATGACAATTTTATAATCATAATTATATTAATCATATCAATATGAATATAAGGGAATATCATATTCATTGGGACGATTCATTATCAGTATGAGTTATTACTTCTGAGCATGACTGCACTTTGCATATTTACCAGATTTTCAGTTATCCATAGGCATGACCATATTCATAGTTACCAGTATTGAGTATGATGATCATTACACTTATTCATAGTAAATGCAATGCCAATAGTGACTAGTGGACATTATTGTAAATTCATACTTAATAGACGTGGTGATACTGGTACTGATAGTCATTACTCAGACTTAATCTTATAGTCAATGTCAAGAAACTACTACAATATTTATATACTAATAGTAATAGTAATACTAATACTAATAGTATTATATGCAAACTCTTTAGCATGTTCTCATCATTATGATTATGGTAATAATCATAATTATAATGATTTACAGTATCATCGACATCATAATGATAATAATTAATATGAATATCACTTCAAGTTATTAGCATGATGATAAAATTAAATATAATGAGAACCATAAAATTAAATCATACTTCTGGAGTTTTAGTGATAGTGAGACTCATACTCATAGTGATAGTGACTGCCCTAGCAGTAGGCATAGCTATACTTATTTATCAACTTTCACACTCATAGTCATAATCATAATGATAGTGATACTGATAGTCACACTAATTTGTGGTTGTGAAAAACTTGCTCAGTGTTATTGTTAGTGAATCATTGTCATAGTGATAGTCATACTGATACTCATACTCATACTGCCTACGGCTACTGGTGTTCTGGTTTGATTATCGATTTACTAGACTAGCTTACTCACTTAGTACTCGGTCTCAGAGTGAATACCAATAGAATAATACTAATACTAATTAGATAATCATAATTTACTTTTGTCTTTTGTACTTCTCCCAGAGTCGGTATGACTATGATGATTATTATTATAACGATTTTATGAGCAAGTGGTCTCCAAGCTCGTTATAACGGCTCTAGACTTTAGAGTTGTCTTCAAATCGTGCTGAACTAACTACTAGTAATCGACTGGCGACATGGTCTAAAAATCGTAATGCTGTTTTATTGGACGTCAATTAGACTTGGCAATAGCAATAATTATTATTGTTTATTATTATTTTTACAACTCCAGCTGATGATCACATTGACAAGGCGATTGTCGCACGTAGTTGCCAAACACGTTTAGCTGACCTTGCTGTGAATGTATAGCTGTTGCTTAGTCTTACAGATACTGATAGTAAACTTTTAGTTGTCGAGTAACATTCAATTTTAAAAGTTCAAATTCGAAAAGGTGATATTATTTTTATAGCTAATATTTATATTATTATTAATAATAATAATGTTATTTATAATTTAGGCGATTCCTAACTAGTAACTTACCAACTACTAACACTAACAGTAATTAGTAACTACTAAGTTGAAATTTTATCTACTCTAGAGTCTAGTTAAACTAGTAGATAAAATTTTAACTTAGAGTTGTTACTGTAGGTGTTAGCAATAGATTTTCTGTTAATCGTATGATATTTTATGTAATTCAAAACTGGTAGTGATTGTCTTGCAGTTATTGAGCTAAACTTAGTACTGGTGGTTAAAACTGAACGGGATCCCTGAACTCTCGAAGAAGCGGTCGTAAAATTAAAACGGCTATTAAATTTAATCAACGAACTCAATAATATTCCAGCTCAGTGAATTTAATACTAATTATTATTAATTATCCTGCTATCGCAGTGACCATCACATTGCACTTTTATTTCCTATTCAATTTCAGGTTGAATATCAGGGTAGCGCTAAGAGTAAGAGTTGCAGTAGCTGGTGTAAAATTTAACTAAAAATCCAGATGAAGATGTTTGGACTAACTGGAGTAGCATTTGCGACATTATTTCAGGCTCTTGGAATTGGTTTTTTCATTTCAGGGAGTTATGGCGCTCCTGCTTACGTCTACCCAATGCACGTTCACCTTTCATATGGGGGCAAGTAAATACCTATAAGTATACCATTTTTAAACATAAACTATATATGTTATCTTGCCTTGCTGTTTCTCTGCTGTTACACTGTCTCTAGCAGTAGGCCACAGCTTTACAATATATGCACTCCAAGCTTTTCAACTTAAAGTACTTATTCTCCTGATTTCTTCTAAATGCAACTATGCATCAAAAAGCAAGGAAAGAAACATAAGCAAACACATTTTAACTTTGAAATCACAACAGGCCGATAAATGTTGAGCATCTCTTGAAAGAAAATATGGTGTCTTTTCCACAGCTCTTGGCACCTTGTTCCAAGCATTTTGTAGTTGTGCCGGCGCCATTTTGGTAATTTTATCTACATAATTGGGATTCCTCTTCAAGATGATACCTTGAGGGTTATAGTTTCACTGTTATAATTTCATTTACCTTTTTAACGTTTGGGTGATTTTTTGCATCAATAATTTCATAATCAACAGAGTTTTTGAATCAACAGAGACTTTGAGCTCGGTATCTTTCCCAGGAAGGTAGCAAAAATGTGAGGTATCCACAGCAAATCACATGGTCTCAATTATCTTGTTTTCTACCTTGGTGTGGGTCTGAAGTCTGCACTCTCTATGTAATGGCATTGGATTATCAACAGTGACTGACTTGTTATGCTTATTGAGAATGGCCTCTTTATGTTGACTGGAACACTTGAGCAATATTAAAATACCAAATAAATTTCTACTTGTCTATGTTATGTCATCAAATGTATTTGTAGAAACTGACATGCAGATGGTGGTGACATGGACTACATATAATTCAACTGATTCAGTGGTTGAGTTTGGCTCTTCTTACCTGTCTAACGTTGTCAAAGGGCAGGTTACTAAATTCTTTGATGCTAATGACACTAACAGGATATGGTACATACACAGGGTTACTTTGCAAGACCTTAAGCCTGGAATGAAGTACTGTAAGTACATAAACGATGGGTTTATGGTTGTTATAAGTTTAGACATATCAATTTTTTATAAATTTAGTTATATAAGTAGTTTTTGTGGTTACATTGTGGATTTTTTGCTGTAGATTATCATTGCGGAAGTGATCAAGGCTGGAGTGACTTGTTCTTTTTCACCAACAGAAGGACTGACATAACTTGGGCTCCTTGGATTGCTGCCTTTGGGGATATGGGCAGCGTGAACGGGCGGTCTATTCCAAGGCTACAGGAGGAAGTAGCTAGAGGAACTATTGATGTGATTTTGCATGTTGGCGACTTTGCATATGATTTGGACAGTGTAAGTGCTGTAATAAAGCTTCAATGGTTTGATTTCTAGTGACCTATTGATTGTTTTAAATTAGGTTATTTTTAATCCAGCGCTCAATGTGCTAAATATCTTTGAAGTTAGAGTTCTAATTGAAATTCATCTGTGGAGGTGGTCCTGAAATTTACAATTTTTTAAAAAGTCAAACGTGTTACAATTGCTCTAAATTAAAATATTAAAAAATCACAGCTAATCAGTTCGTTGACAAAATATGAAGCTTGATTTGTGACTGTTTTGTCTGATTTTGTAAAGAAATTTGCATTGAGTGATCAGATATTGGAAATTTAAATGCTCTTCAGACTTTATAGATGAAAGCTACATTTAACTAACACATGTTGTCTTCAACTTATTCTATAAGTATAGCTTACTGATGATGTCTGCTTTTCAGTCACAGCCTAACTTCTAGTAGAATCTTTGTTTTGAGCATAACAGATTGACTTGTAACTACCAAGTAGGGAATATCTCTTATCTTCTGTTGTGGTTTTCTGGTAACAATTTTTGGCAGCTAGCTGAGTTCATAGTACAAACTCTAAAATCTAATCTTTCAAATTTGAGCTCATTTAATCATTTTTTAAACTCATTTTTAGTGTTGATTGTTTAAAAACAATTGGATTAATTTGAAGATGTATTTCAGCTCAAAAGATATGAAAGCAACAGGCTCTGCCAATGTGCTATTAGCTATTGTGTTTAATAGCATATAAAATAAATAAGTCTAGTAGGATAAGTGATTATAAAGGCCTCCCATCCAAAAATAGGCGGTTATATGCACAGTTCAATTATTCTGTGAATTGGTTTGTAGAATGGTGGTGCCATGGGCGATGCATTTATGCAACAAATTGAATCTATTGCTGGTTATGTTCCATACATGGCAACTGTGGGAAATCATGAGAATGCTATGTAAGTTAATAGCTAATGGTGGCATATTAATATATTAATATTAATATATTAAAGTAATATAATCATGCGGCATTGTCTCAACAATATATATTTGCTTGTGTTTTATATTTATCAAATATGTGTTATAACCTTCGACCCTTTGGACAACTTTTCCTCCGAAAATTAGACATAATAAGTGTAATACTTTATTTCTTACTCTTTGCAGTATATTTATAATAATGTAATTAGATCCTTGATTTAGCAAGCATACCCAACATGGAAAAGATTGGGGGAGGGTGACTGTATAGCTACATATCGTATTGTATATTTTAGGAATTTCAGTCACTATAAGCAGAGGTTCAGCATGCCAGGAGACAACCAGGGGATATTCTACAGCTACAACTTGGGCAGAATACACTTTGTGTCTATCAGTACAGAAGTGTTTTACTACACACAGTATGGAACTGCTCAGATTGAGACTCAGTATAACTGGCTTAAGAAAGATTTGGAGGTTAAACCTTAGTGTAGAATTAGCTACAACTTTGATAGATAGACAAATTTTGAAACGGGCCAATTGCTTATTATCTGCTATAGGTTGAGAAAAACAAACATTATTATTGTTCGCGTTAAAAATGAAATGTATTCAATCTTTTTCTTGCTTAGTCAGAATTTGGTAGTGTCTGAAAATGTTGCACTATGAATATGTATACTGAAGTTATCAGTTGCTTATATGATTATACATTGTGCTTATCAATATAGAAGTTTTACTTTGTTCAGCTATGCTCTCTACATTTGCCAATGCTGTAAACAACTACTTATGACTTACAAGCATCTTTGTTTTATGTTCACAGAAGGCTAATGAGCCTAAAAACCGAGAAAGATACCCTTGGATTGTTGTCCTAGGTCACCGTCCAATGTATTGTGCCATAGCGGATACTGATGATTGTGATCTAGTCAGAGATAAGGTTTGTTGGCTTCTACTAAAAAATATCTTGCTGTGGTAAATAAAGTACCGTTTAGTTGACTTTTTGTGTTTTTGATGATGCAGTTACACTGACAATCAGTCTAGTTAGAGTACTAGATGTGTTTAAAACTTTTAACTAGTTAGGTTTGAGCTACTCAGTCATCATTCTGATGGTTTAGTCTACATTTTCTAAGAAGTGTCACATCAACTCTACAATTGACAACCACTGTATTTCCAACCTTGCATTGAAGTTGTCATACCTGAAAATTTTAAAAGAAAAAATGTTTTCTGAATAGTTACTGCCTATTACTTATATTTAATGTTGAGTAATGTTAGAATCGTTATGCCAAAAGATACTGTCTTTGGATCATTGTGAGCACATGCTATGTCTTAGGTGAGGGTTGCTCTGGAACAGCTGTTTTACGAGCAAGGAGTGGATTTAGAGATCTGGGCTCATGAGCACGAGTATGAGCGAATGTACCCGATGTATAACTACACTATATGTAAGGGTAGCGAGGCATATCCTTACAAGAACCCTGCAGCACCTGTTCACATTGTCACTGGATCTGCTGTGAGTATTTCTTACAGATATTTTCCAACAATTCATTTCACAGAATGATTATTTACTGTTAATATTCATATTATATTGCAATCATCTGCTACAATACATGTTGTCCGTATGCTTACATAGTTATGTGGTGAGTGGGTTTCAGTTTTGGAGGTTAAAACTGAACTGACGCCATTTCTTGCTTACTGTTACTGTCTAAAATTTACTTAGTATACCTGAACATATATATTAAGTCATTTGAATCTTGTGTTTGGTGAGACTTTGTACTGCTAATACATGTTGATGTATCTTTTCTATATGTAGGGCTGTCAGGAGCTTCATGACACATTCTTGCCACAACCCAAATGGGTGGCTAAGAATGTTCTAGATTATGGATATACTAAGCTGAAAGCAATAAATGCAACTCATCTGTACCTGCAGCAGATCAGCGACGATAAGGTAATTTATTTATTGTTGGTAAATTTGCTTTCATAAACAGAATTAGGTGCATGCGTTTTAGATGTGTGCAATAAGCTTTATATGCATGAAAACAAAAATTGATCATTCATGAATTTTATTGTATTGATCTTTTAACCAAATCTCATTTAGTAACAAAGGAACTTGATGTTTTAGAATGGAGCAATTGTAGACAGCGTAATAATTGAGTCTGATAGACATGGACCTGGAGTCTTTACATGTCACCAAAATCAAATCAATAAATTCACCAACGTCTAGATAAGGTCTACCAAAGGTAGATAACTGCTACACAGTGTATGCCAATCTCAATTGGTGGGCAGTTAATTGTCAGGAAGTTGAAATTAGTATTTATTTTTTGAGATCTTTAACCTACAGTTAAAGATTATATAGATAATGTCTGTTCACATGTTATCTATTTGTTTATTTTCATATGCATTGTTATTTAATTTTATGCACAAGTTGGTTTAATCTTAATTAGTCAAGTTGTTGAGAAAAACATAGCTGTAAAAATTACTGAAAGATCTTGCACGTATATATTTGTACTAATATAAAAAAAAAAGTTGGTTGAAGAGCTGCTTTGCTGTAAGTGAAGCACTTTGAACTCAAGATGTGAAAGGTCAAAATTAGTTGCATGTTGAAACTTTCTATTACTATTCCATTTTACTATTTTATTGCAGTATTTATACTACACTTAATCCGTGCACTAAATTCTATATGCTGATGTATTTCAATATTTTACACAATAAATTGCATTAGAAAAGTTGAAACAGAATTTTATGCAATGTATTTTTATTAGCACACAAAAATGCTAAATAATTTCATTAATATTGCATATATACCACAGCATACAAATTTATCAAATACTTTACAAGGTAAAAACTGAGTATAAAATGGCGTTTCAACGTTTGCCTGCATAGTGGAGTTCCAATGCATAAGCAGCTAAATGGTTATGGAATGTAAAGTTACAAGAGTGAAGGCTAACTATGCCTAGTGCTTAGTTAAAAGTAGATTCAGATGGGCGAGTCATCTGAATATTAGTAATTTGAAGCACAAAATTAAATAAAAATACAACTTTAAAATAATAATTGAGAAAACAATGAGTTGCGTATGAAAAACCTTGAAAAATAGGTAATAGACCGGTGCTAATAGCATTTACATATCACAGAACTTATAGATGGGCAGAAAGTCTTCCCAGAATTTTTCAGGGATATTTGAAAGTGACTTTTCCTTGCTTATAGCTAACTTTGGATACTGTGTGATTGGATGTGTTGGCAACAGCTATAACAAAAGAAGCTTTGAGGTTATAAAAACACGCCCTGAAATAAATTTCAAAGAGAATCTTACAACGGAGGTAAATTTCATTTATTTTGTGGTGAATGCAGTAATTTATTATAGGCCCGTGAAGAAACGTCTCTCAACACAATAAGCATGTTCAAAAAGCAAAACCAAAACTTACGTATGCTCACGAGTGTTGAGCCAATAGCCAGCCCACTACAGCCATAATTGGGAATGTTTGCCTCTCCAGTTGGTAACCTGAATATGATGCTAGATACGGCAGCACCTCGACAAGTAGCTAAAGGCTCTAATCCTATAGATGGTGCCTAAAAGGATAGAACTTAGGCTTATAGCAGTGCATACACTTACAAGAAAAATACATTAATACTAGTATATTTCTACACTTGCCCTAGCACCAATACATGTATACATATACACCAATACACTAATACATACATGCACTCACACCAATACATCTACAGTGTACACATACACTAGTGCATGTCTATACACTTACACCAATAGTCAGAACTTACAATATGACACCTCACAACTGTGATACATTAAATTGTAATGGCAGGCTAACATTGATAGTTAACTCACAAAATTTCAAAGTATTTATTGATCAATCTAAGTAGTTCTACTAACCAATGCACGAGATGAATAGCCTTGTCTATTTTTAATTCTTTTACTAAAAGTTCTTTGCAAGACCGCCATTGGCTCAGACGTGGAGGAAAACTGGCGAGTCGTGTGAGGTTTGTGATTCACTTGCATAGAAGAACTCTCCTCGCAACACCTGCTCAAATCTTCAGCTAAGAGTAAAATGCTAGCAAATGGCCGTTTAGCCATTGCCTGCCGCTCTTGTCTCTCTTGCTGTAAAGTGAATATAAATGATAATAAACTTCCTGAAAATCTGCAGTTGATTCAAACATTTAGTTATTTCATAATCATATTTACTTCTGTAAACTGAACAATACAGCCTGATATATATACACATATATGAATATATAATGTCTAACAAATTACAAAGTTTATTGTTGCTATATATTGTAGTTTTATTAATATAATTATTTGTCAATATAACTGAAAGTTGCAAGTTATGCAATGATCATAGCGTAATCATTTATAATAAGCTCTGCCAATAATAAATGTCTGCTTTTCAACTCACAAGATTATTATTTTGTACCAACAAGTACTATGTAAAACATTTCATATCATTTCAATGACAACACATTATAGCTACTAATTATCCATGTGAAAAGATAAATGATGAAAAATCATATGCTGATAAGCTTTTTACATTTTACCATATTTGGCGAAAATGGCAAACAGTGCAAGTAGCTATGCTAATAGACCTGCTAGAACAAGCAGTAGATTGACACTCACATTTCTACGCTCAGTTATGGCATATCGAGCTCTAGCTTTCCAAACCACACCGGCTAATATCAACAATGCCAGAAAGCAACCAAAGAAAATGAGGAAGAATTTGTACAAGTTAAGTTTTCCCTGTTGAATAAAGGAAACCTACAAGTAAATAGAATATAATATGTTTAACTAGCAAGCATCCAATACATATCTCAAGAAAGGGTTGAAAGTTTCTAATTTCTAACAGATATGAAAAGTTAAGACCTTTTTAAACAAACTCAGTTCCATAACATGCAGTAAAATAGCGAGGATAAAATATGATATGGTTATGAAGTGTATACAAGTGAAAGTCTTAAACACATTAAACACAGAGCATAACCATAAAATGTAGAAATGTTAACAAGGCAATGAGTATATTATATAACTCAAGTTTAATAAATAAATAATTCTTTAAATTGACATTCTTTTAGATTATTAAACTAAAAGATCAAAAAGCTATTTTAGTATAGAACTGCATGTAGATGTCATACCTGAAACACAAAAGGTGTGCTAAACTCGGTGAGTGTGAGTAGCATTGTTGCATTCTCGGCATCATCTAAGTTATACTGCTTGTGGCTGATTTTGAATTCCCTTTCTTCCGCATAGCAAGAAACGCCATCAAGTATATTTTCATAGTTGGACGAGCCTAAAAATTTTAAAAAAAAAGTAGTTTTTGAGACTTGGCATAAAACAACTAATTGCACAAATTATTTGCAAAATAATAATCATTATATAAATAGGAATGTGAATTCTAAAAGATCGCCAAGCATTGCTACACTACAATCAAACTTTATACACCAAGGATCAAGAAAGTAACTGTAGATCTTCTAGTTAGTATATAAACTGCACTTACCACTATAGACTGTCAAATTAATGTAAGCCAAGCTTTTGCAGTAGAGAGTCAACCGCACATCTACATCGCTACGCTTAGGAATAGCTTGCAAATTTATCACTGATACATGTTTGTCTTCGGCTTTGGAGAAATTAAATGTGTATTTAAAGTCAACTCCCAGCAGGTCTATGGAATAACATAAACAAAATGATAAAACAAAAGAAAAACATCAACGCTTTCAAGTTAAAACAAAATCAGGACATCCATCAATTCAGCTTTAGTATTTCAGCATTTATACTCGTAATTATATAATAATGCAATGAAGAGAATACCAACTTACAATAACATTGTTGATTGTTGATAGTATCTTTAAGGTATTGTTTGTTTATATCACATCTAAAATAGAAATGAAATATACTCAGAGCTGTAGATAGTGCTGTTACTACACGCACTGGTGAAGTCAAAGGCAACTCAAAATGAGACAAACTAATCAGCACCTGAGCTCACATTTTCTGTTAGAAAATATCATTAGCAAGAAATATATTTAATGTGTAAATAAATTGTACTTAAATGAATACAGTAAAATGACTGTATAAAGGTGATACTGTAAAAAGTGAATAAGAAATGCTTACTCTTGGCAGCTGTCGCCAGTTGACCCTTGAACTCTGCAGAAACAAGCACCTGTTTTATCATCGCAGGCATCAGCCACGGCATCACACTCACAACCTGCATCATCATAACATAGTCGTGTATGTATGAGATTATATCTAGCATATCTACTGCTCATACAGAATAGCACCTCATAACAATGTACATAAAGTATGCTGAATACAAAGTTAAGTAAAAGCATAGTCTAAAATATCACAACTGAAATATATATGTCACTCATATTACATCTGCCTCAGATACACACTTTTTCACATCATAAATAAAACAAGTCAAGTCATTTGTACAAAATTATACAATAAACAACCTCTATGCTATTTGCTGGGTCTCAACTTCTTTGAAATGTGAAATTATAGCTTATCTCAAGTTAAATCTCAAATTAAATCTTATCTCAATACTAAAACTTTGCTAAAGTTATAAAGTTTGAAACTATGAGTTATTCCCTCCTGCTAGAATAACCCACACATCCTTTACATTTAATATGCTGGTTACTTTGATGAAAGCTGATATCTTGTTGTAAATAAGAGAGAAGCAACAATACAACTAGAGTAAAAACTTATTTAACATCAACACTGAAAAATAGTGAAAACATTGAAAACACGAGTACAGTTGAGTTTCCTCATCACAGGAAGAATGTGCGAACTGCCCTACACCTAGGCATACTATTTCCTTCTTCCCTGAAGATCTATACGTGAGGGATTGTCACAATTTATCTTAACTTTGTTTATAAATTTTGTTGATAATTGGAGCTGAAGTTATACATGTGGACCAAGCAAAACATTCAGAAGGTAATTAAAATGTACAAAAAAAATTGAAAATCAGCTTGGAAGAAATTGAGAACAATACTACACTCAGAGATTGACTCATCATGCACAAACATTGGAGTTATCTTCTATATATTACTGCTGTATAGCATACAATTAAAAAGTGCTGATTAATTATGCAAATTAATCATTTGAATTGGTTGCCCGAATTTCCCACACCAACTTGCTGGTATCATTCTAAGAACTTACGTATAATTAATTACTTACGTTGACAAGTTCCACTGTTGCTGGGGTCGCCAAAGTAGCCGGGTTTACAGGTCTCACACTTGTTTCCAGTTGTGTTATGTTCACAGAATATACACTGATTGTTATCATCGCACTGGCTATGACCGTTACACTGGCAAGCTATAACCATAATCACTCAGTACAGTGAACTTAGTAGCAGATAAATACTTTCAAGTATATTTCTACTAAACTACTACTAATAATAAACTTCATTTGTTGTTAGCTCAAGTTTATAGGCCTACTAATCATCAATATAATAGGCAAGTTAACAGTTTAATCTTTTATTTAGTAATAGTAAATAACCTCAGCATTATGTAAATTACTGCTCACCAGACTCTGTGTAAATAACAGAGCTAAACATTTACACTTTAGAAGTAGTAAAATTAAAGGGAGCTTATATAGTAGAGAGAAACAACTCCTTACCAGGACAGGAAGTAAAGTGCCAAGTGTCGTTACTTTGACACGAGGATTCTAAGTCAGCTTCGAGTCCTCCTCGCATACATGTCCCCTCACCTATGGCCACAACACAACCAACATTACACTTTACCATATAACAGACTGGTGTAACGCCTCTTAAATCACATAAAATGTTTCAATATTAAGGCAGTTCATACTTGAAATTACTATAAACAAAAGTCATGTAAGAGACTGTAAAGGATAAAGAAAGCATCTAAAAGCATCTGCATGACAAACTTATGTGAAATTCACAGCTAATGCTTGGAAAATTTCCCTCAAACATGGAGTTTATTGATTTCGTTTCATCACAGAATTGAATAACAGGAAACAAACAATAAAAAGATATCCGAGCCTATATCACAGTCAACCATAGTTATATCTCATGCAGATAAGCATAGACCAAAAAGATAAATCATTTAGAGGCCTGTTAGTGGGACTACCATTGCTATACCTCATCATCACCATGGTAAAATCAATCAACAATAAAAAATAGGAACAACTAGAAGGTAAGCCATGTAACAGTGGACTTCAGTATGCATTATAATTTGTAACAAAAGCAAAAAAATGAATATTTTTAGTGTCCATTGTCATGTGTAATGATAAAGTTATTATTCACAGCTTGATAATCTTTAAGTAAAAAGATAAAACAGGAAATACACTAGAAATGATAAATTGGTGCCAACTAGATTGTCTTACCTGCACTTGCCAGTTATATAGCTAGGCTACATATCTAGCTTGCTACATTCTCTACTAAATCCCTTGGTAACAAGAGACATTAATGAGCTAATAAATTCTATAACTTTTGAGAAGAGTTTTGAATGCTCCATATATTAAAACACTGAAGAAAAAGAGGAGATATGAAGAGTCTTTATAAACACTTTAATAAACAACTACGCAGTAAACAAGCAGGTTTATACCTGTATTTGATTGGTTGTTGCACCAGCCACACATAGCATTCCTCTGGCAGCTGGAACAGTCCTTGATCTCTGAGCATGCCACACCTACACAGTACACACAGGTTACATAATTGCACAGGTCATAATGTATAATTGAACATACAGACTTTCGTTATAAAATTTAGAGTTATAGACATTTTGTAAAAGAAAATTTATGAAAACATCTTTCTGGGCTCTCAGCAATTAAATGAGCCATCATTGTAGGCAACTTAAACTGACATACTCTGTATGCATTACACAAGATATTCTACACACTCTATGCTATCAATAAACATAAATGCATAGTAATGAGTATACATATAGATTCCATTACACACCTTACTCAACACTTTACATTCTACACAAATACAATACTATAACAACTAAACAATTACATATGAATAAAATGTGTATGGCTGACTGAAGTTTTGTAAAAGAATAGATGGATGAGAGCAAATGAATCAGCAATTTGTTCGCAACAACCAGTTAGAGCTAGTGACAGATTTATTCACTACTTCAGCTTTCAAACACTATTCCATGACCAACAGATTAGACAAATGAAGAAATGATAGTCTGGCAGACTTAAATCACAAGACACTCGGACGTTATTGATGACTGTGCAGAAATTACTCTTGTGCAATAATGAGGCCAGCAAATAGAGCAAGAACGACAACTCCTGAATGCAATGGGATACTCACTTTCGCAATGACTGACTGAGGTAGTCCACTCGAGGCACTGTCCGTACACATAGTTGCTGAGATATGAGTTACTGTCTATACACTGAGACTGACTCTCACACCACAGGCAGTTGTTGTCAGCACACGACTTGCATGAGTCATGAGTGTGGCAAGCAGCAGGACAGACCCGATCCTCTAAACCTTTATAATATCACCACAACTTTCTAACACACTGTTTCTCAATGAAGACATCAGTTACTGAAAAACTTTTTTAATTCTAACATGACAAGGTTTTTCCTATTAAAATATCTTCACACTCAACATGTTGCAATACCAAAAGCGCAACACTTATTCACCCATTAATCATTGTTTTACGAAATTAGTATTATTATTAGTAACTACGACTCAGTATTACTATAAAAAGAATACTTTTGGTACGCTTATACACTCACTGATAACATATGAGTATTTCTGTTTAAGGAGACATCTGTTGTTGGCCTTAGACCAAATGCAGTCCGAGTGGTTGGAACACAAGTCACAATTCTTATACACGGAGCAGGTGTAGTTGGGGCAGTTGTCAGGGTCTTGGAAATCAGGGTGCTGTAACATAACACTTGTGTGTATTGAAGCAGGTAGCAGGGCTTGGTATTGTAACGTAACACTTGTGTATATTGAAGCAGGTAGCAGGGCTTGGTATTGTAACGTAACACTTGTGTGTATTGAAGCAGGTAGCAGGGCTTGGTATTGTAAAATAACACTTGTGTGTATTGAAGCAGGTAGCAGGGCTTGGAGTGGTTGCACACATGTATATGTCATAGATTGACTTTGACAATGTGTGAACTACTAAGGTGAGAAGAGATCATATCCAAGTGTTCAGACAGTGACTTAACCTCTGGAATTTGTTACAAATATCTGTACAACTGTAACAAATAACATGAAACATGTTTTCATTTGAATGTCAAGTAAAAATGTTTACCACAGAATGAGTGGGTGGCACAAGTCCACAGTACTCAGATGACTGAGCCTTGTAGTAACACCGGTCACTGACGGTACATGACTGACAGTCAGTAAACTGATTACATCTTTTCCTCTCTTCAGCTTCAGTCTTCTGACATGATAATGGACTGCATGATGCTGTCAAGTCCGCTGCCTTACAACCTACATGAAACACCATTGATATAATACAATGCAGCTTCACCAACTTCCTAACATCTTTGCCTATGTGTGCACTTTATATAAATACTCAGATATTTCGTCCCAGATAATGGCCTATTGCTTGCTTTAGCCAAAAAGCTCTAAGTTTCAACAAAAATTTAAATAAAACGTTTGCAGTTTTAAATGTTGACGCAGCAATCAATACTAATCTTTGGAAAATAACTTGATTTTAAAAAAATTTCAAACGAAATTGTTGCCGGCCACTGACGAACACAATATAATATATACCTTGTAACTCAACAATTAATGATTGTTTTTTATGAATAGTAAACTTTCTCCACATGGTTATCGGGGCTCCAGAAATTATTAATCTGTTGCACATAATATTACTTTTATTGCTGCAAACTTGTTACGCAAGTTCCATCTACCTATCAAACTTAACTACATGCCAGGCTCTATTACGGGTAAATTTATTGCCACTCAAGACTTAGATTATAATGTTTATTTTAACTCTTGACTGTAGATATCCAGTCTTACACTACCAACTCTAAGCTTTGCCTCAGTTCACGGATGTAGCAACAATATTATCAGCTACAGTATGCCACAATACAACATATATGGTCACCGTTTTCAATCTTGTAACTTCTGCTGTAGGAAACAACTACAGCCTCTGTAGCTAAACAAACGTACTCACCTAAGTCAAGTTTCACACTAAGTTTACTAAGGTTATAATTCTACACCAGAGGTGACCTAGTTTTCCTAGTTATATAATGGCCATTGCATAGCTTGAAATTAAAATATTGAAGAGTTACGCCACAACTTATAAGGAAGCGGATGATTGATTCTGACTCACCTGTTTGAGAGTTCCACTCACAAAGGTTAAAGTTCAGACTGGTGTTGGAGGAGAAGGAGCCACCGGTTTCACAGGCTTCCATAGTGATAAACTGAGAGCATTCCGGAATATGCAGCTTGATTGTGTCACTCAGCATGACACCGTTGAACCCGCCGTATATATAGATGGAACTACAGCAATAACGATATGAGTTATTAACAGGTTTCAGTAAATCAGTAAATTGACTTTGTAAACTATCAAATACTTGTATACTTATGCAATTATTGATAAAAGAAGGACAATGACTGGATATAAAGACAAACATTAATAAAACTTATGTCAAGTTGTTGAGTAAACTAGAAGTTCAGGTACATATTATATAGTCAGTCAAGTGGAAACTAAGGTAGGTTGGTTGGGTAAATATCAAGGTAAGTTAAATAGTAAGTGAGGTAAACGCCAAGGTAGGTTAGATAGTAAGTGAGGTAAATGCTTGAGTAGTAACAGAATCAGGTAGACAGAGAATTGAGGAGATATGTTAGATTACAAGCAAATATCAAAATAAGAAAGTACTTGGGTTGGCAGGTAGGAAAGTGCTTAGGTGAGTAGGTTGGACACACAGGTAGAGTGTTACAGGGTAGAGTATTACACAGGTAGAGTGTTAGACAGGTAGATAGCAGATACGGGGAGAATTATATTTGTGGAAATACTTCATACTCATTGTGTTGGTACATGACGTGTCCAAATCGTTTCACTTTGGTGTCTGTAGACTCACTAATATCTATATCAATCCATTCATCACAACCTGTTGCAAACACATGCAAGATTGTAAGAACATCTACTTTGTCTTAAGAATAGATTGACGCGTAATACATTATCTATGTTATGGTAATCTCATTTTCAATTGGTGAACAGTTCATTTCGCAAAAGTTGTGGGGAACTTGCTTTCAAAACTCTACGAAGAACGGTGAAACTAAGTTCAAAGACAGATTTATTAGAGAGAATTTGGCCCGCAAGTGCTATGAACACTTCTACCATCACCATCACTTGCAGCTTCAGCTAAAGTAAATTACATCAACTGACAGAAGAAATGAATTATGGGGTAGATAGGGTGTACACATATAGACATAATAACAAACTCACACATATTATATACAAGCAGAGTACTAGAGTAACACTGCGATCCTGAACTACCCACAGTGTCATTGTGAGAGTTACCGCCAGACACCAACAGATAGCCTTGGGGCAGGAGTGTCATAGAGTGAAGGAACGAGGGTCTATGTGCCGGAGACAGACCCACCCTGCATATACAATGGTACATGGTACATGGTACTCCTACTATATTATGCTAATAGGTACATGTGCAGGAGATTAATTGACTAAGTGAAAAGGCAGTATAATTAAAACTGGGTGTGTTGACTTGAGCATAATATAATTTCCATAACTGAAAAATTATAAATTCCAATAAGTAATGAAGTTGCAACACATCATTTGCATTGGTGAAACTTGAAACTTAGAAACAGATGGCAAATCTGTATTTCTTGTAGATATTACAAAACTCAAAAACAAGTATCATAAAAATCTTGCCTATTACAACTTTGAAAATTACTTTCCAAATAAACTGATTTACTCGCAATAGAAAACGCCGTCTAGTTTGAAAATTATCGGAGAAAATGTTGAAATTGCAAAAGCTTTAAATTTATAAAATAGAATATTAATATTACTTTATAATAGTGACAAACCCTTTTACAGAGGTAACAATTATAATATCTTTATTTGGTGTACGATAATGTTGAAATGTGCATATTAACAATCTAAAATACTTACCATATAGATGCATCAACCATATATTTATACAAAGAATGAGAGAGTTTGTAAGAGCCTGGCTTGTGACTGCTGTGATATCCACCAAATATGAACACAGATCGGCTATGGGGATCATAAACACTACTGTGTCCATACCTTCCAGGCACGAGAACACCGGATGTTCTCTCTATACTCCAACTGGACTTATCTAATCAAGATACAACATAGTACAATACCGAGAACATTAATTTGCATGGAACTAAACAGATTACAGCTATAAGAATGTCATACAATAAATTTATACAAGAGTATAGGACTATAATATGGTCTATTTACTCTTATATTAATTAAATGTTATACATTATAATGTGAAAAAGGAGTATAATATGACGCCAGACTCTTCAAAGTTTAAACTGCATCTCCAAAAAAATTGAATATAAGATATGTCACATGAGCAAACTATAAAATTGTGAATCTTCTAATTAAAAGAGAATACTCTAATATTTTCTATCCTGTATATAGGAGATAACAACATACCAATATCATAGACTTGTATATAGTGTATGAAGCTGTATATTGCACTCTGGCCAAAGAAGACGTAGAGCTTGTTGTTTATGATGTGGGCAGTGTGCCCAGTGACCGCGACGGGACCTGGTGGTAACGCCTCCCATGTTGAAGACACAGTATGGTAGGAAGCTAAGGCAGCTGTGGGCGAATCATCAGTTGTCCCACCATATAAATACAACTACAAAATCATACAACCTGAATAACATAAATGAATTATAATATTGTAATGTTCAGCATTTGATATAAAATAAGTAAGTTGCCCCCTTAAATTTCTAAATAAACCATTTCCTTATAACAGCTACATTATTTCTAAACGCAGCTGTTTTCACATTTGGAATTCTGTGTTCAAATCAGTAATATAAGGGAATGCAGATGTCAATTCTGTGACTTTGAACTAGTCATATCCTTTCCCAAGGGTAACAAAACCTTGTGAAAAGAAGGCAGCTTGGAGAAGGTAAACCATGTAAACCAATGTAAATATTATAATTACTTGAGAAGGTATTTTGTAATATTTATCAAGTGCCACTACTATGTTTGGTTTAATATCATCTTGAAAACATAAAGTGTTTGATGGCAAGTGGTTAGTGTGAAAATATTATCTATTTGTTTCAGTTGGCTAAGATGTTTCTAGTCCTTAAAATTCCTATACAATACTGAAGGGTGTTTCTACAGTGAAGACCTGCAACAACCTGTTCAGCATTAGTTGCAAGTTTTACAGTGTTACTGTACACTCTACAGTGGTACTGTATACCCCCTAGACACACTTTGCCGTATCGTAGGCTGTAACAGCAAATGTCAGCCATTCTTAGAAATGTCCGAGCTTCCTGTACGACGTTGCGGTATGTCAGGATCAAGCACTGCTCGATCAGAAAAAGTTGCGACGGACTCCTATTGAACAGGAAGACATTCACGGCAATTCATTGGATATAAATGTCCAATGAGGTGTCATAGATCGTACCCAATAGTGCACTTTGAGAACTTCAGTCCGGACACACTAAAATGGCTGACATTATATGTTACGGCCTACGGTGCGATAAAGTGTGTCTATGGAGTTACTATAAAGTGGTACTATATACTATAAAGTGGTACTGTAGACTGTACAGTTGCACCACAGTGGCACAGAAAATAATACATGGACGAGTGATCCTACTGAACAGTGGCTGCAATGAAGTAACTGAACAAGGAAATCCTATACTTGTAAGAGAAGAGGAAATGACTATTATTTATCTTGATGAGGTAGCTTCCTAAATGCAGATGATATTTCAAGTTATAATAATTCACAGTGTCAATAACTCCTGATGAAGCCAGTTAAATGTCTCAACATTACGACACAATTAAACTTGCATATATACAATTGCCAGAAATACAATAACTATTTTACACCAACTGAACATCGTAATTTTGTAGGGCATAGGCAATAATATTCTATTTAATTCTACACTATAATTCACTGAATTATGTATATAATTATATAAAAACATGAATGTATCCGATAACTAATTTATGTAATATTATTACAAACTTTACCTTCTGGTCCGAAGGATTGGCACTGAGTGAATGGCCATATAGATTAGAGTTAACTGATGAATTTACACTGAGACTAGACCAAGTCTGCGTCAATATGTTGTATCTACAATGGGAATCAGAACAGTCAAATTAACAGACAAAACATTCAACAATAGGCCATATTATTTTACTTGCTGCATGAATGCACTGGCATTACTTAATAGGCTACAACTAATAGTTAGAATGCTTTACAGACCAGCTTCTGTTACTCAAAAAGAGCAACCTCAATATGTTGGTATAACAGTATGAGGAACATATTTCAGTTATAAGTTGAAACTTTGTATATAGCATCAAGATAAATAATGTTTCACAAATGACACAATTTATTATTTACATTATACACAACAGAAAAATATTTAAGAAGTTTCACTATGTAAAAACACACACCTGTAGAAAGCTATAGAATCGTTGCTGTGGTTTATAAATCTGTTGAGCAAAGTTTCCCCTCCGTAAGTATACAAGAAATCTCCGAGTACATCTGCACCCAGAGACGCTCGGCCCAATGGAGATGATTGAGTATGAATAGATAGCCATGTTATATTATCAGTAGGTACTGAACAGTCGATTCCTGCAAGTATACAAGTCAATCAAACTTCTAGTGACACAGTCTGCAGCTACTAGTTCTAAGCCAACACTTGTTGATATAAATTCTTAATTAAAGCCACAATCTTAAACAAATAAATTTCTAGTAGTTATATAAACACAGCAATTTGTCTCTTGTCTTGCAGTCTTGACAATATAAAAACTGGTGAGTCAGAAACTGTAGCATTAAAACTGCTGATAAATTAGCATAGCGTTTGGGGCCATGGTAAGCATCCAGTGCTGCGGAAGACCAGTCACAGCCTCTGCACAAGGAAATGTAAATACCAGAGTCCCACGTAAATGAGTTCTTGGAAGATGTTGCCACGCATCAGCCGCCAAAAAATTTTACTACACAAGCTGAATATAACTTGGACTGTGATGCAAGTTGGCAATCACAGCTACCTGAATTAGACTGGAAACTACCCAATTAATGAAAATATATCTTTGGCTCAGTTAGGGGATATCAGAAAACATTACAAGATATGCATCTGGTAGTTATTGAGGTGTAACAGGAGTTCCTGTGGAAATGAGTAGATAGCAGAATCAGAAAACGATCTTGAGATAATTTGGGACCCATTCATTAATAAAAACCCATGATTGTAAAAATTGATAGACATTGCGATGAGTTTGAGATAAATTTTTTATCAGCAGCATCGATCCAAGAGCTTGAACAAAAAGCTTCAAAATTTCACACAAATTTAAATAATTCTAACTTGGCACTCTGAAGCATTTCAGAAAACATATTTGCAAATAGACAAGCAAATTGAAATGCAAATACATATTAAAACTAATTTTCATCCATCAAATTAAAAAGAAATAAGAATAATTAACAATAATATTATTGAAGAATAATGAATTATGCTATTGTTACTCGATGAATACAACACTTACCAAGCCAAGGTGATTGACATTTGCATGTGCCGTTTTCACAAACTCCCTTATTAGAGCAGTCATTGTAGCAGTTTTCCTGTATATCACAGGCTGACCCAGTCCAACCCTTCTCACACACACACGTGGCATTGTCTTGCAGGCAGGTGCCATGGCTATTGCAATCTGCAGGGCAGCTAACCAGTCTGGGAAAACATGGTTAGTGTCATATGTTAGCTAGTTAAATAAAAATTACAGAGCTCCCTCTGTAGCTCACGAATCCATTTCTCAAGAACTTCTACAGGTCATGAGAAAGGCTCCCCCCCCTTTTGTGGCTGATGTTTGTATACAAATGGACAAGATGGCCGAATTTAATGGAACCGGTAAGTTAAGCCCGGTATTCTGGTATATTTTGGGACACATAGGAAGGAGCACAGTTACTATTGACAATATGAGCATACAGCATGAATTGCACATTCTACTACAGAAGTATAATATAACATACAGCATTAAGGCACAGATACAATGTTATAAAATACCCATCAGCTTACAGTTGATACATTAAAGGAGCTTGTACATTTGGCAGCTATCAAAACAAAACTCCATGTAATATAAGAACGATTAGGATGATAAACTACAACTATTACATGCAATATGTTGCAGAGAATACCTGTGTATACAATGGTCATTATAAATGAAGATTTTATTCCATACCTAAGAATAAATATGATATGCAGTAATAGCCTATTGATGAGAAACTTCCAGCCTAAAACTCACCTGCATAGGTGTAGCTATAAATGTGCATAGCATTTACACTGATTAAAGCAGCTCACCTGTAAGTAAGGTTAAATCCACCCATACTATATGCAACATCACTATAGAAGTAGAGGAAACCATAGCCAGAATGCAGTGTTATGTCCTTTATAGAATGAGATATGCCACTATAAAGAAACACATAAAATACATGCATATTAAGCATTTAACACAGGGAAATTATAGGGCAAAGTCTGATAGGCAAATGTTACAGCCGCTACAGCTTTATAATTTTATTCAACAAGGCAGCTGTAGCTATGCGGAACATATTGCTTTCGTCACAGCAAAGTTAAAAATCTGAATCACATTTTTCATAATAACATTCAAAAATTCGTACCCTAGGTTACATGGATGAAAACAATTGTTGCACAAGAGATGTCATATATTAATTTAGTTCTTAGTGGGCATTGAGCTGCAGCTGTAGTTGGTAAACTACAAATTTATTTTTTAAATGTACTTAAAAATCTTCCAATATGAAACTTTTTTTTGAACATAAAATACACCTTAGATGTAATAAAGACATATTACATGTATAAACTATGTAAACAATTTTTTGCAAAGATTCATATGTGATGGGTATATGCTAAGTGTGCTTGCGCAATATAAAGGCCAACAACACCAAATCTTAGAATAATAGGCAATTACTAATCTTTATAGTACTTAGCTTAAAAAACCAAACTTTTCAAATTTAGACAAAACAAACTCTCTGGATGACATTAGTTTCCTTAGGATGACCAAGAATTTAACTTTTCCTTTTTAGAATAGTTCCTCTATCACAATTCTAAATTTTAATGTTATAATTTTTGAAAAAATTATTGTTGAAAAAATGTTGATAGTTTCAGAACAGTAGAATGCTAGTAACTGCCAGGGAAAGCTACCGAAAGCAGGAACTACCTGAAACTGCCAACCAGAGGTGCATAGATAGATGAGCCATCAAACACATGGAGGTGATCCCAGCCACATTCTGTGGAAAAATGATGGAAGGTCAGCTTGATAGGCAAAGTAGAATTTGTGTCTATGAGCCAACTACACTTGGTGTTAGTAGGATAGTCTCCAACCCCATCGTGCAATTCTCCTTCAGATGCTGTCAGACTGGAGAGAAACGTCAATAGTTAAATGGAATGGAATATTAATTATCTAGCACACTGAGTAATATTTTAATAGAATATAAACACAGCATAACCTTCAGAAACAAAGTTTAAATAAAACAAGGCAAGACTGGACTTGCGTATACAATTAGTACTTTTTAACGTTTATTTATTGTCTTATATATAATTATCTAAGTAGCATGCATTTTGATACTAGCATCATATGGCCTACACGTTGTGGAATTGATATTTAAAGAGTAGGTAAAACAATCTTCATTAAATAATGTGCCTTTAATTTTCAGTTCAGATTTAGAGAGAACTGGGCAACATAAGACATAAAAAATTAATTTGCAGCATGACCTCAAAAAAAACATAGAACTTCATATTTCACAAACTGTTAGAGTACACCATAAATAAAAACTATCTTTCAAGCTAAACTCAAATAATCAAATTAGTACAATATAAAGTTTCAATATTAAAGGCTAACAACTTTCTGCCTCATGACTATCAATTCAATAAAACTACATTCATTAAACTCAACCAGAAGCGAATTTCATAGGGGAACTTAAATATATGCACTATAATTTGCACTCAATCACACCAATTATATTAATATTTTTCGATGAGCAAGTCAGCAAGCTGCTCAGAAAGACGAAATGCCGATCCTACTACAAAAATTAATATTCTCTGGACAAGCCAAAGCATTATAGAGATAACAACAATCTGCCCCCCTGCCGTATGCATCATAATTTGGCCGTGAATTTTCACCTGATCTAAAGTGCCACTAGATGCATTTTGATTTTGACTTTATAATGGCATTTTTGAAACAGTACAACTACATGTTTGATAATATCAGCTTAAAATACAAAAATTCAACTCGACTACAATAACAAATACAATAACAATGCCTACATGCTACCCACTCTCAGTCTGAGTCTCACTCTTAAAGTTAACCACGTAAGTTAAAATTTGTTATACCTACAAGTATATAACACTACGGGCTTACCTGAACCTCCCATCACAAAATTGACAATATGATCCTGTCCAGCCATCTTTACACACACATGTCTCATTTACACAAAAGCCATTTTCACACTGTCCGTCAGAGCATTTTACTGAAGTAGATTTTACATCAGCTAAAGTATATTGTGTTACCAAGAAAAGTACAACAAAAGAAAATAGAAGCATATAATTATGTTTTGACATGTTCCTCAGTCCATCTTCTGTTTGTGATTGGTAGAGTTTCCGGTGAGATAGCGCTTTAGATTTGGAGGCTGAAAAATTATTAGGATTCCATTGGTCAAAATTCAGAATTTCGCACTGTCATTGGGCAATCGATTATACGTCACGCACAGCAACTCCAAAACAATAATTATCAACACGATGTGGGTGCCAAGTCAATGTTGAACTGCCAAAGCACACATAACCATATTGATATTGATATTTGCTAGTTTATTTAGTAATTAGTTTATCATAGTTTGCCACTAAAATTTTTGACAATAATTCTACTTTAATTAATAACCATTATATTTAGTATGAGATTTACTACCAGTGCCAATAGTATGAAATTGAATGTTCATGTTCATGTTGGTCATCACTTATCACTTATCAGTTCTACTCTTATACTTATACTTATAGTATTCGGTATGAATATGTATCATGTATATCAATATGAACATTAATATGAGTAATTAAATTTAATTTAAATTTTAGTTTAAACTGCAAGCTTTATTTTATTATTTTAATTTTTATCAAAATCAGATTTTAAATTTTTTTTATTAAATCTTATTGAATTTGATTATCATTATGAAAATACTAAACAAAGTCAGATGGTATTTGACAAACCGAAAAAAGCTCGTAAAATAATTGCCCCTATTGGGAATCGAACCCGAATCTTCTGGCTTGCAAGCAAGTGTGCTACCATTACACCACGGAGGCCACTAGGTAAACTCAACACTACAACAATTAAATGTATTTTTTTTCATTATAGCAAACAATATTAATTTACAATGTTTTCATTGGGATAAACAAAAGTACAATGCTTGTAGAGTTTGCAGGATTTAAGTGAAATACTTACAACTTTACAGACTTTCACATAGCGTGATGTCAGATTCAGAAGATGAGACTACTGACCAACAATTAAAAATTGTGATCCTTGGTGATGGTTCTAGCGGAAAAGTAAGCATTTCCCCAAATAATTTACTGTCACTGTGATTTAACTTTTTATTTGAATAAAGTTAAAATAATAGCTTGGTTTTAATCAATTTATAAAGTAATACTGTATTTCAAATATTCTATTCTAATATATTATGTTATATGTTACTATATTTATAGCATTCAACTCTGTATATGAATTTTTTATGTTACATATAAATTACAAATGCAATATAAAATATGCTGTCAGCAAATATAGCAGCTGCATTTATGAATTTGATTTGTTTTACTTTATTTTCAGACCTCAATCACTACAAGGTATGCCCAAGAGCAATTTGGAAAACATTACAGACAGACTGTTGGAGTGGATTTCTTTTTGAAAAGAATAGTTTTGCCAGGTAGCCATAGCTAGAAAGGTGTATCTAGTTTATAAAAATGTTGAAATTTAATTTTTAATGCGAGATATTTGTGACAAAATTATAGACAGTATTGACACAGCAACAGTTTAAATAATATGCGGTGTTTGAAACACGGTAGGAATTTTATTTCCATTGTTTGCTTCTAATATTAGACAAGCGTTGTTTAGGAATGAGCTTAATGTGTTATTAGTTAATTTGTAGATTCTAAGCCCCGAAACACTTTTAATTACTTTGGTGACCTTCTTCTAAATATTTTTAGAGCTTTTTGGTGTTCATAGCATCTAGAAATCACTATAGCAAACACTCTTTCACTATGACCAGCAAAGAAAGTTCACTATAAACAAGATATTTTGTTCCTTAAAATTTTTTATCATCCAGCACTTTTTTTGGAACACTGATTCTATTTAACATGGTTTTGTACACCACAAAAATACATTCTGCCATGTAACAGGACAAGTTGTCAAAAATGCATGGTTAATGTGTTATTTAACTTTAGATGATGCTTTCATGGGACACTTTTGTCTTCTAATCTCATAGCATTTATTTTCTGATGCATATATTTTAATACTAATTAAGTTCAGTAATTGACTCAAATATACTGATAGTACAGAAAGTGGTAAGTATATTGCTTTTTATCTACTCCACATAACAGGAGAATAAAATATACTGTACTATTTTTCATACATGCTTATTTTATTTCTGAAACATATAGGCAACACAAATGTAGCCATGCAAGTGTGGGATATTGGTGGTCAATCAATAGCAGGTGGCATGCTGGATAAGTACATTTATGGTGCTGATGTAAGTAAACCTGTTTACTGCTTTAACTATTTTGCAGCCACTACTTTGCAACTGAATCATTGACTAGAGATTTTTAGATAAACCATTTAAATTATTTTATTTCAGTTCTATTCAAAGCTGCATAGTTCTATTCAAGTTTCACTGCTGCTTTCAATCATAAAATCTAAGGGCACATATACAAAATTATATAATAGTCACTTATAATTACACCTGTTTTAGTATAGATTGCAAATTGTTTAATTACATTTTGGTTGCCGCAATTATTTTTAGTATTTTATAGCAGCACCCAGACACATATATTTTATTTTATAGAATTTTTTTTCTTTATACCTAGAAACTAAAACTTTGCAGCCAGATTTATTAGCAAGTTATGTTACACTAAACTTGGAGTTTTCTTATCTTCACCATGTAAACCTTGTTGAGTGGATAAACCTTATTTAAGTTTAATTAATGTAACCGTCAGAATAATTCAAATCATTTATCCAATAACTTTATTGGTGACGTCCTAATAATTGGCACACATAAAGCCTTTTTATTATCATGAGTCTTTGAGATTAAAAAATCTTATATGAACAGGTGTTCAAATGGGTTTAAAACAAAGCTAATTACCTATTTTACTATTCAACCAATCATTACCACAGTGTTTGAATTTCTATTTCTTCCAAATTGCTAAATACTTATTGAATAACTTGATTTGTGAAAATAGTCATTAGAAACGTAAAATTTGGGTGTCATAGTGTTTCTTGCACTTCATTGTTGAATTTTTAACAGAATAAATGAATAAATAACTAGATGAGATTGGCTAACATATCCAACAGTTATAAAATGTAGTTTGGAAGTTTGAATTTTTTTATCTGTGACCTTTTTATAAAGATTCTAGGAATTTTACAGGGGATATTATTGGTATACGATGTAACAAATCATTCCAGCTTTGAAAACATTGATGATTGGCTGAGTGTAGTGAAGAAAGTTACTGAAACTCAGGGGCCGGAGTATAGAAAGCCCCACCTGGCTCTTGTAGGCAATAAAAGTAAGTACCAAAACTGCTCACACTATAGTTTTTATGTGCTTATTATGTTTATATTTATCTGTAATAGTCACCAATGAGTATGTAAATTTGCTATAGGATTTGCGTTGCTATATTATAAAATATAGAATATAAACAACTAAGGAGATAGATCTTTTGTACAAGAGTTGTCTTCTTCTTAAAACTAAATATTTATATCGCTGTATCAAAAGTACCAGCTAAAATAATAATCTTGAATTATGCTAACAAAAAGATTCCGTGTTATCATATAGCCTAAATCATATCACGGTTACTAGCAGTTATATTAACTCTTATGAAAAGTTGTCTTTTGGAATTTTGATTAATATTAGTGAAAACTATTTTTATTGACTGTTTATAATTATTTATATAATTGAAGAATACAAATATTTCACATTATTAGTAATGCTCCTAATTATTTTTTTAACTTATTTTTTATTTGCTGCTGCATTTGCTTTGTTCCTCAAAATGAAGCAATTCGTAATCAAATTTGAAAGAGAAAGCCTGAGAAAATTTCAAGTGAATTGAAACCAAAAGTTGATAACTTTAACTTTTTACAAATAAAAATACTATGAAACCTGGTAATCAAAATGACATAAATTAAATGAGCTTAGTCAAGGTGAGTTGACTGCAGTTGGGGTGAATGCATACAAGTTACAGTATGTTTTAGCAGTGAATTGCGAACAGGGTTTCATAATAGATAGTAATTTGTAATGTTATATTTAGTTGGAAGTTCTTTATACTAGGTTTGTGTTGATTACAGGTGACTTAGAGCATATGCGAACTGTGAAGTTAGAAAAGCACACTTCTTACGCAAAGCAGCATGGCATGTCCTCTCATTATGTGTCAGCCAAAACTGGTGACTCTGTAAGATATTTAAACTTATATCGACATTATGCTTGGATGTTATTATCGGCTCATATTTTGTCATAGGTCACAACAGTCAACAAATTGCGTTTAGTTAACAAGATTTGTAGTAAATGCACTTAATAAACCCTGTTACTTATATTAGTAAACCACTGTATGCTAAAAACAGATTATAAAGGAAACAATTACTGCTGTATGTAGCTTTATTGAAAAATTTAAAAATTAAATGTTTCCAATTCATTATATAAATGTTTTCCAACTTAAAATGGTCCCGGTTTTAGGTTAACACATGCTTTCAGAAGATCGCAGCTGACATTTTAAACATAAAATTAACAAGAATGGACTTGGAATTACAACACAAAGTAGTGAAAGCTGAAATAACAAATTACTCTAAGAAAGAGGCTGGAGCAGCTGTGGTCCATTCCCAGAAGAGTAGCAGTATGTGTAGCATACAGTAACCCTTTCCAGTTCACTAGTCATCGCTGAAACACCTCTCACCAGGATATATAAAGAGATCTCTCCACTGCTACAATTCCTGCTATTATAGAGCTTATTGGCCAAACATTGACCAATCATATTCATTTATTTAGTTCTTGGTGATTTTGTTTCTGGTTTCTTGGAGCTGTTAACAATCTCTATATGGCAGGTGTCGGTTTTGAATATTGTCAAATGATTGCCTATTTCACATTGCATTTTATTTGTGCTTGGTTTTCTATATGCATGATGCTTGTACAGTATATACAGATATAGTAATTGTAATGGCCAAAGCATTTTTCTAAGACATGCTATTCCCTGAGTATGTTTTAGAGTTTATATAAATTAGAGCTGCTATACCAATGTTTTCAGACTTTATGATGCGTTATCTGATTGGCTTCATTGTTTTTATTTGTTAAAAAAAACAAAGTTGAATCAATTGCATATCTAGATTATACAAAAGCTGAGTTGGTATTGTCAAAGTTATTTATTATGTAAGTTATAGCAACTAAAGTGTTGTAAAAAAACAATTAAAAACAGCACAAGAAACATTTAGTCTACATAGAAAATACTTGGAAAATATTTTGTGATGACATAAAAAAATTCTAAAAGATGGAAGTTCACTGATAAGAAGTCTGTCTCTTAGTGGGTATTTTTTAGAAATTATATACTAAAATATTATAATGCTATTGAATAGCACCTTTATATAGTGTGTAGTTTCTGATGAATAAAAACCTGTGCAACCTATACCTCATACTGTCTTCTATAGTTGTATCTTATACAATGCTAACAAATTCTATAGATAATGCTTTCCAGTATCTATTAGCTAAACAAAGGATAAATTATACTTGTTTATTAAAGGAATATAATTTAGTTGGAAAAAACTGTACACTTTGGTTGTTTCTAGCTAGTAATTTAGCAGAACTAAAAAGTAAACATGAGCAAAGATGATGAAATATGCTTTGTAACTTCATAGCTAAAATCTTTTAGAAAAATTGAAAGACATGGCAATTATATATTTAGAGAGATTGTAAAAATATCAAACTTTATGGTTTGCATTTTTCCCTGCAGCTACTGAGAACTAGTGCACATTAATATCCAATATGCATAAATAAATATCTTTCAAGAAAAATAACAGCACTAAAACACAGCCAAACTCTGGGATATACTGATTTGAATTCAGTGTTGCAGAAGCAACAGCTGTAAAAGGATTTTTAAATGTAATGGAAATAAATGGAATTGGTCGGTTTCTTTTCTGTCCAATAAGTCTCCAAAGTTATTTGTAGATGAAATTATTATTTAAAATATATCAGTAGGAAATAGCCCTAAGAAATAACTTCGTAATCATGTGTAGCCGTAAGTATATACAAGTATTTTAGAATTGCGTAGTAATGGAACGCAGCACCAGCCGCCACAAAGCAATGCCAAATTGCATGAGCGAATGGAATCATACCATCTGCTTTGAAAAAGAATATTCCTGATATAACTATAAACCCACTCAGTGCCATTTCCAGTATACCGTCTTTATTATGCTACAAATAGAACACATAAAAACTCATGCTTAGATGTGAAATTTCCATGTTTGTCATTTTATTTATATAATATATATAATATTTCACTATAATATATAAGGTGCTAAAAATTTCAATTATTCGCATACTGTATAATTTATTCTAGCTGCATCATAAAGCTTGTAATAAAACATAAAATGTGCATGAACAAAAAATAGTGTTTTAAGCAATTTTGTTACAGCTTTTACTCATTAAAATGTTGAGTTATCAACAGCAATACTTTTGGTACATCAGCAAATATTATCATATTTTATAAAACAGAAGTGCATCACTAATCAACAGAGTTTTTCTTATTTAAGCTGACATATATGTTTTATTTGGTCTATAGCTATTTATGAAGTCAATTTTGCTCTGCTATAATTCATTGTAATCTTTGTGAAGCCAAAAAATAAAATTTTGGAAAATAGCATCTAAAATTATGTTTGTTTCTAAAATTAGGGTAAAGCCGGTATCTTGAAGTAATGAAATAGAATTTTTTTTAAAATGTGTAGCATAACGTGAGTAAATGCTGCATTAATATCTGCAATAAAATTAAAAACTGTACTTACCATTTCAGTGATAAACACTGATGGGCATATTCCCAGAGCCAAATAAAAGCATATCTCCAAGGAAGCACACCTAGAGGTAGAAAGAGCACCCAGTTCACTATATAAAATAGCTAAAAGTCAACCTTCCGTCAAAGGCTAAATTTTATTAAAACTTTAGAAGGCTTTGTTAATGCAATTATGGGTGCAGTTCTCGCAATAACTGTTTACTGAATATTTTAATTCTTCAGAGTCGATATTTTCTGACAGTTGCTGAAACACAAAGTCAACTTAGTACTTACTTATCATGGAATGAAAACTGGTAGACCACACAGAATAATGTTGCCAGCCATGTTAGCCACACAATCTCATTCATGTTGTGTTTCTTTAAAACCATCCTACAATTCCATAACCAGTTAGTTATATGCAGTTTATAATATATTAGCAGTTTAAATACAGAGTAATGTTACAGGTTTTATTACAATTGACTTTTTGCATGCATCAGCTTTCCATATAATTAGAATAAATAACATATTGACTATTATATACTAATTATATTAGACATGAATTCAGCTCTATTCTTTTCAATATGTTGCACGAAAAAATGTTAGTGATTGCAGAATTAATATAACTATAACAAACGAGCAAAATGCAGTGCTTGAAGTATAGCAGCAGCCTTGTGTTATTAATTTACTGATTGGTACTCATTTGTATGTAAAGAAATATATCAACACTTGATGTTATTTTTAGATTATAAGTTATAGTATCGCTGTTTATATGCTTTACCTTATTACAAACATGCTATGATAATATAGCCTTAATAAATGCTGCTAGTAGCAGTATATGTATTAATAACTTTTTAATTCAGTAATGGCTAGTAAATAGTTGGGTTAAAATTTTTAAAGTAACGTGGCAGCTAAATTGAAAAGCTGTTCTACAGGAGTGTTATACTAATGTGAGAAAAATGTCAACTATATGCCAAGTATTTAACAAAGATTTTATCAATTATATACTTCAAATAACAGAGAATATATAATATTAAACAATTTATACATGTGAGTGCGGTGGGAACTTTAGAAAGCTCTAACTACATTTTGTTTAGCCTACATAAAAAGCCCTAGCTATAGACTGTTGCTGGCAACAAGTACAATACAGCGGCATTGGGAAGCCTCAACAGAGAGGTCTAGAGTGTAGCATAGGGTAATAACTGCAAAGTGTAGAAAACTCCAATTCAACTCATGTAAAATGCTATTAGTTACAATTTATAAAACTAAATATATATTGAATCTTTAAAAATTATAAGCAAAATAAGTTAGCAACATTTTAGGAGCAAAGAAAACTGCTATTTTATCAAATTATTGCTTTCTTAATTATGCATATACAATACTGAGGTCTGGATAATAATGATAATTAGCAATAATTAGTAAGGCTGGTGGAAGGTCATAATTACTAGCAGTAATTCTGGTTGTGTGGTTTACTGGAATTACTGAAAACCATAATGTACTGTACAATATATTTCACTAAGATAGCAGTCTGAGGTTAGGTTAAGATATATATAATATAAACATGTAAATTAAACCCATAGCTGCTTGCCAACATGCAAGCTTGCAAGCCATTAAATCAACCAACAAACTTCCTTAAAATGCTGGTAGGATTGATTTATAACTTGACTACACCCGTATAATACTTAGTTATTAAACAATGACTATTTTAGAGAATAGTTACAATTTGTCTTTTTTAAAGTTTTATTAATAAAAATTAAGCAACTTTTGTTGCTTCATGGAGAAAGTGGAAATGTTTCTACATTGGCTAGTAGAGCAATATGCAGGCAATATAAACCTGGGTCTAATCAAACTATGGGTTTATTTGTGTATACTCAGTCCTATATTACACTCAGCTGGTGTAAAGGGGTACTTGGTCAGGCAGAGTTAAATTAACTAAAACTCTGTTCTCTTTTCAGTGAAGGTGTAAACTCGAATTCAGAGCAGTAGAATTCAAGGCACTGATATTGCTGTTGTATAGTAGCCTAATGCTGACAACAGCTGCCAGATTATCTCACATGCTAAGTTTTAAAGCAATAAATTATTGTCAAGCTGCCGAATAATCAATATATAAGTATCAACAGCTCTTTGCAGATAATGAGAGTTATTGTTCAAATAAAAGACTAAGTGGTTGCTAACTAATACGTGCTAATTATAACATATTGTAGGCATTGTAACTAATATCCTGCTGTGTTGGAACTTTTAGAGTTGTACAGTTGCCTAGTAAGTTGTTGTCAAATCTTATGTATTTTGTTGATACTGAGAATATGCTAAATTGTCTTTTTTATATAAAAAAAACCTTCTTGCATATTTTCAATATGTACGAAGCAGGGTTGGGGTAATTGTAATTTGTAATTGTAATTGGTTGTAATTAATTACATTTTTTCAAGTAATTGAATGTAATTTGTAATTGATGCATAAAAATGTAATTGTAATTGTAATTAATTACATTGCTAATGTAATTGAATTTTACAATTACTTTATAATTACATGTCAATTACTTCAAACTTTTAAATCTTGAAAAAATCTTTCTTTTCCTACCATATCTACTGTTAAATAACAAGTTCAGATTAAGTCAATATAGTATAGGGTCATTCCATGCTAACTCACCACATGGCCGGTGCCTTTGTGTCTCAGAGTTTGTTCATATTTACACCAAATAGGCCTACATATGTTCTGAGTACTCTTCTTAAATATTTTTGGCCTGACAGAAAACCTTTTGAGAAATTACTACATTTGTGGACAAAGGTTGGGAAAAACTGTAAGGAAAATTGGTGATTTCTACTTTTAGAGCAATTTATAAATGTCTATATCTCAACCATTTTTCTAGGCTAAGCCTTAAAATTTGCTGTGCAATTTGATAATGCCTATCAACTTGCACTAGTACCAACACATACTACAGAAAAATTTGTGTGCATATATGCTAAACCATCGAATATGGGTAAGTTTGTGTAAATTTTGAAAATTTTTTAAATATCCCCCACATCAATTTTTAAGGCTCAGTCTGAAAATATGGTTGAGATATAGACATTTATAAGTTGGTCTAAAAGTAGAAATCACAAATTTTCCTCAAAGGTTTTCCCAACCTTTTTCCACAAATGTAGTTATTTCTCAAAAAGTTTTTGTGTCATGTCAGAAATATTCACGAATAGTACACCGGACATGTGTAAACATAAGCAAAATCTGAGAAGCAAAGGTGTGGGACCCCTTAAAATTTGGTTGATTTGGCATGGAGTGACCCTATAGTGTCACTATTGGGAACAAAGGAGGTTCACCGCTGTTAACATTGCCTCTGGTAGTTGGACCCTAGAAGTGACATTGTATAACCTCTAGTTATTCCCTGTGAGAACAAAAGTAATTGTAATTGTAATTAATTACATTACCATGTAATTGTAATTGTAATTAATTACATTACCTTTTAACTGTAATTATAATTGTAATTGTAATTGACAAATCTTCATGTAATGGTAATTGTAATTAATTACATTACCTTTTAACTGTAATTATAATTGTAATTGTAATTGACAAATCTTCATGTAATGGTAATTGTAATTAATTACATTCACATGTAATTGACCCCAACCCTGGTACGAAGGAAGTACTACCTATAAAATACCTAATATACTGTTTTGCTGAAGTGGGTGCATGGTAATGGAGAAATGGTTTTGTTTTATTCAATAATTGTAACTGTTCTACAGGTCTTGCTTATTGCATGAAATATTAGGGCTAAGCACGCTAAGATTTACTAATTAAGACTTTTCACTGGCCATGCCCTTAGCCCAGCATTTGCTAAAGAATGTAATAAATAGTAACCCAAGTCAAGGCGGAAAATTAATAGCAATTTGTAATGTGTTTATTTGTTTTATGTTTCGTTGAGACAAAAAGGAAATAAATTGCTCATCTCAGAGTTTCATTCCAAAATTTAGTGTTTCAAGTGTAAAAACTGCGTACATTTGCTAATACTTTACTATTTATGAATATATCATGTGAAACTGTATTAATTTGCAGAGTTTTAAAAGCTTTTCTAATATAAGGGAGAGTGGGGATAGTTGAACCACAGAGAACAATAAATAATCTTAACCTTATTAGTTTACAGGCTTTGGACACTGATTTAGACAAATCAAAGCATGTAATTTCAAAAATAGTCCCATTAGCTTAATAAAGAACAGACATTGTGTTCAGATTAGAACATTAAATAGATAGGTATTAGATAGATAATTATTTATATAGTTGTGGTGTTGGAACTTGCTGTTTGCTGCTCATAACTAGTAACTAAAACATGTGTCATCTTGTTCTATGCAAACAGTCTGTCAGCAATTAAGCATTCGTATCAACCATAAATTGATAGCATAATTAGTTTTACATTCAGAAACCGTAAGAAGCCTACATCCCTACTGTTTCAAGTTTACTAACATTATTATTAATGGTGTTACACTGTTCAGTACTGTCAATAATTGTTACTATCACTACTGCATTAATTCATCACAAGCTGCCACTTACCATGGAGTGTATGAAGCTGCTATGAAAATATATATTATGGCTCGGTCTCCCAGATGGCACAACCTCTTCAATCTTCTACAAAGATATATATATATATATATATATATATATATATATATATATATATATATATATATATATATATATATATATAGTATGAAAAACATGTCATCTCTACAATTAGTTTGAGTTTCAGCATGAGTAAATAAAGTATTAAAAATAAACAGTATTAGAAAACCATCACATCTCTAATTGGGTAAATATTCAGGATAAATGAATGTCAGCAGAAACTGCTGTACAGTTCAACTTTCAATACTCAGACTCAATGAAGCTACTTTGCGTTATAAAGTTCAACAAACTATTAAATGAGTGTGAAGCAGTATGTTCAGCGTGTTTTCACATAGCAAATGCATTTATACAGATTTAATTTACATCTAGACAGTAGTTTGCAGTAAGGTTTATCAAGAAATATACCCAGTGTTGCCACAGTAGCATACTATGTGGAACATTGTGGACGTAACAAATAAAAGTATGAGACATGTGCCATAGATCCAAGCTATCCATTTGTGACTGTATGTGGGGGCAAGACCGACCAGCCACTTTAATGCTATGAGACTAGGGATGACCAGCAACTACAAAAATTTCAACAAACATGTTGCACTCTGTTTCTATAAATAAAAATATGTTATATTTATCATTTATATGGTTACTTTATTTTTTGCCAAGTTATTTACGTGAACAATAAAATACTAGAAATGCATTTATTATAGCATCTTGTTGCTATGTAACACAGGATAGCCTGGAATACCCTGTCCTTAAAGTGGGAATGTTAAACTCTGATGCAATACTAGAAGCCTAATCGCAATAGTCAGTAGGCAAGCTTCGTATAGCTGATGAATAAGGACACATACTCACTCCATGAGTACATATGTTGGCTCTATGCTCACTCTTAGTAGGCACATATGGCTTGCCATCATCGGGTCTGGGGTTCATATACCTAACAACATAATGAAGATGGAATACATCAGAGTAGCTACTACCATGGTTTCAATGACAGCATGACACAAGTTGGACCATTAAGTTTTAAAAAGTTGTTTATTTTGTAAGTAAATGCATAAAAACAGCTTTTCAGAATGGCTGCACTATACGAATAGTCCAAGTATATGTTGTATAGTCTGAGCAGAACAAAAATTTTGTGAAGAGGACTGCTTTACAAGTCATGCCCAGTAGCTGTTCCAAATGGTTACTCACAAATACAATGTTCCTTAACTTAATCAGAGAACCAGCCTTTATAAAATGAAGCAAGCTTAAGGGAATAACTACTGCTAATTAGTTTGTATGGCGATGACTTTCAAGAAATACTATGGCTGTGTTTGTTCGCTAAGGATTTCGTTACTTGATCCTGTTTTAAAGTTTTGTCATGAGATTAAAACTTTTTCTATATTAGGTTGAGCCAAATAAACCATTGCGATCAATGCCTTCTTTAGTGTAGACATTGGCAGCAGTTTCTACAATAGCAAGTACTCAATAGCTTCCTTTCAATCTCAGGACTTAGGCTTGCTTGTCTTTATTGATTAAACAATTTCGAATGGCATTACTAAGCGCAGAGCTGCATGCTATAAAGCATGTTTACTTTGTCTCGTTGAACAGCAAACAATTAAGTTCCTTTGATACAGGCCCAGCTTATTATCAACTTACAAAACTACTTGCTGCTAAGCTGAACATTTTTATGTACTGGTTATAGTACAACGTATTTACCTACGGTTGCCACATGGCATTGTTGTGGGTTAAAGTGTGATAGATTGATCTGCAATAATTATGACTACTAATGTTGACATCAGCTACTCATGTTGACATCAGCTTTGCCTTGTTCAGTGTTCTTTCTGGTTGTCGGCCTGTTTTAGTATCAGAAGCTTTGGATCATCTTGTCACTGGCTACAGCTGCTTCCCTTTTCTAACATGTATGATCAGCAGTGAATGGAAATTAACATTTTGTATATATAGTGTTAAAATTTCATATACAAAAGGTTGTTGTACTTTTCATAAAACTAATAAGAGCAAAATATACAGAAGAAAGTATTGACTTTTATTGGTTGGTTTGAGTTTTACGCTCAAAAAGTTGTATCACTGCTTGAAATGTGTCACAGGATGTACTCAAAATTTTGAAATTAAATTAAGCCTTGAAACAAGCAGTTTGTTGCAGTTTAGTTGTAAAAAAATATTTGAGTAATAATGAAAAAGAAAGCAAGCCTGTCTGATTGAAAAATATATAGATTATTGAAAACTTGTAATTACAAGCAAAGAAAAACTTGGACCTATTTGCAAAGATGAGTCATATTCTTTCTGGTGACCAGACTAACATACTCAATATAGGTTGCTGCTAGGAGTTTCAGAGAAAAACTAATGAAAACTTAGAGGAGACATGTTAATCTCTCCTTATGGTGGTAGGTGCAGTAATGGAGAGATTGGGAGAAGCCTGTGTTCTAGATTAGAAATCTAGCAAAAAAATTTATGTTCTCAATCTGCCCCCCCCCAAAACCAAAATTTATTAAGGAAATTAAAGAACTTACCTTAGGCTATCTCAATTTCTTCACTGCTACTCCTAAGTATCTTTATACTTTAAACTTTAAAGCAGAAGTGAATTCAAGTTGGTTAAACTCCCCAACTTAATGGAGTAAATTGGAGAAATAGTTTCAATCAATTGAATTAAACTGTCAAATTGCCATGTATTGTCCAACTTGATTCTCATGAAAGCAGCTGGCTAATTTCACTTTTCGGCATCCTGATAAATCCAAGTATTTTTATTTTAATAGCCTAGTTGCTGTATTATATCTTTTAGTTGATATACATGTAGATGAAGTCTTACCCTGGAGTTGAAACACTGCAAGCCAAATCCCAATAAGCAAAATTCTAGATTCTAGAATGAATACTCCGTGTTATAATCAATTATATAGTACAACCCACACCAATGAAGTGGAAGCAATGATTGTTAGTAGTACACCCAATTAATACAAAGTTATAATTGTTAGTACCATTTTATCAATAATCAATTACTACAACACTATATTACTTGTTTCTATGCAAAACACTAAGCTTAAGTTTTCAACCTTTCAGCAAATTCTTTGTGGGGCTAATCCTTATTCTTCCTTTACGTATTTTCTCAATTGAGTCAATACACTCAGTCTACTCTATCAATTACATTCTTAGCGATTAGGTTCAGCATTTCTAAATAGCTTTTGAAAGTAAATATGAAATGAAATGGTTTCAACTTTTAGGTTTTTTTTAGTTGCAGAGAATCGATGCCTTTTCACAGATAGAAGCATCAATTTTTAGCAAAAATACAATTCAAAGCTAAACTAAGGTATTATATGTAAGTTTCAATTAACATGCAAGTTGCAGCTGTTGCATAAACTCACGAAGCTTAATGTGTTTTAATTATATCTTTGTGCATAGTTTACCTGTGAAATTCGTTCAAGTTCTAACTTCTAATGTATATAGATTATGTGCTAGATATCCTGCATGTTGCTTAGCTACAGGAGGACTGAAAATTTTAAATTAATCCACGGGTATGGTGGCACTCTATAGTTCGAATTTTGAGTTGAACACTCGATAATATTATTACAATCCTGCTGCTTTCTATGTCAACTCATATTCTAATCTCTTCCCCACTCTGATATACGGGGCTCATCACTTACCAACCCTTTTTGCAAATGAATTATTTTGATTCTTGAAGTTGAAGGCTCTCTGCGCGAAAGATTCGTGAAAGACTATTCAGCGTAATTAAATGTTGTGATGTGACAATTATATCCAATGGCGCTAAATTTTTTTAGACATACTGTGTATGCAATTTAAAAACAATAATTTAATTGATATGTGAATGTGTTTTTTAAAAATCAACCATACATATTGTGAGCATCAGCATTAATTTGGTAAAAAATGTTAAAAAATTGTCGATTATAATTACTTACTTGACATATTTATTAAAACTTTCCAACATTCAACAATATGCTAATTATAACATTTTTATTTATAATTGCATGTCCCCTTTTTTGAAGTTAAAAATCATTACTCCAAACATTTTCAATATCAACAGTTATTTATTGGTTTATGGTAGCTTGATATTCATTTTAAAGATTTCTATAGTATTTTCTTTAAATATTTAAAGAATATCATGTTTGTTGGCGGTAAAAAAACATGCAATCACTTATTACATTATGTAGCTTCTGTAAAGTTTCCATTCTTTATGAAATGCCAAAATAGAAAAAAATTATATTATATCCATTGCCATATATGATTACTTGAACTGCTTTGTCAATAAACAATTTTATTCAGTAGCAATTATTCTGTCAATTTTTTTCAATATATACATGCTACCCATGCTTTATTTTATAAATGTAAAGCTAATTAATACAATTTTTTTCATAAATGTCAATAGTGCTAAAATAATAAGTCGCTTGTTTTATAAAATCCTTAACTTTAATAACCTGATTCGAGTTTGTGCAGTCACTATGTTATGTTTCATTTTCATGATGCTTAATTTTATTGCACTTTTTTCTGGTGTCTTTTACTTTAAAGATTTTGAAAATTTAGCCTTAACATTAGCACTAAAAACAAAATGCTGAGACTGTAACCTGCACTCACATAGCATCTTTGTGTTGAGATTATAGTATTAATTATTTAGAGTATCTTATTAATTCTCCCAAATTTTAAAAATAGCAGCTAGAAAATTTAACTTTTCTCTCTCTATATGCCCAAACAATAGATAGTTTTCGAAATTATATTTGCTGACAATATTTGTTAGCTTTCAGCTGCAATTATATTTTTCAGTTTAATACTATTCTCAAATAAGTTTATAAACTTTTTAATATTTCTATGACAGCAATATCAATCATGAAGATATTCTTCTGCCCAAGTGCCTAGTATTTAGATTTACATTTCATAACAGTTTTCTACAGATTTCATACAATATCTATTTATTAAGTTGCATTAACACTCTAAACATGGCATACTATGGTTATAGTTTTGAGAGCTTTATATATAATGTGAAAAAAAGAAGAAATACAGTCAAACTCAACGCAACTACTTATACAGTATTAAGTTCTTCAAGAAAGGTTTGTGTGAATTCCCTCGAACTCATTTGTGTCATGGTAACAGAATGAAGGGTGCTCAGTCTATCAAATCCCTCAGAGTCAAATGTTGCTGAAGTAATCATTAACTCTACCCTACCACTGCTCTCATAGAGGCCAGCAATAAAGTTGGCAGACACAGACTTAGTTGCACCATATTTAATCTTGTTCAGTATTCTGTATTCAATAAACAGTTTTTCATCCGCTGTACACCCTTTAAATAGTTCGTCCTTGACCTGCACCATTCTACTGCCGTTAGCTGATACGGCATCAGTATACACTGCCTCTAAGCCATTATATAGCCTGTACTGTAAAAGATACCAGTACATAAAATACACAAATGAGGATCTTTACCTGTGCTATATCATAAAGAAAATATAAATATTCATAGCATGTAGCTAAAATAATTTAACTTAATGAAACATGTGCATTTACTAGAAAGTGTTTTAGCTCTGTGCTATATATAAATATAGATAGCAATATAATCTGTTATAATCAACTGATAGTGTATCATATAATCCAAAAAACTTTACAAGTTGTCATTATAGCACATATGACTTGAAAAAAGCTACTCTAAGAAGATGTATATAACTGTAAATGATAACGAGTAATATATTGAGATTTCATTGTTATTTTAATTGCTTATATCAACAGCTAAAATTAAAATACAAAATTAAATACCATTTAAATATCCTCTAGCTGAGTTTTCACTTTCAACAATTTAAAATTGCAGACTACATATAATATATGCAGTATGTAACTTCAGGAAACTTAATTTAATAATTTATATAAACATCTATTATCATTTAACAGCAGCTTCAAAATATTTAATATTCTTTTCAAAAAGTTTATCTTTAATTTACCTTATATGCTATAACAGTCAAATCTTTCAGTCTTTCTGCATCAATATGTTTTGAACATACAAATACTTTACAGTTGTCAGTACCAAGCCATTTATTAAGCAGTTGCTTCCACATTGGGTAGACCTGCAGCTCACCATCTCTCAAGGCCGTTGAGCACTTGGGTGTATATCCAGATGACTCATTTAGTGCAACCTAATATGGCAGTAACACAATAAAGGTATCAGTGTAGGGAGCAGTTTTGGTCTAGGGGTTAGAGTGTTTGCCTAGTAACCACGAAGTCATGGGTTCGAGCCCGACAAAGGCCATTGGTGATGTTAGGAAGAGCTCCCAGTCATAATTGCTTCTGTGCCTCATCTGAATAAGCCCTTAGCCCAATTTAAAAAAACATCCTATCAGGAGTTTTCTCACAGGGAAGATGACTCTAAACTTTCGTGAGTTCATGAGTATAAAGGTATAATTTTATGTTTACATATTTTGGTTCAAACTTATTTTAATTTGTTCATGTTGAAAAATTTAATATTTCCCATTAAGTATCTTGTGTATGAGATATTAAGCATTTACCAGCTGTGTGCCGGGTTGAAGTTTGTCTGAACATGTAACTTCTTCAAATCTCCCATCAATGGAAGGCATGTTAACATCAGAGGAAACAAGAGCCAGTCTCTCATCAACAATTTTGGGTTTTGTTGTATCTTCAAACATCCTTTTACCTAATTTATTATACAGTAGGCACAAAAGTGTTACAGAAAAGCTTTGATAATTGTTTATTTATTTGTAGTCCAAGTAAAAATTACAATTTGTTTGATGCCTGTTTAAATCTAATGGCAAACATTTTGTGCATGTTGAGTAATAAGATGTTGCCATATAAATATACAAAACCAAGATATATGTTTAACTAAGGCTTATGTTTTGCATATTGTGGTCTAGCAGCAACTTTTATTTTATTTAATACTTCAATGTTGAATAATCCTATTAAAATTTTCTTTAACATGACTTTTTAAAAGTTAGCAAAGAAAAGTATAGATCAAATATTATTAGCTAATGCAACAGCCTTTGTTTAGCAATATAAATATAAACCTCTTACCAACTTGAAAAAATATGAACATGATTTTTTAAAACTTCAAGTTTAATATTATGTTACTCAATAAATCATTACTTACCTTGCTTGTGAATTTCTCTTCTGGAATCAAATATAATTTGATCTTCAAAATAGTGTTCAGACTCAGAATGTGTTGTTTTATCATAATACTTAAGAATTTTTGTGAATATTATTTTAAACCACTCGTAAGGTAGTTTTCCCTCAACAATAAGCAGTCCAGTTTTCAGACAGATTGTAATGGTGTAGTTATCAGCACTTGTCTACAAGAGTATTATGCAATACATTATGGCAACTATTATACTTGGAAGAAGATATAAAATATTTAGTAATATAAAATACTACGCATATAATAGCATATACACTTGCAGCATACATTTAATAACATACATTAGATGGTCATGTATGTGAACGTGTAATTACTGTAAAATAATTTTGGCCACATTGGGGCTCGGACCAGAGAGGTGCCGCTTGCAAGCAGGCGTAATACCATTATACCACAGGGGCCTCTGGGCAATCTCAACTCTACAATTATTAGCCATAAAACTTACTGAGAGGGTCTCTGAGCCATGGCTAGAACTGTAGCCTTTTTTGTAAGGAAACTTTGAACGTGGAAAGTAGCACTGTATTACTCTAACCCAGAAGGCTCCCAAAGTAGTAGAACCTTGTTTAGAGTGTGGTTTGACGTAAACACAATCAGTTGAAAACTCAAGCAACACTCTTTCTCCAATTTTAGCTTCCACAAAAAGCTTTATGTGATTTTCTAAAGTGACATTTCTTGAAGATTCCATATTTGTCTTATTGTACTAAAATAAAACAGTCTTATGATATAACTATCAGTTGGTACATACTTCATAAGCGCAACACCAAGTATTTAGACTTTATAATATATAACTATATCTATTATAAACTATAAACTATGATTGCTATGCTATAGAGTATATATGTATTCAAGCCTTATATTATAAAGTCTAATATTTTGCATGCTATGCTGACATATAATGATAAACAATGTATATAGCATTCAACCACCCCCCCCCCCTCCAATCAAACAGGACAGAGTAGAGATAGGTAAGGTGACACTGCAACATTAGTAAGGGCTCAATATTGTCTTGTATTAAATGCTTACATGTAATCTGTGCTTTTTTATAACTATATCTTCCTATTTCCATACATATTATACAGTGTATATTAATTGCAATATTAAATAGACACTTATGGAGGCTATATATTATGGTACAGAAGGACAGCCACCTAGTTACTTGGAATGGTGTGTGTGTGTGTGGTGTGTGTGTGTGTGTGTGTGTGTGTGTGTGTGTGTGTGTGTGTGTGTGTGTGTGTGTGTGGTGTGTGTGTGTGTGTGGTGTGTGTGTGTGTGTGTGTGTGTGTGTGTGTGTGTGTGTGTGTGTGGTGTGTGTGGTGTGTGTGTGTGGTGTGTGTGTGGGTGTGTGTGTGTCTGTGTGGTGTGTGTGTGTGTGGCGTGTGTGTGTGGTGTGTGTGTGTGGTGTGTGTGTGTGGTGTGTGGTGTGTGCGTGTGTGTGTGTGTGGTGTGTGTGTGTGTGGTGTGTGTGTGTGTCTGTGTGGCGTGTGTGTGTGTGTGTGGCGTGTGTGTGTGGTGGGTGTGTGTGTGTGTGTGTGTCTGTGTGGCGTGTGTGTGGGGGTGTGTGTGTGGCGTGTGTGTGTGTGTGTGTGGCGTGTGTGTGGGTGTGTGTGTGGCGTGTGTGTGTGTCTGTGTGGTGTGTGTGTAATTAGCTTAATAATGAGATAAATATTTTGTGATATGAACTTTTGTACTTGAGCTTCTAGCCTAAAGATTGCAACATTTTACTACTTAGTTAAACGATGCTCAATACTTTTGTAATATTATTATCTTTATGTCGAGCGTCTGAGCTCGGGCTCTAACGAGTAACTGAGAAAAGACCTTTTTGTCTTAATGTGGCAGGTGTGGAACAAAATCTGCTACCTCTTATGCACCAGAATTTGTCCTGATCAAATGTCACTGAAGAGAAGAAGCTTCTATAAACAATACAAACTGTTATAGTACAATGCCAACATAACATATATGCACATATAGAGTATACATTATACTTATATCATAGTCTACACAGATAGCTATAATATAAATGTATGCATAAGTTACGTATTAGGTACTTAGCATATCTGAAAACCTCCAGTGTCTAATATAACAACTATGACTATCTTTATAATTATAATATCATCGTAGTTGATAATGGTAATAGTAGCAGTTTAAATTTTTAAACTGACTAAATATACTTAAATTTATCACAAGAAGTTAACTTTTACTTTTAGCATTACTACATAAATAATGTTGAAAAATGGTATACTCGCATACTTTAGGATAGTAATAATATATTATTTAAAACATGAAGTGTGAAATCTGCAGCACCTGCTAATAGATGTTGAATTTTTCTGTTATAGGTTAATTTAACAATATTCTCAGTTTTAGAAAAACGCGGTTTTGAAATAGTGACTGAACAAGCATATGCTGGCGTGGAATGTTTCTAAGCAGCGGGTCAACAAGAAATGGCTTAACCACTAATCTGCATTTAAGATTGTGGTTGCAGCTCGAAAAATGAAGGAATTTTAGAATGAAATAGAACACTTCAGCGTCACCTCGTGAAATTTTGGTCTATTATAATAGCGGGTCAAGTATCTGCTATTGCATACTTTTTCCTGTTATTATTTCCTGGTTTTGAGAATATTCGCTTTGAAGGTTACTGTTAGTCAATTCTTTAGGTTTACTTTTACAAACTGTATATTACCATGGTTTTGGTAAAGAAAATTTTGGACCAAATGAGTTTAATGTGGTTTAAATTGTGACTTATCATTCAAATACTGTTGGGGAACTACAACTCTACTAGTAGTAGTGCTACACTAAAATTAGACACGGGATCCCACTAAAACTAAAAGTAGATACAACCGTTATGGCGTTTACTTTTAGTTTTACGGCTTACTTTTTATGTTATTATTTGTTAGCATTCTTATTTTAATTTTAAAACTTATACTAATTGCTACTTTACATCACATTCAAAAATTACTCCATGTGATTATGAGCATTGCTTCATTCTGGGACTAAGAGTAAGCCTAAGTTTAAACTAAAGTTTGATGTTTAATTATAAAAATAGTCATTATATCTAATTTTAGTTTTGATGTTTTAAATTTATTTTAAATTTGTTTACGTTTATAATTCATTATTTGTATAGTTACACCTTCTTCATTCTTGTAAAGATGTCACGTGCAAAACTTCAAGTTAGTCTTAACAGAAATGTAAGATCAGATGTATTGTAGTAACCAAAGCAAACAGTAAAGCTAGTTGTTGATTTATATTTCATTTGTCGCCCTATCAAATATATGACTAGCCTAATATCTTTAAAATTGTAAAAGTATGAACTTTATAGTAATAGTAACAAAGAGTCTCAGCAGTTTAAGAAGGCAGGCAGTGAAGTTTAGCAACAATCTACAAGCATTATATTGCAATATATTATATTAAATGCGTATGCTTGAAATCCAGTTAAAAACAAACACAAATTTATTTCTCAAATATAGCTTAGCTATTTTATCGAAAAATAGTAACTGGAGGTTATATATTTTAGAAATACTAAATTTACAGTAGTAATATTGTTAACATATTTTAGTATCTGGAAAAAACACTGTAAGTAAGCTTTAGAACCTTTGGTTTCTTCTTATAAAATGCTAGCTCTGGGTGTTTAAAGATGTACTAAGCACAAAATATACATGCATTTATATTCTTAATATACGTGTATAATATTATGATATAATATATATGTATAGTAGATTTATTCTATATTGACATATTGTTTATAGAGCTTAGCCTTTGATCAGGACAGACTCCCGTGCATAAGAGAAAGAAGATTAAGTTTCAAAATTGCCAAGTTGTGTTCAAAAAGCTGTTCTGTTAATTAGAGCTCCAAAACTGTACATAAAGGTAAGAATAACTAAAGTGTCGTTTAGCTAATGGTTAAAATGCTATAATCCTTAGGTTAGAAATCCATGTTACAGAAGTTTATACGTATGTGAAAGTATGCATGCCTTTATTAAGTTAACTATATATATATATATATATATAATTTTCAGCAATAAGTATATGTCTTGCATCTTGATATACAACCTCCTATGTGTTTACTTAATGTTGCTATTATAATATGCTATATAGGGAAGTAACAAGGTATAAATGTAAATAAAGAAAACCTGTAACCACTAATACAAGACAAATCTGAGTCCTAGATAATACGGCATGAGAGTTGGTATATTATATATTAGCATAGCGTAGACATTATCAGTGATAATAACCTGCTTAGATAATAGATACATCTATAGCAGCATAGTTGTTAAATTATGTTACAGAATTAGAGTAGTTTATTCCAATTGTTTGAGAGACATAAAATTAACTATAACCATAATGTTAATATATTAATGTTGAAGTTAAGCATAGAATAATAATTTATATTTTTTCTAGTGCTGTTTTTGTTTATTTTCAGCTTGTTGACAACCTGGATCTTTCAAGCTATCTGCATTATGGATTTGTCATTTATTCACTTTTTATCAGAAGAGGACAAAGTAAAAAAGCAAGTTGAGGCTTTACAAGCATTTCTTTTAAATAATGCTGCTCGGAGAAAACCATTTGAGGATGGAGATTTTCCACTATTTTCTGCTCAAGACAAAGATGTTGCAGAAGCTTTGGTCTATAGTATGACACCTCATGAAGAACGCTACTTATTGAAAAGGAGCGAATGTGGACATACAGCTTTGCATTTTCAATGTATGGCCCAAAGAATAGATGTGGTGGAGTATCTACTTAGCTTTCCTACCATTAGCCCAAAACTAGTGTACACTCTTGATGATTTTCATTCGTCCCCTCTTCACATGACCTCATCAACCGACATTGCTAAACTTCTTCTTCAAGCCATTGACCCTAATTTGAGAGATGATTATATCCTTTTAACCAATGGCGCTGGTCAAACTGCTATACACATTGCTGTCAAAGATAACAATGTTGATATGGTGACCTACTTGATGAGTGAAATCAGCGATCAATCTCTCTTGTTGAACAACTCTATACAGAGCCCACTCCACTGTGCTGAAAGTGTTTCATCTGCGAAATGTTTCGTAGACTGTACTACTCCAGAACTTGTGCGAGAATTCTTGCTAACCACTCCGGGAATGCCCAAATACACTGTGCTACATCATGCTGCAATGAAAAATAACGCTGAGCTTGTTAAATATCTTCTTTCGATAGAAAGTTTTGCCAAGGAACTTATATTGAAACTAGATTTATTAGGAGAAACCGCTCTCCATGTTGTGACGGGTGGTCCTGCTGCACTTGCTCTTATGGAGTCAGCACAAAGCATTAAGGACTTAGATTTCAATTCACTGTTGAAACATAAAGATGTAAGTAGGCAGTCTGCATGTCATACCCATGCCTTGTATGGTAGGGGTGATGTTCTTCAAGCAATGCTAAACTTTCTTGATGCGGCCACTGCAAATGAAATGCTAAATCTTGAAAATATTGCTAGAAGAACCCCTCTTCATTTTGTTACAAACCTTGACAGTGCAAAAGCTGTCATTAGTAGCATAGACACATCTTTAAGAAAAGAATACATACTACGTGAGGATCAAATAAAGTTTACTTCATTATCAACTGCTGCTCAGCGAGGCTGCGTAGACGTAGTTGGGTATTTGCTAACGTGCCTAGAGGAGTGCATTGACAGCAATGATGAGGACGATGATGACATAAGCATGTACCTAGCTAAGAAAACATATGAAGGAGATGATGTTTATCAACTGGCTTACAGGAGTCCAAATAGTAAAGCCTTTCATGAACTGTTTGAGAAACTAGACATTACTGGTGATAGTAAGACTATGATAAAGAGTGACCATCAAGGAAACAACCCTTTACTTCATGTTGCAGCTATGTCTATTCCAAAAGCCTTTGCGCAGACCATCATGTCCTTACCTCTAGCTCAAAGGAAACAAATGTTGAAGAAGAAGAATCCCAAAGGGGCTAACTGCAAATCATTGGTGAATCGAAGTCGGGAGACGGAATTTGATCTTTCCTACTATGTACAAAAAATTCTTGGAGTACCAATGGATTCAGTTACTGTATCACCTACATATGTTTATCAAGCTCATTTTTCAGGCTTTCTTGTTGACACCATCAATCCACCAACCATAGCAGAAGGTGACCGAAGCCAAACTTGGAAAATCATGCATTATGCCATCAATGAGTTTTCTGCTAAAGCAGAAATTTTACTTCTTGGGACGCAAGGATTATCTCTTCCTAAAATGGAGTGTATGAAGGCTGAAGAAATTGAAAACCTGCGTGGGCAACCCAAGGTGTTTATTCATGATAACATCTACTTTTCTGTTTGTATTGCTTTTTTATTTGCCTAAATACCAGTTAAGTTGCTATTACATAGTTCTAATCACAAGTAAAGTTACTTTTACTGACATCTGTTTTAGGCAGTGATATTTTGTACGTCTGATTCAGATGAACATAAAAAATGCCTGATTCCACCAAATCCAGACTATATGATGGTTACAGTTCACATGGACAAGCCAAGGTTACATATTCTCCATGTTATATTATTTTTTATTCTATCTAATACTGATTTTAAAATTTTTCAGGATAATTTATTTTTTAAGCGATATATTAGGTATAGAGTTTTGCTTGTGTTCTGTTTGTTCTGCTGGGTTTTGACAACTGTTGTAAGTTTTTAATAATGACTACATTCTTAGGCTGTGCAACTGACTCATAAGGCATTTACGTATTCAGTAGGACTTAGCTTTAGTTAAAGTTGAGAACTTTGTTCTTTCGACTGATTGCTTTTTATGAATTTGTACCTAATAGGTTTAACTCAGCTGTTACCTCTATCTGATGTGTTTATTCAGTTGTCAGGATGATGGTGTGATTCAACTGCACTCTGAAGAAGATGTTAACTCTGTATTAGCTCGATTGCTGAGGAGATCAGATGTCAAAAGCCTTTCTATAAATTCTACCTATGGTCGTCAACTTCAAGCTGATGAAAGTACTATCTCCTCTGCAATGAATCATTTACTAATAACTAAAAGGGACAAAAGGAAAGCGCTAGTGATATGCAATAGTAAAGATAGATCTGATTATGAAAAGGAGCTAAAAGATGCATCTATTGTGTTGGAAACTCAATTGGGCTTTTCGGTAATTCATTCAATAATAGAAACATGAGTATAATAAAACCTTATCTGACATATTTATTTACTTGTAACACGTTATGCTTGTTGCGATAAAAAAATAACAAAATCATGTTGCCATCTAATTGAAATTTTATGCTGAATCGACGAAAACAATAAATGTGTGTGAAATAGCATGCCAATTTTTGAGTTTGAACTCTTGTAGCACAATTTTCTTAGCAGTATCTATCGGCCAACTATACAAATGGAAGACTGGATAGAGAACTTACTAAGAGTTCATTCCACAAGTTATTTTCTTTATCACATAACAGATAGCTAAGAAAAACAGAAAAATAATATATTTCTATCCCCCAAAAGGCTTGGCTTTTTTTCTTTAGGTGCTTTAGATGTAAGCACAGCTGAAAGTGCTCATCAATTTGTATGGGTTTGAGTGGTTCATTGTATAGTGTGTTTTGGTAAGCTCACTATCCAACTTTCCATTTTTAGGATTAGGCTGGTAGTGTTGTGAGTAAGAGCTTATTTCACTCTGCTAAGTAAGATGGTGCTGCAAGGATTTAAACCTTTTTATTAGTACATGCTATTTTTTCACATAAAACGTAGTTAAATGGTATTAGGAAATATATAATTTTTTGTACAGGTAGAAATTGCTGTCGATCTTTCGGCAGCGGAGATGATTAACAGAGTGAAGGCATTTGGCGAGTTGCCAACTCATGGCACAATGGTAGCCTTGGCTATTATGTCACATGGAGATTCGAAGGGTAATATCTGTGGCGATGATGGTAGTGTGTGCAGCGTCCAGAGTCTTTTTGATACATTAAACACAAGTCTGCCAGAAGAAACTGTCAAGGTAACCTACATAATGGTACAAACTTTCACTCATAAGAATTCCTGGCAAATTTGCTAACATATTTTTTAAAATTTTCTTATGTCTATTCTATGTCTGATACAGTTTGGGTTCTGTTAAATGTTTGATATGATCTACGTAAATTTTGTTGGTATATTTCAAGCTTTTCTTGTTGGGATTCTGTCGTGGAAACATTGCTCGGAAAAACAGAACAAAACAGAACTGGGAATGTAATGAACTGTTTGAAATGGAGCCATACTCTGGTTTTAATGTCACGAAAGACGAGCTGTCTTTAGAAGAGTTGGAGTTGGAGTGGAATCGTAAAGCAATGCCAAGCTTAAACTTATCTCTCAACAGCTATGTTTGTTTCTCTACAATGCCGGACAGCAGGTAAGAAGGCTATATCAAAATAATTCATGAGGTCATTTGTGACTGATGATGAGTTATTGTATGTCTTCGATTCAGTATTTCATTTAGGCTTTCTATTGACGCCACTATTGTTTTTGTAGGTCCAAACGAGGTGAAATGTTTAAGGCAATGAGAGAACACCTGAGAAATCTGTACAGATATCATATTAACCAAGATAGCCATCTTCAAACAAGACAAGAGACTATGCTGACAGTAGTGGAAGAAAATGTCACCTCCAATGAAAGTTCTGTCACTGATATGGCAAGTCTAAAGAAAGACAGTATGAGCGATGGTAACACTCCTCAAGATATTGTGGATGTGGACAAACAGGATGTTACATCAGTGAATGATCAAATTTTATCTGAACATGGTGCAACAGAAGCAACATCTTTGGACGACAAAGAGATAGGAAATGGTGCCTTAGCCAATGCTCCGTTACCGAATGTGAAGTTACTTGAACTTCTAACTGATGTGTCGAGCATTGTGAGAGAATCCTCATCGTTTACACAGTATATGAACTTCTGCTATTCAGTAAACAAAGACAGCAAAACTGTGTGGCTTGAAATAGACGAGACGGTCCCAACGCCTCCCGTTTGCTTCACAAACTTTGAAAGTTGCTACTTAAGCAAGTGAGTGACAAGTATAAAACATCATAAATGATAATAGTTTGTGCTCTGACTGGTGAACTTTTTATGCTCAATTTTACCTCATATTAACAATTTTATTTCAAATAAATTTCAATCATCGAATATTTCTCAATCACAAACTGCATAACATCTTACAAAGACTTTTTATTAACCGCTTTTACATAACTTTTTCTGATGCTTGATTTTTTAAAGCAGCATTTTTATCTAGAGCTCACTCGCATCCTATTATTTTTATTAGAGAACTTTACATCTCATCATAATAACATATCTAATATATTTTAGTATGCAATTTATTTCTAATACTGTTTGAAACATCTATTTTAGTTTATGATGACATAATTGATTTTCCCATTTTTTAATTCAAATAAAATATTTTATAGTAGATATATAATTAAAATGTTATCAGCATTTATATTTTACTACTAAGTAATATTTATAGTTAATAAATGACTATATAGAATAAAAAGTTGAAAACCAACATATTCTTTTGAAGTTTAAATTTTTCTGGACATTGACAATGATTGTTATAAAGCATTCAGGTAATTTTTAATTAATAATAATTCCTAGCAAAAAGTAAAAAATTGTGAAAATAATATACAGCATATGAAACATGACAAGTTTTAAGATTGTTTTAGCAGTAAAAGAACCATGTGTAACAAATTATATACATTGTACCCATTGTAAGAAATATGCTAAACAATTTTGTAAATAATAAAACACAAAGCGTAGATTTATGTTAGCCAGGATACAAGTGGTGAAAAACTAAATATTGGCAAAACTTCATTTCATCATTTTGCTGAAAGAAGCAATGATTAATTTTAATTACATTCTATATTTAAATGTTGTTAATAAATCAATATAAAAATATTTAGATATAAATATATTATACACTTTGAACACAAATCTAAGACTTGTTCAACATACACAAAGCTATATTATAGGCTTATATGATGGTACAACATTAGAAATACTATGCCTCATGGCCTAGTTTGTCTTGGAAGAACCACAGGTGGGGTATCAAAGCTGAGAGAACGAGGAGTAGAACTAGTAGATGCAGGAGATAGAGGGACTGTACTAATGGGCTCCACATAATCAGGAGAAGGAGATTTCATGTTGCTAAGACCATTTTCTTTTGAAAGCTGTCTTCTTGGTCTAGGTACTGGACATCCGTTTTTAGATCCAGGAGGCGGTGCTGGTAGTTTTTTCACTTTGGTAGAGTTGGTCATATCGAGTGTCGCAGGACGAGAGGGAATGGGAGGAGGAGGAAGCTACAAGGTGTCAAACTTCTGATTTATTTAATAGCAGTAGCCGCTAATACCACATTGTTTATAGCATATGCCTCAAATGTACAGGTCTGGCACAAGCTGAAGTTGCCATAAATTCGGTATTCTGGAATGTTCTACTAATAATTGCTTATTTTCTAGAATAGCATTAGTATAAATCTAGCAGCATTAGGAGTCACAAGTACTTTATTCAAGATTTATCTACAAAAATTTGTTTACGCCCCGTTTGCTGTATGAGCTGAAATAAGTTGTTGACAAACAAGTTTTTCTTGGACAAATGTTGCCAATCTATATAATGAACATATTTTAATTTAAAATTCAAGAAGCTGTCTGAATTATGCACTAGTCATAAGCTAACACAGAGCAAGTATTAGACCAAGGTTCTCCCAACTTTCACATGAATAGTTCAGTGAGCACTACTACTTTGTGACGAAAGTGTCTAACACAAAAAATTATAATGCTAATAAAATTAGAGATAAGAGAATCATCATTAAGGAAACTCTCATTATAAAGGGCTACTCACCTGTCCATGTTTCTTTATTACGGCTTTTTGCTCAGCCACTAGTTTTCTTTGACACTTCAAAGTAAAACAGAAGTATGTCACTTTAGATTAAATTAGACAATAAACAAATGTCACTGCAATCAAATAAAAAAAACAAAAGTAACATTAAGTTACTAAATTATGATGAATTTACAAGAAATTCTGCTTTTCAAAGTAGTAAATTGTAGTTTTACATCAATATAATATCCAAAAGCTTAAAAATACAAAAACTTGGTGTTAATCTTAGATTAGTATAGCAGTATAGAAAGTTATAATGATAATATATATAACCACATAATTAAAGGAGACAGAACCTAATAGCTGTAAAAATTAAAGAAATGTTCAGCTCTCCAAATTAGACTCATTTCTTATAGCATTCTGGTTACATAGTACATAAAGCAACTGTGCCTTTTATATACAAAAATATTTATTTTTTAGGATCAGAAAGACTTGCTGGTTCTAAAAATGATAAAGTTACTTCACTTTAATTTGTGCACCCTTTTATATCTTTAGAAAGTCTAAATGCACTGATTCTATATAACCATAATAATTTGTATACACTGTATACTTATTATACTCTACAATGCACATAAGCAAACATACACAAAAGAAAGTATTCTTTAACCACCATAACTTGATCTAAGGAAGCATTGACCCTACCATACTAAAAAAAAAATTTCAGGTGCACATATTTTTGTACTAAGTAGATCAGGTAAATCTTACATCTTTTATAATTATATATAAAAAGTTACATATTAAAAACATTCAAAATTTTTTTTGCAAAATCTTTTAATCAGTATCCAAGAAATGGTATTGTTCAATATTTTGTTATGAAAATAGAGCACGTGAAGTTATTTTCCATGACCATGGTTGCGTCCTCATGGAACCAAAGATTGAAAATCTCAATTGAATAGGGTGCAATTATTTTTTTTCTGAATGGAAACTGCCAATATGTGTAATATGTGATAGTACAATATTAACAACTTTACTTGAGTTAAACTCAAACCAGCGCCACAACATACAAAGACACTACTCTAATAAAGCCTGACATCTCCAGTTAGAACCATTGCGTGAACTCATTCTATCCATATAATGAAATAGACATCATGTACCTCCAATCTTTCTTCAAGTTTTAGATTTCTAAATGACTGCATTTTCTTGGTCCAGTCACGCAGGTTTTGTTCAGGTAAGTCTGCTGCATGATTTCCGTTCAAATATAGCCCTTCATTTTCATAAGTTGGTAGTCTAGCATTGACTGAAAATGAATAATCTCAATAAAAGTATAGACATTGGCACGCGCCAGATAGCACACCATGCATAATGGTTATCACTTGTTTAATATATGTAAACAACCATACCGGGAAGGGTTTGGCTCCTTAGATCATGATCATCACGTGCCACACGAGGAGTGTGAAGCAGTGCAGATAGAGAAGTCCGCCTTTCTAAACTCTCCTTGCTTTCCGCTTCAGAGTATATAACATCGTCATCTACATTTAGTGTAAGTGCACAGTAAAATGAATTGAAACAATTAAAATTGTTCAACGGTAAATATTTGTTATGAAATGACCTATTATAAGCAATACGCTAAAATATTTACAAATATAAAATATTCCACTATAATATAATTAAATTGGACTTGCTGTAGAAAGTTTCTTTTTAAATGACATATAGCTACACATAACTTTGGTTAAATTACATGAGTTTAATTTAAAATAAAGCAATTAAAATTAGTTGCTGCTGGTACATGACTAAAACTAGTAGCAGCTATAAGTATCAAAACAAACCTTCAGATTGATCGCCATCCACCACCGCGCCATACACATAAACTATGCCTACAAAAAATTAAACTATTTAGATACTAATCTTTAATAAAATCATATAACCTTCTATTTATTAGCTATTGTTTTCATAGATTGCATTTAAAATATAGAACACAACGACTGAAGAAGCTTTGATATTGCAATTCATAGTAACAAAACTTCCTTTTTAGGAGCAGGAAATACTTTTGATTCAGCCTGCTATGAGACCACTTGGTAACAAAAATAAATGACAAACAACATACACATGTCTGCAAAAGCACTAGGCATGCATAAAAGGCAACTTATTTAACAATGGTCAGTGTCTAGTATAGCCACAAAATCATGGTTTTTAAACATTGAGTTGGTAAAAGTAACAAAGAAACTGACAGGCCTATGACTTTGTAATGTTTTTCTCCAGAGGTTTCATTAGAATTACTAACACCAGCCACACCACACTGATATTTATATTTAAAATTCGTCCGGCACCATTTTAAAATTCTTACACCAAGCTTAAGGTTTCATAGTTGTATAGTTTAAAAACTCGCCCACACCATATTCCAGACTACCCAGTATGCCTTGCTAAGTTTTTCTTTTCATCTTCTCTTGAACACAATTTGAAGCATGTAAGACAAATCATGTATCATTTGAATAGTAACAAATGTGTCTAAATTTACAAAGAAGACCATATTGGTTTTCCTACTTGTTTGAATCCTGTGTCATTTACACATATAACCAGCAGGGTGATCAAAGAGGCATTTAATTAAAAGTGCTCTCAAAAAATCACCAGTTTATTATAAAAGAGAACTTTTTGACTATTAATCTAATATGGATTGGCCTGATAGCAAAGTGAACTAGCTACAACTTCAGTACCACAAAGATATTGCTGTATGCATTATATAGTTTCATAAATTTTTCAAAAAATGAAATTGAGAAGTATTGTAAATACTAAATCCTCAAAAGAATGTTTAAATTTAGCATCTACTAGATCAGCGGCAGAAGATTAGTGATTTTTATATAAAAAAGTAGCGGAGTACTACCTGAAGAGTAATTAGAGTCAAATGACACTGTACAGTAGATATCGTGAAACTCTGTAGCTTTGGCTAAAAATTAAACATAGTAATGGGTGAAGCATTAGCAAGGAAGGGTATATGCACTGGGAGTGTAGAGTAGTAGCACTACCCGAGTATGAAGCACGCCTCTTCAAATAGGCTACTAACACTAATTGCCAGTGGATTCAAGAAGTAAACAACATGCATTAGAAAGGCAAGTGCCCTAACACCGGGTAGCAAAGACATAGCCATTGTGACATGCAACTACAGCACCTGCACATGCAATAATTGATAAAAAAACTTTACAAACCAGAATGACGAAACATGGATTTGTCTAAAAATTTATAACAATTTATTTTCTTTGTGAAAACAATTTGCTTCAACAGAATCTCAACTTAGAACTATTACAAGAAGGTGCATTTGCCTTGCATGCTATAAGTTTCAGGTTTAACTACTGTCAGGCATTTAACACAACTGCTCAAGTGCAATAAAAACTTCACAAACCACAAAAAAATCCAATAATAATGGAATTCATTGCGACGAACTAAAGCTAAAAACAACAGCTTAGTATGCAATTTCAAGTACCAACATTGTTTTAACATTAAAATTCTTAATTAACCATACAATATGTAGAAAAAGGAGAAAATTGCACACAGACTGCATTGGTGAGAGTAAAGAACAATACCAGTTACTCACCCTTCTCTGGGGCATGTTCCATGTATAAATTCTGAATTTCCTTAAAGAGATAACAGCAGTAAGTATTGTTTACATTTCAATTGTATTGCAAAGACATTAAGTATAAACACATGGTACTAAGTATAAAATTTCTTGATTAGATTAGATTAAACCTAGTACCACACGCAGCAAAGAGCTTACAAACCACTCAGTTCCTGAAGCTTATAAGCAGGCATAAAAGTTTTTATTTCAGCCGAGAAAGTTGGGTTCACATAAATTTTGACTCAAGCAGAATTAATAGCAAATCTATAAACTTTGGTACTGACTATGTTAGCAGTTATATAATAAAAATCTTATTCTTTCTTGTAGTTACACTAACAAATCATTTCGAGTAAAACTTTTCACTAGATTTTTTAATATTTCTGTCTACCAGATTCAATTTAATTAAATTCATTACTATTTTTATATATAAATTAATTGGAATTGAAAATAAAGTACATAATCTTCATTTGCAAAACATAATTTAGATGATTCATCAAAAAAGGTCTTGTAAGCTCTTAAATCTTTATACATATTTTATTTAAAAACATTAGCAAAACTAAGGGCAGAACTATTGTCTAAGTATATAAATAAAAAAGCACTCATTTTTATAATTATGATATACCTACAGTTAAAAAAGTGTTTAACTTACTCCAGTATATGAATCAAAATAAATCAAATTACTAACCACAATAAAATAAATATTGCTTTATTACCAGTTGCTCATGTAGTGAATCTGCCAACACCATATGCCCATTTTTCCGAGCTATAGCCTCAGGTTTTAGATTATCAACATTGACAATGTTGTGCAAAGAGTGCAGGGAACAGAAAGAGTCCAATATCCTCATCAGTAGGTTTTCAAACCCATAATAGCAAGCAACATGCAGCAGTGTTGGGCACTTTTGTCCTGAAAATTATTAGCAACATAACACTACCATTTAGCAGTCAATAATCAATAAATAGATAAATATTTATATGTCTCAATAAAACAGTTCTAGAGAGAACAGAAGTATCAGCTTTTGATATAAGACTATAAAGACACGTGCATATTTTATTATACTAACCAAGATATTGGGGTAACTTTAATGGCAGCTGAGATTTATCATAGAAATCACAGAGCTTTTTGTCAGCATTACGACAATGTTCTTCTGTTGACAGGTCAGGAACACTGGTCAGAGCTGTCAAATTTTCTTCAGAAAACAGATCACTATTTATGGGAGCTGTGTGCTGCTTTATCTTAACACTTCTGCTACCTACAGAACCAAACCACCTGCTGATTATCATAGAAATTGTTCTGCAGATTAATATTGCAAAAGCTCTTTGCTAATAGATATCAACAGAAGATTCTAGAATAATAATTTACAGCAATTGGTCCATATTTGGTAGATTTGTATCATTCAGATAATGTGACAGAATAATACTCTAGCCCAGCTAAAAACTGTAGACAAATAATTAGCTCATAAATGCAAACAAAAAATATGATGTGAATAGATGTGTACCTAGTTTATAGGACTGAGAAGTATTCCCGTCTCTAACAATTATCATATATGATGAAGCTTTAAGATCATCTACAATAACACTCAAGATTATTACACACAACCTAATAATGAAATTATGAGTATAAATAATGTACACTTATAACAGTTACTTTAAACATTGACAAATATAAGGAAGATCCCTAGAAATGATATGAAAGTAATACAAGATGCAGATAAAAACAAACAGACCAAAACATATAACTAAGTGTTTGCAAAGGAGCATCTAACAATTAATAGTTAATGTCAAAAACACAGACAATGACCTCAGCAATTGATTATTGTAAAACCAAACATTTTACTAGCTAGGGTGAATAATAAATTGCCCTGTTAGTTAAACATCAAATATTGTTTAGTCAACAAAAAATATTCTAATCACATTAAAGTTTTGCATTTGTTTTTCAAATATTACAAATCTGAGTAATTTTCTTCAAAATAAACAATTTAAAGTGTAAACAAAACTCAAAAGGCTTTATACCAAGGCATAGCTCATAATGCTAAATACAATATATGCTGAAACTTTAAAATATGTGAACTGGTGTGTACACTACTCCAAACACACACGCAGTATGAACACGTATGTAGGCGTGGGTGTCAGTCATGTGCACTGTATTCCCATTTCATTCCATGTAAGCAACATTTGAATGAACTGAAGCAAGACTGCACAACATAGTTTCATAATATTAAAATTAGGCATTCCTATTGTGTAAGTACCTTAAACAATGAGTAAATGAAGACACCAAAGGCCCAATGCTATACTATTAAGTCAACAGTGGGCTGACATAACCAGCACTTAGCAAAGTGGAAAGAGTAGCTTTTATCTGCATTGTTTGATTAATGCACTGTGAATACCGCTAACTAGAGAACAAATCTTTATATAAAATTACGCTACATACACAAGTGTGCACAGCATATTAATCTCAAGTAAGGACATACAGTATTAATAAACCAACTTGATATAATTTATCAAAATTGGTTTTGATTGTGTTTCATGTATAAGTTGATTAGTGAATAAACAACTGTATGTTATACCAGGAAGTTTGAATTTGAATACTTTAGCCGGCACCACTGTGGTTAACTCCAAGCTAAAGTTCTCTGACTTGTCCGCATTGTTGACCAGGTTGGCAGAAACTTGGTTACCAGAGTAGGGCCATGACACTCCGGAACCTTCATACACTGATGCATCAATCACTATGACGCCATCTTCAACTCTTTCTCTCCTCAACTGAATAACAATTCAAAATACTAAACTGCAATTTATTGTGAATAATAAGAACCATAAAAACCGAGTTTATTGCAACAACCATCTTATACAGGAGCACAAATTTATCAAATAGCAAGCTTCTCACAATAAAAAATCATACGCAGTACGGAACATAGTGATTACTTAAATTCTAAACGGATCATTATCTATAACAGGTTGCTCATGATGTTTTGCAAAAAATCGGGAACAAAACTTTGAAATAAAAGTATATACCTTGTGTTAAAAACATTGTGCTAAACGATTTTATATGAGAAAATAGAAGACAACTTACTGAATCACAATAAAACTCATTTGGGATAACTGTGAAGAGACCTTTTATGTTTCCTCTGCCTTTGCTATTCCTTGTAGGTTCTGTTGAGTAAAAGGGAGATAGAATGTGAGTTGACAAGTATAAGCTATTACTACTTTGCTTTGAAAGATACCACCAGAATGGTTGAAACTACTCACTTCCTTTTGAACTGGGCATGCCCTGTTTGAGAGAAACTTGTGATATTTTCTTAACACTACTATCATTGACTTCTACTTTATTCCAGACGCATGCATTCTCTGCTCCAAACAGCGTCACTCTAGTGTTGTGATCTGCGGCCAGCAACTCATATTCATCGATATAGTATCTCTCCTTACAGTTGGAAATGAGACGACCATAAGCAAGAGCTGTACTCTGAAGCATACGCAGTGTTTCAGGCGTCACCACTACCACAATGGTTCCATTACATCCAAAATCTAAAAGACAATTTAAAAACTTGTACAATTATGTTTGTTGTTTTACTTTTAGACAAATTTATTTCAACATAGCATATAATATGTGCTCCCATACATTAAATTTCAATCAAAATCAGATTGGGAAATAATACTTACAATTACTATTGTCCGACAGACTTTCTATTTCATGCTGATTTATGGGATTAGTAAATATCCTCGAGAGAAGTTCCGTAAACCGACTGACTGTACTAGTTGCATCACTATTACACCAGATGTCAATTTGACTGACTGTAAACACAACACATTATAGAAAAGTACGACCACAGCAATTCAGTGTATGATAGAATAAACAGGCAAAACAATGTGAACAGCTAATCAAAGTTATATATAAAATAGCCAGCAATAAGTTGTGCTAGTCCCGCTCAAACATACATGATTCAATGACAGTTTCCAACAACTTAGAAGATAAAAAATATGGCACAAAAATGTAGGCTATTCAAATAAATAGAGTAATTAAATGATACAAATAATAAAAAAGAAATAAATTGCTATTAAATTTCTACCCAACATTCAACTGTTGGATATTATTTACAATAAATTAAATAAATTTTCTATAGCTCTTTTAAAGTAACAAAACTTTGCAAAATACACTTACAGAGTAGATAATTCTAGTTACAATGAGTTTAAGATAAAATAAGTATTATAGAATTATACTTTATCTAAAGTGCCCATAGCATTTTTAAAGTGCTTAACTTATAAGACTATTTGATTATTTTTGTTGAAAATATATTATATAAAGCTATGCACTCTTATAAGAAGTTGGGATACACTCACCATCTTGTTCATCAGAATTAGTTGCCATTCTAATAAGATTGAAGCTTTACATTGTATCCTCACCAAAATTTCCTTTAGAGCTAGAACACAAAATGTTAGAGTTTGCTGATCAACATAAAAAACGCAGATACTAGGGGTTGTAGAGATATCTATGTTTATGAATCTAATCAACCACAGAAACACAACAATTGATGTAGGGAAAACCTAATATTCTTAAAAATATTATTTTTTCTATTAGCTATAGATTTTGTTTAGGAATTGCACTGAGAACCTTGCTTAAAAGTCTTTATATTAATACACAGCAGTTTCAAACAAACTTCCAATTAAATGCCATTGAAGAATTTAAAAATTTTAATGATATGTAGGTGCAGAAATGTGTTGAACAAATCAGAAAGCATATCACATACTCATGAATCTTAGAAACTATGTAACTAACAGAGGTGGTTAGGTTGTTATAATATTATTGTTGTGGAGGACTGAGCAGGATTACCTGAGTGAAAAGATTAGGATTGTAGACGCCAAGCAGAGAGATTTTCAAGGAGATTCCCTATAATCTATAGATTCTCCTCTTTGTGACTGTTATACTCAAACTTCAATTTTACTAAAAGAGGTAGCTCAAGGTTACAAGTTAATACGGGCAAAAAATTGATTAACTTTTATATATGAATGGTTCATATTTTGAGAAACATAGGTAGAATTATGTTGATGGTAGATTACACAAATAAAAAAGCTGACACAACCAATATGATGTTACTAACATTTTAATCATTACAAATCCCACTTAAACATATAGTGATACTAAATTACAATCTTACCACATTTATTGTATTAGTATCAGTATAATTATGTATTAGTATAGGTCTTCTTACAAGTTAAAAGCTCTTTATATAATCACTATTAATATAAAACTAGATATTATAATAGTTTACATATAGTGATTATCTCATTATTATAACTATAAGTATTATAAATATAGTTACATTGATACTAATACTTAGTTACTGGTACATTTCCTGTTTTCATATAAATATTAGCCTAACTACACCTATGGGACTAGTTGATGGTATGAGTTAAAATAAAATAGTCATACCATATTAAAAATAACTGTGTTTACTGTAAGAACCCCCATGAAAAGGTTTTTTTTATTACACTAAGGATGTTTTTCAGTACTAATTTACAACATCAGATTTACTACGCATTACATTCACTATAAACTATATTGCTATTAGTACTACTATTAGTATTAGTCAGCTATACTTCATTCTGTTAGTTAATCAGTAATGTCATAGTAATAAGACCAGTTGTAAGTTAGAGTGAGAGTTAAATTTTCTATTTGCATTTGAATATTTCTAATATTATGATTTTTCAGTCACTTTAATTTTAATTTCAACTGATATCCAGATCACATTCAAGTTCAACAATCCAAAAAGTCATTACTAATAAATATAACAATAATAATCATAATGATAAATGTACTATAAAATAAAAATTTAAAATGAAATGTGAATGTACCTAAACTTAGTCATAACTCATAATTATCATTATGATTATCATTATGATTATCATTATCATAATGAAGATTGATAGCATCAATATGAATATGACTATTGTCTATCAGTATCACTAGTAGTATTACTATCAGTACCAGTATAACACAGGCATTGACTGTATCACGATCACTATGACTACAACTTCAGTTACTGTTGGTGTTACAGTTAAACTTAATGTTATACTAATACTTCAGCATCAATCATTCAATGATTTAATTTCATTTAATCACATCATCATCATGCTCATGATGATGATCACAATCACAATGACAAGCCACAATGTGAATGGCATTGAGTGATTGACAATAACAATCACAATGTTAATCATAATGTAATTGTAAATCAGAAGGTGAAAGTGATTAACAATAACTTAGTTTAACTTGAGTCTTGAAGTGATTAACACTGCAATTAAGTTTAATGGAATTGAAATGTTACCATTGTACACTTACAGTAGTTATTAAGAGGTTGCAGTGAGGCTTAAAGAAATTTAAGCAAAACCTGCGGCTATTGTTAAGCTGTCAAAAATACTAACAACTACGAGGAAGTAGCAGCTTCCAGCTATTGAGATTATCATTGGTGATTGATGCAGAAGCATGTTACCGTGTGCGTAAGCTCGGTGTACAAATTAGCAAGCGTTATATAATTGACCTCTTGGGACACCGCGGTATAAATTTCAATAAGATTAGAAAGAGAAACTTAAATAGCCTGTAATAAAGCATTCTACGCGTTCAAATAATGCTATTTATTTTGGAGTTGAGACCCAACCGCAAACTAGAGATCCTCCAAAATAAGATCATCTTTCACCTTTGACTCAGAGCTGCTTATAGAACAAGTCTATCGCGTTACACTTATTGCCAAGCCTCCCAGCCTCACCTCCATATCCAGTCAACTTTAAATTTTAAATTTTAAACTATAAGCATAATAAAGCATAATAAAGCATAATTTCAAAGTTAGTTTCAATGGGAAATTAGCTGTGCCTGATTACAATATTTCCGTTATATTAAACGAAGAATGTGTAATCGATTTAAATTAGTCAATTACTAATACTTATAGTATTAGTTATACTATAAGTATAAGTATAACCATGTCTATTAGTATTAGTATTACTATTGTTTATTAGTAATACTTATAATTATAGTTATAGACTTATAGAACTTTATAGTATTATTATTATTACATAGCCGCAGAGTTTCAGTTAAAATACCTAATACTAATAGTAATAGTAATACTATTACTATTACTAATAGTAATACCTCCAGGTTACCTCCAGATTACGATCATGCTAGACCACTAGGTAGCAGAAGCGGCATGCCTCATATGTTTATGGTTGGTCAGAAAGTAAAATGCATATAATAGTCCATAAATTGGTTGCAGTGTGTGTTGCAATATTGTTTATTAGTACAGGTAAGTTAACCTGTCAATGTTTAGATTATTCTGTGTGTAAATTAGTCTTGCAAGGATTGTTCCCTTTAAGGTCACGGATTGTTCGTGGCAAGAAGCTGTTATAATAGCAGTTATTATTGGTGCTGACTGATCTTGGCTGTCCTAGTGTTTGGGCCCTAGTTTGGATAAAACTTTCCGGGGTATTTGTAATAGTAATACTATTAGTATTACTAATACTAATAGTAATAGTAAATAATAATAGTAATACTAATACTAATAGTAATAGTAATATAAGTTATCGGTTATACTAATAGTAATATTTATAGTTATACTAGTAGTACCAACACTAGTAGTTATACTATAAGTATAAATCTGTAACTTGTAACTAGTAGTCATACGTATAGTTATAGTTATATAAATAATAGCATATAATTATAAATAATAGCATATAATAGCATATAAATGAGAAGTGTACCGAGTCCCAGAATGTCTTTGGGGGGATCAAGCACCTGATGTATGATTATGATGCCCCAAAGGATGCTAAGCTACTGGCTTATACAAGTCTATATAGGCTATTGTAATTGATTATGCAGTTGTGGTTTGGGATCCTGCGGCTAGAAGCAAGGTGCATGATATAGAGCTGGTCCAGAACATGGCCATACGGTTCATAAGTAATATGAAGGGACGCGTCAGTGCATCTGAGGCGAGGGATGAGTTAGGACTTCGGTAACTGGAATACAGAAGAGAAAATGAATGAGGATCAACACCAACCTTTATCCACAGCCTATGATGAGATTATTGAAGACAGGGTGTTTGTAACTGTAACCACCTGAATAGCTGCCAGAGGAGAGCTTATCTCAATATCGGCTAGGAAAAGCATGTTCCACACTTGTTTTCTGCCACGAACAATGCGAGAATATAATAACTAAATACAAAATCGCAATGCTGTAACAAGTGCTCACCCTGGTCTAATATAAGTTGTCGCTAGAGGCTTTCCTATAGACATTCCAGTAGCTGCTGGGAAGTCCTACCTCAGATGAGGTCATAAACTGAAGTAATACTGATAGCGATACACTCAACAATCATCATAATCATTCATACTGACTCATAGTCATACTAATAGTGATGCTTCATGGTGACTGTGACACTGATGTTCATAGTGATAATCATACTCATAATCATAGTCATAGTCATAATGATAATCATAATGAATCTGATGGTCATAGGCACGGCATAGGCAGCATCATAGTGGTGGTGATGCTTATAGTCATAATAATAGCCAGTATCACTATCATATTCAGAATTATTATTCATAGTGACACTGAAAATCATGCTGATAGTTACTGATAGTACTCATACTGAATCTGAATCAGAATAGTGAATACTGGAAGTAGATAGTAGGTTTGATACAGAATAAGATAGATTGTGAAAACATATTGGTATAACTCATGTGTGCTACATTGTGTCTGGCTTCTTTGATTGTTTTAATGGGTTATCCCAAACCTCTCCCCCTCTCTCTCTCCCCTCTCCCCCCTCTCTCTCTCTTCCCCCTCTCTCTCTCCTCCCCCTCTCTCTCCCCCCTCTCTCTCTCATCATGTTTTTTGAAACAAAAATATATATGATCAAACATCAAATAAGAAATAAATATAAAAAATTATGTATTTTAATTAATTTATATAGATGTGTACGAAACCTGAAAAAGTGGGTACGAAATGACCTACACCCGTTTTGATATAATTTATCTAATATGTCTTATGATAAATATCAAATATTGCTTGGTAATTCTGCAATTACATGCATTTTTGCTGTATGAACTGTGCATATTTTAGCATTGTTAATAATTTAGTCACCAAATTTAGGTAATTGGACATAGTGCATCATGATGGTGTATATAAGGTATAAAGTGATGCCTTTTATGTATGGCGGTTTGTGAGTTAGTTAAGGCATGTGCATATCTGACAAGGGTGTAGAAATTCTAAATATAGCTTTTCGTCTTATGCATGGTTTTTATGACTTTTAGATCTTAGCCAATAAGCTAAAAGAAGGTGGCAAGTTAAATATGTTTGGTTATAGTATTCAGTATTTTTTCAATGCACTAAGATCTCAGTCTGACAAAAATATATATATTAGTTCTATGAAAAACTAATTTTGTGTTATTTGGGTTGTCTATGGTGGCTGTTGAACGTTTTATGTACTTCAGTTGGCACTCTACCTCCATAAATATTTCTGTCTTCTCTTGATTTCCATATATCAATATGCATTTTTGTTAGGCTAATATTTGCCACTACCAAAATTTCAGTTATTTATGGATACATGCAAAAAAGCTGTCTAAAATAATGTGGTTAATAAAAATCTTCATTAAGATTTTACCTGGTAAATGTTTTTTGAGAAATAACTTGTATACAGCTATAAATAAAAATAATACTCTTGAATAAATGATGTAGCTAATAGAGCAAACTTGTATGGCACAGGTATAATACATGAAAGATTATTGCACTTATTGAAATGGCTCAATAAAACGTTTAGCCAAATCTGTGTTGGAACTACCTATATTTTATAGTAGCATAACATAGTTCACTAGGATATGCTATTTTATTATTTTCAAGTGCTTTTTAAGTTCAAAATATTTGACGAAGATACCCTAAAAGTTGATTTAAATTTTTCTACAAAATTTTCTGCTTGCATTTTGAAATATGAAGTTTTTGAGAAGTTGCATACTTATATTGAGCACAATAGCCATGATCTTTTAATATATATATATATATATATATATATATATATATATATATATATATATATATATATATATATATATATATATTCATTATTTTGCCTTGCCATTAAAAAATAACTGGATTCAATTGGAGAGAAATGTAAGCAAGAAACTTGCACTAGTTTTGCTGCAGTTAATAAATTTAAAGACTTTCTTGAATTATCAAAATAATTGCTCTTGTTGTTTAGAGTGTTCCCAGCATTTCTTCATACTTATACTTGTAATAATCTGTTTGAACCTCTATTCTCTTGTCAAAGTTCGTCATTAAAATCGGATCAGCGCCTGTCCTATATTGTAGAGTAATTTAATAGAAGTAGTCAACCAGACATGTAACAAACTCATGTTGAGTATTCTATGTTGTAGAATTAATGTAAATTTATGAAATTCGAAAAATGATTTCCTGGCCCAAAACCAACGTATTTCGAACTATACTTAACTTCAACAGATGTTTGATTTGTGACAGTGCTATAGCAGGACAGGCCAGAACACCTGCTCTTCGACTTTCCACCATGGCAGAAAAGAATTACATTGTTAAGGTTGAGGATGCTAAGAATTTTGTTGTGTCTTCAATGGTAGCCATTGGAACACAGCCGAGTCATGCACAGGCTCTGGCTGATGTGCTAGTCCTAGCTGATCAAAGAGGACATTACAGTCATGGTCTAAATCGATTAGGTATGCTAGCAGTGTCTGTTATGTACCAACATGAAAGGTTTGTTTGTTTGTTTGCTTGTTTGTATTTTCATCAAAATAGTAGTTTATGTCATAGGTTGAAAAATAGAAAAAAAATCAGTGATGAGGGTCCATATGCACAATAGCAAAGGTAGTCGAGGTGCTGGACCCAGGTGTTGAACAGCTTTAATATTTTGGCATCTAAAAACTGTCAATGCTTACAACAGTTGATTAAGACACTCTAGATATTGAGTAACAACAAATGTTTAAAAAATTTTCTAATATTATTGTAGTTGAATTATGTTTTTAGTTAGGTTGGAATTAACTCTCTTTTTTAGGCCTCCATCGAACCCATATTTTTATCTTGAAATTTTCTGGTAAATTATTTTATAAAAAGGATATTGTTAAATATGTTCAACTAAACATTGAGCACTTTAGAAGGGAAGGGAAACACAACTCTTGCAGCTATTTTTTATGAATTGTTTTATACTAGTTAATCATGAGAAGACAACTCTAATTTTTTTACTTTTGTTTCAATTTTCCTCAATACACTACATATAAATTTCTTATTGCAGAAAAATATGTGAATGAGGTTAAATCTAAATCTGTGATCGTTGAAAACGATCCGTTCATTGAAAAGGAAACCGTTTCGACAGCATTAGTGAATGGGAACAATGCCATGGGCTGCGTAGTTGGAAATTTTGCCATGTCAGTTGCAATAAAAAAAGCAAAAGAAGCTGGCGTGGGATGGGTAGCAGCAAATCACTCCAATCATTATGGTATAGCTGGCATGTATAGTTTACAGGCTGTTGAGCAAGGCCTTATGGTAAGTCAAGACATTGATTCAAGTTCACGAATTTACCGTTGCAAATCCAATACACACATAGTGTTCAGGCACGCCATTATGTTGTGTGCTTGAAAGCATACTGCAATGTACATGTTATCTAATCATAGGTCTAAACTGATTTAGGATAGTTACAAATGTACTCATGAGAGAAATTATTTTATTTTTAGTACCAATCTTATATTCTATGAGGCAAGTCGTTAAAGATAATGAATGTTGATGCAATTCACAAGGCTTAGTAACCAAGTCTCAGACTGATACTAAATCAATATTTAGTAAACAATTTTTACTATATGACTATAAGTAAAATGTCTGCTTTCAGTATTTTATTCATTCTCACATGTTTTCATACTGCAGCATTTTTATCAAAACATTATATAAAATAGAAGTGGGTTTCGGCTTTGATTATTTTACCTGAGTATCCAATACCCTTAGTTTACATGAAGTATTTGTGCACCAACTGGCATTCTCTACTGTCAAACTGGATTGTGCTAACCAGTGTGTGATGTGTTTGCTGTAGGGCTTTTCCTTCACCAACTCATCACCATTCCTGGTTCCTACCCGGTCAAAGGAGGTAAGCATATTAATTCAGAAAACCAGTTTCATTTTCATGACTCAACCAAAAATTAGTAACAGGACTATATCGAAGTTATAATAACACTACCGGTGGGTAATCTCTTTGAGCACAAGGTCACATCGAGAGTATAATTTTCCAAAGTGACCAGTGTAGGCAGTACTATATGAGTTATTCGTTATTACTGAAATCATTTTGTTGACTTTTATCTTACCCCTCATTCACACTTTGTCGTATCGTACGCCGTAACGTAAAATATCAACCATTTTTACAAATGTCTGAGCTTCCTGTACGGTGTGTTAGGATCAAGCGCTGCTTGATTCAAACAAATTCCGGCGGGCTCCTGTTCGACGGAAAAACTTTTGCGTTAACTCATTGGATATAATTGTCCAACGAAGTGTCATAGATCGTGCCTAATATCGGACTTTGAAAACTTCAGCCCAGACATATTAAAAATGGCTGACATTTTACGTTACGGCGTGCTATACGGCAAAGTGTGAATGAGGGCTTTTAGCTCAAAACTCTTTAATCTAAATTTAAGTCATTTTCTAATCCAGCTTCTGAATGTAAATAGAAAAACTAATTGCCTGATTACTTTTATCACTGCAGAGATATCTAGGTACTAATCCTATAACTTGTGCTGCTCCGTCCACAAACCCTGAAGACCCATTTGTCCTTGACATGGCTACCACTGCTGTAGCTCAAGGGAAGGTACGTGTTCTCCACCAGCCAGTTTATTCATATCAAATTCTAGTCTCAAATTAATTTGTCAAATTTTGGCAGCTTCTATGCTTTTCTTCTAAACTCTATTATTCTTTGTTGTCTGGGTCTATAAACAAATACACTTAAAATGTTGAAACATGTTTGCAATGTTAAGCAGCTTATAAACACCACTTTTCACCTACAATAATTAAAAAATCTATTTTTAATTATGCTGCCACTAAGTGTATATTTTTAGTAACTCTTAAGTGTGATTCATCAATGCTGACCTTGTGTCTTGCTTTGTCTGGCTTTGTTTGTCAACTTGTCTGCTGATCATCAGATAACTTTAATGTGATTCATTGTGTCTGTAACAGCAGCTTTTAGCTATTTATAACTTTCAAATGTACCACTTGTAGAAATGGTGATTTTCATGTATAGTTTCAAGTCCCTTTGGCATAACTGTGGGGCTTTTAGATCATAGCTCTTAACAGTGTCATAGGCTCTTCTTTAACTTGGCAATTTTAGATTTTTCAAACAGTTAATACTTTCTAGACTAAAATAGCAAATACATATAATTTTGTGTAGACTAAGAACTAGAAAAGAACTTATATTGTTGGGGCTGTAACGGCTAGTCAACAACACCTCGTGGGTCAAAATAATTAATTAATACTTAATTATCATTTTGCTGTATTTGCATAATAATGTTTAGCCACAAAACTTTTAGCTTTCTGTTTCCTGTTGTTTTTTGTTTTTGCTAAAAAGTTTGACTGATGGTGTTTAATTTAGGTGATGATTTAATGTGTCTTTGTCTGTGGTTTATATTTCTGTGAGGTAATAAAATATTTGTTCTCCTTCTGCCTTGGACAGTTCATTCATAGACTTTGGCAAATCTATTGCATCAAGAAAGTTTAATAGTTGGTGAGGTTAAAGCCTGTCATATCACTTGATGAGTGCTATCAGTTAATTGGAAAATAAGTGTTTTTTATTCAAAATTCTGCCAAGTTTTAAATTTTATTGAGCTTACAAATTAACAGTTTAGCTCAAAAAGTATTATCAAGTAGCTCTGGAAGATTCTGATAGTGCAGGACTGGAGAATCTCATAAAAGTTTGTGTCTAGATGAAATATCTGAAGAAGCTCTGTTAAAGAAGCTAGGCTATTGGAATTTCTCTGCTACTGCACCTAAATGAAAGTTCTTGACAATTTTTTTTTATTTTATTGATCTACGCATCTATATCAAAAATTTTCCATCATAGATGGTCTTCTATTTTGCCTTAGTGGGATCAGCTAGCACAAACCTGTACTTTACTTCTAAGCCATGGTGACCAGGCAATGCTGTTTCGATGTTGAGATAAGTCACGTGTCTGTAACACATATTTCTCAGGTTGAAGTTGCAAGAAGAAAAGACGTCAAGTTGCCGAATGGCTGGGGTACAAATAGCAGTGGTGAGAATTGCACAGATCCTCAGGAAGTTCTGAAGAGTGGAGGGCTGTATCCTCTAGGAGGGCCAGAGGAAACTAGTGAGTGGTCTAGTCACAACCATCTATTTTTGTGCTATAAGTTCAATATCTAAACTTTTTGACATTCTCTTTTTATAAAGTGTTGTGTGTTGTTAAATTATCTTACGTTCCGAATGTTTATTATTAATATTGCTACTTGAGTGTATGATTGTAATGTTTAAGGTGGGTATAAGGGGTCTGGCTTGGCAATGATGGTGGAAATTCTATGCGGAATTCTGAGTGGCTCTCATTATGGCAACAATGTGAGAACCTGGCAATCTAATGAAGGCTACGCCAACCTGGTAACTTGCTACTACCTACGCTCTACGCCTGTACATGTACTTCTACACATACACCTACACATCTACACCTACATATGCACCTACACATCTACACTTACACATCTACACCTACACATTTACACCTACACATATACTTACATGTGCACCTACACCTGCACCTTCACTTATAAATGTACACCTACACACACACTCACATGTACTGTGTACACCTACACTTGTACAACTTCACGTACACGTATACCTACACACATACAACTATATGTACACCTATAGCTACATTTACATCTGATGACTGGTATTGTTAAAGTAGAGCCATGCAGAAGAGCACAGTTGTCTGTTCTGTTTACAAAGTTCCAACAGCTGATATTTTGTAAGGTTGAATTGAGCTCTGGATTTTACTTCCTTGTCAATTTGTTGAAGAAGGTTTTGCAATGCTAAGTTTATGTTTCTGGGTCAGCATTGTGTCTTCCATCTCTGATTGACTCTTTAACTGATGAGAAACCTTTGGAAAGCAGCAGTCTTGGAGCTCCAAGTTCTACTTGCTTGTTTATATGCCTATGTCCATAGGGGGTTATATTGTATTTATAAACATTACGTGGTTATGTTTGCAGGGGCAGTGTTTTATAGCTGTTAATCCTGAAATGTTTGCTCCTGGATTTCAAGCAAGACTTGCGGATTTGATGAAAGGCTACAGAGATTTGAAGCCAGTAAGTAATGACTAGTACTAGTAACAGTATTAGTACTAGTAACAGTATTAGTACTAGTATTAGTATTAGTAACAGTATTAGTATTAGTAGCAGTATTAGTACTAGTATTAGTATTAGTAACAGTATTAGTATTAGTAGCAGTGTTAGTATTAGTACTAGTGCTAGTATTAGTATTAGTACTAGTTTTAATATTAGTACAGTATTGGCGCTAGCATTAGTATTAGTAACAGTATTTGTATTGCAAAAAGTGCAAATCTAAAAATACTTTATTTGAGTCGTTTTTCTTTAGATATTTTGCAATCATCAACACAGCTTATATGCAGTAACTGAGAAATTTTAATAGCTTAAGTTATTTAATGGTTTTTTGGGACTTTTGATTTTGAGTGAAGATTGAAAATCTTTTGATAACATAACTTTTTCTATGAAATGTAGAACACAGAATTTTCCATATTTCTCCATTACTGGACCTATAGTCTCGGGGTAATCAATGATTAGTTGTAACTTTTATACTTCTTGTACAAGAGAGTGTATTACTGGCGACTAGTGAAGTTGTAATCATGTAGAAGTATAAACCGATATTTGGCGTAATTCATACAGACAGCAAGCTTTAAGTGTGTATATGTGTAGCAGCTTCAACTCATTTGTCATAGCGTTTGTATTGGAAAAATACTGTACGCATTATGTTTAGTCAACAGAGTTCCCCCACATAGAAACAGTGACTAGGGGAATGGACGTCACACTATGTAGAAATTGTAATTATATGGCTATGTTGCTGATCAACACACTAGATAAACTATTTTAGTATATTGTATTCTTTTGTGCTTTTGTACATTTAGCTTGTTTTTATTGGTTTATTTTTTTGTAAAGCACATAACAATGGGTTACACACTAAATTATGTGTGACATTTAAATAAGTTAAATAAGTGTGAGTTATTTAGTAACTTTGATCATGTAATTGACTGTTGTCTATGGAAAAATTCCTTTAATTTTTTGTAGTAGGTGTCAGACATAATCTAATCTTTAAGTTATGCAATAAAATTTTTAATAATGAGTCGTTTTCTTGAAATGCTTCAAAGTAAGAAAGTTCAGCACATGCAATATACATTGTTTATCGGTTTGCTTGATTACACTGGAATCTCAAGTGTTAACATTGCTAAGAGTGTATGGACATACTTTGTGGCATCAAGACAATTTAGTGAAAAATCTTGCATGGCAGATTCACACAGTATTAATTGAGTTTTAAGTTTCTGAAAATATGTAAAGTTCCATTATGTGACCATCTCATCAGAATTTCAAAATAGCTTGTCAAGGGGTTAATGTACTTATATACTCTGTCTAAATTTAAGGTTTTCGTGTTTTAAAACCACTTGAGCTGTAATACAACATTCTTTCTGAAGGTTTGTTTGGGTAACCATGTTCCTTTTAGTAATAGTCATCAGTTAAAAATAATACCTTGAACATTTTTTTCTCCAAATATAATTTTTTTTAATTTTTGGTGCTTTTTGAATTAAGGAAATATTTTTTGTATGAGTTGTTTCTATGCTTCTGCTTTGGTTAGTAAATAAGTTTATCAATCCACTTTATCCAGACATTTTCCTCCATTCTGAGGTCAAATCTTATGAGAGTTCGCTACTCCTTGTAATTTTCTTGCTTGGCTACAACTCGTTTGCATCATAAGTGTAGCTATTGATTAAAGGTGAGCCATCTTTATTGCCTAGTACTATATATTTGAATATTGGTTATTTAAATTGATGGAGTTTTTAATAACCAACTTGCTTTATTTAAACAGGGGAAACCTGTGCATTAGTGTACAAATTAACTAAATGCAACTAAGCAATGTTTCCTCTATCATTCTACCAATTGAATATAAAATCTATATTTATCTATTTTAAGCTTTTTAAAAGCTCTGACACATATTGGTTACAGATCAAGTCTCAGATTGTCGGGAATGTTTGCACATAGTTACTACTCATAAATAAGTGTGGGGCAGCTGCCTACAAGTTCAATAAGTCAATGAATTTTCTGTTAAAGCAATTAATTGTCCTTTTAAGAAAAATTAAACAAAGAGCATCACTTCTTGTTTCAAACAATCAGCTCACATTGCTTATAACATACAAATGGACATCTCAAGTTGACCAAGGCATGCGAATTGAATTCTGTATTGCCATTATATTAAGAAAGAGTTTTTCTAATTTAGTCTTGTTCAAAAAGCATTTTGTATATCTGTTGAGTATCATACTTTCCTGGTGAGATTTTATAATTTTATTTTGCATTATATATCATTGTTTAAACCAAGTATATGAAAATTACGAATCACAACGTCTTAAGCTTTTGATGCCCTTCTTATTTGGTATCACTATCATAGGCTTGACTCTCACCTAGTTATTGGCAGCGCTGTTCTGGTACAAAGTATAGACAAAGTATACTCTGCTAGAATTATTCAAGTTGCAAGGCATCATGGTGCATTAACCAAACTGTAAATTTCTGATATCTCAATTATGTATCCATATTCAAATAAAGTATCAATTTTTGCAAGCAATTAATTCGTAAAAACTGTTACTTGGAATGAAATGTAACTGGGATCGAGCAAAGATTTGTATTCGTTGGGAAACTACGTCATAGCAAAGTCTTAAGTGGAGGCATCTATCTTTTCTTTTATTAGATAATGCATGTTGCACAATATTTAAATATAGATGCATGCATTATGAATAGAGATTTAGGTTGCAGTAGCACATGCTTCAACACAGTGTGCACTTGTTCCATCTTTTTGATCTTCTATTTCTTTATAATGTAACATCAGAGTCTTGTTATATTTTCTCACGAGATTTAATCTGGTACTCTGTATGTTTGCTAACTGATTTAAACCATGTATGTTTACTTTACCTTGCTAAAAACAGTAAATTGAATGTGCGTGTGTCAATATATCTAAATGAGAAGAACAAGCATTGAAGATGGAATCACACTGAATTATTACTATAACATAACACAATGGCCTAGTAGCGGATTTTAACGTCTAAATTACGTGCAATCCACTTGAAAGACATGAAATCTAGCAAGACATCTGCAAATAAAAATATTACAAGTGGGTATAACCATAATCATACTTTATTTAATGGACATGGAAGAGCTTGTTTAACACGGCTTCATTATACCAACAATGCGATATATAATTACATACTTGCATACATTATTTTTCTAGCAGACCTTTAACAGTACATACTATTTTTATTTACATGCACATGTAAAACTCTAGGAATGTCTAAAAGCATTGATGCCCATGAAAAAAGCTATCAAATTAAAGTGTTGTTTATATAGCTTTTTAACTTTTAGTGTAATCAATATGTAACATATTTGCAATTCACACATATGTAATTACATATTTTCTCAAAACAATGATATACATGTTACTAGACAATGATAGTTTCATTCATGCCAATATTTAGATAAAATATCAATTCAATGTCTAGACCCATGTTTACAATAATAAGTGCAATTATGCAGGCCTCTATGCTTTACTAAATATTGGTGTCAATTACACATTTTCTTTTGAACATCTAAGAACGATTAGGGTGTTAGTGCTTGATTGTTTATGCTGTAGTTTTCAAATATAAAAATAACTTTTTATCGGTAAATTTAAGCACTATTCAATTCTTTTATATAAAATTGTGTAACCAATTAATTATGGTTTAACTTTGAGCAATAGGTTTAAGTTAAATTTTATAGTTTATATTCAATTACGTTAAAGTTTAACTTGAGCCTTCCCTCCGATGCAGCTTTCCTTCTGGGCACAGTAACCCTTTAAGTAAATTGATAGGCAGTTAATGGTACTTAGATTTTGATTCAGTTATTAAATCTTGTAAATTTTACAACTCTCTAATAGTTTATTGTCATGTGTAGTATGTAATGGACAGGCTAAACATGCTTTATATGCTCTTCAGCATAGATGAAAAACCAGCTGAATAAAAACTTATTAGATCATACAAAAATTACATCTTCTTGATTTGAGTTACAATTTAGCTTTTGTAAATATTGGTACCATTGGAGAATTTTTTATGTACTCCATTTACTTATTAACTTAACTTGAGCACTAATTTTGTGTTCTTAAAGATTTGTATTAAAAATAAATTGACCGATTTGCTTACTCTCCGAATTTTCATTTCTAGTTGAGCCTGCCATAATCAGAGCAGCCATTATTTCCATATCTTTAGAAAACTGTTACACATAGACATTGCAGCCCGCAGGTCTAGTTTGTCCTGGAAAAACATTTATCCGATTAAAATTTGTTTCAAAGTTTTTTTTATGTTTAAGCCTGTGGTCTGTATTTGTAGGCCGATGGGCAGGAAGCAATCCTGGTGGCAGGAGATCCCGAAAGACTAGCTATGAAAAAAGTTGAAGAGGATGGGGGAATCCTCTATCACCCAAACTTCATCACATACCTTGTAAGAATAAATATCAGTTTACGAATTTGCTCAATTTTTGAGTCAAAACGCCCAATTATTTAAATGAAACAATTCCATTGATGAAGATTTAATAGTATTATAAGATTATGAAATACTCAATGTAGCTAAATACATGGCCAGCTAGTTGAGTAGTTTTTCAACAAACCCACCCACTACTTCCTCACCTAACCAATTTCTTACAAAAATTATCTTTTTATTGGTTATGTTAAGTGATTTATTATGACACTTGGTTAAAATTGTTTTAATTAATTTGATACCTTGTTATCTAAAAGAGTTTTACTTTTTGTTTTTAGTAAATATAGAAATGTTTATGAATTTTTATTATATTGATTACATCTAAGCAAATTTTCAGCTTTTGGTTATTATCAATTAGTCTGCAATTACAGTCACCAAAGTTTATCAACCGCAACCTTTACAACTTTCATAGTGATTGTACTGTCCTTAATTTAAAATTATACGCCAACTACTATTTTACAGTTAACTATACAACTTAGCAGTGAAATTAGCAACTGGTCTGAAGCTTCAAACCTAAACAGAATTGTTTCACTTTGCTGTAAATATTAGTTGCCAGCCACCAAAGATTTTATTATTGAAATTTTGAAAACCAATTTGGGGAATCCCTATAGTGGGTTTAAATATTCTAAGATGTATTACCTATCAATCTAGAATGAAGTATCTTTTTCAAAGAAAGCTTGGAGAGGGTTGCTAATACGATAAACTAAAGTAGAGTTAATAAGAAATGAAGATGGTTTCCATGCATTCAACGTAAATGTTTAGTCGAAAAGCATTTTTCATGGCGGGCTTCTTGCTAAATTTTATTCAATGTTTAGTTGATGTTAGTTGTCTTATCTTGATGTACCTCATTTCCTGTAATTTGTATGATAAAGATGCACTGCAGGTGTAAGATTAGTGGAATTACTGAATGTAAATGAAGTGTTTCTCATGACACCACGCACTGGGCACTGCGTAAAGTCAATGATAAGCTAGGCAAGGCCACTAACCTATTTTGGCAATGCCAATGTGAATGAATACTGGCAGTTGACATAAACGCATACAATGTTTTTTATAATTCCTGGCTGGAATTCTAAACAAATATCTCAGAAATCTCAAACTTCTATTAAAGACTATTTTAACCAGATTTTTACCTGTTTCAATTCTCAATTATGTCATAGCTGGAAATAAAAGCCTGACAAACAACTGTCAGTTTCACTGGGACAATCATCATGCACCGGAGCAGTCAGACAGTAAAAATTTATTGCTAGAATAATTGTTGTGGTTGAACTAACAGAAAGTAATACCATACTGTGAAAACAAAGCCCATTGTTTTTGAAAATTTTATTGCAAGTTAATGTTTTGGTCCTGAAAGTCAATAATCAGAGGTGCAGCTAATGCTTGCATAATTACTTGTCAAAGTCATACAACAGGATTTTTAGTACTACTCTGATTTAAATCCAGATGGTTGACTTTTTTCCAGAATAATTGATGTAAATGAAAGGATGCAACCTCTACTGTAGGCCCCATATGGTTTTATTTTTCACTGCTTGCCTTTTCTGCTATGGTAGAGATTTTTAACATAAACTGGAACTAAAATTGGACATATTTGGTTGCCTTAGTGCTATTGCTATGAATCTCAGTTCATTTCTTTACATCATCCAATTGATGCGGGCATTTATTTATTCAGATATTATATCTAGGTGCTCAGTCTAACATGAAGCTAATAATGTAGCTTTTTGTTTCATTATCAGCTAGAGTTTTTTCCACTCTTTAGGAGTAGTGTTTAGCTAGGTGGATTGGTTCGAAATTGATTTCAGTTTACAAAGTCAACTGCTAAATATATATTTGTAATATATTCTTATATGCTTCTAACATGTTCTCCTCTATTTTTTTGATGAAAGTCTTGTTTAGGCCTGCCTGCTATAACCCTTGCGTATGTACATTAATTTGGCCCAGAAAGTAAGAAAGTTCCCTTAACTATTTTTGTACATATAGCTATAGGGCTTGTCAAGCAAGTCTTGGGATCCATTTCTGGTCGTGTCATGTAAAAGATGTGCAGGTCAAAATATTTCACCTGCGACATTTAGTGATTGTACAGTTGCTAATCTTATGCCAAAGAAGCTGTATGAAGGTTAGATTGGTATGTGCTTTCAATGGCTTCTCATCATTAAAATTACAAGGATAGTCAATGTTGCTAAAATGAAAATAAGTAGTTACTATTCTGAACAGTGACGTGTTATTTGATTGACAGTTCAAGTGAAAATTGAACTTCAGGTGATTTGCAGGTCCGTTTGCTGACTTAGACTTGCTGTCAGTGCTGCCGAGCTCAGACTGAGAACTGCTGTAGTTCTCATGATATGCCTAGAGACAATATTAAGTAGTATCAGAGTAACATTATCAATATCAGTTCAGCTATGATTCTAGAAAGCTTAAGACATTTATACCAAGTCTGCTTACTATTACGTCTAAATTAGATGCACAAACAAGAGATGTATATTTATTAAGACTGCAGAGTCTCCTGCTTTGGGACTGAAAGTCAATTAGGATCAAACAGAAAAGAATAATGATTTGCTTTACAGAATATGGTATAAACCCCCCCCCCCAGATAAAGTCAAACACTTGACCTTTTTTCAGTACTTGGTTGAACTGCATTTTTCAATATCATATAGTCATATATCACATGTATTTCATTCACCCCTAACACATTAATTGTTTTTCTGTTGAATGCATCGCATTTAATAATATTTGTGAGATTAACCGGTAAAAAATTAAAATTAAGTTTAATTTCTTTACACACTTCCTAAAATAGATCTCTATATTTACTTTTTATTTTTATTAGGATGGATTAGCTGAAGAATGTCAAGTTGAGAAAATTGCTCGCCAGTTGCACAACTGATTTGTATTCCTACCCTTGAACGCTTGTAGGCTTAGCTGTGAACTCCAATCATATTGTTAATAATATCCATAGTATAAATCTAGTCAAATTATCTTTAGCTTTTGTGCTATAAGGGATTATCTAATATATTATTTACTTAATTAATTCTATGAGGTGCTGATTTTGTTGCTAACTTTGATTTTAATCATATGAGCTCTATTGATTTTATATCATTTTTTACCATTCTTATAACTTGGCGTTTAAAAATTTTAAATTTGTACTTTTTTATATAATAGTTTTCTTAGAATGCTCAATAAACAGGCTTGCAATCGATACACATGGTGTTTTTGCTTTACATACACATTCTGCTATTTTATTTGATTGTTTCATATTAATGGTAGCTATAATATTGTCAACATCATTTCAGACATTGATCTGGCCTCGTAATGTTTTGATGTCTCAAATTTCTATCAATGTGACAATTGTTTTTATACAGTTTTCAGCTTTGATTTTTGTTCATTTTGTTTACATTTACCTTATTTCTATTGTATCATACTATGCCTTAGTTGAACTAAAAATCTGATTATTTATTAAGCAAAAATGTTAGTTGAATAATGCAGACAAAGCTATGCATTTACCTTGTTTTGCTGAACATGGGAATGCTACCTATTTTCCGGTTGAGTATTTCTATATACTATCCTCCATATTAATAGCAGCTATAAACTGTAACTATCCTCAAATTATAGATCTTAGAGCTATCTTGGGGCAACTTTATCAAACTTTATACTCCATGTTGACTCCAGAGCCCAATATCTGGAATATGTCCCTCATTGATGGCTGTGAAAATTGCAAAACAATACGTTTTATATAATACAATTGTTTGTTTTCAATGCTTGAGTAGCTGCTCTTTTTATTACTAACCGTTTTAGTCAATTAAGAACATAAACTTGCGCATAATGCTTAGTATGGAAAATTTAGCTGGGTTTGCCTTGTGAGTTAAATTAGTAAGCATAACTTTTTTACTACTTGAAATTACTACATAAAAGCAAATGGTGGCTTATAGCCATCTTTTGCATTTTGTATTTGTCCGAGCTTCATTTTTGATGTAGAAACAATAAGCTGTAAGCACATTAGTAATTTTGATTACACCTACATTTCTCTACATTGTTTATAACATAAAATATTTGTGTAACTTGGTCAAGGTGTCAGAACACAGAGATGTAACTCCCCTATATCTGTTGTACAGCAAATTCTGTGCAATTATAATGTAAATACTCAACATCATTTCATGTACATAAGCCACTGCAAAGCTATGGCTGCTAAAAGGCAAGTGCAATTGCTTAGTATGGGGGGAGGGCTGCTGCCTACAGAAAAGCAGAGTTGCAAAAGGTCGTGGAACTGGCTCTAAAATTTTTATTACCTTCTATAACCATCATATTATTTTGTAATTTTATAGTACCAATGTATCCGTGTTTTATTCATAATACAAAGTACAGTTGAAAATTCAAATGCAGTCAGCAATAAGATGATAACAAATTGCATTTAAGTCGCATAACATCTACACAGTTTCTTCATTTGGACAGCCAAATATTTATATTATAATGCTGGAACTATTATACTTGAATGTACAGTAAATCTAGACACTTGGCTATAAACCTATCATTCACATTTCAACCAGCCAATGGGTATTGATTTGAGTCTACTCATAGGCCAATTATATTGAGGTTGAAGGATACCTAGATGCTTAGCTTGCACATAACATGGTTTGACATTTACATGCCTAGCAGCTAGAGTATTGATAGCACAAGTAACTGTAATATTTACCTGTACCTGTAACATAGATTTGGGTAAACAAGAATTTTGTACCATTCGAATATTTTAGTCAACAGTTAACATTCAAGGTAATTCATCTATATATTTTTGTTTCCCTAAGTTTATAGGCTGTATTTTTACAAATTAATTTTAGTGTCAATTAAATTTTGACTGGTGCAATTTGATAAATTAGTTGGATTCTTAAAGCTGGGATAAATTTATAGAATAGCGTTTTAAATTAGGTTTCTTAAAAGATAGTTCTTGCTGTAAACTGCCCTCTAATCTATTTGTGTTCCATGTGCTTATGCATCCCACGCAATTTCGTCTAAGTTCGGTGTTTATTAGTTCTATCAATATCAAATAAGGGCGTAGTGCAGCTTCGAGATTACTCATATTATCCTTGAACGTCTTTGTCACAGGCTAAGTTTAGAGCCCATTATAGTACACAGTTTAGGAGGGCACATAAATGATAAAAGAAAGATAGCGGCACATCATCTTTGTTTGAAAATATTCAATTACATAGACAAAAGTTTGCTCTTAGAAGTTAATTAATATATTACATTCCTTGCCAAATATTTCATCCCAGTGATTTCACTTTGGTTGCCATGTTTACTTATAACTACTTTTAGTAGCAACCATCTTTTAATTACAATGTAATAAGTTTCATTATTATTAAGTTAGCAGTGAAAATCCTTCAATTAAAAAAAAAGAAATAGTGCATTCTTGTTTCAATAGTGAAAGATATTATTCTACATATTTTAGTTTTTGTAAATTATGAAAAAATAAAATGGCATGATTGCAGTACAAAAATAATCCAATCACATCACTGATGGGTAGAATTGTATGTTCAAATTTTGATACAAATGTATTATTTTCCATGCATAATTTTTGGGCTAATTTGCATGCATACTACTCTAATTCCTGCATCCAATTACTAGGTTAAACCGTGGGCATATTCTGCAAGTAATGTCAATATCATAAAAACTTGGAGACCAACATGAAGTAGGAGCAATTAGCATTAATCTATATTATTAATGAATATTGTTTTCCAGAGCCGATTCTCTACTTGATGAATGTATCTGCACTCAGCTGGGATTACTACTCACTACAATCAATACTGCTGATCAACTTTCCATTTTGCCTCTGTTTACAAATAAATTGTTTTTGAGCTTCATTTCTGGCCGGCCCAACATGGATTAACAGGAAGGATTATTTTATTGGCCAGAAGAACTTCCGTACTATTTGCTATTTTAGAAAAGACGACAGTGCGGTACGGCTTGCTATCGTTAAAGGTTAGCTTTTTCTGATAGATGTCCCTCTCATGATTCTCCATGCAGCTACTGGCCTACATCAGCTGATTACTGTTTAGCATGAGGTTAATTTCTACTTTTGACGATAATTCAGGAGCAGATAAAGCCCTAAATATTAGTAGAATAGTAATGTTGATATACATTACCAGCAACATTGTATTGACGATTAGCCAGGGTTGCAACGCAGCTTCTCTTGGCTCTATAAAAGATCAACAGAATGTAGAGAAAAATGGAACTGCAAAAGATGTTCAGGGCAACAGCTCTTTGAAAGGTAAGAGAACAATATTATATACCGATCAGAGTTTATCATAAAGTAATTACTATTGAATTTACTGATGAAAATCATGTTGCAACGTAGTCAGCAGCTTGTACTGGTAGGTAACCTTACCTGCTTGCTGGTGTAGCTCGTCTTGAAAACAGCCACACCTTCTATTGTTGACCTTGCATGTGGGGCGTCTGGCAAATTATCCAATTAGGTAATAACTTTTTCTAGGGCAAAGTTTCTATTTCTTCTTTATTAACAAAATTGTCACGCCCTCTCTCTGTTTTTATCAAGCAACAAGGCCAATAATTAAAAATAGAAAATATTAGCTGCTATTGGTAATTAACGGATTATTCACTGTAACACATGTATGGTAGATTATAAATTCAAGAGTAAAATATATAATAGATGTCCTGCATTACAACACAACAGCTGTTGGCAGCAATCATTATAAAATAGTTTATATGTTCAAACTATTTGCGGTATCTAAGGGTGGGGTAGCAGCAATGTACTGAAAGCTGTGCTATTGAGACACTGATGATTGAATTTACTATTTTCTTGGTTCAATTTCAAAAATGACAATGCTATTCTGCCCACAGCGGTTATGGGGATCAGAGAGATTGCAAGCAAACATATGCACGACCATCCCAAGATAAGAAGCTGTGCAGTGCTAGCTTTATGTTTACATTCATCGGCTACCGCGCGTGGAGTTGAATTAAAACATTTTCGGCCCTTAAAATCTTATAATTTTGCACATCATAAAAACACTTTGATATCTACAGCTCTAAAAGCTAATCAACATTTTCATTAAGTATCTGGAACATATCTCTGTAGATGTAAATATATGCTTGGTAATACTGCTAGCATACTATAATCTAATATGCCGATTCTTGTAGTATACAAAAGTGTATATGCAAAGGCAAAATTACCATATCATAATATAGCACTGCTGTAAATTATATAATGTGTCAATAACTTATTAGACTGTAATTGCTACTGTAAACTATAGCGAAAGTTAAAATTTCATACATTTGTCCTTTGCAACAGCTTACAAATATGTGACTTTTGATCTCAACTATATATACAATACTCAGACGAGAAATTGAACATGTCATAATTAGTGAGATTACAAGTAGCGTCTATACCAATAATTATACAAGAGCAGAAAATAAACTGGGGTTTATACTGCTGTAGATTATTTAAAAACCATGCAGATGGTTTTAAGTGTATGGTTTTGTTACTTTTCTTGATAAGAAGCAATTAGCTGGTGTTTTTACCACTACAATAGGCAAGTACAATATGCTGATCACCAAGACTTCTATGTGACACATCTTTTCTAGAACAATTAGATTGATTTTTTGTATCCTAGCCTGTTGTCAATCTATAGGGTGAAAGAGTCCTTATACTTCTATACGATGGCTAATAATTGTAATTGCAACTGTTAATGGATTTAATGGAAGGTGCCAATCTTATATTGTAATACTTTATTTGAGAAACAGACTGCACCATATACCTCAGCCCCCTATCTTGTCTGCCCCATATCCATTGTAACTTCATTAGATTTGTGTACCACAACCGACAAAGTTATCAATTCATATTTGCTTTAACTCGTCTACTAAACAATCTATACAATAAGTATAATGGTTTCAGAAGCAATATCGTTCAATATAGAAATAGTGGAACTGTACTGAGATGGCACTCAGGTGTGAATGGTTTTTTGCAACTTATTAATTAATCTTCTAAACAATAGTTGGAAAATGTATACTTCAATTCTTGTTGTTCATTGACTCATACCAAGGAAAACAACAAACACACTGCAGTTAACTATGTATCTCCTTTATGTTTTATCTAAGAGATAGCATGAAATCAAACCTGGGGATGCTCACTCATTACAACAGCTAAGGTATGCCCAATAACAATAAAATGCAGTCAGCGATGATGACTGCACCAAACTACTGGTGGCCAGCACTCAGTTTCCCTCAAACCAGTAAACATTTGATCACGTAATTGATTTCAGTTCTGGTCGTAGTTACCTCACAACATTGAATCACTAAGGCAACTTTCCTACCCCAGATCAGCTCCTTACTAATCAGTTCTACTGCAAATTTAAAGTGACACAAAATTGATTCGCAATAGAATATAATTTGGAGGTGTGATAAGAAATGCATTAAGTGGTTTCTACGAACCATTGGAGCACATTATCAAATACCTAGTCTGTTGGCTTTAGTTTTTATCTGTGGCAACCCCAGTATGAGGTAGCCCATGGAAACAGCAGTTAGGCCAACTTTTCTGTCCTTTTCGATACTATTTCACTGCACCTCATTATATTATTTCATCGTAGTTTTAGTTGTTGCAGTTTAGTACTTAGTTCTGGTAAAAATGTTCGGCATAAAAAAGTACTTGTCTACAAGGCTAAGCAAAACAAAATTCAACAGCACTCTTGAAACTAGAATGCTGAATAGATAGAATAATTACAACTTTGCACCTAGCAGCTGTGTCTATCAAGAAAAAGGAGATATTATTATAGCAATGCTGTGGAAATTGGAATGCTAATGTTTACTACCAATTTTTAATGAATTTCAAACCTTCATGCACCAACTGTTGATTTACGGTTTCAATTTTTTCAAAATAAATATAAACTTTTTAGCCTCAAAATTTTCAAATATTAGTGAGGTTAGAAGTAAGGAACATTTTTATATAAGCCTGCTGGAGGAGAAAGTATTAGTTTAAGGTGCCAAGGCTAATAATTGATCATTCTTAGTTGTATGTTGTGTCATCATTGCCCGATATACTGTTACTATGTGGGAAACTATTTAAACCATCAGATAAATTAAAAAAGTGATTATTTTCACTTCTCTCCATAATCTTTTTTTAAACTAAATAATATGCACAAAACAGCTAACTACAAAATAACAAAGATATGCTTGTAACAAACTTATCAAATTAATAAGTTTCTATTCCAAAGTAGACAATAAATCTAACAAGTTGGGGAAATATTCTACAGCGAATATGTAAATGATACAATACTGCTAAAAAGGGGATCAATGAATTTCGCAGCTAAAGCTGTGAGGTAGAACCTTCCAATGTTGTAGAACTTCAACTAATGGAAAGAACACCTTTTCAAGGCAAAAAGAAAACAATTCCTTTAGCTTTGAAATTTGAATATGTTTTTAAGTTGAGTTTTACAAACTGAATGATTAAATCTGAAATGAAATCAGTTGACTATTTTCTGCTCTTGAAGCTATTTTTAGCTGTGTATATTTCAAATCAGAGTTCTCTCTATACATGCATGCCTTTCGAACTACTTTAAACGGCTGCTGTTTGCCCAGCCTCATTCTCATATTGTGATAGACCTGCAGTACTGTAATCTTCTATGGCTGTTATTTTGCCTTTGAAATTTTAGTGATGAATTGTCATTTACTATGCTCTGTAAATGTTTATGAGTTTGACATACTGCAGCAGCGGCAGCCTATTGTTTGACCTCATTAACAATCAAGCTATTGCTTTGAACTACTATAATCTTTTTATTTCCCCCATTTAAATGCAATTTTGCCTGTAAATGCATTTTATATTTATACCGTATGATGTTATAACACAGCCAATGGTATAATCCCAGCTTTACGATGTTGATCATCCCATCGCATCTAAAATAGCAATACTTATCAAATTTAATCGCAGCATTCTTATCTCTTGCAATTTCTCATGTCACTTTTTGGCTATGCGATAAACTGAAGACATAATTGAGCTTCAATGTTTTCATTTCCCACTCAAGAGAACTGAAAATGATAGAAGACAGAAATGGGCGTACACTTATTCATTAGACAGCTGATCATTTGTCTAGTTTATGCAATATTTTAACAAGGTTGAGTATAAAGTTTACACTGAAACACACCTCGGGGCAATTGGATATGTTGTTGTTACACCTAGAGCTGAAAAAGACAGTGTTGTAAGTTTCATACTGGGCGCTATGCTGCACTACTTGCAAGTACTTGATAGGAAAATCTCACCAGTTTCTAGATTTCTCAGGATACTTGTGCGCTGTGTTCAACGTTGGACTGAGTGCCTGTTTCCATTGTCCGACTTTGTTCTCCACAAGTCTCTGAATTGTAATATTTAGACAAAACAAAACCACAAGCGTTGTATAGTCATATAGAATATAATGGGGTTAAACAACTAAAATTAGCTGTACAAAAAGATTACAATTATCCAATTATTGATTGATTAAGCTTTTACTTCAACTTATTGGCCTTGATAACATCTGCCTCAAAATATGTTTCACTTTCATCAACGGAATTTGACTGCAGCGTGTTTTTTCCTTTTTGTTATTGATGCACCATTTTAATATATAATAGCAGCGAACCTTTTCTATGATATATAGTAGCATATAATATATTGTGACATATAATATAATATTGTAGTATATATGATTCTCTTTTCCATAATAATATGCAACCTTGACATTTAAAATATTTGCTGAACAATGGCTAAGCTCTAGTTTTAGCCTAATTTCTCAAATGAATACAACCACTATGATATTTTAAATAAAACATTCTAGTATGTAAAATAAGCTATCATAGATGTGATGACACATTTTACTTTCTAATATAAAATAATATATATAATGTATTATTTTTCATGTAGAAAAGTTGGGTCAACGAGAATGTACTGAAAAGGAGAAGCAACAGCAAGGTTGCCTAGCTGGAACTTGTGCCGCTTTAGTCACCAGTCATTATCACACTTTCATAATCTGCAGGTAATTATAATTACACATTTTGTTATTAAATACCTATACTACTGTAATTAATACAGCACAAACCCCCCTCCCCCCCCCTCCCCCCTCCCCCCATCGTATATTTTAGGATTTGTCTTATTATTTATTAGAAACTTTTAGATACTTCAATAGTTGTAAAATAGTATACTTGCTTTGTAATTATTGAAAAATAATAAAATTAATCCAGATTGCAGATTGTCCTCTTTCTTGTAATTAAAATTAGATTACCTTAGGCTATTGAACCTGAGATTTGCTATGAATAGGTTGAGAACTTCACTTAAGATAGCAAATAAGTGGGGCAGTGGCAGCAATCTTTGGTCAAAAAATTGCTAAATTCTCTACAGTTTTCAGATTGAATTAATATTTGAATCAACTGGCTGGCATATAACAAAAGTTGAAGAAAAGTTTACTAATTTTTTAACTAATATTATAGAAAAATTTAGTTGCAAATATTTGAAAGATTGTTAGCTGTTTTGTAAGTTCTGGAGTGAGTAAAACTATTGCTCTACATTAACTGAGTTGCTAACTTAAAATTCAAAAGCCGTTGGCATCTTCTTTTGTTGAGTGCAGACTGTGTATACAAATATTTCATATACTAAATTTTACCACAATACACCTCTTTCTAAGAATTATCTCTTAAATGAATCCCTTAGGTTGTGAACCTTATTGCTGAATTTTAAGATATTCCAATATATTAAGGCATCCTCAATAGCAAGCTTTTGAAGGCCTATTCATCAGACTAATATTATAATAGGAATATTATTACTGCAATATTCGAATTTGAGTGTAAATAGACCTTTTCTGTGTAGCTGTATGAGTTCAATTTTAAAACTGAACTTTTAGCCAAGCTAAATATTATGAATTACAGACCGGCCTACTATTATCTGACGTTTCATATGCCACTTCAACACAAACTCCCACAGTAAAACATAGTCTTATTAATAATCATTATTGCACATCTCTAAATTATAAAGGCCCTCATGTCTTTCATATCTCAATTGGTATGTATTTAAATAGTTGTGGAAATGCTAAAGTGGATATGCTATTATTGACATAGTACCAATTTAAATTCTTTATTATCTTAAATGGTGGACACTAGGGAGCTATCTGAAACATCAAGGTAGTAGACAACTTCCAACTATTTTATTGGTACATAATTCATTATTTGGAGTGTCTTTATTTTCAAGACCGAGATGTAGGGCCGACTATAAATTAAAAACATTCTTAACACGAAGAGGCAAATAGAATTTTTAAAATTTTCTATAAGCTTGTAACTATGCTTTATAGACAAAGAAAAATAGATGTTATTCAAAATTGGTGAAGTTGACTTTTATGACACGCTCAGTTAAACTATTTCATTACCTAGTATTTTATAAATTGTTTGGTTGCCTAAAATTATTATTTAGCATCAATCATCATAAAACCTAGTATTTTAATTATTTGTATAATCTCATTTTTGTTAGGCTGCATTCTTACAAAAAAGACTTCCAATATTTTTTGCAAAAACTCATCATATGAGCTGTTTGTACTTCCATAAAAGCCAAACTAATTATTTGAAAAGTTTTTCCTGTCTAAAAAACGAACCTAATGAACTCATGAAAGACAGCAAAATTTAAAAATAAAATATATATATATAAACAGATTTACATAGATTTTTGATATGCAACATTAAACAGGAACTTGTTATGGTTGAAAACTCACACCACAAAACATTATATAATAGATGACAGCAACATTGTTGCAGTAATCGCATCAATTAACGCAACGCTATTACATATAAATGTTATAATATTACAATATTATAAAAAATATCCTAGCTGGTGGTACTGTTTTGATTGCCAGATGACAGAAGGTTAAAGACTAAGCATTTATTTCTTAAAGTCACAGGCGTAAAACTTTGGGTTGCAAAGATAGGTCTATATACTAGTATTTCAAGACATGGCTGTGGATTAGCTCTTTACATGATATTATATATTGCTTGTAAACACATTAATTGTACGGAACTCGTTTACTTGTCTTACTGTGTGACACACGAGAAGGTTAGAGTACTCATGGATCATCACCCCCTTTTTTCTTTTAATACAACCAGTACAAAACATTGCGGCCTGAGACACTAATTACTGATATTTGAAACACATTGTGATGAAGAAATAATAGTAAAACACTCCTAGAATGTGATTGTAATATCAAAACAAGATATCTTGTCTTACCTTCTCAGTCTTCTTTGCTATTTTATAGTAAAACAACTGAATCATGTGTGCTGGCAGTTGCTACAAGATTGGCACACTAATAGGGCTTGGTACTGAGAATTTTATAGAAAACTGTTTTATCTTTTTGATCTTCATTTTAAGTGGCTGTTTATTTACAAAAATAAATTTGAGTTTTGACTACTATTTGCTGACCTGTCTATGTTGCTAGCTCCATAGTTATTATACTCAGGCTGTTGAATAATAAAAGAATAACATAAAAAATATGTAGAAATACTATTTTTTGTTGCAACCGTTATAATTTGTTGGCAGTAGCTAAAAGTTTACAAATTAAAAAGATCAATTAATATTAAAAGACAAATTTCGCAGTTTCAGAAACCAATTTCTAAAATTCATTTGTCTTTTAAAGACTCTCTGATGGTTTTATAATAAGTTTTGTGGATGGCTGACCGACTAATGCAGTGGCTCAGTGTTTGAGGCACTATAGAACTGACACTAATGATTGCTGATATTTCATATGTAATTACTGCCAATGCTTCTAAAAATGCTGCCAGTTTTCAGTTTGTTAACTGTCGGCATTATTAATTATTGAGCATTAAAAAATGAATTTTGTGAGAACTGCAAATTCTTCAGTCATAGGAGTTATCTCTCTTTAAATGCAAGCTTGCAGCAACTGGTGTAAACAAGCACCTTTATAACCTTCCCCTAAGAGCATCCATAAGTTTATTAATATACCCATTATACTAAAAAAAAGTTCTAGCAAACTCCGAACACATTTGCATCGGTCTTTAGGGCTTTACTATTTTAGTCAAGAATAATAGGTTGATGCAACTAATTGGAGTAGCTTTCAACTATTTTAGTATTTCTAACGTATGCTGTATGAAGTTGCAAAATCTCATGTTGTTTTGGCTTGGTTGTTTTAGGTGTCCATCTGATAGACAAGGACCCAGATGCGAAGAGGTAGCTATCAATACAGACTCTATTGCTGTTATTCTAATGGAGCAAACTCAAGAGTTGTGTGAGCAAGAGCGTTATTCTGACATAATATCACAGTCGGTGGGATACGAAAGTCTATTTTTAGATTGTGTAAGCAAAAACTACGATCTTGACATGGAAGATCAAAATAGTGCCTCAGAAAAACTTAGCAAGAAACAAAGAAAACGAGAACAACTACGGAAAGAAAGAGAAAGGGCAAGAAGGCGAAAAATGCGTAAGCGTCAACGAAAAAGAGACAAAAAGAAGGGGATACGCTCGTCAGAGAAAAGTAGCACATCCTCTAGTAGCATTGATAGTATTAGTCCTAGAAATGGACTTTTACCTGCTCTCAGTAATACTCCTGATTATATATCAGATCTCAAATTGACAGAAAAAGAATTTCTCAAAAATATGAAAGATCAAACTGACCCAAGTCTTAATAAACTTCGGCATAAAGATGAAAAATCATTAAGTAGAAGCAGGCGGAAATCGCAAACTACATTTTTAAAAGGAACATCAACTCCCAAAGTTCTGGATGAATTGGAAAACTAAACTGGGCCCTTGATGAAGCTTTCAAAACTGAAAATCATAATTAATTTCATCTTCATCATGTTGGTGAATGTACCAAGCAGTGGAAACCATTTACGATCACCAGTGTCATATCTTTGCGGTTAGAGCAAATTAAAGAATTCATTTTAGTGTAGCCCTCCTTTAACAAATATGCTAAATAGTTTGGAATCAGAATGACAATCAATCATTCATAATTGTTTTATGTTTAAACCTGGCTGGTATGTTGCTAAAATTCAAACTAAAATATCACTCTTTAATTTAGTGTTGTAAATCATTAAAAAGCTGTTAAGCAACTAATACTTTAATCAATACAACCTACAGCTTATTTGCAGAAGTCATTTTGAAACATAAAAGGCCTATTTTAATATATCTAATATTGTCATCAGAATTATTTTTATGTCTATCATAGCAAAAAGTCACGCCATTTACTAATGGAAAATATTTTTCTATTCAAAATGTATCATAATCAATATATTCCTTTCTGTTTAAATGCTTTATCAGTTTTATATTTATTGCTGTAAATATTTTACAATTATACTGTACAAATGAATTTTGAGATTATGTTGTGCAATAAATGCAACATTATTAAAACAAATTGACTTGCTTTATTAACAGAAAAACACTATCTAACATGTTGTGTTGTATCTGTCGGTTGTTGGTGAGATTACTAAACTGTGAACAGAAATCTGTCCATGAGCTAAACCCTGCTACATCATCATGCCAAACATAAAGAACATGAATTCAAACAATCAACCAAGCTGTAAGCACCAACATGCAGTAAGATTTATACACACATCATTGCATTTCCTGGAGAAATTCGCGTCTTATAAGCAATGTACTTTTTAGGTTAATATCAATTAATTGGCATGTCAATTTTTTTCAATATATTTAAGAATTTATTCATTACTCTACTGTGATCTACGTGCAATTAATCAATAGGGTGTTAAAGCCTAAATGAGAGCGACATCCAATTAGCTGACACGAGGCATATACACAGTATGCGTGCAGCTCAGGTCGAGACAATATTTAATTTATTCATCCTTCAGAAAGGTTAAAAAAATATCAACTATGCAAATAATTATATAAATTAGCTGACATGTTTTACATGGCTGCCTAATAACATCAATGATGTCTACGGTTAATTTGTATGTTGACCTATACTATGACGTTATATATATGTGTTTACTTGATTTACCTTAGCATGTTTCCAAACTTTTGCTATTTTTATAACATTTCTACCCTGTAGGCTTTTTCATGCTGCTAGAATGTTTTTCAACAGCATAAAGTTTTTTTTGCTATATGACAACTCTTGAAATGAAGATCAATGATTTTATTGCATATAATATTATGTATACACATAACTACATTTGTTATTGCTGACCTCATGTGTGAATATATTAGAAAAACAAATCAAACAGAATTTCCTTATAATGGTTGCTGTTAGCTCAAAAGTTGTTTTGCCATGATCTTTTATTTTGATAAACTTATAATTGCAGTGATGGACACTATAACTCTTTATCTTTTGTGCACTGAAAATTTCCAAAATAATTCAAGTTTGCGGTCAATGGCAGCCTAATTAGACAAATCAGGGTACCTGCATGATGCAATACTAAATTGTTTTAAATTAGTTTAATCGCCATATTATTCATTAAGCGTATACTACAATAATTATATAAGCTAAAGTTGTTAATAAATTTATCCAAGATCATAAATGAAGTTTAAAATACTTTCACACCACCAATACTGATTAATCCAATTTTCATAAAACTATACTGGTTTATATAGTTGAACTGATAGACTTTTTATTACGGTGTTTATACATGTATAGCTTGTGCTACAACACACGTATTAGGTATAAATGAGTGCAATCATGCGCAACATGCAGCTAATGATTTTTTTCAGATTTGACTTAGTACTTACATCTATACATTATACAAACCTATATTTTGTGATATAGACAGCTAGTAGTTTGAAAGCAAAAAGAGGAATAATCAATGTAAAAAAATTAATTGAAAACTAAAAAACCCTGTTACTATATTATGTTTGTGTCGCTTATTTTGCTATAATGTATACATAACGTATAGTATGTAAATTTCTAAACTCAGATTACACGCAAGGTTTTAAGGAGTTATCTTGTCTCAAAATAAATTTTTAGTGAGGATCTTTTCGTTGTAGGCCGAAGATAACGTAATTCAGCGAAGATAACTGTCATGGCGAACGGTTAAAATGTGAAAATAAAAAAGAAATACTAGTACTAGTAGATTTCAAAAATCAAAAGATTGAACAATGACTAAACTACTAGACAAGTATAATGGCTGAAATCAAAGTTAAACATGAAATTCCAGCTCCTGCCACATCTGAAATTCCTGTGGCATTCAGCAATTGTGCGAAGTGCTCCATCTCTTACACGGAGTCAGCAAATCCAGTTGAGAGTGTGCTACTTGTCTGTTTACACTCATTTTGCAGAAATTGTATTGACGACGGATGTCTGAAATCAGACAAGGGTGATCCTAGTAAGATATCTGAAACATTTCTTCTAAATTATAACGTATCCTCCTGGAAGTTACACTGTCAGTCACAGTGACTGTGACTCGGAGTCATTGTGATTGTCATTGTGTGTGTCAGAGTCGGACTCAGCTTGGGATCTTTCTGAATTCTGAGAGTGAGACTGAGTTTCGGTGTTGGTGTGGGTGTTAGTAATGGTAACTGTAATACAAACAATACTATTAACTTTAAGTATTAACTGACAGAATAACTATAAGTAACAGACTCTGCCTCTGATAGTTTTATATTAACGTAGGTTTATAACCTTCCGAATCCCTGTAGGCAGTACCGGTACGAGTATAACCATAGCCTGTAAGTATTACGTTATAAAATTAAATGTAAATTAATATTACCAGAGGCATTGGCAGAGTTCGGGGTTCGTGCAAATCATTGTGATTGTTAAGTGATTCACCTAACAATCACAACGAAAAATTTTATGTTGACCTCTTTGCTTGCTAAAAAAAAACAGTTTGATAAATTGTTGTTGATTTATAATTTTAGACTTGGTTACTTGCTGCAAGTGTAAATGTAACAGTAACCGTGCAGACTGTGGGATTAACTTGCTAGCGAATTCTGGAAACAGAGTTGCAGTTGCATCTGGCTCCACTAAATGCTCATCGTGCAATGACCAAACAATAGCTACGTCACACTGCACATCCTGTGATGACATGCTCTGTGATGCATGCGTTTCAGCACATAAAAGAGTTAAGCTGACGAGGGACCATCCGATTGTACCTCTCAATCGTAGCACCAGCAATGGCGCAGTGCCGGTGGTCACTCCTAAAGTGAACAAACGATATTCTTGTGCTAAGCATTCTTATGGGGCTTATGATAAGATGCAGTACTACAAGTACTACTGTGACGTTTGTAATAAAGTTACTTGTGCTAAATGTCACGAAGCTAGTGGAGAACATTTCAATCATCAATATTCAGATGTGAATATAGCCTCATCGTCATTTAGAAATAATCTAATGCAGCAGCTTGGAAATCTTAATGAAAAGGTGATTTCATAATGTTGTGCTACCATTTTTGGTGATTCATTCCACTTTTCTCTGCTTATAGTTTGCAATTTGTGATTTCTAGTTTGACGCAAATCATTGTGTCTTCAATTTTTAAACTTAGAATAATGGTTTCGAAAGTTTTATTTTATGTTGTATTCAACTAGTTTTTTACTAACTAACTCTCTTTTATATTTTTAAAAAGTTTAAAATTTATTTCTTCAGCCCATCATAAAAATGTACAACAAGAACTAATATAATGTGTGAAAGCTAAAGTATCCATGATTGCATTTTGTGAAGCAGAAAATACCATTTTGTAAGTTTGTGTTTTTATGCTGCTGAATATATTTTACAATGTGCAAGGCATCTGTTTGGTCACTAGTGGTGCATAATAGCTCTAAGCATCAGAAAACCTTTCAATTACTTTACTAATTTTTCAATAGGAAAAGACTGTGGGGAGAGCCTTAGAGATTGTCAATGACAAGCTGACAGATTTAGAACAAGCAGAAGCTAAAGCTCTTAGTGATGTCAAGGACTATTATGGTGCTTGTATGGAAGCTTTAAGAGTTCGTATGAATGGATTGGGTCTGTTCATATTCTTTTTATATCAAGAAACCGTTTCTATATGCTGTATATGCATTATGAATTATGTTCTCGGAGTAAAAGCACTGGTGCAGATTTCAAATTGTTCAAGTCACACAGAAGTTTTAGGTGCAGTAGCTTGTGACATATTGGCTATATTTTAACTTGAGGCACTTTATTATTTTCACTAGCATAATGCATTTCCATGCTTTTCTAACTGTGCATGAGATTTCCATCTCCACTTGAGAGATTCCTGCTATTCTATAAATAAGTGTTCTAAAGCTAGAGCTATATATGTAAACCTTGTTTATTTGTTGGTAATTGCTTCAGTGAAATTTATCCAATATGTTGTCAATGTTTTCTGTTCAACATCAGGAAGTGAAATAAAGAAAATGGCTGCTGTTAAACGCCAGACTTTAGAGAAGAATAAAGAGGATGTCAGCCATTTGCACAACCGACTGTACGAAACTATTCAGGCAGTTGACTATGTAGCGCAGAATGGAGATGACATTGCTATTCTCTCAGTCCGGAAGGGAATGGCTCATCACATGTCAACTCTTCTCAAGCTAAAATGTCAAGTACCAAACCCTAGTCACAGAACTCAGATTGATGTGAGTGTTGCTGCTTGTAATATGGAAATACGTTGGGGGTTGGGGCACATTGTAGTTGCATTAAACCAGGGCTGTCCAACAGACGGCCCCAGGACCGTATGTGGCCCAGCCTACATTTATGTGGCCCTCAAAGGCATAAAAAATAAAAGTATTTTGTCCAGTAAATGAATTAAAGTGGAAAAACCACACTTTAGATATCTATTTTATATTATGCTACAGAGCATACAGCCTGCAGTAGTGATTGAGACTCCATTGTGTAATGATTCATAGAAATTTGGAATTAAGTAATTTAAAAAACACTGATGCTGTGGCCCCCAGCTTAAGCTAAATTTAACAAAGTTGCCCTCCCTCTGAAAAGGTTGGGCACTCCTTGCATTAGATGTTTGATTATATGCAGCTACCACTAACTTGTAATTTCGTAAAAAGAAAACTAGGTCTATATTGAATCCATCGCTGATAGGTTAGCAGGTTGTATGTTGTAGGCTAAATTATGTGATTACTTGTATAGTTACAGACAGAGCCCTCCCTAATCTCTCACGTTATACCGACAACTGGTAGGATAGTGGCTGATGGAATCTCACAAACTCAGGTGCCACCCAACCAATCGCCACAAAGCCTATCAAATGTCTCTCTCAAGTCTAATAATCTGCTCAATACCTACCAGACTGCGTCCTGCAACGGCCACCGGCAGCCCTTACATCCTAATCTACACAACGCCTTGGCTAACTCTAGTAAGTCACCCCAGATGGGGGAATTGAGCAGCTGTAGCGCCATAGCTCGTAAACTAAATGATTATCTAAACTTTAACAATGTGGTGCCATACTGACATTAGTTTTAACGTATTTTGGAATGCTCATGTCTAGTGATATGGTGGGTTTACAGGTAACGGCTTGCCAAAACAGCAGTCTCCCACCAGCACACCTTTGCACCGTTTAAACCAGATGACAGTCCACCATCGCTTTTCAAATGCACCATCTCTGCAAACTCAGCACCCTATACTTTACAATCATATGAACCATGGAGGGGGCATGGCTCCTGCCATTAGTACCCCACCCAACAGGATGGCTCTAGCTAGTGGACCCGGTAAACAAGGTTATCCTAACAGTGTGCTACACAATGCCATTGGCCACCCTGGTGAGTACAAAACTTTTATTCTAAGATATATCAGACAAAAATAAATTTAAGGAATTTCTGAACGTGAGAAGTGTCAATAGTTGCACAGACTCTATAGTTGTATGGCAACAGAACTAAAGTGTGAACATATTCTATGGTGTTGTATGTATGTAACATCATGTTTGCACCTACAGGGATGGCCAAACATTCACCAATTCCCTGTGCCTCCAACAAAATACCTCCACCCTCCAATCAAAATCATCATAAAATGAGAAGATCCGGTGCGCAGCTTCTTCCACCGTCACAACACTTGGCTGCTGGACAAAGTCGTTTGAACCAAAAGGTATTGCCAGCTGATATACCTCTCCCCCATCATACGTCACAACTCTTGCATAACGGTGTAAGTGCCTCCAAGATGCTTCACCAGGCAGCTGTGACTGCCTATAAAGATAACTGCCAGTTGGGCCGCTCTCACCTGCGGTTTAATCTTCAAGTGAGTGTGAGGCATATGAAGCTTGTCTGCACCTTCCATTATTCTACGCTGCAACCTTTTTATTTGAGTTTCTTAGTGGACAGTCAGGGGCAGTCAGTCTCATCCAATCAGTGCAGTCCAGTGCCGGTAGTCTAATACATCAGTTTATCTTTTAGCAAATCGAAAATCTCGTCAAGTCAATAAGAGTAATCAGGCTACAAGTAAAGCTGCTGATTCAGTTATTTGTTGTAAATTTGTTTTTTTTTAATTCTTTTTGCAGTTTATTTGGAATTGTCTTCTTTTTCCGGACATGTACTTCTACTAGCAAAAAATTTAAATAAAACGCACCGTGGTATATGAACAACTGTAGTTGGTGAAGCTTATAGAATTGTTTATAATGCATTGCTTAAAATTCACTAAATGATAAATTAATAAAGTGGATACTGGATTGGAATTGTCCTCACATTAGTATTCCCGGGCTATTACTTGTCCTTGTCACTCTTTGTATGAATTTCAGTTTATCTCACATTGGATATAAAATAGTTTTGTATTGCTTTGATTTCTCTACTTTAGAGCAAAAATTTGTAAGATCTTCTAAATATTATTAAGTGTGCTGCCAAGTTATCATAGTATTTTTATTATACCTTGTTAATGTATTATTATTAATATATAATACTATAAAATAATACTTTTCAAAGTTCGTCGTAATACCATTTTATCACACTAAATTGCAGTAAATTAAAAACTGCAATCAATCAACTTTTGAATAATTTTTTACCTGGAGGATATTATAATTCTAGATTAATTGTAATATATTTTTATATTAAAGTATATCCATATTGTACCTTCTTGTAAAAGCCCCTTGATTTTGTCTAATGAATATGTTGTGGTTTCAGATGACAGGGAAAGATCCGCTCAATGTGAATGGTCTTGAAGTACCTGCTACCTCCAATGATGATAGCAACGTCAGTACATTACTATGACTATTAACACTCTTAGTACTCTCTGCTTGCTTAGTATATACATTAGAAGTTGTCTTCTATACTTATTTACTAGACTTGCTGTGGATTGAAATGTTGCCTTTTTAAGTTTTTTGCTCATTTTGTTTCCCACTATAATTCAATGACCTTCATTTATATGTTGCAAATTTGTTTATGATTTCAGAAACCTTTAGATTCTTTCAAAATATCAAGTGTGATGTCATTGGCCGATATTAATGAGCCAGAAAAATTTCCAGATGAACAAATTAATGGATCCGCAAATACGAGTTCAGCAGAACCGAGTGCGCCAGCTACTAAACGCCGGCGCCATGAACCAATCAGTGAATACCATTTATCATCTGAGCACGCTCCAGGTACTAAACTACTCTACCTGGGCTAATGTAGTATACACCTTAGAAAGTGATGTGAAGTCAGTCAAGTTGTTGATGTGATTTACTAGCTTGTGACAACCCATATTTAGTATTTTAGTATATATAAATTGTATAGTGATGGTGATCTGTTGTTTGTATGGTTAGGGATCAACCTAGCTGTGAAGTTGTTACTTTTTTCTAATATATCTGTGAAACTTTGTTGCAAAAAACATTAAAAGTATAAAATACAACAAATACAACTTGTTTATTTAAACTCCTGGGTCATCCTCACGTACTCTGAGAAAGTAAATACTAACAGCAGTCCATATTTATAAAATTAAATAATTACTTTGGTTTGTAGTCGTCGCTACTATCAAGTGGTAATGTTCACTGCTTAAGAATGCCTACTATCAGAATTTTCACAGCAAGCTATTGACTCACGTGTATTTTGCTTGGGTAACACAGGCTTTGTAAAGTCAACATTATATTAAGGAGGAAAACTGTGTACGTGACTAGTATATATTCTTGTGTGAGTGGCTAAGGGACAATTTTAGTATTCAATCAAATAGTAACTCAATGGTTGAAACATTTTCTGATTGAAAAAAGTTTATGGATTATAGAAGTTAGTTAGTAATAGATTGCTTTATTAGGGATACTATATAAGTACTGTCATGCAGCATATTGACTGATAAAATGGCTGCAATGTGTTTTGTTAGACAAGCAGTTACAGTGTAGAAATTGTAGATTTGTTTGCAGATGATCCAAACGAAGATTATTGCGCCGTGTGTCACAACGGGGGTGAGCTGATCTGCTGTGACACGTGTCCTAAGGTGTTCCACGCCAACTGTCACGTTCCCGAGCTTACTGGTACACCAAGGTATCTCCTACTGCCATCTCAACTGTAGCAAACTCTATCCCTTGTATATTGTCAATTTTAATGCACCTTTTGTTATTTATATAAAGTTTTGCTCAAGCTATTGGTGTTGCTGTTGCAGTAGCTTCAGCTGCAGTCTTTGCTGGGATGAAAAGCCTTTACAGTCGTCTCCTGAAGTTGCAGCTGCATCTGGTACTAAGAGAAAAGCCCCATCTGGCCTCACTGACTATGAAGTGAAAGTTTGTGAGAAGATCCTCCTAAGGATGTTCTGTCATCATAGAAGCTTAGCATTTCATTTACCTGTTCCAAAAACTGTAAGCACTCGTCATTATAGTCATCAACACTTAGTTTCTCAACAATAGACTCTGTTGAGTTGATCATCTAGTTTAAAACTCAGGTTCTGTCATTTCGTAGTAAATTAATAATTCTCCGCACACCATTTGAGTATACCGACTCACTAAATGGTGCATATAAGCACTGCACTCTGAAGTTAACAAAGCGGTTATAGTCCAACGGTGTTTTTAAAGTATTGATTTATGTTGTTTATTTCATAGGTCAAGCATTATAACACGTATATTAAAACTCCCATGGATTTTATATCCATTCGAAAGAAATTGATGAGACAGCATTTTAATCATTATGACAGTGTAGCAGATTTCATTAAAGATATGAGACTCGTATTCTCCAACTGTGTTGCCTTTAATGGGGTGAGTACCGGGACTTCCTGCTAGTCACCAACTATGTCAATTTTTGTTCTTTTAAAGTTTGATTGTTAGAAAATCATCAAATGTGTAGTTTGAGTAATGGCCGCCTAGCAGCTTTCGTTTCTTATAATATTCTAGTTATATCTATTTTCGCTGATGTTATAGTTTATCCTTATCAGTGTGGGATATTTTGTTGGAAATTTTTTTAGCAATTTGAAGTCAATGTCAGCACTCAGTTTCTGTTGTGAAATTTAATTATCCTGTAATGTAAATAATATATTGTACTTGAAGAATGTCAATGAAAATGGATTGAGACACTTACTCATTTATAAACTGTTGAAATTGTTCAGATTAGATTAAGGTATTGACATTAGCATAACAGAAAATGTAATTTAGTGTTGGCAGTTTTCTTTTACTTCATTTATGCCAGTTGGTTCAAAGCTAATAGCTTATACAGAGAAACATTGAGCTAGAAACTGTATTAAAAATGTCTTTGATAAATTTTTTTCGAATAAGAATTACCTTAACTCTTCAACTTTATATAGAAACTTTATTTACTAGTAGCGGGTTTAGTTTTAGAATTCTTTGTAAGAAATAAGCTTGATAATTCCTAGTAACATTTTTTATTCTTTTCAGTTATTTGTGGAGTTTTTTAATAAGTAAAAAAACTATTTTTAAATTCTACAATTTCGTTAGCGTTTTAACCAAAAAATATCACGATGACATTGCCTGTGTGTTGAATCGCAATGTTTAGTCTACTGATGGTGAGTTGTAATCGTGTGAATTACAATTTAATTTAATTTGAATTACTTTTCCTAAGCGTACAAGGAAGGTGTGTCTGCTGACATTTCTTAAAGAGTAGTCAATTTCTGTTTGTTGATTTTTAGCCCATGTCTGACTACACTGAATCGGCGAAAATAGTTCAGTCATTTTTTGTGGAGCAAATAGAAAAGTACTTCCCTGATCACGTGAAGTTGGCGAGTAGCGTCTTACCAACAGAAGAAGTGATGAACCCACTTAAAAAGCGGCAACTGCTAACTGATGACAATGTCGTTCATATTAGCTGACGCCTGCTAATAAACTAAATTAAGTGATGTGCTATATTGTACAGAAACCCTCCTAGTCAAAACTCTCTGACTTTAGTGATGAAAAGCATCCATATTTCTCTAGGTTTCTAATGAAGAGTAGCATTATCTGTACATTTTTCACTTTACCTTAAAAGATGGCTGCATTGGTCAACTCCTTGCCAAATGCATTTCAAAAACTGCATAATCAATGAGTAGTTTAAGGACAATTGATGCATTGTACATATTAGTCATCATCTTTTAACTCACTGTTCATTTGTTATGGAATCCCTTTCATTCTTATAGCATGTTATGCGATTTTTTTTGTAAATATTTCTGTTACTGGTCATTTTTCTAACATTTACACTTTAGCCTTGGATGTCAATAAGTAATTTCATGTTTATTTGAAATACAAACTGGCATATATGTACATATTGAATGGGTTATTTTATTTAAAGTGCAAATGATAATAAAATCAAAATGAGCAGCAGAATCATTTTATTAATTTAGTGTTTGTTAAAATTGTATAAGTATTTTGAAAATATATGGTTGCATGCAATAATATATTGACATTAAAAAACAATATTTAAAAGTTACATATATATTACGTAGGCAGTTGAAGAAAGCTCTATAATGTGGGGTTAAACTACAAACTATCTAAAGCTTGCCTCACCACCTTTATCATCAATCATATATGCTCCCTGCAAGAAATATGATAGGTAATATATCTATGCAGTATGTTGTGTCAGTAATATTAGTTTACTTAGCAATGCTAAAACATATTTAGAGGTCATTTCTTTCGCTAATATAAGCACTTTTTATATTATCTGACTTTAAGACTTGCTGAATCTACATAAAGAGTTGAACACATTGCAACAAACTTTATGATGCAAAAGTAGCCTGTGAACAAATTATGCAATATGATGTGTTTTTGGGGCATTTTTATATTTCTACATTGTAGAGGAAGACCTTCAGAAAGTATTATATTACTATGCTGTGATGACAACTGGTGAGACAAATCAACTTTTGCATACAGAATGTAGTTTAAATATATCATGTGTCACCTACATAACATCAGAGAGAATTTTTTCAGACTTGTACGCTCTTGATTTAGTGTTTACGGCTGAAAGCCAAAATTTAAGATCACTAAAAATAGTGTGAAACTTGCAACCTATGATCTGCTACATTGACGGTGCTGCTTTAAATAGCAGCAATACTTATGCATCTGTTGGACATGCAGCCACCAACAAATCAATTTCTGTTGAGTTTCAGGAATTATCAAAGTTCTTGATCTGTTTAGTGCAATGAAATGCTAATTGCTGGAAATTTTTAGAGAAGTAATCCTATAATGTTTTCATCACAATATAGTACATTATAACCTAAATTTCGGTTAAATGTTGAAGAGTGCAAGTAATTGCATTCAAACCTTGACAACCCTAAAAGTTCACTTACATACCTCAGCTAGTGAGATTCGGTAACTTTACATACCTATGAATTGTCATCAGATGAGGTGGACATGTATGTAGCGTCTTCAGCAGACACTAGAGAAGCTGACCTTGAACCTTCGTCACTTGAAAGGCTGCCACAAGCCTGCACCGGAGGTCTACACATGCATGTAAATGGATTAGCTTGAATCGGTGAAGAATTCAAATAAAGACAATATTATGTCGTCTGTTATATACAAGCGGAGGACAGAAAATTTTCACACTTTGGATAATGTATCAGACACATGCATTTAATCAAATGTTTCAGGTATTAAAAAGACATGTTCTACATAAAACAATTGATTACACTCTTGTCATTGTTGAGCTACACCTACCTTAAAGTCTGTTCAAAAAGTTGTTTAAGTAGCTTGTTCTGATCTTCCTGGGCCTTGTGCATCTTATCCAACATCGTTATAATGTCTTGAATTCCAGGGCCAGAGAGAGAGTTAGTAGTCTATGAATATATATTAGCTGACAGTAAATATCTCTAAGATGCTTGTGTTTTCTACACAAAAACTCGAAAAGATGAAACTTCGGCTGCATTTACTATATCATGTATTAGTATCCATATAACTTACAGGTCAACTGAATGTAGTGATTATCAACAACATTGAATTAACAAGTAAGTTAGCAACTATTTTAGTTACAGTAAATATTGATAAGAAAGTCCTGACAAAACTTATTTAGTAAAAGTTAGTGCAATCATAACATTTTAATTAGTGCAGTCATTTAGGTGCAGTAGTAGAAAAATTTTTATAGCCAAGTTCTTTAGTCTTTTTAATAAATTTTGGTTTGGGACTAACAAGAATTTCAACCTACAGCAGATATTTTTACAACTTTTTCAAAAAGGTTTCAAAAGTCACAATACACATTTATTACAAACCCACAAACCCATAATGGTAGAGCAGATATTTGTTGCATTGCTATAGCGTTGCGTGGGTGCCACTTTTAGAAATAGAACAGAAAAAATTCATTTGACCTTTTAGGCTAAGTCATTATCATAGTTAACTGGTAAATTATATTATTCTTGTGAACTTTATAAACACATATACATAAATTTATATATTGTATATACAGTATATTACCTGCAATGTGGGATTTGTGTAATTATACCCAAAGTTTTGAAATCCATCTAAAATAGTAAGTTTATAAATTACAAAACACACTCGGTTTCTTGAACATAATTATAGTAAATGTATAAGGGCCTTCCTATATATTAAGATTGTAACTTTATGTTTAAATTTAGCTGTAAAGCTGTGTAGTGTACAACTCAGCAAAACTTACTGGGATGTGGTGGTGAACTCTTGACCTGCTCTTTTTCACTTCGGTCATTATGGTCAGCCTGTTTGAAAAGCCCTCTTCTACCATCTATAAATATAATATAAGCATTCAACTTTACAAAAATTAAATTATTGTACAAAAAATTTTTATACAGTCTTTTAACAGCAATTGTCTATAAGTCAGTGTATGTACTCATTAAAAATGTATCACAATCATATAAACTGCAAATATTCTAAATTTTCACTGGTAAGTAGAATTTTACAATCCGTATTGAAGTTCTATGTTGACAGAAGGTAAGCATTTTTAAGGCAAATTCACACATTCATTTTAAGCAGCTTTGTCAATGCAATGTAATGCAATTCAAGTTTAATTGAAAAGATTAAAAGATTTTGCTTAACCAATATATATTTATTTGTAATGATTCAATTTGCAATATTTTTATCGATTTATAAAAACAATTTGGTAGGTTTTAAAACTTTCCATGATTGATTGTGGGACCAATATAGATAACTTAATTAATTAGACATAAAAGTTATCAAAATTTTTCACCTTTTTTCTTCTTTCTTATTCTGAGAAGCCTTTCAAGTTTACTTCTCTTCTTAATTGGCGAGATGTCAGAAATGTCACTGACACTTTCGCATTCCTGTGATATAAATATAGCATAACATGTTCAGATACACTATTTTCGACAAGTACAAAATATAATCTCTTTTATTTCGGAAGCCCCAAGTGGTACTTTTATTTAGTATTAGATGATATTAAAAATGTCGCAAGAAAATTTTTAAATTTAGATGAACACTTTTAACATACTTGCATCCGTTTAAGCTTGTGGATTTTTTTATTTCTTGATAAAAATCTGCGAATTGCCAACATGCTTTTGATTGTGGCTTCTAGTTACAGCATAAACTTGCTACTTCTTGATATGTTGGTGTCTGCTTAGCGTTTATTCATAAATGCGCTTGCTTATATAGTTTAAAGTTTGGCCAATAGGCTTGCAATATTAGTAATCACATTTACACAGATAAATGAAACAACTTTTCTAATTGGATAGCACAGAAGATGGTATGAGTTACCAATTTTCCAGAACCTTTGTTTGTTTTGCGGATAATAAGCTTGGGAAAACAGGGGTGTTACATATTGTTATATATTATAATTTTAATGCGTGTCTTTATTTAGACTACATTATCTATGTTTTATTTCTGATACTCTAATTACACTATGTATAGATTTCATTGTTCTACTATATGAATAAGTTTCTCGACTATATTATATAATTTATAGTATTATAAGTAAATCGTATAAGAATTCATTTTATTTTAATTTAGAAACAGGAAACTGGGTTATATGACTTGTTTAGGAAGTTTACAATTTTAGAACTGGGTTATACAGCTGGCCATTGAGATTATTTATCTTTAACCTTCCTTATTAATTTCATTGCTGACTGGGTCAATATTTTAGAGAACCGATTGTGCTTTATGAAAAAAACTAAATTAGGAACAGAATAGGCTGCTTTAGTTTAGATATTGATAAGCTGATGAGAGAATCAAAGCTTTATAAACATATCTATACTTTTATATTTTGAAAGTCATTGTTTTAACAACTATAATATATAATATGCATGATATATGCATGCATAATACATAATATTATAAGTAATAATGATATGAATCCATTGAGAATCTGTTAGTTCAAGCAAAATGCAAACAACGAAATTTGTATAACATGGAAGAATTCCTTGAAAACATAGCATAACATGGTACGTTTTGTATTTGTGATTTATAGTAATATACCAAATAAAAATTACTACTTGTATGAGCTTATTTGGCAGAACATTTCACTTTTCAGGCACATATGGCAACAAGCTTTAAAGTTTAAAAAAATCAAGTTTGTTCATCCAGTCAAAAAATTTGAACATAGCATTATATCTAAATTTTTTAAAGCTGTAATGTAAGATTTGAGCCTGATTGGTGAATTCTAAAGGAATGCCTGGAAGGAGATGAGCTAATTGATGAAAGCATATTAATATATTAGCAGAATTGTACTCCCTTGGTATGGTATATGTTTAAATAGTGTATCATATGAGCTCTTGTAAAATAATCATTATTGCTATGCTAGCTATCTCACTACAATTAATGCTTGTATTTACATACTTTTCTCTTATTTCGTATTTATTTCTTTATTCTTTTTCTAATCACCGTAGTGCTCTATAACTAAAAGTTGAGAAACATGTGTTGAAAATTAAAAACTTTTCAATACTAATAAATTATATTCATATTAAAACTTCATTTTTATTCTCTAAGCGAGTAAATATTGAAGAATGTTATTTTTAAGCAAGCTGACAGTCTGCAGGACGTACTAAAAATGTCCCATAAGGCTTAGTTTTAGTTTCAATGATATATAATGTGCTGCAAATGTTATAACTCATGCATAAACAGCCTGTTTATGTTATCCAATCTACAATTCTGCAACTTTATTCAAGCTCAGTGATAGTTTTATTGAAGCAAGCCAATGCAATAAAATATCAGTCCCATTAGGCTATGTTAGCTTACTATTTCCTCATAGAATTTCTATTATTCATGAATTGATGAACATTTTTATTTCATATGCCTTTATTGACACATTCAATTCTATACAATAGACATTTGTATGCACATGATATCATAATCTACTCTCAAGTTTTGTTTGCTAGTAAAATCTGTTTAGTTAGTCTGAAACATTGACTAGTAAAAGAAGGTGCTTGCTTTTATAGAGCCGAGATGTAGTTTTTGCTTAACATGAGATTATGAGTTCTGGCTTTACTTTCATAGCTAGACAGCTTCCAAGTTGCTAACTTCCAGTACTAAATAGTTTTCTTTTAAATATTGAGCACTAGGATGTAAAAGTTTTTTTGGAGTTGTCAAACTTTTTATTATAGATGCTAGTACAAAATGATTGGATTAGGGACAACTTATCTCCTCCCATTTTTCTAACAAACACAAAGTTGGTTTTTACAAATATTAATAGAATGAATATCTTTCTAAACAGACGTTATTATTAGCTTGAAGAAGACTGAGAAGGATATGGTGTTTTTCTCAAACGTAATCTGCACAAAATAAAAGATTCCAAAGCAAAATTCTCTCAGGATTGGCTATAAGCTATTATGACTTCTCAAAGGCATAATTATGTAAATTCTAGCCACAAAGCTTGACATTTGCTCTGACAAAGGTAATTTTTAATAGTATATCGATTTATTTATTGTGTAACAGGCAGAGATGGTGACAGCTGTGATGTCAAATTAATCTTCTAATTCATTAGAGTCATATGCAGAGTATTAAATCTGCAAGTTCTAACTAACGGAGCTGCAGATGCTTGCAGACACTAAATTGAACAAACTGTGATTTGATACTTGTAAAATCAACAACGAAGCAATTATATGATGCTTCTTAGTCAAATGTGATAGTAAACCTGTTTGATGTACTTGCTGAATGTTTTAAATCAATAACTCAATACACACGTTTAAATTTATATACATATATGCATATATAATATATAGCCTATATATACAGATAAACCCAGGTGCAGCGAGTCATTTGGCGTTGCGATTTACTGCATAACATCACAATGAGCTCTTTGGAACGAACTATGTCAATACCCGAGTCAAAGCAAAAGCGACTTCGTTTCTTGCATTCATCTACGGCGGAAGAAGAGAATATTTCTGCAGAAACTCTCAGTATCTACTCCAATGAGAGGTATTCTACAAGTAAACTCACCAACCAGTAATTCTCTAGATTAGATGATTTTACTTATAGCAGAGTTTTTTTAAATTCGTAATTTTTTTGCTACAGTTGAATCTAGACTATTTTTCTATCCCATTTGTTTTAGGCACTAAGCGTATTGCTAATATTTTATGAGAGCATATAAATATTAAAAGAAATTTAGCTTTCAATTCAAGTTAAACTTGTTTAAATTTTCAAATTCTAATTTTAAACTGTTTAAAGTGTGTATTGCTGTTGGATTTGGCAATTTCAGATGTCTTTTGCCACCTAAGCACAAACCAAAGACACACAACACACAGTGTTGAAATTTTCAAAATACAAATAATATATGACTGGGTGCAGAATAAATAACTGTAGTAGAAGGTTGTTTGTCAACGCAATGTATGCTGCCTCCATGTTATGATTGCCAATTAATTCATTCTACTAAGTGTACTGAATATTGTGTAAAAATCAATACTCTATTATACATAACCATTCAACTAAGTCTTCATGCATGCAAGCCAGGTAGTTGACCAACTTGCCAGGCTAGCCCAAAAATCTTATATACCTGCAATGGCCAATATTTAATATAATAAATATATTAATTGATAGCAGCTGTATATATTACTGCATAGTTATTGTATAGTATTATTTAATTCTTATTTTATATTTATCTTGTAAACCGTACCTTTTTATGTTGTTCAACAGGTAAAGAAGTTCTATATACATGTATGTGCTAGCTTTACTTGCAAAGCATGAAATCTGTTGATGTTTATAGAAATACTAGACTTGTGTTTTCTGATTTAGTGTGAAAGACTTAGATGGCCGGTTCTTTGAATACTTTTCGTCAGTAAATGAACATGGCATTTCTTTTTCGCCCAGTTCAGATTGTGTAGACAGCATATCTCCATATCACGGTGTAAGTTTTTGTCTTTAGTATTGTTCTTATTATTGTATTGGAGAATCATGGTGATAACCTTTTAGTTATTGAATTAGCTCTTAGAATTTGGTGATGTCCCAGAGGTACTAGGCTGTGCCGTTTGGACCATACTTTGCCATTTTAAATGCTATAAATACGACAAAGATTCATCATAAACTTCTATGCATTATATTTGTGTAATTATACAAATGTAAACGGATATTTCTTAAGGCACCTAAACCATTGCCTACAAAAAATCTTGTAACATTTCACTAACTTTATTAGCCAACCTTTTCAAGTTTGATGTTTGATGTTGGCTTTTTAGACTCTCTATGTTCTGTTGTTGCGGTGGATTATTTGTTTTGATATTCGTTGTGTGTTTTCATTTCAGAAAAAAAGAAGATCCACGCTGTCTGAAGAGTTACTTGAGACGATAAAAAGCATAGAAAGTCAAGAAAAATCAGAGTTGTCTCGAAAAGAGGTAAAATATATAACAAACTATATATGGACCAGAATGCACCAGCCAATATATTAATGTAAAACAGCTGTTGGACTTTTTATTTCATAAAAAGTTTTTATATGCATCATATCTAATTTGAGCAATTTCTTAAGAATTTTTCTTTTTGTATTTCATTTCATTTTAAACAAAACAACCTGTACTTTGTATTTTAACAAAATTTGATACCGTATGACTAAAACACATGAATAATTTATTTGTTTACGAGAACACTTGTTAGCTGATTATACTATAACAGACTCATCACCAGCTCTTGAAACAATTCCCACAAGGTTTTCTATAATTGAGTGCCAGAGCATAGCATCTGAGCCTCACTCACTCAAAGAAAGAACATAAATAATTAACTTATCTGTACGTAAATTAATTATTCTTTCACCTTATAGTGGCTTCTGTGTTATGTGTAAACTTGACAACATTTGAAACTAATCTGAATTGCCATTACATGAATAACCCAGATAGTGTGGGATATCTAGAAATTTAAAAGTTGTCTTTATTTGCACCAAAGAATACACCAGATGTTATGTTGGCCACTGTAATATGCTTTTGCTAGTATTTCACATAGCAAAGGATGCTTATGAACTTGCATGCATGCAAAGGCCTAGTTATACAAACTCTTAGTTATTGACAAGTTGTTCACACCAGCTTTACTTTTTGTTTGTAAGCTTATCAATAAAAGTAAGAAATAATTATACGCTCCACTGCAACGCCCTTGTAGATATAGTGTTATCAGATGATCAATGGCATAGTAAGAAATATAACTACATACATAACTCGTAATGCCTAGTAGAATAGCTACTTTATAGCAGTAAAATATACTATATACTACTGAATTACATACTGTATATAATATTTCAGAAAGAGTCACTGTATGTTGAAGTGTTGTACACAATACAACACAAGATTGGGGCGGAATCTCAAGCCGACAGTGTTGAAGCTGAAATTGATGCTTTGTATACTTATGGAAAGTCAGCATTCAAAGTCACTTCCGAACAACACGAGCGGCTCATAGCTATAACCAATAGAGCTACGGTATATTGACCTCTATTGTCATTAGTACTCAGAAACTATGCTAAGCTAAACTGAGCTGTTGTTGAGACCAAAGTTCATAAGGAAATGTAAAATGGATGCATAATATTTTAGACAACCATTGCATTTTATTGATTATTAAAGTCAAAGCCGGGTAACTCTCTCTTTGATGCTTATACACGTTCTTCAGTTTATGTCGATTCTAATTTACTTTACAACACATCAATAGTAAGATACTAGAAAAATCAACAAAATACATAATTGAAATCCTTGTTAAATCCTTCATCTAAATTCTGCTACAATGTCATATCTTCAATACATGGCAGTACACAGTATGTGGCATTAATTGTTGTAAATCTAATCAAATTTAGTTTAAGGATGTGAAATTATCCACAACATATACCTTAAGCCACTAACTTCACAGCAACCAACTAACAGGCTTTGTTAACAAGATGTAAGGGCTTATTATTACCTGTGCCATTTTTACCTGTGCCATTTTTACTTAAAATCGAGTTGGCCAATACAGGTTTACTCTAGAGCTTAAATTGATGCATGCATAGATGAGCTATAAATTATTGTCTTAGTAATTATTATGTAAGTGGAACTGATGCAGCTGTTTCTGGTAACAAAATCTTAGGATTGAAGTTACACCACAGCAAAGTCCGGTGCTGTGGTAAGCTATAAATTCTGCTGCAAAAAACTTGAATTCTAGGAATATACCAGTATAATTTGAAATATGTTACTATACATTGTTGCTTGATATTTAATAAAATCTGAGGGTTATGTAACCATTTTTTTATTGGTAGTAAATTTTACTTGTGATGGGCAATAAATTAATATTATACCATATAACAAAATAAAAAGTTAAGCTGTAACTTATATTTTTCTATAAAAAATACCATAGAAAAGTTAGTTTTTCTGAGATAGCATATAGGCTCGTTCCTGTTAAATAGATTTCTAATAGTAATGCTTCTAGTTGTGTATTTTAGCCCCCAGTGATCGTCTTGAACGTAATCGTGAAAAAGGCAAGAAACCTGGAGGCTAAAGATGCCGATGGTAAATAATTTTGTGTTCTTCATATCATGTGTTGTATCTGCATCACTTGACAGCTGCAAAAAGTTAGAAATAGACACATTTTCATGATTCCAGAATAACTCAATTGTTTAATAATCACTTGCATACTAAATAAACTTTAGTCATTTGATACATCATTGAATAGACCAACGGTTATTCAGGGTTTAGTGATCCATACTGCATGCTGGGAATTATTCCCGGTAGTCGAGCGGCCGAACTTTCTATTGCATCAGAAGATCCGTCAAGTAAAGATTCTAAGTCTAAGTCGCTGTTGAGGAAGCTTAGTGGGTCCCTCCGAGATAAGATAAAAACCAGCTCTAAAGATAAACCCACCCACATAATCCCCGCCAAGTTCATACAGTCTACCAAGGTCATATCTAACTCACTAAACCCAGTGTGGGAAGAAAAATTCAAATTGTAAGCAAATAACAAAAATTTCTAGTTATACTAAATAGTAATGAACAGATTTATAGTAGATTTGAAAGCACCAGCTTGCTTTTAGAGAGTTTTATTCCTACACTATTACAGCATGCTTGTCATAATGATACTTCTGCATTTAATTGTGCCCTGTTATTGCCATTTTAGTGATATTGAGGATGTTAAATCTGACAAACTTCACATTGATGTCTGGTAAGCATTTGCTATACAACTTATTAGGTTAGACATGTTTGATAGATGTTGACTAGTTACTAGGCAACAAAATTAGCTCACCTGTAGGAAACATACCATACATAAAATCGTGACATACTTAATAGTGTGTTAAATATTATTCTTATTTTTTAAATTGGGGCAAACTCTTCAATACATCTTTTTAATGTGGTATTTTACAATGTTGCTATTAGTCTGCAATCTGCATTACACTGTTGTAAATGCACTAGTATTCGGTTTAAAGAGATATAAGTTTCTGAATAAATGGTTTCAACTGTAAAAATGGATGGCAAGCATAACATTGCACATGTTGATGTTACAGTAAAGTTAAATTTCATAATCAGAAACTATATAGGCTAATATAAAAGTATTGATTTTAAAAGAGCATCACTTGGGAATCATTTTGAACTACTGCTGCAACCTACCAGTTTGATGAATAATAAGCTTTGCTGCACGATATCTAACTATATAGTACAGTATGCCAACGTGTTATGATGCTGTGTTACACATCTCTTGGTGATGACCTTCACTCAGGGATCACGACGATGAAGAATCTGTGTTTGATGCAGCCAAGTCCTTAAACCAGGCGAAGAGTTTCAAAGGTCTGGGCAGAGTGTTCAAACAGATAGCACAGTCAGCCCGTGCCAGCTCTGGGGAAAATATTGATGACTTTCTAGGAGCTGTTGACATATCATTGCATGTGAGCTATGAAAGATAACATCTTTAAATTAGGTGAAATTTATGCTGAACTCCCATAACTGTTCATTACATTAAAATGTGTACATCACAGGCAGAATTTACTTGGTATTTTCAGACTACATCATTACATGTACATGTATGCATATACATATACAAACATGCATATGATAAATATCTCTGGTAACCAAATGTTGGGTACACATTTATGTATATATTTTAACAACTATCACACTTTGGCTCAGCTAACACCGAAATAGGTTGTGCAAGAATAGCACTTGTAGTGCTAGGCAAAACAAATAGACTTAATTATTGTCTTGTTGACACAATCTCCCCCCCCCCCCCCCCCCGCTACCCGAACAAGACAAAGCGGAGATAGGTGAGAAAAAAAATTGTCTTGTCACCAGAAAATGAAAAATATCTATAGACTCCTCACACAAAACTCTTCAACTAGAGTGTATTTAACTTTTGAATTTTGCATTTAAATCACATGTACCAGACTCAAAACTGGTAGCGATTGTGTCAGCATACTGTATGACACGTGTGCCTCTCAAGATAATTGTTACTCTGTCAGTACGGGTGCTGTATACTGGATGCACAGATGCAGGCCACAACTCAACTTTTTGCCTAATGCCAACAGTTTATATTTCTCACAAAACTTTAACAATTATTTGGGCAATACAGTTTAAATTGCTTACATCTTTAACAAAAGCAAACTTTCCTCTCTCAGTTCTTGAGCTGTACTGACTCATTAAACAAAAGCTACCAGTAAAAAGCTATTGCAAAAGCTTTCATCACATAATACTTTTCTTAAAGCTAGAAAAAAAACTCCTGCGACAGTGATGGATGAAATAAATTAGTTATAGTCATCAAACTACTTAGTCCTTCTGCGGTTACATCACGGCTCATTGCTCTCTCTCTCTCTTGTCTGTAGGATGTTCCCTCGACAGGAAGGACGGACTGGTATGACCTTTGCGCCAGATCTGTAAAGTCAAAAGTTCATGGTCAGATTCAGGTGAGCCTGCAGTTAGCCACGAGAGAAGATCATGGAATCATAGTAGATGATAACTTCAATGACGTGAGACAGCATGAGGATCTGCTGCTAATATTTATTGACAACGAGAGAGAGTTATTCACAGTAAGTGTGTTTCTTTTCACTAAATTACTATCTCTAAAACCACTTAAAGCAGCACTGAGTTGGAGGTGAATGAGTGCAGTGGCTTGGGAGTCTTGAGTTTGGAGTTGGGGGCTTAGATTTTGATCACTGATGTGTATAAAAATACTGTACACAGTCACTACCAACTCGGTGCTGCTTCTAGCAATATTCTCAGCTGTTATTTGGTTTCAGCCGTCTTCCTTCACTTTAATAATTTCTTCTGATCTATCTTACCTAAAATGAGCACAAATGCATTGAGTAGTAACTTTAATGTATTTTTAATATTTTGCATTTGTAATTTTTAAATTATAATAATCTTTATGAGAACTGCTGAGTCCGCATTTTAGTATTTTGATATTCATTCCTAGCTGCAATCGGTACTCTACTCTGCTCTGACACATCAAATCTAATTTGATGGCATAGACACAATTTACATGAATTGCAGAAAGTGAAAAGTTGTACTGTACTTGCTGATAATTTGCTTTCTATATTTAAATGTTGCACAGGGAAACAAAGAAGACTGGCGAGGATCATTGTCGGTTGAGGCAGATACAATTTTACACCAGCATGCAATTCAAGGAGACATAACTCCTGTTCAGAAAGCTTTTTGCTACTGGATTGCGTATAGTCAGAAGTTTAGAGACTCAAGCTTTGACTCCACATGCCTGTTGAACATATTGAAGAATCTGAATGAACATTGGAATGGAGGAGTTCTATCTGGAGAGGAGGTCAATTTTACTTTATAGCTGCAACCTGCAGCATTTATTTTGTACTCTAACAACTGCTATATGCTATACCTATAACTACACATACTATATACTGTGCTATGTGCTATATTCTGCTATACATACTATATAGTATATACAATACTGTATACTATACAATGGATACTATATACTATATGCTATATTCTACTACATATAGGTACTATATTCTATGCTATATGCTATACTATGCTATACTATGTGCTATGCTACGTATACTCTATGCTATACTATACTATATATACTACATACTATGCTATATACTATACTACACATACTATATAGGCCTACTATACGAATATGAATATTTAAATGATATTTCTAATCTTATATTATATTTGCATACTGCTTAATGATATGCTTAATTATTTATAATACATGATAGCTATTACATTTCAAGTAAAATACTAAAGTCAGTCAACAGCTCTCTATGCTCTGCAAGACAATTCGCCCAATTTATACATGAATATACTTGCAAGGTGAAAATTCTAGTAACTGAGGCTAAATTAAAACTTGCTTCCAGCTTGTAACATGATGTTTACAGCTCGTTGTGCAAAAAGAATTATATTATGTTATATTAAAACTATAATTTGGAAAAGTTTAATTTCCACTAAACTATGTTATTAAAATTTTGCCAAGTATGAGCTGTTATAGACTGTATATATGTACTACATAGGCCTACTATGCATGTATTGGTGGAGACGTAGTTGTCTAGACTCTAGCGTATTGTTATCTTCGTGTTGATATTTCTGTTCTATATTGCAGGAAGCCAGGCTGGGCCAGTCGTTCAAAGGGTTTATTGAATATTTTCTGAAGCTTATTTCGCAGATCAGAATTGTGTATCCAGTAAACAACTCTCACTCTATGGAGAAGTTGGAACGTCTAGTAGAGTAAGTAGACTGTGAACTCATGTCTTATTTAGCATTCTTATTTTTCTGTACAATTCTCAAGGGACAAGGAAGGGGTCTGTAATCCTATTATTACGTAGCACAATCTTAGTTGTGACTGTAAAAGTTGAAACACTTGAGGCAATTACTAACACGAGATTTAGAACTTCATATATCAAATATAGAGTGTTTTCTAGATTATTTTATAGAGTGTTCTTTAATTTTAAGCAATATTTCAAAGCTTTCTATATTTATTATTTTTGTATTCAGGCCTAGTTATTTAAACTTTGATGTTAGGATACACTTTGTATGCTGCTAACTGAATCTAGATTATTTGCAATGACCTACATTATTTTGCATATAAAGTTTACTCTGTAAATTAATTTTTGCACCTTTTGATCATGTTTCATGTTGCTACCATCTTCAAAGCCGCAAGGATTCACTCACTCTTCTAAAATACATAAAAAGACTGCACATCAAAGCTCATTACATCAATTAAAGAGCTGATTTTCCTGTGTTGAGTGTTACGCAAGGCTTTTAAGTTGATATAGTTTGCATTAAATAAACACTTTCCTGCATTCATGAACCAACAGCTTTGTGAAGAAGCTTGAAAGTTATAATCAATAAACCAATTTGATGATGACCATGGCAGCTTAGTTGGTAACTGTTCAAAGGAAAATTCCCATGTTATATATTAAGTTACCTACATACTTCAATGTTTGCCACGTTATATACTGAGGTATATATATATATATATATATATATATATATATATATATATATATATATATATATATATATATATATATATATATATATATATATATATATATATATATATATATATATATATATATATATATATATATATATATATATATATATATACTGTGTTATATATTAAAATATTTACTGTATTATATAGTACAGTATATGCTGTGCCATATAGTATTTTATTTTATATACTACAGTATATGTTATGCTATATACCTAATATAATATATTTAATTATGTTACATATTACAATACAATATGTTATACTATATATACCATATAAATTGTGGTTTGCTATGTGCTACAATTGAATATGTTATGCTATATATTACAATATAATATGTTATGCTATATATTATAATATAATACATGTTGTGCTACATATTACAATCTAATATGTTGCCTTAAGGTGTGTGAAATTTCTCATTGACTCTGATGTCTACGCACACTGCTGTCCACTTTCTCAAGACATCAAGGCTGAGATTTCCCACTGTTTAAAGGTTGTATACTCATTAGATATCTCTGAAAGTAGAAAGAGTAGTCTGAGATATATTATCGTGATGACTTCCAATTATGTTGTTTGAGATCGTATTTTAACAAACTAAGTTTTCTGTATATCAATTCAGAAACTAAACTTTGCACAATAACTTGAGTGGGCTATTTTGGACAGATCACTTTTATGTTTGCTCATACTATGTTTTGTATAAAATCGAACACATTTAATGAGAACAATTAAAACTTATTATATTAATGTGTTTCTAAAAGATACATGAGATTTCGTTTTAAAAAATTTTAGCTGTGATGACAGAAAAGTTTAAAAACTTCAAGCTATTTAATTATTTTTATATGAGCTCTGCCTCAAAGCAATTTTGATAATACAGGCCTTCTTTTTATTTCAAGCTCATGTTCATCTGTTCAAAGTTCTCCAATACACATTTTCTTGCTTTGATTAATTTTTAAGAACCTATTCTGATTTTCTTCAAGCTTTCATTGTAAATTATGTAGTTCAACAGATCAAGGCCTTAGCATCTCCGTCTAGCTGATTTGTTAGTTTTTAATTTAAATGTTTATTTTCATGAGTAAAGCTATCTAAAATGCTGTCAAGGAAACAGATTTACAAATATTAATATTGTTATTAGTTTATTATTAAAAAAAGTTATATCAGTGAATAGTCTGTGAGGATGTTTCTAAGTAGAACCTACTTTGGTTTTAGAAGCTTGTGACAATATTGTAATAAGATATTTACCCATGTCTATGCCACAGTCTTTTCTATTCTTATAAATTAGATTTATTCCTTGATGGAGCAATAATTTGTTTTATTATAGAGTAGATGCTGCTATGTATAAAGTAATCATGTATTTATTATTCTTACTTCTGTGATCTAATGAAATGCAATATATTCTGTAATCTTTCCAGAATGGCACTAAAGATTTCTTCAACAAAGTCCAAGACAGCATATACCATGACCAGCATGTATGTAGTGCACGCGATTTCTATCACATATCCAGTTAAATGTGTATAGGTGTTATCTTAAGTATAAGGAGGAATCATATAAGTCATAGTAGACGTTGGTTATATTCTTAATAAGTTTTAATTTTAAAACTTTTGGAATGTGAAAAAGAAAAATATTACAAACATAATATGGTTAACATGAGACAGAGCTATTGGAATTTACTATCATGTTTTTCATTTATAAAGTATTATCTGTTGCATATCACACAGTGATCTCTAAATATGCTACATTATTTTTCGTTATATTGATTGCGCAGACCTCAATGAAAGATAAAATTGGAGGGTATATGAAGTTGTGCAAGACACTATACTCTGATGTGAACCAGTCACTGGAAACCTATCATATCATATTCTATAGACTGTTGCACGTTCCCTACTTTGATTCAGTGTACAGAACCTTAGAGAGAAAGGTGAGAAAACTCCTATTAGGTTGCCTGCTACGTAATAGACATTTACGTTGTGTTTCCGTATAACTTTTATGTGCACAGTGTCTATAGAATGTCAGGGTAGCTCAGTGTAGATAAAGACTATGTGCTGTTTTCACCTTTTGAATCAGTTCAGTCAAACACTAAAACTTCATAAAAAATATTTTTCTTCTGCATCCATCAAACTGTTCTAGAAATAAAAGCCAGCAAAGATATGAATTTATGCAAACAGTAGAAATGGAAAATCTAGTTGTGTTAAATTCATAGAAAGAAATTTTTGTACGTTCAATTCTGATAGCACCAAAGGTATTGTATAGTTAGTGAGCATTAAGGAATGTCTTAATCATCATTGCTCCAAAAGCAATGCCACTCACAGATGGTAAATTTCTTTAGCTAAAATAATTATGTATATTAACCTATTAAAGTTGTTGTGTACTGGGACAAAGATCTGATACAAAATATTATACTTCAACTAAAAGTACTATCAATAAACTGATAAGCTATATTATTACTTTGAAATTGTGTTTCTTTGCATTTGTTGCATCATCTCATCTCTAGCTGTCTTCTGAGCTGAGGAAACTATTAGACGAGGAGTTATCTACTATGCTGTTATCCACTGAAGAGACTCACAACGGCAAATCTCCTGACTCAGCCGTGACAAGAAGAGTTTCTGAAGTCCAAATTTCTCAAAACGATGCTAAAAACTTGCTGATCTCATCTATTCTAAACTTGTACTTTTGTGTGCAGCGCTTTGCTGACCTCAAGGTCAACCTGGTTTTTGGGTATGGCAGCAGATATGTACCTGCTTTATTATTACAGTGATATGACAATAATTATAATTTAATTTTTCGTTGCCATTTTTGAAAGCTTGACTTTTTTCATATACCATAAAGTTAATATTAATTTCATTAATATGAATAGAAAACCAGAAATTACAAAAGAGAGTAGAAATTAAATATTATGTTTGTGTTGCAGCAGAGATACGCAGACGCTAGCTATTGATCGCTATCAAGATTGGTTCAGTAGATCAGTTCAGGAGTGGCTAACTCTCTCTAAAGCTAAACTGGAAGCTCGAATACAATTGGCTGTTCAACAGGATAAGGTTAGTGAGCTGACCAGTAATATTGCATCATCCAATGTTTGTATTGTTACAACATTGTGTTACTATGTTGCACATATTATGATTTGCATATATGTTTATTATAAAAAAATAAGAGTGCACTGCTTTAATATCTCAATTCAATTTTATGCCGCTTAAAACACACTGGTTGCTCAAAAGAAACATTTTTTTAAAAGACATTCATTAAGTAATAGATTTAAATTTAAAAATCAGTGTTTTAATAAAGGAAACTTGTTACATTGCTTAGCAAGTGTTCTGCATGAACCTTAAATTAAAACTCTGCACTTTTATGTGTTTGTAACAATATTTACAAAACTTATTATTTCCAATGTTAATTTCTTGACTGTCATATTTTTATTTTATCTTAATTAACTTCAATTATAAGCGTTGAACTCTAAATTTTTGTGGCAAAGTGTACTAGTATAATGTAAGTGGTATCACAATAATAATTTTTAATGAATAGGCTGTTAATATTGTATACTGGCTAATTATTTGATATACACTTACGTGATTTCAGACAGTGACTATCAAGGTAATATCAATGTATACATTGTTTAATATTTGTGATTAATAGTTACTGCATTATTAGGAGCATGCTTCAATAATACCCCTACAGTAGTGCTACTATATGTTTGTAACCATTTGGCTCAGCTGGTATATTGTACATTCTTTGTTTTATATGCATTAATGTCGTAAATCTAAATGAGGCAATATTGATATTATACCAGTTACATGTTACCATGCATGCAGTTGAACGTTGAACGCATATTGTCATCATCTAATTTGTAAAAAAATAGTTCTATAAAATATCAAGGAATATTGGTATGACAAATAAGGAACAGTCTATTACTAATTTATATTATTTTAAATGTAAGATTAAGTGCTTATAGATGCATACAAATGCATACGTTTACGCCATTTTTGCTTGTTGCTCTACCTCTATGTTTTTTATCTTCTTGTAGAACTTATTTTGTAAAACTATAGCTGATCCCCTTTAAACTCATAACTTTGTAGCTTCTACGTACTTCTTTAGCATTTATATAAATGGCGTGATGACAAGATGATAAAAATACAATTATATAATATTTCTCTTCTAGTTATTAAACAGTGAAGACAACTTTGAATGCAGTACATCAGCTGTAGATGTGGTCAGTTGCTACACCCAGGTACAGTTATTATTATTCAAATACCACAATTTTGTGACAACAATTACATAGCTAGTTCTTATGCTGAAATTACAGACATTCATCTATTTGTAGAGTATATAGATATGTTGATGTGTTTATTTTATGTGAAAGACAATTCCGCTGTGACCTTCTTAGTGCCTGTTATTGAACAAAACTGTATAGTTTGAGAATTATATAATGTACTAATTATTTCTTGCTTTAAAAGCATTATATTAGTTGACTGGATAACTTTACATATTTCATACTATACTATATAACAAGATACTATAATTATTGTTTACACGGATGTATGTAGAATAAGTAAAAAAGGCTCTGCTTTTCATTCCACAGATTGCTGAATTTTGGAAGAAGCTGAAATGGAGAAATGAAGAAGAACTCTTTGCTTTTTCTCTTAAACTTGCAGATGTTAGTATTGTGCCTTATTTGTACCAGCACACATTTTTATATAATACAGGTGCTTATAGAACGGCATAACCTTTAAATGTTAATATACTTTCAATACTTAGATTTTACATTTCAACAGGATATTTGTCAGAGTGCAGTGTTGTATACAGACTTGTTGCATTCAAAGATGAAGAAAAACTCTTATTTCGATGATGAAGGACAGTTTGATGTACAGAAACCGGTATGTTTTATAGAACAATCTCTACTGAGTACAACCTATACTCAAGATATTAACTGTAACTCTTGTCAATAGAGAATAGTAAAAACTGTTATACTTGAGAGCAGCTATTGCCAAATGTTATATATTCATACAGCACAATTAATAATGAAATCTTAATACATATACATGATATTGTCTAACTCCGTGATTTTAAATTTTTTGAAGGGATTAATATATGCTTTTAGTTGTGCACCTGTTTGAATGATCTGGAATACATAAGGAAGATGCTAGTAGATCTTCCCAGCAAGCTAAACCTCAGCCATGTAAGTTTTCAACTCTATTTATAGATCAACAGTACTATACTGGTTTCAGCTAAATACTTTAACTAAACACATTCTATAGAATCTTTATGCTATTGTTTATGCTTTGTACAGTTTCAAATAATAAAATAATTATTGCCTTCAATGAAATAACTTGGAGTAAATTAATATTTTTATGAAAACAAATACAACAATTCTTACTTTAGTCCTTGGATCATTTTCACAGTATCAAAATGTGTTGCAATTTACAGATGACCTACATGCAGAGTAATAATAAATCAATGTCTTGTTTAATATACTAACATCCTTTTATAGATGCAATAGATATTTTCCTCTAAGTGTAAATTGTAAACTACATAAATGGAGCCACTAGCTTCATTAGTTAACTTCAAATATGATTCTTACCTTTAGTCTCAAGTTTTGCATTTCTGAACTCAAGAGTGCCAGCTGCAAGTCTATACTTGAATAAAATATGTTTAATTACATGGCATGACTCAATGATTTCCATGACGCAAGATGCAACTGTGTCTAAAATATATAATGCAGGTTATAAGTGCAATAGAACAGAGGCATAATGTAGAGTCAGAAGGCAATCAACCAACTCATTTCCATGAGGTATTCCAGTCGCTTATTGACCAGGCACTGGATACTATGAAGTCGAGGCTGGAGTTTATTTCCCAGAAAGTTTCTGACAGGGTGAGTGAAGCATTTCAATTATTAATAATATAATGAAAAGACCTTACCTTTGTCACATATATTGTCTGATGTCATATTACTTTCTGTTATTTCACCAAGTTGACATTATTCTGTACTGTTGCCTGTTTTGCTGCAGATGCGTCCGGATATAAAAAAGAACGTGTTTCATCTCTGTTGGTCTCCTGAGAAGAACTCTGTCCATGAGGTTAGTTTATATACTTACATAGATATCAACATTGTAACTAACTAACCTACATAATTTATGCAAAACTTTATTTAATTTTTAAACATGCATTGATCTTTACTGTGCATGAGTGAGTATTTCAGCTGTATTTTTCCATTTTGCAAATATTATTTTGTAGAACTTAAATATATGGCATATCAAAAAATTTTATATACACAACATAAAGACCTGGTCAAAAATAGTTGGCACTTATTATCTTAGCTCCTACATATTAATACTTTCAGCCAGACATTTCCGGGTAAAAAGTATATTGTAAATGTACTGTAAAATAGTTATGAGCACATGACATCATATTATAAATGTTATATAAAATACAATGGTAAAACAGTGTGCATATATGATTAGTATATTGTGAGAAGCAGCTGTAATATTGAAGATAGGGGCACTTGTCAAGCAAAACACATTTCAGTTCAAATCCTACAAGAGTTAGAATCAGTGATGTTAGGGAAGTTATACTGTTGTAATTACATCTATAATATTTTAAAACAACTACATCAAGTTACCAGTGTGGTTTGAGGGAAATGAGAGATGCAAGCTAAAAGCACAATAAATTTTTTGGCATTAGACCATAACACACTTACATCAGGTAATTTATGGTGTAAGTAATCTAATGTAGGTTGATCATGTTTTGATATGTACATACAGGCTATAGAACCACTTATAGAATATCTTGACAACAACCTACTTACACTCTACACTTACCTACTCAGAAGAAACTTCAAATGTTTGCTGATGGCCATCTGGCAAGAATGTCTGGAGGAGCTCCAGGAAGTTGTGAAGACTACAGAAGAGGTAAAGCTCGGCATTTTACAGCAGAGCTACATCATTACATTTAATATATACGAAGGTCACTTTTGGATTTAATAAAATATTTCACAAACTTGCCATATTTTTTTATTGCTAATATCCTAAAATGTTGAGTTGACATTGTTTAAATCAAAATGAGATTTAATGTACAACAAAAATGACTGAGTATGTAAGTAAAAATACATTATGAATTATAACACTTGCTTTTCATACTCGCCAACCTCTAAAGTCTAAACAGTAGGTACTCTGTAAGCAACTAAATTTTTCTACTTTGTCAAACCTGTTTTATATTTTTATAAATTGCTACCAGAAGATTTGATGTTATGGTAAAGAAGATTATCTAAAATTGTCCTTAAAGCATCTTCCTTCAGTAGCTTATTTAGTGCAGAGTCGGCAAAGTTAGAAAATGTTTGTGATGCAATATCCTGTCACATTACAGAGAAGTACCAAGTTTTTCACTAGAATACAAGATGCGCTAGTGATTCTAGTGGACTTCTTCAATGCTGATGATAAAGGTTTGCTGATGGAAGAAATCAACTGCAGGTTATATACGGTATGGAATATATGTGCAGTACATTATGCAGAATATCAGTATAGAATCAGCCAGCTGTCATTATAAAGCACAAGATTTTAACTAACATACTGTGTTATACACTGTATAAGTAGGGCATCGTTTAACCTCACCTAATGTCTCCAAAACACTGTTGAAAAGTTTTATTCCTAGCTGATGCGCTTAATCAATAAGCCTTCATCTTTCTAATGATATAAAGAAGTAGCCTATACTATCAGAAAACAACCAGCATGGTGACTGGACAGTTGTCATAGGATTTACATGCATGCTTATGTAGAAAGGTTTTGCTGCTTGTAGGGATTGATCTCCTACTTCTCTGTACAGCAGCTCACTACTGAAGAAATAATTTGCCAATTTTACAAAGACATGATAAAATATCAGGTATTTTGTTCATCAAACATGCACTTTGCTCCATTTTTGTAAAAAGAATTAACCAAAAAGGAATATTTTCAACTTGTATATAATTTATTTTTTAAATGTTTATGTTTTCAATCTGGGGAGAAAATTTTCGATCTTTGAGCAACATGTAGTCTTGTTTGTTGAAGGTAATTACTTTATTCAGATATAATTTATGCTCAACTGTTGCAGTTTGTAGTTTTTACATAAAACTGATAGACTGTTGCTGATAATATACAGGTTGAATCTACCATGTGACTATAGTAGTAACAACATGGTGTTAATGATGTAAAATCTGAAGCTATTAGTATTTGTTGAGCTGATATGTTTAAAAGCACTGACTGCGCTGCTTAGATGAGCAATTTTTAAGCTGAGTAAGAAAAGGATGAGCCTGTTTGCAATTTTTAGACCAAATAATCGTATTTGTTTAGCCCTTGGCCCAAACTGTGAAATCTTTGGTTTATCAGTAGCATTCTAGAGCTATATAATTTCAAAAAATGCACTGCAATTTTGCAGCTTACATTTTAAAGTTTATGCCAAGCAAATGTTACATTTTATGAAGTGTCGCTATAATATAAAAACAGGTATGGATATAGTAATTTCTATATGCCAACAGTAACGTTTTACAAAATCTTTAGGTCTTGAATACACCACTTGATTGCAAAAACATTTCCCATAAACAGCTAAAATATTTAGAATTTACAATGACAATATTTTAGTATTTTGAGATACAAGGCATATATAACATAATAACAAACCTAAGCCCTGCTGCATAATTCTAACTAATAAACTGCTATAATCTTATTGTTTTAGTCCCAGACAGATATAGCCACTGACAATAAGTTTGGAACTATTAGCTTCAGAACTCACTATGACAGAATACACCAAACCCTCACTGTAGAAGGTATGTCACTTATGTATATATTGAGCTTGTAGCTATAGTCACATGACTACACAATAAATTCTCCATACCCACCTCAATATCCTGTAGTCAGTATTGAACATGACGGACTGAAAAACTTATAATATAAATACCATCTCTACAGAATATTGAGGTTGGTAGGTTAAGATTGTACTTGTGAGCAATATCTGGGTTTGTATGATAACATAAGAATTTGCATGAATACCGAATATAACAGTTACACTTCAGATCTAAACCAATGAATATGAATGTAAGCAAGTGAAGCAATACATGCACACAAAAGCAGACATTTTTAACAGATCTGTTAGAGTACACATGATCATTCTACAAAATACTCAAATTCCACCCTTTGTTGTAGTCAATTCTTGCAGTGATATCATAGCTCTGGACTCCAATGGATTGTCTGACCCTTATATTGTGTGGGATCTTTGCCCTCATCACATTTTCTCAAACTATCCAGAATTTAAAACTTCTATTAAAAAGAAGACGCTGAACCCCGTTTACGATGAGTCATTTCAATGGTAGGTATGATAATATTTTTACAGAGCAAAAGGTTTGTTACCTAAGCCAATAAAAATCGACTTTCTCCTCACAACAATATTTTTCAAACCAACCAAAACCTACATACCTACTCACTTAGATAAAAAATGTGGAGTTTTAATACTCAGAAAATTATTTAAACAACGCTATAGTTGTATCTATTGAATACCTTTCATTTTTTCAAAGAACTCACGAAACTTTGTACATTCTAAACAAAAGGATATCTTACAATAACCTCTTTTTCTCTTAAAATGATATACTCTTTGAGTTGTGGATACATGATATGTAAAAGCTGCAGAGCGCATGAGTTATACATGTCGAGTTTAAATGCATTGTGATTCGTTGATTTTCTAGCGAAGTACCTATTGATGACATGCAAAGAGATGGGGCATGTGTGAGGTTCACCCTAATGGACTACAATTTTGTTGTGAAAAATGACTTTGGGGGAGAAGCATATGTAGCAATGAACAGCGTTCCAGGAGTTTTCAGTCCAGTAAAGGCGATACAAAGCAGACGAATGAACCAACTTGTATTTATGAAACCACAAACTATTGCAGGTAAAATGTTGCATGTGTAGTTATATAGGTTATTTACTATGCTTTGATTAACACAACCTCAACAGATTACTGCGGATTTGAATTTTGCACATTGAGATTGGAATAGTCGGGTCACCCTTGCATACAATAAATATTACACACTATTAATTCTTAGAGAATGTAACTCTACTTTATTTGGCCAATAGAAAACCCCAACCTGGTTGCATTAACTCAAAGGACAGAAGATTCCCTAGCCCAAGACTTTGTGAGCAACAGAGAGGCATTGGCTGATGAAGCACAAATCAAGATACAAGAGTACGAAGCAATGACATCATCAACTTAATACACTCACCCTTACTGAATGTAAAGGGGGGAGGGGGCGATTCAATAGCAACTTTGTAGAAAGCTTCAAAATATTTTATAGAAAGGATGTCACTAAATTTACTATTTTTGAAACTTGAAGACATGGAATTTATGAACAATTTACTAACACAGGTAAATTAATACTAAAACAATTGACAACCCATCTTTTACAGACCCTTTTATTTATTACCACAATATTTGTGTAGATTTGTATTTTATTTTATGTTTCTTTATCAGCATATTTTAAGTTTTGTAAGCTGGTAACTAGTAGAAATAAGTATTGTAACTTTATATATATATATATTTATTTTGCGGTTTATTACAAATAACACATTTATAACATTTTAATTAAATGCTTATACCTAAGTCATAAAGAAAATGAACAATGATTATAATAGGAAATATACAATGACACTACAGCTGCAAAGGAGCCCAAATTAGTAAGTCATGCACGTAATTTTTCACATAGTTTTTTGTAGTTACAAGCTCTATACCATAGGCTCTCTTAGCTTGTAATTCTACAGCACCTGTAAAAGAAAAATTCATATTCATAAAAATTGTACAGTATAGCTTGTTTATTCAGGATTGACTACACAAAACAAATCTATAATATTTAGGCTTATTTAAGAGTAAAAGATGATGTTTTACACATTAGAAGTCCATTTTACATGCATAAAAATATTTGTATTCAAAGATTATGTTTAGCCAATAACCAAATCTCTAATAGATTTATGTAGTTGTCCCATCTTTATGATGTAAAGAAACTGGAAATATTATGCTTAATTTACAGGCCAAAGCAGTACAAAACACATTGCATGAAGAACCAATGCTGTACTTCGTGTTGCATCACTGAAGATGATTCATGCACTTGTATGATAGCAATACAACAGGACATGCATAACTAAGTCCTATTTGATAAAGCCAATTTTAAAGACAAATTATTCTCAGTTGCCATGCCTAATATATCACACTCATAATATAATCTATGGTCTAGGGCCTAGGCCCTAAGGGTTAGAGTACTGGCTTAGTAAAAACAAGGTCAGAAGTTCAAATCCCGGTAAAGGCCATTGGTTATAATTGCACAATTGCCACAATAGAAAAGCAGGTCATTTTCATCAGGAATTCTCATAGTGATGGCGAGTATAAACCCATGTGATTGTTTTATAAGCTATGAAACTTACATCGAAACTTGTTAATGTCCAGGTGACCTGCTCCTGCTACGAGAATAACTATGACGTCTGTCTCGACCATAACTCCTATAAAATACACAAACCTTTCAATCAAATCTCCAACATGCGGTAAAACATAGATTCAAATAAAACATTGCACAGCTCACAGTATTATCTTTGGGACTTTTACAATAATTTTCACTAGCTCTACTGAAATTGTATTTTTTATTATAGTGAAATAATGTAAAACTTCAATTTTTTACCAGACATTACAAACCTGATTGAGTAACATACAACTCAGTGAAGATGTTGTGATGCAGTTTTGTGTAAGTTTATGAGGTGAAGAAAATTCAGAATTGTAATTTAACGCTGAGCAGCCTAGCTGGCGGGCAAGTTGTACAATACACTGAAGCTATTGAAGGAAGTGAACTTGTAGGATATATTAAGACAAGGCTGATTGGCGGATGTACATTGGCTACATCTGTCCACTATGCAGTGACTGGATGGGCTGATGATTGCCGAATTAAATTGGAGATGCACTTTCAAGTTGGCAGCAGATATATTTTATCAGCCAATAAGCAAGTTGCCCTTAACATGACCCCCATGAAGCAGAAGTTGTAATAACCATGCTATTAGCAACCTAAAAGTATGACAACACGAATTAAAAAGGCTCATGCTGAAACAAATCATTTACTCAAATCCCAGTTAGAATTAAACAAAGCAAATTCTATATTTATTCATTAGAAGCTCAACAAGAACAATTAATATATATTGTTTTAATTCTATGCAAGCCAGTGAATTAAACGAATAATTTATTTAAAAAATAGTCAACACCTTGAGATACTAGAGAACAAAAAATACCTGCTGCCGCTGCTGCTGCTACCTCCTCCATAGCTACCAGACTCTCCATATTTGTAACCACCGCCGCCGCGACCCCCATAGCCGCCTCTACCGCCACTTCCATAGCCTCCTCTACCACCGCCGCCATAGCCACCTCTACCGCCGCCATCTCGTCCTCCCCTGTATGAGTCGTATCGAGGTGGACCTCGGCTATATCCTCCACCACGCCCACCACCGCGTCCAGACCGTCTAACAGAGGCCTGCTCTACTCTGATACGTTGGCCACAGAAATCTCTGAAAAAGTAACAATTCGAGAACTCAAATTTTTACCAACACTGACCATGTTCAAAATTGCATATACCCATAGCCGAGAAAGCTGGTAATGAACACCACATTATTCTAATAAATTGCAGACGTCCCCTTCTTTCAAAACAAATATTTAACATGTAGCTGTACAGAAAAACTTTACATAAAAGTAATGTACTTAGAATGTATGACTGTATTTACCCTTATACTGCACACAAGCATACAACTATGATATTTAATAAACACAGCAGTTTAGTATAATAGTACAAAGTATAATCAATAAAACTTACTGTCCATTCATACCCGAAATAGCATCCTCCGCATCTCTGGGGTCTTCAAACTCCACAAATGCAAAACCTGGAGGGTTTCTGGCGACCCAAACTTTCTTAATTCTATAACAAAATAAATATAAACATACTAGATTAAAAAAAATTAAGGCAAGCTATATATAATCTCACTTCTGCAGTCCAACTACCTGGGCAATTTTGACACAGGAGAACATCCTTTAGTTTCACATTGATTTATAGGGTGATACAATACTACATTGAATTAATCTGAACTTGTTTAGTTGTTATTTAACAGAAGACATTGTAATGGTAGGAAAAGTATGAGACTTAAAAATTCAAAAATATGAAGTAATTGACATGTAATCATTAAATTAATTTCAAAAATCAATTACATTAGATATGTAATTAATTACTATTAGAATCACATTTTTATACATCAATTACAAATTACAATTACCCCAACCCTGGTTATTCATCTTCAATTGAATACTGAATTTTATATTTAAATGAACTATACTTATACTTATAGTTACACTAACTAATAACCAAACACTAATAGTAATACTAATACTAATACTAATAGTAATACGTATAGTTAAAGTGATACTATTAGTATTACTGATGTTGATATTTATTCAATTTCATATTGGATTTTCACTTTCACTTGTCTTTGGTTTAAATTATTATTAAATTTAATATCATCTTTACATATCGCTTTTCACTTTTGTCTTTTACTTTTATATTATTATTAGTAGCGATCATCATCATGGCAGAACTAAGATTTACCAATAAAGTGATACAATTTCAAGTGCCAAACAATTAAACAAAAGTAGTAAAATTAAACCATATCATCATCATTATCATTCATGATCATATCAACTTCAAGTTGAAGTTCACCTCACCTGCCGTAAGCAGCAAACTCTTTCTCCAGCTCCTGTTCAGATGCATCTTTACTTAGGTCACCTACATATACTTTGCATTCGACATCTTCCCGGCGATTTCGCCTTCGGTCGTCTTCGCCGTAATAATCAATGATGAAGCAGTAGGCTACAAACAAAAACTTGTTAAAACTGCTTGAGTAGCAGCTGGTAACCGACTTTGACAAACAAGGCCTTCCTCAGTGTGGTGCTTGAACCGGAAATACGATAATGCGCCGATATTTAAGCGCGAAGTGCAGCCGAAATGGACCAAATTTGCACAAGAGGACATAATCGCAATATAGTAATACTGCATGTTTCCACAACGAGTGCCACATGAGCCCATTGCAGCCATAAAAATATTTATTACCATTCTTTTAATTCAAAGAACAATTAACAGTTCGTGTTTTCTATAAATTACAGGCCAATTACTTGCAACCACTATATACTATAATCTATAATGTATTAATATTATCACACGAGCTGCTAGATATTGTAAATTTAGGCTAATTTAGTATTAACATTTTTAGAATATTAGCAGGCTGCAGGGGTATTGATGATGTCAGGAAGAGCATTTGATGAGAGAAAGTTCACATTATAATATATTACCAACGCCCGACAGTAGGCCCTGCAGTTGGTGCAGCAACAAAGATAATTATGGGCTATTATCCAATAGCTGTGCACAAACTTGCTATACAGAATGCATGCAGTAAACATGGACATGGTAAAGGCATGCTATATGAATGGAGCATTTACCATGCACCCTAACACAGCAAAGTTGTTAGAACTCAGAAAATTTATTTTTCTCTAAACACTTGTCATTATAGTAAAGATGCTTCTTGTTAGGTTGTTACAAAGCAGAAAATGCAAGTGAACCCCTATTAGTTACCTTGTGACTGTAAAATATTTATTATAATCCTATAACAGCACAGACTTGAGCACCCGATTTAATTCAACACACATTCCAAATAGGCTTGTTAGAAACATGATCTAAAATACTTTTTTACAAATATTTATTGAGCCTTTCTAAAATTCGAGTTGATGGTGTGATTGAGGTAGCACTTAACACAAGGTTGCAATTGATTGACTCATGAAGAATCATCAAATCTAGTTGTTAATAAGCCAACAGGCATGAGGTAGCTTGCATCCATTGAAATAATTTTACACATGCATTACATACAATTTTAGACCAAGAATAAAAAATATCCGATGCCTAGTTTTAAAGGTATTGGGAAGAAATTGTTGAAACAGGAAATCATTCATAATTTAGACAAAAAAGTGAAATCTTGGTTTGTGTCAACTACTAAAACCACCTTCCAATTATATGATATTGGGATGACATTAAATATAATTACGTTTTATGTAAAATTTAACAATTATATTTGGGTTAATTATTGAAAAAAATTATAATGAAGAAACAAATCAATAAATCACCCGCTATTTAGCTCAATGCATACAACTCATTTACAGAAATTCCACAAAAGTTCGTCATAAATTAAAAGCAAAGTTAACACTATTTTGTTTATGAAGATCATAAGATCACGAGAACTTTAATACAATATAATACACAAGAAAACCTTGTTATATATTGATTACATATCAGATAAATATGATGATGAAAGTTGAGCTACACGGATATAAACATTATTATTTACATAAAACACAACACTAATGTTATCAGTACTCATGTTTGCAGCAGCATCTGCTGACACACATTCCCTTCAGTCTCTAGATCCTGAGCGACTACAAGTACACAAGATCCAATACAAAGAGTATTCACAAATAATCTCGATTGATCAAGACTTTCATAAGAAAGCATATTATACTGAAGTATGTCAAATGACCACAATGCATCAGTAATTACTCACAATATTCAAAATATAAAAATGCTATTACAAGATTGTGATTTTCGGGCAAATTCTATAATGTTAACTTCATTCAATATTTCATGACAGGAGTCCAAAATAGATTTAAACTTTGAGAAAAACTCCACTGCCTTCATCTGACAAAACATGGTGATTTACTTTTTAGAGCTGGAACTATTGCATTTTTACCCAATTAATTATAATTTTATTTTTAATTTAGAAAGGAAAATAGCTAAAACCTTATTGAAAAATGCTTTGAGATAGAATAGGCAAAACATCCATAATATAAGCAGGAGTTTGAAGAGGTGAAATAAAGAACATATTGTTCAACAATAAGGCTAGCTAGAGCTAATACATTGAAGCACTGCATTAACAGACTTGTAATCAAGGAAGCATATTTTATTAAAAGTAACCAAAATGCTTATGTTGACTAGTTGACTGTAGGAAAGCAGACCAACTAGAGTATATACCTTCTATTGCTTCGAGCTCTGGACCTAGATCTACTCTTGCTCCTTGAGTAACTTCTCCTTCGTCTATCGCGTGGAGAGCGAGACCTAGACCTAGATCTAGACCTGTAAGGAAACATGCTACTTTAATTGGCATTACTTGATAAATGGGGCAAAAAAACAAGAAAACAGATAACTAAATGTTACATTTTTAATTCTGAGAAAGGGAAACATAAATATTATGATAACAGGACTATAAGAGGTCATGACCACGCAGGGCTCACAATACCTGTACTTCTACTACATTTTATGTTGATATGCACATAATTTATCAACACCTACTCTACTTGAAATAAAACGAGTGCAGACTCGTTTTAGAATATACAGAGCAGCTAATTTTCAACCAGACTTTTTGTTTTACCTTCCTAAGTCAACAAATTGTCGAAGAAAGGAAGTGATGACAAGTTGAACGTCAAGTGTTGCATGCTGCACGCTGCCAATCTAGATGACACTCTATTGTAGAATCAAGGACAGTAAATATGTCTCAAGTAGAGTAGACAACTACTGGCAGGTTGAGCAAGTGTGGCCAGTAGAGGCGTGGCAAGGAAAGTCACTCTGCCGTATTGTCTGCTCTAGTTGCAACAAATTGCTCAAATTTGAGTTGACGGCTCTTATTTTAGGCGAATGCCGTATGTTTCTCAACTGTTGATGAGCAAAGGTGACATTTTGACTCAATGCTGATCAGTTGAAAAAAGGAAGTGTAGATCTAATTAGGAGGTTGATGACATAGTCTAGTTGACTCTCAGAATGTTGTAAGAGTTTGATTTTTTGATATCTGAAAGCATTATAGTGAATATGTACATCAACATTTACAGAGAAACTGCACTATAAACACAATTATGTGGGCTCTCTATTGGTACTATATCTATTAAATTGATTTTTGGAGTAAGCATTTCTTTTTACAAATAGGACTCATTTGACTAGCTTTGAACTCCACTAGCATTAGAACCCAATCTTAAGTTGTAGGATTACAATAACATGTTTCAGGTCCCACTTGATGTCTTCCGAATCATATTTTGCTTTGATAAAAAGATGTAATGATTCCAGATTTTTCTCTGGTACACATTAATAAATTTAACAGATGCCCACAGATAAGGATGAGCTACTACATACTGAAACAACCCACCAAGCAGCTACAACAGGTGGTTTAATTTTGTTTGAGAGACACTTCTTACCTAGATCTGCGCCTTCCGCCACCAGAGCCGCTCTCTCGACAATCATAGGCGTAATGTCCCGTCTCGCCGCATTTGTAGCATTTATCTCTAGGATCAAATGGTCGGCCAGGACGAGCTGGTGCTCGGTAGGAATCATAGCGAGGGGGTCCTCGCCCACCACCCCCACCACCACCATAGCCTCTACTCTCTCTCTGCCAAGGTTTAGCTCTACTCTTCCCAGATGAAGGTTCTACTCGAATACGTTCTCCAAACATGGTTCTAAAATAACACATGCCTACATACCAGGCTATTCATATGAATCGCACATTTTGAAAGCAAAAACAGAAATCACAGCAACTAAAATAGTATAAAATGACTCACTGTCCATCCAAAGCTTTAATGGCATCATCGGCGTCACGAGGATCTTCAAACTCAATGAAGGCAAAGCCTGGAGGATTACGAGCTACCCAAACTTTACGCAATCTAAAATATCACAATAATAGAATATACATGATTACAAATGAGCTAACAAGTGTTATTTCAACATATGCTAACAACTGTGATGAAATAAACTAATTTTACCTTCCATAATAACTGAACTCTTTTTCCAACTCTTTTTCTGAAGCATCTCTGGGCAAATCGCCAACATATACTTTACACTCTAAATCACCTCCTCGGGACATTTCAGCAAAATTCCTAGTCTAAAATTTAATGTATGTATTCATTTTTTGCTTCACAAGCTGGTAGTTTATAAACATTCGAATGTATACACAAATAATAAATATCAATTTAACAGCATTTGATTTTCATCTAAACTAAAGAGTTGAAGATGAGGAGTAATTGTGATATACTGATGAGTGATCTAGATCAGGGCTGTCCGACAGGCGGCCCCAGGGCCGGATGTGGCTCCAGCTTATAATTATGTGGCCCTCAAAGGCATTTAGAACTAAAATTATTTTTCACAGTATACATGATAGATATTTATATTGATAAAGAAGGAATTCGCAGTTAGTGTTACTGTTAGTGTTAGTCACAGTTTGAGTTACTCATACTCATAGTCATACTGATACTCATACTGTTACTGTTAGACTTACTGACTAACTTACTAACACTTACTCTTACACTTACAGTCTAAGTCAAAGTGTTACACTTACTGTTAGTGACTGTTAGTGTTACAGTTATTCATTTAGTTAAACTTAATCAATATCATAATCATAATGATAATAATAATCATAATGATAATTATAAATTAAAATCATTATGTTAGTTATTCATTACTTATAGTTTAAGTTATACTTATTGTTAGTGTTACCGAGTCTGGTGAGTGACTGATAGTGATAGTGATCGCAATTACAAATATTAAGAATAAGACCAATACTCATATTGATGACCAATGCAATATCAATATGAATATAACTAGTTCAACTAGTAGCATAACTATCTGGTATTTATGTAGAAGATGATCATTACTGATGACAAGCAAAAAAGAAAAATGGCGATACGCGTCATTAAAAAAGGTTCAGATTAATAATAAGAATGTACATAGTATAAAATTGCGAGTTGGGGTGGGGGGTGGGGGGTGTTCATGAACCTACTCTCGTCCACCAGTCTGAATATAAAAAGATATATAATACGAAATGACATCCTAAAAATTTATTTGTGATTTTAGCCTAATGAATTCATTTTTCAGTAGGATAAAATTTTATTTTTTATTTTGAAATATTATGCAATTTTTTATCACGTTAGAAAAAATACGCCACAGATAAATACTGTTGTGAAGTTATCTAATAAAGTTTAGGGGAGGTAACTCTACACCTTTATAAGGAAAATAGAAGCAGCCAAATAGGGTGTACCAAGACAAGTTTAGCTATTGTAGAACACGCTAGAGTTTGGACCCACTAAAATCTAAGATTTATATAAGAGACATAGGTAAATGACAAATCTAATATAATAAAGAATGCAAAATTATTATGACAGATAGTATTATATGCTAATTATTTTTTATAATTGTATGGTCTGGCTGTGCTATTTGCATGAGTGAAAAATATTTATTTTGTGGCTTTAATAATTTCTATTTTTACCTCAGATAAATTGGTATAATTAAACCAGAATGTCTTAGACTCTAAGTATTTCTGAACTTGTGTACATAATTAATTGTGATAGAGTTATCTTTCTTTGCTTACTCATGAATATTGAGCGTAGGTTGTATGGAAAACTTATTATGGGCTGTTATTAGCTCACTTGCATCAAGATATGGCAGATATAACTCAATCTGTGTCTAGTGAATAGGATTATCCCCTCGTCATCACGAAACAGTCAGAGGACCATGATCCACGCCGTTGAAAAATTGAACTAATGGCTTTACTAAAGAATATTTAAAGGTTGTAGGAATCCATTTTAATTTGAGATAACCATATATGGATTCAAGCTAAAATGCTCAAGTAAATCTCACTAAGACAAGCCTTGCATAATGCCAAATGTGTTGAACTCATCATGGCTATGGCCAAGTGCTCATTAACAGAAGTACCCATTCCTGAGCCTAACGTGAGAGCAATATTACTGCATGTCTGTTGTGTTTGTGTGTACATCTATGTGTGTGAGCATGCGCACGTGTGTGAACAACTTTACAACAACACAATACAATTAGGTAACATGTGTTGTTAGAACAGTGAACCTTGCTTTATAATACAGAGACAGTAATGTATTTTAAGCCTTCTATTGATAAAATGCACACTGAGAGTTTGCATAGTATATTTTTCAACAGTGACAACAAATTCTACACTAAATCCGGTGCGTCAAAGATTATAAGAGTTATACATAAAAATATTTCAATGTTTTTCCACACATCATAGCATTATCAATAAAAATAGAGCAACTGTAATTTTTTTTCAAAAATGATAAATACTGTTTTCGTAAATAAATTGGACGGAAGGAGACATAGCAATAACTGTAACAAAGGTATTTAAATAGAGTAGGGATTTGAATTACCAAGTTTGGTGTAAGATCATGAAGGAAAAACTTGAATAAATATAATCATTATAAAATTGTATATCTCTAAGTAGATGGTCATGATTATTCTTATACGAATAACTATACTCTAGTGTGAAAACTCAACAGCCAAAAATCCAAGCAAGTTGTTAAGTAGCATAATTTTACATTTGATAGCAGCTACGTACCACACAATGCAATACTAAAATATATAATAATTATGATTGAAAATCGAGTAGCGTATAAAGGCATCTGCATAAACTAGTATGAAATATAATAGAATAAATATAATCCTTAAGTTGTGATCAAAATGATCAGCATTAGCCTATGATATAAGAGGAGATTTGTGAACGTTTTGAAATCCTTCAGTAGGGCTACTCATTCAATTACCTTTGATAGGCTGAATGTTACTAGCGTATAACCCGACCATAGGCTATTATATAAACTGATAGCAATTAATGAGGGAACGTGTTGTTGAGCACAGAGTATCTGTTTGGCGTATACTGCGCAGACCTCAGGTCATCATAAGATCTCTCGAGGCCCATAATTTCCTGCAGAAATAAACATTACATCATGCAATGAAATCGTATTCTGTTGTGTCTGAATTCCTTATTATTGAATTTAGTTAATAAGCAATACATGCAGCAAGTAAATAAACTCATAGCACCAGAATATCTTTACCCATAGCAATTGCGTACAAGCTACATGCATTAGCTATTTTATACAGTCATATATGTTTAAATTATAAAACGAACAGCCATAAATGTTTGTAAAAAGTCCAAAAAAGAAATTTTAAACCAAACTCAGACAATGAAATTATAAATTTTACATTTAGCTATCTTATATGAAATTTTTTAGCACTAAACTTAAGCATATAATACACTTGCATCTAAACTTCTCCTCAAGCTATACCTTAGTTTGGTGATTGAGAGTTTGTTGAAGTTCATTTACTTCCTGCATTTTCTGTGAGAGCATAGCTTGATTTCTATTGGCTCGCTCATCAGCTAGCCTCGCTTTCAACTCAGCAAGTCGTACTTTTTGCTCTAAACTATCCATACCCTGAAACATTTGTTTTCAATAGAACATAATATATGAACAAACTAAAAACTAAAACTGACAAACTAAAATCAATTTTGATCATAAATTTCTTCTCAATTAAAAACTATCTAACATTTTTCTTTACTATTTTTTACAAATTGCTATAATTTCTATTTTCAAATCAAAACACTAGAAAATCTTACAGCACTAGAGAGATTTTGTGATGATGAGTATTTAGTGATATCATTGACAGAGCTGGACAGTAGAGGATTGGATTTATATCTAAACGGAGACCCAGCTCGGATATGCTTTAGTCTGTCAGGTGACGGGGTCGGGACAGAGTAACCTGGAACAGCTTCTTGAGCTTCTTCAGTTGGTCTCATGGCAAAATCAGAAGGACTAAGTCCGTTTACCTACACACATGTAGAATGAAATGAAAGACGACACATTTTTAAAAGAAAAATTTACATGCACTGCAGGCTCTTTTCGCTTTATATGTCTCAATGATAATCTCAAATCAAAAGGCAACAATGTTAAAATGACAAATAAACTTGGTCCCTATCTATTATCAAGTCTAAAGTAGCACCAGAAGTTATAGTTTCATAATGCATAGTAAAAATAAAATAAGGCCATGAGTATTGTGCAAGTAAGTTTAACATCGCAGCAGTTTCCATGGTTACTGGAGAAGTCTAAATCTCAAGACTTGTTCATATACCTTAGTATACGATCCCGAGAGTGATTTCTTTACAGCTTTTTCAGAAGCTCTTCGTTCTAGCTTAATTTGATACCTGCAATTGTCAACATATGTACATATGCATATGCAAAGTGTGAGTTTGTAAAACAGTAGATATATAATGTATGTAATTTGGTCCAAACCATATGGGCGCCATGTCATTTTAATCAGTATCTATGTCAATTTTTTTTCAACAAATTGTGAGTTAGAAGCAGTTGGAAAACAAAAATAAAATTGGAGCATTTAAATCTGTATTAGTTGTTGAAATGTCAACCAAAACCAAATCACAACACAGAAGGTGATTTGCAAATAGTAAGCAAAATTTTCTTCTGAGAGTTTCTCATAAGCAAATTCACACATTCAGTAAAATCTGGAACTGAAGCAATTTCTGTTACAGTTATGCTAAAAATTACTAAGAAATTAGTTTATTGCACTGTTAGTATTAAATTGGTGTAGCTATAGCAAATGGTTGGCCACAAAAGAATGCAAGTCCTACATTGTAAGTCCTATGCAACAAATTTCACGTTTGACTACTCCAAGTCTACATAGTATTGGTGGAAAAACATATTTTTGGTAGATATTTCTAATTCAACTTGCATAGGACTTATAATTTGAGACTTGCACCTAGTTGAGAACAAGTTTAAAGAGGCAAAATAAAAAGTGAAGAGAAAAGAATAAGATAGAAAGAGTTGCCCCAATGTAAATAAACCGTATTAAATCAACAGGCAGAAGTCTGGAATTTATCTATGTTTATAATTCCAGCTACAACATGATTTTCTACTCTCCAAAACAAAAGAACATCATATTTTAAACAATTTTCTCAAATTTAATTTTCAACTCCTATTAACTATTAATTGCAAATGCGATAAAGCTTATATACTTTTTCATAATAACTCCTAATTAAATGAGCCATAATCTTCAATAATCTTTTGCTGACTTCAAGCTGAATTACCCTTTATCATTATAGTCTACTAACCAAATATTTTGCTGTTTCATTTTTCATAAACTGTAACTTTGTATGTATGAAATTAATCTAAGTAAATTTCCTCAATCATTGCAGCATTGTGTATATAGGCCTGTACACAACCAGTGATATATAATCAACTTTAGAAAAATTAGACAAATACTTGACAATAGAGGTCCCGGAAGGACACATAATCACACAGAATATCTAGTAACTAATTCTATTGACTAGCATATATAGAAGATAAGCCATTTACACTGAAGGCAGAACTCAGCTATTACGTTTTTAACTGTCTCTCTAATTCTTCATCAAAATTTGCAACCATTTTATTAACAACTTCATGTTTCCATTTATCCATGTTCCTCTGCAATGCTTTTAATTCATTTTCTTTCTTTATCAATCGTTCACTGAAGTAGGATGAAGAATTTAGACTTGAATACAAGTCCTTCAAATCTACCCTTTGGTCCTATCAATATGCACAAAACTTTAAATGAATCTCCCTAATAGATCCCTGTTACTTATATAGTTGCCCTTGACCTAACAGTGTGGCTGTGAGGTAAGCAAAAGAAAGTAAGGCCTATAATCTGAAAACCACTCTACTAAGTTTTCACTGGAGAAACCGCTACCTACTTAGTCAAACTGCTTACTGGAAGACTTATCTCCTGCAGTTGAAACAGTTAATTACAGCAGAGCACACCTCATAAATATTCCAACTTGTCTATACATGCTTTTAGGTCAAATGGCAGTTGATACACCAAAACCAAGGCTCAAATATTGACAGTTCAATCAGACTATTACCAGTAGGTTAGATTATAAATGACTTCCTAAAGTCAACTAGCTGAGACAGTTGCAGTGACATGGAGAACAGCTGTTAGAGGTTAGAGATGAGGAAAGTGAAAGTCTACTAGACAAATGAAAGGTGCATGCAACTTGGCACAAGCAGATATACAGTGTTAATCGTTAGACAGAACTGCTTACGGGTCTTTTGGTTCAGTCAAGGAACGGCGACACACAGGCATCTGTAAATATATGTAATTTGAACATCAAAATTTGTTTACTATTTTAACCATCTTCAATGTACTTTGTTGAAACGAAATCATCAAACTTTTAAATTCAAATGCAGCTTTGAATTTGATTTTCATTAGAAAATTCTTTTTTGAAATAGAAGTAAGAATAACAACAAAGGAAATTTAAAGAAAAGGTGCTAGAATCATATGATGTCTGCAGACGTGTAGATGTGCTACAAGAAGCTGAAAGTAAACATGATAATAGCAGAGACAGTGAGGGACACTCTTCTTACACAGTTACAGTCTCTCTCACTGTCGTCAAGCTCAGAGCTAATACTCTGAGATTCGCTGAACTCTGTGAGAGTATCCAGCTGGGAAGAGCCAGCTTGTCTCAGCAGCATTATATACGCCTGTTCCTGCTTCAACACCAACATTACACGACGTAACACAGCCATAATCATTGACATCACATAACATAATAATTTGACTACACAACTATTTTTGTATACTTAGATGTAACATTATGTCTAGAAAGAACTTTGACCACTGATGAAAAAATAAGTCATGACTGACTGCATCATTGTATGTAGTAAACCGTTTTTTTTGGTGACACAAATTGGTTTTATGGTATTCTCTGAGTTGTTTTGTAAGGTAGACTGACTGTTGTATCAGCCAATGATATGGTAGTTGCATCATTATAAAGCTGCTGACATTAGAATTACAATTTCTATTGGTCTGTCAGAACTGTATGATAAAGTTGAAGCTTACTTTAGCTAAAGTTGTCTTCATATCTTCGATTTCCTGCCTCTTCTCATTGTTTAGTCGATTCCTCAACGTATCCAGCTCTAACTCCTACAAGAAGAATGCATGCAGCCTGTGTCAGATTTGTGCTTTAGCTATGATACATTGCACAAGTGAGTAGTATATGCAGTATATTATATACTTATAAAGTTAAAGCATGTTTCTTAATACAGTAGATTGGAGTTGTTTTATAAAAAATGGTTTTTTAAGGTAAACAAGGAGGTTAGTACTCCAAGTTTACTAGAGACAATATAGTTCAGTTTAGCATGAAACACACCTTTATCTTTTCTGACTTTTCAATGGTGTTGCTCAGATCTTCTGCTTCACTTTTGACTTCTGCCATCGAATTTCTTAGCTCTTCATTACATGCTCTCAGATTAGCTACTGCTGAGGCAGTTAGAGATCGTGATGTTGATCTTTTGCGTGCTTTCATCTTGCTCGGTGAGCTAGACCTTGAAAACCTAGAAAAAAATCCAATTGAAATAAAAATTTACAAACTCCAGAGCCACATGACATGAGTAATTTATTGTTTGCCATAAATCAATGTTGAAGGCTTTCTACTTTGCTTTCGAAAGCTTAAAATTATTGATTCGAATTTATGTATAATGTAAGGATATGTTTTAAGATGAAAAAAGTCAAAACTGCTTAAAAAGGTATTATATAACTAAGAATATTTTGTCATTCTTTAAACTAGAAGTTATCTCCCTGGCTCGCATAATATCTCTAAGCTGAGTAAATCTTGCTACAATATAGAACATCATCAATTTCGGCAAAAACACCTGAAACAAAATATACTTTTATAAAACTCACGAAACTGTCTGAGCCTTCCTCGGTTGCACCCCTAGCAAATCAGCTGTCTTCTTGCATTCTTCATTAATCTCATGGATGATCATCTTTTCAAACTTCTCCAGGGCTTGTGCAGTCTCTGCTTCAGACTGGAGTATAGCAGCATTTTCCTCTTTCAGTCTCTCTAGCTCTTGATCCTTATCATTGATCTCTTCTCGTAGAGCACTTATAATCTTATCGTAGTGCTGGAATATAAACCAACATGTATGTGTGTGACATGCATCACTGTTATGGTGCCACAACTGTACTGCTACTAAAGTTCAAGGATCTGAGCTCAACCTACCTGCTTCAACTCCTTCCTCAACTTCGCCAAGGCATCATCTCGACTGTTTTCAGCATTTTTCAACTTTTGAGCAGCTGTCTGTTTGTCCGCATCTAATTTCTGGCTATATTGTTTAGTGTCTTCCAGCTCCTATAAAATAAGTTTCAGTGATATAAAAATAATAATACAATAAGTAATAACTAGAATTTCGCATTACAAAAATTAAGTTTAATACATTCGCAATACCAGTTTTACATTTGCATGCAGGCTATTGACTTATGCAGATCATGTTGTATGATAATGTAATGTAAACGCCATAATTTGTTAGTAAAATAATGATTCAGGTAATGAAAGTTTTTATCATTTAAAATATATAATTTAAAGTGGCTGTTTTTCTTCAGTAAAAACTGTTTAATTGAAGGAAGACTTTAAATTATCCAACAGAAATATTTCATGAAATTATATTAATATGCAGTAAGTAGAGCATATATAAGACTATATAAATATTTCAAGTGTTCATTTCCATATAGCAATCATGCTTTCATATTATAGCTTATAGTTGTAGTATATTATTCAGCCCAAGATTAAAAAACAAATGAAATATTAAGGCTCTTCTGTCACATGTTTATCACCATAAAAACTTCATGCTTACTGCTTCTAACCAACTTACTGCTTTATACAATAAGAATCAATAAGTTGTACACTGTAAGACAACAAAAATATCCAAAAGATGCTATTTAACCTTACATTTATAAACTAGTTCATAAGAATTTGTTTTTCTAACAAACCTATCATCATGCCATAGAAATTCAATATGTCACAAGTATTTTGAGTGATACAAAAGAAGATCTTTTAAAGCACACTACATAGTAATTATACAAATTGATAAAAATTTGAGCCTCCACTGTAACTATACATTTACCTAATATATAATTACTATAACATTGTTATAGCTAATAAGATACCTTTCTCACAGCCAGAAGCAAGCCGTTTACATTCAGAGCTCTTTGACCAAAAGTCATAATCAAGTGGCAGCAACTGAACTCCGAGTGCAATAAATAAAATTGGATGCTAGTTGCTGCCAATAGTTGCTGTCAATAATTGCTGGCTGATATCAACACTTGAACAATATTATCAGCTCACAACTTGACAACGGCTTCATGACAACTTACAGATAACCACTTGATTATGTAAACTACATTAGCTCCATATAATATACTTTCAGTGATTGTATTGCACTGAGCCCGTTGTATACAGGAAACTATCTTTGGTATTAAGAATGAATAACATGATGCATAGGCTAGCTTATTACCAACAGTATTCAAACAATATGTCGGGAGGAAATGTCATAAATTTGATATTCTTTATAATCTCTAAAGCTTATTACCAGAGTAGGACACTAACTAAACATAACAACTGATCTGATGTTTAACTTGATTGGTGTGAACTGAAAAAATTTCCTATGTCAGGAAAAGTTGAATTATTCTTGACATTAAACTATAACATACTATTAGTAAGAACATAAAAATAAAATTTATAAGCCAAACTATTGCCAGCAGTTTAAAATAAATATAATAGACTTGCTTGAAATCAAAAATAATTTATTTTATAATAAAAAACATAATACCAATGTACTACTTCTGTTTGTTTATATCATAAATTGCTTTGAAATATATAATAATAGTCAATTATAATACTTACAGACTTGAGGTTGCTGAGTAAATCTTCTACTTGCTCTCTCTTTCTACTCTCTGCTTCCAGCTGAAACTTTACTTGTTCTAGTTGATTCTCCTCTTTTTCTCTACAAACAATATAATATATATAAAATATATATATGTGTCTGCCTCAACCAATTACTGCTTTAAAATATATTTATGGCATAGAAATTAAAACTTTAACCTTTGGTGTTAGGATGAGAGATTCGAAAATGCACCTTTCAGTGTAAAAGCATTCAATAAGTGTATCAGGATACATCATACAGTTTGATCAAGACAAAATGGAGATAAAATTACTAGCGCAGATGTTGGGAGCCTGATGAATGTTTTTCCTACTAATTAAACAATATTATTCCTTATAACTATCATGAACTCTATATCTGTATATACCACTACTATTAATATGCCACTACCAATATGACAATCTATAACTTTATATACCTACCAATAATACTCTCTTTAACTGTGTATACCACTATTACCAATAATACTCTATAACCGTATAGTCCACTACGATGAATACTCTACATAACTGTGTATACTATTACCAATATGACTCCCTATAACTATAGTCACTGATACTGATACTTTACTCAACTACCCCTGTCAACACCTCAGCTGCTTATACTAACCTGAACTGCCTAAGATGCTCACTCTCTTGATACTTCTGCTCTTTCTCCCATATCTTCTTCTCATTCCTCACCGCCTGCTCTATTTGCTCTCTGATGTCAATCTTCAGTGTCTCCAGTGCCTTCCGGTGCTCTTGTTCCTGATCACTGAGACGGTCTCGCAGTAAATGTGCCTCGTTTTCTTTATTCTGTTGAAGAAATATTCTAACATTACCACACAGACTCGTATAACAAAAAAATATATTTTACAAAATATCAGAGCTTCCTAATTTGTATGCCCATTTTTAACTTTGATGGTAGATGCCAATGTTGAGAAAACCACCATTTTATTCATTACAACATTTTCCTAACCTTAGCGTTATGCTGTAGCTGAGCGATATGCCTTGAGTATTCTTCTTTTACTGCAGATAACATTTCCGTATGCTCTCTCTGCAGATCATCGCGTGTTGCTTCTAGTAATTTGTCTTTCTCAACTTCAAACTAAAACACAGCATCCAAGATGGCAAGAAGCAACTAATAGCAATTAGCAAGTACGAATAACAGTTTTCTTCATTAAGGTTATTATGAATAATGCACACACAAATTATGAATGCATAATAAAATTTACAGGTATACACACTGTTAAGTTACCTGTTGCTTACACGTATCCCATGCAGCAAGTTTGTTACTTTCAGCTTCTCTTAGCTGCTGCTTCAACTCTTTGAGCAACTTATCATGTGAATCTTCTTCTTCTATAGACTTCTGTCTCACGTCATGCAGCTGCTCTCTGTCAATGGACCCAGTTTTTAATATCAAATGTAACTCACAGCAAAATATTAATAGATTTTAGCCTACATTAAGATAAATAATATTATAATATAAGGTTCTGCTACAATGATACAACTGATGTATCTATAAATAGCAAAGCTATTATTCTCAGAGCATATTATATTGAATATTAAAGCAATAAATATCTGGCTCATTACATTTTAATAGTGACTACATTTATTATTAATATTATGCTTCATTGCGATTTTATATATACTGTCACTAGCTTAATTATAAATTTATGTTTTTGATGATACACAGTGTATGCTTTTCATTTTTATTTCAAGTATTTATTAATGAGTTACTATCATTATGAATGCAAGTAGATCTTGATATTAACAATGAGTAGCTCAATAACTTTTGCACTCATATGGGAAATAAGTCACTGCATGAGATTACTGCAGGTTGAGCTAGCTCTATTCCACCTGTATTTGTAATGCAGGGTGTTTTATTCGTACCTCAAGGAGGTGTTCAGCTGATCTCGTAAAGTTATCTCCTCTCGAAGTTTACAGCATTTCTGCTCCTCTATTTCTAATAGCTTTTTAGAACCTTTGAGCTCATTGGACAACTGAACATTGACCTCTGCTGACTCTTTCTCTAACCTCCGTCTCATGTCATCATATCCTTTGATTGTTTGCTACAGGAAGAAAGATAACAAGCTGTACATAAAGCTACATAATGTAAACTGTAGCTACTCTTATATGGAAGCTATAAGTTCTACTGGCAACACTTGCAATCCAAACCAAGAAGTTATGGAAAATTTTCTAGATTTCATTAACATAAAACAATAACTTCAAATGCACTTTTGATTAATTGTTAGAAAAAATTAACAACAATAAGATTCCAAGCATTGTATATATATGAATTGTAGAATTAGTCAAGATTGAGCTATGAACGTGGTTACCTCTAAGGCTTGTGCTTTAGCCTGTTCTCCAGCAGTCATGTCTCTCTGTAGTGATTCACATTTTGAGATAGCAGCATCGCGTTCTTTCTTGTACTCATCTTTCTCCATGGTAACTCGCTCTAAGTGAGTGTTCAACCTCTGCACAGAGTCTCTCAACTCATCAATCTGTAAATTCATTCCATAAATAAAGAGTATATAACACATAGTATATAACACAGAGTATATAATAGAGAGTATATATCAAAGATTATATAACAAAAAGTATAATAATATATTGAAGATGATAGCTTTGAAATGTTGATAAAAAACTATGATTTTGCTACATGATTTGTGATTTTAGGTAAACATGGCACAGGTAATAATGGCACAAATGAAACAGTATGTAAATATGGCACACAGATGTTAAATTTGCTCAAACCCTCAACTCAAACCCCCATCTCAAACCCAAACCCTAATATCAAAATGTGCCAATTTCACCTATTTTTCCATTTGCAACATTATTACCCGTGCCATTTTTACTGTGCCATTTTTACCGGACATCATGACTTATATATGCTATAAGGTTTTGGTAAAAATATACCTGCTATCTTTTATTCCATTTACTGAAAAAATGGAAAAGAGTGCCAAAGCATAGTTTTACATTCATTAGTATGTTTACTAATGATGATCACTAGAAACAAACTATAGCACTAGAATACCTTTTCTTGCATTTGATCTTGCATAACTGATGCCTCGGTTTTAACACTTTGCACTTCTTTGCTTCGTTCATCTTTTTCTTTCTCTCCAGCTTTCTGTAAATTCTCAACTTCAGCTTGTAGTTCATCCCTGCTTTTGACTATTGAAGGCATCTGAAAATTGCAGATAAAATCAGTGAGTCATTTTATTTCTTATTAAAACAATTTATAAAACAAGAGAATAGTTACATGTTCAGCCTTCACAATGTAATTTAAAAATATTATTATTAAGAGCAAGAATAAAATTCCCAAATCAAGCCATAAAAATTCACCATTTGACACTTGAATATCTGTAGCAATCATTCATCCAGTTGCGGTTCTACTAATCATACACAGCAGCAAAAGACTTAATAACAGAAAACTAACTATTAAATATGAATAATAATAATATTTTCCAACTTATAGTCAGGGCAATACTAAATCTTATCAGGATTTCATAAGCCTCAAAACAATATTTGTATTTTCCAGTGAATAGGGAAATTTTAGGTATACCAATAAACTGTTTGGATTGCATTTTGTGTAAGTAGCAACCGCTTGCTACAAAGGCAGTAGGAAAGTTTTACCTGTTGCATAGTAACACCAAGACTATTGAGAATATCATCTTCTTCCTTTTTTCGCTCCTCGGCCTCTTCAATAATTCTCTTTCCTTGCTCCACTTCTGCATTGAGACGGCTAATTTCTTTCAAAACAGCTTCTTTCTTAAACTCCGCTACCATCAAGTGGCTCCTATGTAAAACACACAAATAAATTGAAATAATCGTTAAGTATTGTTCCGGTTACTGGAACAAAATTACATCACATTTTGTTCCAGCAATCGGAATAAATATAGAACAATGCTAGCAGCAGAACAAACAAAATATACAATACAGTATCATTGCTGTTGTCATAATACAATACAGTAGTTATATAACCTTGACTCCTCAGCCCGAGCTCTATTCTCTTTAGCCTGCAGTTCTGTACTACTAACTTCTTCCTCTAACTTCTTCAACTGCTCTTGCAGTTTGTTTACCTCTTGAAGCAATCCCTAAAAAAATTCACATTTTGTTGTATCAATATATGTGTGCAGTCAAATATAGCTTTAATTCTATACATGTACTAGTTGTACAGTTTTGAAGTGGCATAATATTATCTATAGCTATGAGTTGGTATAATTTTGAAAACTTCTTTAGAATTAGGTAATAAAAATAATCTATATTATGTATTCATTGCATGTTACAAAAAAAAAAAAAATACACATTATCTTCAACAACTTCTATTAGAATGCAAGGATTTTGATTACAGACTTCCATCAACAAGCAATTTCTGCATCACTAGAAAAATTCAAACTTACTAAGTCTGACCAGCACAGCTAAACAACTCTATCGTGTAGGTCAACAGAAGTGTGCAAAAAGTATCATTTAGTTTTACATAATGCAGGAATAAACCATTTTTGCCCTCATATAATGTGAATGTTGCTTTTCTAATATACTGTATGTATCTTTATAATAGATTAAATGAATCTCAACTTTTAGTAATATGCTAGAAGACTTTCAACATGTTTTAATTTCAGAAACCTTTCAGATTTACAGACAAAGAAACTAGATAGAATAATCCAGTGAGCACAGAGCAGCAAACACCCTGCCAACATATTATATCCATGGAGTAGTTGAAAGTCGGTTAGGTATACAAGATACAAATATTCTCTCACCATTCTATCACTATTTAATCTCTTTATGGTGTTTGAATCCTCTTCCATTTGTGATTTCATCAAACTTGATGCCTACAATTAAAAAAACCAACTTGAAACTAAAAACACTCAGGGTAGTTGTTATAAGACTTTTAGCTAAATGTTGTTTTGAGAAAAGTTCACAGTAATGTATAAATAATTTGAAATTTAGATTACTCAACTGTACAGAAAGTAAATGTATAGCAAATAGAATTACTTGTTGAGCAGTGAACAGGTTAGTCATGTCCGGGGTGCTGGCGCTGTATGAATGGAATGCATGGAGTCCTTGAGCTGAGGATAGATGAGTGAAACTGCCACTTCCTCTATAACGAGGCTGTGTATGGTGACGTGAGTCAACAGAGTTGTAGCCTGAGCGCCCTGATCCAGCCGAGTCAGTGATAGGGACAGATTGATTAGCCACCCGCTGTGCTTGTCGGGTTTTTAGTCTACGCTCCAACTCTATTTCCTTTTGTATCCTGCTGCTTTGTTCTCGAATCTGCTGAGCAAAGTCACCATCTTCTGACTCAGAGTCAGCCTCATAACACCTGCCAACAGAGCGACAATTTAGCAGCTGACACACACTGGCATGAATAGTATTAGATACAAAGCAGTCTTCACTGGTGAGTAATACTGCAAAATATTGAAAGTAGTTGCTAAAAACTTTCTTAAATTTTAACAAATTTAGACCAGCCTGAAGCAGATTCCACAATCTTATACAATACAGAAAAAATTAGTAACAGCCTATTTAAGTTAGCTGAAAATGAGTATTGCTAATCTTGTCTATTGTTGCATACCCATTAGAGACGATAGGTGCTGCGTGGTGCGGGCTGGTTGGCCTCATCCTCTGATACCCGTCAGGTTCAAGGTCACTCAGCTCATCAAATGTGTCAGCGATCTGGTTGTCGTCTGCTAATTTGCTGGCAGCGATGCCTGAAACCAAAACTAGGGACAATTAATGAACCTGCAAACTAAAGTGGTGTGACTACTTCAATCAGCCCATAATATGTAAAGTTCTGTGTATGTGAATACTTCAAGTATGTAAAGGCCTGTGCAAATTAAAATATTTCAATAAAATTACAAATTTTGTTGAAACCCACCATCAAAAACCAAAATCACCGAGCTGCAAAGTTTTAACCTTTCCTCGCTGAGAAAAGTTTGTGTAACCAATAGGAATAAGGGGCTTTTTTGAGAAATTACGCCAGTCTTGTAAAGAAATGTATTTACCAAACTGATGAGTGTAAAAATGGTGATCAGGCAATAACAGCTATGTTAGTATGGAAACCATTCAGTGACTTTAAAAGAGAGATTCTGGCAAGAGAGGATAACATATCTTAAAAAATAGCTTCATAGAAGTTCATATATGATGCTAATTATGCTAACCAACCCATCACAGCAATTACACAAACTAACAACAATCCACAGGTTTGATGTAGTAATCCCCATATAAGTTGACAAAGTATAAACCAGCTCTACTACTATGACATGTTTACTAAGGAAATTGCTTGAAGATGACAGCAGGCACCATGGCTAAGTCACAGTAAGTTCTTGCAATAGAATATAACAGAGCAAACAGCATACTTCCTGTATGTATGCATTACTTAAGGGTTAGAAGTTACCTGTATAACCTAAGTTCTTTGGACCTGTACGTTTAAGAGGAGGGGGCGTGTGTCTACTAGTTGATGTAGGATACCTTCTGTTCACAGGGGTAGCCCTAGACCCTGGTGCAGTTCTCACTGGTATACCACTAAATCCTGGAGCTGCTGGGAGTCTATAAGACTCACTTGTAGAATCAGTATGCTTTAAAGTTGATCTAAACCGATCCTCAAAGTCTTCAGTAAGGGGCGTGTCTGTAGACTCTCCAGCTAAAGATTGTGAATGGTAAGTCTTTAGGCTATAATCTATAAAAAATTCAAAAATGAAAAATTCAAAAAAACGTATAATATAAGAACAAGTTAGTTACATATTGCTTTGAAAGGTTTAGTTTTAGTCTGCTTTAAAAGTTTTCCGTCTAGACGTACAATAACGTAAATAAAGTTGTGAAACATTCATATCCTACAACAAACCTATTAAAACATAAAAAGTTGGTTTCTATTTCCAGAATTACACAGTTTTGGCATTTTCATGGTAGAAATTGAATAAATTCAAGATTTTCAAAAAACTTTGCGGCAAAATTCAGTGAAATCTTCCACTACATACTACTGTACTATTTGCTCAAGAGTACTACAGCAGCAGTATAAAAGCATTCCTGCATAAATCAGGTTAACAAACATACTTAGGCAACGCCAAGCACATGGAATTTGATCCTAAATTATAAATCTATATCAACATAATGTATCAAGTTTAAAAGCAATTACAACTATCTTGTATTATAGGCTAGAGTAAACATTCAAAGTCAACAGGACAAACTTAGCAATTAGTATAAAAAGAAGGCTGCATCTAATTTAAATAGCTTTAGCTGTGAAGCATGCCATTAAATAAGAATACAGCATGTCTACAATATGCTAAAATCAGTGTGAAATGTGGGTAAGGGTAGAAAAAACCCTTTACCAGTAGAAAGATATAAAAAATGCAACTCCAAGGCCACAAAAAATGAGAGCTTGCATGACATTTCTTTAAACCAGATTTAAATGAGCTGAAAATAAACTTTGTCTACTCAGTAGTAGTAATAATGAACAGAGGACAGTATCCTAGGCTAGCTACAGGTGAGAGAGTCGTCATAGGTTCTAAGGCTATTGAGTTTATAGTTATAACTCAGCTCACATACTGTGTTATAAATAAACCATCTGGACAGAAAGCCGAACTACTATTAGATAGATCAAAACAAGAAGTTAACAAAGTAAAATAACAAGGACTCTGGTGCTAAAGTTACAAGCTAAAACTGTAATGGGCTGAGAAGAAAAACTGCAATTTTAAATTTGGAAGCAAAAGCTGAAAAGGTTAAATCTGGTACAATTTGTAGTCACATTACAAATTCTGGTCACATTCTGTTTCAGAGATATTATAAAACAGGCAACATATTATTTAATAAATAGATGAAATTTTGCTAACAAATAACATAGTCAAAACCTGAGTATTTCGTAACAATTTGCAGTTTTCACATATTCAAAACAAGTAAGAAATTAAGAGGAGAAACAAAAATTGACAAAAATTAAACAGCAGCTTGTATAGTTTGGTATGTTTCATTTTAAGAAAGTCTCTTTATCTCACTCTGCCACCATCACTATAAACTTAGATCTATTTTTAGATTCTACCCTGCCTACAAACTTTTCATATAGCTTTACTATTTTGCTGTACCTGCAGGAAGAGATTTTTGAAAAGTTGTTTCAAAGTCTTCAGTTCGAATAGAGTCAGTTTCTGCTCCGTTATCTTGCTGTTTGAGGGTAAAAACCCGAGGGTCTCCTAACAACAGAAAGAGCAGTTCTAAGTCTATACATTGTACAAACGTAAGACATACATAAAATGATCAAATTTTATGATCATACATTGATCAAATTTTATGCAAGATAGAAATAAACTACACAATATTAACTGCAGTCATAATAATATATTTACTAATCTATCTTACATAGATGTACAAAACTAACCACCTAAACATAGTAGTTTTGAACAGTGGGGTCTTGCTAGGTGTGCAATTTAATGGTGGATCTATATATAATAAGGTCATACTAAATAACTTAAGTTAGATTAAGAAACATGGCACACATCATGTAGTTTAGTGTTGAAAAGCTGTAGATTGCTGGCATCCTTGGAGTTTGAGAGGAAATATGCTGTGACTGACTTAATAATTAACAGAGTTGACATTCAAACTGCCTCAATTAGAATTTAATTGTACACGGTGCAGTTGCCCATTAGAGGAATAACAAAAGAGCATTTCTTCAGGCAGCTGCCAGCATAACAAATCTTACATGACAATAATGTTTAGCTTCACTAAAGCCCTATTCTAATTAATTGAAAGAGGAGTCGAGTTACAGAGCCCTGAGTGCTTAATATTAGTTTTTTATAAAAGCAAACTGCAACGCCAAAGAATTATTAAAATATTTTTTAAATTTCATTGAACAATGGCCTGCGCAGGTGCATGAGAACCATAATACTTGTAATACTCGTAAATGCGAGCCACTGGCACAACCCAAGCACCCTTCAACTACTTTACAATGTAGACGAAATTATTATTGCATGGCTGTTAGAAGTCAAGATGACACGAGAGTTCAAAGTGCTTCCAATAAATAAATATCTGAACATTAATTAAATTTATAATGAAAACTTAATATTTTAATTAAATTTATGTAAAGATCTACAATTATGAATATTCTTTCTTTAAGAGTCAAGTTGGAACTATTCACGAAACAGAGCATACTTAAGTACCCTTATTATTACTCAATACCTTTCAATCTAAAGTTATAAAATACCTCAAAGAGCGTCTGATAAATATAAAAGTTCATAATATAAACTCACTAGGTTTTATTAAATTATAAAATCACCCAACCAACATTGTGTATATAGGCTCAAGGCTCTATCAGAAAAGCCAAACAAATAAAGGAAATTGCAGCAAATGAAGTAAAGCTTGACTCAACTCCGTGAAAGCTAGTTGCCACTAGGTGCTAGTACAACCAGTCTGCAATGCAGCAATGCTGAAATTATCTCAATTCAACTGCAAAAGGCTCTAAGATCAATATTTGGAATTAAGACTTACATCTTTGATCTGCTTAGCTTATTAAAGGAGTTTACAGCTTACTAGTGTTAAGATATGAAGTATACTTAATCATTATAGTGACTGGTAGTCATGGATTATTGAAAACTGCTTGCCAACAGCATGCAAGCATTATAATATAATGTACAGCTTTTGGCATTATTGTATTAGTTTTAATAGCAAATTTAATTACAATAATAATGTTTAAATTTTACAGGCCACTGCCAAGAAGCCTCACTTTTATATCATAACTTTGATAAGCTTAAATGACTTTTATCAATTAATTTTTAATATTTCAAACTGTATGCAGCACAATCAATAAATTTTCAAATATATTTAATGAAGTAGTAAACTATGAATGAATTAGTGGAATATAATGTAAAACACATCATGGTGTAGGAGTTATCTGTAATTGTACCACAAGCTAAAAATCTTTGCTCAAGCTTACTGGAAACTAGGCTAGGTGGTGCCATAATGCTATGGGCCAGCCAGGCTTAAAGCAACAGCCTTTACAACATAAAAATTAGTATAAGATAAATTTACAGAACCAGCTTCAAACAATGCTAATGCAAGTAAAAATGTATCTGCAATATTTATTCATTTTGTTCTATAACTCAAACTTACAGCAAACAATACTGAATACTCCCAAGAGAGGTTAAAAGGTTGCGATTAGCCAAGTTTAAAGCCAAAAGAATAGACTAGGATGACATAAAGTCAAAACAATAAGGCAAGAAGCAAAGTTGACTGTTGAAAGCAGATGGCTTCCTAGATGTATTGATGACCTATCAACTACCAGCTAATGAGATACTGTTAATACAGCTCCTTCAGCGAAAATAATTGCAATCTATACCATAAGTTTAATAAAGCAAAGCAAACATTAAAGATTGGAAGCCTACAAACTGGTATTTCATTATCTGCATATTATTGTGATTTGAAACATTTTAATTGCTCTTGGAGAGACTTTTATATAGCAACTACAAAGTAAGTCCGTCTTACATTGAGAATGGACAGTTAAATATCATCTTTCCACAATTACAATTATCACTAAAAGCTATAACTATAGTAGCGCTGATACTAGACTTATAAGTTTACATTTTGTATAGTACCCAACAGAAATATTATTGAAAACTCACCTAGACTGCTCTGCTTGTTCCAAAGAATCTCTGAGAACTTAGCGTCAGTAGCATTAGCAGCATCCGAGTCCAAATCACTGTGATTATCTCCCCCTGTAAACAGAAAACCCTTGCCTTGATGTTTCACCTTCTGTCCCCAGCGAGGCATGACATCACACTGTGAGGTACTTCCAAGTTGATATACGAAACCACAACAAAAGTCAAACAGAAGTGCCTGTTAATGATGTTATTTGCTCAGATTAAGATTGTTGACAGATCAGAGCCGCACACTCATTGTCTTACGAACTCCGTAGATAAAAAGCCGAGGTGTAAATTTTACAAACCCGTAACCAATGACTCTCCCTAGCCGATAATGGACAATCACAAAGAGCAGCAGCTCATTGCTCCGTACTAATTGTGCCTAATGAATTGACTAGACGCTACGATTAGTTTCTGCCTCACAAAGCATTAGCTTGTTATATTGAGCAGCAAAAGGTATATCGGAGGGTGGACCTTTAGAGATAATCTATATTGCTTGTAGAGGTTCATTCAAGTAAATAAAACAGTATATCAATGGTCCCAATACCCAATTATTTTAATTCTAAGGATTTAAACAATGGGAAACAAAAACTACAGATATGCGCTATAATGAAACTATGAGATATGAAGGGCATAGTTGTGTGAATAGGGTCTGGAATATTAGGGCCCCTTAGTGCGTCTTAATGAATGCTATAAAATATTATTCTAATTTTAGCATTATTTTCAACTGTCAAAGCATGTAAATGAACTGACGCTTAATTTAACAATACATAATGATGTTGATTTAGGACTCAGCTTAAATTAATAGGAACTCTTGGGTAAATATTGAAACTTTTTACTTGATTTCACCCTCAGGATCCAGCGGAATGTTTCAAGTTTATTATAACTTTGAGCAAAATAGCACCATGTTATTAAATAGTTTTGTTTGATAGCATAATGTTAGTTACTAATATGCTTTTTAAGGGCTCTACCTGAATGTACCAAACTAAGGAAGATAGTCAGCTTGGAAGATAGGCTAATAATTCAAATACCATATACTTTGAGCCTCAAATATTAAACTCAAAATTTTACAGTTGTTCAGGATTAACTTAACTAGAACATTCTCTTAGTAGTGTAAAAACTTTTAGTATTCACTTTTAGTTTCCTAATGTAACTTATAATAAAGTTAAAGTAAATCAGCTAGGAAACTCTGGCACAAACTACTAAAATGAACAGATAACTCCAAAGTGATTATTTCCCACATCATTGTCAAAAAAATCAATTATTGGAGATGAATCAGCCCAATTAAGAATAAGAACCAAACTCCCATTGTGAAATGAGTTCCATTCAGCTAACCAGCTATGGCAATACTTTAATGAAAATTCTAAATTCCATTCATTACAAACTCAATATGCCACTCTTGAAGCAATTAGGCAGTTACCTTTACCACTAAAATATTGCAACATTATTTTAAGAAGTAAATTAGGTGATAAAAAGAATAACAAGCCAACAGTGAGGTTTGAACCCTTGCAACACCAACTAGATTGGAAATTTTATTTGGTACACTACTGGGCCAACCTTATTGATATACTGGTCATGCTATTTTATTCATCAGATAAACAGAAAATACTGTGTTTCTACGATAAATTTAATTAGAGCTAGATGGAATACAAGCATATATTAGATTATACAGACTTGAGGGATAATCTGTGTAGAGTGAGTTCTTAGTAAACCTTCCGTTTTGAGGTTGGCCTGGTAGTAAACACATTATCTAGATAATATACAAATCTCGACCATATAATGAACCTGATAGACTGCAGAAGTCATCATCGTCCTCCTCATCCACAGCATCGGCAGCGGAATCTATGACCTCATCTTCTGAGATATTAGTATCATCTTGTGTCCCTAGCTCAGCCTGTTCTGTTGCCACGTCTAACTTCTTATAACTCTGTGTATCTAAGGCTGATTTCCATGAGTCCAAATTTGGAGTAGATTTGGAGTAAGCCTTGGCAGTCATGGGATTGATTGTATCTATCAAGGTAAGACAACACCAAAGTTAGCAAAATGCAATGAGCAATTGAGATTACAGAACACACTTACTTTAAGCTGGTCAAATAGTAAAGCAGACGTGATGGCAATATAACTTATGCTGGTAATTGATTTATGAAGAAAAATAAACAACGAGATAGTTGCAAAAAGATCTTGACATAATTACATTATAAATGTATGTTTTAAATAAAATTCATGTGGAGCCATCAAATTATTTACATTTAAATATAGGTAGTGCAAGATATGTAAGTTATTAGTCAACCCAAATTATAAAGTTGTTTTTCCTTGCAGAACAATATTGCTGTGGAGACAACTTCTAATAACATCATCTATAATGTAAAGTTTAAATTTGGTGACAAATGATTGCAAAATTAGTGCTAAACTCTACATATTTAATAACTTTGGCAGAAACCAGAAACTTTTTGAAATCATAAGTTCTTTGTAACACCGTAATGGTGATCTTCAATAAAATACAGAGCTTAAAACCGAAAGTGAAAAACATGGTTATATCCAGTGCTTTACTATATTTACAATGGAGAGATGCAATTGAACTTTTTAGTTTAAAACTTCCACGCAGGTGTAATTTAGTTTTTTATTGTTTTCACTGATTTCATTATTTTAACTTTGTATAATAAATTTAATTTTATGGTGTACAATACTCTATTAACTTATAATGAAATATTAATAGCAATTGATGCCCCTTATAGAAATCATACTCCATTTCATTGCTAATTGAGTCAGTTTTCAAAATAAATTACTATTCTACACTTCTGGTGGAATTATTAATCAGCAATGGGTGAAAATGCTTGCAATTTAGTTTTAATCTATTAATTAATGGCTACATAAAATTCTTGATACATTACTTTTCAGTTCGAAATCTAAAAAAGTGCAAAGTTAAAATCTAAGAATTCCTTTTGGAGACTTGAGCATATTATTATACTTATTTATTCAAGTCAAGTGGCCCATTGTCATCCTATAAAATCCAAAAGCTAATGACTATCCCAACATCAAGATTCAAGCTGAACTAATAAAGCAAATTTAGAGTTATCTTCTTCAAGCTACCTTATTTCTTCAACCTAATATGCTTGTAACAATAACTATTAAGAATAAATAATATAACATTATAAATGATGCCATACAAATAATCAACTGCTATAAAAAGTGACTTCAGTTTAAACATTAATATCTCCGATTGTATTTAAACTTTATATGAACTAATTTGTAATAATGGTCAAGACTAGGAAAGTTTAATAGCATTGGATTCACTCTTTAGTATATATCGTTTTAGGATACAGTACAGCTGGATAGAACTTGAGAATTCTGTAGAATTTTTAAATTTAAACCAAGTTAGGGGCTGTATTAAAAAGTTAGATTACCGCTTAATTATTCATTTGTGAAGTTGAATATAAAGAATAACAGCTCAGATACCAGGTGATAGAATGGAGGAAACTCAGCAATTAAAATGAAGTAGTAGCTTGTAGCAATATTCAAATGGGAGCAATTAGCAGTAATTAACAACACTGATGCCTGTTATTAACTACCAAGGGAATAATAGAAAAGTACTAATAGTTGTGTTAGGACTGTACTACAACTTTGTACTTAAAACCCAGTATACATAAATAAACATGTACTTATATTATTGGTTAACACCAGGTTCCAACAATCAACACCTCATAAGTATGCAGGCTGTTTTACTGAATTAAAACTGGGTTATATTTCAATGGGCTACCCTGTAACAAATGATACAATATAGAAGTATACCTCCTGAATGAGGAGTTCTCTCCTCCTGTATCTGTGCAACTTCAACGCTGTCTTTACCATTTGACACATCGGCAGGCTCAGCAGGTGCCTCTTTGACAGGCATCTAACAAAATGACCAGCACAGTCATTACTTAATGTATTGCAGGTAAGTGTGAGTATATGATTAAGCCCAAAAGGTAAATACTCATTTAGTCTAGATTTCCAGTATTTAGCTAGAGTTTTGGGTTTATTTTACAGATAAATATCAATGAGAAGTAACAATAATTGAAAAACTTATAAATATGCTTGAATTATTGAAAAGTTGGCCAGAGCAAACAATCACAAAATTATCATATCTTACAGTCAGTTCAGAATAACGTATTATTTATGTTTTTAGATCATAAACTATGCTATAGGCTGTTGATCCCCAATGATATAACATATAACATAGTGTATGTAAAGATGGAAACTATGCAAGAATGACAGGTTCCAAGAGTTTTAAGAAAATTTAACCTAAAAACTTCTTATTATTAAAACAGACTTTCAAAAACTTATCAACATTAAACTAGGTTGAACTTTGCCAGCGGTCAAATGTTTGTGTAACAGTAGCCTATATCAGTATACAAACCTCAATCTTGCGTAGAGTGGATATTCCGGCATCAATGCGATCCATTATATTGTCAACACTATCAAACTTTCTCTTGAGCTGATTAATAGTAAACATAGCAGGAACGCATGGACCTGGACCCGGTGGTGTTTTAGATCTAATAGAAGGTTCAGCCTGATCACCATTCATCATCTGATGAAATCCATTTTGTAGATCACGTGAATCTGTAAACACAGCAATCGACAGTTAATTGGAAACTGAAAACCTACAGCCATTTGTTAAACTATAGTAAATATAAATTGAAAAACTATTTAAACTTACTTGACTTTATTAAAACAAATTTGCTGCATCATGATTTTATAAAAGGCAAGTTTCATGTATTTAAAATGAAAACTTATAAATTCTGAGAATGAACATCTTAGCTGCTCAACTTACCTTTCGTGTGTAGTCTAAAGATGATTATAAATCCAATGTATAGCTTTACAAATTGGTAATTACACATGCAAAAAGCCCAATAATGTTTTACATGGCAGAGCACAAATTATTGACTAATTTATTGAACAAAAACAATAACTAAACTCAGGTATTCAGTGAGACCTATAAGTTGTGATTAACAATATTTTATTGGATAATGGTAATAGGTGCACTGGCTAACAAAGAGTCAACCACGGAGAAAAGAAAAGACATTGAAATAAAATATCCAAGATAGAAACTAATAATAGATACTGGCATCACCCACTTTGTTATAGCAAATGACTACATCTATACACCTGAGTACATAATTTATACACATTGATATTGAAACAGCCACAGGCCCACAGCTAGATGAGATTTCTCAATGTGGAGAACTCGGCCTGTGAGCATAAACAATTTGCTGCCAGGAGCTATATTCTGTATACTAATCAAGGAAGAATATAACTTGTTAAAAGAGTACCACTGGGTGGCCAAGCCAAGGGTTGAGGGCAATTTCAAGTAAATGTTAATTCCAAGAGCAAAAAGTGCTGTGAAATTGACCAATCATACTGAATAGTTTTTTTCCACTCCAATTTCCAAAAACTGTTGATTATCATTATAACTATGTGCGTAAAGTAAATATGTTGCAAACTGTTGCTAATTCATAATTATATATCAGAAAATACAAATTGACTCAAGTTAACTGCAAAGTTTAACCACAAAATTACAATTTTTACAACAACAAAATATTTTATTTATGACCGATATTACTATTGTTCTATAGTCTTTACCGATCAAATATTTTACAAGTAACAATTATAATTCTTTATCTATTCAATCTTGTGATTAGAAGAGGTCTATGAATTAGATTGATAGTCCTAATAACTTCAGTGCACATAAATCCTTTAGAAAAGTAGTCATGGTGATATAGTGGTAGAATCGGTTCAATTTGTTTCTAAGAGAAGATACAGCTTTACGTTGTTCCAATGGATAAAGAAATAGTAACTGCAATAAAGTTATAAAAGAAGTTTCTAGCTAAAGTAGTCTTGTCTGGTCATCTTAGCTATATAATTTATGAAGAATAGTAGTGTTATTTATGCTTATATCCTATTTTCTGCTATAAAAAGGGCAGAATTGTAATCTCATAGCCTATTGTCAAAATCAAATATCTCTAAAATGATAGACAATAAAGATTAACGCTTAAAATAATAAATTGCTACCACGTTAGAAGAAAAATATCTCTAGTAAGCAAAGCCAGCAGAATTTTAGGTATATTCAAACTAACATAGTATCTGAATACTAATATGATAACAAAACATCAATACCTAGCATTCTATCCACAAACAGATCTAGGAAGTTAAACATGGCTGAGAGCCTCTCTTTCAATCAGTATTCCTGAAATCTCTGCACATATACCCAGTGAAGGTATCAGAAAGCTAGTTGTCTGTTATAACTGCTTCCTAGTAATCACTTTCTCTAATGCACACAGGAATATAAACTAAGCAGACAGTGCATAGAGCATACTAGTCATATTCACAATGGAAGTTACTACTTTGAAATAATTTATCCTATTATTAACGGTAGCTCTTACAATAGTGGTGTTTACATGGCACTATTATGTACAGTAAAGCTGTAGCTGTTTACTCTGGAATATTCAATTCAAAGAAAAATTTTTATTTTATAGCCATGGGTGCTTGCAATCAATAATGTTTCAGCACGTATTTCAGCAGTTTAATAAATTCATTTCCTTGGTTTATTATTATTATTATTGAGTATCACCATAATGGTGAACAACTCTACTTTATTAATGCTCATTTAAACTTTGGAAGCTATTTTCAAAACAATCGAAATGTTACATGAACATTAGAGTTATATTCTCTTGACTTCTGGCCTGAAAACTATTGATATATAAAGAATCATTTGAAATAGAATCTTCCCTTATGGTAAATAATTTTCAAAAAATCCCAAACCAATAAAATTGCAGGAAAAAGTTTTTTCAGTTATATTTAATGTGCCCAACTTTTAAAAACGTTTCACTTAGCGAGAAAAATAGCAGCTTTAGTGTGTACCCACCATATATTTCCAGTTCATCCCTAGAATTCATTCCTTGAGTAACAATTGACGTGTTTTCAGAGTTATCATCAAAGCCATCTTCTGTAGATACATTATAACAATGATGTAACAAACATACACACACACCGCAACACACACACCACAACACACACCAAAACATACACTAAAACAGACGCAAGCACGAACACACAAGGCAGAAATGGTAGTTGCCTTCCCTTGGTGTCCTGAATTTTGGTATCCATGCCACAGCCAGTTTACATTTTATAAAAGAGACTACTAATGCACCATCTGCAGTGCATAACCGAGTGTTAACTTCTGCATCTAAGAATATTTTCGTGACCAAACTGATGCGAACACACTTGCATACATAGTGCTGCTTTCTATGGATTATATCTAGTACACATGCAAAACAATGTTTATCTTAAAGAGCATATTTGGACATACCTGAGCCAGCAATTGTTTGATTGAGAGAAAGAGTTGAACTCGCCAATGACCTTTGAACTAAAATAACAGAAATTTCACAGCATAATAATTGTTTCTTTATGTCCACACAAAGTTAATGAATGTATAATTTGGGTAAATAATACAGATACATTTTATACTTTTTTTTGAAAACTAAAGGAAAGTATGCTTATTTAATGTATAAACAGCTAATTGATTATAAGTGAACTTTAAGTGAATCCATTAATTTATCAAATTAATTTTTAAAAATTAAAAATATAGAAGAAACTCAAAAGCTTGTTACTGCTTGTCATTACAGTATATTGGTTAGGTCCAAAACTATACATTATTTACTTGGCAATTCGACTCAATATCATATGGTAACTTGTTGTTACCTAACATGCTTAAACCACTGGTAACATTGCATATAAGTGCACTCGAAAATACTTTACCCAGAATACAACTAGTGCAGTAAAACTTAAACAAAGTATGATCTCAGGCTAGACTAGCTGGGTCAAGGTTTTAGCAGGTAATGGTTGTCTGAGAAGTTATTAGCTTGCTAAATTATAACAATTGTATTTCTGGTATGCCAGTAACTATAAACTAAACCTAAAGAAGAAAAACAGCTTGTACAGAGCATACAGTGTTGTTAGGAAGCGATCAGACTGAGCACCTGCTGCAGATACCTTGTTTATGCAGACTATCGTCTGAGCCACTAAAAGAAGCTTCACTACCATCTGCTTCTCCACAGACTAGCCTCTGCTCCCCGCTATTGCTAACTTTCTCATCTTCCCCTAAGAGTTGCTTTCTCTCTAACAATAGTTGCTGTTCCAGCTGTTGATAATGTTCAGAACTATGGGGTACAGGCTCAGCATATTTCACTAGAAGTAGCACAGAGTCACAGTATCAGAATATGTGACTTGGGTATTCTGGGTTGAAATAGCACATGTTTTAACAGAAAAATTATTTTTCTCCATTGGGAGTGTGTGGTACTCTGTTCTAATCTGAGGGTGGGACAAATCCCAAAATATTACCATCTACTGGTTAAGTTACATACACATACACGTATGTGATATATATCAAAATATATGATGTTGGAATATATTTTCAGCTGCTAAAAATAATTCAAATTTTAGAATAAGAGGATGTACAAATAAATAGAGGTGCATAAACAGTAGCAAAGCTACGGGAAGTTGTTAACATATTATTTCGCTAGAAAAATATAAAACTCATAGCTTGAAAATCGTCAACAAACAAGCACATTTCTTCACAGCACTCATTGCAAGCATAAGTCCCAAGTGCTGCAACAGCACCCCTATTTCTATTTAACATGCCCATTTTTATGTCAAAAGCGTCATTACTTCAAAGCCGATTCCAATAGCCATTTTTGTAATGAAAACTTCTCAATGTGAACCGACCTTAACATCTGTTTAAATAATTAGTTTAATTTGTATAAAATGTCGTTTTATCCTAAATCAGATACTATAGCTGAAAGGAAATAAAATTCGAAATTTACCAGAGCCTTGCGATTTCTGAGACTGTGTTTCCTCTACTTCTGAATAATCCGCTTCCTCTTCCTCTTCCTGTATGACTTCCCTTTTCAGACCGCAAACTGAATATTTAAAAAAAGCAAAGAACTAACAAAGTATTGGAATAAATTTATATGAAACTGTAAAAATTGTTAACTATCACTGCTTTAAAATAGTCTACACTCTACAACAATATTATATTTATAAAATGGGTTTCACTTTACACAATTTTGTACATAGATGCTATAACTATTTTTGAATATGAAACATACGCATACATAAACACTATGAAACTCTTTCATTTCTAGCTTATTGCTTGAAATAGTGCAAGAACTGAATCAACGAAATGAGCTTTAGGATTGCTCTGCGTGTGACATAGAAAAAGGGAAAAATGGGAAAGGTTTATGTCCAAAAAGCATGCCATGAGTCATTGCAAATGAGACAACAGAACTTTGATAAATCAAAAAATGCTGCTCGAAAGTACAAGTTGCATCTAAAGCAAGTGATATTCAATGCTAAGACAATATCAGTAGATTCACTCTACTATATGAAATATTAAGATAAAATTGCAATTGTTGAAGCAAGTATTACCAGTAAGATCTATAATTTCATTGTCATCATCTTTCTCCAGTTCCGCAGACGTAAAGTCTATGACTACGTCATCGGAATCATTTGAAATGTCAAGGTCATTAGAAGCATAAGATACATCGAAGCTCTCCGAGTCATTACACACATTGATATCTTCACCAACACTGTCTAGCAACTCTTGCATGTCTGCCAATGACTTGGCAACTAAAAAATATATGAATTATACAAGTTTCAGCTGCTTTCGTTATTAGACCTGGCAAACAAAACCATCTAGAAATCTCCCATGACCCAAAACAAGAATGTTAAGATTTAATCTCTCAAGCAAGTAAATCCATAGCTTTTGAACATTTATCTTGAACATGTTTAAATCTAAGTAACATTAAAAGCCCATAACTGTTTCTAGTAAGGCACCTGTAAGTTGCTTAAATTTGGTTTACCATGTTGATGGGAATTGGAATAAAGAACTTTTATTCAGATGTTTCAAGTGCTAAATAGTGCAATATTCATGAACAGAACTAATATTTTGTGTAGTGACTAATTAAACGAAATTGTGTTGTAGCCTATTGTGAGTGTATTTGACTGTATTAACTGCATAAAATATTCACTAATCATATCATCAAGATATGTAACACAGTATACAAGATGTCTATACTGATAGAAATGTAGTCAGAGAGTCTCTGGAGATTTCATGGGGGACTGTAGAAACTGTTAGAAACATGACAGGTGGTGGCAGGTGATAGAAGTCACATCCTTAATAACTATATCTAATCAATAGTCAACAGTTGTGAGTGAACAAGGTAGTTGTTTAATGTTATAGTCTATTGAAAACCATTGTAAAAAGTTACTATTACACTCAAACCCAAAGGAATACGTACAAAGGGATATTATGTTTAGAACAAACTTTTGCACAATTGAGTGAAACCAAGACAAACACTATTAAGCTTAAAACACCACTCTTTTTATACAAAAAAGGTTGGCAAAATGATGTAACAAATATTTGAGAGAGGTTCATGTTAAAGATTAATAGTGTTGGAGTTATACACCCCAGTCAGTCTTATTTGTGTAGGTACAAAGGTGTGAAATCAAAAGTCAAGTTTGATTAAAAGGACGATTTTGAACCTATTTTTAGCAAAGGTTTTTTCAAACAGCTGTACAAACTGTTTACCAATCTCCTATATTATTTTTACCAACCTTTAGAAGCGAGTTCGTCATCAGACTCCACTTCATCTGACCTTGTGTGATTCTCAACCCCTGTTGGCTCTCTATAGACCTTAGCAGTGTCTGCCATTTCAGTTGTTCTTTCTGGAGATTCTACTTGAGGTGATGAAGCTCTGACAAGCTCAACAGGTGACACTCTGACAAGTTGAACAGGTGATAATCTGACAAGCTGAACAGGTGATGATACTCTGACAAGTTGAACAGGTGATAAATTTCCATCTGATGTTGAAGGAATTATGTCATGTGAGGAAGAAGTTACATCAACACCAACAGAAAGTGGGGGAGAATGAGTGGTAGCAGATGGTGGTGACATGGATACAGTCGGTGGTGGTGTGCTAGAGGGAGTGGCAGCTAGATCTAATGGTGGTGACATGGCTACATCAGGGGGTGTCACTGGGGGTGTATCTACACCAGCTGGAACTGGATTGTCTAAAAGTCACATAAAGTTATATAAGAAAGCAAATAGCCATAGTATCCTGTAGCAGGTTTATTTTTATACATTACTCTGCCCTTATAAACCCATTTGAAATACCACGTTTTTACCAACAAGGCTGTTCAATAAATACACGAGTATCAAAGCATCTTTTCAGTATGTGACAAAAAATAACTTGTTATTGGTTGGAGACACAGGGAGGGTGATTATGATTAACCCTGAGTACGTGTATATTAGTTAGTAGCTGTTGCTCTAAGAATGTTTCAGCCTGAGGAAGAAATCAAAATTTTGAAAATACAGCTAATAAAAAAGTGGCATCTTTGTTTTAAACAAATTTCTCATTTCAAATAAAATTTCATTTTTAAACTCTAAAAAGTTTTATTTAAATTTTAGAATAATTTACTGTAAATAATATTTTGTATAACTTAATGCTTACTTTCTTGCGCATCCATTCTTTCTAATTTATCTTTACCGAAATTTGTATCACCATTTAAATTAGTTAGCACTTGCTCCGTTTTTATTGGGTCGTTGTCTAAAATGTGAAGTACAAATGAAATTATAATTACAAGAAAAAAAACAAATTAAAAAATTGATTTGCTCAAAAGGTGCAGTTGCTTTATTTACCTGACAATGATGCAATTAATTTGATATCAGCTTCTGTTCCATGTTGGTTTTCAGACATGACTTTCTTCTAAAAAAAGAAGAAATTTTAAAATAAGAACAAGTATCATACAACATACGATTTTCAACCAACAATTCTTATACAAGTTCATAAAACATACACTGCTGCAGCATGAGTAGTTGAGAGCATCATGCCTAATCTATATTTTATCAATTCCAACTAGTTGTACTTATATGTTGATTATAAATAACGCTATCTACATAGGCCTAATATAAAATCCTACACCCAGGTGGATCTATAAGATACTAGAAGCTTTTCTGGATGGAATATTTTCTTTGGTGAAAAGTCTTCACACACTTTACATCAACTCCCATTTAACATTTTAAAATACTTCGCAGCATTAGAATAACCTTCTAATCTACATTTTGTAGAAACTAACAAAAGCCATAATTCTGAAAATTATCAATATGAGCATGTGTCAACTTACGCAGTGGAAAAAATTCTTCAAGGAAATGTAAATCCAACATTTGCAATGAGACTATCCACAAAAGCATGACTAACCCACAAACCTGGTCTAATTTAAGGTGATGAAAAATTAAACAGTATCATCTTGGATACTGCTAACCTTATTTTATTAAGGAGCAATAAATATCACCATTCAATTAAAACATTTTACAAACTATTTTCCTGTATTTGCCAGTTAGTTACAGGCATTGACAGAAATAAATGAATGAAGCCTGCTGCAGGCTACTCACGTGAATGAAATCCAACTGTGAGCAGACAAGAAGAGGGTCAAACAAGTAGAGGTTGTACACAATATATAAATCAAATGTTATTCACGTGAATAGCTTGCTGCGGTGGTGCCCAGAAATGAAATCAAAGACTTAATTCAACACTTCATTGAGCCATGTGCCTCACTTCTGACAACTAAACTACATATTGTGATATTTTACTTAATATAACATAAAAATCAATTTTCATTTATTATGTTAGGTATGAACATATTTGCCCAGTGTGTATATTGTAAATAATAGATTCCAATCATAGTCTGTAACTCTATATTATGTATTTACAATCTACATAATCATGTCACAACAAACCGCAACATTTTGACAGGTAGATTTTAATAAAATGCTCACATTTGTACTAAATAAAGGAATGGCTAGCTAAAGTTTTCATATAAACTTTCTATTAAGATATTATTAAGATGAATTCGTACACTATAGAGTATTGCTTATAAAACTATCAACAAAATCTGTATACTATACCTTATATATGCTGCAGATTCAGTGAGAAACTAACATTAATAAACATAATAATCTGATGCTTTCAATTTCTATAACACCAAAATGCTAAGTTTGAAATCTATTGAGAAAAATTTACCCCAATCGTTAATCTGAAAAATTCAGAATTTGTCATGCATATAAAATAATCTAAAGTATTCTTAAGATCCAGCTTTGAGTTTACGACTAATTTAATTCAGATTAATTTAAATTAATTTGTGATAATGAGAGCACATAGAGTCAGAGAATATTGTTAAACAGGTTAAGGGTTTACGCTACTCACCTGCACCTATTAGATACGGCAGCATTGTCTGACAAAGTGCTGCTAGAGTAACTGTTGCAAATCTAACAACAGAACAAAAGTCAGCATATTCTTTGCCATTTACTAGTAGCCTAAAATCAACATTTTAAAAATGTTTGCACAATGTTCATTGTTAATTCATAAATAGCAATTTGATTAATTAGGCATGAATAATAAGTGTAACAGCCAATGTTCTAAATACAATGAATTAGTTTACATTGGCAACTGCAAAAATCTAAAAAGGTTTGAAGATTAGAATGTTGAGGTTGAAGCTAAAAACCACTAATCAAACTTAGACTGGCTATAAATACATTTTTATGTCCTTTAAAATACCAGGATGTCAAACAAAACTCAAATGAAACTCAAGGTTAATATGAAACTTACAGTTGTTGCTAATATATCACAGTCATTGCAATGAGTAAAATACACGTCACATAGAACAAAATATTATGAAACAATAGTCAGAAAGTTTAGTTTGAGCTGCTTTTGTTTAAGAATGACATAGGTAACATATTTAGGCATTACTTGTGTGAATGAAATAAAGCTATATGGTAGAATCAACTTGTTATGGTTTACTGGTGCTATTAAATTTGTTAACACGATGTGATTTTAAGTTATGTTGTATTCAATACAACAACAACTACACACCAACAGGACTCAAAATGTATATATTCATGCAATGCTAATTATTATAAAGTATCTTACTTTAATGTAAAAACAGCAAGACATGCATATATACGATTATCATAGACTATTGTGCATCTATACCAAATATATAATACGCAAATGCCTAAATTTGAAGAATTTACTGGTAAAATTGTGTTTACTGCAATACTTTTTACTTTTATTACTATGTATGAGAGGCTTGCCAGAAGAGTTAGGTCTATGCAAAATGAATTGAAAATGTAAAACTTTTTTGTTTATATATAGAAGTAAGCTCTATACATGCCAGACCAACATTTATAAGTGTATGCATTATTATATTATAAAAATGTTTGCCATGCTTGAATTATTTAGTTATTTATACTTGCTTGCATAAGTTATCACTTTTGACCAAAGGCTTACAACACTAAAGGATAAAGAGCCGGTAACTATAAATAAAGTTACAATGCTGTTGTAGCTTTTAGGATTTTACACCATAACTATTTTACATGCTTATAATAAAGTATGACACTAGGTTGAAGCTGACTGCATTTAGATACTACAAATTATTGCAGTTATTTTTATAACTAGTTTGTATCAACAGCAGGAATTAAAACCTCAACATTGGTAGCAGCATTGAGATAAACTACTCTCAAGGTTGGCAAAGTAGAAAACAACAACCAGTGAATTACATAAGTAGCAGAAGCTAACTAATGGTGGCTCAAGTTTCACCGTAGTAACCTAGAATAAGTTTTCAAGGAGGAGGTCTATGACTGCAGAAAGGCAACTGGTTTATGAGGGTAACGCTTTCTGAGTTAGCTAACTCTGATATGAGTATAAACTCTCTTCTTTGCTATGAAGGACAGTTAAAACACAGAAACATGTTATGAAAGTAGAGGGATTAGTCAATGTGACCTATGAGGAGATTGAAGCAAATTGATGGAGTAGCTATGACATAAATGTTGCGGCAAATTATGACCTTACTTGAATGATGTGCTGCACAAGAAGAAGTGGCTCAATCAAAAGTAAAGCCACAAACATGTAGAAGATGTTCGAGAGGTGGGAAGGTGGAGTATTGAAACTGTCCTACTCAATCTCTGCAAGCAAGAGCCTAGTTGGAAAATGCTAAAAGTTTGCAGCAGCAGATCTACTGAATGCAAAAAGGCTTTCCGGAGGCACATGGATAAAGCCAGAAGCTAAAGAGAGTAAGTGGCAGCAACCATGATGGGCCCAACCAACTATGCCTGAACTTATTCAAGTTTTGTGGAAGAGTTGAAGTAGAAGAATACCAAGACTTTGGAGATTAAGGAGAACAAAGAAATAAGAGAAACAATAGAACTAATCAAATTCTTCTGACAAATGAGTTGTCCCTTGGCAGTGGGTCACACCAAAATAATTCAACATCAATAGATTTGAAACATGAATGAGTGTTGATGAAAGGCTGGTGTCTCCATGCTCTTGTTGTATAGTGCAAAAGAGCTCATAAAACTGCAAGATCTTCTTATGGGAGCCCAATAATAATCGAAATAAGTTTAAAATTACCTGCCTCTAAAGGTCAGGCAGAAGTTGTTAGCTAGCTCAGGCCAACACATGAAGTGGAGCCCCATGCTGCTTTTTAGCCATTTCTTAAACCATCATGTTGTGTGATGTTCTCATAGAAGAATGGTGTGCTTTACATTGTAATTATTTCATAAGTCATAAACTACAAATGTATTTCTTTAGACTAAAGCAGTTTTAATTTGGATAATACAGACTATGAAATGTGTGTCTTTAGCAATTGTGTTAATGTTATTGTTAACATTTTTGCTTGTCTACTACTGCCGAGACCTTTACCTATTAGTCAGTGATACAACACCAGTAATCTGTAAAGCCTGTTTTTACTCCCGATAGATGCTTTATTGTAAGCTTACAAAAGTTTCCAGTATAAAATAAAAATACTACCAGTAAAATGTTAACTACTACAGAAGACAGAAGTTTGCATTTATAGCTGGAGGCTTTTATCCGTAGAGGGCAGATGAGACGCTCTATCATTATCATTATGTAAATCTCAGTCTGTAAGTTTATAAATTAAAAGAGTTAAACAAGTGCAACTCAAGTAACACTCCTTTCAATTTTCCTTGCACTGCGTGAACTCAAAAGTGATTTTGATTATCATTTTGATTATGATATTCACTCACATTGTGACAATCAACAATCACAATGGTAGCAGTAGCACACACAGTTATACACTGTTACATGATAATAGATACAATTATAAAAATTAAATAATAATAATCGGTATAAGTAATATCATAAATATTTATATCAACGTTTATGGATTTATTCTAAAGTATTTTAAACTGGATAAATTTAATTTACCCGCATAACATTCACTTGGTTTATATTTATTTTATCAGTCAGTGTTGAACTTGATCATGATGCGCCCGTTTCACGCGTGTTTAAAAGCGCACGTGTTTGCTAGCTGAGATTCTAGGAGTTAGTGCTAGCATCAAGTTGAGGCTTTATCTGCAACATAAACGAACAAATAATGACAATCAACGCAGGAACACAGTAAATACAAAAAACCAACGCTACATTGTTAAGGCACGTGGTAATTCATTGGATACCCTGTTTATTGGTTCGCCAATTATGGTGCAGAATCCCACCAGCCAGATTTAATCTCCGAGTATCGATAAACTATACGATAATAATATTAATAACCATATCACTTAATGCAATCATAGTCATACTCATAGTCATAGTGATGATAGATTAATTATATTATGATTTATTGTTAAAACATTTTGATTTTTTCTGCCAATTTATAGTAGTTTTCACTCTTCATGTTCAACTTTATCATTGTCATCATTATCATTATGATTGTGAAACAGAGAGATCACATAATCATAATCATAATGATGATCATAATAATCATAATCATCAAATTTAATCGTAAAAGACCAATCTTTTATCAAATTATTTTTAGTTACGTTCGAATATTATTTATTTTCTGCTTTGTCATATTGCTCTCACGTTAATATATTATCATTATGTTGATGCAGCAAGAAACTGAAATGAAGAATTAGAATAGTATTTACAATTAGTATTACTAGGTGTTCTGTAGTTGTTTTTTATTCAACTTTGAGTTTGATAGCTTGTAGAATAAAGATTTATTAAATTTTATTAAATTTTAATGGTAATATTTTCATTTTGAAGTCCCAAAACTGCAAAACGTTTTTACCAGTCATTTGTAGGCTCTATCTAGTTATAAAAAATGAAGTTTGCCAACTTGCTTTTCATGTTACAATAAGATGCTAATCTAATATTTTTATTACTATTACGACTTTCAAGTTACAAACAGTTAAAATGTTTAATGCTTGCTAGCATTTCATTCATGATTTTTTAATGACCAAGTTTTGTTAAAACTAAATATGGTATTTTGCAAAATTCCTGGTCATTTATGTCCACATTGTTTTGTGTGCTTTTAATAAAATTCTACTTTTATATTTAAAAATATTGTATATACAATTGATTTAGCACAGATGCTTATAGATGCAAATAGTATTTTGGTATTAGTAACTTATCTTTTGAAGTCTAATCATCTGTTTTTTATTTATCTGCAAATGATTATCTTTGAATACACTAAATTCCAGGTAAAAGATGGCAATGAACATAGCCTGCTTTGGAATACGCCAAAAATTTAGTAAAGTACCTCAACTATCAACTCAAGAGTTGGCAGAATGGCAGGCAGAGGGGAAACAGGTGACACTTCTGGTGGGTGAACTTCCACTGCTTTGTAAGAGTGTATCAAGTGTGATAGTTAATGAAGGCAAATTTATGCGAAAGAAGTCATTTTTGCAAGTCTGTGTTATGCCAAGCTGAATCTCAAGTAATGATAAATAATATGCTTTTGTGAGTGACCTTAACATTTCTGTGTACGTTTAGTAATTTGGTGCCAAGTTGACTGCCCGTTTCTTTAAAAGTGCCATACTTATTATGCTGTCTGTGTAATAATATATTCGAAAAGAAATTTTCTTTGCTGAAAAAAAATTGTAAATTCACCAGCAATTGGCTAATAAGAAGAAGCAGATTTTTCAAAATTTCTACAATCTCATATATGGTTGATGACAAATGACATGCTACCTTATGTTTTTCATTTGTAAATCATAGTATTGTTCAAATGTAGGATGCGAGACCGATTGAGGAATTTGAAATTAGTAAAATAGAGGGCGCTGCTAGAGTAGATCCTGATCACTTGCAAGAAAGCATTCCACAAGTAGAGGAACTGATTGATGCCACCCCTATTGACCAGCCCGTTGTGCTCTATTGCTCTATAGGCTATAGATCATGCTTGGTGGCAGATAAGCTGATAAATAAATGGAAAAATAGTTCTGGTATAATAGTTTATATTGTGATTATATTATAGTAAAACTAGTTCGATTTAATCTGTAATGCATTATAATTTGAACTTTAGGAGTGTCATGTGCTGATATTGTTATGATTATTTGTGTTTTCTGCTGTTTTATTTTCTAGCATTTAAATTATTGATGCTATCAATTTAAATTGTGACTGAATGTTTTGTATTTTATCTTCAACTTTAGACGAACAGTCATCAGCTATTTTTAGAGGTTGTTTTTGTTTTTGTAGGCAAAAGTCGGCCTATATATAACTTAGAAGGTTCCTTATTTAAATGGGCCAATGAAAGCAGACCACTGGTAGACAACTCTGGTAGTCCCACAAAGCTGGTTCATCCATACAACAATGTTTGGGGCAGGCTTTTGGAGAAGTCACTTCATGCAAATATTATGTGACTATCATTATAACTGTTGAAACTTATAATGCACATTTCTAGTGTATGATGCCTTGCTTTGTTTCAATCTGTTTGGTATATGTGAGATGCTCCCAAACACTTGAAAAATTCTTACTGAGACTGCTCAGCAACTTTTATTCACAAATTCACAGCCATAATGCATCTCACTAAAATGAATACAATTTGTGATGTAGAGGAGATAACTCCGGTTCGCAACAGTTTTGCTTGCTATTTCATATAATATAAACTTCTTATTAATCTGTATGATATTATGTACTAGTATTTTGAGTTGCAGACTTCTTGTTACAATAATTATTTACTATATTTTTATGTCATGTTTTTATCTTATCTTGTGCACTTTCAACTTTGCCAGAAAGTTGAAATAGCTTTATATAGCTATATGTGCTCAACCTTGTACAGCCGGTTCTATGCAGGATTACAGTCAACTACCATACATAAATAATAGTGTATGTATATTTTATTTTTAATTTATCATGAATGTTTAAATGTAAGTGAAAGTCTTTTTTACAACCCTAACGTATCATTAGTATATAATATTTATGGATTCATTAGTTTTTAATCTAATTTGTTAACATTTTATTTAATTTCTTTATTTGATTTATGTACTTAGCAAAGTTTAATTATTTCTCTGCAGTACAGTAATTTAGACTGCGCCACATTTGTTTATTTAAAAACAACAGTAAAAAACATTGAATTTAGTTCTAATGCTGCCTATTCAAATACCTGATCTAAGCAATTATCTACTCCTAAAATTATTTGGGGGGACTTGTACAATGCATAACAATAAAATAAGCTATAATCAGTGAATACAGAATAGTGAAATATGCGTGTCTGAAAACAGCCCTGTTACTGGGTTTCTTACCATTTCTCACCCAATTGGTTTTAGTCCTTGCAAGTAACAGGTTCTGCGCAACCAACTCAATCCACGATTTCCACTCTGTTTCTTTGGTCCATGCTTTCATATTCCGCTCTTGTGGTATTTGTCCAGTCATATGCTTTGATCTTCTTCATTATTACTTGCCTACAAAATGTTGCAGATTCTTTTTATGTTCTCCTCATTGTCACCTTCGTACATTCCTATCCCAGCCTTCTCTTCTTCCTCAAAACAGTTACTGCTTCTTTTTGTGCTCTTGCAGGCTGATGCCCTGTTACTAGGTGTTATATAAATAATAGTGATACCACTACTTGGAGTTTGGCTTAAATTGAGAATTTTAAATTTTATTAAATTGTGCCTTTTAACGTTATAATTTACACATGGTGTCTATTAGATTGGTTGATTTAGAAATATTTTTATAACTATTACTTTTCTTCAACACAACCAGCGCTAGACAGTATAATAATTAACCTTTGAATTTATAAATAAATACCAGCTAACCTGTTGCGTAGTAGTATACAGTATATCTTATACATGCTGCCTGCATACTGTGTGCAGCCGTACAGTATGCACATTAGAAACTACATTTATAAAGGTTGATTAAGTAATAATTAGCACAAGTTAGCACTCTTCCCATACTATAACAATCATCTCAAGTAGTTACACCAGTATGTAAGCTACCTATTCATTGAAACCTACCTATATTATATTTTAGGTACTAAAGTATACAAGAGAGTTGCACTATTAACTAAGTACTAAACCAAACTTTCAGTCTTTAGGGTGATACTATGCTATATACTTTATTCATTCTACTTGTATATATAGTATACAAATAGAGAGAATAATAAAACGTATAATAATTATTTTATAACAGCTAGCCGAATACTTGGATATTTTATATTTATTAGAATACATTTAGTAAGCCGCATGCTTCAAGCAAATGAAAATGATGTACATGTTTCTTGCACCTCAATGGAATGACTTCACACATAACCATATTACGCCCATTATGCATAAGAAAGATTTTGTTTATAGAATGGCCCGAAATAAAAATATACATGACTGTTGATATAATTACAGCAGCTTGTAACTTACAGCATAGGGTTCTGAGCAGTTGTATGCATTGTGTTACAACTGGTAGGAATTCTAGAGGCCAACTATGCAGTCGAAATACATGTTCACTATAGGCAGTTCTAAGAAGATTATTTACCCTTACTGGTCTTACATTACTTTTTGCAAAATGTCATATAAAGATAATGGAGTTATCAGTAAGCAGCACGTTTTTTCAGCCGCCACCCATACAAGCCATGCTAGTATCAGCTTGAGTTGCTCCTGGTACAGATAACAGACAAAATACACGCTTCAAAATTATAAACATTGCTTGTGAAACTGCAAAGCAATATAATGTTCTAATATGCAAAAGCCAATTGACCATAAAAATTTTAAGTGCCTCCATAAATTTGGCTCTAGAATTTTATGTTTGCTTCAATTTTTTTATTTTCCAGTCGGAAAATTTGTATCTGTTTTTTCACATTAGGAATAACTGTGAAAGGATGTTTTTAATAAAAATAGAGTTCAACTAGTAGACAATCGGCAAATACAAGACAATATAACTAACCAACCATTAAACATTTCTTCATTTCTCCGGCTATAATGGACATACTCTTCAACATGCACATATATCTATTTCTTATCAATTATAGAGGAAGTATTTTCATTCATCAGTAAAATGCTATTTAACCTAAAACATCCTTACTTGTTTCTCTAACTATAATTATTGTTTTTGGTAATTTATACTATTATCAGTTATATCATAATATAACTGATAATGATGGCTATATCTTGTATTGCTAACTTCAATTCAGTGTCAGTTTTGGTATTACTAACCTAGATAATAATTATGTTTTTATTTTGACATTGTGTGTGTGTGCATGAGTGTGTGTGAGTGTAAGACTATGAAAAAGAAATAGTCCTAACCTTTTTGCAGTTCACATCTGTAAAGTTTCTGGGATTATAGCAATACATATGAGTATATACAACTTGTTGTTGCATTTAGTTACTGCATTAATACCAGTACGTTTAATATTGATTATATTATAATCACGTATCTAGTTAAGATGTTATAGGCTGTGCGTGTTTGATATACCGACACAGCCCTAGTCACAGCTCTAGCCTAATTAATAGTGATGAAGGTCAATAAAGTTATACAATATATGAACTGCTGCTATTTGATTTATTACTACTAACAGGCACAGGGTACCCTTTGTGCAACTGCATGCAACTGCAGAGTGTAGTTATTGTAGAGTGTTGGCTGTGTGGCAAGCAGTTAGTATGATCAAGGATATGATGCATCACCTGCATCCTTTCGCTACACTTATCTAGTTTCATCAACAAATCTGTTTCTGTTTCGTTATCAGTTGACTCAGTTCTCAGTTTCACCTTGTTTCTTCTACTCCCAACTGGTAAGTTATTGAGCTGTAAGACAAGCTATGCTGTGAACATTTTTGGTAAGATGTAGGTGCAGTTTGGGGAAATTGAGATAAGCCCGTGTTCTAGATTTGAAATGTAGCAAAAGAAGTTATGTTCCCTCTAGAATTTTAACCCGGGCTTCATAGCAAAGTTTAATACAATTTTTTAAAGAACTTAGGCCATCTCAGTTTCTCCACTGCTGCTCCTAAGTGTAATACAGGCGTGATTATTAGAGACTTTTTAATTTTTGTTGCAACAACTAATTTTGTCATAACATGTACAATTATATTATTTTTTATGGTTTACAATTTGCTTTCTTGTTTCTACAACACTGCAAGGTATCAAACTTCTCAAATGCTAACACGCATATCTTCAATTTTTGAAAATATAACTAGAATAGATGAAATATGCAAGTTGCATGCTGAGCTATGCACTGTGGTGTTTACACACTGTGTATGATTCATGGTGATGTGTAAAGCCTAGACGCACTAGATTTCTCAAGAGCTTTATAGAATTCATGTGCTCAGCTGTTGTTTGATAACACCCTGACTACATACATTAGCGTATTTGTAGGAGACTTAGTATAGCAGCAGTAACTAATATTGATTTATAATAGCTGGCCTATATAACTTGCAGCAGGCTGTTTAGTTGTTGGCAAAGGATTTCAGTATATAACTTCAACTAAACAGGGTCAGATTGAAATGTATTGAAGGATTAGATTTGATAGTGCAAACAGTTTTGCTTACACAGTTTCTCATATTCAACCTTTGCTTATTGTACATTTTAGTATCTATCAGGGAAGATTCTAAGAATTTTGAAAGTTATAGTTTGTAACTTTAGAAGAAAAGAAGTTCCTCGTTGATCGTATACAAGTCATTATATTTAAGGCATTACGTAAGTATTACATTCCATTTACATATAACTGCATGTAACTCTACAGAATAATAAGTCTGCTGATGTAATCTGTCTTGTAATATGCATGCATGTCAGCGATAATCATATACTGTAAACAGAGTTACTTTGATAAAGCAGTATAGTCAATCCTTCCTCAATAAAGCATTTAGTGGATTCAATAAAAGGATACAGTGCTATAAAGTGTAGTTCCTAAACCTCTTGCTTCTTGGAGATACTCATGTAACTTGAGTGTGTAGAACAGAGAACTGTTTATCTGCTGCAACTCAATTGCAGCTTCATGAAACTACAATTGGCTTATTTTGCTTACAAAATATTCTACGTTACTGGCCACAAATTTGCAAACAATGGCTGGTTTTGTAATTGATAATATTTTTGTTTGTCAAACTCTAAATGTTGAAAGCATAAGTATGTTGTGAACTGCTTAACAAACAAAAAACAAGTTTGAGTCTCAATTGTGTTACTATTTTTAGTCACAATTATGTTACTATTTTTAATATTATACTGAATAAAGATGCATAGCACTACTAGTACTTACTCATGAGGAAATTCATGCAAATAGTTAGTATAATTTGTTTGCTGGTCAATGAACTTGTAAAGGAAGTGTCAAAATATGCTCACTAATTCTTACAAATAAACAACCTCTTAACTAATTAGATGATTGCTTATATATGATTACATTACACTGCTCTGTCTAACAACTCATTCCAATAAATTCAGTTTCTATAATTAATTATATTTTCATTATAATAGCAGCAGATAGTTTTAATAGAACTTTTAGTATAAGGATGTTAATAGGTTTTAGTGATAAGCTGTGCATTGAAAACTGTAATAAATTCTTACCCACAATTCGTAGTTTAATTTCTGTTACTACAGTCAACGTAATTTCTATAATTATTATAATTAAAATTCGTATCTAATGCTTTACTAATCTTAGCTAATATATTATGCAATGTTTTAGTATGATATAAAAATAATAATTATTATAAGGAAGATTTATAATGCAAATTATTTTTGTTATTTACACAAAAGCTTCAACCATGTAGTATGACAACAACAGTTACTATATAAACCTTTCTATTTTTATAGTTCCACATCACTATTTTCAATGGTTGCTTTAACACTAATGAATCAAAAGTAGCTATACAACACGTAGCATTCAGTTACAGCCAATAAGAGGCAACTTCACAGCCCGTGCTGAATCTGACAGTTAATGAATGATGAATATCTATTTTTGCTCGCCTTGTTTACATTTAAGTTGTTGCAATTAATTACCCAGCATCATCAGATAACAGATATAATAGCCTATATAGCACATGTATTTCCAAGACAGCACCATTTCTATACAAACTGATATACAGTAATGTTAACACAACTTTTGGCTAAACTATACAGTGAACTTTACCAACTGGAGGAGCTTTTCTAACTATAAGGTATGGTGAAGCTCACTATAGTAGAAAGTTAGAAAAATTAAATTTGTGTCTGGAATAATTTGCCAATAACTAAAAATATAACTCTTTGGAAGTAGTAATACTAATAGTCAGCAAATAATCTAAAACATAATTAATTGCCCTACGAAGATTTCTTTAAAACTTGTGCCTATTAATTTCCTTCATAATATTTATGAGGCACAGTATGCTTTATAATATATTCCACTTAACAGTAATGAAAAAAAGCATTATCCTATGACTTATCTAACAAAAGTTCCTTTTGTTGTATTGCAATGAAGTTGGCTAGTTACTATATGCCCTTGCCGCTGTTGGTGCACATGAAAGTAAAATAATTATAGTGCTTGAGCTTATAATTTATAGCATTATTGACTAATCAGTAATAGATCAAGTGATTTGCAAGTGGCATGTTGAAAGAGTAACAACTCTGTTGGATTTATTGAAAAGCTACTTCACGAATTGGATAAAAACATATTTTGTTGCTAAATATCTAATAAACAGCTTGTTGCTTTATGATACTATAAAAAAAAATTCAAGAAACTCCATAGAAAAAAATAATATGTAGAATGTCACATTTATCTACTTTATGGCATTAGAATCTGATGAAATGTTGCTAACAGTGCACTCTTCTAAAGATGGTTTAAAATACACTATCATGAGACTGAATAGAAGTAGCATTTGGCTAGCAGATGTTGAGAAAATTTTGAAATTTTGTCTTCAAAGTAAATCGTTTATTTCATTGCATGCTTTTGACTAGTAATGTTGAGTATTAATGATACCCCATATTGCTCTACTATAACATATTATATAGTAAGTAATAAACCTTACCTTTCTGCAAAATATTATATACCCTGTTTACTATTTATTACAAAAAATCAAAGTAGATTAATCATAAAAGAAAATCTAAAATATATCAATATGTGATGAAAATATTGAGCAATTTTAAGTCATATATACACTACATATAATGCACACTCATCAATCAACATGAAGGCAATAGTTAACTTATGGGCACTCAATATGAATTCCAACAGCAGCTCACGAAAACAATCATTTCTGTGTTACTTATAAAGCATATTGTGGTGTTAGGCAAGTTATTATAATCATGCATATATATTTATATTATAAAGCATATAAAACTGACTGTTTCGCAGATGTTTATTTGCACAACTGCGGCTTCATTGGGTGTTGCATTTATACATGCTCCAAAGCTGCATGCGTGCTATGAAAGTAACCATATTCTTTAAAGTTTACCAACTAGAATTTGAAATTATATCATCTTTATAGTCCACTGTCAGAGTTCCTAGTAAGATTAGCTTATAAAGAGTGGAGACAAGCACTCAGGGAGAGTGGCCTGTGACTAAGGACTCATTGATCTCATAGCTTATTATGCATTTAATTACCATAATATTTCGTTTCTAGATAACATTGTTGTAACTATGCAAGTTTTTTTTCAAGGAGATAGTAATAAGAGTTTGAACTAGAGATTAAACATGTAATGATACTTAGATGTAGAATACTTCCATAGCTGGTAAGGGTACAGATATGATATAATTACGAGCTTTTCTTAGCAAATGATATATAATATTATGTTAATATAATTATTTTGTATTAAAGAGAGAGGAATGGAAAGGGTATTATAATGTAAAAAGATAAGTTTAGTATGTTATAATGAAGTAGTTTATCCAATGAGTAAAGGGAGTTTAAACCCAACTGGCAGGCCAAAACTTTATCATTCACTAGTTTATAGGAATAAAATATGGTACCAGTTACATTATTATGTAATATAATTATACCCTTTGATTACTCATTGCTGTGAAGCCTTATATGGTGATATGTTTTCAAGTTTTAGAAGGAGCAGAAAATGAAGTTACAGAAGCTTGGACGTCAGCCAAGAGATCTGCCAGAGACAAGCTCAAATAAATTAGTACTTCTTCTCTCCGAGAAGTTTGAACTGCCCGGGACTCTAGTTCGATGGGATTACTACAGAAAACAACCAATTGTTCCACTTTATGCCAGTGTATGGCGAAAACTTGAAGGAAATAAATTTCAGCTTGTAGACTATAACGAACTAACTCCAGGTGTAATTGATTTTCAAACCAAAGAAATCGAAGAAGAAGAGCAAATAGAAGTGCAATCTGGTGACATTATTGGAGTATTTTACTCTCGATATAGCATTAGTGGTGCAGTGGCAATGGCTACTGAAAAAGGAGATGTGAGTAAAGACGACAATGGCAATTTCAATGAAGTTGTAGAAGTAGGTGTATACGAAGAAGATTTATCACCTGGTGATGTTATTGACTTGGACGATTTGCCTCACACATTTCTAAATGTAGCCTTAGCGCTACAGGCTAATATTAGAGTGTGTGAGAAAATTTAAGTGAATAAAAAGCTTCTGGCTCTGCAAAGTTGTGAATAACTGAATACAAGATTTAGTTTCACTAAAAATTTGAACCATGCTGAAGCTCACAATCTAGTGCATAACCAACATGTTAATTAATTTTTATTCTACCATAAAGTACTCAGAATGCAATGCTGTACTTTACTTGAATAATATAAATTATGATATTAGAATGTTGAAGACTTCATGTATGCTGCTGCCGTTATACAACAACTTGTTGCTTTTTGATTCAGTAGTTAACTTGTTTTATAAGTAAATAACTTGACAATGTATTGTTTACTGCACATTAGCTGCATAGTGTAGGATGAAGCATTGTTTAGCAATAAACTAATTTGATGTTATACGTTAGAATTTTGTATTTTTAAGTTATTTATAGTATATGCATGCAAGGAATCATAGCTTTGCAAATATAGCTTTCCTTATCACATTGGAGTTTTATACATGTTTAATTCAGCACATGCATAATAGAAATTACACAGCAAATCCAATTCTGACCAAAATAAACAGTTTTGATTCATGTGTAGATAAATCCGAAATCACATGCAGTGGGTGATATAATTATTGTTTAGTTAAGCCTCGTATAAGTGTATAATATCAACGAACTAAAACTTCCTAGTTATAGTTCAATGTATAATATTATGTAGTGTAAAGACTTAGTTAAAGACTGAGTATTATTGTTGTGATAATATAACTATCTATTCATGTCAGTTAGTAGTGGTATATTTGAAAGTAGGTTTGCTTAGCACATGGCTAGATAAATGATTAGTTACAATACAGGCAGCAGTTGGTGTCACAAGAGTGTCAAGGTCTTCTTGAGATTCTTTGCACAATTAAAATAAAAATCAAGGTTTACCCATTACACTCAGCATAATGCTTTTCAAAAATATGCTTTTCACAATATAAAATTTAAACACAAATAATGGACTCATTAGTAACTAGACAATTCTATAGAAATCATTTTGTAGTACTCCTGTTGCTGGGCAATATAGATTCAATACACTTCAAGTCTTCTTATACATCATTGTCATACTCATACTAGTTGCTAATTATGGAATATTTTATAAGAATCTCAGTAAACAGTATAACAGTTTACTTAGCAAACTCAGAGAGTTTATTAGGAAAACCCAGGAACTTGCAGCTTAGAATTATACAACTGATAACTTATTTACTGTCTTTATTTTTCTAATACTTACTAATTAAGCGATAAGTATATTTAGTACATTTCATTTTAGTTATCTGAAAAAAACTTGCAGCTGCTTTAAAGCTAAATGAGTCAACTTATTATTTTCAACCTTTGACTGCTATTCAGGCTTTTGATAAGTAATGCTATTAAACAATTACCTGTATTATGATTCAAATATAATGTACATTTATTTCACAAAAAATGAGCCAAATTTTCAGCAATAAAAATAAAAACTGACAAGACTTCCTACAAAAATAATTACAGATGAGTAATACCATTACAATACTATATACAGGTAACTAAAACAGTGCAAGTATTACCTATGAATGGATACTGACTTTTTACAATTTGGAATATTTGTTTTTTCTTTAAGCAATCTAACAGCCTCTCTTACATGTTTTGGTTTAATAGGTCCAGTCTCTCCCCATTGGTCTTTCACGTCTAATGCTACAAACAGCAATCGAACTCTAAGATAAGCATGTATTGTGAAGCTGTAATAAATTACATGTTCAAAGTTGTTTAAAAGCTCTAATACTTACCTTGTTCAACTATCTCACCAACGTAAACTTTAGAGATACCAGCCATTGCAATAACCACATTCTGAGACACTGATGTTCCAGTAATCGTTTGCATCAACTAAATATTTTACAATATACTTATAGTATTCAAGTATGCATGTTAGAGTATTTATATGTTTCTTATTGTACATAGAAACTAGCTTTAGTGATTCTGATATAGTGAGTTATCACATCATGTTTAACACAATTGATCGAAAGCCTACATATTTCAGTAAGACAAGCAAGCAAGTGATTCATTAATAATGCACACAGGGTGTTTTTAAAAAATCTGTTTAAATTGCACTAGCACATGATAAACAAGTTATTATGACTTTGTGAGTGATAAATCTAAATTGATCTTAAGCATTAGCACAAACCTGTTAGTATAACTTACCCGTTTTACTGATGCTTTAGGAAAACAGGCCCTTCTATACATTTCATATCTGTTTAGCTGCTCTTCGGAAAAATTAGACACCAGAATCCTGCAGATAAAAAAATTCAATCCATTTGCAATTCTATACCTTTGGACAACTGTCAGAACTGGACATACATAATGCATCTATTGAAAAAAAAAACTGCAAAATTTATCTGAACCTGTTCATTTTTTGGACAAGATATCTATGGTAACCTTGCTTGTGAGTGTGAGTGTGTGTATATAACAAAAACAAATAAATTGGGTTACTAATAATGCAAAGTTTCATTTACAAAAAATGTGACACCTACTGCATGCGTTTTCGTTCCTCCTCCTTTTTCATCTGCCTATCCTTCCGCATTTGCTCTATGTCTACAGCTTTTTCTCCAGTTGATGGTTCAGCTGAACTAGTAGAGGGTTCTGCTTTACTGTCACTATTACTAGGAAACATGTCAGCAGCATTTTCGTCTAAGCATTGCGCCTTAGCTGGTGGTTCATCAGCCATTTCTAAAGCTGACCTATAAAATATAATTAAAGTGTCACCTTGGGAACTATTTAATCATATTGTTTGTAACACTAACTGTTGGCAATATTTTGCTAGAATGCACATCTTAGCAATTCAGCTCATAATAACCTCGAATGGCTAGTCAAGTCTTATCTAAATAAGCCATAACTGTAGCTTATAGTTACAAATGTAGCTATGCAGTCATGGTCAAACCCGGTCAATGATTGAAGTTATGAATATATAAACTTAAACTTTTCATAAACTCCTTAAAACAAATTAGAAGTAAAAAATCAACGTTATGTGGTAACCATAATCTCAATCTTTATTTGAGTCTGCATAATTATTATGATTATACGTTATGATTACCAATTATTGAAAACTAGCAGTTATCACTTAAAAGTGATTGGGCTGTCACGCTTTCGCAGAGAATCAGAGTTGGTTAAACACAGCATTGCAAAACAAATCTACTGACTAAAGGCCTGGCCTCACGATCGTGAGAATCACACGAAATCGTCTATTTGACACGAAAGAGCAATCGTACGAGAAAATTTGAGGAAATTCAAACGAAATCGTCTTCGTTGGGTGTACACAACGATGACGATGGGCGAAAAATCACAATCGACGATAAGCACCATTTGATTGGTAAATAGAATTTTAACAACAGTAATTATTTTATTTCTACCGTGTTCTCTTTTTGGCAATTTTCTGCTGTTTGTATCTTGTGCAAGACTCAATCACTGACATTTATTAGGTGTTTCGTCCGACGAGTGTGTGGCTGGTCATAACGAGAGAATTACTCACGAAATTGTCAAATGAGTTTCGTGTGATTTTCACGATCGTGAGGCCAGGCCTTAACTCTTGCTAATAAACTGCTTAAATTTTGAGGCAACAGTGGCAAACCAAAAATAAATATTACAATAGTCTTTCTTTTACCACGGACAATTGAAGACGTTAACATTAGATCAAATAGAGCAGCCTCAGCACAAACCCATACTACATTCTTATCACAGACAGCTTAAGCAGGCCTGTTTTGAATCCACTGTAAATTATTTTTGAATATGTATTTACTGACTATAGATGCATACATGGAAACTTATCATTAAAAATGTGGCACATTCCTTCTACTCAACAGGGTGGTTTCGTGTGAAGAAAAATTCGACAGGTAACGACAGATGGCACTTGTACTTGTAGTCCTAAAGTTAGCCTAGTCTTAGAGTTAAGTCAAATTATTTTGCTATTGGTGGAATACTACTACTTTAACTCAACATGAGAATATAAGTTATTACTTACTAACTAACTTTTAAGTATAATCCTAGTAGTATCAGTTATAATTATAAATTATCATATTCGCCATTATTATCATAATGATAAAGAATCATCAGTATTATTACAACTATAACTATAACAGTTATACCATAAGTTAAAGTATGACTATCACTCAAAATTACTATCACTATGAGTATTACTATTAGTATTACTAAGTCTAATATTAATAATAATATTATTACTAATAGTAATGTCTAATACTAACTACTAATACTAATAGTAATAGTAATTCTGTCAGTACTACTAGCAATATTACTATTAGTATTACTATTACTATTAGTATTAGTATTACTATTAGTATTAGCAAATGTAAAACTAATAATAATTTTATATCAGTATCAGCATTACCATGAAATATTTATTTTTTATACTCAATATCCTCATTTAATGATTTAATTTATATCAATTTAATAATATTATTATGAATATGATTATCTACTATTTAAAACTACTAGTACTAGTAGTAGTAGTAGCACTATAATTTTAGTATAATTACTATAACTATATTAAATATAATATTTAATTTTATTAATATTATATAAATATTTATACTAATACTAATAGTAATAGTTGTACTAGTACTACTTACTAGTTCTACTGTTGAAAAGGTAAAATTCCTATACTGATATTCTATTGGGTTTGACTATTTTAAACAAATCTAATCATTATGAGAAAGTAACTATAAAATTAAATCGGTAAAACTAAAAGTAAAAGTAAGTGAATTATTAAATCACTTTTTATAGTAAAACTAAATGTAATCACTAAAAAGTACCTGTAATAATTATGAAACCGCTAGAAGCAGCACCGAGTTAGGCTGATTGAGCGGAGTATTTGTGTACGCATTTGTGCCCCAACTTGAGATTTCCAAAAAATTGCACTCAGTCACTTCACGCTCGGTGCTGCTTTAAAATATTTTTAATAATTACGTATTCTTAACTAATTTTATTATTAACTAGAGGTTTTTAGGGCCACAGTCAACAATTGCATGTAAAACTTTTTATACATCATTTCCGCTAGCTCTCACGAGCGCAAAATAATTGTAGCAATGATTTACTTTTAGTTGAAGTTTTCTCATTCAGCATTATTTTAATACTAGACAGTGGCGGGTGTGTAACAAGTGTCATTAGTTGATGATTATTTTGCTTTCAAGTATATTTTATGAACTGTATCTTATGTTTTTATTGCTTTCTTCGAGCTCAACGTTCAAGTAGTACTAACTGTAAGTGTAACTCTAACTCTAAGTCAGTAAATGTAATACTAATAGTAATACTAATAGTAATAGTAATACTAATAGTAATACTAATAGTAATAGTAATACTTATACTAATACTAATAGTAATGATATACTCACTTTATACTGTGAGTCAGTCTTACTTTTAACTTAAAGTTAGTAGTAGTACTACTACTAGTTACTGTTAGAATCAAAGTTTATGAATGTTTTATTTTGTGTTACTGTTGAGTCACACTCACTGTCATAGGCCTAAAGCCAAAGGCTAAAAGTATGTAAATTACATATCCGTATCGCAGCTATATTTTAATTTATTTTTATATTACTTTTTGCTGATTTTTAAAAGAATTCTGTAAAATATCCTTAAAGTTATTATCTGAATCTCGTGAAATTTCAGAAAACACAATGGAAAACAATAAAGAGGATGTTTCTGATATTAAAGCTAGTGGAGATGGTTCTGACCAAATAATAAATCTTCCCCAAAAAAGATATTACAGACAGAGAGCGCATTCTAATCCTATATCTGATCATATGGTTGATTAGTAAGTTTGTATAAAGTTTTGCTGCCAAGACACAGTTACTAATGAAAAACTAAACTTTAATTAGAAGTAGTGTTTACTGAAAGTTTGTGATCTGAAGCTTTAGAACTACTAGAAAAATGCAATAGGGGTAATTTTTGAGCACAATTTATATGAGAATATGAGAATATCTCTAGTGCTGCTCAACATGTACAATTTATTTTATTACTTTAAAATGAAATTCATGTTTCAACATCATCATTTTTTTGAAAATAATTTAGAGTCTTTTTACCAATTTTTTATTTTAACTTACTATTTTAGTCCAGTGTCTCCTGACTCAATGGATTGGTCGCAACTTTATCCAGCTTATTTTAGTGAGAAAGGCAATAAAGGAAAAGATGGGGCATGTGTTGAGTTTGCAGATATTGGCTGTGGATATGGGGGTTTGACAGGTTTTTATCACTCTGAATATTTTCGAAATATATTTAGACATTTATCTAGTTAGAAAACCTTTTTATGTAATATATAATTGGGCTCATTTTCTAGTTGAATACATTTCACTCCCTCTAAAAATCTGTAGCACGTCTATGTTGTAGTATTTGTCAATAAATTCCTATTGTTAATGAAGTATATTCAATATTTTGGGTTTTTTAAATTTCAGATAATCATCTTTGAAATAATCAATGAAGCATAATTTAGATCAATATTTTTTGCTTTCTTTGTAGTCACTCTTTCCTCCATGTTTCCCAGTACCTTAATGTTAGGATTAGAAATCAGAGTAAAAGTATCAGGATATGTTCAAGAAAGAATCAAAGCACTACGCTCCCAGCATCCTGGACAATATGACAATATAGCATGTCTTCGAACAAATGCAATGAAATATCTTCCCAACTATTTTAGCAAAGGCCAGGTAATGTCAAATCTATACCTTAAGATGCTCTACATATCTAACCTAGTTAAAGCGGATTTGTTTAATTTTCTTCTTTTTTTCAGCTTACAAAGATTTTCTTTCTTTTTCCTGATCCTCATTTTAAGAAGTCTAAACATAAGTGGAGAATAATCAGTCCAACGCTACTTGCAGAGTATGCCTATGTTATGAGAATTGGTGTGAGTACTATGTCTTATTACAATATATTTTCAATATTAAAAGCTTAGATTAATTATTCTATTGAGAATTTAGCACCAATCACAGCAGTTTAAAAACCTGTAAGATGGTTTTCATCAATTTTTTACATGCTGCGACTTGAAATGTGTAATTATTTGTGGTCATACTGAATTTTGAATCTTTGTTAATACTGACTTTAAAAAGCGACTGCAACTACTTTCATTGCCTAGGCTGTAAAGCCTGTACGCTGCTGAGATTTTTTATCAAAGAATTTGTTTTTTTTAGGGAATTATTTATACAGTAACTGATGTACAAGACCTACACAATTGGATGACCGAGCATCTTACAGAACACCCTCTGTTTAAAAGGTTAACTCAAGAAGAAATGGTACATATTATTGCTGTTTTCTTTCTTCTATTGTGTTGTGTACAGTAATACATACGTATGTTAAATACTTGAGATCATGAAGTATACATTAGATGCAACTTCTGGCGGAAAATGATGGAAAATCATATCCCACAATAAAATCACTACCCTTTCAGTTATTCAACAAATATTGTAGGATGCAGACCCAGTTACAGAAAAACTCTTTGACAGCAGTGAAGAGGGGAAGAAAGTGACAAGGAACAAGGGTGACAAGTACTTGGCATTTTTTAAACGCATTGAAGACCCACACTGAGTTGAAGTTGGCTTAATTTAACAATAATCAGGCTGGCCTTAGAATAACTGTGTTTCATAATTGTTACAGTTGCCAAAACATCTTTTAATATTATAGTCTTTTCAAGATCTTGTTATAGCTTTATAAATGACAAAATGCCTCCTTCAATTCATTGTATTTTGCATTTCCAAGAGAGATAGATGACAATGTAATATCTTTTAAATTTCAATACAATAATCTAGTTTTATTATGTACAAAGAATAATTTGAGTATAATATAGATGATACAGCTATTGATTGCCCATGCACCCTGACTACAAAATAAACAGTCGTCCTGCATAAGTTTGCTGTTGACTCAAAGCTACATAAAATTTACAAGATTGGTGCTAAATGCAATTTGTCAAATATTACTGGCATAAATTTGTAAACCATATAATAAAAATCTCAATCTTTAAACTAAGAAGTAACTTTTACTGTGGCAGCTATTGTAGAAATAACACAATTTACATTTTTCATATGCAAATAAATCAAAAATAAGGAGTAAAATTACTTATGGGCAAGTTTGAAAGATGAGATACCAAGCTAATGAAATATTAGGCTTACAAACAGTTCAATCTGAGAAAAATTGAAAATAATGTTGGCCCAATAAAGGAATGTCAACAAATTATTAAAGTGCTTTTAGCTCAGCTATCACAATAGTAAAAACTTTGGGTGACACAAGGATTTTGTAAAATCATTAGCTTAGAGTTTTATCATCAAACAATTTATCCTGAAACAAGTTTTAACAGAGAGATAAACTAGAACAAATGCCCGGCATTGGACATAATGTTATTAAGATTTTAGTTAAAATAAACTGAGGCTGTCAACAAGAAATGTGCTTTTGTTGTATGTACATGAGACCGAAATGAACAATCTGTTTAAATACTAATCTTGCACTTTGTTTTATGCATTCTAGTTACTAATATCACACATGTGATGATACAAAAATATTGCTTTGCGGAAACAACATGTCTAATACAGATCATCTGCAATTGCATAGTGTTATATAGAGCGCTTTAGTATTTAAATAGACATGATGCAAGTGCGTAACATAGCTATATTATACGTCGTCAACGAACTTCTTTTCCATCCGTGGCCTTCCTGATTTCCTGGCTGTCCGCGAAGGTTCACGGCACTTGATACATATGTACACTTCTGGAATGTGTGACCTTCTCACTTTAGCACAGGAAAAATGTATCCACCGTTCACAACTTCCGCACTGTATCATTGCACGATTGGCAAACGGTTTTTTACAAAAACATGTGATTACTTCATCTTCTAAAACAGACCATTGATTTCTTTGAATTGACCTTCAACAAAATTATATCGAAATACTCAGTCATTTAAACAACATAAAAGCCTATGAATTATATATGTTTATACCTTCAGACGAGCATGCACTAGATGAGCACACAGCTGCAGCAGCCGAAGAACCATCATATCGATGTGCGCTATTAGAGCTGCTTGAGTCACTGGTGCCTCCTAGACCATCACTTGCCATACCTGACATATCGTGTGTCTTGTAGGGCTGGCCTGCTCTTGGCTCCTAGAAACACAAACATGACGTTTATAATACAGTTTCAGCTTGATTTCCTAGTTTAACACAGTACATGTTAACAGTATTTACCTCCTCTGTTTCCTCAGGTTGGTATTCCGCATATTCCAGCACAGCTAAACAAAAATCTAAAAAGTCCTGCTTTGTTCGCCCAGTTCCTTTAGATCGAGCAACTTTAGCCTACAATAAAGTACAAGCATGTTCAACATATTTTAAAGGTACAAGTTAGCTTTCTATGCCTTAAGCTCACCAAAATAAATGCAGGACATGCTTCATTTACATTATCATGTATATAGAAAAGTGTGTCCACTGTGCTTAACATTTATGATAAATTTACTATTTGAAATTCTAATTAGGCTATAGCTTATTATTTTATATGCCTTTCATTTATTGCTTGAGTAGAAAAGGTGTATGACTAGTTGCTAAAGTTTGAAAGTAAAGATTTTGGAAATTACTGATAAATTGAAATACTACAGTAAACAACTCTGGAAGTCAGTGTGGCTAAACAACATACATACCTTAGGCTGCCCAAAAATACTTGGAGATGACCGTTTCAAAGAAGAACCTTGCAAGCCAGGCTGGCGGACTAAAATAAAAATATATTTCATTAGATACCCCTCGTTTTTTAAGCTAAAACCTTGGTCAAGTCAAACTATTATATTGCCTGATGAATTTTGCCGTGTACCAGCCCAAGAAAATAAAATATTGATCATATTAAATAGATCCAATATTTGCCAATTCATGAAACCCTAATACTTGGCTTGTAAGCGATTTGAGATATGTTTAATATTGAGTTGCCATGTGTTAGGTTAGATCCATTTTTAAATATATAGTTTTTTATAATTTTTGGTAATAAAAAAAGCTAGATACTACAGTCTCTGTAAAATTAACAGCTCTAAAATACTAAGAGTTAATAAAACTAGTAAGCTGGATAAACAATACAGTTGAAGGTCTATAATTAAACAGAGTATAGAAACAGACGTATTATGGCAATGAAATCAACTTATTATTCAACTGAATAATCATCTATATCTATTATTTTAAATTTATGTAAAATTAGTTAATACAAAATGATAACTAGTACTGTAACCATAAATTAAAAGTTCCAATAAGTGATTATAAAATTGATAGCAGTATCAAGTCTGATACTCATACATTTTTAATGCATATCTTTAATCTGTAATACACAGGTGCAACAATGTCAGTACTACTGTAACACCAGGCTGATGTTTTAAAATTTATTGAATAACGGTTGTAAACAATTTCTAATATAAGTAAGCCATTATTCTAAAAATTAAAATCCAACAAAAAAACTAGATGCCGATTTAATTTTGATTTCAATAATTAATAGCATAAATATTTACACCATAATCTTAGTTTTGCTATAATTATTACTATTCAAAATAACTAATAATTATTATTATTACTAAAAATAGCAGTGTCATTGCTAAGTTCTTAAATAATCAACCTAACAACTAACCAGGTAGAAATTGTCACTTGGTCTAAGTCTCACAGTTACACAGCCTCACCGATTAACCTCTAGCTTATATTGATATTCGTTATAATATTATTGATAGGCCTACCATGAATAAATAAAATAAATATGAATTACTAGTATAGTATATCAAGTTGATTACTAAACAATCACAATATTATACTTATTTTATAACATTTAAAATAAAAAAATAACAATGCAGCAAAGCTTTTGAGTACCTTAAGTTTGTAACAGTTACATTAACCTAATGAGTGAGTTACAGACTTATAGTTATTCATATGAAGCACAAGAGCGATTATGACTAAATGCTCTTTTTAAAATCATCAATGGCCTTTACTGGAGTTTGAGCTCATGACTTCGTATTTACTACGCCATGCGTTCTAACCTTTAGACCACGGCTGCTCCCTAGTGATAATATCATTATATTTAAAATCAAAATGTAGTTTTTTGCTTTGTATTTCTAATTCATTTTTTTAATTATCTTTTACATTTGTATTTTAGACGTGGTAATACTAAATCTAATAGTAATACTCACTAATAGTAATAGTATTACTATTAGTAATATTAAATACTAAATACTAAAATAGTAAATACCAGTAATATTAAATAGTAATACCAAATTTGAATGTTATTCATATTGACTATTAGTATTATTATTAATATTACTATTAGTATTACTCTATTACTAGTAGTATTAGTATTAGTATTTCACTTATACTTATAGTTATTAGATTTAGTATTACTATTATTGTTAGCACTCAGAGTCACAGTTTGTGTCAGTGTGAGTGTCCGTGTGAGTGTCACTCTCAGTACTGAGTACTTAGTACTTACCCTTAAAATTTATTGTGGAAGCTTGACCATCCATAAGACAAAATGGTTTTGAAGTTACTAAAGTCATATACCATTAAAATGCTAAGGATTATCACAAGAAGCAAAGTTGAAAAAATGCTTCGATTTTTATTTTGAGTTGTCAACAAAATAAAAACACTCAATCGCAAATCGGCTTACTATTGCTAACATCAACACTCAATGGTTATTTTTTACCCGGCATGCCCCAAAGGTTGTGACCTTTCATGCTTATGACATCATTTGTATGAATGATGGTTTAATGTAATTGGTTATTAGGACATGACGTCTAAATGGCGCGCAATTACGGTTAAAACTTCTGTTTTAGGTAAGTGGAATTGTTAAAAATTAGCAACCTAACTTTCACTTTTTATTGAACTAGCTTTATATCTAGCAAATCTGTGTTTAGCAATATGTATGATGTATATTGTATAGTAATAATTATAATAGTGGCGTATTGGTTTGATCTCTAAATTTTCTGGAGCTCCAACTCCAGGTTGAAATTCAAATTGGTCAAATTGAAGTTGGTGAGTGTCAGTGTGACTGTGACACTCACAGTCACACTGAGTCTGACACTGACTTTCTCACTCACAGTGACTGTGAGTAACTGAGTCTGATTCAGTGTAAGTCCAAGTGAAGCACTTACACTTACACTAACTGTACTTATACTATAGTAATAGGCCTACTAATAGTAATACTAATAGTAATACTAATAGTAATACAGATACTTGAAGTAAAAGTTTAGATTTAATATTTGCAATTACTTAGTGGTTACTATTAGTATTAGTATTGTTTTATGTTGATTTGTGATATTATTTCAGCTATCGTGAAAAGACAGAACGTGCTCGAGTTAGTTGATAAACGTAAGAGGCCGAAGCCGTGATTTATTACCACAATATATATACACGAAAATACTAAAACTATTACAATAAGTGATACAATTAATTATTAAGATTATGACAAAAAATAGTAAAATAATAAAATAACAAATTAGAAATAAATGTTTACATGAACACCGAACATCTCCCACAGAATAGAAAAAAGCTATTTAGATATGATTGTTTTAAGAGGGCACATAGTCTGCCATCCAACTAGGTGGCTTCCGTTCTCTGGTTGAACGTCTTAGATTGTCGCTATGATTGGCGCTCTCGGTGGTGTCAACCTGGGTACTACTAGCGTTTTGTTTAGGATCCTTTGGTGTCTCAGGACTCGCTGGCTCCGTGACGAGTGGTCTGATGTCTCGCCGGTTTCTCCGAAAGAGGTTGTTGTTAAGTTGTATGGCATAGGCTCTGCTACTCAATTGTTTGTTAATTTGCGCCTCCTGCCATTTTCTCCGGTGCTGACTCCAGTCTCGAACCAAAACTGGTTGCCCTTCTTTCAGCACTGCCAAATCTCTTGCACCGTCATTGCATCTCTGCTGCAGTTTTTCATTGCGGCCCTGCTTTTCCCACCAACCTTGGTTGTTCTCTGTTTCTGGCCGAACTTGTGGGAGTACTGACCTGGTGGGTCTTCCGATAAGTTGCTGAATTGGGCTGGCCGTCAGGCCTTCTTTGGTGGTGTTGAGATGTTCCAGTAACGCAAGTTCGGGCTCTTCACATCTGCGGAGTATACGTTTGGCTATCTTCACAGCAGACTCTGCCTTCCCATTGGACTGAGGATGATATGGAGAGCTGGTGGTGTGTGTGAAATTCCATGATTGGCTGAAAGTGGAAAACTGGTGCGAGGTAAACTGTGGTCCGTTGTCAGTGTGAACCTGTCTGGGTATTCCCAGGCGTCCAAAACAGCGCTTTATGGAGTTGATAACAGCCTCTGCTGTTTGGTTGTCCAGTCGGTCATATTCAAGGTAGTCAGTCGTATAGTCAACAATAGTAATGTAGTGAGTGTGATTGTATTCAAACAAGTCAATTCCTACTTTGGTCCAGGGTTGTTGGGGAACTGTGTGGAGTAAAAGTGTTTCCTTCTGTTGCCGGGGAGCATCCAGTTGACATTGTCGACAGTTAGCAATATTGTTTTTGATGTCATTGGTGATGCCAAGCCAAAACACTGTGTGGCGGGCACGTCTTAGTGTGGAGTTAATCCCATTATGGCCGGTGTGAAGTAGTTGGAGAAACTTTCTCTGGAGTGTCTTTGGAATAATGGCTCGTAGTCCTTTGTAAACAATGCCATTGTCAATAGATAGTTCGTCCTGAAAGTGTTTGTACTTGTCGTGAGTTGTGCAGTTGGCAATGTTCCAGTCATGTTTAATAAGGTTTGTCAGTGTCATAAGTTCATTGTCCTGTGCAGTAGCAGTCCTAATGTTGTCAATTAAGTCGTCACAAACAGGAGCATCATTATTTTGAGAGTCAATGTGAAAAATGTGTTCTGGTAGTTGTTGATAGTTGGGGGAGTCAAAGTATGAGTCTCTTGAGAGTAAGTCAGCCGTGATCTGTTCAGCACCCTTTTGCCAAGTTACCTTAATGTTGGGGTATCTTTGTAAGTGAAGAAGCATAGCCTGCAACCTCCGAGATGCCTTATGAATGGATTTCCTGAAAATAGATACAAGGGGTTTGTGGTCAGTTTGGATAGTGACAGCATGGTGACCAAAGATATACTGGTCAAAGCGTTCAGTGCCAAACACTATGGCAAGGCACTCAAGCTCTAGTGGCACATAGTTCTGTTCCGATTTTGTTAAACTGCGAGATGCATATGCTACAGGCTTGCCTCCTTGCATGAGTGTTGCACCCACACCAGCATTTGAAGCGTCAGTTTGTATAGTTACTGGCTTGTTGCAGTCAAAGTATTGTAGAGTTTCTGAGTCAGTTAGTAAGGTCTTCAGTCTATTAAAAGCGTTCATTTGGTCGTCAGTCCAGTGAAAGTCTTGAGCATTGTCTTGTGTCAGTAAACGTCGTAATGGTTCAGATTCCGATGCTAGGTTGCTAATAAATTTTGACATGTATGTGATGTGACCAAGGAATCGTTTTACTCCCTGTGGAGATGAGGGAGGTTTCATCTTAAGAATGGCTTTTACTTTGTTAGGATCTGGTTTAAGTCCATTAGTTGTCAGTATGTGTCCAATGTAAGGTAGTTCGTCCTGAAGGAAGCGGGATTTTTCCTTGTTCAGTCTCAGTCCTGTCTGTCGAGCACGTTTGAAGAGCGCTTCAAGGTTTCTATCATGCTCTTTCCTTGTGCTTCCAAAAAATTAGGATGTCATCTGCAACTATGGTGATGCCATCAAGACCAGCAAGATTTTCCGTGAGCCTTCTCTGAAACTCCTCCGGCGCTGATGCAATTCCAAAGGGTAGCCTTAGGTACTTGTACTTTCCTATGGGAGTCCAGAAAGTTGTCAAGTCTGTAGATTCCTCAGCTAGGGGAATTTGATAGAAACCTTCTTTGGCGTCACACAAGGAGAAAAACTTGGCACCGTTGAGTTGTGGCAAAACATCTTCCAATGTTGGCATGACAGCGTGGTTTCGTTTAATTGCTTGATTGAGATTTTGCGGATCTATGCAGATGCGTATCTTTCCATTAGGCTTGCGCACTGGTTGTAGATGGCTTATCCAGTCTGTAGGTGCTTCTACCTTAGCGATAATTTGACGTTGTTCTAGTTCAAGAATAGTCTTGATGAGATCTGATTTCATCGACAAGGGCACCTTCCGCGGTCGGACTTGCACTGGTACAGCTTCAGGTCTTAGCTCTATCCTATATTCCTGTTCAAACTTTCCAAGTCCGGTAAATATGTCATCAAAGTTAGTCAGTAAAGTCTGAAGGTCTGGGTCAGTAGTGGCAAAGTTTACATTCTCGCTTTTGGTGCTGGGCATTTGTAATAAATCCAGGTGCAAACATGATTTCCATGACAGCAAGCTATGTTGGGTGGTTTCCACAACTAGGAATTTTAATGTAGTGTAACATCCTTGCTTGTCTAGTATCTGTATCCGTGTCCACCCTAGTGGTGCACACTTGCTCTGGTCATATAAAGTTAGTACAGTATCAGTCGGTGTAAGTTTCGGTCTACCTAGCTTGTCGTAGTCGATCGTATTCAAAGTATTGCATGATGCACCAGTGTCAAGTTGGAATTCAATGTCATAAATAGTATCTGCTTGCTTAGCAGTGAGCATCGCTAATAATTTACGATCTCGTACAGTAGTGGAGATAGTACTTACATGTTGAGAGTCACTGTCTGAAGAGTAATTCCAGGTGACTTGATTGGCTGTTTCGGTTGAGTCGCGATAATGATGCATGCGTGACCTGCAGTATGTAGCAAAGTGGTTAAATTTCTTGCAATGATTGCACTGTTTCCCATATGCTGGGCATGCTCGAGGTGGGTGATTGCCTCCACAGTTTCCACACCTAGAAGCACCAACTGATTTTCTGACGTTGGGCTGAGAGTGAGTGTGTGAAAGTTGTCCTCTGTGTTTATCAGTGTTACGAGTGTCATTAGAGTGATATTGATGAGTCGGAGGTCTATGTTTTACCAAGTTCACTTGTTCGAGTCCATATGTGTTATCCTTAGTCATAGTCTTGTAGTCAATAGCCGATGCTTCTTCTCGTCTGCAGAGTTCAATTGCTTTGTCAAAGTCAGTCAAGTCAAACAGTTTCTTTCTAATCTTGTCACTTTCAATTCCCAGTATCAGTGCCTGTAGTATCAGTCGGTTGTACATGTCTTTTAAGTCACATAGTCCTGCAATGGTATGTAGTTCAGTCAAAAATTCGTCAATAGTTCTATTTCCTTGCTTACAAGTCAGTAGTGAGTGAGTCTTAGCCACTAAGTTTATTCTTGGTTTGCAGTAGTCATCAAACTGCGTCACAACTTTGTCATAGTCAGTCTTGTCATTGTTGTCAGTCCAGTTGAAAGAGTCGTATATTTGGTTGCCTCGGCGACCGATAGTTCTAAGTAGGTATGCAGTTTTCACTTTGCCTTCGGCTGTATCTTTCGATGTGGCAGTTAAAAAAAGTTCGAAGTCACGTTTAAAAATCTTCCATTCCTCAGGTAAATTCGGTCCATCTGCTAATGGTTTTGGCGCTAGTAATTGCTCCATGTTATTTCAGTGTAATATTAATAATAATTAGACTCGGGGCACCATGTTTTATGTTGATTTGTGATATTATTTCAGCTATCGTGAAAAGACAGAACGTGCTCGAGTTAGTTGATAAACGTAAGAGGCCGAAGCCGTGATTTATTACCACAATATATATACACGAAAATACTAAAACTATTACAATAAGTGATACAATTAATTATTAAGATTATGACAAAAAATAGTAAAATAATAAAATAACAAATTAGAAATAAATGTTTACATGAACACCGAACAAGTATTACTGTAACTATTACTGTATTACTACTAGTATTACTATTAGTAATAGTATTAGTCTATTACTATTGGTATTAGTATATTATTATTACTATTATTGTTATTAAATTGATTTGCTGGTTGAAAGATTGACAGTTATTGGTTAAGACAAGTTAATAACTAACTCTAAGCAAATCATCTATGTTTTAGACAGAATATTAATCTTGAGAGAAGCATTGACTTGGATTCGCTCAGTCTATTTGATTTAATTCTCAGATTCTTAAAACAAGTCAGATGTATAATATATTAATGATGCCCATTTAAATATTTACATATATACATAATTACATTCAAAATAGTAAGCAGTAACATGCATTCAGCAGTTTGAATAAAGTGAATCAGTATTTCTCAGTTTTGATGTTATTTAGCAAGTCATACGAAGTCTTCAAATCAAGCGAATTGAGTAAGAAGATTCAATTAACTTACTGTTCAATGTCTTTTTTAATTAATTGACATTTTGATTTCACCATTCATACTATGTAAGCATTAATCAATAAAAGTTTATTTTTTAGATTAATTTGACTACTTTTATTTTTGTGTTTTTTCACACCAAATCTAGTTAAAACTACTAGGTTTAGCTGATTGTCCCGAGGATTGTTTCCTCTATATTATTATCAAGAGAGGTAATGTTGCAGTTAAAGAGGATTCTAAACTCAAACATGGAGTCGTATGGTCTGGGAATGGATGATTTATTTGATGATAGAGATGTGGAACGAGAGCTAGAAAATTTTGAGGCAGTTGAGGAGGGTGCAGATGACAACCTCAATCAAGAATCGGCTGATATTGATGGCAATAATCAGGACGAGAATGGTAAATTTGTTGGTTCACAGTATTACTGTAAGGAAGATATCTTTTATAGATTTTCTGCATAATGAATTTTTCTATTGTAGAAGGAGATATTAGTCAACAAGTGGCAGAAAGATTGAAGCAGTTGGGAAAAGGAGCAGCGAAAAAGCGGGTTCTTAAACCCCAGCCTAAGCTTGATCCTACTAGGTTAATAACCATTTTATAGTGGTGTAAAATTTATATAAGAGTTATGAAGTGTTTTTATACATGTTTTCTGAACATTATCATTTTATTACCAAGCTAAAAGTGAAAAAAGTATTTTAAATTTAATTATTTGCTGTATCAATTAGGCTAACAGGTGAAAGAGGTATTCCTATTCTACCAAAACTGTTTGAAAATGTAAAATATAAAGGCAAAGGTCATGAGGTTGAAGACTTGAACAAAATGATGGCAAAGATGGAGCATTGGGCGCACAGACTGTTTCCTAAATTGCCCTTCGATCAATTAATTGAAAGAGTTGAAAGACTTGGACAGAAAAAGCCAGTACAAGTAAACTATTTTGTCATATTATAGTTTTTTGTGCTATGATTTTGAATACTTATCAATTTTACTTCTCCAATTTAGCCTTCTGGTAGTTCAGGATTCTGGACTTGTGTTTTGTAGTATTTCTAATATATACTGTTAGTTTTATATAAGTATTAAATCGACAACTAATATTGAAGAAACTATGCATGTTTATGTAATAAAAAAAAAATTTTAATTAATTATGTGCGCCGGGAGGAGTGCGTGTGGGCTAGGCATTCGTAAGAACTGTATATACATACTAAATTTTCTTTCATTAAGTTAAGCTAAAGTACATACATATTTAAAGTGTTCACCAAAACAGAGTGAGCAGATCATCATTACGTAAATGAAATATTGAGTTTCAGTGTTTTAATTTTTAGGGAGCTTTCAAACCTCGGTTTTTTAAACATTTTATTTCAACTGTTAGCTGGTTCGGAGTTTTGTTGATCTATTTTTTAGCCATACCAATAACTGATCATTCTTTTAGGTACAGAGTATAAAGTATTTTCAGTACTAGACTGTAAAGAAATGTTTGTATGACTAACCACTGCAGCTCAGTTGTGAAGCTCAGTCTAGTCATAGTTCATTAGCTTTAGCTCTCTGATTTCTTTATTAATTTTAACATTTTGTAATTAAACCTCTTAAATTTTATACTGTTCTGTGTAAGCTAATGGGTTCTTTCTATCCCATCACAGTCGTGCGTCAATAAAATACGACTCGATATGCCAATATTAGATGAGGACTTTGTGACTCAAGTGAGCGATGGTGAAGACAAAGCTAATGGTGATGACACAGCTCACAATTCTGAAGATGTAACAGATTTTAATATAGAAAATGAGGTATAATGGAGTAATAAGGAATATCATATGAATGCATTATGGGCTTGATTAAATGCTTTTTTTATCTTTGGTTTTCCTTCATTACAAAATCTATTTTATGTTAGTAGCAGTAATTGCCAGTATTCAAATTTTTAATGTAAATGAGAGAAAACAAATCTTGAATTTGTTTAATTTGGGTATTTAATGTAAGGCAGTGGGCTGTTGACTGTTGAAACATTTAGCATTGATATCTATATTGAATGCAGTGAAGTTAATTGTGTTTTGTATCCTGCATGTGAAAAAGCCACGTGATCTTATAGCACTTATCACTTCTAGTATGAAAGGAATATATTGGAAGAAGATGAAGAAGCTTTGAATGACATCATAGAGCAAGAGAGACGTGAAGTGTCACAGCACGTGCTCACTGCCAGCACGCCTTACCCAAAGAGTAGATTTAGTGCACCAGATAGGGAGGTGAGAGCTTCATGGTTATAGCTTATGTAAAAGCCTGCATTTCTAAACATTTATAATTTCTCTATATATAAAATATAGTCAATTATAGGTATGGCAGGGGCTTCAAGCTTATAACCTAAAGACTTTGATATCTAGAAAAGATGTGATTTTTAATAACTTTTTCTAGAGTTTGACTGATGAGCAGAAGGAACGAATTAGACAGAATCAAGAAAAAGCTCGGCAGCGAAGATTAGGCAAATCTGCTTTAGGTGAATTCTATTTTGCTCAAAACTATATACATACCAACTAAAGGCTAAATCTAACATTTGCTACAATGTACTTGCATTCTGGTGGGAGTTCCAGTGCACAGCAGCATAGCTGGTTCATGTGTAGAGATCTACCCTGTACGATTAATATTTCAAGTGTATGTATTTTAGACAGCTCCCCACTCCCACATGATTTTATTATAAAATTAATGTTGAAAGTCTGTAAGGGGCATGCAGCAATTATTTTATGGTTGTCAGTGTAATATTTTTTTCTTAGCAATATATTTCTCTTCCCAGTGAGAATTAATGGTAATCTCATCAAAAAAGTAGTTTTAGTCAATACCCGAGTGCATGTTGAGAATACGTTCCAATGTCTATCAGTAATATTGTTGAGAATGCATTCTAATGTATATCAGTAGCTTTTGACAATTTGCTATAGTGACCATCAGTAATACTGAGATTAATTAATAAGTTTATTAGATTGCAAAATTTGTATTTTAATTTTAGACCAAACAGTCAATTCTGATACAACTGAGCAAGTGGTGTCCGCTATAGACACGAGTGCCCAAACACCAGAAACTATGGATGTCTCAGAACAGTTCACAAATATTGATGCAGAGTTATCTAATAGTACTGACACAAAGGGCTATTTACACAGTGTTGAGAGTAATGGAGAAGGTATTGGCTAATTCCACTTAGCCGAACTTGTGAACTGCCTTATCAATTGTTGCAGGCTGAACACTTTTTTCTAAAACCCATGCATGAGTGTAATCTTGTGAAACTTTAATAGCTTAATGTTTTTCACATGAAAGATCATTGTATAAAACAGAATGATTGACTATATTTTACATTCAAACTACTAAATATTTTTTACAATAAATTAACAGTGATGTTCAAAATAAAATATATTATATATATCATAACATTACAATATTGTGCTATAAAGCCTATTTGATTATGCACTTTTTTGTTGATTAAATTTAAAATTTATAGTAAAAACATGTAAATAATAACAATCGTTTACAAAGAAATTTACATGTAACAAAAATAGAGAAATGATATTTAAACATAGCTAGTTTGCATATATACATGCAAATATTATCTTGGAATAATTACTGATGTTGCAGTAATTCTAGTCACTATCACCTAAACTATCAATTTCATCATCTGAGCCACCAATTGCTGCATAGAATGACATTGCTATTTTTTCAGCATAGTTCTTCCTTTCATCTGCAGGCAAACTTTCTGCTTTAGCTGCAGTAGAAAAGACTATTAATGTACTTTACCAATAAATGGTAACATGAAACTACTTATTAAGGCAAGGGAGTAAGTTGCTAAATGCTTCACCTTTCATTAGCTGAAACTTAGAAAATAGCTTTTCGAATGACTCCAGTCCATCTTCACTTTCTGCATTCATTGCTTTATTCAACTCTTCAGCATGCATACCTGTTGTATAGTGCATAATAAACCACATTGTAAAACCATTAGCCAGAAGTAATTTAATGATGAAACTGTTTTTACCAAACGGTAAACCATTGAGCGATGTATGAACAAAATATATTAGTTTGTGTTGATAGCAAGTAAAAGGCCCACCTAGCTCAGTATGAATGTCTAAACTTCCGCTACCCTGGGATGAGGCTTCCAGCTGCTCTTGTTTTGTTTCATCCATCAGTTGCTTCATATATGGACTAATGGTGTCAGGTTTGTCTAGAAAAGAATCCGGCAACTTTTAATAAAGTAATAACTTTTTTTATTTCTAAAACATTTCGGTAGAGAGAAGAAACCAAACTCTTATTTCAACATTAATGCGTACTAAATATTTATTAAACCTGCAGGAAAATGGCTTACCAAGATTTACCTGACATCAACTTTTTATGACTAAATTACAGCCAGCAGATACAATCAATAGTTGTATTTTATCCCACTTGTAGAACATAAGTTGGGCTGAAGCAATTAATAAATAAAGTAATTCAGAGTTCAATTACATTAGTCGGGGAAAGCTACGTATTTTACTCACCTTTCATAACTAGATTTGACCAGGTATGAGCAAACAGCACTTGTCTGATCCGAGTAATACCATCAACTTCAAACTGATCATCTGTGAGTGAAAGAAGCATACAGTAAAAGAAAAGTAATGTCTAGGGGATCTAACTTCTAAATAGCACCAATGATGAAAACTTACTAACATACCTTCATCCTCATCATTTACAAGGGGATGGAGCTCTATCAACTCAAATTCATGTTTTATGCACCATTGCTGTATCTCTAGTCTTGGCACCTCTATTCATTAAAATAGTATATAAAATATTAAACAATTATATTCTTGTAAAAAACTCAAAATTCAATAAAAGATAAGAGAAAATCATGTTTGATTCATGCTTTTGTGTTACATTGGTTCTCTAACTTACGGCTTTGCTCTGTACACGAGTTACAAACTAGTAGCTTAACTGAAGGGTCCAAATGTTCCAAATATGATAACCAGGATACCACTCGATTCCAGCTTTCAATCTAAAACAATCGGTTTTAACTTAGAGGCATTTTCAGACCAGGCTGTTTTCTGCACGGGTAAAGTATGCTGAAATACGAAACCAAATCAAGAGGAAGAGAGGCAAAAGACACAGAAACAAGATTATATTTTAAACATTCACTCACCCTGTAAAAATTAATCAAAATTATAGCAGACATTAAAAAAATGCAAAGTATTTAAATACTAGCAATGCACAAGACTCATAACTACCTGATCTGGATGAAAACAGAGTACAACAGCTTCTAAAGCTTCTGCGAATTCCTGACTTCCTAAAGTTGGTTTATTTGTTTTGCAAAGCTTAACTGAGCACGTATAATATTTAGTTTCGAAATCCCAATTACATCCAACTATATCTTCTACAACTTTTTCATAGGATGGCACAGTGTCCAGATTCATCAAATCTGCAACAAAACTCGTTTCTTGTCTATTCACCAAAAATACATAATTTAACCATCTAATGGCAAATTTTGATACGTTATAGTTTAGCTAACTGTTACTGGTATTTGCCCCCAGATATGAACAAGTAACGGCTGAAGAACATAAAACTTACACAAAATAAATCAATATATTTTCTCAAAAAATCCATTACCCTATAAACAAATAAATCTCTATAGTTTTCTTTTCTTACCTTTTATAATTTTATCTTCATTTTCAAAACCACATGAAGCAAATAGGCAGCATGGTTGCATGTCCTTATTTTGGTCTTCTGCCATCTTTACCTTTATTAAGGTGAAAAAACATCATAAAAAAGCAATACGTTATGCCATTTAAAAAATTATTTTGCTTTTTCATTTATATGGTTTATGGCAACTAAAAATTGGTAAGATAATAGAACTAAAGGCAATAACTATTTAAAAACCGTAATAGTAGTAGTAGCAGTAGCAGTAGTAGTAGCAGCACTACTAACATAAGCAATTCCATTGTATTGACTGTTGTAAATAAATGTATGTACAAAAAAGAAACAATCAACGATATGACAATCACAATGAAAATGATGGCACTCACAGATATACATTAAATAAACTGTTACATAATCATAATGATAATGGAGTAATCATAATAAGTATAAAGGCAAATTCAACCTTAAACTGCTAAAACAGAAAGACTAAGAGCAACACTAACTGTAACTGTAAAACTAAGTATTGATCTAACTCTAACAGTAACTCTAAGTTTAGCATAACTGTAACTTAAACCATAAATAAGTATAAGTATAACTACATGTTAATGTATAATTTAGTCTTATAGTTGATGTTATATAACCATTATAATTATTAACTATAAATTATTATTATCATTATAATTATGATTAAGTGTAACATAATGATAAACATAAGTCTAAGACTAAGAGTAAGATAAACTTAAAGATAACTATCAGTATGAGACTTAGACTATGAGTATCAGCATGTATATAGTAATAATATAGTCATAATTGATTACCATAATGATAATATTAATAATAAAATATAAATATTAATTAAAAATAAATTATGTAATTTATTAATTATTAAATTTAGTCATAATGTAATACTAATAGTAATAGTAATACTAATTCAGTAATTGTATCAGAATGTCAATATGAATATCAATATCAATGACAATATGAATATCATAATGATAATCATCGATTTTGACATTCATGATTCAATTTCAATATGAATTTGAATTTTATTCATGAAAGATGAATTGTGATTTAGATTACATGACGCAAGGTAAATTATAAGATAACTAAAACTTTGTCTAACGATTACAACTTTACAATTTTTAGTCATTTTTAAATACTATTAAAAGGTTTTGGTTGCAATTTAATTGTATAGCCATTGAACATTGTGATGGACTCTTGCTAATTTCTTCCTACATTATATTTATAATCATAATAATAATAATTATGGCCTTCATATGTGATAGCACGGGTGCTACTTGACTCGCTACTACCAGTTTTCAAGATAATCTTGAGTTGAGTTCTACGGTGTTCTATTTTAGTAAGATAACTCTATAAAATAAGCAATAACATCTGGGTCATCATTTTAACCCACTCATAAAAATTGCTGCATACGTGGTCTAGGTCTGTTTTATAACCACCGGGCAGCTAGCTGCTTCAATAACAAATTTAAGCCATATATGCCTGTAGCAAATTAGTGTTGAGAATTGTTACTGTTTTAAAATTGAAGCTTTACTTTTAATTTATTAATCAGGTCACACTTATTTTTCAATAGAAGCTTGCTTCTATTGTTCAAAATTCAAATCAATTGCATAAGAACAGAGAAAAAACAATTCAAAACAGTTATTGTTATTCTTACAAAATATTAGCTTACATGGAATTTATTAATATATAAGGGAAAAAAAACCATATGACAAAATATAACACAATGCATAACAATATTACATAAGACTATAAAATCTATACAGCCTATTGAATAAATAGTTGCACTGTACGCAATATTTAAAGCAAAGTTTAATTGAGCAAATTCAAAAACTGTGAAAACACAATTACTTTAAATATATAACAATGAAGTGGTAATAAAAATAAATTGAAGCTCTATGTATAAAAATTTGTCTCAGCCCATAAGTATTTCAAACATCATTTATTTTAATGTTGACAACATTTATAAAACTAGCGGTATTCAAAATTTGTTCAACATTCAGCTTTCATCATTCAACTCTAATTGTATTATACATAATATTTTGCAAATCATGAGTTTCTGTAGTTAAAATTGGCATAGGTCAACTTTTAGTGGTCCAGTAGATCTATTATACGACCCCATTGTTGAGTTATATTGACCTCCTGGTGCCACATCTCTCTGGAAACTTGGCTCTCTATAAATGTGAGATGGAACAGCAAATACAGTTATTATTAAACATACAACACATATATCATAAATGTATTATAACCTTAAATCATGTCATTGCAATCATGTCATAAAGTTTAGACCAGATCAATAATATATAAACAGCGATTTTATTGTAACTTGGTATTATTTTATAGATACAATTGAATTTATTATACTTGCTAGTAAATAAAGCCTGTATTCATAAAACTTCAATACACCTTGCAAAACATCATTTCTGAACTAAATCAATTATTTACATTATATAGTTTACAATTTCTACTAAATATATAGCAACTAGTAATAAATGTCTCCTGCAGCTAGATACCTCATTTCAAGGCCAGGCCAGCCGGTTGGTGCGGGAGCACCACTGGTTGCAATGGTAAGAGGAGGAGCACCAGCTGGATAGGCTGGTTCTGTCACAAACTCATCAGCATAACCACTTGTCTCAGGGTAGTTCCTAACCTCAGCATATGTTTTATCTCTTGGGTAGGCATATGAAGGGTGGCCTGTGTACATAGAGGGCACAACTCCCGGCTGTGCTGTCTTGGGCACCATAATCTCACCATGACCCTAAAACATTGACCCATAAGTAAAGCAGTTCAACAATTTTCGCCGACAAAATAATTCTATTTTTACAGAAAGAGTAAAATTTTGCTAGAAAATATTGAAAATTAGTTTTATTAAACTGTTCTATCTTGAACATTTAAGTTTCTTGATTTTTAATACATAAAATCATGCAATATTGAAATTATGGCTTAAAAATCAAACCTAAAATTGAAATACTAGAGCTAACATTAAGTCTCAAAATATTACGCTATACTCACTGCAACTCTATCCATCTGTTCTGGTATTGGGCCAAACAGATGACTCTCAAGAGGACGAGATTGAGTGAAGAGTCCTCCAACGGCAGCGTAGCCTTGATGTCCTCCTGCTGCCATCACGTTGTGTACGTCATAACGTACCTAAAATTCAGCAGATCTGTTTATAAAGCTTCAAATTGGAACAATCAATATTTCATGCTTTTAACACAGTTGAACCAACACCTTTAATATGGTGCTTGTATTCATCAAACTTACTGTTGCCAGAATATTTAAGGCTTTGACTTTATCTTCCTCATATGGAAATGAGCTGAGAATGTATTCTTTGCCAAGTTGGGAGTTGCAATCAACTAAAGCTCTACATATTAAATAAACAGAAGGTGGTAGTACAATTGTACTACAATAACAATGTAACTTTCGTGAATCCATTTGCCAGTACAAGGATGAATTAAGAATTTTTAATATCCACTTATCAACAAAAGTTTCTAAAAAAATACACTTCGAACCCTTAAAACATAATTTTTGTTCACTAAATAATACACTGTATGAGTTGTTATTCCCTGTTCTATAAATAAGAATTATCTAATAAGAGAAATAAAAATGCATCATGTCTAATGGAAAAAATAAAAATGACTAAATAATATACCTTTTTATACAATCCAAAACTATAAGCTTGTCATTATGGATGCTGACAGAATCAATTACTACTCTGGCATCAGCACAGGTCATTCTGCACAGGCGCTACAACAACATTTTTGAAAGTTGCTTTTAAAAACCTTAAAAATATACTACGTTAATAAATGAGCAAACACGTTATTTTTAGTAATTATAAAAAACTTGGAATTTACTATCATAGAAAAATTGCTGAAGAATATTATTAATGTTTAATTCAATCATTCATTATGTATAAATAGCACAATTTTGCCCTGCTACATCATAGATTTTGGTCTTCTAATGCATAGTGGATGCTCAGCACATCTCAGGTTTTTCAATGATGATATGAAAAGTGAACTTTTATCATACTTTATCATTTGATCAACGTAGAACTTTTATCAAATAATAAATTAAAACTTAAACATTTACTAAATATGAATTCACATTACTATGTATATAACTATGGAAAATTCATAATGAATAAAGACATACTGGCAGGAGCCACACAACTTAATGGAGTAAGCACAGCTTAACTAAGCATATTTTTTTGCTCAATAGCTTAGAATAAGATATTGAGTTCCAAAATATATATACACACAAATATGTATTTATATTTGGTTATAATATAATTATCAAGTTTTTGAACTTATAAATGTGTACTGATTTTGATTTCTATAGACTCCAACTGGCTAAAATATTTTATCTCAACAACATGGATATTAATATTTATATCATCTACTCACTGGCTCCATTATCTTGATAGCCTTGACCTTGTCTGATGGAGCTGCTATATGTTTCAATACATGAGCTGCCTGCACATACAAACAGCAAAAGTCATATAAAAACAGGATTATGAGAGATGAGCACTTATTATACAAAACATTTATTATACAAAAATAAAAGATAACTGTATGAAATACTGATATTAAAACATAATAAGTAGAGTCAATTAAAAAGGGAGGATGCAGGACAGAGGTGCAAGTGTGCATTGGCAGAGCCTGGGATAAATGGAGGGAGCTGACCAGGACGTTGTGTGATCAGAAAGTCCCAAAGAGACTCAAGGTCCTCATTTACAAAACAGTAATAAGACCGGTGCTATTATACGGGCGGAAACATGGCCAGTGACTGATTACCTTGCAGAGAGAGTGAGCGTATGCGAAATGAGAATGCTATATCCTACTGCCTAGGAATTATTCTTGAAGAGCACAAGACCAACAAAAGCATAAGGCAAGAAGCGAAAGTAATGAATGTGTTAGAATCAATGAGAAGAAGAAAGTTACAGTGGTTTGGACATATATGCAAAAGAGAGAAAGAGGATGATATCAGAAGAGTGCATGAGGTGAAGGTTGCAGGAAAGAGAAACCGGGGACAACCAAAGCATAGATGGCATGTTGCTATCAGAAAAGACCTCCAATCTTGTTCCCTTAATGAAGAGGACGCTCAGGACAGGGTTAGGTAGGGAAGCCTAATTGAGCTAGGCCTCCGGCAGCCACCCGCTACCTGAACAGGACAAAGCGGAGATAGTTGAGAAAAAAAGTAGAGCCAATTAAGATGGCTATAACTACATTTGCAACTGCTAGCATGCTACAACAGTAAATAGAATATAGGTCATCTGAGTTCATACCAGGAAATCAAATATATATAGTTTTTTACAACATATTACAACTAAGACACCACATCAACTGCCTTTTTCACAAACAAAATTATGTACAGGTAAAATTATATGCTTATAAATATTATAATAGACCTGTTCTGCATTGAAGAACCCCCTGGAATCAAAAAGTATTTCAATCTTTCTTCGAACTGAAGTGGTCTCCTACAAGCAACATCATCAAGTTAGTCTATTAGAAATAATGAATATTTATTATATTATATAGTGATATATTAATATGGTAATAGTTTGGCAAGATTGGCAGGCAGTTGCTTATATTATACCTATTGCAAAGCTGTAATAAAATTAAAAAAACTATATGATATGTTGCTACACATAAACTACACTAACAACTAAATGTGCAAAATAAGATATAATATTGTCTAACTTATAGCTAGAATTATATAACATAATAAAATTCTTCCAAGACAATTAAAATGATACATACCTATTGTGATGACAACCCTAATCAAATTAATGAAGTTAATATATTATTAGTGCTAATATAATGATAGTAACTTCAACTGTTTCGATGGCTACTAGAATTTCATTATCATTATGTTATAGAAGTATTTTTGTGATTACCAACACTGGCAACAGAAAAGTACTAGTAGTCTTGCATTTAGTTTGTAATTGCTAAAATTAAAATTGATTATAATAGTATAACTTAAATAACTTTTAGCTAGCATTTAAATGAAAGTCTAACTATTAGTATTAGTATCAACTGCATATAATTATATAATATCATAAAGATGTTTAAAAAATATATATTATCATTTATGATTTAATGGTTTATTAAAAATAATGCATATGCTAGGTAATTATAGTCTATAATAGAGTCATTTAAATTCAAATACCTCTTTAATCTTTTGAATCAAACGATCAAAGTTGCTTGATAATTGTGCTTCTCTTGCCATTTTGCAGCTAAAGGCAGAGTTCCTGTATAAACTCGGTTTTGGTGCACAAAAACTATTCAACTACACTTACAGTGATCAGTAAGCATCAACCTATAATTTTTCAGTAATGAGTTTCCCTGGAGACTGGCGCGCTGTGACGTGTATCCTTTTTGCGTACCATTGAAATTATTATGCTTATCCCACATAAAATGAAAAGATAACTCTAGACATTGTACAGTTTCTCATTTTATTGCATTGCTTTATTTATGTTTATTTGTTGCCAAAACCACTGGGCTCTAAGGAAAATATAACTGCATGGTAAAAATTTGAGACTTCAATCAAAGCAAAATCTGCTTAACATTCTGTTCTTCTATTTCATTTTGCAAAGCTCTAGTTATATTCTGAAATAACTAGCAAGCATTTAAGAACACTTTTAAAACCACTATAACTTACCATGAGTCTAGGAAAGAAACCGGACAGCTTAGCTTAATTTCTGCAAGTATCTTTAGTTTTATACGACTGCTTAATCATATGGAAACTTTAAGCTTAGCTAAATATCTAAAACAGCATTTTAGTAACAATAGTGTAATTTTGTGTAAGGCTAGTTTTTCTTTAAAAAAAAAAGAGGATAATGCTAAAATATTATTAAGTTTATTTTTTTAGGCTGCACAGTTGTGACCTAATATAATTATTAGCTAGTATGCCATACTGAAAAATTTTGTATTTTTGCTGTAGTATATAATTGTAACATTTAATAAACTAATAATAAAACAAAGGTAAAGCTGTATCACTGCAAGCAATTCTATAAAAAGTCCTATACTGCTTTACTTTACAATGTTGTCCACACATAACAAACAACTTGGTAATAGCTAGTTTTATTTAAAGACACTCGAAATATTTAATTCACTTTATCTAAATTTTAATAAAAGAAAGAAAATACAACCTCACACGAAATTTGCACAGGTATGGGGACAACATATAAGATAGGTAAACACAAAATTAAAATACAGATAAATAGGCATAAAGAAGAGTTCTTTAGTAAAATATAAAACAGATAAAACAAAACACAATACCTGATAGTTATCCAATATTATGCATAAAATGTAAATACAATGGAATGAAGTGAAATTATTTTTCAATTATAGATTAATATATATGAAATAGAACTCAACTGAAAATATAGAAAACAAATTAAATAATATCATGATTGGGATATTACAACACTGCTGCTTACAGGAAAAACTAATTACCTTGGAGGAATTCGGGATAGGCCAAAGAAAACAAAGCTACACTAGTATACTTAACTAGAATGTAATGCGCTGTACTATAAAGAATACAGAATGCTAGAGCCTATGCCTGTTTGGGTAGAGATTGGTAGTAATCGCACATGACTTTCCAAGCAGAGGGGGCCATGAATCCATCAGGTGGGGTGATACCATTTCTAGCCATTCCTCTCATCTTGGTGCCAGATATAAACTCAAAATCTTCTTTCTTCTGTGGATCGAAAAAATCCATTGCAGACTTGACCTTGTTGTAAGCAGCAACTCTGAATGGAACAATCTCTAACTGGGTCAACCCTGGAGCCATAGTCAACACCTGAAAACAAATTACTCGATAAGGCATCTTAGTTATTGTACTACAGCTCTGTAAAATGAACATGAAGCTAGAAAAGGTGAGTGGCCGAGGCTAAATTGATAGTTGCAGGATTGTTCTGAAATAGTGACTTACAATCATTCATTATAGCTTCATCTGCTTTATACAATTACATATTTAACTCCTATCAAAAGTTTATCAAACTTCTAAGCAGACTGTAATTAATACTATGAGCATGAGACTATGAGATAAGTGCAGTGAATGAATTATACATGCATACTTTACTGCCATGCGTAGCCTCATACAGATCCTTTCCACCTTCAGGATGGGGCATACCAGCAGGGTCCCGTCCTACTATGTAGAAGTTGGCTCCAGTAGCCATTCTTGCTTTAGCATGCCATTGAACCTACAAGTAGGAACAAATTACACCTCTTGAATATTAAAATGAAAAATCAACTTCCCACAAAACCAATAGTAGAGCAAAAATCAATAATATTCAATATATTTAAAACTTTTTGAAGAATTTCCAAATACCAAATTATTATTACTAACATGAGTATGCTACTTTAAAATTCATTAAGTTACTAAATCATTATTAATCTACCACTGATGTTAAAAAAAATTTAGACTAAAGGTTTATGTGAAACATAAATAAGGGCCATCTTGAATAATATATTTTGCTATTGGTTATAAAATATCAAATTGAAATGCAAAAACCAGGCAAACTTGAAGACCCTGGATTATAACAGAAATAATTCAAGCTAGCGATTAGGTGTCAATATCTTTCTTACTAAAACAGAAGCAGTTTTATATCAACTCACTTCGGTGGGCCCAGCATACATCATAGGAGATGGAAAGATAGCAACTACGGTACTCTTGGGGTCAAGGACGTTATCATTCAGTATGGCAGCGTGTTGCTTCATGCGAACAGCTAGTGGGACATCATCGTCCTTTGTCCAGCCTCCCAGGGGATGCAGCAACAAAGTTGGATTCTTATATCCTAACATCAAAATATTCTCGTTAAATTTACACCATATAATTAGAACCACGTCATTTTCAATTTTTCACATTATATAGATGACTACAAAATCCGAAATGAAGTCAGTCTATGTAGACATTACATAAATACAGCATAACAGCAAAACAGATATTTTGATTTTTGGTCACATATATAGAAGAGAAACAAATGATGTTAAAGCTGATAGCTGTTGTCACTTTAGACACTCCTCTGCTGCATATGCACGAGTAAAGAGTGTAACCTATACAATCTACATACCTCTCTCCAGTAGTTTACGTCGAGTATCTTGCATTAGCAAGGCATGGCCATTGTGAATTGGATTTCTTAACTGGAATGCAAACACAGCATCTGCCTGCAAGAAAATACAATAACCTTTTAGTTTTTTCGTAAAATGTGACATGTATTATTATAACGGAATATTATAATAAACCAACAGAAGAAAGATCTTACATTAAGTTCTTTGAACTTATCCCTGAGTTCATTAGGAGTGAGTCTATAATTGTCCAATCCATCGCCCCATCTTATTCTCTCCAGGACTTCAAGATCTCCGCCACACAGCCAATCACCACTTTCATAGATCATTTTGATATAAGGGTGACCTTTATTTGTGGTACCAAACTGTCGGGCACATCTAGAAGATGAATTGTTTTGTTTGTTTCCAATGATGTTTTGAGAAAGTTATGATGCAATAGACAAAACCTATTGGTAATCGTTGCTAATAATTTATAAAGAATTATATTGCAGACTGTATGCCTTGCACAGTTCTTGATATATTACAATGTGCAGTCATATGTGTAATGAATGTTACACATATCATCATCACACTAACTACACCCCATAGTACCCTCAGAAACACATTCTCTCTCACACAAAGGCTGACTGCCCATGCTGGTAACATACTCTGGTGCAAATGCTACGATTGCCAAGATGTGCAATGTAGTAGAACAAAAGATTAAAAAACTGAAATCTGCTAACAGCTCATTACCTCTCTTCTTTTCTATGCTCATAGAATTCCGGTTTTCTCATAATAGCTACGGGTTCCCCCTCATAACGCAATGAAATGGCCGAACATTCCTTAAGTCTGTCCTTGTCAGAGGTACTGACTGGCAGCACAATTGGTATAGACTGGTTGGTAACACCACCTACATACACCAGAAGTATAACAACATTATTGGCCTAATGTTTGTCTGTAGAAAGATAAGAGGTGTTATAGTGATCATATAGCATACATGTATGTATCAATTCAATTTTCCATTGCATATATTATCAAAACAATTTAAACTTTTCTATTGCAGCTAAAGTATTCAATCCAATTACTCGCCTAGAAAACCTAATACTGTGTTGGAGAGCAATTCTCTGGACTGACACAATAAGGTGAAGGTAGAGATGTAACAAGGAGAGCTGTCACAGATTTGTCAAATGCAGAGGCTATTAAATTAAAGCAATTATATGCAGCTATCCCAGTAGGAGACATAGAAAATGCCAATTCAATAATTTGAAACACTATACCAACTTGAGCATACCTTAATAAAGCAATCTGAATAATCAACTTGCCACAATTGGGAAATATACTAATGCTGCTTGAACATGAATAAACTTTTTTAGCACATAAAAATTCATTTCTATCAACTTATTAAATTAATTTTTTCACACATGCATATTATTTTCATCATTCTTTATAGCAAAAAAAGTTTGTGACTGCCTGCAACTGCTTGCTCACTTCGGAATAAATAGAAGCCAAAACATTTATATAATATTGATAATTAGTACTTAGTGATTAATGCACACAAAATTTACGTGCACAATACTACTACAGCCTTAAGGCACATTGTCTATAAGTTTTCATATATAATAAATTGTTGAATTTTTAATATCATCTCAAATAACTATAACAAATGCAATTTACATTCAGATAATTTTTCTACAAGATGATAAAGAATACTAGAATAATTGTAACAGTGAATAAATTTCCTATTTTAGAATGACATTGTAAAATAGCTAAATCCTTCAACTCTAATTTAAAATATGAGAAATGTATAACTATCCAACTTACACTTGAATATCGAAAGTAAATACAAGTTCACAAAAACAACATACTCTCAAGTAGACATCCAAAATGTTGGGATTGAAGATATTCTTGTTCTCTCATGAATCCACGTAAGGGGGATGCCCAGCCTTCAGAAAGCACCTGCACCCACTGAAGGTCAACTCTCGAAATATCTACTGAAGGTAAAGTGCTTGCCTCTTTCTTTGAACTGTCTACTTTGTTTTCACTGACAAAAAGTTCCTGCATAAATGAAACAAACATATAACTTTACTTATACGTATAAGTGGGGCATGTGCATTATAAAGAATGATCACATTAAAATGAATTACAAAACAACTGATTCATGATAAATCACCTCAACTGTTTCAACTACTGATCTTGGAACAATGCTAGCGCGCTCCAGGATGTTTACGCATTGCTGAACACATGAATTGATGGAATCCCGATCTGTATACAACACTAACTCAGGGTTTTCTGGAGCCTCGTAAGCTTGGTCGATGCCAGTGAACCCTATGTGATAACATACAGTTTATAGTCAGCCATCTGTATTACATATAATACTTGCCAATTTATGTTACTAATAGTCTATGAATGGCTTAAGCTCAGTGATAGATATTATTGAAGGAAATGATATTAAAATCATAGTAGGAATTAGAGTTGTGATGATACCTTTAATTTGTCCAGCTCTAGCTTTTTTATAAAGCCCTTTGACATCTCTTTGCTCACAAACCTCTAGAGGGGTATCCACAAAGATTTCAAAGAAAGGCAAGCCCCATTGGTTATGCAAATCTCTAGCCATATCACGGTCCTGCACAAATACAAATAAATGTAGTTTAGAGTTAACATGAGGTAAACTTCTGCAGCTGATCTAGTCTTGAAATTGTCTAGATAAAAACAATTGTTTAAAAATGTTTGTTCAGTAATCTCATTTTAAAAAATTATTGAATGATTCACTAACCTTTTTATAAGGAGAAATGAACGACGTGAGACATACTACACCACTGTCTGCAAACAGTTTTGATACTTCAGATATTCTGCGAATATTCTCTTCTCGATCCTCCGGTGAGAAGCCAAGATTTTTGTTTAACCCAGTTCTAACATTATCCCCATCAAGGACATAGGCAGGAATGCCATGAGATACAAGGTATTCTTCCAAGGCAAACGAGATGGTTGTTTTCCCAGCCCCAGAAAGACCTATGCAAAAGATATTTCTAAAATTAAGTATATATAAAAATGTTAGTAGTGATTTAATATAAAATTTATATTTTATTTACATAACTAATAATCACAATCTGCTAACTATAAACTTTGCCAAAAGGTTTATGAAAATCAAAAAGGAACTCAACATCTAAAACTATGCAACAAAATATTTAAAAGTGAAGTACCAACCAGTCAGCCAGACGGTACAGCCTCGAAATCCACCTCTTTGTCCTAAAACCTGACCTCTTTTAGTACGAGAAACATGATGACTTTGGAATTGCACATTTGTGGCTTTAACTGTCTGCAAAAAATTGCAACATTATTATAGAATACATTTGCTTTTTATTTAAACCTAAACATTAGTATTTATACAACAATGCATTTATCTTTAACAAAACTGATTTAAAGTCAGAGTATGTTAAGCCATAGACTAAACAAGATTCATACAAATAACTACAAGTTTAGTCCAAGTTAGATCAGTTAATGATTTGGGTTACTTGAAAGTAAACATATATAATATCTATTTAAAATCGTACATACAAATAGTAAAAATTGGGGAGTAGTTATGTGCATTTAACAGCTCAAATAAATAATTGACTCTTAGATTTTAGTTTTAGGTCTAGCTATATCTAAATCAATATTTTCTATGTTAAATCAATAGAATACAATTTTAATTTACATTAATGATGAAAAACCATTGAAACAAAATAATCCTAATTTACTTTACAGCCTTTATGTTAGAGAACATTGTTGGAAATTTAGTTAAAACACTATTAAATCACTATGATTCGACAACTTTATTATATTTAGTATAGCAACAGTTATAGGCCTATCAACAAAATTATGAGCAACTTAAAACATTTGACATCTTATGACTTAGTGCTGTAATATTGACTGTGTGTACGAATTGGTAAGACAAAAAATTGTTATTGTAAATATAAATGGTTGCATTATAATTAGACACTAATAAGCAAGCCTTATTTGATAACTATAAGTATAAGTCATAACTCATAACTATGTAAGTCAATTTCAACAATGAGTTATAATTATGTAACCTAGAATTAACATAACTTTCACTATTGGTATAATTACTACTAGTACTATTAGTATTACTACTAGCACTAGTATTACTATTAGCATCAAGTATGACATTTACTTTTACTGATTGGTTACAGCTCTTGGTAATACTAACAGTAACAATTAGCAATACTAGTAGTAGTACAGTAGTACTGATACTGAGTCTGATGGTCTATAGTCTATGCTGAGTAATTATTATTATACCCTACGGCCTACAGCAATATGAATATAATCTCAATTTGTGTTTATTTTTATAACTTCAATTTATCATAGATAAAATAAAAACCAAAAATAAATAACTATATTTTAATTTATAATAGATATTAAATAATAATAATAATAATTATAATATTAATAATAATACTAATTGTTAATACTATAGTAATTAGTAATTACTATTACTATTGGCATTACTAATTAGAGTTACTATTTTAAGGTTTTATAGTGTTTACTAACCGTTTTCTGCTTTTTTACTTCACTCATCATTGGATTTTTACTTTCAGCTTAGTTTTGTAACTTGAAATGTATTCAATTGAGTTCAACTTTTTTACCAAGTGAATAAAGGAAGAAAAAAAATTAAGCCGAAAATCCGCTTTGTTGGCAACCGGTTTGTCTAAAATCGCGACCTTTTTACCGTCGTGTTAGCTCGTCAATGTCGACTGGTTGGTTACCTACTTTTTGTTACAGATAATAAAGACCAAAGTATGTAAACCTCACTAGCAAACCACCCAAAAAATATTACGTTGATTTTATAAGTTCCTTTCTTGCATCTGAATCAGAATAAGGAGTGATGATGTTGTTGCTTCTACTTGATAATGGTTTAGGACCAAGTAATTACTAAGTTTTATTTTTTTACCAAATATTTTTTTATTTTGGAAAGCACCAGTAGTCAAAGCTGGGGAAATGCAGGGGTAAGCCATGCTACCATTTTTCCTGGCTCCAGCATATTACCCTATTGCATTCAATAGCGCCTATAGGAGCAGTGATTATATCATTATGGTGAATAGTTTGGCATGCAAGGAGTGGTGAAGCTATGTGACATTTCAAAATCCAAAACATGCATTTAAATAAGTTATTATAGAATATAGCTACTGTCACTATTTACTTTAATAGCTTAAAAAATTACCAGTTTATCTGACTACACTGTTTCATTTTTAGGGCTCCACCTGTCTTCTGCTCATATGTTACTTGTAAAATTGTAAACTTTAATACAAGATATTATTTTCAACTGATGAGTATCCATATAATATTAATTAAATCATTCTCTCAGTGAAACCTCCAATAATCACCTAATTTTTGTTTGAACAGACCCAACACACAATTTACCACAGTATTTATATTTCATATTTAAAATTGACAATAGTCCTTGAACTTGTTCTAGTTCATATTGTCCTAAAAGGATTTAAACTACACCCTGGGATATGATGACAGATTTAAAAACTTGCTGTGCAAGAAACTTGGAGCCTAATGGCACATTAGGGACTAAAATTGGTGGTAATTTTTTAGGGTAGCCCCAACCATCTGCTCCAAACTTTAACCTTTTTTGTATTGGTGAAACATAGTAAATTACGCAGAACAGCACAGAGTTTTGAATCTTGTGACATAGTGAGGTCTGCTGCGTGTATATCATTAGTTCAGTAAGTTAGCGTTGTTTATTTTAGAATATCATTTGAAGGCGCTTATTCCTAATTCACATTTTGGTTTAAAAGAAAGGTAACTCTACGAGATAAAAACAGTTTGCGCATTAATATTTCATTAGCGTGGTATTCATATTATAGTTTGAGATTTAATAGTAGCTTGTTGCTTGATCAAAATAAATATATAAATTATATATTATACATATATGTAAAAAATTATCAAATGCATTTTCTTGAGAATAATAATTAAATAAAGTTCATTTACTTGACTTGCGCCGAAAATGAGTTGTGAATATGACATGCTAGCAGCTAGGAGTTGCTTCATTTTAAAATAGTTTGCGTAAAGTATTATTGACTTCCCATTTCCGTTTGATTTTTCGCAAGGATATGACTACTTTACGTGAGTTGGTTATGCTTATCTAATACTAATCAGTAATCACCAATGTCGCTTCATTGAAGCACTAATTAAAGCTTATCGTTAAGTTGTTTAAAATAAATTTAAGTCTGTCAGTTGTAACAGTAACTGTAACTGCAAGTCATAGTAAGTGTAACAGTAACTGTAAGTGTAAGTGTAACACTAACATTAACAATAACAGTAAGTGTAACACACTTACTCTTACTCTTAGTCTTACAGTTATTAACAGTAACAGTTACAGTAACACTAACAGCCAACAGGTCTAACAGTAACTGAGTAACTGTAAGTGCAACTCAAACTGTAAGTGTTACTTAAGTTATGGTGAAGTGAGTCATACTGATACTGAATGATACTGATACTGATAGTAATACTAACAGTAACAGTAGCACTAACACTAACAGTAACAGTTGTTCAGCTTCATGTTGGTGTTGATAATCAATAATCATTATGATTATCATGTTGTACTTGTAGTGTTGAGCTATACTTAACTTTTACACTAATACTAATAGTAATACTAATAGTAATACTATATTTTGTAATAATATTAATAATAATATTCTGTAAGTATAAGTAATGTAGTTGGTGTTACTGTTACTTGGTTGAACTTAAAAATAAAAGAACACTCACTCACCACTCGTTGATTTTGAATGATTGATTTTTATTCAACTTAACCAGTTAACTTTAAGTATAAGTACAAAAACCCAAGGTTAAACATTTTAATTCATAGTAAATTAAAATGTTTAATTTTAGTCTTATCATATGTACTTTAATTTTATTACATTTTAACTAATACTAATACAGTAATACTAATAGTAATAGTAATTCAAATTGTGCTACAGTTAAAAGTAAAACCTGGAATACTAATGATTAGTGTTATTGTAATTATTGTATAATATTCAACTCATCTCACAATGCCAAGTTGAACAAAATATTCTGTCAACACCTAATAGCTAATATTGATGGGCTAAGTTCATATCATAATGATGATAATTGGATTTTATTGTGGTTTTTATACTAATTATTGTAATTGTTGTATTTATAATGACAATTTCACCGTTACTAATATAAATATGTTAGTTTTTATAACAGCTGTAAAATATTAATAAATATGTAGGTAATACTTTTTTTTGAATTGAAGTTTTATTAATTATAGTTTTTGGAGTAAAATTGACTTTCTTTTTGTCATTATGTAGTAGAAAATTACTTTGAATATTTTAAATTCATATGGCTATATCTCAATCTGCAACTGAGTTGAAGTTCAAGTTAAACATAAAGCAAAGTAATTATAGTTATGAAACTGTAATTTTTGTTAATTAATTTTGTAATTTAAAACTGTTTGAATTGTAACTCATAACATTTTTGATCAAATATTTTTGTAAAAGTATGAAACAATATTAACTATATATTAGCAATTTGACTATTTTAATGATAGTGTTGTTATGTACGTGTATGTAAGTGTTTACCAGTAAAAGAAATAGTCTTTTATTGAATTAAAAATAAGACATTATGTATACAATATTAAAGCCCGAAAGGCAGGTTGCTTAGAGAAACTGTCATGACATCATCTGAGCAGCAAAGATTCGATAAGCGATTTAGCGATTGAAAAGTGAACAGCCCATCACTTTTTGTTGCATTGTTTAATCAATGATGAGAGTTGAACATGCTCAGGCAGAATTAGACTGGTTATAATATGAGCAGCCGAAGACTTGTAGCTCTAATAGGAGAAGGGCCATCATTGATGTTTCATTCTATGTCACATCAGGATCAAGTTTTGCAAGTAGCAAGTGATCTGTCAAAAGAAAAGTATGTGTGACTCAGGTGGTTTGACGTTATTGTAATGGCAGCATAAGAGACCTGAGCTACAAAGTAGCTGGTTGTCGTCTTATAATGCAGTAACCAGAAGGCTCAGTATCCTTGAAAGTATCGGATGTTGGAAGGAAAGGATACTAACCAGGACAAAAAAGAAATCCCTTTCAATTTACTGAACACAACTAATGATAATAGTCGTTGTATTATTAAGGGGTGGGGAACTTGAAAGTTCGTAGCAATATAAGCGACCCATATTCAGCTGGCTGCCATTATGGGGCCATGGCACAGGTTGAAGTATAGGCATAGGTGTATCTAGAGCCTTTTACTGAAGGAATGTTTTTTGTATTATCCTTACTTTGCTGTAGGAATATAAGGAACTAAGCATTATGTGATATAAATCAATTGGTGGTTTTCTGGGAAGACTGAGCTGTACACAGTCGGTATTAAAAATGATAATCATAATTTCAATTATAACCATAGTTAAAATAACTTCGTATACTGAGTCTTTGTAAGAGTAATCATAATGACAAGTGTAATTTGTGTGATTGTTTTTGAGGATACTTTTTTCTCATCAAAATTTATTATTGGTTAGCTTCATTCCTTATGAGGAATTTATACTAGCCATAATCTGTGATGTCTGTGGTTTGATTGACCTTATTAAATGTTGGTAAACTGAGCAAATCACTATTTTGTCTACTCTAGTTTGTTAGCACGTTCTCTAAATGTTATTAAGCCTTTGTAGTTGATACTCTCTTTGCTGTAAGAGATGTGAAATTAAAACTAATATGAATTGGTCATATCGTGTTTTTTAATTTCTCTCTAATAACTGCTGTAAATTTTGTATTCGACCCATTGCAAGTCGGTGTATCCAACTTATGCTTATGTTATAACCTGACAACTGCTACATGGTGGAATATGTCTCAGCTGGTTGTAATATCATTTGTTTGACACATTTTGGCAGGTTGTGAGTTTTGACACTGGCTGGCATTATGGTAGCTCCTAATATGCGCTCTACATATATTGCGATTGTAAGGGCTGCTAAGTGAGTGGTTGTGTAATTTTTATTCTTGATTATGGCAGGTGATACGACTTTGTGTAGACCTACTCCCATCTACATTGCTAGGCAGCTTTGAATGCGTTACACCAGTAAAAAAATACACTAAGCAATATGGTGAAATGTGTGGTGAATTTGTTGGATGATGAAAAACACAATGCAGAAGTTGCAGTAAGTACATGCATGTGAATTATAAATACTTCTACATTGCTGTTAACGTCTGCTCAGGGTGTCTGCATTTTTACCTGTTTACTAATATTTAAGTTTTTGACTTTCTGAATATTCACAAAAAACAATCAGTATTGTGAATAATTTCGGTTTAAAGGGGAATAAAATAGCCACTCCACTGAAACATAATGGAAGTTGCGTAAGGTTTGCTATGAACATCCCAGTCTGTTCTCATTATGGCTTTTTAGTTACAGTGCTCTGATTCTTGGAAATTATTGTTCCTTTTAACACAATTGTACTGTTAAAAGTGAATTCTATTGTACATCATTATGTGGTAGTAATCTCACTACTCAGAAAATATGTTTTAAGTTCTGTCAACACCATTTTTAATTTTTATATTCGGTATGTTTGTGTTGTTTCTAAACTTAAATGTTGAACAAAATTTTACCACGGTGTACATTGGTGTAAATGTAATACCTACACATACATGTACTGGGAAATTTAGAGTTTATCTACACTAAAATGGTTGTTAGTTTTAGTTAATCAATGATTAGGCCACTTTACACATCATTGACTTCATTTTCTATCAGTGAGTCGCCCACTATCTTATATTGCTGGAATCATAACCCTGATTATTCATCATAATATCTGCTAAGTACACATATTATAATGGTATCTGTAACATACAGATGCAAGATAATTTCCTATTAATCATGTACATGATATTTACTATCTTGTGTCTGATGGCACGAACTATATTGTGTAAACATATCGAAATAATTTCAGAAAACAGCTCTGGGCAAAGACCTGTTTGAGAGTGTCAAGGAAAAGTTGCAGCTAAGTGAAGAGGCAGATTATTTTAGTATATCTTACAAAGAGCCTAAATCCCAGCACAGGGTCAGTCTTTATCACAAACTAGTGAAATAGCCTTGTTACATAATAGTCATACTATGAAGCCATAGTCTATGATTACAGGCTATAATTTAAAGGTTATTTGCTTTGCCAACGACTCAAGCTTGCCAGTGACCTACTAGCAGATAATGTTTTATGGTTATATGTAACAGATATAGTAGTGAGTGCAATATGTCATGCACAGGGTATACACAGTGCCCTTATTGTATCTATGCTAAATAGTGTAATCTTTCACCTATTTATGACTAGTTAAAATGTCAAACTTGCATATAAAGTTACTCAATGCATTGTAATGCAGGGCTGTGCAAATAGCAATACAAAAATTTACTTGGAATAGTTTCAACATGGCTCATCAGAGACCAGCTAGTTTAGTGCGGAGTAAAGTCACTGATATACTTTGTGCAAATAAATGCCTCGTGACGCTAATGCCTGCACAATACTGTACTACTAGTCCTACTATGTAAAGTGTATGTTCTAGTTGTGTTTAAATTCTTATCTAAGTATGTCACTAACCAAACTGTTCTTTACATTTTGAAATTATTATTTCAAGGGCGCTTGTTTAAGCCGTAAAATACCCTCATGATCGCAGTAGAATAATGTTGTTGCAGTTTTTCCCTGAATATTCATGAAAAGTTGCCTGTTTAAAAAATAAAGCAATTGTGTTTTGACCAAGAAGGTACAAACCCAGTCCAAACAAGAATCTCATCACCTAAATGTGACTTGACAGCAAAAGAATTCGTTTAGTTGGCTAACAACTTTTTCTTGCTTCTTTTTAGCGATGGATAGATATGGAGAAGAGGATAGACAAACAGATGGAAGGACATCGTAAGTAATATTTTTACTGTTGCGAATCATGTAAATAAATATTTACACTCCTGAGGAGTTAGCAGTCAGTCTGGATAAACTTACAATACATTGCTCTGCTATACAGAGAACACCTAACCTACAAGACTTGTCTAAAAGTCAGCCATCAGCTACGTGATAATGTCCCTAACCAGCCTACCCCTGAATGTTTTTCAGACTGCTTATGCTTGAGAAAACAGGCTTTTTTCACCATATACAATGTATTTGCCTTATTTCTGCATGCCTCTGCTTTCTGTTTTAGAACAACCATTTGAGTTTTCGTTTGAATTAAAATTCTATCCTCCGGTGCCAGAGAATCTAAATGAAGATTTGACAAGGTAATCTTCCGATGTTTTAATCATGAATGTGTCAGCCAGGTGCTTGTATAATGAGTTACATGTCTATCACCTACACTCTGCCCTGTTAATTCATTGCTGCATACATGTACTTGTGCTTTTATCCCAGACATGCATTGTATACATTCCCTTCTACCAGTTACTGATGCCGCAGACAAGGTTTATTGACCATATAATCAGCTTCAATAGCAATGCTCTTCAGCGTATCCTACTATTTAGAATCTTTTTGCTGTGTTTCTATGCAGTGTTTCTAAATCCAATATTTTCACTGGTATATGTAGTGATAGACTAACTGCTATGTATATTCATCTATTGGTGATTTTAAATGCCATGTGTATGTCATATTGTTTACGCTTCACAGGCCGTTGAACACAAATAATAAACTTGTTTTTGTACTAACAATAAGTATCAATGGCCATTTTTATCTCTTTTAACTGAGTTCAAAGGCTGTTTTACTGGTAACTTGTTTCATAATTGTGTTGTAAAATGTTACTGCTGCAAATCCAATAAATATCTTTGTAATGAGCTATTTCCCTTCCTCTCTTCATTCCTTAAATCCTTGCAAAAGTCAAACCTATATGCTACATCAAATTCTATGCTAACCAACATTAGTCCTTTATAGCCGGAACCTGAAGCTACTGTCTTGACCACACATCAACAGAATCTCTATTCAGCAAAAGTGTTTTAACTTGTGAAAAGTGCAATGTAGGCGTGGTCATGCTTCTTAACTATGGCATAAATTACTTTCTGGCTACTGACTCCAATATTGTTTAGAGTTCAGTTTCCACAATTGAATATTTTCTGTATGAATACAAACTTCTAATGAGTTCATTTAATACATTGCATTGTGGTTCTCTTTGCAGGTATTTCATAGTTCTACAAATAAGAAAAGACCTGTGGACTGACCGTCTCCCCGCCTCCTTTCATACTTTAGCTATACTAGGTTCATACACTGTGCAGAGTGAACTCGGGGATCATGATAAAAACCTGCACTATGGCATAGACTATCTCAGACCTTACAGCTTTGCACCATACACCAGTGATGAGCTGCTTTTCAGAATTGCTGACTTGCACAGGGCTCACAGGTTAGTTCTTTTCTCTCTGTTGTAACTCTTTATTTTTATCAACATGTGTTGTGCACCAGTAATCATTGGCAAAGACTGTATTAATGCAAGTTTATGGCAGGAGTTAATCATGCCTAAAAAACCTTTGCATTTATATTTATGTTGCTTTGTTACCTTGCGTTAACAAGGCATTTTTCTGCCTTATTATGAATGCACATGTCATTATAGCTAACCTCACTTCTTATCTCTGTGGAGTCGGATATTACAGGCAATGCACCAGTGTTTATTGCCTGGGAGACTTCAATGTGATAGTTTCTAGGGCTACCAGTTCTCTTCATGATTGGCATTTGATCTTGTGTGCACTTGTATATCTTCCCTCCCTAATATTTAACGCAATTAGCAGCATAAATGATGGCTGCCCACATCAAAAGAATGTTTCTGGCTGCCAGAGACCGGGCTACTACTGTACTAGCTGGCACTTGTACTGGTGTTAACTGCTGAATGCCCTAGTGAATAGTCCAAACCATTTTATTATGGTAAATTAATGAGCGATATTTGACCTCTAACCACAAGCATCCAATGGAAGTAAACAGTGCGATACAGCATTCGTGACCCACATAGGGCTATTCATGGCTCATCTAAGTTAAATTTGTTGTTTAGGTGTGCAGTCTACCCATTCTCACTGTATGGACAAATGCATGAGTTTATTGAATGTGATTCACACCAGTGTTCATGGATAAATATATAATACATAAAGCAGCTACAGCTGTGTAGCTAGGCTAAAATCCCTATACATTTGCTTTGTTACTTTCTTGATTCAGAGCTGTGCAGTTTACTTCCAAAGTGGAGTTTTACTTTTTTTATTGGTGTGCTTCGGCTGTGCCACAGCTGAATAGTTAGGATAAAATGCAGTCTGGCTGAGAGATTTACTTTGTTTAATTATGCAGTAAGTCAATTCCTAAGCTAAGGTACATGTTTAGACCCTAACTTCTGTATTCTGGTAGCTATGTTTATGTGTAAATGTCCTAACAGGGGGATGACTCCCGAGGAAGCAGACCTGTATTTCCTCCAGACAGCTAAAAGAATGGCACTCTATGGAATGGATATGACGGAGGTGAAGGACTCCAAAGGCTACAAGCTGATGGTGGGCGTGGCAGCTAGTGGCCTGTACCTTTATGATGGCAGACTCAGGCTGGAGACATTCAAATGGCATCGTATGTTGAAGATGTCCTACAAAGCTGAAAGCTTTCTCATTAAAGTTCGACCTGGTGAGGTAAATATTCACCTTCAATTTGGATTCTTGTCTTGTTGAAGTAAAGATCATTTTTAGCTAAGTAAATACTGAGTAATAGTACTCAAGGTTTTTAATGTCAGATTATAAAATGTACATATACACACTCTTGTACCCAACTGTCTGTGACTACATTGAATAATTCTGTGTTATAATGCAATCTATTTAGTTGCAAAGCCTATTTGCTGGCAATGTCAAGTCCAACTAGTTTCGCAGCTCAATATTAGTCTTACATCTAGGTTGCCTCACTAAAAATGTTTCACTGCAATGAACCTAATTAACCACATGTTACCCCTTCACTGCTGTAATTCTTCTGGAATTAGCTTCTTTGAGAATTGGAAACACACACAACTCCATCATCTATAGCCGCACATGCTTAAGCTATTTAGCAAGCTGCTCTACCAGGTGTTAATATAGTAATATACTTTATGTTGATCAGTTATTCATGCAGCTTCCTATGGTATTACAGTATGAGAAAAATGAGAAAGTGTTAGGGTTTAAGCTGCCTACCCGTAAGGAAGCAAAAAGGCTGTTGAGGACTGCTGTGGAGCACCATCAGTTCTTCAGGCTAAACCAGCCTGAGCCGGTGGATAGCAGTACCTTTGGTACTTTCGGCTCCAGAAGATGGAGAATGTCTGGCCGGACTGCGGCGCAACTCAAACATGCAGGTAAAGTCTTCTGTCAATCATATATTACCTGCATATTTCGTTATCTAGTATATCAACACCAATGCAACCAGCTACTAGCAATAGTGAAAATTATCTAACTCATTTAATACAACATGCAATATTTTTATTAATTTAAATAAGCTGGTCTACTCAGGTATCTGGTGAAGAACTTGAGTATGGTATTACACATATAATAAAAATTTGAATGTCTTCCAATGATTGTGTCATCAAGTTCTTATATAAATATTCACACTGCACTTCAGGTACTCCAAAAAAAGGCGACTTCAGCAGATCGGAAAGTTACATGTCACAAGACACATACCTGGGCAGCCATCTTGGCCCAGGAGGTACTCTACCACTACACGGCAGCTCCATGCAGAGAGACCGTGAGAGGCTCAGCCCATATGGCCCCTACGCTGTAAGTTCATTCTGTACTATACCACACAGTGGGGCCTGGTGGTGTGTGCATAGCTAGCTACTCTTTGGTCCGTCTTGCTCTTATAGCCCCATTATGTACAGCTGCAAGAATATGAGACATCGGCTAATAATAGAAACCTGTTGCTATAATAGCATTTTATAAAATTTAATGGAGCCATTATCTATCTCCTTTCTGAAAGTAGGTCTCTGTGATCACGTATTTGTAATTGAGGTTACTGTTAGATTGCTACTGTATATAAACTGAACTAGTACACTTGGGCATACAATAAGTTTGATAAAAAGTGTTCGACTCATTTCAATTATACACATATAACTTTATAATATGCTTCTAAAATATGTTCTAAAATATCTTCCTTGATCAATTGTTTTGTGTACTAAAGATACAGAAGCCATGATTAGTTGACTCGTAGGTCTTAGATACTGTTGCATGCATATCTATTGACTGGAACAATTCTAACACTATTCTAATCTTGATATTGATTATTTGATTAATAGTGTTATTCTATATGAGTATTCTATTTTGAATGTAGGGCAACAGAAGTGAGCAAATTATAACGGGTTATGATGAACATGGAAACCCAATATATGGTGATTACTTAAACGACTCAACACTCTCCAGGGAGGCTGAGGGGTCTAGGTTGGTTCCAGCTGGTGGTCTTGGTCCCAGATATGCGAGTGAAGACGATCTGTTGGCAGAGAGCGGCTATGACGCTCAGACTGGTCAGCTCACAAACCACGCTATGACCATTGACAGGCGAGAGAATGGTGGCCTTGTTCCTCCACCGCCCAATGATTACCCCAATGAATATGAGAGCTATGATGATATTAAAACACAGCAGGTAGATGGTGCAACAGGTTTACTTTTTACTTGACTTTTTAAGGTATGAACATGGACACTGGAATGAATGGTTTCAACATGGATACATAATTATGCTATTAGTTGTATGAGCAGTTTTTAAGTTTGAAACTACACCAGTTTAAATGCTTTAGATAGCATAAACAATATTTTAATAGAATATATCACTTTATGCTCTTAGTTTTATGCTTTTGTAGCTTGCGGAGCACAACTGAATGTACCTGATTAGATAGACCAAATGATTCCTTGTATAGTATGGAATGAACCCATAAAACATTATTAAAGCATAGAAATAGTTCTTTTCTGTAACATTTTGGCAGCAATTCAATAGTGAACACAGTACTAATTGGTCACACCATTAGCTACATGTTATCACCTGAAAAATTGACATATAACCAGCAAGTTGGTGCTGGGTGGGTTCAACTTCTTCTAGATGTCTAAAAAAAATTTCTTGAGACTCCTGCTAAATTTTATAAGCATTTTGTTATAGAAGTAGTTGTCCATCTTAGTATCAATTTAAGGATAAACGTGGGATAGAATAATTAGCTTATTACAAGAAAGTAAATAATTTATAAGAGTTATTTCTCTTGTGATTTGATATTAATTTGATAATCAATAATTTTCTTGAGTCGGCTGAACGCGTATAATGTTATCTAAAATAGTGAAGCACAAGAATCGATTTCTCTTAAACTCAGTGTTGTTTTAATGGTCAACTTACCGGCACACTCAGTTACACTAAGATTGTGGCTCAAGGCATAACAAATAGGCATTTGATCTTTATTATTTATGAGGTTTTTGTGAACAAATTTTAGTTTTTTAAAACTAATTTAACATGGCATCTAACTAAGTATTTTATTGTGTGCATGCCCATTATTTTCACTCTCTGGTCTACCCGTGTGATTTTGTAGTCACAAGCTGAATATTCACAGCAACCACAGTATCCGCCTGGTGTGGGAGAGCTGCCTCTGCCGTATTTCAGCAATGAGTCAGCAGGCGTGGCTGAGAATGGTATGGTGGATTTATCTATATTCCTGCCTACACAAGACAGAAGTGAAAAGCGCCTTTTAGAACGAGATACTAAGTTGAAGAACCCTCGCATGACAGTTAACACTAACGCCTCTGTTGATGACCAGGTAACCATCTTCATTGAACTGTAAAGTTTACATATAGACAGCCATCTAAGGTGGACAGCAACATCTGTGTGTGGTCTGATGTCTTTACTAGAAGTAGTGATGGGGTTGAACCATTTTAAACCTTATCTGTGCTATTTCCAATCGGTCGGTTGTTACCATCAGATCATAGCCACTCGTAGTATTTTATCGAACTATTCTGGCTTGATGTCGTAATTTTGGCAATGCTTCAGTCTTAGATGCTACCCCTGTAATGTTATTTCAGTCCTGTGTTATATATTGGCGATATAAATGAGAACTGGCCCGGTCAAATTTTAAAGTTCATCTTCTGCTGTGCCTTAAAGATTACAGATCAAGTAAATATGTTGTATTGCTTGCAGTTGCTTCTGGATGCTATACTTGCTGTTACTGGTCTGGACCCGAGACTGAACGTGGACAAGATAGTTATCAAGAAAGAAGAAGAGTGATCATGGCAATAATGTGAAGATGCTATTACCGCTTAGCTTATCCAAATTATATCTTAAAACAATATAATACTTATCCATATCTATAATCCGTTGACTGATTAGGTTTTTATAGCCTACCAGCTAGCAATTAGTTTGATCTGAACAGCATAAAGTCATATAACTTACATTAGCCATCCTTCTTTTTTGCGGTTTTGGTTTTTGTACATGGTGTTGTTTAAACCTTTTTTTATATCAGCCTAGTCCATAAATACATTCAAAGAGGTTTATTCCAAATTAAGAATCAAAGTATTGTGATTACTTTTTGCTATAATTACTGTATACTAGATTTTCCATTTCCTTTTATTACCTTTAGATTTGCTAGTGTGGTTAGCAGGTTATATGGCTGTTAAAGTGTTTTGTAGCATTTCTTTGTTTCTAATCAACACTAGCACACTGTCTAATATCATTCACATTTCACAACCCTTGACTCACAGTGAATTTTTTTATTTTCTAGACCTTAATGTGTTGATTATGTACAGACAATAGAGATTTTGAAGTTATTATATCATAGCGATGTTAGTCTGCCACAGATAAATAATAGTTGTGACCTTATTTATACATTAATTGGTTGCATTTTACATATCTAATACTATATATGCTATGTTATACACACAAAATGTATGTATTTTCGTAGTAATCAGTGTATCTACTATTTTAGGTTTGTGGTAAAGGATATTAAGTGATAGCATTAGCTAAGTTCTTACAACTGCCCTGCTAAGTTTTTACCATTCATATAGCAATAAACTAGTGTTTCTTAATTAGTAACTATAATGGGCTTACTAGTTTTGCAATATACACTTGGTTTATTTGGTAAGTAAAAGGTGGAATTTTTTAAAACTACGATTAAATCAGAACTTGTCAGTGTTACTGAAATAAGTTGGAAATAACCTGCACCTTTTTTTTTGCTTTGAAATAGTTCGAAGTATATTATTTGATACCCAACAACCTTTTTATATGTAAACAGAGACCTTATGGAACACTGTTAGGTTAACTTGAACTTCACTTCTCAAATTAGCACCAAGTTTTAGGCAATTTATTTTAAATGAAGTCAATCAACTGATCTGGTTAATGATCATATTCTGTTATACTACACTTAACAATAAATTATATATAATTGTTTATAAATAAGTACCTATAATTTTATTCAAATTAAGACAGTATAGCAGACAGCAAAAACTCAAATTTTCAACTGTCAAAGTTTTCACTGTTCTGATTTTATGGCCAAAGGCTGTTGCAAAAGATTTATAAAACTTAATATAGCTATAAAGCAGCACCTCAATTACAATTGTTAATTTGTCAAAAAGTTCTACTATATGAGACATAATAAACTATCCTATCGACTAGAAAACATAAAAAGACACCATATAATAAAGCAGTAAACAAAAATGTGGGCTATACTAAGTCATTCACAAATACTATATACCTCTTTCATGCATTTAAAATATAAATTGTATAATTTAGGAACCTGACAATATTAGGTATATACACACATGTGCACATTAAAGGATAAATATTGCACAACTATAATTATTATTAACTCTGAATTGATTTATTATTTTTTCTTTCCAAGGAAGCCCTTTTAGGCTATGAAATCTAGTTCTGGTTTCAAAACAGTTAAAATGTTTGTTCAGCTTTACCAAAATACACACATACATTGTGCAGGTCAATTTGCCTATGCATGGGTATAAGCAAATTTAGAGTCAAAGTAATTTTTCATTTAGAATCATAGAGTTGTCCCATCAAAGGAAGATAACTTTGCGATTAAAACTCGAGCACTTGCACACGCTGCTAAATCGGGTACTACGCCTCTGCAAGATTTCAATAATTATAATATTATTTTATTCTAATATAATAGTTTAATGCAATATCTGATTATTAGTGTTTAGTCGTGGGTTTAATTATCACAATTAATGCATGTCTCTCAGTTTGGGTTATGGTTGAACATTTTAAAAACCATAAACCTTAACCAGTGTTACTGTTAAATATTCTTATTCATATTGTCATTCACTCATAGTCATTGTCATTGTGATTGTGACTTCTAGATTACTACTAGTATCTGAGATTGATAACTCAAGTATAGCTATGATTATAAGTGATAATTTATTACTATTACTATTAGTGTTGCCATTGGCATTAGACTTAGTATTACTGTGACTATATAGTATTACTATTAGTATTAGTATTAGTATTACTATTACTATTAGTATTAGAATCAGAATGGCAATGTGACACTGACAGTGACACTAATCACTACTAGTAGTACTACTAGTACTATTAGTGTTGATAATTATAGCTGCACTCATACTGATAATAATAGTAATACTATTGTACTTAGTATTATAGTTATACTACTAGTAACACCATTTATGAACTTGAAATTCTTGTGAGAACATAACTTCTTTTGCTACATTTTTACTCTAGAACACATGCTTTTCTCAACTTCTCCATTGCTGCATCTACCTCCTTACTCTTAGGTTAGAGTAAGAGTTAGTTTACCAATATCACTGACTGCTGAGTATGAGTCTTAGAGTTAGTTTTACTCAGTCTTCGTACCACTCATCATTCAATATGATAAGTCACTACTAAATCAAAATGCCAAATGGTAATACTAATAGTATTAGTAATACACAAGTTTACAGTAATAGTTGTACTAATACTTATAACCGTTCTCATTATACCTAAAGTAGTACACATTGTGATTTATAACTATAAGATTAATCAAGTATTGTTTTGATTATAAATTAAAGTGCTAATAATACTGTAATGGTGTAATGGTCAGCATATATATAAGTCAGTACCTGCCATTTATGGACTATTATAAAACCATAGAGCTTTGTACAGATTCCAAAAATAAATAAAAAAATTTACATATTTTGTTGATAGACACTGACAATAGGTAGTTTGTACATGCATATTTTAGGTTTGAATTTGATTCTATGTATCCATAATTATGCCAAACATTTTTTATTGTAGCAACAAGAAATTCGACTGATTGAAATTTAAAAAAGATGTTGGAAGTGACTACAACACCCACAGTTGCGTTTTCTGACCAAAAACCCGGAACAAGTGGTTTGAGAAAGAAAGTCAAGGTTTTTCAGCAACAAAACTACACGGAAAACTTTGTGCAAAGTATTTTTCAAGCTGTTGAGGATGGTTTCCGTTCTGGAACTATAATTGTTGGGGGTGATGGAAGATATTTAGGACCAGAAGTGACACAAACAATCATACAGTTGGCTGCAGCCAACAAGGTGGGCGTAATTTTTGTGCAATCGGTATTTAATGTGTTAGACTTCTTCAACTTGCTGAATTATTCTATACTGCAGTTGCTTACTTTTTGCTATATTTTAATACCTATATTTTTATATGCAATGCACAGGTGAAGAAGCTGATTGTGGCCCAGAATGGTATCATGTCTACCCCTGCAGTCTCTCATGTCATAAGGAAGTACAGTGCTGATGGTGGCATTGTTCTTACAGCTAGCCATAATCCTGGGGGGCCTGACAATGACTTTGGAATAAAATACAACATTGCTAATGGAGGTATGTTCATCTATTCCGTTATTTGATTGAATATAGATATATAAATAACAAGTTCTACTAATGTGTTCTATTCTTGAATTTGCTGGCTTCTACTATCAACATATAGTTTATATGTTTGGCATATTTATGGAATATATATATATGCAGATTAATTTTATTTGAATATCTTTCCAGCCATTATTTGGAATTGAGCCTTTCATTTTATTTACATTTTCATGAAAACTCATGGTTTAGCAGTATATAAATAATTTTTTAATTTGTATCATACAATTTTGTTTAACACTGCTTTTCAATAAAGTAAATGAATGTAATAAATGTAATGTTTTGATCAATGTGAAGTTAACTGGATTGATTTAAAGCTCTGTGTCCTATTGCATGATTACGAGTACATTGACCCATTTATCAATATTCTGGTGTATTAAGCCTGTTCAGGTTTATTGGCTTAAAACAGAAGCTGAATTACCAATTGCTCTATGGTAATAAATAATGCAGTTACATATATATAGTATATTATAGTAGTCAAGCAACTATATACTAAATCATTGGTTGTTGATTAAAACAAGTATTTTGTTATGCTATTACATCACTCGTGTTTGTTTCAGCATGATTTATTTTTATCTCTTATATTCAGCATCTTGAAATTTCAATATGAAATTCAGCAGGGCATTAGCTTATCAAAATACTGGATATGAGAGATGATGAGACAAAATATCTTCCAGCTTGTTAAGTCTTTGCAACTAATGTACTTAGCAGCAATGAATGTGAATTTGCATGGCTGAAAGTTTGCTAGCATTGTGTAGACAACTTCTAACTATTTTAAAAACCTTATTCATAGTGAAGTGTATTTTATTTTGTATCATACTCCACGGTATGCTAGAACAAAATTAGTTTATTATTTTATGTTATTAAAATGTCTAGTGAATATGCTGTTATATTTTTTTTTAGTTTTGTCAACATATTTATAACCGGCTTGACTTTTGATAGGCCCAGCACCTGCCTCTGTGACTGACAAAATATATGAAATAAGTAAGAGTCTGTCTTCCTATAAAATATGCAAGAGTTTGCACGTGGACATTGGTGTTATTGGAACGTATGAATTTCATGTTAGAGGATCTTTATTCACAGTGCAGGTACATGATCAACTGAATAAAGCAGCAGTGATTTGTATGCTTTATGTAATTTATCAATGTGTATATAAACTTTGATAACAGGTGTATTGTAATGCTAAAATGTATTCTATATTACACACACATACACACCATACACACACGCACACACTCGGGCACACACACACGCGCACACACACAGAAATGACTTTCTATTGGTTTTAAATTAACCTCTTTATTGAGGAAAATGACAAGTCACGAGTCATTATGATGATCATATAATGAATGCATATATCAATGATGAGAACTTGTTTTTAAAAAAGTTGTTTTAAATCATGTAATAAACTTTTAGGTAATTGACTCTGTAGCCGATTATGTCACTTACATGGAGGAAATATTTGATTTTGCTGCAATTAATGCTTACATCAAAGAAAGTCGACTTCAACTGCTCATTACAGCACTCAATGGTGGTAAGTTACTGATATAATGGTCACAGTCTTCAGTCAAACTTTGTAATTCTATAGTTTGCCTGTATACAGCAGTGCTAGATGGAATTTAGTAGCTGTTTTGTGTAAACAGAAAGTAGAAACAAAGTTCGCTTTCTATTTGGTGTTGGAGTTGGCTCCTCTTAGCTAGTGTTATTGCACTGTAGTCATGGGACCATATGTCAAGGCCGTAATGTGTGACAAACTTGGGCTACCCGATTCCTCGGCTATTGCATGCACTCCCTTACCTGACTTTGGTGGGTTGCATCCTGACCCCAACCTGACCTACGCTGCCTCTTTGGTAACTGCTATGCAAGATGGGACATATGATTTCGGTGCTGCTTTTGACGGAGATGGCGTAAGATATACCAATATTACTCTACATATATTCTAGTCTACATAAGTTTGTATCACTTGTGGGGCACAAAGTTTATGTTTAATAAGTTCTGGTGTACTACTTGTTTTTAATTAATTATCTCAATTCTACGCCAACTGTATTATGAGTTTGTTGTTCTGGTGTTTTATTACAGGACCGCAACATGATTTTAGGAAAGTCTGCTTTCTTTGTCTGTCCATCTGACTCTCTGGCTGTGCTCGCCAACCACCTAGAATGCATTCCTTATTTTAGAAAAAATGGCGTCAACGGTTTTGCTAGAAGTATGCCAACAGCAGCCGCAGTTGACCTGTAAGTGTTATCACTTCGGCGTTCAACATTTATTTATATCTAAAATTTAAAGCATTGATTTGATTGTTAGATTTAAACTTGATATATGCTGTGGAATTGTTTTTCGAGCACTGGCTACTAGTAATAGAAGGTCTCTGTTTTTTCAGCCAATATCATAAGATTTTACTCTTACACAAATAGTTTACCACAATGTTGTCACGGTTTATCTTGTATGACATATTGATTACTAATATATATCAGAAAATGTTATTCTCTAGTATAGATGTATAAACCTCATACTCAAAATTCAAACCAAGTGTGAGTATATGCTTGATTATCTACACTCTTGAGCTGCAAACTCTTCCTGTTGAAAATTTTAACCAAATAATTCATTTTCGGGGATTCTGAAATTTTTGTAATTTGCAATAATTTTTTGGAATAGCTGATACAGATTTCTATAGTAATATTTCGAGTGCTAAATTATGAGTCTTGTTGTAAAGCTTGGCGCTCCTGCATATTTTGACCAATAATATGGCTATCGTACGTTATAATCATCAGAATAACTGAAGGTAGTAAGAATGGTGAAGCAGCTATAATATATTACTGTAATGTTTTAATAAATGGATGATTTTCTGCATACTTCTTTTAATTAAACATTATTCACATTTGAAATATGCTTGCTAATCATGTATGCTAAGATGCTCAAAAACTAGTTTCTATAGTGTCTTTGCCAAGCCATAGCTATTTTTTTTCTTCTATTGTGTTATTAACTATATAACTCTGCTTGCTCTATTCCTAATTCTGTCTTTATGGTTCTTTGGCTCAGAATTAATAAACATTGTCCTTTTACTTTAACATAACTAGCTATTTTCAATATCTTGAAACCATAGTTTTCTGAATTTGTTTATTATATTATTATTTTTTAATAGTAATAATGATAATAACATTAATAAAGCTATGTTATATGTATTATATTATCTTATTGTATTTTTTTTGTTTATGCTATTAATAAAATCTTTACAATTTTACAATAATAATAAGGCTATATTATATATATTATATTTTTAATAGTAATAATGACAATAATAACATTAGTAAAGCTATGTTTTATATATTATCTTATTGTATTTTTTTTTGTTTATGATATTAATAATTTTTTTACAATTTTACAATAATAATATATATATTATATTGATCTATTGTATTATTGTTATATATGTTATTAATAATTACCATAATAATATAGCTATATTTTTAAGTCGAAAGTTAATTGCCTTTACAAGTTTCAAAATTTTTACAGAGTTGCAAAAGAGAAAAAATTGCCAATGTATGAAGTTCCAACTGGTTGGAAATTCTTTGGTAATTTGATGGATGCAGGACAGCTGTCTCTTTGTGGTGAGGAGAGTTTTGGCACGGGCTCTGATCATATAAGGTATGGAGTGGTTTATATATAAGTTTAGTGTTGTATGTTCTCTGCCATTAACTTTGAGGTTTTGTAATGTTCCAACTCTGCAGGTAGAAGATTCCTATCACAAATGTTTATTATTGACAGATTGGCTACCAGTCAGTTTTTGGAAAGTTAATCATCAGCTTCTCGAATGTCTAACTATCATGCTATTAAATCATGATATTATAGAGCATACATTTCTTTATAGCCAGTCTCATCGTTATTGGACGTGTTTTATTTTCCATGTCCAGTTCAAATAAATGGGAACTAAAATCTCATTCAAGCAGTTTAGAAGTGAGCTAACATGGCATACAGTTGAGAAAGTTCAGCCTTTGTATCTTTCAACCTGTTGCTGTAGGCAGTACACATGGGACAATATTTAGTGGTTCTATTTAAAGTTATATTAGCAAATGGGGAGACAATTTATTTTACTTACAAGCAATGCCTTGTCTGGATCTACCAGTAGTTGCAAACATAATGATTATTCATTTTTCTGTACCAGCTTCAACTAAAATAGTTTAGCTTTTTATTAGCTTTTTTATTTTTCTGGTCAATTTTTAGTCCTGTCTTGCAGACTGTTTGGACAATACATGAAATATTTTTGTCAAATTCACCAATAACTGCCAGGAGCAGGTGCTAAGAACAAAGGTGATCAAAACTTGAAGCTAACTTAGTCAGTGCTGTGCACTAAGTTCTAGTAGTCTAGTATACAGGACTCTTTGTACTGATTCAAGTCGTTTATTACACGATTCTATTTTGTTAATATTTATTTTATGTCTGGGCATTCATTTTGAATAAACTATCTACTTTTAGAGAGAAAGATGGCATGTGGACAGTGCTAGCCTGGTTGTCTGTGTTGGCTCATACTAAGAAATCCGTAGAACAATTATTAACTGATCACTGGAAACAATATGGCCGAAACTTTTTTACTAGGTATGATGAATGCAGGATTAATTTGAATACAGTGGCAATATATGCTTTTCTATAATGGTGAGTGTTTGTGTCAATCTAGGCCTGCTTAACTTTTTCAACCAAAGTTTTGCTTTTAAAAGTTAATAATTTCTTCCAAATATTTCCTTTATTGGGTGTGAGATTGGCATTAATATAGTTCCATTCCACGCTAAATTTATTTTGAGTTGTGTTGATGGTGTTACAGAAAAACTACCTGTGTGGGTTTGGGAATAGTCATATTTAATGATAACTATTGTTGAGGCTTAGACTGTATCCTGATTATTATTCACTGGATTGGCTATTTTATAGGCTTCTTCTATTTTAAAATGATGAATTTGAATTTGTTGGCAACTAGCAAGGCTGTTTGGTAAATTACAAAACTAAATATTGCAACATGACTATTAATTAAGAGAATTTGATGTTAAATTTCTGAAAGTTTGTTGTTGGAATGAGATGCATGCATCAGCATTAATATATTCAAAAGTATACTTTGTCATTAATTTAAAATGAATTCTTAATGAAAACAGTAGCAACCATTTTCAAAACTACTATGGTGGGGTTGTGTAGATTAAAAAAAGAAAAAAGTATTTACCAATGAGAAACTTGTAATAGAACAAGTTACTGTTGTAAAACTGAAAATTAGGTTAGACGGGTTAGATTCTACACATAAATATACAGAAGGGATATTTTTGCTGTGTCATTTTCACAGATTCTCATTGCCGTATACTGATATATGAGAGCACTCTTCATTACAAAAAATTGTGTGCTATTTATTCCCCACTCTAGTTTCAATCTGTTTAAATTCCCTTTAGCTGCAAAGTAACAATCAAGTTGGTAAAATTAAGCATGAAAATGTTTAATACACACTGGGATACCTATTTTTACCTTTCATTAGCTACAAATAAGTTGCTATTTATTAAAACATGAAATAAGGAAACGGTCAAATAAGGGTTTTGGTGTATTACTTGAAATGGCACTTGATTTGGGGTAAAAGAATGAGCCTTATTATGTATGTACATAAGTTTATAAAATGAAATTTACCTCGTAAATGGGAGTTGTCTTTTTATTGAAACGAATAGTTACCTCTATTTAGTAGTGATTATAATGCAAACTAACATAATTTGTGTTTAGGGAAGGTTTACTCTTACAAATTTTAATTTATAACAAGCTCTTTAAGAGCTGTAATATCAATTATTTGCAGCTGTTTGATGAAACAGCAATATTTGCTTTAAATATTTTATGCATAGAATAAGGAGAGTTTCCATCAAATTTCAGGAAATGAGATTGAATCAAAGTTAGATAATTAAGCCAATTAGTTGAATAAAATTAAAACTCTAATTGAATAAACTGATCCATTTAGTAGACTAAAGCCCAGGGTGGTTTACTAAACTTGGCTACTGGCTTGCTGCTATCGGTTCCTGTTGACTCATGCCACAAGTTGTCAGTGAATCAATTTTCTACATTGCGTTGACCCAGCATAATATAGATTGCCAACTTTGTCCTTTAGGCTGTTTTTTTTTTTCAGGGTTTGCAAGTTGCAGCTCATGTAGTCAATGACTTTTTTCATGGAAAATGGAGAAACCTATTTTTGTTAGAATGCTTAATAGTTGACTTGAGCTGTTACTGGTAATGGTACACTTGATGTTGATTTAACTGAGTGGCAATTAAATCCTGATTTGACATGATTCTAACTAAAGTCAAGACTTTCAAATGTAAGTTATTTATAGATATGATTATGAGGCATGTGAGACTGAGCAAGCTGAAGCAATGATGGCACACCTGACCACACTGGTTGAAAATGGTTCTTTAGTTAACCAATCAATCACATCAGCAACTGGTAAAATGTACACAGTACAAAAGATGGACAACTTCGAATATGTGGACCCTATTGATAAGACTGTTACTAGCAAACAGGTGCGGTGCATTACTGTATATTGGTTACTGGGGCTTTTTGGACTATTTTACTATAAAATCTCTTTGTTAATTTGTCATATTGTCTTTATGTGCCAAGTTGCTAAAAAAAACCTAGACCACGATTTGGTTTGTATTTTGACATGAACGGGAAAATTGGCAGTCAGCGTTCTGAAAATTGGTAAATGTCATTCTGGATTTTCTGGCAAGGGCCAATATCATTTTGCCAACATTTAAATTGTGGTAGGACTGAGATAGATGACTATATTGAAGATACTAAAGCTACACTGTGTGCGAACAGCTTCAGCTATATCATTGCATCTACTCTATAATTATACTGACTTTCAACATTACCTTTCCCTGTGGGTTTGTTTACGTTAGTGAACAAGAAGCTTGAGTCCAGGTAAACTTGAATATAATGCACACCATATACACTGTGCTATAATAATGTACACTATAGAGTCGCTTCTCCTTGTTACATAACACCTGTCTAGACTGGCATTAACTTCAGTAGGCAAACATTGCAGTCAGATCATACAACTAGTAAAGCACATAACTTGTATAGCAATTTCGTAAACAACACTTATTTGACAAGTACGTCTGTGTTATATACAAATATAAATATATACTGTATTATATACATACTGCTCACACCCTGCTGCTATAATGCTCTCACTTTATTCTCTGCTCCTCTGTTATCTTGACAGTGAATTCAAGCTGCCTGCAGTGTGCAAGGCTCCCAGAGTAGCTCTCCAGCTTGAGTTTACACACCTTTACTGTGTTTTAGTGTGGTGTAAATCATGACTTATACAGCATTGCTAGACCTGTACTGCAGAGCTGATCTTGTAAATAATATACATGCACTAGAATTTCAAGATCACTGGCAGCTGTTTCATTAGACTTGCAGATATGTTATGCTGTATCATTTATAAATGGCTCGGAATTATTATTACCTACACCTCATCAATAAGTAATAGCAAATATCTTTTATTTGTTACTACCTATTAATAACGTTGCAACTGCAGTTCTATTAACCCATCTGTAATATAGCATAAAATATTTTATACTGTCCACTATCTGCATACAAATTTACAGGTATATATCTAGCAAATTCACATGCCAACTTTAGTCTAAAAAGCAGTGCAGGTTTCCAAGAGATTTTAATCAGCATAGTTGCATCACCTCTCCATGTTGATTCGTGACTAAGTTCTCATGGTGCCATCATTTTACACTTATTTCTGGCATTAGCTTTGCTAGTATATATTCTGTTGGAGGTTTTGTATCTCCATGGCCAACATATATGCTTTGATGTTGAACTGTATAATGTATTATAATAATAATATACTGTATTGGTTAGCTACCAGCTTTGTCCATGTAAAATAACTCATCTATGCAGCCCTTCATGGTGAAGCCATACATGGGTATAATATTATGCCTAATAAACATATTGAATATATTATTTCTGTACTATTACTGCCATCACCTGAAATCAAGACGTAGTGGGGCTAAATATTGTCTAAATACATTTCACATTTGCCAAATTATGGTTTCTAGAGCGCTAAAGAATATGTTATAGCATATTATAGTGCCTTTTCTAATATTTTAGTTATTGCGCAATTGGGGAAAATTTTTTTTTAGTTTTTTTATTGGATTAATGTTTTAGTGCTTGAAAAGCAATAATTATAGAAAATAGTATGAACACGCATCCTTGTGTTATATTCTCTATTTGTGATTGGCTCTTTAAAAATATTTTAGTTGTTTCAAAAAGGAAACAGGATGTTTTGTATCCTTGCTAAAATGGCTGCTTTGTAACCAGCTCTGAACTGCTTCTCGACTCCGGAACTTCTCAAAAGAAATTGTTGATAAAAATAAAATGTTTGCTACTGGGTCAGAGTCTGCCAATTGTATAGGTTAGAAGTTAAATTCTCAAGATACAGTGTTATTTTGGTAAAATAAGTTTACAAAACCTCAGTGCTCTGGTGTTACAGGGTATTAGAGTTATCCTCTCTGATGGATCCCGGATCATCTTCAGACTAAGTGGGACAGGAAGTAGCGGCTCTACCATCAGACTCTATGTCGACAGCTACGAGGAGAAATTTGAAAATACACAACTCAGTGCTCAGGTAGGCAGCGGTGCTGTACATAGTGTATACACTTTCTACATACTCTTACAGTCTACCCTGTGGTAGGTATGTTTGGAAGTAAAGTAGTAGGTATATATGAGTAGGTATGTTTTAAGTGTGCTGGTATGTATATTTGTAGGTACATTAGGAGGTGTGCTTGTAGGTACATTAGGAGGTGTGCTTGTAGGTATGATTGTGTGTATATTTAAATATGAATGTAAGCTTATATACATATTATGTAGGATATGATTATTATAAGCTGTGTTTTTATATAATTATTTTTTCTCAATAGAGCCAGATATGTAAAATTTGGTATGAAATTCATAGCTAGATCATGATCACCACCATTTTTGCCTCTTAAATATACTGTGCAGCAATGACTGCTATCGTATTCGACTTAATTCCGTCAGTTGAAGTTGTTCCAAGTTAAAAATATCGACAAAATATGTAATTTGTAAATCTAGCAGGATGCGATGTTGGCATACATGGCTTTGCATAGTTAATGAGAATAGTGTGGTGCAATTCATCACAACAGCTAATGTACAGTTGGATTCGTCTCACCTGAGTTCACATGTCAGATGCCCAGTGGAGTCTGTATAAACAGTGTGCAGGTGCTGGACGGCTGGTAAACATGAACCTGGCCACCACCTCACAGTTTCCTCTTACTTATTGCTTTAGAAGTTACATTTCATGTCACTCTGCTGCACAAACTGACTTTAATTTTTTGTGATCCAGAAAAACATGATATTTATTATTAACATTTCTTTTAATCAGGTAAAAAATTTGAGATCATAAAAAATAGAGAGTAATTGTCTCTCTCAATAAAGTGGCAGGAATAATGTTAGTTGTTACTTTTTTGAAATCACAAGCACCATTTTAAGAGTTGTCATCTTAATGTAGAGAGCTCTACTCACAACAGCTGCACACAAGTTGTTGTGTGTAGATTTTCCAATTGATAAGAATCATAGATTTTTGGCTTCTCTGTCAAACCAGGTTATGTAATAGTTGTCATTATAACGATGCATGACTCATCTATACCACATCAGACTTGAGGTCTAGTTGTGCAAGCTACATGGCTGTTACCAGTTCATCTGCCTTTGCTATTCTTAATTTTGCTTAGTTTAGAATAGATACTTCCCTATGGTCTAAGATTTCGGTTTAACATTGAAGGTTTTGGTTTAATACTTGAATTGAAATTGTAGTATTTCATGGATGAACAACTTCTCTTACTAAACTTAATGCTCTACAGAACAGCTGAACCCACCTTTTGATAGGTTATCGGTATTTCGTTTCCCCTAACTACTGGTGTGACAGCACCCTGCAGGTGTTTGCAAACTGCTTGTATTCTGCTGTGTCAGCTTCACCCAATGAGCTCATGCCACATACGTAGCCAGCAGAAGTATCATAAAATAGTAGTCTATCACAGTTGATGAGTGGTAGGCATATTTTAGCTTACAAGATGAAATGGAACATAATTGTGCTAAATTAGGTTGTCTGGCTTGCATGCATATCAATTCTCAAATCCATGTATGCTTGGAAAACTATATACAAGCTGACTTATTTACATGTTTGGCTTTGTTTGTCCTTTACTCTCTGCCTTGGCGCCTCAAGTCTACTGCATGTATCGCAGGCACCAGCCTTAACTTGCATCATCGACAGGTACCTTTTTGCAAATTTTGTAGGGGTAACGGGGGGGGGGGGGGGGGGGGGGGGGCACAACGGGCCGAATTTTACATTTTTTGCTCTCACTCGTCTGTTTTTCAAGTTACTAGTTCAATAATCTCTAGTCATAATGCTGCATATGTTGTCTAATACAGGTGCCAGTTTGTTGTTTCTATCTCTCTCACAACTTTCAGAATAATGAAATTTTCATGGCAAAAAAATCGGCCCATTGTGCCCCGGTACCGGGGTACAATGGGCCACTGGGTGGAACACAACAAATATATTGAAACTTGGCAGATTTTGTTGCATCTGATTTTTATTTATTTAATATTATAAATAAGTAAAAATATTCTTTTAGATCTAAAACAAAATTCATGTTTTAGCTGTACAGTTTGTGCCACCACGGATAGCAGCGGAAGGCAAAATCAAACGCAAATCCCTCAGTTCTACGGTGCCATTATTATTACCGTTTAGAACTAAAAATGTTTTTCATTTACACTTCAGAGGAACTTTTATCAAAAAAAAACTTTAGTTACATGTGCTACAAAATTTTGAGGACTTTTCTTTATGAACTGTAGCTAAGGTGCATGGCTTCGGTTTGTGGCTGGGGTATGGAAGGGAGAGGGGAGAGCGAATGAGCAAATCACAATTTATTTTAGTCCAATATATGTATATTCCCCCAATGGTGTAATATATAGTGAATATCATGACTATCTACTAGTAGCAACGGCAGAGTGTTTTGTATTATGTATAAAATGGCAAAGCTTTAACCTCACCAGATGTATATATTAAGGGAGCTTCACCTTGTAGTTTTTTAGTCTTACCATGATGTCTTTGATATTTTACAAAGGGGTCAGAAATGACTATATCTATAGATTTTAGTAACATTTCAACCAACTTTTTGGGCAAACAAACTAATAACAGTGATCAGGGTACAATAATCAGGTGGCCCATTGTGCCCCGGATGGCCAAATTGAACATAAATGTGCCTCAAGGAAAATTTATTTTAGAGTTTGCTGTTATACTAATTAAACAATGTAGAGACAAGCAATGGCAACAATATCAGTAAAATCTAGGCTTGTTGCTTTTGAGTGTGAAAAGTTATAAAGCTTTAACGACATCGTAAAAATTTTACAAAAAGTAGGTAAAAACAGTTTTTTACTCGCCTTTTCAACACGTATGTTCCACAAGTGTTGAAACTACAATGGCTGAATATTTATGTCAATACCTTTTTATGGAAAAAAAATCACAACTCTTAGTCAATAAGTTCTCTCACAATTTGGCCGGCTTTTTGTACCCCTATGACCGTTGTGCCCCCCCCCCCCCCCCCCCCCCGTTACCCCTATTGCCTAATTTCCAGAGAACTTCAAAACTAATTGACTCGACTATAATATTGGCTGTCATACTATATTACTGCTGCATTTGTAGATAGATGATAGATGTAGCCGTTTTACTTAGTCATAATGAATAAACATTAATTTACTAAATTAAATTTCAGTGTCAGAGCAGACATTAGAAATCACAATTGTGTCAGTTTAAGTTTGCTTGCAATTTTTTTTCAATGCCACATTCATCAATAATGCATGAAGCAGCATTACAGCCCTCATCACTAGCTATACATCCCTACTGTGCTGCAACCTTAGGTTGTTGATGTATAACAGCTATAGTCAAGGAAAGTGAAGTAGTTATACACAAAAGTTATCTCCACTTTGGTTTAGATATTCATACAACTCAGGTTAATAAACTTTTTTATATACATGTGCATACTTAAGACTGTAGCCCATTTCTAGCACTTTGCTGTAGGTTATAACACATTTGATTTAATCAGATAGTTCTTTTTAAATTGCAGCTGCAAGCCTTTATTGCAGAGGGTTATTTATTCTATTCGTTGTTATTATAATGCTGGCTAATATAAACTATACTATCAATAATGAACGGAAATTACTGTGACCTATTTATTTGTGTTTTCTGTTGACCTATATATGACTAGTTATATTATCACCTTAGTTATTTTTCCATTTTCGACATGTCAAAACAAACTCATAGTATTTCATTAATTGCCATAGAAGCTGTTGGCTAAACTATCAGTTTTAGTCATTTTGCCTTTTATTTAATTGTTTTTTGGCTATCTAACTGATGGATGATATTGCTACATACAGTTCAACTGTCACAGGCTGATTGATATGCTAAATCTATTTTCTCCCTGGGCAATTGCTTAATATTGGCAAGCTGCTTTGGGATATTCCAAATCTCTGCACCTAACAGACTGTGAGAATGCTTTCTGTTCAAGATGCTTCTACAGAGAATTTATAGCTGGATCTGCGATTTTTCTGTTTGTGCACGGAGCATCATTAGCATTATTTCATGCCATTAGCTACTAAAAAGTGTTTATGTCTTGTAAAATGGGTGAAAAATAGTTATAATTAAATTTTCCACATAAATGATACTAAAATCTAAAATGCCATGATAACTGAAAAGGAAAAATTTATTACTTTGTGCTAATTTAGTAAAAAGTCAAAACTTCTTTCACCCTAAATTATGCATACACATCTGGATTCCAGACAAAGGATCTAAACTCAGATAATCTGTGCTCTAAGATGCAAGACATATCTGTAACGTTGCCTGACATCTATTGCCATAAATAGGTAATGAATATATCAAGGATGTAGATATGTTGGTAACCACAGAGAACTCATTATATGTGTTGTGAACCTCTGAAACAGGATGAGCTGTACACTAAATTACTGTTGTTATTCCAATACTGCTTAGTTATATGATCCACTTCTTCCAACTATAATTTGAGGTAGGAGAAACCGAAAAAGCCTGTGTTCTAGACGAGAATTTTATGTTCTGTAGAAAATTTTAAACAGGGCCCCAAATCAAAACTTATAAAGAAAATTGAAGAATTTAGGCCATTAATTTTTCTTAGTTACTGCACCTAAATATACACTGCTACTTCTCCTTTTGGTACTACTGGTAAAGTTAATATTTTTTGTCTTAGAGTTTGTAACAAGCAGCATAAAATCCCATACTTGGGAATAATATAACAGAAACATATATAATATAATAGTAATGCTTATATACTCTACTATTCAATAGTATAAATGTCAAAGGATTTAATAAAGGCTCCAAGTTGAATGTGAGAAATCTTGTGGTAGATTCTGGATTGAATAGCCAAGATTTGACAGCCAATTGAGTAACAAAGTTGGTGTAGGAGTTGTCTCCTATATTAACAAATGGTTGGGCTTTTAATATAAGTTCTTTCAATATAAGTTCTTTTAATATAAGTTCTTTTAACGGTTTCTTTGCATAAATATTTTTTATTGTTATCAAAAAATTGCCAACAAATAAACTGTTTTCACCAAAATCTTTTAATTATTTCAATTTAGACAAAAATTCAACAAAAAAGCACCCTAATGTCTGTATACTTGGGCTGCTTAATATAATGTTGTAATTAATTTTTTTGCAATTGTGGCAATGTTGTTTTCTCTTCGAGATTGGCGACAGAAATTTGAACTGTAATAGTCAAGCTGACAGTTTATTATTTAGTTGCTCATTAATTATTTACAACATCAAACTGCATAAGTAAGCAACTTTATTCCAATAGCCAACGTATACTTTACATTATGAAACAACCACAAAGTTTGTTAGACAATGGAGTGAATGCAGTATGAGGGAAGGATCACGTAGTGCTATTTTGCTGTAGTCGCTACTCAAAGTCTACTGCAGGGTAGCTTTGTTTTTCATCACAAGGCAGTTCTTGTGTTGTGCTGCTGCTGTTGATGCAGTCTTGCGGTTAGAAATCTACTCAGATAATTGGCTGTATTTACCTTACATAGTAATCTAGTTACTTTTAGTTGTTTGATAGCCTCGACTTTAGGGGCCTTTTGCTCTGCAGCCCTCTAAAAAGTTGTTTGTGTTTATAAAGTATCCCGCAACTTGGGCTAAGAGAAAAACAACGCTGTTTTGCAAGACTCCAAGCTTTGTTTTTGGGCTTTCATCAGCTGAGTCTATTGTTTCTATGTAGCGTGTCCTATTTGTCTACGGCCCTGTTTGTGGCCAGTAACCCAATAACTGATAACAACACTTTCTTAGACCTTTTAAATAGGCAGCTCATAACTTTTTGTCATAAGTTACACACCTCGTTAATACTTTCCACTCGTTTAGACTTTACAATTCATCACCGAGTAGTCTAGGAAAATATTTTCTGCTATGCAGAAAAAATCCCAGGCTACAAAAGTTAACCAAATCAATTTGTTTCACCTGCCGACTTTAATAGGTATACCAGTAATTAGTGTTCTGGTTTGACAATACCATAGTTTTCATTTTTACCCATTTGTTACCTACATCAACAAAGTTGTTTTTCTTAGCAAATGTTATTAGTTTTATAGCTTGGGGTAGCTACTTATCATTTTATAACACAGAAGGCCCAATTTTTGATTGGCCAGCTGCTTATAGGTCAAACAAGTGTTTTTATGTAGACTTGAAAAACAAACCGGGCTCCTACTAGGATCCATCTTCTACAGTCTACAGTCCATATTATATTTTCAGTTTTCATATATTATGTGTTTTAATAATATATGTAAGCCAAGAAAATCAATGAAGTGTTGCGGTGTAGAAAGTAAATAACCTTGTAGTCATGCTTATTGAGACATTGGGGACTGCAATTTTGTTGGGCAATTCTAATTTTCTGTCTCTTTAATTTGAAAAGTATCCGATTCTCTTTGCTTTTACAATGGCTGTTCTTTAGCTAATTCTATGCTTCAGACCTATTTTGCTACCTTGGGTCAGGCAGTTAGTTACATACATGGATTTTCCTTATTTACTTTAAATTAGCTGCTGCGAAGTTGAACCTCTAAAACAAGTTTACTAGCATATCTTGTGGTAATGTTCTACTAGCAGCCTAAAGCTTATAAAGTCAAATAACACTTGAATTGATTTATCCCCCCCATCTTTATTAGCTTTGCAAAGAGCTTAGATCTGCAAGCCCTCTATTTTGGGCTGATATCCAGGGTTACTAATAATTGTGTTTATTCAGGCGACATATGTTTAACTCCAACAAATAAAGTTCAAGAGATAAGTCAACAATGTCAAAGCTGCTTTATTCTATGCAGTCAGTTTTTGCATTAAAGGGATTTAACACTTATCTTAAAGCGTATGCTGTTATGCAGTATTAGAGTGTATTTGTTTAAAAATTGTGAAAGCATGCTTAATGCGTTTTTTGTAAGTTTCTATAATTTCTAGTAAGGGGTTATATTTTTTTCTAGAATCAAATTTAACTAGCCTAGATGCTAATGTAGAAACAAGTGCTAGTTAAATAGACCATGGCAGTTTTTATACTTTGTGGTATTGCAAATTTACAGTCGTTGCACCATTACCACTTAGTTGAAATGTATTAGCACTCCCTGAAAATATATTAGTTATTTTTCCACAGGATTTAGCAACATAACTATGGCTTTCAAGATGGCCTGGTTTGTCCCAATTACTGAAAATCTCTCAAGACGCTATAGGTCATAGCTTTATGTGAAATCTTTTCAGTCGCAGTTTTGCAATCATTTTTCAACTACCCCATAAATTTAGTAGTTACAATTTTGGTTTTTAGAGGAACTTTTTTTCATTTCTGTTTGTAGGATATGCTAGCAGCACTTCTTGACATTGCTTTTCAAATCTCAAAGCTGAAAGAATTTACTGGGAGAGATGAACCCACTGTCATCACATAAAATATTAGCTTGCAATTTCACTGGGGTTAGTAGCTGGAGTGGTAGTGCCTGTGCTTTCATTTTCATTAACAATGAACCATAATTTTTTCTAATTGAACGGCAGGTTTCTTATTTATACTTCTATTTTTGATAATTTCAGCTTGTCACATTTATCTTTTAGAATATTAGGGTGATAGTATCAATAAATTGTCTTCCTGTGAAATATCATATGCTATTTATAGAGGGTGCAATTACAAAACCATGGGGGGTCATTTCTTTCATCTTTTATTGAGAACTAAAGAATGGTCATAAAATTAGTTCATAAGCAAAAAGCTCAAAGTATGAGCTCAAACAAATACCAGCCAAGTAGTAACTCGAAAAAAAATTATGTTGAGAACATAGAATAGCATGGTGAGAATATTCTCAGCACCGAAAGCATACAATATTTAACCACAACTGAGTTGAGAACTGCCAACTAACAATAGTTACCCAGTCAGATTAGCTATATGTATAATGTGCATAAAATCTTCCTTCGCAGGGTTGACAAAACTATACATAAAAATTCCAATACATCTCAGTAGAAACTCAGCACCTGTTTAGCAGGCCTAAAAATTGACCCATTTAAAAACAAAATTGACCAACTGGCCAAAGTACTGTACAAAGTAAGCTGTAGGCAAATGGATGGTTTCCAACAACAAGCTAAGGATAGTGATGCGTAAATCCAAAGCAACACCGTTATTAACAGCAAAATTTTACATAACATGAAAATCTTACAAATATGCAGAAAGAATAAAGTAACAAATAGAAAAAAACATAAGAATTGAAATAAAATTTTTCAAGGTGTTTAAAAGTCTGGTGAGTGGGTGTGAGCAGTAATATGTTGTTGATTGCCAACTTGCACAAAATTTATTAACCACAGAAAGGATGTTTAGATGATAGGCATAAATTGCATCAAAGAACACTTTCAGACTAGAACTTGGCAGGATAGAAACAGAACTATCAACTTGTAGACTAAAAAGAGAACACTTCAATGACCTGGTGTTCCCTATAAACCACAGAATTGTTCTTTGATGGCACAAACTATGATAGTTGGGGGTGGGGAGAAAAAGAGTTGCAAGAATTTTTTAAACAACTCTTCATTAGTGAGGATACGAGATCAATAACTAGTATAATAACATATATAGCTGAAGATGACATATTACAAGTTAAAAAAAGCACGCATTTACATTTTCATGGATGTAGTAGTTACCATCATGGTAATGTAAGGCAAGACTTCCTAACCTATGTTATGTGTTCCTACCTATCATAGTGGAAACACAAAACATAGGGTGGTTGGTGGCCACAATAAGGGGTCACACTGCATGCACTAGAAAGGTAATGTCGCATTTAGTACACGATACAATTTTGGTGGTGTTAAAGATATCACAGTAAATATATACACACTCGAATGTAATATTGCTCATGTCCACTCATGTCCAAGAACTTACTAAACACTAAAATGGAATGGTAGTTGCTAGCCATGCAAATATATACATTATATAATGTGATGTTCACTGCACAAACCATTAAAAAGCTATCATAGAATCATATTCTTGAGCCAGTAACCAGCAGGTAACACTGCTGAAACATGTTCATTCCGTATACTACTTTACAGACTAGGGGATGAGGGTGGAGAACCACCCACACTGTTGAATCGGCATTTTCTTCGCTGAGCCAGGCTGCTGCTTGGTGGTGAAAGCTTCAACACGTCAGCAGTACTGCTGCCCTTTGCTGGAATAGCCATCCTTCCCAGAGGTTCCTCCAATTGGTTTTCAGCGGTGTGGCTGTCTTCATCTTCAGACATGTCCCCTATGTAGAACTTGGGACTTCCACTAGATTCTGAGCTAAAGAAAGGATTACCACTACCGGCAGAGTAGGAACTGCCCATTGACTCGGAGATGGTTATCTGAGTGAGCATCAATCTGTTGAAAGCCATGGCATTTTCTGCGTAAGTGTCCAGAAGTTGGGAGCTATTATTTCTACAAGCAATATAACATCCAATTAGCCTACACAATATAATAGGATAACTAGCAAACTTGTATCAATCACCTTTAGCTACCTAATGGAAGCTGTGAAATTAATGTCAGAATAGTGGTATACGCAACATAATACAATAATTACCATGGTGAAGCACTTAATTAATTATAGTAACAACTAGAAATTTCTAGAACCTAGCCATGTACAAAAACGGAACTAGGTTTATTTAGCAGTACTGCCTAAGCCCTGAATACAGGATAATTTATTCACAGTAAGTTGTTGGCAAGTAGTAGTATCCATGTTAGTGTCATCACCACATATACCAGCAGAAACCGATACCAAATGAGAAATACTGGACTGGGATGTAACTGCAGAACCACAGCTGAAGCTTCAATATAATTTCAAATACTAAATACTTGATTATGTGGGGTTCAAACATTTCTACCATTCAGACAACTATATAATAATGAGAATTAATTTGACTAAGACAATATTCAAGTTATATACAGTCAATTGCTCACCGACTAAGTACACTAGGAGTAGCAAGGTATGTGTTCGCCACAGGGTCCCTGATCCATGGATGATCCAGCACTTCATCAGCTGTGTACCTTCTCCGTGGTTCCCTTTTCAAAAGATGGCAAATCAAATCCTTTGCATCTCCAGATATATGAGCCCATTCTCTGTCAGGAAAGTTGAACACCCCCTCCTGGATTCTTTTAAACAGCATATCCTACAATAAAACATATTTTGTTAAAAATTTGTTTTATTATTTAATCAGAGTTTGGCTTTCAGAGCAATTCACAGATGAATTACTCCAGTGGAAACTGAAATGTATTAAATTTATATCTAGTTAAATAGAACAGACCCGTATATTGGCAGCATTTCGTCATTATGTGACAAAGATACCAACTAATCTCATATAACCTGATGCAATCAACAGCACCCAAACAGATTTGGTATTTCCCATGGTACTAATGAAATAAACTGGCAGGTTGCGCCACATCTACTAATCTGTTATCTCACTCAAGAGTGAAATTTAAAACTAAAACCAGATTATTCAGTGGTGCTTGACAGCTAAATCAAACACTTTTGGCTGTTTTTATTACTGCCCTGGATTCAAAAGACAAATAGCAGCTATGAGGCTATGCAAAAGGACCAAGTAGATGACTAAGTAGGGTAGTGCTGCGGTTGGTTATAAACTAACTTTGTACATCGTGGGTCTACTGTACAAGTTGCGGTTAGCATTAAAAGCTATCAACAGCCATAACAAAGAGTCAATGCTGCAGCCAGTATGGGCTTTCTTAGATAGTAGTAGTAGCTACTAGCAGCTACTAGCTTAGTTTTCCTAATCACTAGTTCGGGGAGCCCAGCAATGCTCTGGGCTGTGTGCATAATCTTCATGTGAAGTATAAACAGTAGTGCCCAAGTAGCCATTGCTAAGCATTACAGGAACAGAAATAACCCAAGTTTAATTAATGTTAGTTCCAGGGAGCTGATATGCTAGACTAGCTGCATTAGACTGCTGATACCCTTATAACTACTGCAAGTGTAGCTGTTGCAAGACTATCCAGCCATAACTACTAGCTAATAGCTTATTGATTGACAGAATTCATGCTGTGAGCCTTGAAGTGTAGGTAGAGAATGGAACCATAAGCATGAAAAGCTGAAAACATGGCAGTTTTCATGAAATCAATTGGTAACACTGAAACTAACTGTTGAACTTGATGTACCTGACATGTGGTGCAGATTTCTCCTATTTCCCACCCACAATCATCTCCACACTTGGCGTAGAATGGAGGGTAGCCACACAACATGGCATACAGGATGATGCCCAAACTCCAAAGGTCACATTTCTTATCATACGAAGAAGCATCCCCAACCCAAGCATCGACAACTTCTGGTGCCATGTATTCGTATGATCCAACCTAAACATTGTACATCATGAAATAGTGAGCATATTAGAAACCATACAATATCATTACTTGAAAGCAGAGCATATAAAAAGTAATTATCTGTGGGCAATAGACCAATGCCTTGTCATATATCATCATGATTCGTGATTGAAATCAGTCAAAACAGTTATTCTCTTGACTGAACTGTGACTAGTGATAAACAATACTGCATGCATGGCTTGACTGGATTCAGATAATAAAATAACTACGGCTTTACATTGGTCTGCAATGAAACCAATGAAACAATAAATAGCTGAAAGGTTTCAATCTCCTTCCATTGTAAGTCAGCTGAATGTATGTGCAGTATGGTGTGATGGAAATCAATACACCATCAATGCTGCCATAGTGTTTCCTAAGCTGATGACTAGAATAGTCGGAAGTTGAACTGCTACTTCATATAGCTATCCAATGAGCAATTATAATTCAGAATTCACAATTTCCAACACCTAAGGCACAGAAATGTTATACAGTTGTGAGACGCAGGGCTACACACCGGAGTCATGAGTTCGGGGGTTGTAACGGGAGTACTCTTCTCCTGCTGCAGGACAATAGCACTGCCTAAGTCAAAGTCACAAATCCTCACTGGTACCAGCTTGTCCACAGACTCGCATAGAATATTCTCTGGCTTGAGATCTCTGTGTGCAATACCTGCAGAGGTCGTACAGTAAATAGAGCAATGCTTGTAGCTGCAGCATAGCCACACTAGCAAAAGTTAAAGCAGTGGAACAGCTTAGTTTACCACCACTTTATCTTATGGTTGTTTCGTTGACCTGATTTCCAAAACAAAACTTGTATTTCTTCACAAACGCTTGCCAAAAATGAATCAACATACAGCCTACAGATATGAATAATGGAATAATAAAATGGTTTTAAAAGGTTGTGTGCCAGAGAACAATGATATCTTCAAACATAGACAAAGAAAGGCACATAGTAACCAAGAGCTTGAACCTCTTCAAAAACGCATATTCAGCATACCTTTTCGGTGAAGGAAGTCTAACGCATCTGCAAGATCTCGTATGATTTTACTGGCTTCCATTTCAGTCAAATGACCTCGTTTCTTTATCCGTTCAAATAACGAACCTGTACAACACAAGTAATAATCTTTAAAATAATTATAATAATTTCAACCACAAGAACATTGCTTGAAGTGTGTTCAAGAACTAAAGAAATTACATTGTCATGAGAAAATGTTTGCCTTAGACAGTACCAACAATTGAGCAGGTCTTCTTTGGAACAGATAAGAAGCGATGCTGATTGAAATTGTAGGATCAAACACACCTGTTATTTTCTAATTCTTGAAACTTTTTTATTAGCTTATAACCTTAAAGATATCAACATATCAGCATATGCCTGATTTGTCATCTTCCAGTATAATTTGCCATAACAAAATAGATGTAGCTACATATTCACCTCCATTCAGCATATCAAAGACCAGGTAGAACTTCTCGGATTCCTCGTAATACTCAATGAGCTGCAGAATGTTCTTGTGGCCCTGACAGTGATGGAAGATGTCAATCTCCTTCAGAATCTTGCTTCGGTTGTAGTCAAATGTCTTGTTGATAACCTGTAACAATAACAAGTTAGGTTGGTTCCCTCAAGATAAGTTATCTTTAGTAGGAGATCTTTTATTCGACTCTAACCTGTTGCACGTGCTACAGCTCTAATCCATCCAGTAATGGCAAATCTCTAATACTTAGTGTAAACATACATTCACAGTATGGCATTGTTACTGCCTGTTTTACCTTTAGCTATCTGCAAATGGTTGGAAGCATGACAAATATGCTGCTTGCCTACGTAGATTAAGGTATTTATAGATATCAGAGCCTTGGTTGTTTGCCAAAGTCAGCCTTTTCGGTATGCAATTATTATACACTTTGCAGACAAGTTTAATAGCAGATAGAGTGAGCATGAATAAAATGATGGAAGAATGAGCTATTATTCTTAGGTAGCCTTAGGAGAAACACTTTCACTCGGCTCAATGGGTTACTTTTCATATAATTATTTTAGCAAACCAAATTAGGATATGCATTGAACTAGAGCTAAAACTAGCACAAAAGATTTCATCAATTTTGAAAAACCACAGGCATAAGATATCAACACAATAGTGCACAAAGAGGTGCCTGGTTATAATCTATTATAACTCTCAAGTTTATCATAGCTATTTTATAGCGCAGTCAGACAGAAATGTAGGATTGGTTAGTTTTCTTCACACATACCTTTACAGCATACTCAACATTAGTGTGCTTATGTCTGTAACGATGGACACTGCCATGGGACCCTTCTCCCAACAAATCTCCAGTAGCTTCATACAAATCTAGAGAAAAAGAAAACCAGTTTTCTTGGATTAGTTTTTATACTTACATTTTCTAATACTTAGAAAAGGTGCAGATAAGTTTTCTTACAAGGCCATACAGCATAGTAATAAAACAATGAACTCCCAAATGTACAACAAATTAATACTCAACTGACATTTTTCTGTAAACTGTATCGCTATACACTTATTTTACCACATTCCATCAATATGTTCAAATTATTAGCAAAAGTTGCTGACAACAGCTGTGTCTTACCATGGAATCGTTCAGCAGCAGGACGGGTTCTGCGTTTCCTTCTCGGCTGTCTAGTTGGCAACCTGTTTGGAAACTGCAAACTTAATTCCAATCGAGATGCAGGAACTTCGATTGTCAGGGGAGCCATTTGCATTCCTAGAGATTCAATTTGATTTTCTGAGCGCGACAAACTTTGATCTTTCATTTTTCTTTAGGGTTGGTTTGAAGGTGACACAAACTTCCTCACTCACACTCTTGAAGGTTTGTTGCAATGGTAATTCATAAACAGCACTAAAATCTGCAATTGTCAACAATTTTAAGTTTTACATTCAAATTATAATAATATCACATTGACAATTATAATTGCTGATCATGCTCATAGTAAATACCAATATCAAATATAATTTACAAATATTAATATCAGGATAAGTAAATATTAATAACTATAACAGAATAACTATAAGTATAAGCATAAGTAAAATTAAAAGAAATATAGAAACTCAAGTTTTACTTCTATTTTGAGCCTGAGGGAAGTTAAAGCTTATAATTATAATAAACTTAGCACTAGTAGTAGTAGCATAATTTAAACTGTAATAATTATAACTTATATACTTGTTTAAGTTAGACTAAGTCTAGCTAAAATAAAAATTAAGTAAAAACTAAGTAAAAAGTACTATCATTGCCAAATCTATAGACTTAGAGTCAGAGAAGTTATGATTCAGGATTATTACTATTACTATTAGTATTAGTAGTAGCATTAGATTTAGTATATTACTATTACCATTAGTATTGGTTTTAGTATTACTATTAGTAAGTATTACTAAACTTGCAAGTTCAAAAGTATAACTATAACTATTAACTATAAGTATGAATATGATTATAATATTAATATTTTTATTAATAAAGTCAAACTAAAACTGTACTGAATTTAAGTATTACCCAAATCATAGATTTTCTGCTGTTCTTTGCGACACTCATGAGGTTGCACTTGCTGTTCTAATCCCTACTCCCTCTTCTCCTTTTACCATACCCTCTGCCCTACCACCACCTCTGTCTTATGTGGCTCTCATTTAAATGATCAATTGCTCTTCGAGGGTTATTGCTAGCAATTAGTATATCTCCGCAGTTTTGAAAAGGTGCTTGCTATTTTGACACGTGATTTTTCTCGTCGAATCCTGAGCAGACGAAAATTCAGGTCAAATCCTGAATGGACAAATGGAACGATTCAGGTCAAAACCAAGCTGGCTATATGAATTTGCGAAGTAGACAACTCCTTGTTTTTTATCGTAACATGTTTATCAGCATAGCCCACAACTCATAGTTGAAAATAGCGTTAGAGGACGTGCGATCACTGAAATGGAATTAATATAATATTATAATATTTCACTCTATTGCGCGCGATGATCTATCCTAACAACAATTACTAGAAACATTGCTATTGTAAAAGCCGGTCCCAATTTCTACTTTTTGAAATTCTGCCATTCAGAATCAAACTCAAAGCGATGATCATTATGAATTTATAATTATAGATGTAATTTAAATTTTCATGAAGTTAATAAACTTAAATTCTCACATAAGACCAAGTTGAAATTTGAAAACACAATTCAAAATATTTCAAAAGTATAGACTTTGAGTATACCTGAATCTGATAGTCAAAGTCATAGTGATAGTGATACTCATAGTGATAGTCATACTCATAGTGATAGTCATACTCATAGTGATAGTGATACTCATACAGTCACTCATACTGACAGTCATACTTATAGCCATACTAATACTCAATGTCAATCTCATAGTCATAGTGACAATCATAGATGATAGTCATAGTGATAATAATTGATAATGATAACCATCATGATACTCATAGTGAGTCATAGTCATACTGAGAGTGATAACTGATGGAGTAATGGTCATACTCATAGTCACTATGAATATGAGTAACTCAGTACGAGTATGACATTGACTATAACTTATAAGACTCACGATGTTACTGTTACTGTTAGACTTAGTGTTACTGTTGATTTGTGTTACTGTTGATTTGTGTTACTGTTGATTTGTGTTACTGTTGGTGTTACTTCGCAGTTACTACTAGTTTTACTGTGATAGTGATCGTATGACTATGAGTATCAAATGTATTACTATTAGTATTTAGTATTACATTTAGTTTTACTGTATTAGTAGTAGTATTGTTCAGGAGCAGCTGTGGTCTAAGGGTTAGAGCGTTTGCCTAGTAAACACGAGGTCATGGGTTTGAGCCCGGACAAAGACCATTGGTAATGTTAGGAAGAGCATTCAGTAACAATGGCTCCTGTGCCTCATTTAAAGAAGTCCTTAGCCCGCGTTAACAAAAGCCCTTTCTATCAGGGGTTTCTCACAGAGATAGCAACTATAAACTTGTTAAAATAGTCGTATTGTCCAATTACCATTAATAAATTTATACCTATATTAATAGTAATACTTATACTAATTTTTATAAATTACACTTGAAGTAACATCAATAGAGTAATACTCATAGTTAATGTTGTAGACGAGTGTTCTTATTTTTAGCTGTAGTAATGGTAATAATAATAGTGGTGCAGTAATAATATTAATAGTATTAGTAGTAGTAATCATTCTACTTCTAATAATGGTAACACAGTAGTACTAATAGTAATATCTTTGGCTGCCTATATAAACGAGTTTATTTTTCTGACACCCATAATAATATGCACAACATACATTATATTTATGTAAACCAAATTTAGTATATATCAAGCCATGTAACACTATGAAAATGCCAATAAAAAAATTTTAACTTGTTAAATTTCAGAATAGTAAAGTATTGGATCAAATATGTTGTAACTTACGAGTTTGGAATATCTGAACCAAACTTTGTTCACGTTTAGAAAACATTTATATGATCCTAATGCCAAACTATTCAGGCCTGCATTACTAAAAGTTTCTAAAATCTGCAAAGTCTTATAAATGTTTATTTAATCTTAGAATATTGTATGCGTTTTTCTTTCTGTTTTTAGATCAGTGTTAGTAGAAAATAACTTGTCTTTTCTAAATGGCTTCTCTACCCCAACCTCCAGATGGTAAGTTGCCATCAGCTGAAAACTTGTAAATGATTATGAAAATATGTCTTTCAATTAATTTTCGATTAGTGTGTCTTCAAGTTTTGTTCTTCTGATCGCAAAGCCCACTCTGATTCAGATTCCTTTACCATAAGCTGTACTATCTATTTTCATTAAGATAATGTATTTGCTTTTTCATAGATCTGGAACTGAAGAATATTATTGACAAGCTGGCACAGTTTGTGGCCCGTAATGGCCCAGAATTTGAGCAAATGACGAAGAATAAACAGAAGGACAACCCCCAGTTTGGTTTCTTGTTTGGAGGCTCTCATTTCAATTACTACCAATACAGAGTAACTACTGAACAAATAAGTAAGATTTGATAGAGAGAACCAATATCACCGACTAATACACTTCTATCTTTGCCATACATCATTATGTTATCTCAAAAATTACTTACTTTATTTTGTTATATTTAGTCTACTGTAGGGAAACAAGTAGAGATGCATATTGTTGATAAGTTCCTTGTGTTAATGATGTGTCCCCATTGACATATTAAAAATTTTTCTGGAATTAATATTAAGACAATTTTTCATGCAAACTGCTTTATAAAGAAATAATTCTCTTGTTTGGATGAAATCCTTTTGTTTACCTTTTAGTGGTTAGTTACATAAATTTATTTGCTGTATACTTTTGCAGTAGTAACCTATGGCGCCAAGTGTGGATACAGTATATCTGTGTTAGCTTATGTTTCTATAGTTACCCAACATTTCAGACATTAGACTAATAGTGATATGCATTGGGTCCAATTGTGTTCGTGAAATCTTGCAGTTGCTGCTTTATCTTTTCATTTCATCAACTAGGATGTGCCAGATGATTTGTTAGTATGATTACTATCGTGTGATTATAATAATACTACAGGGTAATTTCAGTCTTCTTTTCAAGAAATCATAAAATATCTTAGTCATTATAGATCATAATATATTTTATTTAGACTTAGTGAACCTATTTTGAAAGTTTAAAATTGTTTTATAAGGCCGACTTCATGACAGTTTCTTGAATTTAAAAGTCTCTAGTGGTAGGCAGGCTGGAGGCCGATCGTGCCTTCCTTGTTGTTTTATGTTTGCATGCAAGACTCTACAAGTCAAAAATCTCCCCCTCTACAATTGTCCGCACATGACCAAAAGGGTTGTCAATTAAAGAAGTTACAATCTGGATTAGGACAGAAATAATTTTTCTTATTGATATCTTAAATAACACTTTTTCTCAAATTGACTATGAATATAATTTTACAGGAACTGGTCAGCTTATTGACTTGGAATCACCCGATTTACTGGAGTTGAATATTTTATGATTTAATTTCAACCTTTCAAACTAAACTTTGTCATCTTCATAATTTGACTTTAGATTATCACTAAAATTTAAAACCTCACTCATTTTTCCATTGTATTTTAATAGTGCATCAGCACAATAAGTTGCCTACAAATTTCCTTCCAACCAATAGGGCTTTCTGATTATTAATTTTGGTTTGATTTTGGATTTTAGTTATTTTTTTATTACTCTTCGGTTATAACTACAATTCAAAAATTTAATGTATTATATCTAGAAATAGAGTTTCAAGTTTATTCTTTTATTTGAACTGCTAAATGCTTATAACCACCGTCTATTTCAACCAACTGTATATATCTAAAGATCACTTGCATCAAACATTTGCAAGGGAATGTCAAAATAATAATTTGCCTATCAAATACATGTTAGAGACAACTGTTCCTTCCAAAGATTGACCGAATTACGAACTTTAAAAATCTCTTTTGCCATACCAACTTCTCCATTGTCTCCACATAATATTGTAGTTCAGAAGCAGCAAGTACAGAAAGCTAACAACAGTGATTATGTACAGGGGAAAATACAGCAGCTAAAGACGTTAGAGCAGGAATTGCAGAAGAAAACTCTTTCCGTTGCTGAGCAGATCAAACAGAGTGAGGCAAACCTGCAGGCTCACGAGAAAGCTATCACACACCAGCAACAGGTACCTTCTTATGTAACAGATGAGTTGCTCATACACTTCTCAGCTTCCAGGATAATGTTAAGCCAAAGTATGTCAGTTTAAGGGAAAATGAAGTTAGTGGCAAAGTCAAATCTCAGCTTTGTGTCTTTATTATAGTTTGTATTCAGGTTACGTATCATTGAAATTGTACTCTTCTTTCCCGGGTTGAGCCAACAGGTTATTCATTATGTCTCCTGGAGAAAACGCTAACTTCTTATTTTCAGGCTGATATCGAGGCTGCCATAGGAATTAGAAGGTCGGAAAAGGTTAAGGCAGCTGCTGCCGACTGTGGTATTGATCTGGTAGAACTTGATGCCGTGCTGACTCCACTCAGAAACTCATGTACTAAAGATAATATTCAGAATGCTAAAAGCTGGGTGTTGGTCAATATTGTTGACTCTCCTACTTCTGGATTTTTATCTTCTTACCTAATAAACAGGTCAGCTGCTCTATTTTCTCCCTTTTTAGATTACTTTGCTAAATTGCTGTTAATGTAGCATTTCATGTTAGCTATTCTAAAAAAGTTATGTTGGCCTGTTTACTATAGTTATAATAGTATAATAGACAGTTGTAGATTTTCAATTAAAATGGGTTGAAAAATTAACACCTATCACATTTCAAGTCTGTAGTTAGATTTGTGATTGTCATTTTATGTTGCGCAATGTGTACTGTCTGCAAATACTGTCTATACACTGTTCAATATTTCTTGATTGATCAGTAGGTGTTCTATATTTGGAAGGCATATTTTGGCTGTTCAAAGTTTGAATAACAAACGATATGGAGGCCAGTATAAACAGGATGTCGCTCATGTCACGGCTTTATTACGCTCCAAGCATTCCTTAGTTTTTGCCGTGACTCAACTGATGCTTGCAGACCTTGCAGTATGCTGACTGCGCCAGGGTTTTACTGGCTGGCAGCATATCTTCATATCTTAAGTTTTGTGTCTGTTGTAGAATATACACGACAGATACTACGTTTGAAGCTAGACTTCATCTTACGTACCTCATAAACGATGTAATGCACCATTGGTAAGAGGGGGGCTACAGTTTTACTCTGGCAGCAACTCTTATTTTATAAGCTTATAGTATCTAAAAATACAAGTACTGTGTATTTCTGTTAACTGCAAGGCTGCTAAAAATATGGTTGGCCACATTTTTGTGTTGATATAAAAATAAAAATTACTAGAATATGTCTTCAGTCCTCTTCCTCATAGTAATTTCTGGTTTTAATTATATTTGTTGTCAAGCAACTCTATTTTTCAGAAACTAGTTAACATTTTCACATGCATTCAAATCATTTGATCAGTGAGTCCGATATTAAACATGAGTTTGTAGGCTATGCATGATTTCGTGAATGAGTACTTTCTCACAAGGGTTACTGAGCACGCTCACTCCAATCTGTTCCGTGTAAGTGAAGCTAGTTTGTCGTGTTTTCCAGTGCTCGGAAGAATTCAGACTCATTGAAGAGAAGTATGGAGAATGTAGTAATTCCAATATTCTGTCTCACCAGTTGCCAAGCTACCCCAGAGCAGTCACCAAAGCTACACAAGGTGAGCAGTAGTGCAGTTCTTTGCTGAGGTGACAATATTTATATGCGCAGTTTTCAAAAATACTGAAAGAGTTTTGTGGATGGGGAAACTGAAATTTCAAGGTTTTTCCCAATTATAAAGTTAGGTGGCTAAACATTTCACAATTTTATTATTTTTAAATATTATCATTAAACATAAAATGTTACATTGTTTTTTTTACCATTTCGTGAAAACTATTGAAATATAGAGATACTAAAAAGTGTTTGGCTAGACTATCATAAAGTTACATGTTAGCTAAATACAAACTAATGCAGGGATAGCTATTTTATTTTGAGCAAGTTCTTATGGAGCAGTGGCTGTTGAACATCTATAACCTTGTTTGTGTTGTATTCTTATCTCGCTGCATGCTGTTTCACCGTGAAAATGGTAAGATAAAAGGTCAGTGGTTGGGCTAAGCCTGCGTCATCTGCTTTCAACGCCGTCTGTCAGTGCTGCTGATGGTGTTGTCAACGCTGTGAAACATTGTCAACACAAAATGTTGAAATATTATCAACACAATATGTTGACATTTCGTCAACACTGAGCAGGCTTTGTTTCAAGGTTGTCTTGTAACAGTTGATGAGGAAAGTCTGCTTCAATATTTAGTCAAGTTTTAAGTATAAAACTGCTAGTGTCATCTCTTTTAATCAATCTGGTATTCAATTATGCCTGTTCATGGAAACAGCTTTTATTTCTGTTGCTCATTCCATGACTGAGATGGAAAATTTAAAATTTTTTTTGATATTCTGTTCCTCATTCAATGTACATAATATGCGGCAAACGATATCTGCTCTAGTTGATAGATAACCCAGCATGATTCATAAAAGTTTCTGGGATTTCCAGCATTACTCGCAGTAAAGGAAGTTTCCACTCCATTTTTATAAGGAGGTTGCGCTTGTATGGCCTGATATTTTGTTTAGTGTCAGTGTATGTTTACATTGTGAAAGATTCAGTCCATTTCAATCATGTTGAAATCATAGCTTTAATTTCTTCCACAAATCTTTGACAAGATTCATTTTGCTGTAACTTAATGATAGATGCTATGTTGATGCATTATAGTTCTATTAATTTGCACTCTTTGAAAAGTTAGGATCAAAGCTGTTTGACATGCTAGTTATTTCTGGGCAACATGTAATTTGAAAATAATAGATTTTTCCTAAATAGTGTCATATCTATTCAATATTTGTAATTTATTTAACAACCTAATTAATTCCATCTCCATGAATATCCTTGGTGTTGATATGTAAATAAAAGGCACTTTGTAGTACATTAAAATTCTTTCCTTTGTTATTGTGAGTAAAATTTATCTTTTCAGTTTTTTATACTCTATTAACGGTGTGTTTTATAATTAACAATGTTTTGGCTAATATTTTACAGCTGCTTTCCATTTGGACCCAACACAAGTATTTTATTCCAGAAATCTTAGAGGTTCGTATGGTGCAGAGTTCATATATATTTATAGCTATTGAGTTATATATTTAGAACTACTCCTACTACTGCAGCCCTTTTCTTCCCAAATTAATTCTAAGGTTTCTGCAGTACATATTAATATGACCACTTGACTTCTAGTGCAGATCATCTCTCTTCTATCTTCTCAGACTGGTAAGTGGTTACACTCACAGGAAAACCAATCAGCTGAAGTTGATATGTTTTATTAAGTGCTGAAAATCTGACAGAAGACAGAGTTAGCCTGTCTGTAATGATATCTTTCAAACTCATTTCAACTTATTCACTCGATATAAGCTGAGCTCCTGTAGCCATCTTGTTCCTCTGGTATTCTTTGTAGGCTCTGTTCTCACCATTCCTATTGAGCAGACAACTTCTATATGATAAGTCATTTTACAGCTGTAAGATGTATTTATATTCAACTTAGTAACTTGAATGGTTAAATAGAAAGAGGATCTTGATGATATCAACGAAGCATCTCTAATTATATCTTTTATATCTGCCTAGCCTTTCATTTAGTGATATCAGTTGATATAGCAGCAAGTGGACAATATATGCATGCGTGCAAGGCCATTGTTTTCTCTTTTAGTTATCTGCGTGCAAATATTTAGCCCTGGGGATAGCTGAGATTTGTTGATTGTGCAATTTTTGTTTTGTATAAAAAGATTGTAACCTCTCCCTCAGCGTACCTAAAAATAGAACTATTCATTCTAAGGCTAATGGAAAACCCAATTAAATCAGGCCATCTCACTAGAGTTCAAATTTCAAAGTTTAAGCTGATCAATTTAAGAGATAACAGATTTTTATTGCTTCAATTTATATTGTGTAAACAGTTCTTTTTGAAACTGTTCCAAATAGTTTTATATAACAGCATAGTCTGAACTGAAATTGATTGCATTCTGTATACAAATATGCCCGTTCAATGCCTTCAGCAATTTCTACATAACGCAAATTGTGTCTGATTCCTTTCTTTCATATAAGCTACTGCTATACAGTAAGGTTGTGGACTCGTGTTCAATATTTATGATTTGTTTTCTCATTATCGCTCTCTCCTCAACTCAACCTTGAACTACTGTTGTGACTGCTAGCTTGTTAGACACGCATTGTGTTCATATGCAATACTCTCATGTTATCTTACCGGTGGTATAGTCACTTTTATCTCTTAGAATCCTCAACCTTGACTAATTTCTGCAATAAACAGATAAGCTCTTTCGAGGAAGAAATACAGACTATCTGCAACAAATTTTAATTCACATTCAATTATAATGCAACATGGTATTTTTATGCTATTAAATGTGCTTTCATTTAATCAATAAATTGTCTTAGCATACATTTCTGAAATCAATTATTTTTAAAGCCCCTTGATTTATTTTTTCCATACATTTCATAGAGTTTCCAAATAGTAGTTTGTTTTTTAATTTGTTCTCTTATGAAAATTCAATTGCTGACTATCTACATTTCACCTACTTTATAATATATGGTACTAACTCTATTTATATACATATGTACACATTATTTTTGTGTAGGCTTCTGCCACTGCATTTCTATACCCTACAATGAGTATGTCAAGCTGTGTAATAAAGCTTGTGGTGCACTGTGCTGTGTGAAATGTATACACATGTTCAGGTTGCAGTGTAGTGTGTTATATTTTATAGGCATTGGAGTGTCCAAACGAGTCGTACACCAAATACCAGAATGACATGATGACTAAGTACAGTGATGTGGTGGCAGTTGTCACTCAGGCGGGAATCGACAAACTAAAGAGTCTCCAGAGTCAGCATCAGGTACTGGCTAGAGTCAGCTATAGTATTGTACTAGGAGCATATGGGTGGAGTCAGCTAATTGACCTACTGCCTTCGATATTGTATCTCCATCAGAAGGATGTTCTTAACCTCATGTCAGCTTGTATCTTCACATTCCACAAACTTAATACTTTTAGGAGTTTTCTAATCACTTGAATGATCAGCTGAGAAAGTTGCAGCAGCAGTATGAACAAGAGAAGAGCGCAGTTCACGCCACAACTAAACCTGCCTTCCCGCCGGCACCGACCTTGCCGCCAAGTTTACCAGCAGCACCCCAGATGAACCCTAGCATACCCCCACCAGCTTTCCCACCTCCCCAGATGCCACCACATGCTGGTAGGTTTGACATTTTGCTGTAATCTAGTGTCACTTTATAAACATGTTTTTAGCATTTGTGTCATTTCTAATTTCTGGCCACTCCAAAGTTTCTGCTGTACAGAGTGGATTTCAACATGAATTGCTTATGATTTCATGCAGTCAAGGTGATGAGTTTCTGTTATAGTGATCTAGTTGGCTGAGAACTGTTTATGAACTCCAATTTTAGCTGTTTCAGTTTTACATTCTTATTTTTATCAATTTCGATTTATCAAAAATCTCAAGTGAGATGTTTTAAAAGGGAAAAAAATAACTATAGGCAGTAAAGTTGTAGGCAAATACAGTTGCTTTCTCGGATTTCGCTCCCCCTGGTAACATACTGTGTATGGCAGGCAACTCCTGCAGCCTGTTTTTATCGCATGTTGTTTCACACACAACATTCCTTCAGGGCCCTTCCGCTAATTTTGTTCCGTATTTCGCATATGAAACAGCATGATGTGTCTTGTATGTGAAATTTAATACTTCATCTTTATTTTCATATTGTAATAAATAATTAAGAAAACACTTGTTGTCACTGTTACTGTACTTCACGTAGATATGACTCGACCGCCTGCACCTGCAGACATGCAAGGTCCAATTCCACCAGGTGCTCCTGGACTGTTTGATCTGAATCAGCCACCACCAATCTTCAATCAGCCTCCGCCAGGTAACCCTTGATTTAGTCAGTGTCCGGGGGGGGGGGGCGCTTAGTCACCCCCCTCTATCCACTGTTTTTTATTAGTCTGGAGTTATGATCAATTAGAAATCCTAATGATTAGGAGTTGAAAAAATGTAGCTTTTTTGATTGTTTAAAAGAAATTGAGCTAAAATAAAATTTTATCATGAGTCATAGTTGGTTTATTTTAGCTGGTAGTTGTGCTCTCTTGTAACAATCATAAGAACATTGTGTATTTGGTTAAATGGGCAGTTTAATAATAGTGCTGACATTAGTAGCACATGGCAGTGACATAGCTGTAGCCTGCAACACTGCAATATCTACTTCAGTGAAAATGTGAAACTCTGAAGATTAGTCAAGGATTTGGGCCAAAAATCTAGTGTTTGTTTCAATAAACATTTTTGCAAGCTTCTGGCAATTATATTTAATTTTTTGAGAAGACAATTCCCAAAGTGATTACTCTTTAGACTACATTTACTTTAACCATCAGTAATTTAAATGATTTATAGTATGTAGCTTCTTAGCCTTTAGTTTAGATTTAATTGCAAATTTTAAATAATAATTTCTACAGTGTGTAATGTATATGTCAAAAACATTACAGCAAAAGTCAATGCTTATTGAATTTATGCAAAAATATATATATCTAATTTAGCTGTCGGAAGCACTCAGCTACACCAATATACATGGCTAAGCTGTTTGATATTCTGCAGGTTTCAACACTAACGTCCCGCCTCCCATGATGAATCTGTCCGGACCTCCTCCCAGGCTAAATCAGCCGCCCCCTTTTCCCCCTCCAAATCTGTCCACTGAGGATCTCATACCCACAGCTCCTTACTTTGAGCTTCCAGCCGGCCTCATGTGTCCTCTTGTCAAGGTAGCTGCAGCCCAGTGCACTGTCACATGCTACACTGTCACACTACTACACTGTCACACTACTACACTGTCACACACTACACTATCACACACTACACTGTCACACACTACACTGTCACACACTACACTGTCACACTACTACACTGTCACACTACTACACTGTCACACGCTACACTGTCACACTACTACATTGTCACACTACTACACTGTCACACACTACACTGTCACACACTACACTGTCACACTACTACACTGTCACACTACTACACTGTCACACACTACACTGTCACACTACTACATTGTCACACTACTACACTGTCACACACTACACTGTCACACACTACACTGTCACACACTGCACTGTCACACACTACTGTCACACACTACACTGTCACACGCTACATTGTCACACTACTATACTGTCACACACTACACTATCACACTACTACACTGCCACACACTACACTGTCACACTACACTGTCACACTACTACACTGTCACACTACTACACTGTCACACACTACACTGTCACACTTCACTGTCACACACTACACTGTCACACTACACTGTCACACACTTCACTGTCACACACTACACTGTCACACAGCACAGCTGAAATATACATACAATATAAGACTTTCTTATAAATATGTTGCTGTCTACAGTATGTCGCTATGATGCAATCATCTATAGGCTAAGGCTCTAAGCATAACTTGTACATAAAGCAAGTGATAGTTTCTTTGTAATTCTTAACAGGCAGCTGTTAGCTATAATGTGATGACACATAAAACCTCTGTTTCCTTCAATATGTTATGTTTTCGTGTTAAAAAGTAGGATTATCTCATGAATTGTTTATGCTAAAAACTTTTCCTAGCAATGCCATGACTATATTAGTATCAACACTTGTTAGTTAGTATATAAGCTATTTTACTACATCATTATAATAGATTGACGAGATAGACTACAAACCAATAAATCCTAAAGATATTCGGTTGCCACCTCCTGCCCCGCCTACTGAAAGGCTGCTGCAGGCTCTGGATCTGTTCTACATGCCACCATCACATGACTGTCCAGTTGATGCGTACGTGTCATTAATCGTCTTGCATTCTATTTAAATTATGTTATGAAATCTAATTTACTCTGGAGTCAAGTGAAATTTAAACCTTTAGAAAATTTCTTATCCTCTTAATATAACTCGCAATGGTGAAAGTTACTTTCTAGTAAGATGCAGAATCAGGTAAAGAAGTTACTGCTGAAAACGTATAGCTCCAAAAATAATATTCTTCAAGAATAAAATATTATTATACTTATTAGCTTCAGTTGAGTTGGAAAAACATGAAAATTAAGTCAATAAATTCCTTTTATTTCTTACCTCTTTATTAAGTAGTGTGTGATTATTCCCTATCATATTTCAGTGAAGGGTGGGAGAAGTTAGGCCTGTTTGAATATTATCAATCTAAAAATGTAGCTAAAAAGCAAATAGAAGAGGAGAGAGAAAAAAGGATGAAAGAAGAAAAACGGTTCAAAGAGACAAAAAGGTACGTAATAAATGCTGCAAATCCTTTGTCAAGCATAATGTAGAAGCTAGCCTTGTGTGCAATGCTGGGCAGTGGTTTCTCAACACATAAGAATGTTTATACTACTCAACAGATCCAGGTCAAGGTCAGTCAGTGCTGACAGAGATAGACGGTCACGTTCTATATCCAGAGAAAGGTCAAGGACTAATAGACGGTCCCGGTCAGATAGTCGGTCCCCGAGGAGGAGGCGGGGCTCACCCCGAAGGTCCCGCAGGTCAAGGAGTAACTCTCCATCAGACAGGTGGTACTCAGTCTATTGTTTCAGCCCGTGTTCTATACTCTCGTGTTCTGTACTCTCGGGTCCTTAGCATAACCTGTATGGCCGTATGTGAATTGTAGTCTGATGGCTAATGGTGTCGTGTTATTTGTCATATTTTTCTAAAGCAAGTAGTTGTGTGTTAATATTGACTGTGTAAAGAGAGAAGATTGTGTAAATATGTCAGGGTTTATATTATAAATTAATTTGCAAGTTCAAAAGGCATAAACTCTGTTGTCTAGTGTTATCCTCTCTCAGTTTACTATATATGTGAATATAAATGCTTCATGCGAGGTTAAATTCTTATTTGGAGTAATACTTGAACTATGACTGAGATTTATAATTATTAAGTTGCTGAAGTTCTTGTTCTCCCTGTGAATAATTATATTAATTCATAATGACATGGTCTGCTTCAAACAGACTGTCGTAGCAGCCATTTTACTTGTGTTCCATTATTTCTAGTGTAAGAGTGTTGGCCCCATAATAAATGCCGTTAGTAACTCACATCTTTACAATGACATACTACGTCTTGTTGCAGAAGACGATCTAGGTCAAGGTCAAGTTCAAGTACACCTCCCCGTCACCGACAGCGTATTGACAGACGTTCGCCAACACCTGATGAAATGCCCACCTTGTATGTCTCTTCTATTCAATTCTCTGTAACCAAACATAGAGTGTAGTGTTGACACATCTCACTACTCAGAGTGTACCCAATATTTCTCAGTCAGTGTATAGAAAATGTGTAAAGTAACAACTTTGTGTCTGAATTAGCAAATGATGCTCATATTTCTCTAAGTGGAGTTGAATTTTTATTAAATTCACAAGTTTTTTAATAATCAAGAGGAAGTAATTCCGGAGCTGTTGAATATTCATGTAGATGAAATATTTACAAGTATAATCTGCGATTTCCTTATTAAAATCTATCTCATCAGGTTATGATGCTCTCACATATTGAGTTTATAGTCACTTTTCCTGTTAGAAACATTTGATAGAATGTTTTTTTTAAATCGGGCAAAGTACTCATTCATATGTGGTGCAGGAGCAATTGTGACTGAATGCTATTCCTAGCATCACCAACGACATTTACTGGGGTTCAAACCCAAGACTTCGTGCTTACTAAGCCAGTGCTTTAACCCCTAGACCACGCTGCTCCTTGCTCAATAATTTTCTGATAAAATCTAGTAAATAGCAGTTATATAACTTTTCACATTCTGTCATTTCACTGTCTTGTATTAATTTTATTCTAATGCAATAAACAACTTGTCATGTTTTTTGTTACATAAATAAGCATATATTGTAAGCTTCCTAGTGTTTGATGGGTGGCTAAGAGATTGGAATTCCTTAATAGTTTCAGTGTCACAGTTACAGACCTTTTATATTTAATTTTGCTGATCTTTCAGCTTCCCATTTATATTCATATTATTTCAGTTTTTACAAACTTTGTATTTATTTTTAAAATATTTTGTAGTAAAACATATGAAATGTGTTGAAATTTAACAATAAGCTTCGCTTTAAATTGATGGGTATTGGGCTTCTATTCCATTAAATTTTCTTTGGTAGTTGCTGTTTTTTAGTTAAAATATAGTTTTATAATTTTTGGTTATGGCCTTGTCATTTCTATCAACCTGACAACCTCTGTTTATAATTGTTTTTACTTTAAAGACAGCCATGGTAGCAGTTAGAATATTTCATCAGTTTTAGTGCAAAATATTTCAAGCAAGCAGGAAACTGTTGGCTCATCACATGACCTGGCATTGTTCATTGTAGGGGCATGTACACTGCACAGAATGCAGACACCCGGCTTGGTCTGGATAACAAGGGAGCTCAGCTACTCAAGAAAATGGGTGAGTGACTGCATTGCTAGGCTGAAAGTTTAGCTTCTTGTTCATGTTTAGCAGCTCCTAGCAGTATTTGCCTGTATGGGTTGTAATGTTTATGAAATTTAGCTCTCTTATTAATCGTGCTAAGTATACTCAGTTCTATCGATCAATGTTAAGTTTTGTGTTGTGTTTAGGATGGGGAGGTGCTGGGCTGGGTGCCTCTGAACAGGGAATTGTGGATCCAGTGAAGGCAGCAGAAGTTCGAGGTGCCAGTGACATGTACCGGGGTATTGGTGTGGACATCAATGATCCCTATGAAAGCTTTAGGAAGAATCGTGCTGGTGTGTTCATCCAAAAGTTGAGAGATCGAGATGAGCTGCTTCAAAAAATGAAAAAGAATAGTGGTAAGGAGTTCATAACAATTACTCGAAATATTTTTTTCAATTGATTTTTTTCCTGTATCAATATTTTACAAACTCTTGTTAATATTGTGCATTACTCAGGGATGTTTTCCCACTTACTCTTGTTGAGATATAATCTAAGAGTAAGTGTTGCTGGTAGATTACAAAATACAGGGATTAGGGTGAGCAGATGTTTTTTTTTCTATCCACCAGTTTTAGTCATCATCAGTGACCAAGTTCTCAGAACCTCATAGTGCCTGCATAGTGTGTGTGTAGTTTAAATTCAAAACTTCAAACATTAACTATTTAATGTTCTTCCTGTACGCTAGATGATGCAAGGTTTTGTTTGTTCTGTGTAGAAGCTGATGGAAAGAAATCGTGACTCCAAGACTTGGGCCAAGATTCCTGAACATGTAAATACTAGTGTGTAAAGACTTCTGTGTATATTAGATGACTAGTTTTATGCATACTAATGTTCTACAATGCAATAAGATGCAGGTGGTTTGTGATCAGAATTAATTGATATCTCATGTAATAAAAGGCAGGGCCAATCTTACATTTTCTGACACATTTTTTCTATCATCATCATGTATAATTTATATGCCCATTAATTTTCACTTTGCTAAATAATTTTGTTGATCATTGTACATGTTTTCTTAATTAACCTGAGCTTTACCATTTATGTTTAGTTCTGTTGAAATTTATTTCTTCAAGTCAACTCTCAATAAACTTCAAATTTCTTATTCCCAAATTTATTGTGTTGTTGGTTTGTTCATTAATTATTATTTAAATTGAAAAACTTCCATTCATCTGTTATAGTGAGAGTCTTATATGAAGATGTAAAATGGTTGTTAGGTTAATATGCAGTGTGTCTATAAACTGGACTAACAAACGTGTTGCTAAGATATTTAGATGCATTACTAAATTTTGGGCAAAAACTATATTTCCAAAAACATCACTGAAATTTTTTGGAAGAAAGTTAGGTGTAATAAATAGGAATTTAGCATTGAAAATCTGTTTTGTTTAATATTAATTTAGGATGTTTGTTGTTGACCTGGTATTTTGTAATACATGACATATGAATATTAATTTCAAAGTTTCTACTAAACGTACACCTCCCTAAGACTATTGGCTTATTGTATTTTAACCATTGTGAATATACCTCTCTTACAAGGATAGGATCTACAGAATAGTCAGGGAAATATGCATATATTTACAGTTGAAATCAAATTATAAATGAATAAAAATTAACACGAAGCACTCAGCTTTTACCAAAAAGTCCAATGGGGCAACCTAGTATATAAAAAGCCCAATGTTCTTAACCAGGATGTTACTTCTAACATAGAAGAAAGGAAGGAATATTATATATCTGATACACTGGTACCCTGTGACTAAGATTTTTTGTCTAACCATTTATGTGGGCATTAAATATGTGTAGACACTAGTTGAAATAATAATGTTGTGGAAGCATTAGAAGCAATTTCTTTTAATCACCTTCGAGTCTTTTGTCCGACTATCAAAGTTGCATACTTAAAAAATAGCTGTTGAAGAAAATATATTTGCATTTTAATTACACACTAAAACCAGTTGAAAAAAAACAAGTAGGGGTTTACTTGAAACATTTTAAATGCTTTAATTACACCGGCATTAAGAAGATTTAACCATGATCAGAGTATTTTTTAGTTTGTAATAAATTAGTAAAGTTCTTTGGCAGATGTTGATATGCCAACACTATCTTCCATATAGTAAAAGCCACTTACTGTGTTCAAATGTAGCTATTAAAATACTATTAGGATACATCACAGAGAGTTTTTGGTGCTTTGCCAGAACCTCCAGCATATTATTCTGTTACATCAGCATGCCTCACACGTGTCCATGTACTCAGCAGCTAGAATCGTTACAATCATCTCTCACGTCATATAATTATGATGGTTGTTTTGGGTAAAGGGCAAAGCAGACAATGACTAAACAGCTCTCTGCCCGAGACATGGCGGTGGGTTGTGAGTTACAGTAACTCTAAGGTTGGTTTACCCCATTTAGGTACAGTGGTGGAGAAATTGATAGCCTAAGTTCTTCAAATTTCCTTATAGATTTTGGTTTGGGGCACGGGTTGAAATTCTTGCAAGAACATAACTTCTTTTGCTACATTTCCACTCTAGAACACAGGCTTTTCTCAATTTCTCCATTACTGCACATACCTCATTTACCCAGAACTAAATGTGACAATAGTGAGAAAAAATTGCAGGTTGATATGTTGGTCCTGCAGCTACCAATAGCTGAAAATAATTAATTGTCATTTGTGTTCAAGGTGCCACCTGTCATAGCTTTAGGGGTAGAATAAATAATTGGACCAAATGAAAATGATGGCCGTTAAAAAAATAATCCAAAATTTGATCAAAAAAGCAGGTTCTGTACATTCCAAGTCGACCATCAATCATCTCGTTTCTACAACAAAATCTGTCAAAAAAACTTATTACACTATTTACTAATACTATCAGATTCTACAAGAAGATTTATTGTTAGTCTTCAATGAAATTATTTTTCCATCTCATCACCCTAGAATATAGCAATTGTAAACATAACATATATTTTATAGGAGAAGTATGTATTGATGGAAATTATATGTTCATCAGAAAACATATTATATTTATTTACCATTATTCTTGTTCCTCTTCTGGTTACAACTCTAGGTAAAGAGAGAAGAGTTGATGATAGAATTTCTATTAGACTGGCTAGCTATAAATTTCACCTTACACCATGGCTGAAGAGCTGAACTGGATGCCTTCACTAAACATCATTTATTGCCACTACAAAAAGTTCACTGATCTAGTTATATCAGTAGGCATGTTGGAGGCAGCTACCTTAGAATTGACCACAGCTACTCCACTTTATCTATAGTTACATCTATTATTTTCATATTTTAATCAAATTCTTTCACCAACTTTCGCGATTCTAAACATAACATGTTATAGGCTATATAGCAAATCATTCGAATAACATTTTTACAAAAATTATAATAAAAAATCTATGTTGTAATATTGTTAAAAAATAATATCTAAAAATTTCCTTCACCTAATACTAACTTATAGAGCTGATTCATCTATAGATATTTCTACAAGGAAAACACTGTCATTTTACACAAGTACAATTTTGCTGAAATGCTGAAAAGGCTGTATTTTTTGCACATTTAAATCAATGATCTAATGTTTTCGAAAACAGCTATTCTCACCGAATAAACAAATTAAAATATCAGTTTATGGTTTATTGGGAACATAACATAACAAAATGTGTTGTATTATTCTTATTTGATACACAACATTTTTCCAGCAAAATCGAGTCATGTTAAAAATTTGTTCTATCATATTACATTTTTGGAATGACCATTGATTTTAACAGCAGTGTTTTAGTTTAGTAACGTGAAGTACACAACAGCTGGCATTTATCTTTGCTAAGAACTTAAATAACATAGTTTGGAGAAACCCAATATTTAAATAATGCAACTCTTCAGCATTTTAATCAATGGAACCAGAAATAGGCGGTCATTCTCAAATATTTGCTATGATTTTTTTGGAAACGGGAAATGTGAATTGACTGCACACCTCCGGGTCATGACAACTGCATAACAATCTATTTTAAATCAACAGTTCTAATGGCTATTTGATATAACCTGAACCAACTGCAAAAGCAATGAAAACAAAATTATAAGTTGCGTAATTTTACATTAACTAACTCAGAACATTGTCACAAATGAATTTCTTCTACAGTCATGTGAATGTTATTCAGAAAGCAAATATTAAAATAAATGACTGATTTAATAATTCATATTGTGAACTTGGACATATTCAGATCAGTGATTTGCTATAAATCAATCCATCATAATATTATCCATGTATTTGAGTACCAAAATCATTGTAGCATCATTGACCAGCATGGCCCTTTTGTAACGCATCCTGTTAGTGCAAAGAAGTGTAATCCATCAGATGGACTCATTTTTTGACATTTAACAGTATATTTCATATTATTGCACTAGCAAATTGTATCATGAATCGTTTCAATCGTGTGCTTCAATGCCATTTAAATAACATGATTATTTTATTAATACAAAAAGAGGTGAACAAGATATTGGCTGGTAATTTCAGTAGAACATGTTTATTCGTGTGGACATAAAGTGAATTTTATTAAATGAGTAAAATACAAGTAGGCATAATTGTGTGGTATAGAATGGAATATAGAACGTAGATACTAAGCACAGTCTTGTGCTGTATACTGATAATAATAACATACTTCCTGAGTTAAATTTTGACAGCCATGTCATATACTGGTGCGGCTGTGCAACAGCCAGGCCATGATAATCATGCCATGTGATGGCCAGGCCAATCGACAATTTAAACCTGCCATAAAATTTTGATTGCATGCAGCTACTTTGACAGTCCTCTAAAATAGCATATTTAAAAAAAGGAAAAAATTCAAAATTGGAACTTATGGTCTGCAATGGTAATCAAAATGTTATTACAATCAAAAAACGGACTAAGCGTATTCCATAAGCTACATATAGCTACAGCTATATAAAATATATTTGTATAATATTTCATGTAATGTTTTATATAATATTTTGTGTACTGGCCTATGTAGGTAAGTAGTTTGAGTTAGCTACTTACAAAAATATTGAGCCTAAGCTAATTTACAATTTTTTATAGTTAATGCAGACCCTGAGGTATTACATAATAGACTTCTGTAATTGGTCCAACTGCTCTGAACTGGTAACACGGGCACATACAAATCTTTCAGTAAGTTTGCAGTGAGCATAGCTATGTGTAGATGTTGGTTATTTCATACTGAACATGTCTCTCATGAGTGGTTCTAATTCGGCAGGTGTAACACCATACATCTGCTTTGATGACTGTTCACCGTAACTCTTGACAGTATCCAGAGTGGCAATAAGCTCCGGGTACATGCTGCTCACTTCTCTAGAGGAATACTTACTCCTCAAATATGACTGCAGCAACAGATCGTACCTAGCAGCTGCATTCGCAACTGATTCCCGGGCTATGAGGCCCTCTCTGAGTGGAGAGAACAGGTTTATAAGCATACATAACGTGGTAGTGGTTTTATCCCATTTGGCAACTTGATTTAACTTTGTAATAAACTTGGTGTGTTGTCTGATCATCTCCCTAAGCAACTTGTTGTTTGATTTTGGCGAATCTATCGTTTCTTCAGAACAGCTATCACTTTGGACAGCTGCTGATCTTATCACCAGAGTTTCTAGAATACCGCCCTGAAAACCAAATCATAATTTTGTGTTAGTACAAGGAAACATATAATAGCAAAACTAATAGGTTTTACGTTATTTAAACATTTATTAAGTTGTTTATTAGATGGTGGCATAAATTCTACAATCCATGCCAACTTTGCGTAATTTGTGTTAGTCAAATATTAGACAGTCAAATGTTAGACTAACCTTGCAGTTAGTCAAATGTCACTAACTACAATGTGAGAATCTCAAACAGGATGTAGATTTTCCAACATTCAACAGTTGAAAAATTTAATGAACAATTCACCAAAAGGGAAATATTTTACAATTCGGAAATATTAAATTCAGTCTTGAAAGTCACATAATATACTTTCAATATTTTTTCAGCAAAGCATTAAAATTATTTGTTGGTTCTAATTATATGTATTAGTACATTACTTTTGGCAACAAAATTGCTACAGGACTAAATTACTATGTAAATTAACCTTCAGGCTGTTTAGTATCCATTATAACAATAAAAACAATTTGAAGTTTATAGACATTTTAATTTTTAAAAAATTAAACAATGATGTCTTTTTTATAAATTCATGGTTATGTGACCAATTATACACACCACCTACCAGTAAGTAATTCATGTATATTTTATTTATATACTTCTCTGCATTTTAATCAACACTATATAATCAACACAAATTATTTGATATTCTTCGATACTGCCAAAACAGATAATGTGTGTATTTCTAATTCTCAAAGGTAAAGTTATTAGTGAAATAATGGCCTAATTAATTAGACTTAAGCCAGACCTCCTGGTGCACATATGAATATGATTGATTACATGAAACACAGGCTGCTTTAGCGCAGTATTAGAGTACAATGTATGTAAACAACTCACCTTGAGTAGGCAAACTTGATCATTCCGTGATAGGAGACTAAACTCTGGTAGCGACTTGACAAAAGTTATCAGGCGTCTGATAAAATCTTCGGCCATATTGATCACCTAAACAATTACAATAACAATGATATTAATAATGTTAATCAAATGAAAGTGTCCAAAGACTGTAAGAGAATATTAAAAAAAGAAATTTAATCAAATACAATTTGGTAAGGGCAATTAACAGCTGGGCTGTAGCTGTACCCACATATCCTGATATGACTGCAACTGGACATAAAAGGAAATAAGAGCTGTAGAATCATGAAAAGATTTTAATTATGAAAGAAATGTCGCATCCGGGAGCTAATGGTTAGGGACTTTACTTGCCAAGGATTCAGGAACGCAAAGAACCAGTAAAATATAATGCAGCTGAAAAGCATGGAATATAATTGGATTATGTGAAGAGAACTATAAAGAACTTCAACGGACTACTGAAATTATTCAACAATATCCAATTGATCTAAAATTTTATTACAAATTATCAAATTTTATTAAAACTAACACTTTTTCTTAATAAAATTTTGATTTGCATTTAAACTAAATTTCTTGAGCCCCCCTGAGTAGAATATTCAGTGTTTTTTTTAATAAAATGGTAATATATGTACCAAAAAATACTTTATGACATGTGGTTTGTTTTTATTTGAAGCTAAAAAGTTGAAAAAAGGTAAAACTGTTTACAAAATGAAAAGCAAATAAAGCAGGCTAATGATACTAAACAATATAATACACAAATCTCATTTAGTGGCAAAGTAACTCATGCGGTTTACAAGTTATGGATTTTGCTCGTGCTTGTCTGCAATGCCAATTGTGAAGAAATTTAATCATCATGTGTGGTCTTTTAGCACAGGATATAGAGCTTGGGGCAGCAAGTGCAATGCAATTGGAGTTGTAATCCCATGAATAAATAATCGGTATATAAAAATGTATTTGTGGTAGATTTTGCATAATTGTAAAACATTTGAAGGTTACAAGATAATAACTAAACTAAATTTTGCTGTTTGCCCAGTAATTTTTGTAGTAAAACTGAAGCTCATCAAGCTGAATAAAATATTTGAATATATATAAAATGTATCAAATTTGGCTTCAAACAGAAAATATTACATTTCCATATACATTATTCTAATTCCACATGAATACATTATATGGAAACATCTAAAAATTGCTTCCTACTTTTATATGAGATATAAACTAACAATTGCTACATTGGGAAATTTCTACATTAATGGTAAGGCTATGGTAATGACAGTGTTACTCATTAGTGTATATAAAACACAATGAGCATTCAACAGGCTATTTGATTGACTATAACTACCTCGTCAGGGTGTATACTTGGGGTAGGTACGGCTTGCTGAGTTGAGGTAGATGAGTTTTCGGTGTCTTCAGTATTGGATTTTTTTCCTGATTCAGTATCATTATCCAGATTCACCTCCCCGGGTGGCTCTTCTGGGTGAACGACTACATATGGTTCCAATTCTGGTTCTGTCTGCAACAAACCAGCCTATGAAACAGGCATCCATAGCCAACTCAATAACTTTTAGTCTGAGATTCTCATACGTGGCAGATAAGCTGCATGGAAGAAAGTTCTAAGGCTTCGCTATAAATACCCGAGGCTAGACATCATAGGCTACTTATAAAGAATAGAAATATACAGGGCGACTAGTCAATAGATGGCCTACTAATTTAGTAGCAGATTTATGTGAAATATAGCTTCTTGTTATAAAAGGTTATGCATGATGACTTCAAATGTTTTAAGGAGTGTAGATTTGTGTTTGATGACTAGTAGGCTTCTGCTAAGACAATTCTCAAATTTTTAAATCAGACTTTGTTTATGTTTATATATATATACTCACAGCAATACAAACTATTTTAGTGGCATTTTAAACATTTGTATTTATTTTAAACTATTTAATAAGAGTACATATAAATTTATTATATACTTTAAAGTCAACTTGTACTAACCAATACATTATGGGATTTTCAAAAGAAAATAGTACCAGGAAACTTGGTTGCTATGTTATATGTAGTGGATATAGTATTTTATGTATTAGGCATTAAAACTACCAGCATATTAGTTTAGGCTGTCAACGTGTGGAGTGCAGCATGTGTGTACTGATATGTAGAGGCATACGACCCGGAAGCAGTGCTACTAAACAACTTAGTTCAACTAATCAAGGATGTAAGCATAGTGATAATATTAAGTCACGAAAAACGAAACATGCCTACTTCACTTTGTCTTCCTACATCCTGAAACAACAACTGCTTTATGGTCATAGCGGTTGGCAATAGCATTCTATGACAGTGCGTACCATCGTTAGAAAATCTCATTCATTTTTAAACTAATCTGACAAAACTAGGTGAATTAGATAATATACTAACGAACAAAGCAATTTACAAAATTGTTAGGTTGCTCCAGTAAACTAAACGGCAAAAAAATCTTCAATAGCAAAAGAAATGTTAAAATACATTTTTAAAAGGCATTTTTATTCTTGAGTATTATTTTAACGGTAATGTTAGTTATTTTCATAACAAAAAAATTTTTTATCTGAAAAATCTTCAAGAATCACAAACTCTACTGAAGTATTAAAATTTTCGGATATTATTGTCCAGCAGCTATAAAACTGGCATAGTTGATTCCAAATGATTTCTCTTGAACAATGAGTTGAATGCCCAGAAGAGGTATGAAAAGCTCACTAGCATTCAAGCATGGCCGATTGAGCAAGCATTGGTCAAGCTGGTATAACTATGCAGAGACACAGCTTGAGCTTGTGAAAACAACACCAGTAGTACACCAGCTACAACTAACTTGTACCCGCAGGCAATAGCAATGCAGCAAATAGGGACTTGCGCAACAAACACCAGACCTAGTTTTACACAAAATCTCGTCTTCTGTAAACTTGAATATTGTTTTCAAATATTTTGTGAAAAGCTGCATTTTAAATAAAATAGAAAATTTAGTATACTTCATACTTTAGAAATAAATATAAAAAATTTAGTAGTAACTATTTACTCTATTGAGTTTCAATTCCATAAAATAGAATTAGTAATGCTGTATTGATATTTACTAAAGTGAAGATATTATACGTATATTATTACAAGGCAATTCAATGCTCTAGTATCATTGATTGGCAATAATATTACCTTAATTTTGGATGGAGGTATAACATCAACAGTTTCCTGAAGATCTTGAGGTAGAGAGGTTGAGGGAGTAAGTGTAGGTGTTGTGACGGCAGAACTGTTCGGACTTACAGTCACAATCATGTCGTGATTCTCCATCACTGTACTAATTACTGCCCGGTCTGCGTCTGTAAGAGGTATTAATTCGTCTGGAGATTGTGAATGAGACCAGGCAGAGGCTGCCCAATTCGCTGGATCCAACGGGTGAAATCCTATTATATGCGGAGCTGCCACTGCGCCCGGGAAAGATATCTAAAATGAGTCAATTTATTTGATATTATCACCAATAGCGTGAGTAATGTTATTTTTTAGTGAAATAAAATATTTTTTACTTATGTTTTAATTGAAAAATTAAAAATATTGCTTTTACTTTCAAAATGGCGTGAATAGAAAGATTTCACAGGATACTTTATGAGGGTAGCCAGGTTTACTGGTTAAAGTGTTGGCCTGGTAAGCCCAAATCATGGGTTTAAATCCCGATAGGGCTAATGCTGATGTCAGACAAGGTTTCAGCCTGTGCTCCAGGCAGAAACAATTCTGTCAGTCTTTAGCCTCGGCATCCGGGGTTTTCACAGAAGTGAAGGCTTTACAAGAACTTGAGTATTTTCTAGAACACATTTCAATTCTGCAAGAAGCTAGATTAGAGCATATAAAATGGCTAACACCTCCACCTGGTGACCTAATTAATTTTACTGATAACTAGAAGCATTATTCACGCTAAGCCAATCCCGTGAATCCGGCAAAGTATCATTATTTGTGAGTTGACCAGTTGACCACAGTCCAACCTCATGCAAGTAAAGTGTAAAGTCTATTTATTTTACTATTCAGTACAGTTTAAAAGCTTTCAATATTTTTCATGTAAATATGCAACCTTGAAGAACACCCAAGAGTATCAAAAGCATATCATGATGTAATTTTCTCCCATTCACTCATTCCCTATATTGAAACTTCTAGATCTTATAATTTAGCTTATTTGTAATAATATACAATATGTTTTCTGAACGCAATTATAGTGAATGTAAGTAAACTTTCAGCCTTAAAGTAATTAAAAATGCACGATCTCAACAGAGCTTTGAAGCAGTATAGTATAGTGGTGCAACATAACTAAGTTAGCATTAAACTATTTTAGGATTGAAAAATTAGCATTTTAATATCCAATAAATCATTTAAAATAATAACTTCTTGCAGTCTAATGCAGAAGCTGGGAATAAAGAGGCCGACAGCTCAGTACTTTTAATGAAGATACTTTCAGCTGCATTAAACCAATGATGTAGAGTTTAATATTTACTGCGCTAACAGATGCTAGTCGGGAATAGTCAATGTCTCCAGGAGTTTCGGGAGTCTTGTCATTTCCAGGACGCCTGATCAACTTTTTTCGTTTTTTCAAGGCATCCTCATCTAAAAAAATGGCCACAATTCATTGTTAGTTTATTACGTAAATAATTATTACACTGTCGGTACTAGAAATAACTAGCTTACAGTTGTAGCATATAAAATGTTCTGTTAGAGTAGCATAATGGTAGCTAGCTAGAACTTCAAAGTACTAACTTCCAAACTGTAAATAGAGTTTGAAAAATCTACTGGTGCATCAGGTTTAAGGAGCCTAATGCACTTTGTTACATAACACAGACATTACATAACATATAGTATGCATGTATATATGTCAAATGACAACTTCTTCAGGGGTGTTTACCTAGTATCCATTCTTTTTTCATATTGACTGCAAAACATTTGGCTAGTCTGCAGGCTGTACAGAACTTGCGAGTAAAGTGATCAATTTTACAGTTGTTCTCAAAGTTACATTTCAAGTCTTTGTTCTTTTGAGCATTTCTTCTAAAAAACGCTTTGCAAGACTCGCATGTTATGGCTCCAAAATTGTAACCATTTGCTTTATCTCCGCAAACCTGCAAAACAAACATGGAGTCAGAATTTTTATTCTATGGCTACTTTTTTATCAATCACTCAAATAATATTTTTAAGTAATTTTTTCAAGTATAACTGGCAAAAATGTGTTGTAAAATCAATCAGCTTTTTAAAAGGAAAATCAAGCTTCAATACCAAGCATAGTCTGAGATGAAATGACGACGACTGAATATGCAGGTTGAACAAGTGCATCTATTGATAAGTTATCGGTTTTGTAAAGTTTCAAACAGAATCCATAGCTACTTATGGCTATTTGTTACACAACTGCATATTCTTCCTAATTACTAATTAGGTATAGAGATGCATAGGAGAAGCTGTTTTTGAGCAAATTTTTGACAAAAGAAGTTGCCTACCCACTAGGTAACCACTTGTATCCCAATATGAACTACTGAAAAGTAAAACTACATGAAAATTAGCATTTTTGTACAAAACAATCAGTCTATCTAAGTTTGGTAACACATCTTTATTGCTTGAAATTTCTTCTTACTCTCCCCCTAGAATAAATTTGATGATTTAGGACCCAATCATGAGTTAGCATGCATGTTTTAGTAGGATTGGAAGTATGGGCTATATTTAGTTACTAGTTAACTAGTAAATGGCGCATTTCATATCTTATCACTAAAGATAGCAGGCCAAGCTTGGCCTACAGGTAACTGCACTGTGCACTACAGCAAAGCCCCACCACACAGGCGAAGGGGGTTTACGTTCACTCAGTCATTCACTCACCCACATCTAGCTTCTATCACTGCATCAATTATAATTTTGGTTTGTCACAAAACATTGACCCTCGGTGGTTTCAACTTCTACACTAGTATTGCTAGCTAGTATTGCTACTACTAACTGCTGGCATTACTACTATGAGATCCTGCTACCCCCTACATGAAGCATTTCGCTACTACTTGGCCACACACAATAATATGTCGCCAGTATAGGTGTGAGTGACCACTTGCTTTGCTGTCCAATGTTATAAATTATTTCATCTTAAAATCTCACGATTCACAACTGAAATAAAAAGCAGCCAATTATATCACTACAGCCGAAACTGTTCACAGCATTACTTCAGCATGCTGGCCACACAAAACAGCTGTGGGTAGCTTTTGCTAGCAACAAGTTGAAGTCTTTTCTATGTAACAGCATCTTTTACTATATTGTTATTACTGTTGCAGTTAATTGCAGTTAGTGATAGAAGTACTTTTACTACTAGTACTATTTTCTACTACAACAACCCTGCTGCTACTGATTAAAAAACAACAGCTATTAGCCTGCTACTATTATTACTACTACAACTGCCACAACACTATTCATTATAAAATCAAGTTTCACTCACTTTTACTACTAGAGAATGAGAGTTATAAATGTTTCTTTAAAACAAATCTAAATATTCAACCTTTGTTCGTATCAATACAAGAGCAGTTGGTATATCTAGTTATAGTTACAGATAAGTTTTCTTGAAGTTGTTCATTTTTCATAGTGACCACAAGAATGGATAAATTATCTATTAAAAACTTCTTGGTTAAAATTTATTAATATATTTTTATTAAAAATACTATTGAATTCAAAAGATTAATTTAGGAGCAAGATTAGCTTTTTGTACCTAAGAAATACATAAAGCCGGCTGGTAAGCTTTTGAAGGATCCAACAGGTCAAAATACTTGCTTTTAAAAACTATTAAACTTTTAAACTATTATTGCTATGGTTGAAACTTGTTAAACGACTACAACCATATTCCTCCACATTTAAAACTTGATAAACCCGGAAATTTTATATTCTAGAAGCTATCAAAAACTGAGCTAAAGTTACTGTAACTAGATGTTGGTAATATGCATCTACAGGTAGTTCTAAGACTACTTCATTTTCCACCAATGTTAGAAGTTAGAAATTTAGAAATAAGCACTGCTGTGCTACGTAAAATTGAACTGGAAATGACTGCATACTGAGCAGAAGGCAGGTCATCTATTTAGAGTGCAATATTTCAATCACAGGCTCACTATTCTATTAGAATTCCTTTAATCTTTCAAGTAGAATAATAATTATCATAAAAGCTATAGAAGAAAAAATTGTGAAACTAATGACTGAACTCAAAGCAAGTCTTTCGAGACAAACACCTTTCATTGAACATACTATAGGACATTCGATCTCTATCAATATATTTGTTTAGCCATTATTACCCATAAGTAGGGGAGGCAACTACCAACTGCACTAGTTACTAACATACTATAACTATCCTCTATCATATTCCTATATTTACTTACTACCCCCATGTACTAAAATACTTCATAAAATTAACATGTATAATAATTATCAATCAAATTTGACTTCCTCCGTTGAGTTTGCTTTAGTTTTGTTCAAATGTTTTGTTTTTCATCAATATAGGATATCTACTTGCTAGAAAATTACTGTTGGTATAAATATCAGAAGAATCACAAAAATGACAACAACATTTCATAAGATTTAAGAAGGACAACTGCATCAACTATTACTATGATATCCACCACAACTAAACTGACGACTTTGTCCTCACTATAATTTCTGAGGTCTAGATTAATAATTTACTGTAGGTGTCTGGAATCCTACACCAGCTTTGACAATCCAGTGATTAATAGCAGTCAACTGTAATATTTTCACGCAGTTGTCCTGAGAAGTAAGAAATAAATAATTATTTAAAAATTACTATATGCTAGCAACAGCAGGCACTGCACAATTCCCAGGTGGTCAATAGATCTAGGCCAGGCTTTTGTTGTATCGGAACTGACCAGTTAGTCTAAAGGAGTGGACATCACGAACATGAATGATGACCTGTCCATCCACGCCAACTTCGCAGCTATTCAACTTTGATTGTAGCTACCGCTTGAATACAAGGTGGCAACAATATATTCAAGATGGCGCGCTCTAAACAAAGCTAATCTAAAATGGCCCATATTCAAGCTTAACACCAAGTAGTTTAGTTCACTATTAGACTGGTCGTTTGAATTCCACTGACTAACAAAACGAAGCTTGCTACAATTTTTTTTTGAAAAGAATCTACAACTTTTTCATTTCATTACATAACACTTACAAGAAAATATTATTTCGATTTTCAGTTTAAACATATAACTAAAGCTTACTAGTGCAAAAATAGAAGTAGAATTGAGGGGTAAGTTTTTATTAAACCTGGAATTCTTGAAAATAAGGTCAGTTTTAAATGTTTCATTTTACCTCAAAGTGTAAACCCAGTCTTATAAGGCTGAGCACTCAAACACCCACTGCCCTGATAACATCAGAAGGAAAATATGCATGCAGACATTAGCTATCAGTAGATCAACTGAGTTTCTCATCTTCACCAATCATTATTAAATATATCAGACCTATTAATTTGAATTTTAGATTTATGATGCAGATTATACATCTAGAGAATTAAAAGCACTGCTTGTCTGGGCCAAAAAGTGTCATATTGGCAAAATTTTATTCAATCTCAACGCAATATCTTGCTTCAGTGACTTTGAAATATGAAATATGTGCATTGCATGTAAACAGTCTCATGACTTTATGAATTAATTTTCAATTATATCTAACACTTGCATCTAACTGCTAGTTATCAAATAGTGTGATGTCATTAGAAAAGATGTAGCCCAACACAAAAGTACTACCTGACAAAATAAATTGTCTTTATTTGCCAGTTTTTGCCTTCGCCTTCGTTCCTTGCCAGCTTCATCGATATTTTCTTCTAACTTGGCAGAAGTTGAACCCACTGGGTCGGAATCCTACAGCAGTTAGAACTATCATAACCTACAGCTCCAGTTTCCAATTTAATCTACGCTTTCAATCTAAAATTTTTGGGGGTTTTCAGTCATCAATGATTACACTCTAGTAATTAGTAAGTACTAGGCATACATTTATATGCTACATTATTGGGGTTAAATAAGCCACTGGCTTTCTCCCCTTAACTCACTCTAGAAGAGTGGGATACAGGTAAATAAAGGTAAATATAGGTTGAAATACCACAGAATCTCTTCTGCTTCTATAATCTTGTAGTTTGGTGGGTGACAGTGCGGCTTGAGGCCAAGAGCCTCTCTGCAGAACCTTCTGGTGAGCTACTGGTTGGTGCAGGAGGGAGGTAGTGGAGGTACTGGGAGATCGATTGCTAATACTGAGATTGAGTGCTTCGTTTGGAGGCTCTGAAGTAGAAGGTATGTGAGTGGCGGGTGGCACACTGAATGAGGCAGCAGTAGTCACTGATGAGGTAAAACTGGTTATCATTACTGGCAGCGGTCTGGACAGTAAAGAGTCAGCGCTGTCTTCCAACTGACTTAGCTGACTCGATGCCACATTCGAACAAATCTGATCAATACTTCTAAAACAGCAACAACAACAAATTAAGCCTAAAAGTAACCATTTTTGCAAATATAATGAAAGAAAAACTACATTTGTGTGCATAGACTTTGGCTATAAGTTACACTAATTGCTTTTTATTTGCTAAGTGGCTGGTAACTCCCATATTTAGATTCAAAGATAAAATAGCAGTAGGTGAGTTGTTTGACTTTGCAGGACTGAGGTTACAGTAAACTTGGATTTCTTCAAACTTGAAAGTCATAAAGAGCAGGTCACTACTCTCCAGGATGTACAGAAGAAAGAACACAATCACCCAAATACTTGACAACAAAATCTGCAGTTTATATAAGTTACAGATCCGGTATCAACTAAACATTAACAATCATCATTGTCTTGGAGAGTACAATCATCACAAGTAGGTCAAGTTAAACCGCCCATTCAAAGTCTATACCAGCTCTAACAAAGAGCATATGTACTGCTCCACACTAAGCATACAAAACTCAGCAAATCAATAGCTGCCACCTATACAGGCTCAATAATACATCAACAATAGGGTCACTTAATGTCTGGTCAATATATAATTGGCGCCAGTCCAAATAGCATGCATGGCTATACTGCTGTTTACGCTGTATATTCTGTGCATACGTCACCTAACTACAGTCCCGTGCTGCATTCACATCACAAAGTCTCATTGGTCAGCCTTCTAAAGTAAACACGTTGATAGCTCCAACACAGTAAACATTATTGCCAACTGCACTCTGCTTATATTAGTGCAACCCTTCAGTTTCTGACCGACATATTCAACGAAGCGAATCAAATGCAAACTCTGGCTGTTGGGTGCTGGTAGATTTGATGTTTAAATAAGGATCCTGTGCAAACTGTGTGTTTTATAATCAGAAAACTCCATCTTGACATGGGCCTGATACACCTGTATACACTGTCCACTAATTGCAATAGTAAATAATGAAAAGTAGCAATGCTATCACTATGATGCTCTTAACCCAGACTAGAGCTAAATGTCACAGCAAAAGGCACAGAATAAACACATAGGTACAGCATATCAGGTACTTTCAGACACATTAAAGCAGTGAAAAATTTTTGATTTTAAATTTCATTATCAAAAAATCTTCTACATGAAATATGTAAAAACAAACATTTAACACTTTTTAAAGAATAGGAAAAGCGTGCCTCATTTAAAATAAAATCGCATTGTTGATGATTTAAAAAGGTAACTGTATTTAAATCATTTCACTCAGTGAAAAAGTTACTAAATTATTATAGCCTAGTAGGCAATATAATGCTCCAGTGCACATGGAGCCCTGAGCCAAAGTCAATAGTGATGTCATAACTCATATTTTACAGAGTGCATACCACAGTCAGCCTGCACAAGTCAATTCTGTAGCCAGATGAGCTGTTTAGCCAAGTTAAGGCATCACTTTTACAAGACATAACATATCTGACAAAGACATGCATTTCACCAAAAATCATAGTATAAACCTTAATATAAATTCACTCCAAACTATTGTGCGGTTGACGAAATGAAAATATAACACAAACTAATCCCTTACATCACAGAATCTTGCTCAAGATTCACATATTTCATTGATATGTACACATACACACTCGCACACACTCGCACAAAGCATTAGCCATTTTGCAAAACATTTGATGTACTTTTATGAGCAAATTCCAACTGCTATGACGTATTACTAATGCCAGTACAGGCTGAAACTGTAATATCAACTCCAATAGTGCAAGTCATACTGCGTACCCATTGAAAAGTCTTTCTTCACTTACGCTGCCAATTCTTGAACATGTAAATAAGTTGAAGCAAAAAGTACAATACAGGTTTCTTAGAATGATTTATTCATTTTATTTACTTAGTTTGTTAGAGCAAGTTTACTGATGCTGTAAATACAGCTTGCCTGAGCTGTGCTGGTATTAAAGTTACTAGCTTGAATAGTACATTAGTGTCATTTAGCTTCAAACCTGATATCCTTTATTTCAAACAGGATCAAACAATAAAAAGTGTGAGCTGGTTATCAGTAACTTCGTGTGTAGCTGGTATATCCGCCAGTGATATCATTAGGAAAACAGGTTGAAAACATGCAAGTGCACACTGGGTGTTTATGAATCGGACTGCTTGTCTGGGTACAAGGGAACTGTTAGGCACTTTATTCACAAAAGCTTACAGAACAATGTTTAAGCATTTAGGTCTTCAGAAACCAACAAGCTTTGCAGCAGTTGTTAGATTTAATGGCGGTTAGTTCTTATATTCAGGGCCCAGCGATGCTGCAACATTTCACATTAATAATAATGTGGCTTTCAGCTTCATCAATTGTGACCAGTGGGCGTGAACTGACCAGTAACGTAACGATGTTGTGGCCAATAGTAACGAACTTGAGTGAGCCGTAGGATTGAAGTTGTCAGTTGAAATGGCACTAGCGAGTAGTAGTGGTTGAACAAGTGCATCCGGGTTATCGAAAGCTAGCCACCAAACAAACTTACAAAATCACTCGAATGCCAGTAGCTGCAAAAGTTACAGGTTGGCCATTTATGATAAGGCTACACTTGCTTCTCCCCTCAATCAGTATAGAAACGGATTACTTAGCACTACCTGTATTATAATTGCCTTCTATTGGTGCTTGTATGCCACACATCACTCTAATGATGTCATAGTCTCAATGAATATGATGTCGTAAGAGCTAGCTAACCTCAAGTTCCATAATTGCGGTATGACATATATTGCTGATTTAAATGTCATAACTCTGTTAAAAAGATAGATCGTTTTTAAAGTCTATGCCGTTCCTAAGCTTTGATATTCATGTTGTTGGCAATGCACTAGCATAAGGCAATATAACTAACACCAGTTCTAATTGTATATTCCTAGTGTTTACCACAAAATACAGATTATATGACCTTGCATATTACTAAATGGTAATTTCTTCATTCTGATTTGATAAGAGAAGCGGTTTTTTAGTCTCTGAATTATGAGAAAGCAAGTGAATTGATACTAGTACATATTTGTGTAAGGCAGTGCCACCGTATTGGATATAGTTGTACAGGACATCGCCCGATCGTTCATTGACTGCTGTAGTACTAGTATGAAACAATGAAGTTAAACAGGAGAGTAAAACACAGCAGCCTCGCTCGGAGCTCAAATTGACACCAGCGAGTTTAGTATTCAGAGTGGAATAGCCTGTTTACCAGTTAGTACTCTAATTCTACACGTTTTCTCTGTTGTGATTCAACGTATATTTATAAATATATTGACTAAGCCTAAAGTATCTGGTTTATTTTAAAGGTGATAATTACCACTCAAATTATGACTTTAAAGCTGACATCAATCAAACTCAACCTATAAAGGTGTTACCTTAGATCTGTCTTTAGTTGGTGAGTTGCAAAGTAAAAAGAGTGTAATCGTAATACCCTTATGAAATTATGCTGGAGTGAAGTAGTTGTATAACCAACCAAAATTTTAAAATTGTAAGCTTATTCATATTAAATTTAGCCCTAGTTATGTAACATATATCACCATCCTATTTTTACACCAGTATTTCATATAATTAAACTAAAAATATACTAATACTTACAGCTAACACGTTGCTGCTATTAGTTTAATAGTTCAAAGAATAATAATCAGCAAATGTTTTTGAAATGTGATGATCTTAATACTCTACTGAGGTTTTTACGGTATAACTTATAGATATATAAAGTTTGTTTGTGAAGTTATAAGGAGACTTACAGGCGAGGTCGCTTTCTCCCAGGGCCGCTGTACATTCTCTCCTATAGCAAAAGTTTAGGCGTAACTTTTTAAAGTCGTAGTATATTATAGTTGTATCACTGAAACTGAAAGTGAGTTTGTATAAAGAAAAATAACTGGCAAGAGATTGATGCAACTGATGCATCGGTAGTGAAGTCAATAGAAAATTTTCCGACTTGCTTTCGTTGCTCCAATATTTTAGTAGAAGAACTCTCATTCAACTTATATTTTCTTGGTAAGGTAATCCATTGACATTGAATTCTAGAAGATTCTTGTCAGTCGTCATAGCCGTCCATTCTTTAGCTTTGCCGCCTTGTAAATGAAGGTACTGTACAGCCGTACTATAAACCAGGTCCTTCAACCCACACCAGTGGCAAAAGCCGAGTAATAATATAAGGCAAGCAGTAGAAGCTTGACGCTGACCAATCAAGCGGTCAGTACTGTTAAAACACTTGCTCAAATTAAAGCAAAATGGCAGGCGAGTAGAGATGGCCAATCAAAAATGAATAGTACAAAATTAGTAGTGCATAGTACACATGTTGAGATTACATGATCCACTACGTAGACCTTGCACCCGCCCATTGCAAGCGTTGGCTATTTATCGGTCATGCTATCATTCTAGCTATTGGCTGAAAACCACGTGGCTAATCATATTGGATACAATAATAATTACTATGCTACAACGTACGTCTACACATTTTAGTAGAGCATTTTTAAATTCTCTTATATCGAATAACAAAAGATATGTTCGACAAACAAACCCCTCCATCACCAACTTGAAAAATTTTTTTTACTAACTAGCTGATTCAATCCTCTTACTCGTCATAATCTATGCAAGCAATTGAGCAAAATATTGCGAATCACAGTTTAATAGTTGAACATTTTATTTTCTTATGTTTTCAATTTGAGAATTATGCTGTATAAATGTTTTAGTCATACCAATGGTTGCATTGGCTACTTTTAAATGAGCTTCTAATGAAATATTTCTACCCAAATGATAGCTGACCTGTTTTAAACGAATTAACTAACTAATTTAACTAATTAAAATAATCTCCTTTGAGGAACTTTATACATTGGATAAATCTTTTGATATTGTACCCTTCACTTGGCTTAATTTAAAATATTGGTGAAAGATGGCTTGTTACCTGATGCATGTACCGTAAGATAAATTTATAGCAATATTGATTTTTACCCAAAACCTGTAATATTGACTTGAGTTAATTGAATTTTAAAAGTTAATTCATAAGACGGTGTTTAATTTAACTTACAAGAGCAACATGATGTTTTAAATCAAAAAAGTTTCATTGCATACTATATCCTGTTTATGATTGTATAAACTGATGAGGTTGGATGAACCTAACAGATACCTCCAACTTAAAGTATAAGTTGTTTAGTTGAATTCTCTCTTCACTGCTATTTAAAAAACATTAGCCTTATTTAAAACGCCACTTTCTAATAGCTCAAGTTCTCTACTTCTGAATCCCACAGTGCTTGAATATGTTTTATAGTGGCATAAATAATGTATTACCCAGATTCACATGGGTAACAGTACTATGGACTGCACTGATATGGTGTGATAAACTTGATTAGCTTGAATTTAAAAACAAAACTTTTACAAGATTTTAGTTCTCCAACAATAGCCAGTGTCAATATAGTTGAAGTTAGCTACAAATGTTACCAAACAGCAGTTTCAGTCTGCTGTCTTGTGCTTGCATTGCTCATTCTGTCAATAAAAAATGAGTTTTAACCTGCTTCCCACGCATTTATTTTTTGAATAGAAGTTGATGATTGAATTAAACTTCTTGTAAAGTAAGTCAAAATAATATTATTTTAGATCTCAATTAGCTCTTATATTATGCAATATATTACTGCAGTCAGACAATGTTTATTTGCATTATTATTTGTTTTGTTTAGGAATATATAAGTATGTGATTTTCGGCTGTGACAGATTAATATTACCAAATAGCAGTTTCAGACCTTGTGTGCTAATTGAGTGGCATAGCTCAATCTGTCAGTAAATAATGAGTTTTGACCTGCTTCCCATGCATTTATTTTTTCTGAAATAGAAGCTGGCAATTGAATTCAGCAGCATATTTTAATGTTATATAAAGTAAGTTGAAATATTTTTCTGCAATCTCAACTAGATGTAAGACAACTTCTTTTTACTTTTGGCTATGATTAACCTTGGAAGAAACACCACTCTTATGCTATGCAACATATTACTGTGGCCAGACAATGTCTATTTGCATTATTATTTGTTTTGTTTAGGAATTCATAAGTATTAATGCACTTTGATATGCCTAATCATGAGCTTATTAGATTGCATAACACATTAGCAGTAGGATGAAGTTATGATGTCACTACTGCTATCCATGTTCAACTTTATCAGCCTAATCATGTATGTAGTTAGTAATCAGTGTCAAAGGTTGTTAGTGTGCTTCTAGAATGTCATACATGACCCTCATAGGTCACAGTATCTCCTCTCACAGTGGCTTTGATGACCTAAAAGAATGTGTATGATATAGCTAGTCTCTTTTCTGAAAATTTTGCCCCATTAACATTATTTTTGATAAAAAACCACTTTTAATTTTTTCCTGTAACAACATTTTCGTTTGCTTGCTATTGAGAGCAAATAACAAGGATTCACTTAGATTTGTGTGTGCTGTATATAAAGCAAGAAGAAAAACTAGTAAATATCTGCTGGGGTTAGAAGCCATTTGAAGATTAATCAAATGACAAAGGTGCAATGAGACTAAAAACAAATGTATATATGAGGAGACAAAATTGCGTCTCAATAAAACTTCACTTTGAAAAAGTGTCACGGTTTTGTCAATTGAGAATGTCATGTAATCAATCGTTTGCATCATCCGTAAAACGGTAAAAAGTCTTAAAAGTTTTTTGTCTTCTGGCAAACTAAAAAACTAGATATTACAGTACGTTGCAGATTAAAGTATTGCAATTATACATATTGCTAACTATGGGTAGTTTTATACACATCACTTAACAATGTTAAAATTATGTTAAAGTTTACAATATTCACACCACTTATAACTCTTTATCCCAACTCTGTGGCAAAGAGAAACTGACAAAATGTATGGCTATTATATGTGAAGATTGAGTAACTAATATTATTCCTTAATAATAAATAAATAATTAATAAATATTCCTTAGTTTAATTATATAAATATAGGTGTAGGTATCATAGCAAAAGACCATACTATGAATGTGCCCTTACAAAGCTGATTTTGATGGCGTTTTAAAACTGTTAGAATTATGATGTCATAACATGGCAGTTTCAAGATGTTGAAAAGTTAAAATGGAGTTTCCAATTTCAATTAGGATCTTTTACAGCAATTTTTAAAAACATAATCATAATTACTTTTTTATAATTGTTTTAGTACAAGGATAGCAACTGCAGCTGTATTATCCTGAACTGCAGCTCTTGAAAAAGTACACAACTAATCTTATGCTTGAGTGAATAAAATATGAAAGTGTCCAATGATTGCGTTGGCCATTATTAGCATGGCATACTTCATGTGATAGTAAAGCACTGAACCTAGTAGACTGCTCTACTAACAGTGCTAGTGTAGCCAAGCTGTGTTGATTGCCTGTGTACTGTAACAGTACAACATCTCTTCATACATAAATTTGTTCTAACTGACAATCTCAGTGTATGGCTTGCACCGCACACAATCTATATTATTACAAATTGGGTGCCTCCCGTATCCTTCTCAGGCATCTCGAGTACATCAAAGTGGGAGTTGTCTACCATACCCCGTCGGCAATATTCATATGTATAATACAGAGATAATCGGAAATGTACTTTATACCGCACTCTCTCAACTGTGGTCTAGCTAGAGTTTCGTGAACTTCCAGCGTATCCGCAACAATGAACAGATTAAACAAAAACTGCAATATACAGGCATTATTTTACGATTTTAGCGCACACAGCGCACACTTCGGTGTATGATATATCGACAGGAAATGGCTGACAGGTGCACACCAGTTAAGGATAGCATGATTCCTTAATTTAGCGAGGGTACCTATAGCAACCACTGTAGGCGTGTATCATAAAAACAGTGAATTTGGCTACGTTTAATTGGATTCACGCCAAAATCGGTATTTTCACTGTACAGTTTTACACATTGCGCCAGCGCGCCATTAATAAGTACTTTAAAGCAAGTACTTTATATTCTGTGACATTGCCGTCAATGTCAAAACGAAGCGAAGCGAATGAATATTTACAACAAAAGCCTTAGTGAGAATTGTCTGCTACGGACAGAAAAACGATTGTCAATTTTCGCATCAAAGCATCAATTGCGACTGGAATTTAATTAAAAATTTTCAAGAACATTGTTTAAAACTCCGTAAGCATTTAATTAGTGCGAAGTTCGGTATAGTTGCAACTTGCTTTAGACTACAGATTTTAATTGAATGTCCACAAATAAGTTTGGTTTTCAGTTTTGGCTGCTTGGATATGAATAGTGTTGAAGTAATTATTTGTAGCAGTATTAAAAGAGTTGACTTTATGTGCCTGTTGTAGCTTTGCTTTTTTGCCATATTATTTGAATTCTAAAACCTTCATTCACGTATGTTAAAGAGTTTTTAATGAATGTCAGTAATGAAAGGCTGCATTTCCTTGGAAACCCGTATGACTATAAACCAGGTGAGCACAGTTAACGATCTAAAAAGATGCAGAATTCTTAAGTACAAAGATATAGAAGTTTAACAGTAGCTGTTTAAACTCTGGTGTGTGGTGTTTACAGTCAAAAACCTATTAGAGTATTTGGAAACCTGATGAATTTGCAACACTCAACAATATTAATTCATTTTCTGCATACATAATACATATACATATAAATTATACAAAGAAAGCATAATATATTTTCTGATTATTTTGTGATCTTTGAGTGTTTCAGAGTTTTTTGTTTTTTTTTCTATAGAAATAAATAAAATGAATAAACTCAATTTTCTGCTGTTATTTGATATGGAATGAAAGAAAGTGCACCCAGTATAGTTACAGTTACATAGACTCTATATGCACCCCATAAGTATTGTACAAAACTATTGAATAAAATACATATAGCTGTAAATTGCCTCTGCTTTATAAATGAAAAACCAACTGTTTGGCTTTGGTAAATTTCCAAAATATCCACATTAAATGTTAAGAGTATAGTTGAAAATCCCATTTCACCATCTCACTTGTTACTAAACTAAAAAACTAATATTGAGAATAGGTAGTTTTACATCTTTATTAACTGATGATCACTAATGTAAAGCATGATTAATTGTTCAAAAATCTAAAAGGGGCACCTATACTGGTAGAGATACACCCAGCTGCTGAATCTTTTCAATCATAGCAAGAACAAATTTATATATCAATAATTTATTAATAGCACCAGCAATAATGGTAGTTGGAATGCGGGCAATTGCTAATTATGGCAACAAGCTAATACATATAGGTCTATATAAGACTGTCTAGTAAGTGTTATGCACTTTGCCTTTTGAGATATAAAGTGGTGAGAGATGCTTCAGATATACAAGATTCTAGAGAAATGAACCTCTAATTACCAGCAGTCAACTTATCTACAGACAACTATTCCAATGCTGCAAATATCTGCTAGAACCAATGCTACACATGGTGTTGCAAGTTAGCCCGCACTTATTGCTGTGTTAGATTTTCAGATGTATAAATTTTTACTTAATGTTAGTTTTAATTTAGTCTTTTTAGTTTGAATCGTGCCTGCTCTATTTAAATCAACATCTAATTCTATAAAATTTTGCTAAAAATGGAGCTTTTCAAAAGATTTGCAAAATTGTATTTCCTCTTCTTGCAGACTGACCAGCCAAGAATTGGAAATCATGAACGAGTGTTGAAATAAATCATAGCCATAATAATACAGAGCCGCCAAATATATGCATAACTTGAATATTTATGGCCGAAAACTGCAATGAAGGAATTGGAAATTTTCAATAGAATCTCATTTATTATGCCTGTTAGTGCACATGAGACAGAGTTTGTTGGGCACAGCTCTTTCCTCTTTTGTACTCATCTCATTAGGCCACAAGGTGTATCCCTGTTGCATGCAATCTCAAGTTAACTTGTGAACAAGTTAAATATTATGAAAAGCTCAAAGGAACTTAGTCAGTCCGGTCTAGCTACTACAGGGTGTTTTTTTAAAAAACATTTTGAGCCAGGCTTCCAAAATACTGTAAACATAGGTTTTGCCAAAATGCTTGCGATACTTGCATAATATTAATTTATGAGTCTACACTCTACCTGATGGGATATCTTTTATTACAAATTTATATAGAGGTAATGATTAAACATGAACTTGAGTTTGATGTTGAGTGGTAACATATATTATTGGTGACTGTATACACACTCATGCACATGCCTAATGCAGAACAATGTGCTAGTGTTATACTGGCTGATAATACTAGCTAGCACCTTGATAAGGCAATAGAGTGATAACTAACATATTATTAATGAACCAGTTTTTAAAGAAAATCTTCACAATTCATTTTTCACAGTGTAGAGGTAGGTGCAGGGTATTGCAATAGAGCTAGTTTTAGTGAAATTTTGTTGAGGGTGCATTTTTTCAACTATAAAATGAAGCAATCAGGTTTCAAATCCTTTAGAATGTATGATCACAAGCTAAGTGGAAGCTTACTACATCTCTGCAACTAACGAATTAACCTTTGGCCCATGACCTGCTACTAGTTTTTGGCCTCACAAATAGTGCACTGTACTAGAACATAACTAGGCCAATAAATGGTATGTACTTTTAGCTGGATGATACGTGTTTAGAGTTGTCTCCTAATATAGCATTCAAGATAATTTTTTTACAAAAGTACAAGTGCTTACACGCAGAAATAGCCTGGGTGTAGTCTCAAAACTTTGACACAAAGTTCTGCTTAATCAGTACTACCAATGAGCTCAACTACTAGACTTGGACTTATAGCTCTGCATTGTGTTCAAATGTGTCTCTTGATTTGGAGATATGTTGAACATGAAAATGAAAGATAAATATTATGCAGGGTCTAAATGCACCGATACTTACATGTATGTAACTATCTATCTATTACTAAATTTTAAATTATGTGAAATCAAAAAGTATTTGCGGTTTTTGGTAATCATTCTATGGTACCCAAATAGAACAGAGCGGAGATAGGCAAGGATAGGTGAGGTGAAGATTCTATGATATGCTATAAAGCAAGTTGGCCCTTGTGCTAGTCACTACTAATACTGTAAAAGCCTAATAGATTGTTTCTTTTCATCTGTCATCACAGTGGAAAGTATATCAAAACATATTGAGCTAGCTGAGTAGGTGCCATAATGAAACTATGTACATTCACTTGTACAAGTTTGTACAACAATGGGCTTGAAACTAAGACATTGCATTTTTGTACTACTAGCAGTAGCACTAACACATGCTAGTAGTACAATTACTACTGCAATTTGCAGCATTGTTAACCAACGCTCTACGCAGGTCTTAGTGGCTAGTAGTAATAGATTCTGGCTAATGCTGCGGTTAGTAATAGATAATAAAAAGCTATCAGTACCTACAACACAGCCAATCAAATACAAGTTACCTTCATTGTGATTGATGGCATATCTCTTTTATTAAAGTACAGCGAGCTTAGAGAATGGTATAGACTAGGACACAACAAAAAGTACAATCTTACTCAGTCTAAGTTTCAAAGCATTGACCTATGCTAAGTTAGACAACTTCTAACATAACCATTTTGTTTCAATTCTCTTGAGGGTGTTAAACATAATGTAACACAATGTTGATATTGATTAATATGTACCGTACAATAATCATTACAGTAACCTAGATGTTACTGCAAGATGTACTGGGCTGCAGCAAGTAACCAATTCATAGCAACATTGGTAGTTGCATTACTAATAATAAGCTGCAGATGTAAATTATAGTCTAGAATAAACATAAGTTATAACTAGTATAAATTCCTGCACAGAGTATATCATCAGTAAACCACTTCGGCATTTACCCCATGTTCAAGTTAGAGAATTGCTTTATATGCTGCAAATGTGACACAGTAGTGTAACTTGAGCTTGACATTTATGTGACCTTTCAACTATTGCTAACAACTTTTACTCCTACCATGAAGCTGGGATTGATGTAGAAAACTCACACTGTATGAAAAATAATTGAATAGTGGAAAACTTGAGATAATATATTATGTAATATATTGATTTTATAATGTTATATAGACATATGTTTGCTACAACAGTACTTTTTTTGTCTTATATTTATTATTTCACAACTTTCTACATACAATAGAGAAATATTATAAACAAGTAGTAATAAAATACTGTTGTAATGAGAAGTTAATTGGAAATGCACCACAATTAAGGCAGTCTTCCCATTTGCAAGTGTTTGAAACAAATGCTGCCAAAAAGAATCTCATTCTAACAAATTACAACTGCCTAAACTATCAGGATACAAACAATATGTTTCTGCAGAAATTATCCCTTAGTTAACATAATTCGATTAGATTTTGTATTAGCTGAGGAAAAATATAGCTTATCCCCAACCAATTAATATACTTTCCAAATTTTAAACCTGCGTGGCAACATAACTTATGCATGTACATATAGTATTGAAAATTGCATGCCAAAAACTTGTCGGTAGCTAGAATTTGTTAATTTCAAACGCCCATATACATACAAAACATTTCATCACTAACAAGTTTTAGAATTTAAATGCCATAAAATTAACGTTCTGCAAGTCCAAGTTCAACTAGGGTTACTGCACCGGTCAATAATTCATTATACACTTATGTTTTGTGAACTACTATAGTAATACACACAGCGTGGCCACAGTCAAGTTGGAACAATGTAGTATGAACCTAAGCTTCATTTCAACTTTGCTTGACTACATTGAGTTTTCTTCCCTTATTTAACCTATGTTCTACTTGTTTTGAAATGATCACTTGTGGATGGTTACCAGCTTGACCCCTAAGTATAAAGATGTCAATATTTTTCAGTTAGACTGGATTACTGACCAGCAGCATAACGTTTGTTTTTATAGTTTTTTTATTTTAAAGACAAGACAACTTCACATGCTACAGTCATCTAAATTCTAAGATAATAGCTGATATAAAACTGAAGTTTGAAGGATGTTTAGAGTTTCCCATTAGACCCATGGATGTAGTTCACCAGATCATAGTTGCTCTCATAGAGTACGTATAGAGTATTATGACAGCGCAAGCTTGACTTTTAACACAAATATTATTGTTGCGACAATCTCAGGCTTATTAGCAACAAAATGCACAGTTTTAAAACGGTCCCCTTTTAAAACCACATAGTTTATATCTAGGCATGGATGCTACTCATCCTGCAGTCAAGTGTGGGTGACTATAGCTGAATCATATTTAGCGAAGGCTACACCACTGATAGCTGACCTGCATGCTATTCATACTAATAAGTTGCTGGTAAGGACGTATTCACTATGTGCATAAGATCACTGCAGCTACAAAAAATCAATATTATAAAAAGTAAAGGGAATATGTACCAGCTTCTTTGATACAAGATCGGAAAGTAGCATGTAAGGAGACAAAATTAGAGATATTAAAATTGAGTAGTTATAACTACTGACACATTACTTATCAATATAAAGACCGAACTATTACAAGCCCAGCTACAAACCATAATTGCTGTCTCGTGGGATGAATGTTTTAATAGCCTTTGACTGCACACAAAGCATTTTTTAAATAAGTAAATGCATAGATCTTTTGCATTATCATTTTCAATGCAGCCCAAGTAATTTACACCATTGAAATATTTTATAATCCTAACTGTATCTGAGCTTCAACAGGAAGTTGAATTTTTGAGCATTACTTTGACAGTAAATTGTGGTTAGTCTTGTTTTATAGTTGCTTCAGTGACATTATTAGTGAGTTTAACTGACAAGGTAGCTATACTGCAATTGTGATCATTTCATTTATTCTATAAATCCAGTAAAAAAAACTATAGAAATTACTAAATATAATAAACATGTTTGTTTCTTGACAGTATAATGATTAAGATTTACATTTATGGGTGATCATCAGTCTGAAGTAATGTGGTGAGAACTTGGTCTAATTTTAAATGTGGAAAGTTTCAAAGAGAAATAGCTAAAAAGGTTCGGTTTAAATTACATTCTTGTAATAAACTCAGGCTATTTAAAATATTTGTAATAGTGGTGAGAAAAAAGCATGGGCCATGAAGTTATCTGCCAGCAAATCAACACAATAGTATCTGAACCTAAAAGAGTAGTGGTACATAAAAGCTAGCAAATGTTTTCTTGAATTTAGACACACAATTGTTATCGCCTACATAAAGTATATATAACATAATTTAGAGTTTTGATTTGTTTGTTTCTAAAATTATGTAGTTAAGCAATGCTACTGTCTAGAGACTAATGTATAACCACCAAAACACAGAAACTACCCCAAAATATATGGTGGGTACAGTTTTAGACTTGGTGCTTTAGCCAAATGTATCAAAACTTCACATAGACTACTAGTATACCCCTCCTGTAAAATAGGGGTTTTTACCATCAAGGACTTAAAAGTGATTTTTTATGCAAGTATGGCTAAAGCAGATGCAGCCATTGGTCGATATATATGAAATCTGATTGCATATATGTTCATTATTGGTTTTACATAGTTGTTTGAAAAGGTCTAGACTCTAAACTCTAATGACTAATCCAAGAAAGCAGATCTGCAGTATATCTCAAGCTTTGTGTATACTTTACTGCAAACTGAAAATGGCTAGTTGACAAAAATACTAACACTTTCTTGGGAAAAATTCCATAATTACAAAAACTTGCCATTGGGAAGATTCCTGCAAACATTTCATTGGTTGGCAACCCATTAGTAGGCTCTATTGAAGACAAGGATCAGTAGTCATACCATTGCATAAAAGTAGCGGCAGTTGTTACTAGTTTAGTAGCGTATATAGATATCGCAGTTTTTAAATTGCATATTTATATCATACGATATAAGTTGAGATAAATCAGCTTAGTTTAACTTTTATACTTGCAGATAGACTGGTGAATCTCTTGTAACGAAGTTGTTAAGCACCAACTAGAATTACTTCCATGGACTACTTCTTTCTTTGTTATAAGCTAATTCTTGATTATTTATAATTGACAAACACATTCTTGTCTACAGAAGTTAAGTATAAAGTATCTTACATGTACTGTGTAAAAGACCAGTTATTTTTACTTGCAAAATATGTGTTATGTAATTTTATTATCGTACTATGTGCCAGCAGTTTACATTCTATTTATGTCATCATGATGTATGTAATTATATCAACTTATGAATACCAAGTACTATTTTCTGTTTTGGTTTTCATTTAAAATGACTGCATACGCCAATGTATATAACTTTTTTACCAACAAGCACTGTTACTCTGACTCACTCTAGTCATCCAATCAGATCCAAGAAAATGAGTTGTAGAATATGGAGTTACAAATACTGAACTGAATAACCTATTCAGTTGGAGCTCATATTTATAAATATTAGAAAAACCAACTGCTAACTAAAATATCAACACAACATCCAAAATTATGTTATAATAGACACAGTCTGCACTCAATGCTGCTATATAACAACAAAATGCTGCAGCAGAAACATGTTGCAACAATAATGGTAATATTGCAACATGTAGTTTCTAAATTTCACGTGATTGCACAACTCGATGCTTTCACTGACAGTGACATTGGATTAAAATGTCAACTTACATATTGTCATTCCAAACATCTGGTACTAGGTACCCATCAAGTATGTACCGATCATCCATTTCCTGAATTAATATAGTTGTGCAGTTACTCCATAATCACAATGTCAAAATTGATGTTCAATATGTTGACTTCAGTGTAATAGAAGCTGCCAACTATTTAGAAGTAGGTTCATAATTCAACTAGAAACAAAGCAAACTTCAGAGATATGTAGTTCAGAGAAGTTCAATACTTCTGGCGAGCGCTAGAACTCCTGGTAAAGTTGACGCTAGAGCCTTTGATTTGATAGCGGATGCGCACATTGAGCATGATTTAAACTGGTTATATAATGCGAAACTATACGTAGCGTCCTAGTGTATTGAAGCCATAGACAGATATGCTAAAAGTGAGGCCTTGAACGACCTTGCCTATGCTTGTGGTTAAACAGTCATAATTTTACCTTCATACTCAATCACATACACTGAATACACTGACAGTAGAAAATCTTTTCAGTTGAGATGATAGAAACATGTGATGTGCATGTAGAATGGCGGCGCTTATTAACCAAAAGACGTCCTAATAAACCCATACTCTAGGAGAGACGCAAAACCAGACTGACGTAAATTACTCAATTAGTTTAATGCGGACTGTTCTAAAACTATTAACTGAAATAGAATGAATTGTTCAAATGTTTCGATCTTCTCGTTGCGTGCTTTGAAATATAATCAAGCATTTAAAAGTACAGAGGAGCTGAACCGATAGTTAGAACAATGACTTTTTTTATTTCTCGTACATAGACAATTGTAAATATTTGGCAATGGTGGAAGTTTTACTATATATCAACTTCAAGTGACGTTTGCATAGATTAATTAAAAAGAGTAGTTTTCTGTAAGATTCAGACTAAAACCAATTCATTTCCTTTGAAATATTATCAAGCTAGTTTGAATGTTTGCAATAAATTACGCTAATAGCTGCCTAAAAAGGCCTGCTGCTGTCTTTGTAAAATAACATTACGTAATGTACTTAACTGGGTATACTGTTTTGTAATTGCTTAAAAAGATTCCATATTGTCAACAAACTGATTAAATCTTAACCCTGTTTATTCCTTTCTTGGGTGACCTTAAATGCAAGGTTTTTTCACATTTTTAAGTTACCGCTCTTGAACTTGTACTAGCTAAATGTGAAAAAAAATGCATGAATATAAAGCATGCAGGGGGAGATTTTTTCCCTATTTATCAGCCATTAAGCATAATAAGTAAAGTGGTTTTCCATTATTTATAACTGGCAAAGTGCGCCACAACTATTCAACCCTAAGCAAGGTTGAAAAGCAAAATTGCGCTATAATGACATGCCACGCAGCTAGTTGTATGCGAAGTGATTTGGGAAAATCCAAGCAAAATTAAAAACACAGATAAGTACAATTTTCTATCGAGCATAGCCAATCAAATTTCAGAAATATTCCGCCAATAAAAATAGGATCGCAGTTGCTATTGAATGCACCGGATACAAAGTACATTGCTACTTTTAAGCAAAGTACAAAGCCAAAGTTTAACCACCGAATACAAATGATGGGGAAATAGACCACCCACAAAGTATTAACAAGTTAACTCACAGGCTAATGTTATTATTGCCATTAAAACCTCGCGAGTATGTGTTGCAACAGATCGGTATTATTTAAAAGTGCAAACCACTAAGAATTGCTTCGAATTATATACGATAAAACTTGATGCTGCTGCTTAAAAAATTTAATCTTTCAATTTAATATTAGAAATGTGATCCACGCATACCTAAACAAGATACACAAAGTAGCTATAGGAGTTGTGTTTTCTTTTCATCATGCACATTAACTGACAGTCTGTTTAATACGATGCATTGTTGGTGCAGTTCAATATGTACCTGTAGCTGTTCCATTCTGTCACACATATACTAATTCTCATTCTCTGGTTCGCACAAACACCAAGCTTCTGGTAACTAGACAATGTAGAACAAATCTACAAAAACAAAAGTTAGTACCAGTAATAAAAGTTGCTTTAATGGCTATTTAAATTTTGTTTTCTTTAGCAAAGTTCACGGTTTTTCAAGCTAATTGGGTATTACTAGCACCAGCCCGTTTTAGTACAAGTGCTTTAAATGAGGTAATCTTAATGATACAAGTACAGTACCTTGAACAGAGTTGGATTTCAGGGGTGTTATAAAGACTGGACAGGTAAAATCTTTCAAATATCTGAAGCACTATAATATAATATATTAACAACGAATCCAATAAGTGAAACAAGAATAACAATCGCATGAGCATTGCTACGTTAGTTTTTAAAAATTTCTTTATTTCTTATCAAAACTTGACTAAAGGCAAAAATATAATGAGCAAATGCTAAAGCTTCTTTATAGTTAAATTAGAAGCACTCATCAGTGGGGCAGAATGGCCAACAACAAGTCTAAAACCACCAATTTGTACGATTTCAGAATTTATTCTACTAAAATCTTGAGCAGATTTAAAAGCACCAAGTCCAAGCATGTATCTCTGGTACCTGTCTTCAGCTGGTAAAGAACTATTCAACAAAATCCTACTGATTTCTTTGGTCGAGTCACGTGAAGGGGCAGACAACTTTTGCTCACAGTTAGAAGCAAACATAAAATTATTCATTTTATCATTTCCAGCAAATGAACTTTCGCTTTTTACGCCGATGGCTGGATTCAGTTTTGGTAAAACACAACCCAACAGTAGCCTTGGGTTCAGGAATTTAACAGAAGCAGCCCGGTGATTGTGAACAAGACTGTGCTCCTTAGCTAGCTGGCACTTTCTCTTTGAGAGTTCAACTAGGCTACGAGTCAACTGCATCTTGTGCAAGCATGAATCTTTCAAAGACTTAGCGGTGCTGCTATTACCCTGAGACAGAGTGAACAGAGTTTGAGAATAGTGACCATCTCCAGCTGGACTTGACCTAGATACTTGACGGAAGGCTTGAATAACGGGCAGCAAAGTGGACGGTTCACTTTTTTTCTTATTAGCTTTATTCATGTTATATTCTTTGTTGTCTATAGCTATAAAACCAAGAACAACTAGAAAAAACAAGACATTTGAATGTACTGGCTAAAATGAATGCAATAATTTTCAATGGTAAAGCCATGACGACGTTACATCATTACGCATATACCACATGAGTAAGCTGTTTATTACATATACCTATGCAAAAGTAAAATCCCAAGTTTCTAAACTATAGTCAATATGTAGTTAAAACGAATTGATGGGCTTGAAACAAATAGTTACTTTGATTACCTGTTAAAAAGTGAGTTGAGATGAGTAGCAAGGCTTACGTATGCCCGGCCCTGTTCGTCAAACCAAACCTGCAATAAAAAACCCAAATATTAAAATTACACCCAGTCAGTGTATGCATTTCATATGCATGTAATATGTGTGGAAGCAAAACAATGACTTTACTTTAGATATATATACACTTTACTCCAATCAGAGTTTACCAAACTGGCACTAGATTGAAATATTAATATAGCCCATACTGGTAGTATAGTGTTGACTGCCTATATTTGACATATACAGTGAAAGAAGCTAGTAATATGAACTGGTCAAACCACTAGCCAACTTGATTAGTTCACAAAATCTACATCTAAATCTGTTGGGAAAAGGTAAAATATATAAGAATATGTTACCGATGACAGAGCAGAATTATATTATAAGGCTTTACAGGTAAAATATGAAAAATGTATGCGATGATACTCAATTCCCGGGATGCACCTAAGAAACATGTGAGTTTAGACTAAACACACATACACACTCTAACAAGGCTCTAGCTAGATAACACTGCTCATGGTATTACCCCAACACTCCATGCTTAGTTAGTTGAGAAACGTACTAAAATAAATTAAAATATGTATAATACAATTATAAGTTATTGGCAAAAAGTGAAAACTCCCAGCCACGGTTAGTGTTAAAACTAATCAAAAGGCAAACAGTAGCAGGCCAATAACCTTGGATCAATACCGTGGCTAAAAACAGAAATCAATTTAGTGTAATAGCTAAAATTTATAATGTATTAAGAACTGAGACTGTCACTTGAATAATGTGGCAAAGTTGCTAATTGTTAAACTTTAACTGTTTAAGTTGGTGACTTAAAAATAATAAAAAATATCACGCATCAAGCAAGCAGTATATAGCAAGCAATATAAAAAGCATGCTGTCAAACTGCTCTCTTCTTAGAAATTAATTTTTCTATCTATAAACCTGTGTCTGCTTTTCAGGTTTATCATAGAATGAGTATGTGCTAAATCACCTGGTGTTTAAGAGATGCAATTGTAGAATGTGTAGATGCATGAAGGCTCTTTTGAACTGGTCTGAGCTGATTTAATAAGGAGTTGGCTCCCCTACAAGAAAGAAAAGCCAGCTGATAATGACAGGGACAACATGGAACAGGGCATAGCAATTGTAAACAACTTTCGTGTAAATAATTTCTAAGAAAAGATTGAAATTAAAAGGGCAGAATTACAATAAATCAGTGTTATTTTTTTGTGCAAATTTTAAAAAAAATCACAATTATATAAAAACTTTCAAAAGCATTCAGGTATACAGATCCAAAAAAGTTGCATAATTTTGTGTTAAAAGGAAGCATTAAAAACAGTTTATAGTTTTGGATGTAGCACAATGCAAACTGCCTGTGCTATAAATTATGCACAACATCAAGTTAAACATATGAATATTTGTAGCTACATCCAATATTATTCCTATTTAGTAAATCATTAAACACTATATTCAGTTTTGATAAACCAAATTTAATAATAACTGTGTTTTTACCATTTAAACCTTGACTCTAATTTTGTTGTTCTCACTAAAAAAATCAACTTACAATTTCTTTACCAAACCTTGCAGAGTAAACTTGTCACCATTATACAAACTGAATGGATTTTTCTACCTGTTAACCTTATAAAAACCTTCAAAATCAATTTAGGGTAAGGACCAAAGGTTAAGCATCACTTACCTGATATTACAGCACATTACCAACAGCTATGCTCATGTAGCACTTAGAGAGAAGAAAATATGACAAACCTTTCAAATGAAGTCCACTGAACTAGATGAGAACCAAATCAATATCATTCAAAAACATGTTAAGCTGTGCTTTTAGCCAATAATCTTATATTGTAAAGCAAAAGAAAGTCGGCAGGCATGCGAACACGCACAAACACATATATAAAATGCACTATCATTTATATCTTGTCTTTTACCTCTGGGTTGAAGCAGATGAAAGGCCATTCTGTGGAGTTCGTCTCATTGTTGAGCCAATAAAAACTTTAGACCCTGGGATTGGTTGATATAAAGATGAGACATGGTGCCGATGACCTACAGAATACAGCCATGTTGCTTGTATCTAGTGGAGAATGTGGAGAATTATTCAAGTAGTACTGGTGAGGCTTGCAACTATTTTGCTAAATGTTAGTCATGAATTTTTCATCTAATCAAAATAATCTTGTTCAACCTGAATTGATTTTTGAAAAATTTAAATAATGAACATGATAAAACTTGTTTTTTTAAATATGATTGGATGTGACTAAAATTAATAATTTTTAATTTAATTAGACTTACACAAACAAAATTGATGATTAAGGTATTGAACTGCCATGCAAATATACTCATCACAGTATCACAATCAGGCTAGCAAATTTTAAATAGCAAAAATCTCAAATAAATATCAATCTAAAGTAAATTTTATCTTATGTTTTCGAAAAGCTTCTCAAGTGTAGTATCTTGTATTATAAGTATTTGGTAATTTTTAAGGCATTATTAAATACACAGTACTCGTTTAGCCTCCTCACAAATACAAATGATAATAATAAATAGAATGATAAATCTCTATTATAAGTTATGGAAAAAGCAGTAGAAAAATTTTGATATTAGAGACAAAATATTTAGGTACCGATTTACACTAGCAAAAAAGGATAGATAACTCTAACAATCCTTTTGATAAACTCAATAAGAAATAACACAATAATATATTGTGCAAACTGATGGCTAATAAAGTATAGGCCAAAATTGTAAATAAATGCAATAGATTAGGGGTGATAAGCTATTTTAAGCAAAGCCTGAGTTACATAACAATACTTGGCTAAAATAATTTTAAATGAAAAGCTGTTCACTTAAAAATTAGAGCAGATCTATCAACAAAGCCAAACTTAAACTGAAAATTCGTGTCAAATGAGAAAGATTCTTACACCAAAATTTGAAAGTTTGCATTAAACTGTTTGCCACATCTATTTCTGCTTTTTTCCACTAAGTATTTTTTCAAAAAATGTAAAACAGAAATCCCTAATGCAGCAACATTGCAGAACAATTCTTTTTGCAATTAGGGTTTCAGATCATTTCATAAAATTAAAACTAATTATTTTCATTGTGTTACACTACATTTTGGGCCGAGCAGAAAAATTAAAAATGATTTTTGTTTAATTTTTATCAACTCTCAGTTTGATGAAATAACCCAATGTTGGCTTAATCTTAATCTATAATGATTGATATATAAAATATCAATTAGATAAATGGACATTGAATATTGTCTTTTACTATTTATCACTTTGTGCAAACATAGCATGAATTTTTGTTTACATAATATGCAATAAAAAATATTATTTTAATTTGTATTCATGAAATTGCAATAAACAGTTTACGGGAAAACTATTTGATCATTATTAAGTTGGCAACGCACAGAACTACTATCAACATTATATAAACAGATCATCATTATCATTTTATAGAATGTAACTAGACTGTAGCATGTAGCTATTAGAGAACTTGCAAACCACACAAGGTTTCATTTTGATACCCCAATTATATATTACACTATTATAAAATTACATATTTTATGTCTCACCACAGCATTTTATGTTTAACTACATTAATACAGGCTAGCTAATGCAAACTTAAAATAAATACATATTTTAATATTAATAGAATAGACGTATAAATATAAATTTGAAAGGTGGGATTTAACAAAACAATAAATTACTTTCAAAAAATCGACAATTTACTCTGAGTTGATACAGTTAGAAACAGCTGCAGAAGTACAGGTGATTAAAAAAGACATAATTTATATTTTTAATTCTAAGTGTATATAATTTACTGCTGGCAGAGCTGCTTCACTTACTAGAGAGAAGTTGCTGACTAACAGTTTGACCCGCTGACTTTCTAGGTTGTAGACTGTATTCTTCCCTGAACGTGCTGCTCCTGCTAGGGCGTTCCAAGCCAGCCGATAATGATTTGATAGCTGCAGATGTTGGCTTTGTTCTGGAAGACTGGATAAAATTGAAGATTATATATACAATATATGTGTGTGTTATTGTTGTTAAAGTCATTAGCTGGCACATTGTTAACATCACATACTTTTAAACTTCGGACGCTTTCTGAACTAGAAGGTCTGTTAGGAAGAAGCTTATTGGTGGAATGGGAATAATCCGTAGGAACACTTTGAGAGTTTTCTTCTTTTTCATTGAATGGCATGTCCATTTTATAACATTGAGGCTTCAGAGTAGTTGACACAGTTTTATAGCAGCCTTCTCTCAATTTCTTTGACTGACTGAAATACATGAAGTTATTTGTCAGGTAATTGCCTAAGGCCCACAAACCCATGCATTTCTTTTATCTTACAACAAATTTTCAGAGCCGAGTCATTGCATACTAAATTAGATGTATACAAATTTGTCAAAAAACCAATTTGACTCCCAGTGATGGCCATATATATAAAATAACCATTGCCAGGGTACAATCTGATAAAACTGGCCTGATTCTACTCTGACAATGGTCTTTTCATTTTACTGTGGAAAGCTGAATCTTTTTTTAAATATATTGAAAACAATATTGTAGTAAATTTAAATCAGACACTTTTAGCATATTTGGGCAATGATATTCCCTACCTGTGTCTAAGCATGTGAAGTAACTCTGAATGTTTTATAGATTTATCACCACCGCTGCCAATGCTGCCAACTGTATCTGACTCTATCACATAGTCAGTACTACTGGGTAGTCTGACCGAACTATCTTGCGGATCATTAACAGTCCCTTCACCTACTAAAATTAAAGGACATTAAGGACAACTAAAGGTAATTAAATGCATACAGAGAAACACAGTTGTACTAGTGGTAGTATTGCACGGACAAGCATAATATCAACTGCATTTCAAATGGTTTTAAAATTGATAAACCATAACATTAATTTGTCATTTTAACTTTTGGCTTACACAGTTAACTGTGAAAAATTTCATTAAGCCACCTAAAACAAATCTTTCTGGTCATAGTTATCACTTGGACTATGTTTTGATACCTACTCAATTTCCTTATTTGACCTTGGCCTAAAGATGACCTCTTTGTTGTAAAGTAACATGCAGCAATGAACAAAGGAAAAACATAAAAATTGGCTGTAATCCAAAAATATTCAATTTGCAAACAATACGCCTTGTTAAGCAAATAAAAACTAGCTACAGTAAACAGTAAAGAATAAGATATTAGATTTTGGTAATCGAAGAAAACCGGTTCCATTGTTGAAAACCACGTAAGGTCCATACAGTAACTGGACCTACAATATCAACTAGTAAAATGCCAATACATGAAATTGTTTGGTTTGTTTATTAAATTTGAGCAAATAAATGAAGCAAAGGTAATACCCATTGTGAAAGCAATTGCTTAGCTTATTGCGTTACCCAACTGACAAATAAACATTATACTGACATATTCAACATAACTCTGTGAAATTACTGTTCACAGTTTGGTGCCAACAGCACAACTTGAATACCACGCAGTTCAACCCTCACCACCTAGACACGTTTTGCCATAAAATAATTGTGCAAACTAATTTGAATAATAAATATTTAAGCCATCTAATTAAATTTTAGGTTTATGGCTTGCAGTTTTTGTAATTAGTGAAAGCTAGATTTTTAGGCTAGGCTTAATTTCAACAAGCCGGATAAAGATTTTTTTAACCTTTTGAAGCTATGGAATTGAGTAAATTAAATGAACAATAAACGGTTAAAATAAACCAGCAGAAAAAATTCTTTAAATTTTAATACTATATCAACTCTGCCCAATAGGCGCCCTGCTCGATTTTTTTTAACAAGCAGTATTTGATCACCCCCCCCCCAATGTATACCAAGGTACAATTCAGCCCGGATGTTAACAAAAATGGCTGACATTTGCTGCTACAGCATACGATACGGCAAAGTGTGTCTAAGAGCTCAGACAGTATAACTGTTTCACTCAAGATCAATAGCTGCATATACTACACAAAGTATAGTGCTATGATAAACATGTCACAAGCTTTACATAATGACATGAACTCACTTCAGTGTGATTATCAATACAGTCAACTATTGATGATCATCTCTAATATCTTTCAAACAAAAGAATCAGGATGCTCATGCAAAGTGAATGTCACACTTAATAATGTATTGATTAGACAGTAGCACTAATCACAGATATTTCTACATCAAATATTAATAGGAGATAATATATGCAGGTACTAGCCAGTTATTAGCTTACGCTATTTTTTATAGAAATATATATATTTGTGAAAATAAGATAATTAACACAAACACTTGTTATCTACATAGCATTATATAATTTGAATTATACTACAAGCTAGATTCTAAATAAGCAATTAAGGCAGCTTTACCCACATTAAAAACTTTTATAAAGTCCAGCTTGGGCTAAGCAACAGCTAAAGGTAGAAAATCAGTGGCTAGAAAAATTGAAATTTTCATTACTGCTGCCTATTATAAATTTTCTATGAGATCAATTTAGAATAAATTTTGGAAATTGTTATAAAAATTCAAAATTATACGTATAAGAAATGCTTACCTGATGCTATAGATGCAGGAAGAACTCTTCCTGCATGGCATAAAGAGCTCACATAACCTGTCTGCTTACACGTGTGGTAACATCTATAGTCTCTCATGTACTGACTTATGTCTTCATAGTGCTTAAATGTGTAGTCAGTGGCACCATTATAATTCATTGGTTGATGATTGTTGCTAGGCAATATATTTTTTTGGCGAACTGGTATTTTCTGTGTCACTGTAGACTGTGGACTATATATTTCATTGGGTGAATCCCAGCCTAAATACAAATACTCTTATTACAATAATAGTAACACTACAATTTGTTTTACACAAAGATGCTCAGTATAACAGAATATTGGAGATTAAAACATTATAAAATCTCAATTATTTTCAGCAAAGCAAGTCTATTAGAATTTCTTTATAAAATAGGTGAAAAAAATCATAGATATTAACATTAGCTAGTTGTACCAAATCTTACTTCCAAATGAAACTTGCACCGATGTCCCATCATGAGCTCTTTTGCAGCACGAAGCACCATGCTCTTGAACATTAAATGCAAACCATGAAACGTCCAGAAGATCTGTAGCTGACATTGTACCAATCAATGTTCAATAAGTCCTAAAATTACATCTCAATGTTAAATTAATGTCAGCAATGTAACTTCTCATCACCTCTACGCTGCAACATATTAAATTATAATTATTTTGATTCAATTACCAGTAACCATAACTATTAGACCAATGCTGAAATGCAAAAGATAATAAATGATATTAATGATATTGTTTGCTATGAAGGAAAAGCAGGTTGCATTTTTTTGTGTTTTATAACTGTTTGCATAGTTCAATGCCAATCATAAACCAGTAGCTGAGTAGTACAATATTTATCTGTCTTGCATAGCACTAGTTTCAGTTGACGGATGCATAATAGAAAGTTGTCTACTCTACATATCAAAACCACTAGATCCGAGCCTTGAAGAGCTTAGCTATAAATTTGAAACTGCAGTTACACCAAAAACCCTTCTCTGCACTGAGTTTTATTATCTACAGCCTATGCTTGGGCTTAAAACTTAATTGTTTAAAGCTAAGCCTAACACAGTATGAGTAGCATACTAGCTAAAATTAAACATATAATATTAAAATTAAAATTATCAAGAACGCTAGCTTTTAGCACAAGGAAATGCCCCCTTAGCTTTTTTAAAAGTATAATTTGCTACCAAGCATTTCTGCATTACCGGAAAGCTTAAAATTTGGAATGTATTTTCAATAACAGTGGGGGTTGCAATAAATAAATTATGTTATACCCTGGAAGGACATGTGCTATGCAAATTCTCGAAGCTAGTTAGAATGCATGGTCCGGGTATGGGTCTTTTTTACAACATAGACTGCACTATCTCACTTTCAAGGTTTTTTTTTCAAATTTAAAGAAGTGCAAAATGCCTGAACGCCCTCTTGAGCCTAAACTAATTGTAAATTTATGTGTAACACAAATTTGCAGATTATGTGGTATATCTAGTATTTCAACAGGTGAAATAAAAATTGAACTTTTTAAAACTTTAGTTTGAAAACAAAGGAAAAGTTTTTATGCAGAATTGGATTTTATGTAAATATTATTTAATTTTATTACCACTGATATTAAAGCCTTTATTATTTATGGATGCTAATAGTATTTTTATTTCGAGTAGCTTAATAATGGATCTTCATATAATTATTACAACTATAGGTTTTAGAATAATATAAATACATTATTTATATCCATATTGATATTGTTATTATGACTGTTGAAATTTAAATTTAGTTACTTGATAGACTTAATATTAGTAATAGCTGTTAGTATAAAAGTATAATTAAAATTATAGTAGAACTAAAATGATTACAAAATTACTTTACTATTATTGTTATTACTGCTGTTGGTATTATTATTAGTAGTGTAATTAATATTATATCTTGTTCTATTGTATTACTATTAGTATTAGTATTACGCTTTCATTGATTCAGTTATAGTTATGCTTCTAGTTATCTTATAACTACTAGTGATTGGTCTATTTCAAGTGAAATTTGGTAATTTCTAAGACTTTGAAATATTTATAATTAATGAATAAAGTATCATTGAAATTATAGGTACATTAAATTTTATTATTGAAATAACAGAATCAGAATGCGAATGACTCAATGAGAAGTCAAGTTGAAGATGATTATCTTAACAGTTAAATTTAAAGTCAATTGTAAAAGCAAAGCCAAACTAAAAAGTCCACTGAACTTCAACTTTTCCTTGTTATTACTATTAGTATTAATAATTATTCTATTACTATTAGTATTACTATTAGACTTAGTATTAGTATTACTATTAGTATTAGTATTAGCCTTAAGAGTTATTTTAAGCAGAAGTTATTTAATTATTGCTTTGTATTAAAAGACTTACATCAGTAATTCAATACGTTAAATCTTTTGAAAGTAAAACTCTAGATATGCATGGTAACGTCTTTAAGCTCATTAAGGTGATAATGAATAATTATCCAGCTCAACATGTAGTAAAATACAATCGTAATGATACGGCTGGACAATAACAAGATTATTCTACGACATTTATAAGCTCACGCGTCTAGACAAAGTAACGCCATATAACTTTACTTGACAATCTTTGTCTGCATACTTTAACTGCGATATTGTTATCAGACTACTTAATAACTATACTCACGCGTGTTATCGCAGCCCACCAATTACAAACAATATAGCTTCATATTACGCAGCGATTGGCTAAATATATTAAAAATATTAGGGCGTGCTGACCTTTAAACCAGCGTAAATTCTGCCCACGTGCTTTGTTTGTACTATAATAATATTATCTTGGAAGAGAGCCTAATAATAGCATCTAACCAGAGTGGTATAATATCTACCCCACTGCGTCTAGCAGCAGAGAAAGTAATTTGTTCTGTGAGTTAGTTCACGAATTTAAATCTTGAAAAATGTGATAACAAGACTTAATAAAACTCAGACCAACATATCAAATAAGTAAATGCTTAACATTGTAGTAGCTGTAATATTTCCTATAGACCAAAATTTTGCAATTATACACTGCAGCAATGTAGTGTATAGTGCGGTGTATAGCCTACACTAGCATGTAGGCCTCACATAAATAGTCATGTAATCATATAAATCACTAACCAATTTGAGTTACTCTTTTTTATTTGCGAAATAATAATTTAATACTATTTTCTGTAATGCCATAATTGCTGAAATATTGCAAAACAAATAGCTTACACTAATACAGCCAGTAAAATGTCATCTACTTTATCGATTGCTGAGCATGGATAAAATTTAGCAATAATAAACTTCTAACTTACTTTTAGTCGTCGTTCACTACAAACACAGTATTAAAATGGAAAATGTGGTGAACGAAGTTTTACAACTAGCTCAATATTAATATTCCTCACAGTTGGCTAAATTAAATGTTTAGAGGCATATAAAGTAGCCAAGTTTTACTACATATTTCATGTATTACATTTAAATAGAGTTTTGTAGCTAATAAATTATTATTCATTTGATGCAGGCTGTAAATAAACAATATTTCTCCTAACTCACTTCTTTGATTTTTACATGCATATATTTATTACCCTTTGATTGATATTTTATATAAAGATGTTAATAGTCTTGCTTTCCTTCTTTTTTACTATTATATTCTGATTTTGCGTGTTTCTTCATACTCTATTTGACATTTATATTGTGTTTTCGAAAGGTTTAGGGACTTATTTTGTCATTCATTTTTAGTTAGCCTTTGTGAGTTGCTTATGATTGTTTTTAAAGGTTATATTTCAATGGTTGTAACTGTGGATTTGTCTCATTTTAGCGGGGTGAGGATAACTCTACCGTTTGATAGAAGTTTTTTACAACCTATTTGTTATTAGTAATGTTATTTCCTTTGAGCTAGAAATAGTCAAAGGGAAATAATATTTTCTAGTTCATTGGTTATTTCATTGAAATAAAACTATAGAGGTTATAGTTTAATGGTTATTTCTATCACTGCGTAATAATTGTTTTTGGATCATTAGAATGTTCTGGACAGGAAATGACGTTGGCGTGATTCATTCCCGCCTATCGTTGATCTAGTTCTTTCTTTTGGTCCATTCATTTAGCAGGCGGTGGTAGCTTCGAAGGGTTTCTCCTAGTTCCATCTGAATTATTAACCATTAGGTGAGTTTGTTCTTTTATTTATTCTTTCATATGTGTAACCACTAGGCATTAGCAGTGTTATAACTGTGCAACTATATAATAATAATAGTATTGTTATTGTATGCCTAAAAGTTGGAGTCAAAATGAAAAAGTATCACTATGAGTATGTTAAGTAACATCAAATTCAATTTGCTGACCAATATTTACAAATTTTTATTCTACAAACTAAGTTTAATATTGATTAAAGGGTTGTACTTATAGTAATATAAATAGTAATACTTTTACTGTTGGTACTAGTAGATTTAATATTAATATAACCTTGTTTTGCTATACATAAACAATAACATGCAGTTATAATCGGATAATCGAAATGACTGTAAGTAAATGTAAATAAAATTATTTCAATATTCAATATGCATTTTTAAATGTTATTTACAATATTATCTGTTCATTTTTGTAGACAGTCATAAAGATGGCCAAGACAGGACTTGCTGTTGGAATTGATTTAGGAACTACCTACTCTTGTGTAGGAGTTTTCCAACATGGAAAAGTAGAAATTATTGCGAACGATCAAGGAAACAGAACAACACCTAGTTATGTCGCCTTTACAGATTCTGAGCGTCTTATTGGTGATGCTGCCAAGAATCAAGTGGCCATGAATCCTAGCAACACAGTGTTTGGTAAGTTGAGTTATGCCGTATGCTTTATTGCAATGTTCATTCTTAGTACTCTCCAAATGTATTGTGTATCTTGCCTGTCTTTTTTATCACAGATGCCAAAAGGTTGATAGGAAGAAAATTTAGCGATGACACTGTTCAAAGTGACATGAAGCATTGGTCATTCCATGTTGTTGATGAAAACACGAAGCCCAAAATTCAAGTAGATTATAAAGGAGAAACTAAAACATTCTTCCCTGAAGAAGTTAGTAATTAATAGAAATACTTGAGCTATATTATAGTAATTTAGTTCATGGGTTCAAATTAAAAACTGGTTCATAGTCATAAATCTTTCTCAGTCAATTATTAATCATAGGTGCAAATAAACTAAGTTAGATATGCTCGACTTGTAGATCTCATCCATGGTTTTAACCAAGATGAGAGAGACTGCAGAGGCTTACCTTGGTAAAGCTGTCAGCAATGCTGTTGTGACAGTTCCAGCTTACTTCAATGACTCCCAGCGTCAAGCCACCAAAGATGCTGGGACAATCTCAGGTTTGAATGTGCTCAGAATCATCAATGAGCCAACTGCTGCTGCCATTGCATATGGGCTCGATAAAAAGGTAATTGCAAAGTTCTTAACAAAAATGGCCAAATGATAATTAGACAACCTTTTTTTATTTTTGACTGGTCAATCTTCAAGTAAGATGTATGTTTCAGGTTGGTGGTGAGAGAAATGTTCTCATCTTCGACCTTGGGGGCGGTACTTTTGATGTCTCCATCTTGCAAATTGATGACGGAATCTTTGAGGTGAAGGCCACATCTGGTGATACTCATTTGGGAGGAGAAGACTTTGACAATCGCATGGTCAACTTCTTTATTGCTGAGTTCAAGCGAAAGAACAAGAAAGACATTTCTGGTTTGTTTGCTACATCTTTCCAAATGGATAATGCTTGCATGAGGTTTCTGTACTCTAGTACTGTGAATTATATTTAGCATGTATTATGTTGCAGGTAACAAGCGTGCTGTGCGTAGATTGAGAACTGCCTGTGAAAGAGCAAAGCGAACCCTTTCTAGCAGTGCCCAAGCTAGCATTGAGATCGATTCTCTCTTCGAGGGAATTGATTTGTACACCAGCATCACTAGAGCCCGTTTTGAAGAGCTCAACAATGATCTCTTCCGTGGAACTCTGGAGCCAGTAGAGAAAGCCCTGAGAGATTCCAAGCTTGGTAAGAATGATATCAATGATATCGTTCTGGTTGGAGGTTCAACTCGTATCCCCAAGATCCAAAAGCTGTTGAAGGACTTCTTCAATGGTAAGGAGTTGAACAAGAGTATCAACCCTGATGAAGCTGTGGCGTATGGTGCAGCCGTCCAGGCCGCTATTCTAACTGGAGACCAAAGCGAAGAGATTCAGGACTTGCTGCTTCTTGATGTAGCCCCACTGTCTATGGGTATCGAGACCGCTGGAGGTGTGATGACAGCCCTCATCAAAAGAAACACCACTATCCCAACCAAGCAAACCCAAACTTTCACCACTTATGCCGACAACCAACCTGGTGTGCTTATTCAGGTATGATTGTATGTTCGGTCTTCATTTGTTTTGTTCCAGTTTAGTAACGAGAATCCATCTTTCAATTTCTCTTGTGGGTGCACTGTGCAGTGATTGTTGTGAAAAGCCGACGATCATTTTCTAGAATCTCAAAATGTACGATTTTTAATAATGTAATTTGCAGGTGTATGAAGGAGAACGAACAATGACCAAAGACAACCATTTGCTTGGTAAATTTGAACTGGCCGGAATTCCACCAGCACCCCGTGGAGTGCCCCAAATCGATGTCACCTTTGATATCGATGCCAACGGTATCCTAAACGTCAGCGCCACAGACAAGAGCACCGGCAAAGAGAACAAAATCACCATCACTAATGACAAGGTACATTTTTTCTTGTGACATGACAATTGTACTTGTTTTATAATTGTGCCATGGTATCCATATATAAGTTGCTTGGTTATTTATGTTGAAATGATTCTGTTTGTTGTAGGGACGCCTCTCTAAAGAAGAGATTGAAAAGATGGTCAACGATGCAGAAAAGTTCAAGCAAGAAGATGAGAACCAAAAAGAGAGAATTGGAGCCAAAAATGCATTGGAGTCTTATGCTTACAACATGAAGTCAACCGTGGAAGATGATAAACTCAAAGACAAGATCAATGCCGATGACTTGAAGACCATCACGGACAAATGCAATGAGGTTAGTGCATGCTATAATCAAACTAGTATTGTGCAAGTAGGCAAGTAATAACAATGCAGTAGAGCAGTAGTAAGCCGCTAATGATGCCTTGATTGGAAGTAGATAATCAGTTTGATGGATGTGTTATGACTGCTTGCTCATTATTTTGATGCTATGATCTTCATTCACGATAATCATTTAGGTCATTTCATGGCTTGATGGAAATAGCTTAGCTGAGAAAGATGAGTTTGAAGACAAAAAGAAAGAACTTGAAGGAGTGTGCAACCCAATCATAAGCAAGCTTTACCAACAAGCTGGTGGTGCTCCAGGTGGTGAGTGTGCTTGTTATTCTAAATATCACATTCTGGTTTTTTAGATGGTTACACATTTCTTAGTTATGTTGTGATCTAATGATGGCTATTCTTTACTTTAGGTATGCCTGGTGGTGGTATGCCTGGTGGACCAGATGCCAGTGCCTCTGCTGGTGGCAACAGTGGACCTACCATTGAAGAGGTTGATTAATTGCACAGAACATGTAATTGCCTGCTAAACAATAATGATTTATTGAATATTAATGTCAATATTAACTGCTTTTTGTTGTCTTGCAATGTAACACCAGTATTTGCTTGTATTTTGTTAGATTAACCTTTACAATGCAGTTTAAAAACTCAATAAAAATAGTAAACATAATACATATGTATACCTCTTTCCTCTCCTACAACCTACCTAATGTTAGCTGGCTAGTTCAAGATGCATGCTACCAACTGGGTGTAAAATTGGCCTTGGCCAAAGCAGAATGTACACAACAATGAATAATTATATTCCGTATTTCTCAACTGGCATGGTATTTCATGCCCACCTGCTGTACAAAACGTGTACATACATGTATACAATTGTATCTTTGCTTTCAAGTTGGTTTCTGGTGAATAATCTCTTGATATAATAAAAAGTGCATCTGGCTGGTCAATTGATCTATTATGCTTTTAAATTTTGTATAGTGTAACTGATGTCCTGGAAATCGTATTATAATGTAATATTTATCACTGGCTGTAATGTAGAATGCAAAAAAGCATTAAGAAATAACAAATGTGACCCATGGCAGTGGTTTCTCTAATAGTCGATAACAATATTTTTTTGTTTTTAAATTTACATGTTTATTCCATTGACTGAAAAGGAAATCAATTTGAATTGTAAAATATGTTACTCCTAACATTTTAATACCATTTTTGTTATATTGCATAATCCAACAAAAGACTTGGAAATAGAAGTGATATCAATTGACTGTTGAATTAAAAGTTTAAAAGATTTCATCAGCTTCAATTTATAATTAGATGATGTTAATAGTAGATAAACTCACATGCTTTAATTAAAATTATTTTGGTGCTAATGCAATTAGTATATTTTTTTAGTAGGCATGTGATTATTATAGTTCACAAAAAGTGAAGCAGGTCACGAAGAAGTATGCATGTGGTTATATTTTTTAATCTACCAACCCTATGAGTTTGTAGTGTTTCAAAAGCTACATATGATTATTGTATAGCTTTACTAAAGGGTCAACAACTTCATGAACCTAGTGTTAGGAAAACTTCAGAAGTAGATAGAATGTTCAATAAATTATATTGTATTTAGGCAAGGCTTCTCCATTTTCAGTTAAAAACAACTCTTATATGATCAGGGGTTTTTACAGAGCTGGAAACTTAAAAAAAGTAAGGTAGGTTTTTTGCTTTTAGCTGAAAGCGAGACCCTATAGAGAGATTTGCTTTAAAATTAACATGGCAATTAACAGCAATAGGCTCAAAGTGGTTTTAATTGTGTTAAAAAGCATAATTTTTTGCAGAGCAGTGCATTCACATAAGTAAGTTTTTAGTGAAATTCTGTTCTATAATTTGATCGTTGGTTAATCTATAACAAAATTCTTGAATAATGAAAGCTTAAGGAATAATTAATTTGGAAGCCATATTTTGAAGTGATGTCATCATGATTTGCATAGGAAAATGCAGCCATGCTAGGCCGGCACTGGCTTTGACTGTGTAATACAAATTGCATGCTAGCTGCTCAAAACTAATCATTATGACTCATTTTTACCCCGAGACTTCCCGTTACAAACGTGTATGGATGAAAGATTTGCCTAGCAGGTATAACCGTGAATGGGAGAGACTAGGATTGGTAAATCCACCAGTAAAAAAAGATGGTACTGCAGTTCGTTGTGAGTTAAAAACCTTATTTTGTATGTCATAGGATTGTAAGTACAAGTAATATTCAGTATATTAAACATTATTATATTATTAGACATGATGGCATTATAATGCAAGTTCATAATTTAACGCATATAATGTTTTTCTATAACTGATGAAAAAATAGTTTATGATGGGATTTTGCTTGTAGCTGTGCCATTTTATGCTGCTCAGCAACTTCATCGCTTAGAGAAAGTACCGAGACAGCTTAGAGGCTCCACAAAACCCATAGTTGTGACAACTTCTAAAATTGGCGAGCCGGTAGGTTTTCGAAACAGCAACCATAATTTTATAATAATTTCTGCTGTTCTTTATGTGAGTATAATTGCAAAACATGTATACTTTTGTCAGTGCGCACATGTAAATTTTTTTTATTTCTATAAATTATATTTTATTGTTAGATTTTAGCCTAATAAAAAGACATATATTTTAATATCCCCATTGATGGCTTTCCATGTTTTCTTTATAACGACCACCCAAGCTCACAATAAAATCAAACACATGCTGCATTGTATATGCGTGTTAACATTTTTATTAAATCTTGGCTATTGCTGTTTTTCAGTACTATTCTCCACAGCTTGATTTTGATCTCAGGACAACTCAGTCCCCACCTCTGGCCTATAACAATCTATTAGATCCTCATCTGAAAATATTTTTCAATCACCCGACAAAACGCCGTGTCCTTGAGAAGCGTGGGTTCATCACAAAAGAAGGTGATGTCATTTGCCACAATTTGAAAGAGCTGAATCGTTACAGAGATATGTTATATTCTAATCACCAGGAAATGATCAAAGTTCTTCGTACAGATATAAACAACCACATACCTAAAATTTTAGGCAAAAGAAAGGCTATTGCAGTGAGTGATGAATTTTATCACTTATTACTATAATATTACCATATTACCCTAAACAGTCATAATATAATATGTTACTTTTTAAATAAATTACATTGCTTCTATCAATATGTAAAACTCATGTCTTCAGTATAGAATAATTTTTTTCTTTTTCTTTGTTATTTGTAAAATTTGTTATCAATTTACATTGTACTTGAAATCCATAACTGACGGATAAAAAACTTAATTACAAAGGAGGCCACATCAGAGAAACGACGATGTAATTTGTTGCGGAGAACCTCGGTTAATGTTAACCAAGATGTCAATTCACACAAGCAAAGGCCAGAGCAGAAATCCTCATTTCTTAAATCTAGATTCAAGAATAAAGTAGGAAGCCTACCTAAGGGTTGGTACACTTTTTTGAATTATAATTGGAACTTTAATATATTGAGTAAACCTTTTGATGATATGTTATTATAATTGGTGTTATAAGATTTTCTAACTGAGGCTCTGTACTCTAGAGTCTAGTGTATAAAAGCAGTATTTTCCCAAGTCCTTAATTTAAGGAAATATTTTCGATAAAGAAAGCTACTGCCTGCTTGATAAATACAACAGTTAACCCTCCGATCTAAATCAAATAATAAACCAGAAAAGAAACCCCTTTGCTCCGTAGTGTTGCATTGGTCATATATTATTGTATAATGTAGTCATTTTATTTTCATTGAACAGCAGTATAATATTGTTATTTTAGTTCATAATGAAATGGCAAATGAAGACAAAAATTCTGCACTGTCACTAGCCACTTTATTGACAGAACATACATTAGAAGAAGTTGATGAAGCAGCTACCAAAATACAAGCTTGTTTTAAAGGATATCGTGTTAGAAAAATAATGGTTTGTGTGTTAGAATATGACTAGAACAAACATGCATGTATATTAGAGAAATAGTTTAATATTGGCAATTTTATTTGTTTATTAGTTCATGATCAAAATATATTATAGTTTACAAATTTTATTATAAAAAAGTATAATAATAATATTTCATTTAAATGTGTTATATCAAATAAGTTTATGCTGATTACTGTAACATTTGCTAATTATTAATTGCAGGCTCAAAACTATGTCAAAACTGTGAAAGCTAAAACAAAGTCAGGTGAGAAGTTTGTGGAATTTGTTTCTGAGAGTAGAACCTGTGATGTAATCAAAAATGTAATAATTCTTTTCTGAAAGTATTCATGCATTCCACTGTATAAGTTATATGTGCAATTATATTAACGGGGATCATATCATTATTCATTATATCAGCGTTATCATCAATTGAACCATCTAATAATGTTACATGATATTTGCAAACATTTATGTAATGACTGCTTTCAAGCTAGCAACTAAAAGAATTTGCATCATTATACTTGTATGTTTTCATCTGCTGCAGTTGCAAGCAATAACAAGTTAGTTTGCCGGGCCATACGGTGCATGTAACTCGTTTACTACATACTTTATTTAATCAGCATAAGAAAATATATATTCAAAGCATGCAGTTGGTGTATAGCTACTATAATGTTCTACGCACTAACAAGTGACAATGCCCTCATAAGAATAATTGGGAATTTATGCAGAGCATTTAAAGCACACATCATTGATCTAAATAAAAACAAAATATGTATAGGACGGAAGAAGATATGGGAAAAGACAAATCATGACCTGATTTCAACTTGCCATACACACAGTTGTACTGAGAGTCTTGCTAGACAGTTTGTCATCACAGATATACCATCCATGATGGAGTTTCTCAAAGATCCTGTGAAACAACAAGAATACAGGTATTATGATTGTACTTTAATGAAACATTCTGCATCTAATCTTATCTGCCTGCTTGCCTTGTTATTACTACATCAATACCTATTTGCTTCAAGTTGTGAAAAAAAATAATTCGCAGTGTTAGTGAAGCAGCAAAATGTTTGTTGATAAAGTATGACATTAAATGTACTTAACCAAAAGAGTTCACACACATTCAAGAGTTTTCTACACCTTATTGGGTGCACGCAACTAGTTTATTACTAATTTACTATGGTTGGGTATGTGAATAAAATTTTGTCTTGATCCTAGTTTATTTATTTCAATAATTTATAATATTTATTACTAATTGTGATCAAACTTTGTTTCATAATTTTCTGTGATTTAGGAGAAGCTTCCTACTGAGACTAATGCACACCCCGTGTACAGATATATCAGGGACAATGGTTAAACCTCTTTTGCAGGAAGAAATTAGAAGTCATAGCAGTAAATTTAGATGGGTGTAAATGCAAAAACTACAGCTACACCAAATATTATACACTTCTCATTTTACTGCTTGCACCATTATATAGAAAGTTTTATTATTCCTGATGCTGTTATTGGCTGATTAGTTTTTTATGTTTGTAATACCTATATAAAAAAAATTATAAAACTTTTGAGCTTTATAATAAAAAAAGCTATATACAATATATATTGATTTTTGTTTTGTAGTGCTAAAATATACAGTTGTTTAATTATTTTTTGTTGTTGTTTTACATAGTTGTTGTGATAGCATAATTTGCATGTAAGATTAACTAGAGTCAAGGAAATGACAAAAATAGTACCTGGTAATGCAGATACTTAATTTTGTAAACAGCTTTTTTAACAACAATTCAATTCTGAGTTTAATGGTGATTTTGTTACTTGAATTATGCAATTGAGGTTTTGCCGTGACAACCCTACACGTTGAGCAAAATTTTTTCATGAACTAGTATGCTTGTGTATTTGAATTTTATCATAATACCCTCCAAAGCTTTTCCAATAGTAGGTTGATCACCAGCTTCCTGATTTTTCCTCCTTTTTTCTGGTTTTGGCAATGTGGTTTTATTAATTTTATTATTCTCCGTAAGCCAAATATGCATTTGACAGAGTTATCTATCCTTATATTATTTCCATTAGTCTCGCAAGCAACAGGCGAACGGTAGAGGCGAACAAAAAAGAAATCGCTCAAAGCAGCATCAAATTTGTAACCGTTGAGTGCATTGGTTCAAAAGTTTCAAGTTTATAGTTGTGAATTTGGCAATAATATCAATTTTTGTACTCAGTCACCCCTAACTTGATGTTGCTTCTAACGTTATTTGTAACAACAATTTCGTATGTTGCAACAATATAAACTGAGATCTATTAAAAATTACAGTTATTGGTTCAAAATGGTTTGCTAAAATATTGCAAAAATGTGTTGTTCTAGATCCAAGGCTCGTTAACTTTTACGTTTCTCTTTGCGACTCGCTGGGATTCCCCCCACATCATAAAAAAGCTGTACATTTTGCAGTGGGTTTACCCCATACTGATACTAGCGCAAAATAAAAACTTGAAATCTAGTTATCCAGTTTAATTTTATTTTGAACGTTATTACTTATAAACCGTGTACATGTTAGTATTGCAGTGTAAATTTTGTTTAATTTACGAATTAGTAATATAATGTGTAACACTAACTCTAAGTGAGACTGACTCACTACTTACGGTCTTACCAGTCTAAGACTTAGACTAAGACTAAGAGTTATACTTACTCTTACTCTTATTTTACTAGTTAGACTAGCCTTAGAGTTAGAGTAAGACTAACACTATCAGTATGAGTATGCCTATCACATCACTATGAATGTCATCACTATAACTGTATTGCTATTAGTATTACTAATAGTATTACTATTAGTATTGTATTAGTATTAGTATGATACTCATACTTATATGATGAATATTATGATTATGATAGTACGAGTATCAATTTCCAACTATCAATGTCATACTCATGGCCATACTGATAGCAGGGTTGGGGTAATTGTAATTTGTAATTGTAATTGGTTGTAATTAATTACATTTTTGCAAGTAATTGAATGTAATTTGTAATTGATGTATAAAAATGTAATTGTAATTGTATTTAATTGCATTCATATGTAATTGACCCCAACCCTGACTAATAGTGATTGTGAAAATCAAGAACGTTGGTGATTCAATGACAACTTAGTCATTTAAAAATTGTACAGGCACATGTGATTGGCAAAATTTCCATATAATCTAAATAATAAATGAGTCAGAAGTAAAGGGGTTAATTATTAGCGTCTGCAATATCAGATCAATTGCATATTGGAGCTAAATCCTAAAAGTTAATTTTACATAACATATGAACCAACAGTAATAACTAATATCTTGTGAACCAATTATAGTGGAGATAAAGTTGATGCCACATTCAGTGAAGTCTTCTGCCAGGCAATGTCAAGCTTCATTTTGTATTGTTATAACTCCAATCAAAATAATGTATGTTAGGACCTAAGATACACATTTTTTGATGCCTAATGTCTATATAGCTGGAGTGTAAATGTTATATAGCACTGTGAATTTCTAATAAAGCATACATTTTGCTCTGTGGGATTTTTTTACATTGCTCATCCAAGTACAATTACACATTTTTTTCTGAATAAAATTTTTAAAGTTTACAATAATATATATAAAACATTTTTATATACTTCCTACATGGTTATGTCATTGTCTGAAATTTGTATTTTATGTTGTAAAGAAAATGACACGAAATCGAAAACGTGCTAAAGTGAAGAGCAAAGAACCTTGCGCTTCAGAATTAAAACAAATTGAACCAGTAGTTCATTCTGGGGTAATTGAAACCGAGAGTGATGAATTAATGAAAGCGTGGGTAAGTTGGATCACAGCTTTATGTTTCTATAGTTTTGGTTTTCTCTTGATTGAATAATTACTTTTCAGTATGGACTCGAGTGTTTGCTAGTTACATTTCTTTTTTTATGTTATGATACCAAAAACATGGCAATATATTATTTTGGGAAACATTTTTTATCCCTTAATCTTATCATTTATGTGGTGTAGTCTCAATTTTTATGAAAAGCTTTAATGTTTTACAAGATGTAGTGCTATTGACTAGAATGCATCAATTGTGTCCCTTTTTGGGGAAATAATATGTAGTGTGAACTATCAAATCATCCTTTTCAATTTTATTTTGAAATGATGGTAATTTAATAACATTAAAAAAGTGGAACTAAAACAAGTATGTACTATAAAAGAAACTATTCTTGGTTTATTAGAGCTCTGTTATAGAGTGGAAATGGAAATAATAATTTAATGCTACATTGCCGAGAAGCTACATTACCTAAACTTGATTTTTATAGAGTTGCGTTATGGTGCTTATACTGGACCAGTACTTGAAGAGAACCAATAAGCATATTGCGAATATGTTGAAGCAGCAACGAAACTTGACTCCAGCTAACTCGTCCAAAAGACTTATCCTGAATCTGGGTATAGCACATAATTCATTGTTGGAGCAAATAGATGAACTTGAAGACTGCAAGCATGTAGCCAAGGTACCAGAATGTATTGATAATAAATAGAAATAATGTTGAATAGTAATACTAATATCATTTCAAATCTTTAATTCGATTGATTGTAAAATTTACATTCATGTATTCTTTTCAACAAACTCAACAATATACGTTATGCATTCTTACCGTTTCTCACCATTTCTCACCATTTCTCACCATATCTGTTTTAGTCTTTGCGGTGTTTTGTTTTACCAGGAAACATTTACCTCCAATGTCGCACAGTTGTCAAGAGGTGTTCCTTTTGAACGATTGCCTCTTATTGATAAGAAGAGATCACTGAAAATTCTTGAGGAGATGATTTCTCGTCAGACAAATCCAGATAATGATGATGTTTCAACATATGCTAGTGGTGGGCTGCTAACTCAACTTTTATCTCTTGGAAATGAAATGCTGATAAGATATGTGCTATTCAAATGATTATCTATGTGACATATTGATAGGATATATGCTCTATAACTATCTACTCATTTTATAGGTGTAGATAGCCTATTTTTACCTGCTTAGTACCCAAAGCATTGTTTTGATTTATAGATTAGCATATTCATTTCCAATATAATTGTTTGGAAACGAAATAGCCTGTGGGGTCTCAGCATAACATTTGTTGGTTCCTATTCTACGGTTGGGAGGAAAAGTACTGAACATTATTTTAGCTAAACTAGTGTATACATTATATCTCACACAAGTTTATAGTCGCCATCTCTGTGAGAAAACCCCTGATGGAAAAGGTTTTTGTTGAATCTGGCTAATGACTTACTCAGATAGGGCACAGGAGCAATTATGACTGGATGCTCTTCCTAACATCACCAATGGCCTTTGTCAGGGCTTGAACCCATGACTTTGTGCTTACTGGGCAAACGCTCCAACCTCTATATATTATATATGTATATAGAAAGGAAGGAGAATTTGAAATGATGAAGTTTTATGAATAGTAGCCATGCTGCGAAACTTTATAGCAACGTGGTTAGGGGGAACAAGCAAGCATTTCTTGATTTAGTGAACAAATTGCGAATGTCTAAAAGATAGTTTTATTGTAAGGTAACGTAAAAATACAATTTTTAATGTGTGTCAAATTAGCTATTTCTTGAAAACACTACCAGTTAGCCTTCTTATTTTTATTGAATTGTGACATAATTTTGACTCTAAAATGCTAATGTTGTGAGTTTTTAAACGTCACTGAAGTATTTGAAGTTAGCAAGTCATTTTATATTGTTATATGTTATAATAGACTCTGCCATCGAGGACGCTAATAGTAATGATGCCGATGTCGTTGGTGATGAAAACATGGCTTACTTTTCTGCTGCTCTTTGTGACCGTACACAAAGTATGGATGTTTCTGAGTTGCATCAACCTCTTGGAGAAGGTATTTATACTTTATAGTTTATACTTGGTAACGTTTGGCTTATTGACTTTTATATAAACATATTTTATATATTATAGTAGTTGATTTGGTGTTTGAAGCCACCAGGTCAGTAATGATGATTCAACCTGTTTTCTCATGGCATGTTTTTAATTCAACAGCTGTATCTATAAATTTCTTAATTTTATAACAATTGTTGTGACTGACATTTTAGCACCTGAAGTTGACTTGAAGAAAGTTCAAAGTGAAGAGGTCTTTGTTGATATTACAGAATCAGTCAATGAGAGGCCAGATTGTGCGTACCATTATACTACTTTAGTATTGTTTCTTAGTGTTAGCTGGAAGACAATTGGTTTTAGAAATGGTTTATTTACCTCTAACATTTGTTTTTTATAAGAACATAATAAAGAGTGAATGTTAACTTTTGTTTGTTGTGGTAGCAAACTATAGCTTCAGTTTTTTAGAACCTGGAGAGATAATTTTATAACACAATAATATTTGCAAATGGATGTTAATAGATTTTTCCTTGGCAAGAGTTCACGACATACACGTTATTTATATGTATTATGTTGTGTTCAGAGAACAACAAGTTTGTATTACAGAGTAATTTATGGAATGATGTCATATAATGCTGTGTAATGAGTGGTTCAGTGTGTAATATTATAGTAAGTGATATAAGTAAGGGAACAGGATTATTGCTGTAGGTAAAACTACGGGCACTGTGTCTGACGTAGACGCAGAAGATAATTACACAAAATGTGATGCTATGGAACAACAAGACTGTGATTCTAAGGAGTCCCTGAATTCTACTGTGACGCTATTATATACCTCTGCAGTGCCCCCTACTATCACCCATGAACTTCCAGTAGATTGTCAAAATCTAGTTACTGTTAGCTCGTCACAGGAATGCTTGGAAAAATCCATCTCTTATAATGATCCTGTATTTTCCTGCAAGGAAACACTTTCTCTTTCTACCCATAAGATGATTGATAACACACCACATGTTACCACTGAGCTTGTAGTGTCAACATTCAGTGCTACAAAACCTGACCCTGCAGGTATATGATTTATGTTTAAGTTATTCGTGTAGCTAGTATGTATGTTCTAGTCATAGTAAGTGATCCATCTTGTTTTCTTGTTACAAAAGAGGAAAATACAGTACATGCTGAGAAATAATTTGTTTTTAATTTAGATGAGATAGTCGAAGACACTGGAAGTGATTGGCAAACAATCACCAAAAAGAAAAAGCCCGATAAAGTAGCCAAACCACTTTCCCTTACTTCGGTATGTACTAAGCCAGTTTCGCTACAATGATAATGTTGCATTTGACCTTGGAGTTGTCATTTCTTTATATTTTATTATTTCAAGAATTGCTTGTATATATAAAAATGCCTAGAAGGAAATTCTCTGCCAGTTCTAAACAAATTACAATGCATAGTTTTCAACTGTTTGCTCTTTTTAGGGTTAAGAAAAAGTTTTTACTCTTGACTTTGCATAAAAATGCGCCCTCTTGAAGTGTTTGGGCACTAGTAAATATAATATTCTAAATGTATGAAGACAATTTAATTACATTGTTGCGCTAATCTATGAATGCAAAGGTCTTAGAATGGATCAATATATTATCACGAGCTTCATTGGTTAAGATGATTGATCAATATTATCTTGAGCTTAGGCATTATAATATATCATAAATTTACAAGTCGGCTAAAATTTCCAATAAAAGTGTTCAATTATTTAGATTTATTGCAAAAATTTGTATCTTCAGTTTATTAATTGAGTAAAAATATTTTTTTGAATATTTTAAATGGTGTAAAGTTAGCCTATTTTTTTCTATAAAGTATTATTTTGTGGTTTTATCTAAATGTGTTAATGTTTTGGTTGAAGTTTCATGCCAATAAATTTCCTTCGTATTCCAAAGTTAGCTTCAATTATAAACAATTTACTAGATTTCAACTAAAATCTCTGGTAATGCTTGCAGTTACATAATTTGTGTCTTGAATTCTCTATATAATAATTGGTCAACTAAAGGAAAATGAGAGTTTGGTTAATATTAGTGTTTTGTTAAATTAAAGTCTAAATCTAGTTTTGTTAATTATCTTTTATTTCCCATTTATGAAATTATTGTAAAACCTAAATCGTGCTTTTCAAATGTTTTAAACAGCCTCAAATGCCGAATAGTGCTTTATCAGTTACTCCTTGGGACAACAGCAAGTTTAAAGGTGAGCGCGGAGAAAAAAGGCGAAAGACTGAAATCTGTAAAAATTTTAAACTCGGGACCTGTAAGTGGGACGCTGACTGCAATTATGCTCACAGTGAAAGCGAAAGAATGGAGGCTCGGAAAAGACAGGCATCAGGAGATAAACAGCTTGCTAATGGCATTGTGACTAGCTCAGTGACTAAACATTCTACAACTGTGAGTCATAGCTTCTCACATTGTATAATGTATATATATATATGTTTGTGTGCGCGTTCGTGTGTGCGAGTTTATTGTAAGAAATCAAAAGGCAATAGTGCGAGTAAACTAGCATGGCTTTAAGGCAAAGAATATTTTCTATTATAAACACATTGAATATCTATACTGTTACATTTTTCTACTTTATAAGATCGTGGATCTGAACCCATGCACAAATGCCGCATTTAAAAGCTCAAAAAGAGAGATGCTGCGTAAAACGGAATGGTGTGACAACTACAGACAAGGAACGTGTTCGTGGGGCAAGGAGTGCAACTATGCTCATAGTGAGGCAGAGCTGAGACTTGCCAAAGCAAGAAGAGAAGAGCAGTTGAAAGAACAAGGGGCCCATGGCGCTATTGTATGAATTATATTTAATAGTTTAAATTTTTTGTATCGTTAGTGTTGTTTTTTACAGTTAGCATTGTTACGGTATATGTAATGTAACACACTTAAAAAATTACGACTTTTATATTAACTTGAGTTTTGATATGATTGAAGTCTATTAGAGCTGTTACATTTCATCTTCAGCTATGTACATATAGCTTCAAGCTACGTAACCCGCTTTGTCCTAGCTCCTGTCAAACTAAACTCAAAAGATTTCTTTTTTTTTATTTAAGTTCCCGGATCCATCGCCAGCTGCTAATCTCAAGTTCAAAAATGGATACAAATTACGCAAAAGTGAGATGTGTGAAAACTTTCAACTGGGCAAGTGTAAATGGGGAAGCGAGTGCAACTATGCTCACAGTGTTGAGGAGTTGCTTGGGACTGTGGGCCACTTCCAGGTTACGGATTATGCAACCATGAATAATGCTGCTAACAATGTTGACCAGGTAACCAGTGTAATTCAGTTATTTTTGATAACCAATCCCTTATCAATTTTAGAACCACTTGTTATGTGTTACAATGTTACAGCAGTAATTACTGCTAAATATTTTGAAGTATCATGCCTATGTTTAAAATAAATTTCTTTGTAATTATACAGTTTTATCAAATAATCTTTTATTCTGTAGAATTTTTAAAGTTCCAATGTTATGCTTTTTACCTAAAATATTTAATTTCTTTTTTATATTGTAAAGAAGCTTTTATATATGGCGCTTGCAAATTGTGGAAGTATATTAATTATAAGCTAAAAGTGAAAAAAATATTTTTTAAAGTTATTTCAACTAAATTATTTTTTTATTGTTTCTGATGAATTTAAAAAAATACAATTTATTACCCTTGCCTCTAAATGTATAGAAATAGTTGAATGTGTAATTATAACATCGATTTTGCTATATCATGATTTCATTACACCCTGTAGAGTACTCGACCGAAGCAACCGACTGTCAACTTCAATGGGAAAAAGCTACTTATGTGTAAAAGTTTTGAACTGAATAAATGTAGGAGACCGTCTAGTGAATGTAAATATGCTCATCACCCTGACGAGCTGGACCAGGTTAGCACATTTTACTTTATGTTGAAAATCAGATCTGGGAAGATAGATGTTATTGTTTGGACTTTACCAATGTTAGATTTCTAAATATATGCATCTCTGCTCCTAGGCTTTTCAGCATAAGGAACCCTGTGGCCATCAGCAATGTGCTGGAAGACTTAGATATGAGCGCCGTAAGACAATTATGTGTCGAGATTTGGAGTTGAATGGTGACTGCCAATTTGGGGCGGACTGTACGTACGCCCACAAGTCTTCTGAGCTGAGACCTCTACCTAAGCATGAGTTATGTCAGCGACACAAGAAAGGAAAATGTGTTGCCGACGAGGTGTGTGAATCTGATCAGATAACTCCAAATAAAAAGGATAGACTTTTAAAAAACTTTCAATGAAAAAGAATTTTTCTGGAGTTTTACCATATTTTTTATAAGTACTCTTTATACATTGTTTTGATGTGCAGTAGTCTGATGCATTGCGCACTAAGCTGGACTATTGTGAAGCTTATGTTACACATTTTGTAACTTTTTGTTGACCAGTGCGTATACGCTCACTCTGTGAATGAACTGCGCCCTAGAACACCGGAAAGATCTCTACCAAAAGGGTACTATTCACAAAACTCTGTGGCATTGAGTTGGAATGATGAGTTTGGCATGCATGCAGATGATGTGGTGAGCTGATAGATCTAAAGTATTATGTACATCTAAAGTTTAATCTTATGCACAATGCATTCCAGATGTCATTTGCTCACTGCTCTAGGACTTACTACATTGTTGTGGAAATTTAAAAAAATATTGCGCGGTGTATGTGTTGGAAATTTCATTGTTTTTATTTTACAACTAGTATTAATCAGTATAAACTTTTTTTTTCTAATCTTTTAGATGATCTATATTAAAGTGAAATCTGCATATTTTGCAGTGTGTTGTACCTCTCCATCTGTTAACAATAACTTGACTACCTTCTTGTATAAAGGATAGATCTTATATCTTAAAACTTCTTGTGTCACTAAATTTTCTATTTTCTCTTGTATATACAGACACTTGGCTATGTTTTGTAGACCAGCTCTGAAGAAGAATGTATTATCTGTTCTGAGCCTTTATCAGATAGAATTGATTTGGAATGTGGTCATGATAAATGGCACTTTAAGGTAAGAGTAGCCTATTTGAAGTAGTTAGGTTCATGTTTACTGTTTTAACTTAGGGCTGCATAACATTGAAGTGAATATAGAGTGTATTATTAGTATTAGAGGTGATGCAACCAGACTGGTACCTATGTACATGTGCATTAGTCCTCATCACATTGTGTTGTTGTAGTGTATAAGTAAATGGTTGAATGAAAGACGCCCGCAGTGCCCATTATGTAATCAACCAGCTCAACTTCCTGATTTGTTCCAAGCTCCTGCTGGACTGAACCCTAAAGATTTTCCTGCTCTCCAATACTAACACTTTTATAATACTAGTAGTTTACGCTTGAAACACAAATAACCAGCTTAAAGTTCTATGCAATTCTAAATAATCTGTTGGGGAAAATATGTTCTAGACTTCTAGTTATTCAACCCAGATAACTAAGTCATAGCAATAATTAATCAAAAAAATGCTACATTTTATATATTTTTCGATGCTCTTTAAAAACTGTTTGCATATATTTTTCAATCAGATTTAATAAAAAGTTTGAAAATTCAAAAACATATTCTCAGTATTCAAATGACAATTTAACCTTTGAACTTATGTATACTGACTTTGGTTTCATTCATTTGTAAATCTTGGTTCTCAAAAAACAAAAAAATGAACATTTAACAGAATGAAGAACTAAAAAGATAGAGTTTGTGGAAGTAGTTTGCAAGATGTACAACTCAATAAATGAAATGAGGACCTTCACTGTGACAATGGGACGAAATTATATTTGAGATTCCACAACTATGAAATTAGAAAGGGCCCATGTCAAAATATAGTTTAAGATATAACAATGAAACTTTGAAAAGAAACTTATGACACTAGCAATGTAAGTATCTTTACACCTAATCAAGAACAGGCTGTCCATCAGTTAGCTTAAATCCATAAAAACACTGTTTTCAGCAAACTAACAACAAGGTGCATATTTTAACTAGAGTTTGAAATAAAGTTATTACACAGATAAAAAATCAATTTGTGGTGATAGAATGCATTGTTCCTTACTTATCCATTTTTCATTACAATACACTAGAATATAGAATACTTAGCAATATCTTTTACTAATGTGTTTCATTGCTTGTGTGTACAGGCTGTAATATTTAAGAAACTTGCAGTGAAATCCTTTAAATTATAAGACAACTGTTTCATTATTGTATGCTACAATCTATTAAATTCTAAAATACATTATATGAGCAAGTCAGTGTTTCATCCATAAACGCAGGAGAGTACGACAGAGCCAGACAAAAAAAGCAATAAATAACGAGTTATAACTAGTAATTCAAGGAAAAACAGGCCACTACGCACATATTTATGTGTTTTATTCTCTCAGAAACTACTGTTCTATTTATGCATGTATACCAACAGCTGTGTAAGCACAGCAGCTCACAGCGCAGGGGTGGCACGAGTGATTAAGAACATAACTCCGTTGCCACATCTAAAAAGCTTGTTTAAGGAAAAGACAACTCTTAGACATTGTAGTTGGTCAGCAAGTCGCAGCCCCGAGGGCCACGAAACGGATATGCAATTAAAATGTCAGCCTCCTGTAGAAAAAAATGTTTCATGCTTTTGAGTTGGAAATGTTTGTTTAGTTGTTGTATGATTATTGTATGCTTGCAGTTTTATTTGGGTTATATATTTTTTAACGGTGATGCAAGTATCAACAAAATAAAAACTGTCACACCAAATGATGAACCCCAAAATTTCCATGCTTTAAGGCAATATTTATATCAGCAAGCTTTGGGATTTTCTCAGGACTACCATGACCATCACCGTCACGGTCACCATGACTATGAGAATAAACAAAACTCAGCAGATCTTCATCTTGATAATAAACAGAAAAGTGTGAGCTTAATACATTATTCTTGTTGTCTCATTTTAGTTGAAGATTCTCACTTCTTATTTGATATCAAATTTAATTAATAATTCAATTTTAGTATTAATCTTAATGTTTTAGTTTTTTCAATTACTATTAGTATTAGACTTAGTATTAGATTTAAAAATAATACTAATTATAATTATAATATGATTGAATTAGAATTTAGTATTATTTATATTAGTATCAATATGAATATCGATTTGAATTCTTTAGGGAATAAAATTAAATTGTAACTGTTACTATTACTATTAGTATTACATTTGCTATTCTATTACTGTTAGTATTAGTGAATTACTATTACTGTTAGTATTAGCTTTTATAGTTAGTGTTATACTTATACTTATAGTTATACTAATACTCGTACCGACCTATTTTGTCTACGTATAGTAATAATTACTGTTAACATTTAGTGTTTTAGAATATTATTATCATGATTATTGAATTTAATATCAGTATTACTATGTCTACTATTACCCAGAAGAAATTTTACACGTGTGTCTACTCCATCTGAAGTTATGTGTTAGAGTGTTGTTGATAATGGTGATCAGTTTATAATCGATCACTTAAACTCTAAGCTTATGGGAATTGAAAATTAGAAGGTAAAAATTAAAAAGAAAAGTCATCAATGGTTTGTAAATGTTGCATACATACTGATGCTCTAAAGGACAACTGAATTTTGTTTGTTTAATGGTATGCTGTTATCATAGACATAGTTATGGGACAGGGTACCAAAGATTGAAAGATGACTTGTGATTTTCATTTTAGGTTGTCGATGCTTTATACAAAGCCTCTGCTGTAAAATGCGACTCAATGAATGTAGATGCCCTGTCAGCTTTTAGTAGAGCTAAAACTATTGGTTGCAAAGAAACTATTCAGCGTGTTAGTTGCTTGCTTGAGCAAGACAAGCTTTTTCCGGCAGAACTTCCACGGTTCTGTCCACTTAAAGGTCTTTATGAGTCTAAAACTTTTTATTTTAGCAAAAATGGGAATAACATGTTAGATTACGATAATTCCTAACTTAAGTCACCTGTATTTCAAATTGCTGCAATTACACTTTTTATGTAATCAAACAAAAATATGCAATTTACTTGCAAGTTTATTGGTAATTATATTAATAAAATTGATTAATTAATGAGGTTTCTCTGAAAATTTGAGCAAAAATTATATGTTTAATAAACTCGTCACTCTCAATATATCTTATTATTATATTTTGTTTAAATTTGTTTTCTCACTATTGTTGTATATAATAGTTATTAAGTTGCCGTGTTCATAATAATTACAATATTACATGTTATATAATAAGAATATATATTTAAAGGTGCTGGTGGTGGCCAACACCAGGGTTGCTTCAAAGATGATCAACACGATAGAGATTTTTCAGGGCCACACCATAAATCTAATAACAACTCACCTAAGTATTGTGTTAACATGTGTTTGGCATCAGGTAATTTATCATGTATACACTAATGTCAATTTCATATTGGTATTCTGGATTTTATTTTTCTGCTACAACGTACCCGATTTCTATATATCTAATACTCACTTTTAAATGACCAGTTTTGTCTGCCATGATAGTAGTTTCTTTAACCTGATTATCTAGATTCTAGAGCAGCCTCATAAAAAACAGATATTGGTACAGTCATTGCTTTATCTGTTGTTACTTGGTATTGCCATTTTCGAGCAGTTTTTAAATCTTGTTTTAAGTTTTAGTGCTACTTTAGGGTTTTTAGCTTTTTTCATTTTTTTAATTAGAATATGAAATGCGAACCACTTTTTCTATTTTCCTTTACATTTGAGTTTAACCATAATCACTTGAAACAATTTTAACTTATTCAATTATTTGTTTTCTCAGCCTTTTTGTTGACTTGGATATGCATAATAATACAAAGTTTAATAGTATTCTACATAATAATACAAAGTTTAATAGTATTCTATGTGTTCGTGTATTTAAAGGTTACAACTACGCTGGCTTGCAGTTTGGTGAGGAGTGCTGGTGTAGCAATAGTTACGGCAAACACCAAAGTATATCAAAGGACCGCTGTAACTATCCGTGCCCTGGCAATATTAGTGCAACTTGTGGAGGTTTCAACTCTCTAGATGTTTATCAAACGGGATATGGCAGTATGTTATTTTTTCTATTCTTATCCAAAAATATTTTCGGTTCCAGCAGTTTCAATAGCAGAATTAAAAATATGGATATATATTTTTTGATTATATTTTATTAACCAAGTATAAAATAAATTTTAAATGTGAATGCAGTTAGAGTTTTGTCTAGTGAAGGGGATGTCGGGTTTATTTATTGCATCACTATGCAACCAAGTAATGTCAGGACTTGAGTCTAAGGATTGTATAGGACTGACTGTAGCCCTATTAGTTATATAGGTTTCGTCAGTTGTGTTTGCTCACAGCTAATGGCAAACTAATTCAACAAAATACATTGGAAAATAAAATGAAACTAGTAATTAGCTAGTTAGTAGATAAAAGTCATCTTCGTTACCTGAAATCAATAGTAGTTCGCTAAAATCACTATAATTGTTGTTAAAAAAACTCGTTTTTATATTTGTCTGTTAAACATGTTTTGTGATGAGATTGTGATGTTGGCAGGCAGACCGTCAGGTGAAGAGAAGCAGAGTGAAGTGCCTGCAGTGTTGGACGTGGAGACGAGTCACATGGTGCGAATCCTCTTCATGTTCACTTGGAATGGGAGAGCTTGGAGACAAGTGAAACGACTGTTCAAGCAGCTATACCACGTGAACCACTATTACTACATTCATGTAGATGCTGTAAGTGCCACTTATCTGTTTGCCAGGCACAAACAATGCGAGTATTTAATTACAATATTTCACAGTGGGAGACAATCCTAACTGTGTCTACTGTCAAATGGAGAAACCTGATCTTGCATTGAGCTTTAAAAATATCGTCTGTATGTTGGTAGCAAAATTAAGTCAGATTATGCAGCTTATATTACTTAATAGGCAATCTATCATCTGTAAGGTGTAGGTAAGTCTTTATTTGGGATGTATTAACAAGCAGCAAATCAATTACGTTATTCTGGACTTGGCTTGGATTTGATATGATCTTCACTTGCTTTTTGAGCATTTTCTATTTTCACCCATGCAATCATGTTTACTGCATTGTTTTATGGAGTTTGTTATGAACTTTAAGCATTAGTTGATTTGAGCGGATTACATAAGATCTTAGGACAGCCTGCTGTCTTGTAGAGAGAAGAGTATCTGTACAGACAGGCTCTTTCACTCAGTCACATGTACGACAATGTCAGAGTTGCTCCTCAGAGGTTCTCCACCATCTGGGGTGGAGCCAGTCTCCTGCAGATGCTGCTGCATACTATGAAGGATGCTTTAAACATGACCGACTGGCACTGGGACTTCTATCTTAACCTCAGTGAATCTGACTACCCTGTCAAGTACGTAGCCACCATTCTGCTGTGTGGTACACACCAGTTGTGTGTTATGTATCTTAACTGATATAGTGTTAGGACCTACTTACTCTTTATTAGTTACTCTAATGGGAATAGACATGTGGATGGTGTAAGTAATTGAATTAGCGTTGCTTTCAGGAGTTGTGTGCTTTTAAATATTGAAATGATTTAAAAATCATTCTTTTTTTTAAATATAACCAAATGAAATGATTGTGATAGTAACATTTATATATTGCTCTGCCTAAATTGCAGCTATGTGTAAATAGATTATTTCAGTATGACCAAGATTGTAGCAAGGCATTATGGGTTTTGGTTTCGAAGTCAAAGAAATAGAACAATATAGTGTGAAACCATATGCCGAGTCACAAGCCTTTTTTAATTCTACGATTTCTTCTGCAAAAAGTATATGTGTTCCCCTGCAATGCCAACTCTACCACACAATGCGTTTCATCTGTCATCATGTATTGCAGGTCCATAGAGTCACTGACGGCTTATCTCACGGCCAACAGGGGAAACAACTTCCTTAAATCTCATGGGCCAGACACCCCAGCGTATGTTGTATTTTATTACTGAGTAGGTAGTATTTGCAGTATATTCTCACTTTGTGTGAACTCATCATAGGGTGTTTCTACTCCAGCTATGCCTGTAAATAATATTATGTTCTGTTCATAATATTGGTATGCGATTAAATAATGTATTTGATGTATTAAAAATTTGAATGAATGACTTTGGCCTCCGTCGGTCGATTCGACCATGGAATCTCTATGAATTAAATTAAAATTAAATTCAAAATTAAAAACATAAATTAAAAATTTGTGTTTAGCCAATAAAAATTTAACTCATCCTAAGCGGATCTTGATCTTTTGTTTATCACTTTTATATGTTGCAGCTTCATGCGAAAGCAAGGATTGCTCAAGACATTTTATGAATGTGACTACCACTTGTGGCGGGTGGGTAATCGCACGCTCCCTACTGGCATAAGGATAGATGGTGGCAGTGACTGGATTTGCTTGAACAGGGAGTTTGTCTCTTATGTCACTCAGTCAGAAGGCGTCAAGTCAGATGAGTTGGTTGAGGGTCTCCGTCGTTATTATTCCTTTGCTCTTCTTCCGGCAGAGGTGATAATTATCAAATTGTGGTTTAATATGCAACTCATGTACTCTGCGTAATGCTAATTTATATTATCTGCTCTGATCTACTCACTTACTAACTTGTTCGGCGTCTAAGGTCTGATGGTTTTTAATCATACAGTTTTGAGAGTAGTTTTAGTGTAGACTTTAAAATTCATGAAGTAGTGCTGCTATGACTGCTTAAATTAATTTTTTTAAAATGGAGGGGCTGACTTTAAGCGTATCTTCATAAATTGATTAAAATTTTAAAAATTTGATTCATAGATTATATTATGAGGGTGTAAAGAGTGAAGATTTTATTATTTTCTGTCATAATTATTTATAATTTATCAGTTAGTCCATATACTGCTAGTAGGACTTTTTAATAAACTTAATTCAGTTTAACTCATTGTTGATTAGTTTAGGGTTTATTTTGTTAGCACAATTTACTACATGGCAAATTATGGCATGGGGAACCAGCTAGCACTAGCGTCTCTATGCCGTGCAGTATCTCTACTGACCAGTTTTTCATCTTGGTATTTGCTTCATCCATGCAGAACAGGAATAAACTATAATTCTAAAAATATTTATAGACTCAATCATAAATTGAGAGTTGCTTACCCTACTCTGATAGAAAATATTTAATTTTTTTCAGAAATTGATTATTACCTTCCTGTCATCTGTCCAAGGTGTCAATAGACATAATCATTATTATTCTGTGTAAAAAGCTCACGCAAGTTTATGGTTGCTATCCCTGTGAGAAACCCCTGATGGAAATGGTTTTTGTTAAAGCGGGCTAAGGATTTATTAAAATGAGGCACAGGAGCAATTATGACTAGATGCTCTTCCTAACATCACCAATGGCCTTTGTCTGGGCTCGAACTCATGACCTCACGTTTGCTAGGCAAACGCTCTAACCCCTAGACCACGGCTGCTCCCTTTATTATTATTCTGTGTAATGTTTTCCTAAATTGCACCATTATGCATTGTCATACGTAATAGGAATTTTCTTGAATGTTATGTTGTAAGATATGATAAATAACTATTGGACTATTTATAGCTGTTATACTATTTATAGTCCTACTTTCATACAGTACTACAGAACAGTAAATACTGTCAGACTTTCATAGACAACAACCTGCACAAGACTAACTGGAACAAGAAGCGTGGATGTCTATGTCAGTATAAACATATTGTTGATTGGTGTGGCTGTAGCCCTCTGGATTTCACTGATTCTCAGTCGGATAAAGAAAAACTTCTAGTATGTATTTCTTCCCTTGAAAAAGTTAGGACTTGAAGAATCTGATTGATGTTTATTTCTCTTTTTTTTTCTCCAGCAATGATATCTTAATATCTTAATTTAATGTGATCTGTATAATGTAACATCTAAGTTACTTGAATATTTTATAATTAATGAATTTGCCTCAACATGTACCTTTCATATCTCTACTTAAAAAGACATTTACCGTATACATTGTCTACCTTATTTGAGTAATTTCAATTTCTTTGTAGAAAACTTCTAATCAAAACATATTCTTTGCTAGAAAGTTTGAAGCGGTGGTGAATAATAATGTAATTAACTGGATTGATGAATGGCTGCATACTACGTATCCAGAAGGTAACTTCCTCTTCAAGTGAAGTTTGACTTAAATATAATTCCTAAGAAAATGCCAACAAATAATGTGAAATTCACTTTCAATTATTTGCTTAATAACTTGTACAGCCAAATTATTGCTTTCAATACTTTATTTACTATAAAAAGAACAGTATGTTTAGCCGTTATATTTGCTATAGGTGTAATGGTAGACAAGGTAAGTATGGTAATGGTGGTTCAAAATGATATGTATCACATTGTAGATACGAAGGCACTTACAACTTATTGGCAGAATGTCTTTCATGTTGAGGATGTGTGGAAAGTGTCTGAGGATCCTCAATACACATTTTACATGTCCTTTGTTAGAAATACAGTAAATAAACTCGTTAGGGTAAGAATATATTATGTCGTATTGAATGACAGCCATTTACCACCTTTAAATCACTCCGCTACTTGTTCAGTTTACAGAAAGCATGTTTACTGCCATTTTTGGTTATCTGCCTTCTAATCTTACGGACTCACATAGTGGAAATGCTGTACATTTTCAGAATGTATAATAAACCAGCGTTTGTATATAAACCAACACAAACATCATGAATGCAAGCAATACTGACGCATCTTTGTGAACACTTGCAATTTGTGTTCCGTATTGACATAACTTAGCTGCACTTGATTTTCTGCTTACCAACAACAGTAGTTGGAAAATTTTATGGTCAACATTATTGCATTTATTAGTAGAGAAATTGTAATTTTGCAAGTCAAATAACCATGCATGTATTTTACCCAAGCTTGTTGGGTGGGTTTGGGGTATAATGGTGCTCAATGCCGGACTAATATTAAATCATCAGTATCAAAAAAATTTCTTTTCGTAATAGCCCCAGTTCTATTTAAAGCAAGCATTTTATAGCCCTAGAAACTCACCAATGGAACTCGTTAAGGAGTAGATAACTCCAGCAATACCATATTGTTATGTGACGGATTCATTTGTATGTTTCTTAGGTGAACGAGGATGTTACTTGTAATGTGGTTACGCCTTCTGTCAGTCAATCTCATCTTATAACTCAGCAGAATAAATTTGATGGACTACTTGTACAGTTCGAAGGTAGACATACAGGTGGACAACATGTAGATTGGGAGCTGCATGTTAAACCAAAAGAAAAGTTTACACTTATACAGCCTATTGGTCCAATTTCTAGGATTGCTTCTATACAGGTTTGTGGTATAATATAAATTTCCGCTTAGACTCATAGATGATAAATATGATATTGCAACTGTAACATTATATGCTGTAACTGTTGTTGGAATAAATGGCGAATACTTTAACGGTTTTCTGTACTCTTAGCATCATTAGAAGGCTGGATACTCGTTGGTTCTGCTAAATAGTGTGCGAACCGAAAAAAATTGAATATTCTGCATTATATAGACAAATCGGTATTTATAGAAGCCTTCAATTATTTTCATGATTTTTTTACCATTTTCAGGTTGGAGGTGTCTTTGACTTTAAAGAGCGAATTTTTCGAGATTATGGTCAGTTTTTAGTTTCCAAAACCGTAAATTTGACTGTTGTACAAGAATGGAAAGGCGGGCTGGCATTGAATGTAACGCTGGTGTTGGTAGATCCCTTGGGCCGACTTGCCTATGTTCATGATGTCAATATACCACAAGGCAATGACAATTATGTAGTGACAAAAATCTATTTAGATAAACTTTTACTTCCCGGTGAATGGGCAGCTAAACTTGTCTACCGTGAAGCTCTTGTTGCGAAAACCTCGTTTTTAGTGCTGCCAGATATTTATCATAAGAGAGTGTATGATGGTAGTTCATTATTAGCCTATGATATGTCGCCCTACATTGTGCCATATCCTACTGAGAAAACAGCACTATTGCAAAAGGTTGTTGATGAGCCGGAAGCTGTACACCCAACCATAGAAGAGTTGAAACAGACTTTACATGGCAGTCACAGCTCCATCTTAGCTTGGATAGATGATCTTGTTATTAGGTTCTGGAAACCCAACGCTGTATGTTCGATGGTGCAACAATCAACTTGTGATATTCTACCTATGTGCAATACAACAACCTGGAGCTCCTTTTCTCCTGATCCTAAATCTGAAATTGGGCCAGTTGACCCAAAAACAGGTAAATTTGTTCAACCTTTCAACAGGCGCTTTTAAAATCAACTTGGTTATTAACTGCATTTACCGCAGATTTATAGGTAAGACAATTTTCCAAAGGTAATGTTTTATTTGCATATGAGCTTATAATATAAATTTCTATTCTATTAATTCTGTATATTTGGTATACAGGTTCAATTAGTATTTGGTGCTACCCTGTTTCTTAATTTTTTATGCATGAGCTAATAATTTTTTTACTATAATATACTATTTGTGAATGAAAACAATCATTAGAATCCAAAACTGGCAATATGCTACTACTGTATTTATAAGATCTGAGTGTTTTTAATCCACCGTTGATATTTTTCACAGATTAAAATTATTAAATGATCTGATGTTACTTTACTACGTGTTTATTTGTTTTATAATTTGTAGTCTCACAGTTGATCGTTTTTTTATAAATTATTTAAAATAAAAGTAAGTTTAATTGAAAAACTGATTAAATTGCTTGTGAAAAATTAACTCATGGTCTTTTAATTTCAGACATTTCATATGTTAAGAAATAGTAGAATGTTATTTCTTTGCAATAATGTTCCTTACATCACAATCGAATCAACTGTCTTTCACAGCATCGATCAATTCACCAGCCGATTCCATTTCTTTCATGATGTCAAGACCGCCAACGAGCTCTCCACTCACATACAACTGCGGATATGTTCTGTATTCTGAGAAGTCTTTGAGACCCTGTCTTACATCTTCATCAGTCAAAATATCAAATGTTTCATACTCAACGCCTGTCTTGTTCATCATATCTATAGCCTGGCGACTAAACCCACACTTTGGAACGGCACGATCTCCTTTCATAAACAGCATCACTCGAGATTTGTTCACCAGGAGTTTCAGACGTTCCTCCAATGGCACTTGCTTGGGGAATGTATCCTCAAACTCATCATTGGCTATCAGTTCCTTTACAATATCCAGCCCACCTATTAGCTCGCCATTCACATACACTTGTGGATATAGTTGCCAGTCTGAATGTGTTTTCAAACCTGTAGATGGTAAACCAGTATTTAATATTGTACCTTCATAGTCTTGTATATCAACAAATGCTTTAATGCTGTTTGCACAACTCTATCGGAAAACATTAGCAGAGTTCAAGAAACGGGAAGTCTAAAACACAGCACTGCATTTTCTTGGATATAATTTACTGAAAACAGTGAATGTTTTTCCAAATCTAAATTTTACAAACCTTGGCGGACTTCATTGTCAGTTAGTATGTCAAATGTACCAAATGTCACATTTCTGTCTTTAAGCAATCCCACAAGAGTTTTACTGAAACCACATCTTGGGGCATCAGGCTCCCCTTTTATAAACAGCATCACCTGCAACATAACCTTATGTAACAGTAAAGAGTAAACCTATATTCACCAAAATAACTAGAAAGAGTGTATACTTTGTGCCAAAATGAATAAGAATGCAGAGCCACTTGAAAATTGATGTAGTCTATTTTTCATCCAATTCTATTGCACATACAATCTGCATCATGTACACAACATAATATATATATATAGGCTAATATACATTTTATCCATGCAAATTAAACTGGTACTAACTAACTGAGGAAACACAAACCAATAAAATACATTCAATATTGGGGAATTTCTTAGGCCAACTGTAAATGGGGGATAAGAGAAAAAAATCTATTATGATACTAAGTGTGAGCAACTGGTGTTTAGGGCCATGTCCAAAAAACTGCTTTTAACTAATCAACTATTATGAATGATTTATTGCTGATTTTCCAAGATTAAAGTTGGTCAGTACTCAGTACTAACGTTCAATTCTCTTAAATTCTATGATTGTAATAGCTATTATGCAGTGGTGAAACTAGGCTACTACAAACTAAAAAATATATAGAATTGTAAAAACAGCAATTTTCGGAAATTAACACTCACTGGTAAGCATTCTAAACTAGCAAGTTTTTTGTACCCTGAAATTAAATTTAATATAGCTGATTAAATAGCTCAACTTTTTGGTGTAATATATTTGAAAACCTATGAAATTACCCAAATTAATCATATATTTGTTGTAGTTAATTAAAATGCATTTCAAATTATTTCAACAAAGATGAATTTATCATTTACCAGATTGTGATTCTAGCCACAACACAATTTTATGATAAACTTGCTTCCATACCTCATGTGAGTTTATCAGACGCTTCAGTCGGTCTTCCAACTTTTCTTTTGGCTCAGCTTTCTTTGTTGGCATTATCACAGAACTGTTTCCAGCATTCTGACGAACTTTTTCAGTCATTTCTAGTATCTTAACACCATTGATGCGGTCTACAACTTTGCCTAAAATGAAGTATATTTCAATAGAAAACATGAATATAACAGTTAGAATTATTGTACAAATTGAAATCCTGAGTGTTGACAAAATTACCTTGCCGAAGAAGTATAACTGTGGGTACTGCCTCTATCTCATAGTGCATTGATACCTCGGGCACATCTTCTGCTTCTACCTACAATATATGTGGTTATTGAGATAAGGGAAGAAATTAGTATATGGATGAAAAAACTCTTCAATTATATACTGAATCTTCAGGTACTTGAATTGATAGTGCTGGTTTTACAATTAATACAAGTGAAAAAGCATTTCAAAACCAGAAACTCCAAGTATAAGTATTGGAAGTGGGTTTAATTTTTTTCTTGTTAAAAACAACTTTCATTTACATGTACAGGTCTTATAATGAAGCACACTGATACAACGATTGTTGCACCTAAAACCATTGCAATCACATAGTTCGAGAATTTAAGCAATTTATAATCTAAAATATAGTTGTGCCGTCTAATGTTGGCAACCTAAAAGCAGACTTACTCTTCAGCTAGAACTTCAGTAGAAAGTTGGTAATCTTGCTTTGCTATTTGGTGTAAAGAGATGCAGCTTTTGAACTTTCAGCTTTACTTAATTTATTTCATGCTTAGATAGCTTTGGTGCAGGTAAAAACCGCCAATTTGAATTGATTTCACAAAACCATAAATTGAAATCAAATATAAAAGTTTATAAACTGTAAACATTATCATAATTAGTAACACTAATAATAATTATTAGTAATTTAAACCAACGGATAGCTAATTTCAATTTTTATTCAGAATAGCCAAGTCTGAGACTCAAGCTGATGGTGTTTGACTTTGAGTTTGAATTTCATTTTGTTTAAAGGCGTTCTAGTAGAACAGTTCTGCTGTTTAGTTATACTTCTCCCAAATCTCAAGTAATAATTACAGCACATTGACATTCACTACGAGTATAATTATGACTCATTACTGTGAGTATGAGTATCAGTATGACTATACTAACTAAGTAATACTTAGTAGTTAGTATAACTATAAGACTAAGTATTACTTACTGAGTATAAGTATAAGTATGAAATGAGAATCACTATCACTATGGCGATGACTATCAGCCTGAGAGCTTCCGTTTGAATAATGAATAAACCGATTTAATTTTATGGCGAATTAGAATAAGAATAGGCAATAGCCAAGCACTCACACTGTCACTGTGAGTGTGATGCACATTGAATTGACATAGTGACAGTAATAGACAGAGTTAGATTACAATCCATCTAAAATCAAAATATTACCTGAATAAATTGAACATTAGCTTTTGCACATTGAGGATCATTTTTCAACTCGATCAAGGCATCTGTTACTTGAGAACATTGGGGTGCCCACTCAGCTAAGAAATGAACTACTACAAGAGAACTACTTCGTGTAGCTTGTTTTTTAAATTCTTGTTCTGTTTTAATTACATCCATGATAAAGCTTTAGCTTTTGATAAGCTTAGATTCTTTACAAAATTGAAACAGACAACACAGTTTTTAGTTGGTATCCAGTGAAGAGCAAAAACATGAAGATAATCTTAACTGAGCCAACAGTTAGGTTGATTGGAAAGTCAGAGTTGATCATCCAATGCTGGTCTTTGATTTCCACCCTAGCACGCAAATTTATTAACTTATTTGAGTCCAGCTAAGAATTTAGAGGTCACACTGTGATGTCAAGGTCAACTATTTTTGCCTAGTGTGCAATAGTAGAAGTCGAAAAATTTGTGGGTGACAATATTTTGCATTTGCACTCTGTACGACAGATTTTAACCAATAGGCGACAACTCCGTATTTCTCAGAGTTGCACTTCAGATGGACAGTAAAAATAATATTATTTGAATTAAAATGAAAATACTCCACAATACTTATCATACTACTTTTGTGATGTCTGGGACCTTATTACCAAAACCACTTGAGGTAACAATATGATTCAGATTTTGCTATAATATAGTCTCATATACTTATACCATGACGAGTACATTAAGTCATAACGAGAGACTGAGATTTTTTAACTATGTTGTTGATTCATGTTTTCCAGCGTTGATTTTTATCCAGTATTAGTGGAAAAAACTATAAATAGCAAAAAGTATCAAGGGTACAACTTTTGAGCAGCCGTGCGCATGGCTTAGTAAACACACAGTCATGGATCTGAACAACACTAAAGGCCATTGGTGATGCTAGGAAGAGCATTCAGCCATAATTGCTCTTGTGCCACATATATGAATATGACCTTATCCCACTTCAAAAAAGCCTTTTCATCAGGGGTTTCTCACAGGGATGGTGGCTATAAGGGGGGGGGGGGTACAACTTTTGCTGTTGCTATTAGCAGCTATGCTATTACTTTATTACTTACCTTATATTACTAGCTGATAGCCTTATGGTTATCTTATGAATAGCAAATTTCTGCTACTGCACTTATGTTAACATTTCTCGTTAAGAATTTCCAATAAGGCAGCTTAGCATAAAATATCTTCTATGCAAAACCTACAATTTCACTTATATTATATACTTCTTTAGTTCACTGTCTGGACATGCACAAATTACTAAATTCAGCTAAGTCAACTAGCTTGTAACTTTTTATAACTTTATAATGTAATGATAGTAACACTCTCAAGTCTAAACAACTCATCGTGCAAATGTTTTTTTCATGATAAAATTTAAAATTAATCAGGGCATAATTAGACTTTTTAGCATAATGCATTTTTTAAGATTTGCAACATATTAATATAATAGACTCTAATACAGAAAATTTTAGAACTCTCAATATTATACTTTTTAACTTTTTAAATTGATTTCAAGTCTGAAAGTATGGGTTAAAAACTATTATAAAAAAGCTAATTGTAGAAAATTATTGTTCAATAATTTGCAATAATCAGCATCAAATCATTATAGAGTTATCCTCTTTTTACAAGTAGTATTTCTGTACATGGTAGTCGTAGACCATGGAAGAGTTGTTTTATTAATCGATTAATAGCTTGGCGTTTGAACTGTTCATTTATGATTACAAGTTTGGGGGTTAAACTAACCCCCAAACTAAATAACTTTTATACTAAGAGCTTGAACCAGGTTGCCGACGAAATGAGCATTTTGTTGATCTTACTTCGTTATCAGAGAATGCTAGAAGCAACACGGAGTTAGGAATGAGTGAGGTGCAAAGTTTGTATAGAGTATGGACTATAGATCAACATGATAATTATATTATATTATATTAAATCCAAGCTCGATACCTATCAGTAGCACCACCGCACTCAGTGACTACCAACTCAGCGCTGCTTCAAGCGATTTATTTCTTTATCTCGTACAGTTGTTTATAACAACGCAAATCTTAAATTGTTTTATGAGCAGCTTTAAATTGAGGGTGACTGAGTATAATGGTTTGTAGTTCTCTTTTTGGAGTCGAGAGTTTCTACTAAAATTTTAATTCCAAATTCGAGAATCCCGTACTATTGCACTCAGTCACCTTCAACTTGGAGCTGCTTATAAAACAATTAACATTTATCCCTCAAATTGAAAAATTAAAATGACTATCAGACTCAGTATCACTATACAAATAACATAATTTGAAATTGAATTAATTGGTTGTAAAATTGTAAATTTCTTTTTACTGAATTGTCATCACTAAATGTTCAGCGCCTGCTTAAAATTAATAAGTAATAAGCGTAGTTGAGTAACTGTAAGCAACTTGAATTGTAAATCACTAACAGTATCAGTATGAGTATGAGTATCAGTATGACTATGAGTATCATTATCAGTCTCAGTATGACGTATACTAAGATTATCACTATAAGTATCAGTGACAGTATGACTGGGAGGATAGTGATCCTCCTAGTCATAGTGTCATTTACAATACAATTGTAAGTTTTATAATAAATATAATTATAATGTTAATATTACTATTACTATTGTTATTAGCACATTAATTTTAAAAATTATTACATCAACTGCACTTGATGTTAAAAATAAATGATTATCTCAATTCTGATAAAATATGAATAGTAAAAGTGAGTGTCACTAGCAGTGTGAGCAACACTAACAGCCTCTATGTTAGTCCTACTGATAGTTGTGCAAGTCAAAACTTGGAACGTAGTGCTTAGCTAATTGTCGTGAGAGAGTTTTTGAATCATATATATTATGCTAGTTAAGATATAAAATCAGTATATTTTAAAGAATTCCCAAGCCTAAAGAAGTAAATTAAAGCTACAAAGATTTGCTATTCCTTTATGAAAATAATTTAATATAAAATATAACATTATTATGAACATTTATTCTATTTTAGACTAAAGCTGCTTGTCTTACTGAATGCCTTCTTATGGATAACATTAGGTTAGCTTGTGCTGCCTGTCGGATACTGATATACCGAGTAAGTTAACTCTTCTAAATGAGACAAATAAACTGCCTGTATATTTTTATATATATCACATATTTGTTTAATATAAACTGCTTAAGTAAACCGAAGTGTATATTTTTACTTGAATAATAATTTTTGATTTGTTACTGTAAATTTTTTCTGCTGTACTTTGATAGCTTTTTATGTGGTAGACGCTTTTTGATTCTTGTTTTTTATTCTATAGTTTTGCAATCGGATACGAGGACGCCAGCCTCCTGCACCAAAGAGAGAAAAGCAAGTAGTTTGCATTGGCCTAAGTGGTAGCGGTAAAAGTACAGCTTTAGCTCTCATAGCTGGAGAACCAATAAACGAAATCCAGTCTACCAATGGCTTCCATGTTAAAGATGTTATCCTCAGTGATTGCATTCTAAATGTTAAAGAAATAGGAGGTATCGTGTTAAGACATTATTCATTTTCAATTTTTTTTCAAGTTCTTTAAAATTATTCTCATTAAAATGCAAAATAAAATATTTAATCACCATTCAATCGGTGAGCAATTCAGGAAAAATTTGGTTTGCAAATTTTTTCAATCTTTAGGAGGCTAAAATTAGTAATTGGTGAAATTTGTTGTTGTTTGAACAACAGAAATCTATTTAGCACCTGTGGTGTTGGTGTAATGGTTGCTATATGCTGTAGGCTCAGAGAAAATAAGAAAGTATTGGCGACATTACTACGGAGGTGCACAAGGTGTGATCTTTATGGTGGATGGTACAACCAATGAGCAAGAGTTAGAGACAGCCCGTGCTGCTATGTTTGACGCGCTAAAAGATCCACAACTGTGCGATTTGCCTATTCTCTTACTAGTGACTCATCAGGACATGGAGAATGCCAGATCTGCTTCAGAGGTGAAATCTGCAGCAGAGTTTTACTTGGCATAATTTGTTGAGCGCTAAAGTAATCAATAGCTCACAAATAACTTGCAAGTTTTACTAGATAAAATTATATGAAAACATTGGTGTTAAAGTTTTTACACTGAATATTCAGGTTATACGCGATAGTTTTTAGTAATTTTATGTAAAGTATAACAACCTAATAGAGGGGTTTCAGACATCCCTCCAGAGGAATTTGTATTTTAAAGTTGTCTTCCCCTACAGGTATTAGGGGCAGTCTCAATGATATATAGAAGGCCCATAAAATAAGTAGAAATGTATGGTTTGAGTGAAGACTACTACTAGTATAAGTTTCATTTTTTCTGAGATTAATATTTTGGCATAGGTACACATATGAGCAGTTTCAGAAATTTTTTAAAAAATTTTGTTAATGATAAATGGCACAAAAAGAAAACTTCAAAGCATATTTGTGGTTTTGGTTATTGAGCAAATCTGAAGCTGGCAGCTGTCATTATTATTTGCTTTGCTGACTGTAACCAGTCTGGTTAGAGCTGCTAACCTTTCAACTCTTAGAACAATAATAACATGCTCGTACACTATATAGCTGCACTAGTGGGCTCTGTCTTACTGAACTCCAGATGCTCCAAATTATGGGTTGGAACACATGTCTGTACGTTTATGAAGGCACTGGCTCATTTGTATTAACATGTTCACGTACTTACACACCTATACTATGAAAATAACTAAGCCACCCTACTATCTAATATTTCTATATATCAAAAAAATTATTATAAATATAAAGATATGTATTAAAATAGATAGATTAAGTTTGTAATTTCAAACAACATCTTATCTAAAAATGCCAAACACTGTATAACTATATATACTTTTTAAAAGCATTTGTTTACATGGCATGCCTGCAAGTCAATGAAAATATTTAGAGAACAGTAAAAAGAAGCATATAAATTTCAGAATAGTTTCTTCTTTTCTGAGATGAATATTTTGGAAATGTCCCACAATTCAACATTTAAATTAAGTCTGTAAAAAAAAATTTCACAGTGTATTTTCAATAAATAACTATTCTTGCAAGCTGTTTGTATACCAACATTCCTAATAAAGAAATGTTTTTGGAGCATTGTAAATTGTATACTGCTGCATTGCAGAAAAAAAATCATCAAAAAAAAGCACTTTTCAGCCAAAGCAACTTATTTTGTTTTCAAAAAAAAGTTGAAATGTACATTTAGTACCAGCTGTAAAGTATAGAAAGAACGAACTATGTCATAATGACTGCATTCTTATGACACTAATAAAATTAAGATTGGCTTTACTCCATACGGATCTTGCTCAAAGGTGGAGTTCTAAATAATGCTACTAAGTTTCACTAAATTCCCAGATAATACTTTTTATATCAAATCATTTAGCTTTACTGATTTAGCTATATTATGTACATTTTGTACTTATTTATCTCTAGGTCAGTTTTCAGCCATATATTTGACGGCATTGCTATACTTCCTTTGTGCCAGCATTCTCTCCTTTATATCTTTTCTGTGGTTTCTAATAATTTTCAGTGGTATGTCACTGTGTGTAAACTATGTGAACCATCAGGCTATCTCTTATACAATGCATGCTGCTATAAGAATAACAGCAGCTGTTTTGTATTCAATCAACCTCGTTGCAAGAATTTTGTTTGCTTGAAGCTCTCTGTTGAGTAGCTGTCTCTCTATATTACATAACTGCTTATTCAAGAAAGTGCACGATGAGAACTGTCCAACTTTAGCTGTCTAACTTAAATTACATTATATAGGATTACATCACTACATAATAAGCTGATTAAACAACACATATAAATCGGCCAAAAACACCACACACTTGACTATAGCTCTAGTTTGACTCATTTATATTTTGAGTTTTTCACATTATAACTTGAACATGCTTTAGCCAATTTGTTGCATTATTTTTCATCCATACATGTAATACAAAGATTTAGTATATTATTTTTTAGGTTTGGATTGTCTAATAGGCAGGTATCGCAGATATTTAATCAAACTGTGAAGTTGCTTAGAGAAGCTCTAAATCCAATGATAGTATTTTATCAACACAAGGAGGTTAATAAAACAATTCCACCTCAATGAACTTTGACCTAGTTAACTAGACCACTGTAAAATGGCATGCCAGAACAAACACAAACCAGCTTGCAAGAATAATTACTCATTGAAAATACACTGTGAAAATTTCTTTTACAGACTTAATTTAAATGTTGAATTGTGGGACATTTCCAAAATATTCATCTTAGAAAAGAAGAAACTATTCTGAAATTTATATGCTTCTTTTTACTGTTCTCTAAATATTTTTATTGACTTGCAGGCATGCCATGTAAACAAATGCTTGTAAGAAATATATATAGTTATACAGTGTTTGGCATTTTTAGATAAGATGTTGTTTGGAATTACAAATTTAATCTATCTATTTTAATACATATCTTTATATTTATAATAATTTTTTTGATATATAGAAATATTAGATAGTAGGGTGGCTTAGTTATTTTCATAGTATAGGTGTGTAAGTACGTGAACATGTTAATACAAATGAGCCAGTGCCTTCATAAACGTACAGGCATGTGTTCCAACCCATAATTTGGAGCATCTGGAGTTCAGTAAGACAGAGCCCACTAGTGCAGCTATATAGTGTACGAGCATGTTATTATTGTTCTAAGAGTTGAAAGGTTAGCAGCTCTAACCAGACTGGTTACAGTCAGCAAAGCAAATAATAATGACAGCTGCCAGCTTCAGATTTGCTCAATAACCAAAACCACAAATATGCTTTGAAGTTTTCTTTTTGTGCCATTTATCATTAACAAATTTTTTTAAAAAATTTCTGAAACTGCTCATATGTGTACCTATGCCAAAATATTAATCTCAGAAAAAATGAAACTTATACTAGTAGTAGTCTTCACTCAAACCATACATCTCTACTTATTTTATGGGCCTTCTATATATCATTGAGACTGCCCCTAATACCTGTAGGGGGAGACAACTTTAAAATACAAATTCCTCTGGAGGGATGTCTGAAACCCCTCTATTGCATTCAAATCGAATTTGTTTGTACTAATTCATGCATTAATGCATAGCCAAACCGCAAGTCACAGCCATTTATTTTTTATACACGTACATATAATATTGCAATTGCTTGTTAGGATTTGAATTACTAGTGTATTATTCTTACAGGTAGCTGAGTTATGGAATGTTAGAGAATTTTATGAAGACAGTGTCGTGGAATATGGCTCATCTATAAAAAATATTGAGCAACTGAAAGAAGCATTCAGTGCATTTGCATCTATTTTACTGCATGGCGTGGTTGGGCCCAGAAATGTCAATGTTGATATTTAATATATCACAGGACATATAGATTGTGTATTGAAAATATTTCTGTATTTCTTCCACTTTTCTTACATTGTAATTTAAACATAGTTATGCTGATGACTATTGGCAAAGGTATTTAATGTACACACCTTCTCTTTTATAACGTGTATAGTTGTAGTCTTATTCCTTTTTTTATTTATAGTTTTGAAGAGTTTTTGAAAAAGTTTTATGTTTCGCCCGTCCAAATCAGCGTTTTCTGTTATCAATTTGTTGATCTCATGTTACATGCTCTGTAAATTTTCAATAGGAAAATAATATACTGTGTTACCAATATCTTTACTCCTTTTATTACTTTATATTTAGTTTATAGTTAAGTTTATTACTTTATATTAGTTTATAATGGTTTGATATTAAGGGTTTGCAAATTAGATGGCCATTATTGACCACACTAGTTGTACTACTAAAAGTCTATTACTGCTGCCAATATTGTTACTGCTGCCACTGGCATAAATATTGTTGTTATCAGTATGGGCACTACCATCAGCTATTACTATGACTACTTTTATTATACTTCTACTTCTATTATACTTCTATATACTGCCATCACTGCTACTACTGGTGCTGCTACTATCGTTACTGCTGCTGCCGCTACTGCTGCTGCTGCTATTACTGCTGCTACTACTTTTACTGCTGGTGTCACTGTGTTGCACTATAATATCGTAGTACTACTCCAGTCATACTTGAATGTATTGACTGCTTTTAGCAATTACCACTATGTTTCTATATAAATAATTCCATCATGATCTGAATATTATTTCACAGCAACACTACTTTGGTGACTGACTTTATCCCACCATTGTGTGACTGTGTATTCCTCAGAAACTTATTTAAATGATGGAGATATATATTAGCAACTTGGATTTTCAATTGCTTTGCCTCCTTATTTTTTCCTCAAGTGATATTAATACAATTGTAACTGCTGATCAACAGCTCACAGTATACACATTACATGTACAACAGACTATGGACAGATCTATGCATAGTAGAGCTTGCTGTAATGGCTTTAAGGTGGCCGTATTATAAGTATAACCAATAAAACTCAAGAACGTGAACAAGTAAAAATCACGTGACATTCATATCGGCTGCATACACAACCCTTGTACTCGTGCCTCTCTACTCCAAGTAAGCATTCACTCGCTGCTCGGTCGCAAAATACCCCAGTAGCTTACATTGACAGTAATACTAACCCTCTTCAACATGTCAGGTTAGTATATCTGGTTTAAAAGCTATTATATTTTAATATAATTATAATGATAATAGCACGAGTAATAGTTTAGTGACTAAATAAATCACTAACTCTAAGTCTATAATACTAATAGTAGCCTAATAGTGGTAGTAATAAATAGCCTGTAAGTGTATTGTAGGTAATCTGTAACCACATTTTAATTAAATTGGTTATTTGTTTTGTGGATACATTACACTATTTATAATTTCAGGTTTAAGAAAAGCTAATGAATATGACTGGAAAGATTCTAACATGGCCTTGTTTGGCTCAGATGTGGAGAAAAATATAAAAAGTATTGATATTGTTGAATATGTATTTTGTGACTGCATGGCATAATTTTAGTTTTTTACAATCAATCATAATCCTCTTAGCAAACTTAAATTTTAATGATTCATAGTTCAGTATTTGTGAGAGTTTAAACATGAAATGCATGAATTACAGAGGCATCAGCTGAAACTGAAAAGGCTTGGGAGAATTCTGGTACAAAGACTGGCACTGAGATATGGAGAATTGAGGTATTATCTGGTGCTGATTTCACTATAGTACTCTTAGCATTTGCTTTAGATGAATAATGTGATATTATTGACTAAATTTTGCTATGTAAAGCATACTTGATTTTGTTACAGTATGATGCACCTTTTTTCTAGAAATTTAAAGTAAAGCATTGGCCAAAGGAAGAGTATGGAAACTTCTACAGTGGTGACTCATATATTATTTTACATGTAAGTAAAATTTTATGGTCACAAATTCTAGAAACCTCGATGTGTCACTGACTTTAGTTGTCATAAAAACCACTTGTTATTGTAATATATTCATCTGCATTAAAGGCTATCTCTGTAAAGTAGCAAACTAGAACTTGTTTGTGTTAAACTTGCCATGGTTCAGTTGCTGAGCACTGCTTTTAGCGCTTCAGTAATTTCCAATTTTTTCTTCCAATTTAGACATACCAGCCTGATCCCAACAGCCCAGCCCTTGCATGGGATGTGCACTTTTGGATTGGCAAACACAGCACTCAGGTTTGTAAAGTTATGCTCACTAGTAACTTGTATCAGTGATTTTACTTGTAGTTCATTCCAATTAACCTCTGAATAGACTATTTTCAAACCTGCAAGCTTATGTATTGCATAACAATTTAGCTAGCTAAACATGCAGCAACAAATTTCAATTTATTAAAGTTATTTCTTTGAACTTCATAATATATTAAGTTCAACGTACTATGCTGTTTTATTTGTAATGGAACCTAATTGTTGAAACTTTCATGGCCTATACAAGTTGTATTGTGATGACCTACATACACACTGTGTAATATTACTAGTGTAAGATAAGAAGCTATAGGCTTGGCTAAAAATCGGTAAACTGGGCGTAATAAACCAATGCAGTGAACACAGGTTGTCATTCTGCTCTGGCCTATTTAGTTTTTCAGTGAGTTTCTAAACAACATTCCTTTACAGTACCTTCACTTCGTTCTTTTTTTCATTTATCAACACTGCAGGTGGCTGGTGCGTTATGAAATGTGACTTGTTTATTTATTCTGCCTGTTTATTCTACTGCAGGATGAATATGGAACTGCAGCTTATAAGACAGTCGAGCTCGACACATACCACAATGATGGACCAGTCCAGCACCGAGAAGTGCAGGGTCACGAATCTTTACTCTTCAAGTCCTACTTTGACAAGTTGGTGTAAGTAGAACGCCTACATACTGCGTCATACACTGTGCAGTCTGTGCTAAATAGTTGGGTGTCACTATGGGTGAGTTGGACATGCTTGCATAAAGGATGACAATTTGAAAGCACTTCACATATGTGTTTTGTGTTGATTTATGTTATTTGTTTGAGCTGTCGTTAAAGAGAGTGATTGTGCTCAAGGTAGTTGATTAACGGAAGAGGTCGAAGCTGTGTTTTATTGCCACAATATATAATACAATATAATACTAAAATTATTACAAGATAAGTGAAACAATTGATTATTATGATTATGCACAAAATTAGTAAATTAATAGAATAACATTACAAATAAATGATTACATAAATATCGAACATTTCCCACAGAATAGTAAGGTGCTAGGTAAGTATGAATGTTCTAAGAGGACACATAGTCTGCCATCCAACTAGGAGGCTTCCGTTCTCTGGTTGAACGCCGTAAGTTGTCGCTGTAATAGGCACTCTCGGTGGTTTCAATCTGAGTGCCGCCAGTATTTTGCTTAAGATCCTTCGGCTCCTCAGGACTCGCTGCCTCCGTGACAAGCGGTTTGATATCTCGCCGGTTTCTCCGTAGGAGATTGTTATTGAACTGTACCGCATAGGCTCTGCTAAATAATTGTTTGTTGATTTGTGCATCTCGCCATTTTTTTCGGTGCTGGCTCCAGTCCCGAACCAAAACTTGTTGCCTTTCTTTTAGCACTGCCAAATCTCTTGCGTTGTCATTAAATCTCTGCTGCAGTCTTTCGTTGCGGCTCCGTCATCAACCTTGATTATTATTTGTTTCTGGCTTGATTTGTAGTAGAATTTATCCGGTGGGCCTTCCAATAAATTGTTGAATTGGACTGGCAGTCAAGTTTTTTTTGGTGGTACTAAGGTGTTCCAGCAAATCAAGTTCGGGCTCTTCACATCTGCGGTGTATGCGTTTAATTATTTTTACAGCAGACTCTGCCTTCCCATTAGATTGAGAATGATATGGAGAGCTAGTGGTGTGTCTGAAATTCCATGATTGGTTAAAAGTAAAAAACTGGTGTGAAGTAAACTGTGGTCTATTGTCAGTGTGAACCTGTTTGGGCATTCCCAGGCGTTCAAAATAGCGCTTTATAGAGTTTATTACAGTCTCTATTGTTTGGTTGTTCAATCAGTTATATTCAAAGTAGTCAGTCGTAAGGTGATGAGTGTAGCTGTATTCAAATAAGTCGGTTCCTACTTTTGTCCGGGTTGTTGGGGAACTGTGTGGAGTAAAAGTGTTTCTTTCTGTTGTTAGGAAGCATCCATTTAACATTGGCGACAGCTAGCAATATTGTTTTTGATGTCATTGGTCAAACCAAGCCAAAACACCATGTGATGGGTTTAATGTTAGCTTATTATATGATAGGAGCAGCAAGGGAATGTCTTTGTAGTTTGTCACACAGATCTAGACTGATTTATTATTGAACTTCATAAGTGTACATAAACATAGCAAATCATATATCCTGTTGCTGACCTGACACGACTCTTGCAACAGGGTTAAAATAACAGCACAGATGACAAAACAGGTTTCTTGTTCTGATTCACTAATTACTACAACATTACAATGGGCACGTCTCAGTGTGGAATTAATCTCATTATGGCCAGTGTGAAATAGTTGAAGAAACTTTTTCTGAAGTGCCTTTGGAATAATGGCTTTTAGCTCTTTGTAAACAATGCCATTGTCAATAGATAGTCCATCTTGAAAGTGTTTGTACCTTTCATAAGTTGTGCAGTTGGAAATGTTCCTGTCATGTTTAATAAGGTTTGTCAGTGTCGTAAGTTCATTGTCTTGTGCAGTAGCAGTCCTAACGTTATTAATCAAGTCATCACAAACAAGAGCATCATTATTTTGAAAGTCAATGTGGAAGATGTGTTTTGGTAGTTGTTGATAGTTGGGAGAGTCAAAGAATGAGTCTCTTAAGAGTAAGTCGGCCGAGATATGTTCAGCACCCTATTGCCAAGTAACCTTAATGTTCTCTCTCTCTTTGCTATCCCTCTAAGTAGAGTATGATGTCTGCCTACAGCTGTTTTTGAGTAGCTTGATGACTTCTGAGTCCTATCAGTGATCTGCATATGCGGTCACAGCGGAAGCATTTGAGGTCATCAGTCAGTGTGTCTGTTGAGCTAAGCCTTCTTGCGGCCAGCTCTAAGGTCGTCTCGGTGTCGCATTTTTTTCTTTTTTAAAGATTTGCATGCCTTTATGAACTATAGATCTCCATCTGGTCCTCCTTGCGGCATTCCATTCCCAGGTCTCTGTTCTGATGTGAGAGCGCTTCATACTGTCTTTGAGACAGCCTTTAAAGCGCTTCCTTTGTCCTCCTTGCAATATTTTACCTATTTGTAGCTCCACATAAAGGATCTGTTTAGGAAGTCTGTGTCCTTTCATTCTCACTACATGACCTAACCAACGAAGTCTGTTCTTGATGATGAGGCTTTCAAGGCTTGGAATCTTTGTTTGTTGGTATACGCTGTTATTAGTGCGCTTGTCAGTCCATTTGATGTCCAATATTCCTCGCAATTTCCTCATATGATAATTTTCTAGCTTCTTTATGTCAGTACCGTAGGTAGCCCATGTCTCAGATGAATACAGAAGTGTTGGTATGATGACAGCCTTGTACACTTTTAGCTTTGTGCTTACCTGCAGGTTAGAATTGTCAAAAACTCTCTACCTCAGCTTGCTGTAAGCAATACTAGAAGCTTGAAGCCGTCGGTCAATCTCTCTCCCCAGATCCGCCTTTGATGACAGATTGCTTTCTTGGCAGATAACTTGTGTCTTCTTTGCATTTAGCTTCAGTTCAAGAGTTGTAAGCCTTCTCAAATGCAGTCATGGCAGCTTGAAGATGTTCTTCAGAATCCGCCACTAGAGCATTGTCATCAGCATGCTGCAACTCAAGGACTGATGTCTCTGATGTTAGTGTCTTGGCGCGCAGTCTTTGCAAGTTAAACAGGTCCCCGATACGATAGTTGAGTCCAATGCCTGTAGGAAGTTTTTGTTTTACAAGGTACAGCACAGCAAACAAGTAGATGGAGAGCAGCATTGGAGCTATAACACATCCCTGTTTTACACCAGTTTGCACCCTAAAAGATTCTGATTTTTGGCCATCGATTAGGACAGATGCTTCCATCTGATCATGAAGGAGACGGACCATTGTCACAAACTTTAGGGCATATCCAATCTTTCCAAGTATTGTCCAGAAAGATCAAGAGCTTTTGTCAGATCGATGAAGGCCATGTACAGATCCTGGTGCTGTTCTCTACACTTCTCCTGAATCTGCTTTGCAGGTCAGGTCAGGTTGATTGCCAACCTGCTATTGATAACCATGTAATCCAGTACTACCTGTTGCATGGGTCAGGCCGTCGGCGACTAAACCGACAACTCCTCTTTTAAAGGGACCTGGGGGAACTAAAAACAATATTCACCAGGAAACATCTCGGCCCCATGAAATCTCGACAGCAATACCATCAGCTGGTAAGGACGGATGAGTCTCTTACAGACCAACGGATGTATGCCTGTAACATATGCATCTTGCAGTTTAACAAAATTAGAACAGAACTAGTTTCCACACCTAGAAGCACCAACTGATCTTCTGATGTTGGGCTGAGAGCAAGTGTGTGAAAGCTGTCCTTTCTGTTTATCAGTATCACGAGTGTAGTTAGAGTGGTATTAGTGAGTCGGAGGTCTATGTTTTACCAAGTTTACTTGTTCGGGTCTATAAGTGTTATTATTGGTCATAGTCTCGTAGTCAATTGCTGATGCTTCATCTCACCTACAGTGTTCAATTGCTTTGTCAACGTCAGAGTCAGTCAAGTCAAGCAGTTTCTTTCTAATCTTGTCACTTTCAATCCCTAGTATAAATGCTTGTAGTATCAGTCGGTTGTGCATGGCTTTCAAGTCACATAGTCATGCAATGGTATGTAGTTCAGTCAAAAATTTGTCAATGGCTCGATTCCCTTGCTTACAAGTCAGTAGTGAGTTAGTCTTAGCCACCAAAATTATTCTTGGCTTGCAGTAGTCATCGAATTGCTTCACCACTTTGTAGTAGTCAGTTTTGTCATTGTCATTTGTCATTGTCAGTCCAGTTGAAAGACTCTTGGCAGTTCTTAGTAGGTATGCAGTTTTTACTTTGCTTTCAGCTGTGTCATTCACGGTGGCGGTTAAAAAAAGTTCAAAGTCACGTTTAAACGTCTTCCACCCTTCAGGTAAATTTGGTCCATCTGCTAATGGTTTTGGTGCTAGTAATTGCTCCATGTTGTTTCAGTGTCTTTTATAATAATTACACTCGCGGACCATGTTTTGTGTTGATTTATGTTATTTGATTCAGCTATTTTTAAATAAAAAAGTTTGTCCTAGTATACTGGAACCGTTATAGAAATTGTTATATTTTCTTAATAATTGGCATTTAAATTTTCATATAGATGTTATAAATCAAAGTCTAAGAAAGTCTGCAATTTCTACAACAGTCAAAAGTTATCCAACAAACAATGCAAGACGTAGTCTTAGATGTTCACTCTGCAAAAAATTCTGATTTGTGCTTTGCATTCAGTTGAAACCAGCAGTTAATTGAGATCATTACCTAGTTAGTTTAAACAGCACCGGTGACATCACCAGCTAAATTTAGTTTGTAGTCTAGTCAAAGTTATAACTATTACTTAGGTATTGCTGTCATCTTTAGAGTAGCAGCTATATTTTAGAGACCATGTGGATGCTATGTCAGAAAATAGTAAAGCAATTTATACAAATATATCAATTAATTTATAGATAAGTCGTAGCACTATAATTGTCTGTGATAGAGCATTGCTCTATTACAAATAAGGATGCTATTGAATTATTAATAATGGTTGTCTAGCAATTATGTCATGAGTAGGTTATTTTAATACAATGTATGGTATATTTTATCATGGATAAGAATGGAGCCAGGAATTTATCATTCATTAGTTTCTATGATTTACATTGCTAATCGATCAAAATATAGCGACAGTCTTACAAAATATGCTATACATAAACACATGTTAATAATGTATATAATGCACATACTTCTATGTTTGTTGTGTCTACTCACTGATGTAGGCTTGTAATCTACCTCAATGCCTTAACATGCAGTTAATATGGAATAGTTTCATATTTAACAAAGAGTACTAGGTGTTTGTCAAAATAATGCTACCCATGCCTCCAAACGCAATATATTATGTTTTAAAATTAAAAACCTACTAAAGATGCACTAAAATTGCTTATAAATCAGTTCGCTTAAGCAGTATAAATTTAAGTGATTCTTGTTAAAAGCTTGAATAATTTTTTTTCTGGATATATATATATATATATATATATATATATATATATATATATATAATGCAGGAATATATATAATGGGTGCAGGAATAGTCCATACATGTTTTGTTAAAAAAGACATTGCAAAAGAATTGTGCAGCATATTACACATATTCTTTGTATAAATTGCAGCTGCTCCATGCATCTGGTATGTTTGAATTAACCTGTAATATAAATGCAGATGCCTAGATGGTGTGCAGATTTGAGTTACCAGAACTACAGGTAATATAGTCTCTTATCTATAACTGTCTTTGGCAGGTATATGGATGGAGGCGTGGCTTCTGGATTCAGACATGCTGATCCTACAAAGTATAAAACACGACTCTTCCTAGTGAAAAAATCAGGAAGGCAAGTTCAAATAAAGCAGATTCCATTGCGAAGAAAGAACATCAGCTCTGGTGACGTATTCATTATGGATGCAGGGTTGAAAATCTACCAGTTCAACGGAGCTAACTGTAGTAAGGTGGGTTTTCTAGATCATAAACTGCATTGTCTTTAGTTTTATATGGCTTCAAATAGAGTTTTGACTTAAGGAATTATTAGATACTAAATTTGAAACTATAGATAAATATTAGATTTTGGTATATGTGCAATACTGTATCGAATTTTATTTGGTAGAAAAGTGACTAGCAATACAGCTAATAACATTGGTGTATATGGTTTGCGCACACATATAGCTAGTCTGCTAAGAGCTGGTATATGTGAAGATATTCTACTGCTAATACATTATTCTACAGTTACTGTACAAGTCTAGGTATAGCTTGTTTATTATACACCTTGCAGGATGAAAAGTTCTCAGCTGCTGCGTATTGCCAACAACTACGCAATGAGCGACCAAAGGCCAATCTTGATGTCCTGGAAGAAGACTCGACCCCTGAGACTGTAAGTAGTATCGCCTGGTTAACAGAGTACTGCGTACAGTCTTAGTTATAAGCCTGCTGTATAGCTATAATGAATGTTTTTTATGAAGGTAGTGGCAAATTAAAATGCTATCTTGCTGTTTTGACAAGGAAGATTACTTCCATAAACTCTAAAGCTGTTCAAAGTTAAAATTAGCTGTATGCTGGCAACTGGGTGAACTGCAGCTAATGAATTATGCTTTTGATGAGTAAATACAACATCTCAGCTCCGGGTTACTAGGTTTACAAAAGAAACAGTGTTATTTGTAGAGCACTATAGCTGAAGCTAATAGAGTAGATTTATAGCATTAATAAAATAGTGTAGGCTATTTAAATACTAAACCTCTAATAATTGTTTCATTAAGAGGAATTTTGTTGTTGTTGTTTCAATTTTTGACTTTAATTGTGTTGTTTAATGTGAGTAGCAATATATAGTACAGTTTGTCAAATGGTCCAAATAATTTCTCTATCCTTTCCAAGTCTTTCTATGCTATCTCAATCATTATTAAAAACATGAACTATTATTCAAAGACTAAATATACAGTAATAATTATTATTTTAGAGATAGACAACATAGGAATTAGAGCAGTGAGTGTAGACTTGTTATATGTATTAGATAGTCCGAGAAAATTCACCCATGTTCTGTACTTTAGCATGACTTCTATGAGAAACTGATCATTGAAGAATGTGACGTGGAAGAGGAGACTGCTGTAGATCGATATGGAAATATGAGAAAACTCTACAAGTATGATTTGCCTATCTTTTATCTATGTGGGACTGCAGTGGTGGCAGCCATAGCTATGCATGAAGTACATATATGAGTTTCAGATTTACATTATTTAAGCATTCAACAGGTTGTCATTAGAAGGAAGGAAATGTGACCCATTCAGAATAAACAAGCAATTTCATAGACACATTTTGTAATAAAGTGTTAGCCTTTTAAGATTCCTAAATAAGATGTTTGAAAATTGTTATTTCAGACTTTCGGATGCATCCGGAAAAATGAACTTTGAATTAATTGCTGAGGGAACAATCTTCAAGCGCTCCCTTGACACTAATGTATGTCTACCGTAAAGCAATACATAAGAGCTTACTTTATATATGTGCACGTTTTACTAAACTATGTACGGTGGAATTGTCCGCTCTTCGAATTAATCATTAGAGTTAACATTATCCAAATAAGATAGAAATTTCATCTATAAGTGCTTGTACTTGATAAACTTGTAAGAATTTATGTAGCAAAAATCAGAAGCTAGTCCTGTAACAACAATGTGTAAACGTTACCTCCTAGTTCCTACACAAATTACATACTTTCTCTAGATAAAAACTCATGCAAGTTTATAGTCACCATTCGTGTGAGAAACCACTGATTGAAAAGGTTTATTTTTGTTGAATTGGCTAGGAATTATTCATATGAGGCACAAGAGCAATTATGACTGGATGCTCTCACTAGCATCACCAATGGCCTTTGTCGGGATTGAACCCAAGACTTCATGTTTACTAGGCAAACACTCTAACTCCTAGACCACATTCTCTAGATACATATATAGATGATGATTATATTAAGTACACATTAATCTACAGTGCAGGACACATGCAGTCTATTATATTTTTGTTATTTGCAGGATGCATTCATTGTCGACACTGGATGTGATGTTATTGTTTGGGTGGGTGCTAATGCATCCTCAGCAGAAAAGAAATGTGGTCTTCAGTATGCTCATGTAAGTTTCTGGTGAAGTTTAAGTACATTTTAGATGTACTTATTATGCCGGGTATCACATTAGGTATAATTAAAAAGATAACTATAAATTTATTACTATAAATTTTTACAACTTCAATAGACACTTGTTAGAGGTCAAGATATCCCCTTTACAATTAAGAGTTGTGTCTTCCCAAAGTGAATAGGTTGAGCCCACTGAACTGAAACTATAACTGGGGTTATAGGTCAATGGTTGAGCCTTTGTCTAGAAAGCAAACTCAAATTCAAAGTTTGGCTTCTACTTAAAACTCTAATTATGCTATAGAATTGTTATTTTAGGAGATATAATATGTTTTGGTATAAGCACATATATTAGCGCAGCTCAAAAAGTTTTTTAAAAATATTTTTTCATGGAGAATTGTGAAAAAATAAACTTGACAGCATTTTTGGGGTTTTAATTACTGAGCAATCCGGACGTGGCACTTCAGCATTGCTCAGCAACTAAAACCACAACAACAAGTTCAAGTGTATTTTGTTCTAAAATTTTCATTTTGGGAGAACACAACTCTTAATTGTAAGGGGACTTGGAGACCTTTGAAAAGCGTCTAATAGACCCTTGCTGGATCTGTGAAATAAATTTTAGAATGCTAAAAACCATTGTAGAATGAAAATTTATTACCTTACTTCTCAAAAGGTTTTGTTTTCATTAGACTAAACGATAGTTCGATTTTTTTTTAGGTATTGAATGCACTAGTTTAGATCCTCAATTCCTTATCCTCGATCATTTCATTTTCTAGGAAAGTTTGTGCCACCCATTTTGTGTGAACACCATGCTTGTTGACCGATTATGTGCTTGTCAAATATTTGCATAAACTTTGTGATAGTGCATTTTGCAAATTTTTGTGCTTATGTATTTCAAATAATTGTATTTTAGATAACTTTAAAAAACTCATGTTATGCTAAGACATCATATTTTGTCTACTGTAATTAGTCACTATAGATTTATATGTCTTTCCCAATATCTACTCATTAGAGTGGCATCATGTTAACCCTAGTTTTGTTCCCCGTTGTTCTACAGAACTTTCTACTGACCTCTGCTGATCGGTTTCATCCCAGTTAGACTCTAGGCTAAATTTTCCACTTGGAAGCTTCCCAGTTGAACGCTGTTTTTTATTTTGGTGCCATATAATTATATAGTAATACACCTACTTATACCTTTGTAACTTTTGCATTGGTTGCTAAATAGCTAAAATGCTAATAGCTACAATAGCTAACATGAATTATCTGAAATAATATTCTAATTTTCATAGATTTGTGTGGGACAAAAACAGTAACATATTAATAATAAACATTAAACCTTTAATTAATGAATACTTATTAACAAAATACCTGTTCAAACAAGAAGCAAAAAATGTGTAAAATTATTATGTTAAAGCAGATCAAAGAGGTTTATTTATGTGCTCAATACCTGCTTTATTTAAATAAATTGCACATAAAATATATATTGTACCAATATAAATAAATAACATCTAGCTTTGCAGCGTCTATCTGGGATGACACCTGCTGATCGTGCTCTTGACCCTGTTTGTGTGGTCAAAGAAGGACAACGTCGTAAAGTTTTGGACAAAGCCTTAGAATAAAGCAGTAATATGTGTATGTCGCATTGCTACTTTCAATGTGTAGCTAACATTTGATGGGCTGTTTGCTTGCAGCTTGTGGTGATTTGCTAACCAACTCTGTGTCACCTTTCCTTTTGTTTAACCCTCTTCTGTCTTATCCCTGAAATACCTCCTGTTTTATAATTTCTGTCTTTCCTTGCTGGGTACGAATGTGGTGTATATCAAGTGATTATGTAAAGTAGGGGCAATGATGAGCTCCTTCACACCAACACCAACCTCACCGCTATGTTAAGTTTGTAGTTGGCAGATTATGCATAAAATATGTTTCAACATTGGCTAATAATTACGTTGATATCTTCAAAATTCATTTATTAGTTATTTCTTTCGAATATTTTTACTTTGGTAGATGCTGAAACATTTTTTCTAGATTCTTGTAATTATTTACGTTTTACAGACCTATGTGATGCAGTACACTAACCCTCTCGCTTCTTTCACAGTACTGAGCGAGGGCCAAAAGTCAGAACTTCTAGAGAAAATTCTTGTTGCTTAAAACATTTCCATAGAGAAATTTGAACTATTTTCTCTGCATTAATTTTTTAAGTACCTATTTAAAATTTAAAAAATGTGTCATTTCAATTATCATCTGATATAATTAGTTTTTGTTATCATACCTTTATAAAGATAATAGTAATATAATTAGTATTTTTGTATTACCCTACAATCTATATTGTTATTACTGATAACTGAAGGTAGTATCTGCAGCCGGTTTTAGCATAGTTGAGCTTGCTGTAATGGTTTTAAGGCGTGGCTTTATTATAAATATAACCAATAAAACTCAAGAACATGAGGAAGTAAAGATCACGTGACATTCATATCGGCTGTAAATACAACCCTTGTACTCGGTGCCTCTCTAGTCCAATTGAGCATTCACCCGCTGGTTGCAAGATAGCCTAGTACTTTACATTGATACGAATACTTACCTTCTTCAACATGTCAGGTTGGTATATCTGGTTTAAAAGCCACTATATTTTAATGTGATTCTAATAATAATAATAGTTTAGCAACTAAAAGTAAATCACTAAGAGTAGGTCTAATAGTAATACTAATACAGTATTACTAATAGTAATACTAATAGTAATACTACTAGTACTACTACTAGTACTAGTAGTAATACTAATACTAATAGTAATACTTATACACTTACTTGCTCTTAGACCTAAACTTAGAAGTAATTTTACTGAAAGTGAATTAGATACTATCATAGTGATAGTCATTATGATTATGAAATTATAATAATATACTAATACTAATAGTAATAGTTATTGTAATAAATATAATTATTCCAATTATTATAATTGTTATTGTGAATATCAAATTCAATATAAATGTGTTTGGTAAAATTAAATCAAAATAAAAATGTAATAATAATAATAATAATATTGACTTAACGTTGATAATTTAAGTTGAGCTCAGCTGGCCAGTGAAACACTAGCAGTATGAGTTATGGCAGCTCTTGGTGATTACATTGAAATAATAAGTTGCAGTTATTATTGGTTATTCTATTTTATGGTTATATATTAATATGTTATGAAATTGCATTCAGTGATTAATTGTGTTGAGAGCATCTATCAAAGAAACTCCCTTACAGTTACACACAAGACCACAATGCCTACCTTGATTGATGCTGGATGTTAAATTTTTGCTTGAAAGAATCTGTTGATATTTCTAATTTGGTGATTTCTATATAGACACAACAGTTGAAATTTGTGTTTTACTACAGTAATATTGCTCAAGCTGAACACTTTTTTTAAATTTAAAACATTGTTTATAATAAGTAAAGTTAATACACAAAACTAGTCCTGTCAGAAAGTATAATCGGATTGTAATCAAATACTTGTGTTTGATTAAAGATGCATTAGTTAATGACATGAGTTGCATTGAAAAATGGATATAACTTTTGTTGCATTTTATGGCATACAGTTCGGGTTGCCATGTGTGACGAAAAGCATCTTTATTTTATATATTTTATTTTACTTTATTTTGCCATATTTTATACATATTGTTTTCATATTTGTGTAAATTTTAGTTTGAGTGTTTTAGATGCAAAGGTTTTGTAAGATTGATTTGTGTTTCTGTGCCAATCAAAGATATAGGAGATTTGAATTATTATTACCTGTAGCTATTTTATGACACAATTGCCTTATTATGTTCTTAAGCCTGTATTGTAGGTAATCTGTAACCACATTTAAATTGAATTGGTTATTTTGTGTGTGGAGATATTGCATTGTTTATAATTGCAGGTTTAAGAAAAGCTAAAGAATATGACTGGAAAGATTCCAACATGGCCTTGTTTGGCTCAGATGTAGAGAAAAATATAAAAAGTAATGATATTGTTGAATATGTATTTTGTGACTGCATGGCATAATTTTAGCTTTTTACAATCAATCATAATCCTCTCAAATTTTAATAATTCATAGTTGAGTATTTGTAACAGTTTAAACATGAAATGCATGAATTACAGAGGCATCAGCCGAAACCGAAAAGGCTTGGGAGAATTCTGGTACAAAGCCTGGCACTGAGATATGGAGAATTGAGGTATTGTCTCATGCTGATTTCACTATAGTACTCTTAGCATTTGCTTTAGATAAGAAATGTGATATTTTTGACTAAATTTTGCTATGTAAAGCATACTCTGTGTTGTTGCAGTATGATGCACCTTTTTTTTAGAAATTTCTAGTGAAGCATTGGCCAAAGGAAGAGTACGGAAACTTCTACAGTGGTGACTCATATATTATTTTACATGTAAGTAGAACTTTATGGTCACAAGTTTTAGAAACCTGGATGTGTCACTCACCTTAGTTGTCATGACAACCAGTTGTTATTGTAATATATTCATCTGCATTAAAGACTATCTCTGTAAAGTAGCAAACTAGAACTTGTTTGTGTTAAACTTGCTGGTTCAGTTGCTGAGCACTGCTTTTAGCGCTTCAGTAATTTCCAATTTGTTCTTCCAATTTAGACATACCAGCCTGATCCCAACAGCCCAGCCCTTGCATGGGATGTGCACTTCTGGATTGGCAAACACAGCACCCAGGTTCGTAAAGTTATACCCACTAGTAACTTATATCAGTGATTTTACTTGTAGTTCATTCCAATTAACCTCTGAATAGACTAGTTTCAACCTGCAAGCTTATGTATTGCATAACAATTTAGCTAGCTAAATATGCAGCAACAAATTTTAATTGAATACAGTTATTTCTTTGAACTTCACAATATATTAAGTTCAACGTACTATGCTGTTTTATTTGTAATGGAACCTAATTGTTGAAACTTTCATGGCCTATACAAGTTGTATTGTGATGACCTACATACACACTGTGTAATATTACTAGTGTAAGATAAGAAGCTATAGGCTTGGCTAAGAATTGATAAACTGGGCGTAATAAACCAATGCAGTGAACACAGGTTATCATTGTGCTATGGCCTATTTAGTTTTTTAGTTGATGCCTAAACAACATTCCTTTACACTACCTTCACTTCGTTTTATTTTCATTTGTCAACACTGCAGGTGGCTGGTGCGTTATGAAATGTGACTTGCTTGTTTATTCTGCCTGTTTATTCTACTGCAGGATGAATATGGAACTGCAGCTTATAAGACAGTCGAGCTCGACACATACCACAATGATGGACCAGTCCAGCACCGAGAAGTGCAGGCTCACGAGTCTTCACTCTTCAAGTCCTACTTTGACAAATTGGTGTAAGTAGAACGCCTACATACTGCGTCATACACTGTGCTAAATAGTCTGGTATGCTATGATTTGATGCCTCCTATCTTTGAGTTGAACATGTTTGCGTAAAGGATGACAAGATGAAAGCACTTCACTCAACATTACATTCCATTGGCTATAGTCAGTGTAATGAATGCGCGGTGGAGTCGAGTGGAAAGACATACGACTCCGGCATAGATATAATAGTTGATAGAGTTATTCAGAGCGTGACCGGTGTAGGTCATGCCTCGCTGCATCTTACTGTGCTGTACGTAGCTAATGGCGTGCTACGACACTGGGAGCATTCCAGAAGCAATCTGCTTGGATGATTCATGCCATCCGTGGGAGTTGAGATTGTGTAATCAATACACGAATATTTTCAATGATAATCGAATTGTTTGTCTAAATTCTAAAAGCCATTCAACAGCCTTTGCCGGACATTCATTACTAGTAAATACAATGGAAAAACTTACCTGTTCCGTTTTGGTGGAAGGCTATAAACGATAGAAATACCACAAGCCAATTTAGATTATAAAAAACTCATTCACCCAAATAGACTTAGGTCCTAAATGGTAAGTCTTAAAGGCTCTAAACCACTGTAAGTTATAGTCACAACTCTTTGCAGTTATAGGAGTTTATTTTACTTTTGGATAAAAAACAAACTTGTACTAGCATACTACAACTTTTATAGACATTGTAATATTTTCCTAATAATTAGCATTTAAATTCTCCTTTATAAGTTCTAAATTAAAGTCTGGTTAGTCTGTAATTTCCATTTGTTCGCCATAACGAAAGTAAAAATTATCAAACAATGGATGCAAGAAGTAGTCCAAGATGTTTGGCAGTTCTAACCTCTAGTTTTCAGATGCTAAAAATTCTGACATAAATTAATGCATTTAAATTTTAAGTAAACCAATGATTACTTCTATTATTAGTTTGTTTAAAAACACCAGGTGAGATAGAATCTATTTTAAGCTTTCAGGACACGTTCACCAGCTAAATCTAGTATGTATTCTAGTCAACGTTAGTTGATATAACTATTACATAGGTATTGCTTCCATCTTTTAAGTAGGAACTATATTTTTAGAGACCGTGTGGGGCTATATAAAAAATTAGTGAAGTTGCATACAAATATATAAATTAACTTATAGAATTGCAGTTACAACTATAATTTTGTCTGTGATAAAGCATTGCTTTATTATAGATGATAATACCAGTGAATTACTAATAGCGCTTGCCTAGCAACTATGTTACTAGTAGGTTATTTTGATACAATATATGGTATACATCATGAATAATAATGGAGCCAGGAATTTTATCATTCATTAGTTACTATGATTTACATTGCTAATGGGTCAAAATATAGCTGACAATCATACACAATGCACCTATATATGGGCACAGGCTAATAATAATATATGTAATGTACACACTTGTACTTTTGTTTTAGCTATTAACTAATGTAGGCTTGTAATCTACCTCAACATGCGGTTAATATGTAATATTGTCATCTTTAAAAAGGAGTCCTTGGTGATTGTCAAAATAATATGGTGATAAATGGGCTGCCTCCATGTCCCCAAACAAAATATAAGTTTTAAAAGTAAAAACTTACTAAAGATGCACTGAACATGTTTAGCAATCAACTTGCTTAGGCAGTATAAATTTGAATGATTACAGTTCTGTTTGTACTCAAGCTCAATGGGTACCTTATATGTATAATATAAAAGTTTGTGTAACTATTTTTCTAGTTATATATATAATGCAAGTTTAAAATTTATATTTGTGTGAGGCTTATTGTATGTGACCCAAGGCCATCCTTAGCCTTAGCCTTAGCAAGTAGCACCCGAAGCACCAAGCTACTATTGCAACTAAATTCTATTATGGCAGCTAAGAAAATTCTCAGGAAGATGTAAATAATCATGAGACATGTTACCAGAATTGTTATGTTGGGATTTGAACTCTTGTGCCGCACACTCTCTTTGCTATGTAAAGTCAAAACTCTTTTTGCTGTAGCACCAATCAGGAAAAGTCCATGCGTGTTTTTTTAAAAAAAATATTGTAGAAAAATTGCTCAACATATTACACATATCTTATTGTATAACTTGCTGCTACCTAATACGTCTGGTAGGACTGAATTAACCTGTAATATAGATGTAGATGATTAAATGGTGTGCAGATTAGAGTTACCAGAACTAATGGTCATTATCTGACTGTCTTTGGCAGGTACATGGATGGAGGCGTGGCTTCTGGATTCCGACATGTTGAGCCTACCAAGTATGAGCCACGACTCTTCCTGGTGAAAAAGTCAGGAAGGAAAGTTCAAATAAAGCAGATTCAAATGCGAAGGAAGAACATCAACTCTGGTGACGTATTCATTATGGACTTGGGGCTGAAAATCTACCAGTTCAACGGAGCTAACTGCAGTAAGGTGGGTTTTCTAGATCAGGTGGCCCTTTAGTTTTATGTGGTTTTAAATGGAGTTTTGGTTAGGATTTGTTATCTATGAAATTTGAAACTATAGATAAATTAATATAAATATTGTTAGTTCTCTGTATATTATATTGGTATGAGATCTTGGTAGAAAAGTGACTAGCAATACAGCTAATAACATTGACATATATTATTTGCACACACAAATAGCTAGTCTGCTAAGGTATACTTGGAGATATTCTACTGCTAATACATTATTCTACAGTTACTATACAAGTCTAGGTATAGCTTGTTTATTATACACCTTGCAGGATGAAAAGTACAATGCTGCTGCATATTGCCAACAACTGGAGAGTGAGCGAGGAAGAGCTAAGACTGATGTCCTGGAGGAAGACTCTACCCCTGAGACTGTAAGTAGTATTGCCTGGTTGGTAGAGTACTGAGTATTGTGTTTAGTTAGAGTTATAAGCCTACTGTATAGCTGATGTGCGTTCTTATGAAGATAGTTGCTAATTACAGTTAAAATTCTATCTTGTGGTTTTGATGTGAAAGATTACCTCCATAAATTCTAAAGCTGTTTAAAAAGTTAAAATTATGCTGGCAACTGGGTGAAATGGGTGTAGGCCTAACCAGTGTGCAGCTAATCATAATTATGCTTTTACTGAATAAATACAGCAACTCATTTCTGAAAGCAATATGTTCCTGGTCACTATAGTTGACGCTAAGAGAGTAGATTTATAAATAGTGTAGGCTATTTAAAATACTAAACCTCCCATTGTTTCATTAAGAGTAATTTTTTATGTTATATTCCAGTCCTGATCAGATATTTTATGAAATGCTTGACAAAACTATTTTTGTTGTTGGTGTTTTAATTATTGACTCTAAATGAGTTTTTTAATGCGAGTAACAATATATAGTACAGTTTATCAAATAGTCTAAATAATTTCTCTATCCCTTCCAAGTCTTTCTATTCTACTGCTCACATCTCATCATTAGCATCATCTCAATCGTTATTAGAAACATTAACTATTATTCAAAGACTAAATATACAGTATCATTTTAGCGATAGACAACATAGCAATTAAAGCAGTGAAGTTATCTATATTGTAGACTGTTTATATGCATTGGATAGTACAACAAAATTCATCCATGTTGTTCTATACTTTAGCATGAGTTCTATGAGAAACTGACCATTGAAGAATGTGATGTAGAAGAGGAGACTACTGTAGATCGATCTGGAAATGTGAAAAAACTCTACAAGTATGACTTGCCTATCCTTTATCTGTGTAGGACTGCAATAATTGCCGTCACAGCTATGCATAGAGTGCATATATGAGTTTCATATTTATATTATAAGCATTAAACAGGTTATCATCAAAAAGAAGGAAATGTGAGCCATTCGGAATAAATAAGCAATTGCATAGAGACACTCTGTAATGAGAAACGTTGCATTTTCACAACTCTGTAAATATGCAATGCACACCTTTTACTTAGTATTGTAAGTGTTGGACTTTTAAGCTGAATAACATGTTTGGAAAATGTCATTTCAGACTTTCGGATGCATCTGGAAATATGAACTTTGAATTGGTTGCTGAGGGAACATTCTCTAAGGACTCCCTCGACACTAATGTACGTCTACAGTATAGTAATGCAGATGAACTTATTTTATACATGTATATTATGTGTATTCTTTACTAAAGTATGTAAGGTGTAATTGTCTGCTCTTCAAATTAATCATTGGAGTTAACAATGTGCAAATAAGATAGAGGTTTTCATCTACGAGTGCTTGTACTTACTTAATAATGTATGTAGCAAAAATTAGAAATTAGTCCTCTAACAACAATGTGTTAACTGTAATCTAAGGCTTTGAAATATAGCGACCTTAATAGATGTTACTTCCTACACAAATTAGATACTTTCTCTAGATACATATATAGATGATAATAATATTAAGTACACATTAATCTACAGTGCAGTGTGGGACACATACAGTTATTATATTTTCTATTATTTGCAGGATGCATTTATTGTCGACACTGGATGTGATGTTGTTGTTTGGGTGGGTGCTAATGCATCCTCTGCAGAAAAGAAATGTGGTCTTCAGTATGCTCATGTAAGTTTCTGGTGAAGTTTAAGTACAGTTTAGATGTACTTATTATGCTGGGTATCACATTAGGTATAATTAAAAAGATAGCTAAAAATTAGTTACTATAAATTTCTACAACTTCAACTCTTCGCGTGGCTTTTACTAAAATTCTGGCTGCATTCATGAAATAAGTTTTAGAATGCGAAAAACCATTGTAGAAGGAAAATTGATTACCGTACTTCTCAAAAGGTTGTCATTAGATTAAACGATAGTTTGATATTTGTAGGTATTGAATACACTAGTTTAGATCATTAATTCCTTATCCTCGATCATTTCATTTTCTAGGAAAGTTTGTGCCACCCATTTTGTGTGAACACCATGCTTGTTGACCAATCATGTGCTTGTCAAATATTTGCATAAACTTTGTGATAGTGCATTTTGCAAGTTTTTGTGCTTTTGTATTTCAAATAATAATGTATTTTAGATAACTTTAAAAAACTCAAGTTATGTGAAAACATTATATTTTGTCTACTTTGATAAATTTATATTTCTTCTCCTATATCTATGCATTAGAGTGGCTTCTTGTTACCCCTAGTTTTGTTTCTCGTTGCTCTACAGAACTTTCTGCTGACCTCTGCTGATCGTGCTCTTGACCCTGTTTCTGTGGTCAAAGAAGGACAACGTTGTAAAGTTTTGGAAAAAACTTTAGCATAAAGCAGTAATATGTGTATGTCGCATTGCTACTTTCAATGTGTAGCTAACATTTGATGGGCTATTTGCTTGCAGCTTGTGGTGATTTGCTAACCGACTCTGTGTCACCTTTCCTTTTGTTTAACCCTCTTCTGTCTTATCCCTGAAATACCTCCTGTTTTATAATTTCTGTCTTTCCTTGTGGGTATGAATGTAGTACTTATCAAGTGATTATGTAAGGTGGGGGCAGTGATAAGCTCCTTCACACCAACACCAACCTCACCGCTATGTTAAGTTTGTAGTTGGCAGATTATGCATAAAATATGTTTCCACACTGGCTAGTACTTATGTTGATATATTCAGAATCCATTTATTAGCTATTTCCCTCTAATAATTTTTCTTCAAGTAATGCAACATTTTTTCTGGATTCTTGTAATTGTTTACGTTTTACAGACCTACGGGATGCAGTGCGCTAACCCTCTCGCCTCTTTCACAGTACTGAGCGAGGGCCAGAGGTCAGAACTTCTAGAAGAGATTCTTGCTGCTTAGAACATTTCCATAAAGAAATCTGAACCATTTTCTCTGCATTAATTTTTTAAGTATTTAAAATTAAAAAAGTGTCATTTCAATTATCTTTTAGCTTTTGTTATCACACCTTTATAAAGATGATGTCATTATTTTAACAATTATGAACATTATACCTTATAGATACGCTTAGCAATAAAAATAAGTTAGATCTGTAACAGCCTCAAACTTTGTCATGTTATATTTGTTAACAATGTTGCTTCTATTCATTCTTATCTAATAAAATGGTGAAAATATTTCAACTATAAAAAATTAGAGAATTATTTGCTAAAAATTAAAGCCTAGTAAACTCTTCATAAATTTATGTGACAGAAGAACGTTTACTTTTAGCAGTATGTAAAACTCCAACTAAGCAAGCTATGACTGTAAAACCTTGAGCCAAAATACGTAATCTCATCATTCTTTGAGACATAAACTGGTTGCCAGTTTTCATCTGTATCAGTCCATAACCCAAAGCAGTAGCTGTCAAACCACAACCTACAAATTATGTTTATATTCTGATGCACAGTACACTAACCAACTTTCTAGCAACATGATCAAATTTCAAAAACTACATGCAAATGAAGAGTTACAGATTCAGTATTTGAAAAGCCAACCTGAAATTGTTTTTCAAAGCTACAAGTTTTCTATAGAAGAAAACTCCCAAATTAAAAACGTATGACAACTCCAATTAACATAGCTATGTTACTTGGTGAGGTGAAGGAAAAAGGTTTACCTAAGTTTAATCCTTAATAAAGAGGGCAAGCTTCTTACAATCCACCAATACACTGGTTACAGTACTTTACCTCTTTAAAAAGGATCTATTAAGTCTGTAGAATACATGCCAGAAACAGTGTCACTATGAAAGTTATGCAAAGTGTTGTGGAAGATTATGACTGTTCGAAATTGTTCAAGCACCATGCAACATACTTAATTATCTCTGCTCAAAATTTATATGAAAATTAATTTTTTTATTGCTCAAATTCATTTTATAAAATGAGGACAAAAAGCTAACATTGTCATTTATTGTTAGGAATTAACTTAGTATTGAAATTGATGCAAGATCTCCCAATGCCTTTAATACCAGTACCACCAATAAGAGTAAAGCTAAAGTAAAAGTTCTGCTATAAAATTTCCAAGTAGAACATAAATTATACAAAATTTAAGCCTTGAATATAATCTTTATTCTCAACTTATTTTAGTGCTGGTTTGGTTTCTGCAAATGACTGAAAGCAACTATTTGTGAGCTAGGTTTGTCATACTACTTCAAGTTTCACTCAGCCTTATTTTTACAGAAAAGACTCGGCGCCGTTATCCTATTCACTCACCAATTGGTATTAATGGCTGTTCAGAAAACTTTCGAATAAATTTCTCTTTAGTTGTTTCTCCATCCATCAGGTCTAGTGCACTTCTCATGTCAGGTGTTGGAGGTAAATACTCAAACTTTACTGGCTTAGCCTCATTCTGGAAACTTTTTTCAGGCACAGACTGAGATCGAGAGTCACTATCTTTACTAGAGGGCATTGTGCTAATAACCAAGAGTACATTTTTTATTAAAATAGAAATATGTGAAATGAAACTGATAAATATTTACATTATAACTATTATAAAAATTTATATCTTCACATGAAATATTGATACTGATTATTATTATATAAAAACTCACGCAAGTTTATAGTCACTATACCTGTGAGAAACCCCTGGTAGAAAGGGTTTTTGTTAAAGCGGGCTAAGGACTTATTTAAATGAGGCACAAGAGCAATTATGACTGGATGCTCCTCCTAACATCACCAATGGCCTTTGTCCGGGCTCGAGCCCATGACCTCGTGTTCACTAGGCAAACGCTCTAACCCCTAGACCACGACTACTTCCTTGATTATTATTATATAAATTGAAATCTAATCAATATAAAGATTATAATAACCATAATGAGCCTATAACCAAAAAAGAAGATGCCTAAACTTCTATTCTATTCTATTAGTATTAGTTATAGTAATAATCATACTATTAGTAATAGTAAACTGCTAGCGTAATATCAATTGCCTATTAGTATTACTACTACATTACTTTCACTATGACGATCAATATCACCACTGGTCACTGATTGTGATACCCATACTGATTGTCAATATGAATCATTGAATAAGTTATAAGAACTCAATTACAATACTATTACTATTACAGTATCATAGTAATACTAATACTAATGAGTAATACTTTTCTTTATTGCTTAGAGTTATAATAATACTAATACTAAATCTAATAGTAATGTCTAATACTAATAGTAATAGTAATACTAATACTATTAATACTAATAGTAATACTAATAGAGTAATACTAATACTAATAGTAATAGTAATAGTAATAGTAATACTAATAGTAATACTCATAGTATACAATTAATATGAACTTGAAAAAACGGTTTATATTCAATATGAATAGCTGTAAAAATATTTAATTTCACTCATAGTAATGGCAATAATAATGGAATTATTAATTATAAATATTTATTATGTAATTCACAATTGCAAATAATTATTGTTTGCCAGTTGCAGCAATCAAGTTCAAGGACTAATAAGTCTGTCGAGGTTCCAATAATATTATTTATATTGACAATGTAGACCTGCAACTCAATACGTCCATCTCGTGAGAGCCCCCGATTGAATGTTTGCACTAAAAGACGTATTCTTAGGGCTAAAGAAAACACTTTTAACAACGGAGAGGAAAACTCTTTTTATAATATCCAAAGTTATAAAATGTAAATTATGCCAATAGCACTTATAATAATCAATGATATTTAAATAGGCAGTGTATTTGTAGCCAAAATGGTTATATAAGTAGCATCATCGAACAGGTGACCTGTGTTTGAAATTTTTTCAACAACATTAATCAAATATATTTTCAATGAAATTATAATTTTAAACTTCAACAATTATAATCACAACACTCTTTTATCTTGCTACACTCTTAGAAGTTAACTAGTAGATCATAAGAAATAGTGATTCTAGCGTTTGATAAATTTGATTTAAAGTCTATAAAACATAATATATAAAAGCCTATCAACTTTTTCTAGCATGCAATAACAGTTCATCAGCTAAAAGAAAGTCCACCAACTTTCGAAAAGTGGCACTTATTTTAAATTGTCGAATTGTACAAAGAAACTAAGATATAGAAAAAGTGACACAAACTCTAAAAGCATATGACTATCTAAGTTATTAAAAAGCTAAACACTATAAGTGACAAATTTTCTATCATTACAGAAGTTGAATTTTGCTACTATTAAAAATTCTATTGGAGTAAGATGATGGCCGATGCATTTCCCACATTCTGCAGAATGCATGCATAAGTATGTAAATAAGTATATACATATACATATACATATACATATATATATACATACCGTATATATATATATATATATATATATATATATATATATATATATATATATATATATATATATTCTACCATTTAGATTTATACTACAAGCATGCATGTTGTAAAGTTTCTGCAACACAGTTCATATATACAAAAGCTTTTACAAATCGTAATTATAGTCATATAAAGTATATATAGCAGATTAATTGCAAACCATGTTATCTGTATATGGGTTTAGCAGACAAAAGCATGCGTTTTAATTTATAATGCTTTATAGTATTATTATAATTATTATGCAGGCACTTGCAAATATCATGTACAACTTTATGCAAAAATTCGCATAAGGCTTTGCTAGTTATGTAATTTTCGTAGCACAACTTCTTTTTAAAATATACAGCATAGTTATCTACATGCATTTTTATTTCTAGAGTTTAAAACTGTAATGAAAAATATGTGATAGTTGGTTCAAGCGCAAGTATGATTCAGCTGATGGTATATAATTGCCACTACCATTATTGCACTTGTAGCCCTTGTAAGTCATTACAAGTCCTTCAGGGATACCTAGACCATTGATTTACAATTTACCTACATGGCTTAAGTAGCCTCTGGTATAGCCCTATAATAGGTCTAAGTTACTTTAGTAAGTTACATTAAGCAAAAATTAAGCATGGTTAGGATGATAGAGTGTGTTCCAGCTGGTAATACGTAGGACATGCAGATGAAATACACACCTTATTATACAAAATCAGATTAGGTACCACCTACTTAGCTAGCAAAATTGAAATCAAATCAGTCATCAATCTTTTAAAAAGCAACAAGCTAAATGAATTTGTATTTTGCAGCTTGAATAGAAAGACCAGAACCATGAACATGTACTCTCATTAAACAAACGAGTTCCTAGCTTGAACTTTTTATTTGTGAACATTCAAATTTTTAAGATGGGCTTGGGTATAGCCTATACTTCAGTTATATTTATTATATTTCCCCAAATTCTTGTCGAATATCAGTTTGCACAATCTACATCAACCATAATATTATATTATTTTATTATCATTATTATGAAAACATGTTATGCAACTTGACTGTAATATCATCATATATCTACCAAAAACTGGTTAATAACTGGTCACCATAATTTTTGTTCACAATGCTATTCATATAACAGATTGCCGTTGCAGTTTCAAAAGCCAATTGCTAATTATTAGTTTCATGTTACTAATTGTGGCAATTTGCATCATCTAGTAACCTAGCTAAAGATGATCTTTTGAGTGCAAATTCCGTCTATTATACTGTACCAACTTTATAATATAAAACTTGCAGCAAAACAAATTCTCTTCTATTGTTAGCTAACTAGCATTTAGAATATACCATTTGTGAGCCATTTAAACTTATAACTGGCATTTACTTATGAGCTTTGATGATACCAAATATAACTGATAGAATAATGTTATCATGAAATTATTCTGAGCTTCAAACCAAAATATTATACTTTGTAAATGTAAATATGTTCTAAGAAAGGTTTATCTGGTTGTATTTTGGATTTGAGCTCTACGGCAATGCACTACTCTGTTTTGTTATTCATAGTTTCTCTGGTAGAAGAAATCAATGTTTAGCATACACAAACAACTCAGTCAATTATGCTAATGGGCCAGTTACATTATTGCATTGAGACCAGTGGCAAGTGTAATAATAGTTGGAGTGATTCATAATTCTGTCAAGTAGTGAAAGTTCTTGGTAACTAAAATAGATAGTATCCCAGAAGCTATCTATATTGAAGGGAAACTATTTTTCTGTTATTTCACAAAGCAAAGAGCTTTCAACAATGTCAGAATTAAGCAGTAAAACTCCTTGTCAATTTACAAGAGTGAAGAAGAAGCTTGAAACTAGAAAATCGGCACAGTATCTGGTTACATTAGAAGGTCAGTTGTCTATGAGAATCATACTCTGTCTTCATTCATGTGTAATATGTAACACCAAATGTTAGTGACTAGAAAATAAAATGTTTTTATCTCTTCGCACAATAAACTATACTTACAGCTGTTACAAAACCGTACCAATTCATTAATTTCAGTATACATGAATTTAACAATATTAATCTAGCAGTGATGGTTTAATTGTAAATGTCCTTTTACTTGCAATTTTTAGCAGCTCTAACAGTTCCATAATGCAATATTTTTTTATATCAATTTCCTAGCAAGAGTTTGAAAATATATTTGTGAATATTGGTAATTATCTAGATATGCTGTATGCAATTTAAATAATAACTAATATTCACATATAATATGAGAAAAGATAAAATATATACTATGATCGTAAATTCCATCAGCTTATTTTAGGAGAAGGGGTGTTGGACTCGCGCAGTGAACTTGGTACTGTTATTGATTTAGCTGAATGGGAGCGAAAGTCACTCATAAGGTTTCACTGCAGTTGTGAGCATATAAAAGATAATGCTGAATTTGTTCCCAGGTGAATTAGAGTATAATATTTCTCTTGATAATACAGAATATTCTGCATGAGTACCAGAATAAAGATATGATATAAGGCAAGCATAGCAGCTCAATATAGTATCCGGTGGTTATATTATGTAAGGAATTATATTATGATGCTACTAAACTTTACCAAAAGCTCTATATGAGTCACCAATTACAATATAGATATTAGATATTAAATATGTGTGTGTGTGTGTGGGTGTGTGCGTGCATGCGTGCGTGCGTGTGTGCGTGCGTGTGTGTGTAATACTACATATTACAATAAAGTATTTTGTGCTCTAAAGACCTATATTGTTATTATAGGCTAAGTGTGATTAACAGTTATATGCATTGTACCAAATACAAGTCTATATAATAAACGGTCAAGTATATTAATGCAGTGACAAAATTAATAATTATCTTGAAGATGAAGCAATAATATAAAATGATAATCGAAAGTAATGATAAACTCAGAGCTGGTTCTTTCTATGACTGCATGTAATAAGAACCATGTGGTGTTGTTTTAGCCATATAATGGTTACAGACACTCATCTCTACATTCTGAGATACACAGACAAAAGAGATCAACTGGTTGTGAGATGCAGACGGCCTGTGAGTATTTGTACTTTTATAATCTTTTATAATTGTATTTGTTCTAAATTATGATATGCTATGGCTTAATAAATATATAAATATTACACGGTATGAGTTAGTGACTTCCTTATAAATAGTTTATTTTAATATTACTTTATTTATATATAGACAAAGCAAACTAATATTTCAAATATCACAGAGTTTAGATAAGAGCTCTGAAATGAATACAGCTGTGTATTCAAAATATTATAGTAATAATAAAGCGTTCCTTGAATTTATATATTTTTAAATAAATATCACAGTGATTTTCATATTATAAAAGACAATATTATAATAAATGAATTGATTTGAAGAAACTCATGCCGATATCATTATACATATAGCAATGATATTCCCCGCTGTTTTAGTAGATCGATTGCCTGTAGCCTATCCTTAACATTTGTAAGCCTTCAAAATTTATATAGCATATCTACAGAAGATAAACCTATATGCAATTGGTGCAATATTTTAGATTTTTTGCATCTTCTCTTATTCTAGAAATAGAATCATACTTTTACTATAAATTCATTACATAGAGGGGTATAGTTTTTAACTGCTAAGTAAATTTGGTATAATAGAATATAAAAAACATATCATTGCATAATTAGCATGCCATTTAGTTTATATATGAAAAATGATTTTTATGTTAAAATTATTTTACTTTTCAAACTTTACATTGATAAACTATTGTTCAAAAGGTTTTTGGTCAAAAAATATTTTATTTTCTAGACTGGAACTTTGGTAAGAGTAATATAACTAGTTTTCTCATATTCTTATTACTTTCAGGTTTAATCCTGCCAATACATTGAAACTTACTGAAACATCTCCAATAATTTGTATTTCCATAAGTTTTGCTAGAATTGGCCCATTCAAGTCTCATCATCACCTCCCATATTTCTACTTACTTTCTTATTACATACATGTATATTGATGAAAATAAACCAAAACAAAGATGGTTAAATCATATGTGTAAATAAACCTAATATATTATGCATTCATGAAATTAACAATTTCACAGTAGCAAGCAGTTTGTGAGAATATAATGTTGTTTTTGGTTTAACCCTCAAATATTTGACTTGTTCATTATCATAAATGTAATAAATAGTGAATATCTTTTTTAGATAATAAAAATCTAAAGCTATTTTTCCGTAGGACTGACTCGCTATTTTATTCTAGAAGAATCGCAATTGTGAGGTTTAAAAAGGCTGCTGTCTTCTCACAGTCAAGTAAATGGCAATAATACATTGACATTAGCTGTAGTAATAAGTTAAATTGTAGGGTTTTTATAATACCCTTTTATTTGTTTGCCTATAGTTTGTAAATAATATTCTTTCTTGTTTTAAATGTTATGTGTGATACACACAGTGACAGGGCACTCTCCATTGGCAATTTCTACCATGCCCTGGATTATTATTCAGTGTAGAATTAATCAGTGTGCTGTAATAAATATCCAAATAATAAATGTAATGTAATAAATGTTCAAAATTTTAGCTAAAAACTATAATGAAGATTACGACAAAGGCAAGAATGGGTGACTCGGTAAAGCTGCAATATGGTTCTAAAGGAAGAGATGGGACTCTGCACATTACAGACTCTGACAGACTTCACATTCCTGACAAAGCAGGTATTTTATGAAGCTTATAGTAACAGAACATAAGCTGACAAGCGTGGAAATCATAACTAATTGAATAAATGTAAGAATTGTGTGCGCAGTGCCAGTGCAAGACTATTGAGCGGCTTGCAAATAGAGTGTTTACAAGTTTATAGATAAAAGTCAATCAGCTCATCTGGTTTTCTAGTAATGTGGTATATAAATAGCAATTCTAGTGCTACTTATATCTACGCTGGTAAAACGCTTTTTATTTTTAGACACACTGTCTGCTCTACATTACCATAATTTACCAAAAAGCAGTAAAACAATTTGGTGGCCAATAAGCATGATATATTATTCATAGCATGATTTATAACTTTAGGTTTCCTGGTTATATAATGTTTACTGTGTTTAATAATTAGGTCTGGCAATTAGTGCTATAAAATCAGCCCTTCTCCCTCCATGTCCACAAAGACGTCAGTCTACTCAGCCTTTGTCCTCATACAGCAAACGAGGGAGGGATAGACGGCCTTCCTTAATAGCTGAACATGGACAATCTACCCCAGATGAACTGGACATCAGCTCATTGAGGTTAAATGGCAGACGTCCCTCAACATCTCTAATAAATGTTAGCGCAGATTCTAGACCATGGAGAGGCTATACAGCGGATGAGGATGAAAAGGACAGCGACTATATTACATACATGAGAAGAATGTCGGTATCTACGGCAGATAAGCCTGTATGGCGTGTAAAGAAGACTTCTTCATAATAACTATTGAGTTTTTGCAACATTATCGTGTATTTTAGTACCATACTGATTGTATGTGAACATAAGAATATCAAATACACTACAAAATTTATAATCTGTGCTCCACTATAAAAGTGCTGCTTTATGAATGACATATGTAAATATAGTTTCACACCAAATTTTGTGGACAATAAAGTAACTTATACTATACAGTAGTTGTTTGAAAGATGAATGCTCTTGCTAAAACTAATGTATGTTTTTGCGTTATATTATGCTGTTACTGACTTTGATTAATAACAGTTTTATTCAACAACGTGTTTAATAAAAATACAATTGCATAACAGGATTTCATATATAATCAAAATATATTTTGTTATAATATAATATAAGATAATGCCGTTTTTCTGTAGTCTTTAATTTTAGTCTAAACCAAAATATCCTTCACAAGCCTCTGATTGTGAGTGATCCTATTTTTGAACCATTTAAAGAATACCGATATCTGCAGCAATAGTAGCAAATTATTGTCACTACAATACAGCCGCTACAATACAAAACTATTCTACACACAACATATTATATACAATAATATTCCGCACTGATTAGAATTTATCATCAAATATAAGAGTTGCAATAGTTGAAACATCAGAGTTTACAGTGCGATCGTCATGAAGAGATTTTTTGTCCAAGTGAGAGCAGGTAGCTTTGTGAAGTATGGTCTGACCAACATCAGACGCAACTTCTTTTGGTACTGGACAAGCTAATTGCTCTAATTGATAATGGTGTGAATTTGTATCATGTGGTGAATTATTGTGCAATCCTTTGTTCTTATCAACTTTACAGACTTGCAAAGCTTGTGTGTTTACCCCAGCTGTGTTTTTAACTAAATCTGCATGTACTGCTGCTAGAGGTTCTTTAGAATTATTTGTAAACTTAATATTTTTACTATTTTTCTCTAAATCATTTCTTCTACTCGAAAGTGGTGCTTTCAATGCATCACTCTTTGCATGTAGAGATATTGCTGTATGATTATTTCTCTTTTTCCACTTCTTCTCTCTTTTGATGTTCAATTTTTCTGTTTCTTCCAGGTCTGTTGTACATATTTTACCAGTATTTTCACAAAGCTCCTTAAGAACGACGTTCAGCTTTCTATAAAGATATTGGGTTTTCCCATGCAACTTTTCCACCTCATAAAATGCCTTGTCGTCATTCAGCTCTTTATTCAACTGTTTTGTTAATTTATCACCAATCGGTTTCAGTGGAGAGTCATCTCCACATGTTAGATAATCTGCTGCCAAAGTTTTACCTAAAACAGACTTTGCCTGAGGAGATGTGACTAGATCTTTTTGAACACATTTAGACACCATTTCCTTGTCGTTGATAGCCAACATGGAGCACGATGCATCCACAAGTTTAGGCATTGAACAGGCAGAGCTTACACCTGGTACCTCTGTGCTTGTGCTGGCATCACATTTCGGAGAAGCTAAACTTAAAGCAGGTTCACTATGGTGACTGTTACCATGGGTCGGTATTCCAATTACAAAACTTGATGACTTTACGACTTGATGAGCTGTCTTTTTGAAATGAAGGACTTCACAGTGCTCACTGTTATTACAGGAAATATGCGCACTCTCGATCATGCTTAATTCCTCTTCATACATTTCTTTAATTATGCTTTCTCTCTTGGTATAGTATTCTTTCTGTCTGCTAACTTGTCGATTCAATGAGTTGATTCGTGCATTGAGCAATTCAATTTCACTTCTCTGTTCATGTACCATTTTTTCCACTTTTTGGACTATAGTTACGTTGCCAGTAGACAAGCCAGAGAAGAAATCTGAGAGTTTTTCTTTCATGGTTGTGTCCAAATTTTTACTTACACATATAGTGTCCCCATTGCTGCTTGAGCAACATCCAGGAGAGCCGAGTGAATAATATGGGTAATTAATTGAGCGTATGCAATGATCCATGTTTTAAATGAAAAAGTTCATTTAAGTGAAAAGATAAAGAAATCACACTAAAGTCATTATGCTTCAAAAATATTTGTCTTTATGCAAAAATCTAAAACATTAGTAGATGGATATATTTCAAATTCCAACATTTTTAATAGAGAATAATATCTTCTATTATCTATATTATTATATAACTACTTTTAGATTGCCAATATTAATAAGTATGCATAATTTGCTGCAATGGATCAAACCACTGCTGGTCACATGCATGTGCAAGCTGTTTTAAAAGCACATTGAAACATAGTTTTTTATATATAAATAATATAATCAACATTTCAGTTTAAAATGTTTATGCTAAAATATTTAGGAAAGTTAAAGTTTTCTAGCAAACTATATATTTTTATTCATATGACAACATTCTGTTTGTCAAAACCTCACATGCAACTTTTATTGTGCGGGCATTGCCATCATCAAGTAGGATGGGAACTAAAGCATAATATTTGCACTAAGAGCAAACATAACCTCAAGCCACTGTTGTAATGGAAATTGGAATCAATACACACACTGCATTTTAAAATACCATTGACCACATTATATCACCCTAGGGTGTTGCTAGCTTTATGCTATGCGGAAAATTTTACTATAAGGTTAATGAGCTGCTAATAGGATAAAAATATATAAAAAGTTTCTGTCTCATAACTCTATTTTATACGATTACAAAGCTAGATTTACTGAATCCACTTTAAGTAAAGATACGTGCAGAAGACAATGAATTTCAGGTTACAGGAGGGCAAAGGTGTCACGTGAGCTCATTATAATATTTTTTCAATATCGTCATTTTCTTATAAAATATATTCTCACAAGGTACAAAACTTCATCCTGGTTAGAATTGATAAAGTTTAAAAATGCAAGAAGTGCTAGGCTTGGCAAAAGACATTCAAATAAAATATCAAAGCTCTTTCGAATTACCAACATAAACATTGAAACTACTGTTTTCTTATATTTTTTTACCATAAATTCTATTTTTTAAAGTAAAAGAAAAATCTAGAGTTCTAAAATACTGTTGAGTTTGCTCAACTTTTTCAAATAGTTAAACTTAAATATGCTATTGAAACAAAGTCTTATAAATCATTAATCATACAAGTAAAAATGTATGGCAGAATATTTTTTATAACAGCTGGTATGGGATCTTCAGTGGATTGATTCACTGTACCAAATGCACATTGAGTAATAATAATTTAAAATAATTAGATCGATATAGGTGGGATTATCAATTAGAATGCTTCAAAGCTTTCAAATTTTCTAAATATACAATGCTTTCGATTTTTGCTTAAAGATTAGTATTTTTAAACATAATATTATGATTGTGGTGGGATATTCTTATACAACCTTACTAGATAGAAATAATTACGTTACATCACTATGATAGTTAACCCACTTTTGGCGTAGCTTTGAAAACTTGTTAATAGTTTGTCAAATTCAATGCTGTCCAAACATACCTAATCTAAATTTTAAAACAAGCTGTTTACGTAGTCAGTGGTTTAACCTCTACTGAAAGATATGAAGTTATATGACTAGTTAGAGTTTTACAGCTTAACTACATAAAGAAAAATAGAGATGCGAAACTAAATTTTTTCGACAATAAACAAGCATTTCATAGAACATATATCAAGTGAAAACCTTTCTTTCAAATAGGAAAAGTTTGAGAATGCATAATTCGGCAAGAGTATTTTGGTATAATTTATTTGAAAGCAAACTAAAAATAACATTAATTAAAATTCATATTGTATATTAAAAGATGGATAAAAACCATAAATACTAAACAACAGGTAAAATATATGATAAAATATGTAGTGGAAGTAACAATGCATTACTGCTTCTACTCAGACTTTTCTTTCTTCAACTTTTTAGCTTTCTTCTCCTTATCTTCAGAGCGCTTATGTTTGAGTTCACTACCGCCACTTGATGAGCTCTGCTTATGTTTATCTTTGCTACTGCTACTTGAACTAGTTCCAGTTTTCCCACTAGAACTAGATGACTTACTCACTTCACCAGATTTGCTGCCAGTTTTGACCTTTCTGCTGCCACTCTCTGACTTAGACTCTTTATCAGAGCTCTTGTGTTTCTTCACTTTCTCTTTTTCTGGCTCACCTATATTTACAGCATTTCACGGTAAAACTTATCAAAATTACAATTATCAGTAGGCTGAATTAATATTTAATATTATTCTTTCAATAAAAAATTAGAGGAAATAAACTAAAATAGTATAACATCTCATGCTCAGTTGATATACACTCCAGAGCCACTGATTATGTTCGGAAATGCATCTTATTCCAATTGCTTGCTTTAAAAACAACATTTAATTTACTACCCGACCTAGGTTTTAGACCAGAAAATGTGGGTCTTGTTGAATAAGAGTATACTACAATGTGAATGAACCACTACTTATCTTAAATGGCCAGCTAAAGAGAATTATCAAAACTATTATAGCTTATAAGACAAAGGGCACTTTAAATTTCCTTAGTTGGTACATTTATACAGTGCTTTAGAAAACTAAACTCCATGGCATTTTCGTAGTACGTTACTAAAATATAACAACAATAATAACCTTTAGCTTTATCACCAGATCTTTCTTTTGATTTCTTGTCAGATTTCAACTTTTTATCTTTAGAATTATCACTGGATGATTTTTCAGTCTGTGAATGCACAAGTTATATGTGAGTTGAGGCATATAATATGAAAAGGGTTATTAATATCCTAGAAATATACAGAAATGTTATTAAAATATTTAACAAATGAATAAAATAAAAAATATCAACACATTTTATGTACACAAAGATGAAGTGTAATTAATTATTGAATATATTTAGGATTTGTGAAAAATTAAATGAACCCAAGGACTTTTTCATATTCCGTAAGGTACCTTTTTCTCTGTCTTTTTGATAGCTTCACCAGGTGTTTCATTAGATGAGCTCCCTTTAATCTAATAAATATTCCAAGAGCAATTTGCAGCCAAATATTCGCAATGACTTTAAAAACTAAACAGTATTCACCATAATTTAGGTTTTATTGAAAAAAATTTATAATTAGGAAACAAAAACATGGATTTTTTAATTTCTGCGTCAGCACTACCTCCATACATAATCATACAGTATATACATTATAAAACCAACCAAACCACCAATAGTTATCAATGGAAATAAGAACAATTTTTTGAAATGTTTCAATCTTCAAAAATAGATACTACAACAGAGCATGTCAATGTTGAGAAATGCTTGAATTACCTTCTTAGAGGCATCAGAGGAGCATTTATAACAAGTGAACTTTGAGTCATCAGCAACTTGTTCTTCGCTGACTGCCGGCTTGTGACACATCTACAAGAGTACCCTTAAAGCATAGATTGATAAGCTACCGGATATGACATCAATAATTATTGCTCTTAATAACCACAAAACTAGAACTATGTATTTAATGGCTAGCCAGACTGTACTGAAGTTTAATCTTATACCAAGAAAACTATAAGTTAAAAAATAATAAAAAAATTTAGAAAAAGTGTAAGCTAATAAATAAGGCAGCTAATGAAGTGTGTACAAATATAAATATTAATATTTTAGCAGCTAAACTTTATAGGTGATCAATATTTATATTTTATGTTTATAAGCTTATCACTGCATTATTACTAAGCATATAATCATATATCAAGTGAACACATACACACTAGCACACACTTAAAGTAAGTCAAATACCTGGTGGTACAGGTTATGACAATCTTGACATTCTAACAACTTGTTTTCTGAGGAGTATCCAAACTGCCTAAAAATAAAATTTAAATATTTGGAAAATAACTTGCAGGTATTTCAAAGTGATAATAATAAACATGACAGTAGAAAGCACAAATAATTTTACATGTACATATTACTTTAAATGTAATATATTCCATAATTTATTCAACATTTCTAAAATTATCTCACGTTATAAATAGAAGTGACAGCAAATACTTGGCTACTGCTACAGCTTACCACAGCAAAATATTGAAGCATGAAAGCTAATGACACACCTGCATATAACACATGAGATACCCAGCCCGAAAGCAAAGTCGTCTGCATCTACTGCAATGTCCTCATTACTAGCTGCACCCATCTCCGTACTGCAGTCAGTATCTGCCTCCATTTCGTTGGGCTGTGGAGAGACAATAATGTAAGTACTTACTGTTGAGTGGTATAGAACAAATGAATCTACTTCACTAAAAATCTCCAAAAATATGAATTGTTCAGATACTTTGTTTTCAGAAAAGTTAGCTCTCACCTCATCATCGATTTCCAAACTCTCCACAGAATCCTCGGAAACTTGCTTATTTAACTTTATCACCTGAATAAAAATAATTCAGGTGAAAAACAATCATTTGGCAAAGTTTGATAGTAGAATACAGCATCTGTCTAAATATCATGATGAAGATTTTACAACATGCATATGGGTTTGTAGGATTTCTATGCTTTACAAGACTCATATCAGATACAAAGATACAGATATTAATCCAATAAAACAATATATAATATACGCAATATAGGCTTGAATATAACCTGCTTCACATTGGCATATAGCGATTGCAAAAGTAATGTACAAAGTTGCTCATAAAGTGGAGCAGTTTGTTGCCAGACTTGACTTACATGATGAAAGAAAGATATGCCTGATCAATCAATTTAAATATAAAAAGCTTTAAACTATATTATCACGAATCACCAGTACAGGTTTAGAGTTTCACCTTCGAGGTGGAGGGCAGAACATACTGGCGACCAAGAGATTCAAAAAGCATCTGCTTAAGCTTTTCCGCTGAATCTGATTTTCGACTAAGGAGGAGTTGTAATGCTTTCTGGATAGAAGGATCAATCTCCATGTTGAAAGAATAAATCTAGAAAATAAATTTTCGAAATATAAAAGTTTAGTGCAAATTTTGTAAAAAATTATAGATCATTAATTTAATGCATAGGTATAGTGGCAGTTTTTTAAGTTACTGTTTGTTTTATTAAAAATACTAAATTAAGGCGAGTTTAGCTACGTCAATGTGTTTTCTAAGATTCTGATTACCAAAACATTCAATTTCATGTGATACAATTTTCCTCAAAAAAATGCATGTTATAAACAGAAAGTCTGCCTTCAATTTATTGTGTCTTAAATGTTTAATAATTCTAGAGGAGTCTATCAAAAATTATTTGAGCTACTAAAATGGGCAAGAACACTGAGCAGCACAAATAATAAGTAATAAAATATCAATATGCCAGCAGCAGAAGCTACAGTAACTGTAAGAACATTACACACACAGTCACAGTGACAGTGACTGTAAAGAATGCAAGTGTAAAGTAAGAGCCTCGTATTTCATAACTTATAAGACTAAGTTGAAGCCATACAGCTTGAGTTAGACTTAGTCTTACAGTTTGAGTTACTTACAGTTAGTGAGTTACACTAAGTTACAGGGGAAAAAAATATTCATATTGAATTTGATATTCATATTGATATTGATATTCATATTGATATTGGCAGCAAAAGAGAAAAAGCAACCATCACTATGGAATTTGCACTAAAGAAAAAAAATTAAGTAAGAGAATCGAACAATCATAAGCCTAACGTAATACTAATATTTATACATCTACAGCTATGTAATATTAGTAGTATTATAATTATTTGTATACTAACAGTAATACTAATACTAATAGTGATTTAGTAAATTACTACATCAGAACAGTGAAAACTGAAAGTTGCGAAATGTGAAAATGTTACTAATTGGAGTTACTGTTATTTTATAAAAAAAATCTAGCGGGTTACTTTTAGACGTGGGCTAAGCATTGCAATAAACGTTGATATGTCAGTGAGCCAGATATTTTGCCCGCCGCAGAAGTATAACAAATTTTCTCCTACTAATGTAAATGCGCGACTATATTATCGTACACGTTTATAAAAAAAATTGTTCTATAAGCAGCTCCAAGTTAGAGTGGCTAAGTGCAATCTAAAGGCGTTAAAGCGGAACCTCAACTACAAACTCAATAATAATAAACAACTGCACTCAGTCACTCCCAACTCGGAGCTGCTTATAAAAAACTCTTTATGTAGTGTATGAAAACAGATTTGGCAAGATACACTTACAGCAAGTTCAAGTGGTTAACATCAAAGTTGTAAGTTTAAAACTTACTGATCTATCGACTGCTTGATCAGAAGTTCTTAGTTTACTATTAAAAGTTAGAAATTTTACGTTTTCATATTGTAACAGGTCTGTGGTGAACGTTAAAATAAAAAATTAAAATGGTTGATGCCGTTACTAAGAAAACTCTTGGTCAAATTCCTCTATTGAAAACTCGGGCAGGTCCACGGGATGGTGACTTATGGGTTCAGAGGTTAAAAGAAGAGTATCAGTCTCTAATTGCTGTGAGTAAACAACATTTATATATGAGTGATTGAATTGGAATAAGTATAACTGTAAGTATAGGTATAGCTCAAACCAAAGCTGCTGATATTCATATTCAATTTCATATTGATTGAAAAATATCAGATGCCTGAACTGAATTGCCAAAACCAATACCATTTAAAATATCCCAATCTTAAAGCTGATGGCCATTAGACAAATCATGAGTGATTAGATGCTAGCAGTTAATTTGTTTTTTTTTTAATTATTATAAGTTTATAATAACTATAAGCTAGACTAAGCTTATCCATATATCAAGTTTATATTCTTCTATTCATATTACAGAATGAAAATATTAGTAGGGATGTACTAAAAATATTGTAGTTTAATTACAGGCATAGCTAATACCCTATTATTTTAGTATTAACAAAATGCATATTGTGATTATGTCAGTTAAATATAATAAATATAATGTAATTTGTTTACCTTTGCAATAGATTGATACTGTTGTCCTCTTTACAACTAAATGCATCTCTATTTCCTCACTGTCTCATAGTTACTCTCTAAAGTAGGTAAAACAGAAACAATATATTTGATGTTTTTCACTGGAACTAGTAAATTAAGTTCGAACTGCTGAAATATTTTGCACTTGTATTAATTAGTTTTGGTTTAAAGTGAGGATCTAAGCTGTTGGACAAAAATAGCTTTTGGTGTTACATCTCTCATATAAAACATAGACTTTTTCTCTATTTTCCCAGTAAACATATATTAAGTAAAACTTTAGTGATTTTTTTACCAATGCAGGTAAACATCTGAAATTAGATTTAGCTGGCATATGAATTCTTGAGATCTGCCTTATTTACTTGCTAAATGCATCTTCATTATAGGACATTGGTTGAAATTTTCTCGCATTTAATTTTCAGTACATAGAGAAGAATAAATCTGAAGATAACGACTGGTTTCGACTAGAAGCTAACCAGGAAGGTACTCGCTGGTTTGGTAAATGCTGGCACATACAAGATAGATTGAAATATGAGTTTGAAGTCATATTTGATGTAAGTCAAATGATAACTCAAGATTTTATAGTGCATTTACATGTGTGGATGCTACATAAATTTTCCTAATGTTTTTTACAATATTCCTGAGATGTTGTCTGAGATAAATATGAAGTATGAAATAATCATGACCTTTGAAGTGGTAAAATATATCATGTACAAATACAAAATTTTCATGTTGTCCAGCCATCTATTTTTAGCCTCAACCTTACTTACATGTATACTCTAACAAGGCAAACTGATAGGTTTACTTATTTGTTAATTTGGCATAGTGTGTTTTGTGCCCACTTTGTTTTTTCAAATGTTTGGTCACTTTACATTGATTTGTAATTGTTTTGACTTTTATTCGTAAAATGTGTCACACTGTTTGTTGTACTCTTAGAAAACTTTTGTAATAATTTTTCAACTTATCTTAGATTCCAGTAACGTATCCTGCCACAGCTATAGAGATAGCTTTGCCTGAACTAGATGGGAAGACGGCCAAGATGTATAGAGGAGGAAAAATTTGTTTAACTGATCATTTCAAGCCTCTCTGGGCACGAAATGTCCCTAAATTTGGAATAGCACATGCCTTTGCACTTGGTGTAAGCATTTTACAGTTGTTTTAGTATTTACCCTCGTTAGATTTGTTGAAAAGAACAATATTAGTAAATAATTTCAATTAAAAAAATTATAGATGTATTTTATCTAGACCTGGTGGTTTTTTACCTACAAAGTAAACTAATCATCCTTGTCAAAAACTTTGAAGCTTTCATGCTAACATGTTTATTTTTAAATAGTATTTTTCATACAACTTTTTCAATTACATTTTCTTGGATCATAAATATCGTATATCCCAAGATACGTGAATAAATCATGTTAGAGTGGCCTGTGTAGATGATTAACATCCACCACTTTATATACACTAGAGTCTAGACTAAGAAGAATTACATTGGAGGAACTATGAGCTTTAATCTTTGCAATCACCTTGGTTTATTTCAAATGCCATTTTGAAGCATAAAAGTATTTGCTCACATTGTATCTTATTGTTTTACTATTTCAGTTCTGATGGCTACTTAAAGTTATTTGCTGTTGCATTTTCTAGCATTCCATAACCGTAAAGCAGTTTCAATTTTACTCCATTGAATTATTTGAGGCTCTTTTGGGTTTCTTTCCCAAGCAATCTTGTTTTAAGTGTGAAAGCCTACACTTCCACATTTTTGCTGTTTGTTTTTACCCCAGTTGAATTGTGCATATATCTTGGATTTTACTATTTTCATTTTAGTTGGCTCCATGGCTAGCAGTAGAGATTCCAGACATGATTGAAAAGGGTATTGTTACATATAAAGAAAAAACTTCTGCCTCTGGGGACACCTAAACTAGTCTAGGCTATTTGCTGATTTTATATTACAGAATTGTATTTATTTACCAATATTTTTATTAACAATTACTAGTGAAAGTTGTTTAATACGTCTTGTTAATTTGTCAATATATTAGCTTGTTACAGCTGTTTGAATAGTTTTAATTATTTTCTACTTGGTTTCCACCACCTGAGAATAAACTTCATTAATAAAATTATACTAGTTATTATATTGCTTGAATATATGCTGATATAGAATTGACCTTCAAATTATGCCACCAATATTATATAATGTGTCCAGAAGGAACTTTTTTTATACAAACCTATGGGCCTGTGCCAATTTTTTCTTCTCAATATTAAGAGTACACCAACAAAGACACCTTTATAAAACTAACATTGAAACAACTGCAATTTGATGTTCAAGAATATTATAAAAAAAGAAGTTGCATTAGTATTGTGAACCTGAAATAAAAACACTGATCCAATTTTAAAGATGGCATTGGGGAAAGTGCTGGAGAGAAAGGAAATGAAGAAGCTAGTTCATATACTCAATATTGTATTTAAATAACAAATGCAATCAAATATAGTATTCAATTATAAAACTTATCGTAAAAAATGTTTAGCACCAGAATTGATAAAAAAAACAGTTCATGCATGTAAAAAGTGCAATTCTCAACAGATTGTAATAATGAAATAATAGGTTAACATAGGATTTGATTGTAAAAGTGATTATTGTCTAATGTCTGCAAGTAGTAACATATAAACAACTACTAGCAACTAAACTAAAAGTCTAGTAACTAAATATCAAAAGGTACAATGCAGTAGAATAAACTCATCAAAGGCAGCTGGTGGTATTCCCTTTCAGATGGTACTGAAAGGTCATGAGTTATATGTACAATGTGTTGTGATGAACGGCTTAGAACTCATCATGGGAATATTTGAATGCTTCTCCAAAATCGGTGGCTTGACTGCCAACAAACAGGTCAGAATGATCTAGAATTTCTCTCTTGGTAAGGTTGCCATCCTATAACAGAATACACTACAATATCAAAAACAATGATGACTGACTATATCTAATTAGTTAAAAAACAACCCAGCTGATAACTAATTCTCACTAACTAACTCATTTAACGGATGAGCGGAAACAGTGTACCTAACCACCCAATAGCTTTATAAACAATTTTAAATTATTTACTTAAATGTTACATTTATGTAGTATTAAATTATTCCTATATATTATGGTCATCATGCAAATACTTCAGAGCAGTGTGCCTAAGAACATTGGTTTTATAATAGATTTGTGCACACACTTCTTGAATTAATTTTGGATTATGGCTCACTTGCTGCTTTGCTTGTTTTAGTGCCCACGAGCTGATACTAATGATTGCTGACTTTTATCGCTTGCTAATGTGGTGAATTCCAATAAAAATTTAGCCATAATTAGAGGCTTGTTAAGTTAGAAGATGATTGGTAGTAAATGACCAACTGATTTCTGGATAAAACTGCTTCCACTATCAACCAACAAGCATGTTAGGAGTTGTAGGCATTCGAATCGATATTTTCCAACATTTGCTAGCTCAGAGCTAATAGTGTGTCTGGCAGCTACTGGAGAAAAGAAAGCATTTTACTGAAGAGAACTGCCTCAATGTTTATAGTGAGCACCTTCTCTGATTGCACAGGTTTGATAACTAACTGACCTTAGAGGAATCTGCCTCATATATAAGATGGCGGCTCTCTGCTATAGCATGGTCATAGTCATCAGGCATCACCCAATGCTGAATCTCATTGGAGTCAAGAAAACCATCCTAAAACCAATAGAACACTGCGTTTTAATAGTTGTTCATACAAAACATGAATTTGTTTATCAAATGGGAGATTAGTAGGAATATCTGACATTGTTATTAACAACAAATCTGTTGTAAGTTAAGTATTTCATATTTGAAGCTAGGAAAACAATTAGCTCACTTATTCCAAACATCTTCTCTATTATATCAAAATGTATCACGCCGCAAAAGTTAATTATGGAATATTTGCAAAAAACTGCATATTTTTAAGTACTTGAATAAAAGAATTATAAAGAATGTTACTGCTACAAACCTTATTAAGGTCCCTCCACTTCTCAAAGTGTTCTTTCTCAGTAGTTACCCATTCAGGTTCAGTCTCCTTGCCCATATCTGGCCACATATCCACTATAAATATTGGTTCGTCAACAGATTGTAAAAATTACCAGATGACGACTTTCAAAATAAAACTGCGCAACATGTACTAAATGCATTTAAATTGAAAATTTAAATTAGAGAAATATTTATTTTATATTTAGTAACAAAATAGAAGTGATTAGATTATTACTTTACAATACACACATCATATCTATAACAGGGCATTACCTATGTATTCGTCAATGCTGATCCGCCCATCTTTATTTTTATCAAGGTCATCCAAGGTTTCCTTCACAACAACTTCTCTCATGTGGGATGCATCTTCAGGATGTAAAAAGTTAATATATTCGGTGAAAGTCAGTTTGCCATCATAATCCACATCAGCCAGCTTGAAGCGGCGATAATCCCTGTCTTTCATCTCCTTGAAGTGAAGTTTAGTTTCAGAATTCATTTCTGTCTCATCTGAAATATAACTAAATCAGCTGAACACACCAACTAATGAAAGCATGGAGTGCCTTGGAGTTAGAAGTATAATATAGACTATATGTATGGCCACATCTTACAAGAAAGGGAGGAGAGCTTGCTAGTACCTGCTTATAGAAACGAGAGCCATCAAACTAACATGGTAAATGTGTGGGAAAAGTTTTTTGGTGTGAGAATTGGAATTTGTGTGCATATTTGTGTGCATATTTGTGATTAACACGGCAAAGGTACAAGAATAAGTGCTTTGTGTGAGATTTTTGATAAGTTCATGCCTGGATGCCATAACTGCATCAAGGATGCAAAATATATGTGATAAGAATGTGTGGATTAGGTTGAAGGGAGAAATACACAGTGCAGCAGTGAAGTAGAAAGTAATACATGGCTTAGAGATAGTGAGATTAACTGGAAAGCAGGAAGCTGACTTAGATGTGAATGAGAATTCTTAGAGTAGTAATGGAGTGAGGAGGATGGATAGCGTTAAAGGAGAACAGCAGGTGTGGGAAGTATTAGAGTGAAGAGTCTATACTGAGGTAGTATGACCATGTGTTGAGCAGAGATGATGACTACACGGGGAAAGAGCGTTGTTAGGAAGCAGAAAGAGATGAACCAAAAGAAGGTTCATGAACATAGTGAAAAATCACGTGGAAGAGCAATGACTGCGGGTAAAACATGATATGAATGAGATAGGACTGAGGGTAGAGAATGATATGAAGGAGTTCAGATGCAGAGTAGAAGATGTAAGAAATTCGAACAGCTATGGTGAGACAATTCTCTGTTGCTACACCAAAAGACAACAAACTAAAAGACAGTGAGGGAGTAACACACAGAATTGGGATTAATCTGAGCTATCATTCACCATTATACAACTTAGCATTTAAGGCTTCATTTTAAATTACAAGTGCAGAAATCAGAAAGAATGAATTTACAGTACAAGCGGCCTTAAGCAGTGCTTAGTTTTTGAAATAAATTTATTAGTGCATTCAGTTTTGTAGACCAACCAGTAGCTGATCCATAAGTTCTCTCCATGTAATAGTCCCACGACATGCTAGCAGCTCCTTCCAATTCATAGTTGGCCCACTGAGTCTTAGCATCTTCTGTAACATAACGTCTTTGAATGTATTTGATCCAAGCCACCATCTCCGGTTCGGTCACCAAGCCATCATTATCGGAGTCAATTTTATCAACTAAAACGCTAAAGACAAAACAATGTTGACCAGTCAAAGAAATTTATAGGGAACTATAAATTAACAATACATGTTCACACATAATTTATCAGTAGTGAGGCAGATTTGAAGAAAATCATTAAGTAGCAAAAAATGTAAACTCAATTTCAATGAAAAACTGGTAGTTCTTAAAAATGACAATAAAACAAGATAGAAAGTAATAAATACCCGAGTCTTTGTTTGCTTTGCTCTGGGGTTAATCGGTCAAATTCATGAGCTTTTTCCTTGCCGAGAAATGCTTCGTGATCATACTCAGCATTGTGTCCTCCTTTAAGTTGATGCTCTATATCACTCAGATCCTGTGGATAAATTCACAACGAAGACTTATAAAACACAAGTAAACCAGTACAGTAATTGGCATTCAATATTATTGACAATGCAATTATGATTGATTTCAAGTTGAGAGTTATTTGATGTGCAGTAAGATTTTATTTTACCTTGACTTGAGACCTTCGGTCATGATTCTCTGGTATAATAGAAGAGAGAACACCAGTCAGTAGTAAAGAAAGGAAAACAAATTGAAAATTGGGCATCTTGATGGCAACTATTTTTCTTTTTGCACCTTCAATATTATAAAAATATTTCAAAATGATGATCATTTAACATCAAGGCAGAAAGGTAAATTATTTTTTTGCAAAAAGGCGTACCAAACTGTATTGATATTTAAGCCCAGTAAGTTAGTGTCAGCTTCTAGTTAGAGCACCATAAATTTGCCCCTTACTAATTTGGTAATTCATTAGTTTAATTTTTAAAAGCGATAACAAAGATTGTAAGATTGTAACTATAAATGCAAAATCAGAATTATGATTGCAAAAAAAAAACAAATCTTTAACTTGCTCACTCTTACACTGGATTAGATGACTATCAAATAATCATAATGATAATCACATTTACATTGATCAAGTACCAACACTCAATAGTCAAACTAGGTACCAGCATGGCAGTGAGTGCTGAAGATCAAAACTGAGCTTGATTATAACTATTAAATTTGATGACCAAGGTTGAAATATTAATATAGCTAAAAGGATATTTAATTTACAATCAGATTGATGAGTGATACTGATTGACATTCACATTGTGATTGTTACGTGATGGTGTTAACACTTTACTAATCCCTATACAGAGTTATAGTTAAGTTACACTAATACTAATAGTGATGCTAGTACTAACAGTAATAGCTATCTCTATGTTAATGTTATTATATTTATTGCAATAATTATGTTTATTAATATTCATATAATTAAATTTATTGTAGTTTGAATTATAATATCATTATCAATTATGTGATATAAAATTTAAATTTCATCACTCACGCCGGTCACTGTCAGTGTCACCATGGGCATATTACACTGACACAGTAAGTGTAACAGTAACACTATCACTATGACTAACAGTAACTATCCATTTTTTAATAGTAAGTGTAACGTTTATTCTTTAATTTTATAATTTACAAAACTAAAAGTAAGGCTAAAACTTAAAAGTAAGTTATTGTCAACAAGTTGAAGTGCCAGCGTGAGTGTAACACCAACAACAACAATGACACTATCTTAATAACACTTAGTCTTACAGTTACACTGACTGTCACGGTAAGACTAAGAGTAAGACTAAGAGTAAGAGTTACAGTAACTGTAAGACTAGAGTAAGACTAAGACCAAGTGTAAGTTAATTTCAAGTTTTAGCACTTAACAGCTAATTTTAGAGCCTAAAAGTTGCATTAGCAACACAAATTCCAAATGACAGACGAAAATAGGCAGCAGTGTGAATGTTTGAAACAAATCTCCACGTCAGCATCCCTGCTGCCGCTGACGTGGAAGACAAGACAAAGCAGACTCATAGCCAATAAACAGCTCAACTATAATTCTAATATCATGGCTCAAATTGCCCTCTTTCGTGAGCCATGTGGCTCACCACCAATCAAATTATAATTAGAAGTATAGATTTCAGCAGTGAACCAATCAAAGTTGTTGAACTGAGATCAATTGCCTCACTGTTTTTGCTTACGAACACAGAGACGTCTTCACTCACTGAAATAGAGCATGCCACTGAACTATAAATGATATCATTGCCAGTTTATTGAAATCTGCATTCCCGAATCCACACATCCTTAGTGCTGAGGCTACTTTTTGATGAAAATTTGTCAATGAACATTGAACTGGAAATACTTATAGTTATACTTATACTATGTTTCTACTTCTAGTTCAGTGAATATTGTAAGCTATATTATAATTGTTCATTGCAGAGGTCAGCGTGGGTTTTTATGCCCTACTCCGGCAGCAATAACTTAGCAATGCTCCAAAGCTGGAACTGGTAGTCAAACTGTTTCTCAGACCCAGCGAAGTATTTTCCCATTTAATTTTATGATCATCAGAAAGTGAAAATGATTAAAGTTGCTTATATTTTAGAAATTATATATTTACATTTATAATTATTCTTATTGTCATGCTCATAATTATAATTATAATAAATAATCACAATGACAATATCATTATCATAATGATTATCAATATCATAATCATAATGATATTGATAGACTTAAACCTGAAGTAAAACTAAGAGTGATTATAAATATAATAATCATACAATTATAATATGATATATTATTATTATCATACTGATAAATGGTATACATTTTCAATTTCTTAGTATTTTGATTTATTTTTTATTTTATGATAATAAATTTAATATGATAATATCAATAATATAAATATAATCATAATGAATAAATGATTATCATAATAATGACCATAATGGTAATGCTATTTCAGTATTTGCTTATGCTAAACTTATAGTAATGCTATGTCAATAATCATAATAAATTATTTAATTTTTTTATTTTTCATGGTTTATAATATAAATTTAAATTCATTAACATTAATTTGTTGTAAATAAGTAGAAATATCTGATTTTCAATTATTATTATCAAGAGTTAATCATTAAATAATAAATGTAATTAAAATAATAATAGTTTTTATTATAAAATGATGTTAAAGATATTGCAATTAAAAGATTTCTGTGCTAAATCTGGATCATCATCATCATGAAAATGACCTTAAATGTTGAGCATCCAAAGCATCTGCATTTAGTTTACAAACAACAATTTTTGAACTTGAACTTAGTGTGAACAATTTTGTACGTAAACATATGTATCACTCTAAATATCTAGGAGCAGGTGACTTAATCTATGTGACTGTGATACTGTAGTCAGACTTAATATTCAGTACCTACCTAGAAAAACCTAAACTTGAAAAGCTTGACGAACATTTAGTCAGGCACTTTTTAAGACCAGTATACCCTGATTGACTAAGCAGCTTAGCTATTGCATATAACTTACTTGCAAACGGGCACTCTCTTTAAAAGTAAATCAACAAGTGCTGAAAAAGCAATATAGTTAATTGAAAAGGCAAACCTGTGCTAGCAAGAAGACATTTAGGTTAATAGCAGTGCCGTCTCAATGTGTGTTTTACAACTCTGTTTTTGTGGTTGCTAACTTTAGTAGCCATGTTTTACAGAAGTTTCCCTTTGTTACCATGCCTTTAAAGTTTAAAACCATAAATTGTCCAATTTAGCATTTTTTTGTAGCAATTGTCAAATATTTTTCGATTAACTTTTAAAACCTTCAGAAAAATTTAATTATAATTTTATAATCGATTAAATTTAAAAGTTCTGTTATTAATGCAGTTATTTCTTAATGTATTATGTTTTATTTGTTATAGACGAGTATTAATTCAAAATAATCAAACCCGATTTGTTTTTATAAATTCATGTAGCTACACAGCAGTCAACAACCTCCATTAACTGTCTATAAATTTATAGATGAACATTACATATTTTGATTTACATAAGTTACGATTCTGGCAAGGCTATTGGTAATGTCAGGATTGACATTATAATTATTTTCATGCTACTTTGAAGACCATCTCATCATTTTACCAACATGGTGAGATGGACAAAATTTAATTAAAACAAACCTCTGGAGGAGGTTCGATCCAATTAAATGTTGATAGCTGTTTGGAACCACAACCGGACTTAATTAACGATTGCCTTTACAAATATATAGATATTAATAGTTTTATTTGCTAAAGAATATGTAAACCTAAATGTGGAGATTAATCAGCGTTTTTCAACGTTTCAATATCAAATTTAAAGTGTTACCTTAAATATAATTTTTGTAAAGTTCAAGTGTTACATAGCCCCAGTTTCTTATATGTACAATTATATATCTTGTAGTTTGTTTGAAAATTTGAGGCTATTATTTTAACTTTATATTATTATATTAACGTATTATTACAAGTTTAATTGAGCTTAGAATTGAAATGATTTAGATATGGTGAACAAAACGGGTATGTTTTGTCAAGTACTAGTTAAAGCAGTAGCCAATCAGTGCTATAGACTGAAATTTTACTGTAGGTCTGTAAATTTATTTCTTAGCAGTCAATGAGCTCAAGTTGACCTTCAATCAATTTGCTGTGTTTGTAGAGAGATACAATGTAAAACACAGCAAAGCTTGATGCATTCTATAGCAAAGAAAGTTTGGTGGAGTCTCTTTGGGGTTTGTACCGTCTATGAAATCCAAAAGAAGTGGTATGGCCTGTGTATGGTGAGGCATCATATATTTCAATTCTGTAGACTGTAAACAGTAGCAGATAATTTAAGTTACAAGGTTTTGAGCTGTTGTACAGAGTACAATATAATAGTAACTCCAATTTACAGTCATTAAAGTTACTGAAGTCAACTTGCTGCAATCAACATTTAAAGCTGGTTAGAAACTAATGACAAGTCAAATACTTTTTTTTCCATAGCTTAGGAAACCTACTTTATTTCCTACAACTAACTCATTGCATGTATTTTGTTCAAATTTTTCAACCTGAGATTTTCAATTTGTATAATTATCAGAAAAAAGTTAAATGTTTTTTTCTCAATAAATTGATGGGCCTTTTCCAATTCCTAACAAAACAACACTATGCAGATGTTTCTTGCCGCTCATCTATTTTCGGTTTATTTCGAAGTGCAGTTCGGAAACTTTTACTTAATCATTAAAATCACAGTTCTAAAAGTTCATTCTCTCTGCTAGTTTTAGTCAGAAAGAGTAAACTTTAACGTGCCTTCATTACATAGTAATACCATGCAAGAGCGAAATATACCTGATATACTTTTTCTGTTTCATCAAATCTGGCAACTAAGGAGTCCTTTGCTGTAAAAATCTTGTACCACTCATCAAAATTTATAAGATTTACCCAACAATTTGATTTTGTTTACAGACAACCGGAGATTCTATGACTCCAACTATTGCAGAAGGTGCTGTGTTGCTGGTCTGTAAGCGTAAAGGAAAGATACAAAAAAGTTTGAAGAGGTATGACTGTTATTTGCTAATGCTAATGAATTTGGCTGCCAAGCTGAAGCTACATTTTTCTTCTGTTTATTTTTATTTTAGTGTTTTAAATCATTACCAATCCATTATGGCATGCTAGTGATATTTATCCGAATTTTTCAATTTTACCCAACTCAGTGGTGTTGTAGGGGAGATGTAGTGCTATGTAGAAGCAGTGAACATCCTAAGGATTTGATTGTGAAAAGAGTGACTGCTATGGAGGGGGACCTTATGCCTTGCAGTGAGGAGCCAATTGATCCTTACTTGAAGTTCGCCAACTATGCAACTGTAAGCATGTTGCTACTACAGAACCTTAAAACTTAATTATTAAGAATTATAAAAATGTATACGATGAGTGTTTGATGTACTTATATAATATATCTCTCTGCTAGTTATGGGTTTTCATACAACTATCGTCTCTACAAAAGACATGACTCATTCGAAGATTGGTAATATGATATATAATTGTTAATGCAAGCAATTCCTGTTTGCTCCAATTCGGTCTATCAGATCAAATGTAGTTGAACAGAGGCAGAACTCCATAATGTGTCACTTTTCTGCTGAGCTTAAGGTCAGAATTTAGCTACAGCTTCAGTTATGAACCAGATGATTGACATGTAATAGTCCTTGTAATCAGAATTATGTACTTACCAAATATATTTTTATGCATTATTATATGTTAATTATCATTACTGAAGTTTCCAATTTTCCCTTTCTTTTTGAAGTGTTCTGCAATCTGTTAAAGGTGTTATTATATTTCTGATTAGGTCATTCATTTTTAATGTCTTACTTCTTCAGCTACCACTTTTAAAATTAAATTTTAGCATAATATCATAGTTATAAAATTGATTGCTTTTTTAAAAACATTCTGAAATGACATTTAAATATTTTGTCCATGTTTTATATAAGTGTTTATGTATTTGTATTGGTACGTACCTACTACTTGCTTTAATGGAATTTGTTTGATTTAGTTATTATTCGAAGGTTAGTTGTTGAATATAATTTAGTTAGCTAGTCACATAACTTGTGTCCCAGTGTATATTTTATGTAAAAGTGGGTATATTTGTATGGTTAGCTATGCATGACTTCACAGATTCCAACTGGCTATATATGGTTGAGGGGAGACAATTCTAAAACATCTCATGACAGTCGATTCTATGGGCCAGTTTCTCAAGCGTTGGTACAAGGAAGAGTTATATATCAGGTAGTGTGCCATCAATATCATATAATTAGCACGCTTTAAATATATTGTTGCACTAGATATATTTTTACTGAAGCTGCCCAATTTAAACATTAAAAAATGGTTAATAACAAAATTTAGGAAAAGAGGAAAATGATGATATTGACAATTTGTGATACATTTTAGTTGAGCTGAAACTATTGATTTGAAAGCTAAGTTGGTGTAGCTAGTTTAGAAACCTGTGTGAATAAAGATGTTGTTTCAATTAGGAAATATCTCGATAATTTGAATTTACACTGTTGATCTAAAGAGGGAATATAATCGCTCATATCAGAGCAGTTTTTTAATAGATGGCTACATAATGTTGTAGCATTCTTGTTACTAAGTGAATTTTGTATTTGTGTTTATTGCATTAGCTTACTCATAACCTAAATGGTTTATCACAAATTTAAACAGACAGATTGCTGATTTTACTCGAGTATTAATGAGTACCCTCTTCAAGTACCCTTGTAGGGTTTATCCCTTCTGGATTTTTATTTTAGATAAGGCCTAGTTTCAAGAAAATAGAGTCTGGCCTATAACTTGAAAGCCACAATCTGACGACATTACTAAGTGATGGACTTCAAGAGTATACAGTACTTCTCATAGTTGCTATTTGCAAAACTACTAGGAGTTGTCTACTCTATGCCATATAAACTGGGAAAGGAGTGTAAAGCCACCCCACCTACCTTGTTGGCCGTCCCTGGTTGTGGTAATGTGTCCTCATTCCATGCTTGGTCCAGTATGCCTTTTAGCTCAACCATGTCCACACCAGAGATATGCTAAACTGAGCGAAGCTGTTCATCATTACAGCCTGACAGTTTTTATTATATTTACCATTTTAGTTCTTTATGACATTTTTATCATCTGCTGACATCATTAATCATCTAATGATGCTTGCTTTTTCAGAATCACATTTTAGCAGTGGTTAAGGAATTAGTTGAAATGTTTTTTAATCATACAAATGTTTTATTATACTATATATAAATTTCACTGATTCATGTGTAAAAGTTAGTTATGTCTGTTCAATACTAGTACACTATGTTTATGCCATAAAAGAAAATACATACTGTGTTAATAATTGTAAGATAATATAAGTGATTTCCAATTGGTATTCAATCATCACAATGCTGTTATTCCATGATTGCAATAAGAAAATAAATGTATTTTTGTCCATTACTGTGCTGGTAATTAACCGTATACAGACGCAGACGCAGAGGCAGCTGCACCCACAATAACAACAACATAAACAACAACAATGATGATGATGATGGCAGTAAGTACAGGCCCAATAATATTCATGATTTTGGCGATCTTGGCATGGTTGTTCCCTGAAACAATGTCCCCTACAAAAGTTCAAGTATTTTACAGATGTATTTGATTAATTATAAGAGATAATGTGTTGTGGGTGTAGAAGAATTTCACACTCCACAATTGCATAGTATATTTGATATTGTACTCTAGTTGTTTTTATGTAGAGCATACCATCTTTGTAATCACAGTATAAACTGATTCACCTCTACTACATACTAGTGAAATATTTTTGCTGGATGCTGGTTGATTCTAATTACTAGCCTTCTAACAGAAAAGTCTACATTTACAACTATTATAACCTTACATCACAACTTGTTAGCAATATACAAAGCTATGGCTATGGTTTTATCTGCATCATATATCAGTTTTAATGAGTTATGCCTGTAGGAACAAGCTTAATTTAAAACAGAATATATTTCAGAATACCTTTTGTAAAACATCAATAGTGTAACAGAAACACTGCCTAAATCACCATTTGTTCCTAATAAATAGGTTGTGAAAACCATGTATCTTATATATTGCATGCATGAATGCAACCATGGAACTGATAATTGGAGTCTAGCAATGTACAACATTCAATGGAGTTGTCTCCCTGTTTACACAAAATCATCCCACTGTATATTTGGAAACTCACCTCTGTCATATGCATCTCTTGCCATGCAGGAGAAGGCAACTGCGATAGCGCCAAACAAAATGTTGCAGAAAATCAGGTTCAGCACAGAGCACACTAGGCAGTCATTACCTGGCACTGCAGTGGTTTGATCTACAACATTTGTGAGAGTAGATTATGCTGGTTACATGCATTTCTTTCAGAAAAGCTATCATGCACAGAACAAGGTAACATGTACCAGTAGGGTTATGCTACTGAAACTACTATTAGTGCTACAATTAAGATCAGTCTCGTGTGTAAGCATATAACATATGTAGAACAAAAATAAATCGAATGCTAAAGTTATTTTTGAAAATAAAAGTATCTTTTGTAATACTAAATAGATAGAAAGCGAATTTATAATAAACGCTGTAAGCCAAAAAGTCAATTGTGCTCTTAAAATTTACAAGTTGTAATCTTGACTCTTAGAATATCCTCATATACCTCTACAACCCTGAATTTTTTTGTAATAAACAAATAAAAATAACACACCTTTTATACAAGCATATAAGAAATAATAAAAAAAACATTAATAATTTCCTGAGACTATAAGAGCTTTTACTAATTATATCTTACTTATCACTACAGTCTGTGGTTGGCCATAGCCCGGTTGTCCATAGCTTGCTTGTCCATAGCCTGCATTTTCTGTTAATATTAGAATATAAAAACTGTACACAATTATACGGTGAAAGCAGTCTACTACAGTCTCCGTTTATTTTATATTTATATGCTATCTTGGATTTCCAATACATCATAATCCAGCTCACTGATTCTTCTTAAAACATATACTAGAAAAGTTATGCATGTGCAGCACTCACTGTACTACATTGTAGCATAAACAACTGTGCTAATTAAAGGGCTGCAGCTGTGCCTAGAGTGAGCCCACTCTCTCTCTCTCTATGACATAGCATATGGCAGGCTTCTTTTTGATGAGTTACAATTTATGTGAAGCAAATGAACCATAGATCAATGGAGGGGCATGCACTATATATGCTGTAAAGGAATGAGCCCGTTTATGAATTGGAGAATTATATTGATTAAGGACTCTATATATTCATCAATGAATATTGACAAAAGGTGCTCTATGGCATACACCATTGCCTGGTCCGATTTCATGAAAGATAGCAGCCTTTATGTTGATGGATTATCTCATATTAATACGAACATACAAGCCTCTTGATTTCTAGGTGCATAGATAGCATTACAATTATAAATAGCCTGCTTTCCTTATTGCATTGTTATCGTGTGATGCAACCATTGTACATGGAATTTGGTCGGTTTTATCACATCTTTTAAAAGAATAGTATTGCATCATAAGAGATAAAATATTTTGAAATAATTGATCGCACATGTTATTTTGATTTAATTTTTCTTAAATGTAAATACCAAACTGTCAATAAGTAGTAAAGAAATAGTTTTATACACATGCCCGCTAGTATACTCTATGAGCAATACAGGATTGCGGGTCTTGAATGTATGAGTTGAGCTATCACAGAAGAACCCACACGATTTAGACTGAGATTTTGTGCTCCTCTACCTCAGCCACTCCAACACCCTCCCTATATGTAAAACTATTTATAAATAGAGGCCGCAACCTCTCTATTATCCATTTTATGTTTTAACTATATATTATTTGCACCAACAAAAAGTATTACAAACACGATATTGTATACACAAAGTTATTACTTTTATATAAAGTTATATGAAAACTAATATATGTATATATAGCTATTACTAGGTTGCTAAGCTTACTTTGTGGGTCCATGTTTGTTAGGCACTTCTAGGTTCTCCGGTTCTTTAATATACTTTCCCTATAAATATTATATATAAATATAATATACAAACCCATATATGTAAATATATATATAAACATTTAACAATGTCACAAAAAGGAATTGCACTAAATTCAGCAAGCATAGAATTTAATATAACGCGGAAAATGCTGTAAAGGAACACTCTTTCCAACACAGCTAGTAAAAGATGTAACTTCTGCTTGTGGGAAAAATATCATCCCTCGATCAACAATAGGAAGGAGATTGTATCGAAATGTAAACATTCACACAGAAGTTATACCTCGACAATATTACTATAACATAATTAAAGCTACAGCAATACCCAATTTACCCATCCATTTGCTTGATTAAACCCAAAATTAATATACAATGTAAATATTATAAAGTATATTGTATATCCAACATATGTGCAATATATATTATAATATACAATGTAATAAATAGTATATAATATATAATATATTATACACGCAAGTAATTATTTCTATACATATAGGTGTGTACAGCAGATTTATCACTATATATGTGCTTAACTTTATAGTGATAAAAAAATTTTCTGCTTTCCATGTAACAGCAACAAAATGAATACAGAAAACAAGTTGTAAGTGAATAAGTCAGGGAAAATGTGGTTTTTACTACAACCTTAATATTCAACCAGTCAGAATAATTTAATTGTTGCCATTATTTTAAAGTTTTTTCACCGCTTAATTACTTTTCTATGATTATACAATACAAAATAGATGAACAGCTTAAAATATTGTGAAAAAAATAACAAAACAGCAACAAAAAGTGTATTTTAACTGATGACCTAAAAGGTACAACTTACAGCAACAGCAGCTTAACAATACTCTGCGTTGCTTGAGCTTACACACCCACCTACTCATGTAAAACTAGCGAAAGGCAAAGCCTAGCTAATTGATTGGCTATCCACAACAGATAAAGCTGAATTGACCTACATACATTGGATGAGCTATGCAGCAGACATTATCTAGGCTGTTCACGTGACCGGAAAGGGGAGGAAGGCTAGTTATTTAGGACACTGACTGAAGTTGCCAGCTACTTAGTAAACGCAAGCTATATATATATATTATAGTAATTCAGGCCATTAAATAACAATATTAAATACATATATCTTTACAGGCAGTGGATACAATTACAGACACTGCCTCTACCAGGCAATTGCCCACAACAACAGTCATAATTGCAGTTGATGTGAGCTGCACTTCCATTTTTTTCATATGAAACTTTTATTCAGTAACCTAAGAATAGTTGAACGAAACACCAATCAACTGCTGAACTTCATAGATTGCTTTGTTCATGCTGGTAAATTATTGTAGGTTCTGATGATAGCAGAAAACTGCATACACCTTATCTATGGGTCTGGTATAGGCTTTGCCTGTAAATACTTCAAGTAACTAGGTTAGCAACTAGCAAAGCCAAGTTTTTAATATACGTAGTTCTTATTTTGACCCCCACATTGTTTAACTTGGCAGAGTTGCTCAGATTAAGGTTTAGAAACAGCCATTTTTAACTCAATTTCTTTTCTTTTGAAAACTTACAAGTTAGTTCATAGATGTTTAGTTATAGCTATCTCATTATGACCATAGCCCCAGGCATACACTTCCGTCCTATAGTTTAATAATCTGTAAATATATTTATTAACCTATAGCCATTACATATATTTAAACTGTGAAATAAAAGTGCAAGTGAAAATCATCTCTATATTTGCTAAATATATCATAATTATATCTAAATAATATTATGCTAAATATCCAATAATCAGGTTGTGGTAAAATCTGGGGTCGAAGTGAAACGTGTTGAGCAAAGATAACTCCAAGGTTTTCATTTTCCGCATACAATATCGATTGAAAATATAAAAATTGAGTTTACATAGAACCATTGCATTGTATAATTGTCACATGACTACAAACTAGTAAGGACTATGAAATTAAGAGTACATTTTACTACCAGAAATAATTTAATAAGTTAAATCAAAACTGTTTACTTAGATTATCTAAAGAAGCATTAGCATTAGTTGGGTACAATTATAGGACCCATATGTACTTATATTTAGCTATATTACTAAATATGACATTAAATGCCTCAATTGCAGAAGTAAATTTTCACGAATTGCACTAGTAGTTGTGGTGTGTGCAAGCCCCGTTTAATTGACTTGAAACTAATATTGTAAGCTATTGCAACAAATTGTATACATATGCATCAACATAACTTCATTGTGTATTAAAAGCCGAAAAATTGCTGCCCATGCATAATTATGTGCATGTAAATTATTGAGTGAATATTTGAAACAAACAATTGAAAGCATTTTTATACAAACTGAAACTTAAAATTACTAATACTAATTAGACTGATTGAGATTTAGCACACTTCGTCAGACAGCTCATAATAATATTAATTAGTTATTATTAGTTAGTTAGTAACTTGCAATATGCAGTGCAACATTTACGGCAGATCAAATATTAAGTAGAGCTCTAGTATTTGCAGTGTATAAACAGCTGCATGGACCTATAAGTTTCCAGCAGTAGATTGATAATCAGCAATTCACTTACTTACTGATAATACTGTGCTGATTAGATGTCCAACTTGTGGTAACCCTTCATCACTGCTGAAGTTTAACTAAAAGACCACAAGGTCAGAACACTGTAGCTTCCTAACCTAAATAGCTTAAATAATAAGCTTAACTGTTACAAAATATCCAACCAAAACTAAAGCATCAACAAAACAGCTGAATTATAGAGGAACCAGAAGCTGGGTGGCCCATTAAGTTACATGCAGACTGCCTTCAAAGTCAAGAGTAGCAAAATCTGAATCTTCAAATAAATTCACAGTTGTATTATATTATTACAAAATAATAAAATAATAAATAAGTGAATCTACCTCTCGTTGCCAAGCAACAAGAGGTAGATTCACTGGTATTTTTAGAATGGAGTTTATTGCTAAACAATTTCATTCCACAAAGCAACACAGTAAAGTCTAAAATTGGTACAACTTATGCTGTTATAATACGTAAGATTGAAAGAGTGCAATTATGCAATATAATGTTAGAAAATATAAAAACATAAGAACTAAAAGCAAGTAAAAATATATTATGCAAGTAGTAAAGTGGTAAAGTAATAACTAACACCGCAGCTACTGAACTGTATGTTTCTCTCTATTGCTGCTTGATTATAAGCTGTATCTTACTATCATATTACAAGTTTGACTTATTATAGAAGTAAGGTCTATAAGAATCTTTCAAGAATAAAATAATGCCTTTTTTCTACAAGATAAAAAAGCTCTACTGAACAAAGAAAACAGTGTCTTACATCAGGGATATTGAATCTTGGTAAACAGTATGTTTTTTAGCACTTTTCATTAACTTTAGCACGTTTTCTCAACTAAATTAGGTCAGTCACATTGTGACAATACATCGCCCCGACTCAGCAGAATCATCCCTGACAAACATCCGGGTGGCTGCCCCAGTTTCCTGCTTGCAACACTATTGCATGCCCTATTAATGTATTGCCATACTATAAATATCTCATTATCTTGCTGCTATGATTGTGCAGTGAGCTCAGTCATCTGTTTAAAGTGATGACCTTTGACTGCTGCATGTGTAGTCCATTACATATGGTTCTGTTAGGATATTTTTCAAAAAAGAATACATTGTAATGTTGAATGCATGAGTAAAAATGGTAGAATGCTGTAATAAAAAGTTATTAAATATATAGTTAACTATGTGAATATCAAATCTACATGTGAAATTATGGCTAAAACTTGAAACAATAATATGTTTAGGATCATGTCAAAAAGCTCTAAACAACAAAAAGATTATTAATTTGTATGCTGTCTCTATATTGTGTATTATATGTAAAACTATAGTTTATTATAGTGAATGCACATGATAATTAGCTGCTCTTTTCATTTCATATGGCCAGATTTCTTAGGACAGGTTACATATATTATATCTCTAACTGCATGTTACATATATCACATATTCTATTATATAATGTATACTAAGTCTTGCATATTGCATCAAAAGTCAAAATTAGCTTGCTAACTTAATTCTGAATATTTTCTAGCTACTGCCCCCAATATTCAATTTGTATTAAAGACAGACAGAAACTGTCAAATAAATTCAGAATTATGTTATACACTATTTTTCCATAAGGTAGATGTTTAAATAATGGCAATCGTAGTATTTAAAAAATGTCTACGAAAAGTTAATTTCTTTTATTGTAAATCTTGGAAAAGTAAACTTGAAAGCATTTTTGTTACATTGGCTTACTGTGTAATGCTGAGGTGACAGCTGGAATATAAACATAAATTATTATTCAATTAGCTGACTGTTGTCCAACTACACTATAGACCAGGGTCAGCAGCCCATATAAAAATGTAAGTCGCACTGTCTTTCTAAAATCCAATTCTCAAAGCTGATGGTTAGATGCCAGATCACCGGACATGTATGGTACAGAATGATGCAATGGCTGAGTTGTGTTAGCGTTTATATCCTTATCTTACATACACAGACTGTTATTCAATGTACATAGCCTGTATTTTATGTCTATATAGACATGAGTGAATGGCCTGTGTATGTGAGATAAGATACTAAATGCTAACTGACAATAGGCAAGTTTAAAAATTGCATTCCAGTGGTCAGGGCTTTCTATTAAAACTAGACACCCATTTCAACATAACTCCTATAACTAATATAGTTCCCATAGCTCACTAAAGACTCAGTGTCATTCTCAAAATCCTTTATGTTGCTTTATAATGCCATCTGAATTTACATATTGACTTACATGCATATCATGTAAATACATAGCTTCAAAATAGATATGAGTCATTTTTATAGCTGCTGTTACTTGGTATTACAAATTTTGATTATAATATATTTAACACTAGTTACATGTTTTTGTGTTTCTAGTGGTAAGTTAAAAGACCATTTTCCAAAATTAAAATCCCAGGAAAATATTAGAGGTCAAATTATGAGATGCCTCAGAGCTTATCTACTGCATATAGCTGGCAATCATTGTGAATCATAGTCTTGAGTTTCCCTAATTGAATTACTTTGAAGGAAAGCTCTAGAAAAACATCTATACACTCAATAGTTTACTGCCAGCCATCTAGTCCGCCCAATCTGCTGCACTACTACTCATACCTAACTTTCATGTGAATTTTTGCAGTTGCAGTATAATTAGTCTTTTACATTGCTAGATTGAACAGGTGGCTACAGCTGATTAATTCACTGCGCGTTGTATGAGTTAGTACCCTTTTGTACAAACATGAAACTCTGCAAAACATTTAAAATAATGTATCACTAACACTCCAAAATAGAACTGCTAGAACATGCTTAGGCCTACACGCTAAGACAATGCATCAAATATTACCATTCATGTCTAGCGGACTGTGTTCTATCTATACTTATATTGATAAGGAGGCAGAATGCCAACAATAACTTATAATTATATTAATATGAGCTAATAAATGGCTTTTGTTGATTTCATTTGACAACTCTATAAACCAGTGTGGTGAAAGTCAGCTTGTCAAATAATTGATGAGTTGCCACTGCAGCATTACACCCATGCATTCAACAAAAAATAATCATTTTTTCACAACTTGCTATGACTTCATTTATAGAAAGTTGATTAAAATACAGTGCTCCGCCTTATCGCACTAACCTCGATTTTTGACATAGTGGAATATCAGATTTAACTCACAGATTCACTAAAAATTGGGCCATTTTTCTATATAAACACATACATAAGCCTAAATACTGGTGACCTATGTAATTTCGTGACAACTGGAACCGTGAGATATGGAGGGAGTGTATTGTACTAAAAAAGTGTGACCTGCTACTTAATTATCTATTTTACAGGAAATTATTATGTTTATAGTAAAGTTTAGATTTTATGCACTAGCTAAAGTTTAACATTTTCATGTGGCGAGTAATTAGATTTTAAAAAAAAATAATGAATCAGCATGGTGGGCACAACTCCTAATTGTAAATTGAGTATTGGGACATGTTAAAAGGGTCTGCGGGATTAATTATTGTTTTCAACTTGTTTTTATTCACGCAAAAACAAACTTTTAGCTTTACAATTTGATGATTAATTATATTTTAGGTTTTTGGTCCGGCCAGTAAATTAATAAATATTGAGCAAACTAATGTAGCTGAAATGGACATTAAAAAAATATAGTAAATATGCAAAATATTAGCAAATTATCCACATTATAACTTAAGTTTTGATTTTTGACATAAACCTATCAGTTTTTAAGCCAATTGTCACAAATTTTGTAGTATTTAGAGTAGCCTAGTATGCAGTTTTTGAAGTTCAGCAGTCTAAACAGCCATGCAAACAGTGCTGTTGTATATTGCATCACTTGTACAGTGTCAGATTTCAAGTTTGATAGCAAATTGTAGTTTTTTTCTTCATCTATCCTCTCACAAATGTTCTCAAGCAATAAAATCAGTTGAAAGGCCTGGGAACTAAGAAAAGTAGTTCAAAATATACAGTCTTTTGACTCGCAAGTAAAAGTGATAAGTGGGAATTCGTGCAGAAGTTGCCCACCCTTGAATTACAAGTGACTGTATTCTCCCAACTGGGCCTAAATACAAAACGAAGTTCAAAACTGAAGTGGAAGGGTTTAAATTTTGCATAAAAAATATTTTAGAGCTGAATAGTTACTATGTGCTCAGACTTTTAGATGAAAGCTGATTGGTGATATTAAAATTAAACAGCACTTTCTGGATAATATTACAAGAGTACATAACTAGAGTTTAGTAGTAAAATACCTTCTAGCAGCGGATAATTTCATGTGAAAACATCATTGAAGAAACTGCTTCACCTTTAGTGCATATTCATTGGTTTACATATAATACACACAAATTCCTATTTAGAGGCAGATAAAATACGTATCATTTAAACATAATTATCATTTTATACCAGTAACAAATTCTTGGCATTTCATTATTTATTTTATTAACTAGAAATGAGGTGTTAAATAATAAAAAAGACTACAAGAATAAAAAAGCAATACTGAAGCTATCATTATTCTTCCAAGCAAAATCTCATAGAAAATCAGAACACAACCCATAAAACATAATAATAATTTAATTTAAAATGAAATCCTGACTACTATTTGTATGCAAACTAGATTATTCCTGGTTGGTTTGTTCACTACTTAAGGTGCATATAGCATACATATCTGGCAAGTTGCACTATGGCTAAGGCATTTAGCAGAAAACATCTTAGTTTAAAGTACAGTGATAAAACTACCATCACACAATAGTCAACAAGTTTACCAAGACAAGTTCAAATAGTTTACATAACTGTATGCATGGCATTTCAACCTCATAAAGTGTAACATTCAAGTAGTACTACTAATATATAGTTTCAATAAATCTCTACAATATAAATTAAATGACACAAGTACCAAAGAACCGAAGAAAGTTTGAGTGTATTATGCAACTGACCATGGACTACACAGTTAGTTGACTCTGTAGTGTTGACTATGGACTACACTATTGACTGTGGACTACACTGTTGACTATGGACTACACTGTTGACTATGGACTCAAATGCTACTCATTGCTTTCAGGGTTCAGGATATACCGAGTAACTTTACCAATCCTGGACTGTTTGATCCTACCACAGTGCCTTAGAATAGTCAATATAGAATAGAACTGTTTGTCTAGTTTGGTAGAAGTTAACTCCGCAATATCCACGTCTACCACGAAATGAGCATCTGCAAGACACATGCAAAATCATAGGTAAACCCCATAAACTGGTTTGTGCATCAGTTAAGACAACTTTGGTCATTCTATGAATGTCCAATAGTATGTTCTAGTTTAAAATATAAAATAATGGAATACCAAAGCTTCGTTTCATGAACTCAGTTCGCAGAAAAATTCAACAAGATAAGTGATGCTCGACTGAGAGTTGGGCAGTAGATTGCACAATACATGCAGGTCCCCATGTACTGGTAAGACAGACTATAATTCTGTAAAGTTTCGTGTGAATACTGGATAGAGTAAGTGCCATTGTATACTGGTGGGTAGCTATATCCTAAGATACCGTCTTGTGTTGATTTTCTTAACTTAAGTGAGAGGAGTTCAGCATGTTTGTCAGTATGTGTGTTACCAGCATATTCATCGGAAACTTAAAGATATTATGGCAATTGGGTCATTGAATGACAGAAACTCAGGATCAGACATTATTTAGCATATATGTAAACTCAATCATAAAAACATTTAAAACTGTACATCAGCAGGTATATTGCCAAAACAGTTTTAAAATACTAAAATAGCCATACTCGATTTACTGAACTGTCACTCCTTTAAAAAATGGACTTTTCTATTCGTTGCATGGGCACAGCGTTAATCAAATGAAATCACAACTACACGGCAAAAACCCATTTGAAAGGCTTATTCAATGGAAAATGACCATTTGCATAAGTTCATTCTGAAAATTTCTAGTAGACCTTGACTTTATTCATCATAAAATAATTTAAGCTTCATTAGCTTATGCCTTTTTTTAATTTAGAACAGCCCAACTCAAAGTTTCGTATGGTACCTAATAAATTTTATTCAACTAAAATTAAAACAGAGCAAATCAGAGCACAGCGAGTTGTATGAAGACAACTCAATATTGACCATCTTTGTTTACATTATAATGCAGCAACAAGATTACATTTATGCCTGGCAAAAATGCGGGACTGAATAATTTGGAGTTGTCTTCTTTCAAGAAAAGACCCTCTGGATTGTCCATAGGAACGTGCACTCTTTCATATGGTATAACGTGTATGAGAACCCATTAGATGTATAGAAACATGAATTGAAACATAGTGATGGACAGCAGGGTTGGGGTCAATTACAGGTTAGTGTAATTAATTACAATTACATGAAAATTTGTCAATTACAATTATAATTACAGTTAAAAAGTAATGTAATTAATTACAATTACATGGCAATGTAATTAATTACAATTATTTTTGTCCTAATAAGGGATACATAGAAGTTATGCATTCTTGCTTCTAGGGTTCAACTACCAGGGGCAATTTTGACAGTGGTGAATCTCCTTTGTTCTTAGCAGTGATACTATACTACATTGAATTAATCTGAACTTGTTAGTTAACAGTAGGCATGGTAGGAAAAGCATGAAATCTTTAAGATTTAAAAGTTTGAAGTAATTGATACGTAATTATAAAGTAATTGCAACAATCAATTACGTTAGATATGTATGTAATTAATTACAATTACATTTTTATACATCAATTACAAATCACATTCAATTACTTGAAAAAATGTAATTAATTACAACCAATTACAAATTACAATTACCCCAACCCTGATGGACAGATGCTGAATGACAGATAAAGCAAGGATGTAGCATTGTGAATAAAGTGTAAAGTTACTGTATAACTAGAAAGAGAACACATTGTATAGACTTACTCTCAGTGGACTTGTCTTCAAGCTGCTTATAATCAAGTTTTTTTCGGCGCTGGAAATCTGTCAACCCTTGCGTCTTACCAACTACTTTATATTTTTCAACAGCAGTTGTATTGATGACATCTACACACTTGTTGACATCACTATAGAGGATTCGGCCCTTCATATATCTATTTAAAAAGTGAAAAGTTGAATCACGGTGTTATTTTACAGATCTGAATATATTAATGAGCACATTGAATAGCATAGTATGCAATTCAATGTGTTCTTTTAAATAATCAGCTGCAGCTGAAGACCCCAACGAGTGTTGACAAGAGCTAATGTATAGCATATCAAACATTGTTATAAATCAAAAACACATTTTTACACAGAAAGTTGAAGCAAAACAAGACTTCTCCATCAGACGACAGAGCTGAACAATTTAATCTAAAAATTTTTATAGCACGAAAATTACTCAACTAATACAGCAACTTGAAGTCGAAATTTGATGGAGATACTATAAGAGAATAACAAAGGGAATACCAAGATGGGTAATGATGGTAGTGAGGGTTGTGTCATTCTCATAATGATAGCTGTTTATATTGTAGGCTCCTCCCACTTATTGTAACTATATAAATACTGTACTTTATGTGATAAAGTATTCAACATTGTTTATAAAAGCCAACAAATTATTACAAATAAGTCACAGCAAATAAAACATTAAGACAGCCATATCCTTACTTTGGTACTGAACCAAATTCTTTTCCTTTAATATAAGACAGCTGAGGAGGGGGCTTCTTCTTCGGCCCTTTTGTAGGGGGTTTGCTTGTGCGAGAATTAGGCTTTTGCTTAGAAATCCTTGACTGAGATGCTCTGTAGAAAGAAGAACATACAGTGAAGGCTTTTGCTAAACATTTATGCAAGATATGAACCGCACATGTTTAAAACTATTAGTAGCTTACAGATATATTATACCTGTAGATGGTGCCATATTTTATACAAATGGTTCAACTCGCAGTGCATATAGACATGTATATAACAAATTATGGTGAAAGAAAAAATGCTAGCAGTAACAAGTATACTAACTGAACAGGTGTAGCCACAGCAGCTTTCTTTAAGGCAGAGGGTTCGGGTGCTGGCAAATATGAGGGCACATTATCTGATAAAAAGCTAATACTTTTGTTCATTTCTGACAGATCTCTGTGTAGTTTCTAACAAGGAAAAAACTTCAGAACATGTGCGATTAAGCATATTATTGCAATAAAGTTACAAATTAAAACTTTAACTTTACAGTGATGCTCTTTAAAGGATTGCTCTATCTTAGTTTATTATAATCACATTATAATTATGAACTATAATCTAATGTGTATGCAAACAATTGTGACTTTGCAAAGGGATATATGCCTAGAAAACAGCTTTTCAAAATTCCAATTTTGAAGGAGGTAAAATTTTCAGCCATGAAAAAGAATAGCCTAATACGTGACGTGTGAACGCCAGTAACTATGCTAACTATAACGCTAGTATTCAAGGTTGCTGAGCACAACATCAACCAATAACGCTCAAGCAGTTACAGTGCGCTATATAGGTCAGCTTTGGTGCGCCCGTAACATTGCACAATCTGACCTAGTTTAGATCGATCGCAGGCATTCATCCTAAAGAATGCATGTTTTTGCAATGCTTTTTTCTAATGTTTACAAGCAAAATATGGCCTAATGTTATCACATACATGTTATTTAACATGTCAAAAAACTATAGATTGAGATAATTCACATAATTGCACTTCTATAAATATACAAATTACGAGTTGAAAGATCACATCTCACAGTCATATTTCTATAGTTATTGATTTGTATAGTCACGTGACCAGCAGGAATGCTGGCGCTGTTACGTCACATTTCCCAGCTCATTTCAAAATCGGCGTTTTGGCTGTTACCAATCTACACCCTCAACTTCAACTAACTTTTTCTACCTTTGGTCAAATGCTTTTTGTCAATGCATGCTTAGGAAAACACAATATTATGTGTGTTTGACCTAAATGGCCATTTATTAGACAAGATAGAGCAATCCTTTAAATTAGAATTCCAAATTAAATGCAAAATTTGAACACACTTGCAACTCTTTATGGTGCTCTTCGGACTTCGCAAGTTGCGTCTTACTCTCTCTACACATGTTGGCCAAGTGAACAGCTGCTTTAGCGATATCAGAATAAACAGGAACTTGTATATCATCTTCATCTTCCAATATTGGTTTAATGTTGACCAAATCAATCAAAGTCTCCACTCTAGATACGTACTCATCCAGCAATCCATCTATACCCACCGAAAGAGTTGTCATTTTCTTTATACTCCTATATATTTACAATGAGTTTTACTGTAATTACTCTTACTATTACGTCCTGAGTATCGTCCTTGTGTTGACTATTTTTTAGTGCGTTATGTATGACACAACATCACCATCTAGTCTGCTCTTTGCAATGAGTTGGTATTGCAGTATCCTCTTGTGCCTCCAAATGACTTTTTTCTTGAATAACCTGAAAAATAATAAACATAAATTGAAATTTTTTTTTGTGATGGATCACACTAATTCCCTTTATCCAGACATGTATTTTTTATGCTATTTTGCTCATTTTTGAAAACTCACTGAATTATGTACTATTAGTGTTACTGTATTAATATCAACCATTACTATTACTATTACTATTAGGTATTAGTATTACTGATACTAATACTAATAGTAATACTAACTTTAAATATAATAGTAGTACTAATAGTAATAAGTAATAAGTAATAGTGATACTAATACTGATAGTAATAGTAATACTGATACAGTATTACCATTACTATTAGTATTACTATTGCATTTTCATTTTGATTTAGTCTTTACTGTTTAGTTTTACAATAGTATTACTATTAATTAGTATAAGTATTACTGTGCATATTGATATTAGCATAACTATAAGTATCATTATGATTATTACATTTACAGTTTACTATTAGACTTACTCTTAGTATTACTATTACTATTAGTATTAGAGTTACTATTAGTATTAGTATTACATTTAGTTTTACTCATTACTGTTTTACTATTAGTATTAGTATTAGTAGTTTTCTATTAGTATTACTATTAGTATTACTATTAGTATTAGTATTACTATAACTATTAGTATTAGTAATACTTGTAGTACTACTACTAGTTATAACTAATACTAATAATACTGAATGCAATTAAAATGATAAGCACATCAATCCTAAATTTAATCATCATTAATTGTTATTTTGGTGTCAATTGCGATGAACTTGGTAAGATTTTATCATTACACTTGCAGCAATCAGTGATGGTTATAAACTTGGTAATTTTATAAAATTGGCGCCGATCTATATCGGCAAAGATAAAATTCGGTAAAACCCAAAGTAGATTTGTGTTGAAGAGATAATAATATTATTAGGGTCGATTTGACCACATTGCTGTACAGGACTCATCAAAGAAATTTTGTAAATTAACAATTTTAAAACATTTTAGTATTTTTTGTAGTAATATATTTATTGTAAATATATTTGATCAAAAATTAAATTTTTCTTTTTTAGTAGCTACTTTTACGGGATTGAAAACTTGTTACTAAGCAACAATGCCATTTCCTTAGCTAACTTCTTGGCACAAAATCTGTTGCATCAAATAGAGAAGTGAGTTTTTGTTTTAAAACACATTATTTATAGCGTAGGGCAAATTTATTTTTATATATAATGTAACATAATTGATTATCAATAAATTGTTGTAGTTTATTTACTTTGATCATCAGTCAATGTCACAGTGATGACATTGGCATTGACATAGCGATTGTCTCATTGATTTGATGATTGAGTTACTACCCATTTGCATAAATGATAATGTACTGGTGCAGGTTGAGTATAATATGAGATAAGATATTATATTGAATTTAATTATTAGTCTTGCTTGTGTACAAAAAGTACCATGGTTTAAATAAATTATTGTTAAGTAAGTTGCCTTAAGTGCCAATGTGTTAGATTGTATTTTCAGTGTGATCTTGAGTTAAATTCAAATGAGAGTAGAGTAATACTAATATTAATGATAACAATATAGACTATTGTTATTAACTGTATGCATCAAAATGCATGAATTTTTATTACTTAAAACCTATTGTGAGAGTTAGAAATGAATTTTACAAATTCAAAAGAAAAAACATTCAAATATATCTAGTGATGTTATTTGATGCTAATACTTTTACTATGTTTTTTTTTTCAAAACTAAGAAAAACTAACTTTATATGTAATATCAGATAGTATAGATTTGAGTTAACGTGTACATTTAACAAAAAGCACACTGTAAATTTGTTTTTATAAAATTTGTGTTTGGTATAATTTTTATATTTACCTATACAAGCTCACTGCATGAAATTGCAACTTCATTGCTATTGTATAACTTTGTGTATTTTAGAACTTCAATATGATGCAATTAACAAATAATCGATACAGAGGTGGTGTGTCAGGCCGGGAGTTCAGAGGGCCTGCTCCAGGAAGTGTGGCCATTGTAAGTAGAAATATTGTTACACTACTAATTTTTACTGCAAAACTATTGGTTAATTCATCAGCTTGCAGTCATATATTAATTTTCTTTAAAATCTACAATGTTATACTGCAATTCAACGTAATATAATATATATGTAATGTAATATAATGGATTATATACTTACATTGAAGAAGTAAGTGTAAGTGTGGCTTTGATGTTATATCTAATACAAAATAAACTGTTACTTTTTTCTTGGCACTGTTTGTTCAATACTGATTGTAATAAGTTAAGGGTTTTGTGAAAACAAAAACATTTAAATAGATATTATTAAAGTATTGAATAACTTCACACAAAATATCTTTAAATCACTTTTGCATTTCTACATGTCTTTCTAGGATGTTTTTTGTTTCTATGTTAGATAGATCTAGCTTTTTAACTAATAAAAATATTTTAGGTGGCAAAAGACCTTCTATAATTTATATGTTTAGCTCAGGGTGTCTAACTAAAAGCCCAAAGTCACATGTGGTCTTTAAACCTTTTAAATTTTGTCGTTGAGCTTTAGTAAAGAATTTTAGTTATTCTCCATATTTAAATTGTATTGGAGGCTTAATGATGTGCATATAGCAATTTTTACAAAAAAGGCTTTTTTTGGTAAATTCTGTCTGTTTTAGCGCTGAATACCAGTAAATTTTTGTTGCAGTCTGACAGCTTTAAAAGTCAGTAAGAAATATTTAATAAAATTTTGCACAATTATATTCAGCACCTCTGATTCAACTATATAAAATAGCTCCATGTTGACCCAATTTTTAATTTCAATGTTTTCAACTAAAACATAATAAATACTAGAATATTCTAAGGCAAGGATTTCTTTCTAACTTATTTCATTTACTGCTGTGCTAATAATCATACAGCATAATATAAACTATAAAACATTTGCATTCTTAGATTTTTGTACGACTTTCAGATTGGCAAGAATCCTAAAAGTAAAGCTTTAGATAATATAATTCTTGATGCTAGGCGCAAACAAGAAGAATTAGACAATGCAGAAAAATTAGCCAAAGAACAGGCTTTTATTGACCTAAAAAACACATGGGACAGGTAGGCTACAGCTCTTCAAATAGAACTGATAATAGACTAATACTGTTTTAGTACAGTATGACTACAATTAAAGTAGCAGATAAAGATTTGAATTTTTTATAATGTGGCAGACAGCAGTGTGGTATATTAAGAGTGTTGACTTTAAACCATGAAAAATCATTATGTCGCTAATGGTACCGCGAGTTTATATAAGTTATAAAGGAAAAATTTTGCCACTTTTGTGATTTTATTATTTTTTTTATATTATGTGTCCATCTTTTTTAGTTTTGTTTATTGGTAAAGTTTTTAAACATATTTTCAATACATATACAATTTTAAAAATAATTAAAACTTAATCATGCACGTAAATACAAAGCTATAAAGTTTAAGCTTCGCTGTGATTACAATGTGAATATGAATTGAATAATGCTTGCAATAACCATTTTACACAAAATACGTTACAGTTGCTATAAATGTAAGACTAGTAAATTGGATGCAAATAGGCACGGTAATACTATTTAATTTATGCTATTTTTGAAATTTGTAGTAAATATTCGGCATGTATTATATATATATATATATATATATATATATATATATATATATATATATATATATATATATATATATATAATATATATATATATATATATATATATATATATATATATATATATATATATATATATATATATATATATATACATATATATATATTATAATAATATATTATATATTTTTATATTATATATTGTTATATTATATATATATTATATAAGTATATTAGTATTAAATATAATATATATATTATAATAATATATTATATAATATAATAATAAAATATATTATTATATTATATATTATATTATATATATATATTATGTATATATAATATCATATAATATATATTATTATATTATATTATTTATAATATATATATATTATAATAATATATTATATTATATATATATATTATACAAGTATAATAATATTATATATAATATATATATATATATATTATAATAATATATTATATATTATTATATTATATATTATATTATATATATTATATATTGTAGTAAGGACGTAATGCGCGCGTCCCCCCCCCGTATTCCTTCAGCCTATCCAAGTGCGTCACGTGATGGCCCTCAGTTAGTAGTAATTTTGCAGTAGAGAGAGCGTGCTAACTAAGCGAAGATGTAATCTCTAAGCTGTGTACGTGCTGTATCTTTTATATAATTAGTAGTAAATAAACTTGGAAACTTTTACCTAAATACTTTATTGGTGTAGATAAATAGACATAATTACAAGCTAGGAACCCACGCATAGTAGTTACATAACTTACTACAGTGGTGGCAGCAGTGGGATTTCTAGCTACTGTATGAGAACAATGAGAAGTATTAGAACATCATGGACGAGGGAGTAACTTCAATGGAAGGAGGTGAGCAGAACATTATTATAGGCCCTCTCGGAGCTGGAGAGGAGGTATATAGGAACACGTTGGAGGTTCCCGTGTTCACAGGCCGCGAGGATATTGAACAATTCGTTCAAGAATTCCGTGAAGCTGCAGCCATTACAAGATGGCCGCCAAGAGTAGCCCTTACAAAACTGCGGATGGCACTGACGGGAGAAGCCAAGCCGTACGGGTGGAAGCCTAGCATAAACGGGATCATTGCTACACTACGGGCCCGTTTTGGCATGCCCGTTGCCGTCGCCAAGTCCAGGCTGCGAGGATTACTCCGCAAGACATGTACACCGCTTTCTGACCACGCCACTCTGGTGCAGAGACTGGCACGGACCGCGTATAGCGATCTGCCAGAAACACACAGACGGCACTACACATTCGAAGCCTTTGTACAGTCTCTCAACTCTTTGGACTTCCACCACCAGTTACAAGCCAAGGGAGTGACCACAATCGAGGCTGCAATCCAGGAGAACAAGGCCTACGCTGGAGCCGAGCAACTCTATAAGACGGAAGAGACCACTCCCCAGACCTCTAGGGAACCAGACCATCCGGTCCACACAGCTGCCGCGACCACTAAACCCCCCATAGAGATGGAGATAAGCCGCTTGATGACTAGACTGGGACAATTGGTGGCGACGATAACATACAACCACTCAAGGAAGAGTAAGAGGACGGCAGCAAAACCCCCCAGACCTATGATGCGACGCTGGGAAAGCGGCAACCAGGGGCACCGCCACCTGAGCGGCCCACGATTCAAACGGCAGCAGAAACCACAACCTCCCCGGAGACCCCCAGAGCTCCGCGGGCACACACAGAGAGGAAAACGGGGTGGATGTCGCCAGGAGCCCGTACGGGCCCAGCAACACACCCCCCGTCAATGGCAAACACCTCGCCGAACCAGCCAACCGGGTCGACCACGAGACCCCTTCTCTTTGCCTCTCACCAACCGCTTCAGTCCGTTACCAGTAATGGAACAGACCAGCGAGGCCCCTCAGGGCATCGGGGAGGATCAGAACGCCTCCCCGCAAGGAAACTCTCACCGGCCCCGCAAACCGCGGAACAAACGGGCACAGCCCCGTTCGGCCGAGACCGAGCACGCTGGGGGAGTACGGGTACAACCTCACGGAGGCAGCTACTTCTTGCCAGGGAAGGTGGCCGGTAAAGCTGTCACCTTCCTGCTAGACTCCGGGTGTACCACTAATCTCCTCAGCCGTCGGGTCTTCGACACCCTCCCTCTCAAGGAGAGGGGAGCCTTAGCTCCCTATACCGGGGAACCGGGCACCCTAGCTGACGGGTCACAGATTCCTTTCTACGGTATCATAGAATTGGCTGGGCGCGTCCGCGACCAGGCCATTCAGGAAACCTTCGTCATCAGCCCACTGGAGGAAGATGCCATACTGGGGATGCCGTTCTTGAAGAGACACGGGTGCCATATTGACTTTAGCAAGTCAGCCATGCTAATGGGCGGCAAAGAGCTCACCTGTGTCGACAAGTTCGGTCGTCCTCTAGCGGGAGGTGTGCAGGTAGTACGCAACTGTACTATACCCGGCCGCTCCCGGGCTACCGTTCACTGCAGAGTGAACAATAGCCAACTCTCGGGGCTAGGGGTTGTCGAAGGTGCGCACACTAGAATCCAACTCGCCAGCAGTCTTAACCGGCTGACTGACCGAGGAGAGATCTTGGTGCAGTGTGTCAACCCCTTCTCCGAAGCGGTACAATTACCGTCAGGATCCATGCTGGGTCGCTTCCACTCCATCCAGGAGGAGGATATAGGGCCGTCGCTGGGAGCTGCGACGGAAGGTCCCCAACAGAGCCCGTCAGTTAGGCGGGGGACCGTCCCATCACACGTCAAAGAGCTATACCAGGCAGCGTGTAACGGCTGCACGGGCAACGTGGAACGCCAGACTATGGCTCAGTTGCTACGTGATTATAGCGACGTGTTCAGCAGTGGGGACCATGACGTCGGCCTGACCACGGCCGTCCGTCATGAGATACCGCTGGCTGCAGGGACTACCCCTATTCGGCAGCCCACTAGGAGGCTGGGACCCGAGAAGGAAAAGGAGGTCAGCCAACAAGTCCGGGATCTTTTGGACCGCGGCCTCATCGAGCCAGCACATAGTGCGTGGAGTTCACCGGTCGTTCTGGTCCGAAAGAAAGACGGCAGTTGGCGGTTCTGTGTGGATTATCGCAAGCTCAATAGCGTGACCATACAGGACGCCTACCCCTTACCCAGGATCGACAAATCTCTGGACGCCTTAGCCGGCAGCAAGTACTTCAGTACGCTAGACTTGTTGAGCGGCTATTGGCAGGTCCCCCTCAGCCCAGACGCCCAGGAGAAGGCGGCGTTCATCACGCGGGACGGCTTATGGAAGTGGAAAGTCCTCCCCTTCGGACTGACTTCTGCCCCCGCCACGTTCCAGCGGCTCATGGAACAGGTCCTCAGTGGACTCCACTGGAAGACACTGCTAGTATACCTCGACGACGTCATCGTGATCTCCCCAGACTTTCAGACGCACGTCAGCCGTCTGCGGGAGGTCTTCGATCGACTCCGAGGCGCCAATCTGAAGCTCAAACCCTCCAAGTGCGCTCTCTTGCAGCCAGAGGTGAAGTACCTGGGGCACATCGTCGGCCGTCACGGTGTGGCGACGGATCCTGAAAAGGTACGAGCTATAGAAGATTGGGTAACCCCCCAGGATTTGACCGGGCTACGGGCTTTCCTGGGGCTGGTAGGGTATTACAGGCAATACATACCAGACTTTGCGGGGGTAGCGCAGCCATTAAACCGGCTCACCGCATAGGGGGTGACCTGGCAGTGGACTCCCGTCGAACAGAGAGCGTTCGACTGCCTCAAAGGCCGCCTGCTGGAGGCCCCTATCCTGGCCTATCCAGACCCTGCCCTGGAGTACATCCTCGATACTGACGCCAGTGACCAAAATGTCGGCGCTGTGCTGTCCCAGGTGCAGGAGGGCCGCGAAGTAGTCGTGGCCTACTACAGTAAGTCTCTCTCGCCCACTGAACGAAATTACTGCACTACCCGAAAGGAATTGCTGGCAGTAATCAAGTCAGTGAAGCATTTCAGACCTTATCTATATGGCAGGAAGTTCCGCTTGCGGACCGACCACGCCTCCTTGATTTGGTTATGTAAGAGAGCAGAACCGTCCAGCCAAGTCGCCCGATGGCTCGAGGTCCTGGCTGAGTTCTCTTACCGGATCGAGCACCGACCCGGTAAGAAACACGGCAATGCTGATGGACTGAGCCGGCGACCGGACGAGGGGTGTAAACAGTGCCTCAACATCGAGAAGAGGGACGGAGGTCCTCCAAAATCCGAGTTGAGAGCACTGAACCACTCTGAAACGGAGTATGACTGGGACCAGGGTCAACTCCTACAGAAGGCCGCTACGCCCCCGGAGGCTATCCAACGCCTCCGTGCCAATCCTGTCTTGGCTGATAACGTTAGGGAGCTACGAAGACTCCAGGAGGACCTCCCTGGAGTGGTAGCCGACGTATATCGTGCCAAAAAGGAGGGGCGACGACCCAGTGAAGAACAACTGCGGCAGGGATGCACCGAGTTACGGTCGTACTGCCAACGTTGGGACTCCCTGCGGATCGGGCCAGATGGTCTGCTGACCATCACAGTGGCTGCTCACAACAACCAGTACGGCAGGAAGAGGGTGATCTGCCCAGCCGCCATACGCCGGGAGTTAGTATGGGACACCCACAAGCAAGCCCACGCCGGGGTGAGCAGGGTGCTCTCCAAGTTACAACTCCGGTGGTACTGGCCCGGCATGGAGCGTGAGGTGCGGCGTAGAGTCAAACAATGCGAAATCTGCCAGGCCAGCAAGCATGGCCGTCTCCCTGGTGAAGCGGGACGGCGTAGGCTATATGCTGGAAGGCCGTGGCAGGTGGTAGCTATCGACCTAGTCGGACCCATGCCCGTCACCCCCAGAGGAAACAGTTGGATCCTAGTATTAACCGACCACTTTACACGGTGGGCGGATGCCCTGGCTATTCCAGATGCGTCCGCCCCCACAGTGGCCAGGGTGCTGGATCAAAATGTATTCTGCTATCTTGGACTACCTGAGCAAATACATTCGGACCAGGGGGCTCAATTCCAGTCCCAACTGTTGAGCGACCTCTGCCGCCTCTGGGGAGTAAACCAAAGCAGGACCACCCCGTACCATCCTCAAGGCAACGGGGTGGTGGAACGCAACAATCGCATGTTGGGCGATGCACTGCGCAGTCTGCTCCTCGGCCGGGGTCAGGAGGAGTGGGATACGGTACTGCCGCAAGTCATGCGGGCCTACCGTAGTACACCACACACCAGTACGGGGGAAACCCCTAACCTCCTAATGCTCGGTCGAGAGACGCGAGTGCCTGACCACCTTACCTACCACATCCCAGAGCAGGACTATACCATCCACGAGTATGCCAGTAAATTGATAGAGGACCTGAGGGCCGCACACGAAATACTGCGGGCGAAGCAGTGGCAGGTACGGCGAGAGGACTCTCAGGAACCACCTCTCTATCAAACTGGGGACTGGGTGTGGATGGTCAACTACCGTAGGCGTCGAGGACAAGCGGCTAAGCTCCAGCCTAAGTTTGTGGGACCCTACGTAGTAGTTGAGGCTATGCCCAATCATACGTACAAGTTGGAGCGATCTGGACAGGTCTCTGTCCAGAACGAAACCCGCTTGAAACCGTATTGGGCTAGCCCAGGAGCAGCAGGAGCAGCCCCCCCGTTGTTGGAGCCCAGGAGGCAGACAGTAACGCGTGGGCGGCAACGGCATGGACCAGAGTACGAAGTGGTCGTGCCGCGGGGAGAGGACTTGGTGAGGCAGGAGACGCCACTCCCACCAACGGAAGTGCGCCCACCGCCCCCAGTACCAAGTCTACCCCCACCACTTCCGGTTCCGCATCCGCGTCCGGAAGTGCAAAACCCCCCCGTGGGAGGGGCTCCATCTGGAGACAACAGCGGAGAGGGGAACACCACCACCAACGGCGGGCCAGAAACACCACAGGTGGAGCAAAATAGCCCACCAGTGAGTACGCCGCCCCAACCAACAGCTACAACTCCCTCTCCAGCTGATACGTCACCTCCCCTGGAACGGGGACAGCGTACTAGACAACCCCCAGCATACCTTAAAGACTACATATGTGACCGTGTTACAAACGGCAGTTATGAAAGTCTAGCTGGGCGCCGTACGGAAGGACTGGCAGCAAAGCGTGGGAGTTGTGAACACCACGGAAATCTCAACTTTTGCGAAGGCGGAGTAGTAAACAAAACTACTACGCCCGGGGCAAATAGTTCCAGCCGTGCGCAACAACCACGCTGCCCAGTCTTTTCGTACGCTGACGTTGTCAAGGGAAGACGCATTCAATCTCAATCCACGGACATCCAAGCTTGAACGCTGAGTATGATTACAAATACCGGGTTCTCAGGTAAGCTTGCTCTGAGCTAACATTTCCACTCATGGAAACCAGTCTACCATCAGTCAGTTCTGATTTAATCGCCTTGATTGAATCACAACTACTGGGGACTGAGTCTTACGTGAAAGGCGACGAGAACATAAAGATGGCCGACGATCTACTAGATCTGGAGCTTGACACTATGTCTCTCTGTCAGTCTACACGACACGACTCAGTCCCTCGAGTGCTATCTGAAAAGATGTATGACTCCCAGACTAGTAACAGTCGGTTGTCATCAGAATTACGGTGTAAAGATCATATTCGATCTAACAGTAATTCTGCTCTTTTAGATACCGCTCTCTCTCCTCTCTCTGGTGACATGCCGTCACTAGAAATGGCTTGGAACGAGGAACCCGTTCCCACTACTCTTCCGGAGGCACTCCTACAACAATCATGCTGGGTTACAACAGATACAGAAACACTGATACGAGAGCACAGGGGAGACGACCAATGCACCACCTGCCGTTTATGCCAGCTTCACTTCACTACCCCACGAAGACTTCGAGTTCATATTCCCCAACATTATTTCACCACCTTTTGTCCCTGTGGTGAATACACAGTTAGTTTAAGGTCATTACTTTCCAGATTCATGCACTGCTTTATGTTATATATAAACGGTTTCCAGGGGATAGCTCGAACAGTTTTTGTCTCACATTAACAAATTTTACATGAAAAGATAGCTCTTGCATTCCTCTTTCATATACTTTTTTAATTTTTCAATAAAAAATTTTCTGAGAAAGTTGTTGCATAATAAGTAAAATTTTACACCCTCCATGTTCCACTGCTGTAGCACAGGGGATTCATTTTATAAAGTCTAAAAGTTAAACTTGACATTCCTTGATATGTTTTCTCTAATATACTTTCTTTGTTTTTTGAAATTCTGTTTATGCTCTTCACAATTTGGTAAAAACATACACCATTTTGCAAGTTTCACTGCAATTTTCTAAATTCTTCATATGGTGGTTCTAGCTACGCTCCTGTGACTAATTATAGCATTCCTTGTACGTTTGCCGCTCTGCGCTATCACAATAACATATAGTACCCTCTCGCACAAATTGGCAATCTATTGGATATCTGCCAATATAATGTTCCCTGTTTTACATTAGCACTTAGCTGAATCATCTCACTATGTTACAATAATATATTGAAAATGCCTCAGCACAACATAATTTTTTGTTTGTTTGGCAGAGTTAATTTCAGCTAAATCACTTCACTTTGCAGTCTTGTCAGTAAAGGTCTGTCTATAGCGCAGCAGGTGTATACTTTCAGTTTCTCTAATTCGCATATGATTATTTTAAGTACATTGTATTCTATAAGATCAATTTAAGGTTTAGTCTAGTGTTCAGTATCTAATTATTATGCATGTATGTTGTCTTACTGTTGAACAAAAGTTAAAAAAAAACTTTACAATTATAGCCATATTTATTATACATGCGTAGGATTTGCATAAGTTGACAAAAAAAATTGCAACAAAACAGGGTTGAACCATGACCAACCAACTCGTCGCTGACGCCTCTAACCTCTGGACCACGCAGTCATGCTTCTAAAATGTGCACTATTTGAGTCACTATCATTACATAAATATTTCGCGCGCAAATGGGTTATAATTATTAGGCTGTCAATTCATGTTGATAGCAGTCAAAGCAAATGGTTTTGAACAAATAACCCAAAAGTTTAAAAATAAGTAGCTTGCGTATTACGAGCTACAAAAACAGGTCTGAAATAGACTGGTAAATCAAGCTCTTATTGTAGAGTTTGCAGATGTGCTCTAAAATAAAACTTAAACTGTATGCTATTACATAAGTATTTGTATGCGAGAGATAAATGGACATTACTGAGTTTCTGGAAAACAACATACTTGAAGTTAACTTTGACAATGGTGTGTTATTTTCATCATAGCTAGCCTATAGCATAAATCTCTAATCATATGAATCTTTATGAAGCCCACAGCTCATGTAAGGGTGGCAATGTAATTTGAAATGAACAATTATGTTGCTGCATTGTGTCTAAGGTATATTAGAGAGCAGAATTTGGTTTTACTAGCCTACCCCAACGGCATTCTACAATGCAGCTTATATGCTGGCAGTTGTAATAAGTACTGCCAATAGCAAGGTTACTATCACTGCTAGCTCTGTGCAGCATGTAACCTCTTGAATAATTGCGCCAATTTTAAACTCTTGGAAGTTGGCCAAGTTATCATATCGCAGCCAGCCACCGGAGACAAAGCATCAGAGCTATTCATATAATATTATACTGATGCACTTGGTAGCAGAGTGGCTAATCTAATATAGTTCATAATTCAACACCCTTTACTTTGGGAATACAGCCTCTTTTTTTAGGTTTACCTAACAAAGCATGAAAATATCTAAACTGATATTCTGATAATTTAGAGGTACATTTTGAAAACTAGGTTAATTGCACTTGTTTGCGCAACAACAATAATAAAATAGATATTATGCAGTATAATAAAACACACATAATACTATAATATAATATATTATAATGATAATAATATAATATTATAAGTACCATTACTGCATTTTATAAATCACATGGTTGCCAAAAAAATGTATCACAAATTTTGTAATTATACATCAAAAAGAGAACTAGCTAGGCAGCAGGTTAGAATAGAATAAATTTTTAAAACATGAAATCATGATTTGACTATTGTTTTATTTAGGCCAACCAACCTAGGAATACAAGATTGGGTTTTAGCTGACAGTTTATAACATTTAGCTTTTGAGCCAGCAGCACTGGCACTTGTGAAGTATGGGCAAAGTTAGTGAAGCGAGACTAACAAGCACTCAAATACAAGGCATATTATTGAGACACAATAACAAGTCAGGAGCGTATAAATTGAAAAGAATGTGGAAGGGGGACTATGTTTTTCAACAAGCTATAACTTAAACATGAATTGGCTTTTGAAAAAAATAAAAAAGTATATTGGAGAACATGAGTTTCTTTATCTTTTCATATTTTTTTTGTTCCTGTGACATTCAACCTGTTCGAGCTATCAGTGGAACATTGTTCATATAGAACATAAAGCACCTGGCAAAGAGCCAGAAAATGAAAAGTATGACCTTAAACCAACTGTGTATAGTTACCACAGGGACTACATCCTCCGTCACCAGCGAACTATTTGATGCCATATTGGACACCTGTTCGAAGTCGACGAGCCCTCCTTTCCACAATTCCTTAATCTCATCCGACCTTTCATATCAGACCCAGTTCGATATGAACGGCTGCGTCAGGAGTTCCCCGCACCCAGGACCATCACACAGGGACCCTGCCCTAAACCACCCGGATATAGGAAACCACGCGTATCCCGTTCCTCACCCCCCGCACGCACAGTGCCCCACCCCGACTCCATACCAAGAGTCGTGTTACGACGCATCGATATACCACAGCGATGGCGTCCCTCCCCCCCTGTCTCCCCAAGGCCTTCTCGTAAACGGCGTTGGCCATCTTCATCCCCCAACCGACACTCTGCCCCTGCCAGGAATCTAGGCGAGGCAGAAGAGCGGATACGAGAATTAGAGAAAGAGGTGCAAAGACTGACACCGAGAATCTCCGCCGCCGCATCAGAACTCCGGGCCCTCTCTGCCTCTGTAGCCCGAATGAAAGGAAGTGCTTGAAGATGATGTCCCTCCTCTCCCTGTCCGTGATGGTACAGCAGGTGGTGCCCCATTACAGACCCTTCTCACGCCGGTGCTCACAAACAATTACTCAGTGTAACAATATAGTAACCTACCAGTATACAGCTCTACCTCTACAAACTATCCCTTATAAGTGCCTCCCGCCGGTGCCATTGTGTATTTACTGTTATATTTTTTTATATATGTATATGTTTCTTATTACTGTACATAGCCATGTTTTTCTCTTATGTGCCACACGCTCTCTCGGTTTTTTTTATATAGTTTTATAACATTTTATGTTCGAATTTATTGTATCTGTGTTATCAGAAAGTAGGGCTTTCTGCTGGGGGGGGGGGGGCGGTGTAGTAAGGACGTAATGCGCGCGTCCCCCGTATTCCTTCAGCTTATCCAAGTGCGTCACGTGATAGCCCTCAGTTAGTAGTAGTTTTGCAGTAGAGAGAGCGTGCTAACTAAGCGAAGATGTAATCTCTAAGCTGTGTACGTGCTGTATCTTTTATATAATTAGTAGTAAATAAACTTGGAAACTTTTACCTAAATACTTTATTGGTGTAGATAAATAGACATAATTACAAGCTAGGAACCCACGCATAGTAGTTACATAACTTACTACAATATATAATATCATATATAATATATTATTATATTATAATATTATATTATATATTATATTATATATATATTATATATATATAATAATATCATATATAATATATAAAATATATTATTATATTATATATTATATATATAATAATATCATATATAATATATTATTATATTATATATTAAATTATATACATTATATATATATAATGATATTATATATAATATATATATATATATATACATATAATAATATTATATATTATATATATATAATAATATTATATATATATATATTATAATATATATATATAATAATATATATAATAATATATATATATATATATACATGCCAAGTATTTACTACAAAATTCAAAAATAGCATAAATTAAGAAGTATTACCGTGCCTATTTGCATCCAACTAACTAGTCTTACATTTATAGCAACTGTAGCGTATTTTGTGTATAATGGTTATTGCAAGCATTATTCAATTCATATTCACATTGTAATCACAGCGAAGCTTTAACTTTATAGCTTTGTATTTATGTGCATGATTGAGTTTTAATTTTTCTTTTAATTTTATGTGCATTAAAAATGTGTTTAAAAACTTTACCAATAAACAAAATTAAAAAAAATGTACACATAAAACAGAAAAAAAATAAAAAAACAAAAGTGGCAAAATTTTTCCTTTATAACTTATATAAACTCGCCGTACCAATTTCGGCATAATGGCGCCCATATGATTCCGTAAGATTTGCTAATGGCAACACTCTTAATATACCACACTGGCAGACAGTGAAGTAAACCATACATGTGACTTACATTAGTCACTATAAGCTTTAGTTTAAATTTATTATATGCTATATATATATATATATATATATATAGCATATAATATATATATATATATATAGAAAAAGTGTTGATATATATATATATATATATATATATATATATATATTTATATATATATATATATATATATATCAACACTTTTTCTTGATTATTGTATTGTGGTGGCTCGTGGAGCTACCAGCAACACAATACGCAAGGTTGCGTATTGACCCGGAACAATGTATTAGCCAATTAGCTAGGCTGTTTTATGAGTAGTAGTAGCAGCTTCGCGCTACTAGCTCAGTTGAGGATAGTGCTGTAAATTAAATAGATGTGCGTATCATTACTGTTGTACCTTAGATTTTATTATGTATTCTTGTATTAAAATATAACGATATCTACTCGACTTAACACGGTGAAGTTTCTCTAGTGATAAATAGACTCTCTTGGTGGCACATCAACCCTAAATCTGGAAAATATAACAGTGGTGGCAGCGGTGGGATAGTGTACATCAAAGATGGAGACTGAAAATGCTAGAATGCAACCACCCCCAGTAGAAGGTGAGCGTAGAAATGCTGTTAATCCTGTAAATCGTGAGGGAGAAGAAGCTTATAGACATTGCTTGAAAGCTCCCACCTTTACTGGGTCGGAAGATGTCGAACAATTTATACAAGAATTTAGAGAGGTAATGGAGGTTGCTCAATGGCCGCATAGAGTGGCCCTTATCCAATTGCGGAGAGCGGTGACGGAACAAGCCAAGCCGTACGGAGTGGGAACGGACGTAAACGGGATACTGGCTGCGCTGCGGGCCCGTTTTGGCATCTCCGCAATAGACGCTAGGACCAAGCTGGAGAGATTGTGCCGCACCCCGCGGACCTCGCTGCAAGAACATGCTGCGACGGTGAAGAAGTTGGCGCAGATTGCATACAGCGATCTGCCAGCACAACACCAAGAGCGTTACACCTATGACGCCTTTGTCCAGTCGCTAAACGACCTGGGCTTACACCATCAACTACGAGCTAAAGGGATAACCAGAATAGAGGATGCCCTGAAGGCTGGAGAAGCTTACCTGTTGGCTACCCAAATGCATCAAGCACGACGGAACCCACCAGTAGTTGGAGTCAGCGCTGCCAGGGCGACAACAAGCCCCGAAGCCCCCCCCCGCTAGAAGCCGAAGTGGACCGCATGGTAGAGATGCTGGGACAGCTGGTAACAATTCTGGCTGGCGCTGGCCCCAGTCAGGCCCTGCGGTTGCCCTCAACACCTGCGGGGCCAAACTGGAGTAGTGCTGGTCAAGACCATGGACAGCAAGGACGACCCCAATACCAGGGGGCGTTAAACTGTCACGGCCCGCGGACGCTCTCCCTCCCCGCGGGCCGCAACTAAAGGAGTATGGTGGGAAACACCGCCGTCTGCCCGTACGGACACGACGGCGCACTCCCCCCGAGTGGCAGGTACCACGCAGGACTAGTAGGCCCGCACAACGGCCGAGTACCTTCTCCCTGCCACTCGCCAACCGGTTCCACCGGTTACCTCGGGAAGAGGAGCCCGCCACTGAAATGGAGCCAGAAGGCCCAGTGGAGAGCCCCAAACCCCGCCGGCAGCAACCTCGCCGCCGGAAACCCCGTAAACCACGGGTGAAACCCCCGCCGTCCTGTCAATCCAGGACAGCACATGCGGGGGGGGTGAAAGTACAACCACATGGAGAGAGCTATTTCCTACCCGGAAAGGTGGCCGGCAACGCTGTCACTTTCCTGCTCGACTCCGGTTGTACTACCAATCTTCTCAGTCGTAGAGTCTTTGAGGCACTGCCCCGCCGGGACAGGGATAGAGTACGACCATATACTGGGGAACATGGCACCCTGGCAGACGGGTCATGTATTCCCTTTTATGGTATTATCGAGCTCCCTGGGCGTGTCCGAGACCAGGCTGTACAGGAGACCTTTGTCATAGGCCAACTGGAGGAAGATGCTATCCTCGGAATGCCCTTCTTGAAGCAACACCAGTGCCGAATAGACTTTAGTAAGTCGGTGGTGTTGATGGGCGGGCGAGAACTCGCCTGTGTGGATAAGTTTGGGCGTCCTCTGGTGGGCGGTGTTCAGGTAGTTCAAAACTGCACCGTGCCCGGACGCTCCAGAGCTACTATCCACTGCCGAGTGAACAGCAACCGGATAGCCAGGCTCGGGGTCGTTGAAGGCGCGCACGAAAGGATCCAACTCGCCAGTAGTTTAAACAGACTAACTGAGCGAGGGGAGGTCTTAGTGCAGTGTGTCAACCCCTTTACCGAGCCCATTGAGCTCCCAGCTGGGTCAATGCTGGGCCGGTTCCACTCCGTCCAGGAAGAGGACGTGGGCCCGTCGCTGGGTGACGCGACGGAGGCACCCCCTCGACACCCTATTCAGGGACGAGGGGCAGTCCCAACACATCTCCGGGAGTTATACGAAACAGCCAGTGGCGGCTGCGCGAGCAACAAGGAACGCCAAACCATGGCGAAGTTGCTACGCGACTACGGTGATGTGTTCAGTAGCGGAGATCATGACGTGGGGCTGACTGGAGTTGTCAGACACGAAATACCGCTGACTGCAGGGACAGTCCCTGTCCGGCAGCCCACACGCAGGCTGGGGCCGGAAAAAGAGAAGGAAGTTAGCCGACAAGTACGGGATCTTCTGGACCGGGGACTGATAGAGCCCGCCCATAGTGCGTGGAGCTCGCCAGTCGTACTGGTCCGGAAGAAAGACGGCAGTTGGCGGTTCTGTGTGGATTACCGCAAACTCAATAGCGTAACCATACAGGACGCTTACCCTCTACCTCGTATTGACGAGTCATTGGACGCCCTAGCCGGCAGCAAGTACTTCAGTACGTTAGACTTGCTAAGCGGCTATTGGCAGGTTCCTCTGAGTCCCGACGCCCAAGAGAAAGCGGCGTTTATCACACGGGACGGTTTGTGGAAGTGGAAGGTGCTACCCTTCGGGTTAACCTCCGCCCCAGCCACCTTCCAGAGGCTGATGGAACAAGTCCTTAGCGGACTCCATTGGAAGACACTGCTGGTCTACCTCGATGATGTCATCGTAATCTCTCCGGACTTCGAGACACATGTCAGTCGTCTGCAGGAGGTTTTCGAGAGACTCCGAGGTGCCGGTCTTAAGCTCAAACCTTCCAAGTGCGCTCTATTGCAGCCGGAGGTCAAGTACCTGGGGCACGTTGTCGGTCGAAACGGCGTGGCAACAGATCCCGAAAAGGTACGGGCAGTAGAAGACTGGGTCACCCCCCAAGACTTGACCGGACTCCGGGCTTTCTTGGGGCTGGTAGGGTATTACAGGCAATACATACCAGACTTTGCGGGCATAGCCCAGCCGTTAAACCGGCTCACCGCAAAGGGAGTGACGTGGCAGTGGACCCCAGTCGAACAAGGAGCGTTCGACCGCCTCAAGGGCTGCCTACTAACGGCGCCCATCTTGGCCTACCCAGACCCCACTCTGGAGTACATCCTCGACACGGACACCAGTGACCAAAATGTTGGCGCTGTGCTGTCACAAGTGCAGGAAGGCCGAGAGGTAGTAGTAGCCTACTACAGCAAGTCTCTCTCACCCGCTGAACGAAATTACTGCACTACCCGCAAGGAGCTGCTGGCAGTAATCAAGTCAGTGAAGCACTTCAGACCATACCTATACGGCAGGAAGTTCCGGCTGCGTACGGATCATGCCTCGCTGATCTGGTTGTGCAAGAGAGCAGAGCCCTCTAGTCAGGTCGCCCGGTGGCTCGAAATCCTAGCTGAATTCTCATACCGGATCGAACATCGACCGGGCAAGAGACACAGCAATGCGGATGGGTTAAGTCGTCGACCTGACGGAGGTTGCAAACAGTGTCTCAACATCGAGAGGAGGGATGGAGGTCCCCCGCGATGCGAGTTGGAGACGCTGGCTCACCACGGAGCACCGTTTGACTGGGACCAAGGTCAACTCAGGCAAAGAGTTGATGAGTCCCCGGAGGATGTACAAAACCTCCGCGCCAACCCTGTACTGGCCGGTAATGTTCGAGAGCTGAAGAAGCTCCAAGAAGAGCTGCCTGGAGTCGTGGCAGACATATACCGGGCCAAAAGGGAAGGGCGACGACCCAGCGAGGAACGCATACGACAGGGATGCGCCGAGTTCCGGCTATACTGTCAGCGTTGGGACTCGCTGCGGATCGGGCAGGATGGGTTACTAACCATCTCTCTAGCTGCCAGCGGCAGACACCCGGAAAGGAAGAGGGTAGTCTGTCCCACGGCCATCCGCCGTGAGTTGATTTGGGATACTCACAAACAGGCCCACGCAGGGGTCAAGAGAGTGATATCCAAATTACGACTCCGGTGGTATTGGCCGCAAATGGAGCGTGACGTCCGGCTCAGAGTCAAACAGTGTGAGATCTGCCAGGCCAGTAAGCATAGCCGCCCCCCTGGTGAAGCAGGACGGCGGAGGCTATATGCTGGTAGGCCCTGGCAAGTAGTCGCTGTAGACCTGGTCGGACCCATGCCCCTGACCCCCAGAGGCAATAATTGGATCCTAGTACTAACCGACCACTTTACTAGGTGGGCGGATGCTCTGGCTATCCCAGATGCGTCAGCCCCAACAGTGGCCAGGGCACTAGACTAACATGTATTCTGTTATTTTGGACTCCCTGAACAGATACACTCTGATCAACGCGCTCAATTCCAGTCTCAACTGATGAGCGACCTTTGTCACCTCTGGGGAGTAAATTAGAGCAGGACCACCCCCTACCACCCTCAAGGTAACGGGGTGGTGGAGCGCAACAACCGGATGCTGGGTGATGCACTCCGGAGTCTCCTCCTTGGACGAGGTCAAGAGGAATGGGATACGGTGTTGCCGCAAGTCATGCGTGCATACCGTAGCACCCCACACACCAGTACTGGTGAGACCCCAAACCTCTTGATGCTCGGGAGAGAGACTCGTGTCCCTGACCATCTCACCTATCACGTTCCAGAGCAAGACAACTCGGTTCACGAGTATGCCAGTGAACTAGTGGAACGGATGAAGGCCGCACACGAGATACTGCGCCAACGGCAGTGGAAGGTGCGGCACGAAGATTCCGATGAACCACCTCTCTATCAAACGGGAGATAAGGTGTGGATGGTCAATTACCGTAGGCGTCGCGGACAGGCTGATAAACTGAAGCCTAAGTTCGTAGGCCCCTACGTGGTCGTCGAGGCTATGCCCAATCATACGTACAAGATCGAGCGCTCAGGACAGGTGTCTATCCCGAATGAGTCTCGCTTGAAACCGTATTGGGCTAGCCCCGACGGAGTGGGAGAAGCCCCCCCGTTGTTAGAGCCCAGGAGGCAGACAACAACGCGCGGGCGACGGCGGCATGGACCTGAATACGAAGTGGTCATACCGCGGGAAGAAAACTTGGTGAGAGAGGAGCGGCAGCTTTTGTCAACAGAAGCGTGTCCGCCACCGCCAAGTCTAATTCCATCACTTCCAGAAACCGAACCGGTTCCGGAAGTGCAAACCCCCACGGAGGGAGGGGCTCCATCCGGAGAACAAGAAGAGGTGACCGCTAACGGTGAAGTAGAGACGCCATTAGAGGCCCCTACTAACGAACCGGCAAGCGTGTCACCCCCCCTAGAAAGGGGACAGCGTACGAGGAAACCCCCACCATATTTAAAAGACTTCGTATGTGACTGCATTAGAAGCGGCGCACATGAAAGTCTAGGGGACAACCGTACGATAAAATGTTGGAGTTGTGAACCCCACGCAAATATCAACTTTTGCGAGGGCGGAATAGTGGGAGGAATTAATGCGCGTAAAGCAAATAGTTCCGACCTCGTGCCTCAGAAACGATGCTCAGCCTTTTCTTATGCTGACATCGCCAAAGGCAGACGTATCTCACAACCAGCTCCAACCTTACCAAGAACGTTGAGTATGGACATTAATACCGAGTTCCCAGGTAAGCCAGTATAAGTCTTGTATTCCTATTCATGGAAACGGGCTCGATGCCAGTAAATTCTGAACTAATTCAGCAGATTGAATCAGAATTACTGGGAACCACGTTTCATGTGAATGACGATGAAGACACTGTAATGGCCGACGGTCTGTTAGACCTGGAGCTAGACACTGTTCTTGGTCAGTCCACACATGATTCATCAGTTCCTCGAGTGCATTCCAAAAGCTGTGACTCTCAGGCTAGCAACGGTCGACAGTCACTAGAATTATGTTGTAAAGATCCACCGCGATCTAACAATAATTCTACTTTTGTAGACACACTCGCGCCCGTCTCTCCGGGCATGCCTTCTCTAAAGATGGCGTGGGACCCAGAGCCGGCCCCAACAACTCCTACAACCAGGCAACTGCCACCCCAGTTGGAAGCAACCTCCAACTGGATTACCCCTGCCACAGAGAGAGAAATCAGGACCCATCAAGGAGGTGAGAGTAATCGTGAATGCAACCTCTGCCAACAGCGATTCACAACCCACCGCAGACTAAAAGTACACTTGCCGCAGCACTACATCACCACTTTCTGCCCTTGCGGAGAATATAGCTACAATCGTGATTACCTATTGCGGCACCAACGTACTATGCAGTGTTATCAAGGGCATGTCTATGAAGTAGACGAATCATCCTATCCTGCCTTTCTCAACGCCATCAAACCACTCATCACTGACTCAGCTCGGCTATCTCGCCTGGAGCAAGGCTTCCCTTCCCCGCGACCCATCATCTCTGGAGCCGCAGATAAACCTACACAGTCTACTAACTCTCCACCTCACAGTCCTCTACGCATGCCGCATACCTTTCCTCGTGTCGTACTACAGAGGGTAGACACAAATGCGTATACACTCCCTCCTCCCCTTCCATCCTCGGAGCGGAAAAGACACAGACAGCCGACTTCCTCTCGCTCGTCCCCCTGGGCCCGCAACCTACGTGAAGTAGAAGCTAGGGCACACGACTTGGAGCAAGAAGTGTACAGACTGGCCCCACGGGTGCAGGCTGCATCCAGTGAACTCAAATATTTACAGGAGTCTATTAAACGCATGAAGCGTGCGGCCCGCAGTTAACTTGAGTCTATCTCCAACTCCATACTACTCTTCCCCTACCTCTCTGTGGCATTCCCTACCGTTATGGTGGCACGTACTCTACATGTAGATAGGACCTTCTCTTACTTATTACATATTGTGCACGTTATATATACCTGTATATTTTATCAGTTGTTGTTTTTTTTTGTATATACTTTTATACTGTTCTCTTACCCCCCCCCCCAACGAAGTATACGTTTTTTTATGTGAATTTTATTTTTATCAGAAAGAGGGCTTTCTGCTGGAGGGGGCAGTGTGGTGGCTCGTGGAGCTACCAGCAACACAATACGCAAGGTTGCGTATTGACCCGGAACAATGTATTAGCCAATTAGCTAGGCTGTTTTATGAGTAGTAGTAGCAGCTTCGCGCTACTAGCTCAGTTGAGGATAGTGCTGTAAATTAAATAGATGTGCGTATCATTACTGTTGTACCTTAGATTTTATTATGTATTCTTGTATTAAAATATAACGATATCTACTCGACTTAACACGGTGAAGTTTCTCTAGTGATAAATAGACTCTCTTGGTGGCACATCAACCCTAAATCTGGAAAATATAACAGTATTAGTATTCAAATTAAAAATACGTAGCTATTGTAAATTTGTGGATGATAGTATACATATTAGTAGGGATTCTGTAATTAACTATATTGGTTCTAAACGCGACCCCCTGGTCATGTTGAAATAATCACTGAACTATTTCTATGTAATTGTATCACCAGGGAAACAGAAAGGAAGTTGATGGCAAGCAGTATTAAAAGGAAAGTAAAGTCTATGATGAATGCAAATCAGACTGAAGTAGAAATGAGACGAGACAGGCAAGTTTATTACTGAACCCCTAAAGTCATTTTAGAATTTAGAGTCTTCAATTTTTACCAACATCTCTTTAATTTATCACATTTCGAAATAATTATAAACAAATGCCAATTAGTAAAGCATCTGTTCATATGTTATGTGAGTTGCTTAGCACATATAAAGCTTAACGTGAGATTGCTAATGGCTTTTTTTCAGGTTGAGAGAGATGTTACGAGCAGAAGAAGAGCAATATCTTATGGAAATGGAAGATAAGCAAGAGACCATGCTAGAAAGGCAGGCAAAAATGAGAGAAAGAGCAAAATATTTGAAAGAAAAAAGAGAGGCAGAAAGATTAGAATATGTTGAGGAAAAACTGGATCAAAGATGGAGGTATGAAAATTTAGTATTTTCACAGTTTTTTTAAGCAAAGCATTAACTATTAGTATGCAGTAAATTTCAAAAGCTTAATTTTCTTTTCTGTGAGAAAGTTAAAAATTTACACCATTTAATTATATTTTCAGCTTTGAAATGAGCTGTCTTATAATTTAAAAGAATTCAAGAATTTGAAGAAACAATATGCTGTATACATACTAATGGCTCAAGTGTATATGTGTATTTGTGTGTATGTAGCGTGTATGCGTGTGCATGTAGCACTGGTGGGTAGGCAAGTGCATTGCATTTGTAGCACTATACTTCACAACTAAGCATCAAATGCTACATGTTGAGTTAAAAGAGAATATTGTTTATGACATACAGGTCACAGTGTGAAGAGCTTAGATCTACCATGTCTAAGCGAACACAGGATGAAGTGTCCGCAGAACTGGTTTTCCAGATGAGAGAGAAACTTGAGTTTGAGAAGCAAAAGGAAGCGGAAAACAAGTTTTATGCTGATATGTGGGAAGCTGACATGATGGCCAAGGTGTGTGTTAGTCACATTATGACACATTTCACTGCAATACTTATTTATTTCGTCAATAAGTTCAAAAAGAGAGTAGATAATATGCCGGCTTACCCAAAGGAAGTAATGATGGGGCCCATTAATATGCCGATAGCATAGTTAGTGGAAGTGCAGCATCTTAATAAAAGGACATCCCACGTTTTGAAACACTTATCTATGTATATATGTGTAAGTTTTGAATACAATAAAATGGCTTATAATGGTAATGGATTTTTTACTCAAGTGTGCATCTGATTGGCTAGTGTTAGTATTCAGTATAAGGTGTACTATAGGCTGCTAGAGAAGAGAGAGAAGCTAAAGAAAAACATGCTCGTAATAAGGACCAGCTCGCTATGCTTCAAACCCAGATGGCAGCTTTAGAAGAAAGAAAGGCAGAAGAAAAACGACTAATTGCTGAGCAAGCAGAGCTGCTGGTATAAACATAAAGTTATGCAGTTGCAAAACTTTGTTAGGTTTGCCTAATTAGTCTGTTAAAAATTTGTTGAAAATATGCTATGTAACCAGTGCCAAGGAAATAATATCCTATTTTTTTAACTGTCTGCCACATAGACACTTTATTTGAAGTTTAAAATCTGCTTCTAGAAACAACAAGCAGAACTGAGACGCCTGGAGGAAGAGAGGGAGAGAGAAGAAAAGCACAGACGACAGATTGAATCTAAGCAGTTGTATGAAACAAATCTGCGTCTAAAGATGAAGAAGAAAGCAAGGGAAGAGCAGGAGCAACTGGCCTTCGACATGAAGGTGTTGGAGGCACTCTTGCAGGAAACAGCTAATGAAGCTGCTGAGATGGCGCAAAGAAAGGTACTTGTAAAAATGATAATCAGAACAGAAAATAATTCTGAAATACTATTTTTTTATATAATAGGAAGTTGCCCTTTTTTAGAAGTTTAAGATCGTTGCGTGTAAATGAGACAATTTTTTTAGCAATAACATGAATGGTGAAGCATGATAAGATGCAGTTTCGTGTTGTTAAATACCTATTTTATAATTACAATAACTGCAGCTGATGCTTTAAATTAAATAATAATTTAATAGAAAGAACTAAGAGAGGAGAACTTGAAGTATATGGCATACCTGAAACAACTGGCTGAGGAAGAAAAGAAGAGAGAAGCTGAAATGGAGGCTATAATCAATAGTGAAGTAGAGAAAAATTGGCAGAAAAGATTAGCTCAGTGGAGATTGGAACGAGAGGCAAGGAAAAAGATGCTAGAAGAAGTTATGTTAGAAAGAAGTCACCAGATCAACGAAAGATGTAAGAATTATTCTTATCAAGCCTTTTTCCACTACAGTCAATAGTTATCATCAAAAATGCCAACTTTTTTGTTTTTTAACTTAAAATTTCCGTGGTACCTTGTACTTTCACACATCATGGATCCGTTTAAGAATTACTTCTATTTATTCCTTTAGTAAGAGAAAATCAGCAGAGGCAGATAGAAGAGAAGGCTGAGCGAGAGAAAATCTTGAGGTTTATAGAAGAAAATAAACGGTTAGAAGAAGAAAAGCTGCACAGAACAAAGCAGAGTAATCTCAAATACCAACAAGGTTAGTTCACAGTAATTCATTATGGCTGTTAAAGCTAGTTTCTGTACCCAGTACTCCTAACTAGAGCCTGAGTATTCTACGTGAACACCCCCAATGTAAAGCTGTGCAAAGATGTCAGATTCTCATTATTTAAATCTGTGCAATATGCCAAGTTTTTGACTGTAAATTATCGATTTGTAGATTTGGTTGACCAGATGAATTACGACTCGAGATTACAGTCTGCAAAGAACGATGAGGAAGTGCGTGAGTTCATTGTTGGACAACAGGCTGAAGCCGAGTACCAGGGCAAACTAAGGACTATTCTTAATGAGCCACACTCCGCTGACAGAATGCATCCAATGAGGCGACACTATTACAGGAATAAACAAATAAATGCTTAAGAGTAAACTAAATAGGGCATTTTTTACGATAACTGATAGCAAGGCGAAGTTAACAGAGCTGGAATATTCAAAGTATGAGTGGGGAGATTTTTGTACATTATTTCGAACACTAAAATGGTTAAGAAATCAACAATAGTTTAGATGTACAAAAGTATGCAGCACTTTTCTAAAACTGGATGATCTTTATTTACTGACTCGAAGCTTAAGCTGTATATAGACATTATGGACAAGGCCTCTTTAGCAATGAAGGCAAGAGGGCATATGATTATAATTAATATACTGTTTTTCCTTCCTTTCAGCACAAATTTCCTTTCTAATTATTAATATGATTATTTTTTCAATAAAATTATAATAACAAAAACTTTAATAAAACATACACATTTATGTAAATAGTACTTCAGGGTAGAGAAATAATTGGTTTGGCAGAGACAAATATTTATTATATATAATGATAAAAATTGGAAAGTTTTATGTAAAAAGGTACAAAAATTATACGGCTGCCTTATAGGCATGCTATTAAATGATTATAAACTATGATTTTAAAAAGTTAAAACATTGATCAGTAATCTTCACTAATATAAGTCTTGTGGTAAGATTTAAAATGGTGTACATGATATTGGGGGAGAATGTTTAAAGAGCATAAAACTAAATCTAGTATATTTAGGACAAGTGAACAAAATCATAGCACCATCTAAAATCTTTATGCTTCTAATTTGCATAGTGACCTTTCACTGTTGGAACAGCATATACTGCGTATTAAGAGCAGGGAGGCTTAGAGTAGTGCACTTGCTATTGCTTTTCATGTAAAGTGTGCGTTAAGAACATATAGTAGTTAGTCATCAGCAGCCACATTCCTGAACAGGTGAGACATAGATTCCTGGTTGTGAATACGTCGGATAGCCTCAGCAAACAAGGCACTCACATCTACCGTCTTTATCTTACCACACTGCAACTTCTGCACTTCATGTGGTATCGCATTTGTTACCACCACCTGCACAGAATGAATGCAAAGAATACAAAATACACATAACACTACACCTTATTGTGAAGGCACACTAGTAGCTGTAAAAAAGTACAATGCGAAAGGATTTACTCGTGATTCCAGCAGAAGTGTTCACAAGTTGTAAGTTTTCAGTATTATCACACTGAGAAGCTGCGTAGCTAATCTCCCAGCACAATTAGGTAAGACAAGAGATTCAATCCACAGTAACTACATCAACTACAACATTTTTGCGTTCCCATTGCTTCCCATTATGCGAATAGATTTTTCACCCAATGTTTGGGAACAGCTGCATCGAATGAAACTACAACCAAAAGTTCATGCAAACCGCAACCACAAATCCATCTGCACGAGACCGGTACAGATCCATTGGAGGCAATGGGAATGCAATGTACAGCAAGTTCTTGCGGTGAATACTATACCTCATCTATGACAGAGTCCTCCAGGAGCTGAGGAGCATCTAAGGAGAGGAGGCCGTGGGTTGCCACAACATATATCTTGTATGCACCTCTCTCTCTAAGCAACTCAGCAGCAGCAATAAATGAATCAACTTCATCAATCAAATCGTCCTGTAAACAGAGCATTAAATCTAAGGGCTCAAAATCAGACTAAACAGTTGTATCAGTAATTTAAACCTTGCATTAACAAATGGCAAACATAGAACAGGAAATTAAAGCAGGGAAGAGCCGCTTGTTTGACAAATTCCTACGACCTTGTATAAGTTTCCCTAATCAAGACTTTATGCATGAAACTGATACTTGTATGCAGTATTCTCCATAAGAGAGCTGGGGTTAAGAATACTAATAAATTAGTATTACCATTAATCATAATCACTATAACAGTATTGTTTCAAGTAATAATATTATTTCATGTGATATTATGCCTGCTAAAACTGGAACTTTGTATATATTCATTAAGCTATAGTGAATTTTCTTATTAACTTTAACACAAAATATTAATAATATTTGTGGCTGTTAGACGTTCAGCTAGTTTTCAATTTATGAAGTATAAAACACTAGAGTCATTGAAATATTTTACCAGTTGAAAATGAATTATACGTGCATCCAAGTTTCAAACATTATATAAACAGTCAATTTTTTTTCTAAAGTAACACTGAGTTGCCAAAGCAAGAAAACTCCATCAAAGTTATTATCATCTAACCATTTACTTCTCTCTTATTTTGTTATTATGTTTGTCACAAAACTGAACAACTAATATTTAGGATGACTAGACTTTTCAGTTAGAATCTGTTATAGGAGTTGTCCAAAAAGACAACCCTGTGAGCCTGTAAGATCAGCCTTTAGTACTCTGAGTATAACCACCAATCAACATTCATCTTTAGCCTGCAAATCATTTTTTATAAAATAACAACTAAAATACTAATGCAGCAAAAACTTACCACAATTATGGCAATCTTTCCCCCAACATCTCCAACGACATTCATTGGTGGCTTTTCTTTCCGATTCAGCACTAAAACAAACAAGATTTACATTGAAACAATTCTAATATGAGAAATTTACATTCCAATAGCATTTTTTGCTAGTGTACTTTATTACTCAGTAGATATGTACATTATATCAGTGTGTGTGCGTGCTCGAGCTGTGTTATGTGACTGCTAACGTCGTACACTCTTAAAACATTGTAAGTTCCTCAAATCATTTTTTAACAGAGCAGTGAGTTTTTGGTCAGTTTTTCAATGCCTAACTACATATGCCACACCTAACCATGTCTTGCACACGTCACTGCATATAAAGCTGCAGTCAAATAAACCAATTTTTAAAACTCAACACTGAGCTATACACAGTTTCAACTAAAATGTTGTGTGTTCAACAGAAATAGGGGACAGGAGAGCTTACCAGGCAGGTCATGGACATCCACAGAAGTAATCCTAGTTGGAGGAGGACTGGCCCGGCCGTCATCTTTCTCGCTGTCGTGCTCCTTCTCCTCCCCGTGTATCACAGCAAAGCCCAGCTGCAACCTCTCAGCAAACGACGAGGCTCTGTTCACAGCGTTTGGGTTTCTGGCAACCAGAATGGCATTTCTCCAATCTGGGATCTGTGGACACAATGATAAGCAACACTTGCTTTACGAGTTTTATTCTACACAAACTATATAATTAGAAAACAGTTGCTTTGTAATACATAATGTGAGAGAGTGCTCAGTGCTTAAAGCAGAGCATAGTTTCTACGTAGTGAGTTGTAAATTCGAATAGCTACAAATTTAGTCTACATAGTATATTACAGAAATATTGACTCAACACTACGTCCTTTTAAAATAAGGAACATTTGATATTAGAGTCAAAACAGCAATTCCATTTAATTCCATACTATTTCACTAAAATCTCTGTTTTAAGTATTAACAAACTTCTATTGAAAGGAAAAACTAGTATTATCCTCATGTATTCCATTATAAGAATCTACAAAGTTGTCATACCGATTCCCTGATGTATTGAAGGAGAAATGACGAAGCTCTTAGATTATCTACAGGGAAGTTGAAGAATCCTTGAATTTCTTTATGATGTAAATCCATGGTGAGAATATGATTTAAGCCTAAGAAAATGGCAACACAAAAGGTCGGCATCAAGTGAATCAAGGTCAATACCACATGAATCAAAAGGTGAATATATTTTTTTCTTAAATCAAGATGGTTAACATTATTTATTTTACCTGCAGTACTTAGCATGTCAGCCACTAACTTAGACACTATAGAGCCTCGTTTTCTCATTTTACTCTGCTTACAATAAGGGAGGTAGGGAATCACCCCCACAATGTTCCTGGCACAGGAGGTTTTACAGGCATACGCTATTATCAGCAGCTCCATGATGTCATTATTGACATTTCTAAAAATTAGAAGTATACCTATACTAAATTATTAATTGAACAAAGTGCTTCAAACACTAATTAGGGTGTCGAACTGTATAGTGACACCAGGATGCATAAATATCGTCCCAACACAAATTAATTTGTTTATTAGAAGTTTCTAGTTTTACAAAATGTGTTATAAGCTTGCATAAAAACACTACACTGAATAGCTGTGTGTTGAATCAATATTGCTAAAACATTCAGTAACAAAATAATCGAAAGTTAAAAAAAGTTGATTTAGCTACTTTCCATGAACCTTGAGCTATACTCCTACTAACTAGTAGAGATATGACAACAGCGCAGCACTCACTTGGTGCCTGTTTGTACAATATATATGTCTTTTCCTCTCACAGACTCTCCTATTTCTACTTGTGTTTCTGCAACAAACAGATAATCAGGTCATACAAGAGTGCATCTCCAAGAAAGTTACAACTAATCAACAAAATTATATAACTAAGAATAATTTTATATCAAATTTTTTTCGCAAACACTTTTAATATTTATAAGCCCACACACTGAGAAAGAAAACATCTTGGGCTTATGACATAATTTGCAAGTTTCTCGTTAGATTTATCCATATAAATCTTCATTAGAACGTAACTCAATACTTTTATATCATAGAAATGTAATTTGGAATGTTCCAGACAAAGCGTGTTCAAACATTATACCTCACCTCTATTTGTTTTGTGAAGTACTGAGCATTTTCCTTGCGTAATTTCCAGTCGCCTAAAAAAAGACATCTTGAACACTTCGCATGTTTTATCAAATCCAAACTTTCACTTATAGATGCAGCTGATATTCCATACTTTCAGTTTTTCACAAAAGATATGTTAATAAAATGGAAACATTAAAACTCTTGTTCACCAATCTGATATGTATGAATTAGATTAAACTTAATTCTAATGGTACATTAAATAAAATGTGGTTATTTTGATAGTTTAGTTTTACATTTTTACTTCTGGCATGATTACAAATTTACTTTTAGAGTAAACTCCACGATTTCTTTTAGTGGGAGGGTGTGAACAGTGGTCACACTAATCACATTTTATTTTGCACCGGATGGACATGGTTGTAATTTTGAGTGTTTATAACCACCACAATATTATTATCAATATAATAATTGTTATCTTGATAATCACAATGAGAATGACCATCATTATCATTATGATTACTGTAGCTTATTCTTACTGATAGTGATAGTCATAGACATACTCGTAGTGGTAGTGAAGAAATTATAATTTATGTAAATCTGCGAGTCTAGGATTTTATACTTATAGTTATACTGATAGGAATACTAAATCTAATACTAATACTTAATAGCTATACTTATAGTTATAAGTTCATATCTTAATCTATAAGTATAACTATAAGGTATAGCTTAGTATTACTATCAGTATCAGCATTAGTTATAGTTATACTCATACTCGTATTCAAAGTGATAGTGATACTGATAATCGTAATGAACAATAGTAATAATAACCATAATCAATCAAATTAAATCACTTACTTGCAAATGAGTTCTGTAAGCTTTTGATGCGAGTTTCCAGACAGCACCACCATTCCAACTTTAGCAGCTTGAGTCATTGTGTTAGTGTTACACTTACTGTTAATGTTATACTAATACTTATACTTGGTTACAGGAGCGAAGTAGACAATTATTATAAGACAGAATTACTTTCAAAATCAAAAAGAGCTACTACTTGTAGTACTAGTTGTTTTATCGTACACTTACATTCACGCTGTACAGCTATCAAATTCAATTCAACTTGGTAATCTAGCACAACCAATAAGCTGCACGTTGCCGTATGCCTGACAAGTAAACCTCTGCAAAGAGATTGACTTTAGCCTTACAGTGGTTTCACTTTTACCGTTTCTGCCATGGATACTTCATTTTCCTACATCTTGCAGTGCCCGCGATGCAACGTGTTCGGATAGTGAACCATAGGCTTTGACAGCAATCGTGCAGAAATAATTATTGTTGGATGAGGTTGAACGATAATTTTGCTTCTTGATTCTTATTTAATTCTGCAAATTATTTATTATTATTGTAAAGACAGCCAAGCATTGTTTTCTTTTTGGTCAGCATCAGCAATAGTTTAAGCTTTGGCTCTGGGATTGACTTCATACCCTTGTACTTTTCACCCTTGTTGTTGGCATAATTACTGCCTAGTTATTATGTAATTATCTAAATGTACTGTACAGTGCGGGCAATATTACTTAATTATGGAGTTATCTTTTCTTATGTATTTCAGATACAATTTTCGCAAAGAAGTTTAAAGGGTTGTTTTCTCTTTAATAAAATTAATGTTTCAAAATACCTTGACACCGTTTCATAAAGCCTTCGTTTTTAAAATTTTATAGAATCTCTTAGCATAGCCACCCAAGTGTCTTTATGGAAATAAACTATATTTGCAACCATAGCAATATCTAAATAATCAATTATGCTCAGATGTAGCAAATAATTCAATAAAATCGATATCACAGTACTTAAAGAGTTAATTACGAATTTTCTGTGACTTGTGAGTATAAGAATATTAAAAACTAAGCACGTGGTGCTTATTAGATCCGTTCCTATCACGTATATTGTTGTTGAGTTACATAATGATTATCTAGAAAGTAGCTAAATCAGCAACCTCTCCAAGTAACGTGCAAACAACACAAATAAAACTGTAAACAATAATTATTATCAAAAGCAATTGCACTTAGCAATGCTAAATCAAGCAAAAGCATATCCTTACGGATTTTACGGAAAAGGAGCAAAATGTGTCGCTCAGTTTGGTCAACAAGGTTTTAGAGGAGATGATTTATTCTGGCCTTGGTATTGTGATATTAGTAATACTGGAGACATTGCTATTGCAGACACTGATAATAATCGAATTCAAATTTTTCAGTCATCTCACAATACCAGTATTTTTCCACCGTATGGAGGGCTTGGCGTAAAAGAAGGTGATTTAAAAAGTCCAAGAAGCGTAAAATACAGCCCAATTCCAGGTACTAGCTTTGCTGTAGCAGACACAGGAAATAAAAGAATCTCTATGCTGAGAATTAACTACAAATTGGGTCAAATCGAACATGTTTTTTCATTTGGACAAACAGTATTTGTTGAGCCTTCAGATGTTGCTGTTGACAGAAGAAATGGAAACATAGTAGTAGCAGATTCTGGGTTGAATAAAGTTTTAATTAACAATCAGTATGGAGAATGTATTGGAGAGCTCGAGCAGAGAGGTTTTCAGTTTTGCCGGCCATCAGCTGTAACAGTTACTCATGATGGTAAAAGTGACATCTACGTATCAGACTCGGGAAATCATTGTATTAGAAAGTTCACCTGCAATGGTGATTACGTAGGAGTACTTGGAAGGTTGGGAGCTGAGGAAGGAGAATTCAATACGCCAAGAGGTAACTACAGTGGATGAGTCTTTTAGTATAGTCTTTGAAAATGATTGTATGGTATTCGAATAAAAAACTGTATAATACTTACAATAACTGTTAGTAGCTTGGCTAATAAATATTAAACACTTTTTTGCTGATTTTTATCTTTGTGCCTCCTACACCTGCATCAACTGTGGCAAACTACTCAACTGTTGAATGTAAAAATGCTGGTAAACATGCTTAATTAAAATTTTTTAGGACTTTTGCTATATATTATACTCTTATCTACTATATACTATTATATACTATTATATATTATCATAATTATACTATCATAATTATACTATATACTACACAATATACATTATACACTATACAATACATACTATGCACTATATATTATATACTACAGTATAATATATACTATATAGTATGTATTATATAGTTTCGAACCCATGATAAAGCCATAGTCCCATTGACTGACTGCAAGAGAGAGATATACTATATACAATATACTATATAGTATAAACTATATACTATACACTACATAGTATATACTATACATGATGTACCAGATACTATATACTATAATATACTATATACTATACACTATACTCTATAATTTATAGTATATACTATAATATACTATATACCACATACTATAATATACTTGTACTATATACTGTATAATGTACATACAGGTGTAGCACTGGATCGTCAAGGTTATCTCTATGTGGCTGATGAGTTCAACAACCGAGTGCAGATGTTTACCCCAGACTTGGCTAATGTGACCACTGTGGTGTCAAGTGTGCCTCGGCCCAAAGGGGTTGCTGTCGGTCAGCAGCTGCTAGTTACTTCAGGAGACCAAAGTAGTTTTGCCAAAGTGTTTCAAAGTTGATCAATCATACCATTATTTATATTTGCCAGGATTGTCAAATTTACGTTATCATCAAACTGCAAGTATGGTGTTTTTGAGTTGTTTTTTTAGTATTTTTCAGCTTTATCATTTAGTGGATATACTTTTTATTTATTGCAAATGCATCATCTGATTATTGTTTTAAATTGGTTTTTATAGTTTGATAGTCAAAGAGCAAATAAAAAATTAAAAATAATAAGCAAATCTAACGCAAATACATTTGATAAGATATAAGATATATATATATATATATATATATATATATATATATATATATAGGTTTCCATATAATATTTATTATGGAGCATCCAATATTATGCATATTGCTAATATTTTTTATTAAATAATTGTTTGTATTAGGCATTCCTTGCTAATGGATTTTTTATATAATATATTTTGTCTCTGAATTTAACATGACCTGAACTTCATAGCAATATAACAGTATATTGAATTTTAATCTGGAAAGCTCTATAGCTACATGTAAAGTTTACCAAAGTAAAGCATGCTTTTGAAGTTTTTAATTAATTAAGGTTTGTTCAAGCTTCAACCACTTTAGTTTTACAAATATTTTAATGTATGTATATTACAAATGCTGAGATATGTTTGCATGCACTGCATATTATAATCAAATAATATTGTTTTATGGTTGAGTTTGTTTTCAACGGCACCTCATACAAATATGCACTAAAAAGCTATTTTCAGTTTCGCTAGCTAACACCCAATTGTTAAAGCTCATTGGAATATCAGCTTAGTAGTTTTGTTTAAACATCTATCAACAGGGTACTTAAATAACTGCACTGCAGATTAGGTCTATGATAATTAGAGAATCACAATGTTCAAATAGCAATAGTCAGTCGTCTTATATAGATGAAAGAAAATGATATATTATGCTATTTATGTAGTATTTTTATAGTGCGACAGTTCAACTTTAAAATCTAATATAGGAAAGGAATTTTTCTAATCTCCTTAAAATATGTCCTAAAGCAGTCACCAAACCATATATTCTAAACTAAAAGCTATATTATGAAAAAGAAAATAACGTTGAGAGAAACGAAATGTTTGAAACCTGAAGATATACATATTAGTTTCAAACACAGCCCAAAAATAGATTTGTACAAAATTACCAACATAATAGATTTTATTATCTGCACACTCATAATAATATTATGCTCTAGGATCACCATATAGATTCTCTGGAAAAAAAAACTTACTATCAATGCATTCGAAGTTCTATACAGTTGCATTAAAAGATAGTCATTCATAAACAAGAGCTGGCAGCAATTTCCAATGACATGTTTGCAAGTCTTTACTTGAGTATCTTAGCTAATGTGTACGACTCTATTGGTGTGTATCCAACAAAGAATGCTAACTATCGACAAAAGATCTCTAGCTATCGACGTTTCAATTGACATCAGATTATGAGCAAAGTTGACTGCTAGCACACTGAAGAGCTGCAATTACAGCACTTCATAGATATTTACTCATTCTTTTGTTTTCAAATTTGAATTATTGCTTTTCATTATTTTGTAAGGAGGTATTAATGTAAACTAGCAAAATAAACGATGACATGACAACAGTATGAGTACAGACAAATATAAATGTAGTGAGCTACTGGTGGTGTACAGTACAGCAGCGTTTGAGGCATTAACCACAGTACAGGAGCTCATAACTAGCATATCCTAGTATTTCAGGTGAGTTATAACACACATTTTATCTGCTCAGCACAACTTTTGCACTAACTAGTGTCAAGTATAGCTTTCAGGGTATGTGCATGCAATACAAATATTAAATTGGGCTATGTAAGAATATGCAACTGCCTTTATTAACCTTTGAATTTTTTAGCTGTAAAAAGAATTTAGCATGTATGTATGAAAAGTATATTAATTTTTTTTATAAAATTTGTTACCATTTTAAAATGGCTAAAATTAACAAATGAAATGTAGACTAGTTCAACTTTTGTTTTGAGTAAACTGTAGCTGTTGCTATGAAACCTGATTAATTTGTGTCAGTCTAAGCAAAATTGGACTTGGTGTTATGCTGATCAGCTTGCATTAATACGTAACTATTTAAGCATAATAATATTATTATACAATATGTAGCTTTTATCTTTATAATTACTGGTCAAATAATTCATATAATATATTGTACATTTTCCTTTAAATATCCAATACAACACTATATGGTTATAGTTGATAATTGTTTTTATGCACCAAATTATTAAATTTACATTGTAGCTGCTTTGCATATTGAAATAAAAATATATTATAGTTAAAGGTAGGTTTGCAAAATGTTCTGATAGACAGGACTTAATTCAGACTTGGTGGGGCAAGGGTAGGAAAGGATGTTTAATGTCACAGTCTTCACTTATCTCCACTCTGTCCTGTTCGGGTTGCGGGATTTGAAGTGATGTCACTATGAGGAGAACAATTTCATTTCCAGTCTAACAAATATGAACTGTCATGGAGTTGCTCTCCTTACCTGGGCATTTACAACTCATCTGGTCACCTGCATGGTCAAGTAATGACTTAGTCAACTGATCACCTAGTCAGCTAGTCAACTGATGACTTAGTCAACTGATCAAATAGTCAAATAGTCAAGTAGACAACTAGTCTCCTAGTCAGTAAGTCAACTGGTCACCTGATCAAATGATTACCTAATCACATAGTCAACTGATTACCTGATCAGTCTTTTAAGATTTTTATGCCCCAATTGACAATGCAATATATGTAATGCCCTCTGCTCATCGTGAGGAAAATGTATCATATATAACTAGAACTTTTGCAGCCTGGTTGCATTGTTGCAATTAGTTTAAATTGTTCCAGTAGGTTGTTGCTCACTTCCTTCCCATAGAGTATAATAATTTGAAATAGTTGATGATTTTAGAATTAATAAATAGGCATATCTATGTTACAACTTGCAAATATGTCTCAATGGTAACATATCCTATAATAATCAACGGCACATTGCTTTTTGTCATATACTGTACTAAACATATTAAAAAAGCACTTGTTGGTATTTTTAGATCAAATTTCAAGATTGCCGATTTTAAGTAATTAACATAGTTTTTGTATACCTACACAGTAAAAAATGCATCATGTAATGCAGGAAAACTAAAATGTGGAAAGCAGTTATTATATCAAGATAAAGTATGATTTAGCTGTTCATATAACAGCAGTTATGGAACACTTTTCCTTTCTTATATTAAAAAACAGACTGTTCTGATGCATATCTTCATGATTATGTAAATCTAATGATGTGCTAGGGGGAGGCAAAAAACTTTAAAATATTATTGACTAATTTCAGAAAAATTTTCTATGTTGTAAAGTATAAATATAACTGACATATGAGCCAATAATATATAATGTATATGTCCAGTAGATAGACATAGTGCGGTTAACCATATGCACCTTAGATAGGATACTGGCTAATCCAGTGCACGAGTGTACATACTGCATCAATATAATATAATATAATATTATATTATGATATGCCTATATTAGTGGTTATCTGTTGGTTCCAGCCTTTTTCGTTATAGGGCTCACAGCTTGGGCTATTAGTGGCGTGATTTTACATAATAACTCAAGGCACTACCCGTATGCTCTTCTTTGTCTATCCTCAACTTTGAAACACTCCTAATTATTTCTGGAGACTGGTAATAATCTCCCTTCATTAAATTAGCAGAAGGAATCAAATCTGCATAATTAAATGAAGAAATGAATTGGCAAACATTGATTGCTTGTGTTACATTGACTAGTGTCATACATGTCTTTTCTAGCTTCAGGCCTAGATGTGTACTATCTATCATATGTAACTGCAAATATCTTATAAGCGTACAATGATTTTATATTCCTTATGAGTCAGCAGAAATGTATATGATGGGGTGACATGATACATTTTGAGATGTCTTCACTCAAGTGATTGATATTTTAATTTTCAACACCATTTTTACCTACATCTAAATAGTAGTTATGCTTTAAGTATCAAGTACGCAAGTTATTTGCTAGGTATAATACTACTGTCTTCGTGCTCACTACTACATGTTGACCCTGCATAGAATGCATATTAAAGAAACATATTGCCAGAAATAATAAGTTGCTGTACTAGTTGCAGAGATGGTCTAAAAGCATATTTTAATTTGCTTTTATTATTATTGTTATATATACACACGTATATTATATTTAATATATCTATATAATATTATATAATATAATTTTCATTTGGGAAGAGTGAAAACTGATTACAAAAAGATTAAACATTGACATAACATGATGGGAATAAGATAGTGCACATTGACTAACTTAAGTTCCATAGTTACAAGAATGGGGGTATTCAGTGCACCACTCGTACTTACAAACAAGCTCTTGTAGTTCAGGAAATTGCTAATGCATGTGACAATAATGAAGGTTAATTTTGCTGCAATATTAACACTGCACCTAAATTTTTAGAGCAGTGAAGTGAATGAAAGATAAGATATTGTCAGTTGCTATAGGCAGCAGCTGATGCCTAAAGCAGACTATAACAATGGCTCCTGGTGTGAATAGCTTTATAATGAATTACTTAAACAAAAATTGTGAATTTAACTCAAGCGGTATAACTTTAATTACTGCGTACTTATTATGGTGTTTTTTGTAAGCCGATCACCTGCAAAGAACAACAAAACATCCGTAAGCAAACTATACCATGAATGATGGGCATTATCGAAAGTGTGTTTGCAAATGGAATAGCATGCGAAATGAACTGCTCAATGCATTAAGAGTGTCTTTGTTCAAAGACTTGTGGCATAAAAAAGAATATAATAGTCAATAATGAACTCAAAATGATGAGAAAGTGACATCTGCTATGACTTGCACTAGCCACTGCACTATCCACATCAGCTGTGCCATGCTAGTACGTATAGTGTTTAATATATTCTGTCCTACATAATGTACATATACTGTACTCTATACTGTACATATATTGCAATACATAGTGTGCATATACTGTACTACATAATGTACATCTACTGTCCTACATAATGTACATATATTGTACTACATACTGTATATATACTGTATGTATGCATAATGCACATATACTGTACTCTATACTGTACATATATTACAACACATAATGTGTATATATTGTACTTCATAGTGTACATGATATACTGTATATATACTGTACATATATTGTATACTACATAGCACTTCTTGAAGACTACTTGAGCTATATTTGGCAGAGCATACTTTGCACAACGCTTGGCCTGCTGCACATAGCAAAATGCAGATGATTCAAATTCTCAACAACTTTTTGATATTTTAGTAAAATCAGCCATAATTCAGCTATTAACCTGCTACAGAATTTGGAACAACTCTTGGCTTTATGACAAACATACTAACCACATTATACTTTGCTGCTTCATTGCAACTCATTTACTATTTGAGATATGTTTATAGCACAAAGAACACGCATATAATTAGTTTCAACTAAATTGAAAGCTTTCATTGTATCATCGATGACACAATGTTTGAGGATTTTGTATAACAAAACAAATTCACAAATTATAAAACTTTGTTTATTTTTCTAAAACCTACATACCAGTTCATACATGAATGTATTGTGATTATTGAATATAGCACATCTTTGTTAATCCAAGTTATAGAAAACAAAGAGTATAACAATACATTATTTTGTTTTATGGAAGAGATAATTATTAGATATTATTTACAATTAGCACCAAAATGATTGTTATACTGAGATTTGATTATTCTATGTCATAGTAAACCTTATTCAGCATGTGTATGAAAATATTTTTATTCAAAAACATTTTTGTATTTACTCTAACATTCCAATAAAAGCATTATTTGTGTATATATTAAAAAGTTACATGTGTAATTTTTAAAACATTTAATTTTAGATAAATGCTTAGATATGCCACTGTTTAAATTGCATTCACACATCTAAAATTGATTCTAATTGTCACAAGCTATTAGGACTTTTATTCTACACGGCCGTTGATGTGCCAAGCTAAGCAACGTTATCAAGTTGCTGTATAAATATTTAATGTTTAGGTGATATTTTATTCAGTTGGTGGTTAGCTTTAACTGAAGCAGACTTCACCTAACTGTAACTCAATCTCTTGAGTTGGATCTTCCGAGAGGTAAGGTGCAATGTCCACGATTGGTAATCTCTGAGCTCTAAATGTCTTTACTTCAAATATAGTTCTCCCCCATTCATCAACATTTCCATTCTACACAGTTAAGGCAAACAAAGAATTAAATCAAATAAAAAGATACATGAAGTTTGAATAAAACAAAAATTGCATTACTATGTAGGCTTATTAAATAATAAATGAAAAAGGCTAATTAAAGTTTGAAGCAATGTCATGTGATGAATAAGAAAATAGCGACGCTAAAAGTTGCTTATGATAAAATTAATGCCGCTTTTGAAAAATGTAACTCTATTTTATATTAAGCAATGTTTGCTTTGCTCAACAGGTCCAACATTTTCACTTTTAGCACTAAAAACTATCTAAGAACAAAAATATCTCCTAACCCTGCGTCCTACTGAGTTGAAATATATAGAAATGATTTTTTCATTTTATTTCTTACTATTCATACTATTTATAAAATTACACATATATCACTCGTGCACACATACAAATGACCAGAAAGCAAGCAAGAGAGCACAACTTCTTGGAGCATTGATTAAGTAAAATGTGATTCTTGACTGAAATGGCTCTGCAGCTTAGAAAGTAAATAAAAATACACCTGCATTGCATTAAAAAGTCACAGCAGTCTTATAAGTAACAGAATATTCTTACCTGGCAGCTATCTGAAAGCATTTTGTACGTTAGACTGGGTTTCGAGTTAGCTGTCAGGATGTTCTCATCAGATGTAAGCAGCTTTATGGCTTGATCTAATGTAGAGTTCTTACTGTTGTAATACGCTACAGAGTTATGGCAATTATATGTGATCTGTTGTGTGGCAACATCACTCATAAGTTGCAAGAAGTTGAGCTGGAATTTGTCGATTTTGTAGGTGAACTGAAATTAAACATTATATTATTATATAAAAACATGAAAAGCAATATATATTGCTACATAAATGATATAATTAATTGCAGTAGATGTGTAGCACGATCATCATTATCGTCTATTTAATTGAATAATATAACAAAGTCAGCAAGCAAACATAGAAAAAGACAAATGAGCAATAATTTTATATAAATGGAACTTCAATTAAAAAAAATAAATGAATATGCTCCAATCATATTTGCAGATATTTTCCACATTCATGTTTTATCTACAGTATAGCATTTTCTCGTAGGTTTGTGCATAAATTGGAGTTATCTTTGGCTGCTACTGATACAGTTGATACTACTGATACAATAAACTTATACTCCACACATTATAAGATACAATATAATTTAAGTGATGCTTACAATATGACCATCAGACATATCTGAAAACCATGTATGACCTAGTCCTTCCTCTTGTAAGTTTTTCATTTGAATTGTGTTAGGGTTGGGGATAACACACGTCTCACCGGTTGACATCTTACATTTTACTTTTAGAGCATCTCGGCTACAATATTGGATATCAGAATTAGAAAGGTGTGATAACAACCTTACTACATGCACGGCATACTATTAATTGTGTGCTATTAATACCTTGTTCCTAGATTAGGATCTATATAATATTCTCCATCTTGCAGATCTGGGTTCACCTTGTGTAGATCCTGACATGTTCTAGCAGGTGATGCCTTAGTTCCTTTAGGTGTCCTTATATCTGCAATTATTGAATATCTTAAGACACACCCATACAATATTGGTATATGTTGTGTAAATATAACTTCTGTAAATGCAACAAGATTTTATCCGTTATAAAGATTGGGAATTTTATTGTTGAACAACTAGAAATAATTTTTAGCAATAAGAATTCATAATTTTTGTCATGATTTATCTCGAGTGCAGTTACACTCAGCAGCATGTGCATGCATCAGACAAAAAATCTACATTCCTCTGTAACAACATACAATTTCTTTGAACGTGGATTTAAATGCTTTTTAAAGCAATTCGTAGTTTTAGTAATTATTCAATGTTTGTGGCACCATTTTCTTGGTTTCTGTTGAAATCGTGTAAGCTAATACACAAATATCACTGTTAATGTTTATACAGACATTTATTATAATATTAAGACACACAGTAGTAACTACAGTTAACTTAAATTAGGGCCATAAAGCTAATTTCTCAAAAGTTCAAAACAAATAAATGTAGAAAGAGCTTATAAATAAACTTACCATCAACTAATTGTTGAAGAATAGTAAGCTCATCGTATGCATTACTGTCGTCATTTTGCATTTTTCTACTACCCATTGCACTAGCTGGTCTTCTCAACATACTCATTAAACCTTCTTCAGTCACTTCGCCAGGGCTTCCAGTCACACCAGCGCTACCTTATTAATCGATATATCAGAACTGTGTCACTACATTATTAACCAATGTATCAGATACGTATTACTACCTAAAATTAATTAATGTATCAAATATAGAAAAACTGGGGAAATATATGTTATGCCATACCAAGATAATACTACATCTATGAAGAAGAAAATTGATTAATTCTACCTGGGGCGCCGGTTGCTCCAACATTTCCATCATCACCCTGAGGACCTTTAGCTCCTGGAGGACCTGCTACGCCTACAGGTCCAGATTTACCAGGTGCTCCAGCCCCACCCATGGGTCCCCTGTCACCCCGTAGTCCCATTGGACCATCTGAGCCAACAAAGCCGCTATCTCCTGGGGGCCCCTGAAATAATTTCAGTCATCATTAGAGTTGTACATACATGCAGATGGCAGTTATTATACACTATATGTAAACTAAGCTATCATGACCAACAACAGTTTTCTTTGCGTACATGACTATCAACAGAAATCACTTACAGTTTGTCCTTGTGAGCCTGGCAAGCCACGTTCTCCTGTTATTCCCTTGTCTCCAGGTTCACCTTTGTTACCTCTTTCACCACCTTGACCTTGGCTTCCTTCTGGTCCAGGAGCACCCAAAGCTCCAGGCATCCCTATAAAAAAAAATTGTTAGCAATAACGAGCAAAAATAATCTATCAATTTCAGACTCTCTGTTAAATACATTACTAGGAATATTTAACATCTATTAAAATGAGTCATTTAAAATCAAATCAAATCAATTTGTTTACATCTTATATTGGGTACCTTAATCTTTAATTCTATTTCCAGTATAATTAGTTTTATAATTAATTCTCCCAATAATCATACAAAAACAATTTTTAAGTTAAGTTTTTCAGCTTATTAATATGATAGTTCACCTGGACATTAATGCATGGGCTACACTATTCAGAAATATTATATTAATTGCATCGCCTACCTGGAGCTCCTAGTGGTCCGGTCTCTCCCTGTGGTCCTCGTGGTCCAGCATCACCAAAAGGACCTTGAGGGCCAGGTCTACCTTGAGAACCCTGAACACCAGGTACACCAGGTATACCTGAAACACACAGGAATCAGGTTTTAATAAATTCTTATAAACATGACATGCATATTATTTTTTTAACGTTTGTGTTCTAAAGTCACTTGTAATGGTAGAACAGAGAAACACAACAAACCAACAAATTATATTCCACTATATCACATATTTGGTAAATGGTGGAGTTACCTATGGAGCCGAGGACACCCTTATCTCCAGCAGGACCGGACCTTCCAGGCATACCATCTCTGCCACCATTGCCAGGTGGTCCGACGTCTCCTCTAATACCTCTAGGTCCTGGTTGGCCTGGCATACCGGCTAGTCCAGGGTTGCCATCTCTACCATTTCTTCCATCTTCACCTGGATCTCCCTAATACATGCCTCAGTATAATAGTACAAGTATAAATCTAAATAGCTAAGATGTAACATGAACACATAAATCTTTAAGTTTTAAGTATGTTTTAGTGCTACCATTGGCCCTGTGGGCCCCTGTGGTCCATCTTCACCAAACATTCCAATAGAGCCAGGATGTCCCATTTCTCCAGTATCTCCCTTATCTCCCTGTGGTCCTTTCCCTCCAGAAACTCCTGCTTCACCAGCAGGTCCGGTTGGACCAGGAGCACCTATTGGGCCCTACCAATGTAACAAATACATAGTTATTAGAATAAGCTGATTCCCACCGTTACAAGATTATCACTGTTTTTACTCAAGAGAGTAAAGTTTTAAGCAAAAGCCTCAAATATACTTTTCACTATTCACTAATCATTGTTGAATAAATAAAATTATACTTTTCCCTATGTATCATTAATTTATCATCACATATAGTTTAAGAAATATACATTTTCAACAATCATCTAGTACAGCGATCAATATTTTAAATTATTTCCACTGCAGCCCTATTATGCAACACTGAATATAATTATGTATGTAATGTCAGGTCACACTTACATCGCTTCCTTGAGCACCTGGTTCACCCACACTGCCGGGTTCTCCGTCATCTCCATCCATGCCTTGTAAACCCTGAGGTCCAGGTGGTCCAATCAATCCAGTTGGCCCCTGGCCACCTAAACACATAATTTTGGTAAAATATGTTATGGGCACAGAATTTCCTAATTTACAATAATGAATATTTGTGCAAACCAAATGCAGTATACAATAATAATCACTTAAAAATTACATATATGTAATGTTTATTTTCTAAATATACAATAATGACATATATATATATATAGCAAACAGTATATGATTGTAATCGGCATGTACGTGTGTTGGTAATACGAACATAACTGTTAACCATAATAACTAACCATCTTCTCCATTACGTCCAGGCATTCCCTGTGGTCCAGAATCTCCAGCGTCACCAGCATCGCCACGTGATCCAGGAGCACCCTGTGCCCCAACATCTCCTTCGTCACCTGTTGATGGTATATTAAGTTAGTTTTAATTTTTAAAGTATAAACTAATAATGAAAACTATTTTGATCGCTGACTACCTGTGCGTATAAATTGGAAGTGAAGCATAAATAGTAATCTGAACCATAACAGTCGCATATTAACAGCAAAAATCTTGCTACATACAGACATGCTACTATCTTTGTAAATGAACAACTATTAGAACATACAAATTATTTCAAGTTTATATTTACATTCACTAGAATTGATACATATTATAATAAATGACATAAACAATTAACCTGCAACTCCTTGTTCTCCTTGGAGTCCCTGGTCTCCCACCTCTCCACGAGGCCCAGGAATGCCCATTTCTCCTTTAGGACCCATAGGTCCGGATTCTCCAACACCACCTGGCTCTCCTTGAACTCCTGCTGCACCCTGAAGACATCAATCAAAGCTCTGTAATTACTGTGAAACTTGTCAGACTCTGATGTTGAGCCCAACTGTGTGAAACTCATTTACAGTTCATTGACAGATAATGGCTACCAATTGCAATATTAGGAGAGTTTTTAATATTTGCAAATGTTACTAGTAATAAAATATTTCAAATTATTGGTATAAGATTTTTTATACCTGCTTTCCTCTCTTGCCGGTAGAGCCAGTGTTACCTGGTTGTCCAGCAGGTCCTATATCTCCCTGTACTCCATCTGGACCTTGTCTACCAGCTAGACCCATATTACCTTGTGGTCCTTGAGGTCCAGGAAATCCAGGGACACCTGCGTCACCATCAGGCCCACTTCGGCCAGTCTCTCCATCAGCACCTAGAAAGCATCATGAAGGATGGAGCTAATTCATAGTGTGGCATATGAATGTGATGATCCAATAGTTCTTAGCCGTGAGTGGAAACTATGTAATATTATAACTAAAGATCAAAACTCTAAAGCGGTAAGATGTACTTTAAAAGACATTCTCTCCAAGCAAATTAGGTTGGTTATGTAAGTGTCTAACCTGCAGGTCCTATGTCACCTCGCTCTCCTTTGCTACCAGTGATACCTGGAGCTCCTTGTGGACCAGATTCTCCCATTTCTCCAACTTCACCAGTTTCACCACGAGAACCGGCCTCTCCATTTGGACCAGCAAATCCTGGTTGGCCAGCTGCACCAGCATCACCATGTGGCCCCTACAACATGACATGAGCATGCATGTCTGTACTATAATGTTATACAATGACATATAAGAAACTAAAAACACCTACGTTTGATATCTAACTACACATTTATTATTAGAAAAAACAATTTAAAGACTCTATTAGCAAGTGCACTATATATATATTCAACAATCTTAATTTGAGTGCTAAGTGTACACAGTCTTGCCAAGTCATTCCCCAAAACACTAACAACAAGAAAACTTTATTATCTGCGTAGAAAATAGAAATCATGTATTCATGTATTATGCTAATATAAAGCAACACTAAAAATGCAGTGTTGTTGAAAATATCCTTCAGTTCAAAACACAAGTTAGTACCAAACATACGATAAGACGAGTAATAGCCTAATGTTGTGAAATAAGATAACCTAAGAAGCTTACAGTTTCACTGTGCATGTATGTAATTTTCTGTGCATGTAGCCATTTACCTTTAGACCAGGTATACCAGTTTCTCCAGGTGGACCAGCCGGGCCCATTTGTCCAACAGGGCCGGGATCTCCTACAGCTCCAGGATTACCAAAGGATCCAGGTGTACCAGGTGGTCCACGTTCGCCTGTGAATCCCATCAAACCTCTTTGACCAGGTGGCCCCATTGGTCCAGCGGCACCCTAATAGCATGTTGAGTAGATATAATCAAATACAATGTCAACAATCATTGAAAATTTAAAGCAAAAAACAAAACCACAGCTTAGCATAAAATTATGTTCGCTGAAATCAAATAGATATTTACATTTTCTCCTGGCACTCCTTGTGGTCCTGGAAACCCTGCTTGACCTCTATCTCCCATTGGTCCAGGTGGCCCAGTAGGTCCCATTAAACCATCCAATCCTCTTTCTCCAGCTAATCCTGGATCTCCATTCTTTCCAGGAGGACCTATCATTACGCAAAATGTCAATATCTTAGAATTTTGAGTAAAATATTTACTTATGCTCAGTGCATGAACAGTGGACTCTATAATTAGAATCATCAACTCTTGGATTGCTCACCTGAAACACCCATATTTCCTCTATCTCCACTTGGCCCTGGCTTTCCATCTACACCATCAATACCTTGCAAGCCAGGTATACCATGAGGTCCATCATGGCCTTGTCTACCAGGTGTTCCACGTCTACCAGGAGCACCCACTGGACCTGGGGCACCAATATCACCCTGCAGGTAGTACATAAAGCTCATGAAATATGCTAAAGGTAGTGAAATTGACAATCATGTGTTAATAATAGGTGTGTAGTATACACTTATAGTTGATTGTTATTTATAGGCAAATGGGACTACAGTAATAATAGTTAAAGTGCATCAGCCTTAGTAGAAAATAACCTTTATAAAACCAATAAAACACATAATTGTAGATTTTACACAAAAAATATTAAAAAAATACAATTAAAAACACATGTTTCTGGTAAAAAAGCTTTATCAGTTCTCACAAGTCAAGTATTCTGAAACCTGTACAATAAGCAAATGTTGCAGAAATTCATAGACTCTAATAACAAATATAAGCCAACTAAAAGACACGGTGCATACTTACTGAATCACCAGAGTCTCCAGTCATGCCGTAAGAACCCCTGTCACCAGTTTCTCCAGTAGGCCCAGCAGAACCTTCTTCACCTACAAAATACAACGTGTATTGTCTGATATGAACACAGATTCAGCTAGTAACTAAGAGATGAGATTTTTCAACTCTTCAGACCCCACAGAATAGTTTGGTAAGAAATTTTATATAATTTTTAGAGATTGTCTTTATAAGGTTCGATAAATACTGCTACCCTACAAGTTTATCTTGTTATTTAACAACTACACAAGCACAGAGTTAACTTAAAAATAATTTTCTTATTGTATGCTAAAGCAAAAGAGTTGCCAACTGTAGTAATCTGTGAAATCAATTGATATTAAGCCCTAATAAGGTCAATGGTTGCGTAGCAGCTTTTTTGTCAAGTTGATCAGCAATGAATAATTTCCAACAGTTTATTTTAAAGTTGTGAAGCCATATTTGGTAAATTTATAGTCTTTCTTTCAGCATTTAACCCATTACTTACGTTTTTTATTTGTTCAAGGTTTATATTCATTATGATTATGTTGAATACATTTCTAACGAGCTGTAGGTTCTTGAAAAAGTACCTGGAACTCCTTGAGAGCCCTGATCTCCTCTTTTGCCTTGAGCTCCAGGACTACCTTGATTCCCCATGTCACCTACATCACCTCGATTTCCCACTTTTCCTTTAGGCCCAACATCTCCTGCTTCACCTGGAGGTCCGGTATTTCCTTTGACACCTACTGGTCCCCGGTTACCGACAACTCCTTGATTTCCCTGTTAAATGGTTGTTTTTATTAAAGTCAATACTACAAAGTGTAATAATATTTAAGCTGAAATCAAAGTATTTTTACACTAGTTGCATGAGTCATACCTGAGGTCCTTTAGGTCCAGGAAGTCCAACATCTCCACTGTCGCCAGGTATTCCATTAGGACCCTGCTGCCCTTGAACTCCTTGAGGTCCTCTTTCTCCTTCAATGCCATAATCACCATTAGCACCCGCTCTCCCTTGTGGCCCGTCTGCACCAGCTTCACCTTGTTCTCCTCTTGCTCCGGGAGCCCCGCGGGCACCCTGCATACCTGGTCAATATACATTTGATTTATCATTTTCAAAAGATAAATATATATAGGAAAAATACTTGCTGCATAAAGTAATAGCTCATGATGACATAATATTATGACTAAAGGCAAGCACAATTCTAGGCTTATGCTGTCAAATGTAATTATGGCATCTACATTCTATACAAAGAAAAGATTTCCTGCAATTTTATGCATTTGCAATGACAAACCTTGTCTGCCTTTAGGACCTATTGGGCCAGGCTTTCCCTTTTCTCCAGGTATACCAGTGAAGCCAATGCTTCCAGGAAGTCCTGAGTTTCCTACAGCACCCTGTGCACCAGGTAATCCATCTGGTCCTCTCAAACCTCCTGGTCCTGCTAATCCACGGCGTCCTCTCATGCCAGGTGGTCCGGTTTCTCCCTAATTAAATTAAATAGTATAACCATAATTAGAAAATATAAATATAATTCTTATCTCTATAACATTCATATAATGCCTGTAATAGTCTTATGAATACTCACCGGCATACCGGGCTGTCCCATGTTACCGATATCTCCCATGGCTCCTCGTGAACCAGTAGGTCCACTTTCTCCCTTAGGTCCACTTACTCCTTTCCATCCACGCTCTCCTTTCATTCCAGTCATACCAGGTAACCCTACAGTATTTTTTTAAATGACAAACTGTAAGCGAATGCATATATAAGTATCTCTATAACAACACACTGGCATAAATATATTATATATATTATTATGCATAATAATTCTGGCCCATACTAGTCATCAATGCAACATTTTTGCCCAATGTATTTATAATATAATCAACCCATCATTCTAACACATACAGTCAAAATTACTTGCATTGATGTAGTTCGTAGAGTAATGCAAAGGTTTACCGTTGTCGCCATTGGGACCATTGGGTCCAGCGAATCCTGTAAGTCCTGGCATACCATCCTTTCCCCTCTCTCCTTCTGGGCCTCTCATGCCAGGAATTCCACGAGAACCTCTTACACCAGTAGCACCTATTGGACCTTGATCACCGGGCTCACCCATAGGTCCAGGAAACCCAGGTGGACCCTGGGCTCCTATCAGTCCATCATCTCCAGGCGATCCCATGGCACCCTATTACAAAATAGTCAAGTTTTATATAAACATGATATGTATTTCTAGAATATTCTTCTGTTTAAAGTGTATAATAGGACCTTATGAGTGTACAAATTCAGTTAATTTACTCAGATTTTAGTTTACAACTAGGTGGAGTTGTCTACACCCAAAATTGGCAGGGAGTACAATGTGGTACTGCGCTATGAGGTATAAACCACTTTTTATAATAATTCTCTTTATAAATGAAGCAAACTTTGGTATTTTTTGACAATTTGCACTTCATTTCATGCTATTTTTGTTATAAGTGTTCGGAATTCATGAAGAGTATTTTACTAAATCTGGCTGCTTGAGCTGTACATAATGGGCCATAGTGTTTAGAACTAAATGGGGGCACATAATAATTTACCATAGACTTTCTAAGGTTTATAACTCTGGTAAAAGCTGCTGTAATTAAGGTCAAATACGAAGAGAGGTCCCTGAGTGTAACTGTCGCAAGTAGACCAAAAGTTAATCTCTAGATGTGAGTACAGAACTCTAGAGACATGCTTTTAGACTACCCGTGATCAAACAGATCTCCACAAAGCCGACAACAAAAGGGAATGCTACAAAACAGTGTTTCCCTCAATCTGTTAAGACGGGAAATCTGCTATGATTGAAATAAATTCAATACCTGGGTTTTTCAAAACGCTAATGTGAGGTAAATTATGATTGTACTACTGAAAAAAGATAACAAAAAAGCACAATATCTTACTATCACAACTGTTGCTAAAGCCAGTAAATTGATAAAATTAGGTATGTAATAAAAGTAATGCTGTGTCAAATAGAATGCTGATGAAAAGTCGAAAAATTGAAATAAGAATTCAAGCTAAAAACCATTAAATAATGAAATAACAAGAAACTAGCTCTGATCTTCCAATATCGAACTGACTAGCAGCTAGCATCAGCAGCTATCCCTCCACGTAAAGCAGTAGTTGGATGAAAATGAACAACCTTTCAGTAGGCTTGTGGATAGAATTACTGTCAGCTGACATTAACCTCTGACCTTTTACAGTAAAAGTCTGTAGTTGGAGCAAAACCAAAAACATAGTTGAAAAATTCTAATTTAATATTTTTATATAATTGTGTAACTATATTTAAATTTATTTTATTTTATTTTATATATTTGTTTAACTTTTTGAATTTTGTCCGGTAGAGATAACACAACATTTAGGTCACTAAAAATAATGCAAAAGTGATCGACTGTATCGAGCCTCGCCAGTTAATGTTGATTTAATTATAGCCATTTTTATGGTTTATATTATTATTTGAGGTCTGTGTATTTTGGCTGTCACCAATATAAGGCAATAGACAGAGTTAAAGACACAGGCAGCAGCTAACAATAGTTACTAGAACACTACATCCCAGTACAAGCTACGTAGACTGTAGAATGACACACAGGAAATACTTGAAGGCCATTGATGCGTGTTGAATCTCATATATTGGAAGCTAAATTTTTCTCGCGTAATATGAGCTGCACTCGTTTAGCTGCAGTAGTAAAGCTTCACAGCCTAAGTTCTGTAACTGTTTCTAACAATTGATGGTTGGAAATGGTCCTTCAACTATATATTGCTGATTGGTGAATATGGCATAATATGTAGGCTACCCAAATGATACCACCAAATTGTTATTGCTTATAATGCTATACAATAGAGACAGGCCAGAAATGTTGATGATGATTTATAACCTAGTAACCCAGTAAGTCTAATACTTTCCAAAGATGAGCTTGGAAAAGACGAATAAAATATTTTTATTTCCAGCCTGGTTTACAATACAAAAAATTGATAGATATAAAAAATAATGTGAAACATTCTCTATAAACCCAAATGTAAAGATTAAGTGACATACCATTTTAAATTTTGCTCTCTAAAAGGAATTTTCAATTATGTAAACAAAAGCTCTTAATCTACTAAGTTTTTAGACTTTCTATGTTGTTAGCATTTCAACCAAAAAGGATAAAATATTCTTTGAAAAAAACAACCTTTAAATTGGTTAGGTTGAAGGCTTTGGTTTTGAAAGATACAAGTTCTCTAGGCTTTGGCTTAAATTGTAATTCTGAACTTAAAACAATCAGAAGTATTAATTGGTACTCAATATCTTTACTCTTATTGGCCTTTGAGTTAGAAATGTCAATAAATAAAAGTTATAAATGCTTTGACGTGTATCACTATTTAATAATAAGATGCCATAATTCATTAATGGGCATGGCAGATGCTGTATGCACCATTTTTACATCCAGTTTAGTGCATATAAATTTCCAAATCACTGAAAGACTACTCAGCTATAGTTAATAAGTGTTATTATTCATTGCACCCAATACATCTAAAGAATGATGACTGCCAGCTTTGAATAGCCTTAGCTCAATGATTCCTATTATATTTTTTATAATTTTTCCAACGGCATAGTGTATTATAAAAAGATAACTTGTATTCTCCGATTGCTTTTATAGTTAAAAAGATTATTTTAAAAAATTGCACCTGAATGTTATTTCCAAACAAAATGTGTAAGCACGTTTGCTATTTTGCTGAGTGTATTAAAAAACTAATAAACCAAAAATTAACTACTTGCCTGAAAGACTGCTTTACATGCACTGTATTTAGGGCAGTTGCCAATATTGATCAATTATAACAGCTTGCAACAACTGCAAGGTTCAGCCTCTTTTTGATTTTCATAGACCCACAACATGGTCTAGATCAGGACTGTTTAACAGGTGTCTCTAGGGCCGGAAGTGGCCCTTAGCCTACATTTTTTGTGACCTTAAAGGCATAAAACTAAAATTATTTTTCACAGTTTACTTGAATTAGAGTGAATAACACTTTCTAATGTCGTTTTTATACACATGCTACAAAACATGCAGCCTGTAGCAACTACTGGGACTTCATTATGCAATGATTCATAGTAATTTGAAACAAAGTAATTTGAAAAATACTAGTAGCTACTATGGCCCTCAGCTCAAGGTAAATTTTACAAAGTGGTTCTCCCTCTGAAATTGTTGAACACCCCTGGTCTAGATAATTGCTACACTAGTTGAGATATCAAGATTAAAGTGTAATGGTACTTACAGGTCCCATAGTCATGTATTGAGGTGGAGAAGCTTGTGGTCCTTTAAGATCCATACCAGACATACTAGCTATATGCTGAGGGTCCTGTAACGTATATATTATAGCAGTGTATATATAGCAGTATTAAATTATTATTCGTAGCATTATAAAATGTAAACTTGCTAATATATATAATGCTGCAGAAGCAGTTGAAAAATGAGAACAAGCTAAATTTGATTATGCATTTTAAGCTTTTGTTTTATTAAAACTGAAAGTATGTAAGTAGTATTCCCAATCCGTAATTTCTGAGCCACATTACAATATATCTCATACTTATTTTTTATAAGATGGTTTAAAATTAATTTTTATGGTTTTACCAGATTAGAAATTCAATTTATAGTAAAATTTTATTAGAAAACTGTAATCACTGGCAAAAATTTGAACTGTAGTTAATATAGCCATGAGAAGTTAGATATCCCATTTACCAATGATCTATTCAATACATTTTAGAAGCTTTTTTACGGCCAGAATTTGAACAGGATATTTGGTCAGCTCTATTGAGTAAAAAGTCAATGAGGTTATATTATCTTTATGAAGTATTGTCTGTTTAATGTAATTATAAATTAAAAGTTGGCATTTAATATTTAAAAACTATTATATTGTCATGTGATATAAGAATATTTAATAACTTGATGCTTTAATGAATAAAATCTGTACCACAGATGGCGAGGTCAATTTTTAGGCAAATACTTTATACCACTCAATTTACTTTTTTTATTACTTCACTGAGATCAAGCTTATAATTATGTATAGTTCAAATAATATGCTTGATGCTAATGGACTTAATAATATTATATTAAATTTGTTGCTCACACAAAGGCTAAACACTGCAGTATAATAGGTTATCAAACATCAAGTGTTAAGGAATTGAGTGATGTTACCTATAAAAACATCTCTAGTTGTATAAACAATTTTACTTAGATGCCATCAGCTTTGATTGTTTCTGCAATTTTACCTTAAATCGTGCTAAAAGAACATATGTGAGCTTGAAACAAAATTGTATCTTATGCATTACCCTGTTCAGGTTAGACAAGATTGAGCAGGTGATGTATCAGTAGACTTCAGTTTCAAGTGACTACAATAATACCCCCTTTAGCTATACTAAAATCCTAATTAAATTAATTTGTGTAACTTTGTACAAGTTTGCATGCGTGTTCATCATTTCCTCTCCATGCTACCAAGAGCTCAAAACAAAGAGATTGCCTGAAATGTGATTCTTAGTGCACGATGAAATAATGTTAACAGGCTTTCAGATATTTACAGGATTTATATAAAAATATAAAATGTTTCTGAAAACCCCACAAAAAGCATAAGCTAAAGAACAGTTTGCAAATTTTCGATCTTAAAAATAGAACCATAATTTCAGACTTGATTGAGACAAAAGTATCTGAAGGGAAATAGAATGCACTGCAGTGAAAGCAGAGTAGTTAGTTGAGACCTTGGGCAGCATTTTTTACTGGGACATGATGTTATTAAGCAAAAACTATTTTTTAATGACATGGAGAACAATTTTTTAGAATCTAGCCTTTTACACACTTTATGCATTTCACAGCAATTTGTCTTCATTTTTTGGACCCATTAAAAAGTATTGCTATGTAAAATAGCAGCCACGTAAAATATAACGTATTCGAAAAATGACGATGATTTAAACTGATGTTGGTGAAGAAATAATTAATTTTGTTCATTACTTTGAAAACTTATTTAGACAATGCAAGAAGAGGTTGCACAAATACCATATATGGCTAACTTACCAATATCGGCTTAGTTCCCATTTTCCCTGGCATGCCAGGTTTGCCGTTTGCACCAGCTTTTCCTGGATCACCAATCATTCCCCTGCGACCAGGTGGGCCAGGCTCTCCAGGACGGCCATAAGGTCCTTGAGGGGCTTGTGGACTGTCAGACTGTATATTGGATATAGCGTCTAAATATAGATCACTATATTTTGCATCACAACAATCTTGCTGACTGGTTTATTGCACAGCACTTATAATTATCAATGAAACATTTACTATACATTATTTTTATTATTTTTAAATTTCAAACTCTCAAATTTCAGCTTTACTTAAATTTTTTAATTAAATTTTGTTCATCATAATTTACTAATCAGTTTTATGACAAAAATGGAACTGGTCAAATATACACCACTGCAACGTTTAGTGAAAATGGTGATAATGCTGTTAACCTTAAATTAACCACAGGATAGCCACTTTAGGTTCAGAGTTTCCAAGTTAGGTAGTAAAAGATGTCGTTCTTTGTAATATTTGTTATGTAATGGTTAGTTATTTTCACAAGATACTGAGCCAGATGCATGCATTGCAATGAAAAAAAGTGACTGATTTTATTGGATTTGCACCTATAACCAATCTAAAGACAACAAGAGTGTATACTTATACATACAAAATATTTTCGTTATTGCAACTTTATATTAATATAGATTTCAAAGCATTTACTTTCTAAAGAGTTATGATCATTCTATTATATATTTCTTACAACTAGGCACTAAAAATAACAGGTGCATGCATTTGCTATTTGCTCCATTAGGTTACTTTGCATACAAAAACTCTTACCTTTATCAGCTATAACTCCTGTAGCTAAAACTGAAAAGAGAAGGGTAAAAACATATCCAGATGAGCGTCGCATTTTGCCTGAATTCGGAGAGAACAATTGTATCACCAGCGGATGGTGTTGACAGTGGTGGGCTAAGGAGCCCTAACTTCCTTCTCTGGTTACCAATAGACCACACCTCTTCCTGTCCAGCTCCAGATGTCGCCTGCTTGCTGAAGAAAAGCAAGAAACGATTTCTAGAATCTGGAGATTGAATAAGGCGCAATCAATGGAGGTGCAACTAGCAATCACAAAAATCTAGCCCAGGTGTCAGGCTTGCATTTCAGTGTTTAGTTAACTCAGTGATAAAAAATTTCCTAACACACTAGGTGACCAATGAGCGCTTTATTCAAGACGTTAGCACTAATTTCCTGCGAATGCTGAGACTAGCTGAACATATGCTAGCCAGTAATTAGTACAATATGTAAGATTCATTTTTTCACATAAGTATTGTTTCATTATAGAACAGACAGTGTCTAATCAAACTTTGCATCCACTGCATTATGACAATGAGGTGCAGGCTGGTGTACTTAGTGAGACACCCGCACTTGGCTGGAATCATTTATTGTTACATGGAGTGAGTGGAAGAGCAGGTGACTGCAGGTTGTTCATCGGATAGCTGCTGCTCTATATATATTCTACTCAACACTGATCACTTGTGAAAAGGAGTTTTTTCCTATCATACAATGCAATACTAGAAAGTCGTTTTCAAACAATTTATTTGAGTTTTGGAGAAAAAGACCTTTGAGCATTGCAAATAACGAATAATAGGCATATAGCAATAAAATTTACACGCGATGTCAGAGGTGTACAGGCACAGCAATAAGAACACAGAGATCTCTTGTTGTAGTCTATTATAGGTTATTCATCAAATTATTTATTGCATACAACAGAAAAACAATAGCTAAATATATATACTGTAATGGAAAATCTATAGATACTAGACCATTATAGACTATTATAAAAATTACATGTGCATGATCTTAAATTTAGAATGTGGTCAGTAACAGGTGATACTAGAAAACTATGAAACAAATATGCAAAAAGCTATACCACATCACTTGGAATGTTCGAAATTAAGAAATTCAACTTTAATAAAACTCTCAGTAGCCTATTACAAAAATTAAGCAAGAAAAATATAACAATAGCTACTAATTACTAAACGACTGGCATAGATAAGGTTTGCAGAATATCATGGCATAAAAAGTAAGCTTATTAATGAATGAACAAAAAGTCACAATTATTATACAATAAGCAGACTTTTTTTGAGCAGCACCTGTAAGGGAGACAACTCCTAAAGGTTTGGTCAGTTCAGCAGTGGTATTTAGTACCATAGAGATGCTATAAGATGGCGCAGCATGAATTTAGAACTTTCAACATGTTCTCACATATTCAGAATAAAAATGCTCAAATACTTAATAAGTTGTAAAAGCAGTGATTGGAATAATGTATAAAAAACATGGTAGAGCAGTATATTGCAACTAAAATATATTATGTCTATAGTGAAATTTGTAATGCATATACATGGTCTGTGGGTTGAAAACTAAGTAATAATCATGAAGATAATTTGGCACAGCTGTTTAATACTTTAATATATTGTCCAATGATGTGCACGATGTCTCCAGCTTGATTAGTTTCTATTTGTATGATTTTCTGTATTCTGTTGTTTCCAACTTTGAAATCCAGTTTCTCTGTCGTATCAGTTAGGATCTTTCGTGTAGAGATAACTTCAGTGAATGGATAAGACAAAACGCATTTCTAAAACATCAAGAAATACTGACACTAGATTCATAAGGAAGCATGTTTTTCATGTTTAGAAGCAAAAATATTCTGTACTCTATCTTTGTACCAAAAATGATCTTTTCGGTGCAGCTCAGAGTACCATTGTCTATATATATCAATGTAATTACTTATTCAATTCAAAAACGTAGCTAATTCTAAAACAAAGAATCCAATAAATAGTTAAGATTAGCAGAGTTTTTCACAAAGTTGTTTTGGGATAGCAATGGGGAGATAATTTCATTTTATATGGTTAGAGATTACTATACTCTAATGTACAAACAGCAGTTAGTTCAGTTTATTCGACATCATCAGTGCATTTCAAACTGTCAAATTAATGGAAATTATAAACATGAGCTGAAAATGTTATAATAACAGACTGCAAGCATGATTCATGCATATAATATCAAAGGCATAGATATTTTATGAACATGGGTACTTCCTTCATAGACATAGATATTTCCTAGACATTAGATATGTTATAGAATGTAAACATAGATATTTTAAAGACATGGGCACTTCATAGATATATGATTTTACAGGCCCAGACACATTATATACATAGGTGTGTTATAGACATAGATATGTAACAGCATAGACATGATAGATATGTTATAGAGCATAGACATGATAGATATGTTATAGAGCATAGACATTATAGATATGTTATAGAGCATAGACATTATGATTATAGATATGTTATAGAACATAGACATCTTATAAACATAGATATTTGTTTATAGAAGGGTTTATGTGTGCATACCTGAGAGTCACTGTCTAGAAAGTGAACTCCGGCTCTGTTAACTGCAAGTATACATTTACCTCCCAACTTTGGCTCAGTCTGGCACTAAAACATTAGTTGATAACTTCAACATCTATTATTAGCTCTTATCAGTAAAACACATACATTCAAATTGGCTGACTCATTATAGGTCAGCATGTCTTGTAAATGCAGTCAGACTGATGGAAATTCAAATCATATTCCTGTTTTATGCATCTTATTTTATAAGCAAATACTAGTTGATAGGAATACAATGAGTTATTTTACAGCAACCAGACCACTATAGGGTTTGCCCTCTTACTGAGTTCAGCCATTGAATGACTATCTTATATAGCATACGCAAGTATATAATGCTAGTAACACTGCACTGAGTTAACAATATTATAACATGGAATACAGAAAACCCTTTAATAGGCCAATTTCTTATTAAGCTGATTATTTATGTTTACGCTAACAACCATAAATGTGCAAATCAAATGATTCCTAATCTAATTCACTCATAAAACCTACAATTTAAATTTTCAAGCAAGTTTATATATATATTCTTTTCTGTAGCACCTTTGCTTTATAAAATGATGCTCCAAACATCGGCCATCTCCTTAATATGTCAAGGACATCAATCTTGAAATCGAGTTCAGTTGAAGTCACAGGATCCAAGTGTTTCAAAAATTTAGCCATCCCGTCAAATATTTGAGTCGGAGAGAGAATTTTATATGTGAGCACCAAGTCGGGCACGAACTCTACACATACGTCTCTGTGAAACACATGACATGTGCGTTATACAAAAAGGAATTTGATGAAATTAAATTACAATAAAGATGAGACCACAAGGACTATCAGATTACATCTTAGGATGGAGCTAAATTAGGCAGGCTTTGATATTAAACAGGGGCTAGTTGGAAACACAATATGTCAAGCTGAGCATAATATATAGTTCAACTTAGTCTGATATAATGTAACAGGTCTATGCATAAATGTCTGTTATCAACACCTCGATAAGGACTTGATACTTACAACTGGAGAGCTTCGTCATCATTAGTGCCTATACGCCACATGAGGGAGGCTATTTGTATAATATCTTCCTACAGTCATACAAAAACACATTTTAGAAGACATACATATGAAATTAAAATTATAGGAATTACAGGCATATTTATACATGTATCTATTTCAGTAAATGAGTTTAATTTGTTTGCTGTCACCAAAACTAGCTGCTTCAAATGTTGAATAATAATTGCAAACTCACAAATTTTAATGAGAAAATATAAAATAGGTGCAAAGTTACAATTCTTAGATAGTGTTAGTTCTAAATATCTGACTGTGAAACAGAGTAACCCGTGCCAACCCTAAGCTAAGCCAAAGTCTACACCTCTGTACTTGAAAGACAAACACAAAGCGCAGTCTATCTGCTCTTCCAAATCAAGAGAACTAAATTGTGCATCCTAATGATACAAATAAACCCAATAAGACAATTTTCAGAATTATTTACTGAAGTTACCACATCAACATGTGAATACACAAATGTAGGGGAAATGCAGCATATATATCATCTAAATTTATTGCAGATAAGATAACCTAACCACTAAGGCTGAAGTATACACTTACAGTGAGTTTATGAGGCACCTTGCTACCACTGGGGGGTAGTGCTATTAGCCAGCCATCAAGGTACAGCTGGATGGCCTGGTGGTACATCATATTAGTGCAATCATAGGAAATGACATCATAATGAAGAGGGTAATACCAACATATTCTTTCAAATAGAAGAGTACAAGAAATCTGATGCAGCCTCATTTGGGTTATGATATCCATTATATACTCTTCTTTTTTCAGTCGGATGCAATTGTCAGCTCCTACAAATGTGAATGATTTTGATTGGGAAGTAAAGACTGTAAAACCGTCTAAACCAAACTAATAGAATTAGAATAAACTTGGATATGCAGCACAAACGTGATATTTTTATTTAATTTCTATATAAAACATAAATTTCAATGCTGCCTACTTATAGTATGGGCAGATAATTCTTAATATTATATAATGATACATATTTTCATGAGTATATCATAAGGATTTTTCAGTTTGAATAATATAATATAAACATATTTATTGAGTCAATGGAAAAAAGCTGATGTAGATCCAATAAAAGTTGCCTTGTAGAATTTGAGTAAAGAAACTTAATGTCCATTGCATACAATCTTCAGATAAATGGATTTAAACTTAATATACACATCAAGATTGTACCGAGTATTAACAGACTACTTATGATGATGACACTTAAAGGTTACCTAATGCATGAGACTAAAAAGTGAATTTCTAAGATTTCATAGCAAGTTTTATTACAACACATTACAAATATAGTTGATGGTATATACCTAGGAATTTGAATTAATAATTCTACAAACAATTTTCCTACATATTTATATGCAACATTAATCAGTTGGAGTTGCCTTACCTAAAGCATCACAAACTTGTGGAATTATAACCCTTAACACACAGCAGGAGAGGTACAAATAAATGGGAGATTACACAGAGTTTAATTTTGTTACAATATTGCATATAAGCATAAGCATATCTTTTGCAAGAACTTAGCTAAAATGTTTAAAATTTACTCACAAAAGTAACATTGAATAGCTTATGATAGAAATATAAGTGAATGTATGTGTGCACATGGGTGTGTACGGACGTGTGTGTGTGTAGTGTAGGTATACACATACATATACATGTAGTGTAGGTATACACATACATATACATGTAGTGTAGGTATACATATACATATATGTAGTGTAGGTATACATATACATGTAGTGTAGGTATACATATACATGTAGTGTAGGTATACATATACATGTAGTGTAGGTATACATAAGCAGATATGAGGAATATAAGTGGTGCTTACCTGACTGAGCACCTACAATGAACAAAAAACAATTTTTCGAGTATTATAAAATAAATATAGAGTACCTAGCACAGGCCCCTAGCTTAATAATTCTACCGCAATGATCACTGGCTATATATAGTATTTCAACAACCAAAACCTGACACTGACCCTTTTCATACAGAGCAAACATGGCGTATTCTTCCATCTCAGCCTGACTAATGATGCCCAGTTTAGTGCATATTTCTTCTAAAGTCTCCTTCACCAACTGAACAATACAAAACATGCATGTTTTTACATAAACTAGATCAGTACGTACTTTATGCTAATAAATATAATTCACTTTGAAAACATGCAACATAGTATGCTATATATGCTTTTATTCAATAAAATGAAGCAGCATGTCATTATAGTAGAGTGTAGACAGTCAAATATAGTATCTACTTAAACTCTAAATTAATATATTATGCAAAAAACTACCGAGTGTATCACGAACTAGTAAACTTTATTATTTACAGAATTACTGACAAAAATTATATTTTCATTCCAGACATGCTGTATTTTACATAGCCATCAGATATGGGCACGACGGTTGATAAATTTACTTATAAATTACATTATTATAAATAGAACGTTATTCATTTAGGTTAGTTGTACAGTTGTTATTAAACATTTGTAAGAGTGGAAAAATTTAAGCACGAAGAACTGATATATTGCTATATGCTATATTGAAACAAACAAAGATTAGGATGTCAGCTGAAAACCTGCTGATAAAATTTATACAATACAGCAGGAATTATCTTTAGCATTGAAAAGTGCACTCATATATTCACTACAGGATAGACTATTAGGCTAAGCTTTATTTAAAATGATGACCGTACTATAAACCCAACTCTCAAAACTATAATCTGAAGGTGGAGTAGATAAAGGTGTTCCACGATATGCAATTTAATAGCATTTATTTATGAAAATTTTTAACATTCTCCAATGTTTATTATTATGTAGCCTGATATTTCTCTAAATTCATATAATTTCAGATAAGAAATTTATTGCTGTAAAATAAATGTATTTAAAACATCAAAACAACATTTTTACATGAATGAAAGGGCTTTTTACCAAAAGCTTTATTATAGCTTCAACTGATTTTAGTTTAAAGAGTACTGATATACTGCCAGGGAATGCTAGTGTGAGTGTACAATCACTGTTAAACTTGCTAGTTTAACTTAGTATAATGAAACGACATCTTGCAAAGCCATCATTATATATTAGCATAACATATCGATTTTTTAGTGAAACAATGGCATAGGGTTATTCACTTCTTAAAATAGCACAGTATTTGAGATGTGACAGCAAAATGACTTACAGTATAAGGTGTGATATTCACTGTCATTCCACTCTGAGATCCAGGAAGGTAAACGGTTTGCCTCTTGCTTAACTTCCCCTCCTAAAACACATAACCATCGTCAGTTTAATACCAACATGATGCTGCAGCTAGCCAAAGAAGAAAGGGCAGCACTGCATATATACTATATATAATAACACAGTATTCATTCTAGGGCTTATATGATAATAGTTATTATTAATTATCAAATTAAGCCAGATGTAGGCCTACATGTCACATGTGTAAATAAGCATATAGGCATATACAGGTACTACTAGTGTAAGTGTTAAGGTAGACCTTGCCATATGTTATAGATACGCCAATATAACGACATCTGGAATGCATATAGGAAAAATGTGGAATTGCCTTCTTCTGTAAAGATCTATAATTATGCTGATTGTGGCGAGTACTATAATTGACAGACTATTGTTACAAGCTGCTAAACTTTACAGACGATATCTTTAACAATAAAGTATAAACTATTTACACTCTCCATGTTCAATAGATTGATTACCCATCATTCTTTTCAAACACTCCGACATAGAGAAAAGCAAAATAATAGTAGTTTATCAAGTCTGTGTATTTAATTTTATGCACAAACTACGGTGAGTAATCTTGATTAATCAATTAATTATAGTGAAACTGCTACAGCATGTATAGTACGCCTTTAAACATATTATATATTACAATAAGACTTGCATCAGGCATAACATAATTTATTATATTCATGTATTACTAGTCTATTGGTAATATATAAATTGTTACATCATCCACACAATGGGGTGTACTTCAGAACCCGTTACTTTTTGTATATGGTATAATAGAAACCAAAACTAAAAAATGAAATATATGCATCAGCGACTGGTAAATTCTTAAAAAAGTTGAACAAGATGCAATATCAATTACACAAATTATTTACCATAATAGCTGTGATTTCATCAGATGTTGGCACATTTCTTCTACCGCCATGCTTTAAGGTTTTTCGAAGAGCAAGTAGACAAGTAGATGCTATAGTGTAGTAAGTTCTAGAAGGATCTGCAGCGTTCTGTTGCAAGTACGTCAGTAGAAAAGGCTTTAGAATATCTGAGCAGACAAACCAGCAGCATAGTAAGGTTAGCAGCCTCCAGCCTCTGGAGCAGCTGTTTCTGTAATACCATCAACTACCGCTGTAAGTGCTATGGAATAGATACCGCAGCTGAAGGAACAAATACAACTAATTGGTCAAGACATAACCATGACAATATTGCAATGGCACCTTGTTGTTTTGCTACATGCACTATGTGGAAGCAAAACATAAATAGTGGGGAACTTTCAGCAAATGTGTTTCATCACTGATGTTTTCAGATTCAAAAATAGATATATTTTCTGAACCTGCGAAAGAAGATTCTTGCCACATCATGGAGGAAAAAATTGGCAATTATGACTAAGAAGTAAAACAGGTAATCCATCATATGAAAAGCAGTAGGTTAAATGGAAAAGTTCACCTGATTTTGACAGAAATATTGTGTTATGGATTGCTTCATCTTCAGGACATAAACATAGCATGGGTACAATAATAAAATAATATAATATTGATTGATAACAAAGATATATTGAATGCTAAAAATATGATGAACTTACTATGACAATTAAGTACCTAGTAGCAAAGTGCATTTGAGTAGTCTAATACATATGCCTGCAGGTGATTGTTGCTAAAAGCTATAGTGATCATAAACTGTAGCAATATGTAAAATTTAGACAATGCGGTGATTTATTTAAAAAAATCATAGTCAGTATGTCTCCTAGCAGGTGGAAGTAATTTTTTTCATCTGCAAATTCAAATCTACTATTTGGTTTGTTAAAAACTTTTAAAAGGCAGAGCTACATCAAAATTAATTTAAAAAAAAACTTTGAGAGTCAAACTCGGAGCAACAAAACCACATAACTTGATACTCTGTTTCCTATTTGATTTCTGATAACTAAGAATACTTGTGTGCATAATTGATGCTGTTTGCTTAGCTTACACTTCTAATTTTACTTGTTATGTTTAGGATGCAACAAATATATTTTTCAAGCCTATTATAACTTCTCATAGCGAACTGATCTGTTGAAACCCAGATTATCATTAATACAAAATTAACAACATGTTTGTATGCTTGACTATTTCATTCTCCTGCAAAATGAGAGGTTGACACACTGTTACTGTGTGTGTCCCCTAACAGTTCACAAAACAGAAATTTTGAACGTAAAGCCCAACTGAATAAAATTCACGAAGCTACATTTTGCTTAAAAATATTAAAGTATGAAAATGTGAAAACCCATTAATGCAATTATCAATCTCTATACCTTCACTTATAACACAATACTTACGAGTTTGAACTCTTGTTATTGGTGGTTTGTTTAGTTAATTGGCAGTATATTTCATCTTTCAGCTCTGGTTGCTGATGGCAAGCCTGAAAAGTTACATCTACATGTAAAGTACTACTCATATTATGTGCAAATTATACTATATATGAGCCTATTGGTATGAAGTTCCGGTTAGTCATGCCAATTTTGAAAATAACTGTTAGATTATTACTCATCCTGAAGCTGTCAAGGTTATAAATAAATTATATTACTTCTAGTAGAACTGACAACCGAGCATTTAATATTAACTGACCAGTTCAAATGATAACTCTGACCACAAGGAAAAATTTATTCAACTCTAAAATTTGCATTCCTATTTTCTAAACCGTAGTACACTGACTTCTATTTAAAATATTTTACAATATTTTTATATTTTTTTCTCTAATTTATTATATTTTGAAGCTTTACTTGTTCAGTATACAATTCTTAGTTATACATGCACACACACTTGCAATTTGATCTTCAGATAGCATAAATAGCCTACCACCAGATTTATTGCCGGTTTTAGCATTAGGACTTACAAAGACTGTTATATTCCAGCAAGAAACTAATAGAAATTAGTCATCTTATCCAATGCAACCATTATGCTTTCATAAAACATTGTAAACCTTTAGAGTTTATTGTTATGGCCCCTTAATATAATGTATATTATGTATTGTATATCACAATATATTATATATTGTATATTATACATTATAGTGCTGAAAAAGTTAAATAATTTAAAAACAGACAATACCATGCATATAGTTAATGCTAAATCTTACCTTTAATATTCTGAAGACACAATCAAGCTCAGTGATGGGCTCGGGCATAGGGAGATCTCCCATAAACATAAGGATGCTAGAGAAACATTCTACTGCCTCTCTATCCATCTCATCCGTGGGCAACTTTAATAGCGATTTTTCAAGAGGCACCTATGAAACAATAATTATAAGTTATATTATGCTAGAAAAATGCTCTTTTTATATATAAAATTTATATTTTATAAATATCTTAGCAATTTTGATGACCCGAGGAAGCAAAGGAAGCTGAACTGTCAGTGACACAGCCGGATTTAGAGCTAGCAAAAAGTGGTAGCTAAAGAACTTCCCTAATGAGCAATAAATGGCTTTTGGAGGATAACACTTGGACCATGCAGCTTACAATAAAGGTATAGCTGCCTATTTTATTCCTCCTTATTTATGTGCATAAATATTGTGCCAAAACATTGATAGGATAAACCAGATTTGCACCTCTAACTATACAAGCCCATAACAAAGTTATGAAAGTTTATAAGTCTTGCACTGTAATAATGTGATAGTTGCTTTCGTTATTAGCTCCTCCTAGTTGTTTTATATTCTAAATATTCTAAAATATGCAGCTTTATGATAGATATATACTAAAGCATTCAACCTAATAAACTACTATGTAATTCACACGCTTCAACAATATCCTTAAACGCTGGCAGTGTACAAATTCAAGTAATAAAACTACAAATAAGACGCACACTGGACCACTTGACTGCTTCAGCTTGCTCTTTCCATGACCAACTTTCCTTTTTCTGCTTGGGGGTTTCTAAAAAAATCATATGAGCTCATCATTATATATTTCACACTAGTGGAAACACTTAAGGCCTCAGAAGCACTACAAGGAACTGGAGTATCCAAATGATTATTCATTCAGGGAAATTTTATGAACAAATAATAATTCACTTACAACAAATGGTTCTCCATCTTGCACATTTTACACACGGCAGAGCTTTGTTGAACCAAAGGCAAGACATGTCAAGTCAACATTTATGTGCAGTAGTAGCAAAAATTCAATAACCCAAATTCTTCAACTTTTTTAATAAATTTTGGTTTGAGGCAAGGGTTTGAACTCTTGAGAGAACACAACTTCTATTGCTACATTTCTAATCTAGAGCACGGGCTATTTTCAATTTCAATACCTCCACGCCAAGTCAACAGGTAACCAAATACCAAGTTATGACCAAAATAACTAAGACAAGTCAAGCACTGACTTGCTCTGGCTAGAGTCACCTTAAGGTAACGGTTTAATAGTTGCGATACATAAATTTACTTCAAATTGACAAGTAGCTCACATAAAAATTGATAGCTCTTGAGTCTAGAGTCTGTAGCCCATGCATATTTTCTCATTGCAGAAAATTCACAAATGAAAAGTAAAAAGATATTTCACAACAATTAATGGTTAGGCTACATGTGTCAAATTGTACGATAACATTATGCTTGTTATAATTACTTTAAGAGTATTAAAGAAAACACACCTTAAATTAGAAAAACTTTAAACTCTACTGATTTAAAACTCATTATTCATCTTGCACTACACCCTGCACTCACATAAAGTAATCTTACCATTGTCTCTAGTAAGGAATCTTTTCTTAATTGTACTTAGTTTCAGCGTTTCAATCAACTTTATGCTGTCTTGCAAGCCGTGTGTGCTACTTTGAAGCGCTTCATACCTGCAAAAAGTCTGGCTTTTAATTGAGACAAATCCTGTTACAAAAAATAAGTCTGCCAATGCCATATGTGTAATCTCAGACTAAATATTGTTAAGCTACCCTGTTGGTAGCTTTACAGTCTACAATCTACAACATAAAATTCTGAATTCTTGGACACAAAAAGTAGGCTGGATTACTTGAAGCAAAATTAGACATTAAGTTGCATGGAATGAAGTTAGTGTCACAGAATTTGTCAGTATTGGGGAAGATTTTCTGGAGTTCAAACTTTAAACCATTAATCAAAACTTAAGCCCTGCAAGAAAGGACATAAATAATCAAGTACTCAGTGTCTATACTAGCGTCAGGATATCATTATGTTTGACCATAAACTTTTAATATTTTAAGTATGAATTATAAGGCTTTATTTATGAACTACGTGACCACGCAAAGCAAGCACGTAATTGAAAACCATGTCACATATATATTTCAGTTTTATTAAGATTATTTATCAAGTGCTGGTGAAAATTTGGTGCTGTAGATGCTGGCGAAGAATAGGGAAATAACTAAATTCCAATTTTAACAATACATTATAGATGCTACAAAACCCCAACTCTAGGCCATACCTGTCAATGTTTTGTCTGTAGTACATCATAGAAAACTCTAGCATTGAAAACTTTCCAGTGCTAGACATATGGCCATGTGCATCTGTTAAGTCCTAGATAGAAGAAAATATTTAAAATCAAGTGCTACCCAACCATATTTTGAATGATTTGAAAACATTATATATTCAGTGTATATGCTAGAATACGTAGCTGCAGGAATTTAAACAAAACAAGTCATGACTGCCAATAAAAATAATTATATTATTAGCATATTAGCATATATGATATATGTTTAGAAATTGGAATAAGCTAACAGCTCGCAAAAAATCTACAACATCAAAATTTAAAAGCTTTTATAAACCCATCATAGCTAATCTGATTATCTATTAACCATACAAGTAAAACATATTGCAACCATCAAACTGTAAAACAAATATTAGAAAGCACAGAACCTTAGTACAAGAGCTAGTCCTTCGCCTAGTCATGGGACTGCCAAAGCTAGCAGTCCTAGTAATCATATGCTTTCTTTGCAAAGTTTTCATTCCTTCATCAGAGTTGCCATTAAAGGAGCCATATATCCAGCCTGGTGTCACCATAAAGATAAAGTTGAGAACAATTTGACAGGCCTATTACTAGTTAAAAAGTCACCTGCCATATACTTTTTATACAACCAGAAAGGTTGGTAGTGTTCGCTGTTTTATCTATACTGACCTATATGATAGTGTCATATAAGTGCCATATGAATTCATCATATGAAATTAAATAATACCTTATTAATAAAACCTTTTTGAGCATTTTCATTTATCTACATTGTGTTACAGAAAATATTTTTATAATGCATGATACACTATTATACAGGTTACAATCAGTACTACAAAAAGTAAATGATGGCAAAATGATCTGCAATTTATATGCAGGTATGATGTTAGATTTTGCTGTTTCTAGGGTTTTTTACTAGAACATTTCTTACACCCTACAGCCTTGAAAAATTTGCATAAATGATATAATTATCATAATACATGCAGTTGCTAATGTACTGATAATGATAATTATCTAAACTAGACTGATTTTTCAAGAAATGGAGATTATGAAGAAGGAGTGAAAGTAAATGCCACCTATAAGTAACTTAATAAGAACAAAAAAGGATACAGTCTCTTGAACTAACCACAAGTGGTTTATTAACCACTAAAAATAAGTAACTTTAATACGGTCACACACAAGTTAAGAAACATTAGTTAAAGCTCACTTAAAGGAAGTAGTATGCTAGTTGCAAAATATATGAGCTAATATTAAGACCACATAATCATGGGGAAAAAGTACCTGTGTAAAAATGGGAAGTGAAAATTACAAAATAAAAGATATAAATAAGCACAGCTGATCAAATGAGACAAAACTGATGCACCTGTCTTGTTTTAACCAGGGCAGAGAAATTACAGCTGGTATATTGTCCTTAGGTTTGGATAGGTGTGGCACATGTGTCTTACTTAATTGAGTAATCTTAATTAGTTTAACTAAATACTCAAACAATGAGTTTAGGCAATTAGAAAACAGAACAAGTAATTGTGAAGAGTTTAAAAAAGGCTTATAGTTGAAACCTTCCTGACTACAATATAATTATAGCAGAAATAGCCATGTGAAGCTATAAGCCTTTATCAATCTACCTCCTCTAGGTGGCCCATCTTGTTTTTGGTCTTTGGACTCTCCTCTAGATAAGATCCTCCTCATTTTTATTTACATTCTAAAATTTCAAAATCTCAAAGTCAAGAATTAAAGCATGAAAAATCTAAATAATTACTACACTTAACATGGTGAGACTACAACCACTTTTACTTCTTTTAATACATATCTTTAAGAAAAGGTTCATTCAACGGTTACCATCTCTGTACATCATTTAAGACAGCTTAGTAAAGATCAATAGTGTATGACTGTATGAGTTAGTTTTACACACTAGAGTTATTAATTAGCTACATGAACTAATGCAAATGTCTGGTTAGATTTTTTATTGCTATGATAAATCAGTGAGTTTGTCTATTTCTCAGGTTGTCTGTGATGTATAGCATGTACCTTGACCATTTTTATTTCTATAAACCCATAACACCTTTTTATCATAAGCTTTGCATCGTGCATTCATTTTATACCAAATATTTAGGATTTTGGAGGTTTTAACAAGTTCAATCATACCACATAGCATGCACGATTTTGCATTTTGAAGTTTTAATACACTTTACTAGCATACTGCCACATAAGACATTCATCTAGATTCTAGAGTATTAAGTGTATATGAACTCAGATTAAAAATTTTAGTCGACATTTTACAGTAACAACTATTATTTACGAGTATATTAACAGCTATTTATTATTTTTTAGCTTTATTGAGCACATTATCAGCATTAGCATGTCTATAGTCTTAGTACAGTCATAGTAACTAGTTGTGCTGTGGTTATAGGCAACCACACTGTTGAGCTTGAGTGAATCAGAAAGATTAAAGGGATAATAATTTGAAATGTTGGAACAATATCCAGTTTAATGGTAAGAATTATACAAGGCAAACAGAGGTCACCGTAATGTGTGGAAATCACAAAATAAACAATCTCAAGAAGGGGGTCACAACTGACAGTAGACTATAGGTGAGACTCACACAACTGTATACAGCAAGAGAGCAAAACTATAAGAAAATATATTACATGCAGTAGAAGTAACTTACAGCAATTTTCACCCAAGTGATAAGCTGCTTTCAACAAATCAATGAAATCTGTCAATCTAATTACTCAGGCAACCCTGTCCAGTAAAATGGAGTGATTTATTAATGGCGTCTGAAAAATGGTGGTACCGTTTAACCAGCCAAGTATCAATCACACACCATATTTTTCCTCTATTAGAAGTGCAACTAATCTAGCTACTTTATTGCTTGTTTTAGAGCAAATGGTGAGCAAAACAAAAATTTTGAGTTATTTCCACCATGTTGTATATGCGTTTAGACCTCGCGAAATCTCTACTAACTAATTTGCTTAGATTTCCTCTGCAAGTTCCAAGAACAGCTGAGGAATCACAGCATTAAGAAATGATCAGGAGAATGCAGAGTAATGAAAGTTTATAATACAGCATACAATATCTTAGAGCACAATCTTGTACAGTATATTGTTTATCACTCAAACATTTGTACACTGTGGATATAAGAGATAATAGGCGATAAAGGGAAATTGCACCTTTTCAAGAATAAGCATTATTTTAATGAACTTGCATTACTCAGATCTGAAAAACCATAAACATAGAACTGGTGCAGAAACATGCAAATTCAAATTTAAATCTAAAAAAACATCTAGTAGTACGCTCATCTCATTTTATTGAAATGCTAGGTTTCGAAATGCTTCGAGTTTCATTACATGCGAAAGTATTTTATTATGGTAAAATGTCTGCTATACTGCAGTAGTTTTACCATTAGCTGGTCATCTAAATCAGCATTGTCATAAAATAGTGAAAGTTATAATTTCATAGTTCAGGTTATTTACAATCATAGACCTATGTACGTGCATTTGGCAACAATCCTGGAATAACTCGAATAAACTAGAGATACAAAAGAGTAGCAACTCACCAGCACATAGCAATACTTGAAAAGGAAATACGAACATCACAGACCCTGACCTGTAATAATATTCAGGAATTCAGATATAATTTCAGTAAGAGCAACATTGAAACTTCAATAGGAATGCATGTTAAACGTAGTAACATGCGCCATTCTCTTTGATAGCACCAATTTAGGTCATACATATATACAAATATAAATTATATACACATGAGTATAATTAGTTTAGGAGTTGAATCAGATAAAAAGGTGTGAAAAGTCAACCACTAGTACAACAATATGTTATAAAGATGATTTGATCAGAGTTTAAATTCTATTAAAATTGAGCAATTATGTTTAACAACATAATAAAACTCTTTTAGTCTGAATATATCTAAGAGGAGAATGTCACTGTGATGTTTCATCAGTTTAATGCCAAACTGACCATACTTTAACATTGCCATTACAATCATCATAACTCAACGCTGACTAAAATTGATAACAATAAGTAATAATTCAGTCACAAGGAATAATTGATACTTACACAACCTCTGTTGTTCAAGGTATTCTCAATTGGTCACAATTATAATCTTTTATTTTGAAATAGAGATGAACTAAAAGGTAAAGCTAGAACTGGCTAATGAAAAGTACTCAGTGAGAAGCCATACATGTCTGTTATCACTCTGCAGTTCAAGCAACACTTGAAAACTACTTATTTATTACAATCCTGTCAAGCTGTTGCCATGGTAACGACAAGCTAGGAGTCGGTTAATCCAAGTTAGCTCATGAATAATACCTTGGCAAAAAACAATAAATAATAAAATGAAATTCACGTCTAATGCATCGCTACATTATATTGAAGTCTATAGCATAATTAATAGAGGATATAGCATGGAGGATGTATGACGTTTGCTAGTTGTCATTGTAATGGAGTCTTTGCAGGATAATATAAAAATCCTTAGCTAAAGAATATAAGACTTCAGCAGCTAGTTCAAACAACAATTAGGATATAAACTTAGTATAATAAATGTTGTACTGAAGCTATTATGTAACTTATAATGAGTAAACCACACCTAGATTAAATGTATTGATTTCTATGCCTGGGTAATTTAAATGGAAATACTATAAAATTAAATGCATAATGAAGAAAAGATAAAACGTTACAATGTGCACATAGGTGTGATAACTGTCACAGTTTATTATAGAAGTTTGCCAGCAATAACTCATACTTAGAGCAGGTAAATGGTAAGTGACTATAAGGCAATCAGTCACACTTCATGACAAGTGTATGTCTCTAAAAATAAGAATCTTTGAGTCAGAGCAATCTAAAAAAATACATTTGACAGTCACATTGTACTACATGAAGTCTACAAGCAAGTTAAAGGGATTTTGAACAGAATTTTTTTATTTCAAGTTTAAAAAGCAGTAGACTGACAAGGATTAGAAGCATCATAAAATGTTTTATGGTCTATAATATCGCAATTGGAAAACATAGAAAGCAATCAGAACTACCAAAATATATGTAGTAACATTAATTAATTTACACACAGTTACAATACCTACAGAAAAGAATCACTTCAGGCAGCTTGCTTGAAGTGTCTCAACTTATTTAGTCTGTAAGGTAAATATACATGGAGAAGATAACTTCGATTAAATGCATCTAGGCTCTGTATTTCAATTTTCTTATTCTTTTCTAGCATTGTTTGAAGCTAAAAGAAAATATTGCAACTATGTTAACGAGGTTATGGAGCTAAGTACAAACATAATTAGAAACTGTTGCATAGCATTCAGCCACCAATAGCTTGCATTTTATATAGCAATAATGATCACCTATAATAAAATATATTATATATTATAATATATAATATAATAGCAAACAGTCTGGGCAGATAACACGTATATATGCACGTTACTCAATATCAAAATGGCTTAATTTAAAGCAAACCAAAATAAATTGATTTGATATCCAGAATGTTGAGAGTTATTTTCTTCTCGTGTTGATAGTTTTGATGTTGGCATATATCACTTATCTATCAAACACAGTACTTTGACTAACCACAAAATGTCAAAAACTTATTTTACTGACCAAAGAATCAGAGACTTACTCCTGCATGTTCATGGTCATAATCATGGTAAAAAAGCGACCAATATTTTTATGGGCTATAATGATTTCACCAAACATTGTGCTGCATGGGCTTTATAGTGAATAAATCATGAGGTCAATTTCAGTTGACAGCTTTTTCTAGCAACACTAGTAACTATTTTCAAATCAAGCTAAAATCAATCTTTATAGGCACACAGTGCCCATTACCATCATCTACTAAGCTACAGTAAAACTTAATATAGAACCAAAATTTAATATGCAATATGATTTATATCATGTTTAGTATGAACGATCCATTAATAATGGTTTGAGTTCTGATTTAATTGAATGATAAAATAACATTTTAATCAGATAAATTTTTGGTTTCCAAGAGAAAAATGGCTACTAGCAGCAAATATATCACTCCACATACCATGCTGCCAAGCATACTCTGTACCAACCTGCACACACAATACATCATACAATATATATGCATTAAAAACATTTAATGTTTGATTTAGTCAACTTCTTGCCTCATTCATTTCAAAAGATAAGTTTTTCATGTAACTTCTGTTCATTATATCTTGTACTTGAACTCTTTCTTTCATAGATAGTTCTATGGCTACGTGCTTTGGTATTTGAAGTTCTTCTATATTAGATGGCAATACTCCCAGCCATTGCAGATTTGGAATGGCTAAATTCTGCACATCATGAGCAAGTGTCTACATCAAATTTATAAGAAAATAATACAACAATTTCTTGAACTTTCCCAATGTGCTGTAACAAACTTTACATGACCAAGGACAGTTGGATAGAGAAAAATTTCAGATTAATAAATTCACCCTATAAAATAAAAACCAAAATATAACTCTGACAAAATATAAAACTACATTCATTCATGGCACAGGCCTGAAAAAATAATGATATTGCACGGACAGATATATCAAAAATCCAAACCTACCCTAAAGTTCCAAACCCAATTTTCTACATAATGAATAACATTGTCTGTTTGAACTATTAAACCATAGAGTTGTTTTGGTTTGTTTATGAAATTTGTAATATTCATTTTATAATAATTATAGCCTTACCAACGAACCAAACTTGTAGGTGAGGTAAATGCTCACACCATGGGGGTCAGCATCCACTAATGCGTACATAGGGATTTTGGGAAACTTTACAGATATCATATTGAGCAGTATTCGTGTATTCACGTCTGGGTATCCTTTTGCCTGAAGCAATTATCAGATGTTAATTTTACTACAGAATAATGCGGCGCAGATGTAACAGATCGCACCACAAAAAACAACTTCAGATACTAACTATACAGTGTTGATAGCTATATTTACAACAAGTCAAATTTATTTCTTGACTTGTTAATTAAAAAAATAGAAAGTACTTCCTCTAACTTTACTATTTAAATGATAACTTTATTGATGGTTAGAAAATAATAATTTTTTAAGAAAAGTCTTGTTTAAATAGCTTTATATTTTTTTTCAAACAGCACTAAAGCAGAAAATATCTAAACTAGCTGTACAACAATTGAGCAAAATCTTAAACATAGTCTTTACATTGTTTTAAAAAAATGTACATATATCTTGTATAAGTAGTATAACTGCATCACTGGCCTGAGGTTTCGTATAGAGAATGTATTAAAAAAATTGGCATAAAAAATTGCAGGTTCAGATTGTGGTACAGGCATATAATTATTGAAATTGATTCACTTGGTAATGCATGTCATGTATATATATTTTAAAATAAATAAAACGAAATATATTACGTACCGTAATTAAAATACATGATCCGAGAGCATCAAATACATTTTCTTCCAATAAATGTTGAAATGTAGCATCTTTTTCAATTACAATTATAAATTGAGCCGTTGAATTAATCAATGTGACTTTATGAATAAGAGATGGTAGCAAAATGCCCTAAAAATGAGTAATAAATTATTACAGACTATTGCAACATGGAGATTAGTCCCAATATGTTACACCAAATATTAAATTTGCACTAAACTGTATGGTAGAAATTCGATTAAATAAAATAGTTGGTTATATATACTACATTATGTGATATTTTCATGCATGTAGCATTGACACACGTATTCATAAACCAAATTGAAGAAAACAACACCAAATCTGGCATATAAAATACTTTTCTTATCTCTTACAAATTTGTGATTAACTCACTCTATAGTAATCATAAAGTTAGGAGAAACTATAAAATAGAGTGGGCTTATATATAAATTATTTGCGTGTCAACAATTAAATTATTACTAAGACATGCCTGCATCCTATTATCAGAATGTGAGGTTGATCATGATCAATTAAAAAATCAACTATAAGTATTAAGTGCTAATATATTGTGCATATCATATGTTTTGACTTGCATTTTTTGAGTTTGAACAATCAATCATCTTCCCAGCACTATCAAGAAATGTAAGATCACCAGAGAGAAGACCTTTAGATGTAGCAACCTAAAAGTATACACAAAAGCTTTATTCAAAACCAGTTATATAATATAATTATAGATTCTATCAAGATATGACTGACCAATCTACATTCTTACCACATGGAGATGCCAGCGTGGCACTTTCAGCATTGATGAAAGGCTATCTATCAGCTGATCAACATATCTTTGGTTTCCATACAAATCAGGATTCTGATAGTATAAATCTCTAAAATATAAATTTACATAATAACTTGCAGATTAATTTATCAGAAATATAGAAGTTAATTTACTGCGTTATATTATTATACCTTTTACAACTTAGTAAAGTATTGCAACTTGACATATATAGGTTATATATTGGTGTTAATCTTATTACCGTTTAGTACAATATTGATTCTGGACTAAAAGTGAATAGACCGCTGACAACAACTTCATCATAGATCCTGCAAAACATGTTACACATGGAGTAAAGTAAATTTTGGGGGCCCGGACAATTTATATTAACTTTTGTTATATTTATTTTTGGATCATGCAATCTATTTGCAACAAATGATATATTTATTATATATTAGAAGCTAGAACATAATATATTTTGTATCAATAGCATCATCATTAGAAAGTTGCGCAATAAAGATATTTGAGCTACCATTTTTCATATTTTAGAACATTGACTGCTCATTACAATCGTTTAATACACACCTAGATTAGCTGCCAAACGAGAACAAGACTTTAATAACAGATTAGTACAATGAGTTTAAGAATGTGTTGGCATACACTGTAAAAATATTATATATTTCTTTATCTAAACAGTTTTTATTTTTCTAATTTTGCAACACTATCACAATTTTGTTCCATTGTTCAACAATTAATATTATATGCAAAATCAACAGCCAAGAAGTAGCAGAGGTGACTAACCAAATTTAATAACACTTCTTCTGCTACTAAATCGAATAGTAGAACCTCTGGTGCAAAGTTTATCTTTTCTAAAATTATTAAAATTCGTTTTTAAAGCTATGGGCATACAATAAATTGCAATGTGTCATGCAACACACTATCATGATTTCTATATGCGTTACTATGTTCATGTAAAGCATTATGCATCAACTAGATTAATGACAGTTTTAAGTTTTTTTAGGTCTCAAAAGCAGAGTTTAATATGGAAGTATCAACAATGTAATTGAAAGAAAACTGAATTTTTTTTAGTAAATCATTAATGTTCAAAATTATTCTACAGAAAATAGAGAATATAAGAAGTTCAAAAAGTATATACACGTAAAAAGTAATTACTCAGAAGCAGAATTAGCAGTTGTCCAATCTCGTTTTCTTGATACAAATAGTTCTGGGAGCTCATCATTCATTATCTGCTTAAAGATTGTTAGAGATATGTCCTCAATTTTCTGCATTAAAATTTCCCTGCCAAATTTAGACACATTGTTTAAACAACTTTTATCAATTAGTGAAAGCTGCAACAGAAAATAGTGTTTTTTGACAAACCATAACTTAATTAAAAATCAACATTTGCATTCGCCTGCAATTTTTAAAATACATACCTTCGTTCATTTCCATTCTTTTCCATTCTACGTGGTAGAGCTCAAAAATCAATTTCTACATAAATAAAAGCATGTACATGTATTTTTCATGGCATATAGCAAATTAAACCAAGTTTTCCTACTTAGAGCATTATTGCTATACATTATAACCTATATAATAGATTAGGCACATCTACAATTTTATAGTTTTATTCCCATACAATTTTAGTAATTATTATACTAAAATTTTGTACATTTCACAAATACTCATACTGTTACTCTTAGTCCTAATGATGGAGCTTTTATTAGACTATAGTTACAGTTAGACTAAAAATAAGAGTAAGACTTAGAGTCACGCCAAAATTTACAGTTACTGTTAGGGAATTACCGAGTCAGTAAGTGTCTTACACAGTTTTAGTAATTATTACTTATTAGTAAATTACAGTGGTAATGTTATGAGTGTAACTGTAAGTAGTACTACTACTAGTAAATATCAACTGTATCAGTGTGACTATGAGTATGACTACCAGTATCAGTGAGGGTGTAATACTAATACCAACTACTAGTATAAGTATAACCGTATAACTCTAAGTCTATAAGTATTAGTATTACTATCAGTATCACTAATAATTATCTTTTTGACTGATACACAATAAATATAATATTAATACTTCAACTTACATTAACATTTACAGGAACGTTTTTGTAGACACTGCCAGAACAATACTAATAGCAATAATAATACTAATAGTAATACTAATAGTAATACTATTAGTATTACTACTACTAGTAGTATTACTATTACTATTAGTATTAGTGAGTATTATATTTACTATTAGTATTAGTATTAGTATTACTAATACGGTATTACTATTACTATTAGTCTGCAAGAATGTTTCTGTAAATGTAAGTATTATTGTGTAGCAGTGCAAAAAAAGAAAGTTTTTAGTTTAGACCATTTGGCTCAACAGACAGGCGTTTGTTTGTTTCTGAGAGTCAGAGCAGCACACGGTCGCTTTCCATTTAAGTTTTAAGTCGTCTGCATTGCTGACCTCTACAGACATTTCTTGATGAAATCGATATTATATAGCTGAAAGTTGAGCGACAAATCACGTTGCATACATGGGGTCCAATTAGCACGTTGTTGCTTTTATTAAGCTAAATCGGCGAGGTTATAGCCGCACGTTATTTGGTAAACCTTTGCCGTGAAAATTAAGGGTACGTTAACGCCTGGAGTTCAGCTAATTCTAATTGTCCTTGAAGCTTTGGAAGTTCCACGAAATCTTTTTGCATCTGCGGTTATGTCAAACTTGCTTGTTTAATATTAAAACTAAATATACTAAGACATAAACATGTCGTTAGTAGTAGACTCTATCGTTATGATGCTGTCTTTGGTAAGCAATCTAAGTTGAGCCTCAACTTCAACTTGAACTTTTAGTACTATTACTATTACTATTAAGTATTACTATTAGTATTAAGTATTAGTATTACTATTAGTATTAGTATTAGTATTACTCAGTAATACTATTACTAATAGTATTACTGAGTAATACTAATACTAATAGTGATAGTAATACTTAATAGTAATAGTAATAGTACTAAAAGTATTAGTATTAGTATTACTATCAGTGTCAGACTCAGTATTTAAGTATTACTATTACTATCTATTACTATTAGTATTACTACTAGTGGTTGATTACTAGTTATTTACTTTTAGTAACTATTACTATTAGTATTACAAAATTTTACTAGACATAGTTAGACTTAGTGTTACTGTTAGACGTCAGTACTCACTAACCGTTAGTAGTATAACTATAAGTATAAGAAGTTGCTAACTTCAAGCCTTAACTAAAAGTTTAACTTGAAGTTAGTATTACAGCTTTAACTTGTAGTTGTATAGTGATGAAAATAATCATAATCATAATAATGATGAGACACGTGATTATACTAATACTTATGGTTATCTTAATGCTAAATTTATGATAGTTATATTTATAAATACAGCTGATTAAAACATTTCTTTTTAAATTTGATCACAAATTTTTACTCATCATCATTGACATATGATATGGCCATCATGTGGATAATCTAAAAGTAAATCATCATGATCATTATAAAATTAAAATCTAATCACATTATAATTATAATGATAATCATACTGAATTATATAAATAAATTATTATAATTACAGTATGATAATCATAAGCCTAAAAAGGGAAATGAACTGGAAACAATTAAATTTCATTAATAAAGTCTATAATTTGACATAATAATCAATTCAATTTGGCATTCTGATATGGTATTTTACATTACTATTATTATAAATATAGCCTAAGTGTTTGGTGATAATCAGTTAATTTTTTTGGTAATTTGCCGACATTCAATACAAATTAATAATTAAGTACCTACATTTGACAGTTCAAATAAAAAGCAAAATAAATAAATTAGACAAACATATATCAATAGTTTTTATTCTAGCTATTTTAAATTACAGATAATTTCTATAATTATTATAAAATAACACCATTAGAAATCGCTACCATAATACATATAATGTCAAACTTGTTATGTAATAGTCAATTGCTTAAATAACTTAAAACAATATTTATTTAAGCAATGTTACATCATAATTTAGCAAATTCATCAGAAGAATACAAATACAAAAAGTGTAAGCTATTTAGAATTTGCACTTGGTAAAAAGTTTGAGTTATACTTGCAGTCTAAAACTGTTTTAGGCTGGTGGCATCAGACGTCTGGCTGCTAAAGCACCATAGTCTAAATTACAAAGTGTGAAACCAAAGCCATATTTTAATAGAGATTATTAAGATATGCTTTATCAAATGCTACAAGATGTTTTTATACAGTTACCAATAAAACAAGCAATAGCTGTTTAAGAATTATGTCTTTGAATTTATGATGTGAAACACTTGCTGCCTCGTATTGGCTCTCTTCAAGTTGATATTTGTATGAAAGCGTGGGTTTTGCACATTTCAACATGTCATTTGCTCAAACAAAAATGATTAATCTTTGCTATAATAGTTTTGGGTAGTGGCAGGACAGGAACAAGAATAGACACCCAATAATGGTCAATATTATTTGGAGACAATTTGAAACAGCCCAGTATTTATTATTCATGACTACTTCAAATGGCATAAACATCTATATTGACAAAATATGTTTCAATTTGTACTAAGCTCCATTGTGGTGTCTTACATTCTAAAGGCATTCACTTTTTACTACTTTTCTCAATTCATCTCATTTATATTTTTAGGTAATATTTTTTGGAGGAGGTTATGTGTTCTTCTTAAAGGGATTATTCAAGGATTATGAGGTAAAGAAGTTTGCACTTATACACCACTGCACCAAACACTCATGGGCACACACACACACCAAACACATGCACACACACACGCACACACCAAACACACGCACGCACACACACACACACACTAACACACACACTAACACACACACACACTAACACACACACACTAACACACACACACACTAACACACACACACACACTAACACACACACACACTAACACACCACTACACCAAACACACAGATACGCAAACCCGCCCGCACACACACAAGTTTGCTACGTAATGAATAAGAAAATAGCCATAGGCTGACTGATATAAGTTTTATATTTTAGAGAGTCTATTTTAATCATGAATAGAGTACATGTGTAGAATTAATAGCAATTACAAAAATGTTGTCAAAGCTCAGCATATGCATTTAAGTTAATTTAGATTCTAGAGAATATATTGTACTTTATCTAAAATTATTGTATTGCAGGTTCACCACTTTGTCGTGTGGGTAGTATTCTCAGTGACATTTGCTTTGTCATGTACCATGTTTGAGCTGATTATATTTGAAATAATTGGTTGGTTGGATGCAAGGTGAGTTAGTTATCACAGTTGTCATATTATATAATAATTACCATCTGATTAGATAATTTCTTTGACTGTTTACAATAATTATATATATTAGAAAAAATTTATAATGACATATAAGAAAATTTTCAATTTTGGCCTTATTATTTTAATCTGACACTTTTGCTGAATTTCAACTACCTTATGACCTTGTCATTTGAAAGTTTTGTATAAAATTGCACCTGAATTGTGCAAACTCTTTATGAATCATCTGTAGACCTCACATGTCATTTATTCGATAAATTCAAAGCTGAGTTTTTAAAAAAAAGAAAGGGGAATAAATTGTAATATGTTTTAGAATTGAGTTTTTAAATTTAAGCTCGTTAAAGGCATGCAAGCAGCTCTGAAAAATATATGGTTAATGGTCATGAATTGTCCTGGCCCATATCATTCCTCTATCTTGGAGTTGTGTGACAGCAAAATTTGCTGACTATCTCATCTGACTGAATATTTGTGAGACTTGCTGGAAGTTTGGTTCCTAGGCCAGCTGATAAAATTGATTCATTTGTAAATTTGCAATAATATAACCTTGAAAATTACTCTGGTGCTTTAAAGAAGGCTTAATTAAAGCTTCAAATTTGAAATTTTTTTCTGGAATAGTTTAAAATCGGATTGTGGGTAAAAAGTCAAAAATGTCATATTACTTGTGATAACCTCAATTTCAAGAATAACAAAAGTCTTCCAATACATTTGATATTAGTACCAGTAAAAAGTGAAGTTATAAGTTTTTCCTAGACTGTTTTTTCTAACGCTAATTTCATACCAATATAAGTTATAGAAAATACTATGCTATACTGAATTGTCTTACCCTTTTATGTTGTAGCTCAAGACTAATTTGCTGGAAAATAGCTTTGTACTCTATGCTCACAATAGTAATACTCATTATTCCCTTCTACATAGGATACTTTGTGATGGTAAACTTTAAGCTAGGTACTATAAACAAGTATATATCATGGTACAGTTCAAGTTTTATCATTTGTTATGTAATATTTATACCATGTTTCAACTGCAACCTGCAATGTTCAAACCAAGATATGGTTTTTACCAATTTAGTCATAAAAATTATCTTTTGACCTTCAGTTCCAAAAATAAGAATCATCAGAGTTGCATTTGCCTCGGCAGCTTGGTTAGGATTCCTGTTTCTCTTCTGGAAATTAGGAGATCCCTTCCCTATACTCAGTCCCAGGCATGGTAAGATCAGTCGCGTGTTTATATACATATATATGTAATATATCGAGCTTGCTATATCGAATGTACTAGCTAATTACAGATAGCAGGGTTTTTCATTCTAAAAAAGTTGTTTTTCAGAATAATTATAGTGACTCTTCTCATAAATATTGCTCTAGGGTTTGAAATGAGGTAAACGCAATATTTTTATTGTCTTTAAGCAAAATTTTAGTGAACAACTAAAAATGTTTTTTCTAATATCATTGATTGAACCTATTTTGTAAAACCTTTTATGCAGAACTGTCATCACCTTTTTATGGAGAAAATTGCAGGCGATTCATAGCAACGATCTGGTCTATGGAGTTTGAAAACTCATACACTTTCATACTCTAGATTATTAGAAATATCATAATCATTTAACTTGTTATTCTTTTCAGACAATTTAATAAACTCAATAGGAAGCCATGCATAAGCATGTAACATGTATTTTGTAATTTATTTCATGTTGTTACAGGGATATTCAGCATTGAACAGTGTATTGGCAGAGTTGGTGTATTTGGAGTAACGTTAATGGCTGTTCTTTCAGGATTTGGTGCTGTCAATTGTCCTTACACTTACATGTCCTACTTTGTTAGGTATTCTTTCTCTCTCTATGTGTATCTAGCAGTGATTTATATTTTTATAGTTTTATTATAAATGCTCCGATTCCATATAAAATACTAGTGGAATAGTAATTTCTCTGTGCCAGTTTTGCTATGTAATAGTAGATCGCCTGCAGATGATGAAATTTCTCTTGTATTCCATAGTGTGATAATTGTATTTTTTACTGTTTACATTATATATTATATTTAATTGTTTTTATATGTTTCTTTGCTTATTGCAGAAGTATTACAGATAATGACATTCAAGATTTAGAAAGACGACTACTTCAAACTATGGATCAAATATTACTCAAGAAAAAGAGGTATGGTATCCTTATTATCTTACTTCGTGCCCCAGAATTAGTAAGTTTTCAATAACTCCACTAATCATTCACAGTATAACATCAGCTGCCTTGCTGTCACAAATTTAAAATACAAATTTACACAATTTTTTTGCAGACCCACCAATTTTGGTAACTTTAATCTATAAGTATTCGCTTATTGTAGCTGCAGCACATATTCATTCAATGGCAAATCAAATTGGTTTCATTTTCGTATTTTATAATAGATACAAATGAAAGAGGTGCTATGCTGGTGTGTTATTGGCTCTCACTCATTTGATCGAAACACATTTTTGATTGTACATGAAGAGTTGTCTTGTCTTACCAAGCTGGTTATTGCACGGTTGAAATCTGTAGTGTATATGCATAGGCTTTGATGTTGCATTTGAAAATTTCCAGTTTCTCTTCAAAAAAACTCAAATAAAGCAACGAGAAGCATTTTTAAATTGTTCATTAAAATAAGCTCTATAGTTTTATTCAACCACTTAATTTAATAAATGTTTTAATATTTTAAATGTTCTTTACATAATATATTCATAATAATTTCATGTAATAAGATACAACACTTCAAGCATATACTTGAATATACATATACTTCATATAATATACATATACTGCATATACTTCAGCATATACTTCAAGGGTTGCTAAATATGTTAGTCAAGAAACATTTGTGAAAATTTTCTATATTCAAGAAACTAGCAATGCTAATCTAGCTTTAAAAATTGTTTTTCAATCAAATAAAAAAACTCACGGAAGTTTGTAGTCACTATTCCTGTGAGAAGACCCTGATGGAAAGAGTTTTTGTTGAAACGGGCTAAAGACTTATTTAGATGAGGCACAGGAGCAATTATGACTGGATGCTCTTCCTAACATCACCACTGGCCTTTGTCTGGGCTCAAACCCAAGACTTCATGTTTACTAGGCAAACTCTCTAACCCCTAGATCACAGCTTTTTTGTGATTTTGTTTATTTTGCAATGTTAATGTGTTTTCAAGTATTCACTTGGAATACTACCTGCTGAAAAATTACCTAATCTTTTATTTTTCAGTTCCAAAATGTTTTTAGAATACATTTGTATTTCGTATTATCTATTTTTAGATACATTTATATTTTTTATCATCTATTTTTAGAATTGCTATGACAGAGAGAGAACAATTATCTGGTAGCAATAAACCAGGGTTTTGGGGTTATTTCAGCAACCCATTATCTTCTAACAGTTCATGTATCCTTACCTTTGGCATAATTTACATGTAAATTATTATAATTTGCATACAATTTGTTATAAGTTGGCATGAGTTTCATTAGATTATGGCTGTGGCTTTAACTCAGGTATATGCAATTATTATCGTGGCTGTGCTCATATATTTTCTCTTTAATACTCCCTCCTTTAACCACACCTCTCAGCCATCAGTCAAATCAAACAGGATGTGCAAGCTACTGAGGAGGTCAGCCGGCAGTTATTTTTGGAGTTGGTTGATTTGAGAAACACTGAGGTAGGTGTGCTGCCGCATAGGCACAGTTTATATACTACAAGAGACAGCTACACAAAGGCCAAATTGTAGTATGTTCTCTTTATGCTGCTAATTTACGTAGATGTAGCTATCACCCTTGCAATGTTTTCTGCTATAGGTTCTTCACGAATAGTGTATGTAATAATTTTATTTTAGCAAATCACTGTGTATTGATACTTTTTTTTAAAACTTTTGCATCAAGAAATGTCTACCCGAAGATAAGAATTTTCTTGGCCAAACCTAAATAATTCTTATGTTCACCTGTTGATGAATATGAACATGAACAATCTAAATCGTTTGAAATACTTGGCAATGATTCAGAAATACCGGTCTGCTGTATGAACAGAGAATTTGATTTCTATAACTTAAACAGACTTGATATAACAGTTTTTTAAGAATAGTCAAGTTTTTCTGTGTACAATTTTCATTTCCAGGTAATTATAGTTAATAGGCGACCTGCTGCCAAAGAATATTTTAGTAAATGATAGTCAGGAGATTTGTAACTCTGATCAATGAGGTCTCAGATTTTTTAAATATAAAGGGTTAAAAAATTTATTTTCTAACACCCAGTGTACAATTACAAATACACTAAATTACTTCAAATATTTTAGTATTGATGTTGCTATTATTTTCCTACTTTATAGTCATTGCAGTGTCATGTCAACTATATATGAGTATATGTTATAAGTTTATTCCTCAACTACAAATAGTGCTGTTATTAATTATAATTATTTTATTGAACAGGATCGGATAAGGTTCTCAAAAACTTTCAAAGGAAAATATTTTAATTTTCTGGGATATTTCTTCTCCATATATTGCATTGGCAAGATATTCATGGTAACTATTGTTTTAGTATTTACATTATTTATCTTATCAACGTGCCTATAATACTTTTACAGGGCTTTTGTTTTGTTTTGATTTTTATTGATGTGACAGGAATATTTTTTACAATGCTATTCTCTGGTTGATTTCTGACACTTGTAATTTACTCAATTTTACTGCATAATGTGTCGTAGTAGAATCAAGGATGGTCCTTTTCTATTGTCATAAGCAAAGCAATTAGACTGTTGGTACTTCTCACAGAATGAGTGCATTTACTACACGGCATAGGCTGAACTTTTTAATTAGGTTACCTGTAAGAGCATTTATCACAAATCTTACTAAATTTAAATAGTTAAAATAAAGTACATGCATAATATTATCTTTTTAGGCATCTATTAACATAATATTCGATAGAGTTGGTAAGACAGATCTTATTACCAGAGGTATCGAGATTGCTGTCAAATATTTCGCTATACAGTTTGATGTAAGTATTATTCAAAACACCTGCTAAGGGTTCACATTTGTTGAATTTAAAAAAGAGAAAATATTTATTTGTGTGATAATTCATTAACCTGTACTTTATAGCATATCTCAATGCCAAGTACCTATGCTGCACATGTTTAACTCACACACACGTGCATTTATACAACTAAGTTATAATTACACATATTTAATAACAGCTATTTCTGCGTAATGAGTCGTTATTTCAGAAAGTCATGTGTAAAAACAATAAGTATAAGTTATACATGGGCATTGTGCGTGTGCTAGGACATATTTCCCATGTGTTACACTTGCACATGCACGATGTTGAGCATGTGAGATCTAAATCTTGTTATACGAGTAAAAACATTGCCATCAACGTTTTAAATTTCACATATAGTTATAAAGGTTGTATTTTACCATTGTTCATATATATCTTTTTTAAACGCAACAATGTGTAAATATTGAAAGTTGCGTGACTAATTTAAAAGTGGAAAGTTCAAAAGTTGAATGTAAGTTATAAATAGTGCATTTGTGTTGGTCACTGCGCAGGTGGTTTTCTGGTCACAGCAGATCTCTTTCTGGCTTATTGGCATTATGGTGGTCACCTCTATTAGAGGACTCCTCATCACCCTTACAAAGGTCTGTAGTCTGATTCACAAAGAGCTTTTATCTTCATAATTACAGTAAAAAAAGGCAGCGTAATGCAGGTTAACTTCTAAAAATACACACACAGCTATGTTGAATGCTCTCTTTTGCCCTTTATATGTATGAGATCGGTATTTTAACAGCACAAGTGAGGTTTAAAAATACCTTTCTGATATGCCAACCTATTGCATAATAATATATTCAGATTAGGTACTGCTTTTGTCTAAATATATTTTTTTATATTCTTACAAAAATTTAAGGCATACCTTTGATTTTTAAATCAATTTCAACCATGTGCATTACAATTGAGAGGTTGTAATTGTGTGTGTTATTATTTTATGGTGTATCAAGTAGTCATATTATGCAGGAATTTAATGTTGCTAATTGTATGTCGTTTGATCAGTGAAAACTGTCAAGGCCCAACTTTTTATCAAACCATTTGGGGTTTTAATTTATAGAATTTACAAATTGAATCTGACAGCATTTACATGTAGGTAATGGTGATAAATTATGAAAGTAAACTTTCTGTATCACATTTTTCAATGTTGAGTTCAACCATTAATCAATGTGGCTTTGTAATCCGATCTAGCAAGTTATATCAGTCAATGAATCGTATTAAACCAGCTTTTTGTTTTCAAAAACTTGCAATCAATGGTGCATAAATTACCATAATTTACAATTATTTTTTACCTGTTATTGATTGACTCTGGCACATACACACACAAGACATGCAAGTTAAAATGCTCCATAGATTTCAAGGTGTATCTGCTGTTAAATTAGTTTTGTGTTTCTTCAAATTAGCACATTGTCTGCTGAAAGTATTCACAAATCTACTGGGGTTTCCCTCTCTGGTTATGTCAGCAATATGACATTATTGCATTGTTGGTTATTGCATATACTCATTATTGAAATAGAGCAAGTGCTCTTCCATCACAAATTATTTATCTTGATGCAAGAAAGTAGTAAAATAAAAGTGTTCGCATGCAATTTTTTAACAATTTTAATGAAAATATTCAGCCATTCTATTTATTACCTTTTCTTGTTTTTTTTGCTAAAACATTGTTTAGTGAATTATCACTAGGGTTGGATTTGTTTATGGGATAGATTGACTGGGCCTTGAACTTGGAAGTCACTAAAGATATGTTTTTTAAGATGTTATGTTATCTATAAGCTATAACTATGTTTCCTTTTGCAGTTTTTCTATGCTTTGGCTAGCACCCGATCTTCAAATATCATAGTGTTAGCTCTGGCGCAATTAATGGTAAATATTATTATATACCATGTCTCTTTAGTCTGTATGGTTTTGGTCATACTTAAATGTCGGAAACTTTTCTTACCAATTTTTTGGATTTATAACTTGTTTGTGTTTGCTGTTTCTGAAGATCATATTTGTGGCAATTGTTATGTATTAATTTTGTTGTAGGGCATGTATTTCGTGTCTTCGGTATTGCTGATGAGAATGAATATGCCATTAAAATATAGGTAATTATTTCTGAAATATTGTCTCACTTTAAGTATAAACTAGTTGATGATATGTAATATAGCTGTGAAGGGGCAAAGGCCATTAATGGTCCAGATAGGCATTATAATAATATTATATAATTATAATAATATTATATAATTATGATAATATTGAAGAAATTTAAGGCATATATTGTTTACAATTTTTTACTCCTATACTGAATTGTGATACATAATGTAACAAAGCAGCCTTAGCTAAAAAAACATGAGTGTTTGTTTGGCAGAACATTCTCTTGTGCTATCTTGGAAAACTTAGGCTATGGTAAAGACATGGCGTGACGCAAAGGAAATGTTACAAACATTTCAACATATTCTCATCAAAAAGTATAAGTACTGTAATGCAGTTTTTTTCAGCATCTTTGCTACACCAGTTACCACATATTATGAAATATCAACATTTATTACATTTTACATCATCCAAGATTTTAGAGTCACTGGGATAAATTCTTTTAACAATGTGGCAAATGTATGATTTAACCAGCTTTAAAGTACACAGTAGTGTAGACTGTATAGTAGTATATTATATATAGATATATTGCAAATCTAATACAGTATTAAGCAGTAACTACGTATACATATTTTGCAGAACTATAATAACAGAAGTACTGGGGGAGCTACAGTTCAGTTTCTATCACAGATGGTTTGACGTTATCTTCTTAATCTCAGCTTTGTCTAGCATCTTCTTCCTGTCTATTGCTCACAAGTCAGCTCCCGAAAGTTCGTATTCCTGAGAGCTTTAGAGTTTTCGTAGACTTTCTTTTTGTGACTGTGAATACGCACGCACGGAGTTATTTAGAATTTGAACAAGTTTTGATATTTTGTAATAAAAACTTGACTTTTTTTATAAATTAGATGTACATGTCTTACATTAACGGAGTTAATTGAGCAGCCTATCATGTTACAAATTCAATAATGTAAATATAGCATTATTTTATTTATGGTTATCTAGTCAATTTTCAAATACACAGTAATTTCTAACATTCCATTCGATCTTGCTAATTTTGGCTACACTCTCGAAAAGATGTGAAAACAGAGATTGTAATGATTATCTTTCCCTATTTTATTTGAATGGACAGTACAACTCAAATAGTCATATTTCCTTTACTAACTTGAGTGCAATGGCCATTTGCCAAGTTTAATTTCATTTCTTTATTGGAATACTCCACTTGAGAGTGTTGAATGATTGCATGTTTAATGACACAGAACAAGCTTTTTGATTTGTCACATTACACCTACTGTCACATTCAATAAATTGCATATTTATATGAATTATTAATCAAGGATGGTCAATGGTAGAGATTTACATTAGCAACTTTTTCCTGCTGCTTTTTGGTTGCAAGTCAGTTGATAAAATGCCTGGTAATTGGACCAGGAAAATTAAATTTTTTTATTGTACATATTTTAAAGCAGACCATGGTGCTAACTGTCTATTACCTTAGTTTCTCAGTTCCCTTCCATACTTATTACACTGATCATAGTTGGGTGGTAAAAAATGTTCTATTTGCAAAACATAACGTTTATATGTCTTCATTAGAACAAATCAGCTGTAGCAAATTGCTGCTTTTTAAAGTGTGAATCAGAAAGTTTTTAAATGGAATTTGTTAGATTTGTCTTGCTGGTGGAGATGTAGAGTTTACACATAAGATATTAACTACATAAATACAAAGATGTAGCGGTACTTGAGACTAATAGGTAACCTGATAGAAGGTTAAACTTGCTTCATACCTCTCAATACTGTCAATAGAATATTTCACTGTGTGTGGTCTTATAAGATTTTTTATGACTTCAATTGTAACTTTCCCACCTTTGTGTTTATATATTTATTCTTCATTTAATATTGTGGAAAATTTAAGGATCAGAACTAATAGCTTTATGTAGCCATAACTCTATAAAACTGGTTTTGTCATTAAACTGATAATTTATAATATGCTGGGTTTCATGAAACTTAACGAGAAATTGTTGCTTCTAATATCTAAAAGAGATTGCACTATCTTTGTTTTGAAAATTGTTTGCATGTAATAAACAGTTATTGAATGGATGCCACATACCGTGAGAATTCTATGTATTTGCATTGTCATCTCTTTCTTTATTCTTAAAAGAGCTTAAGCTATTAATAATTATTAGAGATATACATAGATATTAATATTAAATTAGTTGTGGCTGATCATCAACATTATTCAAATGCTACACTCATGCCTATGGTTTATACTGTCTATTATTTGCAGCAACAGTAATTAGTTGTAATTATAATGTTTATCTATAATTGTTTACTAATATTCCAGACTTGAATCAATAAGGTATTCTGTTTGCACATAGACTTGTCTACAATTGCTTGGAGGATGTTTGATCAAATTTCTTGTTACAAGGTAATGATAACCTGATATGACTCAATGTCCTGACCTATATGGATGTTCCATGACTGGTGCTGCCACTACTTATATTGTTACTGTTGATGAAGAGAATTTTGTTGCAATTTTTCTGTTACCAGTTTAGCTGTTGTTTGTTGCCAAGTTCAAATGTTCACTTTTAGTAAAGTGGAAATTACAAAAAGAAAATGCTTTTTTGTATTACAGCTTGCTCATCACGATTGTATGTGTACTGCTTTCAATGCTAATTTTATTGTAAAAAGCAACAAAATTTGTTGCTTTAATAAAATAGCTAAAATTGTTCGTAAAAATTGTAAGTGAATGTTCATCTACAAAATTAAAATTGTTGATTTCTAAAATTTCGTTAGCTAAGGTTGTAAAATCATGTAATTATCCTTGAGCATAACTTTAATGTATAAAGCTGTGTGTGTTACATGGCTGACCCTTTTGCTCTTTAAACAAGAAAGCTTAGTCCAATTTATAATTTCATTTTTGTGAAAGTGCAGCATGAAAATACAATATTACCCGAGTAAGGAGTTATAATAATTTCTCTCCAGGGATGTAGGTAAACACAGATTCCAGGTGTGAAAATGTTGACAGTTTTTTGTCATTTTAGGTTATTGAATGTTATTTTATTGATCTGATGAAGGTGTAGTCTGACAGTTTTCAAAACTAATGTAGTTGATGACACGAAGTCACTTGGGGCCACACCTGTAATATACAATACAGTTGAAATGTTGCTCTCAATATTGTGTTTGCTCACCAATATATTAGTGTCACTAAAACAGATGCAGACACATTACCTTATGTTGTACATTGCAATGCAAATACATCGTCTGAAGTGTGTGGAAAGCAAAGCTACTGAACTGTGGAGTTATTTTTTGTCTGGGTACTAGCACTAAAGTGAAATAATACTATAAATATAGGCTATACTTGCAAAATATATGCATAGTTTAATTATTCATAAAAGGTTATTTTTATATTTTTGCATCTATTTATACCTTGCCCAATAATAGAGAAGATGCTTTTTCTGGTGTGAAAGTCAATGATACATTATACCACCTATAATTATACTTGTAAATGCATACTTCTAATTTATATGCATGAATGTACTAATGGAAATGATTTTTGGGAACATTTTTGCTAGGTCAAAATGTTAGGTTGATGTGTTTGGCAGTAGTTGTATTGCAGATTTAGCAATTGAAAAAGGTTATATTGCATATAAGGATTACACTTATGGGTGCCATGCCATTTCAACCTGTCACAGACTGTCACTTTTGTCTGAGGACAGCACCTGCTTTACACAGTTATAGAATATTTGCTATATATGCTTAATCTTCTATCATCATGATGTATGTACACGCTTAATTGTCTGATTTACTTGGAAAACCTAGTACTGAAAAGCATATTATCTCAAAACTTTGAAGTATTTTCAGTTAGACATGGTCAATTATATTGTTTATTGTACTGGGTTTGATCTTCTTAAATAATAAAAAACCACTAGTTTCTTTTAGCTACTTCAACTAAATCGCAACTTTGTTGTTGGTTGGGTAAAGGCTTTGTAATACTTGCGTTGGATATTTTTGAAAGCTTTTCTGTTGATGGCAATAAAATCTTAGTGTTCAAAAGCTTGTGGGTAATTTGCCAATACATTGTGGACAGTGTTTTATTAATTGTAAACATCATGGGCACTGACTGTTCTCATACAATCTTTATGACAGAATAAAAAAGAAATTATGTCTCAGTTGTAATGCTATACAGAAGTATTAATCATGCTCATTAACCACCTAGTTTATTGATGATAATGACTTTGGCACTCCCTTTCCACTGTAAAATTTAGACAACTCTTTGTATCTACCTTTATTAAGGTTAGGATACAAATATAAACTGAGCTAACATCATCCAAAGTAAAGGTATTAACATACTTTTATCTATAGCCGTTGTCGTCAGCTTCAGGAATTTAATGACTTACTATTACCTTGTCCCTATTGCTTGTCTATGGTTACCCCTTATTCTTTTTCTTCAATGGTTTAATGTTAAATTTCTTCTAAATAGATTTCACTCTGTGTAATTATCAAAGGTGGTCTCAGCATTTAAATATTTATATTCCAAAAATAAATTAGTTCGCTGATCACTTCACAGCTAATGACTATTCATTTTCATATTAGTACTTTTTAAATTTCAACTTTTGAAAAAATTTCTAGTTGTAAATCAAATACAGTTCTTGGGGTTTTTATTTCAACCGCAAAACAAAATAGATTCTAGGCCGGTTATGACCCTAATATAGTAAGTAAGCTGCAATTATTGTTTTAAAGTAGGCATCATATTAAAGTTAAGTTAATTTATATTCCATTTAAGCTTTCAGGAAATTACAAATGATGCTGCAATTGAGGAAAATATACAGTTTGGTTTGGGTGTTGCATAATATTTTTTCTTTTTAAAATCAATCTATCAATTACCAAAATTGAATTCTGATGAATATGAAATATCTGTATAAATTGATAACAAACATTGCAATTATACATATAACAATCTCAAGAGCCAATGCTTAGAAATATCTGTTAATTATTTATTAGCTTCCACCCGTTCATTATAAGCACCTTGATTTACACGGCTATTGAACTAGATATACAGTAGCTGTGGGCGTGTCTAACCCATCACTTTCAGGGTTGTAAACGCGATCAATGAACAATACCAATCGGTTTCATTATTATTAATTATTTTGGTTTATATAAAACGGCACACAGTGTAGGTTGACGTTAGTCACACTTCAAGTACACAGTAGCTGTTAGTGGTTAAAGCTGACCAGCATATTATTTGTCTCTTATAATCCGTGATAACTATATTTTGAATAAATAATGGTGGAGAATAGCAGTTTGAAACGCAGACTCTGCTCTGAGACAGACAGTGATTGTGAACAGGAGGATCAATGCAGGTAATGTAGGGTTTGCCCATTTTGTAGGATACAACGATAGACACCTCAGCACACACCAGTATCTTTTCTTTAAAATACTGTGTCGTTTTGATAATGCAGTAGCTTTTCTAATACTTTCAAGCTTAATTTTTTTGAAAGAAATGTTAATAAATTATACTATATATCCTGTAACATAGAGGCTTATAAAAAAGAGGTCCTTTTATACATATATAAAACTGGATTTACACTTCTTGCTTCAGAAGGTGGGATTCTTATATTACAGATGAACATTAAACTCTCCAAAACTCCATTATTTACACTTTTATGTGTTACATAATTTATCAGTCTATTTATATAAATTATATTTTATTTCATTTAAATTTGAATTAATTTGGTTAGACATGATATTACATATATCATTGCAGCTCACCGTTGTCACAGGGCTCTGTAAGTGGGGACTCTGGATGTTTTACTATGGCCAGAAAACGAAGACGTGGGGTAAGCCATTTTGAAGCTTATCTTATTTTTTTACTTGTCTTACCTAGACAGCTGCAGTCTTGCAAGCTGGTAGCCATAAAATGTTATCTTATGCATGATGGGTGATTAAAATAGGTCGAACTATTTCATACTTCATGGTAATACGTTGGATGTTGAAAAATAAACTTTTAGAACTCTAGCAACAGAAATAATACAAATGAAAATATATAAATTACACTTCAAAGTATATAATATTGTAGTATTCTATTTACATGCAACATAGTAGCATTTATCTCAGTATTGTGTGAAAAGTCAACACTGTAGGTACGAGATATAATATGTGAGTACATTCCAGCATGCTGTTGGCAACTAAATCAATAATTAATAAATTATCCGTGTACTTATTATATGTACTTATTATATGTATTTATTATATGTATTATATGTTGTGTTTTGTATATATATTTATTCATATTATAGACATGTTTAATTTTTGTGATGCAGTTGATAGAAAAGCGGCGTAGAGACAGGATTAACCGAAGTTTGAATGACCTAAAAAATTTGATTCCCACAGCTCACGAGAGACAGGTATAGCAGCAGTTATCTACACTTGTATTATATAATATTATGTTTGCACTATAATGCATAGTTATTCAACAAATAGCTAAGCTGAAGAAATATAAATACTGTGTTTAATAAAAGGTAAATGAAAAGAATTTTTTGGGAGGTTTATTAATAGTGATATATTAAATAAACTTGTATGCATGCTAGAAGCACCTTAATGGTGTTTTAAATCAATTTCACCTAACAGTGTTGAAAAGTCATTGACATTAGTTGAATAAGTACTAAGCATCTTAACCACAGTATCAGCATAATGCTAATTGTATGCTTGAAGCTCAAGAAAAGGTTTAGTGCTGTTGAAATTTAGATCAAAGCATTTTTGAGAGAGACTTTTTCAAAAGGATAGATAAAAGAGAGATAAAATATTACAGATTGTTTAAAGTATAGCTTTCTGACATATTATATCTTTTGAAGAGAACCTGTACTAAAGTTGATGCTCTGATTACAACAGCAGATGGTGCATTATTATGATATTATAGACAAAAAACAAATAGGCCATTTGAAGTCATTGAAAAAGATATTAGATGGATATGATCATTAACTAGATATACAATGAAGGCAGATGTAAAATGAATTCATATTAACATCTTTTAAGCCTGAGTGTAGCTTTATAGTTTAATCTAGCAATTAACAATACCGAATTTGTCTTTAACAAATACTGTATTGTTTGCCGGTGATGAACGATTAGTTCATAAGGATATTGAGATGATAAATGGGTATATGATATTCTTAAGTGTAGTGTTTGAGTAAATTTAATCGTCCACTTGAATATCTCAAATTCAAACACTGACTTGATGCTTATATTTGTTGAGTATCATACCTGGTATGCTTCACAATATAAGCTGTGCTCCTTAAAATATGAAAATCTTATGAAAAATCATATAGTAAACAGATGAAAGAACTTAAATTTAAGGCTATTGATTAGTCATTTCTACAATCTAACCGCCAGATTTAAACAGGTTGCTCAATGGCACTCGAAATCTACTTGTTGTAAGTTTTATATTGTTTGCTCTTGGACAATGATGGGGTATTGCATTTAGTATGTTGTGTTCATCTACACCCTCTAAATGCTGTTTAATAAAGATAAACATGTTTGTTTAAATATTCCATTATTATAATGTTTAGGTTTAGTTGTCCATGTTTAGTCCAGTCCTGATGCTTTATAAACTTGGTAGCCTTCAATCATTAAACCATTTTTATTTATTTATTTATTGTATTATAATATGTTTCAGGCTTCTTCAAAGCTAGAAAAATCTGAGGTGCTGTCTTTAGCTGTAGATCACATAAAAGCATTAACTGCTCAAGTTGGTGAGTTCACAACATAAGACATGCATACATAATAACAATAATATATTATAATACTTGTGCTGCAAATTTTAGTGGCTTTTAGACTATTTAAATTTTCATTTTGTTTCTTTTTGACATCTACAATACTTTTATATAATATTTCTCGACTGAAGCTTCCCATAATTTTGGTGGTGTCACAACATTATAATAAAGTAAATCTTCCTTTAATTAATGTTTAATACTGAATGTTACATACAGGTTAAATGTTTTTCCAGCCATTTTTACCTAAACTTTAGAAACGATAAATTGTTTTAATTTTGTTTCAGAAAGCACAAACCCTCAAAGTCTTGCTATAGACTACAGGAGCATAGGCTATAGAGAGTGCATGCATGAGATGGCTAACTTTCTTATACACAGTGAAGGCGTTGGACCTGCTCACCCAATGCACGTCAGACTCTTATCACATCTGCACCAGCAGCTATCTGGTTATGACCAGGTTCTACATTTGGCACCACAACAGCCACAGTGTCCTAGACTACCCTCTGCAGCTCCTCTCCAGGCTTATAGTTCTCAGGCTATTTCCAGTTACGAAACAGTTACCATCTGCAAGCCAGAACCCTCTTTGTCTCCCTCATATTGTTCCTCTAACACAACCCACCAGTATAGATACACGAGATGTGAGAATGGCTACAACAGGCCCGCAGAGTTAGCCCCATCTAACTATCATTGGCCAGCCAATTCTGTACCCCAAAGCAACTGCCAAAATCCACTTTCACAGTGTGAGTTTTCATCCCAATCATCATGGGCATAGAGAGAAACTATAAACTTAAAAAATTAAACTACATTTGTGTATATATTTGTATGTTGATGAGATAAATTATAAGTTGTCATGTACAGAATGGAAATGCAATGTAATATTGGAGTTGCATACACTATATACAATCTTGATATGTACACGCAAGATGTTTGATGCTGCTGTAATCAGAGTTATTTATTTTGATGTAACCTTCAATTGATATACTTTTTGTTGTATCAATTTACATACTATTAATATTTATTATATTATATCATAATATTTTATATATCATTACATTGTATGCTATGCAATAGTTAATCCAGCACAATGCACTTGTATATATAGGTTATTTTCTATAATATAAATTTACTACTTTCTCAAATCGATTGTAATTAATATAAATAAAATTCTTTTGATGTTGAATAAGCCTGTGTGTGCATATGTGCATGCTAATTATTCATTTCATTGAGTTCTAGCTCGTAGGGTGCATAAATGGGAGTCGTTCTCTCCTACTTTTAGTATTGAGTTCCCAGATAAATCTCTATTTAAACTAATGGCACTCATTCGAAGAAGACTAGACATAAATCCTTTTTATTTCCTAATAAAATTAATATCTTCTTCCCGCACAGCAACTGGCTACTAATTCCCTAATCCGCCATCAACCAAGTCTCCTGCTAATGAGTCATGCCAGTGTCTGCGGTTTGACTGCAAATAAACCTATCTTTAAAATAATATTATAAATAAGTGTATAACCTTTTAGTTTATAATCTTGATTAATTATTATTTAATTTTCATTAACAACCTCAAGATATATACCAGAGCTTGAAAACTGTCAGCTATAGCTAATTCACAGAAAAACATGGTGTGCAGTAGTTCACAAATTTAAGCAAACTAAATATTTACTTTCATTCACTTATACGGCTGCACAGGCAACTCAATGCCTGTAACTGTTAATTGAATTATTTTAAGAAATTTAGTACAAAACAATTATATTCTAGTTTCATGGCTTTCTTGGTTTTACTGTATAAAATGAAAACCACAAACCCTGAATGTTATCCTTACTAAATAATAAAACAGAATCCTAGGCTGTGCCATCAGAGGTGAGTATGCAAATGAATGCAACTTCCATATTAATTATCTAATAAAAAAACAAATAGCAGATCAATGCCAGACTTAATCCAAAATTATTTTTTGCACTGAAGCCTTGGGTGCTAACACAGAGTCAACTACTTGCTTATACGAGATCCACCAAAGCTTTTACACACTAAAACTGCTAAGATGTTTTGGCAACCATTAAAGATTTATCTTTATTTGGATGTTTGGCACACTTCTCTCTTTCATCGCAAATCACTGCTAGTTTGTAAATCATTATGAAAGTCTTGCTTTGAAATTGGCATTTGAACAAGATAATATCATAGCTAATATCTATAAGCTGCTCATCCTATGGCCATGCATGGCTCCGAATGCATTTGTTTTGATTTTAGCTAAATTATACATGTTAAATAGCTTGGCTTGTGAAAATAGCTATTAGGAATGGTGAAATATTTTTTGTGCTTCAAGCTGAACTTATGACCCTATGGGCGACTAGTTGCAGAAGCCTAAGATGGTATGAAGTAGGCGCCATGTATGATAAGGCATGAAGGGTTCACAAGGAACCATAATGAGATTATCTGGTAAAGGTTAGTTCATCAAAGTTGTAAATGGTTCAACCAAAGTTGTCAACAAACCATATTATGTTGAGCTATAGGATTTCTGCATCTTGTACTTAAGTGTTGAAGAGTATTAAATTTTTAAGTTCGGAATTGAAATTTCAGTTAAGATCCTGTCCATAAACTACTGAATGTCAGCATTACACCATTATGTAGGTAATTTGCACTATTTTACTCATATAAAGTCTATAACTACTCCATGACTCATGCTAGAATCTCCAGACTCTTTCCTTATAATGTTCCCCATATATGACTTATGACTCATTGTCAGAAATGAATATAGGTGTACGTATTATATAAGAGCTTACTTGGGAAAATAGAATTTCTTACCTTATCAACTGCTGATATAAATAGATTTTAAGTACTCTCTGCTATGGTTCAAGAAGAAAGTACAGCCTAATAATATAAACTTACATTTCTATCTTATCATAATGTCAACAGAAATAGGTAATTTTAGAAATATTGGAGCATCCCATTTTGAACTGGGTGTTCCTTTAAACTTTTCTAATTTCACCAGTAAAAATATCATCAATCAATTGGAAAATAAAGTATTGGCAATACAATGCATACATGGAAAATCCTTATTTTTTCAAAAGTTGAGCTTTATTGTGCATTAAATATATGTATAGTAAAAACTTAATACTGCACACATTTTGAGTAAAAAGTCCATGGCATATGCAAGACTATATTATGTCATTGTTTAAAAGGCTGCTCTAATAGCTAGTGTTGTGTCGAATGAAAAACCATACTTACTTCTGTTCTCTCTATACTATACAAGCTACTCCACGAAAGACAACTCTAAATAAATTAGATTTGCAAAGCAAGCCCTCACCTACAAATGTAAGCAAAGCTGTTGTGCCCACATAATTAATGTTAGTAAATTTGGCTAACATTAGTTTAGTTTTGATTGCTACTCTTTATTTGTTTTAACTTCACTCATTCTGCATTGATTATTGTATTTAGTTCATTAGACACAAAAGCCACAAGCTGCATAATTTTTGCTAATGAGAAATCATTAGATTAATTGGAGCATAAATATTATATAAAATACCAAATAATAATATACCAAACGAAATTTGCTAAGCGAAAATAACTAACAATTGATGTTGTACCTTGTAAAACCAATTGGCTTACAAAAAGTTCTTGTGTCCAGAATGATTGGCAATTACATTATCTGAAGGATAATAATAGTGCCTAGAATCTAATGAGATAGTTAGATTAAAGATATAAGAAAGCTAGATTGCACTCCCACCATAAGTTATAGGCAATTACTAACTACAAGCTATATTATGTTCTTCTCCACCACTGCCGAGATCCCTGACAAACTTGTTCATTTGACAAATGACCTGCTACCATTAGTAGAACCAGTACAATAGCACTTCAAACTAGTGCTATTTGCATGGTGCGTAATTCTAACAATAGACACATAGTGATAGGCACTAAACTAGGGGAACTTATAGCCTTGGTTCATTGGCCATGTCAAAAAGAGAATTCATTCTAAACTGTTCCGTGCTACAATCGCAGTCCCAAGCTGTTTGCATAACTTTGCGCTTAAAATTTGTGTCATTAGGCCTCACAAGCTGAGGCTGATAGTTACTAAAACCTGGAGGTTTTTGTGTCATTAAATAGACTAATAGACCAGTTCACTGTAATTGAAGAAAATAATCAATTAATTAATTAATTAAGCTGGCAAACTTATTGAAAAAGTATTAGATATTTTATTATATTGTTGTAGTATTTGTATTGCTACAGTTGCAGTACATCAATGCTATAGGCATCCTTTCAACATCTAATCTATTATAATTACTCTTATTATTAGCTGGCTTGTTTGTTATTCTATGTTCAACTACGCTTTTATTTGCTTTCTAGCTAATCAGTTATTACCCTAGCTTTAACCTTAGATACTGTAGATGTAAATAACTTTGTTTTATAATAGACCAGTTATACAATATGAAACATTATGATAAATCAGTTACAATATGAAAATTATCTGGAGCTACTGTAAATAAGTATGCTACAGCTGTATGGCTCGCCCTCAGCTATATAATGTACCCAACTATAGTGCTTGGCTCTTCCACATCCTGATTGTTTATTATATAAAAAGGCATATCAGTTGCTAGCAGAGATTTAAAGCTGGTAATATCATTATTATTGATTTATAATTCTATTGACATCACAACTGATTGTTGTAGTTACTGGATGTTTTTGTCATCAAATGCACTTATGTAACTGAATTTGCTGACGAAGCAGGAGAAATGATTTGAGTATGGTGCAACCTTGCATCCTGACTCAGTGGGGCTTTGGAATATTCTAGTTCATTAGATTAGTTTTGAAATTGGCAAGTGTCCAATTATGTTTAAACAGGGAAAACCAATTACAGTAAAATTAATGGACAATTGGTATTATAGTTACAGCTTTAGTTATAGATCCAGGGCCTGAAAGTTTCCATTTTCTTACTGATAAGCCTTATCTTAGTTTTCTTGTTGTATGACTGCTCATCAACTGATCACAAGAAATGGCAGAGTTTAAATGCTGTTTTGTAATCGTGATGTGTCGAGTGAGTTTAAGTTAAGAAACCTGCCTAATTTTTGCTTTGTGTTGGTATAAAGCAATTGTACATAATATCATGTTATGCCATGCTAATATAGTCATATATGGTAACACAATAGGTATTAACATGACCACCATGAAACCTGTTGAAAAGCTCCTTAAAATCAATACAATAAAAAGTACTCCAGCTATTACACTGTTGATGGGCTTCACAGTTCAGTTTTTAGAGCTTGGTGTCAATAACCTATTATATTTGTTAACATTTCATTGCTAGAGCATTTTGCGAGGTATTTAGCGATGAAAATAAAAGAAAAGTGCTAGTAATTTGGTTTGAAATTTCAGCAATAATTACATTTATTTTCAAATAAAGTTATTGTTTCAGGATAGAAACTCTGCCTCGGTAGGCAAGACTGTTGTTAAACTTTGCTCCTAAACTTTTCACATCTGGCTTCGAGCCAACTTTTATTGGAACCTAACTACCTACCAGCTGATTCAGCTATATTTAGCCTGAGCTATATGATTAATAGCTTGTGAACTTATGCCAGCTACATGTTAACGCTTTTTACTCTATTAAACCTACCTATATAGCTGTTATTTCATCATCACTAGTCATATCATACATGTGATCAAACCAATACAAACACGTATATGCTGTTGTTTTGGCAACTTTCTTTAGCTTATTACGTTGGATTATGGCCAGGGTATATGCAGTATTGACTTTGTAACAATCATATGACCAAACAGTAAATGGTAGTAGTTTATGGCCTCTAGCTTCCTCTATTCTATGTACAGGTAGCTAAACAGTGAAAACACTTTGCTTTGTTTGTCTAATAAAAACAAGCTTTCATGCGTTGGTTTGTCCAAAAGCATAGTAGTAGCATACAAGTATATTAGAGTAATAGAGCAAATCTTTGCAGCTGAAGTTGCACGCGTATGAGCTATTTTCCTCTAGATCACGACAGCCCAGCTCACTAAGTTTTTGTAGACTTGTTCTAGTAGATTCTGCAGTGTCTGTGAAATTAATTAAAATATTAACACTCCAAGCAGAGTGAAATCTCTGTGGTTGATAAGACAGTGTCATAATTATGCAATTTTGTAGACTGTAGAGTGTAGAGTATCTACAGATGGCTAAACCAGCATTTCGTGCTGTTAACCTGATAATAATAATATGGTGAGCTGATATAGGACCTGTCACCCATTGCTCTGTAATGTCTGATATATTCACTGTTATAAAAATAGTACAATAAAGCATACAGCCATGCTGAAAACTAGTTGCAAAGTTTACAAATAGCTTTGTTAGTACAGAATAACAATTATGATGAATTAGGAGAAATTATTTTGATAAATTGCTCTATATAGGAGGGACTCAAAATGAAAGCTTCAAAACAAATATAGTTTCCACTTGCTTTCAGTCTCAGTCCACAGTATATGATGGGTAGCTGGGTGGTTGACAAGAGAAAGAGAAAATAGACCAGAACTTACAACAAGAGAGACTTTTCAGCGGAGCTGCATATAATACAATTACAGAGTTTTACTGTTGTGTTGTATCAGATTTAAATCCTCTAGACAAGCAGGATGTGGAAGTCAGATGTAGAGCAGCCCTAGGCATGAGTGAGCAGATGTCTTGTGTATTGGTGCATGAAGAAAGTCATTCAGACTCTACAAACCATATCTGAATTATGAAATATTCATTGCGCTTAAAATTTGTATTTTGGGAGCCACAGGAGCTTCAAACTTATTTAGTAACACTATTGCATTAAAATATATAAGTATAAAGCATTTAGGGAGCAGCCGTAGTCTGGAGGTTAGAGCGTTTGCTTAGTAAGCACTAAGTCATGTGTTAAAGCTCTGACAAAGGCCATTGGTGATGTTAGGAAGAGCATCCAGTCATAATTGCTTCTGTGCCCCATCTGAGTTAGTCCTTAGCCCGGTTTAACCGTAAACCCCTTCCATTAGAGGTTTTCTCACAGGGCTGGCAACTATAAACTTGCGTGAGAAGTTTGAAACTTATTTTGTAACATTAAAACATTAACGCATATAAGTATAAAGCATTTATTTCCTGGGTAGTTGGTACTATTTACATGAGATTAATTAGAGATGAACTAACTCACTTTAGCAAGATTCTATTACACAACGGCTCATTACAGCATATTGAAATAGTACTATGAGTTTGCACTTAGTATGCCTAATTTCATGGAGTTCCTTATTTTGCAAGTTTGTTTTGTGTAGATATAGATATGAAGTTGCATCACCCTGATACAATAGAAAGATTGAATAGTATATAAATTACAAAACAGAAATCTCTGTAGGAGTAATTTCGATACCAAACCATTGTGACTCATATACAAAGGGTAAAACTCATTATCTCTATCTGCACATGCAATAGTAATTTTGAACTTCACTGGTTTTTCAAATAGAACACTCATACATAGGTTTTCTTATTGCTACTGCAGAGCACAGCATGTGTGAAAGAATACAAGTGAGGGAGCTAGTAATCTAGCACTAACTTTTCAAATGTTCATCTGAAACAGAGAATTGTCTGAGAGTCTTGCCCTCTGTTATTTGGGTTACACATATACCGTTTGACATTAGTATGTAATATTATTATGCTTTATTATTGTGTTTATAAATGTCGGCTGTGACTTGGAAAAGTTGTGCCAAGTGAAAATAGAAGAGCAATTATTAATTCCAGCAGAATTTTATTTCATATAATATAACTATAGAAATAAAACATATATACACTTGTAGTTTAAATATTTTGAAATATTTTGTTATATATGCTTCATTGCTTTACATAGCCAGCACCAATAAAATTTGAGCAAAAAGCAGAAAAAAATGTGTACATTAAGTATGGCCAAAAGTTGGAAGCATGTTATATGCATGAATACAATTGCATAGTCACTGTGTAATGGGACCATTGAACTATAATAGTTTCAGTTCAGTGAATGGGACTAGGTTAGATAGTGTTAAACATAAAATCTGACATTTACAATCAATTATAAGTAAAAAGTTCTATAAAATATATTATGTGTGTAATGATATACAGCAGTTATTGGCAATGAGCCAAATCTTGCAGTTGTTGAATCCTCAACAGAATCAAGATTGAAAACATTATTTATAAAAAAAAAAATATATATATATATAAATTAATTTGCTTCTATTCATGAAATAAATTTCAGAACCTGAGCAAATCATTAAAAACATAACATTAGTTATTAATTAATTTCTTCAAGAGTCCAAATATTGCAGCTGCCAGCCCTTCAACTTTTGTAATATTTTATATTCTTGCATAAAAGGAGGGAAGGCAGGAGATCTGTAGCCTTGGAAGGTTCCAGGGCAGAGTGCAAGTGATATGTGTGTGTCAAACTACAAAGCATAGGGAACACAGTTGTAGACAGTGTGCATAGTGATGAAGATCAGTCATTTATTTAAAGCTTCATTACAATAAATTGCATGCCAAGTATAATGGAAATTAATGCATTTCATTTATTATCAATATCGTGAATTGATGCATGCAAAGAATATAACAATTAATTCAAATGCAACTGTATATGTATAAATTTATATAAACAATTTTTAAATTATTTACCTCTGCGTGACTTGCCCCAATGCTTGGTTTTTATCATGAGCCACCCATCTAGGAAGATGCTACATATACATCTATTCCTATAGCCATCATAAATCTTGCAGTAGACGCGACGGTATTCCAGAACAGATTGAAGGATGATGGTGCTTGTTTGCCTTCGTTCGACTTTGGTAACAATATTTCATTGTCGATCTGAGCAGCAATCACTTGTATGTTCCTTGCAATCTGGTCATACAGAGCCTCGCGATTACAAGACTGGTCGTTCACCTTCACGGTTTCAAGCTTTGTGCAAACGCACGTATCGAGTTGATCAGAAACTCCACCCATGTTGTCATTTCTAGTAGCTCGCCTAGGCTTAAATTAAACTTCTTTTAGTGCATTGGATGCTTTCAGTACAGCTAGTAGCTTTATGTTCGACTTCACTGCGTGCTCGCTTTTTTATAGCCAGTTAGTACTCGCAACTAACAGGACGTAAAATGGAAATTCCATTTGTTTTTGTGCTTTATTCCGCAGTCTCGCGAAGCGCTATAAATTAGTATTACGATTAAATGTGGCATATTGCCAAGTGTTTATCTATAGTCAATGCAGCTATACCTCGCACCTTGATAATAAATTTCCAACCAAATGAAAACTATCTTCCAGTAATAATTATTCAACGCAACTGGTGCTAACGCTGAATATAAAATATACGTATGTCCAGTTATTTCCCCTCGCTGTGTAATAAATGACATTGCATAGGTACGATAGCTACCCTTGCTTTGGGAGTAATGACTCAAAAGAAATCCAGGCTACATAGAAAATCATCTCTTCAGAAAGTTCTAGAAAAAACCATAACATATGGCAGTTGTTCTACCTGATAAGATATATCAGGAACTAAATTTATATTCTTTCAATCAGGAAAGGCATTATAAACTTTAAAATTTCCTACATATATGGTAACAAAATTTTCAATTGTCACTGGCTGTACAGTTTCAAATTAAGCATGCTACAGATATAAATAAAATCATTCGACAGATTTTCTCATTTGGCCACACCATACCACCTGGAAGTATCCAGATAAAACAGAAATATAATTTTTTTATCTCAATACAATACTAAAAACTGTTTACTCTATTACAGAGTAATCTGTTCACTGAGTCATTGATTTAAACACCAGCGGAGCCTATTGGTGATGGCCAGAAAGAGCATCTAGAGATATTGCACCACATTGAGACCTTGATTTATATTACTGGGTGGAAGGTACCATCTATAGCACAACTGAAGTCTATTACCACAACTTTAAGCAAAAGTTATTTTTAATGGTTTTATTGTGTTTTATTCTTCTCGAAAATCATCAATAACAGTGTACTGTGTTGCTATACTGATACTTCTTTGGATCATTATGTTTATGTGGAGTGTGAATAGCATAGAACGAGTTCAGTAGCTGTAAGAGAGTTATAATAAATAATTGCTGCCAAGAGTACATTTATAAAACAGACAACTCCAAAAATTCAGTGAAATCATTATTGTGGGGCATTTGTCAAAGCATTTGAGTAAAGTTATATAATAACATATATCTAAAACTCTGTGTAGAAAAAAGTCACTGCACCTGAAATATTGCACCATATAGAAATCAATTTTTTTAGCACGGATATTGATGTTATTCAACTGTATGGTAATACTTTTATAATTAGAATTACTTGTTAATTTGGCCATGCCATGGTTATATTGGCAGACTTGAGAATTTGTTTGGGTTTGTTGACCTCGTGACAAATGCAGCTCCTACCAGGTTTTTTTGTGGCAATAGCAGTTTTTCAATTAAGTTATTTTGAAAAAGGATCTATATTTTATGTAATAGAGCAGCAGCAGCTAAAAGACTATAACCAATTTCTTACGTCAGATACTGCTAACCATTTAGTAGTACATGAACTAGCTGGTATGCTTATATTATGAATGTAACATGCTGCAATAAATATTGTCCACATACTTCATGGTCTTAAAAGTTAATTTACAAATTAGTCTTGTAACTATGATTTCAATTTCAAACATTGCATTTGGAATCATTGAGTTTCTATACCTACTTTCTATTTGTACAAAACTGCAAAGGGCACACAACTCTATATAACTTATTTTCAATAACACTAAAAAAGCCTAATGAAATTGATAACTTTCTAGACTTTTAAAGGGTCAAAGTAAAATATAACATACATGTATTACTACATATGTTATTGCATAACATTTATGTCAACAACTAACAAATAAAGATCTAAATAAAGGAACTTTATAAGATAGATATGGTCAAAACTTCTTTATAACATGTTATAGTGCTTAGACCACTCCCCTTGATTATTATTTAATTATTAGTTAGCTGGCTAAAAATAAACTGTTTTACGCTTACAGCATCACAATATCATATCAATGTCATAATTTTTTGTTTAATCTGCAACAATTTATTTAACAAGAGTTGTTATGTTATGCAATAGGATATAGGTTTATCAGTTTAGTTTTATGTTGTTTAAAGAAAGATCATAGTGTGCCTATAAACTTTTATTTTCATGTTCAATATGTTATAGTAATGTGATTCCTACAGCGCAGTATGGTGACAGTTGCTGTGAATTCATATAGCAGGCCAGTTTATGAATTTTGATTTAACATGGGAAAAGAGTTATACATTTTTCTATGTGAAATTAAATTGTAACAATTAAATTACAGGCAGGCTATTTAATCAAATATGCAACCTCATTATAGCATTTTAAGGTCACATTGCATTACCCGATGTGTAGGCAGGGCTTGTCTCTGATTCTAGACTGTAGCAATTATATATCACCATATAATATGTACTTTATTCATTCAGCCTGGAGTCAGCTGAGGACAAAGCAGCCTAATCAAAGAACACACAGCAATATAATGCAACTTGACCTCAAAGATTCAGAAGTTGCATACAAAGGCTATAATTATTATAATAAAGTATTATTACATCCTGTAATTTCATTGTAGCTTTGAGCCCCTAATTATTACAAACATTTAACTATAGTATTAATTAAAGACTAATATTGATTTTTATTTTTAGATAGTAAGGCTAAGGATAGCGCCCTTACAGGGTAAACAATAGTTATAGTATTTATGTTTATCCATAAGGAATCAATACTATTGTGTGTATAAACATAATAGCATTTGAGTGTAGAGGTCATACTCTGTCTAACACCCATGGAGTGTGGTAAACAGAAGTGCTGCTATACAGCTATTGCTGTTTCAAATCGTCAGTTTGACCTGATGACTCATTCGCCTTGCACTCACTGCTCCCTGCACATGACCTCATCGGACACAATGCTCCTTACTCTATATGCTTAGTGGCCAGTGCTTACTTCAAACTAGAAAATGTTTAGCTCATAAATAACACATAGGCAAAAGTAAAACATAATATATTTTATAAAATAAAATGGAAAAAGCTTAAGTTAAAAGAAGTACAAATGAGTAATATGTAAGCAACTTAAGCAAGAGCAAACAGTATTAAAACTCAATGTATTTGAATATCTTTTGGATATATTAGATTTTATAGTTTGCCTTCTTATAGTTGCTTGATCTTTTTTGCATTTCACGATAACAGTTGCAATTTTGTAAAATTTGCACTCTCCTGCACTAAATAATCGTTTTAATTAAATTTTAAAACCTAGTAATTATGTTGAAAAGATTGTCATTATACTAAGAGCTGTGATGTGAATGTAGCGCAGATTTCTTCAGCATAATATTAAACTATATAAACTATCTGACCGGAAAGACAACTATATAGCTTGGTACGTAGGTATGTGTGTGTTCATGTACCTATTGGTATACAAATAAGCTAAAACTGATTTTTGTATAGATCGTGTTGTATATATTCATGTATCTTTAAAACTAGCAAGTTTGGTGAGCTGTATTCAAAACTTGTTACAGCTATACAAAAATTAATTTGCATTTCCATAGGAAGCTTGCTAAACTGCTGAACCTACTCCATAAGTATAAATAATGCAAATAATTTGTAATGAACTATTCATTTATAAGCTGATAGAAAGGTACTCTTCATAACTATCTCTCTGTTAAGTATAGTTAACATAATAACATAATTAAATGTATTCCTATAAAAGTTCAAGGAGAGACAATGATTTCTTTATTTGATCAATATTTAAGTGCGTTTAATATTTAGAAATTGCATATTATCCCGTAACATGTTAATCAAAGCTGCCCTACATTTAGGTTAATTTATTCATGTGGTGAGTTTATACTAAAAATATAAGCCCATATTTTCTGTGAAATGCAGATTTCTGTCTATACCTATAGCTTAGATATATCAATCTTTGGTTTGGTGTTCAGTTTTGGGAGGTTATTGATTTATTTTATAACTAGACAACCTCTTGTACGTTAAATATCTGCTTGAACTTGTGTTATTTAAAATACTGCAAATCCTCACCCATCTCAGTGTCAGGGGTAGGATTAGGCTTTTATGAATTTGAATTATAGACAATCAGTGTCACAAATTCTGAGTGTACATATATCTATAGACCTACCAGGTTTTTCCTAATGATTATACAGGAATGTTCATAAATATTCTAGACTGATCAAAGAGATGGGTCATTGTTCATTGTTATTGTTTTCATTAGTCATGTTAACTACTGCCCAGCAATGTAAACAAGGTGTTGCGCAATAATTGCGAAATAACCATGGAAATTCCAATGTTTTGTTTTGTTTTGATTTTCTATAAATAGTATTGGCATGTGGGGAAGGTTTTCTACTAGAATCTTCTATACTGGAATGCTTGAGAATATTCTAGAGTGTTTTGTTTACTATAAATACTGAGGCAGTTGTGTTTACAGTTCAGTTCATTCTCGCAGTTCCTTTTTATAAGTTCATTCTCGCAGTTCCTTTTTATAAGTTCATTCTCGCAGTTCCTTTTTATGAGTTCATTCTTGGAGTTCATTTTAATACATTCATCTGTGCATATCTTACTAGAGAAATAAAGTATACTTATATCCACAACTCTATTTATTCACAACTGGATTAGCAAGCTGTATACTACTTGTCTATACACTTCTGACTACCAGACTTTTCGAACTCGTCACACTGCTACCAACAGTTTTGTGACAATTGGGGGCTGCTCCGGGAAGTCTCAGTCGCACACAGGGAAGTTATTAGTTACAACGTGAGTATACACAGGATTAATTAACAGTTGTTGAGACATTATGGCGTTGTTGGAGAGAGTGACACAGATGGGTAAAGATCTTGGACTGGTGGAGGACAAGCTCGTAGCTTTTGTTGAAAAGAACCTACCCATTGTTGCTGCACAAGAGGAAAAAGAAAAGGCACGAGAGGAAAAAGAAAAAGACCGAGAGGAAAAAGAAAAGGACCGAGAGGAGCGTAGATTAGAGCGTGAGGCGGAAAGGATCAAGCAAGAAAATGAGAAAGCCTTAATGGAAATGAAGATAAAAGCTGACCAGGAGGCAGAAGAGAGAAGACAACGACATGAATTAGATATGGAAAAGCTGAAAGCAAACACAAGTTTGGAGCACTCAAGACTTGAGAGCACCAGGTTAGAAATAGCTAACAAACCAAAACCAAAAATACCATTCTTTGATGAGAAGGTGGACGAAATGGATAGCTATTTAGAGCGGTTCGAGTGGGTTGCCGAAGGATGTAACTGGGACAAGGGAGATTGGCCCTACCATCTCAGTCAGTACCTAAGGGGTACAGCAACAGAAGCTTACATCCGGTTGTCACCTACCGATCGTAGAGATTATAAAAAAGTCAAAGAAGCCTTGTTGGAGCGCTTTAACTTGACTCAAGAGGGCTACAGAAAAAAGCTCAGAGAGGCAGAAGCTTACGAGGATGAAACTCCTGCCCAACTGTTCACTAGGATAGAAAGTTATGTGCACAAGTGGGTGGAGCTTTCAGGGGGCATGGACATAGCCAAACTGGTGGCGATTGAACAATTTATATCATCATGCCCAGACGACCTAGCTGTGCATTTAAAGCAAAGTTCCTACAACAGCAGTGAGGATATGTGTGATGCAGCGTCACTGTTCTTGCATGCCCGTGGAAGGAAACTAGCAAAGACAAAGAAAACTAATACAAAAAGGATGGGAAACACACCTGCCGGTAGCATGCATGCTGAACAAGGAAGTAAAAGCAATGGGGCATGCTTTATTTGCAAAGATAAGTCACACATTGCTCGTAACTGCCCACGGCGGGGGAAGAAGTACTGTTCACATTGCAAGATGAACAACCACAATACTTCAGATTGCAGAAAGTATGGTGGAAGGGCAGTGCATGCTGCTGCTGCAATAGCGACTACTCAGAATAAGACTGTGGTCACAGATCCAGGAATTTCATCTAAAGTGGAAGAACCTACGGAAATCACAGTTAATGGTAAAAAGTTTGTCAACACTGCTGTCTGCAAGAATGGACCTAAATTCAAAGATGGGGGCACAGCAATATTTGATGCGGAAGTTAATGGCCAACGAGCTACTGTAATGCGCGACACCGGCTGTGGTTGCATTGTAGTCAATGCAAAGTATGTGCAACCTCAACACTTAACTGGAGAATCAGTTTATCTGAATATGGCTGATGCAAGTGTTAGAGAGGCTCAGTGGGCACTTATCTCAGTGCGCTCACCATTTTACAATGGTGTCGTCAAAGCTGCAGTAATGGACAAGACGATTTGTGACCTGCTTATTGGGAATGTGGATGGAGCGAGATCAGCTGACCAACCGCTAGAAAACTGGAAGGACTGCGCCGTAACCACAAGAGCTCAAGCTGTCAAGGAGAAGTCAGGAGACAAACCACTGATGATTGATTCAAATGCTAACCCATTAAGTATAGGGAAAGATGAGATAGCCAGACTGCAGAGGGATGACCCCACATTGGAACGTTTCTTCGATGCAAAAGAAGTGAAGGAGAAAAAGGGATGCACCACTAGGTTTGTGGTGAGAAACAAGATTCTGTACCGTGAGTACACCGACTCGAAGTCTGTCAGTGTAAAACCTGTTAAACAACTCATGGTACCCAGTTCACTGAGGAAGGAAGTTCTACAGAAAGCTCATGACTGCATAATGAGCGGACACCTAGGAGTAAAGAAAACCACTGATAGAGTGCTTTCCAACTTCTTCTGGCCAGGACTAAACGGAGATGTCGTACGTTTCTGTCAGTCATGTGACATTTGCCAGAAGACGGTGAAAAAAGGCTCAGTCATGAAAGTTCCAGTACAGGAAACTCCACTAATTGACACCCCATTCAAGAGATGTGCAATAGACCTAATCGGACCAATTAACCCTCCAAGTGAGAAAGGACACCGCTACATCCTAACTTTAGTTGACTATGCTACAAGATATCCTGAAGCTACACCATTGAAGAACATTGACTCAGCTACTGTAGCTGAAGCGCTGCTTGACATGTACAGTCGTGTTGGGATACCAGAGGAGGTGATAAGCGACCAAGGAACTCAATTCATCTCGGACTACATGAAAGAGTTTACCAGATTACTTGACATGCGACAACTTCCTACCTCACCATACCATGCAATGGCCAATGGACTTGTGGAAAAGTTCAACGGAACCCTCAAGAGTATGTTAAAAAAGTTGTGTGCTAAAGAGCCAAGACAGTGGCATCGATTCATCAATGCGGCTCTATTTGCATATAGAGAAGTCCCACAGGAATCAACAGGCTTCGCCCCATTCGAGTTACTCTATGGAAGAACTGTGCGTGGACCAATGTACATCTTGCGACAACTTTGGACAAAAGAAGACACTGCCGATGAAGTCAAGACCTGCTATCAACATGTTTTTGAATTGAGAGAGCGTTTAGATGACATGATGGAAATGGCACTAGCTTCGCTAAAAGACAGTCAAAAAAGATACAAACACTATTTTGATAAGAAAGCTAAGCAGAGAGACTTCAAACCTGGTGACAAAGTGCTCATTCTTCTACCTACAAATGGAAATAAATTGCTGATGCATTGGCAAGGACCATTCAATATTGAGGAGAAAGTCAGACTGAATGACTACATTATCAACATTAGAGGCAAGAGGAGAACATACCATGCCAACATGCTGAAGAAATACTTTGAGCGGGAGACGCCTACCGACTCTATGACTGTTGGAGCTGTGATGACTCTAGATGCTGCTGGTGCTGGAATTATTGATTACGATAAGGAAAGAGAAGGCGAAGATGATTTGTTGGATCTGTACAATAAGAAACAACAGAGTGATGAGATGGGATATGTATTCACAAAACTTCAGAATCAAGGTGGAGTCAATCAAAGGAAAGGACAATGTTGGAGCTGATTATCTAAGCCGAATTGACTCAGAATTTTAAGTAGTTAGGAGAAATGATCAAGATAATTTCTCTTAGAATGGGGGGTTGTCACAAATTCTGAGTGTACATATATCTATAGACCTACCAGGTTTTTCCTAATGATTATACAGGAATGTTCATAAATATTCTAGACTGATCAAAGAGATGGGTCATTGTTCATTGTTATTGTTTTCATTAGTCATGTTAACTACTGCCCAGCAATGTAAACAAGGTGTTGCGCAATAATTGCGAAATAACCATGGAAATTCCAATGTTTTGTTTTGTTTTGATTTTCTATAAATAGTATTGGCATGTGGGGAAGGTTTTCTACTAGAATCTTCTATACTGGAATGCTTGAGAATATTCTAGAGTGTTTTGTTTACTATAAATACTGAGGCAGTTGTGTTTACAGTTCAGTTCATTCTCGCAGTTCCTTTTTATAAGTTCATTCTCGCAGTTCCTTTTTATAAGTTCATTCTCGCAGTTCCTTTTTATGAGTTCATTCTTGGAGTTCATTTTAATACATTCATCTGTGCATATCTTACTAGAGAAATAAAGTATACTTATATCCACAACTCTATTTATTCACAACTGGATTAGCAAGCTGTATACTACTTGTCTATACACTTCTGACTACCAGACTTTTCGAACTCGTCACACTGCTACCAACAGTTTTGTGACAATCAGCTCAATATTACTAATAGTCCACAAGAATCCAACTTATGGAAAGTTGCATTAATACCATCGCGACTTTCAGTCAGAAATTCAAACTAGAAAGGGGTAATTTAACTGAAACTCGGAAGTTTTTTCGGCAAAGGTATAAACACAACTTTACTCTAAACCAGAGGGTCTACTCAATGTACTCAATATAAAACGTTGCAGCAGTCTAGATCACACCTGCTACTTAGTATATTATTATGAATAATTACTGGTATAATCTGTGAACAACGTAGTCAAATTATTATTATGAGAGTTATTATAAGACTGTCTATTATATTAAATTGCAATTAATTTTGGTTGAAGTCAGTTATAAATTTGTATTTATTGAAAATTAAATACATATTACGTAATTGAACACCAACATTTTGGAATTTTCAATAAAATTAAGTATACATTCCTGAGCAAATAAGTGTAATACTAATTCATAGAGTGTTAAAGGTAGTATTTCAAAATCTACCTTCTTAAAAAGTATTTGGTAAAACTGCACCTGGGGGAAATACAAAAAGTACAAAATTGTAATGACTAGAAATTAATAGAGAGAGCTGCACACACAATATATCATAATGGGCAATAGATACCAACAATCCGTATTAGTTATTTAGGCTACATATAATATTATGAAAAAAAAATACTAATAAAGCTGGAAGCAAACGGTTATCATACAGCAATTAAAATTAAACTATAGATACTACTTTCAATATATTATGTACAATGTCTAGCTATAGCTATATGCTTAGACTCTGGGTGCTTGGACTCGATTTCTATGCATAGAAAAACACCACACAGCTTCTGTAATTGGTTGATACAAGATATTTTTCTAATACTATTTATATTTTGTCGCAAAGCTGTTGCTATATTTTACTGAGTCTAGACGCTGTAGCGCAGACGTTGCTCTCGCTGATAAAGCTTAACATTTTCAGTAATTATAAATTTCATCTTCAGCATGCATCTGTCTGGTGAAGCTTGAAGAAGCTGCAGCTGTTTCTTCCATGAAGGGCACTAGAATGATAATTAGAGAGTTATTTGCTGTATTGAAGCAAGCAAAATATTATATGCCATTAATATCTGCCCATTCATACATCTATACAATGTGTGGATAAGTAAAACTAGAGTCTAGACTTTAGACTAATGAATAATTTACAAATTTACAAAGCAGAAAGATCAAACTCACCACCATCTGCTGTTTAATGTTAGTTCTACTTTAGACTGCTGACTGCTACTATTATGCTGGCAGCAATTACTACTGCTGCTGTTCCAACATGTCTGTTCGTATGCTGTTGGGTTGACTGAGTAGCTCTAGTATCCATGTCATCACCAATATCTCTGAGTTTTAAGGCTATTTCCAGGTGCACCTGGTTCAGGTTTGGTGAGTTTATTTCCTGATTTTCGTGTGGGCTATTTTCAGCTTTCACCAATAAATGCGCTGGTCTTGATGCATGTAAGCCACCCACTAGCTCCGTATTGTTCCCCATATTTGCAGCAAAGCGTGATTATTATCGCTCGGTTCAAGGTGTAGTTTCAAAATGTGCAGTTTCAAAACTGAATCTCTGCTATATATACAGTTCTAAGCTATCCTTGACTTGACCTATGCTACACTTAATTACACCTCAAAATTCCAAGTCAACAACTATTGTTAACTGCTATTGATTGGAATACGACACCAGATAACATGCTGCTAGCTGTTATTGTTTTTAATAGCCAATAGGATTTACACTGAGCTCTGAAGCTAAAAGTGAAAGCAATATTATAATAATCATGTGTTACATCAATATGATATAAACTCTGATACAGTTTCTATTACACATGCTAAGGAACTTCCAATTCAAAGCCAGTTTATCTTTAAAAAATTCTAAAATTATCTGTTTTAATTCCAATTTTTATAATAAGCTTCTTGTAAAATTTCTACTGCACCATAAATCGTATTTCTATAATAAAGCTTAATTCCTTTTATGCCTCTATAACCGTTGGTCTTTTCCCTCTATTATAAGCAATGATTATGTAATAGGGCATATCAAAGTAGCAGATGGGAGTATATGCTGTTTAAAAGATAATCTTTAGTAAGTTGCTGCAATAAGACAAGTCTAATATAGCAATCTTTTTGCAGATGAGATAAAAGGAAGTTAGAAATCTCATCCAACATTATATCGGAATATTTTCCAGCTTTAAATACCCTACAGTGGCAACGCACATGTTTCCTTGGCAATTTGTGACAATTTGAATTTCAGCTACTTACCACAAACAGTCATTTATTACAGTTTGTTTATAGATAACTTCATGGCTAAAAATATAAAAGAAGATCTTTTGGCAAACAGCCAAACGAGTTGAAACACAAACAAAAACAAATGTTGAGAAATATTATGATGTATCGTAAACTTGGCATATCCCATTAATATAACTTGTAAAGGCTCTATATACAGTAGATATGTTGCAAGTTTTTGCTGTAGTACATTATGAAGAGGACATCTTGTTTATTATTTATCAGTTGCGCCATATTCAAAACTGGTGGCATGAACAAAGTGGCAACCAATGTTTATCTCTAACTAGTACTTTGTGTAAATTCAGGTAAAATAACAACTTTCTTGTACAGGGAATCCACAGATGTATTTGCATAGATAAAATACATGCAAGCTTGGCACCTTCTTATCTTCATGCACACTGTTGCTAAAAAATAAATGGTTTTCTTTATTTGTATTATGTATTAGCTGCATTCCAAACCTAATAATATTATATAAGTGGCAGTAATTATAAGTGCAGTTGAAACTAAAGTTTTCAAAAATATTTATGCCAGTATATTATGTGTACATCAACATGGTTGTAGATCTTCTACATCTACAGAAGGGTTCATGTTCTGTAATTATGTATCATATTAAATACAGAACACAATGTATGTACTAGCTTATCCCAGTCCAATATTGACATCTTATACAAGTTGACAGCAGATCACCATAGCTCACAGTAGATCATGCACAAGTTCCCACTTGACTATTTTATTTGCAGAGCAGAATTAACATCAAGATAAGAGTCGACGCTACTTAAATAGAACAATTAAATGTATTTGTTGCAGCTATGTATAGCTGGAATTACAACATGCAGCATAAACAACATAGTTGACAGGCATTGGTGGCGTGTACTCGTTAACACCATGCCCTACACATGACCCTCTGGCTGGGAGTTGGTTCAATGTGTAGATATGCTATCAAAAGACTTGCAGCTCGAAGGCATGCATTATCACGATGAGTAGTAGATTTATCTTATTCAGCTCTTGTAGTTTGTCAGCTGCTGGTATTATGTCGATTTAAACTTCAGAGTTCACTTCTATATAGCAATGTTACTGCAGCTACAGATAGTAGAATATTATTGTTTAATATTTTGCTTATCAGTTCAATGAGAACCTTTTTCTGCCTTTTACATTTCCTAGTAGTAACACTGTAACACCTCAACTGTCGGCCTCTCACTATAGTTCAACATCAACATCTTACTTATTCAACATTACATAGTTACGGATATATAACTTGTCCTTGTATAACCTTAGCTGTGTCAGCAAGCACTGTGTGATCCTCAAACACTTATAAACAACTTCCCAGTCAGGTAATGAGCTGCAATAGTACTAACATGCCTCAGACTTAACCTCTGCTCTATTGATTGCCTTAAGGACAATAATCATTATTTGTAAGCACTCATTATTAAATTATACAATAGCTTTATGTTGGGGTGACTAGTCAGCAATAAACATATACTAAATAAACTAGTAGGAAATAAATTCAAGGACAGTTAAATATGCCTTAGTCACTCTAATGACACACAATGAACTTGACTCACTAATATGGAGTCCACACGTGGTGTAATAGCATGTTGATTAGAGTATTAACTGTGAGATTATATATTATATACCTTCATAATAAAAGTTAATGAGGTGAAAATACAGTAAATTTGAGCATGTAGTAGCCCTAAAGAATAGTAGCCCTAGCAGATTATTAGTTTGGCTTTTTGCATCTCGGTGAGATAGGTGCAATGAGGAATTGAGAAAGTCCTATGTTCTAGATGAGAAATGTAGCAAAAGAAGTTATTTCAACCTGCCCCCCAAACCAAAATCTATTTGGAAAAGTAAATTAAACTTAGGCTATTAAAAAATTTTTCACTATTGCACCTACATAAATGACTATGCAGTTAGATACTACCTATTGAGATGAATATCAAACTGCACAGCCAGTTAGATAGCCTGTTACAGAAGCCATCGGCTGTTGCTTCAATGTATTATATTGATGTAAATTCCTTTTTTAGTAACAGTGTTTCAGGGAATTAAAAGTTTATGAGCTAGATGATTGAGAGTAATGATGATAAATCAGAGTAAATATTATTCTATGTGTGTTGATATCTATCCGAGTAAATATTAGCAATATCTCTCAGCGCTGTTAACCGGCTGACCGCTGCCGTTGCATGAGTTACTACTGTGTATCACAATAATATACACGGAACCCTGTTTAAACTGTGTGCATCCTATATTATATAGGACTTAGGATTAAATCATCCTATATTTTTACAAACAAAAGTCAAGCTTATCTATTTTTCTATTACAAAGATTATTAAAAAAAGGAGTGAATACACATTGCACTGCATGTTACATAGAAGCATATCAGTGTTAGTTTTGATATTCTTACAAATACATCTATTGTCTCAAATGCCATTAAGAGGGATTTTATCTTATCAAATAGCAAATGCATGTTCTACAATGCATAAAAAGCACTATTTTGAAAACTCAGACAATGTACAGTGTAATGCACTCATTCACCACCAACTCGGAGCTGATTATAAAACCATTTGTATTAGTAAGCTACCCTTTGCCGTATCAGTTTAAGGGAGACAACTCCTAAATTAACAATTCAATATTCATTCTAAAATTCAATTACCAGATGCCTGTAACAATGATCAGATAGAAGACAAATATTGTACAGCTATTCTGGCACATCCTCAAATGAACCACAACTGTATGAGTTGAACAACATTTGAAAAAGTGTCCTAGCATCAGTCCCTAAACAGTTCAAGTGTTTAAATTCTCTAGGGGGCTATAGAGTTCCTAGTTTTCACAATGCTTTACAAATGGAATACAATTCTAAACCATATCTTATTAAAGAAAATAAACCGACTTCTTCATTACAGTAACATAGGTCTACATTCTTGTTTGTTTAAAAAGCTTTGCAGCTGTAAGTATGCTTTAAAATTGTGTGAATTTAATTTATGGAGATTAATGGGTAATTTGCTATATTAGTCAATTGTATAATATTTTTATAGTGCATAGAAAGCATTATAGGCTTATAGCAATTGTTTTTATTTATGTGCTATGCAGCTATAGGATAAAAATGGCTGGGCCTAGAAACTATGAAAATTTGGAGAGATAACTCTGATAAATGGTGCTGGCAGTTATAATTATAATAGTATTTATATACTATAGTACTCATTACTTCACTGTGTACCAAAGCATGCTTTCTTATAAAAGTATAGCAATTGACACTTTGCTTACTAATTATAATCAATGAACTTTTTTAAGTGTTTGACTAGAATCTAAATATCCAAAAAAGATTTAAACTTGGTGCAAACTATCAGTCTGCAGGCAGACTCTATATAATAGCCAAATGACTAAGAATAGAATATATAAAATATACTATCCAATGTTCTTGGCCAACTCATAACTCATACGTAGTAAAAACAATTAAAATATAATTATAATAGGTTGTGAATACAGCTGATGCTGATATTGCATTTTTGAAGTGAAACAATAACACTTGTAACATTACATAGAGAGTAGTGATTAGAGTGCTGGTCTATTATGACATAGTATGTAAATTGTAGACTATCAAAATATCATTGGTTTGAATTCTGGCAAGATGTCAGAAAGAGCATACATTAGAAGAGCATCTGCTCATAAAAACTGCTCAAATCATGTTGCTAACATGCTGATATTTATGCACAATCTTTAGCTCTTGTTAAAACTCTTTCCATCAGGTTTTTTACGTTGTTGGAGACTTGAAACAAACTGCGACACAGCTATGCAAATTGAGTAAAGCAGGAGTTGTCTACTTTCAGCTCTATAGTCTAGTCAAAGTGAAAAATTCAGCAACAATAATAAATTACAAACTAATGTAAAAATCGAATTAAATTTTCAAACAGAAATATTTTAATTTATATTTTACATATTAAAAATATTGTACATAACAAAATAAGTTTATTAGTTTTATTCGTTTATCAAAACCACCATTCATGGTCATGGTGATAATAATGGAGGGTTCGAAATACCGAAGCTTTAAAAAGTAGTGTACATACTTTAAGCTTTTTTCACCCTTGTTTGACAACAAAGTGATTGAAATTATGTCAGGGTATAGCGTAGAAACTAAAAACAGGTTCCAGCTTATACTTGATGATGAAGATGATGATAGCATTGACATTTTTGAAATAATAAAAAGAGGCGAAGATCAACTTCAAGATGCTAGCTCTAAGACTAAGAGTAAGAGCAAGTCCGAGAAAAAAAAGAATGTGGCGGACCACCCACAGGATCATTCTCGTGTTCAATCAGATCTGAATAAAAACAACAAAAACACAAAAATTAAAAATGAAAAGTTTGGCAACTCGAAGAAGTCTCAGTCACAAAATAAGCTTGACAATGACAGCGGTACGGGTAACCAATTTCAATCTGGTCAAAAGATGTCGCAACATCAAATCGAAAGTCAAAGTGGAAAAAGGGGTTGGTAAATTAAAATTACATTTTTAATTTTTACCACTTTCACTTTTTCTGTTGATGAAACTAAAATAAAAAAGTAAACGGTTATTTGGTTGACAATTTTAATTTAGCTTCTATTTTCTAAATTTGTGTTTCACTGTTTGACTCAAAACCCTTACAAATTGAAATACTCTGTGATTTTTTACAAGTGATAAAAAGTATAACTATAAGCATAATAATACAAGTATTACTATTGGCAATACTAATAGTTATAGTCAATTTAATAGTGAGTTAAAATTGAAATTATTGTTGGTGAAACTCAAATTATCATGTTCATAATATTAATTATTCAACCAGATGTGATGAAAAATTAAAATAGTTACAGTAACAGTAACACCACACGTGTAAATATAATTAATAGTAATGCTATTAATGTTAGTGTTGGTAATAATGACATCAGGCTTTAGTCGGTTTGTAAGATGTGATGATCAGGTTGGTTGAAAATAAGTTACATGTTGATGAGGTTTGTACCAGTTTAGCTAATAGTTATTCTTAATAGCCTTAAGCCATGGTAATAGCATTATACTCGTACTAGTACTTGGTAACATAGGTCAATATAACAGTAACTATGTTTAAGTTTAGTTTAAAGTTTGGTCAAATGTTCACTCGTCAGACTTATTTGATTTATTATGTAAAAATATATATACATTTATACATGCATTTAAATAATTACTCAGCTTACTGATATAAAGTTATGGGCGCTCTAAAGATAGATTTGAAAACAAAAATTCTCAAAAAAGTGTTTGTACTACTACTATTAACTTATTTAAAAGTTTTGCTAAATACTATATTCTATAATTTGCTTTTGTGGTGCATGTATATACTTACTGCAGATAAAGTAAACTAAACCTTCAGCTAATGTAGTCCTGCTATCTCTTTTATGCTTACTCAATGCTGTTACTGACATAATAGTGGAATTCTGAAAATTAATTTCAAGGCTACTAAAATTTTAGCAAATTCATAATTTTTAATACAACTGCTATTGAACTCTTTCACAGGACAACTTATTGAATACTCAAAAGAAAACATATACTTATATTCCTGTTTTTATAGATAACAGGTTTCGAGAGAATCGTTCAAATGATGTGTTTGAAAAGGAGTCTTCTGGTGGTTTTGGGCAAGTTTGTATGGTTACTATTTCACATTTGCTGGATCAAAGTATTGGAATGTTGACTTTACATCTTTATTATTTTTGGTCTTTGTAAACTCATTTCATATGTATGATGGTAGACATCGTGGTGCACGGAGAGGATCTGCTGGGTTTAGAGGCGGAAGAGGTGGCTCACGAGGAGGATTTTCAAGGCGATTCGACAGACATAGCGGCTCTGAAAGAACCGGAGTTAAAGCTGTAGAAAAGAAGGAGGGGTTTGGCTCACATAACTGGGGTGGGCAGATTGATGCGCAGCTGAACAATTCTACTCAACCTGATACTAAAGCTGATGTCAGTGAACTCTCCGAGGGAGCAGTCAAAGATGGTGACCAAGAAATGTTAGCTTTTAGTATATTGTCTTGCGCTGTAATATCTTAATTAGTTCCTGGATAAGTTATGTACAATTCTGGGAGATTTTAAATGCTCTGTTCTAACACCCTACTTTAAACATAGCCATATTGAACTTACACTCATATCACTTAACATAAGTAATGTAAACCTGCAAAAGCTGCATATGTTTGTACCAAATGCAGCCTCCATTTTTAAATGCTTTTTCCAACAATGCTGGTAAATGAACAATATTTAAATTGGTGCAATTTTTAAGTGAAAGAATGTGAGGAGACTGTATTTTACAAATTCCTTACAAAAACCCAAATCTGGTCACAGTCAACTACCAATTATGCTAACTTTATTAGTGGTGGAGCTTGCACCTCAGTGCAGTACAACTAATCAATTATTAAATTTCAAAAAATTAGCTGCTTTAGATTGTATAAGTTGGCTTTAGGTGCTGTTTTAGAGTGATTCTCTATAGATTAACACATTCTTATTTTAGTACCAACGAACAGGAACCTTTAGAATCTGTTGAACCGGAGAAGTTGGAAATGACCCTTGATGAATGGAAGGCCTCACAGGCCACGTCCAGAGTTAAGAAAGAGTTCAAAGTTAGATTGGCTGGTGAAGGTGAGGATCCTAAGCAATGGAAGAAAACCGTAGCCTTAGAACCAAGAAAACGCCTGGAGAGTTCAGAATATGCTGAAGAACTTGATGATGATTCTTACAAGGTGAACACTTTTATTAAATACTTTGCTTTGGTTCACAAATTTATACATGTAGTTATATGTATGGGACTCACAGCTGCAGTGGCTGTATAGTCAGCTTGTGCACTGAATCTGCATAAAAGTGTCATTTACATGCTGTAGTGGTAGTTAAGCCTGTCTTTTCACTGCAATGGGTTGTTTTGTTCAAATGCTTGTATTGTACCGTGAATTTCATACAACAGCTCCTAGAGTCTTTCTTATTATGGGAAAATGTGAAACTCTGTTTTTATACCATGCATTTGCTCTTACCACGTAAACTGAAAATTAAGGAAATAAATTTAATATATGCATTAATCGATTGCCAATCACTAATCACTTCAATCACACTTACAAACACTTCACTTTTTAGGTTGAAGACACCAGGTCTACTCTGGATAAACTGAATATTCAGATCAAGTTCAACACTGACAACAACATACATGGTAGCAGTTCTGGACGTGGCAGAGGCCGTGGCAGAGGCTTTGGTAATTCTCGTCCACCTAGAAGTGGTGGGTTTGATCGTAAATTTAGAAAAGGCAGTGGTGGCGGTGGGTTTCAAAAATCAGAAAGATCTGCTCCAAAAATGGACAATGAGTTTGAGTTTCCTAGCCTTGGGTCTAAGTAAATAATTTGCTAAATGTGACTCTGTACAGCAATTGTTTTCCTGTTGGATGTTTACTTACATTTTCTATCGAACAATATGCAAATTTGATAAAGCATTATATTGTATTGTGTTGTCTAAAACGTTTTGGTGTAAACCAGAAATGTTGTGATGTAAGTACACTTTTTTTCCTTAGAAAGATAATCTCTGACTTTATTATACAATCATACTTATTCACATTTACAGCCACCTTCATACTGTAACAATCAGTTTTGTTAATGAATATTTTGTACAAAGAAGCATATAACCTGATGATTGTTTATTTAATGGCACTCATCTTCATGTGTAACCGTATAATCTCATTACATAAGTAGTTGTTTTACTCGAGTAACTTTGTGTTAGTGTGATATTGTTTTACTGTTTGCTAAAGCTTTGCTTTGTAAAAAAATATGTTTGTTTTAGTGTGTTCTTATAATTATGTGTTAACAGCTAATGAATTTTATATGCATTGCCGTTTGGTAATAGAGTTTATTAACCAAATAAAGCTGCTTTTAAAATTTTCAACAGCTGAATATTAGTGACTCTTTTGCAACACTTTATAATACAGTCCAAAGTTTTATGAATTTGCTCTGTTGAAAAGAAACAATTTATTTCAAAGCTTTAAAAAAATTAGTGGTTTAGTCTTGATAAATGAGACTTGATTTTTAGTTTCTATAGTACTGGTCCAAATATTAAAGCTTGAGATTTTGAAGTGGTAATAAACTTGACACAGACAGTATGAAACACTTGTGTGACAAGTGATTATTACATTCTATAAACATTTGTTAAGGTTCATTTAAATGATGTGCCATATTATCAATAACATTTATGGCATCCCATAATGGCAAGGAAGCTAGGGGTGGAGCAATGAACTAAAACTTCCTTAGGAGTTATAGTTCAATGGTTGAGAGCTCAAAGTGAATACGGGAAGGGTGGCTTTCACGGCGCATGTAGAAAATCGCGAACGCGCTTAGGTTTCCAGCAAAACGCCATATCCGGACTGCATTCAAAATGGCGAGTTGCGATGCGGATTAATAATAGAGCGGCTAAACTGATTTTATATGGGTAGATTATAAAGTAATATACTTGAAGCAAATTTATAGTTCTTGAGAATCTGAACGGTTAACGCGTTCGACAAAATTTGTGGGATGCAGGTAAATTGGTTAATATGGGGATCTAAAGTTGTGTCGACGCAGCCGTTATTCATATTGAGTATGACTGAGTATTTCTATTGACCAACACCAACAGTAACTCTGATTTCAAATTAAAATTTAGTTTGACTTTGTGTTAAAGTACACTAGTACTCATAGATCATAGTGTAATACTAGATGAATGGTTTTAGCGGTTGGGTTTACTGCACAGTATTAGTATGAGACAGAGTGAAAGTTTTAGTTTGAATACAAAATTAATATTATTAATATTAATAATTAAAAATAAAATTAATGAGCATCAATAAATTCAATATGAATATCAATTATAAATATGATTTCAATTTGAGTATAATATTAATATCATCAAATATCATCATGATTATGCTTCAAGTTTATTAAATTTAAGCCCTTAGTTTTACCAATTTTTATTTATTCACTGTTAGTGTTACTGTCAGTCTTACAGTTACTGTTAGTGTTACTTATGGACAAGACAAAGTTGAAGTTTGTCTCACTAAAAGTAGATCCGAACTGGTCAGTGATTGACCCAATACTGATACAAATAAAATTTATTTATAAACAAAATAATATGTAGCACCTATTTCAAGTTATCGTTTCAGTTTAAGTAATAAATTTGAACTAAAAAATAAAACTAGCCAAAAATGATCTTGATCTTAACATTCACATTGTCATTGTGATCCTGCTTAAATCAAAATGGTAATCTATTTATGTTAATTGACTTAATTAAAACTCTTTGACCGCTGGTTGCACTAAGTCTGAATCACAAAGAGCAAGACTAAGTGAATAACTTACGTAGACCTATTAAGTTTATCAGGAAAAATTAAATGTTGCTAGTAGTAGTTACTGTTAGACTGGGGCTGAAACTTTTCTTATTAAAAGTTAATAACATTAACTGTTTGGCTTTGAGTTAGGAACTTCATTTTCAAGGCTTCATGATTCAGTCAATGCTAAAAACTACTATTGAACTCGTGCTTTAATATTACAGGCAACCCTGCAAGTTATCATTATTGCCTGCTGGCCAATGTTGTACTTGTCTTTATACTTATAGCAATATAAAGTTGAAATTATTGCAGCTCTGGTTGGTAATAAATGTGTAAAATTTAAATTTAAATCAATATAGTTATCAGTGAAGTTGAAAACTTGATTGTTGTTGAATCAGAATATTAAATAATAATATTGAAACATTTGAGTAAAAGAATTGATATTTATTTCATAATATTTTATTTCTTAATTTAGAAGTGTGCAATTTACCTTATAACCATAACTAATTCAATAAGTTCTAATTAGTTTCTTAGACCTACACTTATATCAATGTCATTCTGAGTCTACCAACCTCTTTATTCTGCCATTGTTATAGTTAGGATAACAAAATATCCCTTTTTAAAACTACCTTATTAATAGTTGGAGAAATCTGCTTTATTTAATATAATTTATAACAGCCTAGTTCCACAGCAAGAAAAATTTGATAAATTAAACTTGATGTTATGAAGATTTACAAATGCACAGTTATTTTATTTAGAAATATGCCTACTTTATTAAATCGTTCTCAATTAACTGGATTGTAGGATTGCTGCGTAAAATAAATTGCAAACTGATATGGTGGGATAGAAACCTATTACATTGTTATAAAGATATGTTGAAAAACTTGAATTCAATAGTGTAATAACATAAATGTCTTGAAGTATTGAAACTTAAATTAAGCTAACAAAAAACTATTTATTGTCTATTGGTGCCTTTTACGTTTTAGTAACTTAGAAGATGTCTTTAAAACTGACGCTGAAGAATGTGATACAGCCTTTTATCTGTGAAAGCTGTGGTGCAGATTTCAAAAGTGCATTGCATCTGAAATATCATAGATTTAGGAAGCACAACCACTACAGACCGTTTGTGTGCAGGTTGTGTCACAAGGTTAGTAGCACTTTTATGCAATATTACTTTATAAAGTTTTCCTCTTCGAAATCTCAACTTTCTTTTATGCTCTTTTTCATTTGATATTTTTGCAGGCGTTCCGTCGAATTAATGACTTGCAGCAACATCGCCGCAAGCACATTGCAGATGGCAGATTTTACAAATGTACAGTGTGTGACGAGTATTTCCAGTCAAGGCAGCTGCTAGAAGTTCACAAAGGCTCTCACGTACAGTTTGAAGGTCACCATGAGTGTGGATATTGCTCGGCGAGCTTCCTAAACCTGGCAGAAGCCAAACTTCATGTACTACTGGTGCACGACGACGTATCAGGTATGAGTTGTTTGGTGCCACCATTACCAAGAGAGTTATAGGTTTGTATTCTTTATTCTGTTCCGGATGGAGGTGGAGACAAAAATGCTGATCGAATGATTGGGGCAAGATAAGCAACTATGTTCAAAATATGCTTTTTAAACTGTATAAAACCATATTTTGGACTTAAATGGTGTTGATATATACGCAGTGGTGTAGGTTACTCTTACTATAACTGAAACGCACACCTTAATGTGATATGTTGTGTTGTCTGTTACAGTACTACAACAAGAGCGTCCTCCCCGTTCGTGCAGTGATGACTCAGGCATGGACACCAGTGACGATGTATTTTGTGTTAAAGAAGGCGAAGGGCTCAAGATCAAACTCAAAAGAAAGGTTAATATTAAAAAATATTACTTTACCTATATCAGGTCTCTGTTTTTCCTTTAAACAAATGTATTATTTTTGTTTCAAACAGTTATTGTAGTAGATTATATACTTCAGTTTGTTGTTGAGCTAGATAGGTGGTAATGTAAGGTATATATGTTGCAGCTGAGTGCTGATGAACAGGCTACAGATGATCTGAACCCAGGTTCTCATGCTAGTGACTCAGGTATTAGCCTTTATATACTTTCCACTCTACTACACTCGCTACTCTTATCTTTACAATGCTATTTTCCTTTTTGGATTTCTCTTCTCATATATAAGTTTATTTGACAAGTTACCAGTGTTTACTAGCTCTCATTGTGGGCTTCTTTCGTGCACTATTTGCGTAAGGAGTAATAGAGTAATACCAATGGAGCAGGCCTGGTCTAGTGGTTGAAGCACTTGGTCATGGCATTGCCAATTTTGATGTCAAGGACACCCGGTCATAATTGCTTGCATTTTTATATTTCATGTGTGCACTAGACTCTAGGAGTTATTTGCCCTTGAAAGTGTTCTCGCACGAATAGATAATCCCACATCATATTTAATTTAATTTATCCTATCAATTTGACATATTTTGCTGTTTTTAATATAAGGGATATTTGGATTATATGTAGTGTTTTGAAACATTTTGTAAATATTGAGTAGTTTGTTATTTCTTTTAAATACTTGATATTAGTGTCTAAGTTTCAGCAAGAGACCCCTATAATGCAGGAAGTCCTGCAGAATTTTAATTAACTCAAAAACAGAGCGTGACATTTACCCAAAAAGTTAAAAAGCATTGCTTTTGTTTTATAGAATTGCGTGCACTTCATGGCCATTTTTCATTTAACACATCATTCGTGTACCATTTTAACCAAGTATCTATTCACAATTGCTTCCAGTTTTCTGATGAGAATAGTTCAGCTTTTATGTAACAGTCCATTTCAGGCATTTTACTATCTGTTCTTGATTGGCATGGTAGCTACAACTCCTTATTGTAAATTGAAGACCAGGGACATGATATGATATGAAGCGATATGTTTTATATTGAGTGTTACAGCTTTGACATTCTGACTTTTGTGAAAACCAGTGTCTGTTGATAAACATTTTTTAAAAATCTAAAATATTTTATATTCAAGACAATTCACATTTAGTTTAATGAAGTTGCCAATTATGAATTGCCAAGCAGCTACTTACTAAAACTCATTAAAATAGAAAAAATTTGGTGTGTAAAAGCACAATGTCATAATTAAATATTGGTATATTATAGTTTTATTCAGTCATTGATGTTCATAGCACATTTTGTTTATCTCTAAATAATTGTGTGTCTTTCAGGAAAAGGTAACTCTGATATGGACGAAGAAGATGTATTACGTAACCAGATATTAAAAATGCCCACACTAGTAGTGCGTCATAATGATCGCACTATAACTACCACTCAACACAAGCACGTTCATGAGTCCAATCTATTGACTAAACCTAAACTGGAGTTAGAACAGAGTTTATGGGGTGCTTCAAAATTACAGCCACGTCTAGACTCATCAGACTTTCTCTCAAAGACTAACTTTACTAGCTCTCTAAGCAGTAGGTTGACTGGCTCATTGGGTAGTAAACTCACTCCTCCACGAGCTACATTTGGTTCACCAGCTCATCCAGCTAGCTTTGGATTTAGTATGCTCAACGGTACACAGAGTTTCCTAGCTGCTGAGACTAAGCCACCACTGTTTCCACCTCCGCCTCCAGCCGCGGGACAATTTGGCAATTTAAACAACAAACTATTTTCCTCTAAACCAATGTTGAATTCATCAGCACCTGGCATTAGCTTTGGGAAGAACTCTCTAAACTCTAGCTTCACATCAAATGGGCTTGTGAATGGTAGTGTGTTTACAGCTCCGTCACTGTTTCAGAAAAATATGAATATCACCAAATTTGGACAGTCTCCAGGTTTTAGTTCAACCTCGCAGAATGCTGGTCTGTTTGGGTCTGCGCCTAAATTTGGGTCTACTAGCTCATTAGGGTTTGGTGTAAGTAAGTTTGGTGCAACTAATCCACTGGCTGGAATGGGTTCCAAATTTGGAAGTAATTCTCTGACTGTGCCACCTCGGCCTCGAAATGGAGAAATTTCTCATGAGCCAGTTTTTGGCAGTAGAGAAAAAGTTAGAATGATGTTAGCCACAAAAGAGAAAAAGACATCTAGCGCATTTGAACAATATGCAGGATCAACTAGCGAGCAAACTAGTTCCAACCCGTTTGCCGATGCAATGCGAAAAGCAAAGAATCCTAGCCCACGGCGACGGACTGACAGCGAGTTGTTTGAAGAAACCAGCAGCAGCTATTATACAGAATCTGGCGAAAGTGATGACAACTCCGATGTATCTGGAGATTTGAGTGGATTTACTGATGAAGAAGCCGACAATAGTAAATCTATGAATGAGCTCACTGAAGTAAAGGATCTTCCTGAAAAAATTGTACCTTCAGCATTACCAACCTTACCAGAAGAAAACAGCATACCAGAAGCTTTAGGTGAAACTCCCCTACAGCCGTGGACCTCGCCTGTCAAAGTACATAAGTCACCTATCACACATCCATCACCAATTAAATCAGCTGCTAGTCCTATACCTAATCATATCACTGATAATTTGCTAGAAAGTAGTGCTTCCCCTCGACAAGTACAAGTGAAGAATGCCGAGGTGCTTACTCCTGAGCCTATTACTCGATCTACTAGAAGAACTAGTCGTCGTTCTTCTGGAACCCCAACTCATGGTAGCTCTTCAGTGCCACTTCCTCATATGAATGGTGATATTTCTAGTGACTACAAACCTTCTAATGAAGTGTCTGGCCATATTGATCTCGAAATTCCGTCACTCTCACTCTCTATACCCATGGTGTTGCTGAAAGAAGCAGCTCCCACCAACAAAAAGACAAGAACTCGTGCCCCTAGTGGTCGTACCAGGCGAACTCTGCGCACACCAAACCCATACGCTACTCCTCTCTATCAACCTGTCACACCAGGCTACCCAGCTCGCACTCCTGTGCACCCATCTGCTACCCCCAGCTATCAGCCTCCTTCAACACCTGCATACTTCACCCCCTCCACTCCTTACCACCCATCTGCCACACCCGCCTACAATGAACCACCTACTCCAATGCCAATACTTCCCCCGCCTACACCTGTTCACATGCCGCCAGCCACTCCGGTGCATCTGCCGAGACCAACTTCTCCACATGTGCCAACACCAGCAGTCACACCTATGCACACAGCAAGAACTCCTTCCAAAACGTTGGCAACTCACAGTCTTCATAATAAATATAACCCAAGATTACATGCTCCAACCAAGCAAGAAATGATGGAGCGCATGGGAAATAAATTGAAGTCAAAAGCTAAAAAGACTAGAAATGTGCGTATTGGACCTAAAAGCTTCATGCGCAAAGTTGGTATAAAGGTTCAATCTGACACAGGTGACGATATGCCTCGAAATAAAAATCTCTTCTACAAGTCAGATTTGCTGTCTGCATCTTCGGGTAGAACAGATGTTGATGCGGCACACCGATCTCGCTTTAAACAGAATCAAATGTATTTGTGCTATTTGCGTCAGCGAGCATTAGACTTAGTTATTTCTTTGTTCCCTGATCTTCGATGTGGAGGCAATTTCCGTAAAAGCTCAGATGATGTCGATGGCTTACTTGATTACATTACAACTTGTTTAGAGAACAGGGATTCGTCTACTCGATGCATGCCAAGTAGTAGTAGCACTAGAAAGAACCTGCAAGTAATTGTCCATTCTAACACCAAGGCTTGCATACACAAGTTGCAACGCCAAATATGTAAGCTGCTGAAGTTGATGTTACCTTCTCTATCTTTAGAAACGATAGAAAAAGAGGACATTAACACATTGCCTAAACTGATACACAAAGTTATATCTGAAAATATCACTTGATACAATTTTTAGTTATTTTTGTATACTAAATAATATAAGAATATCACCGTATTCCATGGACATAAGTTCTACTATATATTTAATATGAAGAATTATTTTTATTGTAAATATATAGAAATTCTGTATAGATTATTTTATACATATTTATAAGCTTAGCTGTAGTGTACATATTGATGAAAACTTGGATTTCAATCAACTTTGTAAATTGCTGTAAACCTACGCTAAAAGAATGACACGTTTTTAATCTACCCAATAATTTATATTTATTTTTTACACAACAATATAATGTTGTACAATTATGGGAAAATAACAGAATATAAGTATTCACCACACATAATTTTTGGTATAATGTAAAGAATGTTTATTTATATGAATTATAAAAAGAATATATACCGATGAGTGGAAAGTTGTCTAAAAGTAGTGAAAGAGATTACAAATATGCTTATGACAAGATATATGAAAAACAAAGCTGAAAACTAATAAAAACAGTAAATACAGTAATTAATACTTGATTTCAAATGTGATGCAGAGTAGTTATGTGCAACAGATTAGCATAGAGATGAATTTTCAATATCATTTGAAATAAGTAGATATGTGTCCACTACAAAATATGAATTATGTAAAAAACAGTACAAAAGTTGATTTTTGGTGGCCAATGGAGAAATAAATACAAAGAGAGTTTTGGCAAAACCTAATATCAATTCTAATTCATAAAATCCAATTACCATTTGACCACTATGTTGTTGATGAGCAGTATTTTATGATTGAAAAGATTTGAAGAGTAAAAAGGCTAGTTTTCTCAACACTGAGAAGATAACCCACAGGTAGTTAGTGTAATAATGAGATTGGCAATTCAAACTGATGTCTCAGAATTGAGACGCAGAACAAAACGATCTTGAGATTCCAAAATCTTTTCTGAAATGTTGAAATATGGCATTTGCTTCACCACACAGAGCAGAGATATATCTGACTTCTTGAGAACAAACTGTGTCCCGTTATCTATTCCCCTTGATAGGAAAGTCTCACTGACCAGAGACCAGGCTTCTTCTTCGCACGTCTGTTTGGGGTGATTTATAACCTGACCTAAAACAGAGCAAAATATATTTGATGCAAGTTGCAACCAGTGCTAATTTAAAACAAATTCAAACAACTTGCAATATACAAAGCTGTGCTGTATACACTTATCATTGTAAACACAAGTAGATATTTGCCAGATTTTATTAACTACTTTAAATCCAACTGTGGTGATACTGCAAATTAAAACTAGGGAGATGGGAGCACCTAATTGGATCAATTTTAAACACTTGAGATAATATACTTTATACGGTGAATTATATTTCAATTTTAAAACTAACTTTCCTAGTTGAGAAATGAGGAAAAGACTATCGAGAAATTATCTCATTATGAGAAGATAACTCCTCAACACCACATACTTACTAGCTACTAGCTAGAGGTGCTTTTATGGAATGCTGTAACTAGCAAAACCTTTCTGTCAAATTCATATTATTTAAATTCGGACTTGCTGTTTTTGGAAAAAATGGTACACATGTGAACAATTTCACAGTAGAAATATAATTCCTCTTACACATAGTTAGGACATTCACCTGCAACACAGGTATAAAAAATGCTTCAACGCTCCTTATAAATCAATCAGTGAAAGTTTAACATAATTGGTGATAATTAGGCTGCAGAGTATTTTGTATTGTTAAAAGAACCCTTCCTCCATTTCCAACACAAACGCTGTACCCTAAAACATAGTGCATACTGCATACTATGCATAGTGCATACTAGGAGTTACGCTTGAAACTGATTTGTATCTCTACAAAGAAATTCAAACTTAATGGGCAGATGTTACAGTAGTTCAGCCCCAATCCATATTTTGAATTGTTACAACTCCCCACAGCTAAACCTTTCATGAGACATAGAGTTTTATATGTTCAACTTCTAGCTTTTGTCTTATGTTTAATTTGAAATTTTCTAAAAACTTTACTGTTTACATCTCTCACACAATTTCAAGTATTTTTGCAGTTGTAAGTATCTCCTAGAACCATTACTCCTACATTTAACTATCGATGTGAAATATCAATATTCAGATGTGATGCACAACTCCAAAAGTTGCAGATATTTTGTTGGTCTAATAATTGTAATGCATGTTTAATAAAATTATGCTGCTTTTCAGCAAATTCTATTATTTACCATTTGACGCTTTTGATTATAATTTTTTTTTGTTGAATCATAAATTTGCCAGGTCAATATTTAAAGAGTTTTAATACTTTATTAGAAAAGGTTCAGTTGATAACAATTTAGACTACCAAAATTTGTGCTGTATATAATTTTAAGTTGTTTGACATGTGATTTATTCAGCAGAAACTGTATGAACTAAAATGAATTTCCATATTGTGCATTCAACTTTGCATAACATGTCTCTTTTACAAGGAAAATTTTTTCATTTTATTCAAATTAATATATCTAATTCAATTTATTCAATTTCCTTTGTTAAATTTAGTAGGTAAATCTGACCTTGATTTTCAAGTAACTTTGTAATGTAAATTATTATTAGTGTCTATGTAACTTTTGGTGCCATGTTTTTAGTTGCATATTTACTATAATTTCAATTCTGTGGTCATCCATCTTAATTTATTATTTAGCAAAGTTAGCAACTTTTTGCACCAATTCATAAAACAGTTTTTTTCCATTTTGGTTTTATAATATTATAAACCGTGTTGGTAGATTAGCTATACAATTTAGAGACTAGCTTTTAAACAAGATGACACTAACCAGGGTAAAGGAATTCTTCTAGGAAAGCCTTGGGGGACATGTCATAGTTGACACATCTAGCTAGGTGCTCCATAATCATCTCTATAGTGTATGCAGGCTGTTGACGAGTAACTCTGAGGAATTTCTGTAGAGCTCGTGCCATCGAAGGAAATATTGCATCGGCAGCCTCTTTAGAGTCCATTGGAATAGCTGGTCCTACAAACACCCTGATTTTTGTTTATCATAATAACTGGCTTCATGTTTGAACAAGTTAGTGTACCTCTAGTTTTCATTGTGTAGTCTTACAAATGGTCACTAAAGTTTGATAAGTTGCAGTTACACATTACATACACTAAGCTCCTGACACATCCTTTATATTATTAGGATTTACAAAGAACATTTCATTTAGGCCTTACTTATGCAGTAGCCATATGGCTGAGTATAATAAGTTAATAGGTACACTCCTAGCTGCATTGTACTTTATACAAAGGCTGTATATCACATATATACATGAATCCTTGCAGGCCACCCAGCTGGAAGGAGGTGAAAGTTCAACAAGAACATCTCTGCCCTAATCGAATCAGCTACCATAACAATAATAATGCCTTTTATACCAGCAGCAACACAAAGGAAGCATTTTAGTCTGCTGGTGGTAGTTGCTAGAGGAGGTGTTAAACTCGTGCTAACAATTAACAGTAAGGTCAAGTGACTTAAGAGAGAGTTCTATAGTCAATTATAATACAGGCATTCGCAGCGCAGAGCTTTTAGCTTAATACCAGATGAATAAATATCTAGTAAAGTATAATATAAAAATATAACCAGAGTAGCTTTCATAATGTGGATTGCCCATCATAACACAAGATGTCCATAAAATATTATGACTAGATGTAAAGAGTTAATCATGTCTCAGTGAAAACAGAACTAACAATAAAGGAGAGTTTCTAATGCCTGAATAATTCATTATCCGAGAGGCAAGTAGTGGACTAACTTTCACACTTTAATTTCAGACTGCATCATTCTAAAATCATGGTTTTGGAAATTTCTCCATGCTGTATTTACTCCTACATAGCAGTTAAAACACTATATGAACATAGAAGATGCTCTCACCTGACTCTTCTCTCAGTCTCTTGATATGAGTGAACGATTCCTCGGCAGCGGTCAGCAATCTACTTTTCCTTTTAGCTACTCGTCTTTCATACTCCTGCTCTTCGTAATATCTACAGAGACACCAGGGCTAGTGTAGAAGGCAGTTTCAATTATTTAGGAGCAGTAGTGGAGAAATTGAGATAGCCTAAGTTCTTTAACTTTATTATTAAATTTTGGTTTGGGACACGGGGTTAAATTCTCATGAGAAAATAACTTCTTACGCTGCATTTCCAATCTAGAACACGGGGCTTTTCTTGATTTCTCCATTACTGCACCTACCTCGATTGAACAAGTTCTGCGCAATGTACTTTTAAAAATCACATAGCCGGTAACAAAATTTGAGAAGACTACATTGAGTAAAGTTAGTTGGAGCTGCACTGGTCTAAATTAGCTACTCTAGCTGCTCACGTCAGACTGCCCTGCAGGCTAAGAAGAGCCTGTGGAAAATTTGTTTAACTCTAGAGTATAGTTTGGCTGTAATAGCATACTAAATATATTTTTCTCAATACACAAATAGATATGTACTCTACATAAAGAGTCGAAAATTCTGGTGCCTTACCTGATGTAAAAACCAAAGTTGCACATGATATAACAACGGGCTACTCAAACACACATGTTTAAAAAGGCCACACCTTTCGTTGTGTCCTGCATCCCGTCTTCTAGCTGCAGCTGCAAAAATTGCTTTAGATTTCTGTTCAGCTAAGGATTCACCACCAGCAGGGCCACCCAGAGGCCCGTCAACGTCATAAACCTTGTACTTGTTTGCTGACATGTTGGACTACAAACAACAATGTAGTGTGATAGAGGCTGATGGAGAAGTATTTGTATTGGGGCAGTGGTATATCTTCTTCTATCAGTCACTGGTATTCAAGTAGACAAACAAGTAGGCACACAAACAATAACATTCATAACATCCACATTGTGAGTTTCAATTAATGAAATTACTATATTCATTGCATCTGAGCTAGACAAACAATAAGGCTTTCAGTTTAAACGAGCAGTGAGGGTTGACAGCTGCATGAGTATAGAGGGGGTCTAGTGGCTAAACTGCACTACTGTCTATGTGCTGACTACTGAAGTAGTGACTAGTGAAGTACTAACTTATCCAATACTGACTACTGAAGTGGTGACTACTAAAATACTGACTACTAAAGCACTGAGTATTGAAGTACTAACTAATAAAGTACTAACTAGCGAAGTACTGACTACCAAGTACTGACGACTGAAATACTAAAGCACTGCTCTTATGGACATTCAGTAAAACACACCTGGCTAACTTTGTTAGACTTTCGATGTATAGCATTCTCCAAGTACGGGTTGTAAACAGGGAAGTCCCTGTAGTACCACTCTAGGCAGAGAACTGCAGCCCTTTGCACACTAAGTTGTCCAATGCTGTATGTTCTACTTTGACCATCAGGAGATCTGAGTATTTTGATAGTATATATAGTCTGTAATTGTCGTATTTCTACTAGTATAATCGCCACGTAATGGATGAATATGAGTGAATCAACCATACTAGAGGCAAAGAGGACGACAGTCTTGAAGTCGGATGAGCCCAAGCCGGTCGACACGCTCTGTATACTAAGTAGTCTGAAGACGTAGAATAGCCAGTAGGCGAAACTGAGCACAAAGAGCAACACAATTATGACCACTCTAAACACAAATGACCTTGGCATTGTAGCCTTAGGCCGTCGAACAAACAAAGCCCACGATCCAATAAGTAGGATGAGCAATTTGACAATCAGACTGATGATGTAACCCTCGCAATCGGGCCTACAGTGAAGGTCGGCGAGTCCAATATTGGGCACAACGTGTGGTATTACAATCATTGCAATAGGCGAGAAGAAAGCTATGGTGGCGATGAAGCCAGTCACCACAGAGCCTGCATAGCGTCGGGAACAGTTGAGTCCAACCGACTTCTCCATAGCTTCACTAGTCGTCATCTTGACATCATCCATGTCACTCCAGCCGGTCTCGCTAGTGACAGCTGTGGTGTTGTCTGCCCAATGGTCATCCTACAAGCAGCAAACATCAGTGCACACGCTTCATCGCCTTTAGCCTAGGGCCACACGGCGCGTATTTTCGCATGCGAAAATTGAAATCACAAGTAGCAAAGGTGTCCACTGTGCGCGTTGAGAAAACCTTCGCACTTGTCGCTCTGCATTTTCAACGCAGGTGCGAAACGTCTCTGTCGTCGTCACCTAATTGGCTGGTAGCTATTCAGCGAACCCAATTTCTCTATTTAGTGCTATATTCCAGCAAATTGCGTTTTATTGAAAGCGAGTGCGATTTAAAAATGAAAGCTTTATTTATCACGCATCACTGACGCTACAGTGGACACCTTTGCTACGCGTGATTTTAATTTTCGCATGCGAAAATACGCACAGTGTGGCCCTAGGCTTAGCATAATGTTACTTTATATATATCATAATTTGCATATTTCACTCCAGCTGACAACACAACATGAAAATGCTGAAACTACTAGCTCATTAAATGATATATTATTAATTTAATCTTCAATGGAATGAAGACATAGAAAACCATGATCTTATCATGTATACAAGCTTTTCACTCATAACTGCAATATCCGTGCAGAAATCAATGCTTCTTTCACTAAGAGTGAAATTCAACCTGGCAATGCTACTCGAATAGCACGGCTATATTTTAGCTGATCGATTTCTTTTGATACCTGAATAGTATCTAGGATACTCTAAAAACCGATGCTTACTCAATGAGAATATGCATTATTTACTTTATTAGTCACTAGACATGCTAGGGTTTGTATTTTCAATCCACCAACCACCAACTACTATAAACTACAGGCTTACAATCCAACTTAAACTCTGGAAAATGCCGTTTAAAAAGTCTAAAAGTTAATTTTAGCTTCAGAGATATAACCAATGAGAAGTTACAACAAACCTGTGGGAGGATTTGTATGCCCACATGATCGTTTTTGGTCAGTTGCTGTGTATCTTCTGATGTAGGCAGTCGTATAGAGACAGATCTGTTCTCATCAGGAAGACGGGAGGAGTCGTGATGAGAGCTTCTGTGTCTATGATGCTTCCTGTGGTGTCTATGCGAGTCAGTGTGCGAGTCCGCTCTGCTGCCTTGACTGTGGTGATGTCGATGACTATGATGACTGCGATGACTTCTCTCACTTCTACCAGAGCGGACTGACTCCGTACCATCCATTTAATAACTGTGTGAACACAAGTCAGCTGATTCAACACTTACCAGCTTACCAAACACTTATAACATAAAAAATGTGATTTCTAATTCAAATTTTATCAATAAAAAAGTAAAATTCAATATTGGATGACAAAATGCATATGTTCCTCTCTAAACCAGGTTCTATTGGTGTTTACATTTATTAGGTGTGCATTTTTAAATGAATGCAAAGTTACTATACTTTTCAAAGATAAAATTATAATCATAGAAAAACATAACAAACATAACATATGAGCAAAACCAATAAGAAAGGTTGACTGCATAAGCTGTATAATAAGAGAATTAGTTTAGAGCCCGTTATTAGCAAACACAAAACTTGAAACTACTGAAAATGAATACCATTACACTTTTAGCAGAATATTTTATTCTTGTGCGATTATATAATGTACTGGTGAAGCACTTACACAAAGGGCAAGGTTATATCACCTCAACTTCCCTTATACTAACTGTAGTATATCTATATAGTAGCTATAGCAATGGTGTATAACTTTTAATAAAATTAGCCAACAAAACTAGTTCAATTTCAACGTAGGCCTACAAGCTCAAATTCATGCATGGTTAGCGTGGAAAACACTAGTTTTCAGATTAAACAAATAGCTGCTTTTTCTCATACAAAATACAAGCCGATGCAGTCATCTCAACTATTTTTATAGGAATGAGACACAGTGAAACCATGATATTGACAACTACAGTTATACTCTCTTAGTTCCATAGGTGCTCACAGAAATATACAAATTTATAGTCTTATGTCCATTTCAATAGATATTTAAGAGTTTCAATTAAAAAAATCAAATAAAAACTAAAAACCTTTACAGTACAGTTCTACTACAGCTGAATTATCACACAAATATTATATTATGCCTTATTATCAGCAAAAAACTATAGACACAGCTACCATGTCTGCTTACTGAGTATACTATGAACGAGTAAACAACTATCAGAGCCTAATTGTTCTAGAAGTAATACCTGAGTAACAATATCTGATGAAAAAAATGTTGATAACATTATGATTCTTAAATCTAATACTTAGAACTAGAATTTCAAGTTACAGTTAATTATTTTATTTTTATTGTTCCAGTTTCTGATTAAATAAATGTTAGTGTAGAAGTAGTCTAATAATAATAATGAGTAATATCCACTTAAAGACCAGTATTAGTAACAGCACACTTGACCTACCCAGGAACAACAAACTTTTAACAATTTTAACTAAATGCTAATGGCTAAAAGACAGCCATTAAAAAGAAACTTGATCATTTCCGTTTCATAATTTATTACCATACATAGTAAATTACATACAAACATTATTAATGAAGATTAAAATGAAACTAAAAATTGTAACACAGAAAATGCAAACCATAATAAATTAAATTAAAATTAAATCAAATCAGCTGTAAGAGTAAGACTAAATACTTAAATAGGCTATAATTTGAGTATAAGTACAACTATATGTTAATAGGTATAACTGTAACAATTAACATTACTATAAGTATAACTAATAACTAACAACACTGCTTATAGTAGTGTTGTTAGTTATTAGTATCACTAATGTAACAACAAAATTACAAATAAAAATAAAAAAGTAGGACGTAAGTTCAACTTAAAGGCTTAAACTTAAAGCACTACCATTATAATTAGGCCACATTTAGTTCTACATTATGATTAAGTTTAACATTGTAATTAGTGATTAACTTAAAGTTTACCTATTCACATTACTATTAGTATTACTACTACTACTAGTACTATTACTAGTATTAGCATTATGATTATGATGAGATTTAGTGCATAATGAAATTGATAACCAGAAGCAATCTTCAATATTTTTATTACTAAAAGTACTAAGTACATGTACTGCAACTGTAAGTATTGTGGTGGTTCGTGGAACTACCAGCAGCACAACATGTAGGGTCGCGTAATTGACCCGGAACAATGGATAGCCAATTAGCGTAGTTGATAGTTAGCAGCAATTGTAGTTTCCCGCTGCTAACTCAGTCGAAGCTAGAGTGTGAAATAGATTAGATGTGTAACTTGTTGGAAATAATGTATCGTGTTTTTGTAATGTATAGTTGTGTATAAAATATACTCGTTCACTCGACTTAGCCTGGTGTAGTTCTATACTAGATAAATAGACTCTCTGGATAGCATATCAACCCTAAATCTGAAAAATATAACAGTGGTGGCAGCGGTGGGATAGTGCATCCAAGATGGAGACTGAAAATGCTGAAACTCAACCACCGGCAATCGAAGGTGAGCGTAGAGACAATGCTGTAGAGACAATGCCTGTTAACCATGTAGTAGAAGAGCGAAGGGTTCCGCGAGAACTAGCTGAAGACCGCTACAGGTTAAAGGCGCCCACCTTCACGGGTGAAGAGGAGGTGGAACAATTTATTCAAGAGTTTAGCGACGTAATGGACGTCGCTCAGTGGCCCCCTAGGGTGGCCCTGCTGAAGCTTAGAATGGCATTGATGGACAAAGCCAAGCCCTATGGGCTGGGCGTAGACATTGATAATATCTTTGCTTCTCTGCGGGCCCGCTTTGGCCTCTCGGCTACAGATGCCAGGGCCCGATTACAGAGGTTGCGGCGTGATCCCCGCACCCCGCTGCGGGAGCATGCCGCCGTGGTCATGAAGCTGGCACAGATCGCGTACAGCGACTTGCCCCCAGTCAACCGCGAGAGGTACACCCTCGACGCTTTCATAGCATCTGTCGACGATCTGGGTCTCCACCACCAGTTTCTAGCTAGGGGAGTCACCACCGTTGAAGATGCTCTGACTGAGGGGGAAGCTTACCTCCTAGCTAACCAAATGCATAAAAGTCGCGGAAGCTCCCGCCAAGTGGAGATAGACCGCGCAGACACGGCCGCGGGACAAGGGGAGGAAACCCCCGCCGCGGCTGCCGTGTCCCAGTTGGCGACGGCATCAAAAGTCACTCAACTGACGGACATGCTAGCCAAGCTGATAGCAACACTGACACCGCAAAACCCAGTGAGTACCGCCCCTGAGCCCATGCGGCCATCGGCGCCGCCACAGGGAGAAACAGTCAGTTTTTGCTGGGAGTGCGGAAATCAAGGACATTTCCGCCGATATTGTCCCTTCCTAAATCAGGGGTTAAACTACCGCGGCCCGCAGATGTTCCCACCTTCCGCGGGCCGACGAAACCTCTAGGGAAGAAGAAACGCAGGTCACCCAGACGGGCACCGCGTACTGGCAACCAACAGTGGCAACAGCCGCGACGGACCAGCAAAGGGCTTCGCCCCGCGGCTGCCTTTTCTATGCCCCTTCACAACAGATTCACAGGGCTACAAGTCCAAGAATCTGGATGGGAGCACACAAAGGTAGCTGAGAATTCAGCCTCGGCACCCCCGAGGCCTACCTATCACCGCCCCAAGAGACCTCCTTCGCGACCCAAAGCGAGGGAGGTACTCCCTGCGAGAGTAAGGCCTGAAGGGAGAGTTCAGGTGCAGCCCCATGGGAACAGCTATTTCTTGCCCGGTAAACTGGAAGGCAAAGCTGTTACTTTTCTCATTGATTCGGGCTGTACCACAAACCTCTTAAGCCGCCAACTCTTCGACACCCTCAGTGCTAGGGTCAGGGGCGAGATGGAAGCATACGAAGGGGAATACGGCACCCTAGCTGACGGGTCGTGCCTTCCCTTCTATGGTATAATTGAGCTGACGGGACGAGTCCGCGATCAAACGATCCAAGAGACGTTCATCGTCAGTCAGCTCAAAGAGGATGCTATCCTCGGGATGCCGTTCCTTAAACGGCACGGATGTCACATAGATTTTAGCAGATCTGCAATGATGATGTCCGGGCGGGAACTCGCCTGCGTCGACAAGTTCGGCTGCCTTTTAGTGGGAGGTGTGCAAGTGGTACGCAACCGTACCATACCAGGCCGCTCCCGGGCTACCATTCACTGCAGGGTGAATAGTAGCCGGATCTCTGGACTCGGGGTGGTTGAAGGCGCGCATGGAAAGATCCAACTTGCCAGCAGTCTGAATCAGCTGACTGAGCAAGGGGAGATCTTAGTGCAGTGCGTCAACCCCTTTACCGAGCCTATCAAGCTCCCGGCTGGGTCGATGCTGGGCCGTTTTCACTCTGTTCAAGAGGGAGACGTAGGCCCGTCGCTGGGTGATGCGACAGAGGCACTCCCTCGACACCCTATTCAGGGACGAGGGGCAGTCCCAACACATCTCCGGGAGTTATACGAAACAGCCAGTGGTGGCTGCGCGAGTAACAGAGAGCGCCAAGCTATGGCCAAGTTACTACGCGACTACGGTGATGTGTTCAGCAGCGGAGAGCATGACGTGGGACTGACTGGAATTGTCAGACACGAAATACCGCTGACTGCAGGGACAGTCCCTGTCCGGCAGCCCACACGCAGGCTGGGGCCGGAGAAAGAGAAGGAGGTTAGCCGACAAGTACGGGATCTTCTGGACCGGGGACTGATAGAGCCCGCCCATAGTGCGTGGAGCTCGCCAGTCGTACTGGTCCGGAAGAAAGACGGCAGTTGGCGGTTCTGTGTGGACTACCGCAAACTCAATAGCGTAACCATACAGGACGCCTACCCTCTACCTCGTATTGACGAGTCATTGGACGCCCTAGCCGGCAGCAAGTACTTCAGTACGTTAGACTTGCTAAGCGGCTATTGGCAGGTTCCTCTGAGTCCCGACGCCCAAGAGAAAGCGGCGTTTATCACACGGGACGGTCTGTGGAAGTGGAAGGTGCTGCCCTTCGGGTTAACCTCCGCCCCAGCCACCTTCCAGAGGCTGATGGAACAAGTCCTTAGCGGACTCCATTGGAAGACACTGCTGGTCTACCTCGATGATGTCATCGTAATCTCTCCAGAATTCGAGACACATGTCAGTCGTCTGCAGGAGGTTTTCGAGAGACTCCGAGGTGCCGGTCTTAAGCTCAAACCTTCCAAGTGCGCTCTATTGCAGCCGGAGGTCAAGTACCTGGGGCACGTTGTCGGTCGAAACGGCGTGGCAACGGATCCCGAAAAGGTACGGGCAGTAGAAGACTGGGTCACCCCCCAAGACTTGACCGGACTCCGGGCTTTCTTGGGGCTGGTAGGGTATTACAGACAATACATACCAGACTTTGCGGGCATAGCCCAGCCTTTAAACCGGCTTACCGCAAAGGGAGTGACGTGGCAGTGGACTCCAGTCGAACAAGAAGCGTTCGACCGCCTCAAGGGCTGCCTCCTAACGGCGCCCATCTTGGCCTACCCAGACCCCACTCTGGAGTACATCCTAGACACGGACGCCAGTGACCAGAATGTTGGCGCTGTGCTGTCACAAGTGCAGGAAGGCCGAGAGGTAGTAGTAGCCTACTACAGCAAGTCTCTCTCTCCCGCTGAACGAAATTACTGCACTACCCGCAAGGAGCTGCTGGCAGTAATCAAGTCAGTGAAGCACTTCAGACCATACCTATATGGCAGGAAGTTCCGGCTGCGTACGGATCATGCCTCGCTGATCTGGTTGTGCAGGAGAGCAGAGCCCTCTAGTCAGGTCGCCCGGTGGCTCGAAATCTTAGCTGAATTCTCGTACCGGATCGAACACCGACCGGGCAAGAGACACAACAATGCGGATGGGTTGAGTCGCCGACCTGACGGAGGTTGCAAACAGTGTCTCAACATCGAGAGGAGGGATGGAGGTCCCCCACGATGTGAGTTGGAGACGCTGGCTCATCACGGAGCACCGTTTGACTGGGATCAAGGTCAACTCAGGCAAAGAGTTGACGAGTCCCCGGAGGATGTACAAAACCTCCGCGCCAACCCTGTACTGGCCGGTAATGTTCGAGAGCTGAAGAAGCTCCAAGAAGAGCTGCCTGGAGTCGTGGCAGACATCTACCGGGCCAAAAAGGAAGGGCGACGACCCAGCGAGGAACGCATACGACAGGGATGCGCCGAGTTCCGGCTATACTGTCAGCGTTGGGACTCGCTGCGGATCGGGCAGGATGGGTTGCTAACCATCTCTCTAGCTGCCAGCGGCAGACACCCGGGAAGGAAGAGGGTAGTCTGCCCCACAGCCATCCGCCGTGAGTTGATTTGGGATACTCACAAGCAGGCCCACGCAGGGGTCAAGCGAGTGATATCCAAATTACGACTCCGGTGGTATTGGCCGCAGATGGAGCGTGACGTCCGGCTCAGAGTCAAACAGTGTGAGATCTGCCAGGCCAGTAAGCATAGCCGCCCCCCTTGTGAAGCAGGACGGCGGAGGCTATATGCTGGTAGGCCCTGGCAGGTAGTCGCTGTAGACCTGGTCGGACCCATGCCCATGACCCCCAGAGGCAATAATTGGATCCTAGTACTAACCGACCACTTTACTAGGTGGGCGGATGCTCTGGCTATCCCAGATGCATCAGCCCCAACAGTGGCCAGGGCACTAGACCAACATGTATTCTGTTATTTTGGGCTTCCCGAACAGATACACTCTGATCAAGGCGCTCAATTCCAGTCTCAACTGATGAGCGACCTTTGCCACCTCTGGGGAGTAAATCAGAGCAGGACCACCCCCTACCACCCTCAAGGTAACGGGGTGGTGGAGCGCAACAACCGGATGCTAGGTGATGCGCTCCGGAGTCTCCTCCTTGGACGAGGTCAAGAGGAATGGGATACGGTGTTGCCGCAAGTCATGCGTGCATACCGTAGCACCCCACACACCAGTACTGGTGAGACCCCAAACCTCTTGATGCTCGGGAGAGAGACTCGTGTCCCTGACCATCTCACCTATCACGTTCCAGAGCAAGATAACTCAGTCCACGAGTATGCCAGTGAACTAGTGGAACGGATGAAGGCCGCACACGATATACTGCGCCAACAGCAGTGGAAGGTGCGGCACGAAGATTCCGATGAACCACCTCTCTATCAAAGGGGAGATAAGGTGTGGATGGTCAATTACCGTAGGCGCCGCGGACAGGCTGATAAGCTGAAGCCTAAGTTCGTAGGCCCCTACGTGGTCGTCGAGGCTATGCCCAATCATACGTACAAGATTGAGCGCTCAGGACAGGTGTCTATCCAGAATGAGTCTCGCTTGAAACCGTATTGGGCTAGCCCTGACGGAGTGGGAGAAGCCCCCCCGTTGTTAGAGCCCAGGAGGCAGACAACGACGCGCGGGCGACGGCGGCATGGACCTGAATACGAAGTGGTCATACCGCGGGAAGAAAACTTGGTGAGAGAGGAGCGGCAGCTTCTACCAACAGAAGCGTGTCCGCCACCGCCAAGTCTGATTCCATCACTTCCAGAAACCGAGCCGGTTCCGGAAGTGCAAACCCCCACGGAGGGAGGGGCTCCATCCGGAGAACAAGAAGAGGTGACTGCTGACGGTGAAGTAGAGACGCCATTAGAGGCCCCTACTAACGAACCGGCAAGCGTGTCACCCCCCCTAGAGAGGGGACAGCGTACGAGGCAACCCCCCGCATACTTGAAAGACTTCGTATGTGACTGCGTTAAAAGCGGCACACATGAAAGTCTAGGGGAAAACCGTACGAGAAAAGAATCGAGCAAATGTGGGAGTTGTCAACACCACGGAAATATCAACTTTTGTATCGGCGGAAGTAGAAACAAAATTCATCCGCCGGGTGCACAAAGTCTTAATCACGCACCCCAACCACGTTGCTCGATCTTTTCATACGCTGATGCAGTCAAGAGTAGACGTGTTTCTAAGCAGTAGTTCAAACCATTTCACATATTCAGTATGTCTTACGACGACAGATCGTGGGGTGAGTTAACTATATCTTAATACGAAACTAGATTGCATCGCTCAGCTCTGACTCACTGAGTCAATCGAGCTGGAGATAGGTTAGTGGAATACCGTAGTAAGAACTCAGTTTGACTTAGAGATTTTCATAATCTCATTGCAATACGGTTCTATCTGACTATTCACTATCATTAATCTCTACGAGGTAACTGAATTAGGAGTTGCCAAGCTGTTCAAGCTGACAACACAGCAGTGTAATGTACTAACACTGTTGAAACTTTTTCAGATTACACTCGACCCGCTACAACCAGGGTACGGGATAGAACACTTCCCGCTCCGTATCCGGAGGACTATACTAGTGGCGACCGGCCTGAGCCACTACGCCGCCGTTGGCGGTGGGTGTCTCCACAAACCGAAGAAGAAATAGAAACAGCCTGGGGGTCCAGAGGACGGACGAGATGCCAGATCTGTGGTGAAGATTGCGCCTCCCACCGCTCCCTTAAACTACACGTCAATGCTCATCTCCTACTGACCTTCTGCCCCTGCGGGTACAATGATGTGTATCCCTACCCCGTCACCAGACACAGAGCGGCGGGCTGTTTCCCTGGAGAAAACTATGTGGTCGACGCTAAGCTGTACCCGGAGTTCCTCACATATATACGACCTCTGGTAAAGAAGGCCATGCTATTAGCCGTTCTATCCTCGGGGTTCCAACGTGTGTTAGACAACGCCCGCCAACAATCCCCGTTGGTGTCTGACCGCCCTCAAATTACATACACCCCCGAGGAAACTACATATCCAGAAGAAGGAGAGATCTCCCCTACCCCGGCGAAGAGACGGACCAGGTCCCCCAGTCCACCCTTACGCCGCAGACGGACACCGTCCCCCGACCCGGTACGACTAGCCACAGTAGAAGAACGCCTCCTACGATTACAAGAAGAGTTCACCCAGCTGGCACCAGACCTACTTAACACTACAACAGGACTCTTCCAGCTCAAGGGATCCGTATGCCGTATGAAACGGAAACTGCGTACATGCCAAGCCAAGCACCGGCGTGCCCAACAAGGACTCTAGTTAGACTACTCGGGGTACTCCAACTCTGCCTCTCGGGGGAAGCCCAGATGTCATGTAAATGTTTGACTGCTTAACAGGTTATCCCCGGTCTAACACCACAGCTAGCTAGTATTCCTCGTCTATCTACAGCTGGCCAATTGTATGCAACGGATCGTTATAATGACTCTGTCTATTATTATGTCTCTTCCTGTATATCATGTATTATTTTGTCCACTGATGTATGCAATTACTATTGAATGTTTTTTTATATATATATATCAGAAAGATGGCTTTCTGCTGGTGGGGGCGGTGTGGTGGTTCGTGGAACTACCAGCAGCACAACATGTAGGGTCGCGTAATTGACCCGGAACAATGGATAGCCAATTAGCGTAGTTGATAGTTAGCAGCAATTGTAGTTTCCCGCTGCTAACTCAGTCGAAGCTAGAGTGTGAAATAGATTAGATGTGTAACTTGTTGGAAATAATGTATCGTGTTTTTGTAATGTATAGTTGTGTATAAAATATACTCGTTCACTCGACTTAGCCTGGTGTAGTTCTATACTAGATAAATAGACTCTCTGGATAGCATATCAACCCTAAATCTGAAAAATATAACAGTATTAGTATAAGTATAAGTATAATAAGTCAAGTACATTTAATTTTATAATAAATTATAATAACTATAAGTATAAGTTTAAGTAAATAACCATAAGGATCATCATAATGATAATATTAATATTAATAAAGATTACATCATTATTATTATTAATGAAACCAAATGTAATCATAAGGTAAGCATAATGATAATGATAATCACGATGATTTCAATGATATTCACAACGACAATCACAATGACAATGAGAATGATATTCACTTTCAGTTCACCATAACATTAACTATTACTATTAGTATTATCTATAACTATAAGTATAAGTATAACTGTAAGTATTAGTATAACTATAACATTAAGTATTAACTATGACTAGTAGAAATAATACTAATAGTAACATTAGCTGAAATTTACATATTAGTAAATCACAAATAATTTGAATAATATAATAATAATGTACCAATACAACTCAACATAAACATTTAATCGCAATTTGCGTGTAGAAATTCAGACAAAAACTTTTCAAACAATGGATTGAAAATCGTAGCGAAGAACCAAAATTTAATTATGCTTTAATGAGTTCTTCGAGCGAGTAAAATTACCCTCCGAGAGCAAATATCAATTCTCCTCGGTCTTATTAATTTCTGCTTGCGCCATCTAGCGTAGGCGTTTGGTTGATAAGCAACTACTGGTTTGAGTATGGCGGCTATGCTGCTTTTATTACAATTTAGAAAGTTTATTAACTACTGCATTTACTGGTAATCACTGGCACTTAACTTTATATCAGCAAACTATGCATTTATTAAATTACTAGTTTTTTATAGTTTCATAAATCTAAAGCAAGATTTTTTCTGTAACCTTCAGTTTAAGTTACTTCAGAAACACTAACAGTAACCGACAGCAGTGCTTAAATTTACTTATAAGATGCATCATTCCTCAAATGCTAGAACGCTAAATAAAGAATTTAGTCGAGAGTTATAAATTGCAAATTTAATTTAGAATGCTGTCTAAATTAAAAGCAAAAACTGTCGATAAAAATGAAAACAATTGATATCATGCTTAAAGTTGGTGTAATTAAGAAATTTAAAAGAAGACGAATCATTGTCTTTGTGCTTATTATTGTACAATGCAACAGTTTGAGTTATAAATTTTATTTAAAAAATTGCATACACTATTGAAGTTTCTGTTGTAATGTTTAAATTTTTCATTTGCTTTCACTAAGAAGCTAGTAGTATTTTGAGAAAACATTGCTATATTACCATTAATATGATACTAATATGACATGAATGACCACGATATGTTGTTTATAATTGTGGTGATCATGAATTTAATTTTTCATATATCACTAAATTTAAAATTAAGTACTTTAACTGTTATTAAATTGCACAATTATATAGCTTAGTGAAATATTCATCAGATTAACAAAATCTGATGATTGTACTGGCAATGAAGTGTGTGAGTGTGTGTGTGTGTGTGTGTGTTATTTTTAGCAAGTAATGAGTATTGTGTTTAGTTTGTTGCATATAAAATCTACATAACATAAGCTATTAACTCATCATAAATTTTTTTATTGATATTGTAGAAAACTTTACTCAGTTTGTGCAATCTTTCCTCTTGGCAATGAGTAGAGGAGTGAAAGACCTGCGAGATTTAGTGGTTGTCTCTCGCTTAACCTACAGGTATTTTCTTCTGTTTTATTCTTTTTTTACTGGTAAATAACTTCATTGTTTAAGAGAATATTTTTTAAGTAGTAACACTACTCGTCTATTTTGAACAAACAGTTTTGAATAATTCTAAAACAAAAACTTTGCTACATTACTCGATATTTTGCAAGTCTTAAACTATTTGCTAATATCAGAGTTTAAACTTCCTATATTCATATTGCGCAAATATGAAATTCTTGAAATAAATACCTTGACCTACAAAGACAATATTGATATTATTTAATATGTATGCTTTATCTAGATGCAGTGATAGTGAAAGTGATGATGGAAGAGCGGGCTTGATAACACCATTTGAATCTTTAGATATCACTGACAGGCATGCAGGTAGAATGCAATGAGCTCTATAATGTGTTACATTATTTAAGTTATGAATATAGAATTGCTCAAGGGATAAATTAATTAGTACAGTACAACTGTCTATACATTGGCACCTGCTCATATTATATTGAAATACTTGTTTATGCTTGCATATTTTTAGAAACTGCTACTCCAACACCACCATCATCAGCTGATAGTGGTATTGGTCGGCGCAAGAAAAAGAGAAAACGCCCAAAAGGATACAGAAGTAGTAAACTTCCAGAGTCTTCCCAAGTACTCTCATATCATGAATTCCCTAAACCCAAACCTCTTCCAGCAGTAGGTGCACACTTTCAACAGTTTAGTGATAGAAGTCAAAGCACTGAAAGCAGCAGGTAACTGTTAAGCATGATTTTCTTAACTGTGCTTAAGTTATGTAATTAGAAATTACATCTAATAATGGATGCAAACATGCCTTTATGAAAAATATTAATAAATTTAAGATAGATGTATGTACGTAAGTAATTCCTGTTTTTGGTCAAGTCAAATTTTAAAAAGACCTTGTAGAATGCAATTAAAAGTTGGTGTAAACACTATAAACTGCTATAGACTATATAAAGCATATTATTACAGTAGTAAAATATACTGATAACCATGTTTAACAGTAACAGTTCCTTTACTGCTTACTAGTATAACTGTAGTAGAGCATCTTCATAATGCAATAAATACAATTTCTTTTAGGTAATTTATTATCTTCAAGTCTAACTTGCCCTATTTTGCTTTTGTTTACATATGGTGTAAATTTTTGTATGTATTTTTTTTAGTAGTGGAGATTCACTAAATATCACCAATCCTACTGAGCAACTAAGAACTGATTACTCTGACATAATAGAGTATCTAGATGAAGAGGTTGTAGCTGAATGGCTTCAAAGGTCAAACCAAAGCCTTAAAGATCTAACAGCTTGGTGCACAGATAACAATTTCATCCGATTTGCTCAATTTTGGATTACAGAGTTCGGCGTTGAAAAGCGTTGTGAAATATTAGCCTTAGAGCATTCAATATTGTTGGATGAAATGACAGTTGCCTTTCAAACAGGTTTACGGACAGGAAAAGTTAAGCAAAATGACATTAAAGAACTGCTTTCTGCTTTGCTTAGAGAATACCCGAAGAAGCTGACAATGCCAGCTGGAATATACTTGTTTCTAGATTATTTAGATATATTTACATCCGAAAGAACTACAGAATATAGAACAATTCTCTCTGACGTAAAACTTTCTACAAGAAATAAAGAGCATGTGCAGCTAATTCTAGCTAGTCGATCATTTATGTTGATCAACATCTGGGTGGCAGTCATTAAATTCTATCAACAAATAGCTGAGGTGCCTAAAGTCTCAAGTGAACATTTGACGGGGCACAGAGATAAGATAGAGGTCCATTATAGCAGATTACTAGAATCAATAAACTTAGGCTACACGGAAGTAGTGCATTACTTCCTATACAGTGGAAAGTTGTCAGCTGGATATGTGGATTGCCGCCAAAAAACACTTCTACACATTGCCACAGCTGCAAATCAACCGCGAGTTGTCGAGTATCTGTTGAAGAAGGTATTTATTATTTCATGCTGCCATCTACACCTGAGCGAGTGTGTTATTTTTATCTAGACAGCTAATCCTTGTAGGACTTATTTCTTTTCACTTATTCAACAAAATTCCTGCCATGTGACATTACATAATATCTCATAAATGTTATCAGTTTTAGGCCTTTTGTATAACTTGATTCACAGTTTGCGTACTTTAACATTCAGGTTCAGTAACAGAGAAATATCAACAGGCTGAATTTAGCTCTAGACTCTTTTTTTGTAAAGATGAAGAACGGAGAATATAGGTTTCTATTTTTAAATATTATATAAACCTGTAGATTTTTACGCATAAGTTAATAAATTAAAAACCTTGGCACTATAGCTATAGTCTCCATGAATTTTAGTTTGTATGGTAGATTAAAAATCTTACAAGAACACAAAATTCAGAATTTCTCTGTTACTGAACCTACCTTTTAAAGTAATGTGCAACAGCTTGTTGTTACAACTAAATTAAGACTGTCTTCAATTCAGCATTCTCCAATTCATCAAATTATTTTTAATTATGCAAATATGAAAGTATAGTAGCTACACAAAGAAATTACCATACTAAGAAAACTTTGATTCTCAATTAGCAGGTATCAATGAGTTAGTTGAGTAAACTGAATTGAGTAAACTTTATTAAGTGATGCAGTAGCTACATGAGCACTAAAATTGACGTGATTATATGGCACTCATAGTTTAATAGATAATTACTGCAATTTTAATGCCCATCATATAGGTAATTGAATCTTATAGCCAGCTGAATTAGCCATCTTAATTAAATTCATCAGTCTCTTACATGTACAATTATTAGAGGTTTCTTAAATTTGTAATTTTTTTTTGGGATTCACTCGGCTTATATTAAATCACACAACATAAATGTCAAACATGTAGTCATGATAAAAGTGTAAAAAACAGCTATATATACGTAACGTAATGTGTTGCTATTTTGTTTAGTGGACAGGTTGTATGGACGTAAACAGGCCATGTGACACTGGAAACTCTCCTCTTCACGTAGCTGTAAACCTGGGAAACTACAATTTAATACAACTGTTGTTGAACATGCCTGACATACAAGTTGATAAAGAGAACTCTCAGTGTGATGGTGCCACTCCTTTACACTTGGCTATACTTCATGGTAAGTAAACTTACAGAGTAAGTTTTGCTAGAATTTTCAATACAAGTGTGCATGTGGCTGACATAGATGTTTCAGTGTCTTATGTTAATTCTCACTAAATAATTACATCAAAATTATAAAAGTGAACTGAATTGTTTATCTTATTTTAGGTAGTGCTGATACTGTACGGATGTTACTAAAAGCAAAAGCTAATCCAAATAAACTCATGGCGGGTCAATCTGCTGTAGCTATGGCGGATGAGTTTGGTCATAGCCACATCACAGCTATTCTCTGCGAGCTGACTTGAACAGTAACTTGCAGCCTGTTATTTATATCCTGCTATATGAAGGATGAAAAACTTGCAGCTTAAAAATACTAAATATACAATCTTGTTCTGAGTTAGCATATTTTACACCTTTCAAAGGTCAACATTGTTGGTTTTATATGGAACTTTTACTTAAAATTCAATTTTGTACACACAAGATGTTTTAGCCAGTCTCAAGCTATTAGCTAGCATCTTCATCGCTGCATAATGCAAGACCTATATTAGCTTGTGTGTTACAAAAACTTGAATAAAGATGCCTTGTTGAACAACTAACAGAATTTTATGAAAAAAGGTTTATTTCAGCAAATGATTTAAAAATTGCATCTTAAACTTTTACTTTAATAAATAGTACAAATAAAAATACATGCAGCATAGACAAAGTTTTTAAAAATCATATGGGTTAGGAAAGATGCCTCTAAAGACACTTGCTGTGTTTGTACTTATAAGTATGAGCAAATCTTGCTAAGCTCACTTGAGTGCAAATGGGTAAAAAATCAATTACATAAACTACATGGCAACTGTGATATAAGACTAGTGTTACAGCAGAATACACTAAAACACTACATGGGAATATAACACAAGCATTATTTTGATGTCAAATTGCAAAAATTGCAAATTTCAAAATCACACTGTTATACTCGATATTAAATTAGTCAACGCTAGTTAAGAAAATTTTTTAAATAGAAATCACAGAGAAAGCTGATTTTCAGGTAACAGTCTCCTTGTTTATAACAGTAGAAGTTGAACTTATTGCATCGGAGGCTAGTTTTTCACTCAGTGTAGTTTTATTGAGCAAAGAGAGCTCGACTTGCCCTCCATCAGTCTCAACTATATCAATGTTACCATGGTTAGCCTGCAAATATGACCGAGATAATAACTCCAAATACATGATGAAATATTACCATGTTTGGTAATGCTTTAGTTGAATCAATGTAATACTGTAAGCATGGTGTGTAACATTTTGTTATTACCCATGAGAAATTAGCTCAGGTTATTAGAACATACATGATGGCATTTGTTAAAACTTTTAAAGAAATATCCTGAGAATTGATTTTATTTAAGCTGTGAAAATGTTCTACCAAAAGTTGGTCATGGAGAAATCAATAGCATGCAGTGATGGAGAATTCTATAAACTATATAGTAAACATATGCATTTTCTACAAACCAGAATTAATGCCGATACAAAAGTTCTGAAGGCCTCGTATTTTGGCTTTCCTGTCAGCACTTCTTCCATGAACACAGTATCAGTATCAGCAAAAGAATCGAAAATACATCTGCTGTAATGAAGCATGTCAAATGCTGGCCTTGTCTCCTTCAAACATAGAAAACATTCCATCAGTACAAACAAATATATATAATATTATCAGTATTATTATCAAGAATCATTTAAACACTCAAAAATATTTAAACAAAAATTGAAAATTAGGGTTGTTCTCCCGGTGGATAGCGCTGAGCCTACACAGGTTACAATTTGTTGAGCTTTGATTACGTAAAATAGAGGAGCTTTTCTTAGTAAAACTGAATGAATATTACTATAAGAATATAACTGATGTATAGACAAAGACTGAACTGTACTTATATTTTTAATATAATTAGATAGATCAAGACTTACAGAATCCTTGTAACTAAACATGAGTGCATCAGGAAAATAAACTCTATGACATAGGATATGAAACTAAATTATGCATCTTGTAAAAAGTTGCCTCCCTTTATTTCAGAATCTAGTTTTATGCTAGTTAGCATTGTCAAGTTCCAATCTTTCCGGCAATATATACAAATACTAGAGACCCTACGATTTTTGCATTATCGGCTTGGAAAACCCAAACAGCACTAATTTTAAGTTTACAATTCAATAAATAATTATACTGCATCAAATACCTTGCATAAAATAAACATTCCTGCAAATAAAAAGCTTTTGCTGAATTAGTATGAACATACAAACTGACAATTGTAGAAAGGCAAATAAATTTCAAAGCATCTGAAAACTCTTTTATTTTTTTACTGACATTGTGCAAATCTACAACGAATACAGCAAATTGATGATTAATATAGTTTTAGTATGCAATTAATCGTTCTAGATTTAACAAAGTTGGCAACTTTTTATTAGGTATACATTTTTTAAACACCAACACATAAATTTAAACCAGAAAACTGCCAGCATACTCACAGCCTGTTCAATAGCTCCTCGCACATTGTTTTCCCACTGTTTAACTCTTCTGTCGATATCTGTTAACTTGCCGGTCTGCGTCGCCAACTCATCGCATTCTCTCTGCAAGGCTTTGGCAAGGAAATCAGAATATCCTGCTGGCAGTTCATCCTTGCTGCTCTCACCTTGACACTGAATATCCCCACCTGGCAGTTGGCAGCATACAGTTGTTACAACCTAAACTATTCACTAATGTGGGCAACTTTCATTAGATGCTAATGTGAGACTCTAGTTGGTGTAAGTTAGCAGTTCGATTTCATTATATATCCTTTACCTGCATTGTGAGTGATATATACTGATGCTTTACCTGCATTGTGAGTGATATCAACTAAATATAGATGACTAACAATAATTGTACTATAGCTTTATCTGAAGTAGAACACTCTTCCTTCTTATACTATATCAATCTAGTGATTGTGTAACATGATCGGAATAGATTCAGTTCTAGCAAAATACAGCAGATAAAAAGGATGATAACTACAATGTCTATAGCAGAGTAGTTAAGAAAAACTGACGCAGGTTGACAATCACTAGCCTTGTGAGAAGTCGTGTTGGAAAAGTTATTTTTTGTTAAATTGGGCCAAGGAACTGTTCATATTATGTTGCAAAGGAGCAATTATGACTGAATGCTCTTCCTAACATCAACAGCAACTGGAGATCGAATCCATGACTTCGTGTTTACTAAGCCAGTGCTCTAACCCCTAGACCATGGCTAAGCTATGCTACACAGGTGAAGCTCACCCTGCAGTCTACTGAAAGGTATCTCATCATCAGATTCACAGGCACCACTGTCATCTTCTCCCATCCACTCCTCTACAGGCAGGTCGTCTGACTGACACTGGTCGGCATGTGCTGGTTGGTGAGTGAACTTCCTCTAATACAAGTATATGTGATGTCAAGAATCAGCTTTTATTTAGTTATATAGTCAAATTGTGGAAGACTTCGATGCATCGCGCAATATTCAACTGATAAAACGATTGTGAATATAAAGTGATCCTGGTTGAGCAGAGAATTATGAAAGCAAGAATTAGCTTTAGAGAAAACAAATATACATACACGAAGGGATCTGAACTTTATCAATCTTTTCCTTAGAATGTCAGCAAAGAGTACTTTGAATTCTGGATAGAGTAGAGAATCTCTACCAGTGTTGAGCAGACTATAGCTATCTGTTAACATATAGAATTTTAACCAAACATGCAATGCTAGTATGGGAGGCACAATGAATAGCATTCTATTAGACACACAACAGTTCTATACATTTGAATTTCAAAACCCACTTGTGACAACCAAGATCAATTTTACAATTTACCCATATAGGTTATGAAATGAAAAATTAGAAAACTAAGCTGCTCGAAATGTTGCTCTATACAAGAAATTGCAGACACTAAAACATACAATTGAACGATTTGAAATACAAGGGTACTAAAATTAAAACAGCTGCTAAACACAGCCTTGTGTCTAGCAGTACGACCTCCATGCAACCATAATAAAAGAGTAATATATACTGTCAAGGTATACAGGAACAGTCTACAGACAGCAGTTTTAAAGTAACCCTACTTGAGGTTAACTCTTTCTTATAATAATTCCTCAATGAAAAGCAAGTCTAGATGCATTGAATGCTTACATTCTTTATTGCAGAAAGTGGCGACGTCATCCAATGTTTTATCACTGCATTTATCACTATTTAGCTCTCGCTTTTTCCCTTTCCGCAACGATGGAGGTAGCACACGACAGTTTCCTATATGAACAAGAAACACGAGATGTAAACCTACAAGTTATTCAATTAAAAGCTATTTCAATATGTAGTCATTTATAAATTGCTTAATTTGTGGTGAACAAAAAACTAATTTCAAATTGCTAGGGTGAGTAGGCCACCATTTCAAGCCCATGAAGCTTTTATGGTGTTTCACTAGTTGGCTAATAAAACAACTCGTAGACGTACATTTTAATATAATTATTGTGTTGAGTCAGGAAGTATCACAGAAAATTTATTATCTCCTGAATGTAACAGCAGCAAAATTTTATTAAAACACAAAATCAATTTTATATTGAAAAGCATCAATCTTTGCAATTTTTTTAAAACTAAAGAAATTTTCTATGGCGGAGGTAGAGTACTGCAAGTTTCAACTAGAAATTTTATTGTGTAGACATACCTGGTTTCAAAGCTTTTGATGGCCTGTGCCTTACATGTGAATGTATGTCAAGAACTTCAGACCACGGATCTACAACCTGAAAGAAAAAATATTTTATTCAAGTCTAAAATCAGATAATGCTCTTTTGCAATGACTTGAGCCAATTAAAAGCATAAACACACAAATGTTGCACGATTTTGATATATACAGTACACAATTCAACCTGGATGTGATAAAATGAAAGGTTTAGAATGAGTTATAACTCCTAGCTTACCTCTGGGGCGGGTTGAGTGACAGGAGGAGGTACATTTCTTGGCCGCAGCAGTTTTTCTTGACAAACGGGAGTCATCTCGCTGGGGCAAGGCATGCCCAAGTTTGATGCCTACAGTGAATAATATTTCATGTAATATAACAATCATCATATGCTTTTCTCCTGTTTTACTAAAAAGCTAACATTCATGACGCGATCTATTTATAAGCAATGATGTTTGCGCAAGTATTTGTTAGTTGAGAGAAATATACCGAATATTAATTTGGTGCGAAAAGTCACCCGAATGATTAACTTTGTACAGAATTCATTTTTTGTTGCCATTCAATTTCATAAGCCTTAAAATCGGAGATTGTAACCTAGAATACTAAAAGAAATTACGAGAATAGATTTTTCGATTCGATGTTTGAAAACAGTTGCATTAAATGAAACCACAACCATAAGCTAATGCTAACCGTAACCACAAATCCATTCATACGAAGCAATAAAAACACAGTGTATAAAAGCCATGCCATACTTTTGTAGTATAGATCAAACAATTTTTTCACCCTACAATTGATTCTGGTAAATAATGAGAAGCAAGAATACACAGACCTCCATTGGAGGTTCACATTCTCCATCACTGAAACCACCTTCTGCATCTACAGCATCATGCTCAGCAGCTGTACTGTGGTTCGCTCCATCAAGCTGTGTAGGGTTCTCTGCAGATGCTGCAATACAACATGGCTACTGAAAATTGAATCTGACTCAACATTCATGAAAGCGCACTATTTAGAGCTTTGTGATGTGCTGAATTCAAATATGTTTAGACAAAAATATTGAATTGGTTTCTGCATTGCAAAGCACAAAGTCAGAAACATTTGGGCACAATGGCCCATAACTGTTACATTCAACACAAAAGTGCTTGAGAGACACACAAATTCAGTAGCCGAATTGATTTAATCTTGTAACACAGAAGTAGTGACAAAAAAAATTATTTGGAGTAATAAACACTTGGTAATTAGCAGATTATTAGTCATTATTCAGTAGCAACCATCATTCCCCTGCCACTAAGTTTTACTTAGTTGTACAAACATGAAAAACTCATTGCAAAGGTTGTACTTTGGTAAGTCTAAGCAATTTCAATTCCTTAGTTTAAACTTTAAAATGACTAATAAAAATAAACATAGCAGAGTATAAATTAAAACAACCTTTTTGCAACTGAAGAAAACTGTAATGGATTGTTGAAAAACTCCATGTGCAAACTATTTGGTTTAAATCAATTATCAAGGCTACCATATTACAACCTTGACATAACTTATATCACACTTAAAAGATTGCAAGATGCACTGTTGGTAAATTTTATACAGCTATATATTTACAAGCAGTTTTATTATAATTAAATACCCGATACTAATTGCAAAGTTAATACTAATTATAATTTCATGAAATGAGCAAAACTGTAAAGAAATAGAGTGAGTAATAAATAAAGTGAAATGATCTACATACAAAATAAAATACAGGCAACACGGTTTACAAATTCACAACTCACGTGAAGTCAGTAAAGAGGAGTCTGGGAGTGTGGGTGCATCCAAAAAATTAATGTTGAAGTCATTCATGTAGCCAATAACATCTCCTGACAAACTATATAAACAAAGCTAAATTAAATGACTTGGTAAAAATGAAAACACAATAAATTTAACACATTTTTTAATTGCCTCATGCTATGCTTACCTTCGAAGAGGAACTTTTACATTAAAGTTACTTGTGAGCATTGACGGTTTGGGTGGTATGACAACTGCGCCCTAAATACACAAAATTGCAAAATACTGATTACACCGCATGTTATATTACACTTATAAAATGCTATTGTGCAACTACACCAATGCTGAAAATAGAAGATGACCTCCCAAAACAAAATATTGATGTCTAGGCTATTATGAATTAATAGATTACAGAATTGGCCTGTTTTGCAAAGTCAAAACAAAATATAGGATACACATATGCAGAATAGGAGAAAAGTAACGTGACTTACAGAAAACATTAGCTCATCTGATTCCATCAACTGGATACGATCATCCTATAACAACAATCTAACTAGTAGGTAAACCTTCAATAATACAAAGTGCCACAAGGCATTTTGCTGCATTTATTGCTACCACACAAAGATCAATGTGATATCACATAAAGATTTCATGTTAAATATTTAGTATTGCATCAGCCCTCTGTCATTTAATTCAAATGCAATTATTGCTATTTAGCAAAGATTTATTTGATTAAAAATAACTTTATAGAAATTTAAATTTATCCTTATACAAATATTTAAGCAAGTATATAAACATTTCAAATTTCATTATAATCCTTTCAACAACTCTAAATCTGAGCATATATCTACAGAAGTAATAAATACAATATTCCAGCATAGGATGATCTCCTTTCCAGTGCATTCAATATGATAATAACATAATGAAAAATAAGCATGCCATGGAAAATTTTTATTGGCAGCAATTTAAATTACAATCTTCATGTGTGACTAATTTCTTATGCTAAAACTAATACAATGATTGAAATATTGACACTTAATATTATGAACATCAAAATTGTAAATTTCCTTTTTTTAACACTGAACATTACTGCAGTGATGGTTGAAATATTACAGTACATTAGTTTACCAGCTGTAATATAAATATTTTAATAGCAAATAAGAAAAGACCAATTAAATTTGAACAGAAAATTAGCATAAAAGTCTTCTACCTCACATATGCTAAGATCCAAATCATTTTCTTCTTCCTCTATTAAATGTGCATCATCTTGCTGATCTTTGGAGCGATTACATTTCCTCTTCTTTTCAACCTCCCTGAAGGCAAGCAACATATTTTATCTAAGCTAACATTTTCACTAAATCAAGCTCTCACTGTTCAATTATTGTGTTCAACTGTGACTTTTACAATTGTTATTATATATTTCTTTTAGCATTTCATGAAAATACTGACCCATCCAATAAGATTTAAAAGATTATTAAATATAATAACTTAGCTTATTAAAGTTAGTTGAATAATTGTCTCTTTTTAGAAGTAAAAATATTTATTAAAACTTTTTAACATTTTCAAGCTAATACTTCCATGACTAACATATTTATTTTCAAACAGTGCTTACAATAGTTTTGGTGCATTGAAAGCTGTGCAACTTGAGCTATAATTTAAAAAACAAGATTCATTGTGAACAAAAGCAATTATAAAATAAAAAAATAGTCTTACCACAGTTTTTCCATCCATTCCTTCAACTCATAGACACTCTTATAGAGATAATCGACCTGAAGGAAAACAAGCATAAATAATTTTATACATTTCCAAAATTAATAAAAATTAATATATATGCTCCAACTACTCACATCAACTATAAAAGTTAAGTACGAGTAAATGTTAGACAATATATAAAATGTTATAAGCTTAAGTAACCTTTCTTGAATAGACATTGGCAGAACCTTGAATGATCATAGCAGCTTTACTGAAGTCAATAATTTTCTCATTATCTTGGCCAAAGCTAATCATCTGTTCTTTTAGAGAAATTAGAGCCTCTGACAATTCGTTGGTCAAATCAACAGACCAATTTTGTTCCAAATCACGAATTGGCTTCAACAGATTTTGACATTTTTCTAATAGCCCTTCCATTATAAGCCTCAACCCAGCAAATAGAATAGCTATTGCTTATTAGTGAAACAGTCAGGGTTGGACTTCAGTGATGGATTAATCAGCACCTAGCTACAACATAAAATAACAAATAAGTGATTGTTTGATATACACTATCATTATGAGCTTAATCTTAATCTTAATAGATTATTAAAATATAGATTATCATTATATACTTATACTTATAGACATTCACATACTCAAGCTCAAAGTAATAATAATAATTAAATAGTAAAATACTAATAGTAATAGTGTTAGTATTACTGTAATACTAATAGACAATAGTAATACTCTAATACTAATCGTAATAGAATTGGCTATGGTAAATCAAAATGTAGTACCTATACTCCAACGTAGTCATACTAATATAGTAATAATAATACAAGTAGTAATACTTATACTTATAGTTATAAATAATACTCTTATACTTTTAGTAATATATAGTTGTATTATTATTGATATTAATTATATCAAATTCAATATGATGAAGGTAAACTCACAGTGATGATGGATAATCATATTCATAATGACAGATGAGATGTCATTATGATTATCATAATCATTATCATTATGATTATCATTATGTGGGGTACAACATTACGTTAATGTTAGTTCTAATGTAGAGGGTATAAAATAATGAGCTACAAAATATTTTTAAATAACACTATGACAATCATGCCCATATTGATACTGCTTTTTTATAAATATAGTTATACCTAAAGTTGTAAGCCACCGACAGTGCCTGAATTCAGTATTGACAACACAACTGAGTTTGGGTTTTACCCGCAAACTTTAGTTGAAAACGCGCTTCTCAAGTTGAACAAAGCAGTTCGGTGTTTTAATTGGTTACAATGCTAAGAAGAATAACCAACAAAAAGTCGCAACATGTATTTGACAAATCAGATAAGTTATCTCATAATTGAAGCCAAAATAATCATTTAAATGTGGCTCGCGCAATTGTTGTAAGTTATTGTAAAAAGATTTAGGGCTACACTTTATCTATTTCCAAAAACATGTTCATTTTTATTTTAGTGCTGAAGCAGCCTGATACATTAAATGATAATATGTGTTAAAAATACAATAGATTAATAATTATTATTAATGTCAAGGGTAAATAATATCGTTTGTCTAAACTCTAACCATCTAATCGAGTAAATACACATTGTTATTATAAAAAGGGTAATACTAACTGAGACTAACAGTAAGTGTAACTGTAAGTGTAACTCCCATTGGGCTTGGCCATTGGCCATTGTGATTGTATTTCTAATTCCTATACTTACTCTTACTCTTAGTCTTATATTAGTCTTATAGTTATAGTCATAGTGATAGTCAATCATAGTGATAGTCATACTCATAATGATAGTAATACTGATGTCTGATAGTGATACTGGTTGAGTTGATTTTAACATTAAGTGATTAACCAAATTGAAATAGGATTTCCAATTAGTATTACTATTACTATTAGTAGTAGTAGAAGTATTATAATTATTATACTTAAATTACATTTACTTTTAGTATTACTATAATATTATTAATAATAATTACTACAGCTCCAAATAGAAATACTATGACTATCACTTATGACTACTACTACTAGTATTACTATTACTCAGTAATACTATTAGTATTAGTATTAGTGTTACTATTACTAATACTATCAGTATAGATATGAGAATCAGAATGAGTAGGCCTATGCATGTTATTATTTAGTTTTATATTATATTTAATGTTACTATTGCTATTAGTAGTAGTATTAGACTTAGAGTTAGTATTACTATAACTAATACTATAAGTACAAGTATAACTATTACTATAAGTATAAGTATAAGTATTACTATTAGTATTATATTTAGTTTTACTCATACTCATACACCATAGTCATAGTAATAATGATAATTATACTGAAAGTATTACATTTAATCATTACTGATTTACTGTTACTATTATAGTAATACTATTAGTATTACCATTGTAATTTTTCATTAGGCTTAGCTTATTAATAATTTACTATTAGTATTAGATTAGTCATTACTCATTAATATTGTTGTTACTATTTTTTACTTATGACTATTACTTTCACTAGTGTTGTTAAGACTACTTAACTGATTGCTAATCTTAGTACTAATACTAATAGCAATACTCATTTATTTTTAACAAGTTATTAATAAATTACTATTACTATTAGTAGGCAGTTAATTAATTACTATTACTAGTTATTACTATTACTAATTACAATTAGTTATTTAGTAATAATATAAGTATTACTATTGAGTATTACCATTGGTATTTACTCTCAGTAATTTAAATTGCACATTCACATTGATTCAATGTGAATGTGCAAGTTAAATTACTGAATGTAAATACCAATAGTAATACTAAAAGTAAATAACTAATTATTGATTGAATTAATAACTAATAAATGTAAAATTAAAAGTGCTAATAAATTTAATGAACAATAAATATAATTATGTAATGAATGAAAGAACACTTTGCGTTTAGTAAGTAGCAGAACAATAATTTGTAGAAATTACTAGCATGCCCAACAATCTGGATTTATATTTTAAATTATGTTTAATTTGAGTAGTAGACCTTTGAAATATTGTGGTATTGGTAAGTATTATAATGCTGTTTTATTTACTTTTCTATCTTCTATTAATTTTCTGTTTTAGGGCTCTTTATTCCGTGACAAATAATAATGCAATGTAGCTACACTGAGACAACTCCATCTAAATTTGCTCAAGCTAAGACCACTACACTTGCAGCTGTAGACTTGAGTAAAAAAGGTAGTGTTGACCAGCCCATTTCCAACTTGATTGAGCTAGTCAATAATTTGGATGACTACTTTACTACAAGTTCATGTTCCGGTCGCACTATTATTGTGGTGAGTGTCCATTTTTGTAGTGACAGACTTTACAATAATGTTGCTAATCTAGCAATTTCTATCAGACTTCATGACTACATATTTTCACCGTTAGCATTTTTCTAATTCTGTTACAAAATTACAGGCAAACTGGTATTATGGCTACCCTTGCTTTTTATATTCTGTAACTGAAAATCATTGCATGAACTTTATGGGCGCACTTCATAAATTTGATTTTATATCTGTACATTGTAAAATAATGTGTTATAAATGTTTTTGTTTGTTTTTTTTGATTTATTGCAATAATTCACATGCATCCAATGATTTTTGTCATGTGTGGTATTGCTACCCAAAGGTAGTAAGTAATATGACTGTAACTAATGTTTGCACTCATATATTTCTAATTTCAGGCCAACAGCCTTGCACATGGTTCCAGAAAGAAAGGATGTAAATGGTTGTATGTTACACACGGTGATTCTGTGTTTACTGATGTTGTAAGTCACTCATGTTTGTTTTATTTTGTGTGTGTGAAAGTTTCATGTCTCCAATGCATTATATAATACTAGCAAATCGAGTTTTTATTGTAATATATATTTAAGTAAACGCATGCTAAAAATTCAAAAAATATTCTGATTATATTTATTGCTCTATTATTGCTAATTTAATTTTGGTTGTCCATTTTAAGCAGGGTTCTAACGACAATAAAATCATACAATATTAATTTGATTTCTGTGATATGTCTTATTAATCCTGGTGTTACAGATTGAATGTTTAAGAGAAGAACCACTCCCAGAATCTGCAACTTTGAAATTTGAACCATTCATAATGCATGTACAGTGCTTGAGTTTAGAATCAGCCAGACAATTGGTAATGGTATATTACACGTCTATCATTTTATTGTATAGAAAACTTAAAAAAATTGCCCTTTTCAACCAACTTGTAGCTCTCTACACTGTGAAAATATAATATGATATACATGTAGAGCGGCTAGTTTTAAAAAAGTTTAGCTCAGGTATCAACAAACTTGGTAAAATTAAGTTGGTATGCTGATCATTGGTAAATTAGAATATATATCTGTGTGTGCTTGTGTGTGTATGCATAATATATATTGCAAGTGTGGTAGCATGAATGATTTTTATACACTTTTGTTGAAAGTAAGAAGTGCTTTAAATCATTCTGAGTCTATATAATTTTATCTCATGAGTTTTCAGCTAGCTTTAAGTTGTTTTGTAATAGTTTAAAATATTTCTCTGTAATTTTTTTAACAAAATACATCCCTGACAAGTCCTAGTTTATTATGAAGGTGAAAATGCAGTGTACATTTCTCACATGTAAAGTTTTAGGCTGTTTATTTTTGTTTGCAGCTTCAAATCGCAGTCAGCTGTGGGTATAGGAATTCTGGGATAAGTCTTGGTAAATCAGGGAAAATAATTTTGGTAAGCTGAAGTGTATGAATTAATAAATCTAATTTTCTAGTGCTTGTTTTAGTATGTTGTTCTAGTTGCGTGATATTCATATTTGTTTGGATTTTATTTCAGGCTGTCAGATCTACTGCGGGTCTTGAAGTTCCTTTAGTAGTGAACAGCCGACTTCTAGTCAGTGAGCAGGTGTGTTGCATCATTATAGCAGTTTAACTGGTGTTGTAAGCTCTTTTATATTGGTGATCAGGCACAACAGTGTTTCAACAGGCCGTTCAGCATTAATTATTATGCTGAAATATTTATTTTTAGTACTGTATCAAAGTTGCAAATACAATAATTATTGATAACACGTTGAATACAAAGATATCCACACAGCTAAAAAAATGATGTTTAAACTCTATGATCACCTATTTGAAATCTCTAAACAAGGTTTTGCTGCCAATATATGTTGATCTAAAACAAATTGATGAAATGCTTGTTTATGTATTATCATGATGATTAACCACCAACAATTTTTTCTGTTTATAGGCGGTTATGTGACTATTTAATTAGTTGTTTTGTGTTTGGGAATCATCTGTAAATTGATTTTTAATTTAGTATATAGAACAATTGGTGGGGATGGCCAACGAAAAGATGTCCTCTAACCTCATGCAAATCTCAAAGTAAGTCAGTTTATGAACTTGGTAATTCAACTCATTGTAGTTTTAATAAAGAACATTTGCTTTTCAAAATGTTCTAATTTCCTTAAATTTGTAATTTATTTTTATTGTTTCAATATATAATACTTTAGTTTGAAAATAATATTATAATATGTACATGTACTGTTTTCCAAACTACCTTAATTTTTCATTCAACTTTCACTTGTGCTTATTTGTATTTGCTTTGATTAACTTTTTATGTTTTTTCGATAACATACCTACCTGTGTTATTAATTGCATTTACATTATTCTTGTATTGTTTAAATAGAAAGCAACCTAAAATCAGTGCAAAATTTTCACCAATTTGCTGTACCTTCATACAACTGTTTGACCATTAAGTATACTGAGTCAGCGTAAGAGTTCTCACTGCTAGCAGTTTTATAGTACTTAGAGAAAGTTATATACAAATTAGCAATAAATAAGTTCCAATAAGTAGGGTATTGAGACACTTAATAGAAATGCTAATAATTGTCATGTAGAGCATGTCTATATTCTATTGTATGCATATGATTTCAACCCTTTAGGTTTCAAGGAAAGCTTAATGAATTTGCTAAAGAGCAACGATGATTCTAAAAAGCGGAAATAATATGTTTTCATGACTGGAGTATGGCAAACCAGCTTGTCATGTACCCCACATTTTTTAACAGGCATTATTTACAATATTTTTATTAGCTTAGCACAGTTAATAACCCACTTTGGTGTTTGTACTTTTCAATTATGTATTCTTTTACATTCAGCAATACTTTTTACGTTATTTAATATCCCATATCCCATATCAGATTTTTAAAAGTTTCAAGCTTATAAAATTTTATAAAATAGGTAATAATTTTTTTAGCATATGACTTGCACTGCATATTATTATTATCAGATAAGATGTAAATAATGTAAATAAAATGAGATTATGTTACAGTAAAAATAATTTCAAAAAGTAATGCAATAGACAAAATATAACATTATGAGTGTCTCAATAAATTAAATAACTTTCATAGTAAAACTAAATATAAAATAGACTGTTTGTTTGTCGCAGTAATTATGCTCTTGGTCAAGTAATCCTTCACAGAAAATTGATGATAGGATTTTTAGATCCTGGACACCAGAATTTGGAGCATCTGATGCCGACCCAGATCAAAATGCCTAATAAAGTTATAGAGCCTGCTATAAACGCTACAATAATGCAGGCTTTGGCTATACGAGCTTCTTTTTGAGCCAAAACAACCTTATTCTCGTAGTAACTGTTTTCTGCTTTCAAAGTCAGTAATGCTGCCAACAGTCCAAAGAGTGGGTTGCAGCAAAATACGCTCAAAACTGCTAGAATTGGCCATGTTCTGATACCTCTTTGCTCTAGCCTCTGGCGAATGTTCTATAAAATAATATTAAAAGAAAGTGTGTAGAATTAACAGGTTTCATAATATATAATTTGGAGAACATTTTTATTTTTAAATAATATAGAAATATAGTATGCAAGATAGTGAATCATTTATTTCTAAAATTTTATATCACAAAACTTTATTTTGGTTTGACTGAATTTCTAATATGAAAGGCATATGCATTACATTGGATGTAATTACAGTGCTGTGAAAAAGTTTAAGGACGCCTCACTGTTTTCCATAATAGCAAAGTTCCAAGCTAACTTTAAGACATAACAAAAGCATATCCATAGGCATGATGCCTATCAAAATGATCCTTAAGGTCTCCTTATTTCATTTATATAAAATATTAGTCTCTCTTTTCACTTCCTGTCAAAATTTGGGTGAAACAATGAGATACTATGCATATATGGGAATTTTTCGATCTTTTCACAACTTGTGTGTACTGTAGGATATCAGAATATTTTACTTGAAACATAGAAAAATATTACATGTGAATTGTTATACACATTATAGCAGCATTGCAACACACAGTGCTTTAAATTTTAGTATCAATGTTTTGTTGGCCAGCCTTTACTCTCAATCACAAGTCGGCAGCGACGAGGCATCTACTCGTACAGCTTCTCCAACTCGTTTTCAGTCACAACATGATCCCATGCATAAATTACAGGCTCTATGAGTGTCACCTTAGTTGTTGGTTTCTGTGAAGAGACTATTTTAGCCATTCTTGACCATGAATTTCTTATTGGGTTCAAGTCCCGGCTGTGTGCTGGCCAGTTAAGCGTTGAGACCCTCTGCTTTTTCATCCACTCTTTAACAGATTTTGCCCAATGGCATGGTGCATTGTCATCTTCAAATATGTTAATTTCATTTAAAAAGAAGTTTTTTGTGATTGGAAAAAGTTTAGCATTGAGATTCTCCATATATTTTTGAGCATTAACATCATTCCAGAGCAATTAATGAGTCGACCTACACCTTTTGATGTTATACAACCCCAGAACATAACATCGATAGGGTGCTTAATTGTTCGAAGAATACATTAGGGGTTATATTTCTCATACTGGTATCTTCTAACAAAACAGTTTCCAGCATTATTGTTCACATTAAATGTGGGTTCATCTGAAATAATCACTTTTTTCTAAGCATTCACTGTCTAACTACCATGCTCCTTGGCCCACCGTAGCCGGTTTTTTGCTACTTCTCGGTTAGTAGAGGCTTCCTTCTTGCTTTGCAGCCATGTAGACCACGGCTCAGCAATCTTCGCATTATCTGGGATGTCGAAGCTGCTGTTCCTGTTGATTCTGAGCATTCTTTGCCAACTCAGAACTTGTTTTATGACGATCCTTCTTGCTGATCCTAATGAGAACCTTGTCATCTCTGGGTGTGCTTATTCTTGGTCGTCCACTTCCAGGTTGATCTGCTACACTGCCAGTCTCCATAAACTTATTGATAATTTGATGTACAGTTGTCTTTGCTTTGCCAACCTTTTCAGATAATTTCCTAATTGCATAACCTTCGTTATGCAAGAAAATTATTACAAACCTTGCTTTTGAAGTAAGATTTACAGCTCTCATTTTGTTTATGCGCAGCACCTAAGTGGACACCATGTAAAAGCTTACAACTGAATGACAGATTTTAAATTATGGAAGAAAGTCATGCTTTATGATATCATGATGCCATGCGCATATAAAATTTCACTGTTTAGCCTTTTGTGGTTATCAGAAGTGATAAACTTTGGAAACATAAAAACACAGGAGTTGCGCTTTCCTAGCTGCTTGTGTAGTTAGCCCGAAAATGGGTAGAAAACATTACAGCAGTAGAAATTTATGAGATGGAAACTGTAGTGAACATTCTAAGGATTGTTTTGATATATAGAACTTGCAGGAAAATACTAAAAACTTTCAAAAAATGCCTATTAAACAAGATACATAGAAATTTCTGCAAGCGTCCTTAAACTTTTTCACAGCACTGTATAATATATACGAGAAACAGGACTAAGATTAGGAAAGCTGAAGATAGGGGCTCTTGCAGTGATAAAGTTAGTAGTACAAAGTTTAAATTTTAAATGTTTATTTGTAAAAAATAATATTGCTATACAGTTTTGCAGAGTTGGCTGCACTTATCAGATGCTACTGTATAAAAGAACATAAATGCATACTGTATGCTAGAAGATCGGGCTTACATTATTTGATTAGAATAATCCCGTATACAATATACGTATAAGATGGATATGCAAAGGATGGCAATATATTCTAACCTCATTTTTCAAGTTGTCGGCTGCAACACGATGCAGCTCTGATGGATCAGGATTTTGTAAAGATGATGAATGTGCAGAAGATGTTTGGAAGAGATGGCCATTGCCTGAACCTGTAGCTGGTGAAGGTGTGTGTTTCGCTGTCGCTTCTGCAGTATCCTCTGATATTTGTAGGTTGTGCGAAAGTGAATTCACTCTTGTGCTCTGAGATATTGTGTCATCCTGCGTCCCATAGTTGCTGCTTGCAGAGTCTGGTACATCTGTTGGCTTTGTTATAGATGGTAGTGGTTGTTTTGCTATGGAAGCACCGGGAGAAGACAGTGGATGTGAGATAGGTGGTAAATTGTTGGCTGAACGCAAAGGCGGTAATGGCTTGCGATCAGTTGATTTAACAGAAACCAATTTTTTCATTGTCTGGATAGTTGGCACAGCTACAGTCTGTCCCTGAAATAGTACGTGTACAGAAATAGTATCTTGAAATATTGAATACGCTGAAATATTCAAATATTTCAACGTATTCAATATTTCAAGATGTCTACATTATATAAATCTAGCATTTTTTTCATATTATGCAGTTATTGGAGTTGGTGTAGTCTATTTGTTATAACTTGTTACAGGCTAAATATAAACATTACATTAGCTATTTATAGAAATGCTGCAGAATGCCAGACAAAAGTGATAAAACTTTACCATATACCTTGGATGCCTACAAGTAACAATTAAGGTTAAAACCTTTGCTTAGTCTTGAGGCATATGACTAGAACAATCGATGTAGAAATCACATATATTCAAACACAATACAACAATGAAAGCTGACTAGATGTACCTACACTGATTGCATAACACTGTAAACGACTATGAAAAGCAAATAATAATTGTAGTTTGAAATTCAAATTTAAGATAGGAACAAAATAATTTGTATTGATTTATACCAGTTAGACTTTTATCAGGCAGTTCAGTAAAGATAAAATTCACTGCTAGTGGCATGATTTGTGATTTACTTAGGTTAAAGCGCAGCAATAGACATAATATGGTCATTGTAATATTACATAATCATGGAAAGTTGGCCATAGAAAATTGATTAGGGCATTTTAATATTAACAAAATGTATTATTAATCTCAACCCTTTCAGAAATCCAAAATATTTTGTATTGTAATTAATGATAGATGAGAGAAAACTTCCAATTATAGCCTTCCAGTAAATGTAAAGATAAAGAACTATCTTTTACCTGATGACATATTATTCTATTATCATTATACCTCATTATTTTTGTGATCAATTTTGTGAAAGCAATGAATTGTGAAGTTCAAGTCTTTTCTCAAAGTATAATGACAACATTACCTTAACAGAGAAGTGGGATGAGCATACCGCATACACCAATATCTCTTAACCTATGTCAAAAACATTGTGTACTCAAGAGAAACAAAAAAAGGGCTTTTAGCTTGGCAGCAAAAATGTACATTTTGTGCATGTTCTTCATGAGCGGCTTAGCCAAACTAAGTTTAGCAAGCATCTGTTAAACGTTTCTGAATGTGCTATGTTTAGAACATCAATGATAATGGCCGAAAACTGGCAAAGCCCCACCCCCCCCCCCCCAGGTGGGCTTATCTGGACAGACTTCTATAAGATTTCAACATATATGACAACGGGTGTGTGCTTTTCCCTATATTCCACACATATATACTCCTCTTACAAGTATTTCATAATATAATGTGTACTGTATACTGCAGTGTTTTTCTTCAAAGTAATATATATATGAGCATCACATATGCAACAGTGAGATAGTTATTCGTTTGCTGCATACAGTGAGAGTGCTGGAAATTAAAATTAACGAATAGCCATAGTTTATAAGTTAAAGTATATTATATTTCTCTCAGGGTAAACCCATGCTACTTTTCCTATTATACTGTACAGGAAACTGTAGCACTGCATGTTGAAATTGCACTTGTTGATTTGTCTCTATATTCAATGCTCCTAAAATGTGTAATAAAAATCAAACTATGCATTTAAGGTATTTCAACTATCCACTTTTACAACTAAACAAAGTGTAAAGTTTGGGCACATTCTTTGTGATCAAAACCAGTCATATCTATATAAATCAAATGAGGCAAAATATTTTGCTACTTGTTAAACATTTAATATTTAAATAAACCCTTGAGCCTATATAAACAAGTAGACTACTTTTGCTATGCATTTGTATGATTTATAATACCAATATCTTATAACCTAGGTTTTCCAAGTTGCAATGTTGTAGCACTAAACTTTTCAGCCACTTGAAAATAAATCTGAAAATTGAAGTAGGACTATTGCTAACGAAAGGGTGAGCACTCGCAATTACTTACAGACACTCCAATATTATATGACATGCTGAGATCTTTGACATTCTAGTGAATTATCTAGAAATTAAATGTATCAAAACATGTTGGCAGAAATTAAATAATAATTAGTAAAATCAAATAGTAGTTTTTTATTTTAATATAATATATATATATATATATATATATATATATATATATATATATATATATATATATATACACACACACACATATACTCGTATATCCTTGCTTACCTTTACATTGAACATTTTATTTAACTTCTTGAAAATCACACTGTAGTGCCATATGCAATGCTACAACAGTATGTAAACCTTTCATAAGCAACCTGGTTAGTATAAAATTATATAAAATAGTAACATTGATAAATGTGCTTTAATTTCAATCTAATTGAAAATTTGTTGAGCATTTAAACAACTAAAAATTAAATTTATGAGTCAGTATCAATCAAATTCTAAAACAAAATCAGGAGTTTCAACTACAACTGGTTATTGCTAGTTTTGACAATTACTTTGTGATAGCATTTATGTTTTATGAGCAGGTTTTATGTCTTTAATCACAATAATAAGCTAGCTCAACATACATTGGCGTAAATAAAACTAATTAAAAATGTATCAATATTATCTTGGAAGTTCATTTTGAACATCACCTGCCCTAGAAACATCATCAATCTGAATCAATTACATTGCTTACAGTTTTATGGTCTATTTTATAATCGTCATAATTTAATAATGTTAGCTAGTACTAGTTATTGCAATATATCAATATTACTCAAACAAATGCGTTAATACTAACAGTAATAACTAATATGCATCAGGTATTGCTAATAAGTAATATTATACTAACTAATACGATAACTGTTTTACTATTAACATTATGATTATCATTATATTTATTGGCCATTACATGAAATTTAGCCACGCTTACTGAGCACAACAAGTGTTTTGATCTGCATAACAGACAATAAAAAGTTTAAAACTAATTTAATAATAAGTACATTACACTAAAACAAGTAAATTTGAATAGAGTAATGACTCACATCAAAATAATTTATATTTTCACATTCACTCGTGACATCGTATTGGGATCGCCATGGATGTTGATAAACAACATTGATAAGCAAGTTAGAAATATATGAAGATACGATTAAACATATAAAAGATATCACTGCGATTGCAGCTAGAAATGGTATGGGCTCGTGATAGTTGAATAAAGGTAAGAATACAACTCCAATTGTTTATGTGTTCACTGCCAAAATCGCACATGCTACATTACGTGTATCATTTTAATATTATACTCAATTAATAATTATCAATATACGACCAAAAGATGACGCGAAGGGCAAAACTAAAATAATTACCCGTGTTTGAGAAACATGATGTATTTTAGCTCAATTAACTGCTATTGTTACGGATGATTGAGTTACCTTTGCAAGATTCAATGTTTTACAAATAAAACAGTGGTACTTGTTTGCAACAGATATAGCCATATAAGTAACTAGTACTATGTCACACAAGTGCAATTTATGTAATGGTATTATACCTAAATCATGCTGAAATTTCAACACTTGATGGCAGCATAAAAAATGAGCTTGATCACTTTAATTAGTATACTTTATTATTTGTATTAGTTTAGAATATTTGGAAATTTAGAATGGGAAATGCTTCAAGTTAAACTAGCTCCATGCTGCTTTTGGTAATAAATTTAAAACCAAGAAATGTAGGTAGTTAGGTTTATTTAAAATAGCTAAAATTTTTATTGGTTGCTGCAACCTAGATCTAAGTACAACTCTATGTTATGTAAAACAATTAATTATTTTGTAACTCAAGAAAAATCACTTAATTTCAAATTATCTTAACCTGTGGTCTGTGGTGCTTACTGATAAATTCACAAACATAAAAACTTATTAAAAAGAAAACATGCTACAAGAATTGTGATGATAGTTATGCTAATTTACAATGGACTAAAGTTATTAGAAATTCTTTAGAGAAAATGTTGGTAATAGATGTTCCAATTGAGGTGAATGAAAATGGATAGATGTCTATAGGTTTTAAAAAGTAACTAAGCTATCTCCATTATTGATGAGTATTTGTGTAAAACAAATACATGTCTCAATTAGATTCTAGCAAAAAAGAATAGCCAGAATAAATTTGCTAAAAAGTAGCCATCTAAAAACATATTTATTGACTGTTGATAATTACTGTAGATGCAGTGAAAAATATCAAAATATAGTTGAGGTTGCAATATAAGCCAAATATATCTTATAATGTCTTGAAGATTTTAATAAAAAAATGACGCCATCATCTTTAAAAGAATGCTAATTACTAAGTCTAAGATCAATTGACTTTGCCCAGCTCTATCTTTTTCTGAATTGATCGCACGGAATGGTATATAGCAGCATCTATCAATCCAGCAACTGCAATAGAAGTAAGTTCAAGTTTAAATGCATTTTTGCCTTTAAAATAAAAATATTAAGCCATAGCACATATATGGTTGTGAAATAATTCAAACAAGGTTTTAAATACTCTGAAGCATAAGCTATTCTAAACTTGATTTACAAAAAGTTTACCGATAACACTTACCAGTAAATACTCCACCTATAATAGCACATAGGCTGGTTAGAAAATGAAACAGCGATCTACAATGAACAAGAGATATACATCACAGGAGCCTTGTCTTAAAATAACAACTAGCTGAATGCAACTTTTTTTGTGAGCTCAACATGTTCTGCATGAAAATGTCAACAGAAAAACAATTTTAACACAAGAACCATGTAGATCAAACTATTACATTCAAAAGCTTTTGAAAATTTGCCTTTAAAATTTATCTCAACACCAAATAACAGCCTAGCTACATTCTTGGTCCAAACTTTAGACATCAATAATAGAGGCATATATAAAGTCAATTTATTACACATAATAACGCTATTCTTATCAAAACTATGTTTCTCCACACCTGATAGTTGTAACTTACCTTCTCTTTTCCTTGTATTTAACCATCATAGGAGAAAATTCATAGATAAAGAAAGTACCAGGGAGACCGGTTTCTCCGGACATCATACCGACAGACTTGAAATGTTTTGTGACAGAAAACTGATTAGTATACAATTCCTACAATAAGAACATTAATGTAGAAATTTTATTGTAAACAAATGTACAACGATTATAAGGAACCAAATAATTAATTTTACATACACAATAAAAACTACTGAAAAGCTAATATTTATTTTAAATTGATCTACACTATAAGAAAGCTTGGAAAAAAAGTTGCTAATTTGAGCTACTAGAGGAAATGTAAAACCTTCTGCTAGGAATTAACATTATTATATAGACTGCAATATTTTCTGAGAAAGTCTTTCCCATACCGCTGCATCACAAATTACATCACCACATTTTGCTATCAGCTGTAACTGCTTATTATTACTTATACAAATTGCCAACTAAGAATATAGTAAGAGCAATATATAACAACTTTAGGAGCTTCTATTGAATTAAAAATATTAACTATTGAGATTGCAAGGCAAACTCTAGGGGTTGATTGGTCTCTCCCCAATATATATTACATAACTTGTATTACCAAGCATTTAGATCAGAGCAATTACTTATTGCGCAGTACAGTTTCACTTGAATGGCAAAAGATATTATCTTTTGCCATTCAAGTGAAACTGTACCATGCAGTAAGTAATTGTCCAGTATGTGAATTATATAGACTCAAACTTACAAGCGATAAAAATATTGGCATCATATTTTACTATTGAAATAAATACTTACAATTACTAACATTGTAGACTAATGCAGTGTAAAAAGATGAATAGTCACACTTTGAAAATGTTTCAGTTATTAAAAAAAAGTTATTGACACGAAAAAACAGATAAAGGCTCAAACAAACAATGCTTAACTGACCAGAAAACATGAGTTGGAAGAAATGCTTGAACAACAAAGTGGGTTAATTGAATGCTTTGCTAACTCTACTCAAACATACAAATTAACTCTATTAATAAAATATATATATTTTAATATATAATATTATATATATTATTATCTCTTTACCACTAAGATTGATTTAGTAGTTAGCTCTATTCATTGTCACTATAAGCAATATCTTAATATCTTTCTTTAACTAATGTGATTGGCCTTTGAAATGATATAAGGAAATATATTCAAATTTATCAAATTCTAACATTGCGATTGATTCAAGTTAAAATTTATCATATTAATGAAATTACCTCTCCTTTCACATTTGTGTAAACAGTTGGGACAACTTTCACATAGTATGTATACATCATCATAGCTAAAACAAATAAATAAAAGTTGATACAAAAATGCAACAGCAGAGATGGTAGAAATATTACTAATGACAAATAACATTAAATTTTGATTGAAAATTTGGTACCACCACAGTTGTTAACTGTGTTTGAGAAAACTCAACTAATATTCTTTTCACTCAAAATAATTTCATATTTTACATGCACAGTCAATTTAGAACACAATTTTGATGATTTTACGAATTTCTTTCTGAAAAAATTAATATCTATAAAAATATGAGAAGGAAATATTATGGGGCAGCAAATATTATGTTGACTTGAAATGCAAGTTAGCCTAAAAAATGGGCTGCTCCGGGAATTGAACCCGGGACCTCGCGCACCCGAAGCGCGAATCATACCCCTAGACCAAGCAGCCATTGTCGACAGGAGGTGGCTAAAACCTTATACAATTATTAGCCAATTTAAAACTTTTTCATTATTTCTTAGATTTGTACGAACGCTAGAGAAAGGAGGACTGTGGTCTAACCGAGTTTTGTCGAGACTACATTTATCCCATTTATATTTTTGTGAAGTTTCATCAGGATCACGTTACTGATTTTTCAGGTCTTATCCACTCAAAACAGACTTTTTCACATTAGACTCACATTTTTATGGCATTCAAAAATTAATTACTATTAGTTATGCTTATAGTTAGATCTTAAAAGAAGTCATTTTGTATTATTATTAGTATTACTTTTAGTTATTAACATTGAATTTGACTTTTAATTTTGTACTGTTGGTGTTTACTGTTACTATTAGATTTAGTGTTACACTTAGTGCTTACTGTTAGTGTTACTGTTAGTGTTACACTTACTGTTAGACTTATCACTTACTCTTAGTATTAGTCTATTACTGTTAGTGTTTATACTTATAGTTTATGTTATTGTTATAATAATATTAATAGTAACACTGATTCAGTGATTGTGATTTTGATAGTCACATCTGATCACACTCACAGTGATACCTATTCAAAACCAGTGATAGTTATACTGATACTTGTACTCATTCAGTGATTGTAAATTGATAGTGACTTACAGTTACAGTTACTCTTAGTCTTTGATTATCGATCAAATTAAATTTTAAGATTTGATATTTCAAATGGTAATACAAACTACACCGTATTTTAGTATTACTAATACTAATAGTAATACTAATTGTAAAAGTAATATTAATATTCCACTGGTATTATCATTGACTTATGAAATTGAGTATCAGTATGAGTATGATTATGAGCATTTCATTTTGGGATTATAACAATAATATTAATATTGAACACTGTCACAGTACAACTACAAGTTTACATTAAAATATAATTATAAGTATTACTGAAAGTTTGCATCAACTTTGCAGTTGAACCAAGATTGAGAATTTGCATTGCATTTATTTCTTAAACAGTAACTGTTAGGAAGTGTAAGCTAAATCCTACTCAAAGCTAGCCACAAATCACAGCAATCCAAATTAAGGCTGAAACAAAAAGTTAAAGTCAAAGCAATTACTTGAGCTGATTTGCAAGCTGAAATTTTAGCTTTCCAGTTATTAAACATGATGAGAAAAAACCTGCATTGTATTTTTTACTCTCATTTAAAACAGATGTATATGTATATGCATGTAACTCCTCCATATCTACTAGTAATTTAAAATATTTGTATGATGAAAATTATTTTAGAATCCAGTGATTTAGAAATTAAAATAAAAATTATATAGTATTATTGCTTTTGCAGACATTTTTGGCTTGAATAATTAAAAAAAATAATATGGTACCACCACCAAGTCATTATGGCCACCAGGCAGGCCAACCTACATGTTTTCAAAAAATGAAGATGGGTTTTATGATGGGCTTCGCCGTTGGAATGGTTTCTGGTTCACTTTTTGGAGGTTTTGCTGCTTTAAGGTAGGTTTACACTTGTGGTATAGCTGTTTTTGTGGAGTTGCACTAGTTTACCTAATTGTTAAATTCTCACCACTTTTTATAGTTATCAGATTGAGAGTTTATGTGATACTTATTCTATTACTCACTGACATCGAAAATTTGAAATTTGAAAGCCTGCATTTTTTTCTGCATATAAGAAACCAGCTTGATTCAATTATAAACTATATCGTTTATTTTTGCTATTATGGAGCAAATTTACATTTTTAGACAATTAAACGTTGAAACTAATTAAATTTGGTTCTAGACTTTGTCTGAAACCATTTAAAATAGTACAAAATTGATATTGTCATAGATACCTACCTATTCAAGTAATTTTCAGTAGCATATGAATCAAAATTAAAATTTGAGGTTTAATTTTTTTAATTATTAAACAAGATGCCATATTTGTGTAGTTTCTTCAGAGCACGAATTCAAATCTCTTATCATTCTACCATAATGCCAATAGTAAGTTGTTACATTTGAATAAATATGTAGCTATTTATTTTTGATGTAAGCTGTTCAGTTGACATGCACTTTTCAGCAATATTTCAGACCATGTACATATTTAGAGGTATATAATACTATGATGACCCACAAGGTTATTCAATTTAATTTGCATGTCTGGATTTTATGTAGCCATTAAAGTCAACATTAGATAAAACTTTTCTCTGTAAAACTCTTTCCATTCATTCCTACTACTCTTTCACTTGATGAGCCGAATTTTTCTCATAAATTCTAAACATCTTGCTATTTATTATTAAAAAAAATATTAGTTTAGATCAGTATTTACAATCAAATTTTATAGTGTGGTTGCTAAAACTGGTGAAATTGTAAATTTAGAAACTAGTGGGTCAGTAGTTTGTTAATGAAGTTCAATAGCTAGTACCAGTTTTTATAGGAGACCATTCTTTTAAAAGCTGACCTTGAAGTTGAACAAGATTTAGCTAGTCAACGATCACCCATCACTAAATATGATTATTTGCTTTTTAAAATAACATAATTTATATAAAATATAATCTAAATTTATGTTGTTTGTGTATAATACTGTTTCATAAACTTACTTAAAGTTGCCCTTCAATGAAGATGGCAGAAAAATGTTTATAAGTTACTATCTTAGATTAGATGCAACATACTTATAATAGCACAGAAAAGCTTCTCATGAAGGCATTTACTGAAATATTGTTATAAGATTCAATGCATAAAGTAAATATATGCTGTTACTAACAAAAACTGAAGTTTTACTAGGCAATAAAGCAATAGTCAATGAAGAAATATAATTCTGAAATGCCAAAATAAGTTGCTGTAAATTTAAGTGGGAATTGTTTTGCTGATAGTCTTAAGGTTTTGAGATTACAACTGGCAAACTGAAGAAGGCATAGAATACTCAAGCAAATATATTGCAGGTCTCTAAATTTGAATGCTAATTCCAATTTTGAAATTTCAATTATGCAAGCAGCCAAGAGTAATATTTCACCTGCCATGTAGAAAATCAGTCTCACCTTCATATCAAATGTCAATAACAATTTTAATATGTATCAACTGTCAATCAGCTACTCCAATTTTTCATTTTTAGGTATGGGGCAAGAGGAAGAGAACTATTACACACTGTTGGAAAAACAATGTTGCAGGGAGGAGGAAGTTTTGGAACTTTTATGTCAGTTGGCACTGCAATTCGATGCTAGCATCATAAACAGCATGGATGTGTAATTAAATAATTCTTTAAATCTTAATTTTTTTCTGTAATTATATTTTTGAAATATTCAGCCCTCTTCATGAGAAATTAATATTCGCCAGCACATCATTACCAATAAATTTATAATTGTGTTGAAGTACCTGATTTTGCAATCTGTTCTGTACTGTCCAGTGGATTTACTAAACCAGGATAATCATCTCCAAATCCTATGTGTGCTATTGAATGACTTGTGTTCCACTGCAAAATAAACTCTCAAACTAAATAAAAAATACCAGTTATATATGATATGGATATGCATGTTGGCATTATATGTACATAGCATTGTGCATTGGATTTCCATAAGTAGGTTTTCACCAGGAACTAACTGCATGATTTGGCAAAATAGTGAATTTATTTCTGTGATTGTATGTACATTGACAAATGCCTTAGTAACTAATTATGCTGCTAAAAGTGATTTTAAAGGTAATTCCTAATGTATGGTATCTTTTAAAATTTAGTGCTTGCTAAAAAATTACAATTTTAGTGAGACTAGTAACTCTCCCGTAAAATTTGTTGAATAGTAACTGCCAAATTCTCTTTTCAAGAGCTGATGCTATTTGACTATAGAGTAATTCTGAAAACTCACCGTTGCGCCTCCATCCAAAAAGTTCAAATCGTGAACTAAAATGTACACAATAAGCTACATGAATCGAATTGTACAGAATATAGCAAGGAATAATATATAGTACAAAGATACCTAACAGATAATGACTAATTCTATCAAGTGTCTCTGGGCCATCATCTACTTAACAACTGACACAATAGTTAACAGTTAACATTTAAATTTCTATTAGGCATGTACAATTGCGAACATACTTATGAAACAAACAGTAGGTTTATAGTATTACCGTGAACATGACTAGACTGGAAGCTTTTTCCAGGTGCTATATGGAAGTTTCCAGCCACTTTGCTTACCAGCAAAAAACCATACATTCTGCATCCTTCGTTCTGTGAGTTTTTCATTTTCTACAAAAACCATTTAAGGATTTGATTGAAATACTCTGCATAAAACTTGACAAGTGGCCAATCACAACCTTTTTATTAAAGCATTCATTGTACAAAGCAACCAAAACCTGAGATATTTCAGATAAATTATTCAAAATAGACAAGTTAAGTAGAAGTCACTTGAAACCTTGGAATAGCCTTCTCTTTTACATTGCTCGATGGTCTCTGAATTCACAAAAGCCCAACCTTTGATTCTATATGCTTCTCTTACTTGCTCACATGTATTGCAACAACTGGAATGAAAAATACATCACCATTTAAGCCATTATCTCAACATATACAGCAAACACGAGTACTCTACACTGAAAAAACACATTTAATGAAGAAACTGTCTGTAAGCACCAACTATCCAATCAACAACCCATATATTACATTAGATTAGCATGAATATATTTATAAACTTGCTATATGATACAGACATGTCTGTCTATTGAATGCATGTTAAATGATAATCAAAAGTATGACAGTATTTTACTATATACTATAAATGAATGCTGAATTCATTAAACCTACACATGATTCCATGAAATGAGGTGAGTAAGAACATATACTAGTTACTAGCTAACGCTATTGAAAAAGAGTTGACAGATATTTTGGTCAACTCATTATTTGTCATATAACATATAACTATAAACTTGAAACAATGTTAATGATATTTGCCAGTAATTTTCCATCTGTGAAGAAATGAGACAGAGGATCATCATTGAAAATAAGTTGCAGACAATAAATTATAATCTCAACATACTACAAAATTAAACAAAACATATCAATTATGCCTTACAACATACTTACTATATACAAATAGTAGAAAAAAATCATCAGTTAATCTGACAGGATGACTGTTCAAATAAATGCTACTGTAATACTTACCTTAACTTGGCGTTTTCAGCTCCATAACAACTTTCACACCTATTAGGGTCTAATGTTGTGACATTTTTCACTTCTTCAACCTGTTTTTTAGCATTCTCTGCAATGTCTAAAACAATAGCAAAAAATTGTTGATTAGCAAATTTTAGTCAAAGAAAACAATTTAAAAAAGTGGTTATTATATAGAACGCTCTTAGCCAGAGTAGGATGTCCAATTAAAATTATCGATGCACCATAGAAGACCTAACTACATTTTTACACCCCATTCCTGATGAAATGTATAGGCCATATAATGCTATGTATAGGTGGAAAATTTATGGTGGTTATTTTGCAAGTAAACACTATTAGTTTAGTTGACACAGTTAAAATGTGTCACTACTTTCTACAATTATAACTAATTTTACCAAGTGTATTTGGTTAGCTTTGTTTGGTTGTACAAAGTAATATAAATTTTCTTTTCCCAGGTACTGAATGATTTACTTTTAACTTCTTGATGGTCACATTTATTCCCATTTTATTTGGTCAATCATCTAATAAATTTACTAATTTCTCTTACGGTTATGTAGGTTTTCTCATAATCACAATTTCAATCATTTATATTTATAAAAAATTGATGAAACCAAAAGGCTTTTAACACATGTTCTTTAAGCAAGCAGCACTAAAACTAACCAAACACTTTATTCAGATAAATTCTTTAGTCAATTGCTTGATATTACACAGAGTATATAAATATATAAAAAATAAGTGAGGGTAACAGAATGTTAGACATATATATTATGCTAGCTGCTTGAATTAATCTGCAAAACCATCATGGTCAAAGTTAGAGTCTATATACACAGAATAATGTATGGCTAAAGGTGTTGAAAATCAAACTTTTAAAGATCCTCTGCCACCACCTCCTTATTTATATGTTGAAACATTTGACATTCACAAAAAGAAACATAAAAAAACTAATTTTAAACATAGGCGACATAGATGTTTACATATGATATATATTAGCAACATTTGTGAGTTTCTATGTATAACCGAAAATATTACACTAATGTATAGATAAATAAGCCAGCTTAAAATCAGTAACCCCATGTTTTCTAAAAGTGCCAAAAGATTTTAGGAGGCATATTACTTCTAAAATGCTAAATATAAAAATTTAATAACCTCTACCAAAAGTAAAGTGCCGGTAAAGTTGCTTATGAATAAGAAAAACTTTCTAAACTAAGTACTGCAACAACTACAGCTTATAACATTAGATGTGCTAATGCAATATCTATAGATTTCAGATTAGTTGACTACTATACCATGCTTCTCTTCTTCAGCATCAATTGCAGTTCCATCTAAATGAAGCCTTTGTTTGAATATATTAGATATAACATCTATTTGAGATTCTCCAGACACGTCCATGGCATCCATGCTGAGTACTTCAACAAAAACCATCACTATTACTGTTGTAAATTATTGTTAATTAATAGTCTCTTTAAAATAAAAATTGATCCTTCAAAACTTTTTCAAGGTGGTTTGGTGATGCTATTTTCATTTTTACCACCTCGACCAAATACACTAACAGAGAGTCACAAAGAATTAGACTGTCATGTAAAAGTGAGACATGAAGAACAATGCACAATAACTTCTACATCACCATATAAAACCTATGTATTTCACTAGCTTTTAATCCAAAACGTAATTGACAGCAAGTTAGATATATACAGAATGAACTATTAGCTACAGAAAACATATTTTCAAATTATAAAGTATCAAAACTTAATAATATGAGTAATGAAATATCAGTATAATATATACTTACATGAGCAGCCAATTTTAGGAAAAGTTATGTCAACATATATTTTCATTTTTTGGCCCCTCATGGTGTCAACGATGAGTTCCTGATCGACATCTACGCTAAGAAAGTAGTTCAATTCCGAAAGGAAAAGGATTGCCATTATTACAGCACTCACCATCGTTACTGAGAGTAGAATAAAACAAAATGAACAAATAAAACTAAAAATACAAGCAATTGTCAGCATGAATGAAGCTCAAAAAAATCATTGACTAGCTTTTTCAACATAAACTGTAAAAATGTAGTAAAATTTCTTAAAATGCTAAAATGACAATTAAATTAGGCGACATTTCGGCAATATCTAACAAGTCTCTATAATCTTGAAATCTCAATTATCATTCAAAGTAGTAACAGTATACATCATGTCTAATGCTAGTATAATCATCCAACATAAAACACTTGATCAAAAATTTGCAATAACTAGAATAAATAATAGCATCTATTTAAAATTATTATGACTAAATTTTTATAACTAATTCACTAATTACGCTCTCATATTTAGCATAATATTCATACTAATTGAAATGACAATAATTTTACACTTTACAGTTAGTTAAAATATTACTATTAGCATTAATTTTAATATAAGTATTAGTAACAATATAAATATTGCTCATACAATAATCATTATACAAGTTTAGTATTACTATTGATACTACTGTAGCATTCCTCTATAGTCTATGAATATATATCTACTTCTAATAGTAATATTAATATTATTAGTAATACTAATCCTAGTCTAATACTAATAGCAATAGTAATACTAATAATTATACTAAATTTAATATACATACTAATATTAATAGAACTGCTATTAGCCATTACTAATTACTGATAGTGTAAATATATTATTCTGTCAAATTTAAATTTAATATTACTGTACAATGCAATTGTATTACTATTAGCATTACTATTAGCATTAGTAATACCATTACTAATACTAACACTAACAGTAGTAGATAAAAGTCATAGACTCAGACTGTGCGCAATTATAATATTAATACTTAACACTACTACTTAAACTAATGCTCATACTAATACTAATAATTAAAGTTAGTATGATACCAACAGTAACAGTAACTCTAACTTTAAGTATTACAATCACTGTTTGTATTACTATTACTATTAGTGTTACTATTACTGTGTTAGAGTTAGTCTAATACTATTAGTATTTACTAATACTAATTAATACTAATAGTAATACTAATATTAATAATAATAGTAATAGATAGTAAAACTAATAGTAATAGTAATAGTAATAGTAATTCAAATTGAGTAGTACTAGTAGTAAATGTTATAGTAATACTTATACTTAATCTTATACTGTTATAGTTAATTTTAACAATAACAATTACATTTACAATAACATTAACTATAACTGTATGAGTATAAGTATTAGTATAACATTAACTATAACATTAACTATAAGTATAATAATAATTACTAATTACAGTAATTAGTATAACATCAAGTTCAACATGAACATAAATAATTATTATAATATTAATACATACTGATTGCGCCTCCGTAAGTTTTGGTTCGAAAATCTTCTAAAGTTTTAGGATAGGCATCAAATGACTTAAGCCTTGCAACAACCGATTCAAATGACATCCTATAAGTGGTAATGAACTAAAAGTAAATTTTATGAGAGAAACATTCAATAATTGAATGTACTTGTAGAAGAGAAACTTGGCACAAACGGAAACGCCTGGACGTTAAACATGATTTAAATATAATCGCTGAAGTGTGTAACCTAAATTATTGTTACAACGATCGGCATTCGTTCGAAGCAGAGTGATGTACAATACACTATACAGTATACGCAGTCTTGCCGAGTGCTTGATTTGAACAGGGATCGCTAAAACTAGCACGACGTTTGGGGTCAACAAATGCTTTATTCGCTACGCACAACTGTTTAAACTCAAAACTCACCTGCTAGTACACTCTGATACCCTAAACTTTGTGCGGCATCAAACGATTTTTATCTAGACAACATGAGCACCGCATGTGGCATAGTTCTCTGCTCTGAAAGTTTTCAGTGAAACTGAAAGTGAACTTCAAGCTATGCATTATGATTATGGTTATCATGATTATTATGATGATGATTTTATTTAATTGATGTTGATTAAAGTTTTCATTATAATTATATCTGCGATTATTAATATCATTATTATGATAATCATCATAACGATTATCATTATGATTATCATTGACATTATCATTATGATATTCATATTCATATTGTGATATTCATATTCAATTCATATTGTCATTGATAATGATTCAGATTATTCACGAATTATTATTATATTTATTGACTTTGACTTTGAGTGATGATTATGATAATCGTAATGATGATGGGTATCATTAAATAACTAATTTTTGAAAACTCACAGTCACTAAATTATCTACTAATTCATTATTATTATATCATAATCATGATGATGATTTAGATTGCGGTTATCAATTGACGATTGAAATAAACCGTTTTTCTCTAAAATTTATATCAATATGAATATGTAGATAACTTGAAGTTAAACATTGTTATTATCAATCATTATAATTATGAACATGATTATTATTGCGATAATAAATTATTATCAAGATTATGATTATAGATTCAGTAATGGATTATGTTTTCTACATCAACATGAGTGGCAACTACAGCTTTAACATTAAGTTTAACATGTTATAAGTTTTTAATTTTCGGGCTAAGGCTGCTTTCATTTAGCTTAGTCTTTTATAATAATAATCAATACTCGTACTGTTTTTCCTATGATTCTGAGACATCTTTAGGCTTTATTTTCCAAAGTCTAAATGCTTCAGCAAATAATTAGTCATCAGCCGGTGAAAACTTAATAAATGCTTGATCCAGTAGTATTCTTGAAATTCATTTGACCCTGGCGATTCACAATGGGGTGTTTTGCTTACCATCTTCTTCATACCAGCCAGAATAATACCCAAGTTTTTTTGTTTTTCTATTTGCTCCCATTTTTTCATTTATTATTTACACCGTTAGGCCATTTTGCATTTGTAGCGATGTTTAGTTTGAGGTAGCATCTGTGGCCTAGGGGTTAGAGCACTGATTTAGCGAGGGTTTAGGGAGGTCTGTGGTTCGATCCTCTGTAAAGGCTATTGGTGATGTTAGGCAAGGCATCCCGTCATAATTGATCCATTGCCACATTAGTGGAAAAAGTCACTGGCCATTTTAAAAAAGCCCTTTCTATTAGGGGTCTTCACGGGGATGGCAACTAAAAACCCAGTGTGTGGACTGACTTCACCTTTTACTAGAATTCAGATCCTCACACAAACATTGTTGATCTTCAAGTTTTTACTATGACATAAATGAGTCTAAAATATTGATTCTGCTTACACTAAGGTTAAAATCTACATTACTATGTGTATATGCATTGAACCCATAGAGCTTTCTAGCATATGCAGTAGTAATTTCTCACAAGATAAAGTAGTTTCCTCAGTGCAAAGAAATTGGACCAATTTACCATGAAGTGCAGGTTTGTGAAGCATAGAACATTCAAGCTATTTTTTGTATTCTGTTTTAGAGCAAGATATGTCTGAACAAGAACTGATAGATGCATTTTCTCAGCTGTATAAAAACTGCTGCAAAAAGAGTGTAGCAAATGTTGGCGATGCTGCCAACTTACAATATGTAGATGCTGCCATGAATCTTGTGGCTCATCACTCTTCTACTCCTAGAGAATTAGTGCTATTAGCTCTCACCTCTTGTCATCAATGCTTCATCCGAAGGTGCTCATATCCATGTGAGCATATGCTGAATGCAAATATTTTAGCATTAGTCGTAAGTTGATTATGAGCCAGATCATTTTCTTGTTAGTATTTTTTTTTCAGGTATCAGTAAAAAAGCTATCTGGTTTGGAACTTTTTTAATCATGTATTTTAAGCATAATTGGTGTTTGGAGCATTATAGCTTTGATTTGTAAATATTTCACAAAAAGTTGAACATTTTGGCAATTATAATGTTTTTCTCGTGACCCTACATGATAAATCAACATTAACAGCAGAAACTCCAATCTCATTTTCTAAATGTAAGATGAAAAGTATACTAAATAGACTATGCCTGTATAACTATGGTGTTTGTTTTTATTTTGTCGTCTGGTTGTAGATGAAAGTACTCCAACATGCTGTAGACAACTTTTTCATCACTGCTTTACGCGATCTCATTCTATCTATAGAAGAGTATTTGCTTCAAGATGGAGAATCATTTTTAAGGGTAATAGTTGCAGTACATTTATTGTATTGAAGTGAAATGGTGTTAACATTTTAATTTAGAAGTCCGTCAAACATACTGCGGAATAATGTTTTCATTTGATAAGCATTTTATTTCAGCATGTTGCAATAGTTTTGTTCTTTTTTTCAGTATAGTGCTTTCTTGGAGACCATCAACAATGCATATCACCAGAGCGTATCTGCTGAGTCTTTGACTGCAGTGCTGACTTATTTGGAGATTTTGTCATCAACATTCTCAAATCTGAGAAAGCTAAGTGCAACTGCTGCAGTGAAAAGAATTGTGGATGTACATCTACTACACTTTGGTGATCGCTTCACTCAGGCCGCCATTTTATGTCATTCATCTGACTTGACTACAGCTGCTTTACTCAAGTGCCTATGTAAAGTCTCAAAGCTTTCTAAAGTCACTGATTTCAACCACCACTTGTCAAGCACCTGTTCACAAATTAGAGAGTTGGTCAATGTTGTCTTGTGTGAGGACAAAGCTTTGCTGCAAAGGTTTTATTTACTTGCCTGTAGACATCTGCTCACATTTGACAATAACAGATATTCTGGAGAGGTGTTGCTGCAGTTTAGTGAATGGATCATCTCAAATTATGCAGCAACTATCTTGAGGTGAGGTCTGTTTTGCGTATCTTTCACTGAGTTGTATAGCAGCGATTATGTAATTTAATATTTATGTGATAGAAACAATATATTTACTTGGTAGAAATAATATATTTACTAGTATAGCTATCTTTTTAAAATATTGTTATAAGCATAGATACAGCTATCTAAATACCCATGTTTTTTAGATTGCTTTGCTTGGCATTAACCAAATGATCTAAGAAATTGCTTGGTACTGGACTTGTTTTTTCATCATCTTTAGTTATCTAGTATGCTATATTTGAACGCCTGAAATAGTTGAAGCTATGCTCTCTGTAATGGCTATCTAATAGTCAATCTAAAGTCCAGCTTTGCATTTAACTAAATATGTCAGCTTACCACTCCATCCATGCCTAATATGCTTCGGCAGCTTAAAATAGCTGCTTGGTACTATATGCTAATTTAGGTTGTCCTTCATTACACTAGCTCACTTTATTTCATAATTGACTCGAGTTTGATAGTTAGGCTTTGTGTCAATTATTATAAGTAATTTAATTTGATTATTTTCACAGGAATGTACCGATACCTAAAAAGGACCCAGTCAGTGCAGACTTAGATGTTGTGCTATTAAGAAGTGCCATCCACTCCTTAATTATGGCTGATGCACGGATGTTATTGGCCACACAAGAAGTTGGTATGTCATAGAAGTAACACTTTTTTTATCACTCGCATTCAGTTTTTAGAATAAATATGTTTGCAAGTGTCTGGTATGTGAAAATTTGTACAAGTCTTAAAGGAAAGTGTTCCTGTGATACTGTGCTAAAAAGTGGTGCTGATAGCATATATAAAACATAGTTGTGTTGCAAATAATTCCTACTAAATAATTCTGAGTGTAGCTGTGCTAGTTTACACTGTTCTAAAAAGCTTATGTTGAGCTAATATGGTATTTTAGTTCAGACTAGACTGAAGTTGGCTGTAGAGAGTTTGTTGGACATGGAACAGGTTGTGTGCCAGAGACTCTCTCTAGTTGGTGACCCTCCATCAATGTCCCGCTGGTTCTTTCATGTTTTCTTGGATCAAGACGACCTGATGAGTGAATGCCTGATAGCACTGCTAGACATCTTCACTCTCTTGTCTACCAGGTTAGTATCAGTAGTACTTGTAGAAGTCAATTGTTGAAAGATTTCTTGCTCTTTCTCTATCATTACAAGTCTTAAAGGATTGCTCAATCTTAATTTATTACAATCACATTATAATTATGAACTATAATCTAATGTGTATGCAAACAATTGTGACTTTGCAAAGGGATATGTGCCTAGAAAACAGCTTTTCAAAATTCCAATTTTGAGGGAGGTAAAATTTTCAGCCATGAAAAAGAATAGCCTAATACGTGACGTGTGAACGCCAGTAACTATGCTGCACATGCTAACTATAACGCTAGTATTCAAGGTTGCTGAGCACAACATCAACCAATAACGCTCAAGCAGTTACAGTGCGCTATATAGGTCAGCTTTTTTGTGCCCGTAATATTGCACAATCTGACCTAGTTTAGATCGATCGCAGGCATTCATCCTAAAGAATGCATGTTTTTGCAATGCTTTTTTTCTAATGTTTACAAGCAAAATATGGCCTAATGTTATCACATACATGTTATAGTGGGGGTGCCAACATGCAAAAATGGGCGGGTGGAGCACATCAATACTAACCTTTGTTGCTATATATCACTGCAAAGCCAACATTCTACTGATCTCAGATCTGCGAGTACCTTTTTTGTATCTGGGGGGGTTCTCTCGTGAGAGGGGTGGATATACAGGGGTTCAGCATTTTTCAAAGGGGGACTATGGAACTCTAAATATTTAATTTTCTGAGTAGTTTAAGTTTGACATTAAAAATATTTTCAAGAAATGTTGTATACATATGAAACTTTCTCTAACAAAAATTTTGACCAAAAATAAAAAAGTGGGCGGAGCCTATAATATGACAAACTACTTTTTTGCATATACCGGATATTCTCTAAACTGCTACTTTTCTGTTCTAGCATTTAGAGTGTTGATTTTTGGTATGAAAATACTCTATTGTGTTCTAATAATGCTCTCCGATTTTCATTACGTTCTGAACTATATAACATCTTTCCCAACCATGACAAATAAAAAACATAAAACGGGAGTTATCTCCTCCGTTAAAAATTATTGCATTTCTACCCAATAATATTGCTCTTTGTTGATAGGAACAACATCAGCATGATAAAAATGTATTCTTAGTGTATTTATATTAGCTTATTGACTTATTTTGAATAATTGATTACGATCAATACTATTGAGTATTAATATTCAATATATACTGTAGAAATTGAGTGTCAGCAATAATTAACAGACCACTAATATTCGATTTTTTATCCATAAGTATAGTAACATAAAATATGGTTCATAAAAAAGTAATATTATGATTTCAGCATCACAAGCAATTACTATGCTCTTTTATATCAGATATTGGTAGACATTTGTAATTGTATTTATTTATAAATAAGATAGTATTTAAAATTTTAATTTACAATAGATCAAGCTTTATTACAAAGTTTTGTTATCTCTAGCGTTTATATACCAAATTAAATATATGACTGCTATGGCTCAGGGAGGAGAAATGGCTCAAAAGTTAATTCAAGATAGACTTTTGAATGCAATAAAACCATTTTACACTGCTATTCACCGGCTTAAAATCCCTTCCTTTGACTTTGTGGCTAAATTACTTCAACCGGCCATTAAACCAAATGTTCCTAAAATATCATTTGCTAAACTTCTCATAAGTGCCAAAAGTGCCCAAGATTTGCATACAGTTCTAGAGAAAGAAATTGGTCCCATTCCTCTTGCTCTATTTACTGAAAACGGACAGATGAGAAAAACATGCAAATTGCAACTAATGCATATTTTGGAACAGAAATATCTTGGAAACAGGGCCTCCAATGATGATAGTCAACTGTCCACCAACAAATCGATCATTATTGATGGTATGTGCATACTTCACTCGACAAAAACATCAGGCACTTTTTATAGCTATGCTCTGAAGATGTTGGAAATATTTCTTGAATGTGGCAAAGCATATACAAGGTTTGATGTAGTGTTTGACGTGTATTCTGAAACATTAATTAAAGCACAAGAGCGTATTAGACGGGGTGCCCAATAGATGTGCTCTATTTCCATTATTCATAACAACCTGCCTGTTCCTAAAAACTGGAATGCTTTTCTGAGCAATATTCACAACAAAAATGAGTTGGTAGAGTGAAGGTGCATGGAGTAGACATATTGAGAAAATTCCAGCTGGTACATTTTTAGTGTGTAGCGCCAAAGAAGTCTGTGTTCTGCAAAACGATTATCATTCAAATTGTAACAAATTGAAATCCAATCATGATGAAGCAGACACGAGATTAATCCTTGATGCAGCTGATGCACTGAGTGATTACGATTTGGTAGTAATAAGATCAGTAGATACCGATGTTGCTATTATTGCGCTTAACATCATCTTAGTAATGTTTTAACTGAGCAGGCTAATAAAGATGTAGTAATCTTCGTTGGAATGGGGAGTCACAGAAGATATATATTATATCTCTTTTTGAATCAGCCAAAAAAATCTACAAAAAGTTCTCAAGAATCTATTATCACTCCATGCACTTACAGGTTGTGACTCAGTAAGTTCTATCTTCCGAATATCTAAAAAGCGTGCTTTGGAGGTACTTGAAAAGGAAAGCTATAATCTGTCTTTAGGTTCTGATGATTGGTCCCCAGTATCAGAAGAAACATACTTGGAGTGTGAATGATTTGTCTCCAACCTATATGGTGCCTATGATGATATCACTGAAGCAAGATATAAAATATTGGCTTTAAAAAATGTCTCCAGTGAAGCACAGCTACCACCTAGTAGGAATTCCCTAGAATATCACGTGAAACGAGCCAATTATCAAGTTACACTTTGGCAACTTGCTTTTACACCTATTTTACTTCATCAACCAATTTGTGACCATGGTTGGGATACTAACTTGACTCCAATAAAATATGATTTTGAGAGAAACGCAGATGTGATTTTAACAGCATGTAAATGCAAAAAAGCAGGCTGTAAGAGTAAAGCATGCAAACCCAAGCGCCTGATGATGAAATGCTGTGGTTTATGTGAATGTTTCGATTGCAACAACAAAAGTGGCCAGTCTTCTTTTTCAAACAAAAAGCCTGATTATGATGATGATGGCAACAAACACAGTTCTGATGAAGAATTATAATATATTTAATTTGGTATATAAACGCTAGAGATAACAAAACTTTGTAATAAAGCTTGATCTATTGTAAATTAAAATTTTAAATACTATCTTATTTATAAATAAATACAATTACAAATGTCTACCAATATCTGATATAAAAGAGCATAGTAATTGCTTGTGATGCTGAAATCATAATATTACTTTTTTATGAACCATATTTTATGTTACTATACTTATGGATAAAAAATCGAATATTAGTGGTCTGTTAATTATTGCTGACACTCAATTTCTACAATATATATTGAATATTAATACTCAATAGTATTGATCGTAATCAATTATTCAAAATAAGTCAATAAGCTAATATAAATACACTAAGAATACATTTTTATCATGCTGATGTTGTTCCTATCAACAAAGAGCAATATTATTGGGTAGAAATGCAATAATTTTTAACGGAGGAGATAACTCCCGTTTTATGTTTTTTATTTGTCATGGTTGGGAAAGATGTTATATAGTTCAGAACGTAATGAAAATCGGAGAGCATTATTAGAACACAATAGAGTATTTTCATACCAAAAATCAACACTCTAAATGCTAGAACAGAAAAGTAGCAGTTTAGAGAATATCCGGTATATGCAAAAAAGTAGTTTGTCATATTATAGGCTCCGCCCACTTTTTTATTTTTGGTCAAAATTTTTGTTAGAGAAAGTTTCATATGTATACAACATTTCTTGAAAATATTTTTAATGTCAAACTTAAACTACTCAGAAAATTAAATATTTAGAGTTCCATAGTCCCCCTTTGAAAAATGCTGAACCCCTGTATATCCACCCCTCTCACGAGAGAACCCCCCCAGATACAAAAAAGGTACTCGCAGATCTGAGATCAGTAGAATGTTGGCTTTGCAGTGATATATAGCAACAAAGGTTAGTATTGATGTGCTCCACCCGCCCATTTTTACATGTTGGCACCCCCACTATTATTTAAAATGTCAAAAAACTATAGATTGAGATAATTCACATTTGCACTTCTATAAATATACAAATTACGAGCTGAAAGATCACATCTCACAGTCATATTTCTATAGTTATTCATTTGTATAGTCACGTGACCAGCAGGAATGCTGGCGCTGTTACGTCACATTTCCCAGCTCATTTCAAAATCGGCGTTTTGGCTGTTACCAATCTACACCCTCAACTTCAACTAACTTTTTCTACCTTTGGTCAAATGCTTTTTGTCAATGCATGCTTAGAAAAACACAATATTATGTGTGTTTGACCTAAATGGCCATTTATTAGACAAGATAGAGCAATCCTTTAAGACTCTGTTATCCTTGCTGGCATCACGATATAGACAAGTAATCTTAAAAGAATAACTCTTCACAACTGAACAAACTGTAGTTGTGGGGGAGGGTATAATTGAATTAGCTTGACGTTTGACAGAAATCACTTTTACCATGCAGTGCAGCAGCTAACAATACCATGTAATGAAAGATAGCTATAAGCTATAATTAGTGTAAGACTTAAGTTTTATAGTAGAGGTAAAGTCAAAGCCTACCAAAAATGTCATTTCCAGGCGATCAGAAATCCCAAACCATTTCAGTACATACTCCCACAAAATTCATTATAAAACAAAATTGTTTAGGCATCTGACCTTAAAACAGTATACAAAGGAAAACTAACATATATAAGAATATTTTAGTACTGCATAAGTCAAGTGTGTCAGCGATTTTTTAATGACTGACTGAGATGGTAATTACTTTTAAGTTTAATGGCTCTTCTCTTATACTGGGTTTTTAAATGATGAATGAAGGTTATTCTGATTCTTGCATATAATGTACTTACTATTTTCTCATTACTTATTCATATATGATATATCAATAAAACTGTTGCTGTTCTATATAATTTTTAGCATTAAATCTTGATGTCATAATATTCCTTACAACCCAATATTGACTATTTCAAGAGATAACGTTGGTCTAATCAACTTGGAGAACCTGAATCCATGGATGATGTTTTGCACCTTCATTGGTCACATTTCCCACGATCACTCGGTAGTCCTTGACCTTATAATATCTCCCGAGACCTGCTTTCTCCGGTACTTCTTATCTGTGATGCATCACCTCATCTCCAACTGGCAAAGTATTCTCACAGCATCAGTGTTAGATGATGACATGGAAGAAAGCTCAGCGTTTCAGTGCACAACAGACAGGTGACCTGTTAACTGTCAATACAATTGAGATCATAAGTTTTAATGGAAGTATTACATGCCCAATCTAAAAAAATTTTCCATTTTACCTAGGCTTATAAATATATAACTTAAGGAACTTACGCTTGCTGACAATTTTTTACCAAATGATCGTTAAAATTCACCACATTTCTGTTATTGGAGCTGTTTTACTATTAGTATTTATTACATTTACTATAATTATGTTAGTTTTAGTATTCTTATAAAAAAAAAATACTGGCGTTATTCAGTAGTTGCTACAGACTCTAACCGGTTTTCTGTTCATGCATTTTCTAAAAATTTCTGCTTTCTGCCTTTCGTGTTGAAGATTGCAATTCAGTAAGCTACTCTTAGAATTACCATGCTTGCTGTATTTTCACTTGCCTTATGCTTGTATTTCCATGTAGTTTTATTCTTTAAGCTCTATAATTATAGCAGCCAATAGCCATATCCTTTGTAATTAATTACTTTCAATCTAAATTTTCTGGAACCTAAAATATTTTTCTTCATTTGTCTCCTTTACTCTTTTAAATAATCAGTTACATTTTAGAATTGTTGTATTGAATTAGTATTATGCATTGAAAGTCAAAGTACTCTACTAGGTGCTCGATTTTGAAGTAGTAACAAAAAAATGCCATTGCTTGCTTGAAGTGCTTACAATTTCTTTGAATTTTCATCTCGTAAATTTACTTCTGAAAACAAAAATTTTTGATATTTGTATTTTGATATTTGTTTTTTATATCATTTTAAAACATATCCTAAAGCTGGGAACGAAAGTTTTCAATTGCTTTTATTTGATTGGCTAATTTGTAAGTAATGTTTATAATATTAATTATATTTTCAGCCAGGTTTTTGCCATAACAACTGGCTTTGAATCTCTGATGTCATACAACGACTGCACTGATTCTGAGAGTGAAGGTTGTGCCAGTTTGATAAGTGAGGAGAGTGTGGTGACACCTGAGCCCACTCTTACCAGTGTGCTACAGGTTCTGGAGAGACTGCACTCTAGCCTCCATCAGATGAGTATCAACAATCTCAACCCTTTTGATACCAGCCCTCTGTTGGCTCTACTTAGCCAAATACAAAAATTGAGGCTGCAGTCAGCCATTCATTTTTGATTTAAAGTTCATAAAATAGTAGTTTTAACTAGGTAATAGTGCTAGGAATACAGTTATACATTTTTGAAATTTTTTTAGAAATTTGCGCTTAAGGCCCAGATACCAGTGCAGCTGTGAGTATTGTCTTACAGTTTGTAAAACTGATTATTAGGTTGCCCACCGATGGCTGTTCAAAAAATATATTGAAAGTAAAGTTAGTGTTGAGCAAGGTCTCGTCACAAAAGCTGTTTTAGTACCGACTCAAGATGATTAAATAAATCTCTCACATTTATTAATCCTTCTAAATTGTAAAAACTACAACCAATAATACAAGCATACATAATGATATGTTAAAACACACACACACACATATAAAATATGTAAAATGTATATTATAATACTAGTTATCAAATAGTGCTCAAAATCTTCTATGAAAATTGAGCTAAATACTATAAGTATGAAGGTTGTAATTGACTAAGATCTTTTATTTAAAATCAATTATATCACCTACAAATTTGTTTCGTAGCATAAAATTACTGCCACTCTTCAAGGTGATGTATAAAATAGTGAAATAACAGAATTGGAATGTAAAAAATGTATGGATTTAAAATATAGCTAAAGTATTAAAAGGAGAAATAGGCATCATCATAAAACAAAGCTTAACTAAAATTTAGAGCTATGCCTGCATGTTGATGTGAACTCAGATCTTTTATTTAATGTACATAGGCTGGGTTTGCATATAATATAATATTTTTCTAAAATGCATAGCATGCAACGTTTAGAGTTGGGGTTATAGCTGGGCGCATGACTAATGATCTTCCAGTTGATAGTGTAGCTGGTGCCTTTGTCTTTTAGATACCATATATGCTTACTCAACTCTGTGGCATTTCTGTATCTTTTATGCTTAAAAGAGCAGGTGTGATTGTATAGGCGCTTTTTAAAGTTGGTTTCACATAGTCCGATGTATGTGTTTGAGCTGTTTGGTGATGTTATAGTGGCCTGGTATATATATATATATATATATATATATATAAGTAATGAACTATAAAATTTGATTTAAAACACTTTATTACTACTAGTTTCATGTGCATTGAATGTACACAATCTTCAGATAAAATGTTAAGATGTAATATAACAAGAATAAAAACATACTATATATATATAATTTTATATATATATATATATATATATATATACATATATATATATATATATATATATATATATATATATATATATATATATATATATATATATATATATATATATATATATATATATATATATATATATATATATATATATACATATATACATATATACATATCTATATATCTATATATATGAGAAATGTGTGTAAAAGCTATAAAGCCAATGGTTTAAAATACATAAATAGATGGAATAAAAGTAATTAAGAAGATTAAAATGTCAAGTCACATTCTCTAGGAGGAGCTTTCTAGCGTGCCTGCATGTTGTTATGATCTCATTGCGGTTGTTGAGTGAGGATAGGTGTGGCTTGCAAATTATGAAGTATTTTTCTAGCAGGCACAGCTTGCAGAGTGGTGATGGCTTGTTCATGGTTGTGCTCTGGCTAGAATTTTCCACTTTATCTCATAAGCTATGTTATTGTTCTTTAATTTCCAGATATATTTGCTCAGCTCAGTGGAGTTTTGTTTACTGGTGTTCTTGAAGCTGGCTGTGTGGTTATTGTACCGATACTTGAACTGGTTCTGGGTTAGTCCCACGTATGTCTCTACTGGGTGTTGTTGTTGTTTGTGACTGTTGCCTGGTAAACGACAGCCTCAGTGCAGCACTGGCCACTCAGTGGGCAATTGCTTTTAGTTTTGCAGTTGCATGGCTTGGTGTGGTGTTCATGTTCTTCTGATTTCAATACTTTCTTATTGTGACCATTTATAATTGCTGCTATGTTACTATTAAAAATTCTGTAGAGTTCATGGCTTGGAGGAAACTCCTCGCTGGTGATTTTGATAAACTCTTTTCCGATGTTATTAGTTACGTTTTTACTAAAAGGAGGGTTGAACCACGTTAACTTCCTATATATATATATATATATATACATATATATATAAGGTGGAAAATTAAAAATATTATTTTCATTACACAAAAGTTGACTTTTTATACTAATGAAAAAGAATTTTTGTTTTTTTTTGTTGCATTAGACCATGCATTTTAAATAAAAATAAATATGGAGAAAAGCTATGAATTCAGTTTTTGAGCTAAGTGAACAATACTATTTTGCCATATTTCTATATACCAGCATTGAACAGCTTTGCTTCTAATCTTTTTCTGCATTCTTCTAGGTGTTTGCACATATTTATTGTGTCCTTTTCTTTGCTGTAGGCCCCTTTTTTCTGGCTTAAGACTGAGAGCTGGTTTTTTTAGTTTGACTTGGCAAAGCACTGAAATATTATTATATGTGAAGGCAAATAGAAAAGTATTATTGAAACAGCTGCAGAAAATCTCAATTGTTGTCTATATCATATTTTAATTTTATTGCTCAAGAGGCATTTTCAATATTATATATCCTCTTGCACATCCTTGAGCTGAGTCAGGATTGACTGCAGTTTGGAATGGTTTCTTGTGTTACGGAACGCCTCCTTTTCCCTCTTCGCCAACTCAGTCATTTTAGCCTCATGGCGTCTTATCTCAATCTCTCGCTCTTTTTTGACAATTTCGATCTGGAGTCTGAGGTCCTCCTCCTTGCAGCCACAGAAACTGTCTATAAAAGAACCTATGCTAGCATGTGTACTAGTAGCAGGTTTGTTTTTAGTTGTCAGGTTACTTACTGCGGAAGCATAGCTTCGCGTAGTGTTCTCCAACCTTGCCACCATAGCATGTTCGGGGCCGGTGGGTGTGTTTGCTGTCTTGACCTCATCTGCAGACCTTTTGACTGAGGTGGTTGTGAATGTTCTACCACCCAACGGGCATTCCTCTACCTGGTGTTCATTGCCGTGGCACCACCTACACGGGGTGTTGCGGGGGCAGTCCCTAGCCCAGCGACCATGTTCGTGGCACTTGTTGCAGAAGTGTCCCGGACAGTGGGCCTCTATTTGGTCCCTCTTAGTCCTGCAGAGCATGCAGCTCAGTTTGCCCCTGTTGCCATACAGGACCCTTCTAGGCTGGTTGTGCCTTGTGATGAATGCTGCTGTAACAGTAGTCTCTTTTTCTCCTTTATCACCAAGTGTGACTTGCTGGTCCTAGTGCCTTCTTCTGAGTCGGTGGACTCCCCTCGTGCCACAGGTTTTTTTCTTTTTTACCTTCCATTTCTGGTCGCTGTTAGATTGTTCTTCGCTCATGTTTCTAAAACATAGTGAAAAACAATCAATAATACACATGATCATCAAATCTATTCCTAATTTGCCTACCACTCCTGGTGACGACAGCAGTTTGTTCTCTGTCGGGTTGCACCACTTCCTCAGAATTTGTATGGGTATTTAAAACAAGATGCTTGCAGATTAGTAACCCAAAAAATCGAGTATAGAGAAAAATTTATGATATGCGAATTATACAACACCGACTGAAAACGATATAAGTAAGAATAAACTATATAATTGATAGCATCACAGTCCTTATATACGTGTGCAGCTGTTCTAAGGTGCTAATGATCAGGTGATTATTAGCCAATCCAAATGAGCCAATCCTCAGCCAATGTAATAAGAGATAGCATGGTGTATCATAGTTATAACTTCTAAGTACTACGCTAAGGTAGCAAAGCGAAGTATGGGAGTTGTGTTACTTCTGATGGAACTGCAATTTTTTACAATATTAAGATATAAAGGCAAAAAAAGTTTTCATAAAACACGTAAAGCACCATGTTGAAAATAGTAAATAATAGTAATAAATGATGATGTCTCTATTCTCCTGACAAGCTTGCTATATCTTCAAAAATCTAACCTTATTAACTTGGTCACTTAACAAATACAATAGGTAGCACAGCTTGGGCTACATGAGTGACTTTCTTTCCTGGGGTTTCTAAGCTGCCTTAAATACCAGGGCAATCACAAAGAGAAGTAATTAAATATAAAATTAGTAACAATCAAGGTCAGCTAAATATAGGGACACATGTGATGACCTTACAAGAGAGATAAACTGGTTCCTGTCAAAACCCTAGAAGCTGGCTTTGACAAAGGTAATGGTTAGGCCTTATCTAATATTTGGCAGCTGACTGCTGCATAGGAAACCAAAACTATTTAATAAAACAACAAATCTCATCTTTGAAAGGCTAAAAAGACAAGTTCAACAATCTAGTGGTATTGGTAATAAAGGCTATCATGTTGACTCTTTATTTAATTCTTTACAGTTAGAAATACCATCTTCTGAGGAGTTTTGCGATTGAAGAGTGAATTGGTAATGATTGCAAACATTTAAAACTCAGCATTTCATCTCAATCTCTACCTAATTAAGAAATTAAATCTTATTCTAAAAACATTTCATCAGAATTTAGCCAACATTTTTGAAAAGAAAAGAATTATGAGTGGTTTTTCACTTGTCTTCTAATACTTAAATTTTTAGGAGGTTCCCGGATTGCTGTTTTTTTAATATTTTTATCAATCTATTTGTGATCTGGAATCTAACATCATTAGTCTTCTTTAGTTTTTCAACTTTTAGTTTGTCAAATGCAAATGCCAAATCTCGGCACTTTATTTTCAAACTATCTCTGGTAAACTGTTTCAAGTGTAAAGTACAGAGGTTCACCTAACATGTGAGGTGGTACTGTGTCGCCATTGAAATGAACACCCTATTTGTTTTTTTTCTGCTCGAAGAATGATGTGAAGAGGTAACTGTAGACATGGGCACCATGAGCAAAAGGTGTTGTGTCCATATGAATGTCTCTGAATATGCATTAATGTATAATTGCAATTAGCAACGGCTTGCATAATAAAAAGATAACTTCTTTGGTCCAAGTAATTTTTTCCACTATCCAAGAGTGGACTGGCTAGTATATGTTACTTTCTCTCGCCCTTATACTTCTATTATTCCTTGTCTCATCTTCATAAAAATTTTAATTTGGAAGTCACATTCTTATGTTATAGATCTGGCTCTGCAGTCTTAACTTTCACTTTTTGAGCATGATCAATGTGTTCTGATGTTCAATTAATTTTTTGATATAGAAAAGGTTAGGTGAAACTATTTTTTTCCTTTCCATTGGGGGTTGAATAAACTTGGCATTCTCAATTTGTGTTGCTGAATGCAATCACTGTTCTGCCGCCAATTCTGTATGTTTACAATTTAGTTTAGAGAAATCACAATAGCTGGAATTACTATGAAAATATTGCTATTATATTGCTTCTTTTTCAATCAATTTGATACAAATTCCAATGTCTGTTTCTTGAAAAAACCAATATAAGAAGACTGCATCTATAGCAGGATGTGTTGTTTTACTGATGGCTGCTGCGTTTTGTACTGTTGAAAGTTTTTACTCCCAAACATCCCATTTGTTCTGCTACCAAGCAACTCCTTCGGCAGTGGACTATTTGAATAAGGAATATTGTTTAGGTACCGAAAATGAGCCAACGCAGGTCCTGCATCATGGCTACCAGGAGAGCTGTCACCATCATGAAATTCTATAGCTCCTTCTCGCATTGAGTACCACGTACCCTCTCCTAGTTCTAGGTAGTCAGATACTCGCTTAAACTGTGTCTTTCGAAATCTAGAAATCAAAACATTCTTACAATAAATATGCTTTATCACTATAAACTGCTGGATGGTGTTGCAGTATTATTTGCATATAAAACAAGCTATAATATAACTAAAATTAAAACTTACTTGGTTGAGATAACAGTATGTTGTTCGATATATAGCACACAGCAAGATTTTGTAATTGATGAACTGCTTATTTTTTATTGATTTGCTTCTCTTGCACTGCAATGCTGCTCTCTGGTGTGCTGTCAGCTGTTTTCTCTACAGCTGCCCTGAACATTGCTTTGAAAATGATATCGATGGCTTCTCTGTTGGAGCATCTCAAAGCAATTTCCCTAAAGTAAATTATTTTAAGAAGTTTTATTAGTTGTTGAAAGACTGAACATTTTTTATTTTCAATCAAGTTGAACTACTCATTTATTTTTCACAAACTCTATCAGTATCCTGAATATATGCCGTCAAATGACAGCTTTCACCTTAGCTTGTGGAAATACTTTTCTGCTACTAGGGATCGGCCTGAAACTATCCTCAGGGTGTCTGGTAGATGAACAGTTAAACAATGAAATGGCATGTCAAACATTGCCTGTTTGTTGCATGTCTTCGGTTCTTTAAACAACTCAATGCATTTCATAGCAAATAGAAAACTATGATTGTATGCCCTAAAATATTCTTCTGGGTTCCTTGCTGATCAAGAGCGTATGCCAATCTTTGTAACTCAATTAGCGAAAGAAGCTTTGTATAAATTTTCCAGCCATCAGGAGTAAATTCAAATTTTTTTAGCATTACAGCCACTTTTACAAGGTTCATCCTACTTTCCATACCTTTCATTTCCCAGTTTTGTGCTGTAATAAAATGCAGAACTCATGCAGTGTGGTAGTTACAGTTGTATAAATGCACAAGCTCTTACCTAACATCCTGGTTTTTTAGCATTGTGTAGATTAAATTATCAAATGCAACTAGTTAAACTACTAACATAACGTGGAAATTTGTATTATTACATAAATGCTCTAACCTCAATTGTTAGAATTTTTCTATTGAATTTTTATAAACTAGATTAAGTATGCCACAAGATTTGAATTTTTATTCATACATTTTATTTTCTCTAAAACTTTTACAGCAATATCTGTTATATTAAAACAATAATGTTTATCTTCTATGTCAGAAAGTAGATTTGTTAGCATCACTTTTAATTCTTTTTCTTCTTTAGAATGAAGAAGCTCTTTCAATACTCTGTTGATTACATTTTTGAAATCAAGTAATGGCTCCATTAGTGCTATTTCATACTGCGAAATATTGACGTCATTCTCCAGTCTTGAACAAAGCAATGCTAGAATCCTCTTGATCCTATTGTCAAGTTCAAAATGATATTTATCTTCTTTATAATTATATGCCGTCTACACACGAACACATTCAAAGTACCCTTTAGCCTTTAAAGCCAAATTCTTCCACCAGAGGAGCTCACATGAATAATTAGTTGGTCATCAGCTTTGCTACCTTTGAGATTAACATTTAGCAGTTTCTTTAGTTATGCCGGTTGATCTGAATTAGAGAAAGCAACATTTCTTCTTAGGAGTTCTTCAGTCTTGAATACAATAAACAAATTAATAAATGCACTTTGTTTTTAAAATATTACCCTCAAGCTTATTTATATAGTTTCGCATATAGCCTACAACATACCCTGAGAGTTTGGAAAACAGCAATATTTCCACTATCAAAGCCTGATTTCCATTTTTTGGTTTTCTGGAGGTGCTGGAGTTTTGAATCTAAGTTGTGGAAGCTGCCACTTTTACTATGTAAACTTTCATTTCCAAAATATTCATCCTGCACTCCGCATATGCATGGAAACATTCCTGAAATGAGATTCTCAAAAATATATGTCAGCAGACGTTGGTTATGCCCCTTAGTACATCATGAAATTCTCTCCCATCTGCCAAGGTAATCAGTTGCATTAGCATCTTCATGTTTTCCTATCGAGTTGGAACATAAAACAGCGGATCTTTAACAGATGAGCTAGATCGAGCCAGTATGTAGATACATGGTGCCTCAACTCTTGACTGAATGCTGGCTATTTTTTCTAAGTTAGAAGTATATGCAATACTGGTAAAAAGAGGATTAATTGTACAAGTGTTGGTTTACACCAATATTATTTTTGCACACTTTTTACAATGACAATAACCCGGTACGGGTGGGTCCTCCCCAGCTCTATTATCCTCATCAATTTAAGGAGTCTCCATCTCCTTGGGGATTGCAGGTGTGTCGGCCGGCTTCACTGGTGGTGGGGCTGGCTTGTCGGCCTCCTCTTCCGGAATCTGCACTATAACCTCCAACTCTTCGTCAGCCCTAGCCTGTCCCCTCATGGTCGGACGGTGCGTAGGTTCCAGGAGTGGAGAAGCCTGCCCCACTGCACCAGGGCTCACCCAATATGGCTTCAGGTGGGCCTCGTTCTAGATTGACACCTGACCCGAACGTTTCACCTTATGCGTGTGATTTGATATCACCTCGGTCATGCAATAACGGCCCACAAACTTTGCCGGCGGTGACTGATAATCCAGACCCAGACTCGCACCTTCTACAAAGGGGAGCCGTCAAAATCTCCACTCCTCAACTGCCATTGCTGCTCACACAAAAATTCGTGAGCCGTCCTCATGCGAGTAATGAGCTCATCCACGTACTCGTGGACGCTGCTCTCCAGAGCAGGAACATGGTAGGTTAAATGCTCAAAAACCCTCGTTTCTCTACCGAGCATAAGAAAGTTTGGGTCTCCAATGTACTGGAGTGAGGGGTACTACGGTATGCTCGCTCGATCCGGTATGAAAACCCAGCCAAAATTTCAAGCCAATGCGTAACTTGACTAGAAAGTTCAGCTCCTCCGCACAGCCATACCAATGACGCGTGATCCATTCGTAGTCTGAACGTACACCCATACAGATATGGTCTGAAGTCCTTAACCGCCTTAGCTACTGCCACAAGCAATCAGAAATCCCAAATCATTTCAGCACATACTCGAACAAAACTTATTATAAAACTAAATTTATTAGGCATACAACCTTAAAACAGCATGTAGATGAAAACCAAGATATATAAGAATATTTTAATACTGCATAAGTGAAGTGTGTTAGGGATTCTTTAAACATGTTTTTAGGCTTCAAGTCAATTCCTCTGGTACTTCACAATATCGTAAAGCACTTTAACACCTAACTTTAGGAAAACTAGTCACTTTAGCAACTTCACTGATAACAGTTAATCAAGAACTTAATACACATTGATAACTGATCACTGACTAATAAGCTTCATACTTCTAAATTTATATGTTCTATTTTAAAGTCAAAGACAGTGACCAAAAATTCGTTCATCTTCATTATGGCCTCCTTGAGTGCATGGAAGTATCATAGGTGATTGGTGAATTCTTTATTAGGTAAGTTGCCAACTACATGTAGCTTGTATAGCTCCAGGTAAAAGGGAGGTGGATATGTTGTGTAGAGTGTAGAATGTACATTATTATAGCTCTCAAAATAGTTATAGATCATATACTTGAATACACATATGGCATGCGCATCATTTAATTACTTAGCCTACAATCAGCCTATCCTTTTTTAAAATTACTAAAGTTTACAACTCCAGAGTTTTAAGTCTAATTAAATAATTTAGCAAAAATTAATGTGAAATAAGTGAAGTGAAAATGAATGTAGTTAATTTTATAACTAAGACATTGTCTGTACTATGCTGTAGCCATACATGTTTCTTAATTGCTGGCAGAATTAAAGCATTCTTAACTTGAAGTTGTGTTTCAAGCAGCAAAATTCTTATGAATAGACCCATAGCAGTATATAGCTATTTATTAAATGTAACTGAAACCCATTTGAACAATGGAGAATACATAATCTGCATTTCATCTTCTTCCAATTCTTTCTTCAGTTTAGGTTATCTATGTGAGGTCAATTGAAAATATGACGTCCTGAAGCTATGTGAAGAAACTAGAAACAGCATGCCGGTGGTTATTGGCTCCAAGTAATAGATTTCATGAACATTTATCTTGGAATATTTATTAGTCATTGAAAGAGCTTTATATTTTCATTCTACATTTTTGCAAATTTCATTAACTGTACTTTATTTCATTGATTATGTATGTTGCAAACATTATTTGCAATATTTTCACCAAAAATGTACAACTACACACATTAAATTATTCTACCATTTGCTATTTTATTATCTTTTTTAACTTGTTTTTCTTTTTGTTGAAATTTGGAAAGTGTTTTTACCCCATAGCTATTTCAATGAATTTAATCATTACATTAAATATAATATTTTAAATTTGTTTTACTTTATTATGGCTTAGCAGCATCAACATTTATTTCACGTTTTCAAAAATAGAGCAATAAATATATATTAACAACTCACAGACATCGAAAATGCAGACTTAAACCTTACATAACCGTTGGACTTTAATGTGGATTATTTCAATACTCAAACAAGACAATTTAAAATATAGTGCCCATGCCTTTAGAGCTAGCAAACGCCAAGAGCACTTCAGCAGCCTGACGAACCTCCAGCACAAGTCTAGCTTCCTCAATCCAGTCTTGAGCTAAAGATCTAGCAGTCCCATCTAATTGAATCAAACACCTCACAGCCTCAGCCATACACTTCTTATCCATAAAATACTTGGCTTGCACAATCAGATCTGTCTGAGACATGCCCTCTGCTGACTCAAATTCAGCAGCATTCAAATATTTAGGCTTAGGGTCTGTGAAAAAGTAAGTTAGCCAGCCATCTAAGGCTTTTCTACACTCTGCATACACTCTTTCAAACCGTTTCTCAAGACTAGAGATGGTGTATATACCACGTTCTGCTGCTAAGTTTGGTATTGTGTGTAGAATGGCTTGGGCGAAAGGATTTTGTTCAGCTGCAAGGAAGCAACGTTTTAGAGGATCATCTATCCTGATAATATCATATTCCTCTCCAACACAGTCAACTACAAGAAAAGGTTTTCAGTTTAAGCAGAGTAGCACCTACACTTCTTTGCATACGTTGTCTTTCATCAGATTTCAGAGAGTGTCAGTCACCTTTTTTTTAAAACTATATAAAAAAACTAGCAAAACAGTAACAAAATAATTCACCAGTTATTCTATAAAAACCCGTACTAGTTTATAGTTACTATCCCTGTGAGAAATCTCTGATGGAAATAGTGTTTTGTTGAATTAGACTAAGAACTTATTCATATGTGGCACAAGAGCAATTATAACTGGATGCTCTTTCTAACATCAATGGCCCCTACTGGGTATCGAACCCATGACTACGGATTTACTAAGCAATCGCCCTAATCACTAGAGCACGGCTGCTCCTCTATCAGAAACTAAGAAAGTGCAATAATTGTATATATATTTGATGAACTTCAGTGAAGCACAATTTTCAAAGTATATTTCTTCAAAATATGCATTTATGTAAATTGGCTAACAACACAAAAGCAGTAGAATTGAGTAGAGGTAAGTACCAAATATGAAAGCAACTTACCATCATGAGCTATAGCGTGCATTAGACACAGTGAACTGCATGTCAAGTCTTGCACATGGGTTATTACTTTCTCCAAATTAGCTCTTTCTGTTGGCACAATAGGAAAATGGTATTAAAAGTTATTTTTTCAGATTTTAGCAATACTTATAACTTCAACATTTTACCCACAAAAACTGAGCTTTTCTGTAACAAAAAATCTGGTAGCAGATAGCAGTTATATTAATGTTATAAATCATAGTTGATTAAAAGGCCCTAATACATTTTTGAGCACAGTTTTAGTATGTTTGTCATATGATTTAAGGAAAATTGCTAGGTCTGTCACAACAAAAAATTCTGATAGATGGTGGCAATAAAGAAACACAAACCTTCTAAAGCTGATTCTAAGCCTTTGACTTTAGCAATGTTCTTAGCTATGTTGTCCATAAATATGTGTCGCTCGTGTATAAGCCTCTCTTTCAGTGACAGCTCAAACACACCCATTAGTTGCTTCTGCTGCAATGCCAGCATGTCTTGCAGGCGATCATGATAGGAGCCAGACTCTTTTGCAACTCTCTCCTCTATTTCAGCCTCAAACCGTTTACTCTGTGCTAACAGCTAGAAATAAAACATGAAAATAATGACAAACCTTAACGGGTGAAATTTATAAAAGGAAAGGAAGTCAACAAAGGCTTGGCTTGGTAATTTTGTAAATGAAAAAAGTAAAAAATCACCAACTGATTGCAGCCACAGACATTAATTAACAAACATGTAATATATGTTATTATGAATGCTGGGTCTTGGAAGAATACAATCCAGAATGTTACCCATTTATAGTGATAAATCTAATGTGGTAAGCTACCTTTATTCAATATTTCTCTACCTTCATCTATGCTGCCACATTTTACTGGCTTAACCATGTTGTAATTAGATAACACATGCCTTAGTGTTTGCCAGCATATATGGAGTGCAGTGAAGCTTCTTATTACTATTTTCGAATTGAAGTTTAAGAGGCATAGCATTTGATATTCTCCTAACATAACTTAGTATTTCCTTCAGTTTTATATACAATTGCTTTCTAACTAATGCTGATCTTGCCCTGTTTACGTATGGTGTGTAACATACAAAGTAATGTGAACTATAGCATACTGTGTGTTTCACTATTAATTAATGATACTTGCTCTTGTCTTATACTTATACCCCTGTTTATAGGATGCATGAACTGTATTTGCTCTTGTTTGTACGATGTACTTATTTCTGTTTATACACTTACCTCAGCTTCCTTGACCATTTGCATCTCAATGTACTGTTTATCCAACTCTTCTCCAATTTTAATGTTAGCTTCTTCATAGTCGGCCTTCCTCTGTTCACACAGAGCATCCTCGAGTCTCTGGTGCTCCAACAACTGCTGCTCTTTAAGCTGCCGTCTCAACTGAAAGATTCTACGGTGAGCGTGGGCCAGCAAAGAGTTGAGTTCCTCTTCCGATAGGTTCAATCCTGCCGCCATATTTCAAAAAGTCAGTATTCATGCTCATACGGAAACAAAGTGGCCTGTTTAAAGTGATTTAATAGCAACAGACTTACCGTTTTCATCTAGTTTAATTTGTGGCACAATTGCTTCAAGTTCTTTGAGAAAATCTGCTTTATCTCTTTTCATAATTTGATAATAATGTTTCATGATGGTGGCCACAGATTCTTGGCTCTTCAACTGTAAAATGCAATGTATTTAAAGTAAATGAGAAGTTTTGTGTTGGTGGATGTTATGGTGGAATGTTCAAGATGCTAATAAAGAATTACTCTTAAGTTGTGACCAGTATTACGGTCATCTTCAAAGTTGGAATCAAATTATTGATAAAAAGGGTATAAATAAATCAAAATTAAAGACATTAGTTTTACAATTAAAAATACATTTTATATGTGAAGCACAGTGTGCTTGTTAATGTTTTCATATTTGTCATTTTATATATCCTTTTATACATTAGTAAATGCTTTACAAATAATTCAGTTTTAGCTAGATGCCATAATTAAGGTCAAAATATTACTAAACATACTTCATTAGTCTTAACATAACACATTTTAACAAATGTTAAGCTTCAAATTTACGTCTCTTTCTATTTATAAAACAAACAATTTTAAACTCAATTATAAAACTTTTCAAAGCTAAACTGTTGCATCAACTTTGAATAATTACAATTACAATTTACATGGAACATAAAATCTTTGCTGAAAAATCAAACTTTTAATCATAGAAAAAATTAAAACAGTTGAAAGTAAAAGCTTGAACTTTTAACAAAAAATTCCGGAGGCAAGTTTCACCATAAAATTGCTACCCCCATTTAAATATTTTGTCAAATAAATATGTCACTGCTTACCTTTTCATAAACTGATCGGACTTGATAGGCAATCTCCTGGATTTGTTTTCTATAAACTGGAATATTCTGATTATCTTTAGTGTCTAGATCTGCCTTAGCGCCATCAATAATTGACAGGTAATCAATAATTGCTTCTTCAGCTAGTTTTTGAACTCTGTGGGCTTCTTCAATTTGTTGAAGGCGGACATCATTAAGATCTTGCACCACTGGCCACAGCTTGACAGCCTCCTATGTAAAAGAAAAGTAAAATCCTGCAGATAAAAGCAAAATAAACATCTTAAAAAATTCCAGTTTCAAGACTTATGATATCTATCAGTAACATCACAGAAACCGCAGATGGGCACCAGAGTGCTGGCATAAAATTATTCATTTAACTTGAATTCATGAATGTATATTTGAAGAGAACATGGAAGTCGAAAAGTATTAGTGCTATGACCAGCTAACCTCTTCTAAGCTGACATCCATTGCTTCTTTTAGCTTGTTAGCGTGTTCTTTACAGGTGGCAATAGCTGTCTTACTAGTTTTAATGGCATGATCAGCAACCTCACACACTTCTGATATTCTCCTGGATGCAAGTCCTTCAAACTCTAAAGTAAGTAAGAAATCCATATAGAATGATGAGGAGAGAAATAAAGACCTAAGCGATACCTCAATACCTTTATTTATAACTAGCACACTGTTGAATAAAACCAAATAAAAAGAATAGCAGAGAAAAAAGAAAATACTTGCTTAAATTATTTGGAGTTTTAAGCTTTGTGTATGGTTTTATACATCAGTGTAAAACATTATATTGGTATTGTATTATATTAGTATTACATATAAGTAATACTAATATAATACAATACTAATATAATGTTTTACACTGATGTATTTAGGAAGCAGACATGGTTTAAAGGTTAAAGCGTTTGGCTTGGTAAACATGAAGTAATGGGTTCAAACCCTAGCAAAAGGCCATTGGTGATGTTAGAAAGAGCATCCAGTTATAATTGCTTCTGTGCCCCATCTGAATAACTCTTTCACCCGGTTTAACAAAAACCTTTTCCACCAGAGGTTTCTCACATGGACGGCGACTATAAACTTGCATGAGTAATTATATAAGTATTATATTATATTATATAAAGTACCGTGATTTTTTCTGATGTTATTGAGAGCTGCTTCTGCAGCTTCTTTCTCTTCAGCTTCCAGTTTCTTCTGCTTCTCCAACTCAAGAGTTGCCCTTCTTTCGAGGTTCTCCTTCTTCTTCTGCAAATACTCAGCATCCTTCCGCTCTTTCTCCGCCATTTTCTGCTGATGTCTCTCATTTTCTTTTCTGGTCTTTTCCTCTGCCAACAAGTATCATAATGTTAGGAACAAAAGCTAGCAAACAAATGTAAAACTTATTTATATAAGTTGAACGGCAGCTTTACAAGTTACAGCAGCGAATGAGAAGCAGTGATGAAAGGTAGAAAGCAGCAACAACAAAATGAAAGAAAGACTTTGAGAACAGATTGAATAAAAGAGCAAAGAGGTGAAGGAAGAACCTAGTTGAGCTGCAGTTGGTGATGCAAGGTTGCTCATAAGTAGCTTAGCACTGTCGGCTCCGGCCTGTAGGAAGGATGCCCCTTCGTGGTCCCCACAGGTTTTTTCTCTCAACTGTCGAATGTTTTCCTGGTGTTCTGATGAGGTGGAAACCTCAGCAGGTTGTTTTTCAACAGCGCTTTTTGACTTACAGAAATGCTTTTCAATGGCCTCTTTCGTCCAAGCTATATTGTGAGTTGAGTATATATCAACACATAATTAACTATTAAATGTAAGCTAACATAGTGAGCTGTAATATACAACATAAACAACCTCATCATTAGCTGCACTTTTTTACAAAAATTGATGAAACAGCATCTAAATTGACTTTATGAACAAGCAAAACGATATGATTATGCAAATGTGTAATGTTCAATTTATTACCGTTGACAGTGAAAAAGTGTAACCTAACAATGCAATACATCAACAGTAGTTTTATAATAAACTGATGAGATTACCTTCTTTTTTACTGAGATCATTAGCTAGAGCGTTGTTTACACTCAATCCAGAGACTGTTTTATCAGCCACACCTTTTATAGAAGTAGTGCTGCATTTGATCTCACTGCAAATATTGAAAAGGCATCGACATTTAATGATATTTCATTTCATCGTTTAGACTGCAAGCCCAACTCTGGTTAGTATCAATTCCTTCAACGCTTTCCTTAACCAGAGTCTCATAGTATTAGGAGTCAACAACTAACAAGAAAACTGAGAGGAGAATTACCTGGTTGGGCTGTCAACAGGCTGTGGGCCACTTGGTTCTTCTATCACTAGGCTGAAAAGAAAAGCTGCAGTTTTACCAAAACATGACGGTGATTATACAATTGGCTGAACAAGTAACAGTTTCACTTCAAATATACAGATATTTAAAATGCATTCATATCACAGGTGGTCTCCCAATCTCTAAGCTTGGCACCATATTCATTAATGAAAACATAATTCTGTAAGTAAAATAAGCCATTTCCAAAAGTAGTCAAGTGTGAGGTGCTTCAAATGGTGAGAACACAGCATTAGTAAAATATTACGTGATAGGTCGTTCTACGCTAAGGCCTAGCCTAGCAAACTGAGATTTGCTGGCAGGAATCTTTTCGATGAACCAGTGCCTTGCATCATCGCTTGCATATAGAGTTCCCATTCCAACCCCTAAGATGGCCACTCCCCCAGCGATCCATCGCCAGCTTCCACCTCTGTTGGGCCTAAAAGGAATAAATACTTGGTATAAATAATAAACGAGTGACACACATGGAGCACACTTCTCTATAATATAGACTGACATAAATTATAGAATCATAGTATGGATACATGCAAAGAAGTTATACTTTAAATAGTATTATGTATAACCATGGCAGTTATCTAGCTTTGAAAAAATTATGTAGGCATTGCCAAAGTAGTAAAGTTTAAATTAAACATGAATAAATTTTACTGTTCTTCAAATGGTAGAGGTGATGTATTCAGTGTTCGCCCATCTGTCAATGCTAAAGGTGTTGCATTAGCGAGAATATATTCTACATTATGAGGAGTCTAAAATACACAGAGATAAAACTTAACAATTTTAAACATCGTCACTTTATTTAATTTAGTTTGAAGAAAAAAAAGCAATTTTTGAAAGTCAAGTTTATTGTCTTTTTATTTGAGCTAAAAACATTCGATTTCAGAAAAAAACGCAAAATAATATTGTGAGACTTAATTATTATATTAGGATCAGAAAAAAAGAGAATGAAATAAACATAGTAAATTTCCAATGTTACCAGCTTGTTATTTGCCCAAAGGCACACCCTTGTTTTAGACTTGGCAGCTCTCAACATACTGAAGCTAGGAGTGAGCGGCGATTTCAACACTCTATCCAGGAGATACTTTCACTACAGCTATTTGTGCCCACTAAAGAAAATTTGAGTAAATCAAAAGTATAATAATTTCATAATAACCTTATATGACACTAAACAATGCATAGCATTAGTTTTTACATACATATTTAGCATTGCTTCTCATATTGCATTGTTGCTATAAACAAGTATAAAACTGCTTGGCAAAACTTATTGCAAAAAAGGTCAATAAAATTACAAAAATATTTTTAGATGAAATAAAATTGCAGCAATTTCAAACTTCAAAAAATAATTTAAAACTATGTTTAGAGGACATCTGCCATCCAGTACCATTCAGTACACCATTGAAAAGTTCAACAGTTATTGATTAAAATGATTACATGACACAGCATCTCTCTAATAGAGATGACATAGTAGTTTATTTAATTTATTTGAATTATTTTTAGCAAAACACTAAACGGTTTTATAAAAACAGTGTTATAAACTTTTAGAGCTTTTATTTGTTCAAATTTCAGTTTTGCAAAACGAAATAGGCATCTTTTTGCAATTACTAACATAAAATTACAAAGATTATTATTATGCACAAGTATAAAAAATTGATACAAAGATAACATATATATACCTTAACCTATACAAAAATAGATATGGTTAGGCAATAATTTTTCATTGAAAATATTATAAAAAATGTCTTAAGAATAAAAGCCCAGCCTTGGTTTATTATAAATTTTTAGTGATGATTATTTCCGTATCAAAGGAGCACTATTTATATAATTCAAAAAATACTAGTCCACATAAATTTGCGACAATTATTTTATGATTTACAAATAGTACAGCTTTTATCCCTTCTAATGAGATACAAACTATACCAACGTTTTCATCTATATTAGTTTGTTGCTGTTTGCAACCCCTGTCAGCAACACCATTTTGATTCAATAATATAAAAAACGACGTTTGCAATTTATTGCTGCAAGATTCCCCAAGCTTCCTTCCCCCTATACATATTTTTCAGCATGAAATTATGTCACCAAATGTTATAGTTATCAACTGCTTGGAGTCAAATATGAGCCATCAACTATCATAATTAAATTTAATGTTACTCATAACGGAAACTTATTATTGTCAACATAGCTTCTCAGAGCCTGTAAAACATGATATTGCATAGAAAAGAGTCGAATTCACTTCTATACACCAGAAAAGTGTAAAGAAAACCATACAAATATTAATTCATTTCATTCACAAACACCTCTAGTGAAATGCTAGAATATATTGTGCTACACTATCTTAATAAATCAGCTGTGTGCAACTTTTCATAACTTTGCAAGACAGACAACCCATAAAATAGTCCTAGACTACAGAAACAGCCTTCAACAAAAAATATCAAGTTTTTTAACTGACAGGAAACAAAAACATAATAGTAGAACAGAACTAGGTCACTCAGAATTTTGAACCAATCTTATTTATAATTAATGATATTCCTAAATCCTTCATGGCCAAGTTAGTCTATACCCAGATGATGCACTCATATATACCAAGGCTAAACACAGAACACAAAAAAGCTTCCCAGGAAAATGTGTAGTGTTTTTAATGAAAAATGCCATTCAACACTGAGAAGTTTACTTATTCAGCAAAACTGATGGCCCCATTCCCTTTCTTCATAAATTTGGAGGCACCGCCGCTGAACTTGTAAAAAAAAATACTTTGGTGTAATAATTTAGTTCAATCTAAAGTTTGATAACTTCATCATGTTGAAAGTTGATGAAGTTGATACCACCATACAAACATTTATGTTGTACCCATGAAAGCAAAATAAATTGCATACTTTCACTAATTTAGGACAATTTGTACCTGCTTGCCATGTTTAAATTTAGCCTATTATATTTTTTACAAACATAAAACGGAAATGTGCCATCAGTAACGCTCAAACTTAACTTTAGCTAAGACTTTAGCTGTTCTGCAGAACAAAAACAAGACCACAACAAGTAAAAGTAAAACATCATTTCTTCAAGTTAAATAAATAAGTAAAGGTTACATTTATATTCATTTTCATTACTAATAGTGATACTATCAACTATAAAGATACACTGTATAAAGTATGACTACTACTACTACTACTTGGTAATAGTTTTACTATTGATATTTATACTGAATAATTATATTAGTATTTTTGTGTCAACTTAGGATATAACATTAAATTTAATTCATGCTGTAAACTTTAATTTCATGAGCTTGCAAGTTGAATGATAACTTCATGGACCTTGTTATGACCATCAATATGATTATCATTACCCTTTATGATTTATGTATATCACCCTCACTATCATTTAGATTTATACAGTGATTTAATTACTGTTAATGTTAGACTATCACTATGACTCTACTTATACTAATACTACTAGTACTACTACTACTAGTTAATGTCATAGAGTAAGCTCATACTCATAGTGATAGCCATATTCAGACTGATACTCATACTCAATGATACTGTGTTAGTATTACTATTACTAAGTCTAATAGTATTGCTATTAGTATTAGCATAGCCATGCTCATAGTGATAGCCAAAGTCATGTGGTAATGGTTATCACTCAGTGCTATGGTACAGTATATGCTTATTTAATATTTATAGTTATACTCGTACTGATAGTGATACTGATAGACGATAGTATAAGTATTACTCACTATTAGTATTACTATTACTATTAGTATTAGTATTACTATTAGTTATTGATGTTAATTAGTATTACTACTAGTACTATTACTTAATGATAATCATATTTATATTGATATTTTTCTTATATCTGTTAAACTTATCACTTGAAGTTAAACTTAACGTTATTCATTATTGACTTAGAGTTTAGCAATCTGAATTTGAATCATTATGATTATCATTATCATTATGATTACATTTTCATTTTGCTTTAGTTTTACTAAACTAAAACATTAGTGGCTTAGTTTAATTTAAACACACAATATAATATAGTTATAATGTCATGTTTAGCAAAATTAAAAGGACGCTCTGTAATTAGGTATTATAAGCAAAGCATTTAATAATACTAAGTCTAACTTAAATAATTTCAACTTTAGAGTTCAGGGTAGGTTTGCAAGCTCTGAGGGAGAGAACACCGGTTATGACGGAAGTTTAGCTACTAAAGTTTTAACTTGCAGCGGTGCGAAATAGTTGGGAGTGAATGATTGCAGTAATTTAAAGTTCTTGAGTTTGGAGTTGAGATTTTAGTGAAGCCCCCAACTTTAAACTCGAAAACCCAAATTGCTGCATTCCCAAATAGGAGCTGCACATAGAACAATTCTGCAAGTACACGTAAAAGCGCTATTGACTATTACGCTCCAAGTCCATTCATTCAAAACCGCTACATTTTTAAGAACAGCTTAAGATTTGTTCAGAATCAGAATGTCTGCTCAAAAAGTTATAGTTTACGGAGGGAAAGGAGCACTTGGATCTGTGCTAGTATCTCATTTCAAGTCTTTGAAGTTTGTACGTATCAACTATTACTGTCTAAATTACTGTATAAGACTAAGTATCACTCTAAGAGTAAGTCTATTACTTGATTAGTATAACTATAAGTATTACTATAAGTATAAGTATAACTATTGCATTATTATTAGTATTACTATTAGTATTAGTATTACTATTAGTATTAGTATTACTATTAGTATTAGTATTACTATTAGTATTACTATTAGTATTAGTATTACTATTAGACTTGGTATTAGTATCACTATTACAGTATTAGTATTAGTATTAGTATTACTATTCAATTAGTGTTGCATAAAATTCAATATTAAACTTAAAGACTTAAAGTTACTATGTAGTACTAAATAACTAATAATAATACTATTAGTATTACTATTAGTATTACTATTACTATTAGTATTAGTAATTGAATTACAAATTAAAGTTGAAATTAGTATTTAATAAAAATAATTTAATTCTATTCGTTCTTATACAGTAATTATAATTAAATTTAATATTAATGCTATTCATTCATTATTATAAAATTAAATAATAAATGTAATTATTTATTTTAAAATTAATTTATTATAAAATTGAATACTTATTTAGTATTAGTATAAGTATACTTATAGTTATTGGCTATAACTGTATAAGTATACTTATAGTTATAGTTATAGCCAATAACTATAAGTATTAGTAATAATAGTATTACTATTACTATTAGTAATACTAATACTATAGCTAAGTCTAATACTAATAGTAATATTATCAGTAATAATAGTAATAGCCAATATGAATAAGTATACTTATATTTATAGTTATACTGTTACTAATACTAATAATAAGTAATACTAATACTAATAATGCACAGCTGTTATGCAATATTGATTTATTTTAACATTTTGATCATCATCACAAAATATGACTGACTGATAGTGATGTGGCTGTTGGGTCATGTTGGGAATCATTTCCACTTCATTATAAATATATACCTACAAGTGCACGTCTTGAAATATTCATATTGTTACATATGTTTATGTCAGTAACTGCCTGCCACAGCCTTATAACTTATTTTGATTTTATATACTTAGAAACGTTATATAGCACTGTGTACAACAAATTCAGTTGTATACATGATGTAATTGTATTTGTTTTCCTAATAACTTGCATATTGTACGTCTTGTCAAATGTTGCTGTAACAAATTTTGCAAATTTATTTGAAGTTACTTCAAAAAATTTTAGGGAGGCACCCTATGCAAACTTTAAAAAGCTGATACAAGTCTGCATTTGTTGTACATTTTAGTATTAGGTTTAGCAGTTTTGTACACAACGCTTTAATCTACCAGTTTATTTTTGTTTGAAATGCATTCAATAACTAGTATGAGGTTTCTTCCTTTTTGGTTGTCAAATAAAGAATCTTCATTCATTGATTTGCTGAAACATTAGCCATTATCTTTTGTTTCATTCTATTTGTAAAAGAAAGGTACAGGCATTTGTGAAGGGATGTCAAACTTCACAAGCAAAAAGTCTTTCATGTTGTAAATATGTGACTCAATGCAAAATTTAGCTGGTGGGATGTATTTTTGCATCCAATAATATTCTGTTTCTAAATATGGGGGTATTTGTTGAATGCAGGTATACTCACAAGGGTGCTTTTGGCGCCAACTAATGCAAGATATGATTTGTCTACTGCAGTAGTTATATGCTGTGAAGCTTCAGAAACTTTTGCTTATATGGCTTCTTAAGCAGTCATCCAATTCCATTCAATTTAAGATGAGTTCTGATAAGTAAAAAGTTGATTTTAATTGCTATTTTTTGATACTATAATTGTAGTGGGTTGGCTGCATAGACCGTGTACCTAACGAACAGGCAGACTTTAACATTGTTTTGGCTGAGAGTTCTTGGGCTGGACAAGAAGAAGAATTGGAGAAACTTGGTGATCAGCTACAGAATGATAAGCTGGATGCTATCCTCTGTGTGGCTGGCGGGTGGGCTGGCGGCAATGCCTCCTCTAAAGGTATCAAAATTTGTGTTGGGTAAAACAAACATTTCTCGACAAAAAATATTTCCCCAAACTCAACTTACTGCTATCAGTTAAATACCTGAAGGTTTTTGGAGGTCAAATGATGAACTTTGCAGAGTAGATAATCATGTTTTCAATAAACCTTTTAATTTGAAGGAAACTGTTATTTGAGGTGTGAGCATGTTTGTATGTAGAGTTCATTAAGAGCTGCAACAGCATGTGGCAGCAGAGTGTGTGGACTTCAGCCCTGGCAGCTCAATTGGCTACGAAGTATCTTAAAGATGGCGGACTACTTGCTCTTTCTGGTGCTCAGCCGGCTCTCTCGGGGACTGCAGGTATGTTTTACTTTACTAAGTCTTTCAGGCTAAACCGTGTTGTAAATTTGTTAAATTTCAATTCCATTTTTCTATTTTTTCATACATACTATATTTCTATTTTTCACTGTGTTAATCAAATACCCCCTTCCCCCTGCACAGTCCTATAGTTGTCTCTTTATGTGATATTTGCTTCTTTCAAAGAAGGACAACTCTGAATAAACCAGCTTTTTCAAAAGCATCAAGTGTTGTCACTGTATAAATATAAACAAACATGGCCAGCATTAGTTCAAATTTACCTCTTGCTGTGCTCAGTCAATAGATTGTCTGCTGGGTAAATAGATCCGCCATGTGTGTTGCAGGTATGATAGGCTATGGCATGGCCAAGGCAGCTGTTCATCAGCTGGTAGCTAGCTTAGCTGCTGAAAATTCTGGAATGCCTGCAAACAGCATAGTTACTGCAATATTGCCGTGAGTAGTTGTCATCATAGATTTGTCTGGAAAGACTTGGTGTTCTGTTTAAATTATGCGTGCAGCTTAAATGTAGTATAATGATTGATCGGCTAAATATTTGTTGTTGCCCAATAAGACTGGTCAACTGAAGTGTCATCAGTTACGAAATTTCAGTTCAGTTGGATGTAGTCTGCAGTAAATGTATATTTTATGTATAATTGTTTCGCCCAAGACTAGACGTTACGTAGTGTATACAGTTTTTGGTTAGCTGTTGCAGTATATAGGTGAATAATTTTTAGTATAGAACTCTGTCAAGCTTTTGGTGCAAATTATACTTTTGATGATTTTGAAAAAAAAATCTTTTTATGTGGATGCAAGACACGCTGATACTCTAACACAAAATTAATGGTTACTCCATATGGATGTTTGTTAAAATGGTAATTAAAATAGTGGTACTATTTTTCATGACTTTGTTTCATTTCATATCAGCCTAGCCTGTTTTGGTTCTGATTTCAGTGTGACTCTGAGCACCCCTATGAACCGAAAATGGATGCCAGATGCAGACCACACCGTCTGGACTCCTCTGGAGTTTGTGGCTGAGTGAGTAACTGTACACTATTTAGTTTCTTGACTGGCATATTCTGTGTCAATGCCATGTAAAATTATGTGGGCTACATTATGTGGGCTACATTATGTAGGGTAATAAGGTAATATGGGAGCAGCTTTATCTATAGTTTATATTTTTGATGTTACAATAGTATTTATTAGCTGAACTATAAAAGGAACCGCTGCAATGTCAAATTACTATTTTAAGTATTGTATTTATTTTAATATTTGGCTGTAATGGATACACTAATGTGGTACTCTACCTCTGCACCTACGTTATAGCCCTTAAATCATACACTAATGATATTCTCTTGATCCTATTTGACACCCAACAACATCAATCATAAATATTTTCTGCAACGCAACATACCATTAAAGGGCTTGCTGAAACTACCATATCATAAAGATATGACCATCAAATCCATGAAGGAGAAAATATCTTACCAAACACATTACTCACGGTTAATTGATGCCTTGTTAGCACTTTTTGGAACAATTTATTTTTCTACGTGATGGATGTTTTTATAGTTGAAATCAGTTGGTACCGAGCTTTCTGGTGATACAAAGTGATAAATAGCAAGAGATTCATTAATAACCTCTGCTGGTCATACTGCTCATGACAGACAAATTGCATTTAATGATATACTTGTGCTGTGTCAAGTACTCCTATTTTAACTTACTTTGCAGTGTAGCATGTACTCATAGCTTGCAAGGTATAGAGCAGGGGTGGGCAACTGAGGCCCCCAGGACGGCCTTTTGCCCATTTTTAGTGGCCTTTTTAATGCTTAAAATAAGTAAAAACTGTTATATCCATTCTGATAAGCACAGTATAGGTTTGGCCGACTTCTGAACTTGGCCCTCATCCAAAAGAAGTTGCCCACCCCTGGTATAGCGCAATAAATTGATGGAACTACTATTTTTATTTTATTCATTTATCTCCATGTAGTTACTATAAGTATATAAATACACATTTTAGGCTCTTCCACAAATGGACTTCAGGCAGTGAAAGACCAACCAATGGTAGTCTAGTTCAACTGATAACAAAAGATGGTGAAACAAACTTAATTCCAGTTTAAAGCCAGTGATCAAGAAAAAAGTTTCCGTTACATTCTAGTTGAACTTGTATCCTGTGTTAGACATATTGTTGTAGTCATTTTAAAGGTGATGGTAGAGTCATTTTATATTTCATGTTTATATGTTTACACGTAGTAATTTTATTAGTCGTTGTATTGTACAGAATTATAATGGGTGTAAAGTGCGCAATATATGGTGCTTTTTTATATAAAAATATGGACTATAATAACACAATAAAAGCCACTCATACTGTAGACCATAAAATATTAAAACTCTGAACTTATCAACATTTATGACATTTTAATGTTAGCACTGAATAATCCATGCTATATATTCTAGACAAGGAGAAGTATGTGTAATTAGTTTAAATATACAAAACATATCAACAATATCATATTATTTTATCATCAAGTGCATTTAGTTTCATTGTAAAATAAAAACTCATCGTTTCACTCGTTTGGATGCTCTGCGTTCATTATTGAGTGGTGGACTAGACCATTTAGCCGAACTGGTGCGATGGAAGAACCGAGGTTTGTGCACAGGAAACATTTTTGTAAGGTCAGGCATGCAACAAGCAAATTTCCCGAAAACATTGCTAGGTTGCAAACGACCTGTCTTCAAGGCTTCGTATTGGCTTATAACTGCTGTGTTGAACTGACTCCCTGGAATAAATTATAGGAACCATTTATAAACAACCCTGGAAAAAGACTGTAGTTATAATTTTTGGTTTACCAAACAGAAAGTGGTAAGAATGCTTATAACAACTTATCAGCATGTTCATTAAATTTATAAGTATTACAATCACAAATGTGCAGGTATTCTAAGTTTATAAACTTGTGCATTACAGGGAAGGAAATGGTCTAAGTGAAAAAATGAATGAAACTACAAATCTGTACTCCGTAATGCCAGGTTTAAATTCCCAATTAGGAATCAAGTTAAAAATTCTGATTGCATTGGGAGCAGTGCACAACTAGCTCACCTTCTGCCCATGCAGGTTTTTTACATTTTGCAAACTTTGGATCGTCAAATTCATCATCTTCATGGGTCAGCTTGATGTCGATGAAATTTTGCCGTTCAGGCCTAAATAATAAAATGATTGAACATGGCAAAGTGTGATAAAATTAAAATGCAATTACAGTGTTAGACACTTACTAAATAATTTGAATTCAAACAAACTCCAACTCTAGATATTTAATAAAGTATTGAAGAATATAACTTACTTGGTGAATGTAACATTGAGTTTATCATCGGCTTTCTTGCTAGAACTGGATTCAGTAAGAGTTGTCATTAATGCTTTACGCTGTTCACTCATAGCCGCTGCTTTATTGCTGAGCACTTCATAGATGCTAGTCTGAAATGCAACAGCATCACACATAAATGTCATGGACTGCATAAAGTCTGTTGGCGTGATCAAAATTTGTATTGAGTTGAAGAAACAAAATCTACTTCTATTGCAAGGTCTAGCAGTATAAAAATTTTACATTTTTTTCTATGAAATGATAATTTGCTTTTACACCAAACGTGGAAAAACCACTATTTTATCTACTAAAGTCTAGTAGCTATGTGAAAGATGCAGAAGCTTTGTAGACTAAAATTTACCCAAAAATAATACTTTCAAAACTGCAATATTTTCCAAAAATCAAACTGCAGCCAAACATGTAACTTAGTCCAAGAATAGCCTAAGTTGCTTCGTGGACCACAACTTGGCATTTAAGATTTATATGCTGCTGTTACGCAAGCAGTAAAAACTACCAAATATCTGAATTACATAATAGTCAATGCATAAATTAGAATGAGCTTTTACTACCTTAGGCTTAGAGGTTGAAGCTGAAGGTGTGCCAGCTGTGGCTTGTTTAAACTTTCCTTGATTCAATCTATCCATTTCCATTTTCCTAAGAGTTTCCTGTTTAGCTGCCTCTATAATCTTGTGACGCTCAGCTTCTTGTATCTGTAATTACATCATAAGTATTCTAGCAACTCTACAGGTTGGATCAAGTTAATGTGGTCACCCATGTTAATACATTTGAATACATGCACAAGTTTGTCACACACCACAGCATGTTTCACTCAACCAGTATATTATGAAATCAGAACCAACCTTGCGCTGTCTTTCAGCCTCACTATACTCTTTCTTCCTAGCCATAGCCTCAGCCTGACGTTTCTGCTCAGCATCACTAGCCTTCAACTTTTTCAATCGCATTTGTTCATCTTTTTTCCGTCTTTCTTCAGCTTCATGCAACTTCTGTTCCCTGCAATACAAACTATTAGTGTGACGTACCTTCAAACAAATGTTGTACCTTTGAAAATCAAGCTAAGTACATTTGTCGGCTGAAACTCTACTATATATTTAAATTTTAGTTGCAAGAGAAATGCCAGTGAATATGGTTAATAAAACACCTACAATTGTCACAGTAATTATAGTCAACCTTCTTGTCTGAACAAATATACAACATGAAATAAACTTAGACTAGCATATAATCATTATCTATTGAAAGTTAGACGTGAAAAACAACAGAAAAAGCAATAATCTTAAATAGTTATGAAAGATTCTAAGCCTTATCACGAGACTATTCGGAATAGGAAAAAAATTATTGATCAAATGTCATTATAAACAGCAGCAAGATGGACATTATATTAAAACTGTTACATTGTTATTCCCTAATAAAGCTTCATTTGTGCTATTAAATGCGCAACCATCCAGCCACCAATTTATTAAATTACTCTATGCTGTAATACTGCTGTATACTGATCTGTGTAGACAACCATCGCAGCTTTACAATAATCACCGTAAAAAGGCTCGCTCTTTCTCTTCACGAATTTTTCTCTCTTGCGCATGACTAGAGCTTTCAGCCTTCTGCTGTGATTTCTTCTCCAACTCCTGGTGTTTATCAGCCAGAGCTTTAATTTTTGCTTGCCTTGCCTCTTGCACTTTCTTCATCTTTTCCATCCGCTCTCTTGAAACAACACTTTCATATAGAAAAGTAGTCTACTTTCAGTTTACAACCTTTACATGCTGTTTACAAGCATGCAGAAGATGCATGTCTCATCTTCTGCATGCATGCTGAGAAGCTCACAACCATCCTCCTTTTACGAGGCTGGAACACATGCTCTCATAAAACGATGGACAGCAGCTGTGGACAATGGAGGAGACTATATTGAGAACTAAAGTGTGTTCCTAAGTTGTTGCTGATCATTTTGATATATAGTTTAAGTATTCAGAAAATAAAAATTCTCTGATCTTACACAACAGGCGTTACTTTTTGAACCACCCTCGTATATATAAATATAAATAAATATATATATATTTATATATAATATTTATTTTTATATATATTATGGCATGCTTACTTTTTCTTCAACTCCATCTGTTGAAGGCGGTGCCGTTCTGCTTCCTCCAGCCTCTGCTTCTCTGCCTCTTGCTTTTCTCTTAACTTCTTTCCTTTTATTTCAAGCTGCTCCTGCAAGTTGTTAGATAAATTATTTCTGAAATGACCGAACATCCCAACTGGCTCACACTTCAGCGGCCACTCCATACTAATATAACAATCTCCACTTTCCTTAACCAATGTTGAAATCAACTAACTCTAATTTTTAAGCAATATTTTTTGCATCAAAAGATCCAAGCACTCATAATCATACATTAAATTTGAAAAAAATAAAACTAGAAGGAGCTTTGGATTAGTGAAATCGCACTGCCAGTATACGAACACAAGGCTAAAATTTGTAAGAAGATAATCAAACTTTTCAACTATTTAATGACATTTTTTTAATTTAGACCTGTCTATACTGTTTAAAACAAACAAAACACTATTTTAGTCTTGTCAGTATCAAACCTTCTAATACACAGCAAATTATCTACTTAATATCTATGGGCGTAACAGTTATTAGATGGCAACAAACCTCTTTGGACAGTGTTTTCTGTGGTGTAGCTCTTTTGATGAATGACACAATCGTCTTATTCAAGGAAGGAGTATTTTGAGGAGTAGTCCGCCCTACATTCAATATCGTCCTTACCAACGACTGAGTCCGGTTCATATCAGGGGTTGAGTGCGCATTGTTCAATCGCGGTTTTGTAGCAGACGAATTGATCCTGGCAATAAAATATTCCAGTCAGCAAGTGAAATATACAGCTATATTACACACACACACATAGGTTGATTCTCAAAACACCAATCACCAATTTTCAAGTGGTATTTTTCACAAATGAGTAATTATAGAGAAAAATATCATTAAAATGCTACAGTTATTAAGACATATATCTATCCCTGATTTTCATGTAATGCTAGAATTTACCTGCTGGATGATGCTGCTTTGGTCAGCGGTCTGGTCACACTGCTGCCCTTACATACTCCTGAATCAGATGTTGTCCTTGATCGATCTAGTTTGCTGGACTCTGTGTCCGACTGTTTCATTTTAAATCCATACGTTTCTTTCTTACTAAAAGAATATTGTAAATGAAGCTCACCATCACGCACTGTAGCATCTACACAAGAATTCTCAGCACTAATTGCAGATTTACTAACCTAGAAGTTCTATCAGATGATGCCACACGGGTTCTTGAAGGAGATTTTACTCTGAGTGGCGCCTTCTTCGGGTGAACCACTGGTGCGGGCTCAGGGGGAGGGGCCCTCATCTTTGAGCGTGTCATCCGCATTGGCTGGGCAGGGGGAGGAGCAGCAACACTCTATTAAACCATTCAAGTTTATTAGAAAGAGATTTTATTACTGATATTCATAAAATTCTTTTGATGAAGTTATAAGCTTAGAACTAAAACCCTACTTCATGCACAACTAAAAACGCTTAAAAATTTAAAATAGCCAAATGTCAAAACAGACAAAAGTTTGCAATTGCATTAGAGAAATAAATACTTAAGAATTAAATTAAAACGTATATGTTTATAACATGGTTATAGGTTCATTGATTTCACATACCGAAATGTCTTCCTCTGGTGATATGTCGTGCAATGTTTCATCTGTTTGCAATTTATCACAAGTAAGCTCCATCTTTTCATCAGTTACTAATTTTGATTTGTCACTACTTGTAGCAGAATTGGGCTTATGAGTTGTAGATTTATCATTACATACTACATCTTTTCCTTTAGAGGCAGTCCTTTTCGTTTTAGATCCAGTACCAAGTGCTGGCTTTTGAACCACAACTGTGTCAGATTTGGTACTTCGTTTATTTGGCGAGGTTTCTGTCTCGGATGCTGCGTTAGGTGATGGCGCATCTGCCTCAATCACAACGTCTGCCAGCGTACCTGTCTCCATTGTGGTAGCAGATGTGGGCTTATCTGCCTCCAATGCTGTGGCAGATGTGGGCTTATCTGTCTCCATTGTGGTAGCAGATGTGGGCTTATCTGCCTCCAATGCTGTGGCAGATGTGGGCTTATCTGTCTCCATTGTGGTAGCAGATGTGGGCTTATCTGCCTCCAATGCTGTGGCAGATGTGGGCTTATCTGCCTCCACTGTGGTAGCAGATGTGGGTTTATCTGCCTCCACTGTGGTAGCAGATGTGGGCTTATCTGCCTTCACTGTGGTAGCAGATGTTTTGCCTATCACAGATTTTGTACCAGAAGTAGGTTTTTCTGCTTCAATATCCAAATTTTCTCTCGTATCAGACAAATCAACTTGTCTATGAAGAGCCACATCAGTCTCAGCGACTTCTCCTGCCCCAGTCTCTCCAGTGACTTCTGTCTCCGTGTCTGAATGTAAGTTCAAGCTCTCTGCAGCTGGTATGGCAGATGAAACTGAATCTCGGGTCTCAACTTCTTCGCAAGCAACTCTCGTGATTGAAGATTCTGTAGATGAAACTTTGTTAACTTCTGAGTCCATTGCAGAAACCTTTTTAGCTGAAGTGTCACCTGAGGATTTTGTAGATATAACTTCTACAGAGCCATTTGCTTTAGGAGCCTTCGTTTCTCTAAGGGACTTCTTAGCTGAGGGTTCAAGAGTTATGTCCATTTCAGCATCCTCAAAAGACAGTGGACACGCAACACGTGATTTGACTACAGGTGTCAGACACATAGTATCTTCTTCAATCTCAGTTACTTCAGCAGTAGAAAAGTTAACTTTTCCTGGAGTGTTTGCATCTTCAAAGAAACATGGATTATAAAGAGTTTCATACATTTTAGAGCCAGAATTTTAGAACAGATTATTGAAAGCAAAAAATATTTGCTCGCAGTTTTCCAAATAATTTCTAGGATCAAAAAACTATTGTCCATACAGTTGAAGACAGAAGCAGCCACTAGAAGCGTATATGTTAGCTCTATTACCCGTTGCATTCTTTGTATCAAATATTACATATTCAACATTGCTGTTACCTAAAGAGATTACATAAGTTTTGCTGCCATAATCATCCCAAAACATACATACGCTAGTTTAAGCAAAACACAGCATTTTTTAACCTTAAACACTCAACAACTATACTGAATAAAAAGCTAAATAAAAAAGCCTATACCAATAATCTTTTCGAATGCTTCAACTTTGTCTCTGACTCGAGGCAGCCTGTTGAATTCTGATGCCGCAGACGCTTTAGTGAGAGTATTGGGAGTGCTGGCAGCAACAGCAGGAGAGGCTGACTCCTGACAAGCTATTGACGCCAGTCTGCTGGTCTTTCTGGTTACTCGCGGCGCAAATGCCTGCGTCATTTTAGACTGTGCCTTGACAGATGCAGCTCGCTTGGACCGCCTGAAAAAGCATGGTAAGAAACAAGAGGTTACTAACAAAGCATTACCTTAATCATAGCAGACTACGAGCTTATAAGGCAAAATATTAACCACTCAGTTTAATTCTTGGCAAAATCACAGTTAAAACTAAGTCATGAAAATAATTTGCATTAACAGAAAAAGTTACCATGCTGGAAGATACATGCACCCTGAAAAAAAAGCTAGTCTTACTTTGGCTTGATAATTGGAGATGCACTTTGGTCAACTGAGCTTTTTCTCTTTATTGGTAGTCTTCTTTTCTTAGCAGCTGGGGTTTTTGGCAAAGAAACTATTTCAGATCTACAAAAATAACGATAGTTGCTACTTATGAATGGTATAATACTAGAATGGAATTTTAATTCAACCCAGGTACTTGAATAGGTTGAACAAATGACTAATTTTATCATATATAATTTTAGAGTCCCAAACCATTCTAATTGCAGTTAGGTGCTAAAACTGTAAACAAAAGCAATAAAAAAAATTAACATATGTGACAATAATAGATAAATGATTAAATAAATTTGTAATAATTTAGCAAGCAAAAATGAACATTAAACAAAGTGACATAGGCCTATTAGCATATATCAAGGTATAACTTCATTGTGTCTTATATTCATACCCCCATTGAAGGCTAAATACTTGTAAACACAATATTCAAATTCACGAAACCCTATACTACTTGACATTTCATCTCAACGAAACAGAAAATAATTTCAGTTTTGACTGTCAAATGTTTCAAAGCGAAGAACAGAAAGAATGGAAATTTCAGGGAGATAAATTTTACGTTTCGAAGGCTGATTTAGCTGTAGCCAGTATCTCATCCAGCCAGATCATGGATTCCATAAAAACAGGACAACTTCTCTCGCCCAAGTATTGAGGCACCTCATATATGTCCATCTTCTGCCAAATGGCAATGTTATCTCCCAATGCCCGAGCAATAGAATCTTTCTACATGAAAATAGCAATAAAACATCGCATTGAGAGCATTATTACCAAAATATGTGCCACAGCATTACATCTGAAAAGCTGTTCTAGAAATTCTCAACATTGTTATTAACAAAATCAGAAATTTTTAAAAATTAAAAAGTATAGCAGGCTAAAAGAGTTCATCTTTTGCATTTGTAGTTACTGTTTTGATGTAATTAAAAAAATTAGCAGGAGGGGGATGCTGGGTAGTTGGTATATATGTATGTATTTCACATGTTAGCATTTAACTGATTGAGAAAAATGTCTTTATAAAAGCAGTGTCTTTCAAAAATAGCTTACATCAACTTCAGTCAACGTAACGTCAGCGGCATCTTCATTTTCCTCTTGCTCTTGAATATCCAGGAAACTGCTGGCCCTACTTCGGGGATCAGCTGTAGCCAGAGATGGCATTCTGCTCTTGAGAGTCAAATCAATAGCTTGAGCCGCCACCATTTCTATTATGGCCTCCACCTCCACCTGAAAAGTAAAACTGAACATATCCTCCTGTTGTCACTGATCGAAAAATTAAATACCAGATACATAATTGCATTTGATTTTGCAGCCATCAAAAGTGAGAACATATACAATTTAGTCTCTATGCTACATGTGAAAAACATTGATTAATAAAATGCAAGGTGATTCTTAGTTGCTAATTTTCTAAAAAAATATACCAACAATTATCTTGTGAACAACAGAGAGAAAAGTAATCTCATTGTCTGCCTATTTCTGCAAAGAGAGATGACGTAAACTTTGTGAAAAATTAAGAACAAGCTAACCTGACTGTAGTGTCTTTTCTTGACTCTTGGAGTGACAGTAGACAGCACCTGCTGCTTTATAGATGATCTCAGTCTGGGCATATCCATGCTGTAGATAGCAAATAGTAAGACTTATTTGACTATCAGCATCAGGGAAGAAATTGATCACAAAAATCAATGGTATGCTCAACATTATTACAAATAGCAAATACAAAAGCAGTGTACATGTTTACATATATTATGTAAGATTTAGGGTGATAAGAAGCCAATCAACCACAGACTCTCATAAGCTGAGGATTCAGCTTACACTGAACATTGTTGAGCAATTACTTCTAAATTTATTTGCAAAGTTTAAAATACGAGTTGCTATGGTCATATTGAATACAGATGCAAGGTAATTTATAAAGAAATAATGCAACATATTGAGTAATAATTCTTTGACATCTAAAACAATAAATTTTCTCACTTGGTTTAGGCTTGCAGAGAAAATACGGTGAGTAAAAAGTTCTTTCACTAGATTTTCTCGAGTCTATTATGGTGTAGTGTATCACTGTCTCCTTTGGACAATCTACAATTTTATCCCACAACAAATTTACAATTAGATATACAAAATATCACTGCTTTTTACACAAAGGTCTGCAGTGTAAGTAATTTTGAAATTACACATCGTATAACCATATAATGTCAATTCTGTACAAGCAGTCAAGTATAAAAAGAATAAATGAATTCATAATGGCTGCATACTCATGTGATTAGTGAAACGAAGACTGGCTTTGCACCAGGAATATCTTATTCAAAAGGATATTTTTGTACTAATACATAATTTCATTGAAATTGTAAACATATGATATTTTTACACCAACATATTCAGCCTTTACCTGAATCATAATGAAGTAACCGCAAACAAGCTCGAAAATTGTTTGGCTACATATATTTAAACGGAAATTATTCATACAATAGAGGCTTTTCACAAGCCCTCTGGGGACATTAGTATTTTGAAGTTGTCTCCTCCCAGACGGGCGTAGTCTAGTCTCCATGATATATAGAACAAGCACATAAAATCAGTAGAAATTTAAGGTTTGTGTGAAGACTATTGCTAGTACGTGTTTCATTTTTTCTGAGATTAATATTTTGGCATAAGCACACAGGTTAGCAGTTCCAGAAAAATTTTCTTTCTTCAAAAATCTTGAGAAAAATTAACTTCAAAGCATGTTTGTGGTTTTGGTTACTGCATGAGCAAGCTGAATTGGCAACTATGAGATAAGTCCCATTAATCATTTGTTATGCTGGCTGTCATATTCAATTTATAGCTGTTGACCTTTCAACTCTTTGGTCAGAATGTGCTGCTACTCTGCTAGTGCACTGAATGAGACAGCAGATTAGCTATGTTAGCATTTTCATTACACTTACACACTTATGCTATGAGAATAGCTAGACTATAACCTCAACATTCATCATTTTCACAAAAAGCATTCTCACAAAGTTGTAGATATATATTAAATAGACAGATTAAATTTGTAGTATAGAACGAATATGAAATGTGCTTTGATACATGTCAGTTAATTTTCTAATACAGGTTAACTGCATCTATTGCAATTGTAACAATTGTGCTCAAATAAATATATATCTAGATAATTCAATCAAAAACCGAGATAGCCTTTTAGCAGTTGGCATTCAGGCCCTTGTGTTACAGTTTTGTTATTTCTTAATTATGCCTGTGGCTTGTAGCATTTAGGAGCATGCAGTAGTGAAGAAATTGAGAGCCTAAGTTCTTTAACTTTCTTTACAAATGTTGGTGTTGCATATAACACAACTTTTTTGCTACATTTCTAATCTAGAACGAAGGCTTTTCTCAATTTCTCCATTAGTACTGCATCTACCTCGTGTGTAGTATAGTCATCTCCGTCAGCTGCGGTAGATTCAAGATCCTAGTTAATGTAGGTGTACGGTAGGTTAAAATATAGTTATATAATAAAATGGATATACAATATAAAATAGGTAAACTAAGCTAATCACTACTGCACCTGAAAGCCCAAGTTTCCCAACTCATCAAATTGCAGCATAAACTGAATTCTCTGAAAATTACTTTAGAAGGAAATTCTGGTTGAAAAGTATTAAGCAGATTCTTACAAGTGAAGCAGTGAAAGCATGTTGATAAAATTGGGTTATTAACATTTTGCTTGGGTTTTCAGTTAAACTGTCTAATGTTATAGCTCCTCAACTTCTCATGCTTCAAATATCATGAGCTAGTGTTATTGACACTCAACTGCAGTTATACAACTAGCTTGGCTGATCCCATGGGTCACAAAATGTTATAACATATAAAGCCTTTCTTAAATTTGGGACTCATATTTGAATGACATAAAGTTTTAGAGGTTATGAAAAATAGTTAAAATAGAGACAAGCATTACGTAACTAGCAGTATACTAAATGCGTTTGACAATCAGCATTTTCAAACAGCTCCAATACATATTCAGACAGATAGTATATTAAGTTTAGTAACCACTGAAAAATTGACCACAGAATATAATTTAACAAACTACTAGTGTTGAAAAATTGGAACTTAAAACTAGATAATTGTGCACTAGGAGTAAAGCACCAAATATTTTTAAATGTTGAAATACTTACAGTTGATGTCAGTAAAATGAAATTCTGTCCACTAGTTCAGAGTAATGGCAAGTTATAGCGCACATTTCTGAACCATACCCTCAATATTGAACTAACTGTAAAAGTTACATAAAAGTAAATGACTCAATTTTTAAATTTAAATATTGTGGGTAATTGTGATTATTATTAAGCTTAATAATTATAGCAAAAAATATTCAACACCAACATTATTTAATATTATTCCCTTTTACCAACTACTAACCAAGACTCCAGAGATGAAGATTACTAAAGAATTTGATTCTATAGTAGTGTATAGTCTATAGTAGATATAGCATTTATATATACCATTATTGAGTGCAATTAGAATCATAATTTCATATAATAATAAAACAACCTGGCAAAACAAATAATTCACAGGTCTCGCTTTGTGCACTATTGTTATAGGAATTGAACACTTACAGGAGAAAACCAACCAATTAATTTGAGGGATTGACATAGACCTTTGGAATATTTGACTATTATTACAACTCAATCACAATGACAATAGACATAATCTGTTAAGATTAAAATTATATACCTACTAACAGCATTATCAAATCTTCAATTAAGATATCAATAGTTTAATGTAATCTATTATCTATAACTCAAACTTAAAGTCATCAACCTAATCTTGAAAATTGAATAATCATAATGATAATGAGAATGATGATCACAATGGTAAACTTAAAGCCAACCACCTAAAGTGATGCTGATAAGATTAAGTGATAGCCATAAATGCATAATGATAATGATAATCACAATGATAATTATAATGACAATGGTATTGATTATGATACTGATAGCCGTTATGATAATATTATTATTACTATTCGTAATACTCACGGTAATAGTAATGAATTAAATTTAAACATTATCATTATGATTATCAATATCCCTATGAATAATCATTATAATCAGATTAGGATTATCTTTATCACTTATAGTTATACAGCTTGAGTTATAGTTATTCTTAAACTTTGAGTCTTTATCAGTAATCACTTTATGAGTAATCATAATGATAATGATAATCATAGTTAGTAAGACTAAGCAGTATGAGTAACATCAAATTCAATAATTATCTTAAAAAATAATTAAATTAAAATTTATTATAATCATTGATAAACATAATCATAGTGATCAGTGATGAACCATAATGAATATAATAATTACACTCATAATCATAATGATAATCATAATGATAATCATAAATGACAATGATGAATGAAGACTTCACTGACTTGATAATATTTCAATTTAAATGTAATATTTATATTATCATCGATAATTAATTATTAATATCTGGGATTGGTATTTTGTCAGCTACCGCATTCATCCATTCTTGTTCATTAAAGGCAAATGCATTAATATTTCTATTAAACTGTACAACTATATAATTATAAAGATATCTTACACTTTGACTTGGCACACATTGATATTTAATATTATTTTCTTAACTCGTCATTCAAATGAAAATCCTAGCGCCAAATCAGGGGCGATCTAACTTCGCAAGCCAATCATAAATGTTCGTTAATAACGGCATCCAATCCACGCTTATTTTATTTTTGTCGAATCATGTAACCTGTAATGAACTTAATGTGCTTCCTAATGAAACATGGTAACGTTGGTAACTAGGCAAACAGCAAGTTTGGCTTTTACTAATGCTCAAAATGGTTTTTTTTATAGTTTTAGTTTTGGGCAGAAACTAGAATAATTAAATAAGTTTGAAAACAAGAACAAAAACATAGATTAACAAATCATAAAACCAATTCTGCAAAAGCTACACTTGCATCATGATCATCTATAATTATTTAGTTTTGCATTATTCATTATAGATTTTTTTTAAAACTTTTTAAAACATTAGCTTCAAAATAATCCGTATTAATCATTACAGCTATAATTAAGATTAAAACTAAATTTAGTTTTAGAGCTAAACAAAAAGTCAAAATAAAAATAAGGCACCAATTATAATGTTATCAAATTGTCGTTGATACTATCTATCTTATTGCATTAGGACTAAATGCATTATGATTATCATTATCATTATTATATCTTGGAGAAATATTCTATTCTATGTAAGCAATAAAACAATAAAACAACATAAAAAGATACAGTTCCCAAATAAGATTTGTCCAATATTCGTGTAACATAAACCACTCTTTGGCTTTACATGAACATTTCAAGTAGCACTTTTTGTTGCAATCCAATACCGCTCTTAAATTTTTAGAAATTAATAGAATCGTTGACCAATTATTTGTATATAATGTATAAAATAGGATTTATGGTACTGCACACCTAAAACTACAATTATCATTGGTAAAGTAAATGCTTCTTTAGTTTTACTGTTTGATTTCCTATTTCCTATATTTTATGACAACCTTTTAAATCTAGCATGTGTAAGCATTATGATCACATAAAGCACAACAGCAGCAACTCTGCTAAACATATGTAATATATACATGCACCATTATTTTTGTAGTTAGCAATTAGTTATAGTTATTTTTATAATTCTTTTAAAACACAAATGCACTTGCAGCAATACTGCAGTGGTAGGATGGTATAAGATATCATCAAGCTGCATTTACTATTCACTTTTCATCTTTAATAAGCAAAGTTAAGAGAAGGGCACCAGATCTTTCTCTGCTATCACAACAAATCTATCATATCAGTTCTATTACTGTGTGTTTGCGCAGATAAACATGTACAAACACACACATACATTCACACATGCATTAATACAATCACACCTTTATATAGGTTTCTGATACTGAATATACAAAAAGTGTGAATTTTCAATTAAAAGTTTTCAAATAACTTTAGCAATCATGAGTATTACATAAGTATAAAAAGTACTTTTGTTATATTCCTATAATTCATTTCTCAACCTTCATGGACTTTCTACTTTACAGCAAGATGTTGTATAATGAGCGAGTGTAAAGTATCTTGGGAAAAGTTATGTGAAGGTCCAAATGTTGCATTCAGTGCTGGGTGCCTGATTAATGACGGTTTGTACTTGCACGGAGGAGTATCAGAAGCCAGAAGCAGTAAACCACTTTCTTTACTACACAAGTTTTCCATTTCCCATAACAGATGGGAAGTGATCAACAGTGATGGACCATGCTTAAGTCACCACACTTGTTTAGCTGTTAGTGACCATCACCTGCTTTTTATTGGTAACCATCTCTTATCTCATATACTCCTTTTTTCTGTAATGTTTAATTTGTTGATTCTGAAATCTTATAAAAGCAGATTTGGGGTTACTTTTATAATTAGCATTTCTATGTAACTTTATTGTTTACATGAGCCTGCTTAATAGCATTTACTTCTAGCTATTTTATATTATAACATATAAAACAGTTTTGAGCACTGCTTATAGCATCAAATTATTAAATACTTGACTCCTATATGATTTTAGGTGGTTGGAATGGTAAGCAAAGAAGTTCTTTGGTTTACTTGTTTGACTGTGAATCTAACGACTGGTTAGATGTCGATACGAGTGGGTTTCCTGTTGGAGCTGGTCTTAGCTCTCATACAGCTAATTTATTGGCAAATGGAGATGTACTAATTATAGGCAGAGAAGGTGGACTCAGGACTCAAAGAAAAAGTGGCAATGCTTTTATTCTTTCAGGTTTGATGAAATTGGTGACTCAGTCTGTCATTGGGATGTATCTGCATTTAGATTTATCTTTCTCTGAGAATAAAAAATTATGATGAATTTTAAAATCTGTGGCACAGATATTATTTTTCTATATATTATACTCTGTTAGAAGAAATTTGCTTATAATCGGCAGTTTCTCTACAAATCAATCTACTAAAACCTGCACCTACGGGTTTTTTAAACCAACTCAATAGCTCTATGTTTCGTTTTCAGGTTCTGTTGACAAGCGAGTGTATGCCTACCATGACATGCCACTTGGTGTAGCCTCCAGATCTGGGCATACTGCAACAGCTGTGAATAATACTGTTTTGGTAGTTGGTGGGCGTGATGACAAGCTATTTGAAGTTCATAAGATTCCATCAGCAGCTTCTCAAACTTCACACATATTAGGTCTAAATGACCTTGCTGCAAGTCTTCCTGTTATTTCCAAATTACCTGGTGGCCGAAAGAACCACAGTGCATTGGCAGCCGATAATCTTATTTTAGTATATGGTGGTGAAACATTTGATGGACGGAGCAAAGAACCAGTGTCTGATATATACATAATTGATATCAAAAACAGTTACAGTTGGAAGCATTTGGGGAAAACTGGCATTGGTCGAGCTGGCCATATCTGTGTATTACATAACAATACTGTTATTATACATGGTGGAGTAGGTGGAGGTAATAAAGTCTCCAATCTCACTTTCAAACTTTTACTGTAGCTTTTTCAGTCATAACTAAATTTTGCTTGTGTGGCATGCAGCCCTGCAATGTTAATCGCTGCATAAATGAACAGAAACTAGTTTCTCCACAGGTTCTAATCATCAGCAATGCCAGTAATTTGCAGCTGTCATTGGTTTATTTTAGCTACTTTGATGCTAATAAAAAATATGGTTGATGAAATTGCAGTGCTGAGAGACTTATGGAGTTGTTTAATGATGTTGTACAGCCTAATGTACTACTAGACATACCATTTCCTGCTAAAATGATCAGATGTCCATTTATATCTATCAGTGAAGTTGGTGTGCTTTTATAATTACTATTAAAAGACATATTATGGCAGAGAAACAAAAATTATGTTACTCATTAGTCAGCATGTTTACACAAACAATCTTGAAGTCATTGTTTGCTGCACTGCACCAAGAACATAAAATCGCTTGCTTAAATGTTTTATTTTATTATAGATATATTGATGAAGCAGAAAAAGAGATAATACAACTTGATCAAGCACATCAGGCGTTGCAAGTAATAATAGTAACAAAAATATACTTTGAAAATCATATGTTGCTAGAAATTTATCAAATTACTTGAATCAAGCAAAAATATTAGTTGAAGGGTCAAATATATTATTCAAAGGTATTGTTAACATCTCACAGCTCTGAGTACACACACATATATAAAATAAAGTCTAGATATAATGAAATCTAGAGCTGTTAGAGTACAGTTCATATGACCTCACAGGGAGAACATGTGTTGTGAGGTTAGTTGAACTCTCTTCCAGTGAGAACAAGTGGAGCAATCAGTGTCCACAGGTAGATCAGAAGGCAGACCCAACTGGAGGCAATCTTCACCCACATGGCTGGTCTACTAGCTGTGAGAGTCACGATACCGGACTGTGCAATTTCAGGCCTAAAACAGGTTGTTGATATATGGAGACAAATAGTTTACCATCAGTTGAATCAACTAATCATAGACTCCTTCCCAACCCAAAGTTAGGATACCAATAAACATCCGTTACTTGATTAAAGATAAATTTTCCCGTTATAGCATGCTTGGCAAAAATTTACAAAAGTTTCCATCTTTTTACGAGAAAAATCACAGAAGAAAATCCAGTGGAGCGAATTATATATCAATAATATATTACCAACCAGTGTAATATGGTTGCCTAATTGCAAAACTATTACCAAAGTCACCCTGAGTTACTATGTTTAGTTTAAAAGTTAGTTTCAAACACCCCACTATTTAGCTCTCACCCAGTGGTGACATCATCATGATATAACATCAAAATGAATTGCTGTCAAGACATTGACTTCAAATAAATATATAAAAGTTATTAGTTTTTACCATAAATTTATTGATCATCAAAACAATTTTGATGAGTTAGAGTTCACCTCACTTGGTGAAAATTATATCTTGTCAGTTCTTGTAGACAATACAGTAAACAGGACAAAATTGGAATTTTAAAATTAAATTATTCAGATTGACTAAATTTTACTGCCTAATCTCATCAACCTTATCCTATAGATAATCTTAGAAATCAAGACACAATGCTAGAACAAACACCATAATGTCAAAGACATTTGCACCAGCAATTAACAAATTAACTTTGGATGTACTTCCATTTATTCTCAGCTACATTATCTAATTACAGAAGACATTTTTGAATCCTTCAGTATTACTATTGTTAATTCATTTTATTAAACTTGAACAGATGTGTGTATAACAAAGTTGAAGATTAATTATAGTTTGTACAATTACACAGCACCCTGCCTAATGGAGGAACCCTTAAATGGGTTCAAATTTAAATGTATCAAAACAACTTAGGAATCACTGCTCCCATCCATATGCAATACATTGGTAGCTATTAACATACATCTACAGCAATGAAGTATGGAGAATATTTACTTACTTGTACCAATTGGTTAGAGTCATCATCACGTAGAAAGAAGCAAGCACAAACATTAGATGGAAGAAGGTGTAGTTGTAGGCTACAGCCTCCGTCTCGTTGTCATACACTTTCTGTCCCCATTCCGAATCTTCGTCGTCACCCTTCTCACTTGTTTTGTCATCGGTATCAGCTAATATGACACTTTCACCATCTCCCTTCATAGTGAGCCTTCCGACATTACTGTGAGAGCTGTTCCTCATGCTGTGTTATACAATGTTGTAGTTCAAGTAGCAAACAGTTATGTTCTACACACTGATGCAAATACTGTAACACTAAGAATCACAGTCTGATCAGCCCAAATATATTGATATTACTAGAAAGTCACAATGCTACCAATTCTGTTAAGCTTGGCAGGTTATTTTAAAGCTGAGTTGGGCATGCTATGGGTGGGAAATGTTAGTTTTAAAAAATCATAGATGGACTTTCACTTCTTTTCTAGTTATTTAATGACTAAACAATACTAATTGGTACTTATTTCAAACTAGATGAAATAACATTACACAAGTTTTAGGTCACTAAACTGAAATATGAAAACCAGCTGTGGCTAGTGAATATAATTATAAAGTGGGGCCGGATCTGAACTATGTGGTCTCACCTGGAGTATATGATAGCCACAAACCAGATGACCAGACTTATGATGCTGATAGCATCAACCTGGGAGCCAAATGCACCAGTAGAGTTGGAAGTTGCAGTAGCATTAGGAGTTGTGGCACCACCATTCAACTTGATGTAGATTTGTGTGAGAGAAGGATTACAATCTACGAATACAATCGGTATACCTTGCATAGGATGTACATATATTTATCATAAGCTTGATAAAAAATCGCACAACTAAAAACATGAAAATGCATGATTAAAAATTACAACATATTATCAAGTTTAAAAGATGTGTATTACTAATACAAACTGTAAAATAAATATAAACAAGAGTACTATGATGGCAACAATAGCGTAAACTGTAAACCCCTCAGCTGGCGGGAGTAAATAAAGACATGCAGAAGTAATGCATCATAACATCCCAATTACTTAATGGATATTCAAGTTACATCCCATTTTACCACTTTACTGAGTTATACTATGTCTAAGGAGGGTACATACCAATATCATTGCTGATGGCCGACCATGTCAAGTATATCACATACAGAGCTATAACTGATGGCTGCAGTAAACCGGATTTGGGATTAGCTGCAACAGAAATTGTTACATTATCACATGGGTTATGTATTCATGATGTGACTCCCACAAGCAACTATTAATTGATGTATTCAAACACATCTACATTAACAACTGGAGTACTGTGTGTTGTCTACTATAACACACATGTATATTCTATAGCAAGAATAAACCACACAAGGTAACTTAGTAAGAAATGCTTGTTTAAATGTGTCTGATTACCATTTTGTACTTGTGGAAGGACAGCAACAATTGAAATGATGACGATGAGAACGAGGTTGACGCTGACGAAGGTCTTGTGTGTATTGCACGCTTGTTGAACGGAGTCTGTGACTACGGTATTCTATAAATAACATAAATTATATATGTGTGCATGCATAATTATATACACACATGCTCAAGCACACACACATAGTATGAAAGCCACAAAAAAACTGTTAAGAGAACATATTACATCAAAATTAAAACACTTGGAGCCAAAATTTGAGCTGATGCTCAATTACAACTATTAACCAAGTGTAACAAATAAAACACCTTTTGATTTTTCTCTACCAAACCACAAGTTTTTTTAATAATTTTCAAACCGTATGTCACATAATACCTGAAGTTGAGCATTTAGTTCATAAACACAAGTGTATAATCATATTTACTACATAGTATTTAGGAAAACCCCAGTTACCTGGTCCGGGAAGCCATAGAAGTAGATCATAAGCCCAGCTGCAGTTAGGGTGATGGCAAAAAAGAGTACGGTGAATACCAGCAGAGCTGCAACATCAAAGAGTTACTTATATATTATCTATATCAAATCTTACACACTATGCATGCACATCGGTTTGGTATATTTAGGCGGCCAATTATCACTAAAACATACCAAATCTGATTAAACTCTGCTGTTAAAAACAATGCAGAATCAACAATAGCTATTTTTTAACATAATGCACATGGAAGTACATTAATGATGATACTGCATTGTCTATCATAGGTGCCACTTGATGATCATACTTAACCTGACTAGGCAGTACATAGCACGTACTTAGTACACTGTGATATGAGTCAACATTATATCCAGTGATATTCAATTCATAGTGGGCCCACCAGTTTATAAGAGATGCTATACAGCACGTATAACTACCACACTAGTGATGATACAATGTGATATAATTCACTAACTTGCTACTAACATATTCGATAGTGTAGTAGAAGATAAAATCAAGTTAGCATACACAGTACAGTGATTGGTGAACTACTCACCAATATACCAGCCCTTGTGGCCATTTCCTTCCTCTGCTTTCTCCAAGAACTTCTCATTCCAGGCATAAGCAAAGTCCACGACCAGCACCAGTTGCACCAAGATGAAGAGAAATGCTCCGATCATGCCTAATATCATCCATGCTAAAACAAACAAAGTTTAATTATGTATTATTTGTTTTCACTTTAATTTGTCCAGTGGGTTGACCATAACTGAAATTTATCGTATAGAGCATGTTGGGTAACAAATTTTAGATTTAATACAAATTTCAAATGCATAACTGCTTAAATGTTAATGTTACACATTCATTTGAGAAACAAATAAAACGAGCAGGCACTTACGAGTAGCCATGGTTCCCCATGGAAGATAGAAACCTCCAACCATTGGACCAACAAACATGATGAATTTGAACAGCCATAACCTAAAGGTAAAAAGCATCAGCATGTTAACACAAAAAAGTATGCAAATAAAAAAGAAATGTGTAATCAAAAGTATACATAAAAAAGCTGAAGCAGCATGAAATACTGTGAAGTTCATATAACTTCAACACTCACCCATTCTGAAACTTAGCTCGGGGATCTTTAGATGATTTAACACAGATCATTAACAAAGCCATGAAGGTGAAGAAGCAGACCATGCCAAAGCAGATAGCATACACAGCTCTGTAGCCGACCACCAGGTCACAGTTGGCAAGGCCCGTAGACAAGCCTTTCCCGTTAACAATATTAACAGGAAGACTCTGCTGGATCCCATTGCACAGACCAGGAACCTATCAAATACAGGTGAATATCCTACAATAGGCTGAAATATTTATACCCAGTTACATCTTATGAGTTCTAAAAAAAACAAAGAGTAGAGCAAAATTCGGACCAAGTTGTTGCGCCAATAGCAATCCTTAGAGAATGAACTACAAATCATCATACCAACGTACGAAAATAATGTATCTAGTTTTAGAATTTTAGAAAAGTATTGGCAAACCTTGTTTAGGCCTTGACGAACGCCAGGAATGAGGAGAATGCAGGAGACAATAACTCCCAGGAGAAGAAACACAGCATAGACAATTCTTGTGCTTGTAGAGTTTTTACAAGAAGGGCAGCATTTGCAGCAAAGACTGCATGCTGATGTTCCCACACAGCAGGCCAACTAAATGAAATAAACATCTTGAAGTAAACGGAATATAATTAATTCAATTTCAGCAAAAAAAACCATGCTATGATTTAGCTGAAAGTGTCAACGTCATTGTCATTATCACTATGACACTCATAAGTCATAAGGCAATATAATAGTATGAAATTGTTAATTAAATTTTAGTCATACTAAAAGGCAAAGTAACAGTGAGATTGAAAGTTTAGGTGACTACTAAAACATTTTTTAACTTTACTCATTTACAATACAATTTACACTCATTCTGCAATATTTCATTTCAGTTTCTTTCATAATTAATATTTCTTGTGTTAGTTATTGAGATGGTCTAGCCCCATGGGTTATGACCATTGTGGTTGCCCATTGGCATTGGACTTGGCCATTACTCAAAGTTAATTTCTGATTATGACTTATATTTCTAGAAAACATAAAAATACAAATAAGCTAAGCCCAACATACTAATAGTAATAGTCAGCATATAAATTTGCAACGTTACTCAAACTTTTGCACTTTGACTTACAGTTATTCCTAAACAATAGTAATACTAATAGTAATACATTTACAGTAAATGCAATAGTAATAGTAATAGTTTCATAGCATAACTCTATATGTATTACTATTAGTAACTGTAATAACAACAGTAATAGTAATACTATTACTATTAGTATTACTATTACTATTAGTATTAGTGTTAACAATACTTATACTAACTCCATATCACCAAACAGCAAACTAAGCTTTAATTTTAACTCCAACACCCAAGTGCAACTCTAACTCCAAAACTAAAAATTAAAATTATATAATATACAAATAGTAATATTTAATTTAATATTAATTAATATTATAATTATACTAAATTAAAGTAAATTTAAAAGTCAACTACTACTACTACTACTACTACTACTACTACTACTAGCACTACGACTAGAAGTAGTACTAGTGATACTAATACTAATAGTAACACTAATAGAAACTGAAACTGATAGTCATACTCATAGTTATAGTGATAACTCAAACTGATACTGATTTAGATTAGCCCTAGGGCTAGGCCTAGGTCGAAATTCGAAGAAGTATCACTATCAGTATCAGTATGACTATGTTTACTAAATTACTTACACCACCAAGTATGCCAATGCCACAGCACATGCTGATATTAAACTTGAAGTTATTTTTAAACAAATTTATTCCAGGATTGGTAGATGCCCGCTACAATTATTCAGTATCAGTATGTTTAGTGTATCTTGCGTAATCGAATCTAACCAAATAATTGATCAAATCGTGATGAATAATTCAATGGTTACAATTCGTCATATATTTAGCAGCAATATATCACGCTTTATTAGCCGTCACTACAATGAGAACATAAATATAGCAATACGACGTTTTTACCACAGCAGTTTGTTTAGATTTTACTCAGGCTAGAGATCCTAAGTTGGAACGAATGCATCTACTACAGTACCGTTTTTGCCGTTAATTGTTAGGATTTCAGGTTATTAAGTAACCAGGACAAATTCTTGGTTCCTGCTGAATTCAATTTTGTATAATTATAAGATTACTACAGTATTAGTATTAGTATTACAGTGTTAGTATTACTATTAGTAATAATAGTATCATAACTATAAATTTAAGACTACAAGCTAGAAATATTTATATTACTATTAGTTATACTTCTTGTCTTGTAGTTAATCATAATGATGATGTTATAGCTATTGGCATTGCCAATGCCTATGCCCTAGGCCTAGGCCCATGGGCCATGGGCATGGGCATGGCTATTGCCTATTGCCTATTGCCATTGGCTATTGAGTATTGACTAATCAGTAGTTGAGTATTGACTTATACTTATAGTTATACTTAGTCTTATAACTATAAGTTATACTTAACTTGAACTTATAGTTATACTTATTTTTAGTCTTAATCTTATACTTATGATTATACTAAATCTAATACTAATTACTTCCACAGTTCTAGTTTTAGTTTAACTTTAAGTTTAAGTTATAATAACTATAAGTATAGCTATAACTATAAGTGTAGCACTATGACTAATAATTATTCTATTACTATTACACTTTACAGTATTACTATTACTATTAGTATTGCTAGTGCGACTTACAGTTACTAGTACTAGTAGAATAGTAGACACTAGTACTAGTATGTAGTTACACAAACACTAACTGACTTAAGTTGGTGACTAAGACTAAGAGACAGAGTCAAATACTAAAACTCAGTAATTTACTAATAGTAGGTAATACTAATAGTATTATTTAACTATAACTATTAATCTATTAGTATTATTATTACCAATACTAATAGTAATACTAATAATAATAATTATTATCATAATCATAATGGTCATATTCATAATCATAATGTGGAATGCTAATACTAATCAAGTTAGATATAGTCACGGTATGAGTATCAGTATCAATATCATAGTGACAATACCTAAGTCTATTGTACATTAGGCTTAGGATTATGATTATAAGTATTCTATTGCTGTGGGTGTTACTGTTAGAAATAATAGATTAAATATCCATTATAAAATTGTATTATAATTGTTATTAAAATAAATGTCTGGCTCAGAAGTCATAGTGTGAGCTTGCTCAAGTCTATGTTACTATCATTGCTTGTACCAAATATTAAATCATGATTAGATAGAAAATTTCATTAAATAAACTATCTTTGGGTTAATTTAATATTTCACTAATTTACTGCTTAGCAAGATTTAAACTGATGTCGGTAGACATGCTGGTATTCAGAAGTCGTAACCATTCAATGATACTCACATATTTAAATCGCATAATGATAATAAAAGGACTAAAATATAAAGTCACCTGGTGTTGCTGCTACATTATTCACTCTAGTCGGCCCCTCCATTCAATAACTAATATGTTACTAGCATGCAAGTTAGTATTGCAGCATGCGCTGCTTCCAGTTTTCTTTGCTCATGTTAACTTTCATATCATAAATTGTACATGGATAATTATTGTGGGAAGTTTTGGTAGTAACAGGTAAATCGTTTACAAACTAGTTTTTCAAAAGTCGAATTTTTCTAGACATAGTAATAGCTACATTATTGGATCAGCTCTCAACGATTTCATTATAACTGAGGGATAAAGTATTATAACATCTCTCAATTGGCTGTAGTTAAAGAAAGCAAAAAGTATAGCAAGAGATAAAACAGAAATGTCTCAAATTATAAAGCTCATCCATCCAGCCTATGTATAATGTGATGATTAACTTACACTTAGAACTGTTTAGTTGTCTTTGTATGATAGTTGAATGTATTGTATTTTGATTAAATATCTTTTGGGACAATAGAATTTGTAGTAATAAGTAACTAATTTAATCTAAAAATATTGAGATAAAAGCTGACATACTGGGACATTTGTTTGTTTGTTTTCTTTATTTCCATAAAAAAAAACAAAAGGACAAAAAAATACAAATATACAACAGTAACACAAAAAGAGCTAAATTCAATTTATATATAATATCAATCGAAGTCAAGATGGGGGCCCATGTGCTCAGTAGCATAGCTATTCAAGGAGCGGGGCCCAAGTGGCAGTTGAAAAAATAGTGGGAACTATTTATTCAGATTAAGTTAAAGATTTTAGTAGGTGCTTTTTCAACAATATTTTAAATGTGGCAAAGCTTTGATGATGTCTTAAAGTCAGAGGTAGCTTATTCCAATTGCTAGACATCTGGTAGGACACTTGACGATGACCAGGTGTATACTGCTCTTTTCATGCTGTAAGGTTTAAGTTGATAGCATTTTTATTTTGAATTTAATGTATTTTTTTTTATTAAAGTCAAATTGTAGCCAACTATGACATCTACTACTAAGATTAAGTTTATAAGACAAAGTTACAAACCTTCATTCAATAATTGTAGGTTAATATGGGAGACGGAAAAAATTTGAAGATCGTTGTTTTAGTAATTGTGGTTGCTGTTGTTGCAATGATAATTGGATTGGTAGCAACATCTCTCAAAAAACTGGATTCATTCGAAAGTATGTATTATTTAATTATCCTCTATCTTCTTTAAGTTGAAGCTCTGTTTTATACATTTTTGAATCAAGTAAAGTTTTGCTATTACCACAATATAAAATCACTTTTACTATTATGATTTTAATAGATTCATTAATTTTAATGGTAAAATATGTTGATTGAACTAAACCAATATATTAATGAATAATGGTGGTAACAATACATTGTATTGTATGTAATTATAAGAACAGTTGGTTTTTTGTTATGATTTCAATGTAGCCTGTTAATAGGTAAGGTTACATTACTCGCTCATCTTGATTCTAGGTGTAGCTTAACAGAGATGATGTATATTTAATAATGGTTACAATTGCATGTTGCTATTTATACTAGGACAAATAATTTTTAAAGTGTAGATGGTTTTGTAACTAGGATTGAGTATAAAATTAAATGCCATTAATATTGGTATGTCAATTTTTATTTTTTTACAAGCATTTTTTAATCAAACTCCTATTTTCTGGTTTGTTTTCTTCAGTGTAACAATAAAATGGCAACAGTGAGTGTAGGCTATTAAGAAAACTTTAGCTGGTGTACATATAATCCCTTATATTTTATTCTAATTGTTGAAAATGAGTAATTTTTGAAACGTGAAACGTAGTACAGGACAAAATTAAGCATTTCTAGTGTAATGATTGATAGATCAGCTGTAAGTAAGGGTTGTTAATAGTTCTTATAAATTGATTCTCTGTTATAAAATTCAAAAATTGGAGTGACATGTTTCTTTTAAATACATATTCTTTTAAATAAAATATGCACTCCTCATAGTTTTATTTAACATTTTCTGTTATTTTATACCACTGTTCCCTTATGTTATTATTTAAGTACTGGAAATATATAGTGAATATATTTTAATAACTTGTAACATTTTAGTTGGTTTAAAATATGACACAATCAATAAAAAGCTCCAAGAAAACGTGTACAGAGAAGGGTTGCATACGGGGCCACCAGGGTATCAGATGATAAAATTTCCTAGTATTTACACCACCAATTCAATTGATGATGCCACAGTGAGTTGTTATACATTTACGTTGCTTTTATATACTTATTACTTTTGTAGACATCATAGGTGCACTAAATAGAACTTGCCTAGGCATGTCATACCTAAAGAGTTATAAATATCTTCTGTTGCGCAATATTTTGAATTAGTGCTGCATACTGTTGTTAGCATATGGGCTAATAATCCCCTCAATGTTTTACTGCAGTGTTTAAACATGGATGGAGTTACTATAAACCTGGACGTCTCGTACCAATTTAAAGCCATACCTGATTACCTCTATGAGTTGGTAACTCAGTTTAAGGATTTCGACAAATACCAGGCCATCTTAAGTGCTGCAGGTAACAATTGTCAAGTCACAACAATAGCCTATATTTATATATTCTAGTTTATATGTGTGAATGATCTAAACATTTTATTAGCTGTTTGCTAATAATATTGCAAGAAGATGACAATAAATTGAGTTTTGTCTGTTGTTAATTCAGGGAAAGCCGCTGTGCAAGTGGTGTGTAGCAAGTTTAACACGAATGACTTTCAGACCAATCGAACGCAGTTTACCGTTCAGCTGAAAGTTAAGCTCCAGCAAAGGTGTGACTTATTCAAGTGTGAGATTAATGATGTTCAGGTAAACGATATTCGTCGCCCTGAAAGTTATGAAGCTGCAATCCGTGACAAACAAGCTGCCGTGGAAAATATTCAAGTAAGTTTCGTGAATTGTTGGTATCAGCGGGTAATTATTTGAGTTGCACATTTTAACAATATTTTAAATTATTATTTTCAGATTGATTTTTCTGTTTCCAGGTAGCCATGGAAGAGCGACCTAAAGCTGAGACGAAGGCAGAAACTGAGTTGAAGGAGGCAAGTTATGCTGGACAGATTTTGGTAGAGAAGGCCGAGTCAGACATGCGGATTTTGGAGTATCAGTGAGTCACTAGTCATAGTAACAGTATAAGTTAATATAGTAGTAGCCACAGTGTATACTGTATAGTAGCAATGTATAGTAACAGTGTATAGTCACAATGTATAGTCGCAGTGTATAGTAACAGTGTATAGTCGCAGTGTTTAGTAACAGTGTATAGTTACAGTGTATAGTCACAGTGTATAGTAGCAGTGTATAGTAGCAGTGTTTAGTATCAGTGTATAGTATTAGTGTATAGTATAAGCGTATAGTCACAGTGTGTATAAGTTACAGTGCATAGTAAAAACAATGTGGTAATACGAAGTATAGTGGGCGTTATGAGCACCAATATTCTCATTTCTAGAGCAAAGACAGAGGCTCAAGCTATCATCAATCGCTATGAGCTGGAAGCCGAGACATTTAAGAACATATCCCGTGACCTTGGGCTCACTTCAGAAGGTCAGTTTCTCCAGAAGATTCTATTTGGTCAATAATTCATACTCAGTCTTCAACAGTTTTATTGATTTTACTGCAGCATTTGAAATAGAACACCAAGTGCTGTTCAATTGTCAGTATTTAGTTTGTTGAAGTCATGCTGATGAGTGAAATAGTTTACTTAACAAAAATCTATAAATGGTTGAATATAAAAGAAAATGTTTCAATTATTCAACTTTCACAAGTTCATTAATTTCAGAGTTATCACATCCCAGCACTAGATTGTACAGAGAGCATATGGCTATATATGTGCAGCTTCTTCTTATGCAATGTCATATTATCCTAATGTCATAATGCACAACTTTAGGCCTCATTTCCTATATCGGCATCAGGACCATAGAGAAGACCCCTAACCCTGTTTACATTGGACTCAAATCTCCTGCCAAGTCAGCCTACCCTTAGTCACCATGAGTCAGCACTTTTTGTGAGTCAGTGAGTTTTCAGAATTGTTATGTAATGTTTAGTTTGGTTGAAACAGATTTAGTCAACTCGGGTACTATGCATATACTTGCTTTTTTATTTTTCTGGGTCTGTTCTGTGTAAATAGGTTAGTGGATGTCGTTGCTAAGGAGAACAATTCTTAATTATAAATTGAGTATCAGAAATAGAGGACAAACGTTTATTGTTTTCTTATGCATGTGTTTATGTTAAAGTCAGTTTTTGTATTGTTTCTCGAGTAAATGTTTTTTAATGTTTCTTCAAGCCATTTGCGTTCTGTAGTGATCTTCATTTTGTATACTTAGAATCATTTTATTTTCTTTTAGATGCAAGAATACATCTCTCCTCTATCTCTAGACTTTCCCAGTGGATTTTTCCTTATTTTTCTCAAAGTTGATAACCGTAGTGTTTTTAATAGACAAGAAAGTTGTCTGAGCTCATTAGACCTCAAAGACATAATTCAGTAGTTTTGAGTTCATCATGTTAAGCAAAAGAAACTTCACTTGATTTAAACTTGTTTTCTGTATGCTTTGTCTTGACTTTTTCACAACTCAAATCAACTTGACCTCAATTGTGATAAGGTCAAATTATGGAGATTGTCTTTATTTGATTTAGTGTAAGTAATGTCATCCTAACTATTAACCTAATGTTTTAAAAGTTCCAAATGGCTGAATTGTTTTTATAATTTGGCCTTTTTTCTTGCAAAATAAGTTTTCATGATCTTTGTGATATTATTCTATTATCTAGCCAATTTAATATTTCACTAACATGGTACATTTCGCTTTTTAGTTTTTTATTTTATCACCTGCTCTTTATAAGGTATTACTTACTTAAAGTTTTTTTTATAGATATTTAGGGATACTGTGCCTTTTTATTGTAAATGTTCTATTTGTTTAATGTGTTTTTAGAAAGCTGCATGTCATGCTGTTATATATTATCACATTTTTCAATCATACTTATTTAATTCATTTGCTCAGTCATTTTTATACGTTCTGCTGTTATTATTTTAATTACAGATTTTTGCTGAGTGTTAATAAATGTACAAAATCCAGCTTCCACTTGCTTTTTTTTGTTAGTCAATTACTAGCTTTAGTTAGTTTACCTACCTCTAGTTCAGTACTGGATAATAGCTTAATTACAAACATTAAATCCTTCACTTTTACTATAAGCTATTAATTTTGAAATGAAAATCTTGTTTTTACACCAAAATCTGTACACAGATAATACATTTACATATTACTTTAGTGGACCAGTAAAGATTGTTTGTCTTTCCTTCAAGATCTCATAATCAGCACTAAGCCAGATTGATTTCCCACTAGATGAAAATGCATGAGTTTTGTATTGGTTCCCATGGCTGTGTTACAATAGGCTAGCTGTGGTTATGAAAATCTATCACAGCATAAACACACTGCCACCATAAGCTAACTTGAGAAGTTAGTTTTGGCTAGTTGTAAATAAACAATCATCAATATTGATGTATATTATATGCAATGTTTGTTTTATATTGTAATAACCTAGAATGCAGACTTTTATTCACTAATTTATATACCCACCAATGTACAACTTATAATTGGAAAATTTCATTGTAATTTAAATAAAAGGGCTTATGAAGTCATATTTTATAGGAGTAGTGGACAAAATATTAAAAACTTTATAGACCTGTAACAATTTTTATCCAGTAGACAAAATATTTTATTTAGATGACAACTCCATACTTGTTGGTTAAACTGTTGGAATGGTGGAGGACAGTAAATGTTCGAACTGGAAATATAAATAATAAACTGAAAAGCATTTCTTTTGCTATGAGTAATTGCTAATATCACTGTTATGCTATTACCTACCCAATTATACCACAATATAAATGAGATTTTGTACTGCAATTGTTTTAGGTTAGAGTTGGATCCATGTAGTAAGATACGTTAAAAAGTAGTAATTTGTATTTTATCATAAATATATTGAATGTTGTATGCGCATGAAGAAATTATGTTGAAATGACTTTTCAACTTTTCAATCCTTTTTACTACTACTCCAACTCTTTTGTCCATTGCTACCTGTGCCGTTTTACCATGCCACTTTTACCTGTTCTACTTTTACCTGTGCAAATTTTACCTGACGCCATGGAAGGCATTCACTGCAATGTTGTAACTACCCTATGCAGTTTCCTTATGCTGCTACAGTCTAAATAAGACACCGTTGACAACAGTTTAGTTTAGCAGGTTAGATTTTATGCTGTAATATAGATTTTCATCATCAGGGTGCGGTTGTTAAATGGCAAATACTATATTGGTTAACTTTGATAAAGCTTGGGTTGCTTCAACTATGTAAACAAGCTTAAGTTGAAACTACTAAAATGCCATAAAGATAACTGAGTGTTTCAGACTTCTTATCTGTAAACTTTGGCCTAAAAGCTTTAACCACTCATAGAGTTTATAATACAGTTTATAGGTAAGCTACTAGGTGATTGGTAAAAGGATGAAATATGATACAGAGTTTAACTATTCTGCTATATCATTCTTCCTGCTTGATACCTGTATGAATACAATTCTCCTTTAAATGTCAATGTTGGTATAACCTTTTCTGCTTTATTGCAGATGTGCTGCCAGAAGAATGGGCATAAACTTGCTGACAGAAATCAATCCAATCATTCGGAGCTATAAATATTTTCACTATGATTCATCTAGTTTCTCACTTGAAACTTGAAAATACTACTAGATTATTTATTCATCAATTATAAAGTAGAAAAACGGAAAAGTCAAGTTTTCTTCAGTTGCGTTTCACACACACCCAAAAACACCTACACCCACACCTACACCTACACACACCTACACCTACACCTACACACACCTACACCTACACCTACACACACACACACACACACACACACACACACACACACACACACACACACACACACACACACACACACACACACACACACACACACACACACACACACACACACACACACACACACACACACACACACACACACACACACACACACACACACACACACACACACACACACACACACACACACACACACATTTGAACACATTTAAACACATTTAAACACATTTAAACACATTTAAACACATTTAAACACATTTAAACACATTTAAACACATTTAAACATACACACGGTTGACATGCTTGTGTGTGTGTGCGTGCGTGCGTGCGTGCGTGCGTGCGTGTGTGTGGTTTATTTAGGAATCGGCGGTTCCTCAGTTTAAGTAATCTTATGGTTCAGAAGAACTTTATCCAGTTTCTGTTTATAGAATTATTAATTAATTCATATGCTACTCGTCAGTTGTTATGTAGAACGTATATAAATTTATTGGCTAATCGAAAATGATTCATGCTTGCTTAGTAATGACTTTTTTTAACTTGATGACGTATAAGACACGTTTAATCTTTTTGGTAATATAATGCTCCAATAGCATTGTGATCTCCAATCTATTATTAATAGCTTAGATAAAATATACTATAGACTAAACTTCATAATATCTCAGGCTGTGCTCATACTGTCCCTCACTATGTTATACAACTTCGGGCTAAACTGGCTTCATTTTCTATTTACATGAAATGCATTTGGTTACCAAGGCCATTGTTTAAATAGCGATTATCATTAGAATTCATATCACATTTGAAAGTGGGTGGTAATACAGAATAGAGAACATTCATCAACTGAGGCAAGTCTTCTAAGGTTCGCAACACAAGTATCCGTGTCTACACAAGGCATCACTATGAACTGTGGAATAAAATGTCTTCGGGTGAGTTAATTGAAAAAAAATTAAAAATTATAATCTACTACCTGTTGATTTGTGTTAATTATAATGTGCTTTATATGAAAGAAACTTTTTTTTATGTAACTTTGTTATAAGTAAAGCTATTATACATTTATTATTGATTGAGCTTATTGGCCAGTTGTCCTTTTAACTCATTTAATTTTTGCTAAGCTTGTTTAAGGCTATACAAACATTTCATTTAAATTTTCAAGCTACCAAAGTTATAAAAAGAACCTCATGTATAGAGAATTATGTCAGTGAGCACCTTAATCTGATTAAAGTTTATAAAATAAAAAGTAATATTAACAATACTAATGCTTTATCTTTACTTTACTCAGGGAATTATAACTTTTGAATTTACAATTTTCAAGTTAGAAATATTACAATAGTTGTTGATGCTACAGAAAGCCATGTATTGCACCCACTGCCTAAAACTAAAATAAAATAAAAGCTATTAGGCAATTTTGGGTTGTAGCTTATCCTAGTCGTCTTCAATATACTATTCTTCCTCGCTGGAGCTGCAATATTAGGAGTTGGAATCTATATCAGAGTGGACCCCAACTTCGCAGATATTTTGAAAGCATCAGGTCTGGAGTCCATCACAAGTCTAGTATTTCCTGTTGCCTATGTGTTGATAGCTTTTGGAGCTTTCACATTCCTGGTTGGTTTCTGTGGATGCTGCGGTGCTATTAGACAAAGCAAGGTAGGTTGCACAACGTTGTCATAATTTTTTCAACACTATTTTCATATTTGATATAATTGCAAAGTCATATATATTCCATCCTTTGTAAAGCTATAAATAACTTCGAAATAATGAGCTAAATATAAATAAATTTTACTTTTTTAAAACAATTATTAGTAAAAGGAATTATCATTTTTACAAATGCAACAAAAGTCTTAAAGAAACCTTTGTCCATAGATTCCTTCTTTTAAATATGTTATTTCACACATAGTTATAAGCTTGTTGGCAACTTGTCTCAAATTTAAAAAGTTACTTTTCTTAGCAGTAGTCCACTCATAAATCAAAAAATATAATTTCAATATAATAATTTGAAGCCCAAGTTATGGGGAAAATAGTACCCTTACATGTAAATCATTAGAATGTTCTTCAGCAAATTTATAGCTTTTGTATTATAGGTTGCTAATTTTTACTGTTTCCGTTTTAGTGTCTAATAGTCGTATACATTATCGCAGTAATGCTTGTGATCATTGCTGAAATTGCTGGCGGTGTATTGGTTGTTGTAAGAAAAGATCTGGTACTTGATGGAGTTGGAAATCTAGCTGTTGACAGTCTTAAAGACAGCTATGGAAAAGATGGTAAAAATGCTAGCACTGCTGCATGGAATGTGCTTATGAGAGAGGTAATAACACCAATTAAATTATAAATATTCGCTTACAGTTTAAGACATATTGTCTGTATATACTGTAATATTGAAATGTGAGGAATTTTTCTATACTATATCAAAGGTATTGTTTAAAAATGACAAGTTCCAAGATATATATGTGTGTGTATATATATATATATATATATATATATATATATATATATATATATATATATATATATATATATATATATATATATATATATATATATATATATATATATATATATATATATATATATATATATATATATATATATATATATATATTTAAGAGACGGCAATTAAAAGATCCCCCCTCCAGTAGCAATACACAAACAATCTAAATTTCAAAACAAAATCATTCAACCATAACGACCTAATGAGTGTAGCTTATACTACGTGAAACAAATTTGTAGTCACATAAATGAGCAAATAAGTTTATTATATCCAATACAGTATCAATACCAAATATAAATACTCTATTTTTGGAAATATCGAGTTCTCTAATTCATTTTTTAATCATAGAAACTCTATTAATATTATATTTATATATATATATATATATATATATATATATATATATATATATATATATATATATATATGTCCTATGTCCTATATTGAGACCTTCCAATTAATCTTTATGAACTCAATAACACATTTGAACAATAATAATGCTTTTGTTATTTTCAGATTTTCAGTTTTTAGATTTTAACAACTTTGTTTTATTTTAGTTCCAATGCTGTGGGTTTAATTCAACAGACAACTTTGATGGCTCACCATATGAAACCTCAACTGGAAGAAAAGTGCCTGACGCTTGCTGCAAGACAAAAGATAACGAGCTGAGTGATGCTGATAGGAGAACCTGCCTAAGTGAAGTCAACAATGCCACTATCACTACTCCTACTGTGTTGAACGATATTGGTTGCAAACAGGCATTGGAAAAATTGGTCAATAGCAACTCAACTTTATTGATGGGCATTGGCATTGGTATTGCAGCATTTGAGTTATTGGTAGTGCTTTCAGCCTTGTGCTTCTGCTGTAATATTGACAAGGATGATTAGTAGATTAGTTTGATGTTATAGGTAGTCATGACAGGTTTTATCTAAACTGTTTTATAACATATTTAAACTAAATAGAATAAAGCGAGGTTTGATTATTATAAGTATCAACATATTTTTTAAAACACTCACGATACGTTTTTGTTTATCTTGAGGAGGTTATGATTTATTTTATATTGTATTTGATTAAATCCTTAGCTGCATATTTTATATATAATGCATGGGACACCATACACAAGCAAATCGTAGCATACCTGTATTATCTTATTATAATATTGCTGGCCTTCAATCAACTCATTGTAACATAAAACAGTTCGCCATCATTTAGCTACTATATTTTAATAAATTAATAGCCCACAAACTATTATGGCACCTGGTTTCGTAAATTCTGTACTTGATAACTTATAACAGGCAATTCCGAAGACTTCACAATCACTAAGTCAGACAACTCCAAATAATGCCAGAAGAGTTTTTCTAAAAGTTCTTAGCATCACTTACTAACTAGCATGGCGCAACATATAGCCTGTATAATAAATTTTGGGGCGCAGACTGAAATTTTTTCGAGAACATAACTTATTTTGCCACATTTTTAATCTAGAACACAGGCTCTTCTCAATTTCTCCATTATACTGCACCTACATCCTGTACCCTGCTATCGTACCACATCTACTTTTCCAAGTTTACCACTGCTGAATACAACTTTTATAGCACAAATAGAAATTTAGTAATCAGATATTTTTATCTCTGCTCTCTTAGTCAAGCATGGCAGCACACCAAAACTTCCTCTTCTGCTATCAATCACATGACATATGACACAATTGAGCTCTAGATAAACTATTTATCAAGAATCGACTGATAAGTTCAGAGATCATAGAAAAAAACATATCTGAGTAGCTCTAAGTTATTTGTCTGTGTAACATATGACAAAATGACCCTGAAAAAGGTATTTGAGGTAGCTTGGGTAAAGCAAAACCGAAAATTACTGTGACAGTAAAGTCCTTTTAAAACCACAAGCAAAACAAATAGCTGGCAATAACTGGTGGGTTGCCATTACATATACTGATTGTCATAGTACTGAGCCTATAGCAAGTTATAACTATATTATTGGTTGAAACAAATTATAGAGTTATCCCACTATTAAAATTGACAGTATAACTCTATGAAACAAATAAAATTAATGCTTAAACCTGCTGTATTGTCTAACACCACGGTAATTATTAAACTAACGGTAAGGAGTTGTCTGCCCCATAGCTAGATGGTTCACCAGTAGAAAGGAATCACAAAAGTAGGGTACCCAGGCTGTTTTGAGTATAACTGTGTAGTAGTGCATGTTTTTGCACAAAGATAGGAATTGGCATGCCTGTTAAATATCAAATCTTCTGATTGTAGGTCTCCACCTGTATATTTTGGATAAGTGTGCCGTCACACCAGAGTATAGTTTTTATAGTTATAGTTATTAGTTATATCAAGAACATATTATTGCTATTAACACACACACACACACATACACACACACACACACACACACACACACACACACACACACACACACACACACACACACACACACACACACACACACACACACACACACACACACACACACACACACACACACACACACACACACACACACACACACACACACACACACACACACACACACACACAACTCATGAAAAGGTACATTAATTTAGCTATATTGCAAGTTTCCAAACTACTTAGTTTTGATAATTTAGAATATTATATTTAATTATGCATATTTGATTTCTTTTACAGGCAAGTATCTCATTTAAATTTGTTTGCTATTGTATCACCACAAGCACAATTAACTCAAGTTTGCCAAACTAATATTTTATAAGAAAATTGAGGTCGGTTACCCTTTTTCTTGCAGGCTGCTACTTTAGTGCTGGAAGTTTGATGACCATTTTAAAATTGAACATTTTTTTCTATATTGTTAAGATAATATTTACCTAGTGTGAGCATTAGGCTCAGTGCTTCTACTAGACATGCATTAATTATAAAGACACTTCACTTGTTAGATAAAACTTACTATTTCTTATATGTTTTGCTCTAAATAGTGCTAGAAGCTTTATTTGTAGTTATCTTACACAAGTTATCTAGCAGTCAGTATTCAAAGTCCTAACAATAATATACTATAATTATAACTTGCAAACTTATTTGTATTGGCTATATGAGCTTGTAGTAGTTTTAAAACATGAAAATACTGAGTGCTATGCGTTATATGTGCTTACTACAAGTGTAACTTTAAAAATATAAGTTTGCGGTGGTGGAGCTTCCATTTATAGACAGCAGAGGTGGTACATGGCTATAATTGAGAGTTATCTTCTTATTTCAACGTATATTTACTTGGTATGTTAGAGTTATTATCTTTCTAGATACATCATGACCATTTCCGTTTTGTTCAAATAGAAATGTCTTTTTTCTAATAAGTAGACCCGCTAAAATATTATAATCTTTTTATAATTTACATAAAAAACACAATTTTTTTAAAGACATTTTTTTGTTTTTAATAAAATAAATAAAAACTTATCATGATTTCATGAAATAAACAAATCATCTCGAAATAATACTTTGTCGACAATTGTTCTAAAGCGATGTTTCCGTAAGTGTTGCTTCGCGTTTATACCTGATGGTCATAAATTCATATTCATATTGGTATTGCTAACCATTGGCATAGCTATACAAATGAAATAAAGTAGTTGCGTTTTGTTATTTGTTAAGTCAGCCTAAATTTGAATTCACAGTGGTGATGCAATATAGTTCATGGAGTTAGCCTTAGGCTTAAGCCTAACCTCTTTATCGTTATCATTATCATTAGATTATGTTTTTTCTCAAAAGTCAAAAGACAAGACCAAGTTGAAGTATTGAATCGTGGCAGTGGTAGTACTAGTAGTAGTACAACTACTACTGCTTATACTAGTGCTTCGTACAGTTGCTTAATAGTTATTTGCTTACTTATACTTATACTATAGTTATACTCAAGTTATGGTAATATTAATAGTAATACTAATACTAATAGTAATAGTTATACTTATAGTTATACTTTTTCTAAGAGTAAGACCATCGTTATATTTACTAAGCTATTTTAGTTTTTGTCGTAATCATAATGATAATCATAACAGTTATACTTATACTAATACTGTGTCACTAGTGTCAGTATGTTCTATGAGTGTATGATTAGTCTTGCATGAAAAGGCAGAAAGTAAATGACTCACGACTGGCTTAGGCTAACACTCCTCAGTACTGTTAGTGGATTACCTAATCAGTAAAGATGAGCCAATCACTCTACACTCAAACTCACACAAGTTGACAGTTACTATCCCTGTGGAAAATACCTGAGGCTAATAGAAAGGATTTTTTTAAATTGGGCTAAGGACTTATTCATATGAGGCACATGAGCAGTTTTGACTGGATGCTCTTCCTAACATCACCAATGGCCTTTACTAGGGTTTGAACCCATAACTTATGTTTACTAGTCAAACGCTCTAACCCCTAGACCACAGCTATGCTCAATCACTCATACTGTTCGCATAAAATTTACATTCACTGTCACATTTGAACTGACTGAATTATAATAATATCAATTAGTAATATCAAATATACCTCAAGCATGCAATCATTACAGTATATTATCTGATTGTTTTTTATGCGATGAATCTGTTATCCTATGTGACTCATCTGCAAATCGGTCAAATTTAGGTTTAAGATAATAAATAACTGAAAATATATGTTTTATTATTAGTGTAAGCCTATAACTTTATATATAATGTATATCTTATCAAGTGTGTGTGTGTTTATATACATTATTTCAGCACTACTTCTTTTTTCTTGTATGCCTAAACTTGGGTATTTCTATTCACATTATCAATTAACATTTAATAGTTTATTTTATGTGAAGAGTTGTGTTTCAGGTGCAACCTCTGTTATCAAGCAGACTGGAAGCTGACAATTATAAACCAACAACATGTCTAAAGGAAAAGATTCAGATGGTATGGGCTTTTTCAAAATTTATTTGACTAACTTAATTTTTATTTACATGTAATTTCTATTTTTCATAATATTTAGGATACAGTTTATATTGTGTTCTTCTGTAAGATCACGTAACTGGTTCATGATGCGTAAAGATTTTTAAAATATTGAACATGTATAATTTTTTGTGAATTTGTTGTAAAATAAAGATACTAACAATAATTTTATTGCGAATTATTTTCACTGCATTGATATGGTATATCTGTTTATAAAATGGTGCGAAATTTTAGTATCTGATCATAATAGGATATAATGAATTATACACCCAGCACTTGGAGGCTAGTGACCAAAATGAATATCGATTCAAAATAATTATAATATACATTTTTAGGCACTCTGCAAGCCTGCTTGTCTTTTACCCATAAAGCATTGTTATACTACTCACTTAGCAAATGTGACTTACTAACTTAAAAATCTTTTCAGTGCATGCACTGTTATGCCAATTGTTGAATATATGATAGAGAAAGCTTTGACTCATCTTGTAGATTTGATGATCCCTGATGGATGGAAACCTCCTGGTCCATGCACAAAAGAAGATAACCCCCATGGCATGGTTTCTGAAAGTGCATTTGCAATCTTATTCCCAAAATATAGAGAGCAGTACCTACAAGAATGCTGGTCTGTGGTAAAGAAGGATCTCAAAGACATGGTGAATGATCTATGATTCATTGGTCACCATTAGTTTTTAGAGACTAAAATATTATATTATCATGCATTTTTTTATGGTTTGTGCATTTAACTTATAGTAAGAAAAGTTATTTTATAGAAAAATTATTAATATTCTCCACAAGCCCTGCTTATATTGCGTATTTATACTTGTTTTGTGTTCAAATTGAATTTTTTATCCAAGTTTGAACTAATTGTAGGGAATAATTGCTGAAATGGATGTTATTGAAGGCACATTATCGGTGAAAACCACTCGAAAGTGTTATGACCCTTATGCTATTATTAAGGCAAGAGATATCATCAAACTGCTGTCTCGCAGTGTTCCCTATGAGCAGGTATTTGTTCATACTACACTCTACACCTGCTGGTCAACATGTATGCATTGTCAGTACTGTGTTGAGTAATGTGTAATATATAGCTACACACTACAGGCTATATTACATGTGTTGGTTGCACATATAATTATGTATAACTCTGTTACTATGTACATACACCATGTTCTGATTGTGTTGTGTAACTTAAATATATACTCTTTTCACACTGACTTTATCATATTATTTCATGGTAGGAAACACAGCACTACGGTTCAAACTATCATAGCTTAAAAGTAAATCGTCTCACATGCCTCTATTTTTTATTTTCAATGCCTTTTCCCTTCACCTTCAAATACGAATCAGGTTATGTTTACTCTTGTATATTTTTATAGTTCTATTACTATTAGATAATTCAAATAATACTATAGATTTACGTTCTCTAGGATAGAATTTAGCTTTGTCTGTAACTTATCTGATCCTTATTAAGCAATTAACACTCATACTTGAGTAGAACTAAATTTTTCTTCAACTTGTATTGTTAATTTCTTCAAAAACCTTAAAAGGCAGGTAACAGGGTCAACATTCTGTTCCAGTGCTTAGCAGTGAGATAACTACCCGCATTAGGGGAGAGTGTTCAAGATGTGTTATCAAAATCTAACATAGGCCGCTTAGGAATAAAAGTTTATGATGAAAATTTAGATTTTTGGATTTCTATGTTCGATTGATGGATTTTTAATACATTATTGCTATCAAACTAGACATGTTCAGTATCGGGTTGATATTAGAACTTTCATTCTAGAGTTTGTTTATATTCCTATACTATATTGAGTGGTATAACAAGCTTAGTGTAATATGAATACAGGCTAGAAGACTGTTGGAAGATGATGCAGCCTGTGACATCATTAAGATATCTGGAATGGTTTCCTCAAAGGCTCGGTTTGTAAAGAGAAGAACGCGTCTTATTGGACCTGATGGCTCAACTCTTAAGGTATGTGTCCTCAGACATCTACATGTAACTTATACCTATGACTTATATGCAGGACAATTGGTCTTATTTTCTGATCAAAGTTCACAAGGCTGTTAGAACTCTAATTCAAAGGAAATTTTTTTATTACTGTGAAAGTTTGTATTTATTTTCCGAGTTTCATGTTGTTAGTGTTACCTTTACTCTATACAAATTGTACTCTATCAGGCTATAGAGCTGCTCACCAGGTGCTATGTGACAGTACAGGGTAATACAGTTTCAGCTATCGGACCATATAAAGGGCTGGCAGAAGTTAGGAAGATCACAGAAGACTGCATGAATAATATACACCCTATATATAATATAAAGGTGAGTGGATAAATATGACATGTTAACACAGCAAATGTGTTATACACTGCTATCATATACATCTTATGGTTATAGTGTTGAATATGCCAAGTACACAAAGGTCTTTTATTTTGTGTAGTCCAGCCTTTTAAACTTGTGTAGTCTGCATCTATTGGGCAATCAACTGTGGATATGCACTGCACTGAAGTTGCAGTATTTTATTAAGCGAAGGCTGACCTTAACAGCAGTTCGATTATCTTTAGGGAGTTATTTTCGGTCATACAATTGTCGTAATGACCATACAACAGAACCTAAATCCCAGCTGAAAATTGGTGAGTGAGAAGTTTTTTTCATGAATTTTCAGACTTTGATGATTAAACAAGAGTTGATGAAGAATCCCAAGTTGAAGGATGCAAATTGGGATAAATTTTTACCGAAATTCAAGAAAACACATCAGAAGAAGCGAAGTAAACCATTTAAAATTAGGAAAAAGAAAGACTACACACCATTCCCTCCCCCAATGCCCCTTAGCAAGGTTGTATGACAACACCTTTTTATAACAGCTGTACGCTTTTACTTTGTTCTGACTTTCGCGCCTTGCCAAGTGTTCAGGCAGTTGATGTCTTAGTACCATGCATCTTGGAGGATTTCTGTTTTCTTCCATATGTGAATTCCATCTGTTTTGGCTTTAATTATTAATCACAACTATTAAATTTTGTTTGCAACTTGATTTTTTCGAAATGTTTGAAAGTTCGTTTCACTTTTTCAAATCATTATTGACCTACTCCGAAGTTTCTCTTCAATATAAAGTGGCACAAAAACACAGTTTCTTGGCTTTAAAATTAGTAGAGGGTTTATTGATTGTTGATAAAGTATAGCTTATAAATTCATCTTATACTTGTTATATTGTATGTTGGTTCTGGCTGCTTTACAGGTGGACAAAGAGCTGGAAAGTGGTGAATATTTTATGAAACAGAAAGATCGCAACAGGAAGCGAAAAGCTGAGCAGATAGTATGTGGTGCTACATATATATTGAGAATAATCATGTGCTATAAAATTAGTTCTCCTAAATTATATCAACTGCCTTTTGAAACTAAAGTTACTTTTTTTTGTTTAGCAAAAGTCTGAAGAAATTAGCAGAGAACGGCAGAAACAAAACAGAGCCAAGCCATTTATACCTCCAGTTGAACCAGAGCACAAGAGGAAGAAGGTGGAAACTGGTAAGTCTTGTATATTACTTCACTGTTCTGTCTCAACAATACTTTTTTACTTGAATATGTCAAAACACTCCAGACTAGGCCATTTCAGTTCTCTTACAAGTCTTGTTTTTCACAGCAATTTTTGTATTATCTTATACCTGGTGATTCAGTGTTTATGGAAAGTGTTTTTTTAGCAAAATAACTAAGGACTTGTTTTCTATTGTGGCAAAGGCACAACCATGACTGAATTCATAAACCAAACAAAAAAATTCAATGTTTAGGTACTAAGTATATGGAAATTTGTTATGTTGTTTTAGCTCCTGCACGAGTTGATGTTGACTCTTTAAAAGAGAAGATAAAAGCTTCAATGAAGAAAAAGAAAGTCAATAAAGCTAAATAGTGTAATAATTAATAAGGATATGAGTATGTACATAGTTTTATATAAATTGTATTTTGTTTATAATAAAAGTGTGTTTGTATTTACTTACATACTTGTGTTTATATTTTAAAATTTAGACTGGCCAATACCCACAATATTCATTAAATTTGCTCATATTTTCTTGCATATGATTAAAATATGTTTCTTTAAAATCACACCAGAGTATTCTGTGGTCTTTGAGGCCTCGAAATCAAAGACTAATAATCATTGCACCTCTTATAATCACCAATACTTGTAACCTTTTAACAATCAAGGATGGCAAAAGCTAAATTGGCAAAGATCACTTGCATCTTGTATTATGTCGTAACGGATATACGAGGCTTGTATATTTACTGGCTGCATCACTTTCAGTATAAGGATTTATGCAGCTTTCAACTTGGCTGTACAGGGAACTTGTCACTAAGGTATCACTGGGAAGGCTCAGTCTTTCACATAGCATGTCATCTATAATACACAGCGTAACCTATTAAACTGTTTGCAAAGAGTGATCGAAATCAGACAATGCTTTACATAACTATAATCAAGCACGCTGTAGCATGTACCAGCTTAATACTCTACAAGACTGCAGATTTGAAATTTTTCTTACCTAAATTGTGTGCTGTAGCTAGTTTATGCAAATCATATGATGAAGTTATTTACTGTAAATGAGTATATGCATTTCAAATTGCAAAATGTAATAATATATAATGCAAATAATTGGGATATGTAACAAAACTGACTTATACGTAGGTTCATAAAGTTTGGCTGCCCTGACTTCCACACTTCCTCAACAATTTTGGTTATACCACCTCGGAAATGAATGTAGGCACCTAGCAAAACACAGCACCTTAACAAATACATACATATAATAAATGCATAATAAAGTTGCTATTACTGGCACCTTGATTCTATTTTCTAATTGAATAAAGAAGTTGCTACCCATGTATAAGCTTTTTTCCAAATAATTAATATTATACATGCCAACTAGTGAGCTTTTTTGCAGTTAATAAGCTGCATGAAGCCATTGAAATTGTAAACTACAAAAGTTGATTTGAAGTTATAGCTTTCTTATTTCTGTTTTTTAACAGTCCGAGAAAAAACTGCTACATCAAAATGGATTCAAGAAAACTTACCACGTGCCAGACAATACTGGTGACATTCACTCACAACTTTTAAACAATCTCCAGTCAAATTCCTTGGAGTAATGGTAGTCTGTAGCTCAACTGTTTGGTTTGTAGAAGTGCCAATGAGGCAGCTACACCTGTCAAGGTATCACAAAGACAATTCAACTGTCAACTTAATCATACAGTAGCTACACTGCTATTCATTGCTGTTAGACATGGGCAGCCATCTATAATAAAACACTCATCAAGAAAATGCTACTTACTTTTTTTCTTGATTGAATTGACCTTTCACATTTGTACAGCTTTTAGATTGTGACCGAAATGGCATTGGGGCTTGTCTGAAAAATATGCACTAGTTTTATAATTCATCACATTAAGTGAAGTCAATAATATGTGTATTGCTATATATAAATACAACTTATAAGTTATATGCTGTATTCGATCAAAAATTTATTGCTTACCACTTTTAATGTTGGACATTTGATGAGTGGCTGTTTTAGGAAAAAAATCAAACTAGCCTTCAAGAAAAAACAATATAAATATTTGCTCATATTATTAAGTCAATCTAAAAACTCAATATATATCAATTCAGCCACTCACAATATAAGATACAAAAAGATAAATTAAATAATCAAGCATCACCTCCTGTAGTTTCTTGAGCAATAATCTCCATGGTAACAAAAGAATTCCGGGTCAACAGTAAAGACAGGTGGGGAGACAGAAGAGGCAGGGCAGTCTTTCAAGTGAGAATGAGCTGTGAGGGCTCCATCCATCTTTGATGTAAACTGACATATGTAATCACCTATAATTTAGAAGTAAGTAAGTGCGAGGAATTCTCATACAATAAGATGTGCCAGTTTTTTACTTTTACAAACTTTTACTGAATATTAAACGCATGTAGCACAACCTCGTATAGCACATAGTTTTGCTTAATTAAAGGATCAAATAAGCCTGAAAACTAGTCAAAATCATTTGTATAAGAAAGGTGGTGTTGCATCTACCTGCACTACCATGTACTACTACCACTACTATGTGATACTATCTAGTGTAGCTTGTGATCTAATACTGTCAACACTTGAAACTTAGAGTAATGAATAACATGAAGGTGGCACATACCTAAAAGCCATGGCTCTCCGCCAACTGTGATTAGCTTATTGGGCCCATTCAATCTGTAGAACCTATAAACTATAAACCCAAGTCTAATATTTTATACGTCATCCGGTGAATGCTAGCAATTTAGCCAAGTTTTCAAAATGGGTCAAACAAAGGCATGAACTATAGCAGAGACTTGGCAGCTAAGTAATCATACAGAGAGATTTTACCATTGTCATGACACATCTGCACACATTGGTTTTCCAGCATTGCATCGTCGCAAGTAACATTCGAGCCAGTAGAAATATTAAATAATAGATGAGAATTTTCTTCAAGATACACCACTGGAGATCCACGCTTCCTTGTTTTAGCGTACTCATCCGTTATAGTCAGTGGGCAGGCACACCTATCAGAACAGTATTCTTAGCAACTATCCTTGGGATTTTATGTTCATTGTTACACTATAGATAAAAAATGTGTATAATAAATTTAGGGCAAAGGAAAATTACATTTGTTAAAGAAGGTCAGCATCCTTATTGCTAATTTTGAGCAGGTGGTGTATAATATTGAAAAAACAAAACAATAATTATTACCTGAGAAAGTTGTTTTTTATAAAACTACTAAAATTCACACCAAAATTAGGATGAAGTGATTTATTAAAAATAATTTTCTATTTGTACAGCTACAACGGTTGTTTAAAAATTGCAGTTTATTTTACAACTCAAGTGAATAAATAATATATATTATGCCATCAACTTCTTATTTTTAAATGTATAAAAAATTTTTTTCAAAAAGTGCATGGATGTAAGCTATGCAGGTGTACAGCTTACCTGAATTGCTTAAATGTCTTCATTTCATGTTGAGCTGTAGCAGGTATTGTAGATGTTCCATATGACTTAGTAGTTGTTGGCCCCTGTTTGTCTGGTGTTGTGAAATCCTCCTTATTATTTGTCGAGTTGAACTGCTCGTAAAGAGTCGTGAGATGAGAAGTCATGTCATTAGTTTTACCTACATAAGCAATAATGCTACTCTAATTTCTTAGCAGTTTACTTATAATAGATATTTTGATTCATAAAAATGCTTATTCTTGCAATATTAGTAAAAAAAATTTTAATTTAAATAAGATCTGTAGGAGAGCTTTACTTGAATCACTGTCTTTTTAATTTTTCATGCAATTGCATAAAAAATTATTTTTATATTATATGCACATACAACTATACTATAGGATACATATTATATATGTGAATTTTAGCAGTGGTGTAAAGCAATGCATTTTGCTTACTAGTTTTTAGTAGAGCTGTGGTTGATGTGGCTGAGGTTGGTGTGGCTGTGGTTGGTGTGGCTGCGGCTGGTGTGGCTGCGGTTGGTGTGGCTGCAGCTGGTGTGGCTGTAGTTGGTATGGCTACGGTTGGTGTGGCTGCGGTTGGTGTGGCTGCGGTTGGTGTGGCTGCGGTTGGTGTGGCTGCGGTTGGTGTGGCTGGGATTGGTTTAGCTGTGGTTGGTTTAGCTGTAGTTGGTTTAGCTGTAGTTGGTTTAGCTGTAGTTGGTTTAGCTGTGGTGGGTTTAGCTGTAGTTGGTTTAGCTGTAGTTGGTTTAGCTGCAGTTGGTTTAGCTGCAGTTGGTTTAGCTGCAGTTGGTTTAGCTGCAGTTGGTTTAGCTGCAGTTGGTTTAGCTGCAGTTGGTTTAGCTGCAGTTGGTTTAGCTGCAGTTGGTTTAGCTGCAGTTGGTTTAGCTGCAGTTGGTTTAGCTGTAGTTGGTTTAGCAGTGGTTGGTTTAGCTGTGGCGGGTTTAGCTGTAGTTGGTCTAGCTGTAGTAAGTGTAACTGTAGCTGGTGCATCGGTAGTTGGTTTAGCTGCAGTTGGTTTAGCTGCAGTTGGTTTAGCTGCAGTTGGTTTAGCTGCAGTTGGTTTAGCTGTAGTTGGTTTAGCAGTGGTTGGTTTAGCTGTGGCGGGTTTAGCTGTAGTTGGTCTAGCTGTAGTAAGTGTAACTGTAGCTGGTGCATCGGTAGTTGGTTTAGCTGTAGTTGGTCTAGCTGTAGTTGGTTTAGCTGTAGTTGGTTTAGCTGTAGTTAGTTTAGCTGTAGTTGGTCTAGCTGTATTAGGTGTAACTGTAGCTGGTGCATCGGTAGTTGGTTTAGCTGTAGTTGGTTTAGCTGTAGTTGGTTTAGCTGTAGTTGGTTTAGCTGTAGTTGGTTTAGCTGTAGCTGGTTTATCTGTAGTTGGTTTAGCTGTAGTTGGAGCAGCTGTTGTTGGTGTAACTGTAGTGGGTTTAGCTGTAGTTGGTTTAGCTGTAGTTGGTTTAGCTGTAGTTGGAGCAGCTGTAGTTAGTGCGGCTGTAGTTGGTTTAGCTGTAGTTGGTTTAGCTGTAGTTGGTTTAGCTGTAGTTGGTTTAGCTGTAGTTGGTTTAGCTGTAGTTGGTTTAGCTGTAGTTGGTTTAGCTGTAGTTGGTTTAGCTGTAGTTGATTTACCTGTAGTTGGAGCAGCTGTTGTTCGTGTGGCTGTAGTAGGTTCAGCTTTAGATGGCTTAGCCGTAGCTGGTTTAGCTGTTGTTGGTTTAGCTGTTGTTGGTTTAGCTGTAGTTAGGGCAGCTGTAGTTGGTTTAGCTGTAGTTGGTTTAGCTGTAGTTGGTTTAGCTGTAGTTGGTCTAGCTGTAGTTGGTTTAGCTGTTGTTGGTTTAGCTGTAGTTAGGGCAGCTGTAGTTGGCTTAGCTGTAGTTGGTTTAGCTGTGGTTGGTGTAGGTTGGTTTGAAGTTTCAGAAGTTGTTGTGAAAGAAGCTGTTGGGATTTCACCAGTAGGAAACTGTGCAGGTGAGTTTGGTTCATCTAAGAAATATAATTCAACAGATTCCATTTGTGTCATTAGTGAAAATTAAAAATATTGTGTTGTATTCTGATTGCATATTTTATAACTAATTTTCTAGCTTATCTTACGGACAGAAAAAGCAAAGATGGCGTAGCTAGGTTCGCCTTTTGGAATTGTGCTATGTGAGATATTCCACTGTCTCTCTCCATACTGATCAAAGTCTACCAAATCTGACATCTTTTTCCCACAGAAAAATGGCGTTGATTCAAACACGGAGTATTGGTCTTTCACAGATGGTCCCAAAATGGAAATAAGCTCTAAACTTGATTGGTCACACGATAAGAAACTTATTTCCTAAAAGCAGTTTATTCTCATAGCAAATTTTCACAAACACAGATTAAATTTTTGACTTTTTTAGCTTTAGTTTAAACATGCTTTCACAGGTGCAGTGACTGTATAGCCTGACTTACCATAAATCTTGCTGAAATCACACTCTCCACAGAGCATTTAATTCCCATTTCACAGGCTAAAGCTTTAGTTCCATCGTCTTTGACTATTAGGTAGCCATTCGAATTTGAATTTAATGGAATAATTGTGCCACAGTTTTGTAATACTTCCACTGTAATGTATAACAGCAATCATAATCATAATATGCCTGAATATTACTTAATGACAAAGTTTGTTGTATTATGGCATGGTTGCTATACAGGCTTTAAAAAAAAAAGCCATGTAAAGCTTTCAAATAAAAAACTGTTGCTTTATGTATGTACTGTTAGTCACTCTCTCTTCGCTACTCAACCTAGTAACATGTTATATGTTCAATAAAGCTTATTCACTTAATACTAAAAATATTTTACCTAATGGCAAAATTTCCCATTATGAGTACTGCAATATATTGCAATTAATCAAGAAAAGAGTGTTGATACAGCTTAGGACTCTAACCATCATCATAATATTCAGCGTTGTAGAAAATACATGTTTATCTTCACAATAGTCCATCTTTAACGCCTTGCAAGCATTTAGGATTCAGTTAACATTTATATGTAAGTAAGTTATACATATAACAGCTAAAGGCTTAATAGAATGATTTAAATATTCAACAAATATAAAAGATAAAATGCTAGGTTACTTCTTCAATAACTGCTTTCTTTTTTCTTGAGCTAATTTATTATAATAATGATGCGATCATACTATTATCAATATTGATATATAATTATGATTACTTAGGTACCTAATCAGCTCTCTGTAATAATAATATAGCAATTAAACAGAAATGCCAAAGCTATTTTATTAAAGTTGTAACTTTGAACCGCTACGTAAGGAGTTTTCAAAGCACCTAGTGCACATTTATTATTAAGTTATAATAAATTTTATGCAATATCAAAGTATAACGATCTCACCTATCATATTCTCCTCTGCGTGCAACTTTGGCATATACACAAAAGCTACAATTATTGCTACTATCACTTTTACAACAGCCATTATATATTTTTAATCTTGTAAACGTGCTATTTTCTCTTGGGTGCTGCTAGTGCTAACCATCCAGATAACTTACTGTCAAAGGTGTAGTTTTATCTAAAGTAAAATCATGCCTAGAGATAGAAGGCCAGAGATAATGTAATAATAATCTATAACAGTTTTGTAAAGGTTTTAGTTTGCCACATCAAGGCATTACTGTGTGCATCTATCAAATTGGTATTTGTTGTAGTTTGTTGTAACATGCATAATTGATGCTATGGCTAAGTTAATGTTTAAAGTTGATTGGTTTGAATTTTTTTCATTTTAAAAAGCCAAAATTGGAAATTTGTCTTTCATTTCATGCAAAGTAGTTTGTAGTTTAGTAATTCAATTAAGCAATGAGTGCTTAATGCTTTGGTTTAGTTGAGTTAAACAAAAATTGATTTGAAAATATTTTTAAAAATAAAATACCAAATACAAAAATTCTTTTGGATTATCATGTTTCTATGGTTTTTTACTTAAGCTAATAGCTACAATTTTTTTTCATTACATTAAGGGAAAAACTGGTGACACATTACTATACAGCGCTCAAGCATCTAAGTGATAAAGTATATATGACATTTTTTTTTTAAATAGATTGTAATGATTTATTGTTGAATAGAAAAAGAAACAAGGAATCAGATATCTTAAAGAGTCAATTAAGGTAAAACATAAGGCCAAACAAATTAATCTGCATTCAATGCAGTTTCTGATGACTAAATTATTTGTCAACATTCAAAATTTAGTTAGTGGATTAGCAGCCTTTATTTCTTATTGCATCATATGCATCTTTAATTAATTTAACTTATAAACATGTAGCCTAAACTTCACGGGTGAGATGGCATAACATTTCATCAATAACCTATGGGCAGAGCGTTGTGTATCGGAGTTGTTTCACCAATGTGACAGCTTTGCTATTGGCAGTTCCTGTCAGGGTTGAAGTTATGCACCCCTCAACTTGGCTGTATACAGAGCTCGTGACACTGCTAGCACTTCTTAAATGCAGCTGTTCACATACCAAGTCATCTACAACACAACGCTAAAGAGGTGAATTTAGTCTATATATATTGAGCCTTTGGCTTTATGCCAAAGTTCCAAATCCTCTGTGATGGTGCCTTAAATTGATCTTCTTAGAATAACTGATAAAATTAAGTACCATACGTTCAAGTCTAATTTCTTATCGGAAGCCTATAAAAAAGCTTTTCTTTTTCACTTACTGGTAAGATTAGAAGGAAATTTATTTCCAATCTATACCAGAGTTATAGTCAGTGTTGCATCCAAACGTTTTATTATATTTCAGTCATATTTCCACATATTTCATATGCAAATGTATACAACAATTTATTTCTAACAGTAGCAATCTTCCTTAAATTTAATGTTAGTACTTTGCAGTGAAGTTATAGATCATATCCGCTTACTTCAGTCACAGAAGGTCAGGACAATTCTCTACTACTTTAATTAAATATGTTGATACAAGAAAGTTATTTAAATCTGGTATTACAGTAGCTATGTATGCAGAGTTGTCTTCTACTTACTGATCTGCTCATAAACTAGTGTAGACTTTCCTGATTTCATAACTCTTTCAGCTATGCTAGTCAGTCCACCTCTATAACTGAAACTGTAAGCTGAAAAAAGTCAAAAAAAAAATTTTCTATTAGTTACCTGGGATTAACATTAAGTTAATTGCACATATTATATATAAAAATAATATTAAATCGCATAATAATTTTGGTAAACCCTTAATATAAGACACTGAGCTTTCTGATATTTTTCAACAATTTAGGCTTCTATGTTTATCTTAAATTGAACAGGCCTGCTTGGTAGGTACCTCCTTAGGTAAGCTAACTAATGAAAGATGATGGCTGTGGCTTTACCACCAAACTTTATCTGTTCCGCACTACACAATGGCCTCTAATCTATCAACTGGTACCACTAGTTGTGAAGCTCAAATACTAGTTATACATAAGGAGTGTTGGATGTGCACTCAGCCTATAGGTTGACTGATTGGGTTTGACTCTTACAGCACTGAATCACTACGAAGCATGCTACACCAACATGTTAAGGGATCAGAGTATATTGCCTTGTGAATAGAGCTGAGTCTACCACTCAGCTCTCTCTTACTATGGATAGCATGGCTGTGCGGTAAATGAGAGACACTTCAGGTGCTTGACAGTACGTCATGTGATTGAGTGCTATGGGGTTTAGGCCCCAGCTGTACAGAACATACATGTAGTGTTTGTGTCACAATTACCCACTTGCACAACTTGTTGTTGCTGTTGTTGTTGTTGTTTACTACTGGTTTGTAACAACAGGATATTGCAACAGGAAGTAACATTCCGTCATATTGTTTTATAATAATGTATGATTGTACACCACCTATATATAAAGGGTTTAGTTTATAGAATAAAACAGTTTTATGTTATAACAGTACTGTTGTGTGTTGTGTCAACTGTAATAGAACCATGTGCATTGTATATAACGGAATAACATAATATATACAAAATACATATAAAAAAATACACTCAGATCTAGTGAGTTACATAGAACGGTGCCAAATATTTAACAATCAGTTGCGGTTTTCAACATGTGCAATTTGTAATCAATAATTATAGTTATAATCTAATATAAGAATAAATAAATCTACACCGTGTATATAAGCCAATCTTTTCTATTTAACATGCTATCGGAATTATATAAATTTGAATGTTGTTATCGAGAAAAAAGGTGTTTGTAATTATTAGTGATGTTAGTTTTGTATATTATGACATTAATTATTATACACTATGTAAAGTACAACAACAAAAATGTAAAAGTAGTACTACAATTATATAGTACATAACCACAGGAAAGCTGTTCCATGTTCATTTAAGGCAGAGCAGAATAAAATATGATTGAACTTTATGAATGTGACAGGCATTTACCGGAGATCTGCTTTCATATAAATTATATAGATCCGTATTCATTTTATAACGAAAAAATGTGCTGGGTGATATCAATGTAGACAAAACATTAGCAATCGAGGCCTGTCCACATTGGGATGTTTCTCTGAAAAACATGGCTGTAGATTTCATGTCGTCCGTATTTTTAGAAAACCAGTAACGCTTCAAACACAGTATGTTTTGTATATTCGAAAACATTTGAATAATCACACATTTTTCAGATTGATGTGCTGATTGCTGATTGACCGAGAAGACTTTAAATAATATATTTATGCATAAACGAGCACATTTTTTGAAAAGTTTGCTATGGACATCAATTTATGCAAACTTTTGCCAGAAACAAATTGCTTGCTTTAAAAGCAGTGCTGTCTTAATGCCTGTAATTTAATCAAAATCAAAATGCTATTATAATTGCTTACATTTAGTCTGGCAGTAAGCTTGGCACTCTCCTACAGCTTTCGAACAGCTTCCTGTCACATTTTTAGGAGTTATCCTTGTAGTTAGTTCGTATGTTCTGTATTTGGAGACGCCCAGCAGACAGGAGCACCTGTCAATTGTGAGATTATGTTATATACTTTTTATATATTCTGCTGTATACTCAAATTAAACAACACCACACACACTAACACACCCATGTAACTTGTGCTGTATGACATACATAAAATTTATATGTCTATGCACTCATCAACTAAACTCATTATAAAATGTTTATCTGTAGCCACGTAATTCCCCTCCCCCCCTATTTCTATAGTTTCTGCTTAGTACATTGGCTTACCGTTTATTCAAGCTGAACTGTTTCTCTATTTCTGTGCAGCTATCATATGCTGATTGTGCTGGTAAAGATGATATCCTAAAATAATATATTTATTCAAAATCCTAACAATTACTATAGATAAGATATTCATAAAAATAGTTGAATAATAAATCCTGCTATAATTTGATGTTAGGTAAAGTATATAATTTAAGTGAACATTTTTATATGTTTCCTGTAATACTTTGTCACATGAAGTCCCATTATCAGAGGAATTATAAAGATGCTACTTTCATAAATACTCTTATGGTAAAACACTACACATAAATAAGCTGATTACTGTTATTTAAGGATGTCCATGCATTCTTATTCTGTATTCTATTCAACAGCTGTCAGTAAGTGGGTGGCTGTTATTGCATTGTGATGTAGAATTATACTTATAATAGTAACAGCTTAATAGATATCTTAGTTTTTAATTGAATGAAACAAATTGTTAAAAAAGTTTTCAAGAACCATATGCATCATCAAAGCTAAGCCATTATAAACAATAACCCTAATTTAATTGTTTCATAAGTTTGTAAATGATAGCAAAATTACAAACTTATAAACTGCAATTCTTTTATAAGGTTAGAGAGCTGAAGCCAGCTAGCAATTTATTTGAGTTTTACCTGCGAAAGTTTTGAGAGCAAAACTCCCCACTGTAGCAGTAGAAGTCATCGTCTAGAGTGTATACTGGGTACGAGAGGTCTGAGTTGGGGCAGTCAAGTATTTGATAATGAGCAGTGAGGGCACCAGATACTTTACCTGCATTCTGGCATACCTTATCTCCTAAAGTAGTCATATACCATATAAAGTCTTATAGCAAAAGACAAAATATTATGCTCTACAGGACATCTGTTACTACCTCATGGGCAACAAACTACACCATATTGTCTGTTGAATGGTTCAACAGAAATCTATACAACTCCCATGTTATTAGCTACCAATTTACTGCGTATTCTAATGTAGTACGTATATTAGCTGCTGATATAAGTAGGCTTGAGTAATTTATATGTGATGCATGTAGAATACATGTAAACTTGAATTGGGAACAAATAACCGCAATTATTCACTTTATTATTCTATGTTTTTGATGTAAATAATCATACTAATATATTACAGCTTACACTATAGTTAAATCTATAGTGGTACCATCGAGTCATATGGGGGTACAATGAAATTGGTGTGATGCTACTTTTTATTAGATGATAGCTACATTTATGCCATCATTTTATTTAGTAAACACAATGCCTACATAATATGACGTACCTAGTAAACTGTACGCTCCATTTATACTGACGGCTTTGTTGGGTCCATAGAGTCTATAGAATTTGTACGCTGTAAAGTAATATTCATAGGTGTTCAGTTATACATGCTATGCTTATATGTCATATAACATTATATAGTATTATATGGTATGATATTTAATATTATATGGTATGACACATAACATTATATGGTATGGCATAATTTTATATCATATAATATTATATGAATGCCAGATCAATAGATAATTAGTTAATTACTAGTTGACAATTATATAAGCAACCAACACCCTGTGTGAGTTATAAGTTTACTAAAAGGATGAGTATGACAGTATGTGAAGTTGCTGACTCCCAGAATTCAATGTAGGGTTGTTAGACGTTTTTTCTTTAGAATTTCATTTCTTTATATTGCTATGAAAACCAGCAGATATGTGTATAACTTACCATTATTATAACAGAGATGCTGACACTGGCTCTTTAAGCTGTTGCTGCCACACGAAGCACCTTCAGTTGCAGCTATATCAAACACAAGATGTGATGATTTGTCAAGATGAACAATTGGAGCTCCAGGGATAGCTGACTTGGTAATGGAGTCCGTGATTGATATTGGACAAGAACACCTGGAAAAATAATTCTAAAGATTTCTAATAAGTTTTATTATTTTGAAATTTCACTTTCAAATGATTTTTGTTACGTTTATTGCTATTGTACAGGTAAGCTTTGCGTTAGTTTTTTTTCTTATATTTTACTTGAAATGAACCTGGCATATTGCCAAGATCAACTGCTTAGAACATTTACTCACTGATTATATGAATAGTTTGGTGATGACTCGGGTTTCCAACAGACACTAATACCTAGTGTCAGTGGTAAACATTGGACAGATGAAATTATAAAAACTGCAATCACAAATTTGGTTAATTCTCACATACATTGGAATATATTCAATATAATGCATGGAATATAATGTTATCTTATCTAAGTGATGATAAGCTTTGGGTTACATTTTCGTACTGTTTAGATAACTTGGACCCACAGCCACATACAATTTTTTTAAAAAATTATTTGGCATAATATTCATAGCCTTTCTATCCAAGAAAAATACAGAGTGTTTTAAGAAAAGCCCAATCATTTAACGCAGTAACTTGCTACCACTTACCTGAATGTAACGGTATTCTTGATTGGTGGTGTCGTTTTAGTATATTTTGATGTAGGGTCTGCCTTAGCTGTGCTTGGCTGCTTTGAAATTAATTTTTGACTTGTTGTTGCAACTGCTGTAGTTGATGTTGAAATAGGAGGCTTTGTTGGAGCAACTGTAGTTGGTTTAGCTGTAGTTGGTTTAGCTGAAGTTGGTTTAGCTGTAGTTGGTTTACCTGTAGTTGGTTTACCTGTAGTTGGTGCAACTGTAGTTGGCGCGACTGTAGTTGGCGCGGCTGTAGTTGGCCCGGCTGTAGTTGGTTTAGCTGTAGTTGGTGTAACTGTAGTGGGTTTAGCTGTAGTTGGTGCGGCTGTAGTTGGTGCGGTTGTAGTTGGTGCGGCTGTAGTTGGTGCGGCTGTAGTTGGTTTAGCTGTAGTTGGTGCGGCTGTAGTTGGTGCGGCTGTAGTTGGTGCGGCTGTAGTTGGTGCGGCTGTAGTTGGTGCAACTGTAGTTGGTGCGGCTGTAGTTGGCGCGGCTGTAGTTGGCCCGGCTGTAGTCGGTGCGGCTGTAGTTGGTGCGGCTGTAGTTGGTGCGGCTGTAGTTGGTGCGGCTGTAGTCGGTGCGGCTGTAGTTGGTGCGGCTGTAGTTGGTGCGGCTGTAGTCGGTGCGGCTGTAGTTGGTGCGGCTGTAGTTGGTGCGGCTGTAGTTGGTTTAGCTGTAGTTGGTGCGGCTGTAGTTGGTTTAGCTGTAGTTGGTGCGGCTGTAGTTGGTGCGGCTGTAGTTGGTGCGGCTGTAGTTGGTGCGGTTGTAATTGGTGCGGCTGTAGTTGGTGCGGCTGTAGTTGGTGTTGTTGAAGTTGGTGTTGTTGAAATTGTTGAGGACACTTCTGGGCTCTGAATTGATGGGAATTGTGCTGGACTGTCTGGCTCATCTAAAGACACGATATATTTATGACATAACAGAACATTCAACGTCTATCATGCATTAACAAGAAAGATTCGCATTATAACTTGTGGGGCTGGCTTCCATTTTTGTTATTGAATATATGGGCCTATTTTTATAATAATTCTGAGCATATAATAGGCGAGATAAAATTCTTGCTTACGAACTGAAAATGCGAATTTGGCATAACTATGTTCCCCCTTTGGAGTCGACCTCAGTGAGATATTCCACTGCCTCTCTCCATACTGATCAAAGTCGATCACGTCTGACATTTTTTTACCACAGAAAAATGGTTTGGATACGAAGACAGAGTATTGATCATTTATTGATGGTCCCAAAACTGAGATTAGCTCCAAACTTGTCTGGTCACATGACGGAAAGTTTATTTCCTAAAATATGCAGTTCACACTCATTTGCTATCTGATGTAATGAATGTTGGTATTCGTGTGTCAAGCTGAAAAAACTCATTGAAGCGTTGATTACTTTATTTCAAGTGCGTTGTTAAAAAACTCAAAAACAAAAATATTTTTACCAGAAATCGTGTTGAAATGACGTTATCTGCAGAAGATTTAATAGCCATGAGACAGTCTATAGCCTCTGTTCCTTGATCTTTTACAATAAGATAGCCATTAGAGTTGGGAGCCATAGACAGAATTGAGTCACAGTAATTTAGTACATTAACTGAAATATAGTAGAAATAGTAAACAAAACATATGATAACACTTTATATGCCAACAGCTATTAATTCCTTTCAACTCAACAATATTTTTCGATATAAAAAAATTTAAGTTTCTGTGAAAGGAAATTGGTACTGTACTTACTTATATGGATAAGCATACATACCAATTAAGTTTTGTTCTGCACATATCTGAGGCAGAGCTAGCACAAGAACAATAAAGACCAACTGGCACTCCATCTTGTCCTTCATGTTTGTGTAATTGTTCACTCTGGTGTTCAATTTAAAAAAAACCAAAGGGTATGGTGTCAAGTTGCTCCTTACTTGTGTTATTTCTGTCTCATTGTTTGATTATATTACATGCGTATGTGAAAGTAAACATGGCTTATCTCTGTTAAGTAGATATAAAAGATTCGAGGTACGATTTCTGACCAGAGGACAACAATATTAAAATAGGTGGCAAAAAGTAACAAGGGGAAATAACTCTGAACATTGTGAGTCAATTTATGTATTGCTTCTTTCACTTTCTTTATATCCATAAAGTAGCTTGTTGTTGGTAGTGTCATAGTGAAGATTATGGTAAGGCTACGGCACAAGATAGCAGGTTGAGAATACAACTCCAAAGCTAGGTTTTTTCTCTCATTTGAATTATATAATTGTTTATAAATAGGATATTTTGTTTATTGGAAACGTAAATGACACTAATAAAAACCAAATAATGCTGGCAGAAACTGACGTGGTGATTGTTCAACTGTACACAAACTATAACATATAACTGGCATTGGTCGTGGCTCTATGCCCACATGAAGATGGCAAAATAGAAGTAGATTCACAGTACTGTGTATGCACAAACTAGTGCATTTGGTATTTGATTGCATATATTTAAACATCTAGTCGATAATTGGCATGGTAGGGTATAGTTGTATACAAATTTAATTTAGTTTATTTGCGTGGGTATATTCATTTTTAGTGTGCGAGTTGATACAGTTGAAATGCTTTAGGAAATGATATTCAAAAGTTCTGGCTCATGGCTAAAATAGACATTAACATATTATCTTTGCATTTATAAACCAGTACAAGTACTGCTTAGCTTAAATAGTTGGTAATCAAAAGTTTTTGTGAGGGTCTGCTAAAGTATGCCATGCTTGTTTGGAAGCGATCAAAAAAGTAATAAATACTGCAGTGCATCATATTAGCTCCTGCAAAACTAACTATAAAAACCACTGTTATGTAACACGGAGGCTAACAAAAGCTCATGTCACAGTTTAACTCTTGTTTATTGTGCTGTGATGGTTGATGATTGGAGAAAAATTTATGAATTTAAACCAAACAAAAAAGTCCCTCAGGTGCTGTATAATGCAAACTGAGATATGCCAACCACTGACAGTAATGCTAGTGTTGAACCTATGAGCAGTAGATATGCTTGTTTCTGGTGGTTCTCAAATGGTGTTGAAATGATAAGGATTTACGTGAGATGATTTCTCATTCGCTATAATTATGTTGTAGCCATGCGTAACATTAATATTTATTTTTAGAAAAAGAACTCCAACACATTTGAAAAATCATGTTCCGCTTGACATGAAAGTGTGTCGTCATGGTTGTGATAGTTTGGTTTAGCATAATAAGTTATAGACTAGTATTTGAGCAGTGTTTCTAACGTGACCAGTAGTGTTCACTATTCACACCACCGCACTGCATTGTATAGACTGGGTAGCACAATATTATTGTATCATGTTACATTGACTTATTCCAAGACCTTGAAATTCTGTTATAATTGGACTTTATGGAGTGGAAAACTGAAGGTATGTCAAAGAAAAAAATGACATTTGTATCTTGAGATACTCTTATATTATGACTAAGTGTATAAGTTAGTCTTGCATATAGTTTATATTATAAATAACTATACAGAAATACTATACAGTTTTATTGTCAAATAACATCAATATGAGTAGTTTAAAAACAATAAAATCTGATAACTATTGATTAAAGGTTTGCTTTAACAAAAATGCTACAATATCTTTATATCCAAAGTATTCATGTAGTTTGTAAGTTATTTGAAGGACTATCTCTACTCTGTTCTGTACAAACTGTGTAGACATGTTTATATAGTTAAATATTAGCCTACATGTGTCTATACAACCAGGTAAAATATTAGTGGTACTGTGATTGTTTCCAATCATAGTTTCTGATGCCTGGAATAGCATTTATTGATCCTTTATTACAAATAGAGGTTCAATTAAATTGTGTTGTTTGCATAGTGAGCATACAGCCCTTGCAAACCCCTACCAACAGGAGTTCCAACAGTGGCTCGTATGTGTGTGTGTGCGCGTGTGCGCGTGCGTGCGTGCGTGCGTGCGTGCGTGCGTGCGTGCGTGTGTTCAAGTAATATTAGCGGCATTCATGAAAATATGTTGTGCAAAATTATGTGTACAGATCCCTAAATATCCAGATAAATTTTGAAGAGAAATATTTAGTAAGTCTATTGTGAAGTTGTATGTCCTCCATTTTGAAGTACATACACAATTTTGGTTGACAGAAAATGCCACTGCATGCAATATAATGCACATCTGTCAAATGGTGCAATGCTCATACTTTCGACACACTATTGTGTTGATGAACTCAATCGCCATATTGTTGGCAATAGCTGGCAAGTAACTAGAGAAGGTTTCAGTATCAAGTGATGTGTATTAACTAGCTACAAGTCAGGTGTGACAATATTGTATAGTCATGCTTGCAAGAAGCATTTCAACAGAATATACTTTTTTACTAATTAGTACAACAGACCCATCACGAGTCTATACTTGTACTTATAGTATTTCACAGAACTGTGTGATTGTAACAACATTAATGCTGTTCTCTATAAGACTGTATACTTGATGTTATGTATTTACATTTTCAGTGCTGCCCGTAATTACTGCTGGCTGCTTAAACTGCATAAGAACTGTAAGTATACTCTCGGGCTGACGTGCTGCAGTAACAAAGGTCATAACTCCAATCATACCTGTGCTTTTACTTACTTCCGCATTGGCTTTTTGGCTCTTCTGTCAACCAATATCTCGTAGCATTTGTCAGCTTAAACTAAAACTTGATTTTTGAGCCAAAAGCACTACTTTAAAGCAAATGTTTTCAAAGCAAATTATTTTTAAAGCAAATGCAGATTTTGATGAGGTAGGTGCAGCAATGGAGAAATTAAATAAAGCCTGTCTTCTAGATTAGAAATGCAGTAAACAAAATTTGTTTAAAGAAAACTAAAGAACTCAGGCATCTGGAAAGTTTTCTACTACTGCACCTAAATGGTGATGCTATTATACTCAGCTATGTGATTATTTCAAAATTTACAAAAAACAAGTTTACCACAACTTTGGTGCCAATATTTCAAGGAATCATTTAAAAGAAGCATTTTGATAGGTTAATGCCAAATATTTCACATTAGAGTTGACCCTATTTCAAGACACCTAGCAAACAATTCCAATAAACCTCATTTTACATATTATAATCACTAATATTAACTTTTATTACTTTAAAGTTTAAACTCCTCTTAGGTAGAGCTAAATAAACCAGTGAATCCTGCAGTACTAGGCGAATGTATAATTCATGATTGGCCAAAAGCCCTTCCGAGTGAAAGAGAGACATGTGGAGAATACTCTATATCAGAGTTCTACTACGAGAGATGCACCAGCCGGACTGGCCCAAGAATTAGAAGTAAAAAAAACTAAAATATTTTCTGCTATATGCTATATATTGATAATTGGCGTTTTAATGACTCATAGCAGGAAATATTTTGCAAATTTTCCTTTCATAGCAATGTTTAGAATAGCATGACAATATCTTACCATTATAAACATGGATTGATATGAAGTTGATGTATTGGGCATACCAAAATACTAGGATGTGCAATATGTTAACTGGTAGATGTGACAGCCACTGACTGGAAAGAGTGTGCTTTCGACGATCAATGCGCCAGGAACTGTGTGTTCAATCACGTTATTTCTGACAGAGATGTAGATTGTGGGCGTGGTGCACTAGAAGACAGGCTCTGCGTTGATTACGGCATTACACACGCATTTGGAGAGGACGCATGCTCCTTACGGCCTCAAGCGCCTGATATCATACAGTACGCCAAGTGGATGGTAGATCAATGTGGTGTGGCTGATCCACCACCACCACCAAAACCAAATCAATGTTAGTTTCTTAAAAATGTTATTAAACGATGAAGTAGAAAGTGCAAGATACTTGTTAACATGAGCTTGCATGCAACAAAAACTTGCTTTTATTAATTTAGCTACAACATTTTCCACCACCACCACTGCTTCCGTGACAGCAATAGTAGTGCCAGTTGTGGTAAGCACGGTCATTATAGTCGCCATGATCGTAGCAGTGCTTTGGTATGTGCAGCGGAAACGAAGACAACATGAATCCATGAGTGAGATTGGTTTGGGAGGTGAGTCATATAACTCATGTTCAGATAAGCAGAAACGACTCTGACAAGGACAATCGGTCTGGGGAGCACTTTTAGGATTAGCAGTATGCTAATTTGAGCGTATTTTATTTAGGATTCATAAAACTCAGCTTGTTACAATAAATACTCGGTGTGCGTGTCACAGAATACAAAAACCAGGATATTACTAGGTCATGAGATATAATAGTATATTTTTAATGCTGGCACCTTGAAGCCAACGTTATCGTAGTTCATTATTTAAATCATATATGAATATATATTTACTTCTGAAAAGAGTACAATATTTTAGTTTGTTTGACAGTAAGAAATGAGAACAGCTATAACTATGGGCCTGATGCTTCATATGAAGAGGCAAAGTTTAAGTCAGCTTTTAGCCTGGACCAGTGTTCTGAAGAAATAAAGAATATGGTAAAACAACACTTATTGCCATTGGATTATATAGAAGTCATGGAAGAAATAGGCAGGGGTATGTCTATCAATCATGATATTGTCATCGGTGTCTATGCTTACACAACAAGCTAGTTACACTTGAATAAATTATACTATTTAAAGAGCTGTAACGTTGGTTCACCAGATGACTGCACCTTCATGCTACACTGTAAAACATATTTTTAGAATGACAATCTTACAAGGTACTGCAAGGTGCCCTCTATAAAGTATATAGTTGATGGTGCTACCATAAATGAGATCTAAATTATATAATGCCACCAAAATAGGTTGCAAAAATTTGGACTAGAGCTTCATTCTATTAAGCAACAAATTCTTTGTGGTTGTCATGACACTTATGCATATATTCATATAACTAGATTTAATAATTTGCATTTGAGAGGATAACTCTAATAGTTAATGGCAATAAGCAAATGTTATACGCTGGTTGAAAACAGTGATGTGTTGGCAATTTGAGAAATGAGTGAAGGCTGCACTCAGCAAATATGACAATCATAAACAAAATTTCAGATGAGTTACAATAAAACTCGGCCTTTTTTACTGAAAACTTATTTTTCTCATTTGCTAGCTACAAAAATTTTAACAAATGTATATGAGGGAGCAGCTATGTTAAACAATTATTTGCTAACAACTTATTATCTTTATTGATTTAACTAAAAAGACTTGATTTTTCAACAGAGCTCTGCAGTGGCATCTTATAAGGTGATTTGAATGTTCAATGTACCACACAGAGAGAAAAAAAGCAAACTGCTTTATGCTTTATATAAATTGATTTCATTCTGGCATAATAAACACTAGAATTCAACTTGTATAAAAATGTTACAGAAACGACAAAACTATAAGAATAAATCAGCATATAAACTTACAACAACAACTGTCACCCATATATAATGAAACATTGCAAACCACAAATAGTGAGACCACTGACATTTACCTTTAAAGCCTATAAAATTAAAGCAGGTATTACCTGCACTTCACTACAAAAACATAGTTGAGATATATTATTACATATATATTTATATTTATTATATATAATTACGTATTATTAAATAATTTAATTACCAGTTCATTTAGTGTCAATATGGTTATCGACTAATTGAGATTATGATTATAGGATCTATCAAGCTTATTGTAACAAAGGCTTTTTAACATAGCATTTTGAGCTTAGTTCAGCATGCTATTTAATAAAATGAGTTTATTCAGTAGTGCCATTAAAATTTGCTGGTAGTATGAACAGTTGTAAGCTTTAGTTCATATTAAAATTATATTAATTTGATTTAGTAGCGTTTTGCAGTATAACTGTGAAACATATTGAGGGATATCTTAGAGCCTTATACATGTTCTTACAATACAGTAGTAGAATAAATGGAGTATATAATTACACTCTTGCCTTTTTTCAGGTCAGTTCGGAGTTATCAGAAAGGCTAAATACTTTACAGACGCCAATCTCTCCAAATATAAGTTAGTAGCTATAAAGACTATTAGGAATCCTAACAGAGAAAAGTATGAGGAAGAGGTGCATAGTTTCCTCCGAGAGGCCTACACCATGAGTCAATTTGATCACATCAATGTAATCAACCTTATTGGCTTAATTTGGGAAAATGATGAATCCCCAGCAGTTGTCTGCCCTTATATGGGAAAAGGCAGTCTGTTGGATCTGGTCAAAAGGAGTGAAATGGTGAGGACTAAGATTGTGTACCTTCGAGTAGCTTAGTGCACCTAAAACTCACCAGATATATCAAATTAGTCTTGAATGCACTTAAACCGTATCATGGTAAGCTAGGGCTTCAAAAGTTGAAGTAAGATTTATGGCAACATTGCTTCAAACATATTTTCTCAACAACTTGTTTACTAGTTTTGCAGTTGTTGATAGCTACATTCGTTTCAATTATTACAATTTCATTGGTTTACTAGAAATTGAGGAAAAACTGACAATAACTAAAATATTATATGCTAGTGCCAAAAAATCAAACTATTATTGTAACTTTTTCAACAAACTACAAATACAAAAATTTCAAGTTGCTTTATTCATGTGCTGTAGGGTTAGCTTAAAGTTTATTAATAGTCATGTATAGATATAAGAAAATTAAGTTTGGTACTTTGATTGTGTATATGGTTAGGTCACAAGCATTTTAAGTTTGCAATAACAATAATTGATTGCTTGTAGACAATATACATATAATTATGTTTAATGATATAGGAATTGGGCTGAATAGCATATGTCATGTGTTTGAACATTATTAGCATTACTATTTAACTATCATTAGTTCTTTTAGAACCTCACAGTTTGGTATTTATCTGCAACATTTACTGATGAAACATGGCATGCGGGTAGCAATGTGTTGAGTTCATTTGTTAGAAATACTTTTTATTTAACTGTTTATTAAGTTTGAGTCACAAATTAAAAAAGCAGCTGTTCTCATTACCAATTATACTTTATTTATTTTTATGTTGAAGAAATTCAGTGAAACGGATCGGATGAGTTTTGTGGTGCAGATTGCAGCGGGACTGGAGTACCTTGAGAGAATGAAGTTCGTGCACAGAGACATAGCATTACGTAACTGCTTGTGAGTTTAAATATTCTCCAGAGTTCAACAGGAATTCATTCAAACCACATAAAAAACCAGAGCATTTTTTAAACTACAATGACATGTAATCTATCTGAAATACAATACATATTATGAAATTTGAAATAACCAAAATGTACATATATAACATGCTACATGAAATGTACATCTATTTTTTAAGTATGTGTGTAACTTTGTACTTGTAAATAAAATATTTTTATTACATAAATAATAATTGAAATGTTAAAGTTGCTAATCGTTTTTGAATTGGAAGCTATTAACTTATTGTATGGTATGAAATATTCTATCTCAATGTTGTGAAAAGTTGAATACTATGAAAATTAAATTACCTTTAATTTCACTTTCAGGGTGAGTGAGCTGTATGTAATAAAAATAAGTGACTTTGGATTAACCAGAGATATATATGACAGCAGAGTATACGAGTGTTCAGATGTCACTGAAAAGCAGTTGCCATGGAAGTGGCTGGCTCCTGAATGCATAAAGCAAGGAACATTTACACACAAATCCGATGTGGTGAGCTGATGTACATTTTAAGTACATAAGTAATGCATAGAACTCAATCTAATAGCATCTCTACAGATCAGTTATTTACAAGTCTTAGGGAAATTCTTCAGAACATGATTTTAATACTAGAACTCATTTCAATTCCTCGGGTTGACAACTCTAACTTAAATTTACTGGGTAAAATACAGGATAGAAGTTGTTTTAAGATTTGCTCTCTCTCTCTCTAGAAATAAGATTAATCAGAGTAAAAATCTTTATTCCAGTGGTCATTCGGGGTAACCATTTGGGAACTCTTCACTAATGGCAGTTCTCCGTACCCAGCCATTGGCAACTTGTCAGTTCTACAAGAATGTCTGGAAACTGGTTATAGACTTTCTAAACCTGACAATTTATCTCAGCAATTGTGAGTATAACCAGTTGATAGTGTCAGTTATGAGTATTATCAATTGTATGTGGTGAGGCCTGAACAAATATTCTAAGCAACTGCATGTTAATCTCTTGTTTGAATATTACCATCTGATAAATATAATATGCCCCGAATAGCTAACTGCAGAAATCACAGTGCAGCAGTAAATGTGAAGTTATTTCGTTACAGATATGACCTAATGAGGTTGATGTGGAGTGCCAATCCAGAGAATAGGCCACACTTTAGTGAGCTTCTACAATCTATTAAATTACTGGAGAGTAAACAGAGCCCACCTGGAGAATATTCGTATACAATTGAATTGGGTGAGCGCAGTAGAGCAGATGCTGCATCAGGAGATTATATGACACCCACAGTAAGAGAGGGAGTTCGGGACTCAGTACAATATGCAGACTCTCCAATAATAAATATCACTGAGCCTGATATTTATTAGCACTAATAGCAGATACTAGCAGGCAGGTGTCCGGTAAAAATGGCACAAATGGAAAAAAGGTAAAAGTGGCACATTTACAATATTGGGGTGGGGGGGGTTAGGATGGGGGTTTAGGGGTTTGAATTTGGGGAAATCTAACATAAGATGTGCCATTTTTACCTACTTTTCCATTTGTGCCATTATTACCTGTGCCATTTTTTACCTATAATCTAGCATGACACCAGAATCAACTTTATACAACTAACTTAAATTACTATATCACTAAACTAATATATCTGCCATACTTTTACAATATTTTATTTAATGCAAAGCAGTGCAAAGTTTCTATTCATGATATCATAAGTGTTTTGTTGCAAATGCAGTATAGCAATTCTCAATGTCCAAAAGCAAGTTTGACTAGAAATTTCTGTTCAAATAAAACAGCAATAGATACACATATAAATGTAAAAATTATAAATCATGAGTTATCACAAAGTTTGAATTGTCTATACAAGATACAGTTGACTGATGATTCATTTAAAAGTAATATATAAAACAGTTACATATCTATTACATAAATAACACTTTAGGTTTATTGCTAATATTTCCAGTAATATAATAATTGTATAACAGTACAAACATGTACAATGATGCACACTCAGTTAGGTCGAAGCTAAAAATAATGTATCATCAGCCATTACTAGGGTGTTGAATACAGGCTGTTACGAAACAGTTTGATTGGATTTGGTTCGAACAGCGTCTTCGGACTCCTCAGGCTTCATGTTTACAGTGTGTAAGGGAAGATGCATCTCACTAGTACACGACATTTCATACTTCCTCTTCTTGCCAGACTGCAGGTGCTTCTAAACAACAGAGTGGTGGAGATAATTATCTTACAACACCAACATGCATGTACATGATAATGGACTTCCAAATCTTCTGGCTGAAGTCAGGCTAAAAGCAGGTGATTAAAAGGTACTGCACAGATTGGCACTAAAGATAAAAGATGGCTAAAGGGAGTGGAGAAACATAAACTTTTCTTAGAAAGAATTACTTGTAACTACAAGAAAATGTGCTCACTTATTGATAAAAACTTAGTGGGTTTATAGGCAACACTCCTGTGAGAATCCCTGATGGAAGGAGTTTTTAAGGGGGCTAACGACTTGTTCACTATTGTGGCACAGGAGCAATTATAATTGAATGCCCTTCCTAACATCACCAATGAGATTTAAACCACTGACCTTGCATATACCAAGCCAATCGATACATATTTGATAATTAGATAGCCAAAATTATTGAAAAGTTGGGCTACCCATGGTCTTTGTTTTGACAGTAGAAGAGTCAGGATGATATTTTAGTTGTTAGGAAAAACACTCCAGCTTCAAACTTTTACTAAAATCAAAGCTACTGTATAAAAAAAGCATTAAATTTTAAAACTAGAATTCATTTTTAGGCAAACCTGTCTTTCTTTGTACACCTTCTTCATTTGCTCTTTCAGCTTAAGGAGAACTGATGTACAGACATCTTCTTTCAGCTCTACACCACAGATACCACTCTCTGTTGACTTGTTGCCTTTTTCTGAGCTCCCAATCTGCGTTATTTCACTCTGAGTTTTCTGTTAAACAATTAGTCATACATACCATCTAATACAAATAACATAAACTGGTAGACTGGGAGAAGATGTGGCTGATAACCAGGGGTTCTCAACTAATGCAGGGACCTTACTTATCCTCTTCAGCTTCCAGCACGGAATAATACTTCTGGAACTTATGCTAAGAGCGTGGAGAAAACACACTACTTGACCGAACTTACCAAATATAGAATGTTGCGATGCCTAACTACCAACTGCCATGCATATTTGTAAAAGTATAAGAAATTATTTAAAGAACCAAATGATATAAAGAACACAGAATTTGAAGGAGAGAAATTTTAATTCAGTGCAACAAAAATGATCAACATATACATTATTCAACAACCAAAAAATATACAGAAATTTGAGGTAAATATTAAAAAACAGGTAATAAAATTTATCAACAAGTAATACAATTAATATTATTAACAAATGATTGATGACTTAAATGAATATTTTTAGTGAACGATTAAATTTTATCAAGAAAAACACAAGCAAAGTCAAATTGAAACACAAAACCCAAGCAGCGTGAAACCATGAAACTGGTGAAGTAGTTAATACCACTGCTGCGGTGGTTGTGGGGAGAGTAGGGGATTCTGATGGGTTGGATCAGCGGATGTAGCATTAGCTGCATATTGCTGCAAAGGATTGTAAAATGGAAGACCGGTATTGGGGTCTACATAGTAGTACGGGTATGAAGGAAGGGGCTGCTGAGTTTGTGGTTGTTGCTGAAGAAGTAACTGCTGCTGCATCAACTGCGACTGCTGAAGAGAAATAGCTTGCTGATCTGACCAGAGAAAGGGAGGCGCCGGAGGAGGTGGATGACCAGGGTCAGCGTACTCCTTGTCCGGGTGTTGGGTGGCCTTATGTAACTTGCTGATGACTGCGGGGTCAGCTTGTGGACTGGTTACACGACCAGCCACTTGGGGTGTGGCTACTTTCTCAGCTTCCCCAGAAAAGTCTGGCTTCTTGGTGACAATATTTTTGTTGGTGTAGGGGTTGTAGGACATTTCAGGCATCTGAGTTGCCTTGTGAAAAGTACTATGACCAAAATTAATCGTTTGTGTACTGGTGCAGGCAAGTAAAATGTAGGAGCCTTGATTATTTAGATAGTTTTCATGAGCTGTAATTCCTTCTTCCAGAACGACGCATGGTTTAAGACATTTATTAGAGTAGAAAGAATTCATTCCACCAACATCAGACTGGGTGCTTTTAGACACCCCCGCAATCTCCTGCTGAGCCGTTTGAGTGAATGCTGACAGAGTCGTTGCTACCGCTGAATCCCCATCCATGCTGCCAGAGAGATTCTCAGAATTGTCCAACTCCAGTTGCTTTTTCTTGCAGAGATTGTGCCCTGCAGCTTGTCCATTTGACACGGCAGCAGCATTCTCTGGTGATTGCTGCCTTTGTGTAGAAGCATCAGTATTCTGATGACCTTGAGCTGGAAAGATCTTTTCCTGCTGCAAAATATATTACTAATGTGTGATTCACAGTAAAAGTAGCTTCTATTGAGCATTTAGTGAAATTTTGAAATTTACAAGAAGCAAAGATAATTTCTTCGGAATTATTAGAAATTATGCCTATGCTGTGAAAAAGATTACGTCAATCAATCAATAAATCAATATTCATAAAAAAAATTTCCAGGGGAATGAAAAGAAACCAACACCAAAGAAAATATCTATTACAAGTTCATAGAATTCGGGTGACTGTAAAGCTACATTACCCACTCACATACAATTCCAAGAATGGGGTGGTTAGCCAAGCAGCTACAAACTATAGTAGAATCATAAAGAAGAAGAGGGTAGGTGAATGTTAGTAAAGCTATTTTACTAATAGACTAGACAGTGATGGTGGTTAGCTAGAATGGAAGCTGTGCTAAAGGGTTAGTTACTACTGTACACACTCTAATACACTCAGACTCACCATTGTAAACAATTCTAGCTGTCCTAGTAACTCCACAGGGCCAACTTTGATAAGCAAATGCTGCGCTACTTATATACAGCAACAACCGCAATATTATATTGAAAGAACTAATGGAAATCCTAAAATATTTTCTACCCTCTGGGTTTAAACTGAAACGGCAAATCATTTGTGCGCACAGTCACTTAAGGACTGAGGACGCTACATACTTCATGACAAAGTTTCTATATATATTATAAATAACTTAACATATATACATATACCTGCTTGAATACAAATTATAAGTAGATCAATAGTATATATATACATATACAGTGTCTTGCACAAAAAGCGTAAGTCTTGAAAGTAATATTGGCAAATATTCGGTTTTAATTTTACAATTCACAGAAGACTTATGTCTAAGATTTTAAACACTCAGCATTGATTCTTTGACCAAAAAAGATCTTCATATTTGAACACATGTTTAACTGCAGGTAACAAAAATAGACCTTCCACTAGTGATCATTTTGACATGCAAGTAATACTTTTTTTCTTTCATTTATATTTTCTAATAGAATATCTACAGTATTTGTATAGTCATGAAAATGCAGAACATAAACAAATTTGATACTTTAGATTACTATCAACTTTATAAAAGTAATTGTAATAATATGATATTTACCGAGTCTTGTTTAATAGCCGCAGCAGAACCTTCAGCGAAAGTGCCATAGAGACGTAATATAGACCCCCAACTCTTCAAATGTGAGTGCAGTTGCTAAAAGTACAACATAAATGATAAAAAAATGTTTCACAACATAAGAAAAGTTTTCTTTACTTTGATTGATAATTAGAAATTGTTCCTCTTTAAAAACTTCAGAGGGCCAACGAGGGGCTACACTTTAAGGTTTAGAGATTGTGACTAAAGGTTCATCACAATTAGTGAGAGAATGGTTCTATAAGCAGCGCCGAGTTGGGGGTGACTGAGTGCAGTAGTTTGCAGTTCTTGAGTTTGGAGTTCCAAGTTCGAACTCTAATCTCAAGAGCAGCAAACTACTGCACTCAGTAACCCCCACCTAGGAGCTGCTTATAGAACCATTATTAGTGAGAACACCTGAGAGATATTTGTAAACCAACAGCCCACTTTTTAAATGTTTTATAAATTTAAAACACAAAATATTTTTCCCAATACAATTTTTACATAAAATACTACACATATTTCAGCAGCTAGTACAAGTATGTTATAACTGTGTACTTTGAACAATCAGTGCATCAAGATAATGATGAGGCAATTCCACCAAAATAGAAACATACCTGTAAAATTTCTTGAGCAGCGTATTGAATAGCCAATCTACTGTTTTTGCCTGGCACCCCCTGAGAACAAAGCACTGCCTTAGAAAAGGTAAAACGCATACTTTGTACTACAAAAACTACCCTTCGTTACATATTATATAAGAAGTGGGAGAGGTTTACCATATAAGTTTGTACATGTCAAAGGAGCTATACTGGTACAACCAGTTACTGAACTTTCACATCCCGCTGCACAGTATCCCTACGTCACACTAAGACATTATAACCAAGAAAAAGCAAAGATCTGTTGGCTACTAAACACCACTCGCTTGCGCTACATAATGTTTTGCTGAAACATGAAGCCTGCTCTGATATATACACAATAAAAACAACATAACCTACACAGAAACCATATGAGTTGAAAAGATGGCAAATCTGGTCCTCTAAATGGTAAGTTCAAAGGTCAAAGATTTTCTGGTCTAGTTCGATGCAAAGATATACAGTAAAATGAGAATATATAATTAAAGAAAATAAAGTGTGAACATTCCAACATTTCCTTGTTTTAAATGGTACATACTTTTGCTGAGAACTGGCCGACATTCATATCACACACGTGGGACAAGATACGCCCCTTCCGGTTCATGGTAGTCTCAGCTTTTATACAGCTTTCATCCATCGCAAAATTGCGAGCAATGCACGCCTTTAGTATTGGCAGTGGATATATTTGGTTTGTACTTTTAGCTGTTTCCACGACTCTTTGATCTGTTATTGACATTGCATCAAAAAGCTACAAAATATAGAAGTTATCTCCCCATACACATGATAAATGGCATTTAACTCACTAATCATGTACTACACATGACAATATAATATTTATGAACACTAAAACAAATAGAAATGCAATGAACAACACTTTTATCAGATTAAAATAAGCAGCACACCAGAAAAATACATGGTTTTGATTTTACACACTCATTGCACTATAATTACCACACTACAGTATATATATGCATGGGAAGGTGCCTTCATTGCCCGGATGAACCTCAGTGGTCTGGGGTGCAGGCTTCAAACCTGTAGATGTCTAGCGACATAGTGGTTCAATTCCACCTTTCGGGCGACTTTTTGCAAATTGTAAAGAAGTTATTCACTGCTATTAGATTTACAATGAACTCGCCCATAACTGCAATACAAACAATATTTACCTGATAATATTCGGACAAGGCAGTTGTAGCCATTTGCTTGTTAATATTTTCCATGTTTTGAGAGACGGTATTCTGTATCAGCTTTTTGGCATACTTTGGAACTAGAGATTCTAGAGCGTTGATTGCTACAGCATATAAACAGTCACATATCATATTCTGGTCATTGACTAAAGCTCAACAATTTGTCATTTGAAAAGTTAAACGCATGTTATAAACCATTCTCAACCTCATGACATTTTCAGATTGACAAAGTAAAAGTAATCAAACATATTTTAGGTAGGTGCAAAATTCTATAATGACAACGCAACATTACAATAACACAACAATTATATATCGAGTCATTTAAAATAGCAAAAAGCTTTGAAATTAAAATTATAAAATTGTTAGACAAACTTCACATCTATATATCAAAAGCAAGTAGAGCACAAAATGGTCACACAAAAAACAAATTGAAAAATGTGCAATCTTAACATACCAGCATTTTCTTTAGCACTCTTCTTTGTGTGACCGGAGCCTATGCCATGAATAATATTCGTGTCTCTAGACTTGAGTTTACACTCAAAGCCACTAGTGGTAGGACTGTGTTCAACTATTGGGCATTTCCGGAGCAGCCAGGTAGCGTAGCTCATGTATATGTCCATAACGGAGTTGGCACCAGGGAGAGAATAGAAATCACCTAGTGGTAAAAAATCTACCAGTTTATTATCAGGTTGTATATGCTTCTTCCATTGGCTATATTATACCCACTACACATGACAATCAAACATTATATAATAATAAACATTAAAGGACCAATAACAATTTGTCATACGTTTTAGCTTTCCTTTGTCATCTCGTTGATATGGTTCAGGCAACTCTGACGCAGAAATCACCACAGGGGTCAACGAGGCGTCTTTAGTATCAGCCTGAAAATTTATGTTGTAAAATATAGTATCATGCAAATTAGCCGAAAATGGACGATTGCATTGCAGAGCATAGTTGCCTGAGAAGTGATACCAACTGTCTCATTGGCTCTGCTATATATGTAGGCCCACTGCACAATTGAAGTACTCTCAACTATACATTCATGTAGACCTGAGAAAAACACTACTGCCATAATGAACAACAACCTACAGAATATGATGCGTTGACAAACTAGGCCCCAATAACTACAGCTGGCTACAGTTATGCTCATACATAGACAAGTATTATGCAGCATAAATATGCATGCCTGTAACTCAGCACTAATATTTTCTATTGACAGTCATGACTTTAATGCAACAACTGGCTGTAATTACCTACTAGACACACTTTGCCGTAATGTAAAATTCAGCCATTTTTAATGTGCCCGGGCTGAAGTGCTCAAAGTCTGTTATCGGGTACAATCTATGACACCTCATAGGACATTTATATCCATTAAGTTGATGCAAATGTCTTCCTGTCCAATAGGAGTCCGACGCAATTTTTTGAATCAGTCAGCTTGGAAATTTTTAAAAATGGCCGACATTTGATGGCACTGTTGACGTTACGGCAAGGTGTGTCTAGGGGGTTACAGTTTTCAATTCAAAACATTTAATGTCCACATCTACTAACCAGTTTCTTTTGAAATTTGCTGTTTTTCTCATAATCTTTTCTGACTTTCCAGTTTTCAAATTTTTTGAACTCTTTTTTTTCAAATGTAAATATGCTTTTACAATAATCCATCATGGCTTCTTTATCTGCAAAAAATAGAATTATTAGTTTATTCTCAAGAGAAATGTGCTAAGCATCTCAAAGTATTCAAATCAACAACACACATAATCTTCTATGAAACACTTATATGAAGCAAGAGCGCTATATAATTTATTTCTATTCAATAGGAAATGGAGTTAACAACACTGGAGGAAGACTGAGGTAGGGAACACCATGACTGCTGCTGTAAGAAAAAAAAACTAACTGACTTTGTAGCAGTGTTTAAAATGTAACCCTAACTAAGACTTTAAGGGAGCAGTCATAGTCTAGCAATTAGAACTCTGCTAACCGAGATCTGGAAACTTCTCTGCAGCCGGTACATCCCGTAAGGAGACATCCGTGATCTTGTTGTCTTCTTTTTTTTCATCACCATTTTGATTAGTAGGCAGTTTATTAGCTTCTGGGCCAGATTTATTGTCTACTTTAACACAGGGAGCTTCTAGTGTGCCTTCTTCCAATTCTCTCTTGTTTGATGAATCCATACCAGCTGTTTTCAGATTAAAATACATTATAGTTGTAGGATGTTTATATTCAGTTTCACAAAATTGTTTACTACATCAAAACATCACAAAACATATCAACCAATTTCATTCACCGCTCAAGTTGCAACAAATAAATAGAGCCTAAAATGATCATACATGTCAAAAATAATGCACAATGCCAAGGCAAATACTAAGCATTTTCATATTAGTTATTACTGATACTGTGCTAATACACAGCACCTTAGCTGCTGAGCAAATAATTCCACACACAACTAACAGCCAGTATCACAAATGTATTTATATCATAAGCATGTCAACAGACATGAGATCTGTGACATGCTATAACATTTTATTTGTTAAACTACGTGGAATAACGAGTAGCTACATACATGACGTCACTTCTGCCGTGGCTTGGATCTTGGGTTCTGTGTTTTCGTCTACAGGTTTTCCTTCCATCAGATCTTTGCACCTTCGGTAGACCATGCAAGGAATGGCGCCGACTGGCACAGGATGAGTCTACAGCAACAATGTACTAATCATAGGCTTAAAAACCACAAGACAATTTAAATATGTATAGTTATAATCAGCAAGATAGCATTATATTATGTCTACAGGTTATAAAAACCTACCTTAGCATATCTATTATCTAGATAGTAGGGTCTGGACCATGTGACCACTCTCGTCTTCAGGTGAATGTAGATGGACATACCAGTTTCATGGGCCAACTCCTTCCAACCTTCTGGCAAGGCCTCTAGTTGACCTTTCGGCACTACATCTACACACAGCAATAATCAGTTTCAGAATCAGGCCATGGCCACAAGAACTCACAAGTTAACATAAAAAACTAGGACTACCTTTCACAACATAGCGGTGCATGGTGATGTAGCCTTCACTGTTCACAGTGGCATCTTTTTCTTGGTTATCTTTAGAAGTATAACATTCATCTGAATTGGTACTAGCAGTGATACTGGTCGCTGACATAGAGTCCAGTAACTCGTGAGCATGGGCATCCAATTCAGCTTGCTCGCTTGAATATGATTGGTTGATTGATTCCGCTTTTACAGCCTCGTCGCTTCCCAACTCTCCCGCACGGTTGTTGAGCTCCGTGACTGGTAAAGAACTGTTAGTGCAAGAGCTGGCTTCTCCCACAGAAGTTTCACAGGGGTTTGGTTTACTTAGCAGATCGAATATTGTATCACAGGGTTCAGCTTTTACAGTGATCTACAGAGCATTGGTTGAATAGTTGAGTGCGGGAATATATAAATACAAGCTGGGGAATTTCTAGCAACTACTAAAGAAAATAAAATATTTGACCAAATACCAGCCAGCCTGGAGTGATAGCTTTTAAGATTCCAGTAGGTAATGGTAATTACTACTTTACAGCAAACAGCTTTCACTAAAGTTTTTTTGCTTTTTCTATGAACTTGATAAATGAATACATCACAATGGTGCCAGTTGAGAAAAATGTTGTTAGTATGAAAAGTTCAAGTGAAATTGGTGAAATATTGAAAACCATGAGTACATTAAACTAATAAAAAAAGGGTTTGTAACAAGCATTGAACATCTTTTACCTAGCCATACCCAAAAATGTTACTAATAACAATGATTGCAATGGCGGAAAGCAACTCAGTGTGTGTTGCAATGTTTTTTCTGTTATGTGCACCTCTACTGACACTAGCTCTAATTTTTTGGTACTATTAAAATTAAACTTCTCATAACATGTTCAAGGCAAGTTGAACATGATAAGATATTTCAATGCAAACAGTGCAACTGCAATCATAACTGTGGTGTTGCATTTGAGAGGGTGTACAGAGAAGAGATCATTTCTTCTTACAAAGGAGCAAACAACAATTCTGAGCTCACCTACAGATATTTTGTATAGAAACACTGAAAGAAAGCCTGAGTATAACACCTGTGTGGAACTTGGTTGATCACTGCAACTAGACAAATGGTCTTGGGAATTAGTGTCTCCATCTTCCAACGAAGAGCCTGCGCTGGCAATACTGCTACAGATATCTGACTGTGAGAGCATATCGGCCAAACTAGGCACTGTGGGTAGAACACACTCCTCTACTGATCCGTCTGCTGACTCTGCCATTAAAGTAGAGAGCTCAAGCTCACTATCCCCACTATCATTAACAATAGGCGGTAATAGTGGGTTGATGTCTGCACTTGGATGGCACAAAACATCAGCAGCACCGTCTGGGTGAGCGTGGTGGGTGATTAATGCAGAATGTTGAGGAGAATTCTCGGGCGAAACCTACACATCAAGCCAATTAAAAACAATTCAATGAAATATATTAAAAACACTAAATTAAACTACACAAAAACACAAAATAATATTGCTCAAAAACAATAGTAAAACACGCTGCAATACCTAAAGTTAATAACTAAAAATAAAGTAAATTACTAAAATGAAATATCAAACCTTAGTTGATTTGGATTTTTTCTTTTTTTCAGACTTCTTACGCTTTTTTGGTGGTTCTTCATTCTCCATATTGCTGTTCAGATTAGAAGGACGATGAAACCAGAAAAATTTGAAATAACAAAAATACTTTGACCCAAGCTAAAACACAACAAATTAATAAAAACAGGGATACGTTACATGTTTGTACATCTAAAATATCCTCATTACTAAAGAAAAGAAACTGAGGCAACAATATTTATAGTAAGACGATAATTAGTGGCATTGCCCGCTACCCAATCAGTCCGGTGAGGAATAATTAGTGGTATTGTTGGTCAAAATCAAAAATCACAAGAGCATTAGTTTTGAAATAACTGATAAGTCCATACTTTTAGCACAACTAAAATACTTTATGAGTGACTCAACACTAGAAATAGATTTGACCCATCTAAAACTTTAGTAAAAAGCAAACAAGTATTTTTAGGCAATTATTTCAATCGCATAGTTATTACCTTAATGCTTATAATAACAGCTATAAGTTAATGACATTAATATCGATTGAACAATTCGTAATAATCCAACAGTGTGGCTGTTCATGTAAAAGTGAAATTTATCAATAATGGTCACTGTTGACACAACCACAACCATTTTAATATATGTAATGATTTACAAAATTATTACTATAACTTATAAGTTTAACTTAATAAGTGATACTAAGTTAGTACTACGAGCAAGGAGTGAGTTATACTTATATTTATACTTATAGGTAATGTTATACTTATAGCTTTAGCTTGCACTAACACTTATGGTTATACTTATAACGTTAACTCAATTTTTTCTTTCAAGTTTAACTTATAAGACTAGGTTATAACTATAAGTATAAGTCTAAGCTTAACTTTAAGTTACTTATAATTTAAATTATATAATTATAATATTAAAATATGACTATGTTATAACTTATAGCCTATAAGTACAGGTGAGCTTAAGTTAAATTGCAACATGATCATCATCATGATGCTACGCCTACTGTAAGTGTAAGTGTGTAACACTGTTAGTTTTAGTTCATGTCATTCACTTTCACTATCAGTATCCCTGTGACTATGAATATCAATATGACTATCAATATCACTATGAGTATAAGTATAATGAGTATTATAATCAGTATGACATTGACTATCACTATGACTATCACTATGAATATCACTATCACACTACTAGTACTAGTACTACCACTACCAGTATGTACTCACTTTACAATTATACATTTTGATTTTCGTTTCGATTTTAACTTTTTTTTTACATAATGAATAATCACTAATGATAATGAAATTCAAACTGAAACTGAATATGATAATCTCAATCATAAACTTAAACTTAAAGTGATAATCATAAAATGATAATCATAATGACTGTTAATTTAAGTCAAGTTTAAACTTTTTTTATGGGCAACTGTAATGTGAATTACTTTACGTTGCAGATGCTGGTCTAGACATTACAATTTACAAAGTTCATGTAAGACTCAAGTTTTGGCTAAAAATAAAAATAAAATAATATACTTGAAAATCATCGAACTCAATAATATTTTCAATAAAATCTTCCAGCTCAGTGCTTGAAATAGTGAAAGCACAACCGATTAAATTGGCGACGAAGCGGGACTGCGTTTTGATAGCGCAATATCTCGAACATTTTGCTTTTCGCGTGCCCGTTTTGGGAATAGAGAAATTGCTTTACATGATTTGTCGGGTGCACCGAATCCAGCCAATTAGCATTACTATTACATTGCATCTTTTCAAGAAGCTTGCCCACTTCCTACTAGACAAAATTAATGTAGGAGCTTTAAGCTCATAGCGATAAAGAATTGAGATGGTTACAGAAGCCGTTGCAGAAATTGTTTAAAGCCACCTGTCTGAATAATCAGTACCGTAAATATTTTTATCGCCTCACAAGTAAGTGCTGTTTTTGGGCATGTAATATTAAGCAATGATTAAACTTTTTGACAAATATTACACTTCGACTTTGACTTTCACGTTGAAGTTTGATTTACTTAAGAATTACACTTACTGTTAGTGTTACTATTACTATTAGTATTAATATTACTATTAGTATTACTATTAGTATTAATATTACTATTAGTATTATCATTAGTATTAGTAATACTATTAGAATAAGTTATTTATATTTATAGTTTAAGCTATACTTACAGTTACTCTTATCTGTAACAATCACTTGTCAGTTGTCACAGATATACTCACTCATCTTCATTTTGTCACAGGGTTTGGATATACAATGATAAAGAATATTCTCAGAGTAAAGCAACGGGCTGACCAAGGTCTTGGCAGGTAATATATTATAGACTAAATAGTAAAACTACTGAGAGTTTAAAGTTGCAATTTAGTCTTCGTCACAGTGTGTTTATTTTGTGTACCATGCAATAATGCCGCATGTGGTCACTCAGAGATGGGTGCAAATCACTTTGCTTTTTGATTAATTCCTTGAAATTCCTTAACTTGAATTGGCTTGGTTGGTATTGACTGTAAGAAAAGTTGTATCATGTTTTCAATCACAGCTGCAAATAAACTTGATGGGACTGGCGACATGATGCCTTGTTTCAAATGAGCAGATTTCCTGGTGTGTTGCTAGCTGCATTTTTGGTCATATCTAAAACAGTTTTAACTTATTTTTGCTATTTCTTCAATATCTTGCTCCTTTCCATGTTACTAGTTGTGTGTAATTTTTGTAGATGTTTGTGTGAATCTTCTTTGGCAATATAGTCACTATTTAATATTCATTAGCGTATGCTGTTTACACGTAACTGGATGTTACTTAATAGCACCAAACTGACAGTGAAAATCTTTAAAAGCTTTGACAGAAATACTAAATACTTTATTTGTTCACTTATTACATCTTGTTCAAGATTATTATGCAACAAGGCCCCCAGTATTAGCTAAAGTTTCACAAGTAATAATTATATATAACATTTAATGAATGTTGGTAATTATTTTTGTAAGTGATTTTTTATCAATCAGGTTGCATTGGAAATGTGATTTTTTTTCTGTTGAAGCCATACTCTTTATTACAAGCAGATTATGTTTTCCGCTGGTTTAATGTGAAAAGTATAATTGCTAACTGTCCAGATGTTACACAAACCGCAACACTTACATTTTTATTCCCCCTGATATTGCATGTTTATGGTTCTATTAGATTTTCATATACCTAATGCTAGCAGCTACTTAGTAGTACTTATAATGAATAACTTATCAATCTCCAGCTATGATCTGAACTATGAAAGGTGTATCACTATTTACTTAGTTTCTGTTTAACTAGTAATGTTATCTGCATTTCAGTCTAAAGCTAATGGGTGTATAATTATCAGTTACAATGTTATCTAATGCTAGTAGCTTGACTTCAGAAAACTTGCTCCTTTAGTTTGTTCTACTAAATTCTGGTTTGTGGCGCTTGTAGTTAAATATCAAACCAGTTGCTAAGTTCACTATTCTCCAAAGGTTTGTTTTTCTCTGGTGTTAGAAAATGGACTCAGTAGATGTATATGTGTACTGCATTTCAGGCAAAAGCAATTTTGTAAAAATTTTTTTGCTTTTAATAGTATTTTTACCTTAACTTATAATCTAAGTCTCCTAAAATGCTTAAGTAGCCTTGTATAAAAGCCACAGTCGATTGTCTCAAATGACAGCTTGGCTAAAACAAATTAAAACACTTGACTTTACTCCGGTTTAGATGTGAATGCTGCAGTGGGTTGACTACTAAAACCTTGCTTATGTTTGCAGAGCAGAGAAAACAGAAGTTTTATCTGAAGATCTTCTGTTGGCGGAGAAGAAAGTAGAAGCTTTGAAAAATGTCTTGCAGACTTTAGTAAAAAAGCTAACGGCTTCCCTTCAGGCCCACAATGTACATGACCAAGAAAAACGGGCTGTAAGTTATTGATTATAAAGAGTTTATGCAGTATATCTCTCTACACATTGCTTATCTATACCCTCAATTTCTCCTTAATAATTGACTGACTACTGCTTGCTTCTATCTGCACAAACGTTTAGTTTCATACCAGGGTATGTAATCATTTAGAGTTTTCCAGAAGGATTTAGATTGTCAAACATTTTCAACTTATCTTTCTCTGCATTTTATTCTGGTTGGAGTTTACATAACTACTTACTGACTACTTTTCATGGAGGCTCTAGAATTTGAATTGCAAGCTTGTTTTGGAAAAAACTTTTTTCAAATCACTAAAATAGATTGGTAGATTAATTTGTCACTGCTTAATTTGAGAAATAAGGAACTTTTCAACAAAGCACTTAGTCTCTTAGCTTAGTGACCCGATGTGCTAAAGTTCAAATATGATGCTTTACTTCCTTCTTCATTACTATATTGACTTGATGACCAGGAAATCTGGAACAAAATATGTAGTTATAATAATGGTTATGAAGGTTCAAGTGTGAATAATGAACCCTACTTTGAATTTTGGTTCTCATGTAATGCTTGTGGTTATATAAACTCTCCACTGTCCCTCAATTAATGGGTTCAGTAATTCTTTGATTGCTGGATTCATGGAAAGTAACTGACTATAAAGCATATATCATCTCGGTATACATAATGAGGGCACAGTTAGTATGCTATCAGACACATTAGGATGATTATATCATATGTGGCCTACATTATAATATAATATCTGTGTAATTATAGTCATGGAAATATGTGACTCCTGTCAGAATAATCAATAATGTTTGTGCTGTGTTTCTAACATGCATTAGCTGAAGTAAATTAACTTATCTCCGAGAGATTACAGGGTTGGGGTTGCATCAGTTATTCTGACTCAGACTGAATTAATAATGTTTCTGCGGATGTTTGTTGAGAGTTTCTGTTGGGCTACTTTACATGAGCACTTATCTAACCAACCAATGCGTTATTGATTTTAATTAACTTTGTCAGTGGATTTGTTCTGTAGAAGAAGATGCCTATCGTGCACCTTGCTACATCTCTAGAGGAAAGCAGTAAAGTGCTTGGAGAGGGCATGCTCTGGTATGACACAAGTATTGACAGTTGTATCATAAGCAGCTGTTCTCATTATTTTTGTATGTGAAATAAGGGTCTGCACACACTTGGATGTTTCTTTTGAAATAAACATATCAGTTTTGACTATCCCTGGTTTTGTGAAATCAAGGACATGTTAAACACCATGCTGTCTGGCTAAGCAGATGTTTTCAAAACTGGCGTTATCAGTTTGGTTGAACAGTGTATTAAATACATTTTTATAAGAGCCGCTGTAAATGCAAGTGAAGATGTCCTTCTGTTTCTATTGGATGTACATTATCTTTTAGCAATAAACTACTCCCAATCCGTGTTTCATCATATTATTCATGAAAACACCAAAGTGTGGACAGGCTTTGAAATTGGGGTTGTCTTCTATAAATATGTAGTAACTTGTCCCCCTTTTACAATCATTGTTTGTACAAGATTTTCGTCTGAATTAGTAATCAGTAGTTTTAGTGAAATTAAGTTTAGCTAATTATAATAAGATTAATACTACATCCTGATTTATCTCCTTTTGTAGTGATGTTTTGCGACAATGCTCTTTTGGAATGAATTCTATTGGATACGCACAACAGTCCTATGAACTCACAGTGGAGGAATCAATTCTTTCTTATATTCAGGGAATCCTAGATGTGAGTTATGTTATATACTGATAGCATAGACTGTAGTATGGCTTTTTTTCTATTTAAATGCTGGTATAAATCTAATAATTGACATTATAGCAGCTCCACCTACTTTTATTTGTTTGAAATTAGTTGTTAATAAAAAGTAGACAACTCTATATTATTTGCTATGTTATCTTTTTTGGCAAGTATAAAAAAATCGAAGGTTTACAGGAGAAACAACTTGAAAATACTGAAAATTCTTCAACCCAAGTATCTATTAATAATATTATGTTGAATGTAGTGGGAAGACAGTTTTGTAAATAAAAAGCAATTATTTGTGAAATTATAGGTTAGAATATTTTTTATAAAGTTACTAGCTAAGCTGAAATATATCGTTATCAAGTAAACTCCATGCATGTTCTCAAAAAGTTTTACAATACTGTACTAGTATTAAAGTTATAATTACCAGTAAGCCTAGGGCCACACTGTGCGTATTTTCGCATGCGAAAATTGAAATCACAAGTAGCAAAGGTGTCCACTGTGCGTGTTGAGAAAACATTCGCACTTGTCGCTCTGCATTTTCAACGCAAGTGCGAATCGTCTCTGTCGTCGTCACCTAATTGGCTGGTAGCTATTCAGCGAGCCCAATTTCTTTATTTAGTGCTATATTCCAGTAAATTGCGTTTTATTGAAAGCGAGTGCGATTTAAAAATGAAAGCTTTATTTATCACGCATCACTGACGCTACAGTGGACACCTTTGCTACTCGTGATTTTAATTTTCGCATGGGAAAATACGCACAGTGTGGCCCTAGGCTTAGTATTTGCTTAAAAATATTCCGTTGAAATTTTTTTTAAATGTAGAATGAAATTTTGACAATTTCAAATCTAACCAAGACTAAATTTTTTGTGTAAATGCTCCAATCATTTTTTAGAGTGTGAGGATGACTCAAGAGACTGAGTATTTGAATAAACATCACACTAACCATTGCATTGATTATATATATTTAGACTGATGTGCCAGCAATAAAGAAAAGTAAGCAACAATTGACTAAGCTGACGTTAGATATGGACTCTACCCGGTCAAGGTATACACAACAACTGTTATTCTACTATTTTAGTATACAGTTGTGGAGGACTTCCACTTGATTGTACACATATACAGTTTAAATAATATAATCATATAGCTTATAGCTGGTGGTATTGGTGTTCAAGCTTATTTTTAAAATTTGTTAAAGTATAATGTTTGTTAGGGTGCCTGAGTAATAACTGATTGATTTATCATTGATTACACATCACAGATATGAAAGCATGTTGCAAAATTCAGTGTAAATACTGGCCATAATAAGTAGACATAAATAAAAGTGGATGGAAAAAGCCACAACTCTGTTGGATTATTTAAAATAAGTTATATACTAGGAAAATGTTATGACCTACTATAACCATATATTGATATATGTTGAATATACGTATTACAAGTGTAAACAACTCCCTATGGCAGCTCTAAACTTGGTGTTGAGTATCATGACGTAGATTTGTATTTTCAGAAACTAAATAATGCACTTGCCATCAAATATGACCGTTTACACTGAATTTCGCAACGTGTTGTCATGTCTGTGATATGCAATCAATCAATCAATGTGTATACAGGCAGCAGTCAGCTGCACAGAGCTCTAGCCATTCCAGTCACAGTCAGAGTAAAACAGAACTCCTGAATGTTGAATTAGAGGAGGCTGAGCAGAAAGTTGCCACGTGCAGGGTGAGTTGCAACCTGTCACCTGTTACATAGCAAGTCTTCTCTTGCTGGTAAATTTTATCGTTTAGTTTGGAAAAAAGAAATAGCAAGTTGCACTTTGTGTCTTGCATTACTTCTCTAGTTGTCAAATTTGATGTTTGCCAACTGCAATACGTCGCTGTCTATCTATGCTGGTACAAACTACTAGCATAAGTAAGATTTCTCATGTTTAGTATTGAAATAGTAAAAGTTATGACAATGTAGATTATGTTCCATTTATATGCTTTCACTCACAGTTAGTGCATGGGATAGTTTTATGCTGTGTCTACATGCACATAAATCTGTAATTGTACTATAGAATTTCACTTTCACTTCTTTGTTGCGTATTTAAATTTTAAATCGTACTCCCTTCCAGCAATTTTTATGTCATTAGAAACCTTGAGATTTACTGAATCTGCCTACCATAATGTTTACATATTGAAAAAGTATATTTAACATTGTAGGTATTGAGACATCTTTTTCTTATGACGTAGGATTTGTTTTTATGTACATCTGCAGTGTCAATATATTATCTTGATCATTTTATTAGTATAGAAGATGCTATGCAACAGAAGACATTAGTAGTAAATATTAGATACTATTGCACATATTACAAGGGATATGCTGGTGTCTTGTAGGACCAGTATACCACAGAGATATTTCAACTCTTATCTAAAGAATCTGATATATGTCTCAAAATTATTGAGGTATGACTATTTCTTGTCTCTGTTTTTATTCTGTTAATCAACTAAACCATAATTGCATGTTCCTTTCTATGCTAAAATTATTACTAAAAGTGTCTTTTAGACCTGGACAATTAATTCGGTAGAGAAACTTTAAAAATATTTGGATTTTCCCAAACAATTAATGGAGTGAATTTATTTAGTTGTCTTTAAAATTAATATGTAATGTTTTTTATCATCAAAATTGAGTCTTATTTTTAAAACTTGGATGACATCAACATATGTGGTCATTCGTTCTTAAACAAATTTTTATGTAAAAAGAATAAGGAAGAAGTTTACAGCGTTAATTAAGCAATCATTATTTGTTCAACGTTATGGATTTATACTTGTAAGTAAAATTGGAAGAAATTGGGCTAGATTCTAGACTACTGTAACTCACTGACTAAACTTCTGGTCGTGGTACTTCTACATTCTAAAATAAATAGTTTTTACATATGGGCTACAAGCTCATGGCAGGTTAATCAAAGCCCCCAAACTAACGCAACTCAAAGCACTGTACTTTGTTATAAAGTGCACCAAGCACGTATATACTGAGGCATGTTTCTTTACAGTATAGTTTTGTTGTTTACTGCACCATTTCCCGACTTGTTGCATCAAAGTTAAATATAGTTTTAGCATTGCCTTGCACTGGTGAATGTGTTTTAGTGGATGACTGCACAGATTTCGTTTTACAAAACATCGCTGACCCACCTAGACGACATGGTGGTTGACCTTAGATGCATGACAGGTGTGTATTAAATGAACCATACTTACGCAGAAGTTGCTGGTTCCAGGTAGTTCTTTATTTTACTTATTCTATCATATGCTGACCAACAGGTACTATTTGATTATGTTTTAGCTTTGAAGTTAGACCGTTGAGGGGCTGTACAATAGTAGCAACTTGTATTACACACTTTTAGAGCAACCATAGCTTTCTGATTAATCAGCTTCTTAACTTCAGTTTATTTAATGTTTCCGGTATTTTTCCCCTATGTTCTGTTATATAAATTAATATAAGAAATAGTGTTATGTTAGTCTTGAATAATTTAAAGGTGTGCCGGAATTACCACATGTACAAATAAACACTTTGACGAACAATTTTATTAATTTAAGAGTAAAAGCTGTTACTGTGCGTTTGTAGGACGACTCCAGTGGGTGTAACTATATTTGTAAACGCAGAAAGTTTAGCTCACTCAGATATGGTGGAATAACCTTGCTAAACTGCCAATTTTCTCTCTGTACTGCTTTTAGTACAACAGTTTTAAGTCAACATACATGTGTTATCATTTGTGCAATGTATGCAGAAGCCTGATGGATATAAATACTGTTAAATGCTGTTAGTTTGTGCTGTACCCCCCTCCCCCCCTCTTATTACTATGGCCTGTGCACACAGCTCACACATATGATGGATGTTCATCATTACTTTGGTTTTTGTTTAGAGCAACATGCCACTAAACCAGTGTACGGCTGTTCTTTGGAAGAGCATTTACAGAGCTCTGGTAGGAAAATAGCTCTGGTGATAGAAGAGTGCATTCATATACTGTACCCTAGTGGGCTAGAGGAGGAAGGTCTCTTCAGAATAGCTGCTGGAGCTTCCATATTGAAGAAACTTAAGGTCTGAAAATTCCTTTGGCTCTTATTGCTATCTTTTTAATAAATATGATTTCTCTCATTAACTTTTTTTTATAACTCTTTGTAACTATTAGGATGTGGCAAAAGAGATTTTAACTGTTGTGACATCACATCACCCAGTAAACTTTTATTCATTTCAGCAGATGAACAACTTGAAGTAAGGTATTGAAAAGATTCAAATACGGCCATATTTCAAAGCTGTTTCGTTATAATTTATTGTTTGCTGTTTATTTCACACATTAAAGAGGTCAATTGTGTTTCATGATGCTATTAGTGCAACTGTTCTTTTAGTATTTTGCTGGTCTGTAAGTAACCACACTAAATAAATGTGAAATCTAAACTCAAAGGTAATGCATGCATAAAACCAACAATGTATTCAGATGCAGATAGAATAAATTAACTTCTGTAGTTTTCTCTGTTCTTATGTATAATTGTTTCAAGTACAGCACCCATACATGCTGATGTGTATACACTGTAATACAACTGACAAGTGGTATTGCTTGTAGGCCACGTTTGACGTCGGGGTTCAAACAGACATGACGGAATATCACTCGGACTATCATGTTGTAGCCGGGGCACTAAAGTTGTATATACGTGAGCTTCCAGAGCCTCTGCTAACTTATGACTTGTATGATGAGTTTATACAATGCATGAATGTGTAAGTGACGCCTTATCTCTGCAAATATATATATATTTCAATGTGTAATGCAATCTATGCTACCCATTATAATATTTCAATATATTATACTAACCATTATAACATTTCAATATATACTACCCATTATAATATTTCAATAATTATACTACCCAATCCCCTACACATTTAAATATGTAATTGGCATGAAAAAAAGGGTGTATTTAGTCTCTGAGGTGGTTTACACTTATAGTTATGTTTTACTTGTCGAGTTAAGAGTTATATTATATGTAAAGAATAACATTTGATGTCTGTGGTATATCCTTCATGTTTGTATTTCTTATACGGCTATTCAACTACTTGACTGTTTCCTTTACAGCAAAGACCGTGGTTCCAGACTGCAACAGATGTGGTCTACAGTGGACAAGTTACCAAAACCCAATTTCGAAAACGTGAAATACTTGATAAAATTTCTGGCTAAGTTAGCAGAGAAATCTGAGATTAACAAAATGACACCCAGTAACATATCAATTGTGTTTGGTCCAAATCTGCTGAGACCAAGGAACTCCGACCCAGGGTGAGTGGCTCCATTGAAAAACATTAGCATACGCATAATGGACAGCAACTCTTGTTATGGCTCTTGTTGCACTCAGACATTCCTATGTCCAGCAAGTCTGTGTGCAACAATAGGTAGATTCGTTTAAATTATAAAAAATTGAAAAATGAAATTTTAAAACCTGTTGAAATATAGTTTTTCTTCTTCAATTTTCCCCATTTTAAAGATTGAGTGAATTTTTGTTTCCAAACTTTAGATTGAATTATATTGCTATATTTGTTTGCAAAAACTAAACTGAAATGGATTTGATATTGTAACATCTTCTACACTGCTGTTGGGCTCATCAATTAAACCATTCAATAAACTGGCTCTACCAATCAGCACTGCTAATAATCTCAATACTCTGCTTACAGTAGTGATGTCGTATCGTCTGCTATTCAAAACCACGTGGTGGAGACATTGATACTCCACCATGACTACTTCTTTCCTGGTGGTAAGTTTTTACTCCTGACTCTGTGAATACTTGCAGTATTTACATGCCAACCAGTTAATGCAACAGTCTCTCTATTAGCAATACTTCCTGTATATTTAGCTGGGAAATTTTATAGCTTTTTAATTTAGCTGCTTGCATTTATCCTTCATTGAAGGATAAATATCACTTAAAGAAGTAGTTCCAACAGTAGTTCCTAAATTATGTCCCAAATTGCATCACTTGATTATTTGGCTGCACATCAGAATTAAGTCAGCAAATGTTGAAATGCTATTTGATAAAGCTTCTTATGTGGAAAATGTGCGAGTGACTGGCCACTGGCTGTGTTTTATTTACTGAGAAGGTATCAAAATTATTACATTTAGTCGATATAGGATTTGGATTGGTGTGTAATTTTTACCACCAGTTTATGCGTTGTATAGCTTAAAACTGTATACCAGGCTAATTAATGTAGGCACAGTTTACATGTGGTATTTTGAGTATTGAGCTAATATTGTCACTAATTTTTGGATAAGGCAAAATCTAAATATTTCTTGTTTCTTGAAAAATTTGTTGCTCAGTTCACTACAGCCCACACTGTCAGATGTAAATTTATTTACAATATATTATGGTCGGGTGATTGAATTATGAATGCTGACTAAATTCTGACTTGCAGTGATCTGCGCAGCGAATTTTTGCTTTGCTTGCTATGAATATAACTTTCAAGTAGAAAGCTATGGGCTCAACAGGTGTCGAAAGTCTCATCTCATATAACACATTAACTTCCACTGCTTTAACCTTAGCCTGGTATATGGTAGATTATTTTATACAAACTAAATTTTATTTTCATTTCAATTGATTTTCCTTAAAACATGATACAGCTGATGCCACTAATTAAGACACTTAAACGAAACCAGGTATCGATCAGCTTATATTAATGAAATGTTCTGTACCTCTTCTCCATTTAGACTTTGAGTTGCATGAACATGAGCTTCAAAATCCAACAAAAAACACAACTAACAGTAATGCACTGGATGAAGATAATAACTCTAAATCGTATCTCAATGGTTCACAATCGGTCTCAAACTCAGCGAGTGACTGCACCAATACTAGCTCCATGAGTGAGTCATTAGGATTCTATAACCAGGCAGTAGGCAGTACTGATAATTTAGCCTTCGGGCTAGACAATACCACTTTACGAAAAAAAACTAAAAGAATGAGTTTTCCATTTGCCCTAAACTCGGCGGGAGACAAAATATTTGGCAAGAAAAGATCTGAGAATTCAAAAACAATAGATAGCGAAAAGAAAGATAAAAAGACATTGAAAGACTTTTTAGGAATCAAAAGGTCCTCACTGAAAGATAAATCTAAAGAGTTTTATCAATCAAACGAATCGGGGATGAACTATGTAGGGTCAGGACATGTACAGTCGCCGACTTTGGAAGTGAAAGAACTGCTGCCTGACAAAGAACCTGTTTCGCAAGCAGTACTCAAACCAAGATATACACCAATAGAGGAGAAACGTCTGGATGTTTGGCAAACTGGCACAGCAGACGCTCCATTAGCTGGTATGGAAGGAGACGACAGCCCCTTGGTTATAGAGCCACCCGTTCGGCATTTCCCTCTTAGTAACAACTCTCTCCCCTACCGCGTTCATGGCGACATGTATGATACAGCCTTTGCTTTAACTTCTCTAAAAACTGGTGGTTCAGCTTCACCTGGGCTGCAGTATCTCAATAAAGTACATTCAGTGGTAAACAATGCCTACGTAACCTCTCCTAGTAAAGTGGACTCAGAACTGTGCGATGCAGAAGGTAAAATATGTATCCTATGTCGTCACCAGCTGCTGCTTTGACCTTGTAGTCATGCTCTGCTTTTCCTCGTTGGTTTATTGTCCTGTTGTTGCCTGTTAATGCCACTTTATCTGTCGTAACCGGTGTTAACCTTGGTTTCTGGGTTCCCTGCTCACCAAATTGACTAAGCTGAGTTGAAAATCTTTAGTTCTTTTTTGTTTAGAATTTCAGTTGAAACGAGATTCATCTTATAACCGGGCTGTGCGTTGGAATGCTTCGCAGAAGATCAAAGGGCGGAGTCTTAGTAATATAGATGCTCCAGCAATTCCACAGCAAAGTTCTCGGGTTGACTCGGAGGCACCAGTTGCTTCCTCTTCCTGCAGACCTCCTAGTGGGCTCATGTCTTTGCTGGACATGACTGTTGCCATTGCTGGTTCACCAGTCTTGCGCCCTTCTCAATACTCCAGTTCTTCCACAGCCAACGATAATTATTGTTTTCCCAAGGATAGCCAAGAAGAAAAAGTTGAATCTTTGACTGACATTCAAAGTTTTTAAATGCTAATTGTTGATTTACTTTTGCAGCTATTATTTGCATGTTTGTGGTTTTTTTAAAGTGATTTCTTTTCAAGTTCTAGCTACCCTGCCTCTAATTCACTGCATTCTGCAATGTAGAATAGCCTTCGATTTGATTGCATGATTGTCTGCATCAACCATATTGTTGTCCTTACTTGATATTAACCAGCATTTACTCTCTCAAATTTGAAATGATATTTATTGTATGGGGCACTTAATGAAACATTTACATGCATAATGAATGTTCATAAGCATTCATTTTTCATTTTAGACATGTATTTCTGAAAATTATTTGTCATTCTGTGAAAAATTATTGATTTAAATATAATAGCTTTTTTTTCTAAAACTTGTGTTTTTCTATTAGTTGTAAAAGAAAAAATTATTGAAAGCACACTGGAATGCTCCATGCTTTCGTTTTATTTCTATTCTGGTTTTTGTATTAAATAATGTTCTAGAGTTTTAGCACAAATGTTGCATGAAATATTTAAGCGAAAATAAAAATATTTACTCCAATAAAATGTACATGCTGTGAAATTGCATTACTTTCCATCACAGTTTCTATTAACTAGACTGTCATATGATTGTAGATATAGAGTTTGCTGATGCTGACAGCAGTGCAGTTAGCCGCAGTAGTAGCAGCCACTCACTATCAGCAAGTTCTAGTATTACAGCGCCACAATCACCCTCTAATTCTGCTCTCTTGGATTGCAAGGATAGCAACAGTAATACGAGAAAACATGCTGAACCAGGGGCTGGCACATCTGCAATGAGCAGTTCCCAGCTCAGTGTGTCCTCACTTGAGAGCAGGTAACTATCGCATTATCCGTCATGATTATGTGGTTCTCATTGCTTGGTGAAAATGAAAATGCCTTGTTAGGTGTCTGCAGTCAATAAAGTCCTAAAACTGGTGAACATAGGTTTGAGACTTGACTTGGAGTTATGCGATGACGATAATTGATAAAGAAACAGTTTTCGCAATGCTGTGGCTATTAAAACTGTTGGTATATAGAAGAGAAAATTCATGTGCTTATGGGAAAATTTGTTGATGTTTACAAAAAAGTTAATTTATTTTCAAAAATGCTTAAGTTTTATCAAGTATTAGGATCTCTATTGATTAAAATCAGCTTATAACTTTGATAAAGAATGTTATGCTCTAAAAAAAGGTTTACGGCAAAACCTTTAACTTTTTTTGTAGATTTGTTGGACCAAAATATATTGCAGCTAAGAAGTAGCATTTAGTTAGTAGAATATTATTGCTAGTCTTATCTGTTGCCTTAGCCTTGGTTGTTTGCTCAGCCAGTCTTAACTGCTAGTTTACCTCATAAAATTTTGTGAATTTGGCAACCTGATGAAAAAATTCATGATGATTTTCTGCAGAGGTCAATAAGAGTTGTTTTCCTTTTTTTAAGAACAAGCAAAACACAGTTCAAAATGTCTAGGATGCTGAAAGTTCTTTTATGAAGCTATATGACATGAACCATACTAGTTAAAATTTATGTATATTTTTGTTGAAAATTCAATTTGCAAAATTCAAAGATTGTTAGAAATTTAGCCTTTATAACTATTTACCATTCAATGCACCAAATTTAACAAGAGAAGTTTCCTGCTTTATCACTGCCTTTTATTGAGCCAAGATACTTTTCAATTGTAATTGCTTGTTTTTGAAAAAGAAAACAACTTCCATCAAGTTCAACGAAAGCTGTCTATTTTGATATTGACCTTCAAGATTTCTCTGATACGGTAGATGCAGATTCTGTCCCTTTAAAAAAAGCAGCAATAAAACCGGCTTTGAGCAATTTACTAAACTTTCTATAAATCACCTCAGTGCAATAAGCTTTGTTTATGTAACTAAAACATTTCACTATTTAAACCAATTAAACTGTGTGAGGAAATGAACCTTCTTTCCCCAAAATCTAGGAACATTAATTTCATGATGCGCGTTTGTTGCAGTAATGCCAACCTTGGAAGTAGCCCGTTGACTTACAGAAAATCCAAGAAGCATGCTCCACCTCCACCAAACAAAGACATTGCTAAACCCAACAGACCTGATACTAAACCACCAGACCATAACGTCATAAAGAAGCCAACTATACCTCCACCTGGCCCTCCAGTTAAACCACTTTCTCGCCCTCTCAATGCACCACCACCCAAACCTGCGCAACCACCACCTCAAACTGAAACTAATAGTCCACCAAATTGCTCTGGTGAGGAGAAACTAGACCAGGCAACATCCTCCTTTGGTACTCCAGCTAGGTCCCTTTCAGATAGTGCTACACCCACTGCAGCCCCAAAAGAAAAAACTCATACTCGTAATGCTTCTGCTGTGGAAATAAAAACAGATTTAGTTTCTTCAACTGAGGTGAATGGCCATAATAGAACAAAATCACAGGATTTTAAGCTTAGACAACCACCACCAATACCACAGAGAACCCATTCTCTGGACCCAAAGCGGAGAACAGGGAGAATTCCTGTAAGTGCTTCTACACCACCAGCACCAGCAGTTGAAAAAGAACCAGTTGCTGATCCTGACCGTGAGTCACCAATCACAACAAAAGCCACTTCTGCGGATTCAGAATTAGGCACTGATGTTATAACAATAGACCAGGAAGCTGGAGACACTGATAAGAAATACGATTATCGAGATAGGATGAACAGCCAAACTGATGACACTCCCCTTTAGCTCTAAAATATGGTACCTTAGGAGTTCAGTCTGTAATATAAGTTTATACACTGCTAACAGTTTACATACGCATCAACACTTGACTCTCCCAACGACTTTAGGGCATGTATGTAATATTTTGGTCAAATCAACTTGCTGCTTTTCCAATAGATTATAATGAAGCTTACATTTTAATTAATTTTTTTACTGAATACTTCATATTTGAAATTGAATATTTTTTATCTTCTGTAGATGAAGCTTTTAGTAAACATTTTGATTTGAATTTACTTGATGAATTATCTCCTCTGGTGACCCAGTATTGTAAGCCCAATACTTAACAATTCCAAAGTAGTATGTAGATTAAATGACGTTCATCCACTACAACTTCATTACTAGAAATTTATCTGTATTTTGTTAAATAAATCATGCTCAAGATTTTGTGACGCACTCAAGAAAGTAATAAATTATGTTATTTATAAAATGCATATTTTACATATCTCAATTCTATGTTACATTGGGAGCAGTTCTAGGTTTTTCCATACGTCATTAGTTTATTTATATGTTTTAATAAATTGATTTTAATTTACAGTATTTTAAAATATTAATCACCGCAAATACTTGAGAGCCCAGGGCTCTACAACAGTGAACATATAAATGCATACATTCTCGATATAAATACATGGTATGCTATTACCACTAGCCTCTGCTTTATTACAAGTTTGTGTAGCTGTACAAATGACATATTACAGAATATAGTACAAAAACATTATCAGTCAACAAATGTCAAAATGTTGTTCACAGACTTGAGATCAGTACTTGGTTCAATACCATATCAAGTCACTGCGGTAGTATAAAATAGGGATATTTGTTGAGCTGTCTGCTAAGCCAAACTACAACAAAAGAAGGTATTGCATTGTAAACAAGGTATATTTGTAGCAGTTACTTGATATTTACCAAGTATCTAGCAACTAAATTGGATTATTATATTGTTGGATGCAAGTTTCGACTTTTTTGGAGTTGTCTTTGGTTGTAAGAGAAATTATATAACAATTAATTTTAATAATATATATTATCTACTGGTAACTTTTAATCAGCAATTACAGAAGCAATTTCATGAAAATTAAATTTCAGTAAATAATCTTTTTCCTAACTTTATATAGTTGGTGAATAATGACTGGTTTTTGCTGCAAAATATTTTAAACACCAATATTAATCCTTTCTAGAATGTATTTTCAACCAATTTTTCAACTAATTTCTAATGTTTTTATTATCGAATTAAATTAAAGAGGAGTAACAGAACATATTCAGCCCACCTATCAATCAGCGAGTCTCGCATCTCAGTAGCGACTGTATTGGCTGTTGCTTCACTCAACTTGAACACACTCTCTATGACTGATAACTCTGTACTAGTTGTGTCCATGCCACAAAACGCACTCCAATCATTGACAACCAATCCACCCCCTAATACCTCACTGCCCCTGTTTATAGTGCCGGCCTGCGTATAGGATATCATAGTAAAGACATCCACTCTTAGCATCAGGTGTATTTATAAGTGAGACTACTCCATATAAATAAAAGCCATTACATTATAAAATTATGCGACATTCTGCAAAATAACTGCAACACATGGTAGTAAAAAGCTTACTTTGATATGTCACCACAACTTTACAATATATTATAATTAAACGCTATCATATTTCCATTTATTAAGCTGCTAGCACATACGAAGACTACTTTTAGTTGATGTTCTATGCAGCATAAACAATATTATGTAGCATATTTGTTATAATGAAAAGTACAAAGAGTGCTGCGATCCAATAAAAATTCAGTAAATAAGTGTAGAACACTTACAACAAGAGGGACTTGCAAAAGAGAGGACAACTCATCTTGATCTTCAACTTTGGTTTTGGGATGTACCTAAATGAATTGACTGCAGTCCATTAACTCTTCCAGTGTAGAGAAGGAATTTACAGTGCAAAATACAAGCAATTGCCACACTTGAAAATAAACCAACAACAAACAAGATAATATAAATACCTATGTAAAAAGCAATGATTCAACATACCAAGCCACCTTGATTAGTGAAAACGCAATAGCTGCCAACCAGTACATTATCTGCTAATGTTTGCCGAAACACTTCTACTTTTAATGTATCAGCCAGAATTTCCTCTGTCTCCTGAAAACATAAGTTAAAAAGGTAAACCAATAGCATGGCTGTGTATACTGGAGATTAACCAATAGCATGGCTGTGTATATTGGAGATTAGACAATAACTATTTCTTTTTACAGAGCAGCTAATATGAAGTTTTTTCTGTTATGAAACATGACAATGTCCGAGAGAACACAATTTACAGCAGATGGTTGAAAGATAATCAAATAAATCTACAGATGAGTTTGTCCTAAGTAGCCTAATACTCTTCTTAACATTCATCTCTGCGTTGTTTAACACATGCCTTACTGGTATCCAGCAATTCTTTATAAAAGGCTATGTTGGTCACCCTGTTACCTGTATTTTAGGCCTTGGTTCAAACGGACCAATTTAAATGAATTAAGCCTAGTTGTGCAAAAAGTAGGACTTGATCTCCATTGAAAAAACCCTTACTTACCTTGTCGAGATCTGGATGAACCAGTGCCACGTAGTCATTGACGGCTATCGTATTACCAAGGGCAGATAATCTTTCCTCAACACGTTGAATCTTCACACTGTCTGGTAAGGAGTTACGTAAATGTTGTAGTTCCTGGTCAGTTGTTGTTTGAGGAACCAGTAAACCATGTCTGTTTGCTATAAGAAACACAGGAATAAATTGTAACTAAACCTCTGTAGGTACATTAAATATTACAGGGAACCACACTAAATTCCGAAAAATAGGCATTTTTACAAAATAATATAAAACAGCTGATGAAGCACGAACTTTCAAGTATTTTGACTCTGCTAAACTTATGGGCAAGAAAAACTTTAAAAACAAACTTTAATATGACTTACATTATTTGTCAGACACAATAGCACAATGCAAGTTTCTATGTTAATGCTACTATATTATTTTAAAGGATTGCTCTATCTTGTCTAATAAATGGCCATTTAGGTCAAACACACATAATATTGTGTTTTTCTAAGCATGCATTGACAAAAAGCATTTGACCAAAGGTAGAAAAAGTTAGTTGAAGTTGAGGGTGTAGATTGGTAACAGCCAAAACGCCGATTTTGAAATGAGCTGGGAAATGTGACGTAACAACGCCAGCATTCCTGCTGGTCACGTGACTATACAAATGAATAACTATAGAAATATGACTGTGAGATGTGATCTTTCAGCTCGTAATTTGTATATTTATAGATGTGCAAATGTGAATTATCTCAATCTATAGTTTTTTGACATTTTAAATAACATGTATGTGATAACATTAGGCCATATTTTGCTTGTAAACATTAGAAAAAAAGCATTGCAAAAACATGCATTCTTTAGGATGAATGCCTGCGATCGATCTAAACTAGGTCAGATTGTGCAATGTTACAGGCACACCAAAGCTGACCTATATAGCGCACTGTAACTGCTTGAGCGTTATTGGTTGATGTTGTGCTCAGCAACCTTGAATACTAGCGTTATAGTTAGCACGTGAAGCGTAGTTACTGGCGTTCACACGTCACGTATTAGGCTATTCTTGGAATTTTGAAAAGCTGTTTTCTAGGCACATATACCTTTGCAAAGTCACAATTGTTTGCATACACATTAGATTATAGTTCATAATTATAATGTGATTGTAATAAACTAAGATTGAGCAATCCTTTAAAGCTGTTCCTAGTGGCCTCCCACATGCCTAATTACTAAAGAAGATAACTCCAGACAAAACATGATTACTGACTAACTCCTAACTACTAAAACACTGGTTATAGTACAGGTATGACTTACAGGACAGTGGGTAAATTACTGAATCAATAGCATATTAGTAAAATCACAATTTCATGAATATAAATTTGAATACTAACAACCAGGGCTTGAATCAATGAAATAATGCATGTTAAAACTTGCTCACTACATAAGCATCATTTTTCCATAGCGTGTTGGTATTGGCAGAGGTAAATCTCAGTGTAATGCAATAGAATGGTTTCAGAGTCCCCAATGTCTCCCTCACAATTAAGAGTTGTGTCCACAGAAACTCACTAAAGAACTTGCCATCAAATATATAATAGACAATGACCATTTCATCAATAACTTTCTGAGTCAATGCCCTTCTGGAAGATATCGAACCATCAAATATAGAGGGGCATGGGGCAAAGATAGCTTCTTGCGACATCTTGTAAATACTTTAAATGAGCTTTCATTTTAAATAATCCAACAGAGTTTTGATTTTTTTCTCTTATTTTTGTTCATTCCTACTTATTATAGCCAGTATTTACACTGAATTTTGCAACGTGTTGTCATGTTTGTGATATGTAATAAATCAATCAATCAATCACCCAAAATGAAAATTGTTGCTTGAACACATTTTTGTGGTTTTGGTTACTGAGCAATGCTGAAGTGCCACTACAGCATTGCTCAGTAACCAAAACCACAAAAATGCTTTCAAGTTTGTTTTCTTCAAAATTCTCCATAAAGAAATATTTTTATAATTTTTTTTTAACTGCTAATATGTGTGCTTATACCAAAATATCTATTTCCTAAAAGAACAATTTTATAGCCTAATTAGAATTTTAAGTAGCAGCCAAACTTTGAATCTTTAATAAGTTTGCTCTTTATACAAAGGATCAACCTATTCACTTTGGGAGGACACAACTCTTAGTTGTAAAGGGGATATTGGGGACCTATGAAAAGGGTCTATTCATAATGAAATGTGCCTACTACCATCACATAATTGAAAGTAATAGTCTATACTACAATCACAACTATAGGCTTACCAGCAGTCATTCGACCAATGATACGACAGCCTGCTATACTTGTGTGTACAACTGGAATATTTTCAGAAAGTTCTCCTTCGAATATACTGCAAAATATTGAAGTTATTCATTAAAGAAATAAATGAGTGATGAATAATTCAAAACTTTACAATTACTTAAAAGAAATAACTTTATTACAAATTTATTATTTTCACTCACCTGTAGAAGTTTTCAGAGCCGCCTATTCCAACCAGACAGTAACTGTTTGTAAGCTTGGAAAATACTCCAATTTCGTTGTTTCCTTCAAACTGGGCACGAAGAGCCATTTCGTATTATCTAAATTATAATAGAGGGCTTTTAGTTTTTTTTTTTCAGCGGGATTATTAGCACTGTAGCAGTCACAGACTTTACACTAAAATAAAACTTGAAACAAAAATTGCAATTGCTATTCCTTTGACAAGAATTTGAAACGGATACTAATAACAACACTAAACTGAATCAGAAGCAGAAAAAAAAATGTAGCCACAATAAAAACTCTGCATGCTTAACAACTCTCCATTTTGAATTGTGTTGAATACAAGGTGAACATTAAACACTAGATAATCACTAGAAAAACATAATTTGATTGCAAAACTAGTGACAATAGTGTGACTAATACTAGGGGCTAAGACATAATGAAAGTGCATGTCACTTGTGAGCAGTACCATAAGTGAATGACTCCTACAATGATACATCAAATAATAAATATCAAAAACTATGCATTTTAGTTACTTTATATTGATGTGTACAAAATGATCTGCATCTAGTCAGACATATTACAACAGCCTCCTTCTGCGCAGCGTGAGGGAGGTCTAAAGTCAAATAACACTCAACACTAAATAAACACTGACTAAACACTTTACAATGGCCAATGAGGCACTTCCTGTTCACACCACAAAGTGATTTTGAGTGTTCTATGTTCCATGAGGTGAGATGCGAGGTGAGATATCATTAAACCGAGTCAACATATATTAATATGATTATCAGCATGACTATCAGTATCATTATCAGTCTAGATATATCACTATGAGTATAACTTCCACTATCACTGTATCAGTATCAGCATCACTCCAAACTCTAACTCATTCTGATTTACTCTTTAGTCTATGAGTTTTGAAATTCACATTCACTTTCAGAGTGTGATTTTTAACAGTTGTGAGTTACTGTTAGTGAGTGTTACAGTTTAGAGACTATTACTATAGCAGTATTAGTATAATTATAAGATTAAGTATACTGTATAAAAGTACTAATACTAATAGACTAATACTAATAGTAATAGTAATAGTTATACTGTAACTCTAATAGTATTAGTAATACAGTATTACTGTATTAGTATGAGTAAGACTAGGTGTAACACTAAGTCAGTAAATGTAACACTAACAGTAACACTAAAGACTAACACTAACAGTCTTAGTCTAAGAGTAAGACTTAGAGTTAGACTAAGAGTAAGACTACTACTACTAGTACTAGTTATTTAAATGTCTGTAGTAGTCGGAGTACTACTACTAGTACTACCGCTACGCCTACTACAAGTCTAACAGTAGCAGTGTGGTTTTTATTACACCCTTGAAGTTGATAATAAATATTAAACTTTCTAATTTACGTTAGAAATCCAAAGCCTAAAGCGCAAGAAAGTTGAAATGAGTCTAGTTGTAGCCGTTAACTTCCCTGAACAATTAGATTGAGTAAGGGTTCTTGCACATGCAACAGAAATGCATGGTAGCCACTGAGAAGAAATTACCAAATGCGACATGTTATTACCGAGTTCAATAAAGTAGCTACCTACAGTTTCTATGTTTAAACTAGCTTAGCATCGTTTTAATCTGGAGTTATCTCTTTGACTCACTTTTGTTTATGCTCTTGAATCTTTTGTAAGGTTGTACTACAAACAAAATTTTAAAAATGCAATGTTATGTATTTTAAAAGTAAAAATAAATAAACAGTGAAGAAATTAAAAAAAACCAGCTGCAAGTAGATGTTGTGCTTTAAGGCCACATTGCCAAACTTGAAGACCGGAAATTGGTAACATATTTTTAAGCTCAAGCCAATTGAGTAAAGTGGAAGCAAAGTTTTTTGACCTAGTTATTTTAAAAGCTTCATGTGTGGTTGATACGCAAGAATATTTATTGGGTTAAGAAGTTGGGCGAATCATAAGGCGTTTTTGTATATTGCCTTTACTATCGATGTCAACACTCTGTTGTTACTACGCTCTTATCAGACTTGCGAGTTGGCAATCCCCTTTTACTTCAAATTAGATGACGGAAACTTTTTAAGTTTTTATTTCACACTATTATTCACTGTTGTTATGTATGTTTTGCATTGTGTAGATGACTATGATAGAGATTATGAACATTGGCGCATTTTGTAGATATCATTCAAGTTGAACTTGATAAAATAAATTAAATACAGATTGAAATTCAATTTTAATTTCAATTACTGATTAGTATTACTATTAGTATTAGTATTAGTATTACTGTATTAGTATTACTATTAGTATTGCTATTAGATTTAGTATTAGTATTACGATTAATATTAGTGAATTTGGATTTGTATTTAATTTTAATTTTTATTATCATCATCATAATCAAGTTAGCATGGTATTTCAATATTTTAATTTGAAATTGAAAAAGGGAAATACAGTTTTCAATTTCATTTTGTCATCTATTTTTAAATTTGTAATCCATTTCATTTTCTGATTTAAAGTTCAAGTTGTTATACTGAAAGTAATAGTAATGGAATTAGAATAGCCATAATGATAATGAATAGACTGTATAGTCAATACTGGAAGACAAATTAAACTTAATCCTAAGACTGTAATATTGATACTAACAGTAATTGTAGCAGTAGCAAGTAACTGTAAGTGTAGTGCCAATGGTAATTGTATTAGGATTACTAATACTTATAGCTGTACTATAAGTTATAAATTATAACCTATAGCTATAAGTATAGTATTAGCTTTATGGTTATGACTAATAGTTCTTAATTTTACTTGATTATAGTTTTATTTCATATTTCTAGTGGTTAATCAATTGTTATTATTTATTAAATGTTTTTATAATTATTATTAATCATGAATCATTATAATAAATCAATGAACTACTATCTTAGTCGTATTTATATGATAAGTGTAAGTATTACTAGATAACTATTAGTATTACTATTAGACTTAGTATTAATACCAGGTGTAGTACCACTATTTAAATTTAGCTTTGGGTATTATATTTAAATTTATTATTCATAATCTACTATTTTAATTTAAAATTTATCGATATTTTAGAATTAAAGATAAAGATCTGCAATGTAATTAAATAGGTAGATGTATTTCAATAGGATAATGTAACTATAATAAAAAAAATGTTTTTAGAATGAAACTAAGTATTGATGGTTTTAATCGATTTTAGAAATCGCAATCAAATTTGTAGTGTATATCTTTTCTACATTTTAGCTAAGTTCTGTTTCGCCATCAGCTTATTTTGCTTTATTTTTCCACTATTTTCATTACAACTACTTTTTCACCAAGTTTCTTCTTTTGGTTTTTTTGTTTAAATGGCAACAAGTATATTTTTTGCAGATAACAGTTTATTACATATTCTACCACTTCTTCAGTTTTTTTGTTTGAGCTCTTTTGTTTGGCCAGGCAAGATATGTTTCAACATTGAAACTTTTGCTTTCCAGTTCCACTATTTGCTATTGTTACGTTAAAAATATTTGATGTATTTATATTTTGTGAAGAAGCTTTCTTTTTTCTCCCAGAAGGTGCCAAATGCCACTCTGCAGCACTCTCAAATTATCTCACGACTTCTCATTCTTACTGATTTCTTAAATCTTTAGCAAGTCTATTATTGACTCTAGTTGACTAATGAACTAATATATGTAAACAACATTTGTTGTATTGTTTCATATACAATTTCTTGAACAATAAGTTGTGTCATGTAAATTTTGTATAGTGAATATTCTGCATGCTACTAGGTGGGTGAGGTCTACAAGAGCAGCCATGTCTGACACTTTACCGGATGTGGAGCGGTTCGTTCAGTCCATGTTGACCTTTGCAGTTCCAGTCGTAACTGCTCTAATTCTAGTCCTAGTTGTGTACATGTATAGCTTAGGAGCTGCCCCTGCTCCCCCACCCTTACTTCTTGTTGATGAGCCAACTTCTACTAAAAAAGAACGAGCTTTGGCAAAAAAGCGGCTCAAACAGCAACAACAGCAACAGAAAGTAAGTGACATAGTTTTTGGTGAATATGTAGTGTGCAAGGGTTGCCTATATGAAAAGTAAATATTATATAATTTTTGCGTCTTGTTGCCAATAATCTATTTCCTCTAAATGATAACTGTTGGAAATGTGCAGAGTACTGCTGGGTAATATTCTTTGTTTGCAATAAAGTGCAATGTATCATGTGTACATATTTTCACTTCATGAACTGTATGTCTTTGAGCTTAAAACAACTGAAATTATAATAGAAATAATGTTCATAACAAGGATTTGTCAAATTCTGCACTGCTTGTCACAAAGTCTATTTACATTTTCAGCACTATGATTAGAACTTACCAGAAAACTACTTCTGTTGTGGTTTATCATGGCAGATTTGTCATGTTTTTGTTAAAACAGCCATGCCTACGTTTATTGTTAGAAACAGAAACCTACTAATGGCCATGTTTCTATGAAGACTGTAGAAAAAGCTAAAGCAGACGCTCCAGAAACTGTTAAGGCAGTCACAGTTGGCAAAAAGTCTGCCAAAACTGCAAATCATGAAAATGTAGAGGTATAGTTCAGTTCTGCCATTACTTGGATATGCAAGAATAGGTTGTGTATTTGTATATCCATTAACTTCTTCTGTACATTGTAGAAGGTAAGAGTGGAGCTCAAAGTTACCGCAGCGAAGGATGCAAAGAAAGAGGAGGAACTCGCAGCTGCTAGGTTGGAGAAAGCTCTAATGAAAAAAGAAGCCCAACAAGGTACTGGGTATACAATTATTATCTATTGTCAAAATAATATATTGAGTGTGTAATATTTATGTTATCTGGCATTTCCATTAATTTACTTGAAAGTTTCATACTAGAAAAATCTGTTTAAAATATTTTAAATCATTTTCATATTAACTCCACATAGCTGTAAAATTGGTAGCAAAATCCGTTTTCTTTATTGTACATGATGTATAGCAAAGGTTTGCAGGGTAAGCAGTCCAATGGTAAGTAGTAAGTTGCTTTAAAATGAGTTCACTATACTATTTACTCTGCACCAATTTATCTTTATGGAATGCATTATAGGCGATTGGGTAACTGTGTTGTCTAATAAAGACAAAAAGGCAAAGCAGGCTCAAAGTTTGTCAAGCATGGCCGAGCAAGTAGCTGAAGAGTCTCGACAGGTAAGCTTATTGCACGGATATTATATGTTCCTCTTTACTGTGTTATAGTCTAGTGATATGTAATATCTGCATACACCTGCTGTGTTGATTGAAATTTAATTTTGTGCGATTTTTTCATCACTTGTAAGCAGGAGTTGTGTATGCCATGTTTCTAAGTCTCCTTTCCTTTTGAAGGCTATAATTGAAGAAGCTCGTCGTCTGACCGAAAAGGCTGAGGCTGCTAAACTTTCATCTCAGCAAGTGAAAGGTGAGTATTATTTTATACTTTCCTTCTCACAGTAGCACTAAAATTATTGATTCTCTTATTTATTGATTAAGGAATGCGATTTCTAGCTTTCAGATGATACAAAATTACATACATACAGAAGTAGGAATATGCTAGCGCCTAGCATAGCTTTTTTTCTTTATCAAAATCCCAAGTTTCTGCTCCAGTCTATAAAGAAGTTCTATATATTTAACAAAATTGAATTAGTGTTTTCCAGCACTTTTGACTAAACTTAGCAGAGTGGAAGCTTAGCTTGATGGTTGCATTTCTATTACTTCTGAACAAGTAGTACTCCCGGCTTGTAGTGTTATTCAACGTTTGAACTAAAGCATTACTACGATTTCACTTGCCAGTATTTAACTTCTTTAAAGTGCCCAAATTGCATATATTCCAACTTCAGTATATTTTTCAACCTCACAAAATAACATGGCAGTTACATGCTTTGCATCGATGTTATTATGCTTATCAGCATAATTCACCTTGCTGATCTCTGTTGCCCAGCACTTCCAGTTTGTGATTTACTTTTCACTTGAAATACAATATACTCCTGTAGCTTTGTTTATTATTTGATAGCATTGTGATATAGCAGTTTTGGGCTCTTATATTATGGGCTCAGATGTAATAGTCAGGTATAGTGGATAAATTTCAAACTTGTATCCAGTCTGCACAGCATCTATTCAGAACAGTGATACATCATTTATAGATAACTCTGTTTGTAATCTAGTCTGCATGGTTGGGTATTTATTCAGTTGAACCATTAAGATTGTGTTTTTCTTATAGAAAAAAAGGAAACTGTTAAATCAAACTCCAAAGATTCCAATAATAAAGCGCCTAAACCAACTAAAGAGGCAAAATCAAAAACTGTTCAAACCAGCTCAACAGAAGCAAAGCCTGTTAGTGATACTGCTTCTAACATTCCAGTGACTGCTGGAGAAGCTACTAAAGTAAGTTCTCAAGTGAGTCTCAGTTGATAGATAGGAGCCGGTCTGTAGATAACTAACCTGTAATGATAGAACAGCATAGAGTGAAACTTGCTCTTATTTTGCTGTTGGTTCATTGGGGCTAACCACAGTTATATACTTGGCTATATGTAGACTTCAATCCGACCATGTAAATGTTGAAATGGCCAACTGGCTGCTAAACTAGAATTATTGTGAAATTGTTATGAATCTCCTTTGTAACTATTCTTTTCATTATGCAATAATAATTTCCCTGTGCCAATATCTACATGAGATGACCTGCCCTTGCCAAGTGGCACTATAATTACACACTCTGTAGCTACATGGTGTGGCATCTGATATTAGTAGGGAGTGTACTCTGTACTCGTGTCGCTACGTGGCATCTGATATTTCGACATTGTGCAAACTGCGATTTTGCCAAGGTGGTCAGCGTGTGTTAATATTTGAATTGCTAGGGGCCGTCTTCCAGTAATGACTCGAAGGTCAAGGTCACTGAGCCTGGCAGCAAATCGGAAGAGCAGCTGTCTTTAGAGAAGAATCTAGAGGATGCCATGCAGCCAGCATTTAATGAGTTTGGTGGTAAGCTATAACTGGGGTTGTCTTCTCCATAACACTTGAAAATTTGCCAATATTTCAAATAATGACTGCGGTCTACCTATTTATTCAGTCTTAGTAAATGACTAAAGCACTGAACTTGCACAAAATCAGGCATCTATGTGATTGTCCAGGCACACTAGGCTACAAAATTCACGAAAAAAAATTATGACCAATGCCATGTTAGCACAATTCTTTTCTAAATCAAAATTGTTTGAGCATACAACCCTCAAATAGCCTGAAAATGATGGCTAAGATATACATATATTAATATTTTAATACTGTATAAATGTAGTGTGTCAAGAATTCTTGAACATAAATTGCTATTTGAGCTCAACACTGCTAATTTATCCAAAAGAAATGTTCCACTGCTTTGCTTGTGTATTGCAACAAGACACAAGTATGAAAGTATACGCACAACTTATCAGTAAGTTTTAAATTAAGTATAAGTGTATGTGCACGACTAGTCAATAAGTTCTAAATTCTCTCTTTGATTAGACTGGGAGGAGGCTAAACCAATGAAAATGAAAAATGTAAAGAAGAGAGCTCGAAGAGAGAAGTGAGCATTCAAGTGATGCCTCCTAAATACACACTGTTGTGTGGCAGCACTTCTCACAGGCACACTGTCTTCCTCGTCTTCTTTCTGTCTTACTTAGGCTGGTGCATGAAAACACTCCATTCAGTGCTATTCTGGTGCATCCATGTGTTAGTTAATGCATTTTATATTTTATTCTATGTTTAATCAAGATGTTGGTTTTGGGTAATCTTTTTGTTACTGTTGTTTATTATAAGTTATTTGACTCAATACCTTATTATATGGTTGAAGAAAGGTATTTTTGTATCACAGGGTTTGAGAGAATTTAATGGGCAGTTTCAATTTATGAAATTATAACATTGACTAGATGTACTCATCTGTGATAAAGATAGTCATAATGCTCAATTGAGCTCTAGTCTGTTTTATGATAAATTGATTGACTGGTGCAAGCAGCTTAGCTCATAGTCGAGCATACATTTCAGTATTGGAAATTTTAGCTGCCATCTTGAATTTCCTTCCCCTCACCCATTTTTAAGCCTGTGATGTCAAGATACATTTCTAAGTTTTTTTTTACAATGGAACTTAGTAGCTAGTCATCTGTTATTCTCACGGCGGATATTTCACCAGTGAAAGGTGTCACTCACCTGTCTACTGTTGCTACTCAAACGCTGAAAGAGTACTGCACATGCCCCGTCCTTGTCACTCATCTGCCTCTACCAAGATCTCCCATTACAGTACGCATTTATCTTGTGCTAATATCTATTAATGGTTGAATTAAGGTCCAGTTTATACCACAAGTTGAAATATTTTTTTCAATTGGTTTTCAGATATGTTACAGAGTGGCATGCTAATGATAATCTTGATTGCTATTATAGTGGTGGGCTAGTTAACATCATACCATCATTTAACTAGGTTTTTACTTTTAGTACTTGTTCAACTCAATTTTACACTCCGCTAGTTTCTATGCATGGATTTTCATTATGGTATGTTATATACCTAAAACTCTTGATAGTGCAATTTTAAATGCAAAAATATCTGTATGTTATAAATTATTTCATGATTTTACTGGTATGTTTATTGCCAATTTTTGTTGAGTCAAAACAAAATGCACTGTCATACTTAAATTTATGTTGCCAGGCTTTGTATTTCTAAGACATACTTTACATAAGAAAACTTGGAACCAAACATTACGCAAAGATAGATTGCAAGATTTCACTTGCTGACTGATAATTTTAAATGCAAACTTTCATCATTTTTTGTAATATATAAATAGCTACCAATAAGCAGCCATATATGTCAAAGTGTTCATAAAGCTGTTACATCAGCATATTATTTGCATATATTATATCAAGTTTGCAATACCTGCAGGATGAGCGATAAAAAAACTAACTTGCCTCTAGCAATTTATGCTGTATTCAAGGTATATGGATATATATATAAAAAGATACAAATTTCAATATATTAGAATATAGCAAAATAAACAAAAATTGGATGGAACTGAATAAAAAATACTAAAACTAATGTCGGTCATAAATTATGTAAAAATGATCACAGATAATAAACAAAAATAACAAAAAAGAGTTGTATTGATAGAATAATATTTATACAAACAAATAATATATCACAGATAAGCTATGCAAATTTCCCTTTCATTTTTTTAAGCACAGTTGACCAGCGAGATGATGAACTGGTGCCAGATTTATTGTCATCACTTGATGTCCACACTAGAGTTTCCAAATTATGAGTATGCATATCAGATATACGGTTCTGTAGCTGCTCTTTCAGTAAGGGATCTGATACAAACTTGAATGTAGAATTTTTACAGATTCTTATTAAATCGACTAGCTTGGCCAGTGACCTATAAGCAAATACACAAAGTAAAAAAAGTTTATAAATACTTGAAAACTTCAAATGAATAAAGCCAAGCAATGTACATTCAACTGACCTAAGTTTTGGCCAACGGTACATGCCATTAGCCAGGGTGAAGCCACCTTGCTCTAACTGCTGGACATGTAGAGAAAATATTAGTGCACAGGGAATAGTTGGTATTCCCTCCATATCCTCAGGAGCCTTTACTGCATCGGCATTGGTTTTAAGTAGCAGTTTAGTATCTTTCAGCTCCTGCATCAGTTTAGTTGGAACTTCCTTCCATGCCTACCAAGACAAATTATCAATGGCTAAACTGGCCAATGATCTTTCCAGTGTTTATATATTACATTGCACATAATGATATTCAATTACCTGAATTAGATTAACTTTGCATTGCAAAGAAAAAACATACAGTAAATGGTCAAGTAAATTAATGAAATTTCATTTATAATAAGATAGTATGACAGCAAATACAAATTGTTACACACACCAATACTTATTTTCCTTTTTAGGGGAAAACCTTCCACAATAGAAACAGATTGCTAAAATTATAATGAAAATGTGTAAATGATGGTTGGATTATAATTGGAATGCTAATCGTGAAAAAAACAAATGTCAGCAACACCTATATTCCCATTTCTATGAAAAGTTGCCAATTTGTTGTACTTAGCTGGTATTACTTAGTCTTTAGTACTATAGAATTTGTTTTCTAAAAAGAGTTATATTCTATTGGAGAACTTCTTACAATGCAATTTACTATCAGAATTTGGGGCAAATACTCTTTTTTTCACCCACCTCACCCAATGATTTTAAATTTATAGAACAGAACAGGACCACAGCGGTGAAAGGTGACCATTAAAAACCTGGCATGCTTATTGTTGTTAAACAGTTGTCTTTATTTTACAAGAACTTCTCCAACTTTAAAAAGTGTCTAAATAAATTACATAATAGAATCACAGCATTACATAACAAGCTGATTGTACAGTGCATATGACATACATGAGTAAATAGATGGAACACATAACATACACATTACACCCATTACATAACAATTGTATTGTAAGTAAAGCATTATTCATTATTAGACAGACAAAATAATTGAAAACTTTGAAAATGGGCCAGTGACGCACCATAATCATAATAAAGATTGCAAGGACTTACTGGTATATATCTTATGAGTGGATGATCCAAACCATCTTTGATGGCCATAGAAGTTGCAAAATTTCTTAGGTCTTTGCATATTTTGGCAATATGCAGGAACTTGCTAACAACAGCTACCTGAGTCTAAATAACATAAAATATTCAATCATAAAAATTTGTCCACAGTTTCTGGAGAAAGCAAAGCTATTAAAACTGTATTCAAACATCTTCTTGTTGGAAAAAATTCATGCATTTAAAAGGAATAAATAAACGTTTTGCATGAAAACTATTTCGTTTTACTTGAAGCAAGTAGCATTCAAAAATGGTTTAAAATATGTAATTATTGAATTGCTCAACCAACCAAAGTAAGCGATTTATCCAGACACCTCTACACGCATGTGTAAATTTCTTAAACAGGTGATGATGTCAAGTAAAAACAGGTGTTTTTTCAAGGAAATGCCTGTATACGAACAGGTCATAACGTCTATAGTTGAAACTAACTGTGATGACAAACGGTTGTTTAAAAAGTGCAGTATAAACTACTTAAATTTATAAATTCACAACAAAAGTTATATCTTTTAAAACAGCAAGAATGAAGCTATTGCTGTTAGCAATACTATGGAAATGCCATTTGAAAAAACCAGAGTTTGTGAGAAACATAAATAGCAATACCTTTACATTAGCAGCACTGATAACCTCTGCGGTCACCCAATGAGCTAATCTCCTGGAATGTTGAATCATATCGGACACTCCAACCAACTGCACATAGTCACTATGAAACAGCAGCTTCTTCTCTTGATTAGGTATAGTGTCAGCATTACTACCCACTAAAGAGGCTCCTATTCCTTGAGCCAACGTATTCATAAAGTTGACAGGATGTATGTTTTGGAATAAAGTCTACAAGTATATCAAATGAGTAGATATATTATGTCTTCAAATTCAGTTACTAACGAGTTGAATAATTAATTTTGCTAATCAGTCATGCACTTTAATTAAATGTGTTCGATAAAATATTATGCTATATCAAAATGGTTTGCACATAACACACATGTATAAACTACGAAATGATAGTTACTAGCACATCACACAGTTACTACTAGTGTATCACATAGTTACTAGTGCATCACATAGTTAATAGTACATTACATAGTTACTAGTACATCACATAGTTACATTACCTGGTCCATGAGAGTCAATTGCTCTGCTATATCTCCTGCTCGATGGTCTATTATGGAAAAAGAGTCCGAAGAAAATGAAGAAGAGGGAGTTATACTCTCTTTGCCAAGTTTCTTGGATTTGGGTACGTATGAGATTATAGAGTAGCCTGTCTTCTGATACTGTACAGTGCTTTTACCAGATCCAATAGTTAGTATGGTTTTAGTTGCATTCCACTAAAAGTGACAGTAAGAATGCCAAACGTGTAAGTTTGCAACGAATGAAAGGTAAGTTATTTGCTCATTTTTAAGAGCTATGAATTATTTTGGTAGGACATATACATGTAGATAAAGAATAAATGAAATAAATGAATAGCTATGAGTGTAATGCTCAGATGTAGCAGCAAAAATCAAACTAATACCATGTTAGGTACTCAGTAATCTAGCTTTGCAGATTGACAACATAGTTCTTTTTCGTTTATAGAAATTCTAACAGGCAGATTTTTATGACATTTTAGTTGCAGTGCACAAAAACTAAAATATATGCCCATCTATGAGACTTTTTGACAAAAGGAAATCTGTAACCTTTCTTTAATTGAAGCTAAAACGGTTTCCAATAGAGCCTAAAGCGGTTTTATAAAAAATAGCAACAAAAATTACAATGCAAAACAGCAATTATTTTCAAATCAAGCAAGTGGCAATTATGCCAAAACTTAGGAAGAAAAGAACCAAATGAATGGGTGGCAACAAGCGTTTTACACAGAAGTGCAATAAAATATAAAAGTACATTTTTAGCACTGATTGTAGGCTGGATGGTTAGCAAAAACAAAATAATGAGGCCAACTCTGGACATACTTTACTATCCACGGCCCAATCATCAGAGTCAGAACGTCGAAAGGTATTTGAACGTCTAATAGAACCCTTCAATGTAACAATTCCAACAACTTAGATTTTTCAACTTTCAACCACTACACTGGTTGTACACAACACCTGCATATTACATGCACACTCTACAGCTTTCAAATTACCTCGAAGCAGCATCAGTATAGATGGGATATTGTAAAAATACCAAACTCTTTTAATTCTGATAATTGCTACTTGATATTACATGAAGCTTGTTTTTATTTTGTCTATACTCTATTCACTATAGTGTATTGCAGAATAAAATTTCTTTTTAAATTGACAAAACATACTTGCATAAATTATAAACGAATATAGGGGCATTAGATATATGCATACCCACAATAACAAGATAAGAAAAATTGATGATGCCTAACTAGCCACAGTTACACAATCATATGCGTATATAAGACTCCACAGCACACTGGACAGTGGGAAGGCAAGAGGTATCTCTGTGACATGGGCAGACAGGGGAGATGCTTGTTCAAAATTGAAACCAGCCACCGATTGTAAAACAGTCAAGATATGGAGCACTTCATTAGATTGTAATTTATTGAAGTTAAAAAAACTAACCACTAGTAGGGTTGACAATGCATGGTATAATGCTTAAATAAATATTCTTTCAATAAATGTATGTTACTTTCATTTGGTAATAACAGTATCTTTTGATTTGTTTGAGACATATTTTAAAGTGGGCAGCAGGCTTTACATCCGATGAGCCCAAAGTCACAGAGATACATTATAGCAACACACGAAGAGTGTTAGACACCTGGACATTGTTTTAATATGGGTAAAGGCGGGACGCCCCTCACCAGCCCTCACCGAGCAGCAATACCCAACCAAATCCTCAGTGTAGACACCTGTTATGAGTTTATCTCCAGTCACTAGTCGAGTGAATGGATACTGGTATAAGAAACACAAGAATTGCTGTATTAAGCATACACTGTAGCTATACTTTAAATATTCTGCTGATGAGTTTGTGTCTGTTGCTTTATCAAGCTTTTGTGTTTGTATATGTTTCAGCTAATTTTAGGTAAACATGGCACTGGTAATAAGGGCACAAATGGAAAAGTGGAAGAAAATCGCACACTGATGTTGAATTTTCCCAAACTCAAACTCACAACCCTTAAACCCAACCCCAAACTCAAACCCCCATTCCCAAACCTAAATCGCCATCCCAAACATCCAATCCCACCTTAAACCCTAATATTAAAAATTTGCCATTTTTAACCACTTTGCCATTTGTGCCATTATTACCTGGACCTTTTTTACCGGTGCCATTTTTACTGGACATCGTTTCAGCTACCTAGTACAAGTGTTAAAGACATACACTATCTTTATCAAAGATGAGGGCATATTTCAAAAATTATGAACATCTCAAAACATTTATGGTACCTTTTTGCTCAGTTGGTTGAGTTCTTCATCTTGATGTGGCAGGGAATCATTGACTGGCAGTGGGTTAATAAACACAGAGTTTTTCCCTTTATCATTCTCATATTCATCCAAGAGTCTAAGAAGGGGTTCACATTCGGTTTGATGCTCACTCAGCACCTGCAAATACATGTGTAACATGTCAACATGTATGCACATGTAACAGCATGTTTGCATTGCATGTAACATTCACAATCTACAGTTAAATCAGCTCTACTGAATTTAAATATGAGATACAGAATTTTTATTCTACTTGTTAAAGATTTCGTACTCTATTAGCTTCAGCTGATAATTTTATTCAATATTCTTGACAAAATTAGTTTTAAACCTCGATTTAAAACTTAATTTACGAATATACATTACAAAAAATAGAAAACTAAAAAATCTCTAAATTTTATAAATTTTCTTCAAATCTAAAGACCTATGCTAATTTTATGCAAACACTTGATTAAAACTCTTTTAGTAGGTATAAATGGTTCCTGAACTTACTCCTTTATGACTTTTAATAACATTATACAAATTTCTATTCCAGCATTTAATAAATAGGAAACATAACTTTTTTAAACTTGTATAAAAACCGAATAAAAATTGAGTTCAACTCCAGCCTATGCAACTAACTTTTTACAATAGTAATATAGACAAAGAGTTAGTGTAGCATCAACAAACCTCATCTTGTAGGAAGTTTACCAATGCCACAACTACAGTTGGAGAAAGAATAAAGTCAGCACTGTAGTATGATGTCACCCAAAATGTCAGCAAATCCAGAGATCTTTTCATAACCTTCTCCCGTATAGGGCAAGGCTTCAACCTTATAAACAGAAGAGTATTAAAATTACATTATAATCAAATGATAGAATTGATATCTGGAATCTTCAATATATTTCACCACATAGTTTAAACACTTTATCAAAGGTTAATAGTTGATAAAGAAAACAAACATCAACACAGATAGATAAAAAAAATAGAATAAATGTATTATATTATTTTCTATTTGCTAACTTCGTATACAAGAAATATGCACAATATATTTTTGAAACTAAAAACTAGAAAGCTAAAGAGGGAAATAATTTCTACAATTATACTTCAACACTTCACATAAATCTGTAATATATTAACTCTATAATAGCATACTCTTTTGCTGCATTGTATTTCTCAGTGATAAAAGCCATGATGTCTTTAGCAGAAAGGAAGTATCTGTAGGAATGGAAAAAGTCTAGAATATATCCATCTTCAAGTGACCCTCTGCAACATATGGCAACATGCATCAGTGACTACGCTAGAGTATACTAATGGCTACTATGTACGCCACTGCATAATGTTAGCAACCTGAATTATTATTTTCATCATTAACAACTTCAGAATCTACTGGTATAGAGGTTATGGAATCGGCAAATAGAATAGGTACTATGCCTGTGCTTCATATTCATCCAAGAATTAGTTTTGTAAAACACAACACCTATTTCAATCTGGCATCAAAATTAACTCTATTCACCAATCTATGATCAAACTGAGCGAAAAAGAAACTCCAACATTTCTCTTGAGAAAAACCAATATTGGGCAAATGAAAATACTGCATGGTTTTAAAAAAAAGTTTTTGACTAAAGCTTGGTTTACTATAAAGTTACAAAAAGAAAACAAAACAAAAAGTGTTATCAATGAATAAAATCGAAAGCAACATATAAGAGTTCATCACATGTGTAAATACACATTAACTTTCTGTCTAGTAGACATACTTAGCATAGAGATATGAGAGAAGGCCGTAGGGTTCACCAGCATACAACACTTCAACCTCTTTGCTACTCCTGCTGTCTATTTTTGTCTGAAATTGAAGGCGAGGATTTTCTTTGGTTTCAATAACTAGAAGTGGTCTGCTAGGTTTAGTGAAAGAGAACAGACATGATACGTCAATAGATGCCTGGCCAGCCAATAGGATTTCTAGCTGCAGTTTAGCATGACACAAGTAGTCCAGTTCAGTGACAGCATCTTTATAGTCGACTTGTATTTGGTTCAACATGGCCTTGTAGTCTCCAGAGCCTACAATCAGAGCAGTCTCAACTCTTTAAAAGTGTTAGTAGTAGCAGTTGTAGTATCAGTAGTAGCAGTATTATTAGTAGTAGTAGCAGTAGTAGCAATGATAGTAATAGTAGTAGTAACTGCAATGGTGGAGGTGGTGGAGGTGGTGGAGGTGGTGGAGGTGGTGATGGTGATGGTGGTGGTGGTGGTGGTAGTGGTGGTGGTGGTGGTGGTGGTAGCAGTAATAGTAGTAGCAGCTGATATATACGTAAAATAAATATCTTAAAATATTCACCTTTCCCTTGAGAAGACTCATGTATCTTCTTCACATATTTACATGCTTTGTTACGGCGTTTCACATTCACCCCAATTTGCTGACTTAAGTCAGCAATTTTTTTCTTAATTCCATCAACTGACTTGTTTTCCTACAAAATTTACCACGTATATGAATGTGCAAGAAATATTGAATATAATAAAACATAATAATAGTATTGGATTTGGAGACTTGCATAAATTATTTGTTAGTGTAAACCCTAAAAATATCATCTATTAGTTACACTATCAACACAATTTTCAGCGGTTCATGAATAAAAATGGAAAACAAAATATAATCATGTCATATAGATTTAAATTCAAAACTGAAATGCACATTTAATAAAGTGCATATTATAAGGTAAGAAGGCTGTATGGTTGGTAAAGTGTAGTGAGGTAGAGGCGTATAGCTAGAAGAGTGTGGTGAGATAGTAACAAACATAGCTAAGGTTATATGTTGAAACAGTGTGGAGCTATGTGCGTTTAGAGAAACTACATTCAGACAGAGTATACGATTGTAAATGTCATGTATAATATGTCTGAACTACTAGTTAGAACCACTATAATACCATTAGAAGACGTTACACCATATTACTCATACTTACGTATCCAGATACAAACACACTACGAGCCTAAAATTCATACATTGTTGAAATGTAGACATTCAAACTTGCATGTCATTAAAAATTTGAAGAAAACTTTTATTGGCAAATGATTTTAGTGGCTAAACGTATTGCTATATTCAGAAATAGTATACAAATCCTTACTTAAGTGTATTTATGCTGAGCACCTACTATAGTTGTATTCGAGGAACAAGTTCTGACAGCAATACTTACAGTTTTGTCAGCCAGAACAGATACGGCATCTCTGTTATCTACCATGTAGGAGGCGTACACATAGGTGGAGCAGATTGCAACAGAGGCGGAGCTACTGGAGTTCTGTAGGTGAGTCAACTGACCATTTTCTGAATCATACTCTGATGACAACTTAGAACCCTTTAATAAACGGAATCACTAAAACATTAGCACTCTGAGCAATACCAGAGATAGAGGAACCAAAATCCTTGTTTTAAAAATGAAGAAGAAATTAAAAGCTAATAATGAACAAAAATTGAAGTTTGATGGAAGAGAAATAAAATATATAATATAGATATGATGGTAACGAAGTGATATAAAGACATGCAGAGACCCAGAGACCAAATTTGATCAGAATAAAACACAACAGTAGACAAGTGCTGAACTATTTTGTTCACGGTGTTGTGTTTTATTGTTACTAGGACCCATTATCAGCCTTTTTGCCAATGCATATTTGAAATCGGCACATAAAAATACTTTGAATAAAATATTTTGATGAATTCACAATCTTTTTTATTTTTAGGCATAATTTTCTTGGAATCACCCATATGTGCGGCAGAGTCAAAATTTCAATATAGGTTTTGATTATCATTTACACAGTGGCACTACTCAACAGAGTGCAATAAAATCATTAAAACAAAAGACTTGGTGTCTCATAACCTTCAAAGGGAGAGATTATCTATAACCTATTTTATCTAGCGGGCAAATAACCTATTTGTAACTTTATTTTTACTAAGAGATAAAAAATACTTTTCATTTGGCTCCCGACACAGTAAAATAGAGCATATGTATCTCTATGTCAGCATTGCTGGTATTAACACGTTGCTATAAGTAAGTTCATCAATATAAGTCATGCTGTTACACTCCTTATCATATAAAAGATCAATAATCTGCAAACTTTTTTGTCAAGTGAAAGACCTTGATGGCAACTTAATTGAGCTCACAGGGACCCTGTTGCACCATTACCAGAGAGTGCAACATATCAGGTCACAAAAATTATAGCATTCTGGTTGTCAGGTGAAAAGCAGAGTAGCATTAGTATGCTGTCAATATGCTGCTATGACTTGCCAATACCAAGAGCAATATTAACTCATTTAGCTGTTGTTCTTAACAGTTAAATGGGTTAATTTATTCGTGAATATTTGTGAAAAGTGAAACTTTTATTTACAGGCAGTTTAAAGGCTAAACAAAATACAACTTTAGGATGAAAATACTACATAATTGAAAACAGAAAGTCTGTAAGATAACGGCAGCGAATAAACCGTGCTGACTTACAATTGCAGAATCAACCATCTCGTCTCCAATAACGGAGTTACTCAGCGAATAAGTCAGCAGCCTTCCTTTCACCCTGAGTTCACTGGCTGAGCTGTGAGAATGGGAATCTGAATCATGATCAAACGCAGAAGTGGCAGAACCCGGACTAGCTTTCCATATATCATCAAACATTTGGTTAGCCTGCTTTCCCTCGATATACATCACCTGTCTCGTACTACCATTAGGTAACTGCAAGCAAGAAGAGATGAGCAATCAAATAAGTATTAGTAAGAATAAATAACACAATGGTACAGGATGACTCAGTATAATGGTACAGTATAACTCAGTATAATGGTACAGGATGACTCAGTGCAATGGTAAATGATGACTCAGTATAATGGTACAGGATGACTCAGTGCAATGGTAAATGATGACTAAGAATAATATTACAGGATGACTCAGTGCAATGGTACAGGATGACCCAGTTCAGGCAGCAAACGTACAATGAGACTCTTGACCAATGGAGTAAGATCTTTGGATTCTGGGGCAACAGCAGTCGACTGGAGCATCGTCTGACTCCTAGACTTGGTGAGACCTGCTGAAGGAAGAGAATGCTGCCTGGTCAGGTCCTGCAACAACCAATAGTACTTTACAGATGGCAGCGTGATGTCTCTATTTATATTACTATTTATAAATAATACAGTATACAGGCTACTCACGCTATTACTCCCTGATTTTATAAAACTTGTCAAATGGAGGATTGGTTAACAATTAGAAAAAAGGAAAATGGAAATTGCAAAAATTCAGGCATATCTTCCAAATAGAGTAAGAAAGTGGAACTGGATTAGCAATACAATTGTTTAACACAATTGTATTTTGTACATATAACATGAGAAACATGCTGATAATTTTGAGAAAAGTTAGAAACTCGCTTAGCTCTCAATTAATCGATCAATCAATCAATCAAACAGAATAAATTTACCTCAGAAATAGAATCTGGAGTAAATTCCTAACAACACATGAATTATAGTGAAACACAGCAATTGATTAGAATATGGTGGATCTTTTATTCAAATTAATAAAGCAACTAATGTATAGTGAGTGGTAAGCTTTATCTTTTATATCGATAGATTTTGACAATAACTGGCAACTGTAGTAGGACACTTGCAATGTTTTAGCACCATACTATGACACTGTAACTTTACTTTAGGAGAAGTATCTTACCGATACAGAAACACTCTTGAGCCGAGATAAACTGGATGTCTTGTGAGGTGAAGATACGTCTGAAGAGCCCCCCTCGCCGGATAGAATTTGGGGCAGCATGGCTTTAGGCTTTACTATTGACCTGAACACAAATTATGAAAGTCATCATTTCACAGAAATCAACACTTTTAATTAAAATTATTTCTAGCAAAATCTTACTTATAGGGGTTGTAACATTATGCTAAATTTTCAATAGAATTGTGGTGCAGTGCCACATACACATATTCTGTAAAACTTTACAAAATACAGGCCACCTCCACTTAGTATAGAAGTACAAGTGTCAGCATTGGATGCACTAAACAGTAATTTCTGCTAAGGTAAAATGTACACACACAAACCTCTTAGATTTCTTAGAAGTGGTGGTGGTATGAGAAGTGCTGGAGACAACCAGCCCAGACTCTGATAAAGGAATAGGCCTGAATGGTGAAGTGGAGAACCTCTGGGAAACAGACTGTGTGACTGACTGGGTGGCGGTGGGACCTCCCGGTTCGTCCACACTGAGAACTCTAGCTGACTTGGCTCTCAGAGCACCAGATGGAGGTCTGGTAGCAAAACCCAATAAATTATATAACCAGGGATGTGAATAACAGAGTAAACAACACATACCTGTTGAGTAAATAATTCCAAATTTCTAAGTGTAATATTTCTTATAAAAAGTAACAAACTTATGCCACCAGAGAACTACTAAGTAAGAGCATGATACATACCCAAACTTCATAAGCTAGAAACTAAATTTAGTGCTATCGTATCTTACTACAAATGTTTCTTGTGTTACATAACAATCGTGCAAGTGCTAAACAGTGAATGCACCACTCAATGATATGCAACTCAAGTGCTTCCAAATACAGGATTTATAACCCATTTCTTACAAATTAGCCCATTAATTTAATTATATGCAGTATGATACAAAAATCACTAGTGCTAGTAAGCAGTCATTATGCTTCGAGCAAAAAGTGCATGCAAAAAGCCCATGATACAAAATTACGTCCTTTGAGATACTTGTAATTATAAATGTAATTGTCATATATGGCACTAAAATAATAATGCTGGAGAATTGCATTTGTGCATTTAATGTATACCTTCAGTTTTACTTTCGTAGAAAACATTGTCAAACTTTAGGATGAATTTTTTTTAAAATAAAGTATTAGTATACTTAAAAATCTTATAATTGCAAAAAATGAACTTGGCAAAAGTGATAACAAGCTAATGCTAGTGCTAAGACAGAGCATGCAGACAGAAGACTGTGATGACAACCCTACGGACCTATCAATATCCGGTTTCTGTCCATGTATGACTTCGTAGAGGGAGACCAGCAGCTCCTCTGACCAATACAGATCTCCATATTTAGCCACAATTATGTTACACCAGTTGGTAAAGTCTAGGGCTGGCAGTTTCAATGAGCCAATAAACTCGGCTGATAAAATATACAAACAAATAGAAATTCAAAATTTATATAGATTGTTGTAAAGAGTGGACAATAACAATGCATTCAATAGATAAGAAGTTGTTCTCCCAATAAGAGGCTTTCAAATTTTGAAGATCATTTTATAACTATATATATTTATAATATGACTTAAGCAGGGGTCTGACATTTCATGAGAAACTTTTCTTTTTGCTATAACATAAAAAATTTCGAAAAGCTTAGTTTGGAAAAAGTTTAAACTTTACCACCTTACCAGTGTACACTAGCTGCAGAATGCTGTACCAGCACAACCAGCTTGATGCAAAACCACATAATATACTACTACTGTGTTAGTAATATTCGATAATATAATATAATATACTACATACTGTACTAATATCCTATAAGCAGGAGAGATTGCAGAAGTTTGCAATTCATGCAAAAAATAGAGCACTTTTACGTTTGTCATGCGAGTTTGATGTTTTGTTCTAGGATTTGTCAAATGTATCATTTTAAAAATTTTAGTGAGCAGCCAAAGTTTCAACACTTAAAATTATATTTACTTTCATGGTCATACTTTTGCTCATTCTTAGTCCAACACCTTGGGGTTTTCTAGCTAGATGCATTTTAATGGAGAGATTGGGAAAAATCTGTGTTCTATGCCAGAAATATTGCGAAAGAATTTAGGTTCTCACAAGAATTTCAACCTACATCCCCACAAATGCGTTGTAAACCATTATGGTTTAATAATTTATTTGTGCACTTGCTATAAGTTCTTAAGACTAAATTGGACAACTTGGTACTATAAAAAACCCGACATGTGGGTTTATAGTACCTGTCCTTGTGAGAACCTCTAGAGGAATGGGTTTTTATTAAAGTGGGCCATGGACTTGTTTTCTAAAGTGGCACAGGAGCGTTATGACTGGTTGCTCTTCCTAACATCACAAATGGCCTTTATAGGAATTCGAACCACTGACCTTGTGTTCACTAAGCCAGTGCTTTAACCACTAGACCAATGTTGCATAAACTTCATGAGAATCTCAACTTTCAGTTTAAGACAATTGGCTGAGTTCGTCAACTCAAAGATATTGGAAGTCAAGAAATTTCAAGTACTTTAGGTCAGGAATTATTCAAGCCAACATGACTTGAACCAATCACTGTATTATAACAGACTACCTTTTATCTTATTGCATCATATTGTATTGCATTGTATTATTTGTACCATAGTATACTTTATTATGCTAATATCTTATTTTGTGAACACTCATCACCCAGTGTGATATGTTCATATGTATTCACTAAATTCTAACGCTGTAAAGCGTAAATGATGTAATTAGGGCCCATAGTTGATGATTATGATTATAATTATTGTTTCAACACTGATTAATCATAATCACTTCAATTAATAGTCATTACACTATAACTTGGGTTATATCATTCCAGTGAAGCTGATAAACTATAATATTATATTACATACAAAACTGAATACAGAAAATGAAGAATCGTTCTATAAGCAACTCCGAGTTGGGGGCCGACTGAGTACAGTAGTTTGCTGTTCTCGAGTTTGGAGTTCTACATTCCAATTATACCCCCAACTCCAACACCCCCCCCCCCCAAACTATTGCACTCAGTCACTCCCAACTCGGAGCTGCTTATAAAACCATTCCTCAACTTAGTTGTATTTGAGAAACTTGATAACTGTGCGGCGGGGGGGGGGGGGGGGGGGGGGGGTGGGGGTGAGGGGAGATCTCGGTTAACTTATCAACACTAGCATGTTTACAGAGTATAATATATTACGCCTTGAACCATTAATAGGTTTATACGATGGCACCAGGACTAACGTACTTTTATTATTTCGACTCTTTGTTTTAAGCAGTCACCTAGTGACTGTACAAGCATCAACGACAACTATGATTTATTAGTATTATCCACTAGTTGTGGGGAGGAACGTAATCAAACCGACATGGCTGGCTCCAAGTCTAAGAGTGCTACAGAAAGTGAAACTGAAAGACTACGGGTAAATAATTTACAATCTCAATTCCTCCACTACTGCTCCTAAATAATTATAATAATAATGTGGTATAGAATTAGATTAATCATATCATAATGATAATCAAGTGATTATCATTATGATTATGAGGCTGAGTTTATCGAAAGGATAATCATAATGACTTTAAAATTGCCAATACCAATGACAATATGAATATCATATTCATATTGATATTACTATTCAAATTGATATTACCATTGAATGATTGATATATTAACAATTTTAAAGTCATTACTATTATGATTATGAATATCACATAAATATGTACTTGTAAAAATAGTATTAGTTAATGCTATATTATTACTATTACTATTAGTAATGCTTTTGACTGAACAACCTGATTTTAGTACATAATCATGTTTAGTAATAGTATAATTTGAATGTGGCCAGCTTACTAAAAGTAATACTAGACTAAAGTTCACATTATTACTATGACCAATATTCATATTGTAAGTGTAACAGTATCAGTATGCGTTGAATAAGTTATCATTATAAATATTAGTGTAGAATTTAAATGGTTTATCTGATTTAACTTCATTTCAGATTAGAAATCATTAATTTATATCAAAAATTCTTATTCCAGTAGGCTCTACAAGCGCAGTGCATTTGTATTTATACAGATGGAAATTAGCCTTCCTGAAAAAGTGGCAGAAGAAATAATAACATTACTCAATAAAGCTGAAGAAACCAACTACTTTTCAGATAACTTTGAGAAGCTAGATTTTATAGATGAAGGAGGGTTTGGTAAAGTTTACAGGGTAAGACAAAAAACTAACCCAGAGAAAAATGAAAAACTGGCAGTTAAACATATTGATTTAAGTGAAGAAGTAACCAGTGATGGTGGAAGTAAATTTTCTACCAACACTTCAGATACTCAGGGTTTCAACCATCTTATTCTATGCTGTCAAGAAGCTATTCTCCAATCTGATATCTTTCAAAATCAAACAATTCTACCAGTGTTGAAAAAATGGATTCAACCAAATAAAAAGCCAACTGATGACTATGAGAGTAGCAAGAAAACGGTCATAGATTTTTTACAAAATTGCCTCACATGCATTCGAAATGAAGGGTTATTACCTCCAAGGACTGCAGAAATTGAAAAAGCTTGGGCAAACATTCGAGGTTAGTTTATAAGGTCATGATTATGAAGCCCATGATAACTGCAGGGAAATAGTCCACACAATTCAAAAATCTATTCACATTTATAAGGGTTTTTGCTTAGCCTACAAGTAGGGCAATATAAGTGAGTTAATTTCATTCATATTGGGTTTAAAATTTGATCATTAACAGTCAGCTTTTGCAGTATTACCAGCAGTTGTATTAGGTTTCTATTTTTTAGTTGGGTGATTGGTTTTGAAGCTTGTCCTGAAATATTTTGCTTTATTTCAAAATCTGAAATTGCTGTTGCCAGAGGGAGTAACCCACTCATTACTTAAAGTATTTGTGCTGTAAACTAAACATAAAACCTGAGCTTAATGTTAACTATATTTTTCCTCCACATAAATGAGATAAACTTGTATACATTAAATATGCAGATACCATTATGCTGGTTCTAGTATAGATGTAACCACATTATCTTTTTTAGGAATGAGTATATATCTAGTAATGGAGTACTATGATATGAGTTTGAGAAAATGGTTAGACTCAACTGAATATAGAAATACAAATGATGCAAAAGAGATTATTGCACAGATTGTTGATGCACTACAATACATACACCATGACACCTACAAGTACATCCACTATGACTTGAAACCAGCTAATATACTAATTAGATATGATATTGATGGCAGTATTGAAGCAGTTCTAACTGACTTTGGTTTGTGCAGACTTCACGGCTCTCACCTAGATCCAGAATTGTCCAATAGAGATGGAACAAGTCCATACAATCATGCACCTGAAGACATTCTGACAGAAAAGTTTGATATGTGGTCATTTGGCTTACTGGTTTACGAGTTGATTTGTCCAAAAGCAGTAACAATAACAGAACTTTCAAAGTTAAACGAAGAAGCGAAAAGAACATCAATTCCTGAGTTGCATTCTTATATTGATAGAAACTCAGAGATTGAAGGACTAAGTTATTATATTTCGGTAGTAGTGAGATGCCTGAGACCAGATGCGAAGGAGCGAGTAAGCTCTAAGACACTTTATGATGAGTTGTACCCAGTGGGTTCACAAGAAACTAGAAATATTGAATTTGACGAAGAAGAGGTAGCCTAACAGTATTGATTTAATGATTTTATATGCGATTATCAAATTATTTTTAAAACATTGAAAACTTAAAGGTCATAAACCCAAGATTTGAAATTCACTGTTGTACTAGTTGTATAGTATTGATTAACTTTTTAAAATGGATCTATTTGGAAATTTTTTTTATAATATAAATTATAATTTTTTAAAGTTCAAAACATTTTTATCATAATTTTTAGGCAAATTTATATTATTTCTACATTTCTATTTTTCTATTATATTGTCTTTCTATATAGCTAAGAATAAGTTTATTAAAAAAGTGTTGTATTTATTGCAAGAAGCCTAATGATTTACTGGTCAAAATAACAGGTGTTGGTCCAAATTGGCCAATACTCACTTCAAAACACAATTTTAATAATAACTTCTGGTATGGAATCTCACCATTTGTTTAGTCTTATAATGAGTATTTCCACTTATAAAAATTGGGCCAAGATACCAATTTTTTCATCTATTGTTATTGCTTATCATTTTAACACCTATCTTGTTGATACAAGAGGATTGCATTGAAATGGCCATTATCAAATGTTGACATAAGATAAGATGTTAACATTTGTACTATATGCCATTGAGATAGCATTGTCAAACAAGTAACACTCTTTTACACTAAGCAACAAAACTGCTAACAAAAGCATTGTGAAGTTACAAAACTTGTGTTCATTTACTTGTTACAAATGAAGAGTTAAACATAAAAAATAATTATTTTTGATTGCAAAGAAAAGGAAATAGTCGCATTGCCTATTGCAAAGCTTCTCGATCGGTCTTGTTATGCATTTGAAAATACACACTTCTACAGTTACACACTTACCCATATCCAGATCCTCTTGTCCATGGTTCATGTAACCATCAAAAGCAAACTCATTTTTTAGAAGTTGTCTTATCTTCGTCAACATGAGCAGCTGCTGAGGGTCTTTCTTTCTTGAAGGATCTTTAGATTTAGAGCCTGTAGTCATAATCAGATATAAAATAAACCTATCCTAAGACTAACCCATTTACACAGCACATGTATAAGACTTGCCAACATGGATGAAAGAGTGTAACCACAGCATTATTGTTGATGTTTTGAATAACCTTAATACACAGTTTGTAGTAAATAACAAGACAGATTCCTGAACAAATACTGCACATGATATTAATAATGCAGTAGCATAGACCCATTATATGGTTATAATGTGCTAATTGTCATACAAATTGCAATCAAAATAAAAACTGGCATGCATTCTAACAAACTAAATAATTTGACAGCAGGTTACTATTATTATGTATAGAGTTAGTTACAATACACATGAGTGAAACAACAGAAAGTGATAAATAAAAAATGGTGTAATTAATTACCCTTGCTACTTGTATGTTGCTTTTTCTCTTTTCGCTTATTATTAGCCTCTTCAGTTTTACTTTCCGGACTCTTGGGCTGCCTTGTAATTGTCTGCTCAATGATAGTTGCTTTTGTAGAAGAGGTGAGGCTAGTCTGTGGCACAGGTGCTCCAGCACTACCTGCGCCGGTCACTGTGTTACACGAGGTGCTCAGGCTATTAGATTCAACACTACTGGTGGGCGCATGATCAGTGAGCTCCTGAGGTTGGGTGGTATTAGCTGAGTGGAGGGTTGTAGAGCTGAAACTCGCATCATGAGTATTAGGTACGTCTGCAGTGTGTGATACAGCAGCTCTGTTCGTAGCACTAACTGGAACAACAGCAGCATCTCGTTGAATATTCGGAGGTGTGCTTATAGTTGGCACAGAGCTGACGGCAGCTGCTGCCTGTTGAGGAGGGAGTGGAGTCCAATACGGCATATTCGTCATAACAGGAAGCCAGCCGACAGCACCTGCTGCCGCTGCATCTCTCGGAATCATCACAGGTACAGTAGAGTATGAGGAAATCAAAGGTGAAGATGTCATGGCTGAGTTATTCACAACTACAGTGTGGGCGTGTGAAATAGAAGCAGCAGTAGGCGATGCTTGCGTTAGATCCACAGACCGAAGTGGAGGGTCTAGACCTGAGGTAGACTGAGAACTCACAGCTGAAGGTAAGATAGACATTGGGGCATCAACAGAAATCCCTGAGTTGTATAGATTATGAGCAGATGATAGTGCCGAAGCTACTGAAGTATCTTCACTAGCTTTAGTAACCGACTGCCGAAGTAGCGGTCGGACAGCCTGGGTGACAGGTGCGGCTGATGGTTTGCGAGATTTAACATCCGATACTAGTCTTGGAGGAATGGCTTGTGTCTCTAGTTTTGATTGTTTGGAGTTATTCTCACTGAGTGACAACGACTGGCGAGGAGAGATTTTAGGTGACGAGTCTTGAACGTTGTGAGATTTTAGCAATTGTTTCTTTAATTCTTTTATAGTTCTATCTGCTTTAGAGGCTGTGGACGGTGGGTTTGAGGGTTGTGCTGGTGTGTTGGTGTCATGGCTGGCTATTACTATGGGAGAAAAATGGGTAGCAGAAGAGTGGTAGGCTTCAGGTAACTTCAAGGGAACTTGACCTGCTCTGAGTGTCGCCCCTTCACCAACCTCTCTGCTCCAAAAGAAACAAAACCTTTATTAGGATGTGAAAAGTTGGGAGAACTTTCAAATAATGTGTGGATTAATAATTATAAAAATATGATAGTTATATTCTCAAGATTTTGAAAGCAACAAAGCACTTGATATTATGCAAGAAAAGAGCACATGTTCAAGCCTATTTAAAAATAGTATTACTAATATCAGGTGACGCCATACTAATCTGGTCATTGTATCCTAAGATCTAAATATTCTTCAAATCACTTTAAAACTTTGCTAAGCAGAGTGGCTAGCTAATAATACACTATATGACCAGAGCGTGCAAATTAGGAAGAAATTTGAAAAATTACTCCAGCTAATCACTAATCTATCATATTGCTATATTGTCACATTCTTTATTGTACTAAAGGAGTTTCCAAGAACTTCATAATGCAACACACTGGAATCTCAATAAAGCAATGCTCAGTAGGGTGAGTTCTGTAGTTATATCACAGCGTAAAGACTAAGTGTAAATAACAAGTTGGTTCTGGTTAGGGGGGGATAAGATAATATCCCACTCTAAAACCCACTACTGCATGTGACAATGTATTGATACCCCACACCCTTGTAATGTTAGTTGTGCTTTACACACCCATATATTAGATTATGATTAGAAAGCAGAACTCTGTTAAAACTGACACCTCAACACAAAACACGGACATAAAAAGAACTGCCTGTATGCAGACGCAAGTGGCTCTTTCTTACCCATCTTCCATCTCATTTTCAGTATCACTACAACCACAGCAGATATATTTACAGACACATTTACCAATCTCCATACCTGCAGTACTAGTCCTGAACTTTCTACTTCTACATTAAGTCAAACTGTTTACCTCTGAAGGTCTTACAGAATGACATAAGTATGATGGTTTAATTATTTCAATAGAATACGGTGCTCCCTCTGTATCTCACTAAGCTGAGGGTCCCAAAACCTCAATTTGTGACAGAATGGAATACCAGATTTTGTCCTTAAACACACATATACAAGCAACAAAACAGGGACCCAAACCCTTTTTGTGACCTATGGAATTTCAAAAGAACTAGCTCCTTGAGATGCAGCTGGAGCACTGTATAGATTGGTATCATACTATGGTTTGAATAAAATACTACTTCGCAATAAGTGTGAGGTTTTAAAGCTCAGCTAGAAAATTTGACAAACCTCTTTCGATGTTGTTGAGACAAGAATGCACTGTTAGACTTTCTGATTTCCTTATCTACAGATTTCATGGTGGGTTTATCAGACTTGGCGTCAAAATCTGATGGAGGAGACAATACAGAGCTGCTGCTACCACCTGCTGATTGGCTTTCTTCCTACAAGTAATTAGTTATCATAAAAACACATCATTTCTACTGCGCATACCAAGCAACCACCTCTAGTTATAACATCAATGCTGCATATGTAAACAATCAAAGAGAAATTTTAAAATGCCAGAATAGATAGTATTAGATATCAAATGTACGAACAGAATATATATGAATTTATCAGCCACAAAATTTGTAAAAAAATCCTCGATGAGTAGCATTTTTTGAAACCCCAAAAAAGCTGAAGATTCACCACACATAAAGGTTAGTGTATTATAAAAATAGATTTTATAACATAAATGTCTAACGAATGCAATAAGTAAGTATAAACTATATTCCAGAATCAATAATGCTTTTTAGGATGCAGAAAAATTAGGAGTCAGGATTGCCTTTTACAATTTGTATAGAAGTGATAATGCTGCATTTTGCCACAAACATTAACTCTCATAGTAAAGCTGCGTTTATACCTCTACTGAAAAAAGTACCGAGTTTCAGTTAATAACACTTGTTTGGGTACCCCTTTATTATAGTTCTACTGAAAAACGTTAAAATTACAGGAAAACTACTACGAATGTAAATATGCAACTCGCTAGATGTACAGAAAGCAGAAAAATGCAAATATTTACTTAGCTTGACTCGCTGTCAAATTTGTTACTCTGTTAGTCCAGATATAAATAAATAGTAAAGGTATAAACGCAACTCAATACTTATTAAAGCACAACGTTTTAGCAAAGCTAGTTAGAACAGGAATAACTATAAATATAAGGTACAATCACTTGAAAAGCAAAACATCAAATTTACATATTCCAACCAACACAAAAAGTGGTCTTAAATTACGAGACCAGTTTTAAACCAAAGCTAATGTTACTGTTATTTATGCCAAAGTTATTAAAAGCCTTATCACCATCTATAAACAATACACATTAATACAACAAAATAGCTGTCAATGAAAATGTAAATTAGCCAATGAATGTAGCATGTTTTACCACTCTATTGTCGCTGCCTAAGCACCATGAGGCAGCTGTAAATGAATATCCCAGATTGCTGCCGTTGTTATTGTTAGATTTGTGTTCAGAATATTGTTCAACTACAGTCTAAATAAAATGTGCATATAAACATTTCATTTCAATACCAGACTATAAAATTATCATTGCTATTTCCTAGGTTATAATGCTATTACATTGCGAATCTGTTTTGAAAAAGAATCTATGCACCATGCAAGTGGTATATCTACATCCTTTTAAACAACTATTAATGCAAAAAATAATTACAATTTTTACCCTAATTGACACAGATAAAAGCTGTAACCATAAGGAGCCACTAGAAAAACTTATTAAAAGTTACAACTGTAAAAACAAAGGTTCTATTTTGCAGGAAACTGTCATTGCGAATTTTGTGTAACAGGAGTATACAATTCCAGGTAACAACCAAATATAAAAAATTATGATGAATATTTTTTTGGTATAAATTACCATGACTAAATTATAAAATATTATATAGTACCCTTTTGCATGTATATAATGTATATATATATGCAAGTAAAAAATTAGGCTATAAATTTGTGATAAAAATTATTTCATCTATAGTGATACCTTGTGAGACACAATTCTCAGCAGTGTGGGGGGGGGGGGTTGCAATTGAAATCCCTGTAATAAGTTTGGCAAGCATACAATGTATCGGATTGACTAGTTTATAATATAACATAATAGACAAGTAGCTGACCTTCAGTCTACTTGGAGTATACTTCTCCACAAGGTCCTCCACACTCATGGATCTCAATGAGGGGTTGCTAGGAGGTGGAGTAGAATGCTTACTGTCATTCACTGGGGAATCACCATCCACATTCATCTCAATTCCTGAGTCAGCAAACATTTAAACAATAATTTAACAGGAAGCTTGAAAATGATATTTTATATTTAAAAAGAGCAAATACTAAAATCCGACCAACAAATTGTAAAAGAATTAGACTTTAAGTTATATAGAAATGTCAACTTGAGCTTGGTTAGAACTCTTTAATAAACTTTTTATAGTTTCTTTCAAAAAACATGTACATGAAACTTATAAAACATACAAAAGTTAGCAATACTTATATAGCTTTTTTGTTGATGACTTTCAACTTTGTAGGGTACTGCAAATTACAAGTTTGGCTTTGTACTATAACAGAAAGAAAGCTCTCCAATGCAAGTAATATTTAGGAATAGCTAGCGATAATTTACTATGTGTTTACCATCTACAAGAAGTGTTAGTTAAAAATAGCAGAGGTGTACCTTGATAAGAAGTGTCACCATTAGTAGAGTTTGTCTCGACATTTTCAATGACAGATGAGATCAAGTGCTTGCATATGTCATGGGAGGAGCCAACACCAGCTGACAGGAAATACTGATCACACTCTGATATAACTGAGTCTAAACTCACTCTTTCACCATAGTCATTGTTTACCATACTGCAATACATCAGAGTGAAGATACAAGCTACATGCATGTAGGAAGTTATATTGTTAATAAAAATTCTAGTACATGCTAAAAATTGTCTGATGCAATGCAATGCACAACTAGAGCATTTGACCTACATTATTATGAAAGGTATTAACAGAAATTGGGACAGCATAAAACATTTATACCAATACCTTACAGAAGTTTAAGGAGGGGCTTTCTTTTGTCTAAGCATATCAACAACTAATTATATCTTGAAGCTTACGAAAAGTGATAAAAATATATTTTGCATGCTGGTTAATGCTAAAGTAAGTTGGGTCTAAAACAAATTTTAAAAGGCAAATGGGTAAAAAAAGAGCACCAACAGCACTGTTTTCCTCTAAAATGTTTACAAACGGAAAGCGACACAATGGAAGTACCTGTAAAGGAGTTTACGCAGTCTAATAGAATGTTCCGGTATTTTAGAAGAGTCACAGTTGTAAGCAGAGGCTTCATATATCAGCATACCAAGAGAGTAAACATGGCCTTTACATGAATTGCCAATTTTTTCATATTCAGGAGGAATGTAGTGAGAAGCAACTTCTACAATTTACAAAATGTCACAATGTAGTGTTGTGTTTACCCAGTAGCCCCTGTGGTGTAATGGTAGCACACCTGTTTGTAAGCCGAAGGGGGGTCTCCAGTTCAAATCCCAGTGGGGGCAAAAGTTTTATACACAACACATGCAATGCAAACATAGTATAACAAAATAGCTGCAAAATAATTCAAAATTTAATATTTAATATTCATTATACTTTAGTCTAGTTTCAAAACAAACTATGAATAAGCGATAGAAAATATTAAAGCTCCTTTAGTCAGTAAACTTATAGCATCTACATTACATTCAAATGGTCTAAATACATGTAACTTATGACTCCTTTATATCTGATGCTAATATTTCTGCTACTAATACATGTTACATTGTGCTATAAAATATCCACTCACCAGAGTCATGGTCTGTAAAGTGCACATGTCCAACTGCATCAAAAGCTAAAGTCTCCAACATGATACTGAGACTCTGAACACTGTCTGCTGAATCCCCAATTCGCTTAATCGTGAGGCAGCATTCCCTGCAGATGGCCCACAACTCCTCTTGCTTCAGATAACTACTTCTGCTATTTAGTACATCCTGCAGCAAAACAACAAGTTAAAAATAAATGTGACTTGCACTTAATCACGGAAAGCATTTAGTTAAATGCCAGTTAGAAATTGATTGTAATTGATTGTTCATTGTTTTAAGCATAAAATACGTAGCAAACTACAGCATTCTTTGATGCAGTTAGATATGAATTCTTTCCATTCAAGGGTGATCAATTCTATTGAAATATAGTTTATTCTAGTTTTGCTGTAATAACATTCAAAACTGTTAAGAGGCATACATAAACTACAGGGGAATAGTGCCATGTCTCTCACATCTAACAGCTCTATAGTCAACAACTGGCCAGTGACAATACAAAACATATATTTTGTTTCCATATGCTTATTAAAAGTTTATAAATAGTCTCAAGAAATGCACAAAATATTAGTTTCAAATGTAAATATAGAGATGAAAGTGCTTTTAGGTGACATTTTTGACTGTTTTGCTACAACACAAAGCTATTAAAGAATGCTGACTGGCATAATGACAAAGTATATTAATCAGTGGTATACTACAAAAATATTCTAGCATTTTTGCAAGTGAAGTATTTCAAAAATTTAAAGTTCTCTACTGTAGACAAACTATAATAGTACTGATATGGCAGAAACAATAGGGACTTTTTAACACCAAAACAACTAGAAATGCCATAAGCCAAGAAGTAGATATTTCATGTCCAACTTTTAACGAATTTTCAATAACTTTGCAAGATACAAGTTTCAAATCATCATGACTGTTGCCTAGCAGTGACTATAGAAAACACTCACATGTATGGTCGTGTATTCATCTCTTTCATTGATGGCGGATAGTAATGGTTGACTTCCTTTGTATTTTGACATTCTGGTATCCTTAGTTTTGCCAGCTGTAGAAGCCTTTTGAGCACCCGTAGATGAATTATTGCCGGCTCCAGCTTGCCTAAAACACACAGATTTATGTTAAGAAGTTTAAAATGTTCATACATTTTTGTTAGATTGAATGAAAATATTACAGGAGTTGCTAAAGTTCAGATTGTCAAAAAACATAATGTGTAAAAATAAATAAATAAGAAATGCTAACGCTATTATATATTCACACTACTATACACAAGTCCAGAAATATTAATAAAAAACTCAATAGCTAACTACTATTTTTCACAGCACTCACCTACGCTTTAATTTGACAACCATTTTTGATCAGCGACAGCAGTTTAATAATACGTTGAATAGGCAAACATTTTGATATAAAAACAACCAACTTACAAAGCTTAAAATTAGTCACAATGAGTATAATAGAGCAGACCTAACAAGGCATGGGTAATAGAGTACTAATTACTTCTAAAAAGGCAACAGTAACTTGAGATGCTAGCAAAACAGCAAGAGATTGTAATTTCTACATCATGGGTAGTTGCTTAGTTTCAAACCACGCTTAATGCTAAATTTTATTGCAATAAAAAGGCGAGATATTTTGAATATAATTCAATGCTACAGGCAACTTGCACATGTAAAAATTCACTAAATATCACAGTTTTTGAGTAAGGGCATCTGCAAATATTTGCAACTATTTTTACTAAGAAGTTTTTAAAACATTTAGTTTGTGGGTAACCATTAAATGTTACCATTTATCATTTAAAATATTGAAGGTTTTTTTGTTGACTGGATATAATACATAATTTTTTTTATTAATGCAATATAAAAATATTAGTTATAGCATGCAGAATTGTGCAATTGGTCTAAATAAATTAATAACTAATATAATTCATTTAGTATATTATTCAATAAATGCCATTGTAAATGACACTTGCTAAATTTGAAATGGATAAAAAGAATAACTATAATAGCTAATTAAACAAAAATTACTGTTAGTGTGTTAGCGTTTGCGTGTAAGTAGAGTCTTGAGAGAAATGAAGGCCATTTCAGAAGGGTCCTAATAGAACAGGATCGGTCAGAGTGTTTCAAGTTTATGATGGTCTCAAGTAGTAAAGTGTGCAAGTATGAGTTGAATCATGACAGAATGCCTGCTTTTATTATGAATTGCTACAAACTACCCTTTAGGTAGTTTACAATAAATAGTAAAAAATCTTGTAGGCCTACGTGTTAAAGCAGACATTACCCCAAAGCATAAGTTTTAAAACTTATCCAGTAACATAAATACTTTAAATTTCTTTAAGTTTAAGACAGATTTTAATTCTTAAACTAAAATCAAAATTGCATATAGCTCGACCAAAACGCATCAATAGAAGAATTGATCAACATAGTATAAGGCATGCAGACTGCTTAATCTATTTTATCATAACCCACAAGTTTACTACATAGGTACTTATTAGTTTAAAACAATACTATTAGTATATGTAGTCAAGTTTTTTCACTGCATACTTTATATGAAACAATAAAAAAAATCAAAGAACTTAATTGTATAAAATAACTAATAAGTATTGGCAATATTGAACATATCACCATATTAATCATTATTGTTATCATCACACAGTCTAGATTTATAATTTCATTTAATTTTGCTAACTTATAAATTTATATTTATAGACAACCTCACAAAGCAAAACCAACTATAAGTATAGCATAAAGCATAAACATAATGCTATTTGATGGTATCGTAATACAAATTGAAATAATCAGACTCATACTCATAGTGATAGTCATAGTATAAATATAAGTACAAGCCTTACAGTTAGTGTTATATGCACTTAAAACTAATTCACATTTTGATTTATCGAGAATTTTATTTAAATATGATTATTTAGTTTTATCATTTCATATAGCTTTTATTTTTACTTCGTATTATTTAATATAAATATAATTATAAATATTGAAATCGAAACAATCAATATCATAATCATAATCATAATGCTATACTAAATGATTTACTAAAAGTAAATGTTTAGAAATAGAAGTTAGAACACTTTGATTTTCATAATATTAATAATATTAATAGTTATACTTATTATTGTACACTATAATTAAACTTAATGCTATGCTCATACTGACACTCTATCACTATACTTACAGTAAATGTAATGAGTAATAATAGTAGTAATATTGATAGTGACTAGTCTATAGACTGATACTCACACTTGTACTGGTAGTGATAGTCATAGTGATACTGATAGTGATAGAGCAGTCAAAGTCTGTAAGACTAAGTATAAGTATAAAATTGAATATATAATAATATTAAATTTAATTGATATGAGCAATGATCATGCACAAAAGTTAAAAACTAAAAACTAATTCAGCCAGATGCGTCATATTTGCAATACAAAGTAGCTGTTTAGTCTTCAAGTCATAGTCTTTGAGAGTACCAGTGAATAATTGTTAGACACTCTATAATTATAATAGCCATGGCAAAACCTAAACAAGAAGATGCGATCGGCATCAAATAATTGATTAGCGGCAGCTTAATGTAAGAACTCGGGTTATTGTGAAAGCAAGAAGTAGCGATTCCAAGGTCGCACTTATGTCAAATTTTGTATAAAATCGTTATAGGACTTGAATTAGAAGGCTTTGCGGAAAATACAAGATTGAATATTAGATCTAAATAATTCACAATGAGCAAAACACATCCACCTGAATTAAAAAAGTGAGTAAAACAAAGAGTTTATGATGCTTGTGTTTGTTGGTTTAAGAGCTCGGTTTCATTTCTTCATCACTATGTGACCCTTTACTCATAGTCGTTAGTTATTAGCATCCACTTCAAGTTGGTTTAACTTCAAGGAGTCGTACTTGTTATTTTATACTATAATTTAAATTAATATTATAAAGAGTTTTCAAATCAATGATTTAAATTGAACGTGTTTAATTGTGTTATTGATGGTTATTTGGCGGTAATAGTAATACTGCTAAAAGTAAATAAATTAACTTATAAATCAAAATGTATCAAAATGAAAATCTTATCAATATCAATGTGAATATGAAATTTGAATATCATAATCATTATGATTATGATTATCAATGCCAGTAGATGTTAAACTTGAAGTTAGTGTTGTAGTATACCATTACTAATAGTAATAGTATTGAGTAATACTAATACTAAATTCAATAGCCTTAGCCCTTACCTTAGCCTTAGGTATAATAATACTTATTATAGGTTATACTTAATCTTATACTTATACTATAGTAAAGCTAAATGTAATACTAATAAGTAATAACCAAGTTTAGTAATAACAATAATACTATTAGTTATAGTATTACTTTACTCGAAGTTAAAACTAAAATTTTATTCATAGTTCAAGTTTATTAATTACTTAGTCTTATATTTATGGCAATTTGGCAAGTTCAAGTTCTCTATCACCATTGCTTAGTAATATTTTGAGCTTGGTAACACTGGCAATGACAGTTTAACTAAATTTAGGTTTGACTAATCAAAGGCTTAGCCTAGGGCCACACGGTGCGTATTTTCGCATGCGAAAATTGAAATCACAAGCAGCAAAGGCGTTGAGAAAACCTTCGCACTTGTCGCTCTGCATTTTCAACGCAAGTGCGAATCGTCTCTGTCGTCGTCACCTAATTGGCTGGCAGCTATTCAGCAGCCCAATTTCTTTATTTAGTGCTATATTCCAGTAAATTGCGTTTTATTGAAAACGAGTGCGATTTAAAAATGAAAGCTTTATTTATCACGCATCACTGACGCTACAGTGGACACCTTTGCTACTTGTGATTTTAATTTTAGCATGCGAAAATACGCCCTAGGCTTACTATTAATTGCAGTTTGAAGTTTTTGCAATCACAATGGCCAGCTGACATTCACAGTTACAAAAGACAACTAGTACTACAATGTTGATGGATATAGTATTGCTATGTTAATACTTACCTTTGTGATCACATCTTACTATCATGGATATTTTATTCAAGTCGAAAATTTATGAATTCTGAATTTTCATTGTAATGATTCTGTAGAAGCCCATTATCATCATTGCGATTCATCTAATGAATTCCATTCAGTATTCAGGTCACAGCATTAGTTTGGTTAGCAGTGTGAGAAGTTGTAGCCCAGTTGAGTTAATGGCAAATACCCAATATCGTCCCACAGATTGCATATGCTTGTTTTTAAATGTTGTGTTGTGCCACATATACATGCAAATGGTAACCAAGAACGTACTATTTAGCTGACCAGAATAATTGTGCTTTTCTTTTTAGGTACATGGACAAACGACTACACTGTAAGTATTATGGTTTCCTTTTTTAATGTAATAGTTCAAAAATTATGCATTATTGGTTTCACTTTTCAAGCTAAGGTTTGTCGACTTAGGTCTTAGTTGAACCTGCAGTTATTTAATTTGCACATTGCATCAAAGATGTTGAATGTCCAACTACTTAGGTTCACCATAATTATGCTGTTGAATTCACTCCATTTTTAATGAAGTTGTCACCTTCCAGTTGAACTGCATTACTTTCCCTGCATTTATACCCTGTAAAATTATATTTGCAATGGCCCATTTATTTATCAACAGACAAATAAATACCATTTGTATTACACTTGTTGATAGAGTTCAAATTATTATCAAAAATTTTATGTTGTGTACAGAAAAAAAGCAACTCTCAAATTGGAAATTCTCTCACAAGTAACCCTATCTGCTCGACTTTAATCTAAAATGCTTTCAGTTGTCTCTGTATAATCGGTTGTCAATGTTATAGTGAAACTCAATGGTGGTAGATCTGTAATTGGTGTCCTGCGTGGATTTGATCCTTTCATGAACCTGGTAGTTGATGAATCCGTAGAGGAAACAAAAACTGGTGACAGGCATAGTATCGGAATGGTGGTAAGCTGGTAATATTAATTTACAGCCAATGTAATGCATCTGAATACAATGGCACAAGCAATATAAACCACTTTTATATTTACTCTAGTTTTTTTGTTTGGATTGTAGGTGGTTCGAGGCAATAGCATAGTGTTGATGGAAGCATTAGATCGGATATGACATTGCTTATACACTGACTCTTGCACCACATATTCTGTATATTCCATTCTTGTATATTGCTGATATTAATTAAAAGCTTCATGTAAATAAACCCTTGATGTGCTGATTGATAAAAATCTATTCTGCACATTAACTTTTTTTAGTGATCAATAACGTGGTAATCGAAGTATTTTGCAATAAAATTTGGCACTGTGGGAAATTTATTTTACACTTGATAAATAAATAAAATTAATAGAAGTGTGCATCACCATATATGTTAACTTAATATTCTGTATCGTTGAAATCTAATTCGAATTAGATGGTTGTGGCATTCTATGCTTCTTCATTTCGATTTCCATGTCGTAAAATGTAAGATTATTATAACCAAGATACTCTAAGTTTTTATACTCATTCCCAGCTGCTTTGTTGGCTGTAGTACCTAAAAATACTAACAATTATTACTGGTGTATTAAGCACCAATAATTAATAAAAACATCTATTAATAGATGTTCAAACAGCAAAGCATTGCAACTAAAACACCTGCCTTTTTTTAGTGTTTCCATTATATAAATGAGCATCTCAATTAGTTATGCACTGAACATCACATAAATTCCTAATTAGGATTGGATTTAAGTTTAATTACCTGTTGGATTGGTATTAGAAGCAGATGATGGCGCTGTTTTTTGTTGACAATAAGTTTGATAGAGCAATCCATAGTGTAGCCTGGAGGTCTGCAATAAATAATTTTCATGAACATGAATGTATCTTACTGGCTAATTATTACCATGTTAACCAAGGTAAATTCTAAGATTGGAAATGATAATGATGGGGTACCAAATAAAAGAGTAAATCCTGGGACTCAAACCAAAAGCGAGTTGAGGCTGACAATGAGCCTGTACCCAGGAAGAACATGATTACTGTACTACCACCAGTGTCTAGCACCACCACCACCAATGTCTAGCACCACCACCACCAGTGTCTAGCACCACCACCACCAGTGTCGAGCACCACCACCACCAGTGTCTAGCACCACCACCACCAGTGTCGAGCACCACCACCACCAGTGTCGAGCACCACCACCACCAGTGTCGAGCACCACCACCACCACTAGTGTCTGGTACTACTAAGTGTATTTAAAGTCAAATGACACACAATAAAAATCCTATTGAGTATGATGACATTCATATGGTGGTGGAATTTGATCAGGCTCAGCACACCGAGTCTGGCTATTCAAATTGAAATGATTGACATTGTGCAGTTTTTTTCAAATTTCCGAGTTATTGAATTACTCGTAGAGATGGTGACTTGCCGTTACACTAAACCATCATGTTGGGCAAAACTAACGCCAAAGGCAAAAGGGGCGTGCCCCATTTTCACTTATTAATCATGAGTTACAACTTTACTTCAACTTGAACATACAAGTATTTATAATAGTAATACTAATTGAGTAATACTCTGGTAAATAAGTATTAATATAATTCTTGGATAAGGAATATTCAGTTTTTATTACTGTGACTGACACTGTGACTGACTGCGACTACCTCACAGTCTGAGTTACTACGTCTACTATTAGTATTAGTATAACTATAAGTATTATTAGTACTCTGTCTACTAGTTCTACTCAACTTGAACTACTAACGGCCGAGTCCTAATCTCAACTTCCAGTATATTCATACTGAATTTGATACCGTGGTGCGTCATAGACATACTAATAGTAATACTGTGACATAGTGGTATAAATTTACAGTCTCAGAGTGTGAGGTAGACGCAATCACTGTGAGTGTCAGTGTCACTCTGACACTCGCACTGTCAGAAAAACTAAATTAGTAAATATTCTTAATAAAAAAATAGATTATTATTTATTCATCAGAGTCTAAAAATGAAAAGCGACTCAATGCACTATTATATTGATAATGAGTATTAATTATTGTAAAGCTTACATTTAGCAAATGCTGACATTTACCCAAGCCCAAGGTAACCTTAGCTGCAGCCATGTTTCACGGCACTTGGAGTCGTTCTATAAACAGCTCCGAGTTAGGGGTGAATGAGTGCAGTAGTTTGGGAATATCAAGTGAAGAGTAAGGTCCCCCAACTCCAAGCTTGGGACGACCAAACCACTACACTGGGTCACCCCCAACTCCGAGCTGCTTATAAAACTATTCGAGAGCACTTTGGATTCTAGCTCTAAAACCTTGTATCCGGTCTTTTTCAAATTCATCATGGCGGAACAGGTATTCGATTTTATCTTCATTCAGATTTTATTTTTTGTAACTGTGGTGTTAAAGATGCATAAATTGAGTCAATATTCATTTTTGTCTTATTCTTGTTATTTATGGGTCAGTGCTGTGATTTGATAGCTTAAAGTAATAGGTGTTTGACATAATTAAATGTAATCTTTAAAATAAAATCATTCCGGGATTAGGGATACCCTTCACTTTCACTTTCAGACTCCGTTAAATTTAATGATCAATGTTAGTCTTCAAGTCTTACTTTTTGAATAATCTCGTCGGATATCTATAAAAATTGTAAGGATGCATTCTAAAATATTGCTTGTGAATTAATAATATGATATGCACTTCTACTAGTTATCATCATGATCATTGCCACTGGCATTGGGCTTGGCAATACTGGCAATACTAATAGTAATTCTATTCAAATGTTTGTTCTACGATGAAATTAACCAAATTTTGCTATTTTCAACATTCGATTGATGTTGAGACTAAAGTTCTATCCATATGGTTTACTACTACTGTAATAATAGAAATGAATGTTTATACTTATAGTTATAGTCATAGTGGTAACTTAATTATTTTAGTTCAAGTTGGTGTAGTTGACCATTTGCCTAAAGCATTACCAGCCCAAACATTAATTTATCATCATTAAGTATTAACATAAACTCAGATGAAACACAATTACATTATGATCGTCATTATACAGGCTCACTAGTTTTGTTTGTGCCGTAGGTGGAACGTGCTTTTCAAAAGCAAGGAAATGTCAACCTCAACAAGAAGTCCTTGTTGATGTCCAAAAACAAAGCTAACCCAAGATGGTACAAAAATATTGGATTGGGATTTAAAACACCTAGAGAGGTAAAATTGTTAATATTATTGAATGATAAATAAGTAATGACTAAGCTAGCAATAAAAGAGAATTTTGTGTAACAAATTGTACCTGTAGTCAGATTACGAAATAGCTATTTCTCTATTGTACCAACTGTTGTTGGAGCGTTTTCGAAAGTTTTTTGCAGGCTTTGATGTATGAAATTTACATCAATAACATAAATTGCTAAACTTTAAATTTGCTCATGTTTTATAAAACGTACGGTTCATTTTGGTTATATAGGAGTTTCTATACCTAACTGATTTTGAAGTTGAAGTTTTATCTAAAAGTTGTACTTCAACTGAGTTTTCAACTAAGTCAAGGTGCTTATTCAATGTGTTGTAGGCTATTCTTGGAACATATATTGACAAGAAGTGCCCATTTACTGGTCCTGTAAACATCAGAGGGAGAATTTTAACTGGAGTTGTAAAAAAGATGAAAATGCAGAGAACTATTGTTATCCGAAGAGATTATCTTCACTTTGTAAAAAAATACAGGCGTTTTGAGAAGAGACACAAAAATCTGTCTGTACACATCAGTCCATGCTTCCGGTAAGAATTAGTTGGATTTATCCATTGATTTTAAGTATTGACCCTAGGTGCTCTGTTATTATAGTGAAAGTTGTCTGAAACCACACATGCAATGTATCACAATTGTCAGTTTTCAATATTTAATAATCGCCTGCAAAATGGTTTCAAGCCATTAATTTAAATTTTTTAACAATGTTGGACTCCATAGTACTTACTGCTTTTATGCATCTAATCCAGCGCAAGACTGAGGATGCCAAATCTTGTCTGTTTATCTTGAAATCATCTTTATTTGTTTCAAGTCACATTGCGCTAAAACTTGAAATATTTATTGACTTATTAGCAACTTGAATGCATAGGTCTAGGCTTAGCAAATGGAAAAAAATGGATCTAAAATTATATTCCTACCTTAGCTTACAGAGAAATTATATGGCCTCAAAATAATATCAAGTTGGAGTAGAACAAGAAACTATAATATTTGCAATGAATTAAACTACCCTACATTAATAAGTTATGGTTAATACTTTTAATTATTGTTTACAATTGTTAATTTTTTGCCTTTACTCTTGCTGATTCCTATATGTAGAGGATTTTACAGATTTTTTTAATTTCGTGCAACTGAAGCTCCTATTAATTGAGTGATGTAATCTAATCATCATGACAAAAACAACTTTCTCCTGCTATTGTTTTCTATACTCTTCCTCCTATAACAAATTTTCTTAGATGCTCACTTAGTGGACACAATTCCAATGTTAGCCAAGGTTTTGAAAGCATTGCTGATGATTTTAGTATATTACATATAAGGTTTTATTCAAATAGGCATTGTTGTTACTGACCATTCTAGTTAATTTATCACCAGTATGTCGAACGAGTGGGCACCTCTTTTAAAGGCTCCCTACTTAAAACTTTTTGACATCACTACCTTACTGGGGTATTTGCTTATCAGAATCGTATAAATGAGCTATGAAATTTGTTATTCAACTTGCTACAAATATTTTTTCGATGTTGGAAGTAAGATTAATAAAAAAATCCTGCTTCTGAAGTATTGAAAAAAATAATACCCTGTATAGATAAACTTTCGAACGCTTAAAGTTTTCATGTCAGTAAATATCTGCACACTGCCATACAATGCATTTGTTTATATTATTTCATGTTGGCGACTTTTCTCTAACTTCCAATTTCTTTCCTTTATTTTAGTGATGTTAGCGTTGGTGACGTTGTGACAGTTGGTGAATGCAGGCCTCTTAGCAAGACTGTACGATTCAATGTTATCAAAGTTGCCAAATCTGCAAGCTCAAAGAAATCATTTAAGAAATTTTAATGTATCTTTGTTAGTGGTTGGCTAATAAAACATCTAAAAGCTAATAATTGCTGTTCTCAGTGATATTTAGATATATTTTGGTAAAGAGTATAGATGGGAATAGTAACCTGTGTATGGAATAAAATAATCTTGTAGTATGATGAAAAATATTTGATAAATTGCAAAATACTGGTGAATCTAAAAAATAATAGCCTGGAAATGAGCAACTTCATAACCCTCCCTGCATACAATTTGGGCAAAAGTGATTAGAGATTGCACGTGCTTGGAATTTTAGAGTGCAAGATAAATATTAGAAAAATATGAATTTGGTAATGCTCGGGCAATAAAATATCATGTCTTGTGATTTGCAAGAAAAAATCAGTAAAAATAATTTTTTTGGATGATCAAATTTGGTTAATCAGTTGCATAATAGAAATATACATGTTAGAAGTGTCTGCAGTCAGTCTTGGAGCATCTCGAAAATAAGTGGTGTAACCTCTCTCCTTACTTTATGACGCCTGGCTCCTAGTGTTTTGATATTTATTTCACTGTTTTCACGTAAAAGTGGGAGAAGCAGCAGAATGTCTGGTATTATATTAGGGTGGTCTGGATGGTTCTTTTTCAATGTGTATTGGAGAACCTGAAATATTTTCAAGAGTTATGAATGCACTTAAATGTAAAATCAAACATTTATAGTCTATCCACATGGCAACATATCTGTGTAAAAACTGGCTGTCAAAATTGTAGTGAAGTACAGATTCATTGCGGGCAAAGTTTGTGTATTCAACAGAAATTGTGCTCTCTTGTCTCTAAAATAAATGTGTTCTTTCTGGTTAGCCAACCTAATGCTGGTTTGAAGCCAATGTGGACTTTAACCCTTGAGGCAGATGTCTTGCACAAAACAATTCATGTGTTGGTCACACAGAATAGACTGGAAAATTGTGTTTAATATCATTAGTTAGATAAGTTGTGGTGGGAAAGTAGGTTAGTATGAAGTAATGCAAGTGACAAAACATTACGACATTTCAGATTTGATAAATCGCCTAATGTTACATTAGCCTGGCTGCATACTATTCTCAGAGGTAAACATTAAATCAAGCAAACCAAATATTATAAGTTAGATATTAGGTGAAAACTACACTGTTCTCAGTTGATTAGTGATTTGCTTGTATGCAGATGTGGTAGGTTCTGGTAGTTGTGTGTGCTGGATCTAGAATTAGTATATGCCCTGTTGGCTGCAGTTAATACATAGCATATACACTGTGTGTTTAATGTATTTGTTTAGAGTAGGTCTATATGTTTATAGTAAGTAAATTGACTGGTCATCAAACTACCACTGTCCCTAGCCTCAATACTAATACACATAGCAGTTGGAAAAACTTCTTGCAGTAAATATTTGGATTATATGAAACTTGAAAGTAAATGATATTATATGCATGTAAAAATAGGCGGGCCCACAGTAAATTTGAGAGTTTAGTAAAAGTTACAAATATGCTGAACATTTTACATTTACAATCCACTTATAATAACGCTACTGCATTGATATTTTCCAACATACAGTTATTAATATTCTTACTGGTAACATAAAGTCTTGGATCTTCTCAACTTGATCAGATCTCTGAAGACCGACTCGATCAGGGGTACATATTAGGAAAGCTAGCAGCACAGCAGTATCCTCAAAGTTGAGAGACAGCTTCTGAATTCGATATATAGTCCTGTAAATATTTCATGCAGTTTGATTTTACCTTTCAAATATTATTCTCATTCAACATTTAAGAGCTGCTGGACATGGCAAAAAAACACATTTTAGATTTGAGTGGATGATTTATCTCTAATAAAATATTTAAAATACAAACTGGCGTAGGCTGTCCATAAAATCATCTCCTAAAACATCACGTAGTAAAATCCATGGGAGAAGAAGTATATCTCCAGAATCAATGAAATAATTTGCCATGCACTCCACATTCAGCAGCATTCCAGGATGCCTGCAATGTTAGGTCAAGGGTCATATAAGTCAGTAGAAGCTGCTGAGCTAAACGGACTTGAAGCATAGAGTATTGCCACATGGTAACAACACACTTTGAAGCAACAATTGTCTCAAACCTATAGCTTACTTGACGAGTATTTACAATGTTTTTATGCAACAAACTGAAATATAAACCCATATAATTATCACAAGTATAGAAATTACCAACTTTTAAGGTGCATTTATACCTTCAGTCAAAATTTCAATTTGACCAAGTCATTGTAAAAATCACTCATCGAAGTTTTTGACTTGTGATGACTTTCTCGGTCTATTTCAGAATATAGTCAAATGAAATGATAAATCTTTGTAGATATCAGCATTTAATTATTATTTTACCATCCTATCGATTTTATTGATTTATCGATTTTACCCGATCGGTTTTGGGGATACATTACATTTTCAAAGAACATCAAGTAGGAATATTTTACTATTAGAAAGTAATCTTCTGAATCAATGTGATTTCAATGAGTTTCAGTAAACATATACAAGACTGCTCGGACGAGTTGAATTAACTGAAACTCTGTACATTTTTAGTAAAGGTATAAACGCCCCTTTACACCTTTCTCTTAAATCAGCATTACAATTTTAAGAAAGCAAAGTGAAGAAAAAGAATAAGAAATACATCTAAAAATTGCAGATGAGTACAATGTTATAGTACCTAAGAACGTGTATGGTGTCAACTCTGCCCTGCTTCAACAGTATTATTCTATCATCCATGACCAAGTTGGAGAAGCCAGGCAAAGACTTTGCGAATGAGGTCATGCCATAGAGGATTTGCTCGATTTGCAGTGCCCAGCCAGAAAATATCAGGTCTTCTACGCCACTTCGAGCCATCTTCAGTTCTTCAGCACTCTGGGATGCCTTCATCAGCTCAATTCGCTCATTGATGGTGACATACCACTCTTTGGCCATGTCACACGGGTCATGGCCAGGAGAGTAGAGCATTCTAGCCTCCTGTTGGGTCTGCGGACTTGTGATCAACTCGTGAATTCGCATCTCTACTTCTTTTTTCGATGTATAGAATATGAGAAGTTGCTGAAAGCTCTGTTGAAATTGCCATGCAAGCATAGAAGCAACTTCTGCACAATATTGAAGGTCAAAATGCTTGCAAAACCTCTCATTAGCTTGCTGACGCTTCACTTCCTTTGTGTCTTGTGTCCGTTTCATATACGTGTATCTCCCCTTTTTACATCCTACAGTACCCATTAAATAGATTCATTACAATGCAGAGTAGTACAGTTCAATATTCTGCATTCAGAATAGAAGAATACATACACTATGGATTGCCCACAGAATAATCTAGCATACATATATAACTTTATACAACACCACCGGTGTATATAAACTGCATAGCTATGTGCTGCAATTGGGTAAATTTTTTAATTGCTACTCACAAATCTGTTTTACTATCTTTCAATGTCATTCTAAAGTTGTAAAACTGACAGCCTCTTGGCTGACACTGTTAAGGTAAAAAAGGGTCCTAATTTACAGCCAGAAGCAAGCGTACCTTCTCTTGTCATGCCAATTGATATGCATTTTTTATGACGGCAGGAAGAGCAGGTTATTTTCCCTTTAGGATTATCTGCACATGTTCCATTGTGTGGACAAGGCTTCATCGCCTCCTTCTGATTCAATGATCGCCGGAAAAATGCTTTACAGGCCTCACATGTGTTGGCACCTAAAATACACAGAGCCCGATTGAAACTCATATCTCGTGTTTTATTTAACAACTTTATAAAAAGCACAATGCATAAAAGAAAAGTCTTTATTTTTAAATGTTTTAAACAAAATTTTATGCCTTATCAGAACCGCAATTGATTTGCTTAGCGGGCTGAAAGAAACACCTGGTTATATAAAAGAAATGGTTTATATAAACAGCTCATCCTAACATGCTGGCACCTAACTAGAGGTACTTCAGTATAAAGCTGGAACTTAAGCAACTAACGCATGTGCATGGCTTTGAAGCTCAATTTAGTTTTCTCTCTGCCATTATAATAATGAGAAAGTCGAAGATCAAAGAGTTACCAGCATAAAACAAGAAATTCATAAAGAGAGTGATTCAGAAAAACACAGGTAACACTATCCCAATGCAACTCAACAAAGAGAAAGCTCTTTATCATACAGTTCTGAACTAAATGAAGTAGATTGTTGCATATATAAATTTCAATGTATAAAAGCAAAGTGTGGTAACAAAATTTTGGGGAAAAATGTTCAAGTTTTTTGCCTACAAAAGACAGAAAGTATTACCATAGTGATAACCAGATGCAGTTGCATTGCATACTCGGCATGGAGGTAAAAATGTCGGTAGAACGGACAGCTTTTTCTTTGGTTTCACATGTTCAGGAGAAGGAACAGCTAAATGCCCCACTTCAGGATCTTGTGGCGACAAAACACTTGGGCTATTCACTCTTAGATCTATTGCACCAACACTAGCCATCTCACTGAAATTTGCTACGCTATTCCAATCTGCAATAGAAACACGATTATAATATATTACTAACTACTTTAGTAATGGCAATTGGGCCCGAGTTTCGTTTATGAGTCAACTGAAGTTGACAGTGAAAACCAAAACTCAACATTTTAATTACAAAAAATAAGTTGAGCAAAATGCCAAATTTAGGATTTTATTATTTTAAGTCTTACCTCATCATCAACCAACGACTTAAAAATTAAATTTTGTTAAATTGCAGAAAAAATGCTTAGCGATTTTTGTTCAATTAGGAAGATTCATTTTTTTCTCATCACTCCATGTTTGACTAAAGAAACTGCAGGTAATAACATTGCTCTTAGAGATAAGAGATGCTATTTGGTGTTTTTTTAGTAAAATCATCGGAAAAAATTTACAAATTTTTTAAATATTGTCCACATAGTTACATTCCTTTATGGTGAATTTTCTCCAGGTAGAAAAATCTAACGAGTAGAAGCTGTGAGCTCTAGCACAACAATTCAACTACATCAAAATATTTCAACTATACAAAGGTAGAGCAGAAATATCACATTAAAATTCTTTTCATGCCAATGAAATCATGTGAAGTTTATGACGGTATTGATTCTAATTGCAGAAAAGTTACAAGAAAACAATTATAGTAGAGCAGAAAATGCATGTCATAAAAGAAAATTGACAAGCTTGTGAGAGTGTCCATTTTGCTGGACCATGAGATTAATTTAAAATTAAATATACTGTAAATGAAGGTTTTCATAACCATTTTTTGTAGAAAAAAATGGAAGTCTCGGTAAAACTGTTACAGTTCAGTAAGACAAAGTAACAGTGCAAACTGGCATGTTTTTGATAATAAAGTAAAATTATAAAAAAATTTTTTAGGTAAAAATTAGCAAGTTTTTAGGAATAGAAATTGCAACATCAAAGTGGCCGTACGCAGTTTTTGGTTCAAAGTAAACAAAATTGATCATTTGTGAGAAATGGCAGCCGAAAAAACTTAGCAGTTTAAACTTAAAAATTATTACACAAATTTGAACTTGAATGAAAAACTTTACATAGCCTCCAAACAGTGAGAATAAACAAACTGCCTGAAAAACTATGCTATACACCCTCCTAAACTATTTTACAAGTTTTCAACAAAAGTAAGAGATTGTGGGCATATTTGAAGATATAAAATTGGTAGAACTAAAAAAGTAGACAAACTACAACATATATGATTTCCACATATTATATTTTCAGCTTTTTCAGCTTCTGATGCTAACACTATTACTATTAGAATTGCATAGGTTACAAGTAATATATATTCATATATGATACAATGTCCATTACTTCACTTCAACTTTTTTTTAGATTTTTGCAAGTTAATTTGTAAATTCAAAGTCTTGCAATATAATACCATAATAATAGAACTATATCTGTTACGCAAACTGAAACTCTGCTAGTATACACTTTATATAGTCTGCCATCAACCCACATGCATGTCTTCCTGCTGCAGCACATTATATTAGAACTTGCTGAGCAAGTCAAGTGAAGCCGGTTTACTAATTTTAGCATCATGCCATTATCATACCAATGGAAAAGTTATTTTAAGGATATTAGTCAATTTGTGTCGGAAGATGACAGGCAAAATAAACTTAGCAAGTAAAAAAAACAAATTATTGAGAGAATTTTGAAAAGTTAGATTCAGAGTTTACAATTAGTTTTAAATTCTAATAAATCAGCTTCCGGCTGAGAATAAAATCTCTTAATTTTAAACTGCTCAGCAGCACTTAGGTTATAACTATCTTATTCAAAAATATTTATAATAAGGATTTGAAATTTTTCTTATAATAAAAAATGTATATAAAGGGCAAATATGCAAATCCATTTTACTTATAACATGTTTAAAAATCATAAAACATATTATTTATTGAATATGCAACTTAATTAGATTTTTTCGATTAGTACTCAGATTAATCATGTCAATATGAATCAATTGCAATGCTTTTACATATATTTATTTTCTCATCATAAAACTGAACATCATATTTAAGTCCCAGATTTACTTTATTCCGCACAATAAAACTGGCAGAATTAATACTAGTAGTACCTACTCTTGTACTCAGTCTCCATTACGATGTTCTACATACAATTACATCTAGCTTCACTAAAGGACCAATCTCAATCATATTGATTTTTATTACAATCACAAAGTGAAACTAAATATGAATGCTTGTTACAAAACAGTCATAAATGCAGATTACACGATGATTGTTTTTATGTCTATAAACATTGCTATAGTAATAGTAATAGTGTAAGAAATGCAAATTAGGTAAAAAATTATCAATGACACAAAAAAACTTTTAAGTTTATAAAAATAAGGGAGACGTAAAAATAAAATAAACTGTAAATGCATTATGATCATGAGTTTGACAATTACCTAGATATTCACCATCATCATATTATTCTACTGACATAAGTATATAACCTTGACTGTTGTCATGTTTAACTGAGCTTGAAAAAAATCTTATTACTAAGAGTATCTTTTATAATAATTTTTACACTATGAAAAACTATCTTCAATGCTAATAAAGTAAAAACTAGTACAAATTAAAATTAATTGCATTTTACCAAGTCTCATAGTTATAAAGAGATATTAATTTTCTGTCAATATTGAAAATAGCATTAATATTAAGTATTGCATTTACAATTGGATTTTTACTAATAATACAACAATTAATATTATCTAAAATTAGAGCAAGACTTTCAAGCCCCCGTTTTAGCTAGAGTCACATTTCGTTCAACTTTAAGTTTTACCATCTTATTTTCTTATCTTATTATTATTAATTAATATCGTAATCATCTATATCTACATTGATCATTATGATTATGATTGCCGTTTATATTTTAAAAACTATAACTCAGTAAGTGTAAGAATAATCAAAAAGTGGCATGATTTTAACTGTCATAGACATAAGGCTAAGCTAATCATAATGATATGAGGTTGATAACCTATTTTTGAGATTCTAATAGTAATAACTTATAATATTATTAATAAGACTAACTCAAAGATTGTAAGCGTAAAAGCTAGACTAAATCTAAGATTTATTTTTGGCCTTAGTGATATTAATTTGAAACATCATAATGAGTCATTGGCTTTGTGTGGTAATCATGAAAAAAAAAGAATTATGAATATCGATATCATTATCAATATAATAATCTAAATAATACTAATAATAATCAATCATAAATAAATAAACACCATAATTTTAATAACAATGATGACAATTTTGGATATAATATTAATAATAATAGTTATTACTATTAGTTAATAGTAATACTAATACTAACACTAACAGTAACAGTAACTCTAAGGCTAATCTAATGCCAATGCTAATACACTAATACTAATACTAATAGTAATACTCATACTGATACTGTTGGTGTTACTATTACTATAGTATTACTATCAGTATTACTATTACTATTAGAGTATTACTATTAGTATTATCATTACTATTAGTATTACTATTACTATTAGTAATACTATTACTATTACAGTATTACTATTAGTATTAGTATTAGTATTACTATTAGTATTAGTATTACCAGTATTATAATAATATTAATAATTATATAATTTACTATTAGTATTACTATTACTATTAGTATTAGTATTACTATTAGTATAAGTATTAGTATTAGTTAGTATTCCTTACAATGACAAATTAAAAGTCACAGCAGGTCAACAAACACAGCAATAAGAAATATCTTCATCTTTGTCGTAAAGGCTGTCTTTAAACTATGTGTTCATTTAGGTTCAGTACGAACAGTTTACTTTGAAGTTTATTTACTTAGATCTCCAAACGACGAATAGCAATACGTCAGCTGTTGCATAGTCATATGAATAACAATTTTTAAAGGAAATGCTAACGAAAGATAATGGATCGGTGTTGATAGTAGTTAGTGCTGTTTTTATAAAATTACCTAAATTTTTACCGTCAATGTTTGAGGTCTACGATTTATCCCCAAACCAAAATTTTTCTGCCCATGTTGTTCAAAATGACGTAACTATCAGGCAAGGAAAGAATACTCTAGAGTCTAGAGTCTAGAACACCGAGCCGATAGCATTTTCATGAAAATTGTATTAATTTTAAAAAAATGTATTGACATAACACTGTCTATTGATCAATATTTAATAAATGTCTACCAATATATTGCTTTTTAATTTTTAAACCAAGTTATAACTGATAACTACACATACTAGCATATACTGTATAGTAATAACATTATTAGTAATCGTATATACAATTTTAACACTCTTATAACTTGATACTCCTTGCCATCAGCAGAAGAAGGAGCTTTGACTTGTCACCTCTTGTCTTTATTATAACTAAAGTTAAATTGGAATTGTTGTGTGTTGCAGAGTTTTGTTACTTGACTTGTATGCATTATGGTACGTATCGTAACCAGAGTGGTATATATTAGGAGTGTTGACATTAGGAAATCTTATGGAATCATATAGGCGCCATTATGCCGAGATTGGTACCGCGAGTTTATATAAGTTATAAAGGAAAAATTTTGCCACTTTTGTTATTTTATTTTTTTCTATTTTATGTGTACATTTTTTTTAGTTTTGTTTGTTGGTAAAGTTTTTAAACACATTTTTAATGCACATAAAATTAAAATAAAAATTAAAACTCAATCATCCACGTAAATACAAAGCTATAAAGTTTAAGCTTCGCTGTGATCACAATGTGAATATGAATTGAATAATGCTTGCAATAACCATTTTACACAAAATACGTCACAGTTGCTATAAATGTAAGACTAGTAAATTGGACGCAAATAGACACGTTAATACTACTAAGTTATGCTATTTTTGAAATTTGTAGTAAATATTTGGCATGTATAATATACATGTGTGTGTGTGTGTGTGTGTGTGTGTGTGTGTGTGTGTGTGTGTGTGTGTGTGTGTGTGTGTGTGTGTGTGTGTGTGTGTGTGTGTGTGTGTGTGTGTGTGTGTGTGTGTGTGTGTGTGTGTGTGTGTGTGTGTGTGTGTGTGTGTGTGTGTGTGTGTGTGTGTGTGTGTGTGTGTGTGTGTGTGTGTGTGTGTGTGTGTGTGTGTGTGTGTGTGTGTGTGTGTGTGTGTGTGTGTGTGTGTGTGTGTGTGTGTGTGTGTGTGTGTGTGTGTGTGTGTGTGTGTGTGTGTGTGTGTGTGTGTGTGTGTGTGTGTGTGTGTGTGTGTGTGTGTGTGTGTGTGTGTGTGTGTGTGTGTGTGTGTGTGTGTGTGTGTGTGTGTGTGTGTGTGTGTGTGTGTGTGTGTGTGTGTGTGTGTGTGTGTGTGTGTGTGTGTGTGTGTGTGTGTGTGTGTGTGTGTGTGTGTGTGTGTGTGTGTGTGTGTGTGTGTGTGTGTGTGTGTGTGTGTGTGTGTGTGTGTGTGTGTGTGTGTGTGTGTGTGTGTGTGTGTGTGTGTGTGTGTGTGTGTGTGTGTGTGTGTGTGTGTGTGTGTGTGTGTGTGTGTGTGTGTGTGTGTGTGTGTGTGTGTGTGTGTGTGTGTGTGTGTGTGTGTGTGTGTGTGTGTGTGTGTGTGTGTGTGTGTGTGTGTGTGTGTGTGTGTGTGTGTGTGTGTGTGTGTGTGTGTGTGTGTGTGTGTGTGTGTGTGTGTGTGTGTATATATATTATATATAATATTATTATATATATGATATATATGATATAATATATAATATATAATATAATAATATATTATATATATTATATATGATACTATTATATATATACATATATAATACATATATATATTATAATATATAATATAATATTATATAATATATTATTATAATATATATATTATATATTATATATAATATAATATATAATATATTAATATATTATATATGATATTATTATTATATATAATATATATATATATATATGATATAATATATGATATAATAATACATAATATATTATTATAATATATTTATATTATATATAATATTATTATACATATATAATATATATATGATATAATATATAATAATATATAATATATTATTATAATATATATATATATATATATATATATATATATATATATATATATATATATATATATATATATGTATATATATATATATATATGTGTGTGTGTGTGTGTGTGTGTGTGTGTGTGTATATATATATATAATATATATATATAATATAATATATGATATAATAATACATAATATATTATTATAATACATATATTATATATAATATTATTATACATATATAATATATATATATATGATATAATATATAATATAATAATATATTATATATATGATATATGATACTATTATATATATATAATATATTATTATAATATATATATATTATATATAATACAATATACAATATAATAATATATTATATATATTATATATGATATTATTATATATATATATATAATATATATAATATAATATATGATATAATAATACATAATATATTATTTTAATATATATATATTATATATAATATTATTATACATATATAATATATATATGATATAATATAATAATATTTAATATATAATAATATATAATATATTAATATAATATATATATATATATATAAGTATATATATATAAATATATATATATATGAAGACCTCAAAAGAAAAACGACATTTGTCCATTTTCAAAAAAAATGAGATTTTTCTTCCCTTGGATAGCTCAAGTATTAAAGTTTTAGTCATAAAATTATCAAAGAGAAAAACAAATTTTGTCCATGGTTTTAAGGCTGGATTTGAAACCCACCCCAAAGCAACAAAGACCTATGTCCAGTCATCACAAAAGAAAAATAACTTATGTCCAGTCATGTGATAACAATTGACCAATGACGGTGCGCATGTGAAATATTTTTAGACTAGCAAATTGTGTATTTTATGTAAACTTGGTCAAATTTCTTTTTGTCTAGTTGTTTGAAACATGTTCAAAAACCATATTATCAAATTTGGTTAGAATTGATTCATATCGATAGCAGTTGCAAGTTTCCAAATTTTAATTTTCAATTTGTGAAAATTCGCAAAATTGGACATATGCCATTTTTCCTTTGAGGTCTTCATATGTATATATTTTATTATATATATATGTATATATATATATATTATAATAATATATTATATATTATTATATCTAATATATTATTATATTATATATGTATAACAATATTATATATAATATATATAATACATATGTTATAATAATTTATTATATATTATTATATTATATATTTTATTATATATATATGTGTGTATATATATATATATATATATATATATATATATATATATATATATATATATATATATATATATATATATATATATATATAATAATTGTATCGTGAGATTTTTAAAAACAGCGGATAAAAAAGTGCTCAAATTATTATGTGTATAATAATGAGCAATTATATTATTGAGGAAAAGAGCAATTTAATTATATAGATGTTGTTTTATTGTACTACTAATAGTTTCATGCCTCTTTGGCACTCCTCAGGCACAATATTGCTCTTTTCCTCAATAATATATATATATATATATATATATTTATATATATTATACATGCCAAATATTTACTACAAATTTCAAAAATAGCATAACTTAAGTAGTATTACCGTGTCTATTTGCATCCAATTTACTAGTCTTACATTTATAGCAACTGTAACGTATTTTGTGTAAAATGGTTATTGCAAGCATTATTCAATAGACCCTTTTCAAATGTCCCTTTAGGGGCTTTTATAATTTGAAGTTGTCTCCTCCCACCCGGTATATGGGGGAGTCTATATGATATATAGAAAGTCATAAAATCAGGAGAAATTTGAGGTTTGTGTGAGGACTATTGCTAGCATGAGTTTTTTCTTTTCTGAGATAAATATTTTGGCCTAAGCATACATAATAGCAGTTCCAGAAAATTTTTAAAAATTTTCTTTTTTGACAAATATTGAGAAAAATAAACTTCAAAGCATGTTTGTGGTTTTGGTTACTGAGCAAGTTGAAGTGGTAACTATGATACAAGTCTCATTAATTATTTGTTATACTGGCTGTCATGTTCAATTCATAGCTGTTGACCTTTCAACTTTTTGGTCAGAATCTGCTGTTAGCACAGTCTTAGAGCTCTGCTAGTGAATGAGACAGCAGATTAGCTGTTAGCATTTTCAATTAATTATATACTTATGCACTTATGTTATGAGAATAGCTAAACTACCTACCTCAATACCCATCATTTTCAAGAAGCATTCTCACAAAACTATAGATAAACGATATATTATTAAATAGACTGGTTAAATTTGTATCATCAAACGAATATGAAATGTGGATTAATACATGTCTTTAAATTTTCTAGCAGGTTAAATGCATCTATTGCACTTGCAACAATTGTGCTCAAATAAATATATCTAGATAAACCCCGATAGCCTTTTAGCTGTTGGCATTCAGGTTTTTGTGTTACAGTTTTGTTATTTTTTAATATTATGCCTGTGGCTTGTAGTATAGGAACAGTAGTGAAGAAATTGAGATAGCCTAAGTTTTTTGAATTTCTTTATAAATTTTGGTGTTGCACATAACATAACTTCTTTTGCTACATTTCTAATCTAGAACAAAGGCTTTTCTCAATTTCTCCATTACTGCACCTACCCGTGTGTAGTAGTCATCTCTGTCAGCTGCAGTACACTCAAGGTCCTAGTTAATGTAGGTGGTAGGTTAAAACATAGTTATATAATGAAATAAGTAAAAGGCCAACCTAAGCCAGCCATTACTGAACCTGAAAACCCAAGTTTCTCAACTCATCAAATTGCAACATAGGTAAACTGAATTATCTGAAAAAATTTCTGGTTGAAAAGTATGAAGCAAATTCTGATAAAGGAAGCAGTGAAAGTATGTTGAAAATATTGAGTTATTAACTTTTTGCTTGGGTTTTCAGTGAAACCATTTAATGTTATAGCTTCTCAACTTCTCATGCTCTAAATATCTACATCAGCTAGTCTTATTGAAACTTAGCTGTAGTTTTACAGCTGGCTTGGCTGATCCTGGGTCACAAAATGTTATGCATAATCGAGGATAAGTTCACCCCAAGTATAACATATCGATCAATTAGAACTTTCAAATGAAACTATTAGACCTGTTGTAAAAAATGCAATAAAGATATAGGGCAGACAAAATATTTCAAGATGATATTGAATTAAAAGATGTCTGCCTCTTGTAAATACTTTAAATGGGCTTCTATTCTAAATATTCCTACAGAGTTTTGACTTTTTTTTCATTCATTTTTGTTCATGCCTACTTATATCATAGCCAGTATTTACACTGAATTTCGCAACATGTTGTCATGTCTGTGATATGCAACAAATCAATCAACTATATAAAATATGTTAAATAAATTTTTGCCTAAACTGAGCTTTGCTTCTCTTAGTAATATTTTTCTTTTAAAAAAGTTTTGGCTATAACATGAAACTATGTAAAGCATTGACGGTCCTTTGAACATAATGTAGTACAAACGCTTCAAAGTATAATTATGTGTACATGCTATAACACAGCTAAGCAGGCATGTAACTAGCACTGAAACTGGACCACTGCAGAGTTGAAAGGTCAATTCAGCTATAAATTGCATGGCCATAACAGACAGGACAACAAATGATAATTGAGACTTAATCATAGTTGCTATTTCTGCATTGCCCAGCAACGGAAACCACAAAAATGCGTTCAAGCATATTTTAGGCAACATTTTTGCATGTTGGGAGGACACAACTCTTAATTTTAGCGGGACATTGGAGACCACTGAAAAGGGTCTATTTATATTCACATTGTAATCACAGCGAAGCCTAATGAGGCTGCCACACTACAGTCAAAACGGCCATCTTGAACGCGTTTTCGAGGCTAAGCGTTGACCTCTGTGACGTCACAACTGAACGCAACTGTCAGTTTTTCGCGATGAGATGAAAGTTCAACATGTTCAACTGTCATCGCTGAAGTTGAGCGATCAGCCAATCACTGACTGGCCAGGTAAACCCTGATTGGTTAAGTGCTTTTACTTTTTCCACGTGTGCTACTAGCGAGCATTATTATTTGATTTGGTTCTTCGAAAATTATATTAATTTAAATTTTAAAATAATTATGATGAAGTTATGTATGAAAGTTTCAATAAATCATGAAAATAAGTATTCATTAGATAAATTTTGCTAAATTTTATCTGCATATTTAGTTTTTTTAATTTGGTTGAATTTTATTAGCGTACTATAACTATTTAGTTCTTTAGGCGAGTGAATGAGCTTAAATAAAGCCAAGTAATATCATTAAATAAAGCTAGTAATTTTGAATAATTGAAGCTAGTAAATTAGAATAAAAATAACTAGAAAATCTTATTAAATTATGCTAGTAAATCTCTAAAAATTGCGCTAAGATTAATTGTTGGTTACTGTGGATACTGCAGAAACTGGTTTATGGCATTCCTATTGGTTTAAAAGTTTACTGCGAGACTAGAGACAGTTAGCTTTCATCGTTCGTAGTGAACTGTAGTGTGACCAGCAAAAAGTAGGATGTGACGTTGAAGGCATGCGCAAGCAGCTTCAAAATGGCCGCCACAGTCGCGTTTCGACTGTAGTGTGTTATGGGCATAAACTTTATAGCTTTGTATTAACGTGCATGATTGAGTTTTAATTTTTTTTTTTAAATTTTATATGCAATAAAAATATGTTTAAAAACTTTACCAATAAAAAAAACTAAAAAGAAATGGACACAAAAAATTAAAAAAAAATAAAATCACAAAAGTGGCAAAATTTTTCCCTTATAACTTATATAAACTCGCGGTACCAATAGCGGCATAATGATTTTTTCATGGTTTAAAGTCAACACTCCTAAATATACCACACTGACCGTAACGAACATGGAATCGCTTCAAAATTGCTGAATTATGACAAAAACTGAGTCTAAGAACTATTGATGCTGCTAGTTGAAGCCTAAAAACAGTGGTAGGTGTGTCCTACAAACTGAAAATCTGACAAATCGAATTCTTAGGTCCAATAAAAACTCAGGGTTGAATCAATCGACCTCTAACTCTAGGCTTCAAATGGCAACTTCTACAAATCACCGGGTTATAGAGCATATTATAGCAATAGGCTTTGAGAAATTAATAGTGGAAATCGTTGATCCCTCACCTATTTGCATTTCTATGCACAATTACTATTAGTATTAGCGATTTTAGTTGTTTTTGTAACTTAAAATATGCTATAATACGAATATGACCAGTCTTACAACTACTATTTTGTCACACAAACAAAGAGTGTGTGCTTTGTATAAGGAAGCCGCTCGAAATTTGCAATCTATGTACCCCGAAAGGTAAACAATAAAACATTGAATTCGATTTAGATTAACTTTAAGTTGAGTTTTAAGTTGATTTGAAAGTCACAGTAAATAAATATAATAAAAATGAAAGTTTAAGTTGTACTTGTTGGAAGTGAAAGTCTGGAAAGTAAATGGAAAAGTAACAGTAAATATAAAATATAATTCAAAAGCCAGGGTAGGCTAGTTTAATAATCATCATTAACTGATTAGGTGATTATGACATTGATTTTACTGACACTAGACCTAGTCCACCTTCGTCATGATCTTGACTTTTCTATAAGTATAAGGCTTTTGAATTTTAGTAATAGTTATACTCACTCACTTACAGTTAGTGTTACTATCACTGCCGGGTTTTACATTGAAGTAATTTAAATAATGAATAGCTCTGAACCTGAATAGGACAAACTCAAATGGAAATTTATTTTCAAATTAAACGTGAAAGTCAAACTGAAACTCAAAGCCACATTCAGTTTGAGTTTTACATAATTAGTATTACTATTGTCTATTAGTATTAATATTACAATTAGTATTAGTATAAACCAAAAGGTGTGTGATAGTAACTTTTACTTTAGCTATCAGTATCACTCTGAGTCTGTTCACTCATGCTTGCATGATTGAAGCAAAGTAACAGCAAGACGTAGGCAAGCAAAACTCTAGAAGTAGAAGTAAGAAATTATTAGCAATATAAAGCTGTAGCTACTTTTAAAAATGTAAAGTAAAATTCATCAGTAAATTGTCAAAAATGGATCGAAGTAGGTTGTATCTCTCAAACTGAATAGTTGTGTGTGCAATCTTTACTGTCAATAATAACAATGATAATTTTTGCTACTGTTGCTAGCTGTATCATACCTTGAACTGATGTCGTATTTTACTAATAGCATAATATTTTCACCAGACTGGCATGAATAGTCTCACAAGGTGTTACCTAGTCTTAACAGAGTCGAGTATCTTACTTGAAATTCCAAGTAACGCCATTCATACTACAATAATATATTTACCTCAAAAGCTTCATATATTTACCTCAAAAGTTTCAGTGTTTCTACGGAGGGCTTTTATTATTGTTTATCACATGTAGTTAGTGCTAGTACCAGATCATATTGTTTTTCTATCTACTTTACTTTTATTTGTCCAACAATATCGAATATCATTTTTCTTGAGTTGCACAACTACCATGATGTTTCACATCTGAAGCTTCTTACTGTCTGGCAGGGTTGGGGTCCATTACATATAAATGTAATTAATTACAATTACATGAAAATTTGTCAATTACAATTACAATTATAATTACAGTTAAAAGTAATGTAAATAATTACAATTACATGGTATTGTAATTAATTACAATTACAATTAATTTTGTTCTCACAAGGGATAAATAGAAGTCATACAATCTCACTTCTAAAGTCCAACTACCTGGGGCAATTTTGACAGTGATGAACCTTCTTTGTTCTCAACAGTGATTAATAGGGTGATATAATACTACTGTTTGAATTAATCTGAACTTGTTATTTAACAAGTGGGACTGGTAGGAAAAGTATTATCTTTTTAATACAGTTAAAGAAATTGAAGTAGTTGACATATAATTATGAAGTAATTGTAAAAATCAATAACATTTGATATGTAATTAATTACAATTATAATTACTTTTTTATACATCAATTACAAATTACAATCAATTACTTGAAAACATGTAATTACAACCAATTACAAATTACATTTACCCCAAACTTGCTGTCTGGTTCCTTTATAATGGTCACCTTGGAGTTTTTAGTGAAGTGTGCGATCTTGAGGACCCAACAACAGCCATTCTATTGCTTTTTTCAGACATCTGTGTTCTAGCCAATTACAAGAGTATACTTGCATTCATTTTACTATATGCAAATACTGAATAGTAACCATGCAGGGTTTTCTTGTCTTTTCATTTTTGTGCAATTTTATCATTCTTTTGCTTCACTCTGCTTTGGTCCTTTAGAAAGCTATCTCTATTCTTCAATATTTACGTATTCCTCAATCAACACCATTCTTCTGCTGCCTTCTGTTCTGCTTCTATACACCCATTGGCATCTGTAATTGAATGAAGTGTATGGTATATATGCTCATCAGTTTCATTACCTTCGTCTTCTTTCCTTTCTCTTGACCAGTGTGATGAAAGTTTTATTTATATACCCTTAAAGTTTTAATAGTAGTTATCAAGGTTTCCAATGTAGATTTATAATTTTTGTAACGATGGTCTGTATCTATCGAATGACCAATCTTTATATTTTGTTGGAGCTTGCAACTTTGGGCAAATCTCCTCATTTGAATTTGTAGCAATATTAGAGTAGTCTCTAAAAAAATTTGGAATATTTTTTTTTAAAAACCTTGTTTTATTTGATTTGGCAATATGTTCACTGGGGTGTCTCAGTTCTGTTTTAGGAGGCGCTGTGCTTGTTTTTACCAATGCAATCACATGTATAGCCATTATAGTTTCATTTTGACTAAGATTTAGAAGTGCATTAGTATGTCATAGCTTTGTGATAGTGTATTCAATAAATGGCTAGGTTAGTATTCCTGTCCAGTAAAGCTCTAATGATTGTAATTTTATTCTGAGCTGCTGTAAAAACTCATATAGCACTGAAAAGGAAACATGTGTAATAGAGTCATATTGGTTGACATGTCAGAAACAAATAGTGCATTAATTTAAATTCTCTCAACATTTTAAATACATGTGTGATGGGGCTACCAACTAAATTATACCTAATCCAATAATTCTGATAGGATATCAGATGGGGGCATCTCAAATAATCACATGTTTCGTTTGCACATGTCATCTATCAAGAAACATTACGCACTCTATACTGTGTAAATAAGTTTTTGCGGGCATGCTAAATTTTTAAACAACTTTACGATCGTGCTTTTCATATTTTTTCATTGATGTCTGTACAGACTTATTCTTTTCTAGACATCGATTTCGCTATCACGTTGTTCTGCTCCGAGATCGATTTGATCAAAATGCACACATTACTGATGTGAGAGAAGCAAAGAAAATTTTAGTAGAAGGAGAGAAGGAGCTGTGGGAAAAACATTATCCCAGTCGCATTAGATTTGGGGAATCTCCAGGTGGTGCAGCTTTCAATAGGAAAAAGTATATACCAGATTGGGTGAGACTGTAATTTGATTCTCTTCTATATACTAAATATTAATGTTTTATTTAAGTTGTTTTCCGTTGGTGCTAAAAGGAGACAGTTACCGAATTCCCTTTATACATGCATACAGTAGGCCTATGCTTGTTTATAATTTGCTCTGAAATTGTTCATAGTGTACTCAGTAAACCAAAGATATTGTACTTTAGCAATTGCAAAGTCAACTGCCTACATTTGCATAGCACTAGATGTTGCAATTTCCTCACTAATGCTATAAAATGCTATATAATCGAGTGTGTGGACAGTAATTGTTTTGGGATTTGTTCTCTCACTATCTTTGAACAGGGCACATGGCCCAACCTTTGATAGCAACATTACTTAAGCTCTAAACTATATTCAAGGCTATGTTGCTTCAACTTCTAAGAGGAGCTATGGTTGCCACTACTACTTTTCTTTTTACCCGCCTTTTTTGTTGCATTTTTTAAAATATACTTAAATAAAAAATATTTTTGCAACTGCATCAATTTTCAGAGAAGCATTTGAATTTGTCAGCTATTCATCTTGTAGTTTGCTGTGACCCAGGTAGCTGTGAATATTTTTAAATTTTTCTTACTGTGTAAATATGTTTTTGGAAAATAAGCATGAAATATGATTTATCGGTTTTTCGAGTTATTAAGAATATTTTTGTGGAATAGGTGCTCGACACATGGCATCCTTACGAGAAAGCAGCGTTCCCGGAGTACTTTGCTCGTCGTGAAATTCGTAAGAAGGAGCATCTGGAGCGTTGGGAAAATAAGTACGGGCAAAAAGCAGCCGAAGAAGTCTAAATAAAACCATTGCTTATAGTTGGTGACTGTAAGAGAGATGTTGATATGCTTAGGAAGTTGTGGAAATGTTGCCAAAAACTAGTGAAGATCACTTTTGCTTCCAATTGCAAAGCTATTATATGCTGAACATGTTTTGGTACTTGACTGTTAATAAATGGGTGTATAAAATTCTTCACATGGCAGTCTTGTGCTATATAGACATGCAGTGGACTTGCATGTCTATATGTCTTACTTTTACCTTTATTAGGTGTTGCTTCAACAACTGTTGTGAGCTTAGTTAGTAAATGTCTCAATGAGTTAACTTGCTTTTACTTTCATGCTGATGTGGTCTGCCATTAAGGACATGCCTAGGTAAGTGTTCCCTCTCATCTACTCTCTTTCTGACTACATAACTGTTAAGAATTCTTGCGTTAGAATAATTATTGTGTGTTTTGAATACGTGCCAACTTGCTGTAACTAACTACTGCGAGCGAGCTGGCTACTTTACTACTGACTTGGGCCACGTGATTAAATATTGCTCGCTTCATCAATTTTCACCAATAGTTGCCGTTTCTCTTGTGTCACGTGTTTAGCAAGTGTGTATGTAAACACAACCACCTGGGAAAGAAAAGCATGTAACTACAGTCATCAGCTGATGAAGTTGTTTTGTTTTATTTGAATAAAATATGCCATTTCTTGGACGAGATTGGCGATCGAATGGTGATTTGTGGGTGAAAACAGATCACGGATGGGAGACAATGAAGAACCTAAGAGTTAGGATTCATGAAAACATAAACTACAAAGTTTTACAAAGGTAAACATCTAACATCTATTCTCCTTTGCAATTGTCATTTTGATCGTTTTAAAAATTTATTTACCAAAGCCTGTTGACAGTTTATAAATATTCTTCAACGAACAGTCAAGGTTGGAAGTAGATGCGGTAATTGAGAAGCCTGTGTTCTAGATTAGAAATGTACCAACCCACCCTCAAACCAAAATTTATTGAGAAAATTAAACAACTTAGGTTATCTCAATCTCACCACTGCTGCACCTAAATGCAAAGTTGTATCTTGGCAGTAGAGCCACTACTTCTCATATACTTGGAACATAATGAAATGTTCCTAACTCAGATCTGTAGTTTCAAATTCATGTAAAATAAGGGAAGCATATTTCTTGATTGCAGTGTTTGTTTGTCTCAATGTGAAATTTAAAACCAGGTATATAAAGGCAAAGTGTATTATCTATTGAACTTTATTTTACAGTGCCTAACCAGTAACTTTTTCTTCTCTTTTCAAAATAGTCGGCTGTCCTTTCACTACATTCTAGTTAATTTAATTGTTGAGTTTATTTATGCCTATGACTACGGCATTAGTGCTACATAGTGTTACACATGCTATAGTTCATAAACACAATTGTTTATTCAAGTTCAACTACTTGCTACCACTTGTTACTGATCAATACTCTCTAATATGGTGCACGCTGTAAGTGGATATCATAAAGCTGGCTTACAACTAGTTCATAGTCCCTTCACTAGCAGTACATCTACTATTACTTATGTAATATTGATTTATTCTGATTTGTGTGTTTTCATTGGCTAATGAGTCGTGCAGCTTGTTCCAGTGCCAAGTATTCCTGGCAGATTGCAGCAGGGTATTGCTGCCAATATCTGTGCTGTTGTTGTGTTTGTATGTTGGTTTACATCCAGCTGGTTGCTTTAGTTGGTTACTTGCTAATAGCAAACAGCTTTTCTGGTAGTCAACATTTTTTTAGCTGAAAATATTGGCAATGTTAGAAACAGTATTTTAGCTGAATCACTTGGCTATATTATACATTAAGTTCAAAGTGGCAGTTTTCTGTGATAGAAATATATTTATCTTTGAGGTTTTTTTCTAGACCTGCTTTGTAGTTCGCTTATTCTTACTTACATTATGATGTGCCAGGTAATTTCTTTCATTCCTTGATTATCAGGAGTTAGCTTCTCATGCTATTTTTAAACTTTCTCAATAGTAAACAGTAGTGTTTCAACTTGCTAAATAAATTTACATCTTTTGCTCAAATACTCAAAGTATTTTTTTTATATAACTGCTTGCTCTTAGTTTTAGAATGAAGTACTATCCAGTGTAACATGTTACTAGAGCTATTTTTATGTCCAATTTTCACAAATTACTTCTGAAAATAGTATGACTTGACTGGGAAATTAAATGAGTGTGACAATAATATATATATGTTAAGGTAAATTTTGGTTAAGTAGTATTCACTTGACCCTATGGCTCTTTGCAAAATAGAAATGGTTGTCATTTCTATTATAATTTAAATTTAGTTTTGGACATAATTTGTTTTTTCTGGTTTTAGTAAGCAATTACTTTAGATGAGTAATTTTTCATAATAGTAATATTGTCAAAGTTTGTGAAACTAGAAACACCTTGTTCTTTCATCGTTTAGCGAACTATGATCACCAGGTCGCACAACTCCCAATGTATTTTGGACTAATTTGACAAATAGTTGAAACAGGCATTTGAAACCTAGGCTGGCCATACTGCTACATTTCAATATTGTGATGAGCTAGGTTTGGTCAGCTTTAGTGCAGCTACAGTTGACATGCTCACAGATTGAGCAGATAATTACCAATCCTCACACAGTTTTTGTCTAATTTATTTATTCAATCCACAGCTGATGAATTTATATCTCAGGCATAAAGTTATGAACTATTCTTAACCAGGTTGTTGCGACAGAGTGTGAATGAACCAGAGAAGTCAGATGACATAATGCACTGTGAACCGCTAGTTCTCTACCTCCACATACCAAAGATCCACCCTTGTAGAATATCCCAGGGTCAATCTGATGTAGTGTTTACTCAAGTTGTCTCTGCTCTCGACTTGGCTGGTGCCTTTAAGAATGATTGGCGGGTTGGGTACATGTATAAGGTAGAATTAGCACTTCCTAGCCACAGATGATCTGTTTTGTGTTTCTAATGATTTAGGCAACTAGTGCTAAATGTATATTCAAGGTAACTTCAGGGATATTTGATATAAGTATGTATTACTATATGAATTTATTCATTATCAAAATAATGCATTTAAAATAAGTGAGTACAGTAAGTCAGATTGCTTTGAATAGCAATAATCTATAGTGAATTTGAAATGAAAATGAAATAAAAATAAATTTCTTATTTAAATAAAAGTCACAAGTTTTTTATTTTCATATCTACACACCTTTTCAGTAATAGTAAAAGCTTATAAGCATTAAGTTGCCGACAATAAAAACCCATTTGGCTGCTTGGTGATATGTTGATATTAATTTCCTGTTGAACCTGTATTATATTATGTCATTACAATGGAAATGGTTCGTTGTTTTTTGGTGATTCAAAAACTGCTCTATTGATATAGTTTGTGTAGGAATTTTTCAACTTGATGGCAACAGTGTGTTTTGTTTTTCAAGTACCTGCGGTGGTTCATCAGTGATGAGCTGCTGCAGGTACTTGGTAATTTATAAAATATGTTTGAAGAGAAGTGTTATAGTTGAGACCAAAATATAACTTGTTAGTTTATATTTACCTTGATAATTGAATTGACTCGGTGCTTTCAGCTGTTTCTACAGCTTGAATGTTTATATTTTATCAAGCAGCCAATGAAAGTTAATGTTTAAACTCTCTCTACTGAATTTCTCTCTATCTCTCGCAGTTGATGGAATTACTTATTGAATACAGAATACACAGCATGTCTGGGGCCATTCAGAATGCTCTCTTTGTTTTGCTGGAGAATGCTTTAGATGTTGGTGAGTGTTATTACCTTGCAGCCAACCAGCCCAACATCAGTAACTATTTGGATGTCAGTTATTTCGGATTTATGTTCTCTTTATTTACATTGATATAATTGCACAACTCCTTATTATGTTTGATTTTGTACTGTTACTACTAGTTCCATTATTAGCTTCACAAAAACAAAGAAATGTAAAGCAGCTGGTACACCTGCTGGAGCGGCTTCTAACCAGACTGAAATGTTACCAGTATCAGCATCGGGGAGGTGACTTCCAGTGGAGTAAACACTACGATGATGTAATGATGATGTTGGAGAGGGCAAGAAACATCAAGATTCCAGTTGTAAGTTGTAAATAAAATTAAATGTGATACGTTTACTTACCACTCTTAGGTTCGTGTAATACTTATTATATTGGAAAGTTCCCCTCTTGGTATTATTGTAATACTTTTCTAATGGTTAAACTTGGTATTGGTTAAATGTTTGGTATATAAATGTCGTGCGTATTCAACAGTTATTGAGATCTTTAGGATTGAGAACATCATACAATAGATCTCTAAGATTGAATTGGGTTATGGTAAATAACTTCTTCTGGTTCAGTTAGGTTCTTCAACTGCCTGCGGTTATCTGTAGTGTCAGATCTTGAAATTGTCCTCTCCTTGAAGGTTTATGTTTCAAACTGCTAGTTCGGGCAGTTGTTGTGTTGTATTGTAGTTGTATTGTGAAGGATTTTACCAAAATGATGTTATTTTAGCAAATAACTGTGTCAAAATTGATAATAAGCCATAGAATTATTATGGATTAAAATCAGGCGGCCCAACAAGATAGTTTTTGTATATATGTACATAGTTGAGTAACAGCTGCAAACACTAGCTAGTTTCAGACTGGGGCACTTCTCAGTGTGAATGCTGGATTATGTTTTGGTTTAGCTACTAGAATGAAGGTTGTGAATAAACCAGCTATATACACTATAGTAATGGTGATATTCTCTAATTTTTCAGCAGAAAAAGTTATCTTCCCTGACATTTCATCTGTAATGCTCTCTTTAGGATGATTTAGCCTTTATCACTCTCATATGTAATATTCATTTATACATGAGGCTATAAGTTGTCTTGCTGCAAAACAGAGCACTTCCGATTGAAAGTAAAGACTAAAAAATGATGGTTGCTGTGCATTTGATGTTGTTTTTCACTCAGTAATCATTTCTTACTCTCTTGCTAGTATTACTCACATGTGTATGCCTATTAATTGTGTATGATGTGTTCATATTACGAGCTGCTATAACAGTAATAATCACCGTGGCAACATCGATAAACAGTTATTATAAGTAAGTAATGTAGATTTGATTAACATTTACAGTCACTAAGTTTATGTCTACTATTGATATTCTATCAACTCTGAATTTGCATTTGTAGATTTGTGCACTCAAATGTAGTGTTTGTCTAGAACTGCTATACGTAATCAAATCAATCTGGGAATTATCTGCCGGCTAGTCCAGTTACAGTATTAACTGAGTATTAATCTCTTGACTCTACATTCTTGTCATGCTTTCTACCTTACTCAATAGTTTCAATCTTCATTGAGGAAATATTCAGGCCAAATAAAAAGCCTCTTATTTTCATATACTAGCAGTTTGGTACGATTATCTGCTTGCCTATCACATTCCAACATATATCTATATTATACATCTCTTATACTGTGCACTTGAAATATTCCTCCACCTTGATGCACTTGAGGCTTGCACCAATACATGTACCTATTCTCTGTATCTACACCATTCTTACATTCAGGTTATCTACCTTCTGCTTTTGCATATTTATCTCAAAATTAGCTTCTTAGAGATTTTGTTATATGAGGTTAGTATCATCCTCAAAATATCAGCAGATAAAACCTGTTTGTTTATTTGGTGTATCAACATGTTAAACAAATATTTCACCACAGCTCCACTTGAAAGTGGCATCTTATCTTGAAAATACCGCCACTGCCTATGGAAAAACAGCTCAATTCATACAGTTATATAAGTGGGTTCATTGTGAGAATATCTTGCTACTCCTAAATTAAGTTCGAAAAGTTTCCTGTGCAATTCTAAGGGTGTGGTTTGCCGTCCCCTGCCTGTATCAATCTCATATATAGGATTTCTCATGCTAGACTAAGAGCTTACATTTAAGGGAATTTTGTGGTTTAAGATTCATGCACGTTATTGAAAAGCTGAAATACTTAATAGGACCGCAGTCAAGTTGCTTGCTAGTTAGAAGCTCACTTTAACGCCAGGCGGGCTGCAAGCTACCTATTGTGAAATACTGTTGCTTTGCTTAGTGGCAGTTGCTAATCACTAATTTGAGTGACTCATGTTGACTTAGTTAACTTAGCCTAATGCCCACTGCAGTAGTTTATTCAACGCGCTGTATTACACCTGCTGCTGCTGCCAACTTGCATACTAATGTGGTCTGCCATTTTCTCCCGTAACTAAGTGGATTTGCTTAAAAACCAATTGCGTTCACCGGAAGTAATAAAAAGTACTGCTAACCTTTATGTTAGTTGACTTAACAGTTTATAAACTGTAGAATAGTATAGACTGGTTGTAGTATTTGTCTTAAAATAAGTTATTTGTCATTCTTGTACTTCTAGCAACAAATTTTTTAGGCAAGACGATTAACAATTCAAGAGAGGAAAACTCTCGTTTGTCAACTTGTCACCAGTAGTTGCATTATAATTTATATGATTATTGCTTAAGCACTGCAGGAATTTTGACAATTTTAACAGTGGGGAGTTGCCAATATATAGACCTATATATAAATATAAATCAAAAGGTCAGCTTTGTTCACAGCATGGATGAATTTACAGAGTGTTACTCACTACCTTCACGACTAGTAAGTAGACCAGACAACAGACAGCTAGACTGTAAGCTATCAGCAATATAATATATTTAGAATGTCAAGTAATTTAATGAATGGGCAGCTTGTTGACAAGTAGTAGCTCCGCTAAGATAAGGAAGCCATTACGGTTCTTCTAATCTATTTGTAGTAAGCTCCCCATATGTCATCTTCCCCATGATTATACGTTTTACTCAATAACAAGAATGTACTAGACCGGCTGCAGCTATCTTACACGCCAGGACAGCGTGACATTGCTGACCGACACTATTCACTTTATCTGAGCATCTCTACTACTACCTCTACAACTGCTGATAATACTTGTCTGTGTAGTCATACTTATCTAGGTGGTGGTCACTTTGTCTGCTCATAAAATGCTCGGAGTTGTGCATTTGTTAATATCCTATCATTTCTCCACACAGGTGTCCATATTCTTGAGTTTAATACTGCAAAAATGATAATTAAAACATTTTTAGAAATATTGCTAGAAATATCTTGCAGTAGCTACTGTACCATTGCAGTCGCAGTCGTGTTTTTACATTTGCTGTCCCCAAATGGTACTAAGAACTTTCTTTGCCGTAGGCCTGGGGAGTCTTTCTCCTTTCTGTGATCACAAAACCATTAGATGTTATTACTTTAGTCTGTGACCATGTAATTTAGTCTGTTCAGCATGAGAGAGATAGAAATAAGCTATTCAAGTTATGCCTTACGGTAGAAAAACTTAGTGCTATAATTATAATGGTTAACTCAACTACATGACCTGCCAGGAATTGCTCCAACTAGCAATATGCAATAATTATAAAAATGTAATTGACTTCTCCGAAGGAAGTGATTGGTAACACATCATAAACACTTGAATGGAATGCCAGCAGTGTTAACTACCGCCTGACATTTGATGAATGGTGATGTGTGGTTTCTGTTGCAATGGTATTGGACAAGGTCATCACTTACTGTGGCAGTCTCCTGTTGCATACTCAGGCTGAGCAGCTGGCCAGTCTCTAGACTGAGTACCACAGTTTATTCTGCTCTTAGGTGTGGTGTTGTGATTCCCCAGTAGCCCCCACAGTGTAATGTTTAGCTTTCAAGCTGGAGGTCTGCGTTTGATTCCCTGTGAGGGCGAACTTTACATTTTAGTGACTACCTAATGGGCAACAAGACAAACAAGATATGATTTCCATCCAGTCATAGCAATAAAGTAATTCTTTTTAGATAGTTGTTAAAATATCTAATCACTTTTCCTTGCTGGGATATATGCAAACCTGCAGTTATTTCTTCGGACGGGATTTGCCTCTTTGAAACCCTCTAAATCAGTATTAAAACCTAAGCTAACAGAAAGTAGCTCATACTTGGCAGAGATAGACAGTTTGTATAATAATTGAGTGTTGGCTAGTAAAATTAGGCTAGTTTAAAATAATTAGTTTAAAATACTAATTGTGGAGTTAGATATTTCAGCAGCAGACATAGCTCTCTGTGTTGACAATAGTGCGGATTCCAGGAAAATGCTGATTATAGATATACCAGTTATTTAGTCTTTCAGTAAATTCATTTTTATTCAAGTTTATTTACAATCATAGTTTATAGCGATTTAAGTCATGCCTGCTGAGTAGTGATAGTCACTAACTAGAAAAATGTGCTATAAACCACATTAAAACTAATATCATTTCTATGGGTAATTCTAGCTTTTGTGGTATTTCAAAGTGTTTTTAAACTCTTTCACTCTACTCTGCTACACATTATAGTAAACTAATAATTACCTGGCCCCATACTTAAGGTGATGATTTAGTAATTAGATCTCATATTACCTACTAATTTCACAAATTCCTAAATGACTACGCTTTCAACTTGGATTAATTTTGTTTTGCAAACATTATTCTTAGCTCCAGCAGCAAAATGGTAAATAAAAGTGTGCTATTAGATGGGCACCCAAGTGTTATAGCCAAGTTCAATAGTGATTGTAGTACAGCCTTGCCAGGGGCTATAGCAAATGAAGTCCTGCATAGCTTAGAAAAATTCTATAAAATTATTTCTTACTCACAAAAGTCGATTCCAAATAAAGAAAGTTACTTAAAGATTTTAATTTAATCAATTATTTGGTGTTGTTCAGTGCTTGTTTGGCAGTTCATTTATTATGTCTGCCAGATTGATGGCACTTCGCAGTGATTCAGTTCAAACTTCAAATATTCAACTTGGACAGTGTTATTCACAAATACATCTGCGTTATAAAGTGCTGGTAGTTCATACAGTCTGTTTCTTTGTTTGTAATACAGCATTATATTATCTTGTACCCTCTTGGCCTTTTTTGTTTGTGGTTTGTATTCGTGACAGAGAATCTTAAGTGATTGCCTCTGTGTTTAGTTATATATTATTATAACCTAAATCGCTTAGCACTGACTAAATTTGAACAGCACCTTTGAGTTGTTAGATAACAACCACTGAATTAAAACTCTTAGAAGGTCTAAAAATGACCTATGCCGTTCCATGGGAAATATATTTCAATGCCTACAACTATATGATGAACCCTACACATGTTTTCATAAACTAGTTACTAGACAAGTTTATGAAATAATTTTCACTGATCAGTTGGGTTTTGTAGAGACAAGATGATGGAGGGTTGAAGATCACGGAGCTGCCGTATGACATCATCAGACATGTTGTGCTCCACCTTTGCACACAGGAAGATATTCTCAACGCAGGTTCTATCATTTCCGTTACCTTAACACATTTACTGTGTGACCATCTTAGATGACTTTGTGTCTTGAGTTGTTTACTGTTGATGTAAAAACAAATGGCCATTTGAGTCTAGGGGCATGTGCTGCAGGTAGGGGCTATCCTGGAACAGAATTATGACCTTCAGCTCCGTAAACTGCTGAATTTGAAGCTCCTTCTAGACTAAGTTGGTGACTAGAGGAGGGGGGGTAGTGGGCAAGCGATGTATTGACAACTTTATTATGGCTTAGAAATGTATCACAACTAAGCTGAAACTCCACTCAACCTGAAGCTTCAGCTACACCACTTGGTCCTCTGCCTCTGCAAACAAGGAGTAAATATTATGACCTATGCAATGTCAGCTATACCCCCTCTCATAATAACAAGCACCTTTGAATAGGAATGCTACAGTTTCAACAGTTTATTAAGACAAATTGCTTTCAGAGTTGCACCATGTTAATACACTCAATCCTTTCATTCACCTCTTGACTTCATGTAAGTTCTTGTTTATAGTTTACTGTGGTTGGAGATCAGTCTAATTCATCATCCAGCAAATCTCTGGAAGTCAGACTATCTCATACTATTATGTAAAGATCCTATTAATTATGGATAACTGCCTCTTTCAACACAAAGTCTGGTTCACTCCCACTACAGACTGCAAGTCTGCAATCAACATGTGGTTTCGCCATCTCCTCCGCTTGTCCTGTATGCAGTAAATTAATTCATCCTCGGTTCGTGTCTCGAGTGGCCAAAGAGCTCATCCCGACTTTCTTCTTCCATCTTGGTTACAAGGCTCCAGACTAAGTGTTGATTAATATTCTTACCAAATATCAAATAATTGTCTAGTCATGCAACTGTAGGAAATATACCTACTGCATACTTTTGCATTCCTTGACAAGGTGTATTTTGATTCAACAGTTACATGTGTTAAAGTTTTTTACTATTGAAATGTGTTGCTATTAACCCTCACGTCAATCAGCCCCATGCTGGTTGACAATGCACTTTCGCTCAGTTGATGCATCCTCACCCTATACCAGATGGGAACTTTTAATTCTCTCTTTCTATTCCAACTGCTGCATTTTTTAAACAAAAATGATAGAATTATCGGGAGTTAAATTTTCACTTTACCTCCAATCTCAACACTGTATCATTTGTGTTCTACCTCTCATGCATTCAGGTGTAGTAGTGGATAAATTTTAATAGCCTAAAGTTTCAATTTTTTAATAAATTCTGGTTTGAAATCCTTTTGTTACATTTCTAATCTAGAACACAGGCTTTTCTCCATTGCTGCACCCACTTCCTCTCCTATTTGTTTCAATTTTCTCACTGGTATCTGGTTGCAGTCATTGAAATATAACTCTATTATAATTCATTGGTTGCAGTTGCTGCTCCATACTCAGCTATTTCTAACCAATGCAGTAGGTGGATTGCCAGGAACTCCACAGGTTTCCTGCACTGATTATATTTACTCTCATTGTGTGTTATTCAACCAGTTTATTGGCTCAATGGAACAGTTCAATCATTCTACCAAACTGCACCAAATAACATCCTAATAGGGAGGTTATGAAATAATTGATTTCTGATTGATAATCAAGTTTGTGTCTAACAGGACCTGCACACTACATGGTTAGCTACAGATGTGCTACAGATACTGGCTCCAGGTTCTCTTAGGTCTGTTTGAACTTTTAGGTTTCTATGCCGCGCAGCTGCTGAAACCTATGCCCAACAGTGGTTTAGATGTGGTTTTTAACTCAGATTTTGTAAACTTGAACCTTGAACATCCAATAAATACAGAGTAGCATTTTGTTAATACCACGCTGCAGTACTCTTGTCATACAATGCACTTTTTCATGGGCAGTACTTATTTCTTGCACCTCCTATAAACCTATTATATAGTACACTCTGCTATGCTTATAGGCATTATTATACTTTCAAAAATGCATATATATTGCTTTCGCTAGAACAGGTGGTAATGAACTGAAGCAACATAATTTCATAGAAATATAAAAGTGTAGACAGACTATATACTTCCCATAATGCAATAGCTGATGAAAGCTTCAGCTTTGTAGAACATGTATTCTGTAACCTCTCAGCTTTCCCAGGGAAAACAATTTGTCTGTATAGAACTATCCGCAGTTTATCCGTGGTTTATGCAGTATTTTGGTGTTCATATGTTGCAGGTAAAGCTTGTCCTAATGTTATGGACCTTCTTATACAAGATGATAGTTTATGGCGGGAGCTGTGTTTGTGTCACTTCACTCCACAGCAGATTTACCGATGTCGCAAAGAGACATACAGACAGAACAATGTCAACTGGTATAAGATATATGCTAATCTTTACAGGTATTTTGTAAATTACATTTCATTTATAATTATGTTGCTTTGTGTAAATGTGTCTGTATTGACTACTTCAACTGCCAACATATGATTAGACCTAGGATGCTCTTCTTACAACCACTCTTCTCCCCACCTTGGTTTGATATCATCTAAAGTTAGCATTTTTGTGTTAGTGTAGGCTCCAAGGCTAGGGATTGTCACTATATTGACAACTTGCTATAATTACTAGTTAGACACTGAAATATGCTTATAACTGATTTCCAGTATACATTCCTTACAATTTTTATGAAATATCTAATTTTAGCAGTTCATTATAGGTGCTGCTGAAATTTTTTTAACTTTTGCCATTAAAGTACATTCATTGTGGTATAAAAAATCCTTAAGAGCTGTCTGATTGTAATTCTAAAACACTGGAATTGGCGAATTCAGGGCTGGTACCAATTATTTAAATGAAGGAATTTTGAATATTTTTGCAATTATTTATGTCGCTTACAAAATTTTGAATTTTTTTAAGAATAAAATCTGGTCCTGTTTTAAATTAAATAAATAAGGGGCTGAGTAGTGTGTGGTGTAAACAAGATATTTTGTCAAATACCGCCACCATTATCAGTGACTTAAAAGCCCTGTTTATTTTTGAAAGATCTTATTAAATAGTTTCAAAAAACTTGGCAAAAGGGCAGAAAATTCAGTTAATGAATTATTTCATTAGCAAATTAACCTGTATTTACTTTTAACATATATTTACATTTTAACACATGTGTTTACTTTTGAACATGCATTTACTTTTCAACACCTGTGTATTTTACAACTTGTATGTAGTTTCAGAGTTCTGGTTTGTGTGGTTTGTAATTCCCAATAGCTTAAGAGTGCTTATGGTGGTGTTATTCTCATTAATTTACTTTTATTGGATTTATCTTACAAACATCTTACTGAATACTGAAACCTGTTATTGGACAAGATGAATCCTGTTCTAAATGTAGTGCTTTTGTATGTAGTATTTTAGTATGAAGATTCACTACCCTTCCTTGAAATGATGTATGATGTCCAAACATCAACTTCAACAGCTTACGCCTTACAGTATAGTCTTTAAAAAGAAAGTTACCTGCAAATAAACTTTATATTCACTCAAGAGAGTATTTATTTCAGCTGACCTTGAAAAATTTGGAAATATTGCTATATTTAGAACAAGTTATTTGAACACAGCTCTTTCTACTCTCTGGAAGTTAGAGATCCTCTAAATCATAATTTATCTGGAATTTGCCAAATTCCATCTTTTTAGGCCACATTTGGCTACAGATTTTGGTTTCTAATAAAAACAGTTCCAAATATTAAACTCAGTTTGCTACCATTATAACAGCTGCAGCTAGATTATCAATCACATATAGGTAGGCCTGACTTATTCCATAGTCCATACATCTATATATGTATAAGCACACATATTTATAATATGCCTATATGCTCAAGTCTTTACATGTATAAGCACACGACTGCATAAATACGCCTATGCATGAGTATACGCACAAGCACACCTATGTATAAGGCTATAAAAACACTTATGTATAAGCACACCTATGTATAAGCACACCTGTATATAAGCACACCTATGCATAAGCACACCTATGTATAAGCACACCTATGCATAAGCACACCTATGTATAAGCACACCTATGTATAAGCACACCTATGTATAAGCACACCTATGTATAAGCACGCCTATGTATAAGCACACTTATGCATAAGCACATCGATGTATAAGCACACCTATGTATAAGGCTATAAGCACACCTATATGTAGGCCTACAGCTCTGTTGGTTATACACCTGTCTAATCATCTTATTCAGTACTTTATGGCTCTTTAATATAGTTTTTACAGATTATTACTCAACTGGAATTGTTTGCAAAAGTTTTGGATGAATAAAATTTTTTTATGGAGGTTAAAGTTTTCCAAATAGTAAATACAGTGGCAGCAAATATATTAAAACTTTCAAAAAAAGTCAAGAAATTTAAAGTACTCAAGTAATATAGAGTGCTCAAGTAATATAGAGTGCTCAAGTAATATAAAGTACTCAAGTAATATGAAGTACTCAAGTAACATAAAGTGCTCAAGTAACATAATGTAGCTCAAGTAATATGAAATACTCAAGTAAGTTATGACTACAGTTAATGGGTCAGATTGACTTGAAACTTGGTAAAGATAATTAAATGACAACTTCAGCTACTGGCATGTTTTAATAACCTTCACTTGCTCTGTTTTGCTGTCTGCTCTGGGGTACCTGGGCGGGGCTTTCTGACCATGACATCTGTGTAGTGTTTATGCAAGTTGTACACGATATTATGGTGGCAGCTGCTGTCAGTGGCTGGCTGGTCAATTTATCTGGTGGTTTTAGAGTTGATGAAACACTAAAAAACTTGTGATCTGCACACAAGTGTCAGGAAGTATTAGCAAAGCTGGGAGTAGTGTCAGTAGCCACAAGTATGGCCGAGTTACCTTCATTAATAGTACTCAGCAGCATAAATACCTGTGGCAGCATCCAACAGTGACTACTTGTATTGTTACTCATGCTACCTATTTAATAATTGCTGCTTTGTTTGTTGTTGACTGACAGTCATCATCAGTCTGGCTGCCAGATTTGTTACAAGTAAATGACTATAACAAGCAGTTCAATTCTACTTTTTAAATACTAAAGTCTAATGCTCTCCATATAGTTGAAAAATTGAATGCTATTTATTTGAGTTGTAAAATGCTGTTATAGTTTGTTTTAAGCTCAAAGAAGCCCAAATATGGAAATTCCCAAAGCCAGTCTGCAACAACACGAAATATTGTTTAATTTACCTGCACAGGTAACAGTAAGAATGTGTAATCTCACTCAACTGGTTTAGTCCAAAAACCCACATTTTGTTTTTTCTACATTTTGTTGCGTAACTGTTTTTCAATTACTGTATTGTATTTATGAGTAAAGTATCACTAGAAGAGATGCAAATCAAATGAAACGCTTAAACCACAAATAAAATAATGTTTGACAGGTTGTTCTCAAGACATTAACACAAGAGAGCGATTTGAAAGTCAACAATGTTGTTTTTGCTAAAGTTTGGCCTATTTCTAACACATTATTTCTTGCTATGCTAATTTACAACTTTGTGGTTTGAACGGTATAATACTGTATTTTTTGCTTATTAAAAGTTTGTTTAGCTGCGTTTAAGCCAGTCTTAGTGTCTCTATGCAAATTCAGGTAAAAGGGCTAAACTTGAATTGCTCTCCCAGTGAATTTTGTTGGCCTTTATTTAAAGCAATTATTTAATATTTAAGCAATGGAAGGCTGAAATGTTTAGCCACAAAGAAAAAGGTTTTAGCCCACAGTAAGCTATTTATAGAGATGGCCTCCTTCAAATTTATAATTTACTGGCCACTCAATTTTGGGATCAACAGAGGTTTTATATGAAGATCTAATTTACTTGCATCAATCCTTAGAGTATCTAGTTTGTAGTTTGTGGTCATCCCATAGCTTCACCTGCTCCTGTGTCAAGATATCCCAGCCACACTCCATGGATCGTGAGGCATTGAACCAGTCACCTCTTAACAGTAACCAGCAATAACAATAGACTGAAAATATCCCATATCTAGAGTTTTAATAAAGCCATTTTTATAAAAAGTGGTTTTTAATGGGGTGATAGTGGCAAATGAAGTATTTGTTTTGTGGGTATTTGCCAATACTCATTTTCACAGACAGATCAAAGAATTAGAATGGGGCTCAATTTCCAGGTTGCATAACTTGATGTTGTTTAGTTGACTTCCACAAAACATAGCATAGTAACCTCATCTATAAATCAAACAGGATCGAGGGCTCAGATTTCACTAGGGCTATGGCTATGGATGCTCTCTGTGTCTGACATTCCTTACCAAAAACACACAATATTTTATTGTTATTAAGTATTTAGGTTTTTCTTCAGATCTATGATATGATATATTGGTATTACAACATTATTGCTGTTACAATGTTGATAATGCTGTCCTGTTTTAGACGACACGGTATTAAAGAGTTATACGTGGATATGCTAAGTTGGTGTAAAAAGTGCCGCATCATTTTTTGGAAGGTAAGAAGACTATTCTAGTATAGCAATAATGTCACTATCTCCGATATGCTCAGCTGGTGAAGCGCTATTTGTTACAACAGAGCGTAGCTTCTTCCTAGTGTAGGTTTCGTTCATTGCACAATAAAACGGAGCTATAATTTATTGGTTTTGTTATTATTTTGACTCCTTCCTTATTATGTTGCACAAGGCTATTAATATTGGTGTTTAACATTAACATTGACTATAGCCTCATTCTTGTTCCATGCTACAGAAACTTAATCTAACGTATCTTTTTCTGCAAAACCCACTTGATATGTTTTATTCTTTTTGTCAAATGTATACTTATGCTGCAATTACTGGCTAACACTAGTTTTTCCCTACTTTTAAACAAGATAGGCAGGAAAAGGTAAAGTTTTCTAAGAAATTCAAATTTTTATTAGCAGGATCTTAACTTTTGCAAGGCTGCAAAAGTTAAGCATTGAAAATATTATATGGAAATAAAATTAAATGATTGAAAGGATTGATTTTATTTTGTATCTGAAAGCAGGACTTTCTTGTTGAAGATTGAAATCCTCTCCTTGTAGCAGTAAGTTTTGTTGTAAAACTTTTAGTTTGGCTGCAGTGTACTATAAAGATTCTTATGTTGCAACAACTCTTTAAATTTCTTGACTAATTTGTTTTTGCCCTTTAATCTCTTGTCCCGCCACCTGAAATACACAACTCCATAGGGACTGGTGCACTATGGGGATGTACTATAAAAATAGGGAACTTGCAGCTTACACACTGCATTGTCTGAACTCAGTTAACTTTTTATCTCTCAAATACCATAAAAAAGTCATTAAATTCACATTAATATCTTGTATATCTCAGATGTCGTTGGTAATAGCAGTAACAGACAATTCTCAATACATTTGAGGGACGAAGTATAATAGTATATCCTCATGTCAAACTGCAATCATGTTGAATACTGAGTTTATATATCTGCTAAATAGTTTAGGCGTTTTCCTGAATGAAGTATTGGCGGAAGTGTAGGGCAGACTGCAGTTGCTGTAGTGGCAGTAGTAATGTAGTAGTAATAGTAGTAACCAAACAAGCATGTGGGCGATTGAAGGATAATGGCACTGCAGTAGCACTCACAAATCTGCTCTACATTTTCAATAGAGGTAATCCAGTATAATTGATATCATCTGATGAATCTATCTACCATTTCTATCAGGCTTGTTTTGTTAACAAATTTTCAACAAAATACAGTTAAAAGAGTCCTGGTTGATCATTGTAAAGAAGTACAATAAGCTTTTCCCACAAATCACAAAAAGTCAATAAAATCTGTTCAATTGGGCTTCTCTAGCTGTCTAGACTAAATATAAATCTAGCTGCAACCCCTTATTGCCTCATAATTTAAAGCCGCCCTTTCTTAGTTGTACACAGCATGTTTCCCACTATATCCTATTGAATCAATATCACAATTCCAATACTTTAGACACATATAACTTGTACACCACATATTTCATCGTGTGGTGCAATACTCATTGTTGCTGTAATTTAAAGGTCTTTGGCTTCGCTACAAATGACAGTAGATGGTGAAATATGCTAGTTATCCATCAATCATGGCCTTTTGTAACTGTAAAATATACATTCTTCTAATACATTATTCTAATGATTTATTCCATACTATTAGGGTAGTAGCTTACAACTTAGGCTACCGGCTATCTATTTATCCTAAGTTTTCATTTTATGCTTGCTACTTTTAATACTCATGTAAATGAGACATTGCTTGCTTTTATTGACTGATTTAGTAGAGAAACAGTTGCATTGCGGTACTCCTGCCATAATTAGAATGCCTTTTCACACACTACAAGTGTACCTAATTTAATGATTACTTTTAACTTTCTTTCAACTATCGGTCATCTTAAACCAACAAGATTGTTTGCATTTTTACTTTGGCTGAAAAGTTGCAAAATTAGAGAATGCTCTGCCAGCAATGTGTTTATCTAGTAATTCCATTCATAGATAGGATTGCTAACTGTATTTTCAAAGCAGATAAATAAGTGTTTGTATAAAGAATAAACAATACCAATTTGTACCCTCGTTTTCATGTGTATGAAATCAAGGACGTTGCGCTTAGTTGTACCTGCTATTACTTTTAGGCATCACTATTGTTTACGTCTGAAATACAACAACTATGCTATCTGTAGTAGTGAGTAGATTTTCACAGCATGAGCTAATTATACAGTCTAGTCTCCTGTAAATTAATGAAGCATAGCTTCATCGCAAAATAATTCCAACCACCCATTTCAACACCACAAAGTCATGGCAGGGATACAGATTAGCAAACCCAACCGGCTTTTGTTATTTCATGGATAGTTTACTGCTTTGGCCTAATTATTAGGTTACATAAGCAACTCTTGGTGATTTATTTTATTAAATTATAGTTGATGTAAGCATTATGTAATGACTGCTAACTAGTTAAGTTGCTACTAGCTGTAGCTGCTTTTCTTTCCAGTATAAACTACTCTTACCAAGTACCAAGTGCTGGGCCACAACTATGGAATTAAATAGCAGAAGTTGTGAAGTGCATGGGAAGAGGCCTTCTCCTAAACATGCTATTATGAAACATACTAAGCCGATTCAATTAGTTTCTACAGACACAAAGCATTTTATAATCTAAGTAACCAGGATTATATAAGCACTGCTGATCAAAGGATAATATTTTACTGCTAAAGTTTGATTTATTCATGTTTAATTCCTCCCTGACAACCATTGCAAGCTTGACTGTGTATTACATAATAGTGTAGTATTACATTAATTATAACTGAAATGACCATTTTCAACATCTTGTCAGACTAACATATCAAGTTTAACCAGTTTTTGGTTTTTAATGTAGCCAAATGCATTGGCTACTTGGTAAAGCCGTATTGCTTGATGAAGCCTAATAAGCTGGTTTATTCATTTAGACAGCACCCCAAATAAAACATGTCAACAATTACTTTTTTACCTCAGCCAGTGGCAGTGTATTCAAAGTTGCAAGATATTTCAACTGCAATCCTAAAATCCTATTTGTTGACCTGGTGTTTGTGTACGCCCGAGTGTAGCCCCAAGCGGGCTTGAATGATAAGAGGGGGCTTGTCAGTGCGAATTGTTGATCCCCAATACGTTGTGACTTTTTACTTTTACATTAGGCTAATATTTTTGTGGTGGCCTTGAGTAGCGGCATTGTCCTATTAGCCAGTGGTTAGTTGATGACTTCTATAATTGCACTCCATGGGTTGATAGCAGCTTAGTTTAGACCAGCAGAAAGCATTAATTAAAGCTCTACCCACTTCATAACATTTGGGTGGTAAACACTATCTTTAAGCACAAGTCTGCTTACAACTAATGGCCTTCACCATGTTGGGACTGGCCATCTCAAGTACTTATTCACACATTTGTTAATAGCACATGTGTTGCTATGCTATTACCTAGGTATTTCACTGTACTTTATTTTCATTATCTTTAGGCAACTGGCCATCCTTGCAAGTTCAATGAAGAGGAGAGTGCTTGCTCGTATGACCTAATGCCAGCGGACTTCATCAAGATGTTCAATGTGTAAATAGCCAGCATTATTATGGTATTAGATGCTTGAACAATGTGCTTTTTTATATATTACAATTTACTGGTTTTATAATTATAAAATCACAGTTTATATTTACTACTGTCATTTTAACACATATAAACGAAATATTGATGGACAGTTATAATACTTGATAGATTCAAATACAAAATAATTGCTTACTCAAAGCATTTGAAAAATGTAAAATAAAATTCATATAAGAATATATGTGAAAAAAGAATACAATTATGTATAACAAAATAATGTTGGTTTTATAATACAACATTGCTTAATGGGAGAAAAGAACAACTAGATGTTGCAAATGAAGCTAACTTAGCTATACAGCCTGTACAGATATGCAAACAGTTATTAACATAACTTTACACTATACAAAAATATATAATACAAATACATTGACTGACCTAGCCAAATGATTGCAAATGGTTACGAAAAAAATCCTTGCTAGTGTTGCTGCCCAACACTGCAGAGAAATGCATGAAAAGGAAAATGGTATGAAACTTGTATATGCAATGTACAAAGAAATACCTAGTAAAAGCTGTCATCTTCGCATAGTTCCTGTTGCACTTTCATTTCCATCAATTCTGCTAATCTTTCTTTCAGTTTAGTATTCTTAGCTTTCACTTTGGAAAGTTCATGGAATAGATTACGCTCAGTTCCCCTTAGTTGCATTATATATTCAGTGGCATGTTCAAGTATGAGAACCTTTGGGGTCCTTTCACGAGATTCTAGGGAAGGCAGACTGTCTCTGAGATCGTGCAAGCTATTTTTCAGTTCATTTCTTCTGTGTCTCTCCATTACATTGTGTGCTGACCGTTTTCCTTCATATTCTTCACTGTCCGAATTATTTGAACTTGACATTACACTACTATGAGAAGATAACACTCGCTTGGATTTTTTTGATGGGTAAAAGTCATGATCAGATGATGATCTTTTACAGTTGGTAAGCTTCTGAGCCACGGCACACAGATTGTTATTCAGCTCAAAGAGAGCTGCACGTTTGTTGTAAACTTTAGCTTTGGCTGGAGAAGCAACAGAGGTACGAGTATCAACAGTAACTACATCGATAACATCTTCCTCAGATTCTGAAATACAAAAAGTTAATACATTATAAATATAGGACAGGATTTATAGAATACACCAACCGAGATTGTGCAATTACATTTTGCTTGGTTATAGTGTGTGCCAAGAAAACCAACCTGAATCATCTGTGTGAATAGGTGAGGTGTAGTATATCTTGGGCACCCTCATGGGCTCTGGCGTGACTAAACTGTAATTGTGTTCCATTTGGTTGTGCTGACGGGGATAAGCAGTGAAGGTAGTAGGATCTATACAAGAGGTACTGGCAGCATTTAAAGCTAGCTCACTTAAAGAGTCATTTCTTTGCCTTTTTGGCCTCTGTTCATCGAATTCTTTGTAACCCTTGCCAGACCACATACAGTCTCGCAAGACTACTGAGTCGGAGTAATATTCTAAGTCATGGGTTGGAGAACAACCATTTATTGCAATATTGTTTTTTAAATCTGTGAGCTGCTGAATGTTGTCGAAAAGTTCTTGATCTAAACTTGGCAAGCCCATAAAATCTCGTTCTGGAGATAGTGGTGGAGTTATAGGGGACATATCCTCACAGAGAAAGTTCGCAGTGAGGGGCATTTCTAAACTTGAGTCTAGGTTATAGCACAACATCTTTGGAAACAGCAATATCTGTACCTGTAAAAAAAACAAGGTTAAACGGTGGTTAAAGGAAATCTATTGGTTTGTAACTGTACAACAGCAAAATATGATTATTACAACAGCGTTGGCTGAAATTATTATAGCAAACTAAACCAAGCAGGAGTACAAAATATACAATTTGCTAGTTATATTTTTAGTTACTAAAAAGAGATCATTACATTTAATGATTTAAGAAAGCGTGAGGGCGAGCTTGCATCAAAGTGATACAATTACGATGATGCAGCATGTCCAAATTCATGTGTATTTATCAAACAATTCAATTGACTACTACTAGAAATCGTGAACTCAACTTTTACTACTAGTAGTAGGTGTTGCTGTGATACTAAGAGTAATCAATGTACCACAAAGTTGGAAGTGGCAACTTTAAAAATGATGGATTTGAACAAATATTGAATGAAACGGATAGTGATAGTATTACTATTGCCATGAGCATTAGTAATTTAAACTATAAACTGAAGCCTAAAGTAAGTATTTATTCAAATTAAAGCACAGGCATGCCAATAGGAGCAACAAAATACGATTGCCTACAAGTGAGTGAGAAAGGCACAGCCCTTTGGAGTTGAAATATTAAGAGACAAGTTTTACACGTCAGACAGAAACCGAGACTGTTGGCGAGACAACTAGTACTACAAGTACGAGTAAATAATCATTTTGATTTTCAAGCAGTAAATGAAAAATATTCTTAATCACTTACGGGAGAATTTTTTAGTCCTGGCAAATTGGTAACGCAGAAATTAGAAAGTTTCTGCAAATTGTACAGTCCGATAGTCCAGCTATTTAACTTTAGCTTGAAATGAATAGAGTGCTAACACGATAGCTTCACGTGGGAGCTCTAAGCCGTGTAGCACACGCTAGCGCGGATACTACATTTTTATGAAATCATTATTAATACGCCAGCTGCAATGAGGCACCGGGTAAAAACTAAGTTTTGCGCCATTAATTTTTTTTATAATAGCATCTAAAATTAAAAACATTTTAATAATAATGTCCATAATTTAACGTTTAATTATTTTTAATTTAATAAAAAAAACACGTAGCTATTAGCATACAATTTTAAAGCGTAGTTAGATTTAAAATCTTTATACCCGCGAACTGTGCGCTGCACGAGTTGTCATGCTTTCGGATTTATATAATAATTAATAAAGGTTGTAAAACCGCAATAATGTGTGCATATTAATTGATGTAAAATATATTTCTCTGTGGTTACATGTTTTAAACTTTTTTTATAAACATTCTTATTTAAAAGTTTCGAGAAAAGCTCTCGAGTTCGCGCATTAATACTAAAATAAATTAAAGAAGAGCACTTGCCCATGTGGCAGGTGTTGCCATGTGCTTTCAAGGCTTACTGCCACATCGGATGCTGCGCCTTTCATTGAAAATTGGCAGACTTTTAGATGCATTGCTTTTTATGCTTAGATCAAAGCGGAATATAGCTGGAGTTTCAGTAAATGATGGCAATGCTTTGATTTTTCTAAATTACAAACATTACCATAATAAGATGCACCTACTTCAGCCTTTAGCTTTTTAGTAAAGAACTTATTTGAACGATATATTATCGAGCATGTGTCAACAATTAAGTAGGGCTAATTCCATTAGCAACTACCAACTTTTCCACCTCTCCATAATTTAACATCCAACTCTATAAAAAAAATCTCCTGGACAAGTGCAATGGGATATAAACTACTAGTTTTATAATTCTGCATAAATCATATCATGTCACAGTTCAGCAAATTTGGCGGCAATTCTTAGTAATTACTTCTAAGTTATATTCATGGTTGATTTCTTTACACATAACTAGCAGTGAAAATTAGCCCATAATACCAAATGTCACCTTATTCTTATACTAGTGAACATTCAATGAGCTAACTTATAACACTTACATACATATCTAACTTGATTAAACCATTGCAGCTACATTTAAATTAGCGTACACAACTACTCTATTGTATTACCAACCAAACAATAATCACAACATTTAACTAAGTCCTTTGTAGGAAAGCTGTCAGCTGTTGGTTTGAAGTGAATCCATGACCAGCCCACAGGTCAAACTTGTGAGATTCGCTTCTCCAGAATAGGATTAGGATCAGGATGCATTAGGATTGCATTGTCAATGAGTAACAGGAATATCTCTGACTCACATAACTCACGCAGCAGGCAGAGATTTACGATCGTTTTGCTGCAATTTGTTGGCTTAGTCTTTATAGACTTTTAGCAAATAGAAAAGTCAGGTGGGCATAGTGTAAGCATACCAACTAAAGAATAACAAGATCAACTAAAACTTTGTTTGTTTTTACTACTTTGTTTCAGCGTCTCTCAACAAATTTTGAGCAAACAATAAACGGTCAGAGAGTAGGGTTTTTATTAGGCTGATAGATGCTACCTGGGTTCAAAAATTAGGCTGAATAATTACATAAAAAAATAGCGGAATATAGTAATGTAACAAAATATAAAAATATGGGCTCGCTCATAGGAAAGTTATACTAGATTGGGAAGAATTAAAGTAAAAAAATTAATTTTAGATCCTGAGATGCAAGTTTTGAGTTAACTGAGATTGGTTTGGTATTTAAAACTAGTCTTTTTCCCAGGGGCAGGCAACTTCTTATCTCACATATATATAGACCTAAGGCTTTGAGAAAAGTTGCAAGTCTGAGTTGGTAAAGCCTTCATTATAATATTATGTAATAATTTATATAGGAGTTGACATTTTTAACGATTTTTAAATTTATAAGAATTATACAAACTGAATAAACATAAAGCTAGATAATTAAAACTGTAGTAGCATAAGCACAAAGTAAATTGTTTTCTAAATCTCTTAGAGATAGCATGTTCAAACAATTATGCAATAGTAGCTGAATGTGAGTTGCACTACAACAGTTACTCAATACACACTCAAATCTGTGCAGAGTAGTCTGTCTGATTTGGTCTCACCTAACATAAAAGGTTGTCTCACAATACTATTATAGTAATGACAATAGATAATCTAGGGAATCAGATTATGTAAACTGCAGTATGAAGAATCTCAAATTAATATCTCAAGTCATTCATCTTTTATTCAGACAAGACTGCGTAGGCTATTGTGTAAGGGATAATACTGTGTCAACATGAGATAAAAAATTCCCATCACTTAACAGGTCTTCTTTGTTGTTTGTTATCTTAACTGATGATTTCCAACTAGTGGCAAACACCGGAAGTCATCCTTTAGCAGCACTTATTATGCTACTATTGAACTGAATTTAGTGCTAATTTTGGTGACATTTTTCCAGACTTTTGCTGTCAAAGGAATCTATGCATGAGTGAAAACCAGTTCTATAGCAAGTAGAAATGGTGTACAAGTGTAAAGGAAAATTGCTGTATCTTTTCATAGACTCATTTTGGGCTTTTATGTTATCATGTACCACATTTTATTGCCCTGTGGGTGAGCCTGACAAATAAAGCTAGTATGAGAAATGAATAAACAGTAAAGTTGTATAGACCTAGATTCTAGATTCTAGAGACTTTGCCAAAATTATATGACAGCTTAAACTGTACACTTGACTGTCACAATTACAGTTATTCTACTCATGTTTGGGCAAGAAGTCAAGGTTTAATAACTGGTTCTATAGAAATAGCCCATAGCAATTAGAAAGCTGTAAAGATTTGCCAAAAGTACAACAATAGAAACTGGTGACATATTTTTACAAGCAGAGCTCTCAGGAGCTGTTATCTAAACTATTATTATAATAGCTGAATAGCTACACCTTAACAGCTGTAATCTGTTTGTTTTGCTTTGTTTGGAAAGAAACAAAAGTTGGTGAAGTTTGTGTACAAGATGCACTATAATTTTGTATTTAAGACAACTATATGTACACAACTATGTAAGTTTGTTGAGAACTCTATGCACTATTCAACCACGTCTTGTATGCTTTTCACACCCTCTATACTCTATAGTCTATACTCTATAGTCTCTACTCTATAGTCTATACTCTATAGTCTATATAGTCTATACTCTATAGTCTATACTCTATAGTCTATATTCTATAGTCTATATTTTATAGTCTATACTCTATAGTCTATACTCTATAGTCTATACTCTCTACCCTTCCTGTACTTTAGCCATCCATAACAAGAAATTATTGATACGAGTAGTATGTATTTTGCAGTTTCAACAAAGATTTCACAATAAATTGTATTGTATTCTGGCTGCAGAGTTTTTGTTTTGTTGCAAAAAATGCTTGCACTGACTCATAGACTGGTATAACTGTTAACTTGTTGATTTGACCAGCTAAACATTTCACTTTTGATGGGTTGTCTCTAACATTATTGAGCAATATTTTCCATTACAGAGGACAGTAGCTAAATTAATCGTTTAGTTGTTAAACTTGACAATAACCTGACTGCTTATTCAAACCTAGAAATGTTTGCCATTCTTACTACTTTATACTTGCAATGCTGATAGGTGGTTATGTAAATTATGAAATCTAGAGGTAGAACAATCTATTTTTTATTCAATACAATTCAATACAATAATATAGACTATTATATCATATAGGGTATTAACATTTGTCCCAAAAATAGCTTTATAACTATGAAAGTTTCCACAACCAGTTGTTATAACTTAGTTTCTAATTTGTCAAGCATTATGCTAACCATAAATTTATTTAACTTTAAGGCTTACTTTATGCCAATGTGGGGTATTTGAAACTCAGGGTGAACAATAAAAAGTCTCCACTGAAAAACAGTGCTAATCTATTTTTGACCCGTAGTAACAAGCTGGTCATAAAGATGAAATAATTCAATTTTGACAATAGTGGTTACGGGAGGAATCACTCAGAGTAGGGCTGGTGGTTAGAGGGAAGATTGCAACACAGTGTAGTCCCTTTCTGAACCTCAACATGAAAAGCTACAAACTTGTTTGCAAAATGAACTCTCAAGTAGCTTTTACAACTTTCATAAAAGTTACTGCTTGTGGTGACAATATTGCTCTAATTTGATTTTTTAGTTTACACATTTGAGTGGCAGAGTAGTAAATATGAGAGGGCCATCATAAGTAGTAGCCAAAGGGTTAGAGCTCCCCTTCCGCTTTTTTTAGCTCACACAATATTATGACTTATTTTGTTGATTTACTAATTAATTGTGCTCAGTGTAAAATTCAACCACAGTGTGTCAAGGTAAAATATTATGAAACATGCATGTTTTCATCAATGGCAAAAGCATTTGGGTGTTACTTTCAAATAGTTGGACAGTTTCAAAAAAATTGACTTTCAACACCCATAGATTGCATGATCATCACAATTTAGCCCAGCTATTCAACTAATAAGCAACGTTTCTAAAATTAGAATATAATTTCTCTAAAAGGTAGACACAACCCTAAAAATGACTAAAAGTTTTCTTTGCTTTTTTACCTGCCCCCCCCCCTCCTTTTTTTCTAAGGTAGATAAACAAAGGTTTAAATTCAAGTACCAGATTCAAAGTTGGCAATCCAGGCTAACTAAAAGCAGTATGCATTTGGCTTCAATATGTTAAACATACAATTGTTTTTTAAATTCTAAGTATTTCAGAAGCATTTCCAAATATATCCTGGATGAAGCTAAAATATAATTATTATGCATAAAAATTAATGTTGAAAGAATAATTAATGGGAGTTTTAAAGCTTATTTCGTGTTTGGTTGTTGCTTACACAGCAGCCAAATAGTTTAGTCAAAATCATAATTAATTGTATATTTATTCATGCTTTTATTTTTGTGCTTTGTTTCTTTGTGTAAAATTAATTTCCTGTTTTTTTATAAATACTATATTATAAAAGTTAAACATCTCGTTTGTTGATTTTGTGTTTATCTACTTGCTGCCAAATAGGCTACAAGTTTGAAGTTGGAAGAAGAATATTTGCCTACAATGTAGATTGCTGCAGGAAAACTCTTGGCTTACCAGATTATTTAGAGTTGAACTCTTAAAAGGTTAATAAAAAAAGTGTAATAAAAATAACAAAAAGAAACATATATTTCACAGGAAACGATTGAGAGATTCAAGTTATATTTTCTCTGCTAGTTTTACTTATGGTATATTTTATCAAGCTAGTTACAAGAGAGTTTTGTATTTTAATGGTTAACTTTCTATAAGAATTATTGTGGCTATGAAGCCATAAATTTCTAATAAATTTGTCCTTGACTTGTCATTGGGTCAACCAGAAGAAGCAGTAATGTTATGCACTAAAGTTTTATTACTGAATGTAGTTTGAAAACTAAAAAACTTTCCTTTTGTTCTTGAACTTGAAAAAATTAGAAGTTTGGAAACCTAAATTGTAAGGAGAATATGAATGAGCAATAACAATAAAAAATTAACAACCTGAAATACTCATGTCTAAGGAGCAAATAAGATATATTGGTTTTCGTTTGTGGTGTGACATTGAATATGATAATCTAACCAACATATGATAGAGAGATCGGACCATATCTATTTTTGGCATTACTAGCAGACGGACGAAGCAGAAGCAATGCATACGGCCTGACATGGGCAAGTCACACGTGTAGAAAAGTAAGATTGTATATCACTAATTTCCACTCCACAGTTTGTTGACTTTAAGAAATGATAGTCAATATGTTTGTTTAAGAAATGGCCTGTCCAATATTGTGTACATTAGCCCACTAGTGATAATTTTTTACAAGATTAGTCGGCCTTTTGTAAACTGCGTTCATAGTAAGTGCGTGATAGCAGCCTCTTAGTCCCTTTCTAGGAATATGAATAGTACTTCAGGTAGCAGATTATGAGCAGTTAATTGTAGTTAATTAGTCCTGATTCATAAATCATTAGTCTATTTGTTCTTTTAGTAGTCAGTGACTTTTATAGCTAACTAGCAACACAATATGTTGATGTTTTGTCTCCAGTCTTCCCTGGAAGTTTATTTACTAACTGCTGCCTTAGACACGACCTCTCTAGTTGAAATATTTGAGAGATGTTATGCTGCTTACTACACATCATGCTAGTACTTGTCTACGGTCCCCTTGTCTACAGGGTTGTCCTACTGCAAGATTTCAACTTATCACTTCAAGTGTTTGTTTATTATTGAATGAATAGGGCATTCCTATATGTAAAGGGTTAACTGTAGCCAACTGCACAACTTTAAATAGCCAAACAAAGCTAAGCTACCCTGAGTTTACCGAATTGTAAATATTCCATATAATAGATTTATTGAATTCTGCCATCATTATGGTAAGCCGCTAGACTAGCAAGTAAGTTAACTGTAATAAATTCATTAGTTTGTCAGCCTTTCAATGCAAAGTGACCATGTTTGTAGGCGCACCATAAATCTGTCCTTTGTCTATTGAGTACATAAATTGTATGCAGAGATGTATAGTTGCTACATGCAGTAGGGTTGTTAGTTATTGTAATGTTGATTTGCCAAGTTGTGCTTAGCATGGACTCACAATTTTGATGTAGAACTTGAGTTTGGAGCAGCTACATGATATCAACTTGTTTTGAACATCCAGTAGAACTAACACTATTTAAAAAAGTGCAGTGATGCTTCAAAAGTTTGGGGAGAGAGAGAGAGAGAGAGAGAGAGAGAGAGAGAGAGAGAGAGAGAGAGAGAGAGAGAGAGAGAGAGAGAGAGAGAGAGAGAGAGAGAGAGAGAGAGAGAGAGAGAGAGAGAGAGAGAGAGAGAGAAGGGGGGAGAGGGAGGGGGAGAGAGAGGGGGGGAGGAGGGAGAGGGAAAGAGAGAGAAATACTTCTTTACAGCTGCTTGCACAAAGGATAGAAACTTGTTTTTCTATATTTCAACAAAAAAGGTTTCTTTCAGTCCAACAACACTTTGCTATAGGCTGTTCCAAATTGCAAAATTGACGCTTTCATAGATGGACAGATGTTTTCTTGTGCAACTTATCTACACAAACAAGATGTCCAGATGATTCAGGTACAACAGTTGCATTCTTTGGCTGCATAATAATAGTTTGGTAAATGCCCCCCCCCCCCCCCCCTTCCTTCCATGACAATAAGAGCTGAGAATTGAGAAACACAAATAGTGGCATTCTTCAAATAGTATAAAATATTTAATTATGGTATACCATATTATGTAGATATTATACTGGTCTTAACTTCACATCATCATCCCATGCTTTTAAATACCTGAATACATAATTTACTAGATGGTTAACTAGGTAACAAAACTAGTCATTCTTATACCTTATGTGTGAGGTTTGATGGAATTTCTATGGTCAAGCAAAAAATGATATAATTGTTATTTCATTTAGTGATGCAATCATGAACATTCAGTCTGCTATCTAGAATGAATGTAACTGTGAAATCAGTTAGAAATGAAATTTGAAATACTAAATATTGCCTCAAACTCCTGTACAGCTGTTTGTCAACAACCTGTCGCCTAGTGCCACGGCACTCTCCCACTCTTTTCCCATTGCAGTCTATCTCAAGCCACAGCATGGTTTGGGTGTTACGATGGTGATGATGTAATGGTATGAACTATGAACTTAGCAGTAGAAATTTAAACCTTTCTGTTTTCAACTACTCTATGATTTTAGAGCAAAAAGCTGATTAATTTGTGATATCAACCTTTTGAAGCTTGGCGTTTCATTATGTAACGCCTTTAAAGATTTCAAATTGCAAGACAGAAGCTCTGACAAACTATTTCAAACTCTTTAAACCTAGCAAAAATTTGGTAGCATTCTCCATTTTGAGCTTAGCCTTGTATAGTTGGAAGATAATTTTAAGAGTGGCAAGAATGTCTGGTCCTACAGCCTCATTTCCTATGCGAATTATTGCAGGGTTGTCTGCGGCCCCATGTCGCAATATTCAGCGCAGAACGAAAAGCAGGCTTTGCAGGATTATAATTTCTTATAAAATTAAAGTACAATAAAATTTTAATGATAGCAGCTTTTCTGGAAAATCCTTTTTAATTCTCTTTCAGCTGCAGGAAACTATGCTGACAAAGTCACGTAAAGTATTCAAAGCATTTCTCGTCTTCCCGATTGGTATAATGCACAGTATATTGATAGCTGCTACTAATTTAATGCAGGGTATCTGAAACTCTATTGTGGTGCGGACAAATGTGGTAGCTGCAGACATGCCCACCCATCTTCACAGCTAAGCTTCTTTGTTACAAGCTCTGCAATCACTTAATTATATCACACAAAGTGACAAGTTATTTCAATTTAGTTAGAGTACTCTTCAAGCTACATGCAAGTCTTTTGCTGTTTATTTGCTTAAAATTTAAATATTTCTGTAATTTTATGCAAATTAACTGTTGGAATTAGCCTCTGGTATTGATGGGGAAGAGTTATTAGACAGAGTAAGTGTCACCATCACCAAGTCACTTGCACTAAGACTTGACTGATAGAACAAGGGGTTATCGCTTTTATTTTGATTAATGGTTGCAGAATCTCGGTGCACTGGAAAATACTGAATATAAATTTATCACTTATTAGTTTAATGTTATTATACCACAAAAGCTGTGAAGCTGTATATAATGATGTCTGTATGCAAAAGTCAGCAAGTACACCTATCAGCTGAGAGATGGAAAAGTGAAAAAACTGACATTAAATTTTGTGGTTAACCCAATGTGATTTATGTCCGCTAACCCATTCATAGCATTCGGTAGAGCTAAAAGCTCCACAGTTGGGGTGGGGTAGAGCATGGTTCGAACATTTTAATGTAATATAATCCTAATTAGTGGCTTGACTTCAGGTGTTTCAACTACATTTTTAATAAGGCATGTAATATAATATCTTTGTATCAAATATGGAATGTTGAATGATTATTATTATTATTATTATTATTATATCACGTACTTTTAATGCAACTTTTAAAAATGATTTAAATTCTGATGTCTAATGCAGCTCTTTTTTGTAATGAGGCCCAAACCAGAGTTTCATGATTGGCCTCAATAAATAAATAAATGGAGTAACTGTGCCATGGACAGAAGACACCTTTTGTTATGAGTTTTTAATTTTGATTTGAAATTCTTTGTTGTATTTCCTTGGTATAGGCAACTTTTCACATTGTTACCAACATACTGCATTTGCCTTAAAAGCAGATTCTAAACATTTAAACTTTTCAATAAAAATTTACTGATGACAGGTGATAGCAGGTGGCTGTCTTCATGTAGAGACAACTTTTTTAAATAATGTTTCCAAAAAATGTGTTGTTAAAAAAACTCAACACTTTTATTAAAAAATAGCAATAAGTATTCACAGCAATTACTCTGCAGCTAAACTACACTACACCTAACAGATCAATGCACCATCATCTGTTATAATCACTTTTGATTTGGTTTTTGAGTGCAAATGTGAAAATGTTTACTTAGCTTGAGTTTTTAATTTGCTAAATTTTGTTTCAGCCCAGAGTTTCTATATTGCAGTCCAGAAAATATTCGTGCTAAAAGTCTTCCCTGGACCAATGCTATCTCAAGAAAAGTTCTGACCCCTCCACACACCTACTTCCACTGTTTTTTAAGCTCTTTAATATAATTCTAATCACCAAATTAAACAAAAGGAAACCCTAGTGCTTTGTGCATAAGCCCTAGCTCTTCAATGCTTATTCATTATACATATCCTTATAGTGCCCTCTTTGACCAAAACACATGTGTACAACTATGCATATAATATATGCATTGTTATTTATTGGCTTTTGTGAATCAAAGCACTTGTGTTTTGCAAAAACAATTTTATAGTATGTTTATGAATCTGCCCAACGTAAGTTATTTCTGGACACAAAGAACACGCCACTCAACTCCCAACTCAATGTAATCTATTTTTTATGGAGTCAGTAGATCAAATACTACAAAGGACAAAGCTGGAAACAGTAAATACAGAATAAGGGGAAGTAGACTAATGACTTTTGCAGCAGAGTAAGTGATTAAGTGAACAATCATGCAGGACCATATTGCTACTTTCAATATGTACACCTGTTACTTACATTTCACATCTGCAAGAGTGGTTAGTGGTAAAGCGAATAACTCTAAACTGAAATAAATATCTGAATAATCAATTTTCTCCCTAAATGTTGATTCAGTTGTTGTGGGGTAACAAAATCTTGAAGGTATGAGATCCTATAAGCTGTTGAAATTTGAATGATGCCAGTATTTCTAATATAAGCTAAAGTCTGAATCAAACGGAAGTTCTGCTATAATTATTTGGTTGTTTCTGTCTTTACAAAGATTTTTTACCAGAAGTATTTTATTTTATCAGTTTACGTTCTACAGCTCTCATTGTACCTAACAATTTGAGAAAAGTCATTGAAAGGAAAGTACAGGAGAGCTTATTTTGGATGACATATTGCATAACTTTCTATTATATAAATATTATAGTAAGTGTTACAGCTGTGTTATTTTTAAGCTGTACATGAACTGCAATGAAGCTGTTTTAACAATGATGGTAGTTTGCCACTACAAATACCTGCACTGCCAAGTGTGAACTACAAGTGCAAAGGCAATTTTTAAGACTACCTATTAATCATATATTAAATAAATAACAGAGCTATTCATGACCGTTTTTTTTTCAATGCCAAAAAAGTTTTTGACATTTTTAGCCAAAAGTAAACGTAAGCCACGTAAACTCTGAAGAATAATATAGTGGATATCGCCACCAGGCACAATATGCGTGCTCTTTTTCCATTGTGCAAATATTGCATCAATACTCAGTAGTATTCTTTGAAAGATTACCTTTCAGTTACGTAATCAAGTAGGATGGTAATTGCCATCAAAAACAGACTCATCAGTATTTGTCTTAGTTTAACAACAGTTAAATCATTACTATACGTGGTGACAGCCACATGCAGGTGGGAATGCACTAGCCAACCGGAGTTGCTGTGATATAATTCACTAGATGGTTCTGGCAAGAATAGAAAGAGGTTAAAAAGTTATGCCATACCAAAAAGAATGCCTGTCAATAACGGATATAGATTATGCTTAGCTGCAGAAATATTAATTTCTTATCACATAAATTATGAAAACTGTTATATCCAATGCAAAGTATAAATTACAGTTTTTCAACTTTTAGATAGCAACCAGATGAGGAGTTCAAAGGTCAATCGTATCTTTACTATAAAGATCAGAAATTTTAAAGTAGATTAAACTAAATCACCCAGTTCTCAATAAATATATTGTGGGTAGAAAAACTTCTGCATTTTTTGTGTGAATGTTATTGAATAGAGTCAAGTTCACTTAATCTTGTAGTATATGGCACAACATCTTTATATTGTAGGATGGCAATCCTTTGTATAATGTGTTTATTCTTCTTGCATAGCGGAATATATTTTTACAGGGCTACAATTGTGTTAGTTATAAGAACCAGTGAGCCTCAAATAACTGGTATAAAAGTTTTTATTTTCGTCATGTTAATTTTGACATTAGCTTGAAGTTTTATGTTGGACCTACCCCTATTTTTGACCATCTCTGCAGTAAAAATTTGCTTAACCAAAGACTAAGCAAACCTTTAATAACTATAAAATCATTATTTGCTTGCTTTTTCTAAAAAAACATAATATTATTTTTAAATTCTTGGCTTACAACTATTCGATAATTTTTGCATTAAGATTATTGTGCAAATTGGAAAAGAAGAAATTTATATGATAAGTAAATGTTTAGATAAACATGAGTCTTGAATTTTGAACTTATCAAGTATATGTACTGCTCAGTGTCTGTAATTTGAAATAAGTGCAGTGATGGAAATAACCTGCATTCTAGATTAGAAATGTAGCAAACAAAGTTATATTCTCACAAGAGTTTCAACCCTTGCCCCAAATCAAAATTTGACAATAAAATCAAAGAACGTAGGCTATATGAATTTCTCCACTACTGCTTCTAAATGAAGTCAAAATTTACCAAAATACTTAAATTCCTTGTTACATGTATTGGACTATATACCTGTTGCACCCCATATATGGGCTAAAAAGTACTTCAAAACTGGAAATGGAATTAGCAAGTTGCGGTTAGGCCTGCTACAACTATGTACTAGTATAGTTGATGTACCAATATTTAATAATGTTGGCATGTCAGCCGTTTATTAACATACTATATTATTATAATACAGTTATTAAGCCTGCGTGTAAACTTATAATGAGCTGCATAAATGACAACACAATATTATTATACAAGCTTTCTCTGTAAATAAGCAATGCTGATGGGTTCACTGATATCTGGTGGGAACTGCCAAGTTATTTGTAAATGACTCCACCACAGCTCTGTTTTGTAAAGATTGCGTGTTCAAGTTGGGACATTCACAGTTGCTCTGTTGAGGTATGTTTAATGACTACTCCAGAAGGTGAAATGTTAATAACAGGCCATCTTATTGCTGTCCAATGGTGTATTGATCATATCAGAAATTGCTGAAATATTGTAGCATAGATAAAATATTCTCATGACAGAAAATATAGTTACACAGCCTATTCACAGCATGCTATTTTAGTAATCTGATTACCTCTTCATAATTTCCACAGATAGCAAATCGACTACAACTGGATGAGTAGCCATAGTACCATGAGCTACACTTCAGCCAGGGTGCTATACAGTAGTACCCAGAGTTAGGGTGCTATTCAGTAGTACCCAGAGTTAGGGTGCTATACAGTAGTACCCAGAGTTAGGGTGCTATACAGTAGTACCCTGAATTAGGGTGTTATACAGTAATACCCAGAGTTAGGGTGCTATACAGTAATACCCAGAGCCAGGGTGCTATACAGTAGTACCCAGAGCCAGGGTGCTAAACAGTAGTACTCAGAGCCAGGGTGCTATACAGTAGTACCCAGAGTTAGGGTGCTATACAGTAGTACCCAGAGCCAGGGTGCTAAACAGTAATACCCAGAGTTAGGGTGCTATACAGTAATACCCAGAGCTAGGGTGCTGCTACATAGTAGCAGAAATGTTACCATAAATATAAACTAGTGTAACCAAACACTAGCCATGCTGAGTTTTTGCTGTACCAATCTACTATCAACTTTGTGCTATGTCAAACATATATTTAAATGAGGAGCCAATAGATGAGAAAGTAGAGATAACTTTACATCCTTGTTGCTCAGCGGTTGATGTACAATGCCTTTAGAACCAACAAACACAAGTACTAAGCTAATAAATCCGTGCCCTCATGTTTAAAATTGCATCGTTGGAAATTGTCTGGCCTGAAAACAAGAAAACCTAGTCAAAGTCCAATAAGTTTAAAGCAATGAAATGTAACTTTTTAATTCAGTGGTTAGAAGCACGCAAAAGCAGAATGGGACGTCTATGTGTGCATTATGTAAATATGACTTACAGTCCTTAGGAGTTTATGGTTGGCAAAAAGGTGATTAGACCATAAAATATTGTACTATAGATTGAATATCGTGTTGTGTATGTTGTGTGTATGTTGTGTGTATGCTGTGTGTATGTTGTGTGTATGTTGTGTGTATGTTGTGTGTATGCTGTGTGTATGTTGTGTGTATGTTGTGTGTGTGTATGCTGTGTGTATGCTGTGTGTATGCTGTGTGTATGCTGTGTGTATGTTGTGTGTATGTTGTGTGTATGTTGTGTGTATGTTGTGTGTATGCTGTGTGTATGTTGTGTGTGTGTGTATGTTGTGTGTATGCTGTGTGTATGTTGTGTGTATGTTGTGTGTTTCGTGTATGTTGTGAGTGTGTGTTGTGTGTTGTGTGTGCATCATGCATATAAAACTTCAAACAAAGAATGGGATAATGTAGACTCAAAAATAAATTGGCTAGTGACCAGAGAGAGGGGTTTTGTGGTACAAACTGGCCATGTCCATGCCTCCAACTGCTGCAATACTGTAAAGTTTAACCATTTATTGCCTGAATGAAATAGCTTTGGGTTTTGATCAGGGTGGGTTGGTCACATTCCTCTCATCCAAAATCTGATATTATACATACAAATTTAATTTTCTTGGCAAAGATTAATTCTTTTGCACTGAATCACCACAATATAGGACTATCATTTGATATTGAAATGAACAAAATGAGTTATTGCTAGTGTCAATAAGCCAACTAGAGTGTTACCACCATTGGTATATGGCTTTACACTTGTGGCTATGCGGCTTCACACTTGTTTTTTTATTTTTACAGATTACATCCGACTCAAAGTTTCTTCAAGTAGGTCTGACACTAAAATAGCACAACATCAAAGTGACAGAAATATAATACGTGGACAATTACAATCCTGTTGGTGTAGCTTGGTAAAAGGTCCATCTGTTTCAACATACACTAAAATGGTTTTTGAATGAGTGCTAACTTTTGTACCATCATTAGCAGTAACCAGCTGCTTCTTTTCAGATATTTGTGATACAAAGTTTGCAAATCACAGCTAGAAATAATTTAATTATAGATGTGCAGCTGATTTCCTCACATAACTTGCTTAATAATTAGCATTTTGTTAAATACTGAATCAGCTGAATGCAAATAGTTTCAGATCACACCTTCAACTCCTGACCAGCTATTTTGTCAAGTGACGTTACGTCATAATCTACCTTCATTGAATGAATAGGTTTATTCACTGCCAAATCCTCTGAGCAGTTTGAACTGATAGTCAAGATACAATGCAATGCGACAGTAAGCATAGGCCAAACCAGATAGAATATTTCAATTCATAGTAAGGCAAGGCCAATTTTTCCACCATTTTGTATTTTTCCAGAAGTTAGAAAAAATACAGCTGAAAAGAGCATTTCTAGAGTCATTGAATGTTTTACCATGCTTTCTCTGTTACTATTTGAACATGGAGTTAATCGATAATATAAAAGCCATGATTGTTCAATTTGAATAGCTCAAGTAATCTGTTAGAGGTTTTAACATTGGACTCACAATGATGTACTTTATATTGAACTTCCACGCTGCAAACCTGTAAAATTGTCTGCCTGTTTTTAATATGAAATAAAATTAAGAACATGTAATATCACTCAAGTAAATATGGTATTTATTTGTGCTACTTTTGCCACAGCAAATCAGAGCATATAAAATAGGGATAAAACGTACTAACAAAATCTGTAAGCCAACACACTTTATATAAAATAATTGAAAAATATACTCTACAATAAAATAAGAATATTTAAATATGCATAGCCAGTTTTATATAAAAAACCAATATTTTTTCAGCAAAGACAGGGAGTCAAGTCCTCAACAAATGCCAACACAGTAGGGTAGCTATGCTGGCTGTATATAAGTACACATGATTAGTCATGATTTCATAAGGCCCAACAAAAAAGGCATGTGAAAGAATGGAACACCTCAGACTCAAAACCAGAAGACTCACCAGTAACACTGAGGATTATTTTTAAAAGCAAAAATATGTTTTGGTAGTTAGAAGTAAAAAAGTAGAAATGCATAGTTCAGGAATGAATGTGACAGAAAGTAGATAATGCAATCACCAGACACATTTGACCACAAGTTGGCTAAAATTGAACACAGAGACTATTGAGTTAGCAGAACACAAAGCAGAGTACAAAGCCTACCCTACACAATAATAATACACCATATTGCAATTCACAGGTAGTAATATAATCAGGTATTAAATAGTGTTGATGATCAATTTCAGTTACCTTATCTAACATGAAAAGACTGAATGACAACAAAGACCTATCCTTATTAGATAACACAAAGGAAATATTGTGATTTTACCATGAAACTATTGGCTCTATTACACAGCTATACATGCACAAGTGTGTGCCAACTTTATGTAAACAAGTAAACCATATGAATAAAGGTATAGAACAAGGTTGTATGGCATTGCTACTTAAAACACTGTGTAGACGGAGCTGGTATACTATACAGTACAGAATTTTAACCCAAATTAAAGCTTATTGTAGAAATAAGTTTTAGACTTTAGACAATTCTATTCTATTATTAGAATACGGCAGCTACATGCGTGTAAATTATTTCAACTCGTCTATTAACTAGAGGCTTGGTTCCGCCCGCATGAGTTGTGTATGTTTGTGCTGGGAGCTCTTTCCACCTGCACCCAGCATCTATATTTAGAAGAACACACAAGCCCAGTGATGACTTGCCATTCACACCATCACATTTGGAGCTTTTGCAAATAATATATAGGTCTATACAGAGAAACTCTTTTGATTGTAGTTGAGCAAAAAAACACTGAACAAAGTACACAAGTTGATTACACAATACTGCCACACGTGCAGCAGTAGTGATTGCGAGAGAAATTCACGAGACTAAATAATCTTTCCAACTAAAAGTGGCAGACTTCAATGCTTTCTTCAGCAGCTCAATGAAGTCTAGAGGCTGCACCACAAACGATACATCTTTACCCACAGCTGTCAATCTAGCCTTAGCCTGCAAACAGAATAAAAAAAGTTGTTTACAAAAATAAAATATACTACAGAGGTGTTTTAGTCAAATTGTTAACTTGTAGGAACTATCACTACATTTCCATGATTCGGATTTGCTGTTTGGAAACAGTTGCATCAAATGAAATTACAGCCATAAGTGCATGCAAACCGCAACCACAAATTCCTCCATACAAGCATCAATTCGAACTGAAGGAAACACAGCAGGAAGTACAATCTAAATTTTCCAGCATTGACTAGGTTGCCAAGAGTAATTAACACATCATTTCTCCACAGATCTTACTGGCCAGTTGTACTATGAGTGAAATTATAGTAGTTACTCTCCCAAAGTACAAGATACATATAGGGAGACAACTCTAATAATATAGAAATACTTGCATCTGATTCTGCTGCAATGAGAGTTAGCGGGCGATGGTTAACCTCCGTGACTGTCCAATGGCATTGCCCAGGACCAAAGGCTTTGTTAGGATTAATTCGCAAACCCTGTTGAGCAACCAAGCTGCCTTTCTCAATTCCGATCACCTGCAAAAGATAAGACAACTACTGCGTATGAGTGTCGGATTACGTTCAACTTCATTCTTGAAGCATAAGTAAAGTAGTCAAGTATTGGACAACTCCAGGAACTAAAAATGGTAGTATAAACTATCACGGCGTTCACATTTCATACAACATGTACATAATGTATGCTAATAACATAGCAGCACCTAACAAACTTGAAAAAGTATAGTGTTGAAAACTGAGCTATCTATTAACAGATAGAAATTAATTAAGACAATAAGATAAAGCAAGTCAAGCATTACATTTGTATTGTCTAGAGGTTAACAGTGCAACACTAAAGCTATCTAGGTGGAAACTTGCATTGTCAGCATAGCTGTTTAAACTAGGAGAATGGGGCACCCACCTCAGCAGAACTGTCTTTGATTTCTAATCCAATGTTTTCATAGTCTATATTCCTATGAATAAAGTATGTCTTGCCAAAGGGCAGCCTCCTTAGTACTATCTCGAACTTGGCATCCCGATCAGACCTCTTGATGAACTTCATCAGCTTAGCTGTGGATGTAAATGTCTCATTGTTCACTGACAAGACCTTGTCACCAATGTGAAATATGCTGCACAGCAACGGGCATTCCTTCTGATTCCAGCCGGCCACCCTAAACAGTGTAAGTAATTCCAATAAATAACTTGTATTTAATAAACCAAGTACATTATGTTAGTAGGCTGATGAACAAATTTATTAAACTAAAATAAGTATGGTTTAGATTTTCGGAAGAAACAAGCAGTACTTTTCCAACCGGGTTTTATCAGAGTGAATTTTTCTATAACATGATGTAGTATTTTATAATATGGCCATGTATAAATGTAGCACCAAATAAAAGATAATATGTATAATCAAGTAGAGTATGATCTTCAAAAAGCAATGCTGCTCAATAACCAAACTAGAGTTAACCTAAACACTGTTAAAATGCTGCGAAATAATTTCATCATCTTCTCTTTCACAACATAAAACAATCTAATAAAATATAAGATTGTCTGCCATTGAGTTTCAACAGCCATAGCCTGGCCTATTTCAGAAATACTGAAAAAATCTCCTAATATAACATGAAACATGTTTGAGGCAGAAGCAGTGCCCACCATATGTAGTTCATGATCTCCACAAATAACACATGCTTCAGAGCTTTTCGCCATACAGTCACCCTGACCCCGTGATAATGTGCAATCTCTCGTTGTAGGATTTCAGTCTAAAATATCACATTGATAGGAAAAACTAACTTGAAGTTACAAAAAGCTTAGCTGGCTTCAAACACACAACATTTCATATGATACGGACTTTAAGCTGAATGCATCATTAGTGGCATAACAAATAGAATAAAAATAGTATAAATACAATACCTTGAACCTTAGCCAAGTGTTTTAAAAATAGTTTATCTATCTATAGCATTGTACTAGGCATGCATGATTCTCAAATAATCAGGCAAAATCTTTTAGTGAAATATTCCACAAGGACAACAAACATTAACTAACAAAGTACCTGAGCTTGTTTTAGGAGAATACTTTTAGAGTTTTCTTCTCTCTGTGCAGCTTTAAACACTTTACCATCCTTAAGAAGTGTGCCACCTGGTAGAGGTAGTCTGCTGTAACGTCTCTCTTTCAGCTTGGCTGGTGAGCTGGCACCAGCACCACTTGCGTTACCAAGCTGATTAGAAGAGGCAGACACTGGGGGTGCAGAGGGCGCTGCTGTAGAAGGTGAAAGGTCAAGTAACTTGATATCTAAAGAGTTAGGGGGTGCTGACTTCCGTCGCTGCCTGATATCTGTGATGGATGGTTTGCGTCTTCTACGAGCTGAAAACAGGTTTTTAATAAGTAGGAAGAACAGTAAACCAGTAATAAATTGAATATAACTAGAGCAAGTGCAATGAAATATGGCATTTCAAACTGATTACAATTTGCTACTACAGTCTTACCAACTCCAGGATCACTGTCATCAGATGAACTTCCTGCTCTAACCATTCTCTGATTGGCCAACCTTGACTTCTGTCTGATGATGTGATCATACTCTGCTGTAGTTGAATCAAGTTTGTCGGTAGAGCTGGAAGAGCGTGGTGGAACCACAGCTAAAAGTCATATAACTACATACAGAAACAAGATGTGTGTGTGCGCGAGTGTAAGTGCGAGGTTAAATAATAATGAGAGCAATAAATTTCAGGCTACAATAATCTGGCTTTAGTAATGCTTTTTATGGCAGCAGATTTAGTTCTCTCACAAGCAGAAATCAACACCCTCTCCCCACCTCCTTTGTAGTAGGAGACCCACCCTTCCCCTCTAGCAAAAGTCACAAATAGATAATAGTGGCTAGAGAAACACTGGTTACAATTTGAGATCAAATATCAAGTAAAATCAAAACGAGTACGCTACGCTTAGAAAGCTTTGCAAGACTATGAATTGAAAAAGTTTATTTTTGTAAATATGATCCATAACTAATTTTAACCACAGATTTGAATAAATATTTCCAAAACTTAAATTTTAACTTGAGCACACAATAATCATACAAAAGCATTTTCTGCCCAATTAAATTTTTGCAAATGAAAAAATCTGAAGTACTTAAATAAGCATTTTTACATCATCCCTAACATCATAGAAATACTCTGATTACTGTAGAGTGGGAAGATCTAGGTTAGTGGGTAGACCAGCATACTCACGCTTAGTAACTGGAGTCATCTCCTCATCATTCAGCTTCATCGGAACATTAAATGACTTTCTAAATGCAGACTTTCTAGTTCTAAAATCACAACGAAATGAAATTGAAAAATGGCTATAATTGAATGTTTTAAAACTTGCTTAAAAATGAGACTACAAGATAGTGTAGCCATTTTTCTAGAGCAACACCAAATCACATTTATTTGACAGAAAAATGAGTCAACTTTATCTAAGTTTATCTAAGTTTACCTAAGTTTACGGCAGAGCAGTTAGTGTTTTCAAATCAAATTAAATGCCACGGGATCTTAAAAACTAAACTTAAAAAATATTTTTCAGCTCAAATAATCAACTTGCAACGGTTTTATGACCCAACGAGTGAAATATTATGCCTCATGGAGTGAGATGGCAACACTTTCTTGGATGCTAATAATAAAATTTCAACTTACAACTCAAACCAGCACAAAACACAATCCCTTTTCACGTTGAAATAAATATGCCAGCAAACCTCTGGAGTACATTTGCCGGTGTTTACCTTTTACTAGAGCTGTCAGCGTTTGGAGAAACCATGACAACATTCTCCAAGTGGCTTTTCGGACGCCGGCTATATTTCGTCTGCTTCATGCGAGGGAAACTATCTTCCAGTCTGTGAACGACGTCATCCACAGGTGAGCTATAGCTTGTGTTCTGAGGTAGACGGGTGGGGGGATGGGTTGAGGTTGATGCATTGACTCTAGCATACAAGGGAGGTGTTCCTACATTACAATCATTTACTGCATAAGAGAGATATTGAATCTTCCAACAACAACACCATCTCACAATACTCTGGCTAAGCAAGGCTGTCTAAGCATATACCGTGTATTATAGAGCGTAGCGACATTGCATTAACACCGTCATAAAAAAACCTGAAACATGGCTTGAAATTTCAGCCATTAAAATAGATCAGAAACTGTTGTATGTCTCCAACAATGAAAACAGTCCCAACAGCATGAAACAAACAGAATAAGTCGGCTAGTCGACCATAACAACTAAAACGATTCATATAATTTTTAAACTATCAATAACCTAGTTGCATTCAACTAAACGCTCTGCAGAAAATATACATAGTCAGTTTATTATGCCGCTATACTCTCCAGTATTATTGGAAAATAGCCAATTCTGGTAAATTTACAAACCTGGTGGAGTGTGTGGAGACGATTTCCTAACAGGAAGCGTTGGAGCTTTAGAATCTGAAGAGTTGAAAGGTGAAGAGTTATTGTAGCCGTCTTTGTCTGTTTGGTGTGGTAATGTAGTGGTATGTCTAATAAAAGCAGGATGTGAGTCATACAAAGGCTCTGAGTGATTGGAGAGAGCTGCTGCAGACACTGGCCAATCAGTGATGGGTTTATTAACGTCTGCGTGATTGATGTATTCAGGTTCTGAATCTTCTTCACTGTTGCCCTCAGCTATGCAGTCCATGTTGTTAGAGAGCTGACTATCGTTCAATAGTCTAGGAGGTGTATAAGGGGGAGGAGCTTCATCCGAGGGTAAAGTCGCTTTATCAACATATTCCAGTTGATTCCGTAAACCGCTTTGATCACTAGGAAAGATTACATATGTGGATTTAATCAAATGTCTTATTGTCATACTAGTTGATTGTCACGAGAGAGTCATATATATATAAAACGTAAAGTAGAACTTGAAATATACAATCTAGTCATTTTCGATAAATAAGTGTTATAGTCTGTAGTATATATTCTTCTTGAAAATAACATAAGCGAATCATCACAGGAGCCGGCATATTCAGTGATTGGTTACTAGTGTGGTGCAGAGCAGACACAGTGTGTGGGTGGGTGTGGGAGGTAACTACTCCAAACTGATAGAAGCCACATACCTGCAAGGCAAGCTGCTTTCCTCTGGCTGGTTACTTGAGCTTATAGAACCTGGGCTAACTACAGGTGCAGTAAGGGAGCTGTCAGTGCTTTCCCCATCTGCTATCGGGATATTTACTTGCAATGCACTATTGAGTGATGGACGAATTTCATCACTCCCTGACTGTAGTACTTTACCATTGACGGTAGGAGTTGATGTGGAGGTAATTGAAAGAGCAGCTACTGGAGATTGTGCTTGCTGACTATTGCTAGCAGGCTTTGGCACTCTAGGCAGCGGCGGTTCTGACAAACCAACAGGTTGCTGTGGTGCCACGTTGGGACTGGGCAGAGTAGGTGTAGCCGATGAAGTTTGGTGTTGCTGTACTAACGGACTGGCGAAATCACTTGTTTTACGTTTATTTAGATCACGGCTTGCAGTAGTCACTCCTGTGCCAAATAATCCCATAGCATTCTCGTACGTATCTTGATCGTCTATGTTGTTATGGACATGCTCTCTGCGGGATGGTACCGGAGGTTTAAACCCGCGAGAAGTTCCGGTCTTAAAGGAAAGGTCACTCGAAACTCGCTCAGGCAAAATTTTCGGTTGACCATGATGTCTCCGTTCAGAGTGATGTCTCCGAGGAGCTGCAGTAGGATATTGTTTCGTCGTCTCGCTTTCTTTAGTCGCCGTGCTAGCATCAGCTATTGAGTTGGACGAGTTATTCAAATGTATAACCTTTTTAGCAGGCAACTCTGGGGGAAGCAACAACTGGGAAGGTGGAACGACAGGCCGAGGTGCTGGCAATGCATCATACAAATTTTCTTCAAGTGGTGAAGCTGGAAGTTCAAAATCATTGTCATCGAAGTCATAGTGGTTCTCATTTGCAGGTTCCAGCTGTGATGTGATATGAATCAGCTCTTCCTGGCCGTCAGCAAAACTATCCATGCAAGTATACACATCATCCGCTTCATCTTCCGAAGAGTAAGCTGACCCTGGGAGCTGCTGTGAACCGGCGGCAGCACTTATAGCCGATGCACTTTGACCTGCATCAGTAGGTGACAAACCAGCCAATGATGGGCTAAAGTCATGCTCAACGCGAGAAATTGTACTAACTCTACGAGGTGCTACAGGTGCTCTGTGATTACTGTTCGGCTTTTTAACTTCGGCATAAAGAGGAAGGTTAGAAGATTTAGAAGCAGAAGTTTCAGAGGCTAGAAAAATACCAAAACTGATTGAAAGGGCAGGTAAGAACAGTTGTATACGCAGCAATTTGCAAAGAGAATTGTGCTGCACTAGCATACTAAAAGTATGGTTAGCTGTACAATTTAATCACTTGCATTGATTTACCAAATTGAAAAAAACATAATTTCGACAAATTCATAGCTCACATGTCATGTTGAGCAGTATAGCTGCCAACTATCAATTACTCACTTTGGTTTTTGCCAATTTATTAATCTTTGTTTTTGCTGCATGAGGTGCTTTGTTATTTCACAATTTACAAAATATGATTACAAATTTATGTTAAAAGTTACGAAATTTTATTCCTAGAAACAAATGAAAAATCAGTTTACAAGCAAAAAAGCCCACATCAATGCTCACAAAGTCAATTTGCCTTATAATAAAAAACTTAAAACTGAGCTGATGGTAACACACACTGGGAGTTATGCCTTTTATGATTTGCATTGACTTAGTTATTCCTCACATCCAAACATTGTAACTCAAAATGCTCAGAAAAAAAGTTGCAAGAGTCACAATCTAGAGCAGTTTTTTTTAAATAATCCGACCACCCAATATTAGGAAAAGATGTGGTATTTCAATACATCTTACCTGCAAATTGCTGCTCCCTTTCTAAAGAAGCAGTAAGTTGCCTGTGATCCAGAGTTCGGACGGCCCGGTTTATAGCGGCCCTATCCCCCGCCTCGTATGTCGTATCTGGGCTCTCCTCATAATTCATCAGCACCTGTGCCATATTCATCTTAGCGTCTTCACCTGACGGCTTCAAAGTTCTGAAATACACAAAACTGTATAATATTTTACTTACTTATGGCTAACAGTTTACAAAAAGAGCTTCAGATTTAAATAATTTTAGTGCCGATGTACCAAACAATATTTTAAGTTTTAGTGACAATGTTGGCTACGAATCAAGCTTTCAAACCCAACAACCATCATTTCCAAGTTCAAGTTTGATAAGTCTAGTAAATAAATTGGGCAACAATAAACAAAATTCCATTTACTCTTAACTCGGGTGAGGACAACTTCGATGCCCTTTTAATAAAAGTGGCTAATTAGTCAATGTAACAACTTATATACTAATCTTTTTTGTACTTTAACTCTATAGCAACGATTCAAATGTGTCAACATTATGAAAAAACAGATATCTACTTCAAAACCCCAGCAGTAATTTCTAGAAGCTACTCAACACAGTTGCTTGTTATATAAATATTAAATTTGAGTATCCCACACAGCAACTGTGAACCTAATGGTTTCTCAAGTGTCAATATTTTATTTAAGAGCAGCAGTGGAGAAATTGATATAGTCTAAGTTCTTTAATTTTCTTATTAAATTTTCGTTTGAATTAGTTGAAATTTTTACAAAAACATAACTTCTTATGCTACATATCTAATTCAAAACACAGGCTTTTCTCAATTTCTCCATTACTGCACCTACCTCCAATATTTAGCAACCACGTCAGTAAATTAAACTCCAGGTTTCAAGAATTCAAAAATTTAGTAAACATAATGACACTTGAATCTCGACTCACAACACCTGTGCTACTGATCTAATATTTGGCTGTATTTCTTTAATCAACAAGTTACAACAGAAAATTTATGACATTAAAACAAGTAATTAATCCCCAACTAAGCTCCAGCAATGTCAAACTGACAGTAGGTATTTATATACTAATGATAGGTATGGTCTACCATAATGATGGTGTTACTGTATTAGACCAAACAGGTCCTAGCTTACTTGGTAAACAATGAGTCATAACAGGAAATGCTTAGAAAAGGTGCAAATATATCAACTGACCCTCTATTTGAGCTGGTATCATTATCTTGCCTAGCCTTAGGTCTACTTGTTGATGGGACGGGAGGTGGTAGGGGACCCTTAGAAATCCGCCGAGATAATACCGGTACGAGTGATGGATGCTGGGATAGTGGAGGTGGAACAGGTGGTGTCTCTGATACATCCTCATCTGCATTATAGTCAGTAAAGTACTGATACAGAAAACTTTGCATCTTTGAAATTACATTACCAGCATATTAAGCAACACAGTATAAAATATGACAATGTCAATATAGAGAATGGGCACAAGCATGTAAATAAATTTATATTTATAAAAAATCTGCATGGTCGCAGCAAATAGAAAATATTATGATGAAACAAACCAACACCAATGTGAACATCAATACATTAGAAGTAGTAGAATGGACAAACAGCAGCGAAGCACACAATAATACTCCACAGAATGTCACAGAGAATAGTATGTATCAGTCAAGTTTATAATAATACCGGCAGCAGCGTCCTCCCCGCTGTCTGTGTCAGAAGGTGGAGTGGGAGGTCGTCTCTTAGACCTGGCTATCCTCTCCTGCTCTTGGCGAGTTAACCCAGTGGCACCCACCTCATAAGTGTGATCTTCAGAACTCTGCAGCAGTCATTAGATATATACGCAATTATGTGCAGATAACTCTTATGTTACCTACACAAGTTATGCTATTTGATGTGGAGCAGCTGTGTTCTAGGGTTTTTTCTGCTCTAATTCATATGTGTGCAAAATAACTTAATGTGTTATGTCTTCGAGGGCCATATAAATGTAGGCTGGGGCCACACCCGGTCCTGGGGCTGCTTGTTAGACAGCCTTGATCTAGGGGTTAAAACATTTTGCTTAGTAAACACGAAGTCATGGGCGCTCCTGTGCCACATATGAATAAGTCCTTAGCCCACTTTAAACAAACCTCCATCAGGGGTTTCTCACAGGGATAGTGACTATAAACTGGCGTGAGAGCTATTTTATTTGATCTATTTTTATATTTCCTGAGAAGTTATATTTTTTAGAGAAGGATAAAATTCAAAACAAAAATGCTGTTGAAACAAAACTCACACATCCAATGATTGAGAGAAACTGCCTTATACTATGGCTGACAAGTAATGAAAAGTATCAGCGATATTGATGCTTGAAAATTGAACAGCTTTTGTTAAAATTTGACGGTTACTTTATAATTTTTAAAGATCAAACTGAAAACTTGCTGGGCACAACACGTAGAGCAACTTCTGTATGTTTTTACACAGCAGGTACCAGGTATTGAGTTTGTGAATGTCAGGTTAATTATAACAAAACTATAGTGTGATTGTCTACCACACCTTGTAATCAGTTAATCCTATTAAAATATCCAGTGTTCCTGATTGCAGAGGCTAAGCATTCCAATCAAACCGTATGTAAAGTAGGATGTGTGTACAGTCATTCAGGATGCAATTTTGAATAATACGGTATTGTGTTACATCTGGAGATGCTAAATAGCGTGGCTGGCTAAGAAATGCTCAATATGCAGTATATTGGAGTTTCCCCTCAGCCTGATATTACAGTTTTTCAGGTGTTTGAAATACTCGCACCTGGAGCACTGGCTAAGCAAATAACACAATAATACAATACTTGTTCATTGTTAGATGGTATGTCAGAGATATGCCAATGTGCAGAATGTATGTCAATATAACAGTAAGTAATAACTTACATTGCCATGATGGTTTATACAACTGCTAGTGTAACATGAGTACATATGTAGGGAACAATTCACCTACACTAATAACACAGAACTGACTAAAGTAGAGAAAGCATTGCTGGACTAGCTCTAAAACGGCTGACCAAAGCTTATGAAAAGGAGGAAGTAAATGTCACATTGCACAGAATACAACAAACTGCTTTCACTTGTATTCTGCTTATAATATACTAACCTGCAGGCAATTTTCTTTAGTAAGAACTCTACGTAAACAGGATATCCAAGCATCAGCGTCATTTCTACACAACATACCGAGAATAAAATTAGATATAATACAACTAGAATCAATCTTTTTATATGTTAGACCTCATTGGACCGGATAAATATTTTAAAAAATTGCTCTTTTGGAGTTGAGACTGGAAACGATTGATTAGTAACACCCGGAAGTACAATTTATACCCAAACAAAACCATATTTAATCCAATGAATGCAAGAGAATGGCTGGTATAAGAAACTAGCTGATTACACGTGAACAACTTCCTCATTCTGATAGGAAAGGTATTACTTGCAGCTCAGTGGTAGGAAAGTAAGAGATAAACCAGCCAATAATTTACAGGCGTTGATAAGAGTGAATATAATAATGTAAATAAAACAACTGAGTGTCATAAGTAATCAGCTGCAGTGACTGACCCAAAGTGACAAAAGCAGCAGCCGGTGACATCGGCAGCAAATTGCTAGTGTCCACACGTGTCACCTATCTTTCCTATTACATTTACCAAATACACTTCTCTATTTGCTAGTTGCTATACACACTAATACACTGTTTGCAGTTTACTCATTTGCTCGTACAAGCTATGCTAACGTGTGTATACATGGTCGAAAAGTTTATACTTGTGTTACTACATAGATAGGTTATATGCACACGTTTGTGTGTATGCATGTCACTCAACACGGGTGTAGGTGATACAGCTGACAGTTTGCTATACTCACTGACTGACTGCTGCCAGGCTAAGAATTCTACTGTCGGTGACAATGATGAATGTATAGGGAACTTTACACTGTATGGCAGCACACACTTGCTTAGTATACTGCAGTTCCACTCGATTGGCTGCGGCAGTCGGACCTCCTCCAGTGTCTTCTTTTCTCTCAAAAAAGTCAAGGACCGGCCCGCATCGCTTGGACAGCGCAAATACACACCATTTCTTCTCCCATTTCTACATGTTGGTAGTTTTACACATAGCAAAATTATGCAAAACAGCAAATATAGGTATAATTTATCAATTGACTGTAAAATTAATCATAGCTCTTTTGTCTGCCTTGAACAATAGGCACAATGCAATGCTATACAATAATGTAATCCAACACAATATGTTTTATATAATTATCAAGCATACAACACAAAATATATTATGAAAGACATTTTTTGTATTGTGTGCTCTAAGGCTAATCAATATCAACTTTGACAATAAATCCCACAATACCATGTACTAGGAAGCTAGTAAGCTAATAGAATGATGCTAAGAACTTACACCAGCTATCTATATTTGTGATAAAATTATTACACTGATAGTTACTAACCTTGAATGCTGATAGTTTGCCACTCGGGGCTCTCTTGATAAAGCCCTGCCTTTGTATAAGGGGCCCTGGTCTAGTTGACCCACTGCTCATCTTATACTCACTGTTTCTCACAACAACGTTATGTCATAGTACTGTAGGCACTATAACAGCCGGTCACTACAAGGAAATGATTAACTACTAAAGAAACCAAAATCATACTTACGTTTTTGTTTACTAAAGGTGCTACTTATGCAAAGTAATAAAGCAAGAGTGGTCAGTAATGAAAGTTAACAAACAAGACAAAACCTATAAGGTAGTGTCTAGCAAAACATAAAATGCAAATAAAAAGCTGCAATAAATTACATGAAACCCAAATGAATGTCAAAAAATTGACACCAATTATTTCATAAATAACAATATTCCGATCATATTAAAAAAATAATGACGGTCAACACTGCTATCATGATGCTTAAAACTAATGATGGTTGCACATAAAATGACTAAAGTAACAAATATAATCTGAGCTTCTGTGCATACACAGAATATTAAAATATACATGGCAAAATATAAACATAGTGTTATTCAGATTTATATTATCATAATTTTTATGAATATCACCATGAATTCAATTTAACATGTATGTTAATACTGATATTGACTCGGATTACAATAAGTGAATCAGCATAAATATTGCTATCATAATATATCATAAATATATATTGAGTATATTGAATTAAATAACAATATTATTATGTTAAACTTTAAATCACTATTGCAAAGGTTAAGGTCATTACAAAAACTATTATATAGCAGCAATTATAAAACAAGTTGAAGTAACATTATAAATATAATCATAATGAGTGTATTTATTCTATCAATGATATTGGTTATGAATTCTATATTAATATTGATATTTATAGTGATAATCAATGTCATAGTGATAGTAATACTTACACTATTACTAATACTAACAGTTAAATTGTTATAGTAATAATAATACTAACTAATAGTATTACTAACTAATAGTATTACTAATAAAAATAGTAGTTGTAATGCTAATACTAATATTGATTTTGATCACATTTTCAATCAGTTTCAGTTTGTTTTACTTTTTCAACTTCAGTTAATTTCTATAAGTATTAGTATTGCATTAGTATTACTAGTATTAATACTAATAGTATAACTATAAGGAACTTATAAAACCATCTATAGTATAACCTATAACAGTAGTAGTAATACTATTACTACTACTATTAGTATTAGTATTAGAGTATCAGTATGACCATGAGTATAACTACAACTGTAAGTACAAGTAAATTGAATAATTCAAATTACTATTTAATTTCAAGTTTGACACAAACTAAAAGTCAAACAAACTACTACTAGTAACTACTGGCGGTGAGTACTGCCACTGTGAAACTGAATCATGTGACAAATCACTAATGATTGTGACCAAACCTGCTTCTAGCACTAATTCTAAAGATTACCAAGTAAATTAGTAACTAAGCAACTGTAAGTCAAAGTGTACAACTAAAAGTAAACTTTTAAACTTTAAGTTTAAAGTTAAACGACAATCGACAGCGTCAAGACTAAACTCTAAAGACAATGTAAAAGTTAACTTTGCTATTAGTATTACTATTACTATTACAGTATTAGTACTACAGTTAGAATTACTATTACTATTAGTATTATTATTAATATTACTCCTAATAGTAATATTAGTATTACAGACACACTTACAGCTACTGAGTTAGTCATACTCATAGTGTTACTGTAACACTAACAGTATTACCGTTAGTGTAAGTGTTCGTGTAACTGTAAACTTGAGATTGAGCAATAAAATTAAATATAATCAAAATCATTAATGATTAATGATTTATCAGGAAAGTGTCGAGATCATTAAAAATAAATTTAATGATTATATTTTAATTCATGATTATCATCATCATGATATCTGAAACTTTCAATTTGCAACATAATCCTTCAGTTTCAACATATTAACTAATAAATGAAATATAATTCTGACATGATTATCGTGGTGATGATAGTAATACACTAATAGTTACGAGGTGAGTTACTTGTATTTTACAATTGAATTTTTTTTAAACAAATTATTGCTTGCCCTTTAGCATTATCATTATGTACTTCCTTTCAGGGCGCAGTACCGAGTCAGTTTTCTCTTCTTATAAACTACAACGATGTCTCGTATTAATTTGATAGTTATCGTGATATGACACCGTAATAGCTAACATTGGAAAGTACAACCATTTGAATACAATCAGTTTTGCTATTTCATAGAAATACACATTGACATTGGCATTACTATACAATATATTATTTCATACTTCTTAAATAAATGAATATTATATTACATAAAGTGGTCTTTAGTTTTATAGTTATAGCAGTAAATTAAATAACATTCAACGTCATAATGATAATAACATTCACTGTTGAGTTTACCTGATACTGATAGTGATACTGATACTGATAAGTGATAGTGATAGTCATACTCATGTCTCATAGTGATAGTGATTCACTGATACTGATAGTGATACTGATGCTGATGGTGACAGTGATACTGATAGTGATAGTGATACAGTCAATGTCATACTCATAGTCATACACTGATACAGACATGCACTTACTTAGACTTGACTTAGACTTACAGTTACTCTTTCACTTTGTCTTACAGTCATTGTCAGTTGTGAGTTACTGTTAGTGTTAGTCATAGTAATAGTGCTAGTGTAAGTGTTACAATGACTATGAGAGTGATAGTCATAGTCAATGTGAGTTTCAATGTCATAGTAAGAAGTAAACTTTGAGTTTCAGTTTATCAAATGTGGTAGTCACTTAGTGGTACTGGTACTACTACTAGTAGTAGTACTAGTAGTACTAGTACTACTACTAGTAGTAGTGTTAGTACTAGTAATAGTACTGCTAGTACTAGTAGTAGTACCTGTACTAGTACTAGTAGTAGTAGTAGTAGTAGTAGTACTGGTAGTAGTAGATGTACTTGTAGTGGCACCATTTTCATTTTGACTGCTACTGATAAGTCGTACTCATAGTGATACTTATAGACTATAGAGCTATACTTGATACTCGTACTGATACACCATGATTATGCTCAAAGCAGTATGAGAATCACTATGAGTTAGAGTATGACTATGTTTTTAAGTATCAGTCACGGCTAAGTTTAACTTTAAGTGGCCAGTCAATTCGAAACAAGTACTTTAAATTATTTGAAAAGAGTTGATTTGCAATAGAAATTATTCACCATTTTGACTTTGAGGTTTCAAGTATTAAGCTTAATGACTTGTTGTAAATCGTTTAAATTTAGGCAAGATAAAGCCCAACTTTGCTTGATTTCATTTTTAGATATTATCCTTATCCTTATACTAATACCCTATAGTCCATAACTTATAAAAAAAATGTTTAAATACATTTCAATTGGTACATTATGATTATGGTTATTATGCTGATTTAATAGCATCTTTATAGAAATTACTCAGGCTACCTCAACAAGAAGCCAATCCCAATAACTATATTTTTATGATGTTAAAATTTATTGGCTGCAGTAATCAAATAATATTACTGTATATCATTATATGACTTATAACCTTTCTTATATAAGTTGCTTTTAATTTTAATTATTACTCCTAATTATTGGATAAAAATAAATAATATTTTCAAGAATCTACACTTGCATGAACACATGCAAAGAAAAACTTTATAACTGAAAGTAGATAAAGAAACTGCACATTAGAAAGTACACAAAATACACACAAACAATGTGAAGATAAGCAGAACTAATACATAAAGAGTGAAATAGTGGTAATGTATACAAAGCACAATTTCATTTTTGCAGACATACTTGTAGCTAATTAGCTCAATACAGGAGTGCACTTAATAATTTTGATTGTTAGCAATAATAACATAGGTTTTGCCATACTGTCATACTGTAAGTGTGAGCTGTTGCTACTTTAGCTGATGTTGCGCTTAGTGGAACTCAAACAGGCAAAGAGTTATAATTATTATCATCAAGCCATATTATTTTACCAGGTTTTTATATTGTCAATGTTTGTGCACTCAACATTACCATTTTTGTAGCTTTTCTAGGCTCAGTAAAAACATGAACTATATTCGAAAGACAGTTGGAGCAAATTTAGCGAGTCCACAGCTCTCATGGAAGGGTCATTTAGTGATGCAAATGGTGAGCTCAGAAAAAAAGCTGTTTGCATTTAAGCACATCAGTTTTATGTTCATTGTAGTACAAAAATGTATTTCATATCCGTGAGGATTAGTCAAAAACATGAGCAAAGTGTTGGTCCGATATATTTTATAATTTTTATACTTGTTATATTAGCATGAGTATTTGCTGCTGCAAATTTTAGATGAAACGAAAGAATAATTATCTAGAAAGATGTGCTGTGAATCATTGTAAAATATCCGAAGGGGAAAATATCTTAGAAATTGGTTTTGGTCATGGTTTAGGCTTGCAGTATGCTGCAAATACAGGTTTGTCAAATATTCTTATTTTTAGAGTGTGTATAGAAGCACTTTTCTTTAGTAAATGTGGTTAATGTGTGCACAAAATTATTTGCTATTTTTTGAAAACTTTTATGGGGTATTTTGATTTATTTAGTCTACTTGATGAAAATAGATTAGATTTCAAGTCTTGTTTCCGCTCAACAGTAAAAGAAATTATACTACATTTTCTATGGAGAAAATTACTGATATGTCATGTTCATCACTTCACTTTGTAGCCCTATGATCTATAATAGCTTGCTACAGTAATATGGTAATGTTTAGATAAATTTCTATTTGCATATTACAATTTACGACATAATCATTTTTACAGGCAAAGCTAGCAAAGTTTATGGAATAGATATATCACAGTTAGCCTTACAGTATGCTGAAGAGCTTTTATATGCCGAAATTGCCAGCTCAAAAGTAATATTGTTTGAGTCTTCCGTTCACAACATACCTCTAAATTCATCGACTATAGATACAGCTTTTAGTGTTAACTCTTTCTATTTTTGGCCACATATTCCTCAAGCATGCACTGAACTTTTACGAGTCATAAAACCAGGAGGAAGGCTTCTAACTGTGCAGAATATAGACAGCATACTTAAACGAAGGCGGTCTGGCGGATTCAATCATGCCAATGTTGACTTCTTAGCATATATGCAAACATTAGAAGATGTTGGATTTTTAGATGTTCACATCACATATTTAACTGATGAGGTGACTCACAAACCGTATCAGTGCATCTCAGCTACTGCTCATCATACATGAATATTATAGTAGCTTTTTATTTGAATCATTTTTTCTATTTATGAAATTTCTATTTGCACATATATATAGTATTGTATGATTTACCTGAAAAAATAAAACCCATACAATTTGAAACATCTATCTTTTATGAAAATAGTATATTTTAAATAACAACTAGCAGTCATTTTGACAATGCAGTGCTGCTCTCTGTTAAGTCATGAACCTATTGTAAATATGTAATAGCTGCAACTTTGAAGTTTTGTATAATTTTTGTTGCACTTCAGTAAAGCATGTGTTTTTTTCTCTGGGTTGCCTATTCTTTATGAACTGCACCAAAGGGCTTAACTCCACTGTTGAAAATTGCACTCAAAACGCGTATGATAAGATCATACGGAGTTATCTTTTCCTGTCACTACTTTCCGATACCATTCTCGCCTCTATATATCCGTTTTCACGACAATTGGGTCCTTTTCCGCGACAAAATGGTGAGAGAAAGCTCTGTATTTTTATTGAAAGACCTGTGTATCTATCTATAATATGCTATGCATGATACATCCAACTTGTAATTTTCTGTCAAACGTTGCTCCAATGTGTATAAATTGTCTTATTTTATTTTTAGTTACCTCTATTGAAATTTATATACTAAAATGTACCCAATACTCTTCTGCTTCACTAGTAATGTTAAAGTTTTTCAAACTGTGATCAATGAATATGTTAAAGTGGTAATTCTAATTGCATTGAATTTTAGGGTCGAGTCAGGACAAAAACCGTAAAGAAAGCCTCTCGGGTAATTATTGAAAAATATTACACCAGACTTACCACAGACTTCCACACAAACAAAAGGATATGTGAGGAAATCGCTATAATTCCAAGCAAACCTCTTCGAAATAAAATTGCAGGGTAAGTACTAGTAGTTCTTGTGTTTTTTGCAGTCATTTTTGTGTTCTGGACTTGGTGCTGTCGTAATCGAATTGAGCTTCATTCTTACCAAAATCTACGATGGCTGCGAGTCTGAGTAAAACACTAAAACTACAACAACTCGATCTGAATATCTAATAGTAATATCATTTAGAAAATTTAAATATCGTTATATTGCGGTTGGAATTGATATAAATTAAATTAGTTATAATATAAAAGTAATACTAATAGTAATTGGGAAAAGTAGTTTCAAGTTAATTAAATTTAATGTTTCTAATATTACTAATAGTATAAGATTAAGTTGCCACTGAAGTTTTTCTAATCAACTCCCTCTGGCTTCTACCGAATAAATTACAACACTCGTACTCTTGAAGACTCACATATTTTCATTCGGAGAAAAAAATAGTAATTAAATAGCATAATCAAATTGATTTAGTGTTTCAGGCTCTACTTAATTGTTTTGTGTATACTATAGGCTCTGACATCAGAGCCAAGGGCATGTAGTTTCTTAAATCTAGAATACGTGATCAGTATAAACTGGCTGATTATTATTTGACAATAATTTAGAAATGTCTGATATTTTAGTTACACTTCGAACTTATTAATGTGAAAATTCCAAAGGAGCTTGTGTAGTGTTCAATTGTGATCTGATACAAGGATATTGTATGGCACCAGTAAAGCTGTTGCAAATCAATCAATAAAACATGCAATGAGTAGCAATTTGTAACAATTTTTGGCTCATGAAGGCGTTGGTATTTGAATAATTCTAGCTAGATTAGATGTTCATAGTCAATTAACAAATCTGCAACTTACCCTGTGACTTGTGCTTTAGGTTTGTAACTCACTTAATGAAACGTATTCAACGTGGTCCAGTTAGAGGAATATCTATTAAGCTGCAAGAAGAGGAAAGAGAAAGAAGAGACAACTATGTACCTGAGGTAATACATGTTTCAACTTGTTCTCCTGTCTTATTGTAATTTCAAGTCTTGGGGGTTTATATCAAGTGTACTAAGTAAGTTGTCTTTAAGATGCATCTATGCATTGGGAATACTCTATTACTAGAGTCATTTTTCGTAGATTTTCTGTCTAGGTAGGCGTACGAATTAAAAGCAATAATATTTGTTTTTGTAATCTTTTCTCTGTGTTTAACTGAAAGCAGGTTCCATTATCTATCGGGTTCTATCATCTTGTCTGTTTCAATCATCTGTAAGCATGTGATGCTGTTGCTAGGTTTCACACATAGAGCAAGACATGATTGAGATTGATGCCGAGACTAAAGATATGTTGAAGATGCTGGTGAGTAAATTAGTTATATTCTAGAGAACTGGCTGAGCAGTTGATAAATATTAGGCTTGGCTGTGATGAAAGTGCAGGGGTCCAGAACACAGCTATTTATGTGGGCTGTTGCCCTTTCAGTAAATGGTGAAAAACTGCAAGTGGTGGTTTCTCAACATTTCTGGACTGGGTATGAATATCTGCATTGCTGAGTCTGCCACTTAACTTTGCCCATCTGTATGATTCTATATACTATATTGTATGCTATATATTTATAAGTATTTTGATGCTTTGTTTTTAGGACTTCGGTACCATGCCTGGACTGCAAGTGACTCAAACACAGCTAACCTATGCTGGCAGAAAATAGATATTATATCTACCTTTATCTATGTTTCTGTTGAAATAAAGTATTGTCAGTGAGCAAAAATTTTAGTATTGTTTTATATAGTTATTCGTTGTTGTAAGTGGATGGTTTACATTAAAATTGTATAATTGAAAACTAAAGGGGATGTGTAGTTAACTGAAATTGGTTATGTCCCCTTTATTTCCTCATCTTGGTTGGAACTGATGTTGCTATATGATGATATTTTAGCTTCGTGCTGAAATTTACCTAGTTCAAGAGTGGGTAGCGTAGTTTCTATAACAGCTGTCCAGTTATCTCGGCTGATAGATATAGGTTATTGCTTCTAAAAATGTAGCAGTTCCTGCTTTTGTAGAGTATGTAAATTTATAAATGTACTTACTGCAAAGCAATGCTAGTTCAATGTTGAATGTGCTGCTCTGAAACATTAATATATAACCTAGCAGTGATGAATGATGGGAGATATAGCCGTTAAGACCTGTAAATATCCAACTTCCATTTAATTGCCATGAGTTGCTGAACTAAAGTGAGAGTTTTTTACTGGTTGGCAAATATGCTTTGCTTATGACTTGAATACGAGATAAATTGCTGTGGCTCTACTAACTGATGAGCATACTTGGAACCTTTTGTTGCTTGGAGAGACTCGCTAACCCGGGAGCATGAAGAGTTTGATGGTACTCATGAAAAGTCACCGAATTTATATTTGATATATACAAGATGCTGGCAAATATCAATATCCATAAGAAAATTTGATGTGTTTTTACATGGGCCTTCTATGGGCTTTGATTTGATGCTGGATCTTCTGGTTCAACAGCTTTTGATATATAATAGATGTGTGCATAACGTTTACATAGCTATTATACATTACAAGTGAAATTCATTATAGGATCCATCAGTTCATCTGTACAATGGTATGTAGTTTACCTGGAGTGTATAAGTTGACAGCTTTTTAAAATGAAAAATGTTATAGATAGTGAAATAATTATAGTATTGTTAAACTGTCAAGTTGGTAAAATCTTGTTGGCTGTTACAAGATTGAAGGAAATAATGGGAGTTATTTTCTCTATGAGTACACACTATTATTATTGCTACATGGATTACATGCATTACATGGAGTTATCCGCTTGATTATCCTATTATTTCAACTTGTGTTTATTTGCATTTTTTTGCAAAAGCTGGAAAACTGCTCAGAACTGAACCCTGCTGATATGTAGTTTGAATGGAATATGATGCATATTTTTAAAGACAGTTTTTCTTTAAATCGAAATTTACTCAACTATTTTTCATTTTGTAGTTAAATATATAGCTTAGCTACCTATTGTATTACAAACCTGAGATGTAAGAGATGTGCTTGCTTTGACCTCAGACAAATGAATGAATTATTTATTATGGGTAAGTTGTTTTAGCTCTAAATAATACCTCTATTATCTTGAATAGTATGCTGATATATAGTACTGTTAAAGTTTCATGTATATTAGCCTTTCTACTAAAATACTATTAAGTAATTCCTAAAATATCACAGGATCATCGTGAAAATGTTTATAAGCATAAGGTGTATTGTGGAGTTGTCTCCCAGCCATTAAATGACCTTTGTAAGGACTTGGCACTAAAAGCATTGTATTGTAAGAAAAGTGGCTTAATTCACCATTCTATAGCAAACATATATTCAATTTTACATTATAACTTTTCCAAGGCTTATCTTGCATGTTTCAAAATTATTGCGTCTTTCAATTGATATTATAATGTTCAAACAATACCTTTGTCCTGCTCCCAAGTTGGCACTTGCCAATTATTGCCTCTGCCACCATCTATAGCCTTATGCAGCAGGTATAGCTATTAGCTATTGTTAAATAGTTACTTTCAAGAGAGTTCTTATTGTGTTTGTTGCTTATTGTGTTTGTTGCTGATTGCTACATTTTTATGGACTACCATAAGATTAGCTTGATTTTAGTGGAAAAATGTAGCAAGAGGAATGACTGCGTAGCCTACGCAGCAACTATTCGGATACACCTACATGTAGTTGTGTAATAACTTTACTAATAGAGATATTATACTACCCTAGATATGTCACACGCTATTGTGTGCAACTTAAGGTATAATAGAAGCCAGTAAAAACTATTAAGTAAGTTTGAGGCATAGAATAATCCTATGGGTTTGGTATTAATTTTCAGCATTGCTAAATCACTCAGTTCTGATCAATTGTATACTACGGTTATCATTTATATCCAAGTAATAAATGTCTAGGGTGCTAAAGCTATTATTGACAACACGTCACTATTTTGGTTTGTTGAGCAAAGAATCAAAAAATCAAGTTTTCAATCTGTTCTTTTATTAGTCATTTGTTTTTCATTTTGTCAAGTGCATTTATAAATTTAGCTTACAATTTATCAAAGTAATGTGATCATTATCAATTAGAAGATTGCAGATTTAGAAGTTTGGCATTGAGTACAATCGAAAAGGTGGTGTAATATTACATTCTCGATGCGATGTGATGTATTTAGGAAAGGGCAGAAGGCTATTACCGTTACCTATTTGGGATGATATGGTCAACTTATGGACAGGTGATTGATAGTGCTACCTTTAACTTTTAGTGATCTGTGTTTAACTAGCAAACACCATAAAAGTGATAATGGCTGAACTTTCCATGGCCTAGACAGAATCCTGTGCCCACTGTTATTATATAGTTCAAGAATAATTATAATATATTTAAATGCCAGTTTGTGCCATCTGGATGACCTCTCTCATTACCCAAGGAAGCATTGACTCATGTAGTGTGAAATCTAGAAGGTTCCGGAACAAATAACTTTCTATCAACAACTGCGGTTCACGATTTTTTGTTCTTACATTGTCTGTTTGCAGCGTGTGAAAAGTTCTCATAGCTGAGTCCTTTATCATTAAGAGATTATGCAGTTCCTTTTAAGTAATTGCCATGTAATTATATGCTAATTTGTTGTAAAAATGAACTCGCATACAGACAGGACTTGCAGACGACTGTACGTTTTGACCGTAAAAATACATTGTTGTCACTGCATTTTGCCGCACTAATTTATTGTTTACTTTTTTTACAGATCTATCCCACCACAAGTAGTCGGTCTTTTAATAATGAGAGTCTTTTAATTTCAGGACATCTCACTAGGTGCCAGCTCATGCAACTGGGTATTCATTGATAAAGGATTCAAGTAGCAGAAAAAAGTATTAATCCAGGTTCAAAGTTGTGTATCCTAGATTTATTTAGTGCACGAAAACTGGACACTGAAAGTACCTTTGATACCTTGAATATCAAGTGACGTAACTCCAACTTTCTAAATAATGATTGTATAAATTTATTAGATAGGAGTTGTAGTGAACTAGGCTGTGATTTAAGCAATAAATCCTCACGGGTGTCCTTTATTATATTATTACTCTAACTTTATGCTTGTTGAAACTGTTTGACACCATTTGACACTGATTGACATTGTCAAGACTACAATTGCAATTCAAAATTTATATAATCTCAGCATAAACTTAAATAAACAATATGAAAAATATAAACAAGTGTATTCCACAGAAAGAAACAATATGAACAATCTAAATGACTTACTTATATTTGCTTTCTACAAATTTTAACTAGTTCACTAGCTCCAGCTAGTATCAAGTGCCAGAGGTTTTTTAGTTAGCACTCACTGGGCTGTAGAAAGCTTTTCTTTAAGGGTTCTCAGATAGCTGAGCAAACTCCCACTAATTTCACTACAGGGGTGTTTGGCTACCTGTTTGAGTTAAGAAGGAAATAGGCAGTCACCACTCTTCTGCAACTATATTGATATACATTTCAAAGCTGGTCAGAAAATCTCAACATTAGTCATTATTTTTCTTTAATGGGTATGATGACACACTTTAGCTGAAATCTTTAGAGTGTAGAAGTAAAAGCACTTTTCTGCATATAGAGTATGAGGCAAACACTCAATAGTCAAAATTAAACATCCAAAATGACTGCTATTAATACAGATACTACTCAACAACTGTGAGAGCACCAGTGTCACATTGTATGTAACATGGAAATCACAGTTCTACTATGATTATAGATAATTTACAATTATTTAAATTAATTAATACCTTTCAAGTAAATAATTTGAAGCTGGTTTTCTTTAATCCATTAAAATTGTGTTTCAGTAAGTGAATAAATTAAAATTACTCCAATTTTGCTTTGTACATTTTATAACCACGCTTATGTTTACAGTGCTATACAGTTTTAAAAGTAAGTTGCAGTAATTTGCCAGGTACCTAGAATGGCTGATTAGATGTAATTAGGACTGATTAAGTAGTATAATTTCCCAAAGTGGTGTTGGTCAATTAGGATTATTACCAGTGGCCATTTAAATACAACAAGTCATTAATTTCCCATAAATATATGTAATTTAGTTTTCCATAAATAAATATATAAGATCTTTAGTTTAAAACTTGGAAAGAATTGATGATTTAAAGGTAATTAACCACTTTTTGCAAATCATCTTGAGTAGATAACGAGGGAATGCATATTTATTACTTTTGCTGAGCAGTTAGTGACTACTGTATTGTCCATTACATCATGCAGGATGTAGCCATTACTGAGAAATATCTGACTTTTTTTAATCTCTCATTATGCATAAACTAAGGTAAGGTTGTGGTAAGATGGAATATGCCTCATCAATTTAAAAGTGAAATGTAATTACACCTGAACAAGATGCAAACCTGTAATATAAACAGTCTTATATAAATAATACTTCGTATTCAGATTTAACGCTAATAAGTATGTTTTGCCGAACATCTGGACAGTGCTGATATATCAGTTATCGAGGTTTTTTTTTATTAGTGAAAGTATCTAGACTTCCTGTACTTTTTGCTCTTTACTTATTGAAAGGAACTGCTGAATATAGCAAATGTTTCCCCAGTATATAATCTGGTATTTAATAAAGTATATTCAATAATATTAACATGCTGTGCACCTATAAATGCTTGTGTATTTGATGTGCAACTACAACTTTTAAAGAGAAAATTTTGAGTGTAAATCAAATGACGATAAGACCAAGTCTTAATATTGCTTTGTTAGTTATTTAAACATGTAAAAGTTACTAGAAGCTAGTTGCATTAGTTTAGATACATTAGAATGAAATAACTTGCCTAGTCTATCCTTATACATGAGTATAAATAAGTAGGAAATTAAGCTAATCCAATAAGTGTTGATCCATTCTAGCGTCAAGTCACATTAGTCATTGCTTTCTTTGAAACTGCCATTCCTCCATCTTTAACATGACACTTGGCAGCGTCACTGAATGCACTTGGAGGAAATGGATCCCTGACGGAGCAAACACTGGTGCCCACTTCCGGATTTTCACAGTTAATACATTTTTAGTTGAAACTTGTTCTATATAATTCTAAGTGCATTTAGTATATTGAATTAGCAATCTGCCAGTAGCTGCTGGCCATAAGTTTACCAACAAAGTAACGGCAAAGCTCAATCAATACTTGCAACATATTGAACTAGTAAACTTAATAACCACTTTACAAATGAGAGAAAAACAAATTAGTTAAATATTTTATGCTACGCAAGCATATTATTTAACCCTAGTGTACATGTAATATCAATTTTTTTCCTAATTTTATTGCTTTGTTTACAGTTGCTACTTATCTCTTGCTAGCTTACATAGCGTCCAGGTGGTAGGCTGTAACTAAGTCTAAATCTCATTAGCTTCCTACAAGATTAGCTAAAATCATTGTTCTGTTGAACATTCTGGACTCTGGTATACATTGTATGAGTTTGTTTTACTTAGAGCTGTTTCACCTTCTGAATTCCTGTATTATACTCTTTAATGCCTGTGAATTTATATCAGAATATATAATATACAAGCGCCTTAAAAATCAAAACAACTTGATTTACTTGCATTTGATTGCTTTCACTTGCTGAAATATTTTTTCCGCCGGTGAAGATTTTAAAATAGAACTGCTTGTATTAATAATTATTATGACACCTGTGTTAGTTTCACTCATGCGAGGATATTTGTAAGATTCGTGATAGGACCATGGTAGCATAACTCTGAAAGGGAGAAAACTGTCAACTGATGATTTGTTTATTCAGGTTTGTATCACACCAACTTAATACATTAAAACATGACGGTTTTATATAGACCTACTTTTTACTAATGCATTCTAGAGTATCCGTTTGGGAGATGGTTTCTAAAAATATTATGAAATGATGGAAAATACATGGAAGTGAATGTCAAAGGTGTCAATTATACTCTGCTATTCAACCCATGTTGATAAAGTTAATTTGTTGGTAGAATGCACATATATTAGTATATTTTAGGATGTTATTATTGTCTCATATTATAGCTCTCATTCCAATGATAAGTTTGAATACCTGGTAAATTCACTTAAAACAATTGACATACATTTGGTGATTTTACTGTGAAGAAATCGTAATCTTGATTTACTATCCATTGTCAAATGTCTGTCAATCATATCCTAGATAGCCAAAATTTTAACCTGATTTTTGGATAAGGTTCGGTGCTAATTCGCATCTTTTCGGTTTCAATGCATGCGTTTAAAAACAGTACTTAAACCGAAGCAATATATTATGCATAAACACAAATTCTTATTAATCATATTTTGCTGTAATTTATAGCATTTTATGGTAAATTTGTTTCTCAAAATATCTTAATGTGCGATGATGTCATTGATTGACTACCCACATGACAAAAGGTTCTAGTTCGACTAATCTAATTAGTAATTAGCTTCTTGCTTATACAAGTTCACATACAAGTCAACTTGTCTGGGGAAAATTAAACATAGCCATGGTGCTGTTTACAATAGGATAGTTATTGGATAGCCAGGGCTTGGCACCCCATCCAGAGCTACCTTGTTCCTGAAGAATACACTGCTAGGTGCAGTAGACTATCATATCTTCTGTATACTAAACTAAAACATGCTAGTCAAGTGGAGGTAATACTATTTCGGAGATGTTACAGTCCTTATATTATTCCTAACCAGGTTTTCCTTTCCAACAGCTATTTCTAGTTATTCAATTGCATTACTAAAATCCTCCTGGGCCAAAAGTTCCCTTTTCAAGTGGCTATTTCTAGTTATTCACCTGTCTGGCCAGAATCTCCATTGTCATAATATTGAAAATTTATGTACTCTTAGCACAGTTTCTGCCATTTGGCAGCTAAAGGAGTATTGTGATCGGCATCCATACACCCAGTCTGTCTGTCTACTCTGCACACACCTGCGTACCATTCTTCTTATGCGGTTGTCAAGGCCTATAATTAGAAAATGTTATTGAGAGTTCCCAATGTTGAATATTTTTAGTTTGGAATCACTTGCTTATAACTGTCAGCTAGTAATTGACGCTTGATTTCAGTGAAAAGATAATACTACTTGCGTCGTTTTGTATACAAAATACCAATAAGTATTACTTCTTGCTGGCAAAGTCATAGAGTAATTGATGTAGTAAAAGTTTGAACCATTTCGTATCAACATAATTATCTTGATTTAAGACTCATAAAGCACCTTATCTTAATTTACTTGAGAAAATATACAAGTAGAAATACTATATAGCTATTATATTGAAGGTCATTGATTATTAAAGGCAATTAAAACAATAAATACCACATTATAGTGGACAGCTGCTCTGAACGAATAAATGAGTTTTCATAAATTGTAGCTTAAAATTTCTCTTGGTGCCTTCACAGTGAAGTAAAAATCAGCATCCTGTCATTTATCAAAGGTAATAGTCATTCTCCCACTGACAAGGTCTAATGGTAAACTGAGATGTACTAAGCTTGTAAATATATCAGTTTTCATTCAACATTGTGGGGATTTAGTAGTGAAAATAATTTGCACTGGTTAATATCTAATTTAGCTTGATTGATTGCTTCTATTAGATTGAAAGTGATCTCTCAGCATTTTAACTGTCATTATTTGTCATTAGAATAGATTTAATTGCATCAAAATTACAAATTTGCATATCTAATTATAATGGGAAAGTGTGAATCGTACTTATGCCAAGCAAATTTTTTGCAATTTCCTCTGAAAATTATAATTTTATAATATTAATTAGTTTGAGTTTCATGTATTAGAAAAATAATTTTAAAAAACTTGTCACCATCACCACCATGCTTGTCTGGACACTTATGGCAGGCTATACTGCTACATTCGCACATTAAACAAAAAGCATCAAATAACTTTTACTCCCAATGCACCCATTGAAAAACTAGCTTCGAAGAAGGGGACGTGCAATCAATAGGAAAACCTTTCAGCATAATCTAGCAAGCTGGATTTCAACTTTAACCATGCTGCTGGTCTATTTGGTGTAAAAGGCATTCAAACCCATTACCAGCAAAATTATCAAAAATTGGCCAATTAAAGCTATTTAAACTTTCGTATTTGAGTAAAAAGACTTCTCGCTTGTAGAAATTAATACCTAACACAAAAATTATATACCTTGCTCTGAATATTTCTCAACTATATTTTGAATAAACGTCCCTGAAACGAGGAATTAAATTTGTCACTGTAAAGGAAGCAATGGTCATGACCTGATGTGTTCAAGTTTTGAACACCTGTTTCCAATAAATCAATTTTTCACTGTATATGTTCTAGAGAACAATTTTACATCAATCGATGTTACCACGACTGTCTGAATGTTTAAAAATGGCAATTTTTTGGTTTTTAAACAGCAAATTTGAGAACAGTGACTCACTTGAATTTTCAAATGAGGCCGTCTAATAATTTTCAATGATATGCTGTGCTTTATTTTCCAGCCTATTTTGCATAAAGCTAAGTTACATAAGTTGTGGTATCGGTGTATAGTGACAGTTAGTCTAGCTAATTGTAGCTACCATCATTACCTACATGTGGCTTAGCTGCAATCTATATTTACATGAGGCAAATAAGTTCAGACTATGGTGAAGCCTGATCAAAATATTAAAATGCCGAAAAGACAAAAACAACTCTCTAGCTGTTTCTATCGCAATTTCCTAGTTTAAGGCTATAGAGCTTTTATCTCCTTACTAAATTTTCTTTAATACTTCATAGTTTAAACACTCTAAGACATGTGTACGGATTTTTATTGTAGCACTTTTTTGAAAAATCTTTTTTGGAGTTGAATTTGTCTGTAGTTTAGTTTGAGATTATGTTCATCACTTCCTTTCAACTAATGAATGCTACAAAGAAATTTTCTATTTGCATTCAACTTTAATGCGTTATTTTCATCTTTTAGATATGCCTGAAAATAATTTTTCTCAAAGGCATTTCCAGATTAATTCTTTAGATTTTAACTTTCTGTTTATTATTTCACTATTAGATAATCTGCAGAAGATTGTCTGCCCCTTGTTGTACAACAATGCACCGTGGTCAAGTAGAGCAAGCTAGTCATTAATTGTGACAGGGTGTACTTGACCACAGTAGCTTTGTTCCTCACTAATACACCTCAGCATGACAAATTCCTACTCTCTGTAAAAATTCAGCTCCTGACGGAAGCAAAAAAACTGCAGTGCATTTGTTTTTACATTACCTAGTCTTAATTGGGTGCTAACTGATATTTTAATCCCTTATTGAGCCATCTTCAGGTAGTAGGTGACTCAGACAAATAAATTTGTCTCAACTTTCCCAGAAAAGTGTAAAAAATAATCAATGAAATCTTGGTAACTGACTATAATAATTTATGCAGCAAAAAGCAATACATTCCAAAAGCTATTTTTTAGTCTATTGCAGACGATGGAACATATTTTAATATGCTGTGAAACCTTATTCATACATGTTCACACACTTTTGAAAACTTCTTTGTAAACTTTTCCCAGACACTAATTGAAAAGATATGATAAGGAAAATATGAAATTGGCTGGTTTTATAAAATGAAGGTAAACTTGCATGTACACAAATATAAGCCGAACCCATGATTACACCATAATTTAATAAATAATTACATTACATAATTTAATAAAAGGGATACAGTTACATAGTTGTTAGTGAAAGAGGCTCTTATGAAATGCTGGATAATTGTCACAAGAATTGTCCTGTCAATATCTTTTCATTTTTTAGAAATATATGTAAGTAGAACGCAGGCTTCAACATCTAAGTTTTACGCATTTAGAAACAATGTTGTTGTGTAATCTAAAAGAATCTTGTATGACTGTTTATGCTGTCTGGTTGCTATGTTTGATGTTATTTTTATGCAATTCAAAGTAAAATACTTTTCATTCTAACTGTGGAATTTAGTTCCAAAGGCCCTCAACAACTGTACTATATTAACACATGCAAATCTATGCACATTATGTAGTAATGTTTTCTCAGGTCATAATATGTGTTTGTTAACTGCAAAAGGGTAGCAAAGGTCAAGGGAAACGTCTAACCAGAGAATTTCTGGAAGGACACTAAATTTTTCCTGAAGATGTTTTAGGTAACATTAGCCAACTACATACTCTGAACTTTTGTTTTTAGTTGAATCAACATTCCGGAGACGAGTGAAACAATATGCATTTCCTGAGCAGGTAACTGTACTTAGCTGTGTGCGTGGCATTACTTGTTGTGAAAGCAAACAGTAAACACTATTATAAAACATGGGTTTAGTCTGCCTTTTAATGTGTGTTGATTACTTATTTCAGCAAATATTTCATCAATTGAAATATCGGTGCACTTGTATCCTATTACTGTGCTAGTTGAGTCATTTAATAAACACATTACCCTTAAGATGGTTGCCACTTTCTAAAGTAAAATATGTTGAAACTATGACAATCAGGACATTTCAGCTTATCAAAATAAACTAAACATTCTTTCAGAAATTTTTTTTTACAAATTCACAAATTTGACTGTTTGTATAGAAGTACATAATTAAGTAATTTTTCACATCTGCCCATAGTAAATTATTATTATGCAATATTAATCAAGGCTTCTAGTCTTTATAAAGTACTTTCTATATATTTATTTTAGCATTAGCTTTTGTGAAATTCACTTGTGAATGCCAGGGTGGCTGTTGACACTAGCAACTTCAGTTCCACAGCTTATCAATTTACTCAGAAATGGTAGTTTAATGCTTATAGCCGCAACCTCTCGCCCTGACCTTGCTCTTCTAACGCTCTAACAAGATATTATGTTTTTATAACTTTCATTATTCATAGCACTAGCTACCGATACATCAAAGTTGAATTCAAGCCAAAATGTTACTCAGTTTTAAGAAAATTTCCTCTTGAAATGAAGGTATTTTAAATGATTGATAATTAAAATGAATGATTGAAATGAATGTGTTGCGGTGGTGTTGATCTAATTACCATAACAATGGAGTGCACATGTGTGCTTTACTGTACATCTTCACTTACCTTCTTCAACTGAAACATTATCTGCTTATTAAATACCTAACAATTTGGAAACATTTGTAAACATAAACAATATTAAAAGCAATTAGCTGTGTGATGGTTCTTCCACAAAACCAATGCTCATTCAAGTTACAAAGTTCTTTAGGGATTTTAGACTGGTTATAAAACTTTGACTTGAACATTGCTGGCAACAGGTTGAGGGCTGTTTTATTACGACATGGGACTACATATGACCAGATGTTCTCCTGACAATACCAATGGCACTTCTATGGTTTGATCTACTGACCTAGAATTAATGTCATCTGGTAGTTCAACTTCTCTACCCACTACAGTGAACCTACTCGCCCCATTGCACAGCCCCTTCTTATGTATGATATATTCCAGCTTGTCCTACATTGTAATCAAACAATCTATAGCCTCACTTTTTAATTATTGCAAATAAACTTGATTTAATGAAGAAATAAGAACATAGATTAGTTAAATTTTCATCGTGAATGATTTTTATAGCTGAAATACTTATTCTTCCTGTTTAACCAAATTCTATTTACTTACAATCATTATAGTTGGTCTTACTGGTCACTGTCTTTGAGTTTTTCCTAGAAATTTGCTCACCAGCCCGGCTGCTAGTCAAAGTTTTCCAGATTATGTCCTATAGCAACACTTGTGCTTGTTTGTTCCCAATGAATAAAACTCTAGCTGTGCCAAGTTTTGTTTCCAGATTCATTCATTTGATAGCACTGAGCTGATACCTGCCAATGTTGCCCCTCCTACAGACTGGCGCTTCACCAACCTGCCACCCGCTTGCACCTGCCGATTTTTCCACCTACTTGTAGCATGCAGGTAGGCTATGTAGCATGCATATATACACTAACAGGTAGGCTTTGTAGCATGCATATATACACTAACAGGTAGGCTTTGTAGCATGCATATATACACTAACAGGTAGGCTTTGTAGCATGCATATATACACTAACAGGTAGGCTTTGTAGCATGCATATAATATACACTAACAGGTAGGTTTTGTAGCATGCATATATACACTAACAGGTAGGCTATGTAGCATGCATATATACACTAACAGGTAGGCTTTGTAGCATGCATATATACACTAACAGGTAGGCTTTGTAGCATGCATATAATATACACTAACAGGTAGGTTTTGTAGCATGCATATATACACTAACAGGTAGGCTTTGTAGCATGCATATATACACTAACAGGTAGGCTTTGTAGCATGCATATAATATACACTAACAGGTAGGCTTTGTAGCATGCATATATACACTAACATATATTTCCAATTATTTATAACTATATTTCTAATTATAAGGAAAAAGTATATGCTGTCAAGTTTCTGGTTGCCTGACAAAGAATATGGTAAACTTATAGCCCTTGTTAGTATAGGTGCATTTTCCTTGGTTTTCCTTTGCTAATTCACTGTGCACCCGTGCTTGCAATGCATGCTATTCATGCAACACCTCTCCATTTGTTAATTAAATTGAAGAACAATTTTACAAGCAATAATTGAAATTTTGTTAGAAAAAACAGTTAGTCATGTCTGATAAAAACCTAATCCTATGGTGCATTCTTTGTATATAATGCTTATAATATTGTATATTTCATTTTTTCAAGTCTTAAGTAGATTTATTGCATAGTTATTAAAAATATGAAGTATTTTGAAAGCATTGCATAGTTGTGTGTAGCAAATGACAAGTTAAAGGTATCATCTAGCATATTACAAGTTGCTAATTAACTTGGCTAATCCAGACGAAGTGACAAATTTTTATGCACCAATCAGTATGTTCTTATAAAATGATTCATTTATTCAGACCGCATTCTGGCCACTGAGTGGCTGAATTTGACTGCTGGATGATGGCATTAGACACCATAACTTATGATATTAAATGCTTTTAAATACCTGTAAAATATCTTTGGTTGAATTTACATTTTATCTTTGATGACTGATTATATATTCTATAAGCTATTAGCTATTCATTTCAACCTTTAGTAAAGTAATTGTAGTTTTTAATTTTGTTAATATCCAGACTTACTCCGTTAAAAGGAACTTGTTTTGGCGTAGGCATACAATATTTTAATTATTAGATTCTAATTATACTGCAATGCGTAATTATTATGCGAATGTTCATGTTGAGTTCATCGTGAACTGCAATGCATGGTACAAAAGATGAATGTGTGGAGAGCATTATTCAGGTTTCCGACACCAGAGGCAATGCTAGTGGGAGGAGTAGTCTGTGGTAAAGTAACAGCAGTCCTGTTACAAAATCAGCTGGTTTCTAAAATTAGCTCATAAGTATGATTTCAAGGTAGCCTACTAAGTAGGACATTTATAATGATTCTGCCGAATCGACAAGTCATTGTTCTGTTTTATTATTAGCCCTGTCTCATTGCTTCCACTGCAAACTTTGAAAAATAACATGAAGGCTAATTTTAGTTTTGTCAAGGCTAATTTGGCAGTTTCGTATTTAATAATTAAACTTTGTTGTGAATGTAGCTGTGGGAGGGGTAGACTGTCAACTTTACAAAGGAGGTTTTAGAATCTAATATAGTTTATTAAAATTATTAAAATAAATTAAAAGCCGATAAAATTGTGTCTGTGAAAAATATAAGTTTATGGAGAGCTACTTTCTTTGCAGCAACATCATGTGTAACTCTATTGTATGTTGTATTTGAAAATTTACCTAAAACTACGATAGCCTAAGATCTATTTTATAGTAAGGTGACAATAAAATTTATATGTACATTCAATTTTCAATGATGATAATAGATTAGTCCAATGAAATGCATTTCCCCTCTGTTGTCTTATAACTTATTATCAATGAAATGAACTAACTAGTTTGTTGTATTGCTCAAATAGTCACATGTGAAATATTTTCTATCATTGAAACATATTTTTATTACATAAATAACAAAGCTATTGAAAAATCTCCCAATCAAATTTCACCATTAATTATGTTTGTTTCCTGTAGACATTGCACTCCTTAACTTTTATTTATTATATTTCCCTACTTAGAAAAGGATGAATAAATGTTCAACACGTTCAACAGGTATTTAATAATACCAATTTTAATGCCCTATGCAATGTACATAAATAATTTGCTAATAATCCTTATAAATTACAGGTAATTATTACACTATTAGTATGCATCAATACCCGACAGTGGCCAGACAGTGCTAATTTAAGAATAGTAGTCATTGCTGGTTGCTATTTTTTTAGAGGAAAACCTTGCTTGCTTGCTTAAATTGTGTTTTTAGATCAAGTTAATTTAAAAAATATGTCTCTCAAAATAAATGCTTTTAAGTCAAATATCAATTCATATTGATTTTGAAAATATGGCATTCTGCTTGCTTTTGGGCACAGTAAATTTAAGCCTGTACAGTACTACAAAATGATATAATACTAATAATACTAAAAGGCTACTACAACCCACCAAATGTTATAAAATCTCTCAAATGTTTTTTTATGTCAATAAATGAAATACACCATTCTGTTGGCTTGATGCTGTTTGCAGTCATGGAGTAAATTTTTTACCATTTGTTTAGATAGGTTACTTTCCCACTGATTTGGGGTTTACATGTGCTGCAGTAGAAATTGACTGTCAACCATATTTGAAATTTATATTGAATCAAAGACGGTGTGAAATTAAAGTTTTCCTGAGTGCAATGCACTTTTGTGCAAACTTAGCCAAGAAGCAATTAGTCTCTGTCTAAATATGTTGGCCACATGCAGTTGAGATTAAAACTTAATACTTTCTTACATCCTTGTTTCATAGTGATGAATAGAGAGCTTTTTGCTTAGAATTTGAAGTTTTATAACATTTGGTGAAAGTATATCGTCTCAAATGACATGTGTAGTTGGATGAAGGAAGCATTCTATTCGCTGATGCTGACATTGCTTTCAAGTATACAGCTTTAGGGAGATAGAGCTATGGGAACGCATTAATAACGGTAGCAGCCGCAGCTAAAAAGGGATACCAGTAGGTAGCAAATTGGCAATTCCGTTGAGTCTTGGCAACTTTTAAAAGTTTCGTATGGCCTCTAGTGAACCTTAAAACAAGGTTGTGAGCTAAGCAAGTGACGCAACATTTTTGACCAACTAAGTTTGAGAACGACTCAGCATTTAGTATGGCCAGTCTATTAATAACCTAGTTACTACAATCCTATACCTATTTAAAACACGTTTCGCTGAACAGGGAAATACTAAATAGAAAATTAAAACATGCATAGAACTGCCAGCTTCTATTTTTATTATGATAATGAGAACATGTGCAGCAGTTTCAACCCCCCTCAAGCTACCAGAACTGATCTCTAGTAATGATTCAGTTTTATTCCCTTTTGACAACTGGTATTTTATTTTTCATGTAATACAATGCAAACACTTGGGCCAGCAACCACGGCCCTGGATTCAAAGTGTTCTAACTAATGTGCTCAAAATAAGTTGTTGCTGAACTTGCAACAAATAAAATGCATAATTCAAAAATATCTAAACCCAAATGGTGAATAATTTTTTTACAGCATATCATCACTGAAAGATGTGATATCAAAAACCATTTATTTTAAATAGTTGGCACAGTAATACATAACAAGATTAATTGAAATAACAAAATAGTACTAAAAAGTTAACACGCTAAAAGTTGGGTTTAGACCCTTGGATGAGCAGTGTATTGTACTATAAGCTTAGCCAGGCTGGATCATTGTTTACTAAGAGCTATTTTTACCCTGATGCGCAAGATTCTCTGATTTATTAAAAAAAATTTATTAAATTTTAATGAAAAGGGTCCAGTTTATAATATCAATAATGTGCCTAATAATAGTTTATGAACTGCTGCGTGCTAGCCTTCAGATTGCCATCTATCCATATTATAGGCTCTAACATCCTTGATAACTAATTTTAAACCAATGGTGCTGCCAGATATATATGGAAATACACTGGCTGACCTTGCAAGCTATGGATGACTATAAGTAACCAACTGACAATGTTTTAGACTATTTGGTTCACTGAGCAAACCCAAGAATAGAGAATAAACTTGATATCAGGTGATTAATAATTATGCACTTGGCAACTTGATTTTGTTAGCAGCTCAAAAATCTGTCGAAAGTGACTACTGACTGACCTTGAAGCTTCCGTAAGACGGTTTCTAACATAAGTTATGTTCATAATACACATTATTCAATGCAGTCCAACTGACAAACGTAGTATTTAAATGCATTTTGATGCTTTTTAAAGTATAAATTATAACATAAATTGAGTGTAGACTGTCTATTATATATTTATTGGTTTTGATACTCATAATTCACAGTAGTGTTGTGGCCTGGACAGCATTGCTCATTATTATTATGATATGCTAATGCTTTAAAGTCCCATAACATTGTTATAATTACATATGAATGCAATAGTTTTAAAATATTAGTACCGCATAACAGAAATGATACCAGCCATGGGTTTACAAACTCTGTTAAATCGTCACACCATTCTATTGCTTGTACAAAATCAAACCGCTTTAAAATATTTTTTAAATTTTAAGCTATGAAAACTATTGAAATTTTTAATACACTAGGGACCAATACTCAAACATTATTTAATGAACATAATTATAAAGTAAATGATGTAAAACTTAGCATTTTTCTCACACTTCCTATCATTAATTGTACTCTCACAGTTACATTAATGTACACTATAGCCATGATGTAAGTTGAAGTGGAATAGAAATTTCTGAATGACACAGCGTCCAAAAAGCTGATGGTGGGCTAGTTTGGTGTTGGCAAGGAACATCTTTTTCTGGGTAAAAATAGAACTCGTTTGTTCTCTACTCCTACCTCAATCTGGTCACAGAAGATCCTGTATTTACACAGGCTCAGAAAGCATGACTGTTTTAACATAAATATTGCTGTGAGATGTGATGAATAGTTTGGAAATGCTGAACTACACCAGATATCGTAAAAATTTTATTTTATCTTAAAATATGTTGAATTAATGTTAGCTTTTATGTAAACCATTCTTTTACATTAAAATATATTTATTGAGGGAATCAACTTTTCAATCTAATAATCATACAGCGTACAAATTTTCCTATTATTTAGTTTAGATTTACATGAAAAGTTAATAATTTTATTATAGCCAATTTCGTTTCTTTGCAAAACAATTTTAGTTTGAAAGATTGTTTAAACATTGACCTTTCGATAATCTTAAAAGCTTTCTTTCTATACTTATATGCAATGAGCTTAAAGTATATTTTGTTCTTACTTTAGCTACAAATGAATACATTGATATAATATTAATAACTAGCTTACTGTTAATATACATAATACTTTTTCAGAAATATAGAAGGATATTAAATATTAATGTTTATGTGGAACTGAAAGTTTGAGCTAGAGCTAAAATGAATAAAAACAACTTTTTAACCCACAAAAATTTACCTTTTCTGGGAAACTAAAATCTTCAGACACAGACGTAGTAAAAAACACCAACTATTAGAGCTCTTGGTACTCGTGGTTAACTTTTTAATTACATGTCTAATCTTATTTAAACAACCAACCTTTTAAATAAGGGTTTTAAAACTCTTCTTGACAGCTATACCTGTTCTTGTGATAAAAATGAATAGATTATGACGACAAGGTTAATATGCAATAACTAAAGTAGTTTTAATTGACTGGTTATTAACTGTGATAATATTAGGAAGTACCTCAGTAAAGTCTCTTGCATATTTTAAATAACAAGTAATTAAACATCTAGCTGAAAAAGTTTTTAAAGGATTAAAAATTAAAGTTATAAAAGCAGCCACTAAGGAAATAGTGGGGCTCTGCTAACAAAAGATTTATGTAATTATTGTGATGCATGCAAGCAAACTGTTGAAATTAAACAAACAATATGTGAGTAGATTTTTACATCCGCAAAATTTCTGTAGTTAATAGTAATAGCTATCAGCTGAGTAATATAATGCTACAAAAGTTTCAACCCACCATAGCACAGGGAACAAAGGTTTTTGACAACTTTTTAGTTTAAAATCTGTAAGTCTTTATGTTTTAAAACGTAAGTTCTTAATTTATGATAATTCTGATAGTAAATAGTAGTCAAGCTTACATTAATTATGCAGTGAAAGCTGCAATTATTAAACTGATAAATGATAAAATTAATGAAAAGTCAGTATTTTAGAAATAGGAACAATGCCTACAATAATTATAATATCTTGCAGTATTGCAACAATCCTTATTAGAAAGTAAATTATGGAGCTTAACTGTGGAATGCCTTTATTATAAGTATTTATAAAAATTAATATGCAAATTTAACTCACTTATTTCTTCAATAAAATCCCTGGAATTAGTTTTACAACGTCTTGAGTATGAGCAGAAGTAAAATAGACATTTATTTATGGCCACGGTTTAAAAAACACCTGTTGACCTTATTATTTAAAGGATTAGGGAAGTTGTGGTGCAGGGTTTAGATTGAGATAGTACCTGCAAACATCTACCTGGCGCTATTTCATGCTAATTAAACTACTAGCATGTATAATCTTAGAATACTCGGTTAAATAGAAAAAGTGATAAATAGTTTGGCTTTTTAAATTGTCTTTAGATAATCACGTGTTAAGCTTAATTATCTAACCTCATTATAATGTTAGATACCGTAATACATATTATTCTCTATAGTGCAATAGAATATTGTGCCCTGCGAGTATTAAATACAAATTTTATATTTTATTTCATTAACTGCTTTAATTATATTGCAATAACTTACCATTTAGACAATTTAATTATAATACATTATTTGTTAACTAAGTTAACTAATGTAATATATTATTATTGTAAGATATTGCTCTTATATATTATTAATAATCAATTGTTGTGAAAATAACTGACCTTTGAACTTTTTACAGAATATAATAGTCTTGTTTTCAGTTACTTGATTGTTATTTTCACATAAAATATACTGATTTAGTAAGCTGTAATATAATGTGTGTGCTTGTGATTGATCTTATTTATTTTACTGCATGCCATGCCTACTTATGGGCTGAAGAAAAGTTGACATATGCAGCACCTCCCATCTAGAATGCATCACTAACACGTGAACAGGCTAAAGTCTCATATCTTTTGTAATCAGAAGTCAAGGTCAATCGATGATGTACAAGTTTGCCAAATTTCAATGAAGGACAATCTATAAAAGTCTTTCAGGATGGACACTACTTGGAGCATAATATTATGCAGTGACCGATTTTGCTCCTTTAACAAACTTATTTTTTATGCAAATTTAGTGGAGTTTTTTTATTTTGATTTGTTTTTTAAAATTGGGTTTCCTGTATAGAACTTTTTGTGTATAATGCAATGGTTTTTAAATGGCATTGACAAGAGTGTAAACTGAGCTATTGGATGTGATACCGTCATACAATTGCAAGCTAACATAGCAGTGTGTATAGCTAACATTCACACATTCTTGGAGTAGTGGGCTAGTGCTTATCTTGACGTAATACGACTTCTGATTTAAAATAAAAAAGAAAAAAATGATGTAAGGCAGTTCTATCAGTTTAAATTGATCCCACTTCGGAATTTTAAAAACACCGAATCGTGATCAAGTACCTATTCTTACTAATGTACAATGATCTATTTTAAATAAAAATTTACCTTTTTCTAAATCATTACTTTTAAAGCCTATTTAAAGTTTATTTACTAAATGCCTCCACTATTTAGAGTATGACATCACAGGTGTTACGAACCTTATTAAAGGTGTTGTTTGCTTGTACAGCTGTAGGGAAGTTTTAATGATCCCTGCTTATAAATTATTGGTCTCTTTACTATTTCCTTATAGACTGACCCATGAATCAGCATGACTTGAAGTTTTTATTTTTAATTGTAAAATAATGTCTTTAAATATACTGTTGCCTATAATGAATATGTTGTACAAAAATAACATTTTTTTGCTTTTTATTGGACATTAGCCTGGATTATGCACCGTCATAATCATAAGTATATTATTTTACCTATTCAATTATTTTAATGACAATGCAAATATATTATTGTTTGCTGATTTTCACAATGCCTTAACAATATTAACTGCCCACGTAATGTCTCTTAATTCTTCTAATTGCCAGAATTGTTTCCTAGTCATTATCATATTTCTGATTCAGCAATTTGCTCAAGTGTCATCTGAAAGTCATAAATTATTTTCCTTTTAGTTTATTCTAGATTCAAGCTGCAGATTGAATAATTGGAAGTTTCGAAGTTTTTAGTGTAGACCGATAGCGAAAAGGAGAATGTGTTTAGTTGGTTAAAATCTTACTGCTAGTTATATACTTTATACTCCAAAACCCTAAGCGCCACAACGCAAAGTACATACTTATTTGGTTCTACATGAAAGACATTTTTGGCAAACAGTTTATATTATTATATATAAAGCAAATAATAATACCTCATCTAAAAGTACCTGTTAAAATATTATAAACAACTCATATCTTTATCAGTAACAAATAGTTTTGTAAGTATAAAATAAAAGAGTGATTTGTTTAAGTAAAAGATATAGTAGGAAGCGTTTTATTTACATGTAAGCGCAGAACAGAACGTTTTAGAGTGTACTTCTGTGTTTATGTAAACTATTTGACTTTAATATTGCAAATTATCACCAGTACAATATGTTGATCTGACTACCGCTTATAGTTGGTTGGATTATAGTCAAACATTTTAATTACTTTCACCAGTAATACAAGTTTACTGAGCTAATCCATTTAGTTTAATTACATTCTTTTGTCATGTGAGCTGAAAATTACGGACACTTGATTTGCCTAGATGGGTACAAATAAATTAAATAATAAAGCAGACATATTGTCTTTTTATAAAATTTTAATTCAATTTTAATTGAGCTATTCCATTTTTATTATTTAAAAACCTAATTTAGCAAGATTATATTATATACCCAGCAGAAAATTATTTACCAACAAACCAGGAAAAAACAAAAGTGTCTGCACCTTCACTTTAGACTAATTCCAAGAGTAATTTTTTGCCACTTAGAAAAGTCTGTATATATGCTTTGATTCTTTTTGTGGTAAATTTATTTGCTGCAAGAAAACAATAAATGCATTGGCAAGAATTTATTGCCATTCCGAACCAACATAAAGGAATTCTAATAAGACAGGTCTTTGATTACAGCTACAAACTATATAATTATTTTTTGTTTAGAGCATACCAAGTACAAAAAGTATTTGTCTGATTGTTTTTGCTTTAGTTTTGTCTTCCACTAATTTATCCATATTAACTTAAACCTATATTATTGTACACAAGTCAATCCTATTCATGTGACAGATTAATTTCAGGCTCAGCCTCATAATATTTTAATCTGCAAGCAATCAATAAAACAATAAATATTTTCCCACAAATTGCTTCACCACCTAACAAATTGCCAAAATTTGAACTTGAATCAATCCAAAGCAAATTACTTATCTATGAAAGTAGCATACGTATTTGTGAAATATAAAACGTACTTGTAAATAGCTACAAAGATAACCAAGCAGAAAACATTGAGTGCGATATTCAGGGCATATTTTGCAAGATGACACAACAATATTACAATTTACTCAACAGTGACAGTTACCTATGACATCATCAGCTCTAATCCAATCATTGGCCAGGGCGTAATGTTTGTAGGATTTTAACACTTTTTGCTCATAATTTGTTGTTCTCAGTCACCAAGACTACCACAGCAACATTTATTTATTAGTCAAAGTGTTAATAAACCATCAAGTGCAAATTGCTACAACTGGTTTGTTTTAGCTTGATTCACACCATGATACTCTTGATACAATTCTATTATCTAAGTTTTCATGGTAAAAATTCAGCATCATAAATATAATCTGTAACGGATGTACGCTCACATGCTGGCATTGTATCTGTTTGAACATTTATGTACATACCTTGTGCACATAATTTGTATAGATTCACTTTACCCGCTAAAATTTCTTCTGCTTGTTACATAAACATAAAGCTTTTAAAATTTATTAGTCAGAAAATGAGTAGATAAATATTTCAGTGACTAAACAAACAACTGGAAGTTACTTGCTTCCGCCGAGTCAAATGCACTTAAATGTAGCAGCATGTTACCATTCAAATGCAAATTCCAAAATTAATTGCATAATAGAACTCTATTTATATCTAGGTTCCGTCTAACCTGGATGATGATATCTCGCAGCACCCTTTGTACAAAAGTAAATTATATTATACTATCATTTGTTATTGAACCCAATTCAGTTTTTAACATAAAGAGAGATAGATGGATAGAGATACAAAATACTTTCAACTAGCTATTAGCCATCATGTAATAACCAGATATAATGTAAACAACTTTACCTTGGAGCTGAAGGGATAATTCTGTCTCATGGCTTTCGGTTTAGTCTACACTCTGCTTCCAGCCAGTTTGATACTAACTGTAATATTGTTAGTTGAAAATAGAAATATTTCCAATAATGCCATTTCCGCCAATCTCAAAACAGAAACTGCTTTTTTTAACACTATTTAGCAATTTTACACTTTTTAGACAGAATAATCATCTTCTGGTGAAAACTTTCCAACACAAGCTGTGTTATCCATTCAACATAAGTTAAATATTTTATATTGCAGAAGCATAACTCTGCTAGCAAAATCAATGTAAATATTAATTATTTAAGATGTTAGCTTGTATTAAGTAAGAAAATATATATGCCAAAAAATTGCTGTAAAGGGTGAATGTTTTTAAAGTTGATTCAGTAAAAAGTAGAAAGCACAAAATTGTATTATTAAGGCCAAGAAGCATCAATATTTATACTTTTAAAACTGGCGAACCAATTTTGAGCTTTAGGCTATAGCTGTGTTCTTAACAGTTACCTTGCAAACAGTAAGAAAGTCTAGTAGCTATAAAGGTACAACGTACTTCGAAAAAGTTATATTAAAGCAAATATTGCAAATGAGCTTTATTTATGCTTTTAGGCAAAGTGCGAGCAGTGAAATTGCATCGGGATGTATTTCTTTTAAACATAGTGGTTGCGTTTCTGATCCAACTTCATTGACAGAAATATTTTTATTTCACTCTGCCATAGTTTACAGCGCTGCAGTCATTAAAAAATTACAATTTCTGTTTATCAGATAATGATGACAAGTAGAAACTTGTGTTTGTACCAATTACTTTTCTTCTAGCTGTTTGAAGCATTAATTACCTAAATTTGATGTAGAGGGGGTTCATTTGCCTACTGTAATTGCTTTTTAGTAGCTCAGGCTATATTAAAATGTAGGTATATTTGTAGTATACAAGTGCAGAGAAACAATAAATCTTTGAATGACTCTAAACTATGTTATATACATTTCTTTAGATTAATGCTTGATGGATAGTCTATAGAAAGTTTAACAATGTGAATAGTGTCATAGCCATACCTGTGGTAATCATTAACATTTAATTAGATTTATACCTGGATTACAATGTCTACTGGTTGTAATATGTTGAGCATCAATAATGGAGGATTTTGGCGAGAGTTGTTTAGCATGGCGGTAAAATAAATTTTGTCTTTGTTAAAATGAAGGATGAAGTAAAGCAATTGGCCATCAGTTGAAGAATAGCTGAATTCCAGAGTTTAAAGGTGAAATAAAATCTAAACAAATAATTTGAATCTCACAAGGTTTTCATGGAAAATTGCCATTACACAAGATTTTAAAGAAAAAGTAACTAACTGTAAAATTTATATAAATATGTTTGTTTATATTGTTTACGAAGATTTGATATAAAACACACCAACTAATTGTGACAATTGTTGCTGATTTAAATAAGAAAACATTTAAACACTTTGCATGGCTATGACAAGCTAAATTACTTTATACAATGCTAAAAATATTTCTGAACTTAATATTTTTAATTCAAAATTTTGTAATGATTCTCAACTTTTCATATATTACTCATAAATCAATATTACTCATTAAGAAATAGGCACACCCTTGACAAAAATATTTCTTTATGATTGTTCCCCACCTATGAATTATCGTTGATTAAATCTTCAATTGTTTCTATATTATGACTAATCATCTCTGCTAATGTTGCTTTACTATGACTCAAAAGTAAAAGTATTTTACTTCAATAAGAAATGTGAAGTTCTTCCTTCGCATTTTGTTACCAGACTATAAATACAAATAAATGTTTACATCTTTAGTGGTGAGTTACCTTAGCATTCGAATCAGGTTCAAATTACAAACTGAGTCATCGTTCAGTAAATAGTTGAAATTGAAAATAGCCTTTCAAATGATTGTTAGCAGCAAATAACGCCCACCTGTAGTACATTCCACATTGCAATAGCCTATTTTTACAATACAATATTACATTCAGGTGCATGCGTTGTGATTATTATTTGAAGAATAGTGTAGTATATACGATAACAAGGTAGTCAGTTCTCATAACACTCATAGACACATCTCGCATAGGCGTAGTGTGTAAACTGAATAACAGACGTAATAGAAACCTGAACAACGTGTAGCTCATACCAACCTGCAGTATGATTGGCTGTTGTGATCCAAGACACGAACAGTGCACGTCTGTTTCCACATTGATATGTTTTAGTTCTCTTGTTATGCAGTAGGTTTAAGGCGCTGGAAGATTAAGGCTGCAAGGTATAAATTTGTGACTTCTACACCATGGAAATCATTTCCAATCCTAGCATTGTGAGGATACCATCTCCAACGCCAAGTCATTTACTAACATATTTGATATTTGTTTCATGAATTGACTTCATTCTTTTTACTACCTCAGTGGATTATTTTCCTAGCTACATTCTAATACTCACATAAAACCTGTTTGAGCAAACATGTCTTCCACCAATACTGGTAAGTCTGCTATTTTCAGTCTCAGTAGGTCTAGCAAGAACCTTTTTGAGTTATCCCTGTTGCACCCTAGTAGAGCTTAAGTCATACACCTGTAGCTAGTAAGCCGTTACAGTTGAAATGACTTGTTACAGCTAAGCTTCACAGCTCTGATTGGGCAGTAAGAAAGAGATATTAATGCTTTATTGTCATTTTCACAAATTGGGAAACTTGCAGTTTTTTGGTTCAGAATGATTAAATACATTTTTGCCTTAATGAACTACATACATAGCATGATGGGTAGTTGCTAGTTGAAACTTATTTTTTGCCTGATCCCAATGTCATTTATCATAACCGTGCTATTTATTCTCTTGTTGCATTTCGATTAGGTATAACTCTAAGCATATCCTTTGCTATTGCAGATTACGACTTTGATGATTTCTCAGTAGTCAGAAGTGACTATTCATCACGTGATGGCAATGATTTTGACGATGAGTTCACTCAAGGTGTCGTACGATCAGACTACAGATCCCGTCTACATAAGCATCAACTAGTAAATTACTGCAACGCTGAAGGAGGTGGTGGTAACTGTGGTACTGACTCTGACAGTTATGGTAACACTCGAAGTGATTAACAAAAATGATATGCCAAAGTTTACACAACGTATCTCTCTTAGAAGAGACACCAGTCCAACTACGAAAAATTCTCTAGACTATGCAATCAGGCGCTCACACTCCGCTTCTCTATCTAGTATATTAACAGTGTCCGAACCCATCTGACCAAGTCGTGCTCTATCTCTAGCGTGTCATTTATTATTATTATAGTTGCTTTCATTGTAACAAAAACCGTTTCCAAGTTCGAAAGTTTAACTTTCAACCTTATTCCGTCCACGTTTGCTAAATTTTTAAAAGTAATTGTGATGTATTTGATCATGAGAGGTCTCACATGCAATACACAAACACATTTTTACAGCAAACTGGCTGTAACTATGCAAAGGCTGGAATTCCTTGACCCTAATTATTATTACTTGTTTATGTATTATTATTTATTTCATTACTCTTACAAAGTGATATACTTTTTGCTTGTGCATATTACAATATTTATTGTAAGATCATTTATATTTATTTAATTTTCAAACTGAGATCACTAAAATTTCTTCGAATAAATACTACAAACAGGAAACAATAGAGATTGCTTTCTTGTCCATTGTGTGCACGTGGTGCATACATTCACGCATAGACTGACTATTACTCTCAGTAAAATTTAAGATTTCTATAATGAACATGGCAATGAGTTACAGCCAATGTATACGTGCAGCTTCAGCTGTTATAAGCAGGTAAATATTGCACCAACAGACCAACACACCTTTGATATAGCAGATGGTTTAGTCAGGACCTCAGAGCCTGCAGATATAATAAATTCGCTGCCATCAGTTTTGTCTGCAAATGCAAGTTTGATCCATGACGAGATTCTATTACAATATCTAAAACAAATGTACTGCACTTTAATTATTCAACACATTTTGTTATAAGACAAGGTAAATGTAGTTTACAAACTTTCTGGGTTTACGTGGACGACAAAGCAAGAGTGCAAGCTGCTTCATCAATCCTATCACCAGCTCTGAAATCATACATTACGGGAAGTAGTCAAAATTGCCTTAATCATTGTCATGTCAGAAGCTAATTTTGTCCATAAAATCTGCATTATTTAAAGCAGGTAGATTGATAGATTTGGCAAGTAGATGGAATATTAATAAAGCAGCTAAAATATTGATTAGTAAATGAGCACACCAACGCTAGGCTCTCAAGTCAACACAATCACAGATACTAAGGATTAAAAATACTATTTTTAAAATAACGTATAGCAATTTATTACATAGCAGATTTAATAAGGTGCACAATTTAATATTTATATGTGCAATAAAAATACAGGGAAAGAATGAGGAAGTCATGGCCAAGCAACCGAAGATATTTCATCTACCATGCCAAACTTCTCTCACTAATGAAGTGTAATAGCTGAACAAAATTGCCTGTACTTCTTTGCTTTATAACAAACCTAAGCATACTAATGGTTAACTTTTTGTACACAAAATAAGATTTATGAGATGAGAAAATGTTGTTTTGTAGAAAATCGTTAATTCAATGTCTGCTAAACCATATCAGTTCAATATCTTCTATCTGTATAGCTAACTGAAACTGTAGGTTGGTTGAGAACAGATGCGAAGTTTGGGAATTGTAAATAGCAGCAATTATAACAGCAAGTCATCAGAAATACACTGTTTATATAAAGCAAACACTGATTCAACTTTCCACCTGTTCCATTATCGACTTTTCTGTTAGTATTTTAGACTTTATATTCCTCTATGAGCTGTAAGCTTCACATATAGACCTATAAGCCTATATTGACAGACTGTCTTACCAGCACAACACTTTGGTGCTGAAACCTTTTAACAATTGAACTGTTACAGAAAATAAGAATAGTAGTACAGGCTGGTTTGAACCATCTCATAAATTTAATCAACGTCTAAACTTTATAGAGGCAGTATAAAATACGTTTGTATACACATTAAGATAACAGTTGCCATTTAAATGTTTCGTAAGAAAAGTATGATGAAAATTATTATCTTTGTGCATATTATATTTATATATTTAATGATATATATTATATTTTAATATATTATCTATATATATACATATTTACACTATCATGCTCAAAAATTTACATAGGAGAAAAAGCTTTTTATTGTATATAGATAAAATGTAGAATAGTGTTTTAATAGTTAAATACATTAAAGGACTTTAGGCAAACATAAAAGCTAGAGCTGGCTTTGAATGTCATTATAATCATAAACTGGTAATTACCACAATCTGTTAGCAACTGTTAAGGGATTTCTGAAACTACTATAACATGCTATACTCATATATATCAAGTCGTATTTTAAATTTAAACTTTTTAATTATGAAATGAAATTGCAGTATTGGCAATATTAGGGCACCAGGTATGAAACTATAATAAAGGGCACACAGTGTTATTTGTGTAACATAATTACCTGATTCACTGACATAACAAAAATGGATTATTTACTTTGTTATAATAAACAAACATGACTAGACAAGAACAGTGATATATAGTGGTAATACACACTAAATTTTAAGGAAGACATGGGCAGGCAACCTTGACTTAGGCCACCATACATCATATGAATGCTTTAGGACACTAGCACTAGGCTTGTATAGGTCTACATCCTATAGCCTACTAGTTTTGTGTTTTAATGACAGATGCAATACATATAGCCTGTAATAGGCTTCCATCAGTTTGAGAGGTATTCAAAGCAGTCCCTATGTAGCTAAGGATGTGAGTGAGCTCTTGCTATTTTACTTCATTACAAAATAAATAATAATTGTTAGCTTCAAAGTCAAGACTGCACGTGCGAATATTTTTTTATTATTGTTATAAAAATTATATATATATATATATATATATATATATATATATATATATATGCTCCACACTTCTAACTATCTCCACGCGACTGAATAAAATAGGATAAGTTAACATGCAGGCAGAATTAGAAGACATTCACTGCAGTGTTTAATAAAGGTAATTATATAGTGATTATAGTATTCTATAGCGTGTTTTATGACTATTTTATTACTATAACTGCTGTTTCCTCTATCCAACATCTTGACACACGACTGTAGAGCATGTACATGTATGACGCTATGCAAAAATATTACATCAAGTAGTTGCTGTGGCTTAACACAAATAAGATAAAGTGTGGGATTTAGGGTAGTCTGAGAGAGTTTAATTTAGATATTTGGTGAGTAGTGACCATCCAATGGTCTATAAACTGCACAGTAAAACATGGTAGGCTATCTTTATGGTTGCCATATAGAGGCTGTATTATCATTAATACTGTTTTTAAGATACATGCAGGCTTAACAGACGGACATTACAGATTTCTAGCCATTGAAAACTCATGCAGCATACTTGGTAATCTTAAGCGATGTCTCTATTATATTAATTTAATACTTTTCAATAAGAGGTATGGAATTTGAGACGTATATTAGTATACGTCGTCTACGTTGGTGCCATCTATTTCATTGGTTGGTTGATATCTACACCAATTGGATAAAAGAAAATGCAAAACAATTATATAATTCAACGTGGAATGAACGCATGCATAAAGTATAGATATGCTATTGAGCAGTATGATACGTCTGCATTTCTGATACCATCATAAATAATACAACAGCTACTGAGCTGGACCGAATGAATTAAAAATGATAGACAACTCTTAAAAATATATAAACGGTAAAACTAATTATCTAGTTTTTATTTTAGGACAGTCATTGCCATCAGTTGCCTATTGAATAAGGTTTGAAATGCCCTGTAATTTAGACTTTTTGTGATATCATGATATAAAATATTATATAGGGTTACCTCAAACAATGCTTTATAATTTTTTTTGTATAAAGTTGAGGTTTTAAGGAAGAAGCAACACAAAGCCTTGCTTTCATTAAACTCTCAGTAATAGATGGCTGGAATTGCTACGTTACCACAATAGTAATATTACATAACTTTCTATGACTAAATTCAAACTTTTTTGCTAGAAGCTGCGGCTGTACAGTCATTGCACTTACGACTATAATGATAATTGGGTTGAGAAAGGCGAATATAAAGCATATTTCTTTTGGAAAAACTTACAATTTATTTCTTTTATAACAGTTTAAATAAAAAGTTTTTGCATTGTACGAGTAAAGATAATATGTATTGCATTTTGTAGTATTATATCAGAATATATAAAGTTAAGATGACAAGCAATAAAAAACAAATTTCAACAAAGTTGTAGACAAAAACAAGTTTTCTTATACGATATAAATAATGTATTTCTTTAGGCTGCCAATATAAACACAAATAATTACATAACTAATATTTTACTAAACTAGTTATTTTAAATTATTTTAAGAATCTTAAGAATATAAAATCTCAAATTATGTTCCTAAAATTTAAAACTGGTAACGTCAGTATTGCATCAGCAAATAATATCACAATAATACAACAATGTAGCAACGTCATAGGCTCCTTTGGCACATCAAATTTACCAGGATTCATATTTCGTCACAGATGAATTTTTATGGAAAAAAATAGAAATATGCACCTCTGTACCATATGCAGTTGCCTAGCCAATGACTCTATTAGTTGCCAAATACAAATAAGACTGCATTAATATGCACTTATCCACAGTTAATGTAAGCTGATTTGGCTTTAATGCCCACTCCTCAGGGTTTTACCAGGTCTTCTTGACACCAATGAGCAGAATCCTTGGCTAGTGGAATTCAGCAGCCCTTAAGATTTACATACAAGTGTTTAAAATCCCATCACCTAGGCCATAAGTTAGACTATTATTATGTATTAATTTGGATGGTATCAAAATTTAGATAGGATTATGTGGTAGTCTGGCTCTCTGGTGTCTAAGATATTTAACTCCCAAACCACTGAATGCGTCAAGTGTTTCATTAAACATTATTCTTCTCAATTATCCTAATTATTGGGAAAAGGGCTAAAAATTCTAATGATTATTGTCAACTATTGTCAATCCCGTGATTAGTCGGCCATCTTAGCTGAAAACTCCTAGAAAGCCTTCCTATCTGAAGAGCCTCTTATATGTTGTAAGTGTCAAACAGCTTCTTGTACATCCTACTTTATATCTGCTGCTAACATTTCAACTTTACAGCTCCAAATTTTCCTACGAAAACTCAACCACAAGTTTAAAGTCTTTAGTCATGTGATGTCCATTACTTGAAATGCATACTCTTCTGTTATCAAATTCCTATTTTTAATAATTAAATAGCACTGTAACCAAGTCAAAACAACATTAGAATTGTGTGCAAGGTTGGTATGCATTTTGTAGCTGAGTCGAGTAGTTGAGATAGTCTGCTGCTTACTCAGGATGTACATTCTGTTTTCTCTTTGAGAATATGGAAAGCAAAAACTAACATTGCCCAACTCTTTTAATATCTTCATGTCTCGACTAACTGAAAACACCAGATGAGGAATCATTAAAGCTATAACCAAAATAGGAATAATTTGTTTTCTTTGAGTGACCAGCTAATGCTGGAAAATCTGACCGTCTTAACACCAGTATTGGAGGAGAATAAGAAGCTGGCCAACTTCACAAATCATATGACAAGATAAAGAAAACAGTGCTTACAAGTCTGTGTTTTTCTTAACACTGTGGCTAAATAAGCTAGCCAATTAAATAGACTATTTTCACGTCATTGCACAAGACCAAGTAATGAAGGGTGACAAATTTATTAAAAAGACCATTTGAGACTTTAGAATTAAATAAATCTTAAAAGTTGAAAGCTACTCTAAAAATTTTTAATGCATTAATTACCATAATTTAGATTTTTATGTAAGCACATTAAAAGTAAATTGATAGTTTAACCAAGCTATCAATTTGCAAAATGCTTTTACAAATCGTTATACCTGATCAGCACATCAATTGATACCAAGGCATTGCTGAAATACTCGGTTAGATAACTTGCAATACACCACAGTTAATAAAGGCATTGATACAACTACTACGCAAATAGATTACATAGGTTGAGTACTTTTGTTGGCAAGGAAAAATGAGCAAGGTGCAAAGAAAGTAACACCTATTTGCAGACATTCCTGAGAGCAAAGTTGTTGAGAGGCAGCAGTAGACTAAACATAGAGGTGATGAAGCTGCCAGCAAACTACAACTAATTCCCTTTCTGCATTACTTACATATTTACACTGTTATAATAATACATTTTGCAATGCCTTATATTTCAAAAAGATTTTATGATAATATAAATATTATTAGAGGTTGATTATGTTAATTGTTTCAGTCAATTTTCTATGCATATTTTGAATGTAACAAAATGTTTTGTTACGAAGATTAGATATATTTATTCCTATCTCTGTAAGATTGGGTTGTGTAATTCTCCCAAACTGGTTACCCTGGCATGTCATGTTATTCCACTTGTTTCACCTCAGCATGCTGTTGATGTTAGAGAGGTAAGATAAAGTCTGCTTTAGTTTAGAATGTAAACATACATAGTGTTGAGTAATTGTAAGTATTCATAATATGTTTGGTATGAGGAGGAGAACGTGTAATAGGATAGCAGCCGGCCAGCATCCTGGTTAGACGAGGTGTAAACATGAACTTTGTGTCTTGCATGTCTGTCAGAATGGTAAGATAATTATAGAAATTTGGCTTTTTAAGGTGTTATAGACCCAAAACGGTTCAAGCCCTTAGGAAGTCTATGAGATGACAATGACAATATTTGTGAATAAATATGCATGGAGTAACGATTAATAACAATGATGATGCAGCTGAAAAAGTAAAAAAATACTCTTTAGTATAGAAGGTGACAAATACAGGAGCATAATTATTCTATTATATTATTATTGGATTGTTTTGTAAAGTTTATAGTAACTTCTAAACTTTCAACATGAAAGACCAAAGTGATAAGATCCATCCCAGGTTCTAATGCTGATTTCAAAGTAGCCCAGGACTCAACAGAACTGTGGATTGCCTTTTTGTAATCCTTGTTTTTATAAAACAATACAGTCTTTAAAGACTTTTAATTGAATGGATTTGTGTCAAAATCTTTTTAGGTAATTATGAACAGCAAATTAAAAAAGAAAGAAGCCTTTGTATAAAATGATTAATGCTTCAAGCTCACTCTGTGAACAAAGCAATGAGGAAACAAGCAGAATGTGATTGCCATTGTTCACTGTAAGACACAAAACTATCCACTATTATTATTACATAATCGTTGCCAGGCACGATGATATTGTTACCTTGTCCGAGTTACACAGATGTACAAATGATAGTTTGTTAAACTTCTGCACACACTTAATCACCGAAGAAGTGGGAAATGTGCTTACATTCAATGCATTACTCATTCAACTCAAACATAAAATAAATGGCAAGCCTTGTAACCAACTAGGCCTTAACATTCTCATTAATATAATCATCGCTGTGTTTGTTACCGCAATAAAGAAAATAATAAATGAACAATAATTTATGACACAACAAGGTAGAGTTATACACAACAGTTTATAGGGAAATCTTTTGTTTGTAGTAAATTTCGAACCCAACTTGCTGTGTGTAATAGCCTATTATTCCTTGTCATATGAAAAGAAGTGCATTAGATCTAAACAGAATTATCCCTGCTTCCCACTTAGCTATGTTTGGGACTAAGCTTAGAGGCAGCTTAGAATTTTGATGGGAGGAATTACTAAGAATTTTGTGTTTTTGAAGCTATCCATATCCTGGTTAGATCTATTATATAGGGACAGGCCTCCAGGTTTTAGTGAATCCTGTAAACACTAAATAGCTATTAATATGTAATATTATAGGTACGGAATTTTAATGCTGACTACAGCATAAACTATAGAAAAATACTAGCATTTTAAACTTAAAAAGTTAAACCAAGTATTTACTAAAATGTTTTCAAAAACAATAAATTCTAAACAAAGCTACACAATTGCTTTATAAGTGTTGGTTTCACATTTCAAGCATGGGGCTTAGATAAAGAAGCTAGTATGGCACAAACTGGTCTGTATTCGGAGAAGGGGTATTTTTGATGACCTCTTTCATTGGTTAGTGTGAATAAAACATTTCTTTTGCTCTCGCAATAAAAGTGTAAGGCACACTAAATATTATATAGGCTGTAACATTTGGAACTTTTAAAATAAGCTTAGGAACAAATTAGCAACTAGTAACTTTTTTCGTTAACTTTTTAGTTGCTTACTTAATAATATTCCTCATATATTTTATGTAATTCATATACAATAACTGCTATATTACTATATTATGTAATACAAAGGTGTGTAGCTGTATTATTGTACTATGTAATACAAGGCGTGTAGATGCGGTGATAAGGTAACTCCATATTTTTTCCCATTCTCCATCTGTTTATTATACTTCATTTAGAACAACCTTGCAAATAATAATGTCATTTTCTATTTAATTTGATTGGTTTACTCAATTATAATTGAAAGTACTTGTTAAAAAGTTTTTTGGAATACATGAGACCAGAAACCCATTTCTACGCTTTAATTATGTGCATGAGCCATATTTTACCCAGGAGAGCAGTCTTCATAAGCGTTTTAGCAAAGATAATGTTGCAGGTGGTGTTTAAAAAATTAAATATTTACAATTTAAATTACTACAAAATGATTTAGTTAAGGACTATTAAAAAGTTTTTCTAAGTGCATAGCTTAAGAATTAAGCTTATATCAATTAAATCAGGTACTATTTTAGCTTTTCCTCTATACTCAGCATGACCCCAAACCACACTCTACGTATTGTGGCAACACAAATATTTATTTATCTATCTATTACAGCACATTAATAATAAGGATAATATATTAAAAGTAATAAGCAGACCACCAGCGGAGAACTAAGCTACCTGTTTTAATTGAATTGCTAATTGGATTTTTCTGTTATTGATGTGACAAGATTTGTCTGGGATTTCAGTCTTTTAACTTTGTCTGAAATCATCTCATAGTACAATAATGCATGTTCTATGTTTTTTGTCTAACAGGTCTGGACATAGTTATATTTGTCAGAAAATAAGCTGACAAAAACACAAAGACACTGCTTCAGTAAATCTCTAAAACCATTTTTTATGATTTAAGGTTGAATGTAAAGGAAGCAATAAGAATGGTGTATTTGAATAAGATTATTTGTTATGGTTTCCATTAAAGGCAATGTACTATGCAATGTCCAAAATATGATATTTTCATATAAGCAATTAATAAAGTTTATGTTGTTTTAGTTCTGTACAACCCTTTTCAAGGAAAATTTAATGTTGTTTCTGCTTATTTTTAAATAATAAATACCACTGATTAAAATATAAATTTGCTAAAAGGACATTATAATTATATTAATTCAAATAACAATATTCCATCAATGAATAGATATTTCGATTTCTAGACTGTATTTAGAAGAAACTTTTTTTTAGAAAAATTCACATTATTTAGTTCCTAAATTCACAAAAGTTTAGGATCACTATAATTATAATAGCAAATTATTATTATTGCAATTTGTTCACAAACAAGAAAGTAATTAATTATCACTTGTAGATATAGTTTGTAGATTATTTGACTAACGCTAAAGTGATCTCACCACCAGATGTGGTCTATTTATTATACGGGCTTCCTCATCATTCTTCTTACTGCACCTAACAGACTTCGAAACACAACTCATATTACAGGTAAAACTAATTATTCAAAGAGTTTTAATTGCTAAGTAGAGAAAATTACTGAATGAAACTTTCTCAGGATAAATTACACATTCAAGTAACCTATATAATAAACAACTCGAAAATTTGATTTACAAACTCCCCAACACATTACGTTTATTCAGTATTAAATTATTTACAGACATCTTGGCTATTAGCTAAATGCAACTTCAGGGTAGTAGCCTATGCCGGAGCATAACATTTAATAATAAATTTTTGCAACTAACATTGTGTATGCACCGTTCATTTGCTGACAACATTTTTGTTGGGCTCAGTATGCTTATAAGTACTACAGAGCTGATACTAATTTTTACTATTAGGCCTACTCTTATTCTTTGCTGCTGCAGCATTTAGATTAGTCACCAATTTTGGCTTAGATGATTAAAACACAGGCTATATTTTATTATATGCTGCTAAATGAAAAAACAAATGAAACTACCCAGCTAGAAATTCTTCTATGAATTGTAATTTAAATTTGTGTGGTCTACAGTTTTGGGTCATTGGTCTACAGTATTATGGAGCATAATATATAGCATAAGTTCTTAATTTAAAGAAACAGCTTTTAGCATCTCAGATTGCAAGCTTTCTTTAATCTCATTAGTATTTGCACCTAATAGATTGCATTCATTGGCGGCAAATACCTTGGGAAATGTCGCCTTAAAAATGTGCCAACTTAAAATATTTGGCTTTTATAAGTCGTACAACTATATGACATATTATACAACAAACAGTAAATACATCTAATAATTCGTGTAGCTAAAACCAAATAATATACCATTTGACACTTTAGTAGTAGATAATTCCTAATGTGTCGCATTCTTATTCCCGAGCCTGGTAAGGTACTTTAGAGAAGTGCCTTGTTTTAACGTCATATTGTGTGGCAAGCTGCTTCGTGATGCAGTCTACAAGCGCCTTAACTGAACAGGAATTTTGGATTTAGGTAACTTTTCTGAATATTTTCAGGTACTTTATTGCATATTTTTAGCTGCTTAGCATTTGTATACAGATGTCAAAATTAACTTAATTACACAATCAATGACCATAAGTCCCAATTATGTCTACACCTTATAATATAATATATTTAATTTACCTAGATATCAGTGTTTATTTTTATTCATAAAACTACATGTAAACAAAAATATCCTTTGTTTTGCTTTAATTTTAGGTAATATTTTATGACACACTAAAACATTGATACATACTTCCTGGGGCATATACCTAGTAGATAGAAATTAAAAAAGTTCTAGGGTTGATTACAAAATACATGCAAGTGCGTTATAACCTGTGTTAATAAAAACCATCTGTAGTATTTTATTACCTTGTCTACACTGAGCTGTTACGCAGCAGGTTTTCACTTTTAATGCAAACCATTAATTTATTTTGATTGTATTACTCACTTGATGACCCTGTGTTTATCTGTACAACCTTGGCATGCCAGCTGCACTAGTTATATCGGGACGCAATACATAAATAATGATAGGCTTTGATTCAATCTAAAGCATATCTTTTAATATAGGCTATATATTATTCATTATGTTATACTACAAGTAACTTAAAGGATTGCTCTATCTTAGTTTATTACAATCACATTATAATTATGAACTATAATCTAATGTGTATGCAAACAATTGTGACTTTGCAAAGGGATATATGCCTAGAAAACAGCTTTTCAAAATTCCAATTTTGAGGGAGGTAAAATTTTCAGCCATGAAAAAGAATAGCCTAATACGTGACGTGTGAACGCCAGTAACTATGCTGCACGTGCTAACTATAACGCTAGTATTCAAGGTTGCTGAGCGCAACATCAACCAATAACGCTCAAGCAGTTACAGTGCGCTATATAGGTCAGCTTTGGTGCGCCCGCCCGTAATATTGCACAATCTGACCTAGTTTAGATCGATCGCAGGCATTCATCCTAAAGAATGCATGTTTTTGCAAAGCTTTTTTCTATGTTTACAAGCAAAATATGGCCTAATGTTATCACATACATGTTATTTAACATGTCAAAAAACTATAGATTGAGATAATTCATATTTGCACTTCTATAAATATACAAATTACGAGCTGAAAGATCACATCTCACAGTCATATTTCTATAGTTATTCATTTGTATAGTCACGTGACCAGCAGGAATGCTGGCGCTGTTACGTCACATTTCTCAGCTCATTTCAAAATCGGCGTTTTGGCTGTTACCAATCTACACCCTCAACTTCAACTAACTTTTTCTACCTTTGGTCAAATGCTTTTTGTCAATGCATGCTTAGAAAAACACAATATTATGTGTGTTTGACCTAAATGGCCATTTATTAGACAAGATAGAGCAATCCTTTAATTCAAGCCAAAGATGCACATTCATGAGGTTAGCATTATGAGAACACACCCAAAGATATATCGGTACTTGTAAGATTAGATTATAGGATTTGAATACAGTATTTTATTTACCAAACATTTTGGCTTCTAACCAGTTAATTTTAATTGTAATACATTATTATAATATAGTATATTAATAGCAGTCAATGCAAGAATTGATCTCAATTCCTTGAATAAAGTAATGACAAGTTTATTGTTTAATAAAATTGATTAGGATGATGTAATTATTGGATATATTCAATGTATGCAAGTAGCATATTATTTTAATTATATAATACAGTATTATACTTTTGACCACCAATTTAGAATATATCCTCTCTCAACAGAGCAGATGATAACAAATTTAAGAAAAATATGACAAAGAGGACAACTCCATGGTGCGTGCTTTTTGATTTGCATAAAAATACATTACTTTTGAATTTATGTTATTAAAATTTATTTTATCAATAAAAATAGTTGTTTTTAAATTTTATGCTTATCTTTGAGTTGAAAACGTTATAAATTTAGTGTTGTTGCGTGGCTCCACGAAGCTCCACGCAAAGGGTTAATAGATCATATTGGCTCCACGCCAAGCCATTACATGGCCACGCAGTCACATAAGGCTTTTAGCGTTTTCAACTCAAACATAAGCATAAATTTTAAAAACAACTATTTTTATTTTACCTTCAAATTCAAGTTTGGCCTCACACGTTTTATTTGTTATATTTTAGTTTATCATTTGAATATTTCAAGTGTTTTAATCTAATTTAATTAATTTTTTTCAGTAATACTAATAGTAATAGTAATACAGATACTTATACTACTACTAGTACTAGTACTACTAGTACTAATACTCAGTATTACTATTAGTATTAGTATTAATAATAGTAATACTTATACTAATAAATTATGAATAAGTTGCAACTTAACTTATAACTATAAATTAAAATTATAAATATAAGACTAAGTAATACTAATACTAATAGAGTAATACTAAGAGTTTTAATTTATGTTACAACTATAAGTATAACATTACTATTACTATAAGTATAACTCTATAAGTACAACTCTATAAGTATATGTACAACTAGAAGCATAAGATTAAGTGATGGTGACTCTGACTTTATGATCATTTTATAATCGTAATACTAATATTAAAGGCGGTAAGCTTCCAGGTTATTTATTACATTTGAGCAAAAGTTTGCATGCTTTTCAACTGTTTTATCAGCATTTTATCCAATTTCTTATACGAAAACACTACAAAAATGTAAGTAAAAGTGGTCATATTAGGTGTCTTGGACTTGCCCAGACTTGCCCGCGAGCGTGCCCTCCGTGTCCTATTCTGACGTGGGGATGGCAAAATAGCCCTATTGTAGCGTGAGTTTATATCGCGTAAAGTTATTAAGAAGCGGGTTTGTCACAGATTCTCGTTATTCGTAGTTCAAATCACATGAATGTTACTCTTCGGGCGGCTACTAATAACTAACGTTAGCTACGCAACATCAAGAAAGGTAACTAATTTGACTGTTTTCAAATGGACTATTCCATTTCGCTAGTTTGTAACTTGCTGTAAATCACAAAATAATTATTTTCCCTATTTTAATTTCAATTATCATGTCGACCACACTACCAGAAAATTACTCTTAAATATGCAGTAAATGATGATTTTCAACCGTTTTGTGATGAATTATAGGTTAGTAGTTGTCTACGTAAAACCAAGTTTTAAAATTTGTAACTGAATCAGTGAAACTAAATCACAGTATCAGTATGACTATGAGTATCACTAGTCTATCACTATGACTATGAGTATGTCTATGACTCTCACTCTAACTCTAAGTCTATGACTGTCGCCTATTGGTGAACTATTATTAATAATATTCAATGGTTATATTTATTAATACTATTATCAGTCATAATGATAATCATAATCATATGACAGTATCAGTTACGGAGCAGAATCAGTTTCGAAACTATTACTTATAATATTAGTTATAACTATAAGTATAAGTTATACCAATAGCTATATTTATATTAATATAAATATTTATATTCATAGTAATACTAATAACAAATGTAAAATTATTATGTTAATAGTTATACTTGTAAGTTATAATATAAAACAAACGACACAAGTATTAATTTGAACTGCTGGTCTTAAAATAAAAAGTAAAATAAATAATAATATAAATAATAAAATATAAATTATAATAATTTAATTATACTAATACTAATAGCAATACTTATACAGTAATATAATTATAATAAATTTATAAAATTTAAACAACTTTAAATTTAAGGAACAACTTTAAATACAAACAAAGATAATATTAAATAATTATAATCATAATGATCATAACAATAAATATAATTATGATTCCAATAATTATCAATATATTATATAATATTTAAATTATTTTAATTTATAATTATAATCATAAATTGTATAGTTATAGTGAATAAATTCAATTTGACATAACTATAATATTATAAAGCAGTCAGCCTATCTCTAATTCTGATTGAAATTCAGATTGTTATGACTGTATCATTATTCACTAACTCTAAGAGTAAGTGGCTACAATTATTAGTATCAATGTTGTGTTAGAGTACTATACCCATTGGAATTTTGATATATCCATTATATTTACAACTCTGCCTGTTACAGCTATTAATAAATTGAACCAAAATACCAACAGTGCCTAATCATCGCCTTATTTATAAAATAATCACAATCATAATGCTCAAGTTAATAGATTGGAAATTATTGAAAATTATGTTGATGCCAATATAAATATGACATTGTATGCATCCAAGTAGTGATGTTGTAATATATCTTGGAAGATAATTACATTATAATAAGAGTTAAATTCCTCTAAGTAACTTTTTTGCAATTATTCCTTAGAATAACTATAACTTATACTCCTAACATTTAATAGCGCATTAGTTTTAGATTGAGCTACTAATTGTATTTATTGCATGTGAAAGTTAGTTATTCTCCGCCAGCTGCATGAATGTGACTGGTAAATTTTGTAACCTTTGGCAGTAATAACTTTGTAGCATAAATTAGACACATTTTTATGAAAATACATAATTTTAATGCTATAGCTGCTAGTAATTCTAATGGGTGTAATAATATTACTTTCACCAGCATTAATTTTTACTTTGTTCATGCTTCATAAAGCGTTTTCTAAATTCTTTTTTGAATAAATATACATATAATGTGCTGAATAGATTACATATGTTGGGGTTCTTCCTATACTGCAGCTCAGCCTACACTCCCCGCCACAAATGTTCCTAAACTACTAGCTTCATCAGGATACAGATTGATGGAGCTGTATTGATAAAAACTTCTCTTTTTAGCAGTAGAGGCATCATGAAAAAAAGGCAAGTATTTTACTCAATAAGAATTCGGTTTTTTACTTCTACAAATTTGATAGCCTACACGATTCTATTTAAATGGAAACTGGTCTGACATAATGTGTCTGCAATTTATTAGTTATAATATAGTAAATACTATGCAGGCCTATAGATCAAATGGCTCAAAAAAAATTAAATAAAACATTACACAATGCTGTATTTATTAGCAATGTAATACTTAGCAACTAATTTCACATTATCATTGTTTGCAAAGTTTTATATATCTACATATGTTTGTTCAATTCAGTGTTCTGAAGTAGAAGGTTCCAACAGCAGGGAAAAGCCTTGAACAAGATATTATGTTCTACATCTCCAACTCATTTTAACTTTGCTGGTCAGTTCATTGTGTATCTGGAGCATAGTTTTGTATTTTCAAGTAGTCCATCAGATACCTTTGTAGGTAGTAAAGATTAAAATGTTTGTGCAATGATGTCCATAATGTTGAACTGATTTATTGAAACTAAAACTGTTCTTAATTATAACAAAACTTGACAATCTTTACATAAAGAATAATGTCCTATAATCTATCTTCATTGTAAACAAAATTAGAAAGTTCCACATCAGCAAATTGTTTATCATCATCTGTAGGTGGAAGAAGCTTGCACTCAGTTATAAAGGCAAGCTGACGGTGGTTTTCTTTGCCTTCTATGAAGATTTGGAAAGAGCCAGAAAATTAATACTCTATAACTGCAAAACCATGTTGTAGTGTCTTGTGTTATTGATTGAATCATCTAAAAGAAAAATTGTTGTATCATTATAATTTTACTGTTAATGAATTAGCAAATCTACTTATCTTGGTAAATATATTCAAGAACAAATACTATAGTGTAACTCAGTTTTGGTTATGTGTATGCTCCTTAAGCAAATTTACAGCAGATATCAAACTATATATTAGAGACTGATATAGGAATTAAATTTAAGCTAACCATGATGATGTAAATAGCTGTTGTATGTGACTTCGAGAACTCTGCTGGCCATGTCAGTTCAAATACACCAGGGTGATCTGTTACGAATTTCATGTCATTATTGAAATTCAGCTTTTTCAAGTGCCTCTTCACAACTCTGGCAGCATTCTGACTGCTCCTTAGCTTTCTGCGCCTGAAATTTCTTCTACTTGCACCATTCTTCTATTGGTGGAATGTTAGCCTATAACAAACAGGTGTACCAAGGCTAAAAAAATATCTAATTCACTGCACTAGGATATTATTCAACTCATTTAAATTTAACATATAGCAGTAAAACAATCACATAATTGTTTTTATTTTATCAGCTTTACTTTACAAAGCTGAACCATATAATTTAGTAACTTGTCACCATAATAAACTTTGTACAACATACAAATTGAAAACCTGATGTGATTGCTTTTTTAATAGAATATACATCAAAAACATGTTACTTTGATAAGCGTGTTTATAATAAAAGTATTAAACCAGTTTGAAAAGATTATTTTGTTATATAAGGGATCACAAAACTACATCATTTTAGACCTGTAGCTCAATGTTCCTCAAGCAACGGGCTGCTATGACTAATTAATTTTCTATCATTGCATTTGATTGTTCTACTCATAGTGTATTGGCGAATTAAAATTATTGGTAATTTAATGTATATTTTAGCTACCTCTGTACAATCAATGTCATAGTAATATCAATTAGGTTTTAAATTTCACTGAGTTTATAGTAAATTACTGCAACCGTTACATAACATTTGGCTAGTTCTCTAGTTCATTAAATAACCATACGAACTTAAATTTACAACATGACAAAACACACAAAGCAAAATTAAAATAAGCATATTATGAACCAATGTAAATGATAAGCGATAATGCTGTTATAAAACATAAATTATCAAATTGAAATAGTTATTATTACTATTAGTATTACTATCATTATAACAACTATAACTATTATTAGTATTACTATTACTATTAGTATTAGTATTAGCAAATTAGTAGTAAAAAATGAGTAGAGCTCAACATATACAATCTAGCTTACTATAAAAGTAGAAGTAGAACTTTTAAAACTATCATCTGCATCATTATCAGAACTATGAGTAATACTAGTAGTTGTACTAATAGTAATACTAATTATTAATACTAATAGTATCACTATGAGTATGAGACTTGGGCTGGCAGTGATTATCAGTATCAGCATCGTCATAGTCAAAAGTTACAAGAATTAGAAGCCATATTCATATTCATAGTAATAGTCAATCATTGATTGAGTTAATGTCATAGTGATACTCATACTCATAATTAATTTATACGATACTCATACTCATAGTGATAGTGATACTTCACCGTGAATTTAATAATAATTTTAATTTAATATAAATAATAAAATATTATTATTAATATTATCATTGTTGCTAATATTATGTCTTACTCTTAGTCTAACAGCAGCTCTATGAAGAAGTTAAACATAACTGATAAAACAAATTTCAAAAATAATACTGCAACAATCAATATAATGTATATCAAATTCAATATGCTAGCAACCTAATTTTCAGCTCACTTCATTAACTTTCCGTGCAGTATTGTGAATTGTGATGAAATAAATTTATTAATGGTGACCTTGACATCTTCGTCCAAATGCCTTTCACGTCAAGCCCCGAACCAATTTGTAAAAATTTTGGATTTTTTACTTTTGATTATTTTTTACGAAAAGAGCTTCAAAATAAATTTAAAAAAAAGTGAGCTGTTGTCCACATGAAAAGAAATATATGAGCTAATTTTCTAAATTCAGGAAGTTACCAGAGGGTCACAATATTTTTTTAAAAAAATCTTTATTTTCACGACAAGCTCTATATATTAATATAGAAAAAAAGAAGACAACTCTTTTTTCAGATTTTTCATGTGCCACGGTCACGTCAATATCAGTGCTATTAACACATATATTTTAATTCATTTTTTCTGGTATATTGAGTTGAGATTTTTTGTATATATTTTGTGAATGCTACTAAAAAAGTATGATCTTTTAATTAACAGTAATTGATTTTATCAAAATAACCTGGATGCTTACGATGTTTAATAATCAAATAATCAATAATTTTGAGTTTGAGCTTTTTGCTAGAATCTCACTTGGTCAATGTGAATATGCTGTATTTGCATTTGTATTTACATTTGTATTTACTATTCCAATTGCTGATCACACCAATTCCTGTTTCAGTAATTATAAGTCAAGATGGATCAAGTAATGATGGCTATTGAACCAATGAAAGAGTTTAGTAAAGACTCTGTAAGACTAGTTAAAAGATGTACCAAACCTGATAGAAAAGGTGAGTGCGTTAGAGTTTTTGCTCTAAATAACTTTTCTTATTTATTTTAAAAGTATGTATGCAGTTTCTTTATCATCATATTGCATATAGAACAGAAAATATCTCATTCATATTTCAGAGTTCCAGAAAATAGCTGTTGCAACTGCTATAGGATTTGCTATCATGGGATTCATAGGATTCTTTGTCAAACTAATACACATTCCCATCAATAACATTATTGTGTGAGTTGCATAACCAACATTCTATATCATTCTGTCTATGCAGTTAATGTGTTCAGTTTGCATTTTATACTGGAGCAATGTAAAAATGGAACTGTGGAATTTAAACCATTTTGTTATTTGGTAACTTGCACAAATTTTTGGCATAATTTCTTTGGTTTGAAATACTTTGCAGTCCCTATTTGTTAAAAGCAAAGCTGCTATAGGTACTCCACAAATAGTGGTATTGAAATTTTGGAAAGTTAATCCTATAGGGAACACAACTCCATGTATGAATATGACGCTGTGTATCAGCATATTATGCTATCTCTAGTTAGCCCCTGTGTAATTTTTCAAGACAAGTTATCAATTTTAAAAATTTCACGGATTTAATTTCTGTCTTGTAAGTTTGTGTTAAATTACAAGATTAAATTGCATTTAAGAAATCCAATTAATAGACTTGGCAGCCAAACAACTAAGAAGTTGTTTTCTCATACTTTGACACCAAATTACTTTGATGTTAATATTTTACATTTTAGAGGATAACATGGCAAAGGAGGGGAAGTACCCAAACATCTCTGTATTATAGTCTTATATATCTGTTATGATGTAATTTTTAAACAGTTAAAAATATTTTATGTAAGTTATTACACGATGATGGATTGTGTTTATTTTTAAAATTATCAGCTGTAAAAACAATAAAAAGTATAGCCTTTAAAACTTCTATGTTTTGTATATAATACATATGAAAGTCAGACACCGGCAATAAACAATATATAAGCATAATGATGCTGTGGTAAATTCTTAGCAGAATTGTTAGTAGATCATTTACTCGAAACCAATGTCAGAAAATTTTAGTAGCTGGTAATTAAAAAACCCATCAGATTTTGTGTAAATCTTGCATAGTAGTTGAAAAGCTACTAAACAGTAATGTATTAAGTAAAAAAGCACCGAATATATGGATAAAATATTAAAAAAATAAAGCAACTTGACACATTATGAGATGATTGAGATAGATTAGGCTATTTCTTGAGGTAGTAGTTACTGGGTACAAATGGCATTCTGCTGATGACTCCTTTGCTTAGTTTATTTCTGGTCTCTACCATAACCTCAGTTCCTAGCTTAGAGCAATGAGTTTGGATGTACGCCATAGCTATGTTCTTTTTAAGGGAGGGGGAAGGTACGCCGCTGGTAATCTTGCCCACTTCCTTCTCATCAACTATGACCTTCGACCCAGCTAAAGCATATTCAATAAATTTGCTATCAAATCTTTCAACATGATTAGGTAATACCAAGTAGTGATATTTCCTTTACTAAATGCAGGCAGTTTTTACAAACACCATTATGCATAGAATTGTCTTCTCAATATTTATGAAAATACAGCGCTCAATACAATAGGATATAAAATAATATATCACACCAATTCAGAAAATATTTTGCTTAAAGTCAAGGTTGAACCATTTAAATGCCCAACTACACAGCTTTGTGTCGGGCTATCTAAGAGAGCTAATTGATAACCTATGGACTACCACAACTTGGTAAGTGCATGCATATATCAAAGTGCTGTGGCACTGCTTAGGCTATTTTCAGTACATTTAATGCTGTAGGAATAGGAAACCAATCAGTGTTAGGCAAAGTTGATGCATATTACATATTTGAGCCACCGCCACATCAAAAATGTAGAAAATAACCACAAAATCGGAGTTGCATGCTCCTAATTGAAGCATGAATAGTAAACATAAACTCCTGGTATTTTTTCCAGTTAGTTTTGTGGGCAGTTTACAGCACGTACCACGTGGTGGTGGGCCAGACTCAGTTATAATACCAACTCTCTTTCTTGCAGGTTTCTCCTTCAGCTGCTGTAGTATAACGTCAGATCCTGGAAAATTGCTATCTTGCCTTCTGCGTTTACCTAGCAATATACACCACACAGAAGTTGCACTCTACGTACAACAGCATGTTATTGTATTAGTCTTAGTGCTTATACTCACATTGAAATAGGCCACCATTCACAACTTATGGCAGGTTTTAACTATTACTGCCAGACATAAAAAATTAACCAGAGAGTCATAGTAATCCCTGAGTAGGGAGGGTTGAAGTGTCACCCGTATAGCAAACTAAAATGTGAGCCTCAACCATTTCATTTATCCTTTATATTCCTAGCTGTTCAAACAAAATAAACATAAATATATTTGTCGAATCAAGAGTTTCTCAGCAGTCAATGATTTAATGGGAAAACTAATGCTTTGAGAGAATAGAGAATGAGAATAGGAAGACGAGGAGCCAACTCCTGCAAGAAAGTAGGCAAAAACTAAGTTTAATACTTACAAAGTAATGTCAGGAAACCAGATAACACGGAAGGAAGCTTAGTAACAGATCAATAAACCAAGACGTGAGTAACAAACCTATGAGCCAAGTGAGTGCAGCTTCAACAGGGGTTGTAGTTTCGTCAATGTCGTTTCCATAGAGACACAAACCAGCTTCAAGCCTTAGACTGTCCCTCGCCCCCAACCCAGCCAACTTCACACCAGCTTCCTTGGAGGAGAGTAAACAGTCCATTATATGGTGCTCTTTGCCTTCAGGTATGGAAATCTAGAATGGAGATTTCAGTTTAAATTGATCCAATTACATCATCATGTTATAACCTACCTGTTAACATTTCCAGTGATCTACGTGTACATCACTGGAAATACAACATAAAGAAGCAGTGATATCGACCATCTGGAATCTCTTAGCTGGTTTATAAAGACAGTTATTACTGCTAAAATTGTGCTTCTAAAAATGATAGCAATATAAAGAGTTGAATTATTTACTCCTGATTTTATTAGAAAACAAGCTGAAACTGTGCATATGTATTTGTATTTCATTTCCAGCCAATTTAAATTCTGACAATCAAAACACCAAATGCAGTTAATTTTAAAATTAAGAGCATCAGTCAATAAACGGGTGAGTAAGAACTGATTTGACGGTTAACAATAAAAGTGTATATAGTTTATTAAACATATATGAAATTATAGCTTACAATATTTAAAATACAACATTTCTTCTCATGAAATGTGGTCACAATTATATACGTGCTATACAAACATTTAGATATGGCCATTACAATACCAGCTACAGTGTACTGTATACCAGCTCACAACTACTCGCTATAAACCTGCTTTACGGATACTGGTTAGTTTTAGGAGTTGTCATACCTCAACACCATCCTCTCCTGTGTATCCACACCTGGTAATCCGGCAACCCTCCACTCCGAAGACACTCGCCATAGTGGTGTTCATAAAATACAGTTGAGTAAGATCTACATCTACACCAGCTTGCAGCACCTGTAGCGAATGGTCATTGTAATGTTGTCAAACTTATGGCTACAGTTTGTAGATGGTTTTATAATTTTTCTTGTAACTTTGCCCTTTCTTTATTGTGTTATAAAGCATTACAACTCATCAGGGGAAAATAATTTAGCTATTTCTGATTGGATAAGCAAATCACTGCAACATGATTTCGCTGTGTATCATGTAACAGCTGCCATTTAGCAATAAGATGCAACTTTAGAAGCGTATATTCACAACTCCGAAATTAAAAATCATTACTTGTATAGACTACACAACTTATATTCTACTCTTAAATTAATTTCTATTTAAAGTTACCAAAGAGATCAGGCCAACAAAGTGATAAAGATCAGAAAAAAATCTGCCCATTGAAGATATTCTGATTTCTACAGCAAGTTTTACTTGTGTCGATTACTCTCTACTCACCTTAGACATGAGAGGTCCTTGCACTGCGACAAGTGGATTAGTTAACACTTCCAGTTCCACATCCAATCCTTTAGACTTGCACTCTTCTAATTTCCGCTACAAAGTTAGAAGAACAAACAAATCAAGTGGCATGTTCAGATTACCTCCTAGAGTTAAAGCTGTGCTGATATGACCTACTGGTATTTCAGGGCTAGTAGACATACTAGCTCTGAGTCACCAAAAATAGTTTTGTGTGCTACATTTTCTTAAATTTCATAGACTTGCAGTCAAGTAAATAGTTTTAGCAAGTTGACTCGAGTAAAGAATTTTCAAGTATGTCGAGTGAATGACTTGGGCCGGCCCAGCTCTGCAATATATTTTTAACCTGTATTCATTATGATTTCAAGTTTCAGGGTAATAAGAAATACGGAGTGTAAAAATAAACACAGCAAGTCTCCATATTCACACAACAAACCGTTATAGTATATCATATAATTATACAAATACAGTTGAAGATAATTATTAACAGAGACTGTTAACAGCCATAATATTAATTAAAATTCAACAGCATTTCCAAGCAGCTATAAAACAATGTCCACCATTGATATTAGGTTTGCGAATTTAATATTCTCCCTCAAAAAATATTTTTAAAGCAAGAAAAAGTTGGGTTTGGCAAATCCGAGCTGCATTACGTGAGTAGGAGTTGCCTTACCCAAGAGAACTTAATTCAAATGTTTGAAAAGCACAACTTTTTCAGTCACTGCATTAACAGATAAGAATATAAATGTAATCATTGAGCTGTCTAACTGAGATCCAGTTTCAATATAAATTATAAAAGTGTTAGAACACTTCAATGTTCAGAGTAAGGCAGTCAGTGACTTAAAAACACCAATATATATTTATAATGTCACGTGGAGCTATACACAGCAGTCAGCTGTACACAGCAACCCGTATGTTGTACATATATATTAAAACTGTGGGAGTGTTACTACCTTCATCAGTGCGAGATCACCATCTCGGCAGCCGGCATTAGACACGACATAGATGTACCCGTCAGACGTCTTGTTAGCTATGAGGTCATCACAAATGCCGCCTTGCTGATTAGTGAAGACAGTAAGAGTCCCTGTGTCATCTGCCAGACCTGCAACTCATATGAACTATACACTATATTCAAAGTGAGGCTCAAGGTCAAGATGAGCCTCAAGGTCAAGGTCACTTTATCATCTGCACCCACACACAACTTGCAAGTAATTGTTACAGTGTCAATCTCTGCTGTTGTTGTTGATACATAATTTGTAGCTAGAAATACCAAATAAGAGAAATGATAGAATTAGAATGTGCAGCCCACCTTTTATATCTCCTACAACTAAAGACTCTAAATAGTCCACAGAGTGCTTCCCGTGTACTTTAGTCTGCAACATGTGGGAAACGTCAAATATACTGCAACTTTGTCTGGTGTGAAGATGAGACTGAATAATGGTATCACTGGAGTACACCACCGGCATTAGCCAACCAGCAAAATCCACCATCTTCCCACCTAAAAATTCAAACTAGACGACTACATTGAAACAACTCAAGCAAAATTATAGTCATATCCCTGTGAGAAAATCCCTGATAGAAGATTTTTTTGTAAAATTGGGCTAAGGACTAATTCAGACGAGGCACAGGAGCAGTTATGACTGGATACACTTCTTAGCATCACCAATGGCCTATGTCGGGGCTTGAACCCATGACTTCGTGCTTACTAAACCAACGCTCTAACCCCTAGACCACGGTTGCTACTTATACGGATAACTATATTAACTTGTGATAATTTCCTGATCACACCAATTGACAAACTTGTACACCATAAAAGTAATGTTAAACACTATGACATTGTGCTTACCCTTTTCGACATGGTAATCATAGAGTGAAGTTTTGAGAGCCTCACTGCTGGCACACCTATTCGCTTGTATCGTCAGAACTGGAGACTGGAACCTCTAAAGTAACATAGACTGTGTTCTTTACAAGAAACGGGTGAGTAACTTCGAACTGGGTATCAACAATGGCTTAGCATAATGTCTTGTATTATAATTGGAATATAAATGTAATGACTGCATATTACACCATATTTAATACAATATAATATTTTAACACCTTTGCAATAGTTAACGGTTTTGAGTGATATTTAGTACATACTACAAATTACCATTCTTAGTTTTCAATCAACTTTCAGTATTAACTACTTTTTTGACAACTCAATCTAACTTTAAGGTATTAAAGTGCCATTCTTTGCACACTTTTAAAACCTAGCCAACAAGCTAAAAACAGGTTGTAAAATCAGCAAAGCATAATTAGTAAATTACAGCTTCAACTATCTAAACACATACGTTTATATACGTCCAACAATCTGAATTAGAAGCTACTAAAAATTAGTCAACTTTTAGCAACCTATTAATTTGGACACCACAAAGTCGTTGGGTTTAAATAAATCTCGAAAAATTAGTTACATACTTATTCTATCTAACCCATTTGCATAGCAGTCTATGCAATTCATTTGATACATTAATTTAAGAAATTACCTATCCACTAGCATGTTATTATAAATTCAAATCATTATATAAAAATAACATTGAAATTCAACTAAAATTTGTAATACGTATCAAAAATGAAACAATTATCACATAAAATACTACATTAGTTACGTCATTATATTATGCACAAAATTAAGCAACTTGATTTTATATTAGGTAAAGCAACAAGGTAATGTGTACAAGCTAAAACATCGTACTTACCATGAACTGGTTCATACTAGCAGATGTAGCTGCCAACTTCATTTTGGCCAAGCTGGTACGAAGCATGATTCAGACTGTAGAGGGTCGTATAACTAAATTACAAACACAACCTCAAGGTTTAGAATGTTAGGTGAGAGAACACCACAATTATCAATCAATATTTAATGATTTGCTATCATACTTAAAGTGTGTGCAGCAGCCATAGTGAATATCCCACAGTTACACTAATTCACACTGAGTGATGGGTTTCATGCAGCCTTTTGATAATTTGAGTGTCACTTACCCGATAAGCTTATAATAAATATGCCAACAAGCAAAGTGACAATGAGTGATTGACTGCAAGTTAATATAAATGTCTCTAAGTAATTTTATTTTCAGAGCTAAAGTTATATTATTAAATTTAATGGTATCGTCTTAACTTGAGGTTATTTATTGTTGAAATATGAGTACTACCTCTACTGCTTCTACTGCAAATACTCCTGCTGCTACTACCGTTGCTGCTGATGCTGCCACTACTGCTACTGCTGCTACCACCATTGCTGCTGATGTTGCCACTACTGCTACTGCTGCTGTTACTGCTACAGCTACTACTACTGCTGCTAATTATTTATTATTAATAATAAATAATTAATTAAAAATATAGTGATATTTATATTCATATAGTATCACAGATAACACTATATATGATTATCTTCCTGTTAATGCTTATAAAAAGTATTTATATTTGATTAGACATTTAACCTTGTTTAAACACTAATAAATGGATTCATACTCATAGTCCTACTGATAGTAATAACTCATAGCTGCTATACTTATATTCATAATGATGATCACCACTTGATAAGGAGGACAATGATATCCAGTTTGATTTATTAAAAATGTAGCACAAGTATAACTATAACATCAACTTTTTAATGTGAATTCCAGAACAATTATATTCAGTTTATGAGCTACTTATACTGTTATAGTTAACTACCATAAGTTCAAGTTGTACTTATCCACTAATTTACATTTATAGTCGTTACTTACACAGTTACATTAATACTTAGAGTTAGAGTTGTCAGTATCATTATGATTATGACTATGTCTTAGACTTAAGGTTATTACTTATTAGTAATACTAATACCAATATCCATTACCATTAAAAATAAATACATTAATAAATAAACATTTCCCATTTATGATTTCATGTCAATTTTAATAACTTGTGCAATACCAATATAAATATCATTATATCAATATGAATATCGATACATTATGATTATTATGACAATTGCCAATTTAAATTGTAATACTAATCTAATACTAATATTATTAGTAAATATTAGTAATGGTAGTAATAGTTATACTGATACTCATACTGATACTGATAGCATTAAATTTATTAATACTTACACTATTATTAGTATTACTATTACTATTAGTATTAGTACTACTATTAGTATTAGTATTAATCTAATAGTAGGGTCAGGTTGAAACAAAAAAGCTTGTACAGTTGTAGTAGTACTACTAATACTAATAGTAATACTACTAGTACTAGTACTACTAATACTTCTAGTAGAGTAGACGTAGTACTAGCTACACTTAGCATGAGTAGACGTAGTTTCAGTTTGTACTACTACTACTACTACTACTACTAGTAGTAGTAGTACTAGTACTTGTACTTAACTTCAACTTGTACTGTAGTAATACTAATAGTAACACTAATACTAATAGTAATACTAATCTAATACTCATACTGTAATACTAATAGTAATACTAATACTAATAGTAATACTTATACTAATACTAATAGTAATACTAATAGTAATACTAATACTAATAGTAATAGTAATACTGTGGTGGTTCGTGGAACTACCAGCAGCACAACGTGTAGGGTCGCGTAATTGACCCGGAACAATGGATAGCCAATTAGCGTAGTTGATAGTTAGCAGCAATTGTAGTTTCCCGCTGCTAACTCAGTCGAAGCTTGAGTGTGAAATAGATTAGATGTGTAACTTGTTTGAAATAATGTATCGTGTTTTTATAATGTATAGTTGTGTATAAAATATACTCGTTCACTCGACTTAGCCTGGTGCAGTTCTATAATAGACAAATAGACTCTCTGGATAGTACATCAACCCTAAAACTGAAAATTACTACAGTGGTGGCAGCAGTGGGATATTTGTGTACAATGCTGTGGGATATGAAGAACCGATGCCGTTTCCAAGGATAGGAGATTACAGGCAGGACTGTTACAATGACATTAGATATCGAATGCACCAGCGACCTTTTAACAGGTATTTCTCTAACGCGTGTAGTGCCCAAGACCGGGAGGGTCTGGCGTCTTGCCAGTGCGAATGCAATGCACAAGTAGACAATTCACACCGCTCATTCAGCAGACCTTTGGTGAAGGAAGTACGGGTGGCGTGGGGGAGCACTGTCTATACATATTCCCTGGCTACGCTACGCTGTAGGGAAGCACTTCAGTAAGAGTTGTACGAGCAGGTGTCGAGCTTACGCTGGAAGTGGCGGCAAACGTCTCAAGAACCTCGGCGTACTACTGAACGGCAGACGGCGTCGTGATGGAGAGTACCCGTCCTCTTTGTGGCACTAAGGAGCAGCTGGAAAGACAGGCGCATATAGCCAGAGCAGGGCAACGACTTGCCGACTTTCGCTCTGATGATGGACACGCCCTTCATGTCAACCCCCTCCTTGATAGGTGTTCAAGCTCAGAGGAGCCCGAGGAAAATCTCACGGCCTCAGCCTCTGCTTGTAGTAATGTCCAAGGCAGAGAATATCCCCGACCCCGGTAAACCCGACCAGCCATATCAGCAGTGACACCTTCGTAACCTAACACAGAAGTCTGATCCTAAGGTATTAGCCAGCTTATTGTACTTGTAGACTGTGCTCCTGTAGTTTCCCTTATTTGTAAGTAGTGTATACCGAATGTCTGTTATATTGTTGCAGTTTCTGTGTGAATATTTTTTTTTTGGTGGCGTTCTTATATTGTATTCTAATTGTGTTTTCTTTTTTTTGTCTGTTTGTTTTCTTGTACTCCTTTCTTATCGGAAAGGTGTACTTTCCGATGGTGGGGGGAGTGTAGTGAGTTTTGGTTATCTATATTATTATTCACCTGTCGTAGTATAATCACACATCGTCAATGTGTGATGTAATTAACCCGCTATGGTTAGTAGTTAGCGGTTAGTAGTCACGTAGGTAGTTACTAATGTCACGTAGGTAGTTTACTAATGTCACGTAGGTAGTTTACTAATGTCACGTAAGTAGTTTACTAATGTCACGCCATCGGCAATGGAACACCGCCGGCAGCTATAACCATGGACTGCAGTGTAATAAATGTAACGTAATGCGTACGCATGGTCATCATAACAGGCTGCCAGTACTAGTAGTTAATGCCTAGCTTGACGGCATCACCATTACTAGAGAGACCGTATGCTGTTCCGCACCAGCGACGCTATGGCCATTCACTTAGCTGGACTCACTCATCAATACATCAGTTGACTACATGTTAACATTCCTTCGTGCCGTACGGCACATGTGAAATGCGGGGACTTCCCGCGGTCCACCGGAACCCATGGACCAATCACGATCCAGCCAGCTGTGGCTGCGATGAATCATGCTTACAGTCGTCTGAGCAAGTGTGGGTATTTTCCATCATCAACAAAGTGACAGCTATGCATCAGCTTGCCCGGATGAACCTTGAAGTAATGGCCAGGATGACGTGATATTAATACCAACCAATCAGAGGCGAGCTCTCGTATATATACAGCACCTTCAGCCGCCCACAGGCAGATTGGAACTGGCAGGCTAACTCATGTAGTACTACGACTTTTGTATATTCTTTCTCGGCTGATGTATGTTATTTTTACTCGTATGTTGTTTACTTAAATATAATTCTCGCATTCCTAATCCATTTGTTCGGTTCCTTCTGTAACCTCACAGCATGATGCAGTAATTAGTAATACACAATAAAAACCCACAAACTAGTAATTCCACGAATTACTACAGTGGTGGCAGCAGTGGGATAGAGACAATGCCTGTTAACCATGTAGTAGAAGAGCGAAGGGTTCCACGAGAACTAGCTGAATACCACTACAGGTTAAAGGCGCCCACCTTCACGGGTGAAGAGGAGGTGGAACAATTCATCCAAGAGTTTAGCGACGTAATGGACGTCGCTCAGTGGCCCCCTAGGGTGGCCCTGCTGAAGCTTAGAATGGCATTGATGGACAAAGCCAAGCCCTATGGGCTGGGCGTAGACATTGATAATATCTTTGCTTCTCTGCGGGCCCGCTTTGGCCTCTTGGCTACAGATGCCAGGGCCCGATTACAGAGGTTGCGGCGTGATCCCCGCACCCCGCTGCGGGAGCATGCCGCCGCGGTCATGAAGCTGGCACAGATCGCGTACAGCGACTTGCCCCCAGTCAACCGTGAGAGGTACACCCTCGACGCTTTCATAGCATCTGTCGACGATCTGGGTCTCCACCACCAGTTTCTAGCTAGGGGAGTCACCACCGTTGAAGATGCTCTGACTGAGGGGGAAGCTTACCTCCTAGCTAACCAAATGCATAAAAGTCGCGGAAGCTCCCGCCAAGTGGAGATAGACCGCGCAGACACGGCCGCGGGACAAGGGGAGGAAACCCCCGCCGCGGCTGCCGTGTCCCAGTTGGCGACGGCATCAAAAGTCACTCAACTGACGGACATGCTAGCCAAGCTGATAGCAACACTGACACCACAAAACCCAGTGAGTACCGCCCCTGAGCCCATGCGGCCATCGGCGCCGCCACAGGGAGAAACAGTCAGTTTTTGCTGGGAGTGCGGAAATCAAGGACACTTCCGCCGATATTGTCCCTTCCTAAATCAGGGGTTAAACTACCGCGGCCCGCAGATGTTCCCACCTTCCGCGGGCCGACGAAACCTCTAGGGAAGAAGAAACGCAGGTCACCCAGACGGGTACCGCGTACTGGCAACCAACAGTGGCAACAGCCACGACGGACCAGCAAGGGGCTTCGCCCCGCGGCTGCCTTTTCTATGCCCCTTCACAACAGATTCACAGGGCTACAAGTCCAAGAATCTGGATGGGAGCACACAAAGGTAGCTGAGAATCTAGCCTCGGCACCCCCGAGGCCTGCCTATCACCGCCCCAAGAGACCTCCTTCGCGACCCAAAGCGAGGGGGGTACTCCCTGCGAGAGTAAGGCCTGAAGGGAGAGTTCAGGTGCAGCCCCATGGGAACAGCTATTTCTTGCCCGGCAAACTGGAAGGCAAAGCTGTTACTTTTCTCATTGATTCGGGCTGTACCACAAACCTCTTAAGCCGCCAACTCTTCGACACCCTCAGTGCTAGGGTCAGGGGCGAGATGGAAGCATACGAAGGGGAATACGGCACCCTAGCTGACGGGTCATGCCTTCCCTTCTATGGTATAATTGAGCTGACGGGACAAGTCCGTGATCAAACGATCCAAGAGACGTTTATCGTCAGTCAGCTCAAGGAGGATGCTATCCTCGGGATGCCGTTCCTTAAACGGCACGGATGTCACATAGATTTTAGCAGATCTGCAATGATGATGTCCGGGCGGGAACTCGCCTGCGTCGACAAGTTCGGCTGCCCTTTAGTGGGAGGTGTGCAAGTGGTACGCAACCGTACCATACCAGGCCGCTCCCGGGCTACCATTCACTGCAGGGTGAATAGTAGCCGGATCTCTGGACTCGGGGTGGTTGAAGGCGCGCACGAAAAGATCCAACTTGCCAGCAGTCTGAATCAGCTGACTGAGCAAGGGGAGATCTTAGTGCAGTGCGTCAACCCCTTTACCGAGCCTATCAAGCTCCCGGCTGAGTCGATGCTGGGCCGTTTTCACTCTGTTCAAGAGGGAGACGTAGGCCCGTCGCTGGGTGATGCGACAGAGGCACTCCCTCGACACCCTATTCAGGGACGAGGGGCAGTCCCAACACATCTCCGGGAGTTATACGAGACAGCCAGTGGCGGCTGCGCGAGTAACAGAGAACGCCAAGCTATGGCCAAGTTACTACGCGACTACGATGATGTGTTCAGCAGCGGGGAGCATGACGTGGGACTGACTGGAATTGTCAGACACGAAATACCGCTGACTGCAGGGACAGTCCCTGTCCGGCAGCCCACACGCAGGCTGGGGCCGGAGAAAGAGAAGGAGGTTAGCCGACAAGTACGGGATCTTCTGGACCGGGGACTGATAGAGCCCGCCCATAGTGCGTGGAGCTCGCCAGTCGTACTGGTCCGGAAGAAAGACGGCAGTTGGCGGTTCTGTGTGGACTACCGCAAACTCAATAGCGTAACCATACAGGACGCCTACCCTCTACCTCGTATTGACGAGTCATTGGACGCTCTAGCCGGCAGCAAGTACTTCAGTACGTTAGACTTGCTAAGCGGCTATTGGCAGGTTCCTCTGAGTCCCGACGCCCAAGAGAAAGCGGCGTTTATCACACGGGACGGTTTGTGGAAGTGGAAGGTGCTGCCCTTCGGGTTAACCTCCGCCCCAGCCACCTTCCAGAGGCTGATGGAACAAGTCCTTAGCGGACTCCATTGGAAGACACTGCTGGTCTACCTCGATGATGTCATCGTAATCTCTCCAGACTTCGAGACACATGTCAGTCGTCTGCAGGAGGTTTTCGAGAGACTCCGAGGTGCCGGTCTTAAGCTCAAACCTTCCAAGTGCGCTCTGTTGCAGCCGGAGGTCAAGTACCTGGGGCACGTTGTCGGTCGAAACGGCGTGGCAACGGATCCCGAGAAGGTACGGGCAGTAGAAGACTGGGTCACCCCCCAAGACTTGACCGGACTCCGGGCTTTCTTGGGGCTGGTAGGGTATTACAGGCAATACATACCAGACTTTGCGGGCATAGCCCAGCCGTTAAACCGGCTTACCGCAAAGGGAGTGACGTGGCAGTGGACTCCAGTCGAACAAGAAGCGTTCGACCGCCTCAAGGGCTGCCTCCTAACGGCGCCCATCTTGGCCTACCCAGACCCCACTCTGGAGTACATCCTAGACACGGACGCCAGTGACCAGAATGTTGGCGCTGTGCTGTCACAAGTGCAGGAAGGCCGAGAAGTAGTAGTAGCCTACTACAGCAAGTCTCTCTCTCCCGCTGAACGAAATTACTGCACTACCCGCAAGGAACTGCTGGCAGTAATCAAGTCAGTGAAGCACTTCAGACCATACCTATATGGCAGGAAGTTCCGGCTGCGTACGGATCATGCCTCGCTGATCTGGTTGTGCAGGAGAGCAGAGCCCTCTAGTCAGGTCGCCCGGTGGCTCGAAATCCTAGCTGAATTCTCGTACCGGATCGAACATCGACCGGGCAAGAGACACAGCAATGCGGATGGGTTGAGTCGCCGACCTGACGGAGGTTGCAAGCAGTGTCTCAACATCGAGAGGAGGGATGGAGGTCCCCCACGATGCGAGTTGGAGACGCTGGCTCATCGCGGAGCACCGTTTGGCTGGGATCAAGGTCAACTCAGGCAGAGAGTTGATGAATCCCCGGAGGATGTACAAAACCTCCGCGCCAACCCTGTACTGGCCGGTAATGTTCGAGAGCTGAAGAAGCTCCAAGAAGAGCTGCCTGGAGTCGTGGCAGACATATACCGGGCCAAAAGGGAAGGGCGACGACCCAGCGAGGAACGCATACGACAGGGATGCGCCGAGTTCAGGCTATACTGTCAGCGTTGGGACTTGCTGCGGATCGGGCAGGATGGGTTGCTAACCATCTCTCTAGCTGCCAGCGGTAGACACCCGGAAAGGAAGAGGGTAGTCTGCCCCACAGCCATCCGCCGTGAGTTGATTTGGGATACTCACAAGCAGGCCCACGCAGGGGTCAAGCGAGTGATGTCCAAATTACGACTCCGGTGGTATTGGCCGCAGATGGAGCGTGACGTCCGGCTCAGAGTCAAACAGTGTGAGATCTGCCAGGCCAGTAAGCATAGCCGCCCCCCTGGTGAAGCAGGACGGCGGAGGCTATATGCTGGTAGGCCCTGGCAAGTAGTCGCTGTAGACCTGGTCGGACCCATGCCCCTGACCCCCAGAGGCAATAATTGGATCCTAGTACTAACCGACCACTTTACTAGGTGGGCGGATGCTCTGGCCATCCCAGATGCATCAGCCCCAACAGTGGCCAGGGCGCTAGACCAACATGTATTCTGTTATTTTGGGCTTCCCGAACAGATACACTCTGATCAAGGCGCTCAATTCCAGTCTCAACTGACGAGCGACCTTTGCCACCTCTGGGGAGTAAATCAGAGCAGGACCACCCCCTACCACCCTCAAGGTAATGGGGTGGTGGAGCGCAACAACCGGATGCTAGGTGATGCGCTCCGGAGTCTCCTCCTTGGACGAGGTCAAGAGGAATGGGATACGGTGTTGCCACAAGTCATGCGTGCATACCGTAGCACCCCACACACCAGTACTGGTGAGACCCCAAACCTCTTGATGCTCGGGAGAGAGACTCGTGTCCCTGACCATCTCGCCTATCACGTTCCAGAGCAAGATAACTCGGTTCACGAGTATGCCAGTGAACTAGTGGAACGGATGAAGGCCGCACACGATATACTGCGTCAACAGCAGTGGAAGGTGCGGCACGAAGATTCCGATGAACCCCCTCTCTATCAAAGGGGAGATAAGGTGTGGATGGTCAATTACCGTAGGCGCCGCGGACAGGCTGATAAGCTGAAGCCTAAGTTCGTAGGCCCCTACGTGGTCGTCGAGGCTATGCCCAATCATACGTACAAGATTGAGCGCTCAGGACAGGTGTCTATCCAGAATGAGTCTCGCTTGAAACCGTATTGGGCTAGCCCCGGCGGAGTGGGAGAAGCCCCCCCGTTGTTAGAGCCCAGAAGGCAGACAACAACGCGCGGGCGACGGCGGCATGGACCTGAATACGAAGTGGTCATACCGCGGGAAGAAAACTTGGTGAGAGAGGAGCGGCAGCTTCTGCCAACAGAAGCGTGTCCGCCACCGCCAAGTCTGATTCCATCACTTCCAGAAACCGAGCCGGTTCCGGAAGTGCAAACCCCCACGGAGGGAGGGGCTCCATCCGGAGAACAAGAAGAGGTGACTGCTGACGGTGAAGTAGAGACGCCATTAGAGGCCCCTACTAACGAACCGGCAAGCGTGTCACCCCCCCTAGAAAGGGGACAGCGTACGAGGCAACCCCCCGCATACTTGAAGGACTTCGTATGTGACTGCGTTAAAAGCGGCACACATGAAAGTTTAGGGGAAAACCGTACGAGAAAAGAATCGAGCAAATGTGGGAGTTGTCAACACCACGGAAATATCAACTTTTACATCGGCGGAAATAGAAATAAAATTCATCCGCCGGGGGCACAAAGTCTTAATCACGCACCCCAACCACGTTGCTCGATCTTTTCATACGCTGATGCAGTCAGGAGTAGACGTGTTTCTAAGCAGTAGTTCAAACCATTTCACATATTCAGTATGTCTTACGACAACAGATCGTGGGGTGAGTTAACTATATCTTAATACGAAACTAGATTGCATCGCTCAGCTCTGACTCACTGAATCAATCGAGCTGGAGATAGGTTAGTGAAATACCGTAGTAAGAACTCAGTTTGACTTAGAGATTTTTATAATCTCATTGCAATACGGTTCTATCTGACTATTCACTATCATTAATCTCTACGAGGTAACTGAATTAGGAGTTGCCAAGCTGTTCAAGCTGACAACACGGCAGTGTACTGCACTAACACTGTTGAAACTTTTTCAGATTACACTCGACCCGCTACAACCAGGGTACGGGATAGAACACTTCCCGCTCCGTATCCGGAGGACCAGGCTAGTGGTGACCGGCCTGAGCCACTACGCCGCCGTTGGCGGTGGGTGTCTCCACAAACCGAAGAAGAAATAGAAACAGCCTGGGGGTCCAGAGGACGGACGAGATGCCAGATCTGTGGTGAAGATTGCGCCTCTCACCGCTCCCTTAAACTACACGTCAATGCTCACCTCCTACTGACCTTCTGCCCCTGCGGGTACAATGATGTGTATCCCTACCCCGTCACCAAACACAGAGCGGCGGGCTGTTTCCCTGGAGAAAACTATGTGGTCGACGCTAAGCTGTACCCGGAGTTCCTCACATATATACGACCTCTGGTAAAGAAGGCCATGCTATTAGCCGTTCTATCCTCGGGGTTCCAACGTGTGTTAGACAACGCCCGCCAACAATCCCCGTTGGTGTCTGACCGCCCTCAAATTACATACACCCCCGAGGAAACTACATATCCAGAAGAAGGAGAGATCTCCCCTACCCCGGCGAAGAGACGGACCAGGTCCCCCAGTCCACCCTTACGCCGCAGACGGACACCGTCCCCCGACCCGGTACGACTAGCCACAGTAGAAGAACGCCTCCTACGATTACAAGAAGAGTTCACCCAGCTGGCACCAGACCTACTTAACACTACAACAGGACTCTTCCAGCTCAAGGGATCCGTATGCCGTATGAAACGGAAACTGCGTACATGCCAAGCCAAGCACCGGCGTGCCCAACAAGGACTCTAGTATGCTACCCAGAATACTCCACATTTGGTGAGGAACCAAACTCGTGTAAATGCTTAACTGCTAGACAGGTTAATCCTTGTCTACTACCACAGCTAGCTAGTATTCCTCGTCTATCTATAGCTGGCCAATTGTATGCAACGGATCGTTACCGTGACTCTGTCTATTATTATGTCTCTTCCTGTATATTATGTATTATTTTTGTCCACTGATGTCTGCAATTACTATTGAATGTTTTTTTATATATATATCAGAAAGATAGGTTTCTGCTGGTGGGGGCGGTGTGGTGGTTCGTGGAACTACCAGCAGCACAACGTGTAGGGTCGCGTAATTGACCCGGAACAATGGATAGCCAATTAGCGTAGTTGATAGTTAGCAGCAATTGTAGTTTCCCGCTGCTAACTCAGTCGAAGCTAGAGTGTGAAATAGATTAGATGTGTAACTTGTTTGAAATAATGTATCGTGTTTTTATAATGTATAGTTGTGTATAAAATATACTCGTTCACTCGACTTAGCCTGGTGCAGTTCTATAATAGACAAATAGACTCTCTGGATAGTACATCAACCCTAAAACTGAAAATTATAACAATACTAATACTAATACTAATAGTGATACTAAGAACTAGAAGTAAGAAGTAAGTTGTCACAGTTTGGTTTTGGGACAACGTTTGCAATATTTTGATATTATGATTCGACCAAAGTCAAAATGGTGTAGGCAAAAACTACCCAAACATCGTATAAGTAATTTATTCCTACATCTCTTTGGACTTGGTTTTGAAATCAAATTGACTTTTTAATTTCAAGGCACCAAAATATAGCGCGATATATTCATTAACCTTTAACCCTTTTCCAAAATATGTGATCAACCTAAAAACCTCTGATCATCAAAAAATAATTTTCTAGAGATCTTTGCCTACAAATTCCTGTTGTTTGGTGAGGGTACAACTCCAAATACAAACCATTTTTATAATTATAAATATTGAACTATAATAGTTTAAGTTCAGTGTTTATAATTTTCTGCTATTCTATTAATATTTGTCTAATCACTATCAGAAAAAAAGTTTGAAGTTTGCATATAAGCTGATTCAATCTTGCTAACTGCTGTCACAAGTCACAACTGCACTGGTCAATGCTTTTAGTGCATTACTGTCTACAAAAATGGCATTTCAAAGGCTAGGAGCTTTTAAATGTGATGATTTAATGGAAGCAATGATTCCAATTCACCTACCAGTAACCCAAATATAAATGTTTTTAGTTTTTCATTTATTTGACTATTTTTTCTATTAATGTAGAATAGGAATACTTGCATTAATAACTGTATTCAGTTTTATTTGCTTTTTGGTAAGTAAAGAGTATAAAAAGCTAAAACTCTGATAAAATTTTGGTGCAATGTACCTAAAAGCTTTCATGTGGATTATAAAACCAAAGCAAGGTATATAGGATATAGTATGGTATCACTTTACTATTAGACTGACAGCATTACCAATCTTTCCAAACATAAACATATAGGCAAATGACGGGGAAAATACAAAATAAGTCAGCACCCACTTATTATAAGAATAATTTGAAAAACATTTTGGAAACTTCCAAGCACATGGTCTGATAAAAACAACATTGAAACTTGTGTGGATGTTCGTAAATCCTCTCCACACATGGAGACAAAAAGCTTTGCAATTTCTTTTTAACCCATTTTATATATTTTTTTAGCAAATCACAATCTTTTTATTCAATTAAGGTACTCAAGACACATACTAATTACTGCTAATAGAAATTTCAGATCTAGGCACACCTAAGTACAAACACCAACACTGGTTAGCATGATGATAACAAATACTGTTGTTATAATACACTGAATACATGTTATAATACACTGAATACATGTCTACTTTTGGACTATCGCCTTTCCCTGGGCCAAGTAGAAATTTTTGTTGTTTTCCATCCAGTAGGCAGTCTATTGGATAGTTGAGTAAGACATAATGCTACTATAATACAAATACAACACTGGAACACTTACTTCACTATGATATGTATTGCAACAAGGAAGTATAGAGGCAGGAGTTTTCTCCACATTGCTAGCTCTTTACATGATATTACTCATTTGCACAGCAGTCAGTTTTGCTATAGAATGAAATTTACCAAATTCCCTACTTATTAGAATAGTATAGTAATGTTATCATTTCATTGGATAATCCTTTATCCAAACTTAGGTCTGAGAAATCCTAAATTTTCAAAAAACCAACTTCTAATGAAATCATTATAACAACAATATATTATGCATCTCTTTTATATGCAATCTATTGAGTCAGCAATAAAATACTTATGGAATTCATTGCTAGCTGTTGGTTTCCAAAAGTCAAGCAGCAGGTAGTTTCAATTTGTCTGTTTTTTTATCAGAAAGCTTCATAATGTTACTGCTATACCCTCCATGCATGCACACATCAAGTAATGGGCAGCATGATATTACTAACGTGAATATACATTAGTGAACATTTTATCTTTACAGGATAGCATAAAGTAAATAAAGTAATTAAGTAATAAAAACAAAATGCTTCTCGTATACCTGAATATTTCATCAGTTGCAGCTGCGCAGTGTAATGATGCATTTGCAGAAAAAAGTTTCTCAAATTTAATCCCTCATTTAATTATTTATTTGCAAAAAAATTTGCCTGAACAAAAGAAACAATGTTTAAGTATGCATGCTTCTTTGTACACAAGCATGTGTATAAAGAAAGCAATCCGTATAAACACTTCATATATAAAATAATGTAAGATAATATAATATAATGTAATATACTATAATATAATATGATGTGATATAATATAAATTGTTGTAAATCTTTATCAGCGTGATAAATAAAATAGAGATTGCTGGTAGTATGCAGTGAATTCTCACTCACTGATCATACATGCAGCCACAATAGATATCTATACACACAGTAACACCATCCTTGTAAAAATATCGTATATATTTGTATAAAATAAATAAATATAAGTAATATTAATAGCGGATATGGCAAAAATGATTGATAAATAAAATTATGACAATAGTTCCACCGGGCCTTGGTAGTGCTTAGCTAAGAAATAGTATGTATAAACATTAGTGACCAAAAGGTTTGTCTAAGTTATACAATTGTACACTAATCTCGTCAGCATGCGTTTGATGAGATAACAGCTGCTTTTAACCTGCTCTTACGCAGTGACAAGATTTGGATAATGATATTCTTACAGGCTCATATATTTTATAACCTCTCTTGTTACAGTTACCATATTTGTGCTTCAGTATGACAGTATCGTCTTTATATTCCATGACTACTCCTGGGACAGAGCTGTCAGCGCCAGTTTTAATGTCACACCATGAGTTTGGACAACAGGGGTGGTGTTCTAAAGTTGGTGGGTATATCTCAAACCCGTCTTCTTTTGTTGTGTTTGCTTGCCAAGTCTCCCGAAACCTAAAAAAAATTTTTTATGTTTATTTATTTAATTATGTGTTATTTATTAATTAAAAAGAGAGGATTTATGAAATGATAAAACATTATATGTGCTAAAAAAGTTGTTATTAATGATATTATTGAACATTATAATATAATAAAATTATTATTACAAATTTGTTTTTAAATATAATATAATAGAAAAACTTAAAATTTCATTGTTGCTATTTTCATTTTATAAATTTTATAATGAGTAGCCAGAAGTGGAAAGACTGTCTGATTGCAGGTCAACAATGTTCAAATTTTAAGCACACACATGTGTTATAGTTGATAAATTTAAAAAAACAATCCCTAATATAAGAATTTAATCAAAGAGCTTAAAAAATATTTGCTGCAATAAAGTTATGTTTTTATAACAATTCAATATGAATAATAATAGAAACTTTAACTATTATTTAAATAAAAACATATATATTGGCAATAGATATACTTACCATTGAGGTTGTACTTTCTGTTCAAACATCTTAAAACTTGTACTGTTACAGATTTGATTTCTGGTAGAGTCAACTTCGACTAAGTGCAGAGTGTTGTAATTTTCAAGTCGATATCTGTCAGATTCAACTTTATCTTTGGCGATCTGTAGTCGGTAGTTAAGAGCTCTTTTTGTTGTACGTTTAACGCAGCCCAAACAGATTTCAGAGCTCAACAAATACCACACGAGCAAAAGCTTTAAACAATCTAAAATCATTTTTGTCTTGAGTAGAAATTGTTTCAATATTAATTTCATGTACAAAAGTCTTTTTACTAAAAGTTGTAGAGTACAGAATAAATATTAGGCTATATGTATATGCAAAGTAGCAGTTAATAATATTGAAGTTTTTTATGTAGGCGAATGTATACTTTGCTAATAATACA